>OX243921.1:10000000-14972500 GCA_945859725.1 Drepana falcataria
ATTCAAATTACATTTTCATTAGTTCTTATCTGAATGAAGTACAGTGGTCAACAATATGAGTATGAAAACATCGAGAGGAAACTTATGTAGGTTTCGTAAACGTGTGTACTTCTGAGAAGAAATTCAATAGATTCAAAGGGAAAGACTGAAACCTAAATATATCTCCGGATCCCCTCTAAAAAAGAGAGAGTTACACGTCTGCACTTTTTCGGTAACCATTCTGGGAAGTCGTGACGATAATATCCTGTTACTTTCCTTTGCACGTAAAGGGTTGACTTTGACGTCATATTTTTTACCACGCATATGCACTTTACGACCTAATTTACCAGCCATTAAAGTACAAAGTCCGTTAACAGCTAACTTTAATGGTTAATTTATTACACCGCAGAGAATGCAGTGGCGTGGCGCTGGTAAGTCACGTGAACTTTTTGACCTAACATTAGGCCCAGCGCATCGTTCGGATTAAGGATTTTAATTATTGGCGGGACCTTTATTGGCTTATGTAAATAGGCAGCTCCTTTACAATCCACAAGGTAGACAGGTAGGCAGAGATCACCTTTACCCTTGATCCACGTTAATCGGCTTCTTACCCATATGCTCGCCTGTTTCAAGAACTGTTGTAGTTCCTAACATTAAGTGTTAGATTAGTTTGATCTAGGTACGAATAGTTAGAATTAAACAGCTCCTGTTCTGCAAGGGTGATTCCTTCGGCGAACGCTGACGGGAGAAGACAACTCCTCACTAGAGAGTACAGCATGAATTTCTTCTTGAACGGTGTATGAAGATTCCAGCACGGTCGGTAAAGAGCGAGGGGTAATCGTGGCGTATGTAGTGCAGCCTTATCATGCGTTCAAATGTAAAGGTACTTACAATTGGCAGAGCTGATGACCACTACGGTGAATACAGCAAAGAGAAGCAGGAGCAGACATGTGGCGATGCGCTTGCGCGGAGTGTACACCAACCCGCCGAGCGCCCGGCTCATGCCGACCGACGAATTTGACATCTTGCGTCTGGACACAAATATAACATTTAAATTATATATCATATTAAATAAATTAAATTAACTTACACCTTCACGCCTTCTCGATGCCTGACAGATGGCGAGTCCATCGCCGTTTGTGAAGCACGACTATACATTCGTCTTTGGATTACTCCTCAAACGTATACTGGAAAAGCTGGTGGTGTGGCTAATCACTGTGCTTGAGTTCAGAAAAACTATTGCAGGCGACTATTCGAACCACTAAGCCTTCTCTTATCACCAATCGTCATTAAAACACTGAAAGCAATCTATCTTGTGCATGTAAAGCAATGCCGCGACTAATTCAATTTTTCATTATTCAGTTCCATTATATCTTAGAAAAGTTGAAATGAGACTTATTCGTAGCTCTCCCATTGGAAAAAGGAAAACGATTTCTTTCCAGCCTGGCATTGAAAAGCTGAAAAGGTTTCCCATTTTAAGTACGACGGGAACAGTTGTTCAGCAAGTTATAACCGGAATAACTTACAAAGGATGTCTCAGAAAACTGTTGTCTTCTAGAAGTTATGGGTTATTGTGGATATATACATCATGACGATGCACAGATAACTTCAAAGATAACAAAATATCAACAATAATAAAGGGAATGATAATTATCACTTCGCAACATCGATCGCTTCATGGTTTTCTTTTTCAAACTTTTTATAAAATGAAAAGAACGAAAATGTTGTTATCTTCTTTTATAAAACTTCATCGACAAAGCATGATAAGCATGGTAAGTATAATGATAAGTTTATAATTTTTTTTAACTTTGAACTTAATTTGCTTCCTATTATTATCACATACTTACCCGCCCCGGCTTCGCACGGATGCAGTAATCTACATTGCACCCGTGGGAAGCCGGGGCGGCTAGTAGGCTAATAATATGTAAAAGATAAAAATGGTTACTGCGGGTTATTCTTTAGAGATAAAATTATACCATCGCGGACCTCTTTTCTCGATCTTTTTAAGATATACAATTCCGTAGTATATTACGTACGTAGTACGGTAGATAGAGATACATTAATATGATCTATTTCGTAAAGTTTAGTGCGATTAAGGCTAAAATGTTTGTTACGACTACACATTACAAATCTTAGAATTTTTCGGTTTTTCTGTACTATAATATGTATGTATAAACCTTCCTCTTTAATCACTATATTTATTGCTGCATTAAAATCCGTTGAATTGTTTAAAAGAGCTAAGCGAACAGACAGCTGAGGCGACTTCATTACACGCTTTATATTAGCTTCACCTGTATGTATGTATGTATGTATGTATGTAACCGACTTCTTTGAGCTCGATTTTGACCCACTTTAAACGGCCAGATTTCGTTCAAACTTTGTAGACTTATCGAGGACCGATGACAATACACTAATAACTAAAAAGTAGAAAATAAATAATAGTTAAAAAAAACTAAAAAACACGCTTTTTATAGAAAACCGAACTAAAAAATAGAAAATAAATTTCGATAATATCTTAAAAAGCGTGGGGTGCTTTTTAAGATATTACCGAAATGATAATCACTCTACTAATATCTGTCAATAAAATATTTATAACTATTGACGCCATGCACCCCACGCTTTTTAAGATATTATCGAAATTTATTTTCTATTTTTTAGTTCGGTTTTCTATAAAAAGCATGTTTTTTAGTTTTTTTTAACTATTATTATACTCCAAGTATCATCTGGAGACGTTCTTGACGCTGTTTTGTCCTTCCGCAGTGGCTCGGCCGGTGGTTTAGATGGTCTGTCGCCACAACACCTAAAGGACTTGCTTGTTGGAACACCAGGCGAGTCCTCCGAGGCACTGTTGAAGGCCTTGACAGACCTGATCAACTTAATGTTGTCAGGTAAGGTCCCCGGGGACGTCCTTGATGTGCTGTATGGAGCCAACCTATGTGCTTTGGCTAAGAAGGATGGTGGTATTAGACCAATTGCCGTCGGTACGACGTATCGCAGACTCGCAGCTAAATTATGCTGCAAGTCTGCGGTTCTTGATCTGACCACCTATTTCCGGCCTAAGCAGTTAGGTTTTGGTTCGAAGGGTGGTTGCGAGGCTGCTGTTCACTCTCTTAGAACTCTTCTGTATAACCGAGGAGCTGAGGTAGTGTTGAAGGTGGATGTTAAAAACGCTTTCAACAGTGTAGATAGGGGTACCTTGTTGACGCAGGTGAAACAAAAAATCCCTTCGGCTTTTAATTTTATGTGGCAATGCTACAGCTCTCCAACTAAATTGATGTATCAGGACAATCTCATTAACTCATCTGTAGGTTGTCAGCAGGGTGACCCTCTTGGGCCGGCCATATTTAGCCTTGCGATACACCCTATAATTTCAAAACTAAATTCTAAATTCAATGTTTGGTATTTGGACGATGGGACCCTGGGCGGTGACGTGAATTCGGTACTGTCAGACCTCCAATTAATTATTTCCGAATTCAAGTCAATCGGACTTGAATTAAATTTTTCGAAGTGCGAACTTTTTATCTCCGATCTCACTTCGGAGATTGAACGTTCCACTATTTCAAAATTTAACTCCCTGGCTCCAAATATTAATATTTTAGACAAAAATTCACTTCGCCTTTTAGGATCTCCTATCTTCGACGAGGCTTTCCCCTCATTTGCGGACGAACAAATTAAAAATTTCCAAAAACCATCAGACCACTTAGTCAAAATTAAGAGCCACATGGCTTATTTCATTATTAGGCACTGTCTATTTGTACCCAAATTTACCTACGTTTTACGTAGTAGCCATATGTGGAAAGACCGTAAAATTTTACACAGTTTACATGACACAATTAGGTCTACCCTCTCATCAGTTTTAAATATATCTTTTGACGACCGCTCGTGGTCTCAGGCCTCCCTTCCTATTAGGTTCGGAGGTCTGGGAATACGCAAAATTTCCGATGTGGCTTTACCGGCTTTTCTGGCTTCAGTACATGGTGTGCATGACCTCATAGGAAATATTCTTATTACGTCACTTAGTGGCTGTGAGGTTTCGCACTTGGCTGAGGCCAGAGATGCCTGGATTATGGCATGCCCAAACACAGACGTTCCCCTTAGTCCGCACATACAAAAACAATGGGATGAGCCTATCAGTAGGTTGGCCTATAATGCACTTCTCGATAGTGCATTCAACTCTGCTGATAGAGCCCGTCTCCTGGCAATCGCTAGATGGGAGTCCGGACTCTGGCTTCATGCATTGCCCTCTTTTAATATCGGTACGCTGTTAGATGATGCAACCTTCAGATTGTGTGCGAGCCTACGTTTAGGCGCTAAATGTATTGTCCCACATCGGTGTCACTGCGGGGATATTGTCAATGACTCCGGACACCATGGTCTATCCTGCATCAGCAGTGCCGGCCGGATATCACGTCATTCCTCCATAAATGACTTGATACGCCGGGCTCTGGTCAGCGCCGGCGTGCCTGCTGTGCTGGAACCAGTCGGTCTCGCTCGCGGCGATGGCCGGAGGCCGGACGGTATGTCTCTGATGCCATGGAGGATGGGTCGGCCCTTAGTGTGGGACGCTACGTGTGTCGATACACTGGCTCCTTCCCATCTTCCTGACACATCGGTGGCGGCCGGCGCCGCTGCTGCTCAGCAGGAGTGCCTCAAGCGCCGCAAGTATGCCTGTCTCGGGTCAGGTTACATATTTGCTGCATTTGCGGTTGAAACTCTGGGGCCTTGGGGTCCTGAGGCTCACCATCTTTTTAAAGAGGTCTCGCGCCGTCTAGTCGAGGCCTCTCGTGACAGGCGGGCTGGAATGTTCCAGCGAGATACAACGAGATACATATCTGAGCGAGATATGTATCTCGCTCAGAGAATCAGCATTGCTATCCAGCGTGGCAATGCTGCTAGTCTTCTTGGCACGTTGCCTCGGGATACCGATTTGGGACAAATATTTTATCTGTAAGTAGTTAGTTTCAACTGTTCTTTGTAAATATTGTTAATTGTTGTTATTGTAAATAAATTAATATTACTATTATTTATTTGATTGATTTTTTTGATTTGATTTGATTGATTAGTAAATATTTGAGCAGCGGTTCCATTTCCTATGGCACCATGTTTTGTGCACATTCTTCCTTATATCTCCCTATATTGAGCATAACTCTAGACCGAGGTAGTCCAATTTAGCAAAGTAATTAAGCGCTGATTGTATGTACTCAACCAACAGATTGCAAATTCGTACGTGGCTCTGCACACACATAGGTACATACATGGATTGATAATAATAATAATAAATACCTGGGACAATTCCACACAAATTGACCTAGTCCCAAATTAAGCAAAGCTTGTGTTATGGTAACTAGACAACGATATATTTACTTATATAGATAGATATATACTTAAATACATAAGACATCCAAGACTAAGGTACAAATATTCGTGTTCATCACACAAATATCTGCCCTCAGCGGGATTGGAAACCGCGACCTCAAGTTTCGCAGTCAGGTGCTCTAACCACTAGACCAGACGGTCGTCGACGATTGATCGAGCTATTCGAGCACAAGTGCGTTACCACATTAATTCGCAGGAGTACCTACTGTCACTCACCTCTATAGCAAAAGGTATATTAATCGATATGACCACGTTAATTTACTATCAGGCAGGTCGCGTTCATGCTTGCCACCTAGGAGTATTAAAAAAATACAACAAATCGCACTTATATAAAATAATAATATATCCTCACGCCTTCCCACAAGGGTCTCCGAAGGGGTAGGCAGAGGTGTATAGGTAATACCCACACACCCACTTTCCGCCAGAGGTATATTAGGTGCCAACGTGCCAAATCGCACTTATGTTTACGATATCGCCTTAAAGCTTCATTCGTGTTTTTTTGGAGTTTACTCCTTAAGAATCGATTTTCATATATAAGGCGCCCGGTATGAGAAAAATATGAGAGGTAAAATCTACTGATGAATGACAGCGTTACGTTTTTGGTGCTCTCGTACTCTCCATGGCAACGAGAATAACAGAATGGCGATGTAATTAATGTTAATATTTACTTTCAATTGCATATTGTATTAACCTGATATTAAATTATCGTAAATTTTATATTTTATTTATAATTGATATAAATATAAATTTATATCAATTGATATTTATTTCAAAATTGAGAATATTACTCAATGAATAAAAATCAATCTATAGATGTGTCATGCATACTCTAAGTAATATAAGAAATGCATTCATTTACCCTTATTAACGAATCTATTTATTTTATAATCGTTCGTAAGGAGCAAACTCCAGTCGTGCGTCGGAGCTGACACACACTTTTATTACGGTATCCTGTAAAAGAACTGTGGCTTATTTCAGAAAAAATCTCAAAAGTGCAAAGAGATTAATGATAGGCTTAGTAAAAAATATTAAACACTACATATAACTAAATAAATAAAACATAAAAAAAACTGAATAGAGTGGGTTAGTGGGTAAGGTGGTGGCCGAGTGGTACGAGCAGTTGTTGTAGTTCGAGCTACAAAGGTTGCAAGTTCGAATCCCGACTGTACCAACCAATTTTTTCACTTAAGCACAGTGAGCACACCACGAGCTTTTTGATGAAGGATAACACCAAGAGGAAACCTGCATACTTTTAAGAAGAAAATCAAAGGCGTATGTATAGTCGTGCTTGAGTAACGGCGATGGACTTGTCACGGCTTCCTCTTGATGCTTTCCTTCACAGTAAAGCTCGTGGTGTACTCACTGTGCTTAAGTTCAAAACTCATTGATACAGTCGCGATTCGAACTTGCGAATCTTGCGATCGTTGAGTTTCAGGCATCTACTCGAACCATGCAGCCAGCTCGGCTCTCTCATTTATTTGAAATATATAATCTTACAGCTAATA
Organism: Drepana falcataria; assembly: GCA_945859725.1. Classification (NCBI taxonomy): domain Eukaryota; kingdom Metazoa; phylum Arthropoda; class Insecta; order Lepidoptera; family Drepanidae; genus Drepana; species Drepana falcataria. The sequence goes on from OX243921.1 coordinate 10,006,861, forward strand.
GCCGACACGACTATATTTTATGCTACACTTCAATCGATCTAGGTATTCGGAACGTGGTCTTCCCCCTCTTCTACTCTACACATTCGCATTGTACATCTATTTTGTCATCTTTTCTATACGCTCAAACATGCGCCGCAAGCTATTGTACTTGTGATAGAAAGCTTTGTAACTTTGCATCTATTGGAAGCCTTTCATATGAAGTCATAAGATAGCCTGCCTGCCGCTGTGACTTCCCTCTCGACAACAAAATGTGCACTAAGGCTTTCTCCGTTTTCACGAAAAATTACAAAGTGAATACTCTTTTATCCGGCCTTTGTTTGGATCAGAATATTCTATATCGTCTGTCTATCATATGTGCTTATTAAAAAACTTGCATACATAAATGCGATGACTGCAATATATATACGTATAAGGGATACGATGGCTAGGTATATGTGTGTCTTAGAAACGGCGTACGCGTAAGCTACGATGTCAAGTACATAGGTATAATTTGCTTATAACGGTGGTTGTAGTGGAATGTCGCGTAAATATAAAGTTCATAATCAAAAACAATTAACGAACACAAATATCAAACCATCAAATGCATTTCATATGTCCAGCTAGTCTATCCAAAATTAATTAACTCAGAGTCCGTCCAAACACGTCATATTGAAAGGGGTGAAATTAATTCGCTTAAAAGGCTGCACTCAACGTGATTGTATTGAACAAATATGTGTACATACATGTATACATATCATAGAGCATAAGCCACGCTCGACAGGGGCTTACAATTCGCGTTTTTCAACAGCCCTCCGGGCTTAGTGTGGCGCTTAACGGTTATTTTATAAACGGGAAAATAAATGGGGTGGATTAGTTATGTTTGGCAAGAGTTATCAACCATCGTACAAGATTTGTAATATATAAAGCAACAAGCTATTCAAGTTCCTATCCCAAGTTCCAACTATATCAAATCGACCGGAACACTCAATGACGGGAACGTCAAGAGTACTCGATACCGACGAGCATGTATGAAGAGACTTATGTATGTGGATGAGATGTGTCTAGAGTTAACTGGCGCTCTAGTCTATCTGCCTACCCTACTCGGCTACATGATATGTATGTATGGGTTTGTTAGAACGCGCTTATATCAGAAACATCAATCTGATTAGAAAAAAAAATCGCATTAGATAGCACGTCAGGAACGCTATATGATTTATGCTACTCAAAGGAGCGAAGCAATAACCGTATAAATATGAATTTAACGCGGAAAAAGCAGTTAGTTTATGATAAAAAAACTTATTGACAGAGACCACCGGGGTTTTAACCTACAATCTTATCTTTGCGTGCATACAGGTGTGTGTGTGTGTGTTTATCCGAGAGCAGACATCTCTGCTTGCATTGCATAGTGATGTAAGTATATGCCGCGTAGACATACAGACATAGACGCTAGGGTATCACGTGTCTTTTTACCGGGAACCAATCGCATGACGGCGTCTGCACATTAAATGGGGAACAAGAAAAAAACTGCTACATTAACGCTGATTTGTAAATAGATCCCATGGTGTTGGACTAAGTAGCCATTAGTATTGCTCCTTAAACAGTTTACGTTTGCTTTATAATAACAATATAATAGTTCGTGTTAGCAGTAGTGTCAGAGTGGTTCAAGTAGTCGCAAAGATTGCATGTTCTAATGCAGACAGTACCGAAGAGTTCTGAGTTCAGAAAAACAGTGCTTAGTTACAATACGAGCTTGACGGAGATAAAAAAAAAATTAATTTGTAGGTAGGTATGTATAGAAAGTTCCTATATTTATCTAAAATATATCTCCCTTCGGAAACCCTTGTGTGAAGGTGTGAAGATGAGAAGAAACGTGACAGACGGCGAGTCCATCGCCGTTTCTCAAGCACAACTATTACATACATACGTGTTTTACAATTTTCCCTGACCATAAAACTTGTCGTGTTATTAATCACTATACTGAAGTTCAGAAAAACCCGTACAGACGAAAGTACAGACGGGATGCGAACTTACAATAGTTGCATTACAGGCTACTAGCTAGAGCAAGATTATAAAATAGTTCTTTGTGATACCCCAATAAAATTTATCTGTGATACGCTTTGGGAAAACACAACATGCAATAAAACAATAAAGTAAAAAAACTCAATATGTTAGCTCCAATAGTCTTTACGTTCCAAGATTAGTGTAGTTTAAACTTTTAAATTAGGTTAAGTTAAGTTTTACACAGCTGGCAACACATAAATGTAATTAGTTGTTTGCGCAACTATTTATAAACTACTATAATAATAACAGTAGCATGCGGAACTGTTACATTTAATACGAACAGCGCTCAAACTATGCTTACAAATAAAAGTTAGCTATGCTTCGTGGCTTTAGTAGTAACCAGCAAATAGGTACAAACAACTCACAGGTTCGAGCCTCGGTCTTGTGTAGTCAAGGGTTAATCATCACGGGATTAGCTGTTATGGGAAACGATAGGAAACGAGCGTGAAAATAATGTTGAATACGTTTGTAATTGCAACAGTCTTCACGCTGGCAGAGAGAGCTCTGGAAAAATGTGGGTGATATTGCACTACGAACCTACTCTGACAACTTTAAATCACACATTTTCAGTCAAAATTGTGCCTTATACCCATTACCTTGCATACATATGTACATATTCGTGTATACTTTAGTATGAGTTATGCTATTTCATAGCGACACAACGTGCTGGCCTATTTACACCTCGGCTACTCTCATATTAAGTGTACTTAAGGCCTTTAATGCAGGAGGTGGTAAATGCATTTGCTACACTTTCATTCAAACGTCGTTAGCTCGAAAGCATTCTGAGAGCCTTAGCCTGTCAAAGCTAATGCGTTCTCTTGCATTTTTCCTTTACGCGCTTATTGAGCGAGAGAGTTCAAGCGACGGTCCGCTGTGTATATGTCCTCTCTGAGCGAGTTTCATTGCGCGCATGGTTAAACATACGAGTAGCTACCCAAAGAGGATTGCCGCATTGTGTCGGAGCTTTAGAGAAATAATTAACTGTGACATTAAAATCATAAATAGGTATCACCATCTACTAATATTAATTAAAATGCCTCGCGCTGCGCGGTATTAAAGAAAATTCCATACGCGAACGCTCAATATGTGGTATGAACGTTGAGGTTTTGCCTAGAGACTACACGGAGTTGAGAATATGAAAATAGTTTGTGACTGAAATCGAAGCGAAGGAAACCGGGCGGAAATATGAAGGTAAAATATATCTGGTGGTAATATCTGCACACCTCAGGGTATACCCCTTTTATGGACCCTTATGCGAAGGCGTGAAGACGTGAACAAGCAAAATAGAAAAGGAAAAAAAATACCGAACAGCTTAAATATTACAGGTGCCACCAAATGCCGCCTTTGGCTCTAGAGGTGATAGGGAAACATGTCAAATGCATGGCCTGTGCTCATAGGGCAAAAGAACAAAAACGTATTGTCCGCTAGCGCCTGTGCTCATAGGGCAAAATAACAAAAACGTATTGTCCGCTAGCGCCTGTGCTCATAGGGCAAACGAACAAAAACGTATTGTCCGCTAGCGCCAAGAATTTTGATACAATTATATCGGACTAGAGTGAGTTTGGCTCGAGTGCGAATATTTCTGTTAAGACTAGACTTTTTCTTATGTTGTCGTAGCCTTATGGGAACTTTTACTACTTAACCGGGCAATGGCGAGACCTAAGCCTCCAGCCAGGCACTTTATTTCTAAGCAACACAGCTAAGGGCACCCCCTGTGGAGTACGCACCTCGGCTTAGGGCGTTGCTGGATCGCGAGCAAGGGAGCTGGGCTGGACTGGTAATTTTATTAAATATTATTATGGGGAGGGATTTGCGCGTCTGGCTCGGCGCGGGCCGGCGTTTGCGGGGGTCGGGGTTAAAACTAGACTTCGAAAAGACATACATATATCTAGAGAAGCGATATCTCTCTTACATACCTCTCTCGCTTCATTTACATTCATCAGTCTCTTCATACATGCCTACGTTCCTATTCTTGAGTGTTTGAACGATTTGATCTGAGTAGTTGGAACGTGGTCTTATTGTTTTGACCGTGAAAGGTATAAAGAATTTGTATAAAACAGTCTTAGGTATAAATAATTGTTTACCAATTAAGTAGTCAGTTGTTTCAAATGCATCTGCCACTCGTCATTTAACATCTTCATCTTTTTATCTCTGCGACGATCAATCAGGCAGACTTTCTGTTTACAAGGGTCAATCAGTTTGAACCGCATTGTATTATTCGTTATACCAAATATTGCACTTAATCATTCACGCCGTTATGAGTAACAAAACCTTGGCACACGAATTATACTAAATTGGTCCCAAATAGGCTCGACTTTACCACACACTGCGATACCCTAAACGTGCAGCTTTATCAACGGGGCTAACTTTATTAAAACCAAAGCGAATGGTGTACGAACAAGGTGAAAATTCATTTTGCATCGGGCGACACGGATCGATACTTGCAAAATTGAAGTTCCAAAACTGAAAAGTACAAATTCGTTGGTCTTCGTGTAAAGTCGAAACAAATGTTTGTAATATTATAAAGAGTAGAAGTATAAGTTTGTATAAGCCCGTTTATTGAGAAAGGCTGCAATAATCCTCACGCCTTCCGACAAGGTCCCCGAAGGGGTAGGCATTGGTATATAGGTAGAGCCCACACACCCACTTTCCGCCATATTTTAGGTGCCAATATGACGTTTGGCGAGTCCATCGCCGTAACTCAAGCACGACTATACATAGACGTTTGCAGGTTTCCTCTCGAAGTTTTCCTCCGCTGTAAAGCTTATTGGTACAGCTGGGATTCGAACTTGCGATCTCTGTGTCGCAGGCAGCTACTTGAACCACTCGACCATCACAGCTTTTAATAATGATTAGGTATATCATCATGCTATTGCCTCGTTCCAGACAACTCTAGCAATTAAATAAAAGCTTACGCAGGCAAAACCACGGGGCAAAGCTAATCCTATCCTACAATCACAATCAAGCCAGAACGGCTGAACGAAATTGCATGAAATTTGGCACAGAGATAGATCATTACCTGGATTAACACTTGGTATGTATTGGTCCGAAAATAAACCTAGTTAAAAATTATACTAATCAAATCGCTAATGTTCAAGAGCTTGTAGGAGTTGGATGATAGCTTTCTAACAATCCGCCGATACTATAGATTTTCAGGTAGCTGCGTGGGAACTAATTAAGTACCTACACCCTGGGTAGAGCGATCGTTAGAAAGCGTCTATGTACATTTCTGGATCGATATAAAATTGGAGGCTATTTATTCTTGCTATCTATTATTATTTAGACGTATATTTGTACAATGTCTCTTATCTCACCGTCATCATCATTCATATCATCACGCCGAGTCCCTAAAGAGGTAGGCAGAGAGTATAGAGGGCAAGCTCTCTCTAGACATACATACCTCTTTCGCTTCGTCCACATTCATCATTCTCTTCATACATGCTCGTCGGTTTCGAGTACTCTTGTCGATCACACCTTTAAAGTCAATATATGACAAGTCAGTTCATTGCAGTTCAGTTCATAAAAACACCTTAGTACAGAACACCGGGAAGTGAACCTGCACTCATGACTGTCTGAATTTCTCATTTTAAATTGTGAAAAGTGATTGCAACGCGCGTTCGGTAATAAAGCAATATTAGTCATACGCACAGTGCACGACCTGCCTTAAGTGCGACCATTGTTCGGCTTTTTGCGATACTTATTCTGTATATATCGTCGCCGGCAACGCGAAACATATTATTGTATAGTATTTTATAAGTAACTAGCCGCGGTGACTGACTGGTTCGAGTAGTGGCCTGCAACACAAACATTGCATGTTCGACGCCCGACTATACCAAGGAGTATGTACTTAAGAATTGCGATTAGTCACACCATGAGCTTTACAGTGCAGGAAAATATCGGGAGGAAACTTGTATACGTTTAAGAAGAAATTTAAAGGGGTATGTATTTTCGTGCTTTAGTAACGGCGATGGATGCGCCAAATGCCACATTGGCACCTAAAATATGGCGGAAAGTAGGTGTGTGGGTTCTAACTATACTCCTCTGCCTCCCTCGGGGACCCTTGTGGGTAGTATATTTCAGAACTTAAAGTGCAGTGACTTATGCCACTTTTTACGGGGCATACGATTGAAAGGAAATTAAGAGTCGTATGGAAAGTAGTCTTTGAGAGATGGTGCAGGATTCGCTATCTACCACGTTGACACCTTAATATATCGACAATGAAAAGAAAACATTGTTATATACCCCTGCCTAATTCTTTGAGAAAATTTGTGGGAAAGCGTGTAGAATATACCTAATGATTTGAAGAGTAACCATGGAGTTTCTTGCCGGTTCTTCTCCATGTTAACGACCAAATCGAACCGTGCACCTTTTTCGACGTTTTATAAGTGCCCACCTAGGCCTATGTGTAATAAAAATATTTTGATTTTGATTTTCAATATTGAGGAGCAAAATTAAGACATCATGCTTGCATTGATTGCATTAATAGTAAGAGTTTGAGAGAATAAAGTCCATGTTCGATGCCCGCAAGCAATAATATTCTTTCTGATAATTACTTTATAGTCGTATCTTCTTTGCAGTACCTCCTAACGAAGCCTGAACCAAGGATAACAGGAAAAGGAAGTGAGAATTATAACAAGTACATAGTACAAATGATCTTGCTTACCCAATCCTTATACCGTTTTCTTGATGATTTTATATACCTACTTGTTGTATTAAATCTTCAATTTTATGCGAATGTACCGAACCGACTACTATTGGTTTTCATTTGAAATTTACATCACTGAACCGGTGAGGTAATATAATATAGACTAAGCAACCCTTTTCGTAACAAATACCAAAATTATGACACGAGTGACGTTTAATATCATCTTGTCTTATAGCTTATTCATAAAAAAATTATTAAGCGTTGAAATTCCTTTGATAGCATTAATGCATACAATTTTGACGTAAGAATTTGAATACTCCTTTCTCGGATGAAAACCGTCAAGTGCAGAAATATTCCCAAATGAGAGTTCGATCAATTGATAATAGTTTTTTGATTAGATGAATAAAGAAAGAAAGCATGAATGAGTAATTAATGATCAAAGAAATTCCCCACGGAGTGATTTCAAAGGCGCCCGGGAGTTCGAGAAACTTTCTATGGAACTGTGGAATGAACTCCCTGAGGTTTTCTCTACAGTATGGAGTACTTCAGAAATAGCTTCTTTAGAAATATCTTAGAAGGAGAGGTAGAGGGGAAGAGAGGAAGAGGAAGACCAAGATTAACAAACATGGGTCAGGTCAGAGAAGTGTCTCTCATGACGTATAGGGAGGTCAAAGACGTTGCTCTGCACAGAAGCAAATGGAAGGGAATGCATCAGAGACGCCGACAAGAGCCCGGATCTTAAATTTATGGTGAGTTAAGTCTGCCTAATCATCTTATAAGCATAGATGAAATATGCAAGTGAAATATTTAACAATGTAAATATTCGAACATATAAGGAAAACTTGACCTAAACATTGAACCTAAAGTATCAAAATATTGTAAGAGCGTGTAATAAATATATTAATACAATATATCCGGACCACTCAGGCTATCAAAACGAATAGAAACGACATTTAAAATGTGATCTGAAAAATTCTAACTGTCAAGGGAGGACTGAAAGTGCATTTACAAAATTTGAAATTAATTCAAGTACTTTGACACTTGAGACGATCTTGAGACTTTAGATTGTCTTTCAAAAGAAAGTCTGTAGGATAGGTACGAAATGCAAATAATGCTTTAATTAAATAGCATTTCTGAATCGCTCTCAAACGATTTGATACTCGATTTGCTCAAGTAGTAATCCATCCATCCGTTGTATAAAAAAGTTTTATAAAGTAAATGCTTAAACACTTTATAGAATAGTGTCGAGAAATAGACGTGGGAAGATGATAGGAAAGACAGGATAGATGATAAGGATATCTTAGAAGGAAAGGTGGAGGGGAACAGAGGAACATGAACACCAAGATTAACATGTATGGGAAAAGAACAGGTGTCTCTCATGACGTATAGAGAGGTCAAAGAGACGCCAACATGAGCCTCGCTCTTAAATATATGAGGATTAGTGTGACTTCGTGTACTATGAAATTTACCTAATAATATATCCTCACGCCTTCTCAAAAGAGTCCCCGATGGGGTAGGCAGAGGTGTATTAGTAGTAACCACTCACCCGCTTTCCGCCAGAGATCTTTGAGGCGCCAACGAGTCATGGGGAGTCCATCGCCGATACTCAAGCACGACTATTCATAAGACTTTGAATTGCTTCTCAGACGTATTCAGGTTTCCTCTCGATGTTTTCCTTCACCGTAAAGCTCCTGGTGTGACTAATCACTGTACTTTCAGAAAAACTCATTGGTACAGTCGGGACTCGAACTTGCGAGCTTTGCTAACTACTGTATGGTTCGAGTATTTATCTGCGACACGGTAGTCGACCACCACGGTTTGGTAATAATTATGTTCAATAATTATATTCAATAAGATATGTCATATAATATAAAATAAAAATAACGTAACGACAATACCACAGTAATAAATAAGCTGATGAACCTTTAATGGCAATTAAAAGAAAATATTGTTGATTACGGCCAAATAAAGAGTGTAAAGTGCAATGCTATAGCTTGCAACAACAAATAAGATAAAAGTTTAAACGAGGCTTAATAATAAATTGATAGTCATATTTCAACGCTGACAATTTAATATTAAATGTATTTGTCCTGCTAAAAATAAATATTTATCAGGGAATAAATCCATATTTAGAGATAGTTATAGAGTTACAAGGATAGACGAACGGACGTGATAAAATAAGGTAGGTCTGGCTGCACCGGATTTATATTGCATTATAAATTGTTTGTGTAAATTTCAGACTCTGATAAGACTTATGAGTGTTACCGCTGGTGCAGACACCGATTAGAAAAATATCTCTCTTGTTTAAGTCGACACGAAACTGAAAGAGGAATCTATCGCTTCAACTAATACTTTCACAAAAAATACGAAAGAGATACATAAAGCGAAAATGAGCAAGAAGAGGCAGAAGAAGGCCACGTTCCAACTACCTAGATCAAATCGATCAGACGCTCAAGGACGGGAACGTCAAGAGTACTCGAAACCGACGAGCATGTATTAAGAGACTGATGAATGTGGACGAAGCGAAAGAGGTATGTAAGTCCAGAGAGAACTGGCGCTCTATACTCTCTATATTAATATAGTGAATGTAATTAATACAAATAATTATGATCATATTAATATTAGCAAGCGAACGTACCATTGGAATCTCCAAATTATTATACAGGTATACTATCCAACTATACCCTTTGATCACAGACAAGACGAACGCGTTACACTACACATTATTTTGAGAAATAATTTAGGTTTCGTCCTTTATTCAACGTTAGCATATTAAATAATTATATATATATATATATGTATGATATATCTCTCTTCGAACCTTCCAAACACCCACTTTTCGCCAGAGTTTATATTTTAGATGTCAACGCGTCTTTGAATTTCTTCTCAAACGTATGCAGGTTTCCTGTCAATGTTTTTAAGTTCAGAAAAACTTATTGGGACAATCGGGATTCAAACGTGCAATGTTTATGTTGTAGGCGACTGGTCCAACCATTCGGCCACCACGGCTCTCACACTTGCGATATTTAATTGCCCATATTTACATGTAGTAAACGTTAACCTTTTTATATAAGAAAGACTGCGGTCGAGCGAGTGAGCTACATCAAGATGCCATTGATAGACCGGTGACATTTCATGATAGGTTACAATTGCGGGGAGCTTCACTGAATACGTTTTTTCACAAGTTATGTAAGTTTAAAGTTATAGGGGGCGTGAATTGTGTAATATGACACGCGACAGTGAATGCGAAGTGACCGCCAATTGAGGGTCCCGAGAGAATAATTACGATGCATATATTTGATGTCGCAATCGAGGGCAGCAGAGGTTTAAAACGGAGGGTCTGCCACCGTCACTCAACCAGTCCAGCCCAGCTCCCTTGCTCGCGATCCAGCAACACCCTAAGCCGAGGTCCGTACCCCACAGGGGGTGCCCTTAGCTGTGTTGCTTAGCACATTAAAGTGTAAGTGAGTGAGTAAGTGTAAGTAAAGCCTGGCTGGAAGCCTAGGTCTATATGATTTTGCGCAAGAGAAACCGAGGGCACGGCTAGTATCATACATTTTCTTTACTTTTAAGCTCGTAGTGAGGTTAATAATTTTATTATGCACTGAAAAGTCTGCACTGAAAACTACTAGAGTAGTTGACAACAACAGGTCTGTATTAAAAGTACCAACTTCATAAATAAGTTAATGTTCATAGCGCGTTCTCTAAGGAATATAACGAAAAAATTTAATTGATTAGTACAATATTTGTACTGCGTAACGTAGACGTAAGTTAGTCATGAATAGGCGTGGTCGTGCCACCTCACAGCTAAAATAAAATTTGTAATTGCCTTTAATACTATGCGTAATGGCACCATGGGCCCTTTGGCTAGCACTCAACTTTTTTGCAAAACCAGTCTCCATCCGCTGTTCACCTTTCATCAAGTAGAAAGTAAAGGACACTACAAAGTAAAACGATGCAAAGGTGTAGAATGGACTTTCTTAATATAATATAATAATAAATAATATATCCTCATGCCTTCCCACAAGGGTCCCCGAAGGGGTAGGCAGAGGTGTATAGGTACACCCACTTTCCGCCAGAGGTATATTAGGTGTCAACGTGACAGATGGCGAGTCCATCGCCGTTACTCAAGCACGACTATACATACGCTTTTGAATTTTTTTCTCAGACGTATGCAGGTTTCCTCTCGATGTTTTCCTTCACCGTAAAGCTCGTGGTGTGACTAATCACTGTACTTAAGTTCAGAAAAAACTCATTGGTACAGTCGGGATTCGAACTTGCGACCTTTGCGTCGCAGGCAACTGCTCGAACCACTCGGCCACCACGGCTTCTGATGAATCGACTTTCTTAATGAGAACATTTATATCAACAAATGCCCAAGACTCGTATTAATGCCATTTGCTATAGGTTACGTTTTTTGTACTCACGTTGCAATCGCAATTATCCTAGCCAAATCGTACACTAGTACAGAATTGTAATGTAATATTTATCCACAAGGGTCTGTACCTAATGAAAGGGTTCACTTTGTCGCTAACGGACCCTCGTTGCTACAAGTACTCTCTGTATCATTAGCCTTTTTACGGCGGTGGACTCGCCATCTGTCACGTGGGTACTTTTTTTTTTACCTAAATATATCGCAAGAGGAAACAGAGAACCCCTTCAGGAACCCTTGTAGGAGGACGGGAGAATATATCTAATACCTTTAAACGAGCAATTCTTGTATATATGTATATTGTATATATATAATCTGAATCTCATAAACGGCTCCAACAATTTTCATGAAATTTGGTAGGGCGAAGATTTCGGGGGCGATAAATCGATCTAGCTAGGCTTCATTTTAAAAAAAAGTCGTTTTATCCGTGTTATTAGGCAATGAAAATTTCCTACAATTTCATTAGAATATGAATTTCCCCACTGCTTTACCGACACCGCAACAATAAAGCGTTGCTAAGCAACAAAAGTGTTTGGTTGTCATAAGTATGCCATTCGTACGAAATAATATAAATATGAAAAATACCGAGCTTTGCTCGGTCATCCAGGTAATTATAATTATTTCATTTAACTTTGATTTGACTTTAATTAACTTTCATTAACTTTTAGTTACTGTTTATGCGTATCTTAAGGATGAGTGAAGAAAGATTGACGAAACAGATATACAAACAATGAGGTTTTACCTATAGAGACGTTATACTCCTTGAATATGAAGTATAAACATGGCAAATTTTATGCTATACCTACATATAGCTACAATACACAACTCACACAACGGCATTAAGCACACTGATCGTCGTGGAGTGGATCACAGTGGCATCGTCGCAGGAGTTAATTCAGATTAAAATTTAATCTTAAATATCGTATTTTTGATAGATAAAACAAATTTACATTACTTACAAATGAAAAGACACATCCTTATTGTTTTTTTACCCTCGTCCAGTATATGTTCTGCAGTTTCTAAGCACCTAAGAAGGCATTTTACCTAAATGCTGAATAAGTGCTACGTCGTTGCCAGTCAAGCTGCGACTAAGTTGACTCAAGCTAATCAGCTTGTGTTGAGTTAGCCAAGCCGAGCGCGGTAAGACGTATCTATTCTATTTTACATCAATGTATACAAAGCAAAAGTGTGTGCAAGAAGAGGCAGAGGAAGGCAAGGCCACGTTCCAACTACCTAGATCAAATCGATCGGACGCTCAAGGACGGGAACGTGAAGAGTACTCGAAACCTACGAGCATGTATGAAGAGACTGATGAATGTGGACGCAGCGAAAGAGCTATGTAAGCCTAGAGAGAATTGGCGCTCTATACTCTCTGCCTACCACGTGAGGGCCTCGGCGTGTTGATATCATTTTATCTTAAACTTTGCTTTTTAATCATCTTTAACCTTAATGCATTTATGTATTAACAATGATAATATTCATACTTAAAAAAACAATACCACAACAAAAAGCTACGTTTAAAAATAATCTTGCGAGACAGAGCACAAAAGAGTACGTGTAATGACGAGATGGTTATAATACGAGCGAATTGTTCCTTATCCAAGTCTGACGTCAATGGTAATTTGTAAAGAGTTGCTTTGTATGGTGAACCATCTCCTACACAGGTTTCGTGGACGCTGAGAACAGAAATGGCATAGGTTTGTGTCGAACTGAACTGGCTGTTGGATGGTAAAGCATTATGAAGAGACACGAAAGAGAGGCTTGCAAAGTAGGCTGAATGCTTATGATGCTTAGATAACGTCGAATTTCCACTATTCCACTGTTGAAAATAAAAAAGAAGAATATATATCCTCAGTGACAGTGAAATCTTCAATACCTATAACTCAAAATCTATACTCTATACTAATATTATAACGAGGAAAGATTTGTATGTAAGTATGTTTGTATTGAATAGGCTCCGAAATAACAGCACCGATTTGAACAACACAACAACAACAGAAAGTTCGCATGAAGACTGTGCCAATGAGTTTTTCTGAACCAGTACAGTTATTAGTTACACCACGAGCTTTACGGTGAAGGAGAACATCGGGAGGAAACCTGCATACGTCTGAGAAGAAATTCAAGGGCTATACCTCCTGAAGGAATGAGAGGAGAGGAGAAGGAGGAAGTAATCAGAGAATCAGCTTTACCACGGGACACCCATTTGAATCAAATATATTATCTGTTAGTAGTTTGTTATACAACTGTCTTTGGAAATACTTTTAATTGTTTGTTAATGAACTTATTAACTTTATATAAATATCAAATATTTATCTCAAACGTAGAATATAATTATTTTATATACGTGTTGCCGATAAAATAATGTTTTGTGGTCAGGCACCAATTAGACCAGGTGTTACTTTGTGAAGAGTTCTACTCTCAATCATTACTTGCAAACGGGTTCGTACCTCGCATTTGCTTTGCGAGTTCAAGATCGCGGGACAACTCCTTGTTACCTACTATAAAAGCGGCAAATGTATAAACATCTGTTTTTTTATTATAAATTATACAGCGAACGACTGAAGGTCAAACTATACGCTTACTTTAGGAATACAGATAAAATGGCAATAACTTAACATTATACCTATCTTCACGCACTTCAAGCTGGTGGTCAGTAAGGTCAGGTGTGCAGGAAGTCGCCGGGAATATATTTTAGGTGCCAACGTGACCGACAGCGAGGCCATCGCCGTTCTCGAACGTTACTCTTGATGTTTTCCTTCATTCACTGGCGCAATCCATCGAACCTATAATCTTTGTGTTATAATAAACTCGAAATTCAGCCACGACAGCTTTTATAATAAAATATTTATTTAATTTCGCAGAAATCTGCCGGAATCGAACTGCAACGTACGCGTTTACGTTTCGATTGCCAAACAGGGACACTTGGTCCCGCGCGCGCTGTACTCTCGCCCTTGTCCGACTGTTAATGGTCCGTTAGGTCGAAGGATCATTGCGACTACACGTCAACATTAGTATGGCTGGCATGAGGCTTATCATTTCGGGCTTCCGTTATCATTCAACATTTCATATTACATACATATCATCACGCCGAGTGAACATTTCAACTCTTTAAATACATTTGGCGGCCGTCCGGGTGGTTAGAGCTGACTGCGAAGTTGGAGTTGGCTTCGATTCCAGCTGGGGCAGATGATTGTGACGTAATCCGAAATACCTTATGTATATCAGTGCATAAGTAATAGATATAATTAAAAAAAAAATTATCGTCGTCTGAGTCGTCGTCGTCGCTGAGTTTGGTACTAAGTCAATTTATGTGGCATCATCCAAAGAAAAATAATACGCAATAATGAAAAAAAAAAGAATACCTTGGGATAATTCCACACAAATTAGCATAGCCACAAATTAAGCAATGCTTGTGTTATGGCAACTAGACAACGATGTATTAACTTATATAGATAGATAGATATGTACACAAAATGCATGGGACATGTAAGACTACGGTACAAATACTCGTGTCCATCACAAAAATACGTATCTGTCCTCGGCGGGATCCAACCCGCGACCTCAAGTTATGCAGTCAGGAGCCATCTAAAGCAATTTAACGATGTAAGTAAAATGCGGGGCCAGACTCGCGCCTGAGACTTAGTCGTGATAAAAAAATAAAAAATAAATAACTAATAAAAAAAATAACTTAATCGCGATAAAATAGTATTCATCACATATACCTAATGTACAATAGTATGTGCATGGTAGTTGAAAACACCATGTTTGTTTTTCTCTCCAGACGCGCTTCTGAGTCAGTAATCGAACACTGTATTGATAAGCGTATCGTCACGTAAGTTCCTGCATACACCGTGCGAAGTCAGGCGATTCAGCAAATTGTTTAATTGTACTAAGCTCTTGAGATTTTAGGATTGCGAGCTCGATCGCGAACTGTACTAATAACATTCCTGAACTTAAGTACAGTGCTACTATCGGTGTATGAAAACATCGATAGGAAACTTCCATACGTTTGAGAATAAATTCAGAGATGCACGCCTTTGTTTATATTATATATTATATACTAGCTGACCAGCGCAACTTCGTCTGCGTACCTAAGAGAGAGAGTTGCTTCAGTAATGAATTTTCCGTGAATTTAAAAAGTATTATTTTAAGATGAGATATCGCAAAAACAAATTAAAAAATCAATTCGCTGAATTCAACTGCTTTCTAGAGCTTGTCTGAGTTGCGGGGTTATTTTAACTTTATGGATATCTATCTCCTAAGATGTTGATTGAAATCAAGTGATGTCAAGTACAATTTCGTTTACATTTAAATACTCGTGATTAATAACATATTTATTTGGATAAAGATTAATATTATGTTGATAAAACATCTTCGGAAATAATGCATAGATTTCGAACAAATTCTATTACCATAAAAAAAGGTTATAGTGAGTCAATCTTAAAAGATAGATATATGCTGTCGCGGAATTTTTTTTAGAACTTTTAAAGAGAAACAATTCCCTCATACATGATATTTGCGTAACTTAAACCGTTTACACTGCGCACGCAACGGAAGCTCTCAGAAAGGAATACTTTTTCCCGTTCTTGCAACATTATTCATTTATGCTTCGCTCCTATTGGTCGTAGCGTGATGTTATATATATAGCCTAAAATCTTCTTAGAGAAATGAAGAATCCAACACAAAAATAATTTTTGAATTCCAACCAGTAGTTCCCGAGATTAGTGCGTACAAACAAACAAACAAACGCTTCAGCTTTATAATATTAGTATAGATATGGGTACTACGTATTCACCTCTGCCTACCCCTTCGGGGACCTTTTTGGGAAGGCGTGGGGATATAAACATATATAACAAAGACGTATGTTTAGTCGTGCTTGAGAAACGGTATCGGACTCGCCATCTGTCACGTCAGCACCTTAATATATTTTCGGCGAAATAAGGGTGTAGCTACCCCCTCCGCGTGAAGATAGATCAGTTCAAAATTATGCAATATTTTAGAATTCACTTTCGCAATTATCCGAATGTTAGTTGTTCTATGTGTTAGATAGCAAGAGGCCCTTGCCCAGCAGTGGGATGGGATGTACCAGGCTAGCACTTCCTCCATTGATAATAAAAAATAATGTTTACTTAGTCAGAATTACATTAATGTTAACAACAAAGTATTAAATCAGCAGTAAAGTTCAAAATGGCGCGTCTTTTCCATAATGATGTACTTATAAAAATCATGTTTATTTCGAAGTCTTATTGATATGACATTGGTATCGGAATGCACGCAATGCCACTGCGCACTAGTGATGCGACACAAAGGGAAAAAAACGAAAGCCGGTAATGTGCGAACGCGACAAAAACTTGAATATATGTCATGTTGAGTCCAGAAATAACTTCAACCATTGAAAGAGTGGTTACGATTAAAAATAGTTTATTTAAGTGGTCTGATCGATTCGACCGAAAACTCGAGGAGACAAGAGTCGTGACGAATGTCGATGAAGCATAAGAAGTTTGAAGAGAGCTGAAACTCTACTCTCTCTGCTTACCGCGCGAGATACACGTCATGATAATATGATTCGAAATCTTTACAAGTATTTTTAAGTCGTTACTTAAAAATACGACATTTATCTGAATATATATAACTCAAAGGTGACTGACTGGCTGACTGACATAGTGATCTACCAATGCAGGTAGATGTTATGACATAGGCATCCGCTAAGAAAGGATTTTATTATTAATTCTACCCCCAAGGGAATAAAATAGGGGATGAAAGTTTGTATGAAACTTTGTCAATTTTAAACCGATCGGGCTGAGACTTTGCGTGCATAAAGCTACTATGACGGACTACTATTATGATAGGATTGAGATGCAGACTATATATATTAGTAACTTTTCAGTTTAAAATATACGAATTTCTGTATGCTAGCGCCACCTACATTGAGTTATTTTGGAGAAAACATTGAATTAACAATTTTTCTGCATAGTGCATAGATAATATATCTAGCGGATTATATTTGACGACTAGCTTATGCCCGCGGCTTCGCTCGCGTTAAGAAGTATTATTACTAATTAGGTATAGTTTAGATAAACAGACAAAAAGTCTAACAATAATTATTTCGGGTGTTATTTGCGTTGATAAAGGTACCAATATTTTCTTTTTCTCATTTATCACCCACGTACAGACAGCGATCCGTAACATTTTTATTCTAGGTATTGATGATGTATTACTGATAAATCTATTTTGTCTGTGCGTTTGTGCACGATAAACTCAGAAACGGCTTATCCGATTTAGATGTGGTTTTCACTAATATATTGTGGTAAGCTTCACTTAACATATCCAAAATGTATATCCTAAAAATGCTGCCCAAAGTCACTATTACACGCGGACGAAGTCGCGGGCACAGCTAGTTTTTATAATAAAGCTTTTAAAATCTTACGAAGTTAACAAAGAGTTTTAAATACGTTCGACTGATAGTATTGAGTGGGGACTTGTATCCCCGCTATATTTGAGATACTATTCAAATTGATAACTTTACCGATTCTAGATAAAATGGGGTTAAAAATCGTACAACAAAGTAAGGGTTCCCCATTCACCGATTGAATTATGTACGGAAAAAAATATATATACAAAACATATTAAAGCGGTTTGCCGTGAAATATTGCAATGAAGTGCAAGTTGTTATTACTTGAGATCTCAGGCGACACTAATGAGAAAGGGATATTTCTCACGTGATTACAAAAAGTCGCCACGAATCGCTAACGGGGTGCTGAGATCATAAGGCTCAATACCAGTGTAGACCGTAGACCGTTTTGCTTTTTGTTTATACAACAATCATTTCGTATTTATAGATATTTTATTAAAGATACTCAGTATTAAACTTAATAATTTATTACTTTAAGAAGACCAGGTTGAGTCTAGCATTTTGAAACAATACCTACTCATTCATATGAATAAGATTCAGGTAACATTATGAACTCTAATGATATCTATACATACAAATAAATAAAATTGGAGTGTCTGTTTGTAATATTTAAAAAAATGCATATGGATGTATACACGGTACATATACCAAAATATCATTTTATAAAAAATATACATGTCTGTCTATCTGTCTGTCTGTCTGTTTGCTCCGGGTAATCTCTGAAACGGCTGGACCAATTTTAACGGGACTTTCACTGGCAAATAGCTGATGCTAAAAGGAATAACTAAATAGAACTATAAATATAAAGAAAATATACTACTTTTATTTTAGAACAAGAACAATTTTTTTTGTTAAATTCCACGCGGACGAAGTCGCGGACACAGCGTGTATAATTATATATTTAAAATATTAACCAGCATCATTAGGTATCATAGGTATTAAATAATAATCGCCAGAGCTTTACTTCAATACAAAAAAATTGCAATTGCTCTCACATTATCAAATATGAAACAATAATAAAGAGAATGATGGCATTTATTATATTAGAGAGAACTGGCGCTCCTCTGTCTGCCTACCCCGTTAGGGACTCGTCGTGATGATATGTAAATACATATAACCAAATGTATTGATACTTTATTCTACTTGTTACTTGAAACTGAAGCTTAAGTTAACAAATTAAAACCGTATATATTTGTGTATTTTAAAAAAAATTAACAGAACGGACACTTTCTTAGTAACATAATTGTTGGAAAATACTTGAATTCGCTTCGCAGCAAAACATTACCGCACCGCAGCGTTGACCGACGGAATTGTTTATAAAACACGGTTTTATTTATATTATGATGATGGCTTATTGTGAAATAATTAATAGGTTATCATATTCACACGATATTATTAAAGTTATACAAAAGAACTTGATGTCAATATGAAAATCAAAATAGTTATTTGGTTATAATAGTTATGTATATGTGTATATAAAACAATAAAACCAGCAATAAAATGAAAAACAAAATAAATCACGACGAACTGAGAGAGAGATATGAATGGCTTACCTAGACAACATCTGGGGCGCGTGTGGCTCGCTCGACGGACGCCTTCCATCTACAAAGACCATCCACCGATACAAGCTGACAATAAGGGCATGCTGCATTGTGCCTGAAATGGGCGGAGCCGAGTACTACCAATGGGATTGCGTTAACCGAATAGCCTAGATCGAGACCTTTAACCAGCCCTATAGGGGTAAAAACACCCCTTACGGATTTTTCTCCCATATAACCTGACAGGTATCACCGTGAATAATATTTGTATACTAGCTGTGCCCGCGACTTAGTATGCGTTAAAAAATTTAAATTATACCACCATAATACCAATATAAAAGTAGTCTAAGTTATTCCTTTTAACATCAGCTGTTGAAGTCCCTTTAAAATCGGTACAGCCGTTTCAGAGATTACTCGGAACAAAAAGAGACAGATAAAAATTGTAAAAAATGATACTTTGGGTATATGTACCGTGTATACATCCGTATGCATTTAGTAAAACGCGGCTTATTTAATATTACAAACAGACACTCCAATTTTATTTATTTTTATATATTATACAAGAAAATTTTCCATATGACTTACGAGCACGACGCGGCGGCAGGTTTATTTTTAAACAATTTTATTGACATCTGCCCCAATTTCTTTGTCCAGCTTTCCACTGTCATTCGAAGATAGTCATTTTATTAGAATTATGTATGCGAAAGTTTCGACGAGCACCTTGAGAGGCGCGGTGCTGGTAGTGGGGATCGTATACTGCTAATACAGTGATTAGTTTACTAGGGCTGGGACCACGTAAACTACGATAAACGTCAGGGCACAAGTCTCTATACGATGTCAGTAGTGTTCTTCTGGTGTACGGCTAAGGTTGCCGCTTTCTATCTTTGAAGAACCTTCAGAAATACGAGCAAATAAATAAATGAGGCACACTTTTCGGCAGAGGAATATACTAAATCCTGTCCGGTGTCCGGTACCATCCCTTGCGACACACAGCGTGACAAGTAGTAAAACGTCAAACTAAAAGTAGATATAATTATGTTATTTGTGTATAGTCTTCCTGAATGTCAAAAATACTTTTATGTTGAAAGTCTTTAGTCAAATTGAGCAGAGATTAATGTAATTAAGTGTCTATTGTCTCGTCAAACTTAATGAATAATATGATAACACAATCTTTTAAGCTCGTTGTTGAGGTGCAGACTCAAAAATTAAACGAATCATGGTCGAATGAAACCACCATACTTCAATATATGTATACCTATGTACATCATTTATATGTATGAGGTGCGTTCTCGTTCTGTCAAGGTCTCTGCCACTTCTCTTCCAAACTCGTATATGACGCAGAATGTATGAACTCTCACAGAAACAGGTATAAAAGAAATTGAAATGCCGGAGCATAACCAGACAAAATAAAACCGCGTCTGAAATCGGCTGCCGGCCGTGTCCGTTACGTATGGGCCAGTCTCGCCAACTCACCAATTCACCAATGAGACTCATATGACTGCATGACACTGCAGTGTCAACCGTTAATGTACTTGAATGACCTTGTACCTACAACAAGTTGTTTCTTCGCGCAAACGAAATTATGAAAAATGCATAAGATGAACGAGTGTTTATTTTTAAACATTTAAAACCGTTTAACTGGTCCTTTGTATACTTCATAATCGGCATCGACGAGAAACTGTTATATATGTTTTAAGCGACTTTAAAAGAAGATGTAGTTATCAGTTCGATTGTATGTTTGTTACGCGATTTCTCAGTCACGAAATAGGTTTGTATATAAACGTTGTAGTTTATCTGTTTTAAAGGTTTTTCGGTACATTAATAGACATTTGGTAAAAAGTTATTAGTTATTATTATTAGTTTAGTATTAGTTATTAGTTTTGGTCTGGTTTCGCTCGAGTCTAAATGTATTTTCTGTTGCGTCGAATATGTGGATTAGATCAAAATCTTACATACGTCAATAATGCTTAGAAGTATTTCAATGAATTGCACTTTTGCTTAACGCTCACGGGATTGCTTGATTTTTTCCAACATTTTCAACAATCAACTTGATATTTACTACTCAAATACGCTCCCCTTTCGAGAGGCATTTGTTTGCTTGACGCCATGTCTAACGATACTGATATATATCACCAGACCCTGCCAAAACTCGCAGAAACGGTTAGACTTTTTTTTAATCTAATTGATAATATAATAATATCCTCACGCCTTCCCGTCCCCGAAGGGGTAGGCAGAGGTGTATAGGTAATATCCACACACCCACTTTCCGCCAGAGGTATATTAGGTGATAATATATAAATCGGTCTGGCCGTTTCAGAGATTAGGCCGAACAAACAGAAAGACAACACAATTTTTTTAAATGTGATTTTGCTATATGTACCGTGTATACATCCATAGGCATTAAGTAAAAAGCGGTTATTTTAATATTACATACAGACACTTCAATTTTATTTATTTGTATAGATGAATGACAATGACAATCGGAGTTCAGTTTAACTGTTACTCCAGCGGTTTCGTGTAACAATTCCGCGTGGTAGTTAAATTGGTGTAATTACAATTAGTGCATGAGCTTCCCCTTTAGTCTTTGACGAATATTCGGTAGCTTGAACGTAGGTACTTCTATATATAGGTAGCATGCACCCACCCTAATTAATAGTTATGTCGTAATAGGCACAGCAACATACATCCGTATGGAATTACTGTAGCGCAAGTTTAGACGAGACAAGACCTACGGTTTCACCAGAGTCAAATTTAATTAAGAGAGCGAGCTAGCCTAATAGCTGGATCATATACAAACGTCACTAAGTGTTTCTGAACTTTTGTACAGTAATTATTCACACCACGAGCTTTACGGTGATGGAAACCTGCATACGTTTGAGAAGAAATTCAAAGGCGTTTATGCAGTCGTGATTGCGATGGACTCATCATCTGTCACGTTGGCACCTGAAGTATGTCTTTGGCGGTAAGTGGGTGTGTGGGTACTACCTAGCCCTTCGGAGACCCTTGTGGGAAGGCGTGAGGATATATATATACATAATTACATATAGAAAACAACAAAAGGTATTTTATTTCTTTTCAATACCGAAGTGTCAAACAAATACATCTGCCAAAGCGACAGAGGAAATAGACATTCCCTCAACCCTCAAGTTTCCCGGCAATAGTCTCAACATCCTGGACCCCGCCGATTGTTTCCGGGACATAATTACAGGTGGGTTGCACGTCTGGCAATCGGACGCAGCGTATCCGCTTGAAAGTTACATGAAAACTTGTTTATATCGTCATTCTGCTACAGAATGCCGTAGCTTTAGGGTATCTGTAGGGTAAGGTACTGGGTGAGATAGATATTATTTGGAGATCAATCCTTAACCATGACCTGAAGGGTAGGCGGACGTGTGCAGTACCCCCACATTTCGCTAGACATATATTAAGGTGCCAATGTAACAGATGGCGAGTCCATCGCCGTTTCTCAAGCACTACTAACAAGCAGGTTTCCTCGCGATGTTTTCCTTCAACGTAAAGCTCGTGGAGTGATAAATCAAAAGTCTAAAACCTGGCTGAAACTGGCGGAGTCGTCTGGTTTTGACTCAATTATCGAATAGAGGTATTTGAACTCAGATGGGGTCAATGAAGATTGAGGACTGAATCCTACATCCGTTGATAGCCTCTATTGTAGCCTGCAAAGATCTGAATTTCAAATCTGGAACGATCAGTTTTTCTTTACGCTTACTCTTATTCAATGTTAATTTCTACAAAACGTCACGGATTGAACGTTGAAGACAAATATTGAAGTTGCTTATCGGGTAACGAAGTCACCACAGACTTGCCCGCTTAACAATCGGTACAATTAGCATGTCTTGGTGTAGCACAGCGTAGCAACAACCTCCACAGGATACGCAACACATATGGCCATTTATAGTAGTTTTCCATATTTTTAAGTCTATTTCGCTCGAAGAATTTCTATGTACTGTGATTAGTATTCATCTTTATTTAAGTACAGTGATTAGCCACACCACGAGCTGTACGGAGAAGGAGAACATCGAGGGGAAACCTGCATGCGTTTGAGAAGAAATTCAAAGGCGAATGTTTAGTCGCGCTTGAGTAACGGCGGTGGACTCGTGAGTTTGTGGGTACTGCCTACACACCTCTGCCTACTTACTCGGGGACCCTTGTGGGAGGGCCCACATACCCACTTTCCACCAGAAATAAATTATTTATTTGCCAACGTTGGTTTGTAATATTTAGTACAATAATTTGCTCATCGAATTCAATTTTCATAAACTTTTCGAAAATAATGCGAAAGGCATTTTTCATTTGCATTCCTCTGGTACTTCTACAGACTGCAAATGAGATAAAGAAATTTCTACGAAATAATGAAAATTTATGTTACAAAAAATGTTAAACTATAAGCATTACAAATCGATTAACGAACAACGAT
The DNA here is from genome assembly GCA_945859725.1 of Drepana falcataria. Classification (NCBI taxonomy): domain Eukaryota; kingdom Metazoa; phylum Arthropoda; class Insecta; order Lepidoptera; family Drepanidae; genus Drepana; species Drepana falcataria. Next base: position 10,030,363 of record OX243921.1, read on the forward strand.
TGGTCTTCATAAATACATTAGTAGCGCCGCACAATGACATCTTATACCACACATTATTCAAACTTACGAAACGAGCATATACATAAATCCGTCTGACAATCTTGAATCATGATTGCAGTACGTCACGGTAAGGCCCCGAAATTTGGGAAACTCCCGTGCAAGATACAAAAGTAAAAGTAAAAAAATAGGGTGACCAATTTCAGTTAGATCTAAATCGAAGCGCTTAAAGATTCCATCTCCAACCGTTCATGTAAATTTACACCCTCGCTTATAAGTTACAAGGTTTTATTCACGTTGTGTTATTAACCGACAGTCTAAAACAAAACGTCACGCAAAGCTGGGACATAAATGGAGCTACTAATTGGACGTTGAAGAGGTCCGGGATATAATTATATCGCAGTAAACATCTGTTATTTAATAGAGGTTGTTTCATTGCACCAAGTGAGTGTGTCACAACGGCAGCCTCTTTCCTTGACAGACTGTGACACACAATTAACAGTGGTATAAATGAATAATCGTAGGTTTAAAACATGTATATATTCTGCGCCATCCTATATACCCTGTATTCTAGCTACACTGAAAGTCTGTCGACGTAACGACGCTCGTCCTCGTAAGAGCGCGTTACTATTTGTTTAACGCTTCACTGACATATGAGTGAAAGATTGACGAAACGAATATACAATGCTTTGAATGAATATACAAGTGTTTGGAAGTAGAGGCAGAGGAAGGCCATGTTCCTACTTAATCAAATCGATCGGACACTCAAGCATGGGGACGTCAAGAGTAAACGAAACCGGCGAGCATATATGAAGGGACTGATGAATGAGGACGAAGCGAAAGAGGTATGTAAGCCTAGAGAGAACTGGTGCTCTACACCCTCTGCCTACATCGTAAGAGACATCGATGATATGCATGTATGGAATTACTATACTTACTTCTTATTAAGTTTCTGACGTCACAGTTCTCGTGCAAATAAATTGTCGGATAAAAAATATCGTGTTTGGTGAGACGGTGTTGATATAATTAAAGGTATTTTACTTGGCTTGAACTCGTAAATACTCTGGATGAAAGTAATGCCAATTGCCAATAATTATGAATTATACAATTAAGCTGACCATGTGTCTTTAGATAAACAAGAACACTTACTCACAAAGACGTAAGACACCAGATGCATTTCTTTATTTGATCAGCGGCTCTAGACAAAATTCTAGCGTTCACGATATCCTTTATCCACAATTTTTACGGCAATGATATTAACTGTGGAAAAAACAGGTAAAGTCATTACCATCCGAAGAGCGTGAACGCTAACAAAACGGAGTTTTGACAGCCGCAGGAATTGATGTCAGCAGTTTAAGATAATCTTAGCCGCGGTAGGTGTGGATTAGCCAGCAGGCCAAAGAAGTTTTTCCAAAGAAATAAAACAAAGAAAACGGTTGCAATACAAATCATTGTTGAGTTCTTGTTAATATAGAATAGGAGTCACTCAGGTGTCTTCTTTATTCCATAGGATATATTACAAACATTGTAAATGCAACGTAATAACTAATATGAATGATTGTAGTTATAATTGAAGAGTTATTCTAATAACCTCACTAGTCTCTCTCTTTCTCTAGTAGACTAACAAGCAGTCGCCTGCAGCGCAGACTGCAAGAACACCGACGATACCAATGAGTTATATCTATACCTAAATATTGAATGGAGAGGAAACCGGCATGTGTTTCTCAAGACGTTTGTATAGTCGTGCTTGACAAACAACGACGGACTCACCTAAATATAGTTGGCACCTAAATATATTAAAAAGAGTTTGTTGTTACAGTGCCTAGTGGGTGTTATGCTTACCCCTTGGGAGGGCGTACAGATATCAATCATTAACTTAAATCACCTGAAATTGTTTTCATTGATTAAACATGAATTCCCTCAAGACAAAGATAAACCATTAAAATATTAACGTCAATATTGACACTTATCGGAAAGATACAGACATTAAGTCAGTCTCCCTTAAAATCGTGCCATATGTATATTAATAATTTATAGCGAAAAGGAAAGATTTGTTTGTTGGCATTCAATAAATTCAAATATAGCCAAACAGACTTCAAAACATCTTTCGCTTATGGAAAGCTACATTATTCCGGAGTAACACGAGCTATATGACATCTTAATATATATAAATTACGCGTCACGTTGTTTCTCGTCGATGGACTCCTAAACTACTTAACAGATTTTAATAAAATTTGCACACTGTGTGCAGTTTGAGCCAATTTGAAAGATAGGATAGCTTACATCTCAATTTATTTATAGTCGCAATATTATTTTATTGCAAATTATTTGTCTATTATTTGACAGCCACATTTATCTGTTAGCTCCAAACGATTCCAACAGATGGAGATATATCTGTTGACTGGATTGAGTATGTGTTTATTTACTGTGTAATATAACAAAGCCATGTCGAGAGAATGAATGAAGAATGATTGACGAAAAAAGTGTATAAGGCGAGTGTGCATGAAAGTGATGGGAGGGGTAGACTTAGGCGAAATCAGGGACGTCTTGAAAAAAGGCCAGGTCAAGAGTACCCTAAACCGAAGAGCATGTATGAAGAGAATAATGAAAGTGGACGAAGCGAAAGAAGTATGTAAAGATCGTAGCAAGTGGAAAGAAGTGGTCTCTGCCTACCCCTACGGGAAAGAGGCGTGATTATATGTATATTTCAAATCAAATAAATGTATTGCATGTCAAATTATGTAAGTACAAACATCGGTTACACGACATATATACCTAATGGTAATATTACACCCATTTTGAGGGCACATCAATATAATATTTAGGAAAAAAACATTTGAGTTGTATTGGGCTTAACGTCTTACTGCTCACCAATAATATCTGGATTCTTACTTATTACGCCGCAGTGCAATGAAAATCATTTTTGTGACACTCAGTTTCTCATTTCCGACACCCCACCGCGCGCTTGATTGAATTTGCAGCATCATCTCATCTCAGACGTCGTTGGGCTCCAGCTATGTCTACGTGAAAACTATCAGCCTGGATTAAAGCCTTAGAGCTTTTGTTACGAAAATTGGCAATCGTGATGCCCATGGACGGCCATCCGTCAATTGATCTAAATGCGGAGCGGAGCAACAGACCTAAGCGTAGTGCGAGCCCCTCGGTCTAATTATAACTTAACATAACTTAACATATAAGTCAGTCGTTACCGTTGAACGGCTAAACAATAACATCATCCATTTTTGGAGTTTACTCCTTAAGAATCGATTTTCATATATAAGGCGCCCGGTATGAGAAAAATATGAGAGGTAAAATCTAATGATGAATGACAGCGTTACGTTTTTGGTGCTTTCGTACTCTCCATGGCAACGAGAATAACAGAATGGCGATGTAATTAATGTTAATATTTACTTTCAATTGCATATTGTATTAACCTGATATTAACCTACAACAACTGTCAACTTGCGGAGGTTTTATCGTAAATTTTATATTTTATTTATAATTGATATATATATTAATTTATATCAATTGATATTTATTTCAAAATTGAGAAAATTACTCAATAAAAATCAATCTATAGATGTGTCATGCATACTCTAAGTAATATAAGAAATACATTCATTTACCCTTATTAACTAATCTATTTATTTTATAATCGTTCGTAAGGAGTAAACTCCAGTCGTGCGTCGGAGCTGACACACACTTTTTTTTTTTTCTTGTCTACTGCCGACTGTACCAATGGGTTTTTCGGAACTTTCTATTCATTGAATATCATTGGATTAGTTTTGTTCCGATAACAAATCTAAATAAAATTATACTATATACGCGGGTGAAAATATATAATTATATTTTCTTCAAGACTCGCCCACCCACTTTTCGCTAGAGATGTATTTTAGTAACAGATGGTGAGTTCATACCGTTACTCACCACTACTGAATTTCTTCACGACCATTGAATTTCTTCTCAAGCGCATACAGGTATCGATGTTTTCCTTTACCATAAGCTTGTGGAGTGACCAAAGACTGTACTTAAGTTCAAAAAACTCATCGGACAGCCGGGATTCGAACTTGAAATCTTTGTGTTGCAAATTACTAATGGAACTGCTCAGCCACTACGGCACAAATCTGTATTGCGCCTTAAATATTGTTAATTCTTACCAGTAATCTCTCTGGAGGCCTTGACAATACAGGTTTGTCTGGTGCTGTCCAGTATTGTAAGGTCTTAGTGTTTGTATAACTGCTGGAATTAAATACTGATTCACATTCGATTCGATAGTTATAAATAGTGCCATCCACGAACACGCGCCCCACTATTCTTCCTTATAGTTTATAGTGTAAGTGTGCAACCTTCCACCAATGTTTGAGTATTATCGGTACACACTGAATACCTATGAGAGCACACGCACACTACAATTAATAGACTCAGGTCAACTATGACTCCCTCGACTATAAATTGGTGGGGCACGTCTTTGTCACGGCTTTATCAGTAAGTAATGTGAATTTGATGTACACCTAATGTGAAGTTAGACACTCAAATAGTTCAATTGATATTAATTAGACATGAGATTGTATCTAGCCGCTATCAGTGCATTAAGATATTAAAGAAGCTGGGGTCCATATCCGAGCAACAGAAGCAAAACATATTTTTTATTTCGCCTGTAAGTATGGATGTTTGTACACGAATCACGCAACCACTGCGTGGAATGCAGTCGTCGACGATTGCTAATAGTACCTATAAATACTCCATTTTATCGCAGGAAAATATACTACATATATTTGTTCTGGACATAAGTATGTCACTGTAACACACCTGAGCCACTGGCCTGATTATAACGTTTTGTAATTACAGTTCGTCTCTTGATATTTTAGAGTGCGATTAGAGGGGTGACTATGGTTAAAGTGGCATTTATTTTCGAAGCCTAACATACCAAACCTAATAGGTGGCGAAAACAAATTAAAATATTGGTATTATACCTTAACTCATTTGTTTTTGGTAATTATTTATGAATAAGAGATGATCTAGTAAAGATCTAGCAAGTTTCGCTTTTTTACTCGTAGTTCTACATTTAGGTGGGTATAATGTTAATGCAGTGCTTATTATTTGATCTGTCTCGTGTATGTTAATCTTAGTCTATATACATATCCTATAAATATAGCCGTTTTGGCCGAGTGGTTCGGGTAGTTAGTAGGGTAGCCTGCGACACAAAAATCGAAAGTTCGAATCTCGACTGTACCAATGAGTTCTTCTGGACTTAAGTACAGTGATTAGTCACACCACGAGCTTTACGGTGAAGGAAAACACCGAGATAAAACCTGCATAAGTCTGAGAAGAAATTCATAGGGGCATGTAAGGTCGAGCTTGAGTAACGGCGATGGACTAGCTGTCTGTCAGTATGGCACCTAAAATATATCTCTGGCGGAAAGCGGGTGTGTGGGTATTACCTATACAACTCCGCCTACCCCTTCAGGGACCCGCATGGGAAAGCGTGAGGGTATATTATTGTATATTTTAGGTGCCAACGAGACAGACGGTGACTGACGTCAACCACCACACACATGGCCACCACAGCTTAATTAAGTTTAAAAAAGCTTAATTGTTAAATTAATAGCGTATCGTTCTTGGTCATTGTAGTATGTAAATTAAAACGCGGATCCCATTTTAATTTCCAACATTGCAAAGCTGCCATTCTTTTGACACCTGCCGTCTGGGGCAATGCTCGAATGGGGCAAATATTTTATCTGTATTATGATTTCATTACCTGTTTCTATTTTTTATGAGGTAAACATAGATGTAATAAATAATCTACTCGATATCGCGCTGTTGCTTAAACACAAGTAAACATATGTACGTAGGAACGTCATTGAATTATGTATATGTAATTAACATGTTTATTAAATGTTTCCACATTAAGTTCGCGTATTTTATGTTCACTGTACGTCAAATAAAGACTCATTGGTATTACTCCCGGCAATCGGTAATTGGTAAGACTGCCGGGATTTGAAGTTATTAATATTATTGACTCATTAATAATTCATGGGATGTAATGCAGAATGTAAGTAGGCAATTGGGATCACTTATTTGCGATTTGACGTGTACTTAAATTGTCGTAACAAAGTACTGAGGTACCTTAACGAATCATAATTCAATCGATCGAACGAGTACAAGTAGGCAGGCAATAAGTGGCTTTAATTGGTAACTTGCTTTAGGTCAATGGATGATGCAAGGTCATAGTAAATACCTGCGTACGTTACGCACCCATTCCTCACTTCACGAAGACAAAACAGAGTATGAACATTGCGTTCCCGTTACCTGTGATGGGCAATTTTGTTCTTTCTTGTTGGTTTTTTCATAAAAGTTCTTGGAATACAAAACAATCGTTATTGCAAGGGTGCTAAAGACTGAAGACTAGGCGTATGGAACTGTTTACGTACTAAAACTGTTAGATCATACTTTGCCGAATTCTAGGAGCAGGTAGGTATATTTTGCAGTGATTTTGTATCTTTTCGCAACTAGAGCAGTTAAGATTGGCTGTGCCTGAATTATCTTGGCACTGCATTGCGCCTCTACCTCCTTACTCTACTTTCAAGGAAGTTCAGGGTTGGGATAGGATTGGCGTACGTTTTAGTGCTATACTACACACACAGAGGAACACACATTAGGTAACATTAACACACACTTACAACTTTATGTAAAGTTAGCCTATAGAGCATATTTTATTTTCATCGTCCGAGAGACCGGCCTTGAAGGAACATGTCGAAAGTTTATTTCGACGCATCGACACAGTGTAGCCGGGCTCTTTATCGAACAAGGTGCCTTACTACCCACATGGCAGACAGCACGTGTGCCTACCTACACTATCAAAAACCTAGGTACACAGGTAATTATACGACGTACGGTATGGCTTGGAATGCCTCTGGATACAGGTCCGTAAGTAGTAGGTACCGTTAAGGTAGGTTTTCACTGCGTACTTTTCAGGTATAAGTCACAATTTTGCGCCAAATACTAAATGTTATATTCGTCACCATTATAAAGCGGTCAACTGTAATAAATATTTACCTATTTTTAAGAACACACTCACCAGAGTCAGTGCCGTCGGGTACTCACATTCTTTTTAATACCACAAGTGTCCAAAATAACGTAATTATTTTGTTGTTGTTATTGTAGAACGCAATGTTTATTGACAGGTTATCATAATACAGTTTGACACATGAAAGAGTACTTTTTCGAGACCGCGACGCGACTTCCCCCTTCGGCGATCAGCGTGGCACTGTTTTACCGATCGTGGCGTATTCCGCTCTTGGTGCCCTAACAGATGGCAAAAACGTCAAACAACCAACGACCGTACCGTGTGGTGGTTAGAATAAACCAAAAATATGACGTTTATTTGACAGTCGGGCTGTGGGCCAGATTGCAACATTACAACATCGAATGTTGCCCGTAAAATAAATAAAAAATAACGAGTTCATAAACCGTGTACCTACGTATATACATATTGTAAAAATGATGTTTTAAACAATGCCCAAATGATTGTATAATCAAGTTAAAGTCTATCAAATACGATTATAGACGGCGGCTGGCAGCACTAAGTCGAACATCACGAGCCAAAATCTAATGAAGTCGTATCGTACTGTCTTGAAGCTTTCATTTCAACAAGAGTAGTTTAAAAGAGCTAATGTAATTGACCTGTCATTCTCGGAATAAAAATAAACGATAAATTTTATTTACCCTCGTTAACATTTTGAGAGAATGAATGAAGAACGATTGACGAAAAAAGTGTATAAGGCGAGTGTGAATGAAAGTGTTGGAAGGGGTAGACCTAGACGGACGTTTATAGACCAAATTAGGGACGTCTTGAAAAAAGGTCAGGTCAAGAGTACCCTAAACCGAAGAGCATGTATGAAGAGAATAATGAAAGTGGACGAAGCGAAAGAAGTATGTAAGAATCGTAGCAAGTGGAAAGAAGTGGTCTCTGCCTACCCCTACGGGAAAGAGGCGTGATTATATGTATGTATGTATGTATATTTTGAGTGCCCTAATTGATCGGCGCCTTTCGGTGTCGCTGCAACGACCCTGGAGAGCCCCTCAAGGCATCTTGCATAGTGTTTTCAGTTACATTAAGTTTTTCAGTCCCTGTCTGTCGCGAAAGTAATCTGAACGGCGATAAGACGGCTACTCAAGAGACAATTATAATATGCTAATGATAAAAAAAAAATTCTTTGTACATTAACAGTTCACACAGTTCCACTGGTTGAAAAGGTCTTTCACCACTCTCCGTTGATAACATATACAACAATAATATTTATTGTTGTACAAAATATAAATTGCACGCAATTAATAAGTAAATAGTGAAACATCTGGCAAGCAATATGAAAATAGGTAGAAATTCATATAAAATAACTAGCTTTAAATACCACTGTGCTATATAATAAGTAGGGCATCGAGCCCGGGTTTACCCGGACCGAAAAAACCCGAGTTTTCCCGGTTCTGAGGATTACAAAAAAACCCGGGTTTGATTTTTAAAACTCGGGTTTTTCGGGTTTTTTTTATACTTTTGTTTTTGTTATTTATAAAGGTAAAGCCACTTCGAATGCAATAATAAGCAAATGGACTAAGTTGACAGACCATTATGAGACTGATGCTAACCCAAGTATGCAGGTTATGGTGTCTCGTATGGCTGCAGTTGATGGAATTCCTCTTAGAACGTTCTCAAAATCTCAAGATATAAAGTACCTTTTTGAAAAGACCGGCAACAAATTACCCACTACTGCTGATACCGTTCGCAACATAGTTCTCAAAGACTTTGATAAAAGGAAGCTAGAAATAATCAACGAGATAAAAATTATACTGTCAGAAGAAAAGAAGTTTCGATATCATTCGATGAATGGACATCCAATAAAAATAGAAGATATGGATAGGGATAGCAGTTTTCGAAACCTAGGTCTCATACGCATTCACGGGTCCATGAAGGCAGCCTCATACGTAAAATTGATTGAGGCCAAGTTGGACGAGTATCTGTAACAAATGACATCGTCGCTCAAACCACAGACGGTTGCAGCCTAATGGTTGCATTAGGGAAGTCCTTTAAGTCATACCATCAGCTATGCATCGCTCATTCCGTTCAGCTGGCAATAGTGGACGTAATGTACAAACGCAATGTCGGCTTCGAGGAAAACGTCACTCAGCTTCCCGAACTTGACGAGGATGAAGATTTGCCTTTATCGGTATCGGCTCAAAGACTGCGAACTGTAGAATTTAACGACAACACGAATTCTACAGACAATGACGAGGATGGTGTTGAATTGAATAATGAATCCTCGTTTATGGAGTCTAACAGTTCACAGTCATCATGGAGTGTTTTAGATGTAAAGATCTGCTATGAAAAGTACGAAAAGTGGTAAAAATCTTCAAGAACTCTCCGACAAAAAACGATGACATCCTTCAAAAACATTTCAGAGCTGATTTTGGACAGGAGTACTTCCTGCTTTTAGATTGGAAAACGCGCTGGAGTAGCATTTCTGCCATGTTAGGTCGGTTTCTGAAATTGTAAATATCTATTACAAAAGCTTTAATTGATTTAAAACAGACATTGCATTTACTGACTGACATTTGAACACAACACACAAAAACTATTCCACCTACTAGCGTCGAGGTGGAGCGTATATTTTCTTCGGCTGGAATTGTCTGCAATAGATTGCGTCGTCTTTGAGTGGCAAAACTTTGGATGCCCTAATTTTTTTACGTTCATTTTACATAAATAAGAAGAATTCTAATAATTCAATTCTGATTTCTGTTTCTTTTATGTTACGTTACGATATATACAAAATGGTATTGTTTATTATTTTATATGAATATCTCTTTTTTTCTAAAGTGGTACAATAACTAAATGTTACCAAAAAAAATAATTTAATGTTCAAAACTAATCTTTGCAAGTCTGTGATTTAAAAAAGACTAGATTACTTACTAAGTTTTAAGATATTCTGAAGAAAAAATAAATCTTTATCACTTTTTTAAACATTAAAACTGTTTTTGTAATTTGTAAAGTACTATTTACTCTATTTAAAATCTTTCTCATACTTTATATTTTGTACTCATTGTAGGAAATCGATATATAAACGCAGATTAGTGTTTTTAAAAAAATTGCAATAAAAAGATCGAAATGCTCGAAAAAACCGGTCTACCCGGGTTTTGATTACTCTTAAACCCGAAAACCCGGGTTTTCAAAATTGAACCGGGTTTCGATGCCCTAATAATAAGGACATAAGTATCAAAATGCCCACCTCTCGGATAAGCAGAGAGAGATGCACTTCCGAAGATTATGTTTTGTTTTTTAATATAGGGCATTCTTTTTAGTAGGTATAGTATAAAAAAGTCGGTTACCGCCGCCTGTACGCTCAAACTTTTTAAATAAGCGACTAATTTTAAATAAAGCAATAAACAGCTATTCATCAGGATGGTTTGTAGTACGTACCTTTAGTTAATATATTACCCAAGGATCTATATGGATTTATATGTATAATACGCGGGGACTAGGTACCTACAAGTGTAAAAGGCGAAATTTTTATATTATTATTATTATTTTCGTTTTTCGACTGTTTTTAAGTGATGATGACGACCGGCGATGAAGAGGTTCCAAAGATATTAAGTCCCCATTGTATATAAAAAAATCATTTTTTTTATGTACAAATTTGGATTTCTATTTGCTACTTCAACTCTGTGTGTTTGCAGTTTATAAAAAAAGATATCAGGGGAACTACTACTAGCGCCATCTACAATGAATTTGAAACAATAGTTTATAATATGGCTTTGTATTGCCTTGCATGGGTATTCTTATGTGATTTAAATTTAATTACTATGGAAATCCTACGAAAACAAGGATGCTTTACTTACTTGATTATAACATATTTATATACAAAGCAAAACTCCTAACTCCCGTTCATTCGCTAAGTAACAAGTTAGCGTTCGTCAACGTAGTTCTAATTTCATAACAAAGATGGCGGTAAATCGAATAATGGTATTTTTTACAACGAACATTCTATGTTCCTTAATGAACTTGTTTCAAAAGTATTTTTTATTACTAATAAAGAATATTTTTTTAAAGGTATACATTAAATATATTTATAAATATAAATTAAAATTTAGGTTATCGCAAGCGCGTAGGTAGCCTGCTAGGGAGCTAAGTAGTACAGACGCGCCCTTAACATAACGCGTTATCTGACATTTAATTATTGCCATTTTTTTATTGTGTCTGCCTGCTGCGTGCATTTCTAAAAATAGTTTTACCGACAGAACTTGAATACGTGTGAAAAATATAAACATTATTTGTATACAATAACAAAAATGTATAAATCTGAATGGGAGACCAATTAAATTTTTTTTTATACTCTCAGCATGAGGTCATGAAGTAAAGAATGCTTGTTATGCAGTTATCGCCGGCATGTATAAGATTCCGCATAAATAAAAGCTCGCTTTTGAAACAGTTAACTCAAGATATTTAAGAGCCGTGGTGGCCGAGTGGTTCGAATAGTTGCCTGCAACACAAAGGTTGCAAGTTCGAATCCCGACTGCACTAAACAGTTTTTCTGAACTTAAGTATATAGATTACTCACACCACGAGCTTTACGGAAAAGGAAAGCATCGAGAGTAAACCAGCAAAAGTTTGAGAAGAAATTCAAGGGCGTAGTAAAGTTGTACTTTAGTAACGGCGATCGAACATCTATCACGCTGGAACCTTTGTCAAGTTCAGGAAAACTCATTGGTACAGTCGGGATTCGAGCTTGCAATCTTTGTGTTGCAGGCAACTAATGTAACCACTCGGCTACCTAGGCTTTCTTTAAACACCTTCGCAGATAATGCAATATTATTATAGAGCAAAGATTGACGAAACAGATATACAAAGAAAAAGTGTGTGCAAGAAGAGGCAGAGGACGACCACGTTCCAACTACCTGGATCAAATCGATCGGACGCTCAAGGACGGGAACGTCAAGAGTACTCGAAACCGACGAAGATGCATGTATGAAGAGACTGATGAATGTGGACGAAGCGAATATGTAAGTCTAGAGAGAATTGGCGCTCTTTACTCTCTGCCTACCCCGTTAGGGACTCGGCGTGATGATATGATGATTATAGAACAATTTGATTACCATTTAAAAGATTATAGCGAGCGAACCTCAATAGATGTAGGCTATGAAAGATATGTTATAAAGGACTTTTATACAACTCAAAGAGGAACAATTCTTATGTGACAACAATTTTTTCGCAACGGTAATTCTTAAGATGATTATTTTATTCCAGTATTTGCAACATTTTTCATTGATTCTTCGCTCCCGCTCGCTCGATTGATCGTAGCCGAGTCCCTAACGCGGTAGGCAGAGAGACATTTGTAAATTAGTATAGATATTATGCTACTAAGGAGACAAACAATGCGTTCTGCCTGATGGCTTGTGGTTACCGACTTTGGACGTGTGCAAAGGTTTCGTAGGTGGTCGACTCTGCTGGAAACCTTTTTACACCCTTCTAGGAGAACTCCCTCCATCACAAGGAGACAATAAATGTTGCGCTAATGATCGCAGTAACACTAAAAGCTCAGTTATCTAAAAGCTTGAAATTAGGCTACACGGGCTCGAGCTTACATGTCGCCAGCCTATACCGCTCCCAATATTGGGCTATACTTGACAGGTCGATATCGATGTCAGCTTTCATTACATTTAGGTCTCTGGCTGACTGAATAATAATCTCATTTAACTCTTTGCGAAGGTTTTAGCGTGTATGGAAGTTTCCGATTCACTCAAATGTATTCAAGTTATTAAAATTAACTTATGGAAATTTACGCAAATTTTTATTAAATTCCCACGTCCGACCTCCTTCGTCCCGCGTGACTGACGTTTGACTGTAGGTAACAGCTTCGCCACCCCGCAAGAAAGTAAAAATGAGTTTTTTTGCGATTATGTTAAAAGAACAGTTATAGGCGTTTATAACTCTTTAGGTTAATCCTTAGGTTTATAATAAAACATATCATATGTATTAATCCGGCTAACAATCTGAACATCCAAGGCAATGACGTGGCAGAGGCACAAATATCCCCAAAATCATTCACATTTATAATAAATTTGTAGTATCACAATCGCAACGTAAACAGATTAATTTAAATACAAACAAAATACAGTAGGATAGTTGACTATTAATTATGTTTTATAATATTAAGGTACGAAATGCGCATGTAGACAGCCTAATAGTTAGAGATAAAACAAAGAAGCAAAGTCTCTCCTCTGGTACCAAGCCGTGTCTCATCAGGAGAGGCGCATGTTTACCATGTGTTATAAAAATTACTGCCGCTTGTGACGCCGTCGACAACCCTAGCGGCGCGTTTCTGGAACGCGTCAAAAAGCCCTAGCTAGTATCCATGACATCCAGTTAAAAATTTCTGATTTGGATTGCAGTACGGTGTCGCTAAAGTCATTTATGTAGCTACTAGCAAAGGATCGCGGGTTCGAGGCTTGGTGATCTATACCGATAAGTTTTAATAAACAGGTTTTAATGCTAATCGGCTGGGTGAAAAAATATTTACTCATCAAACCGTGGTTGTGCTTTTACATATCACTACGACGGGATTTAGACAGACGCTCCGCCTGAGAGTTAGCGGTAACCATTCGGGCGATGCCAAAGCTGCAAAAATGTGAAGGAAAAAAGAAAGAAAAGTCGCAAAAGCTACATATAAGAATTCGACACTTGTATGTATACGCAATCGCCACACCAGAATTTCTAAAAGAAAATTTGCATGCGCATTGCATCTCCGTTTACTTGTAAATGAATGGTCATAAAAACACTAACGCGAGAAGGAAACTGATGTCCTTACGGCTCGTAAGTGTTACGCAACGACTAAAGAAGCAACGCGAGATCGCTTTTCGAAATTAAGGCACTGACAAGAATTGATATTCTCTCTGCAGACTCACTTTTGGCTATTCTTTATACGAAATGATAATTTCTGATTGATACATCTGAAATGATACATCTCATCAGAAAAATCGAAACACCCGGGAATGATACCTCTTATTATTCACTATTAAACGACATTTGACATACGTTCCTAAATATACACAATTTTCGCGGGGGAGGGGGTCGCGGGATGCGGGGAGCGGGGGATTTCGATCCGGTGCGATGCGAGCCCTTTCATGGAAATCATCCAGCTGTCAGAATTCGACCAAAAATTCCGACCGCTGTGTGACCACTAGTAGTATAACGAGCATATTCTACATTGAGGATGTTAACTGTGTGTGTGTGTGCTTGTAACTTAATGAACACACACTCAGGTGGAGACCGGATAAGCAACAATGGTATTGCCTTGCAGTTACACCATCTAACATCTTTGTTTCTGTGCGAGTTCCGCCCCGATTAGACTTTAATGGGCCTATTGCTCTATTTTGTGTGTACTTGCTAGCTTAAAAATATTATAGTAATCCGTTATGAATCATTTATAGTTGTTCATTACAGAATAGGTACACTTGGCTTAAAGTTTGCCATCCCAACAATTTACCGGAAATATAATTTACAAATAATTAGACACATTATATAAACAAAATAAATCCTGCGATAGACGTCTGGTGTCTATCAATCTTACAACTTTAAACTTTAACTATAGGGTCATAAAGTCGATAGAAAATTGAGGTAGTGCTAGCCGCCAGCCGCCACAGGCCACTAGGCCCAATAGGTCCTAGTAATCCCTGCTAGCAGCGTCGGTTTCAACCGCGTTCAATTTAATGGCCGACACAAAAGCGACTTAAATTAAAATATAGCTTCTGTTACTTCTGAATTAAGTAGGATTCCGTAGGTGTCTGGTGTTAGCTAGTGTAGCTTATCCATTACATAAAATGATAAAAAAATTACAAATTGAATTCAATAAAATCTTACCTTTTTTTAATGTGGTTGTAGATACGCCACTCCGAGTCCCTAGAGTGTAGGCTGAGGGGGTAGTTTTTCAGTTCTCTCTAGACTTACAGGCTTCGCTTCATCCACATTCATCAGTCACCAAATCAAATCAAAAATCGTTTATTCCACGCAAGGTCACACGGAGCAATTCCTCTACGTCTTTACTAACGTCAACGTCACATACTAAATATAAAACTACAGTCACCACCGTTGACAAGAAATAACCTGGGGAAGGAACTGCTAAACAAACTCTCCGGACTTTTCTTCTTTAATATTTATTTCCACTTACTTAGTGGTTGAGAAAGATTGTTTTTTTTTTTAATATTTGCTCGTGGAGCGATTCATTCCCATGCTTGTTTGTTTTACGCCCTAAGCCGAGGTCCGTATCCCTTAGCTGTATTGCTTAGCACTAAAGTGCCTGGCTGGAGGCCTAGGTCTCGCCATTGACCGGTTAAGTAGCAAAAGTTCTCGGAACGCACGCTACGAGAGACAACACAAAAAAAATAAAAAAATCCCATTCTTGATTGTAATCAGATTGTCTCTGATTGATACTAAACTAGTATCCTAGTCTCACTGAGATGTCTATCTATCACTAACTTTGAACCCTCTACACTACTTTTGAAGGTAGTGTAGGAGTGACAGATAGCCAGAACATTGATAAGTATTGTCATACATACATACATATCATCACGCTGATTCCCTAACTTTCATACCCTTGACTAACTCTCTAACTCTTGACTTACATACTCTTTCGCTTCGTCCACATTTGTCCTTCAACTTAAGTATGTATAAGAATGGTTTCGCAACCCTGATTTAAGTAAAGGGGCGTTATGAACTTGCTGGTAAGTAAAACATTGATAAACTTTATTACATAATGAGTATACGTTTAATTAAAGGTAGTATACGTTTAAGTAATGGTATAAGTAATAACAAAAATATATTATGTCGACATTCCTCATTAAGTCAACTGGTCTTAAACTAGGTATAATAAATCGGCACCGCCGACTGACATCAATATATATATTGATCAAATTATTATGTACTTGGAGTACTAAACACAAAACTTAAAAACCCTGTCCCCACAGGTCTCGTAAATATATTTAGCATGTACTGCATACATACATACACTTCAAACACACACACACACACACACACACGTACACACACACGCACACAAACCACAAACACACACTTACACACACGCGCGTGACATATACTCTTTAGTTCAGTTATAATATTTGGCCAGTTCGGTTTCAATGATTTCAGACATCTTGATATCTAAATATTGTTCTCCTGAAGGCTTGACTTTGAGCTGGCCAATCTGCCTTGGTATTTTCTTTAAATTCACAAGGAGATGAGTTTTATGTTGGTTAACCCTCCATTCGGTTTCAGCCCGTCTGCAACGCGGGAGGACGTGCATCGGAGTCACCACATCATAGTCAGCAATAGGAGTTGTAACATCAGCGGCGTTCGTCAACGCCGCCGACTCGAACTCAGCATCCGCCACCACGATGCGTGTTACCAGCAGGTTGTCAAAATCTTCGGCCACTGGTATACCTAAAATAAACATATTAATAATTAGATCTCCCGCCCAGCTTCACCAAGGTGTAATAAATAAAAGCTCCCGAAACATAACAGGGACCCATCGGGTTCAATTGTATTTATGACTAGCTGTGCCCGCGACTTCATCCGCGTGGAATTTAACTAAAAAGTTATTGTTCGATTTCTTACAATTGTTACTGAGTTGAGCCTGAGTTACTCCTTATTACATCAGCTATCTGCCAGTGAAAGTCCCGTCAAAATCGGTCCAGCCGTTTCAGAGATTAGTCGGAACAATCAGACAGACAGACAGACAAAAAAAAATAGATTTTGCATTTAGTAAAGAGACACAGACAGATATTACAAACAGACACTTCAATTTTATTTACTTGTATAGATGTGATTTGTATGTATTATTTAGTCTCTTTTGGCCTTTGAAGTAGAAACTCTAGGGCCGTGGGGACTTTGTGTAAGGATTTCTCGTGCTTTTTGAGTACTCCCGTGACAAGAGGGCTGGCGAATATTTCGCTCAGCGAATCAGCACTGCCATACAAGGTGGCAATGCCTCCAGCCTTCCGCATGAAAGAGACTAGGAACATTCTAGTTATGAATAGTGAACTTAATTTAGTCTCTTAGTTATTTAACTTAATTGCGGTATTTATTAAATACGAAAGTGTGCAATTGGCTTGCCGTGAATCATTTGATAGGTCCAATATCCTTGCATTGCATGTGGTGTGTTATCAATAACGTCCATACCTGAAAAAGTATTGCTTATACAATTTGTCCACACACATACACAACATCCCTCAAATGTCTCCTAAGGTATTTGTATAGCCAATAAACATGTACACTTGTTTGTTTGAATCATCCCATGAACTAGTAATTCGCTTTGGAAAAGTATGACAGTATGTAAGTATGACAAAGTATGAAAAAGTATGACACATGACATTGACCATGCTACTACCGAAAGAGAAGTGGAGCGGTAGTAGGCATATGGTTGAGTTCGAGTAAAACTGAAAGGTACAGCTAAAAATGTACACAAAAAAACAAAGTTCAGCTGTCCGAGCAGGCGCCGAACACCACAAAGATTGTAAGTTTTAATCCCGACTGTACCAATGTGTTTTTCTAAATAGAGTGCACTGATTCATCACACCACGAACAGTGATGGAAAACATCGAGAGGAAACCTACAAATGTACGTTTGAGATAAGATACAAAGACTGTATAGTCGTGCTTGAGAAACGGCGAAAGATTCGCCATCTGTCCCGTTGGCACTTCAAATATATCTCCGGCAAAAAGTGGGTTTTCAAGTACAACCTATATACACCTCTGCCTACCCGTTCGAGAACCCTTATGGGAGGGCATGAAGATATAAAAAACTTTAATGTAAAGTTGTGTCGGGGAAATATAATGTCATATAATATAGAAAAACTCCTCCCACCCCGGAGACAAACACGGCGTTGCTCTCCGGCGTATCTCCACACCAAGTGATACTGTACCCGTGTAGGCGAAGGCGTGGACACATACTAAAAATGTACGATCTCCTTACAATCTGTATACTATGGAGTAACATGTTTAAATAATAATAATAATAATAATATATCCTCACGCCTTCCCACAAGGGTCCCCGAAGGGGTAGGCAGAGGTGTATAGGTAATACCCACACACCCACTTTCCGCCAGAGGTATATTAGGTGCCAACGTGACAGATGGCGAGTCCATCGCCGTTACTCAAGCACAACTATACATACGCCTTTGAATTTCTTCTCAGACGTATGCAGGTTTCCTCTCGATGTTTTCCTTCACCGTAAAGCTCGTGGTGTGACTTATCACTACAACACATAAGTTCAGAAAAACTCTTTGGATTCGAACTTGCGATCTTTGTGTCGCAGGCAACTGCTCGAACCACTCGGCCACCATGGCTACTTCAATCACAAAACCATTTATTAACTGTCGTATTGCAATTACATTCAAAGGGTATGTTCCGATACGAACTGCGAGCACTGTAAGGTGTGACTGCACTGCGATGCCGTCCCTATATACTAGTTAGTGCTAAAAACGGAACTGACATCCATATTTTCTTGTGAAAATAATTATAAAATGATAAGTCTTATTACCTACTTACATATAATATATTTGACCCAAATCGTTATCCCGAGGCAGCGTGCCAAGAAGACTAGCAGCATTGCCACGCTGAGCAGCAATGCTGATTCTCTGGGCGAGATATGTTCAACTAGTCTTATTACCTCCTAAACGCCCGTGCTCACAGTGCTAAAATGGCGACGGTTAATGACGTCATATATCGTCTTATACCCTGAATTACATATCGACGTCACAACACTAGGCACACTCATACCTAAATCAATATTTCCCTGGGGAAACTGTATGACATCCAGAATGGATGCTTGATCCATCATCCCTGGCATGCACGGCCTGGGAGCGGAGTCCGTACCAAACACCTAGAATTATTCCACAATTAATTAAAAATCAAATGATTACTAATGATAAAAGAAATTATATTCTCGTGTGTGTGAAAGCAATTATATACTGGGTATTGCCCGTTCGTCGATTCGAATCCTATCATCTACAATATATCAACATACGTACATATCATCACGTTAAGTCCCTAGCGTGGTAGGCAGAGAGTATAGAGTGCCAGTTCTCTCTAAGCCTCTTCTAAGTCTCTTCATACATGCTCGTCGGTTTCGAGTACTCTTGACGTTCCCGTCCTTGAGCGTCAGATCGATTTGATCTAGGTAGTTGGAAACTGGTCCGCCTCTTCTTGCACACACCTTTGCTTTGTATATTATCGTCAATCTTTCTTCACTCATCCTTTCTATATGTCTAAATCAACGTAGCATGCTTTTCTTCATCTTTACAACCACGCCCTCTTTCACGCCATTTGATTTGCAAATCCCTTCATTGCGGATTCGATCTAAGATCGTTACTCCACACATTTTTCGAAGAGATCGCATCTTAACTGCATTTAAGCTATTTTCATACTTCCGATCAAAGCAATTTTATTCTCGTTTGTGCATACCATGAACTGCTCGTAGGCGGATGCATCACCAATCTCCTAGAAATTTTCCACAATTATTAATAAATCCAATGATTACTACTGATCAAAGTAATTTTACTATCGTTTGTGCATACCATGTACTGATAGTGGGCGAATGGATCCCGAGTCTCCTAGAAATTTTCCACAATCTATCTATACATATAATAAAATTGTAACGGATCGCTGTCTGTACATGGAAGATATATGAGAAAAAATATGATTGGGACCTTTATCATCGCAAATGGCACCCAAAACACTAATTGTTAGAATTTTTGTCTGTTTGTCTGTGCGTTTGTGCACACTTATCTCAGAAACGCCTTATCCGATTTAGATGTGGTTTTCAATAATATAATGTGGTAAGCTTTTCGTAACATGTCCAAAATAAATCAAAATGTGTATCCAAAAAATGCTGCCTAAAGTCACTATTCCACGCGGACGAAGTCGCGGGGCACAGCTAGTTATTAATAAATCCCATGATTACAACTCATCAAAGAAATTTTATTCTCGTTTATGCATACCATGTACTGCTCGATTTCGGATGCAGCACCAGCCTCCTAGAAATTTTCCACAATTATTAATAAATCCAATGATTACTACTGATCAAAGCAATTTTACTATCGTTTGTGCATACCATGTACTGATCGTGGGCGAATGCATCCCGAGTCTCCTAGAAATTTTCCACAATTATTAATAAATCCAATGATTACTACTGATCAAAGCAATTTTACTATCGTTTGTGCATACCATGTACTGATCGTGGGCGAATGCATCCCGAGTCTCCTAGAAATTTTCCACAATTATTAAAAAAACCAATGATTACAACTCAGTAAAGCAATTTTATTCTCGTTTGTGCATACCATGAACTGCTCAATTGCGGATGCAGCACCAGCCTCCTTGAAATTTTCCACAATTATTTATAAATCCAATGATTACTACTGATCAAAGCAATTTTATTATTGTTTGTGCATACCATGTACTGATCGTGGACGAAAGCATCCCGAGTCTCCTAGAAATTTTCCACAATTATTAATAAATCCAATGAATACAACTCATCAAAGAAATTTTATTCTCGTTTATGCATACCATGTACTGCTCGATTTCGGATGCAGCACCAGCCTCCTTGAAATTTTCCACAATTATTTATAAATCCAATGATTACTACTGATCAAAGCAATTTTATTATCGTTTGTGCATACCATGTACTGATCGTGGGCGAATGCATCCCGAGTCTCCTAGAAATTTTCCACAATTATTAATAAATCCAATGATTACAACTCAGTAAAGCAATTTTATTCTCGTTTGTGCATACCATGAACTGCTCAATTGCGGATGCAGCACCAGCCTCCTAGAAATTTTCCACAATTATTAATAAATCCAATGATTACTACTGATCAAAAATGTCATTCTCGTTTGTACATACCATGTACTGCTCGTTAGCAGGTGCTTCACCGAACCCCTAGAATTTGTCTAAAATTAGTTATAAATCCAATGATTACTACTGATTAAAGCAATTTTATTATCGTTTGTGCATACAAAGTATTGCTCGTAAGCTGTCTCAAAGCGTGAGGGTCAGTTAAAAAAAAATTTGTAATAAAAATTAAATCCCGTCACCTAGAATTTGTCAACAATTAGTAATAAATCTAATGATTACTACTCATTAAAGCAATTTTATTCTCGATTGTGCATACCTTGTTCGGCTTGTTCGAAAGTTGAAATGCAATCTGCTAAAATTTGTCAACCGTTAGTATAAAATTCAATGATTACTTCTAATTAAAGCAATTTTATTCTCGATTGTGCATACCAAGTGTTGCTCGTAAGCAGTCTCAAACCCCGTCATCAAGAATTTGTCAACAATTAGTATTAAATCCAATGATTACAACCGATCCCAGCCATTTTATTCTCGATCGGACATTATGCGGAAGGTTAACATCGGAACTGGTTACGAAGCCCCGGTTTTTTGTGCCGAGCATGAATAATGTTACAGAGATATGTACATACATACTCCATACATTAAAATAAAGTATGTAGTACGTATGTACTCAATGAATAAAAATACAATCCTATAAGGGTTCTTTGGGGCGGGGGAGGATTGTTATATTGTGTTGGCAGCAGAGGGATTAGTCCAGTTACGCCGCCAACACAGTATAAAAGTCCGATCACAGAGTGGCATTGCGCAAGTGATACATTGGTATCGTGAGCGTAAATAGAATATGGTAACCGCTTTCCATTAGGTGGGCCGTATGATTGTTTGAAACAAAGTTACGTGACTGGTTCAAAATTGTATCGTTGGAACGATTAGTTTTCGATAACTGACAACAGTTATCGAAAACTAGAATACAAATTCTGTGTGCTAATAATCTATCTCTGTGCCTAATTTCATCCAATTCCGTTCAGTAATTTTTGCAAGCAAAACATACTCATATACTTTTGTATTTGTAATGTTCGTGAGAACACGTGAACGTACTGTTTGTCTTTTAATCGCTTTTGCTTTGCTAATAATTGAACTACCTATAAGTATTGGTTTTTATGTTATTTATTTTTTATTTAATATGCATTTTTATTATAAGGCTTTTCTTTTATTAAATCTTCTATATTTACATATAAAATCTCATACATACATACATACATATCATCACGCCAAGTCCCTAATGGGGTAGGCAGAGAGTATAGAGCGCCAATTCTCTCTAGACTTACATACCTCTTTCGCTTCGTCCACATTCATCAGTCTCTTCATACATGCTCGTCGGTTTCGAGTACTCTTAACGTTCCCGTCCTTGAGAGTCCGATCTATTTGATCCAGGTAGTTGGAACGTGGCCTTCCTCTGCCTCTTCTTGCACACACTTTTGCTTTGTATATCTGTTTCGTCAATCTTTCTTCACTCATCCTTTTTATGTGTCCAAACCAACGTAACATGCCTTTCTTCATCATTTTTTTTTTTTTTATACAACAAGAGTGGCAAACAAGCATACGGCCCACCTGATGGCAAACGGTTACCGTAGCCTATTTAAGCTCACGATACCGAAGTATCACTTGCGCGTTGCCACTCTGTGTTCGGAGAGTTACAGTGTGATGGCAGCATAATGGGTTTAATCCCTCTGCTTTCAACACAATTTATCTTCTTTACAATCACGCCCTCATTCACGCCAGTTGATTTGCGAATCTCTTCATTGCGGATTCGATCTAATATCGTTACGCCGCACATTTTTCGAAGAGATCGCATCTCGACTGCATTCAAGCTATTTTCATACTTCCTCTGACATACCCAGAATTCGCTGCCATACAATAAGGTAGGTACCAATATCGCGTTGTGGACAGCAACTCGAGCATTCTTGCTCAGACTTTTACTGCCCATCAACGCCGACATGGCTCCATTCACCTTATTTCCGGCAGTTATCCTTCTTTCAATATCTTTTTCATACTTTCCATCTCGTGTGAACATGCTTCCTAGATATACAAATTCATTCACTTGCTCTAGAATTTGCCCATTTACCGATATAGCACACTCGGTCACTTGTTCATCTCTTTCGAATACCAGAACCTTAGTCTTGCCAGCGTTTAGGCGCAGCCCCTTCTTTTCACATTCTTCTTTCATTATGGTAACTAGTGACTGCAGTTCGCCCTCTGATGACGCCAGTAAAACCGCGTCATCGGCGTATAGTAGGCAGTTGACCACTAAGTTTCCCATTTTCACTCCACATCCATGCGTTCTTAGTGCTTAGTTCAAAATATCTTCTATATATATTCGCACCACGTGCTTTATGGTGAAGGAAAAATCGAGAGGAAACTTGCATACGTTTGAGAAGCAATTCAAAGGCGCATGTAGAGTCGTGCTTGAGTAACGGCGACGGACTCGCCATCTGTCACTTTGGCACCTAAAATATATCTCTGGCGGAAAGTGGGTGTGTGGGTATTATCTATACACCTGTGCCTACCCCTTCGGGGACCCTTGTGGGAGGCGTGAGGATATATTATTATTATTTTTTATTTAATATGCATTTTTATTATAAGGCTTTTCTTTTATTAAATCTACTATATTTACATATAAAATCTCTTCTATATATATTCGAACCCCGACTGTAGGTACCAATGAGTTTTTCTGAACTTAAGTACAGTGATTAGTCACACCACGAGCTTTACGGGGAAGGAAAAATCGAGAGGAAACTTGCATACGTTTGAGAAGCAATTCAAAGGCGCATGTAGAGTCGTGCTTGAGTAACGGCGACGGACTCGCCATCTGTCACTGAGGCGTGAGGATATCTATACTAATATTATAACGAGGATAGTGTTGTAAGTAAGTATGTTTGTAAGGAATTGGCTCAAAATGTAGGTACTTGACCGATTTAAAAAATTCTTTCACCATTTGAATGCTACATTATCGCTGATTAATATAGGCTATTTTAATTGCAAGAAAAAAAAAATTCACGCCAAAATGTTTAAAAAAATATATGTCCACCCGTGCGAAGCCGGGACGGGCCACTAGCTATGTATATGTACATATATACTAGCTGTCCCGCCCAGCTTCGCCCGGGTGAAAGAATTAAATTTCCTGTAAAAATGGAAACCTATCGGGTCCAATTGTAATGTAAGCTATCCTATCTTTTAAGTGTGCATGTAAGTGTTGGAAGGGTAAACCTAGGCGGACGTTTCGAGACCAAATTAGGGACGTCTTGAAAAAGGCCAGGTCAAGAGTACACTAAACCGAAGTGAAAGTGGACGAAGCGAAATAAGTATGTAAGGATCGTAGCAAGTGGTAACAAGTGGTCCCTGCCTACCCTTACGGGACAGAGGCGTGATTATATGTATGTATCAGCTACATCTTGCCCATCTCAGGCTTACACTAGTTGCTAATCTATCTGCTGTGAAAAAACAGTTGAATCTCGTCCACTTGAGAGGCGGCAATACTCTAGTAGAGCTGCTTTTTAACTCCATAGCATCATTTGTATAAACCTTAGTGGGTTTAAGAAGTATGTCCAACCAAATATTGTATACGTTTATTAAAATGTAAAATAAATTTGACGGCTGTCTAGTCTAGTGGTTGGAGCTGCTGACTATGAAACTTAAGGTCGCGGGCTCGAATCCCGCTGAGGGCATATATTTGTGTGATGAACACGATTTGTACCTTAGTCTTGGATGTACAATGTATTTATAAGTAATAACTATATATAAGTAGTAAATATATATCGTTGTCTATTACCATAACACAAGCTTTGCTTAATTTGAGACTAGGTTAATATTTGTGGAATGGTCCCAAGGTATTTATTATTATTATTATTATAAATAAAAAGAAAACCTAACTCGATCACCCTTGAAACCAAACTTACAACGGAGCGGCCGTCGCAAGTTTGATCTAAAAGCGCGGGGCGACAAAATCACGCTTATTTCTGTTTAATACTAAGTTGCGTACCTGCATAATGTCTGGGTAGCACGCCGAGGTCATTGATGTCTGTAGTCCATCATAAAGCAAATTTTGAAACCCTTGCTCCATTTCTGATAGCTTGAACCAGTTAGGTACCGTTGTACAGCCACTTGTAGTTCCTCTGCGCAAGCGGATACTCTTTTCCTTTTTCTGGATTTTGAGAGCTCCCCGAATCTTCAAAATGTGTGCACCATTTAATAATTATTCACTTTTCTAAACTTTTCTAAAATATTATTATGTATTCTTAATTCTTTGAATAACACTAACCTCTTTAGAACTTGCCGCCACTGGATAGTAGACAAATAAACTTTTCGTTGCACGTCTACGAAATAATCTCATTTACTTCCTTGGTATATGTTTCTAGAACAATTTAAACGACGTAAACTACTTTATTATTATGTAATTATATTAAATTAATAACTTTACTGATACTCAATAAGCATGCCAAGTATGCCATGAGACACTAACAATTGATCTGAACTTGAATTCATATCGATTAAAATATTTTACCGTATTGATACACTACACGCCGTGTGTCCACTCCGGTTTCTCAAGGAATGACGACATATTGGGCTCCCTGCGCAGGATGTAAATAAATGCAATCATAATACACGTAAAACAGATAAGCGTCGCACTACCCGAGATAGGTAGGGCGCTAGGTAGGTAGGTCCCTTTGTCTTCTTCTTCATCCATTTTGTCATGTTAAGACTTATCAAACTAGCTCGGCTCTATTAAAATATTGATGGGAGTCGCATGCTTCAGGGATTCGGTAAATCACAACAACTATTTAAAAGTAGATATGCCAAACCATTACATTATCTATTTCTATAATGACAATCAACTCCTACTAATTTCTAAGACTGTTGTAAAATCTGAATACAAAAGTGGTTGAACAATCTGTTCGGTGCGACGTATTCACTCGCGTTCATTCATATAAGTATATAATTACTGTCCAACCCCCTTTAACTTATGCCTTGATACGGATGAATACCTCCTGAGATTTACAAACGAGCTTTTTTATACCAAACAAACTATTTATGTACTTAAAGTAATCACTTATTATTCGTTATAAATGTTTTATCAAATACATTCGCTTTCCAAATTTCTTCTTCATAGTAAAATATTCTCTTAGATAAATAGCTTTAATATTCCAAGGACGGACGGACGGACAGGTTCGCCACCGCTGGCGGCAAGTGAACGGCATTGCAGAGGTATGGCACCTACTGGATACAAAAAGAACATTCAGCCACAAATCGTTTTGCACTTAACAACGTAAAGCTTCTTTATTGACCTGCTTATCGTCAGCCTTTTGACCACAAGGTCATAATCTAGGCGGCTGTGATTCATTTCAACTTCTATACACACAGTTTGCTCCAGTTAATTGCACGTACTATAGGTACTTACACTTGTTACCCTTCTTCGCCTAAGAGAAAAAGTTTAATCTAAATATTTTGTACACTAAATCTGTATCATTAAAAAATATACTATATAAATTTGAGTTTTCATATAGTACGCAATAAATAGATTTACAATGCAACAGGCCTTTCTCTACAACCCACCCTCGTTCACCCCAGTTTCTAAGCGAATGTCTTCATTGCGGATTCGATTTAATATCTTTATTTTTCATAACAATAATTATGACATACGTTTACCTGAGAAAACTGAAGCACTTAGTTAATTTTTTTGGTTTCACGTACGTATGTAGCTATATATTTTTAATTATGATAACTAAAAATCTTCGGCAAAAAGTGTGTTGCTACGCCACTACCAAAAAGAAAACTTCGAAATATTCTTATCTAAGGAAACACTATAGATTAGTATGTTAATTTTAAGTACTTGATGAATAGTAATTATATCCTCATATATCCTCACGCCTTCCCACAAGGGTCCCCGAAGGGGTAGGCAGAGGTGTATAGGTGTTAGGTGCCAACGTGACAGATGGCGAGTCCATCGCCGTTACTCAAGCACGACTATACATACGCTTTTGAATTTCTTCTCAGACGTATGCAGGTTTCCTCTCGATGTTTTCCTTCAACGTAAAGCTCGTGGTGTGACTTATCACTGTAATTATCTAACAATTATTATTGAGGACAAGCCCTAGCGTATTGCATCACACGACCTTTGAGATAGAGCTTCCGTATCGAAAGGTAGCTCGTAATTTATTACACGTGCGAATCTTCTAAGCTGTACTGAGAAATCTTCCAGTGTATGGTCAATTTATACAAATGTTAGGTAATAGATATTATCTCGATGTTATATCCAAAGGAGTTTCCTTCCGCGAACGCTCAGGCTTTGGAATGAGCTACAGCATGGAGTTCTACAAGAGGGGTGTAAAAAGATTCCTGTAGGGTCGGCAACGCGCGAGTGATACCCCTGGTGTTGCAAGCGTCCATAGTCTGCGGTAACCGTTTTCCATCGGGTGGGCCGTATGCTTGTTTGCCACTCTTGTTGTATAAAAGAAATATAGTATAAGTGTAAATGGTTAATTAACATTATTTACAGTTGAAACTAACTACTTACAGATAAAATATTTGTCCCAAATCGGTATCCCGAGGCAACGTGCCAAGAAGACTAGCAGCATTGCCACGCTGGATAGCAATGCTGATTCTCTGAGTGAGATATGTTCCAGCCCGCCTGTCAAGAGAGGTCTCGACAAGACGCGAGACCTCTTTAAAAAGACGGTGAGCCTCAGGACCCCAAGGTTTATTATTATTATTTAATTAAACATTGCGATAACCCTAGCGGGCTGAGTGAAAGCGCACACTGGGTGTTTCGACCATTGTTACGCTTTTTGTGAGATCAATGGCCATTCCTCATCTTCTATCCATCATATTATGTTACCAAAAACTACTACCGACAACAAGAAGGAGGCTAGGCAATCTAGCTACCTATTAGTCCGAGATTGATGAGGTCAAGTCGAGCTAGGCGGTAATTTATTGTCTCTGGTTACGACTCAGACTGCAGTTTCAAATCTATGACACAAGATGTCGCTTGACCAAACCTGTACGCGCTATTGTTTGGTTCCAAATAGTTGCCACCTGTGTGGTATAAAAAAAATCAGAACCTGAAAAAATATTATTACAGTGTTTCGTAAGAACTTATACCGCCTCCTGCATATACCTTCGAACTCTTGAAGGCGTCGTTAAAGGAGTAATAGCACCCACATTTATCGATTAATAGGCAAATGAGTTCGGTATATTTTTGATTGGTTAATACTGTTTATAGGCGTATATTATTCTTATCAATCACTAGCGGCCCGTCCCGGCATAATTCCCCGCGTTTTGGCATAAAATTTATTTTATTCTTGCAATTAAAATAGCCTATATTAATCAGTGATAATTTACCATTCAAATGGTGAAAAAAAATTAAAATCAGTCCAGTACTTTTTGAGCCAATTCCTTACAAACATACATACAAACATACTTACATACAAATCTTTCCTCTTTAAATATTAGTATAGCTAACTCAAACTAGTTTTCCTAATGACCTCGGCTCGTTTATGTCTATTGTAGGCTGTCTAGCCGCTCGTAGTCTGAAGTAGCGAACAGGAAGAACTTTCCATTTACCGGAAGTCGAATTCCGTGGACTATTTAACGAATCGCTGATAATTTAGATTATGACATGACGATTTAATGTACACATACCCTTTAGGTCGTGATGATATAAAGATAAATAAATATGTATACAAATTAGCACTTAGCTAAATCAAATCGATCGGA
Organism: Drepana falcataria; assembly: GCA_945859725.1. Lineage (NCBI taxonomy): Eukaryota > Metazoa > Arthropoda > Insecta > Lepidoptera > Drepanidae > Drepana > Drepana falcataria. The sequence goes on from OX243921.1 coordinate 10,059,014, forward strand.
CTCAAAGGACGGGAACGTCAAGAGTACTCGAAACCGACGAGCATGTATGAAGAGACTGATGAATGTGGACGAAGCGAAAGAGTTATGTAAGTCTAGAGAGAACTGGCACTCTATACTCTCTGCCCACCCCGTTAGGGACTCTGCCTGTATGTATGTAAATAATGTGATGTTGTGTAATGATCTGTATGAATTAGTATGTCACCCTGATATCATCCCGGCGTGTGCAAAGACGTTGACGCTATGACGTGTTGTATTACATTGTATTGGACATCGGGCTATGCGGTGGACACTGGGTGGATGCAACGTTTTATTTTCCATTGTCTCATTCCAGGTGCTAAGCAAACGCAGCTACGGGCTGTGCAGTATGTCGGCTTAGACCGTGGCTGGTTCACAAGCTATTGACTGTGTATTCAATCTTGAAGGCAGTAGTTTCCTTGAATACATGAACCGCTGCTGCACACAAACACAAGAGTTTCAGATAAGCTACAATTGAACTTGCCCATTTACGATGCAAATTAAATCATAATTATCATAATTTATTATAAAGCACTTAATATTTTCAAATTTACATATCGTGGAAGGCGGGAAGTGAGGTTCTATTCATGAATCATTGTTGTCTTATCTCAACGATAATTTGCATGTAGATGATCATACTCACTTTAATTACTTATTAACAATTAGCCACCGCGTGTGGTTTTCCGAGTTAGTTTGGGGTGATAGCCGGGGTATAATTTTCACGCCTTCCCACCAGGGTTCCTAAAGCGGTAGCAGAGCTTTGTAGGTAATACCCCGACACTCACTTTCCGCCAGAGACATATTTAAGGTGCCTACGTGACAGATGGCGAGTCCATCGCCGTTACTCAAGCACGACTATACCTACATTAGCCTTTGAATTTCTTTACAAACGTATGCAGGTTTCCCCTCGATGCTTACCTTCACTGTTCGGCTCGTGGAGTCATCACAGTACTTTAGAACGACTCATTGAAACAGTCTGGATTGGAATTCTAGAATAGAATAGTAATTCTAGAATATAACAAAATTCTAAGACTCATACTTGAGTAACGGCGACGGACTCGCCAGCTGTCACGTTGGCACCTAAAATATATCTCTGGCGGAAAGTGGGTGTGTACTACCTTTACACCTCTGCCTACCTCTTCGGGGACCCTTGTGGGAAGGCGTGAGGATATATTATTATTATTATTAATAATAATAATAATAGAAGAGTGATCTTAATAATAGCCTAGGGCCACTCGTCACGTCGAGCTGGGTGCATTTGGACTATAACTTAAACTTTCTTCATTAAAAGCAAAAGTATTTTCAAAGACGTCCGCATCCACTCTTACATAAATAAACATGTTTCGCTGCAAATCTAGATACCATCGGAGCGAACTATCTCACGAGAGAATTGGCACTTTCACTCTCGGTGAACTTTCAACCTTGGAGTTCCGTGCGTCTGTAACGAAATAAAGATGTACTTCCTATGTATTAGCTACACACGGTTTGTTTAAACCTCGTTCTGCATTGTCGTTCCTTCATACCTGAGCGCTCTTGATAAAGATCTGGCTTTGACAAGCTCGCTCACCTAATAACGTAAAGCTTAAATAGTTTTACGTAATAACCGAACTATCGTTGTAAAGGCTACATAATGAGTTTTATTGTCAATGCCAAAGCAACTTGGTGGAGAACCAGATAAAGAAACACTATTTCAATGTGATAGAAAAATAACAGTGTAAGTAAATTGTGCATTTTTGTATGAAATGTTTGAGGTTGGTTTGTTAAAATTGTTGTTGGTTACAGAATTTGAAATTTTCAAAATGTAAGCGGCCAGTATCCATGCCCATTTAATGTCAATGGAAAAAAAAACATTTGATCGTCCTGAAAAGTCTAACGTATGTTTCTTTGGGCTTTAGATTAGATATACTCAATTGCGATTTCTAAAGAAATCACTGGTACATATTTTCATGGAACTTGTGCGAATTTGCTTAGATATTTCGATTATTCATGAAATAATATTGAATAATATTGACGGATTGCAATACGAGTATGCTTTGTGAGGACATCACTAGGAATATGTCAATAATCGTGGTATAATATTATAGAATTTTGTTGATTCTTAAATTAAAATTGTGCAAATTTTACTTCGACTTACCCAATACCGTAAGATACTCAAATATTTAGTATCCTACTATTATTGTAAATGCTAAAGTTGGTGAGTATGTTTGTTACGTAATTGAATTGGAATTAGCAAAGAGGTATATTATGAGTTGGTTAAATAAATAGGATACGACTGAGTCCAGAAAAAAAAATTAAGTCAAAGCTTACGCAAGCAAGCGTAGGTCTTCCTTCTTTTTCTAGACGAACATGACGTCCTCTTTTTCTATAATTGTACACCTTTCACATGTTTCTAGACGTCATAACTGTCTGATCAAGAGGTTGACCGTCATGTTAAGTGGAGTAGAGACGAACATACCTATGTAGAGGAACCATTCCACGCGGTGCTCTGGTGGTCTGCTATTACATGGAGCTCTGATCTTATGCAAGGTCCAGATCCTGCCCCATTCAAGCAACTTCAATTCTGACAGCATAACATGAGTCTATGTCATGTCTGTACAATTTGTTAGCTTGTCACATTGTTATTGACTAAGTACCGATCGTAATTTTCAAATAAAACACTTTAGTATTTATGTAAAATCGTATATTGCTAAGAACTAAAAAAAACATAATATTAAACAATCTTGTACTTTCATCGTCCGAGAACCGAACTCGCAACCCTCCTATCTTGAGCGTTTTTTCTGAACTATTAGTGTCAAATATTGACATTAGATCAAATTTGATTCAACACATTTTAATACAGTTCAAAACAGTTTTATTGAAGACATCTTTGTCATTCAAGCGAAGATAATTTTTATGAATAAAATTAAAATAATCAAAAAAATATTAAAGCAAATCATACCTCTTTGAACAGAAGCAAATCAACAGACTAATCGTTACTCGTAAAGAACTTTTGTAGCTTCGAGGAAATTTTGAAATGATACAAATGAATATGTGGAATTTTTGTCACAGTTGCAGTAGAAAATGGAAAATAATCAACAATCTATATTTTTAAACTGAACAAGCATTCAACATTCAAATATGGGATATCATAGCTATTTATAGAAATTGTGAAGGCAATTGCTAAAAATAATTATGCCCAATTTTTGTTTCTTTTTTTAGAAATTTTGCAGGAATTGTGACAAAAATTCGAGACAATTGTCAAGGCGCACGCAAAGCCAAACATTCGCATTCGCTATACATTCGCAATGGCAAGCATCCGCCTTCGCGTACGCCCAAGATACTATTAAGTCAAACTCACCTCCAAACACTTTCGAGCGCTCTAAAAATATATTTACAATTTCGGTTGTTTTTTGTTGGTAACAATTAGTTAACAAAATGACTATTATTATTATTATATGTCTATATATTTACAGGGGTGGTCATGTGGTACTATCAGTCCCAGCCGTGGTCGTCGTGGTCGTGATGATGGACTGGAACCCATGTCTTCTGCCACACCGGTTTCCAGACTTTCTTCCACGCTGGGACTTCTATGGTTTTCCAGATAGGTACTTGAATTTGCTTCCATTTCTCAACCCAGATCTGCTTCTTAACTGGCACCCAAACCTCTTTTTTCACCGTCTTCCAGATTTGTACTTTTTCCTCAACCCATTCCTGTTTCTTTTCAGTGACCCACGCTTGTTTCTTCTCCGTTCTCCAGATTTGTTTCCATTCTTCTTTCCATTCCAGTTTCTTCTCCGTTACCCACTCTTGTTTCTGCTCGGTCTTCCAGATTTTCTTCCATACGGGCTTCCAGATCATCTTCTTTCGCCAGAGGTCGTGGCTAGTGTATTCCCAACCGTGGTCGTCCTTACCTAAGTATTTCTCCCCGGGAACTCCTTCTTTAACCCATTCTGGAACGTAGGTTTGCTTCCAGGCAGGTACCTGTATATCCTTAGTCACCGGCACCTGGATCTCTTTCCAGACAGGTTTTGACACCTTCTTCCAATCAGGTACTTGAACCTCTTTCCAAATCGGTACTTGTACTTCCTTCCAGATTGGTTTCTGGACTACTTTCCAGTCCGGTACCTGTTCTTCCTTCCATTGTTGAACTTGTTCAGTTTTCCATGCGGGTACCTTTTCCTTTTTCCATTCAGTTTTCCAGGCCAGTTTCTTTTCTGTTTTCCAGATTTGTTTCCATTCCTCTTTCCAGACGAGTTTCTTCTTCCAGACTCCCTCTGGTTCGGAGTGCCAGCCACTAGGGGAGCGCTTCTCCCGGGTCAGTTGGCTTTCGGCCACATCCTTGATTGGTACAGCAAGTGATGCTGCACACGCGAGCACCACCCACAGCTAGAACAAACAATAAAATGAAATAAATTAAACTAATCAAAACACATACTGTATATGTATACACAGAACACAACACGTGCTCAGCTCGCGTAAAATTAAAATCGTTTTCACTTTTGAGGCGCACTAATTTACCGTTAAATACTTTTCCTTACGTGAAAAGTATACGTACGTATATAATTTGATACATAAACATGTAAATACATAGATCATAGTGCATTTTAAACGAATAATTACTTAGCATATCGCGTTACCAATAAGCGTTTCTCATTTGCCAAGAGCGACTATTTGACCCGCAATTATCTATTATTATTCACTTTATTTCAATTATTCCTTATTAGGTAACATTTTAAATATATATATATTAAAAAAATATATACTGTTTCTATTTATTGCTATATATTCAGTGTCATTTGGTTAACTTGGAAAACAAATTGAGCACTGAAATCAGTAAAAAAAAATATTTTTTTTATTCGATATGTAAATATTGACACTTTTTAAATGCACATGGTAATACGTCACAATTGAGTATGTAAACACAACACAGGACACCCACCGAGATGGACAACGTTCTCATTTCGACGTGATTGTAACCGCAGCCGCAACTGCCTGCGAATCGCCCGCGCAGTCTTTTTATCAATGTGCCCCTCTCTTAAGGCTCCTGGATGGAGGTTACGGCGTTTTCACATCCATGTTACGAGATAAACGCGCTTAGTTGTGACCGAGCTTTCATTGAAACATCCTTTACCAATTGATTTCAACAACAATATTCTAAGCATTGAGAGTTATTCTAAACTGAGATATTTCATTGGTCGTAAGTTTATAAATTTGTTTGTGAATCAAAAAACTACATAACCTATTTTTTAAATTAGTTTCTATTATTGAACCCACATAGTTATGGAGTAACATGATCTCTATTATATATATGTAATTCATAAAAAGATAACTATATTTTAAACAAGAAACATTCGATTGTTTGTAAAAATGTATGTTAACGATAAACTTAAAAACTACGAACTCGATTTTATACATTCTTTCACCTACGCAAAGCTATACTATTCTGGAATAATATATACTATAGTTAATTTCAATATAATAATAAGATCTCTATAATTGAAAGCAAATCCTGATTTAACACGGATTAAACGCTGAGGCGCCTCTAGTCGTCATATTTTGTATGTATTACAGTAGAATATATTCACTGGCTTTGCTCTTGCGAATATGCCTTGCTAAATTTGTATTGTTTTGTTTAATCATTGTTTCAGTTGATAGTCATGTGTCTTGTATGTTATTCTTCCCCTGGGTTAATAATTCTAGAGATACGCTCACGAGAGTTGGCGTGATGACAGAAGTCTTCTAATATTATATCTCTAACAAAGAAATAGTAATTATAAAAGTAAAAAAAAATTAGAAGTAGATAATGTACAAAGGAATAGTACTTCTTAAGAAATTGTAGTTCTTTATTTGATTAAACTTCGTTAATAATTTCGGGAAATTTTATCTTTCCTTTCTTTATTATCTCTCCTTTTACAACACTCTTTTCGCCGAATATATTTCCATGCCGACGTGACAGGTGCCGAGGCCAACGCCGTTTCTTAAGCACATCTACTTTTTTTTTCGTCTTTTATTTAGTAGTTTTATTTTTGTAGATTTTCACATAATATTTTCCTAATTTCCGTAAACCTCATAATGTTAATCACATTACTGTAGTTATGTGAGTAATCACTGTAGTTCGCAGAAAATTTAATTGTTACTGTCGGGATTTAACTATGTCACGCCTGACAGTGGCCTGCGATTTTAGCGGCGTTTAATTCATATGTGTTTTTTATATCTGGTCCATCTGCTAGCGTAGAAGCGTGGTGCCTTCCTCAGACTGGCTATCTTGTTAGTTCCTGATTAGCACGTCCAAAGAAACAAACTCTGCCTCTTTATAATCCTACTAATATTAGGTATTATATTATATGGTAAAGTTTGTGAGGATGTTTGTTGCACTTCCACGCAAAAACTAAAAACGGACTGCGATGAAATTTGGCACAGAGATAGATTATTAGCTGGACCAACAAATAGGAAAAGTTTTATTCTAGAATGAAATCAAACAAAAACCAACGACATTCATTAATTCACAGCCAAACATGGTGTAGATTAGCAAATGGCTTTGTTCAATTGTTGAAAATTTCTAGACAAACCTGGCGTGACATAAGCATCTATGCCATCTGTCGGTCTGACCATAAACTAGCACTTTGGTCAACGACAAATTACCAACGATAATGTCGATACCTAACCCGATTGAGCAACAATAGAAATGGCACCGTACCCTCATTAATCTAGCCGCTATTATTGATTGAACTGTGCATACCTCACAAAACCAGCCAAATAATTAATTACGAAATCATCTAAGCACTTAAAAAGTGACCACAGACACGATTATTCACATTTATGGCTCGACGATGACATGTATGAGTATCTATAGATAATATATTAATGTAAATTGTTAAGTATTTGAAAGCGTTATAGAACACTTTAACCACTTTCAAATAGTTAAGTATTATATTAGTAAAAAAGTTACAGTTCGAATTCTTAAAAAAACGTCCACCTACGATCGCATACCTTATGTTACCTACCCACCAATCCCGCAACAATCGTTTGACAAAGCCGAAATGACTTTCCTTTTTTAAATCTATTTGACAGGTGCTAGATAAATTGATCTGTCGAATTGTTCAAACCGAGTGCTACTTTGACACATAGCCTTGTCGAGTCATCGTATTTATCATTATGTATTCGTACAGTATGTACATACATACATATGTACGTAGTTTTTGATAGAGAATATATAAAAACGTTACAAATAACGTTACAGTGTTCATAGATAAGCAAAACAATTTTACTCAATTTCTTACTATTTTCTTTATGTAACAGATTATAAAAAGTGTATGACTATTATTAATGTACATATTAGGTTTTTAGATTTTTATATTACAGTGTCCAAATATGCCCGCGATTTCGTCCGCGTGTATATTAACAAAAAAGTTACTGTTTAGGTTCTTAAATAAAAGTAGCCTAAGTTACTCCTTTTTACATCAGCCAGTGAAAGTCTCATCAAAATCGGTCCAGCCGTTTCAGAGATTACCCGGAACAAACAGACAGACAGACAAAAATTGTAAAAAAAATATTTTGGTATATGAACTGTGTAAACATCCTTAAGCATTTAGTAAAATGCGTTTTTTTAAATTAAAAAACAGACTCTCTGGTTTTATTTATTTGTATTATCTATGCAATAAGTGTTTCCTATGTTCTGTTGAATAATAGATTTTAGAAATGTTGATTTTTAATAAATCTAAAACGCACTGGAAAACACTCATCATATCTTGTACATCGATCATTCACTGACGTGATGGGTCATTGACACTTCCATGGGAAAGTACAACTTAATTGTGTTGTGGAGTTTGTTTCTTAAATGTGGCAATCAGGCGTTCTTCCTGATGGTAAAAGTTACCGTCGCCGATGAACGCACGCAACAGTGGTATCGCTCGCTGAAACCCTGGAATAATTCTGGAATCGGTAAATTTATTTCGAAAGCTATTCTTTTCCGGCCACGGTTTTATTACGGTAATTGAAACAAGAAGAGGCACCAATAAATTTACGGTCGACATGACAGATCAGAGCATGAAGTATTTATTTGAGTTAGAGGTGTGTAGGTAGCACCCACACAACCACTTTACTTCGGAGATGTATTTCAGGTGCCAACGTGACAGATATCAAGTCGATCGCCGTTACTCAAGCACAGCAATACATCTTTGAATTTCTTCTTAGGTTTCCTTCAGCGTAAAGCACTTGTGAGACTATTCACTGTACTTTAGTTAAAAAAAACTCGTCATGTTATTTGAACTTGCAATCTGTATATTGCAGGCGATTGCTCAAACCACTCGGCCACGAGTCCTTGCCCCTTTCGCATGTAGTTCAATCTAAATTACTTGATTTAATTAAAATATATATGTATATACATTTGTTTATATATATATATATATATATTTAATTTGATTGGCTGTTGTGTATACACAACAGTCAATCCCAACCCAAAATATGTAAAGAATAATAATATATACCTAATACATTATTAATGGCTTTGATTCCATGGGACTGATATTGTGCTTAATATTACTTCAGACGTTTATCACAATAGAACAACTGTCAGCTATGGATTTGATTGATATTGAGATACATATATACATAGATAAGAGAAAGAAAGAAGCGCCAGTATTCTCTAGACTTACGTACCTCCTTCGTTTCATCCACATTCATTAGCCTCGTCATACATGCTCGGTGGTTCCGAGTACAAAATAGCGAGTTCATGGTCTTTCCATTAAAGTTAATTTGACGTTAGTTGAAGCTAAAAAAATCCGTGGTGGCCGAGTGGTTCGAGTTGCCTGCGACACAAAGATCGCTAGTTCGAATCCCGACTGTTCCAACAAGTTCACGTTGGCACCTTAAATATACCTCTGGCGGAAAGTGGGTGTATGGGTATTACCTATACATATCCGCCTACCCCTTCGGGGACCCTTGTGGGGAGGCGTGAGGATACATTATAGTTGAAGCTAATAGCCGTCTGGTCTAGTGGTTAGAAACCTGGCTTAAGCTTAAGGTTGTGGATTTCATTCCCATTGAGGGCATCTATATATATCAATATATATAGATGCCCTCTAGATGATCAAATAGCTCCCATAGTACAAGCTACGCAAGCTACTAAGCAATAGTTTGCGACCGGGGAAATTTGTGTAGAAGTGTCCCAAGGTTTAACTTTCAAGGTGTGACGCATGCACGTAAACCACGCGAGGTTGTAAATAGGCCAAGTTCAAGAGACGCGCCGCCTTGAATACACATCGGATCTAAACTTAACATATTCATAGCAAATAATATTTCGTAACAGCCCTATATAGTAGACTTCACAAGCACCGCTAGGGCTGGCACTCGATTTGAATTATTTATTTTACTGTAATGCAATTAGCCTTGGTAGGGGGTTAAACCAAATATTATTATACGGTAATTTATATTCTAAACTCGTTTCTTTAGAGTCGATTTTTCATTGTAGTTCATAACAGTTTTTCCCAAGTTATATTATCCATGCAGCCTACAGCTTCGTCGTACATAGCTTGTCAATACCGGACCATACTGACACTTTAGATAGTGCATGGAATTTTTAACTAGTGCCAGTTATGTAACTATTCTCAGAAGTTCGCAGATCTGATGATCGACGACATTCTCGTTCCTAACCTAACGTAGCTAATTACTAGGCTCGGTAGGCCCACGTGATATAATGGAATTTGTGCGTTTCCTAACAATAAGGTCACGCGCTTCGATTACAGAAAATTCGTTAATCATCATATTGCACAACACAAGTGGTACCGTGACTTGCATTCAATTTTATCGACGTGTTCCACCCAAAGTCCCAATTCTGCGCAGTGCCTATGTGTACAGTCGGAGTAAGAAGTGGCGCGTCACTTTAAAGTCGACATCTGCTTACACCAAGTTAACAGTCATAGCGACATCTCATTTCAAGCGAAACAGAATCATATCGCATTGATGATTAAGAGCCGTCGTGGTCGAATGGTTCGAGTTGCCTGCGACACAAAGATCGCTAGTTCGAATTTCGACTGTACCAATGAGTTTTCTGACCTTAAGTACAGTGATTAGTCACACCACGAGCTTTACGGTGAAGGAAAACATCGAGAGGAAACCTGCATACGCTTGGGAAGCAATTCAAAGGCGTATGTAATAGTCGTGCTTAAGTAACGGCGATGGATTCGCCATCTGTCACGTTGGCACCAAAAATATAACGAGTATATAATTAATGATCCGTTTATCTATAATTATGCGATATAGGTATGCGACAATAACATTTGTCGTCATAAACAAGTGATATAATATTGAGAATTGGTTCTCAGCTCGGAGCTTCAGATGAGTAGTGAAAGCTAACGGACCAGAATTTCTCGTCAAGAGTCGTGCGAATATAACTTATCTATAATTTTCAACATGCAGAGTTGTCTATACGGAAGAACTGCTCGAGTGAGTTATGCGATTTTGAATCAAATGGCCGTCAAGGACTGGTACCTACTTGTAAAGAGTACTCGAAACCGGCGAGCATGTATGAAGAGACTGATGTATGTGGATTCAGCGAAAAGGTCTGTTTAAAGGCACTGCCTATTCGCGAGGCGTATGACATGTATGTATGGATAACAGGTGACGAATTGACTTTCCATACGGCTTTTATCATTAGGATAATTCCTCACAGTATCTTGATAGTTAAGCTCATACCTTAATGAAAAATATCCCCCATCATCACCAATCATTGCAGCGCGTGATGTCTATGGCATTACCAGTCTGTAACCGTTTACCATAAAGCGGGACTCACGCGTATTTGCACCTTTTTATGTTACATACCTATCGAATATATGTATTCGTATTTTTTACGATTACGTTTACGTAATGTCTATCGTAAGGCGTATAGCTATGGCAAATAGTGGGCTTGTAATATAAATATCCATAAGTAATCCGTGACCAAAGGTACGGACGTTGCGTACATACGGACAGACCGTACAGTAACTCAAATAAATAAATAATAAATAAATACCTTGGGACAATTCCACACAAATTGACCTAGTCCCAAATTAAGCAAAGCTTGTGTTATGGTAACTAGACATCGATATATTTACTTATATAGATAGATATATACATAGGACAACCAAGACTAAGGTACAAATACTCGTGTTCCGCCCTCAGCGGGATTCGAACCCGCGACCTCAAGTTTCGCAGTCAGGAGCTCTAACCACTAGACCAGACGGCCGTCAAGTCTCATTCCATGTGAAAGTGTGGGCTACGCGTTGCTTCCTGGCTCGTCTTGGTCAATCGGTGAGAGGTTGTATCGGTCCTCGCGTCTAATGCACGCGTCGCCTGCAGGTACCTACTTAATAGCGCTGTCACATCTCCTTTAATCGCTTTTTTATACAACAACCAAGCTGATTGGTAAGCGGTTACCGTACTCCATATATCCCCTTCTCACAAGTCCTTTTTCTCAGACATGTATATTAATATATACCTACACACTTGTTTCTTATAACTGTTCTCGTATGTTACGACACCGCGTCTGCTAATAAGGAGATATCATCCGCCGGTATTGCGTTCAAAGGAACTACTATTCTTGCAGCATTTTAAGAGAGGTAGGGCATAACGGGTTTCCCGTTCGAATTTCGAGCTACCCGAATAACACATATTTTTGTGTTGTGTTCCTACGCGGTGAATAAGGTTTCCAGTAATAAGCTCCTTGGGAAGGGAGGAGGATTGTTATATTGTGTTGGAAGCAGAGGGATTAGTCCCACTTTGCTGCCAGCCCACTATAACTCTCCGAACATAGAGTGGCAACACGCAAGTGATATTGATAATATATATAGATAGTTTGAACGATCCTATCGTAGTATCCTTCTGTGAATGCGTGATTGTAATGAAAACAATCCCACACTTGGATGAGAACAAAGGCTAAACAATTATCTAGGACTCAACTTTCCCCATTAGGCCTTAATCCCAAGTTAAACTTGTGACTGCGACGTTAAAACTCCATTAATTGAGTTGCACAATGCTATTTACACCCATCTTATGTAATGCACGTAAGTGAGCTATTCTTTAGCGTAATCTCGTGGCAACTGGAGTAATTTCCATTCGGATTTCACTACGTACTACAAATATTATGTTTCATTCATAATAGTTCTGAGGATGTTTGTTCTTCTTTCACTTAAGAATTACTCGACGTATGAAAATAACACTACTTATACTATACTTGTACTAACTACTAACAGATTAAATATTTGACCCAAATATGTATCCCGAGGCAACGTGCCAAGAAGACTAGCAGCATTGCCACGCTGGATAGCAATGCTGATGCTGCTGACGCTGTAAGCGAGGTATGTTCCAGCCCGCCCGTCACGAGAGGTCTCGACTAGACGGCGCGAGACCTCTTTAAAAATATGGTGAGCCTCAGGACCCAAAGGCGGTCCCTAGTTTTAACCGCAAACGCCGCAAATATTAACCTGACCTGAGACAGGCATACTTGTGGCGCTTGAGGCATTACTGCTAAGCAGCAGCGGCGCCGGCCGCCACCGATGTGTCAGGAAGATTGGAAGGAGCTGGTGTATCGACAGGCTTACAATGTAATTTTAATCCAGAAAAACTATAAAATCAAAATAATAATAATAATAATAATAAGGCAAAGAGCCTCGACCAACAACCTCAAGAGGCTCTCGTTAGACAGTTGGATCAAGTGCCTGATACAGAAAGCAGTACTGCTCGAAACGGCACGTATTGTGAGGAGATTTCTTTCTCTGGGACCCTAACCACCGGTACCTTGGACCCTGCTCCCGATTCCGGTGGGCCCCTATATTTTATATTTTTAAATATGTTTTTATATATATATATTTAAAAATGTAATCTATAAGATGTATTTCAAAAAAAGAATAAAAATAAAACTTTATTCAATAAAAAAAATTACAAATTAATAACTGGCCCCCACACTAGGCAGTGCCTATCCCGTGGGGGAGACCAGATATCAAAATATTTTATTCAACATAAGGGACACAGGAAACACTTATTGAACATCACATTCTAAATAAAAACTATAGCTAGATACCACTGCTTCCAAGAAAAAACAAACCTGCCAGGAGAAGATACGGCGAAACAAACGATCCGGTTTTCTTTTTTAACATTTGTTCCCTTTTACGCAGGGGTTGAAAATAAATTACATTTAAACTCTGTACAAGAGGAGCAATTCATAGCCATGCGTGGCCATCATTCATAAAATCTGTGTAAAATAGTACAAAAAAACATCAATTAAATCAAATAGACGTGGGAGAGACCGCGAGCAAAGATAGTAAATACATACATACATAGTTATTATCACGCCGAGGCTCCCACGGCTTAGCCCGAGAGAGTAGCGCACAAATTATATCTAGACACAGGTTTCGTTTCATCTATTAATTATATATATCCTCACGCCTTCCCACAAGGGTCCCCGTAGAGGTAGGCACAGGTGTATAGGTAGTACCAACACTCATTCCGCCAGGGATAAATTTTTACATTCAATAGTCCCTTCATACACGCTAGTTTCGAGTACTCTAGACCTAGGTGGCCTAGGTTGTTGATATGTATAAAACACAACAAAAGTTCATACACCTGTATAGAACACAACAAAAGTTCATCTACCTGTATAAAATCTGTTAAAGAAGGAAAGTTTGATCTTGAATAAACACAAGTATCTGAGTATACCAACTGCATACCAAATCGAATTGCCATTTGGAGTTTCCCCTTTGTATAATAATTACTGCTTTAACCGACTTCAAAAAAGGATGGGTTATATGTTCCACTGTATGTATTTTTTTTCTATTTTCACCGATTTCTCCCCCATTAGTGGATTGGTTCTCAAAATTCTTTAATATGAGCAATTTAGATAATGCTTAAATTTTTTATAGGACTAGCTTATGCCCACGGCTTCACCCGCGTGGAGTTCGAAAAAGTAGCTTATGTATTTTCCTGCTAGAATCGGTTCAGACGCTTTGCCGTGCGTGTTTATAATATTAGAACGTAGAATTTTCGGGATTAAAAAAAGTCCTATTCCTAGGTATAAGCCATCATTATTTCAACTTTCAGCCAAATCGTTTCAGCCGTTTTGCCGTGAAAGAACCGCAAACATACAAACTTACAAATTTTCACATCTATACTATTAGTAAGATGTATCACAGAGCTTAGAATTCTCTTCGAAACACATGGCTCCTTAAATATACGCACTAAAATATCCCTATCAAAGTTGACTAGTCGGTCAAATGCTGTGAAAGCAAAACAACCAAATAAAAGTCGAACTTTGAGAGTTGATCGACGACAGTGGTTCAGCAAGCTCTAGTAGTGGGCACTGATTAATGTTGTGTCACATAAAATCATGACCATTGTAGCGTTCACTCTCTCTTGGAACTCCTCCACGTTCCTACATACTAGGTTACTCGAGTGAAGTATCCAGTACTTGTCACTGAACAAGCATACTTGCCGTTAGCGTAACCTGACGTAATAATGTTGAATGCCCATAAGAGCGCGTGGATTGAGCTCTACTGCTTTGACATGTAATGTAAATCTTGCATTATGCATAGTAAGTGGGATATATTAATACTTACATATATATATATATATATATATATATATAATGACGCCTCTTTCCCGTAGGGGTAGGCAGAGACCACTTCTTTCTTTACATATTTGTTTCCCTTAATTCACTTTCATTATTCCCTTCATACATGCTCTTCGGTTCACTCTTGGTAGGGTACCTACTCTTGACCTGGCCTTTTTTCAAGACGTCCCTGATTCGGTCTCGAAACGTCCGCCTAGGTCTACCCCTTCCAACACTTTCATTCACACTAGCCCTATACAATTTTTTCGTCAATCGTTCGATATTTTAATAAATACATACATATAATCACGCCTCTTTCCCGTAGGGGTAGGCAGAGACCACTTCTTTCCACTTGCTACGATCCTTACATACTAGTTTCGCTTCGTCCACTTTAATTATTCCCTTCATAGATGCTTTTCTGTTTAGGGTACTCTTGACCTGGCCTTTTTAATGCGTTACCAATATGTTATATCTTTTCTGTGAGACATCGTATTCGGTAATTTTTGTGTGTGCTAATAAAAAAAGCGGGGCAGTCTTTCGGGAGTGCCGTTAGGAGTGAAAACTAAGTAACGTGTGAATTGTATCACCGAGCTATTAGTTTATATATATCCTCACGCCTTCCCACAAGGGTTCCCGAAGGGGTAGGCACAGGTGTATAGGTAGTACCCACACACCCACTTTTCGCCGGAGATAAATATAAACAATATTAAAAGTTCATGCCTGAAAATATAAAATGACAATGTATCGCTGTAGTCATGAGGGACAGCCATTAATTCCGTGAGACGTTAAAAGGGGGGAGAGGCGGACCTCAACCTATATCACGTGGGGGGAGGGAGGTCTCGGCAAATATCACGTAATTTTTTTTCGCAACAAGCATAGTAAAATTACGATAAAATTTAGTTAAATTAAGTAAAAAAAATATGCCTAAAGAAAAATAAATAAGACTATATATTAACTAAATTATTATTACGCGTTCATTCACAGACCAACATAATTACATAAAAAAAAATCACGTGAAATTTGGTGTAGGGTGTCGAAAAATTGCCAAGATGACCTCACGAAAATCAACACCATACCCTCCAAGTATTATGCACAGTTATCAAATCAATAACCCACAAAACAGTCTCGATTCTCTCTCTCTCTCTGGATAGAAATCAAACCACGACCTCAGTGAGCACACTCACCGGCCCCGCTCGGGTCAATTCCAACATAACATACGTTGCATAACTGCTATGCGATATGTGTACATGTATATACATATATAATATATATGTATACGGTAATTATATGTTACAGCACACATTTCCGGTTATAATTACGATTATCTTAGGTCATTGCGAATGTACATTTGTTTTCGTTACAATAGTGACGTGTAATCGCAAGCATAATTCAAGAATGGTTAGCGTCAGAGGTAACGTCTGAACATGCACCTGTTCTCTTATAGAATAATAAATTTAAAGATTACATTGATATCAGTTTCTTTAGATTTATACGGTTTTCCACCGCTATTCGGATGGCACAGTGTGTCGTTCAATAAGTTTACCCTGTGTCCCTTACGTTGAATAAAAGATTTTTGATTTTGGTGCTATATCCTATTGAGCAGTGTATGTTGTGTAAAAAAATCGAAAATTTGAATTCGAAAAGTCTACTAGTTTTCAAATTTGCTGTTTTTCGTAGAAGGTTGTTCCGGTGGAGGTTCAGCGTGATGACACAATGGTGTAGTTCCTTGGGTATGACTCCTGTTGTAGATAAAACTATGGGTACAAGTGGGACCCATTGGTGGTGCTAGAGGCTACTTCGTCAGTTCAGTATACTTGGTAAGTTGTTCCGCTATAATGTTTTGTAAGTTCTCATATTTGGTACTGTAATGTATTTTAGGTATTCTGTTTATTAGTTTTATTAATTACTAGCCGTCCGGCCCGGCTTCGATAAGATTTTTTTATAATAGAAAATGTAGCCTATGACACAGGGTGAATTAGCTTTCCAATGGTGAAAGGTGAAAATTTTTTCAAATCGGTCCAGTAGTTTCGGAGCCTATTCAATACAAACATACTTACATACAAATCTTTCCTCTTTATAATATTAGTATCGATTGTAGTATTATTATTAGCGCATACGTTTGGAGAAACGAGTCAATTCGTACATATGTGGGAATTCGTTCTCAAGAGTCTTCCCACAAGAGCACCTGAAGTAGTAGGTACAGGTCCCTCCAAAGAGGCAGTCTGCCAAAAATACAGATCAACGAGGAGGAGACAGACCGTTTCTCAAGTAAGACTATTTACTAGGTCTTTGAATTGCATCCTGAACGTTGCTTCATGATATATAACTTCACCGTAAAGCCCGTTATGTTAAATCTTTACGCCTGCCCAAAAAGGTGCCTAAAGGGTTAGGCTGAGGCGTGAAGGTAATACCCATACACCCACATCTTTCCGGAGATATATTTTAGTTGCCAACGTAACAGATGGCGACTCCATCGCCGTTACACAAGCACGACTTAGAAGTCTAAGCAAGCCTTAGAATTTGCTTCTCAGACGTATGGAGGTTTCCTCTCGATATTTTCCTTCACCGTAAAGCTCGTGGTGTGACTAATCACTGTACATGTTCAAAAACTCATAGGTACAGTTGGGATTCGAACTTACGATCTTCGTGGCGCAGGCAACTACTCAAACCACCTGGCCACCAAGCCTCCGTTATTATGTACTTAAGTTTAGATATGGACTACAAAAATATCATGTACATATTATACCTACTCATCAAAACAAAAAGGGGTCGTAAAACGCCTACATATTGAGTGCGATAAACTACCTATGTCTTTCTTATTAAAAAAAGGAGAGAGAGGAGAGAGAGAGAGGCAAAAGGAGTGTCACGCTTAGTGGTCAATATCCATAGACAACCATCATTCATTATAAAAGCTTACATCATGGCACACGGCATGTTTATAGTACAGAGCAGGTAATGGTTGAGCGTGTAAATTGATCTTTTGTAACCGAATGTGTTTGTGAGATATGTGCGGGATAGTTTATGCAACAGTCCCGCAAGGATTGCACAAGAATGGTTTAAATCATTCTAATTACGGACTAAAATTAAACTCTTGTATGCAACACAACTTTAATTTGTTATTTTGCTGTCCCTGGATCTTCGGGGACACTAATAGTTATATACCTTCAGTCCATCCTGGATCGTAGGGAACTTTAATAGTTATATATCTCTACTCCATCCCACAAGTGTCCCCGAAGGGGTACGTAGAGATGTTTAGGACCACCCACTGTTCGCCAGAGATATGTTTTAGCTGGAAAATGCGAATACATTTCTCAAGCACATACGTCTTTGAATTTCTTCTCAAACGTATGCAGGTTTTACTCTTGATGTTTCCTTCACCGTAAAGCTCGTGGTAATTGCTGTACTAATGTTGAGAAAACCTCAATGGTACAGCCAGGTTTTAGGCTTGCAGTCTTTGTGTTGCAGGCAGCTTCTCCGGGAGCTTGAGCTCGTACGCTTGAGAGATATTATGTGTTTTTCCTCTATGACGCAAAAACCATGGATAAAATTGGGTACAGAGATAGATTATTAGCTCGATGAACGCATAGGATATGCTTTAATGACGGCCACCTGGTCTACTGGTTAGAGCTTCCGACTGCGAAACATAAGGTCGCGGGTTCGAATCCCGCTGAGGGCAGGTATTTGTGTGATGAACACGAGTATTTGTACCTTAGTCTTAGATGTCCTACGTATTTATGTATATATCTATATATATAGTATGTATATGTGTATGTCTTTTTTTACACACAGAATAACAGAAGACATACAGAAAGGATGTGCAAAGAATATTGACGAAACAGAGGGGAAAGTGTGTGCAAGAAGAGGCAGAGGAAGATCACATTACATCTATGGGGATCAAAACATTAAGAAGTTTCGAAACCAGCTTGTATCAATACAGATCAACTGATTAGGCTGGGCCGATTCCACAGAGGTCGGTTATTCTAGAAAGAACTGGCTCTCCACTATCACTGCCTACTCCGTGAGGGACTCGGCTGGATTTGTGTGTAGTATTTTTTTTATATATTTATGTCATAACTGATGCCCGCTTCTACCTTCTACCACCGCACCTCTCACCATCGACAGGGAATTATTTTTTACCTAGGAACCGTAATACCGCAATGCTTGTTCGCCACCCGTGTGGTATTCCCAAACATCAAAAGCCGCACGTAAAACCGATAGCTTGCGAGGCGACATGTCGCCACGCTATATGAATATGACTATATACCAAAGTAATTTTGAAATACCTTTTTTAGATTTTATTAGTTTTGTAATTATAAAAAAGATGTTAATTAAATAAATAGTCATCATTGTCTGGAAGAAAAATGTATATTATATTCAGTTCCTACCGTAATCTGTATTTTTATGCAATCACTTATCACTTGTACAAACAAATTCGATGTTTCACATCTGCCAGGCGTCCCGAACTGCTCTCAATTTTTTATTATTATTTGGTTCCCTTTCTAACCCTTACAATATAAAATCTGTACAGATTCGTCGTGTTCGTTAATCCGTCAGTTATCTAGATTAGTCGCTTTGTGAGATTTGTCTAGATTATTCGCTATCGGAGAAGTATGGATTGAATGCATACTGCATCAACGATGACAGAAATAGACAATATTCCTTCAAGCAATCAATCAGTGGTTCCTTATCTTGACAATACATTATAAGCTACCGTGCATTGTAAACAAGGTCGTAGGTCAAAGCGTCGATAAGGAGAGAACACTCACTGATATAGGAGTCGTTTACACTTTCACGGACATGCGGGGGAGGTAGGTGCAACATAGAACGAACAACTCGTCTTGATACTATTCGGTAAGATTCACCAATAGTATCAAGACGAGTTGTTCGTTCTAAATGGACAAAATAATAATAGTATATGGTTACAAAAAAAACATCGAATATAAATATATTCAGGTGCAGGCGTAGCTATAGAGGTAAGTATAGAGAGAACTGGCGCTCTAATTCTTATCCCGTTAAGGACTTTGTGTGCTGATTAGATGTATGTACTTTTCTAAACTCATTTGTGTACTTGAAATCATTGTGTTCAAATTCAAGAAACAGGCAATCCCTACTTGTATATATCTATACTAATATTATAAAGAGGAAAAATTTGATTGTTTGTTTGTATTGAATAGGCTCCGAAACTACTGGACCGATTCGAAATTCTGATTCCTTCCCTGAGTGACATAGGTTATATTTTATTTTTTAAAATAAATCTTATATCTACCCGTGCGAAGCCGGGACGCACCGCTAGTGATTAATTTATGTAGATAAGACGTGTTCTCGTGATAAATTAATTGGTGCAAATATTCCACTCACACGTCACTCGGAGGTCACTACTATCTAATTGCCCTTGAGTGTGCACTTGCACGTTCAAGTTTGTATTATTCCTCCTATTTGAAGGGTGCGGACTCGCCATCTGTCACGTAAGCACCTCAAATATATCTCTGGCGGAAATATTCTGGCGAAAAAATAAAATAAAGTACTTAGTACGGAAACTATTAATTAGAAAATGTTTTTATATTGTACAGGACTACCTAGGTGACAAGTTTAACCCAAAGTACATTATCGCTTAATTGTTTTAGTTAGATGCCTAATTACTGTAATTTTAAATAATTATTATAATATTCGTAAGCAAAGAGTATCAGTTAGACCTTAAAATAAATGTTCTAAATCTGTAATATATATACATACATACATATCATCACGCCGAGTCCCTATCGGGGTAGGCAGAGAGTATAGAGCGCCAGTTCTCTCTAGACTTACATATCTCTTTCGCTTCGTCCACAGTCATCAGTCTCATACATGCTCGTCGGTTTCGAGTACTCTTAACGTTCCCGTCCTTGAGAGTCATCCTCATCTTGCACACACTTTTGCTTTGTATGTCTGTTTCGTAAATCCTATAATATATATAGTAATGCAATAAATATATTTGAATTTAAACAAATGTGTTTTTTGAGAATCAATTCTTTATACCTAACCTTAAAAAGTCCCTCGAAACCCTGGGTTCGGTACACACCATTATTCCGCTCTGTAGTCCATCATGACAACAAATAATTACGGTACATTATGGCCGTATTCGTGGCCGCACTACACTCACAACACGATTGCATCAGAAAGTGTAAGTAAAACCATCCATTGTAAACTAACTACTTTAATAATTTTGCACTTAGCTTTAGCGAATAGTTTTGAGGAGGTTAATGTACATACATACATACATACATATCATCACGCCGAGTCCCTAACTGGGTAGGTAGAGAGATTAGAATAGAGAAGCATCTCTCTAGACTTACATTCTTTTTACTTACTTACAGACTCTTTCGCTTCGTCCACACTCTTCAGTCACTTCATACATGTTCGCCGGTTTCGAGTACTGTTGACGTTCCGGACTTTTAGTGTCCGATCGTTTTACTTGCAACGAGGTCTTCCTCTGCCTCTCCTTGCACACACTTTCGCTTTGTATGTTTCGTCAATCCTTCTTCACTCATCCTTTCTATGTGTCCAAACCAACGTAACATGCCTTTCTTCATCTTTACAATCACACCCTCGTTCACGCCAGTTGTTTTTCGAATCCCTTCATTGCGTATTCGATTTGAGATCGTAGGTGTCTATAATTGAAGTACTAGATAACCGAGTTCTTGGCATTCATAGGGTTCCATGTATCCAAATGAATGGAACGCTTAGAAAATCACCCACTGTCTGTCTGTTCTGACACAAATAAGTTCCGTATTTAATCGATCGATTAAGGTGACCTACACAAATTTCAAGTAAGTAAGTACACTTTAGTGACGCAAATTAGAAAAATAAAACGTAATAAATACAATGATGTAATAAAATAAATGATGGCGTATGTACTAATACAGACGATATATTTTATTCCATTAACATTATTGAAGATCTTCATGATGTTCTCTCGAGGGCAAACCTCTAAGGTATCTCAGCGGCAACGTGAACAGTTCTTCTTCAATACATCTATCTCCACAAAGCTTTTATTGTCGAGATGGCCGTCTGGTGGTTAGAACTCCTGTCTGCGGAACTTGAAGTCGTTCGATTCCCGCTGAGGGCAGATATTCGTGTGATGAACACGAGTATTTGTACCTTAGTCTTGGATAAAAAGTTGAATAAAATCTTATTACTGTTAATGAAACGAAAGATACACCAAATTGCTTAATCTTTATCAAAGTTATAAATCTTATTCATTATTATTATCAAAAAAGCGGTTTTCTGGTATGCTAATTTTGTGATATTAATCACATCATTGCAGCATAAATATCCCAAAAGCAACCTTTGCTAACAAAAAGCTAATCAAACATGCGAGACTTGTTGGCGTGCGTAACCTTTCGAGAACCCTTCATTATAGTTTTCACCGCGGTAAACGGCTCGAGCTCATCAAAATACCAAAGTGTGTTATTATAATGGTATTATATTAGGTTATATAATACTGTGGGAGTAGGACGAGAACGACGAACAGAACAATTTACTACAACAATGGCTAGTTCTCGACCGGTCGCCGGTTGTGCAACCGGTCGGCGAACCGCAATTGTTCTACACAAATTAATCTCGAACTCTAAACAGTGACAATTGCCACGTTAACTGGCTTTTAGAGACACTTAGACAGCACTACAGGTAAAAATTGTGATTATTTCGCCTGTCCAAGACACTCTCAGGTCAACGGATACTATTAAAGACATGTTTTTACAAAGCTGTGTCTATGTTTCACTCCAAAATTTTTTTATTACTGGCGGTCCGTCCCTGCTTCGCACGGGTGGACAAAAGTTTTATTTTATAAAAGGAAGCTATAGCTTTCAAATGGTGAAAGAATTTTTCTAATCGGTCCAGAAGTTTCGGAGCCTATTCAATACAAACAAACAAACAATTAAATTATTATATAAGTATCGATTAGTATAGAGTCAAGAGCTCCAGTATGACCGGAGAGCATGTATGAAGGGACTGATGAATGTGGACGAAGCGAAAAAGGTATGTTAGTCTACTAGAGAGAACTAGAGCTCTACCCTCTCTGCCTCAGCCGTCAGGAACTCGGCGCGATGTAATATAGAAAAATATATCCTCACGCGTTCTGGTAAGTGTCCCCGAAGGGTTTGGCAGAGGTTTATACTGTGCAGTGTTCATCACACAAATATCTGCCCAAAGCGGGAATCGAACCCGCGGCCTCGCCGATGGATCCATCCTATGGAGTCATCTGTCACCTTGGCACCTGAACATATATTTATATATTTTGTGGGTACCGAAACACGGTGTAAATATATAATTAATATGCCTGTTCTATTTAACAATGGTGTAAATGCAAGAAAAATCACTGATTCCAAACAAGTAACTTGTTCGTCAACTACTGCCTGAAATACGTTTTGGTTCAAAGGTTAATTTCCACCAAATTGACCCTTGAATTAACCTCTATGCGGGTACTATAAAATGATTATATAAAGTTAGAGCGAGTGTTTTATGTAAGTACCTACCGTTGACTTGTATTTGTACCTCTTACCAAGCATTGGATACCTCGTAACCAAAGCACACGACACACTTGAGGGGTCGCCCATTAATGAGACGAACGAACTTTAACTTTTTTCTTAACCTTTAAATAATTGCAATAAAAGTCATGTTTTTTTTTCAATTACATTAATTATTCTACTGAACAATAATATTTATAATATTTATTCTTTAATACAGATAATAACATACAACGTTTATTCTTTAAAAGGCTAAAATTATTTTCCAAATAGTACATTTCATCACGCCTCACTCACGGGGTAGGCAGTGATGAGGGATAAGATCGCCAGTTTTCTCTGCACTTACAATCTCTTTCGCTCCATCAACATTCATCAGCCTCTTCATACATACTCCTCAGTTTTGTATACTTTTCGATATGATCTAGGTAATCTTATTGGAAAGATGACTTACTTCCTTTACATTAAACATCTTCGCTTCGCCAATCTTTCCCTTCTTCTATACCAATCAGTTTTTCTGAACTTAAGTACAATGATTAGTCACACCGCGTGCTTAACGGTGAAGGAAAACATCGAGAGGAAACCTGCAAACACTTGGTAAGAAATTCAAAGGCGTATGTAAAGTTGTGCTTTAGTATCGGCGATAGAATTTCCATCTACCACGTTGACACATAAAATATATCTCCGGCTAAAAGTGGATGTGTGGATACTACCTATACACCTCTGCCTACCTTATCGGGGGGTCCCCCAAGAGGTCTGGGCAGGTGTGAAGATATACATGTATATGACTCAACTCAAGTTGGTCCATTACGAGTTTGTGGATGCCCCCTTACACTTACAGAGTACCTACTACCGCCACAGGGTATGGTAATTGAGGTGCATCAGGCTCGCAAACGTAGTCAATACCTGCTCAAAGTGACACTTAAATTATTCCCTTAAACACCATTTCCTAATTTTAAGACTTGGCATTTTATACGTAGTCACACTGGTGTGATAAGCAATTAAAGCAAGCGGTGGTCCATGTACATTCGTAGTAAGATTACGTTCATGAACTTAGATTCAGATTTAGACCTTAGATCAATTACAATCATGGCAACATTTCAAACGAAAAAGAATAAGTAATCCATTGATGTTTAATGAATTATAATAAAATTGACTGTAAAAAGCATGAACATTTTTTATATATTTATTTATATAGTCATTTAAATAAAACATATTAATTTGTATCTGTACAATAAATCAGTCCTTAGAAAATGGATCAAAATCAAAATATTTTATTCAACGTAAGGGACACAGGGAACACTTATTGAACGTCATATACTTAATTAAAACTAAAGTTACCACCGTTTCCAAGAAAAATACCTGCCAGGAGAAGAAACGGCGAAACAAACTCCCCGGTTTTCTCTTTTAATATTTGTTCACTTTTACGTAGGGGTAGAAAAAGATTAAATAACATAATAAACTCTGTTTTAGAGGAGCAATTCATTGCCATGCATGGTCATCATCCAAATAATCTGATGTTGTATAATAAAGAATTTGAAAGATGGAAAATATTTTTTATCATCATATCATCACGCGTCCCTAACGGGGTAGGCAGAGAGTATAGAGCGCCAGTTCTCTCTAGACTAACATACCACTTTCGCTTCGTCCACATTCATTAGTCTCTTCATACATGTTCGTCGGTTTTGAGTACTCTTGACGTTCCCGTCCTTGAGCGTCCGATCGATTTGATCCAGGTAGTTCGCCTGCCTCTTCTTTTTTGATCTGTGTTAATTCACCAGCCCCGTCTGTATCAAAAGCCTGCTAGACACTTTTTCCTTACGTCTGCCTTCAATTGAACAGTCACCACGAGGCACTATTTGCTCACAGATTAACGCCACGATGCGAAACCGTCGCCACCTGCCAAGTTAAGTACATCATTGTGTGTATTTGGCCACTTCACACTTATTACCATACATCTATTTAGTGACGTCATAACTGACGCATGTGTGCACGTTTTTGACAAGGAATTCCTAAGTCCTGAGAAGGTAATCTCATTGTGAGCCAAAATTTCCTTAATTACGCTCGTGTCCAAAATCATCCCAAGATCACAGAAATACATTAGGTGGAAGACTAAAAAGATCCCGACAATGTTGAAGATAGAACTGAGTGAAAGTCACCATTTCACCACCGCATGAGAGGCATGGATGGCGATGGACTCGCCATCTGTCACGTTGGCACCTAATATACCTCTGGCGGAAAGTGGGTGTGTGGGTATTACCTATACACCTCTGCCTACCCCTTCGGGGACCCTTGTGGGAAGGCGTGAGGATATATTTTTATTATTATTATTATGAGAGGCATCGTCAGGCTGACACATCGCCACATTGACACGAAATACACTTCAAATTTTGTTTGACTATTATCTGAACCAGATACAGTACACATAAGCGAACAAATTGTTTTAAGAATAAGTGAACGGTACTGCAGGCTTTCAGGGAAAATAATAGGATTAAATGCTACATCGATATACTTAGCTTTCCGAAGATAAGGATGAGCTTGAACGATAATGAACGCTTATAATATTATAAAAGCCGTGGTGGCCGAGTGGTACCAGTAGCTGCCTGCGACACAAAGATCGCAAGTTCGAATCCCGACAGTAGCAATGAGTTTTTCTGAACTTAAGTATAGTAATTAGTCACACCACGAGCTTTACAGTGAAGGAAGACATCGAGAGGAAACCTGCATACGTCTGAGAAGAAAATCAAAGGCATATGTACAGTCGTGCTTGAGTAACGGCGATGGACTCGCCATCTGTCACGTTGGCACCTAATATACTCTGGCGGAAAGTGGGTGTGTGGGTCCTATCTATACACCTCTGCCTACCCCTTCGGGGACCCTTGTGGGAAGGCGTGAGGATATCTACATTTATTATTATATATAATATTATAAGGGGTGCAGTCTCTTCCAGTATGTCCTTACATTTCAAACCCATATTAAACAACTCATTGCTGTAGTCTCTAGGAAGAGCCTGAACGAGCAGTCCATTCCACAGCCTGAGCGTTCGTGGAAGAAAACGGCTTGAAAACGTTTTTCACATAAAACAAAGTATGAATAACTCCAACGCGGACACATAATTACTTTGAATACTCATCTCATGGCTACTAAAATTACATGTAATTAGGTATTGTCATTGTCTTAGGGTTTTATTTCAGTGTTGAGTTTTAAAAATATATAAATGGGTAATTTCTTATACATCTATCTAAATAAGTAGTCGGGATACGACTAAACGGACGAGATACTCGAATCAGACGACACCAAAAAATCTGAACGAATATCTTAACCCAAAAATGTGTTCGTCCATTTTATTTGACAACAAAACATCGTGACTTTAAGGTAGCTTAGACGGTGGTCATTTAAACGGTATGATATTTAACAAGCTAATATTGACGTTATTTTGCTCGGACGTTTTATTTGACGTATAATATTTGACAGTTGTTTTGACACCTTTACCAACTTAAAAAATAGACGAGACGTGTTCTGTGTTGTTTTGTAATTACTACTGAATATAATACTTATATAACTTATATAACATTATAAACTTCTCATCACAAAAATTTAAATACCTTGCAAGTTTATGTTTTGAAAGGATTATCAGAAAAAAAATATATTTAGGAATATATGTCAAATGTCGTTTAATAGTGAATTGTTAGTTTGTGTTTAATTGCGAGAGCCGAGGGGTTTGAGTAGCAACACAAAGCTTGTAAGTTCGAATCCCAACTGTGCCAATGAGACTTTCTGGACCCAAATACACCAAGAGTTGAAGGAGTTAGAGCAGCCTTCCCACAAGGACCATGGAAAGGGCAGGCTGAGGTGTGTAGTACCCACACACATGTCGCCGGAGATATACTTCTCTTTAATTTAAGTGTAGACAAACTTATTTCAGTCTGGATTCGAACTTGCAATCTTTGTGTTGTGGGCGATTATTGGAACCACTCAGCTCCATATTTTACGAGATCGAACCACTACATAGTCCGGTGACGGGGCCACTACCAACATTTTAGGCTGTGAATATTATTGAGGCTTTCTATCCACGGACTATCTTTAACCCCAAAGCTATATAATTAGAATTATATGCTTATATGCCATTTGTCTGCTCAAGCATAATTTATTTGGACACCAATACAACAAGTTGGTTCAAGTGTTTGTACCCTTCTTGCTTAATAGTATGCCTCTAGCTCAATCTGACGCGATCCTATCGTACCTGCAGCCGCTGCAGGACACCAGTTATCTCTAGACTTACAGAAATATTTATCTTCACATGAAAGTACTTATATCTTCTTATCAATAAGAAATGCATATATACATATCATCACGCCGAGAGTACCTACTCGAAACCGACGAGCATATATGAAGAGTCTGATGAATGTGGACGAAGCGAGAGAGGTATGTAAGTCTAGAGAGAACTGGCGCTCTATACTCTCTGCCTACCCCGTTAGGGACTCGGCGTGATGATATGATGATGATGATCACACCAAGTCCTGCACGGGGTAGACAAAGAAGGTTGGTGCCAACATAACAGATGGCGAGTTCATTGTCGTTACTCAACCAGAGCTAGACATTCCTCTCGATGTTTCCTTCACTGTAAAGCTCGTGGTGTGACTAATCACTGTACTTGAGTAATCATTGGTACAGTCGAGATTCAAACTTGGAATCTTTGTGTTGCAGGCACTTGGACTTTTTATAAGTTAGAATACGCCGAGATTACATACCGAGCCATTATTTCACGTCAATATTTGCTAACTAGTACATTACGACTCCCATATTACTCTTAGCGGGCGCGTTGTACAACCGCGCGTCGTTATGCCCACAGCATACATTTACATAGAAAACATATTGTCGTATGTAAACATGCGTTACCTTGGCATGCTTGGACGAGAGGGCGCCAGTTTTGCCATCTATTTGGCATATAAGGTGATCGATTGAACTGCGTAGATAAGGTTACGAAAGCTTGGGAAAAATATTTATGAACGAGCTGTGGGTACCCTCCGTTTCTATTTTTCTTTAGGTAGATTCAATATAAACATATCCTATGTGGTAATCTAGCGAATAATATATCTCAGTGCCAGGTTTAATCTAATTCCGTTCAGGAGTTTTTGCGTGAATGAGGAACAAACATCTTCAAACACTTTCGCATTTAAAATATTCAAAATCAATATATTTTTATTTCACATAGGCCTAGGTGGGCACTTATAAAACGTCGACAAAGGTGCACGGTTCGGGTTCGTCGTTGCCATGGAGAAGAACCGGCAAGAAACTCCATGATTACTCTTTTCAAATCATTCTTAAGTATGGGGGAACAACGTAGGCCCGACAATAGGTCGTTGCTTACTAGGCAAAACTATATTAATGTGGTGGTAGGACACATACACACCACACATACACCCCAATGAGCTCATTTGCGGTGTTAAGATGTCTAAAGTTTTAACAACATATGATGTAGTGACAAAAATTGAGAAACGTATGCTGAGATGGTTTGGCCATGTCGAGAGAATGAATGAAGAACGATTGACGAAAAAAGTGTATAAGGCGAGTGTGGATGAAAGTGTTGGAAGTTTCGGTTTTCGTTGACGTTTCTAGACCAAATTAGGGACGTCTTGAAAAAAGGTCAGGTCAAGAGTACTCTAAACCGAAGAGCATGTATGAAGAGAAAAATGAAATTGGACGAAGCGAAAGAAGTATGTAAGGATCGTAGCAAGTGGAAAGAAGTGGTATCTGCCTACCCCTACGGGAAAGAGGCGTGGTTATATGTATGTTTAACAACATATGTAAGTTATTGAAAGACTAAAAGTCATTGAAAGATTTTGAAATATATTGATTAAGGAAGACGTTGGAAGGGAATGGGCATACGTATTGATAGGCTATAAAATCTCAGCAAGACACGAGTGAACAACGCGATATTGGTACCGACTTCGTAAGGTCGAAGACTAGGTATATATTAATGATTAACAATAATTATAATATTTATAGCCGTTGTGGCCGAGTGGTTCGAGTAGTTGCTTGCACACAAAGATCGCTAGTTCGAATCTCGACTGTAACAATGTGTTTTTTTACTAAAATTAAAAAAGGAAATTAGTGCCCGAGCTTTACGGTGAAGGAAAACGTCAATAAGAAACCTGCATATGTTACGAGAATAAATTCAAATGTATAGTCGTGCTTGAGTTACGCCTTGTGCTTCCCACATGAGGATAGTAGAACATATTGTGCGTATTTATTATTTATCTTATTAGTTATCTTTATAAACGAGAGTTGTGTCCTCACGCACAATACTTTTTCCACTCCTTCAGGTAGGAGCACAATAATATAGCCTCCCTCAACGAACGTCCTATCTAATGCAAAATATATTTTCTCAAATCGGATAAGAAATTCAGAGTACTCGAAACTCGAAACGAGCATGTATGACGAGACTGATGAATGTAGACGAAGCGAAAGGGGTATGTAAGTTTAGAGAGAACTGGCGCTGTATACTCTCTGCCTACCCCTTTAGGAACTGGGCGATATATGTAGGTATGTATGGATAAGAAATTTCTAAGATTAACGCGATTAACCAAACAATTAAAATTCAAATTAAAAATATTATGTTTGCACCTGTACATAAGTAGGTATGACTTAAATTTAAGGCCATTATTGTGAGCCTCCTCGGCTATTCTCGTGGGAGTGTGTGACCCATCACCCAGACGCCTCCGCAAGCAAGAGCACTTTAAAGTAGGCACGACCACTCGAGCGTGAAGATGAAATCCATAACGGGGATCAATAAACATTTAACTACTCTCGTATTGTAACATCGCAGTTACCTAGATTTCGCCACAACTCTATTGTAACACCGGTCAAAGATTTTGGGATTAGCTTATGCACAAATTTCAAATTAAATTTGGCAATAACAGAATGCTAATCGTTTACGTATTGATAAATAAAGCTGTGCTGGCCGAGTGGTTCGAGTAGTTGCCTGCGACACAAAGATCGCAAGTTCGAACCCCGACTGTACCAATGAGTTTTTCTGAACTTAAGTACAGTAATTAGTCACACCACGAGCTTTACGGTGAAGGAAAACATCGAGAGGAAACCTGCATACGTCTGAGAAGCAATTCAAAGGGGTATGTATAGTTGTGCTTGAGTAACGGCGATGGATTCGCCATCTGTCACGTTGGCACCTGATATATCTCTGGCGGAAAGTGGGTGTGTGGGTATTACCTATACACCTCTGCCTACCCCTTCGGAGACCCTTGAGAGAAGGCGTGGGGATATATTATTATTATTATAAAATAATAATAAATAACTTGAGACAATTCAACCCAAATTGACATAGGCCCAAATTACGCAAAGCTTTTGTTCTGGTAACTAGACAACGATATATTTACTTATATACTTAGGACATCCAAGACTAGGGTACAAATACTCGTGTTCATCAAACAAACACCTGCCCTCAGCGGAAATCGAACCCGCGACCTCAAGTTTCGCAGAGCTCTAACCACTAGACCAGATGGTGGTATGTATGTACTGTACATTTGTATGTATAGTCGTGCTTGAGATACGGCGAATGACTCGTCATCTGTCACGTTGGCATCTAAATAGATGTATGTACATATTTCGGCCGAAAAGTTAGTTTCGAGCGGTGTCATACACTCCTGACGCTCCCATCCTTGAGAGTCCGATCGATGTGATCTAAGTAAATGCAACGATGACTTTCTCTGCCATTTCTAGACATTTTAGCATTCTATATCTGTTTCGTTACGTTTCTTCACTCATCCTTTCTATATGTCCAAAACAGACGAAATGTCCATCATTGTCCAGGACAATGGCGTGAGCGAGCAGCTGTCCCGAAACCTTGTTGTTAAAAGGCATTAAGTACGCTAACCACATTTTGTACCCAAGCCCCGCCCACAATACCTATCGAATAAATTTACGAAAGAACAACACCGTCTCGCGGTGGCATGACCTGGGTGGTCATACGTGAATATTCAAAATGGCCACATTTGAATATTAATAATGTTAATCTCGTCATTAAAAATACAATTTACGTAACTGGCGCCTAATAAGTTACATTTGGTATGGCCTCCGACCCGACGGACTGTTACAACTTAATTATAGATGTGTTTAGTAACTATTATATGTGTTTTATTATCTATTGGTACATATATACATTAATTTCCATGACCTAAGTACAGTTGCAGCCGAGTGGTTCATATAGTCAGCTGTTAAGATCGCAATGCCGTCCTTTAAAACCGTTCGAACCGGCTCGAACCGGCAGTAGCATAGAACTGGGCCTAAATTATTTAAATAAGTCTACCAATATAGCCGTGGTGGCCGGGTGGTTCGAGCAGTTGCCTCTGACACAAAGATCGCAAGTTCGAATCCCGACTGTACCAATGAGTTTTTTCTGAATTTAAGTAAAACATCGTTAAGTAAGGAAAACATCGAGAGGAAACCTGCATACGTCTGAGAAGCAATTCAAAGGCGTATAGTCGTGCTTGAGTAACGGCGATGGACTCGCCATCTGTCACGTTGGCACCTAATATACTTCTGGCGGAAAGTGGGTGTGTGGGTATTACATATACAACTCTGCCTACCCCTTCGGAGACCCTTGTGGGAAGGCGTGAGGATATTTAAGTCTACCAAAACAGCCCAGCTCTCCATCTCGAGAGCCACCAGTGTTTTAAGCTGAACACAACTGCAGGGATGCCATTGTTCAGCTAATTAGCACCAGTTCCCGGCAATCACGCTACGAAAGACAATTTACGACGACCTTTACCTGCATAAGTGACTTTAAGTCGCGGCACCCGCTTACTAACAGCAGGGCCGTATGCGTTGTTGTCTAGAAATCGCTCAAGATATACATAAATATACGCGTCTACGTGCCAGAACTAACAGATGCAATTCAATCGGAATTCTCACACGGATTCATAGACTTAATTTCAGATTTAAACCTAGTAGAACCTTCTACTGAATATGTGAGGATTTCCGCCTGTTTGTAATATAGATGGAGAAACACTGATTGTCTATGGTAATTGCGGCTAGGGGCTGCGTTTTGATTTTGTCTATAACTGGTGATATGCTTTGTCCTTCTTATTATATTCCCGTTGATGTAACGAGTGAATATCTATCGTAAATCCACCCAGTTACGATTGATATTCACCAGTCCATTCTAATCATAGGTATAACATTTTTTCAAGTCGAAACTTATTAGGTGCCAAGGAGGTAGTTGGCGAGTCAGTCGCTTAGACACAATTTTACATACGACTCAGATTTTCTATCGATGTTATCCGTTACCGTTAAGACCTCGGTGTGATTAATAATAATACATCCACACGCTCTCCCACAAGGGTCACCGAAGGGGTAGGCAGAAAGGTTTATAGTACCCATATACCCACTTTCCGCCAGAGATATATTTACACAATGCCAACTTGAGAGATGATGTCAATTCAGAAAAACCTTATTTGCGAAGTCGAGTTTGGATCTTTTGCGTCGCATGCACTCGGACTCGGTCAGTACTCACAAAAACTGACATTTACAATACAAACTGGTATTTGCAATAAAAACCTGTGAAGCATTCCTTTGTAAGTCAGTAGTACATACACTTGGTTGCCTTGAGAATGTAGCGTGGCTTCCAGTTGATTCTCATCCATTATCACCCAATCGACACTGCCTGCCAAATATAATGGCACATGTTCATTTGTTTGTCCGTCAGTGCGCGTCAATATATAAATACATGACTGCACCTCACTTTCCTTTGCCCGGCTAAGTAGCAAAAGTTCCCGGAACTCACGCTACGAGAGACAATACAAAAAAAACCTCTCTTTCCTTAAGTATATACAATATTGTATAGACTACTAGCTGTGTCTCGCAGTTTCATCCGCGTAAAAATCTATTTCAAAACAAAACATATCCTATGTATTAATCCAGATATTAATAATAAAAAAAAAGCTATCTACGTGACATATTTTCATTCAATTCTGTTCAGCCTTTCTCGCGTGATTGCGTAACAAACATCCACACTCATAAACGTTCGCATTTATATAGGATGATCAGTAGTAGGATAATCAGCACCAATGATTGGGCTATCTTATGCAAAGATAACTTTTATAATCATTCACGTTCAAACACACTGTCTCATTGTAATACTCGTAATAGTATGGATATTAAAGACGACAGATTTGTTAAGCAATTCGTTTAAAAATACAGATAAGTAATATGTTGCTCCTGTAGTATAGTCTTCTTTTATAAGTATGAACTTTTTATTTTTATCTTTTTTACTTAGTACAGTCGAATGTAGCCAGTTATTGATCAGTTAAAAAAGAAAGATACAAGTCTCATTTCACAAAATGTCCTCCAAAGCTATTTATAATATGTTAATTGTATAAAAAATACTACAGACTTGTAATATGATCGCACAAAACAATTCTGAATACATCCATGCCTCATAACAACCTTGAATTGTATACTCAGGCATTGTTCTCGCGATTACTGTGTTTAACATCTTCCGGAAGTCTGGCGATAGTAATATTAAAAACAAAACAAATAGCATTGGCCGGTTGGTGCAGTATGTTGGAAACTTGACCCTCTGCTACAAATCCGTAATCCCTGGTGTTGGCGAGCCGAAGAGAAGCGCATCCATTCAATATTGGAGTAGCTACAGCGTCCATAGGCGGCGGTGACCGCTTACCATCAGGCGGACCGCATGCTAGTTTAATTTGTGAATGTGTGAACATTATAGGCTTTGTAGATTCTTAGATCTTGCTAACTTTGTTATAATTATCTTGTTTTATGTATGTTTTGTATAGTAAGCAACGCCCTCTTGTCGGGCCTACGTTGTTCCCCCATACTTAAGTACTAATGCTCTAACATAAAAATACTCTTATTGTATAGGTCCCTCATGATTTGAAAAGAGTAACCATGGAGCTTCTTGCCGGTTCTCCTCCATGGAAGCGACCAACCCGACCGTGCACCATTTTCGACGTTTTATAAGTGTATCTAGTGCCTATGTGAAATAAAAATATTTAGATTTTAATATTTTTAATACTTAGTCAGTAATATTTTTTTATGAAGTAAATAAAAAAAATTGCTGAGTATGTGTTTGTCGTAATTTTGTGGGGATGGTAGTCGAAAAACAAACGAATAAACAATTAAAAACTGTATTAAACTTAACATGCAAAACAGTACATGGATAGTGCTGTTACTCGTTTCTAACGACTGACATTTCTTTTTCTTAATAATAAAAGTAAGCAGTGTTGCAAGGTAAATCTTTTAAATTAACCTATTATTCCCACACGCTAAAATTTTATCTCGCTTAGAGAATTAACATTGATATCTATCGTGGCAAAGCTGCTAGTCTTGTTGGCACGTGGCTTCGGTATACCGATTTGGGCAAAGTATTTTATCTGTAAGGATTAGGATGTACAACTGTTGTATAATGTTTGTTACTTTATGATTTTCTTTTTAAATATTTGCTGTTTTTTTTTCGAATACAACATATAATTTATGTCCAGCTAATAATCTATCTTTGTGGAAAAACCTATCAAATTCCGTTAAGTAGTTTTTACTTGAATCAAGTAAGAATCAAGAGCCGTGGTGGCCGAGTGGTTCAAGCAGTTGCCTGCGACACAAAGATCGCAAGTTCGAATCCCGACTGTACCAATGAGTTTTTCTGAACTTAAGTACAGTGATTAGTCACACCACAAGCTTTACGGTGAAGGAAAACATCGAGAGGAAACCTGCATACGTCTGAGAAGAAATTCAGAGGCGTATGTATTGTCCTGCTTGAGTAACGGCGATGGACTCGCCATCTGTCACGTTGGCATCTAATATACCTCTGGCGGAAAGTGGGTGTGTTGGTATTACCTATACACCTCTGCCTACCCCTTCGGGGACCCTTGTGGGAAGGCGTGAGGATATATTATATATTATTATATTATCACTATATACTACTGGATGGTAAGATACCCAGATGCCACTATGAAATGACTTCTTCACACGTATGCAGTTTCTATCTCGATCTTTTCCTTCACCGTAAAGTTTATGGTGTGAAGAACTGTACTTAAGATCAGAAAAAAAAACCATTAGTTCAGTCGGAGTTCGAACTTGCAATATTTTTGTTGTAGACGATTAATCGAGCCACTCGGCCGCCATGGCTCAATGCTCAGCAGCTCGATCTGCTAACTTAATATGCAATGTAAATGTTTATTAAGCTCGCTTCACCAAATTCCATTAAAACTACAAACAAGAATGTTCTACGAAATATATTAATGTTACATAACAAAATATAATATGCCTTACAGCATTACGTAGGCAGAGGTACGCCAAAACATGTGACGTTGTGAAATACCCCATGAGGTGGATTACACATTTTTCGATAACATATTCAAATGTAATCGAATCGCGCAAATTTATTCCGAGAAATCACTAATCAATACGTGTTTGTCGATTCCCAAAGAGAATTACATTACAAAAATGAATTCTAATTTTTGTACGCACTCATAGTACACACATATGAGCGCGATGGCTGTCTGGTATATTTCGCAAAATTTAAGATTAATTCGGTTCGAATCCCGGCGGTCTGCAACAATTCGTTTTTCTTACATATAATGTTCTCGAAACTGACCAACATGTACGAAGAGACTGATGAATGTGTACGAAGCAAAAGAGGTATTAGTATAGACGTATTAGTATTATGGAGTAGAGCGCCAGTTCTCTCTAGACTTACATACCTCTTTCGCTTTGTCCACATTCATCAGTCTCTTCATACATGCTCGCCGGTTTCGAGTACTCTTGACCTTCCCGTCCTTGAGTGTCTGATCGACTTGATCTAGGTAGTTGGAACGTGGTCTTCCTCTGCCTCTTCTTGTACACACTTTCTCTTTGTATCTCTGCTTCGTCAATCTTTCTATATGTCCAAACCAACGTAACATGCCTTTCTTAATCTTTATTAATCACACCTTCGTTCTCGATAGTTGTTTTGCGAATCTCTTCATTGCGGATTCGATCTGAGATCGTAACGCCGTACATTATCCGTTCAGTTTGTTTTATTATACCTCACATTGTGTTGACACGACTAACTTATTAGAACATCAACATAATGTTTATTTCTAAACTTAATGTTTATTTCTATACTTAAAAGCTGAACTTAAAGTGATATTACACAAGATGTCTTATATGCAAAATTGTCGTCGCCGAAAAGCTATATACCACAGAACAAGAATAAACTTTTATTTAAGCTATAAATATCCCCTCTCATGAATAATAAATTAAAATAATTTACAATTCTTCGCTTTCATCGGTATGACTCAATTGATATTTCTGGCGCTTCATTACCTACCTATAACCGGTCTGTACATAATTACAGTTTTTGTCGTATTTTTTTAACGCATGTGAGAGTGTTTGTCTTCAAAACATCGTTAGTTTCTATATTTAAACGAAATGTAGGAGTATAGCTTCTTTGTTTACTGTGAAGTAAAACATCGAGAGGAAACCTGCGTACGTTTGAAACTAGTCTGTTTGACTAATCACTGTCAGAATAAAAACACCATCAGTGCAGTCGGGATTCGAACTTGCAATATCTGTGTTTCAGGTTAAACTAAAGAACCAATCGGCGACTACAGCTTTATTTAAGTGAAATATATGGCACTAGCTGCTCCAGCTGCTTACTACATATTATTAACCAAAGTCCCCCGCTGCGTCTGTCTGTCTGGCCGCTATTTACTCAAAAACAGAGTGATTAATGAGAAACGTATACAGGTGGATAATTTGTAAAGGTTTCGTGTAAATTGGTTGAAATGAGCTGACGAGATACATACATACATAAAATCAAGTCTCTTTCCCGTAGGGGTAGGCAGAGACCACTTCTTTCCACTTACTACGATCCTTACATATTTGTTTCGCTTGGTCCACTTTCATTATTCCCTTCATACATGCTCTTCGGTTTAGGGTACTCTTGACCTGGCCTTTTTTCAAGACGTCCCTGATTTGGTCTCAAAATGTCCGCCTAGGTCTACCCCTCCCATCACTTTCATCCACACTCGCCTTATACACTTTTTCGTCAATCGTTCTTCATTCATTCTCTCGACATGGCCTAATCATCTCAATTTTTGTCACTACATCTTCTACTATGATGAGATGAGAATGTAAGTTAAAACTTTTATTGTGTTGTTAATTTTATTGTGTGCTTAAAACATAGAAATTTTTAAAGTAATTATATGATAGTGACGAATATAATTTGATAATATTATTTTTTATAGGATGACGAAAACAGATTGTGACGAATCGGTACACAGAAATATTTCGCTCCATCCATAAACATCTTTGCTCGCCGGTTTCGAGTACTCTTGTCGGCCTTGGTTAGTCCATCGATTTGGTTTATTTGATTTAGGTTGACCACACCGAGGCCCTACGGGGTAGGCATAGAGAGTAGAGCGCCAGTTATCTCTAGATTTAGGTACATACCTATTTGGATTGATTTACTTGGAATGTAATGTTCCTCTGCCTCTTGCACGCACTTATGCTTTGTATATCTGATTCGCAATTTGCAATCCCACCCCATTCACGCCAGTTTCTTTGCGAATCTCTTTATATATGTATATATGTATATGTTTATAGATAGCGCCATTCACGAAGATGCGCCCCAGTATTGTTCCCTACGGTATATTGCGAAGTGTGCAACCTTCCACTAATGTTTGAGTATTGTCGGTACTCACCGATTACCTATGAGTGCACACGCACACTACAATTAATAGACTCGGGTCATACTCCCCGCGTCCCACGACCCCCTCTAATAGAAATTGGTGGGGCGCGTTTTCGTGGATGGCATTATCTATACATTTACGTATATGAAGTACGATGTACACAATTACATTAAAGTTACTCTCTATAACCAGTCAATAAGTAAGTACATGCGTACATTGCAATAACAACCTAAATTAAAACGTACCAATTACTCAAAAGCGGAAGATGTCCCATTCCACAAAGGCTTTTCTAATGCCGACATTATGGAATACGCAAATGAGTTGCAGACTGGTCGTAACTTCCGGGTGAGTCAGGAAACCGAGCTAAAACACACCAAGTCTCGTATAATGGAATACAGGTTTAGCCTTGTGTAGAGCCTGCTTCCCACATTGAATGATATGTTAACTAAACATTTTGGGACCGTTCCTACAATTGCATTCTTTTAGATAATATGTGTTGTTTGTCCATAGTATGTTATGTTAATATATAATATAGAGCCGTGGTGGCCGAGTGGTTCGTGCAGTTGCCTGCGACGTAAAGGTCGCAAGTTCGAATCCCGACTGTACCAGAGTTTTTCTGAACTTAAGTACAGTGATTAGTCACACCACGAGCTTTACGGTGAAGGAAAACTCCGAGAGGAAACCTGCATACGTCTGAGAAGAAATTCAAAGGCGTATGTAGGTATAGTCGTGCTGGAGTAACGGCGATGGACTCGCCATCTGTCACGTTGGCACCTAATATACCTCTGGCGGAAAGTGGGTGTGTGGGTATTACCTATACACCTCTGCCTACCCCTTCGGGGACTCTTGTGGGAAGGCGTGAAGATATACAACTACAGTGATAAGTCACACCAGGAGCTTAACTGTGAAGGTAAACATCGGTAGGAGCCGGATATTGTATAGACGTGCTTGAGTAACGGCGATGGACTCGCCGCCTGTAACTATTTTTAGCACAATGACAGTACATGAAAAGTGTGTGTTGACAACGAGTATCACTTTACGGCTGCGGTCACAATAGTGCCGGCTCTAAGTTCAAGTACGTCGGGTTCACACGCACACAAAGCATAAGGAAGCGTAGATATGACACAAAGATGACGGAGGCATGACACTTACCATCACCGTTTTTGTAAGAAAAATGCTAAATATTTCTAAATGCTGTCGTCATGTCAATTAATATCCATACTTATATTACAAAGAGTACTCTCAACCGGCGAACATGTATATACAGAAACGGATAAATGTGGAAAGTCTAGAGAGAACCACCTTTATCGACGTTTTATAATTGCCCATCTAGGCCTATGTGAATAAAATATTTTTATGTCGATTTTAGAACTGGCGGTGTACCCTCTCTGACTACCGTGTGGGGGACTCGGCGTGATGATATATTGCCCTCTTTAACGGTAAATTTTTTCGTTTGTTTTCAAAATTAAAATCAAAATATTTTTATTTCACATAGGCTCAGGTGGGCACTTATAAAACGTCGAAAAAGGTGCACGGTTCGGGTTGGTCATTTCCTAAGAGAAGAACCGGCAAGAAACTCCATGGTTACTCTTTTCAAATCATTAGGTATACGATAATAATATTTTTACGTTACAGCAATAGTACTTAAGTATGGGGGAACAACGTAGGCCCGACAGGTCGTTGCTTACTATACAAAACATAAAACGAGATAATTATAACAATGTTAGCAAGATCTAAGAATCTACAAAGCCTACAATGTTCTCACATTCAGAAATTAAACAAGTGACACATATATTGTCATCAGTACTGTAACTAATTCTGGGCAAGATATGAAATAAAAAAAGTTTAATATTTGATTATTATTGTTAAAAAACCCGAATTGAGAAAAGTAAAAGATAGTTTCAACACACTGATCCCAGAACGCACTAATCTGATGAATTTTGAGGAAGGCTATTCATCATACTACTAGACCAGGCAGCTATCGTACTTCTTCTACTTATTTCTCCACGATCCCTCGAGAGGCTCGGGAGGGTGAGGCCTAGGCCCAGGTGAGAGAGGTGTAACTTCGCCTTCTCTTTGTAGGAGCTATATTAGGGTAGAGGTGCTAACAATAGATGGCCAGTCCGATGGCATATTTCGAGAGAGACCTGCCTTATTTGTGACACTTATTTTCTGTATTTTAGTAGAGCCGCGATGACGGAGTGGCTAGAGTAGTCGCAAAGATTACAAATTCAAAACTCGATTGTACCGTCGAGTTTTTCTGAAACAATCTGCAGTGAACGACCTTAGCGGTGAAGGCAAAACGAGCAAAAATTTGCATACGTACAAATGCAAAAGCGAAAATTTGCTTATTCGCCCTAAATGAGAATGAGAGAGAGAGAGAGAGAATTGAGAAAGCATGGCTACTACTGGTGATCTGCGTTCAAATATCTATGAGATCAGGGGACTTTACTGGACGCTTGGTGGACCAACATCTCGAGATGACGCGAAATACTATAATATTTCTCAAGGAGACGCAAGTATCCTGCCCTAATGATACATTGTACATGTACTACTGCCGAGACTGCCATTTTTTTTTATGATTCTCGTAGCGTGAGTTCCGGGAACTTTTGCTACTTAGGCCGAGACTGCCAAAGAAAATCTGTCTGATATACGTTAACACGTAAATATAATTCCGGCGACAATAGAGTCAGAACTCACCTGCCCACCTTCGACCAGTCGACCCTTGAATAAAGGCGGTATTTTACTATTTGACCAGACGAAGTAAGATTGTGGGAAAATATCATAAGGAAGTTAAACAAACGATTGACCGAGCTCAGCTGATAAAAACGATTCCATCGAATGGGAAGCGATTAATCGATGTCTCGAAACTTTCTTTTCGTATTACAATCGAATAATTGATTCGGAGTTGATGAGAGATTGGTTAATTATCGTCAGGTAAAAATCTCATCCTTTGTATTATCAATGGGTGCTTCTTTAGCGCACTTTGGCAAATAGACCGTCTTTATAAAGTTTTTGTTTAGGCGTTGTAGATACAAAGAGAGCATGTCATTTGAGAGATGCCCAAGAAATAATATTCTAATACAACCTTAAATCAACATAAACTCTACTTATAATTTTTTTTATACCACAAGGGTGTCAAATGCTGCAGGAATCTTTTCACACTATTTTTATACCTTTTCATATTATTATTATACCTTGATTGATTTGATTGATTTGATTTGATTGATTGATGATTACATTTTAAGAGAGGTAGGGCATAACGGGATTCCCGTTCGAATTTAGAGCTGCCCGACTGGGGCAGGACCTCCACCTTATAGAAGTCCGTAGCCAAATAACACAGTTTTTTGTGTTGTGTTCTTACGCGGTGAATAAGGTTTCCAGTAATGAGCTCCTTGGGGACGGGGGAGGATTGTTACATTGTGTTGGCAGCAGAGGGATTAGTGCCATTATGCTGCCATCATAGTATAACTCTCCGAACACAGAGTGGCAACGCGCAAGTGATACTTCGGTATCGTGAGCGTAAATAGGCTACGGTAACCGTTTCCCATCAGGTGGGCCGTATGCTTGTTTGCCACTTTAGTTGTATATAAAAAAAAAACCTTGGGAAAATTCCACACAAACTGACCTAACCCCAAATTAAGCAAAGCTTGTGTCATGTTTTCTAGATATTTTCTAATAAATAGGATAGGACATCCAAGACTGAGGTACAAATACTCGTATTCATCACACGAATATCTGCTCGCGGGATCGAAACCGCGACCTCAAGTTTTGCATTACCACTGAACCGGACGGCAGTCTTATTGTACTGGTTGTGCCCCGAGGCTTCACCCGCGTTCTTATTTCGTTGTTATTGTTTCCCTTTTATATCAAATTTTTTGACTCTCCAAAGATAATAATATGACTACATTATGAAAGGAAGTAATTTTTACTCCGAAACGTAGTTTGATGGGGATTCGAACGATAAAAAAAATCTTAGTTAGAGTCTACGTATATGAATATCATAACAGAATTTTAATGAAAAAAATGGTTTAAATTTTTTTACCAGGCGTGGTGAAAGCGATTGATTCGAGTAGCTTGCGACAAAAAGATCGCAAGTTCGAATCCCGACGGATGCGGAAAGTGTGTGGGCTATACACCTCTGCCTTCCCTTTCTGGGCCCTTGTGGGAAGGCGTGATGATATATATGAAGTACGCACGCACAGGTGAAGCCAAGGGGCACAGACAGTTAACATTCTTAGTATATACGAGCTATGCCCGCGACTTCGTCCGCGTGGAATTTAACTAAACAGTTATTGTTCAATTTCTTAAAATGAAAGTAGCCTCAATATCAGTCATAGCATCAACAATGGCATCAGCTATCTGCCAGTGAAAGTCCCGTTAAAATCGGTCCTGCCGTTTCAGAGATTAGCCGGAACAAACAGATGAGATTGAGACATGAGATTTTTCTATATGTACCGTGTATACATCCAAATGCATTTAGTAAAAAGCGGTTATTTTAATATTACATACAAACACTTCCATTTTATAGATTTAAACCACATTAGTTAACCAGTTGTGGGACAATACCTGCTCGTGTGTGAGATATCACCAACTAATTCCTACAATATTACGTAAAAACTTTCATTCTAAATGTCGGTGCACATTGGCCTCTCGGAACGTCTCTGGTGACGTCCCCCACGGCTAATTGTAGTCCCACGGATATTTTGTGAACATACAATTTATAATAATATCAGTACGTCCTTTGCTTAATGTACTTTAATAGATTAATTAATTAATATGAAGAATTTGATCTTTTTGTGTGTATACCAACTTTTCTCTCACACCTTTCCACAAGGGTCCCCGAAGGAGTAAGCAGGTAGTACATACTCACACACCCACTTTCCGCCAGTGACATATTTTAGGTGCTAACGTGACAGATGGCGAGTCCATCGCCGTTAATCAAGCACGACAATACATACATACCTACGCATTTGAATTGCTTCTCAGACGTATGCAGGTTTCCTCTCGTTGTTTTCCTTCACCGTAAATCTCGTGGTGTGACTAATCTATGTACTTAAGTTCGGCAAAACTCATTGGTACAGTCGGGATTCGAACTTGCGATCTTTGTGCCGCAGGCAACTACTCGAACCACTCGGCCACCACGGCTTATACATACATACAGTTTAATAATATTTGTACATCTTCAATTCAAACTTTTCTTGTATTATGTTTTTTTTCATACATTGCCACCAAGCTTCTATGATGCTGTGGTCTCCCTATAAAAGTAAATTGAGAAACCTTTAAGTAGGAAATATTTTACGATTTATTTTGTATGTAGTGCATGTGTAGCTGAAAAATATGTGCAACATTCTTACTTCACATACATACATATTATCATCACGTCGAGTCCCTCATGGGGTAGGCAGGGAGAGTCGCCAGTTCTCCCTAGACTTTACTTTAACAGAACAATTCCATGTTTTCAATAGCTTTAAATTATGGAATTGTTCTAGAATTTACAATAGCTCATATCACCAAACGATAAATATAGATTTAATTGACTTGGCGGACTGATTTATATTATTGTTTGTCTTACTATTATTTGAAGATAACTTATCTTAGTCAGTAGAGTCAAGTTCACTGCCATATTGGTCCGGCTAGAAAATCTAATGGGTACCTAAGTCGCAAGATTGCAAGCTAGTTTTATTACAGCCATAGTAATACATCATGTATAGTTTTACAATGTGCAAGTGTCTGAAAGAAGAGGCAGAGTAAAACCACGTTACAACTACCTGCGATCACATGGTCCGACAATCGATGGGAAACCTTATTCGAAACCAGCGAGCATGTATGAAGAGACTTACGAATGTGGTTGAAGCGAACGAGGAAGACTTACAGTCTTGAGAGATTAGCGCTCGAATCCTCGAAGGCAAAGGTGTGTAGTACCAAGACACCCACTAAGTAAAATTATCCGTTAAATACGTGCCTTTCTTCATCTTTACAATCTCTTCCACGTCAGTTCTTTTGCGAATCTCTTCCTTACGGATACGATCTAATATCGTATAGCATGCATGTAGCAACTATATCAACGTATATTAAGCGCGGTGAAACATCCCAACGTTTGCGATGACCGATGGACGCTCTAGTACATTGCAGAAAGAATACACACATACCTATTCACCGACGTGAAAATAAGGTGATTATGTGTCGACTTCCTGCAGCTACGTAACTTGTGCACGTGATGGAGATGTCAAGATGTCCCGTCGCTTGCATCTATCGTGTCTGGCTTACAGATTAGACGTGCAAGAGGTTTTCTTGTCAAGTGATTAACGTTTTTATTGTTGACGAGAGATGTCGCTGGATGGCCCAATTTGTTGTACGTGAGACTCGGTAAATAGCTTA
Organism: Drepana falcataria; assembly: GCA_945859725.1. Taxonomy (NCBI): domain Eukaryota; kingdom Metazoa; phylum Arthropoda; class Insecta; order Lepidoptera; family Drepanidae; genus Drepana; species Drepana falcataria. The sequence goes on from OX243921.1 coordinate 10,103,179, forward strand.
CTTCTCGGTTCCCTTGGGGAGTAGCAACATGATACATTTCTCAGATTCGGATCAGATGTTCCTGAGATTAGCACAACAAACAAACAAACAGTGACTCTTCGTAATATTTGTCTACGGGTAAACAGTTTGATCTTAATTTCAATCCTGCTAACAGATAAAGTGCCAAGAAGACTGGCTGCATTGCCTCGCTTCACAGCAGTTGTGTTTGTCCAAATTTCTTCTCAAACGTATGCAGGTTTCCTTTAGATGTTCAACGTAAAGCTCGTGGTGCGACTAATCACTGTATGTAAACATTGGTACAGTAGGGATTCAAACATACAATATTTGTTTTGCAGGCCTCGGCCACGACGACCCAAATAACAAATCAAAATATTTTATTACTTTTATTGTAAACCTTTATGTAATACTGATATTTGTCCAAATAAAATAAATTAAAAGTAGCCTTAGTTACTCCGTATTATATCAGCTATCGGCCAGTTGAAGATCCGTCAAAATCGGTCCAGCCGTTTCAGAGATTAGCAGGAACAAACAGACAAACTAAAATAAAAAAAATGGTATATGGTATTGGTAAATTGGTATATTGGTATATCATTTAATACATCCATATGCATTTAGTAAAAAGCGGTTATTTTAATATTACAAACAGACACTCCAATTTTATTTATTGGTATAAAACCACGCGAATACTTAATAAAAACTAAAGTTACCACCGTTTCCAAGAAAAAAGCTGCCAGGAGAAGAAACGGTGAAACAAACTCCCCGATTTTCTCATTTAACTATTGTTCCCTTTTACGTAGGGGTAGAAAAAAAAAATTACATATAAACTCTGTATAAGAGGAGCAATTCATTGCCATGCATGGCCATCATTCAAATAATCAGATGTTGTATAATAAGCTTTTTGAATTAATTTAATTTTAATGACAGCTTTAAACTCTACAAATGATAATTCAATTATTTTCTTAGGTAGCTTATTAAAAAAGCGTATACCTTGCCCGACAAATGAGTTGCTAGTTTAGTGTAATCTAGCTGAAGGTACATGGAGTTTATCTTTATTACGTGTAAACATATTGTAATACTACCCAACTTGACTGTAAAGTGAAAACGACTATTTACGCCAATTGGAAAACCAAAATAGTATAGCCGATTGCACCAGAGACTCGGTCAATTTCATATTAACCAATAGTTTAATAGATGTTGCGGAATCCTCGATTATGAACATATTAATGAACGATTGTAACACTAGCAGACAACTCTTGATGTATAAATTTTTATTGGTTATATATTTCTGTATATATACAATATAATATATATCCTCACGCCTTCCCACAAGGGTCCCCGAAGGGGTAGGCAGAGGTGTATAGGTAATACCCACACACCCACTTTCCGCCAGAGGTATATTTCTGTATACATATTTACTTATATAAATAAATAATTTTTTTTTTTTTATAATATATAGATAAGGCGACGTTAATAAACACAGGGTTTTTTTATACTACCAGAGTGGAAAACAAGCATACGGCCCACCTGATAGAAAACGGTTACCGTAGCCTATTTACGCTCACAATACCGAAGTATCACTTGCGCGTTGCCACTCTGTGTTCGGTGAGTTATACTGTGTTAGCAGCATAACGGGACTAATCCCTCTGCTTCCAACACAATATAATAATCCTCCCCCCTGCCCAAGGAGCTTATTACTGTAAAACTTATTCACCGTAGGAACACAACACAAAAAAATGTGTTATTTGGCTACGGACTTCTATAAGGTGGAGGTTCTGCCCCAGTCGGGCAGCTCACAATTCGAACGGAAAACCCGTTATGCCCTACCTCTCTTATACGAGGTAACTCTGAGATAATTGAACACTAATTTACCAAGTCCCAAACTAAGCAAAACTTGTATTATATACACTAGGCACTATACATATTTATCATGGAAAGTATATACATAAATAAACCAAGACCAAGGCACACTTTGTGATCATCACACAAATATCCGCCCTTAGCGGGTTTTGAACCCGCGGCGTCAAGCTCCGTAGCCGGTGCCACTGACCATTAAACAAGAAGGTCTTCGAATATACATATACCTCCCCACAAAGGGTAGGCAGAAGTGCGTAGTAGCTACACACAATGTTATATATTCTGTTGCCATAGGTTATCTATATTGTATTAACACTAACTCTCGCTCATACTCTAAGCCAACGGCATATATATCCTCACCTTCCCACAAGGGTCCCCGAAAGGGTAGGCAGAGGTGTATAGGTTACACACACCCACTTATTATATATGAGGAATATATATATCATGATATTTGCTCCACTATCTATCTAAGAAGCAGGGATTTTTATACAAAACACCATTATGGATTCATCAAAGCAACTACACACAAAAAATCCCTATGAAAATCAGAGAGCAACCACTGAATTTCCTTAAAAGAAAATTGAAGAAATGGCTCAGTGGATAGAGATACTATTCTTCTAATGATTTTAAGTTATATAAATAGTGATTTGTAAACCTGTAACGTTTACTATAAATATTGTATAGATACCTACTTTTAACAAGTATTTAAATGATTTTAAAATATGCATTGTAGTTGTAGTTACTTAGTAGATATCCATATATAAATATATATATCTGTCAACGGATAAATTTCGCCTGCCAAAATTATGTGACCGAACGCGCAAACATATACACTTAAACATCACATTATTTAACTAACCCTATCCTGGCGAATAAATAATTTCATTTCATTACATTCAAAATTTATATAATTCTAGATACTTCTAGTTATTGATAAACCGAAATCGACATTATATCAAATAAAATAATTAAATTATCAGAATAACACTTGACGACATATGGGTTTTTAACTTCGTGACAGAAATGTATGCATGCTATTAGTCATGTCATCATCATGACATGACTAATAGCTAAGTCAAGTAAAAATAATAATAATAAGGCGTAAAAGTGTAACAGACAGACAGAGTTGTCTGTCGGTCTATCTCTGTTTGTGTCACTTTCACGCCTAAACTACTCAACCGATTTAAATGAATTTCAAAACAAGGTTTCAAGTAGTTTCAAGTAGTCTATAGCCTGTTAAAGGATATAGGTTCATTTTTAATGTGAAAAAAGGGTTGTAAGGGGTTGAAATAGTAGATGAAAGTGTGCGGAGAAGTTTCGTAATTTTTGAAGCTAGCTTGGAACATATTTATAGCCTTTTGATTTAATTAAAAAAAATATGACATTCAAAGTTTGTAAAATATTACCGTTAAGGGGGTAAAATAAAAAGGGGATAAAAGTTTGTATAGAAATTACATATCTATGGTTTATGTGAATGTTTCTTTAATTTGTCACATGAAGAAAACTAGTACAATCGGGATTCCAACGAACAAATCGACCTCCGCGGCTCATAATCTTATCTTACTAATATTATAAATGTGAAAGTTTGTAAGTTTGGATGTTTGCGGTTCTTTCACAGCAAAACGGCTGAACCTATTTGGCTGAAAGTTGAAATCGTGATGGCTCATACCTAGGAATAGGACATAGGCTATTTTTTTTTAATATCGAAAATTCAAAGTTCTAATATTATAAAGTATGATGCTCTTTCACGGCATAGCGGCTGAACCGATTCTAGCAGGAACACACATAAGCTGCCATTTCGCACTCCTCGCGGGCGAAGCCGCGGGCATAAGCTAGTTAAACATAAATAAAGTGTTAATTTTTTTTATTGTACACTGAATTTAAGATGCCATTGGTAAACAACGATATTGAAATGTTTTTCTTTAGCAGATAATGTTATCAATCGCGTATGAGACTACCCACTGATAGGAATACACGAACCACTTATGCAAGCAGTATAAATTGAGGACTGTGGATAGATTAGACGTATTATTAAACTACAAAAATGCCTTGCCTTAAAATATTGACGAACCTGCCTGGTAACATGATACCAAAGGATTTTGTCAATAACATCATACCTCTTTTGTCCAAAGTGGTAAAGAAACCTGAAGATGTGAGTTCTTTTCCTCTTATTAATATTATATTATAATAATTGATATTATATTAATATCTTCACGCCTTCCTTTAGGGGTTCCCGAAGGGGTAGGCGATGTTTTTAATGGGGTGCTTAACACCAAGACGTAGGGTATAAACGGGTTTCCCGTTCGAATTCGGAGCTGCCCGACTGGGGCAGGAATAACACAATTGTTTGTGTTGTGTTCCTACGCGGTGAATAAGGTTTCCAGTAATGAGCTCCTTGGGTAGGGGGAGGATTGTTTTATTGTGTTGACAGCAGAGGGATTAGTCCCATTATGCTGCCAACCAGAGTATTTACTCTCCGAACACAGAGTGGCAACGCGCAAACGTGATACTTCAGTATTGTAAGCGTAAATAGGCTGCGGTAACCGTTTTCCATCGGATGGGCCGTATGCTTCATTGTCGTTACTCAAGCACGAATATACATTTCTTTCCAAACGTATGCAGGTTTCCTGTTGATGTTTTCCTTCACCGTAAAGCTCATGGTGTTCTTAAGTTCAAAAAAACTCATTGGTCCAGTCGGGATTCGAATTTGCTATTGTGTCACAGGCAACTACTCCCATCAGCTCAGCCACTACGGCCCTTAAAATAATTTAAACGTTTTGTATTTATTGCTTATAGTGAAGTAGATGATAAGAAAATTATGAATATAGGTACCTAGAGGTAATCATTTTGTTGCAGTAATTATGAGCTGGTAATTAAGCTATTGATAAGGACAATATTATGGCGATTTATCTCTTTTGGTCTTACCTACTTATCTATAATAATAATAATAATAATAATAATAATAAATAGCCCTTTATTCTGGGATAAGAGAAAAATATGTCCATTTAGGTTCAGCTTATATTATGTCTCTTATCTCAGTGTGCCTCTTGGCATAGGCCTCCTCTAATAGCTTCCACTGCGGTCTGTCCTGAGCTACCCTTCTCCACCTTGGGCCTGCAGTCCTTTTCATGTCGTCCTCCCACCTTAGACGCTGTCTTCCACGACTTCTTTTTCCATCCCTTGGGTGCCACTCTGAAACTATCTTGCACCATTTTCCTTGCTTATCACGCATCATATGTATTATTTATATTAGCATTATTATGTATTATCATATATTGGCATTTGGCGAGTTTGTCCCTTAGAGATTTGGTGAGTGCCCATGTTTCACACCCGTAGGTAAGGCATGAAAGGATGCACATGTTGAAAGTTTTTCGTTTCAGTGCCATACGCAGGTCCTGTGACTTCATGATTTCTTTAAGTGACCAGAATTTCTTCCAACCTTTTGCGATCCTTGTGTTGATTTCCTTTGTTGTTACGTCTTTGGGAGAAATAAGTTGACCTAGGTAAGTATATTCGTTTACAAACTCTAGATTTACTCCGCTTACGGTTATGTCAGCCTTTATTGAGTTGGTCATTACCTTGGTCTTGGCAAGGTTTATTTTCAGTCCAACTTTCTCACTTTCCTTGTTTAGGCTTTGTATCATTTGTTCTAGAAATTCTGGCTTCTCTTCAAAAAGAACTAAGTCATCTGCAAATCTGAGGTAGTTCAGTTTGGATCCGTTTATATTCAGGCCAAAACCCTCCCAATTCAGGTTACGGAAGATGTTTTCTAGGACTGCTGAGAATAATTTTGGAGATAAGGGGTCCCCTTGTCTGACACCCTTTTTTATTGGGAATACTTTTCCCAGTGTTTCGAGCTGAATGCTGGCCTGACTATGTGCATATATGCTTTTGATAATGTTAGTGTAGATAGCAGGTATCCCTTGGTGCTCTAGAGTGTCCCATATGTAGCTGTGTCTCAAACTGTCAAAGGCTTTGGCATAATCAATAAAGGCGATATAGATATTCTTGTTGTATTCGTTATATTTCTCTAATATCTATTTCACAGTATGGATGTGGTCTATTGTAGAAAAGCCTTTCCTGAATCCAGCTTGCTCCACTGGTTGCTGTGAGTCTAATATGGGACTCATTCTGTCCAGTATGATTTTTGCGAGTACTTTATAAACGTTTGACATGAGGCTTATTGGCCTGTAGTTTTCGATGTCGTTTTTATCTCCTTTTTTGTATATTAAAATTATGTAGGATTTCGCCCATTGTTTCGGGATGCTACCGCTTATCAAAATGTTGTTAAATATGTTTGTAAGAATTGGAGCTAACTCTGCTATAGTTCCTTTCATTAGTTCATTAGTAATATTGTCCGGGCCTGGTGATTTTTCCATTTTCTGACTCTTTATCGCTTTTTCGACCTCACACAGCAAAATTTCTGGTGCATGCTTGTTGGTGGTTTCAGGGGTAAGGTTGTGGTTGTTCTCAGTATGTCCGTCTGTGTTTAGTTAGTTTAGTACTTATCTATACATACATACAAATAAATAAAATTGGAGTGTCTGTTTATAATATTAATATTTAAAAACCCCTTTTTACCAAATGCATACGGATGTATACACGATTTATAAACGTTTTGTCTGTCTGTCTGTCGGTTTGTCTGTCTGTTTGTTCCGGATAATCTCTGAAACGACTGGACCAATTTTAATGGGAATAAGAATAGCTGATGTAAAAAGGAGTAACTTAGGCTACTTTTATTTTAGAAACAGAAGAATAACTTTTTTTTTTTTAATTTTTTAATTCCACGCGGGCGAAGTCGCAGGCACAGCTAGTATGCTATATACGCAGAGACCAGTAAATCTAGAAAGAACAATTTTTTATTCATAAAACTATTGTGTTAGGTGAAAACCAACACCTTAGAAATAACCGAAAAAGTAATTATTTACAAATTTAAAATTTAAAATACAAGGCTATAATTAAATTAAATCGTCTTTACTTGCCGATACAAACGAGTCGAAAGCAAAAACTTTCGTACGAATGACATTACCAAGATTCTTCTTTATTAATTAAATAAAGAATAACCTTGATTTGCTTATTTGAATTTGATTATTCAATATTCGAAATTTCGAACTACCAAGTAATTATAGGTAGGTATCTACTGGATTCAATTTCGGTACTTCAAAACATTTTTCGATAAATTTTGAAGAACAATTAACTTCTAGACAACCAAGAACTTTTTCGAAACAATTCGGAACACACATAACGCCATCTGTCGAATATTGTGTTCAATAACGTTAGTTCTTTTTTGGCACGCAATTCAAGTTCTTGCAGAAACTGAATTTCGTGCGTGAGAACACTTTAAATTCGTATTATCTAATATCTCTCGATAGAGTGAACTGATTGCGATGACACAAAATCTGAAAATCGCGTAAAAGTAGAGAATTTTAAGCGTAATTTTTTTACGAATAAAAATTATATATAAATAATATATCCTCACGCCTTCCCACAAGGGTCCCCGAAGGGGTAGGCAGAGGTGTTTAGGTAATACCCACACACCCACTTTCCGCCAGAGGTATATTAGGTGCCAACGTGACAGATGGCGAGTCCATCGCCGTTACCCGAGCACAACTATACATACGCCTTTGAATTTCTTCTCAGACGTATGCAGGTTTCCTCTCGATGTTTTCCTTCACCGTAAAGCTCGTGGTGTGACTAATCACTGTACTTAAGTTCAGAAAACTCATTAGTACAGTCGGGATTCGAACTTGCGATCTTTGTGTCGCAGGCAACTGCTCGAACCACTCGGCCACCACGGCTACTAATGGAACTACTACTAACTACTACTACTACTAACACGGAATAAAAATTATATACTTTGGTTTCGTACATTGTACAGACAAACAGACAAAAATTCCAGAAATGCCGGAAATGGGCTCTGTTGATTATCTTAACACTGGCTATGTTTTTCTCTTCTTAGTTAAATGCTTGCTTCGAATACTGTTGACGATCCCATCACATCATCATTAAAGGTAATTAATTATGTAATTATCTTCCCTTGCAGAAGTTTTTATGTGTAGTGTCGCCTTACTGCCAGCTGTCGTTTGGAGGCGAATCGACATCCCCCGGCGCCGTGGCCACCCTAGAGTCCATTGGGAACTTGGGTCTTCAGGAGAACAAAATAATCACTAAAGAAATAACCGAATTTGTTTCTAAGGAACTTGGCATTGACAAGGATCGGTGAGTACTTCAAGAGTAATTATTAATTTACTTATAGCGCCATCGTCGCCACGTGGAGAGGCCCACTAGGTAATAGAGGAAGAGGAAGACCAATAACACGATGGGACGACGAAATAAAGAGAACCGCAAGTACAAATTGGACTCTAACAGCAAAAGATCGTGACAAATGGGCATCATTGGAGGAGGCCTTTACCCAACCTGGGGTTCTTGTAGAAGTAACGGAAAGCTATGAATAAGAGAAAACTCTTTATAAGTAAAAACTACAACCAAACTTACTACTTAGATATAATTAATTATAAACAAGGTTTAAGAAACTAACACAAAATTATATTAGAAAAATTAAGCAAAAATTATTAACTTTAAACACTAGATAAAAGAAATTTGTAACATGTTAATTCAAGAAATAAAAAGGCTTTTTATTTTATTTATTATTTATTTATAGCGCCATCTAGCCAGAAGACCGAGTACTAATTGCGCTACTTAACACTAGAATAGAAACAGAACCATTGCTCATAAATAAATATCCTCACGCCTTCCCACGAGGGTCCCCAAAGGGGTAGGCAGAGGCGTATATGTAATACCCACACACCCACGGAAATTGGGTGTGTGGGTATTACCTATACCATTGCTCTTATTGTCGTGAATTGAGTGAGCCAACCCCTTCAGGAAACCTTGTTGGTGAGCGGAAAAATATATGACTATTATTAATTAAATTTACGTTTTGTTGCAGATTTTTCATATCTTTCTACGATATAAAGCCACAGGATGTTGGAAAAGGTGGCATCACTATGGCGTAAGCACATTAAAAAAGTGTATTGCTAGGAGATCTTTATTATATACTCCAATTTATTAAATGAATATAAAATTTCAAATCATGAAACGCTTTTATTATTCCTTATTCGTATATGTTCATACCGTAGTCATCAGCCTACAGCTGTCCACTGCTAGACATAGGCCTCTTCCATGGAGCACCACAACACTCTTTGGCCCTTCACATCCATCCGTCATCCAAGGCCGGGGCCTTACACGGGTATACATGAAGTAGGTAGATGTGGGTAGGTAGTACCAAAACACCCACTTTCCGTCAGAGATATATTTTTGGTGCTAGCGTGACAGGTGGAGAGTCCATCGCCGTTACTCAAGTGCGACATTACATTTTGCCCTTGCTATCCTTAATTATAATCTGTATTATATATATGTATTTATGTACTTATTTCTAACTAGAAAGACCGTGTTCCAACCTAGACCAAATGACTCGAACACTCAAGGATGGGAACGTCAAGAGTACTAGGAACCGTTGAGTTTGTATGGAGCGGCAAAAGTCGATGAAGCGAAAGAGGTCTGCAAGTCTAAAGAGAACACGGACTCTACACTCTCTGACTATCTTATATTCAGGGTCCATTGGAAAATGGGACAATTGCACAATTAAAGGAAGCTAGTCGAAATTAAAAAAGAATTACATCTAAAGTTGACCTTATGTTCGCGTAAAAGACTGCTGTAACGATAAAGTTATATATACATAATCTACAATGTGTTTGTAAAACTTATCAGATACTGATTAAACCCATACAACCATGTTTCGGAGTTTAAAAATGTAAAATCTCCTTTAAAAATGTTGTCATATTATCTTTGGAGCTATTTTGTTGCATCGTCAAAGATAATATTGACAACACCTTACAACTTGTAGGAGACTGTTCAATTTTCTGAGACAACCTGTATTGTCCATACTATTCCTCTTTAGAACCACAAGGATGTTTCAGCGCTCGCTTAGGCACCACCACACCCTCATCATCAATCCAAGTAGTTCCATCTAAATCTTTCCAAATATCCGTTGCAAATCTTCTATACATTCATCTTCCTCATCCCAAGCGGAGTTGCGTCGTATCTCTGCCATGACCTTAGGCATATCTTTCTCCAATAAAGTGTCTTCTTCAGTATCTCTATCTCCATCTTCTTCTCCGTTTTCTATCTCTTTGTCTACGACAACGACTGCTATATTACTTTCTTCGTCATCAGAATCTGAACCCATTTCATCTGCGTCGTCCTGGAAGATACTTTTTCGTTCGTTTTTGCGTATTATCTTGTCTGCTCTAGCTTTCCATCGATCTAAGTTTCTCAAAGCCATGGCGTACATGGGCTTCGTGTTCGGAAGTATTTTGTATAGCATGATGTAGCAAGGAAGGCATATCTGACTGAGGAACCCGACCTAAAAACGCGTTAAAAAATGATATATTTTTTGTACATATTTATTGTACCAATGAGTTTTTCTGATCTTAAGTCCAGTGATTAATCACACCACGAGCTTTGCGGTGAACGAAAAACATTAATCTCTACCTCTCGAAACATGCAAACGTCTGAGAAGCAATTCAAAGGCGTATGTATAGTCGTGCTAGAGTAACAGCGATAGACTCGCCATCTGTCACGTTGACACCTAAAATATATCTCTGGTGGGGTAGGCGTGAGGATATATATATAAAAATTCATACTATGCCTACACTGTCAGGGACTCGTCGTGATTATATGAACCTATATACACAATTATATGTATCCTGTCTTACCTGGCTTGCCGGCTGCTCATCCGGCTTATTCCTGTCCATCATGGGTATTGGGACCCTGCCGGCAGCTCGCTCCTTGTCCCCCTGGTCGTAGAACTCCTCAAAAATCACCTTCACAGTCTTGATCTGTATCTCCCAAGGCTTTGCTGATGCTGACAAGTCAGCTGCAGTCATGGAAATCGCCATTGCTAAGTCTCTAAAAAGTTTTTGCATAATATAGTTATATCAATGTTTATTTCCGTTATGGCTAAGATATTATATAAGGTTTCCCTATATGTAAGTGAGTTCATATATCTACAGCACAGAAGCGGAAAAATGCATATTATCGGCGTATCTGATGCAACTCCTTCCATTTGCCACGAACCACCAAAATCTCTCTGACCTCCATATACGTCATTTAGCTTTTCTAACGAGGTATAAAGTACTGAATAACTATATTAGTGAACTATATAAAATACTGAAGTGCAGAACGCAATAAAAGATTGAGAAGAATTGCAAAGTTCATTGGAATTTGACCTTCAAGCATAACTTACTTGGATAAATAATAAGTTCACTTAGTTGATGAGTTAGGCGCGAAGTAATGAGATTCCAATTATTAAATGGGTACTCTTCATGTACCTAAGCTTGTATTTAAGAACTTCGCAAAAGCAAGAATATAACTTATATTATAATAAGAGCAGAAGCATAGCATAGTAAAAACATTAAACTAACTGCACCTTTTCATCATAATCTGAATAATGCTTTCGGAATGCATGATGAACCAATATACCAACATTAATTTCTATCTAAGTATACTAATATTATAAAGAGGAAAGATTTGTAAGTAAATATGTTTGTATTAAATAGGCTCTGAAACTACTGGACCGATTAGAAAAAATCTTTCACCATTAGAAAGCTACATTCACCCTGAGTAACATGTATTGAGTGATAGGCTATATTTTCTTTTATAAAAAAAAATCGTATGTCCACCCGAGCGAAGCCGGGAGGACCGCTAGTTTATTTATATAAGTGAGAACACCCATGCATTTCCCACAATCATGTCTTCGTGCGTAAATTTAGTCTAAGAAGAATCGCCAGTGTCATTAGGAGCTGACACGAACCCACCTATGACCAGAATTAGACCAGCTGAAATGCTGAGCAGCTTCCTTGTCGTGGAGTTGGTTCATTTTCTCCAAATTAGGGAAGAATGCCGCCAAGTCTGTAGCCAATATGGACTGCCTGATGAAGCCGAGGATTTCCTTAAAGTCTTCGCTCGAGATGTGAGAGAAGATGTTGTGTCCGTCCTGATATAAATATATTATATTAGTTAACAACCACGATGCTGTTTATGATCACGATGATGACTTATACATATATGTACATATAATCACGCCAAGTCCCTAACGGGGTACACAAGAGTATAGAGCGCCAGTTCTCTCTAGACTTACATACGCTTTCGCTTCGTCCACATTCAACAGTCTCTTCATACATGCTCGTCGTTTTCGAGTACTCTTTACGTTCCCGTCCTTGAGAGTCCGATCTATTTGATCCAGGTAGTTGAAACGTGGCCTTCCTCTGCCTCTTCTTGCACACACTTTTCTTTGTATATCTGTTACGTCAATATTTCTTCACTCATCCTTTCTATGTGTCCAAACCAAACCAATGGTTTGGATGACTTATGTTATGTTAAAAAGAAAACCGGGGAGTTTGTTTCGCCGTTTCTTCTCCTGGCAGGTATTTTTTCTTGTAAACGGTGGTAACTTTAGTTTATATTAAATATGTGACGTTCAATAAGTGTTCCCTGTGTCCCTTACGTTGAATAAAATATTTTAATTTTGATTTTTTGATTTTATTTTCTGTATGTTGTCAGGGTTGTCACTTGTTAAGGAATGTTAAGGATACCCAAATACCCCTTACCTGCTGCAAGATGGTCACGGTGATATTGAAGTGGTGGTGTTCAAGGGTGGATGTGGTGTACATGGCGGCAAGTGGTGAGGCAGTCTCGCTCATGTACTTATTGGTATAGCCGCGGTGATCGAGGTCATGGCAGAGACACGCCACGAACAGAGCTAGGCGCTGGAACAGGTAGCAGAAGAAGAAGTAGAACAGAAGCAGAGTACGTCTTAAATGCAAAAAATACCTTTGAGAAGAAATTCAACGACATGCTATCGGCCACATAGGGGATGTACCCTTGGGGTGGGGTGGACCCCCTAGGGAACATTTATGGGAAGGCATGTGAGCTCATGACTGCAAAACTGGAGGTTGCGGGTTCGATTCCCGCTGGGGGTAAATATTTGTGTGATGAACACGACTATACTTTAGTCTTAGATGACCTAAGTATTTATGCATATATATATCTTTATAAGTAAATATATCGTTGTCTAGTTACCTCACGCCTTCCCACTAGTGTATAGCTAAAACCCACTTTCCGCCAGAGATATATTTTAGGTGCCAACGTGACAGATGGCGAGTCCATCGCCGTTACTCAAGCACGACTATACATACGCCTTTGAATTGCTTCTCAGACGTATGCAGGTTTCCTCTCGATGTTTTCCTTCACAGTGAAGCTCGTGGTGTGAATCAGTTCCCATAACACAAGCTTTGCTTAATATGGGGCTATATAATCAGTTTGTGTGGACTTGGCCCAAGGTATCATTATTATTTATATTGATAGAGTATCAGTGCAACTAACCATCTTATAATTAAAACGCTTCCTTGTATCATTCTTCAACATAACGTACATAGCTTGCGCGACTGACCAGCCGTGGTCGAAGTTGTGGTACGGCACTGTCCTATAATTCTTCTTTACCGTCAGCACGAACCTGGTCAGAGTCATGATGTCGAAGTTGGCCAGGTCGAAGAGATCAGTGAACATGGCGATCACACATTTGCACTTCTCAAATTCGTTGAACCTAAAAGGGTCCAGGTAGAAGTCATTCAGGTCAACATTTATATGATCTTTGTCAGTCAACATAGTTTGAACTTCGACCTCTTTACAAGTGTTGTGGTAACTGAGCACTTCTAAGGCTACTCTGTATTTTTGTTCTTTCCTCATGATCCTGTCGTAGAGGCGCGCGTGGTGGAGGGCCAGGCCGAAAAATGTAGAGAAGATCTCAAATGAAACCTCGTCTTCGTGGCCGAAGCTGTTGTCATTCCGTTTATTAACCATTTGAACGACGCCGATCACGCGACCTTCTACCTTAATAGGCATACATAAGATGCTTATTGTCTTGTAGCCAGTGGCTTCGTCTACCTCCCTGGGGACAACGAAATTCATTGATTATCGTAGTGAAATTATAGATATTCAGTATAGGAAATAGTTTGCCCGCAAGGTTTCTCCCGCTGTAAATTTGATTGTGCATGGAACATAATGATAGATATTATATTTAAGTTAAGTACTTTGGGAAAAATTTTGCTTTCCATAGCTTGAAGAACTTTTAAGATCGTTGCTGTAACTGCGAAGTTTTTCCTGAGTTTATCCATTACAAACTTACAAACATACAAATCATTCTTATATCCTCACGCCATCCCATAAGGGCCCCGAAGGCGTAGGCAGAGTACCCACATACCCGCCAGAGATATATTTTAGGTGCCAACGTGACAGATGGTGAGTCCAAAGCGGAACACCTCTGCCAACCCCTTCGGAAACCCTTGTGGGATGGCGTGAAGACATAAGAAATAAGCTCACCTGTTAAACCTGTAGTCGGAATAGGCATCTGGTATGTTCATGGTCTCCCCAGAGAGGGCCACGTGACCAGCGATCCCTCTGTTTATAGGCATCCTAATTTCCTTCTTTTCCATATCGCGATCGTGACCTGGTTCAAACTTGAGGTCGAATACGGTGGAGACCAGCTCGAAGTTCCGGTAGTCGACGAGGAAAAGAGAAGCTCTATCTGCGTTCACTAGCTTCTGGGCGAATTCTAATATCGTCTTGATAAGTTGATCTAAGGAGACCATCTCTTCGAAGATTGCCCTAGAAATGTTGCCACGGTTTTCTGGTGTTTATTATATCCTCACCCCTTCCCACAAGGGTCCCCGAAGGGGTAGGCAGAGGTGTATAGGTAGTACCCACAAACCCACTTTCAGCCAGAGATATATTTTAGGTGCCACGTGACAGATGGCGAGTCCATCGCCGTTACTCAAGCACGACCATGCGCCTTTGAATTGCTTCTCAGACATATGCAGGTTTACTCACGATCTTTTCCTTAACCGTAAAGTTGGTGGTGTAGTCGCACTACCAGATTTACGGTAATCACTGTACTTAAGTTCAGAAAAACTCATTGGTACAGTCGGGATTCGAACTTGCGATCTTTGTGTCGCAGGCAACTACTCGAACCACTCGGCCACCACGGCTACATGTGTTTATTGTGTCTAGAATATTTATGGACACTAGCTTAAGAATACTTATACAGACACACAATATATATTTTGATGACCAACGTAAACATATATATTGAGTAATAACCAAGATCTTATCTTTGTCCTAACTATGTATAACGTGTAAAATATTTTTGTTGGTAAATAAATGTATGCAATTGTCTATATACATACTAGTGGCTTCGCCCGAGGATTAGAACCTAATATGGATCAGCTAAATTCAAATTATTCACCTATATTTTCCTCATCTAGCACCGGATGAAAATTATTGGGTAGTTTTGGAGTTTATCCCGAACCCACAGACAGACGCGGCGGGGGATTTTGCTTTAGTGGTTTAATACATGTAAAACTTTGCCTTTTCCTTACTCGAACATTCAAAGAATATACTTTTCCATTCATATACAAGTATCATCACGCCACGCGGTAGGCAGAGAGAGTATAATATAATTTTTACTGAATACTTTCTTTGAATATGACACATTACAAAGATCCTTTCCATTATCAATGCAATCTTAATCTTTTGCCGTTCTTTACTCTCGCAAAGACTCGATGACTTTGATGATTGTTTTTGCATGGACCCTGGATGACATTGATTCACAATTTAACACTATAGGTGGCGCTGAATCTGAATGAGATAGAACTGTTCACTTACTTAACAACATCCAGCAGAAAATCTGACATATTACGTTCTCGCTTTTTGTCCAAGTAAAGGTTGCAATAATGTAGAGACAGACTGCCCCACACTAGGAAATTGGAGCTGATCTCTTCATCTACATCCAGGAACTTGTCCTTAACGCGCCACATCTCAATCACGTACGTAGTTTTTCCAGAGCGATTGAGTATCGGCTGGAACATCACGTTGTTTGCTTGTTTCTGTAAATAATTATAGGTCCACTAATCTCAGGTCCAAGCTACCCACATTTAAAACACACCTACTACCCCTAGAAATATAGGGGCCGCCTTGTTCATGCCAGATCACCAAAGGATAACCGAAAAATATATTTACGTATTTCAAATTTCATACAATACCAAACCTACTTATAAACTGTTATTTATATCTTTCATACCTTCCCACAAGGGTCTCCGAAGGGTCCCTGAAGGTTAAAGGAGTGGTCAGTTCAACTGTTAACGCCATAATATATATTTTGGGTGCCAACGTTACAGATGGCGAGTCCATCGCCGTTTCTCAAGTACGACTGCACATACGACTTTGAATTACTTCTAAATCGGGTTTCCTCTCCATGTTTTCCTTCACGGTAAGGCAAATTGTACGCTCACCACGTATCGAATGCCAAAGCTCTTCAACAAGGCCTGGGAATCTGGAAACCGGCCTGGATCTTGTACCCTGGACATGCGCATACAACACCTCCTTTTCGCCACTTCCAATAACAAGGAGACTTGCGCCGTCTCTGCTCGCTGCAAAGTCTTCGGGACTGACTCTTGGCACTGAGAATATAAGTACGATGAGTCAAATACGGCCGTCTGGTCTAGAGGTCAGAGTTCCTGAGGTCCCGCCGAGGGCGTTGGTTGGTACAATGACCATGATAAGGTCGTGAAATAATAATAATAATATATCCTCACGCCTTCCCACAAGGGTCCCCGAAGGGGTAGGCAGAGGTGTATAGGTAATACCCACACACCCACTTTTTATATCAAGCAAGAACTGCTGCTCTATACTCTGCTTATCCCATGAGGGACTCGGTGTGATAGATGTGTATGTACTTTTTCGCGTTTTAAAATGCTATGAGCAATAATACTTCCACACATGTTGCTAATATTAAGAACAGGCGCTAATTATATTAGGCCAAAATGCAACTCACCTTAGGATCAAAGACGAAGTACTGCACGAAACAGGGATGGTCAGGGAACAGCTTATATACTTTAAAAGCATCAACGCCTACAGATTTAGTGATACTCCTAGCAAGTTCCCATAAGATGGCGTGTTCGTTGGCGTCGTCTTGTAAAGTTTTCAGAAGGTCCTGGAAACCAAACTTTTATATATAAACCAATATCATGGCCAGGTTTTAACCCTTTAAGAAGCAAGACGGGGCGTATCAACAATCTCTTTTCGCCAGAGATATATTTTGATGCCGATGGCAGATGGTGAGTTCATCGCTTTTTCTTTAGCACCTCTACACATACATCTTTGAATATCCTGTCAAACGTATACAAGTTTCCTCTCAATGTTATCCTTCACCGTATAGCTCGCGATGCGACCACTGTACCTAAGGTCAGAAAACCTATAGGAACAATCGCTCGAACTAGCACATAATTATATCCGGAATAAACCGGATAAGGATTGCATATCGATCAGCTGATTACGAAATCTATTACCTACTTAAACATACATACATACATATCATCACGCCGAGTCCCTAACGGGGTAGGCAGAGAGTATAGAGCGCCAGTTCTGTCTAGACTTAGATACCTCTTTCGCTTCGTCCACATTCATCAGTCTCTTCATACATGCTCGTTGGTTTCGAGTACTCTTGACGTTCCCGTCCTTGAGCGTCCGATCACTTAAACATTCCCATGATATGTTATAATTATTAATAATGCGTATGAAATCGCCAGATATATCTATGTATACAAATGTCATAGACATACTAATATTTAAGATATATTTATAGACTGCAGGAATAATCCAAAAGTAATCTCACCATAAATATTTGTTTCTTTGAAATCCTCCATCTATGCCTCAAACTCATTGGCTGTCTCTTAATAGGTATGGTTTGCTTGGTCTGAAATATCGAAAATGTAACCTCTTGCTCTAAGACTTCAACACGAAAAACCAACGTAATAAATTTCTCGTTAATTAATTCGGAATGCCAAATAAATATTGATAATCTTATGATGCCAGCTTTCTTGGCACCCTCTAGTGGGACAACGACACAGGTGTATTATAAAATAATACACCTGTGTCGTATAAGTTATATAGTTTTAATTTTATTTCAATATGTTTTTTACTAACTAAAAATTAAGTTACATTAATTGAACATAAAACGTATTCACCACAGGCTACGTCATACAAAAGAAAAGCTATCAGCACATGCTTCGTCATAAAATAGGTACTAACTATTGATAGTACCATTCACGAAGACGCGCCCACCAATTTCTACTCGAGGGGGTTGCGGGATGATGTCGGGGAGTATGGCCCGAGTCTATTAATTGAAGTGTGCGTGTGCACTTATAGGTAATGAGTGTGTACCGATAATACTCAAACATAGTGGAAGGTTGCACTTTAAACTATAAGGAAGAATAGTGAGGCGCGTCTTCGTGGATGGCACTATTTATACTAAGTGTGGTAAGTGACATTAATTAAAAAGAAACAAGTAAAAAAAGTGTGTATTTTAAGATAGTGATGCCCTTTTTCACAGTAGGAATATGAGTGAATAAAAAATATTTATCACTAAATTAACTCGAAAGAAAATTTTTTTTTTCTTATAAAGATAAAAAAATAATGTCCTGGATTTTTTTTCAATTACTTGCATTTATAAAACTTTTAGGATACTAAAAATAAATTCAGGGGCGCCGTATTTATTAAAATAATAGTAATATATCCTCACGCCTTCCCATAAGGGTCCCCAAAGGGGTAGGCAGAGCCGTACAGGTAGTACCCACAAACCCGCTATGAAAATAGATTTAGTAATTTACCATGTAACGTCATATATCGATAGCAGCAATCAGATATTCATTTTGCACTAATTCATATATATTGAGCCAGGTAAGGTTACTTACAGCTTTTGCTTTCATTTTCCCGAGCACCCATTTCTCGGCGACTTCCAGAGGAACGCATTCTTGTACGTACGCATCCAAGAACGCTCTGTTTTTATTTAGGTAGTCTATTATGTCCTGTTCCTCGGCATCTGTTTACATTAAAATATACTGTGAGAACAGACGTGGTTCGAGTAGCCGCCTGCAACACAAAGGCTTCAAGTTTGAATCCCTACTGTAATAATGGGTATTTCTGGGCTCTAGTACTGTCATCAATCCAACCCAGATCTTTATGGTGAAGAAAAACATCGACAGGGAACCTGCACACGTGTGAGAAGAAATTCAAGACAACTGTATAATGCAAAGTCATGCTTGAGAAACAGCGATGGATCTGTCACATTGGCAACATGAAGATATCTCCGCCTACCTATATTACACATATTCTTCCTGTAGACTATAGGTATGGATACTATACAGATACGGACAAGTGTCTACATAGTATGTATGTAAGTCTACAGGAAAACATTTCGCATCTTGTAATGGGAAGCCCGCCGCTCACAAGTTATGTAAAGAAGACCATAAATTTGCTGGCGTCGTTAGCAGTTACGTAGTTTTAATGGCAACCTCTGTAATTAAATAATAATATCGACTTTATTAGCTCTGCATAGAGCTCAATATCGTTGGTTTCTAGATGGAAGCAACAGGGGTTGCCACCTG
Organism: Drepana falcataria; assembly: GCA_945859725.1. Lineage (NCBI taxonomy): Eukaryota > Metazoa > Arthropoda > Insecta > Lepidoptera > Drepanidae > Drepana > Drepana falcataria. The sequence goes on from OX243921.1 coordinate 10,122,594, forward strand.
TGTTTATATAATACAACCTTTTATGGAATAATCTTTAAAGATGTTTTGGGTTAAAATTGTGGTGGTAATGACGATAATGATACGATGCGCCGGATGGTAAATACTAGTAGACATAGACGGCTACGACTGGCTAATGTTTTGCTCTAATATTTCGAACGTCAAGATAGAGCGCCTGTTTTCTCTACACTTTTAGACCTCTTTCGCTTCGGTCACATTCATCAGTCTCTCCATACATGTACCTACTCCGGTTTCGAATACTCTTCACGTTCCTTTAGTTTGCGATTGATTTTAGATTTGCCTCCAGCCAGGCACTTTAATGTGCTAAGCAAACACAGCTAAGGGCAACAATAATAATTTTACTTTTTTTTTTTAATTTATTCCATATCTTGACTAGAATTAGTTACAGTACTGATGACAATATTTGTGTCACTTGTTTAATTTGTCTAATTTGTGAATGTGAGAACATTGTAGGCTTTGTAGATTCTTAGATCTTGCTAACATTGTTATAATTATCTTGTTTTATGTATGCTTTGTATAGTAAGCAACGACCTATTGTCGGGCCTACGTTCGGTTGTTCCCCCATACTTGGGTACTATCGCTGTAACGAAAAAAAAAATGGTATATGCCTAATGATTTGAAAAGAGTAACCATGGAGTTTCTTGCCGGTTCTTCTCCATGGAAGCGACCAACCCGAACCGTGCTTCTTTTTCGACGTTTTATAAGTGCCCACCTGGGCCTATGTGAAATAAAAAGATTTTGATTTTGGCATCCCGTGTGGTACGGACCTAGGCCTAGAGCGTTGTTGAATCGCGGGCAAGGGAGCTCTGTTTGCGCGTCTGGCTCCGCACAGGTCGGCCTTTTGCGACGATTGGAGGTGGGAAATTAGGACTCATTCGCGTCGAGCCTCGCTGGCGAAGATGGAACAGTGGTCGCTTGTGTGTGATCTGTTTGTGGCCTCCTGGAGGATAGTAATGACGTTGCGATAACCTGATTTCATCTCAATTAGACGTGGGTGTATTGCTTGGTATATAACGAAACGATATTTACCTTTGAATGATGCTAAAGAACGCGATTTTCCTCGCGTTACCTCATTAGCTGAAACATTATATGCATTTCATTAGACATACAACAAAAATGCAAATTACACAATTTTTTTTTACAAAGAACTTGATATCGTAGGTATGCTTGCATATGCATAATAACTTAAAATAGTTTTAGTTCAATATCTATATAATCGTAAATAGTATGCTATCATACTATTGTTATTGTACATTTCTAAGGTACGAACAGTTCATCACTGTTTTTCATCACTTTTCATCACTGCTACCTACACTCCACTGTTTCATAGTTGCGAAAAGATGTTGTCTAACAAAGTTGGTTATTTCAAGCGAGGTGATTTGTTAATAACATATTTCTCAAATTCATACCGAATTATTTCCAATAGAAACTACCTTCAAAGGGTTTAAACAAGGAATCTTTTCTCATACTACTTGAAGAACTCCATGCTGTACTCTCCAGGGAAAACCTCAACGGGGAGTTCATTCACAGGCTGAGCGTTCGCGGAGGGAAACTCCTTTGGAACCGCGTAGTGCGGGACCTTTGTGGTTCCAAGGAGATTGCATGATATCTCTTGGTCGTCGAATGGCGTGGAGGAAGCAAGGGAATGAAAATGGGGTAGTTCCCATACCTGTTGACCTACCTCTTTTTTCAGATGCACTTTTCGATGACCAGTCCAGGTATATAGATCTCTTAGCAGTACACTCTATATGGTACTTAGAACACCTATTATCGGACTGTGTGGTGTTAGTAGATGTTGCTGAATATGAGCCTTGGGAAACGAGTAATGTTAGTCACGTGATGCGAAGCAGATGGAATTGACGACAATATTGTCGACCTTCAAATTACCTACCTACGACCTTCATAAATATCCTCACGCCTTCCCACAAGGGTCCCCCCGAAGGGGTAAGCAGAGATGTATAGGTAGTACCCTCACATCCACTTTCCGCTAGAGATATATTTTAGGTGCCAACTTGAGCCGTTACTCAAGCACGACTATACGAGTTTTGAATTTCTTCTCGAACGCAGGTGTCCTCTCGTAGTTTTCCTTTACCGTACAACTCGTAGTGTGACAAATAACTGTACTTAAGTTCAGAAAACTCACTGGTATAGTCGGACTTCTTGAACCAATTGGCAACCACGGCTTATTGTAACCTTTGTTACGAGTCAATATATTGATGTTTGATTCTCAATCACGCCAGACGGCCGCACGGAAATGGATAAAATTTGATTCAAATTTCATTCAATTCCTTTCGGCAGTTCTGGCGTGATTAAGTAACAAACAGCCATATATTCTTACAAATTTTCGCATTATGAAGTAGGTTGTATGAATATGAATTACCAGCTGAGTCACGGGCGGCGACGCCATTAGCTATAGGCGGCAGTAGCCTCGGCGATCGTGTGTCGCTCATTCGTGATTGCATGGCGGTTGTTAATATACTCCTGGAATCTATTGATAAAGGACGATAAAGTATACGAATTTTTCATACATCATTATCAAGCCGAGTCTGCCACACAGTAGGAAGGGAGTAGAGCTACAGTTCCATCTATTCTATCTCGAGTCTACAGCTACAGACCTCTTTTCCGAATAGTCGAGGTCATTTGTCCCGCTAAATAGTTTATCGTCAAGGAAGTCATCTGGATTCGACTAGAAATATATTTGACCAGCTTTGCTCCATGGTTTCACCCGTGGTAGGTATTTCAAAGGTTGATTTTTTCGAATGAAATGTCCTACAATCCATGTGTAAAATTACATTTAATTACGATCAGTAGTCTGTGTGAAAGAGAAACAAACGTCCTTCACATAGGATATGTTTTATTACAGATAACAAAACCAACCAATTAAATAAACTTGAACCTATATACCTATATACATATACTATCTTTCGCCCGCGGCTTCGCCCGCGGCTTCGCCCGCGTGGAGTTCGAAATAATAATTAGGCAAATGCAATTTCCGTAAAAACTAGCAATGTAAGCTATGTTCTAATCCTAGGTATAGGCCATTGATGTAAAGACAAAACCTCATTGGTATAGGCCATCACCATTTCAACTTTAAGCCAAGTCGGTTCAGCCGTTTTGCCCTGAAAGTGCAACAATAATCCAAACATCCAAGCTTACAAACTTTCGCCTTTATAATATTAGTAAGATTATGAATAATCTAATTAAATGCGGGTGAAATTTCTAGGCTTATCTTATTTGCATAAAAACATAATAAAAGATTAAATTGTGTATGTATTGCTGCAGCTTGAACAACCTGATTTTAAAAATAAGTGTAGGTAAGAAAACAATAATTTTATCGTAAAAATACGTGGGCTGTTAGACGTCAACTGTTGCAAATATTATACTGATAGATACACGTATAGGTAAAAAAAACATTATATAATATAAGTATTTAAAACGTTTTAAAGTGAGTTAAAATCACATATGAAGATTTCGTTACATTGACACATACATATGAGTACATACATTGTTTTGAGAGTTTTACGACCGTTTGGTCTAGTGGTTAGAGCTCCTGACTGCGAAACTTGAGGTCGCGGGTTCGAATCCCGCTGAGGGCAGATATTTGTGTGATGAACACGAATATTTGTACCTTAGTCTTGGATGTCCTATGTATTTAAGTATATATCTATATATATAAGTCAATATATCGTTGTCTAGTTACCATAACACAAGCTTTGCTTAATTTGGGACTAGGTCAATTTGTGTGGAATTGTCCCAGGTATTTATTATTATTATATTATACATAGCTAGCAAATACAAGCGTGACAAAGCAGAGCGGTGTATAGTGACGTAGTTATCTTACTTGTCAAAAGTCACCACAATAACCGGCCAGCCAACGCGTCACTAGCCCTGTCACTAATGGCATATTGTGCCAAAGGGCAGCCATTTTAGTGTCCAATATAATGGCATCAATAACAATTACATGAAGCTGTTACGACATTGTTTTACGTCGGTCTGTTCGGTCACGCACACTACTACCAAATTAATTGCGTTTGTATTATTTCATGATAATGACAGATGATAATATTACTTCATGCCTTTCTTTAGGGATCTGGAAACTATACTCATGTAGGTAGTGGTATAGTATCACCCATATCTCGACAGATGGAAAGTCGATCGCCACCCTCCTGCTGTCCTTTGAACCAATCTGGACTTCTGGTAATGTGGGACGTGACTACTTACACCCAAATAACTCTTCATATGCAAGATATGGAGATATCTAATTAGCAATGCTGACGCATAGCCACGGTGGCCGAGTGGTTCGAGTAGTCGTCTGCAACGCAAACGTTGCAAGTTCGAGTACCGACTGTACCAACGAGCTTCTCTGAACTTAAGTACAGTGATAAGTCACACTACGGAATTATCCTCAAAGTCATAATAAAATTAAAATCAAAATATTTTATTACACGTAGCCCTAGATGGGCACTTAAAACGTCGAAAAAGGTGCAAGGTTCGGGTTGGTTGTTTCCATGGAGAAAAATGGTTAAGGAAACATCGAGAGGAGACTTGAATTTTATTATGAAATATAAGAAGATGAATTTAAATGCGTAAGCGTGTGTTTGATTGTGCTAGAGTAACGGCGATGGAGTCTATGACCATGTATGACCATGTTGTATTGCAGAAAAAATCTATAAATTAATTCAAATTTTACGCGTTATTTACCTATTTTATGTACGTATGTATAAGCAAAGATAAATGCCACTTACATTCAATAAAAAACCATTTTCCAATAAATACTTAATGAATATTTGAACTACGCTCGCGTCCCGCCGAGCGCACAAAGGCACTTGACTCCGAGCCTCGCGGGGATTGATTATATTATGATACGACGAGGTTAATATAGATAAGATATATACAGGTGCCCACATCGGACTGCGCCTGTGTGACTTAATTATAAGCTCGCGCAATATGTTTTATGTACGGTTTTGTCAACGATACAGGATGCTGACGTATCCGTAGACTCTCAGCCCCCTCTTGTTCATTGTTTGAGAGTGTTTTTTGTTTTATGTAAATGCTTTGCGAATCTCTCAATTGCGGATTGGTTTTGGAAAGGAATTTGGGGAAGATGAATATACATACATACATACATACATACATACATACATATCATCACGCCAAGTCCCTAACGGGGTAGGCAGAGAGTATAGAGCGCCAGTTCTCTCTAGACTTACATACCTCTTCCGCTTCGTCCACATTCATCAGTCTCTTCATACATGCTCGTCGGTTTCGAGTACTCTTGACGTTCCCGTCCTTGAGCGTCCGATCGATTTGATCCAGGTAGTTGGAATGTGGCCTTCCACTGCCAGATGCAAGATGAATATAATTATTATTATTATCCAGTTAATAATTATGTTTTTTACTTTTATTATTATTATACGCTCACAGGTTATTTAAGTAACCCCTTCATTTTTTCTCATACAAATAGTGCCAACCACGATGACTCGCCCCACTATTCATCCTCATAGTTTATAGTGTAAGTGTGCAACCTTCCACTAGTTTGAGTATTATCGCTACACACTGATTACCTATGAGTGCACACGCACACTACATTCAATAGACTTGGGTCATACTCCCCGCATCCCGCGACCCCCTGGTCTACAAATTGGTGGGGCGCGGCTTCGTGAATGGCACTATCCATACATCTGCTTCTGATTCGTACAAGATATCTAAATAAGTATGGATACACAGCCAGACGCACAGTAGTATGTATGTAAGTATATTGATTAATTAACACAACAAGCTTAGCTCCATCGAGGCTTTCCTATTAATGATTTCGCTAATGAAGATTACCTTTGACCATGACAAGTTTACTCACTATGTTGGACAATATAACAGTGTTTTGGTAGAACTATAGGCTTTTTTTCTATATTATAAAGAGGAACGGCGATGGACTCGCCATCTGTCACGTTGGCACCTAATATACCTCTGGCGGAAAGTGGGTGTTTGGGTATTACCTATACACCTCTGCCTACCCCTTCGGGGACCCTTGTGGGAAGGCGTGAGGATATTTATTATTTATATTTTATTTATAAAGAGGAAATTTTCGATTGTTCGTAATGAATAAATATAATTTATTAATAAAATATTAGATTAGTTGTTATTAGATAAGTCACGGTGAACGAAAACATCGAGAGGAAACCTGCATTCGTTTGAGAAGCAATGCAAAGGTGTATGTATGTACTTGAGTAACGGCGACGGACTCGCCATCTGTCACGTTGGCACCTAAAATATATCACTGGCGGAAAGTGGATGTGTGGGACTTACCTATACACCTCTGCCTACCCCTTCTAACGTGAATCAAACCCCTTTTGATGGTATAGAATACAGCTGAGACCCGCGACTTCACTATTGTAAGAAATTATTTCGGTGACTTATGTTTTTCCTTCTTTTCCTTTTATCTAATGTGTCAATCAAGTCAGTCAAGCTAATAATAATATCTGAGCCAGATTCCACTCAGTCCATCTGGAGTGATTGAGCATCAAACACCCGCACAAACTTACAAGTTTATAACTGTGAGGATTTTAGTTTCGATGAAAAACTAAAAATGGCCCAAACCAATTGTGTATTCATGCAAAAACAAATACAAATATATAAAAAGAAGAAGAGAAAGAAGAAGATCCTAATAGAATCTACATACATACATATAATCACGCCTTTTTCCTGTAGGGGTAGGCAGAGACCACTTCGTTCCACTTGCTACGATCCTTATATACTTCTTTCGCTTCGGTTTAGGGTACTCTTGACCTGGCCTTTTTTCAAGACGTCCCTTATTTGGTCTAGAAACGTCCGCCTAGGTCTACCCCTTCCAACACTTTCATTCCCACACGCCTTATACACTTTTTTCGTACTAATAGAATCTATATACATACATATAATCACGCCTTTTTCCTGTACATACTTCTTTCGCTTCGGTTTAGGGTACTCTTGACCTGGCCTTTTTTCAAGACGTCCCTAATTTGGTCTAGAAACGTCCGCCTAGGTCTACCCCTTCCAACACTTTCATTCCCACACGCCTTATACACTTTTTTCGTACAAATAGAATCTAACCTATACATAATCATACTTCATCCGTCAAAGTATTAGGAAAAAAGAAAATAGCCGTCATCTTGACATGCCTGCTATGTGAGGCAGTGCCATCCGTCAATAGCTTTCAAACCAACATGGTCTTTTGCAATTATGGGGTTCGGTGAAATAGTCCAAAAGCTGTGTCTCAAAAAGCCGACCATGCGGGATGATGGTAGGCTACCAACAGCAGGACACGATGAGCAGCACACAGAAGTTGATAGTCGGCTGTGTGTCCGGCGCCGTGACCCGTTTCGTCACACAACCCTTGGACGTCATAAAACTACGCACTCAAGTGCAGAAAAAATTTAGAAATCCAGAGAACAGATGGTTCAACGTTACCAGGAAGATCTTGAAGCAGGAGGGAGTCATGGCATTCTGGCACGGACACAACCTAGGGCAAGTAAGTTAGATATGCCCATCTAATCCATGGTCCATTTTTACGTTTCACAATTAAAACTTATCTTTTCTTTGGCGTTAAAGGGGCTAAAGTCTGTATATTTAGTGTGGTAGTTGAGCAGTCTTTTAATGATAAATTATTTTCGCTTATTGGAGTGTAGGCAGGTTGGCAATCCCGTCATATTTGGGATCAGATGTGGCTCTTGGGGTCGATACTTTGGCAGAAAGAGACAAAAAAATACTTATCAATATTATCAATATATATTATCGCAAATCAAATGACGTGAAAGAGGTCGTGATTGTAAAGATGAAGAAAGGCATGTTGCGTTGGTTTGGACACATAGAAAGGATGAGTGAAGAAATATTGACGAAACAGATATACAAAGAGAAAGAGTGTGCAAGAAGAGGCAGAGGAAGGCCACGTTCCAACTACCTGGATCAAATCGATCGGACGGGAACGTTAAGAGTACTCGAAACCGATGAGCATGTATGAAGAGACATGAATGTGGACGAAGTGAAAGAGATATGTAAGTCTAGAGAGAACTGGCGCTCTATACTCTCTGCCTACCCAACTACAATGTTGATATACCAATATTATTATACTGTAAGTAAAAGTGTCCAGGCAAATACTCGTATGGGTATTACCTATACACCTCTGCCTACCCCTTCGGGGACCCTTGTGGGAAGCCGTGAGGATATAGTATTTTATTATTATAAGTAAAAGTGTGTAAGGGTGTTTTGTTTCATCACGCCATAAAGGCCGAAGGGAATTGGATGTAAGTTAACAGAGAGGTTGATTATTTTCTGGACTAACATATACTATCTGGATACTTTTATTCCAGAAATTTACCAACAATAATTGTATGGAACAGGTTGAATTTATATAAATATTTACCATTTTAAACATGATTACTTTCAGATTCACTCAATACTGGCAGTGAGCAGTCAATTTTACGTTTATGAGATGGCCACGAAGTACGCTGCAGGCCTGGCCATTGATTCCAAATACAAGTAAGTTGTTTTATCCTCATGTCTTTAAAAGGTCGCCGCAAAGGTCCCCGAAGCTAAACACCTTATTTTTTCATATACTATGATGCCAACGAGCCATTAGGCTAGTCCATCGCCGTTTCGCAAGCAAACTATTTGTACGTCTCTGAATATCATCTGAAAAGTACGCAGGATTCCTCTCGATGTTTTCCTTCACCGTAAAGCTCGTGGTGTGACTAAGAAACTGAACTTAAGTTCAGAAGATATTAATATATATTTTTTTTATTATTAGAAGATATTCATTATATAGGTACTATACTATACCAGGTATATAAATATATATCATCAAGCTGAGTCCCTTACGAGGTATGCTGAGAGAGTGAAACGCCAGTTCTTTCACGACTTACAGACCCCTTTTGCTTCATTGACATTCGCCAGGTTCTCCATGCATACCTACTCACCGGTTTCGAGTTTACTAGCACTAGTGATGAACTATGTTATATTCCAAGGCCGTATATCCTGTTCTGCTGCGGAACGTTCGCCGGCTGCGCAAGCGCTACCCTGGTGCTGCCAATTGAATTAATCAGAGTGAGACAGATGATAGTCAAGGAGCAGTACGGGGGACTGATCAAAGGAGCTCTGGCAGTCTACAAGTCTGGTGGCATTCTATCCTTCTATGAAGGTCTGCCCGCGTCATTGTTGCAGGTAGACGATTCCAATGCATCTTTTCTCTCAGTTTTCCCGCAAATGTTTATCACTTAAAGTCGACATTTGCCTGTACGATTCCAATGCATCTTTTCTCTCAGTTTTCCCACAAATATTTATCACTTAAAGTTGACATTTGCTTGCACCAAGTATGTCTTCAGTCCAGTCATGTCTTCATTTCATTTAAACAGAATCAGAATGTTGCATTCGTGTTTGCAGTTTTTGTCATCGCATTAATGTAATATAGTCGCGCGGAACTAGTTGGGCGCACCTTAGGTGGGGACTGGGGTGGGCAGCAGGTGGCATTGTGATTAGAACGCACATGACATTACTGACAGTGATGACGTATCTCGAGAAAACAGATGTATCGTGACGAGTAAGTGAACAATTAGAAGTGATTTGAATAATTCAAAATCAGTTGAACATTTGGAAGTCCTTGTAATAATGTTTTACGATTAATATGAAATTATTCTAACATATATAGTCTACATTACCTACTACAACGACCAATCACTGTACTTAAATTGAGAAAATCTCATAGGTACAGTTGGGATTGGAACTTGCAATCTTTGTGTTGCTGGCGATTACTCGAACCACTCGGCCATCACGGCTCAGTAGCCTTAGCTACTTAGCTGTAAAAATGACCAGTAATTTCTACCTAATCTGAAACTTGTTTCAGATGGGTCCGGCAGTGGGGATCTCGTTCACAGTTTTCAACATGGTACAATCCCTGGTGCTAAGCTACATGCCCGACGAGGAAGATGCCAAAGTCAAACCCCTACACACTCACAAACCGGAGTATCTTCTCATAGCGAGTACCATTGCGGGCTCCATCGCCGGCTTCGCTTCCAAGTCCATCACCTACCCCTTCGACTTGGTAAAGAGGAGGATGCAGATTGCGGTAAATTTACTACTCTATATATATATACTTCTAGATATGCCCGCCAGCGAAAAACTCCATGATAATGCTAGTTTATTTTTTCTGTAATAAAACATTTTCTATGTGCTAATCCAGCTAGCCATCTCTAAGCCAAATTTCATCCAATTTCGTTGAGCAGTTTTTGCGAGAACAAAGAACCAACATCCTCACTCTCAATGCAATTAATACAAGGAAGAAAAACGATCTTGTTAGAAACTAGGATAGACGGCTTTATACTTGTACTAAGTCAATTCACACTCATACATCTAGTCGCGTTCCGTGAAACACAACAGTCTTTTGATTGATTTGAACAACGTGGCGAGTCTTTCGCCGTTTTCAAGCACTATACATACTTCTTTGTCTTTAAATTTCTTCACAAGCGAATGCAGGTTTCCTTTCGATTTCCTTTTCCTTCATTGTAAAGCTTTTGCTTTTGCACTGTACTGAAGTACAGAAAAACTCAGCAGTCGGGATCGAACAGGCGACTGTTTTTATCTGATTTTTACCGTGCCTCCGACGTTTTAATGCAAACTCTTAATTGTATTACTTAGATGATTTCCTAAATGGCTTATACTTACAATTGGGCCAGGTAGAGGGTGATCGTATTTCACGTTTTTTTACACTTATCTTCCTTAAGTACCTAATTTATAACTCTCTCCAAAATCCAGGGCCACCAAGCAGATTCCCGTTATAAGGCACCTCAGATGACGAAGAATCTGATCAAGTGCACGAGACTGGTCGATTGCCTGGTGAAGACTGTCAAACACGAGGGGATCTCGGGTCTGTTCAGGGGTTGGAAGGTAACCCTGTACAAAGCCCAGCTGACGAGTGTGGTAGCCTTCACCACTTATGAACTGCTCTGCCATGCCGTCAGAGAGATGAATGCTAATAATACATGAGTACTCCATGTTCTCAAAAACTACTTTCATGGAAGTTGGAGTCGGAATTCCGGGCCACCGTCATGAGGTGTGGGTTTGTAGTGACTTTTTGTATGTTTATACTATTCTGTACTTGGTGTGTAATATACTTATGTTTGCTATCACGTAACTTTAAATGGTATCAGGATTCCACGAAGAAATTACAGTTTTGATGTATTGAAGATTTCTAACGTTAAGTCTAGTTCTTAGCCATAAACGTTGTGGTGCTTTCATAAATAAAATGCGGTAAATTTGTACTATTATTTATTATACACATCTTTATTGTCTTTGGTTCCTTAATTAACGGCTTTATTACAAATTATAACAAATACCTTTTGTTTATTGAAGTCCAGAAATCACATACATGTGTGGCTTACAAGTGTGATTGTAGTATTCTTACAATCAACTGTGTACGTTATAATATTTAAACTATGCATTGATGGAAGTATGACTTTTTTAATACCACTTGGGTGGCAAACAAGCATGCGGCCCGCCTGATGGTAAGCGGTTACGCCTATGGACGCTTGCAACACCAGGGGTATCACTCGCGCGTTGCCGACCCTGCAGGAATCTTTTCATATACTGATACTTATGCCTACTATGACAATGTACTAGTGTATCCTTGCAGTTGAAAAAATAATTGCTAATATTATCTTGATTATAAACGTGATGTTTGACGGAGCCATTTTGTTGACTGTAAGTGATTTTCAATTACATCGTATCATTATAATTCCTGTTTTTTCTGAAGTTTCTTTGTGTCTTTCTTTCTTATTTCTGATGTGCGGATTCTTAACACTAATCCTGTAAAAAATAACATGTCTATAATAATGCCATTGTGTTACGCTACGTCGACATACGGTCGCCTAATCGTAAGTAATAGAATATTTGCACCATGTAAAAGAACACCTTTTATATTCATCAGGCGCTTTGCTTTTACTATTTATAATCATAAATGAATAGTGCGAAGGAGACATTTGTCTATGCCTTAGTAGAGTCTTAAGGTATATTAACGGTTCGTAACACAGCCCTTTTCAGGTAGGTAAATACACCTAGCTTTGACTCGCGGCTTCAATCACGTATTTTTTTAAAGGTATTTCCTAGATTATTCCTGGACTAAAACATACCATATGTAGTAATCCAGCTAATTATATATCTCCATGCCAAATTTCATTTAATTCACTTTAGTCGTTTTAGCATGAAAGAGGAACAAACAACCTCGCAAATCGCACTTATCTTACAAAATGTTACTAATATTATAAATGTGAAAGTTTGTAAGTTTGGATGTTTGCGGTACTTTTACGGCCAAACGGCTGAACCGATTTGGCTGTAAGTTGAAATGGTGATAGTTTATACCTAGGAATGGGACATAGGCTACTATTTTTTATTTAAATCCTGAAAAAATTAAATTTCTTATATTACATATAATGTATGGTGCTCTTTCACGGTATAGCGGCTGAACCCATTCTATCAGGAAAATTTCCAAAGCTCCTTTTTCGAACTCCACGCGGGCGAAGCCGCGGGCATAAGCTAGTAATATATAAGATAGACGTATAATGACTCAAAAGGTCGATGAACCAACCTTAATCTACAAATTAATGATCATTGATTCAGTTCCAGCCATGTAGCGACTCGCTCTCCCACCCGTGCTCTTCCTTCACCGGTACGAACACTTTCTTCTCCACTTCGACGTGCTTCACCACCGGCACCGGCACGTGCTGAACCACTGGGTAAGGCACGTGCTTGAAAATCGGCACCTCTTTGATCACTTGCACTTCCTTCACCACTGGCACGTGAACGGGAACGTGCACCTTGGAGACGTGATGGTGGTGAATAGTGTGGATCTTGTAGGGCACGTGGATGGTCACGTGTTTGCTGCAAAAGAGAAGTAGGTTTTTCATATTTATTGATTTTATTTAAGCTGCGGTAGCCGAGTGGTTCGAGTAGTTGCCTGCAACACAAAGATTGTAATTTTTCTCAGCTTAAGTACAGAGATAAGCCACACGACGAGCTTTACGGTGAAGTAAAACATCGAGAGGAAACCTTCATACGATTTAGAAGAAATTTAAAGGCGTATGTGTAGCTTGAGTAACAGCGAATGACTATCTCTATATCTCCGGCGAAAAGTGAGTGTGGGTACTACCTATACGCCTCTTCCTACCTTTTACGGGATCCCTTATTGGAAGGTGTAACAAGATATATATCTCGTACATTACTTTCCCTAAAAATTAGCAAAGCGAAGTATTTTATTTTGCGAATTAATAGATCTGTACTAATGCTCCGGTTTAGGTATGCTATCTCACTGCCGAGTGCTTAACGTGTTAGCTGCTTTATTATGAAGAGCACGCAACGGTTGGTTTTTCTCCGAGGGTACAGCTGGGAAGCGAGCGATTTTCTATGTGGTGTAATCAAGAGTAATTTGCAGTCTGCCGGCACATTTGCGTAACCCATGCATTATGATTCAGTTTGTGAATGGCGCTTGCATAGTTTGTCGGGTATTACACTATCACAGTCGCGGAAAGTTACTTGCCCTAATTCGAAATCTTCCACTCATTATGGGACATGGGATCGACCCGCGATTACAGAAAGCCAGGCGGGTCATGATCATAGTGGTTATACTAACTGCATATACCTTTAACGATATTAGGATAATGGGATATATGCAGTTAGTCATATAGATATAAAACACCCGTAATATAAGTATGTTATGTATGAGATAACTGGAGCAGTCTTACGAATAAGGTGTTATGCAATTGTTACAACTAAATGATTGTTATATAATATAATCTGCGTATATCAACGAATCAACGAATTTACAGTATGTATGAACGTTTTACAATAAGTACATGTATCTAGCACATTGTTTTGATGTAAGTGTGTGTGTGGGTACTACCTATACACCTCTGCCAACCCTTTCGTGGACCTTCGTGGAAAGGCGTGAGGATATATTTTTTATATTTTTATTTATAACTATTTGAAATTATTTTGTGGCATAAAAGCCGTGGTGGCCGAGTGGTTCGAGCAGTTGCCTGCGACGCAAAGGTCGCAAGTTCGAATCCCGACTGTACCAATGAGTTTTTCTGAACTTAAGTACAGTGATTAGTCACACCACGAGCTTTACGGTGAAGGAAAACATCGAGAGGAAACCTGCATACGTCTGAGAAGAAATTCAAAGGCGTATGTATAGTCGTGCTGGAGTAACGGCGATGGACTCGCCATCTGTCACGTTGGCACCTAATATACCTCTGGCGGAAAGTGGGTGTGTGGGTATTACCTATACACCTCTGCCTACCCCTTCGGGGACCCTTGTGGGAAGGCGTGAGGATATATTATTATTATTATTATTTTGTGGCATGTTCTGCCCTGTCATTTCGAAAAACGGCGTAAATCCAATGTTATTTAATCAAAATGTACGTTACGCAAATAATCTCTTGTTTAGCAACAGGAACCGGAACTACGCTCCTACTCAACTAAGCTAAAAGATATTTGTATTGAAAACACAGCCTTTCACTAACCGGATTACTTATACATCTCGAAGACTAACAAAGAGCCTAATTAGGTTCACTGTTAAGTTGATATTGTATTATATTTAATTATGTCTTTTTCAAATTTGAAAAATTGCTACAATACATGCTCACATTATTAAGGACTAACTTTGTCACGCAGCGTCACTCGCGATAAATTGTATTTAGGGGTCATGTGACACGAAAAATGTGACATACGTGTTTAGTTTACGTCGACTCTTATTACACATTACTATGAGTTATCCCTCAGGTTCTCTCTAACCTAACAGACCTTTCCTTCTCTTCGAAAAATATCAGATGAAACACAAATGCATGCCTTGAAAATCGTGAGTTCATGTTTATACTACTAATATTATAAATGAGAAAGCTGAATGAGAATGATTATTAAGGATATGTTTCATTCCAGAAAAAAAAATCTACAGATCTAATATATAACGAACCTTGAGCGTCTATTCAGCACTAGTAACCGAAATCGAACGTTGCTTTAGATATTACAAGGTCTAATATGCAGTGCACCCAAACAGAGGTAAAGAGCTTACTTCTTACGGACATTATTCGATCGGAACCCACCATAGTAATTACGTAAAGAACAAGTTCCATGCGTATAATGTTTATTGGATTGTGATGTGACGTTATGTAACTGGCATTTAATACGTGAGGAATTGGACCTGCTGAAAACGGTTGGTATTAACCTGCGATTATAGATGACAGATGTTACTTAACCCCGGCGAAATGAGGTTCGAAATGAAAGGTAACGCCGCTGGGCTAAAAAGAATCCGTATCTTTGTCAACACTCACAATATACTCATGTAGGTACCGAACTTCGGACACATGTATCGCCTTCCCACAAGTTTTTCCAAGAGGGTAGACAGCGATCTTTAGGAACCTACACTCCTTTTATATTTTTCTTTTCGCAAGAGATATATTTTTAAATGCCAACGTGACAGATGGCGAGTCTATCACCGTTTCTTAAGCATAACTAAACATACGTCTTTGAATTTCTACTCTAACGTATGCAGGTTTCCTCTCGATGTTTTCCTTCACCATAAAGCTCGTTGTGTGACTTATCACTGTACCGGAATTTGGATTTACCTATAGCCGGAATTCGAACTTGCAATCTTTGTGTTACTGGCGACTGCTCGAATCACTTAGCCACTACGACTTTCTTTATACAATAATCAGATGGCATACACGCGCTTTTCTGACCCAGAAATAAAGTTTAACGTTTATTCGTTTAACGGTGGACGTTTACTCGCTAAGAGTATTATCGTGCCTATGCTTACATATGCCTATAGACCATAGGCATTGTAAATCTTAGGGTTTTCACAGCTAACAGTTTACCTGCAGTCTTCAGTAATGTAGCAATGCCCGTTCAACTCTAATTCAGGAGAGAGAGAACAGGAGTTCCGTTGTAATCCTCTTTTAAATCCCGACTTATTCGTATAACGTGCATTGCACAAATTGCTTATTCTTACACAGCAGAAACCATAATTATCCACGTAATGAGAGTATATACGTGTTATGTACTTGTATTTTTATACATGAGATCTCAGTATGAACCACAATCAGTTTTATTGCGTAACAATAAGGTATCAAACCAATAAAATAACTATTACCGCCGTGATTCGTCTTTATGGCTGGCTATAGTAGTACAAATTATACGTCATTACCAAATGAATATTCAAATGAAATTCCGACATAACTGTTTCGGATAAAGACATAAAGATGCGAAATCCGTTAATAAAGTGTGAGTAGCATTTTATGATTAACCCCACGAGCTTTATGGTCAAGGCAAACTCAAGAGGAAACCTGCATACTTGAGAAGACTTTAAATTGGTTGCGCTTGAGAAACGGCGATGGACTCGCCATCTGTCACACCTAAATATTTTTAATCAAATGATATTGTTGTTAGTCCTATGTAGGAAGATGTGGAGATATTCGTTTTGAATTAATTATAAAGTATAGGCACATATTATGACTTGCTACCTACTACTATTAAATTGGTCATTTTTCTTTGCCTCGTTCCGTTTCGGCCTTGACATAAATTATATAATCTTTTTCTTCTTAGTTCGGCTACTATTGCACGACATAAAAGGTAGCAGTTCTTTTTTTAACTATTAAACTTGAACCTCAACATTCTTTGATATCTCATTTTTGGTTGTTGTTTTTATTCGTTAGTATTCTCGTTTTGGCTATTGTACGTACACATCCATTCAATAGCATAACCGTTGATCAAAGATGATGGTAATTCGAATGTTATGAGTATGAATGTTTGTGACTCAATCACGCCAGAACGGCTGAACGGAAATGAATGAAATTTGGCACTGCGATAGATTATTAGCTGGATTAGCATAAAGGGTATGTTTTGTTCCGAAAATAAATTTAGATAAAATGATCCTGATGAAATCTTTATGCGGGTGAAATCGCGCGGTATTACTAGAGAATAGTTTCAGAGGATGCTGTAAAGTTGTAAAAAAGTATCGAGGTGGGACTTACTGTCCGCCGCCGCCTCCTGGGGTAGGCACGGCTACCGCTGCAGCGACCACGAGTGAGAGTAACTAAAAAGAGAAAAAGTATTAGAAAACATTTATGTATATGATGACTGTTCAATCACTTGACCTCACAACACTTAACTTGCGTCACTAAAGTACAATTAATTTCGATTTCTGCGTTACAATTATTAAATGTATGTTTAATACACTCACAGCGAATTTAGCGTACATCTTTCTTGAAATTGCTGGACTGATCTCAGTACACACGGCCTGCTGTATTGGCTGACTTTCTACTTATTCCGAGCGCACCACAGCTTATATAGTCAACGTTTGAGAGTCCAGCTCGCTGGTTGCATCATTGAGCCCCTTAGTTCATCCCTACTAACCCGTGCAACCCGCCTATTTTAGAAAGGTGTACGTTTGTCTGCTCGCGAAGTAGAAAGGCGGTTTTCATTTTGGTGGGGTTGCCACTAGTGGTGGTAAGCTGTCTGAAGAACTACGTGTGATGGTAGTTTTTTAACTTTATTTAGACCTATATGACATAGTGCGTGAGTGATGTTGTGCAAGTAGGTACTCGATTTTCTTTCCTACGAGTTTATTTCCATTACGTTGTCCTGTGTTACGTACGCTGACGGGTTTGTTTACATGCCTTCAAATTTTACCGACAAACTGGTATTGAGTTGTTGTTAAAGGGTTAAAATGTATTTGTTAATAGTAAAATCATCGATCCTTTATTGTTTGTGTCGAGTTTATTTATTAAATTCAACTTTTTTCTTGAATATAATTTTTGTTTGTAATACCTAACTAAATACATTTTCTTATCATTATTATAATAGTTTTAAAGTGTAATTTATAATTCATGTTAGCATAGTCGTACAATACGATTCTTGGAAACGAAATTAGGTTGTATTAGTGCCTCGTGAAGCTAACAATATAAAACAAACAAATATGAAAACTCTACTCTTTCTGCCTACCCCACGAACGACGGAATTTATATTGTATATTCGATTAAAAATTTATCAATTCTAGCGGTAGTGCTACTAGACATACTGGCTGTGTCCTGTGGTTGTGTGATCCACATAAGATATTAATAAATAATTTTAATATATTAATAAAAGAAAATATAGCCTACTCACTCAGGGTGTATGTAGCTTTCCAATGGTGAAATTTTTTTTTAAATCGGCACAGTAGTTTTTGAGTTTATTCGTTACAAAAATACACACACACACACACACAAATACAAATCTTTCCTCTTTATAATATTAGTACCTATAATAATATAGTAAAGTGCCTACGTTTTAATTTTGCTAAAAGTCTCTGTGTCCCTTTTCATCCAATTCTTTTCATTGTTGCGAAAAAGAGGAACAAATAACCTCGAAAACTTTCGTATCTATAAAATTTATATGAGCGAGATGATAAACGACTCCCGTATATCAAGTTCATTTGTTCTATCCCGTCCCGTATATCAAATTCACTTGTAAAAGCCGTGTTGAGGAGATGAGAGAGAGATGATGAGAGGAAACCTGCATACGTTTGAGAAGCAATTCAAAGGCGTATGTATAGTCGTGCTTGAGTAACGGCGATGGACTCGCCATCTGTCACGCTGGCACTTAAAATATATCTCTGGCGAAATGTGCCTCTGCCTACCCCTTCGGGGAACCTTGGGAGAAGGCGTGAGGATATATAATGCGTAATGTAAACATAATGTTGCGGTAGTTAATAGCCTTCCAGAGTCTATAGCGCCATGGTGCAACATCATAAACGGTCAGTTGCCCTTTGAAGACGCCGGCGCCGCTAGTAAAAGTAAATCGCCGCATCTGACCACAAAAACGTTTATCTCGATTTCGTATACGATTTTCATAGTCTTATTAATGCCTCAGCTATATAGAACTGAGATATTTTTGAAGAATGGTGAGAAAATAATTATAGTACTACTAACTGTCCCGCCCAGCTTCGCTTGGGTGAAAAAGTTAAGCTTCCTGAAACACGATCGCAGCGCCACCTATCGGGTCCAATTGAGATGATTGAAGCTATCCTATCTTTTAAGTTGGATCAAACTGCACACGGTGTGCAAATTTGATTGAAATCGGTTAAGTAGTTTAGGAGTCCATCGCGGAGAAACAACGTGACACGTAATTTATATATATTAAGATAAAAATTTGTCCCTCGTGGTGTAGGTAGAGAGAGTAGACCGCCAGATCTCGCTAGGCTTTCAATTCACTTCATCCGAATGCATCAGTTCGTTCATACATGCTCGCCGGTTTCGATTACTCTCGTTTTTTACATCACCCGTTCTTTCATAAGTAAAAATATGTAGGCTATCATGATATAACTTGCATAATAAAGTCACATTTGATTAAAAACAATGGCTTTGTATATTTTTTGCGTGTTTATTTATAATGACTAATTACTTATTAAACAAAAAGTATAAATTTAATTAATTTAATTTAACACTTAATGGCGCTCCATTCTCTATTTTCGTCGTGAGTCAGTGCAATGACGATATTTATTTCCTTCTTTTTTTTATGTTCTCTTGTAGCGTGAGCTCTTGGGACTTTTCCTACTTAACCGGGCAATGGCGAGACCAAGGCTCCAGACAGGCACTTATAAGGTGCCTAGCAAACACAGCTAAGGGCACCTCCTGAGGGGATCAAACCTTGGCTTTGAGTGTTGCTGGACCGCGGTCTAGGGAACTGGGCTGGGCTGGGAATGCGATGACGTCATAGCTAGGCTGTTTCTTGTAAGTAATATGAATCATACTCTTCCGTCCCTCGCACTCCCTCTGCGCTCAACGATCTCTTGGAGTCCAACTCTGATTGCGATTTGTTTGCGGATGGATGGCAGACTATTATGTCGGCATGTCTGGAGTATTGGGAGGCGAATGTATGAATGTTGTTTAATATATTTTCCTTTGTGTGTATATATACTGTGTATAGGTATAGTTCTCCTTATTGTGTACTGTATATATCGTGTACTGCATTTAGAGTAATTGGCTACTGGCTATTCTAATGTGTATTCTAATAATGAGAAGTATATGTATACGACGAAGAACGTTAACATCGCGAAGAAACCATGTGTTTCAGAAGTATATAGTCGTGTACCTACTGTTTTCACTCGCAGCATATGACAAGACACCCTATTTGGAGTAATTGGACCTTGCAGAAAAGAAGACAGAATAATTAGGTTATTACGATATACTTACACGGAAGAGGAAAGCGTAACGGTATCGTATCACATGTCTATAATATACATTAAATCACTCTGTCATATACATATCACTCTGTCACACTTTCCGGCAGAGATATATTTTAGGTGCCAACGTGATAGATGGCCAGTCCATGGATTTTACTCAAGCACGACTATACATACTCCTTTGAATTACTTCTCAGACATATAATGTATAATAACGTATACGTTAAAAACTAAGTAATAAATATTTTATGTATATATTTAAAATTAAAATTATTTGATAATTCATCGACAATATTATTTTATATAACATAATCTCATTATTCATCTTTATTTCAAATAACTCTATTAAATTACAATTTTAAATATAAAATCATATTTAAAAATATCATATTTATTATTAATCGATATAAAATATATTATTTGATACTTAATCGATAGTATAAAAAGTAGAAGATAGGAACACATCTAAAAAGTAACATGTCTGCAAACCCACTGTCTGTTATACAAGTCTCTATGTATGAATGAAAATACACTTCAATGTAGTTTTAAAATGTCTGTGCCTTATGCATTCACACTAACTAATAAATGAATGTGACGTAAGTACACCGTATAAAGCTAAGCTCACATTGAATACTAGACAGATACACTATATAGATACACCTATAGATAGTGCCATCGACGAAGACGCACCCCACTATTCTTCCTCATAGTTTATAACAGTACCTTCCACTAATGTTGAGTATTATCGGTACACACTGATTACCTATGACTGCACACGCACACTACAATGCGGGTCGCTAATCAAATATATTTGTGTTAATGTTGTGGGGTGGGCGAGTGAACATTAACTCGGAAACATTTATAGGTTCTTTTCAGAATATATTACTGAGATTTCAAAAAAAAATACTGAGATTCTATGTACTTGTATAATTTCAGTCTTTGCAGCAGATTTTTTTCCGAAAATTTTATGTTAAAAAAATAAATTTTGGATTATTTTTTGACCATTATTATTTTTTATTTAATTCCTTTAAATGTTCCCTTTCACATATATTCTGTTTTCAGTCTCCCTGTAGATGTCAAATCTAATTTTACACTAGTATAAAAAGTAAAAGTATTTAATATAATGTCGTTCAATAAGTGTCCTTTGTTTGCTTGCTTTGAGAGATTAATTTAAAAAAATAATTTGTATTAAATTTTACAGTCCCAAAAAGGATGGCTGTGCTGGCAGAATCAGGTCCAATGATCTATTGTGCTGCTAGCAACTTCACCTCACATAAACTTCCGAGAGTAATAAGCTGTGATAACCGCATCCATTGGATTATTTACAGCTTTTTTCAGGGGTCGACTATAATGACTGCTATTGATAAAAAATCATAAAAATATATATTTTTTTCCACTCCCAATATATATAAATCCATCATTAATTACCCAACTTCAGGTAAGGAGGTTAATCTGTTGCGTGTACTTAAAAAGTTGTGTTGTGTTGCGCTTAGCGAATTTAAAGATATATTATGTCATGTTACAAATTATACAATATAGCATTCCTATTTTTTTTCATATAAATGTGTACAGAGGATGACGTCAGTTCGTTTCGGCCTGCTACATTTATGTACAAGCAGTTTCCTAGAATAAATTACGATTATTTAATCTACATTTTAAAATAAACTAGACAGCAGTGTCTATCAGTTTCCTTATATAATAATAATATGTATGAATTTCTAAAACTCAATTGAATACAATTATTACGCCATATTAACTGTGCAAAGTGTGTACTTAACGATGCAAAAAATTGCCTGTGTTCAAAAGACTTCCATCCACGTAATTTTTTTTATATATTTCTTTTTTACTTTTACCAGTATTTTTTTTCTTTAGCGACTTTGTTCGTTCGATTCGGGTGACTTCGGACACTCGGAATATTCAGAATTGGTCAGAGACATTTCATAGCATTTTATCTATCTATTTTAGTTTTATTTGTATATTTGCAGCTTTAACATGAAGTGTTATTGTTATAATTTAATTCAAGAAAGGGACGTATGTATCTCTTTCGTCCAAATTAATAACAATAGCAAGTCGTGTTAAGGCCCCGAGCCCGGCGATTGAGTATGAGTAAACAATTCATGTTCGAAATGTGTACCCAATTCGATTTGTTGATAAATATGGCAGCTAAGCGAACTTGTTTGGAACGAAGTTCCTTATCGCGCGTTGTGAAAGGGGGCTAGACGGAAAAAATTCTTACGAAAAGTTGTCACGACACTTTTTGACTTCACGAGTCTGTCTGTCTCTCTCTCTCTCTTATAGAAAGCAAATTTTTCGTCTCGCTTGAATGCGATGTCACTCGAATTTGCACCTTAAAACTACGTTGATAGGATCTCAGCGTCGTTACGATATCACTGCTTACAGTGCGAAGGCGATGAGAGCGGGTAATACGTTCGGGATCACTCCGGCCGAGTTGAGTCGAGGGAATCCGAAGTATTACGAATATTATAATCCGATATATTTTGGATGGTCACTAGAGATATTAGTTGACTGAGAAATATTAGCATATCATAGATGGCCAGATTCTAATAAATGAATACGTCAAATATTAGTGATATCTTAACTAATACTAATATATCAGCAACACCACTAGCCATTATTACGCGCGAATTTGCACGGATTGTTTTGTTATGGTAATTTATAATAAAAAATAAATACTGCGGTATTTCTGCTGGTATTGATGGTATTGGATGACGATGCTGGCAAGTTAAGTTTCACTTATTTTAGTTCTTTTTTTTGCTGTATATTTATAACCCCCGTGTGAGTGACGTGTGCTTCTTGAACTTCGTTCCATCCGGGTGTCCCTTGACACCTCTCAAGCTTTTTTTTTTATAACGTTTTGGAGTAAATTAGTTAAACAGTGGATACAATCCACTGTTTAAACTGTATTATTATGGTTTTATTACCACATAATTACATACATATATACTCTCTGCCTACCCATTCACTGCAATACACTACCACTTTCCGCCAGAAATATAATTTAGGTGCCAACGTGACAGATGGCGAATCCATCGCCGTCACTCAAGCACGACTATACATAGGTATTAGGTACGCATTTGAATTGCATCTCAGACGTATGCAGGTTTCCTCTCGATGTTTCTTTTCCCCGTAAAGGTCATGGTGTGACTCATTTGTACAGTCGGGATTCGAACTTGCAATCTTTGTGTTGCAAGCAACTACTCGAACCACTCGGCGACCACGGTTTTTTATATTTGTAATCTATTTATACCGGACATATACGTACGTGGCAGATGTAGTGACAAAAATTGAGAAAGGTATGCTGAGATGGTTTGGCCATGTCGAGAGAATTAATGAAGAACGATTGACGAAAAAAGTGTATAAGGCGAGTGTGAATGAAAGTGTTGGAAGGGGTAGACGTAGACGGGCGTTTCGAGACCAAATTAGGGACGTCTTGAAAAAAGGCCAGGTCAAGAGTACCCTAAGCCGAAGAGCATATATGAAAAGAATAATGAAAGTGGACGAAGCGAAAGAAGTATGTAAGGATCGTAGCAAGTGCAAAGAAGTGGTCTGCCTACCCCTAACGGCAAGAGGCGTGATTATATGTATGTATGTATATACATGGCATGTATAGCTTTCATAGGGTTGCGGTTCTATTCCCGCCGGCTCTACCAGTGTAAAGACAGGGGGCAGCGCTGCATCAATAACGTCTGCCAACGTCTACTGGAACTTACAAGGGGACAACCCTTACGGATGCAAAGCTATCATTTACTACCTACTTTCTACCACCGCACCTCTCGCCACCGACCCCGCGTTGTTCATCCCCATACCGGATAGGTACAGTCGCAGCAGAAGGCACAAGCTGCTAGCCGCAGTGCCGTACCGTGGCCCGCGTCCCCTATCTGGCGCTCCCTCTCTGCGCTCAACGCTCTCCTCAGTGCGACCTCTTTGCAGATGACTGTGGTCGTATATCACTCGAGTGTCTGACTTTTTGTGAAAGGGATGTACCTATGATGATTTTATTGATACTTTCTTCTTTTTTACTTCTTTTGTTACTTGTGTGTATTGTGTATTTGTATTGTATATGGTCTTTGTGTCTTTTTTTAACAAATGTAATTGGTCGCCGTTTTTGTTAAATAAATAAATACCGTGGAACCAAACAGGTCTTACACTGTGCGGTCTCAAAGAAGTTTCCTTCCGGTTTTCTTCCGTTTCCGTTTCCAACAGCACAACGTTTTCAAACCCGGGTATATCTGGGAAGAAATGTGGGAGCTATTATACCAGTACCTAGACTACCCTCCGCCTCAGTAGCAGTGCATAATAGACGTTCATTAATATTGGCCGTCCGCCGCTACAAACACCCTTACGAATTCTTAATTTTTACATGACTACAGTAGAATAGTAGATAAATTCGCCTTGAATCCATTGAAATGCGCTACTCAAGGGAATAAGTGATACAACTTATAGTATTCAAAAAACGCGTCATAAATATTTATTACCTCGGATAGCCACAGAATCGTCAGATTTCCATTGCAAAACCAACTTATCTCTGCGTGATTCTTTAAATATTGTAAACTTAACCACCTAGACATAAGGTTCATAATAGAGCACGCTCAAGATTTCACCGTTGCTGTATTTCATGATTTCATGACCAATTTCGTCGATGTTAATACAGGCAGGGTGGCGCAAGGTTAGCGCGATGAGCTTCAGAGCTCAGAGGTTCGTGGTTCAAGTCCACGCCCTGCCGGGTGATACATTCATGGACTTTTGGTTTTTGCTATTTAAGACTATTTTATGGCTTTTTTTACTTTTCTGTAGTGAATGCTATGTACGCGTCACATTTTGAGTGATGCTGTTTGCACGTACAGCTGCTCTTGCTTTCTTGCTGTAAGCGAACTTTATTTTTATAACGTTTTGGAGTAAATTAGTTGGATTTTATCCACTGTTTAAACTGTATTATTATGGTTTTATTAACACATAATAACATTTTTTTTTATACAACAAGAGTGGCAAATAAGCATACGGCCCACCTGATGGAAAACGGTTACCGTAGCCAATTTACGCTCACGATACCGAAGTATCACTTGCGCGTTGCCACTCTGTGTTCGGAGAGTTATAGTGTGTTGACAGCATAATGGATTTAATCCCTCTGCTTCCAACACAATGTAACAATCCTCCCCCCTCCCCAAGGAGCTCATTACTGGAAACCTTATTCACCGCGTAGGAACACAACACAAAAAATTGTGTTATTTGGCTACGGACTTCCATAAGGTGGAGGTCCTGCCCCAGTCGGGCAGCTCCAAATTCGAACGAGAAACCCGTTATGCCCTACCTCTCTTAAATACTCTCTCTCATACATATATACTCTCTGCCTACCCCGTTAGGGACTTGGCGTGATGATATGTATGTATGTAAT
This sequence comes from Drepana falcataria, assembly GCA_945859725.1. Taxonomy (NCBI): domain Eukaryota; kingdom Metazoa; phylum Arthropoda; class Insecta; order Lepidoptera; family Drepanidae; genus Drepana; species Drepana falcataria. The sequence continues at coordinate 10,148,258 of OX243921.1, forward strand.
TACATACATAGAAATACGTGACACCGCGTATTTCGTAAAAATGCATAAATTTTAAAAGATACATACCTAATATCATATTTTTTATTTATATTTTTCTCCATATCACAGGCAACAGTCAGCTGTTATCCGGCCAAGTATAGCTGAATGTAAAATTCATTAGTTTAAATATTTCTAAGGTATATGTTTGACAAGGGACTCAACTTAGTACACATTATTATTGGAACGAGAGATCAGTTTTATCCTAATAAATCGTCGGGCGAATTAATATTACGACACAGATGGACGGCTGCGACTCGTGAACCGTATATATACGTATGCTAACTTTGAAGTGAGTATATATATATATATATATATATATACTACATGGGTGGCAAACAAGCATGCGGTCCGCCTGAAGGCAAGCGGTTACAGCCGCCTATGGACACTTGCAACACCAGGGGTATCACTCGCGCGTTGCCGACCCTGCAGGAATCTTTTCACACCCTAAGCGATGAACCAGATAGTCGTCCTTAAGACGACATCTACTCGTCAAGGAGATTCAGCTCAGACATACATATTAGTTGCATAGCAATTAAGTTTAGGAGAACTTGGTACCGGAATTTGAAGCTGCAATATTCCCATGCTGACTGATCTCAGCCAGGGCTCTATATAATAAAATCGGATATTTACGTAAAAGATCTTGTTATATCAGCATTGACGACAAAATTGAGGAAGTAAATCGACTTTTTTGTAATGTAAGTTATTAAAACTAACGGTTTCACTCGAAATTCATATATGTATATAATATATAATAATAAATCCTCACGCCTTCCCGCAAGGGTCCCCAAAGGGGTAGGCAGAGGTGTAGGTGTAGGTAATACCCACACACCTACTTTCCGCCAGAGATATATTTTAGGTGCTAACGTGACAGATGGCGAGTCCATCGCCGTTACTCAAGCACGACTATACATACGCCTTTGAATTGCTTCTCAGACGTATGCAGGTTTCCTCTCGATGTTTTCCTTCACCGTAAAGCTCGTGGTGTGTCTAATCACTGTACTTAAGTTCAGAAAAACTCATTGGTACAGTCGGGATTCGAACTGACGATCTTCGCAGGCAACTAAGTACTCGAACCACTCGGCCACGACGGCTTTTATATATATATAGAAGAATAATGATTATAGCCTTGCTCCCATGCGCTCAAGGAGTTATCCGAAACATTGAAATAACCTTGGAACCACAAAGGGGTGGTATCCGTTTACCATCAGGCCAACCGCATGCTTGTGTGCAAACGGTGTGGTATAAAAATAAATTATAGGTACTAATGTGACAGATAGCGAATCCATCGCCGCACTGTACACTGTAGCAAATTGTCTCTGAAGTCTGTGAACTCAGGCTATGGCAGATTCCACCACTGTGACAAACAGGATGCTTCCTAAATTACTGACAACTTTATAATACATACAAATCATACATATCATCACGCTGAGTCCCCAACGGGGTAGGCAGAGAGTATAGAGCGCCAGTTCTCTCTAGACTTAGATACTCTTTCGCTTCGTACACATTCATCAGTCTCTTCATACATTCTCGTCGGTTTCGAGTACTCTTGACGTTCCCGTCCTTGAGCGTCCGATCGATTATAACTTAACTTTATAATAAAGTCAGACTTTATTCTAATTCAGCGTGAGCACTAGTATATCTAGATACAATATCGTCGTTAACGTCACCTGGTCCCGCCTGATTATCAAGAAGAGCAGGAAGACACATTACTCAATGCGTAGGTAATCATTATATACAAGTACGTAACTTGGTACATATGTATATAAAAAGTACGAATGTTTTTATTGCCAATAGCCACTATGACGTAACGAGACAACTATCACACCGATACTTATTTATATTCTGAAGTGCATATACGTAAACTGGCAGTTACAACTGTAGCCACGGCCGATTGGATCGAGCTATCGCCTGCTACACACAGATAGCAAGTTCGGATCCCGACTGTACCAATGAATTTCTCGGGACTTAAGTATCTACAGTGTTTAGACGCAGAAGGAAGCTCATATAATTGAGAATAAATTCTAACACGTATGTGTATAGACGTACTTGACAAACGGCGAAGGACTCGCCATCTGTCACATTGGCACCTAAGATTATAACTTCAGCGAAATATGGTTATTAAACACTTCTGTGTACGGCTTCGGGGAACGTAGCGGAAATGTCGACCCGACATTCTGTTTCATCTGAATTAAAATAATCATATCTGATAATTGCCTTGGTGCAGGCAAATGTCGACTTTAAAGAGCCGAACTTCCCCGTTTACTATCACTTGAGGACAACGCGTCGAGTACAGTCGCGTTTTAATTCAACCTCGATCACGTACAGGCGAGTCCACTTGTGACTCGGAATGTGGGTTGCGTAACTGATGATCTTACCTTAAATATCGTTCCGTATTCCGCTGCAACGATGACCAATTGCATACGAAATTAGTGCGGTGTAGATTTAGCTTAGCTAGGCTTAGCGTAGTTTGGGTGTACCAGCAAGGATGTCCAGCTAAGAAGTGTGCTTAAAGCAGCTGTCCACGGTCAATGAGTATAATGCCGCTTGGTCGTCGTCAGGGCTCCTGACAGCCAAGGTTGAGGTCGCGGGTTCGATTCCCGCTCAGGGCAGATATTTGTGTGATATAATACCGAATCCCATTCTCGAATCCACCTGAAGACACACAGAAAATTTCATTGAATTCGGTCCAGCCGTTTACGTGGAGTTCAGTGACATACACCCGTACAGAAGAAATATATATATATAAATATAAAGATATGCGCGCAATGTGGTTGAATGGATGACATTGACCTTTTAATTTTTCTATTGATACGAGACGACAATACAGGCGAGAAGACCTGGTCAACAAATCTGTGGACTGGCCAACACAAACACCTGGAAATCATAGAAGAAGGCCTTGGCCCAGCATTGGTATGGACTAGGCTAACGACAACAACGAGAAATAGATATAAACCGGATTGTATATTGTGTCAAAGTTTGAGCTCAATCATTTTAGAACTTGTAGAGTTTTTAAACTTATATTTACTTAGCTCAGTGTTAAACTTGCCGAGAGGCTCATTAATGGAAATTTCGATGAATAAGTGAATAGACAATTAAATTGCTTTTTGGTCTTATTTGTAATCTTTACGGCGGTAGAATGCGCATGGAATTTAAGATATGTTTGCTGATAAAAACGTAATATTTTATTTCAAGCATGAATTACAATATTTTAACTGTAATGCAATTTCCTGATTCTTACGTAGCCGACTGTTAATCATGTACATATATATATGTACATATATTCGTTTCATAGTGAGTCGTTTAATAGTGAGTAATACCTAATAATATTCACTATTAAACGACATTTGACATATATTCCTAAGTATAGAAATTTTTCTGATAATCCTAACAAAACATAAACTTGCAAGGTGTTTCGATTTCTCTGATGACAAGTGTTATAATGCATACATTATAATTAATATAATATTTAATTATAATTAATTATATAATTATAATATATCATAAATTTATTTTAAATTTAAGAGCTGGGCTCTTATCGGCGTCTCTGACACTTTTTCATTTTACTCATGCTTGTTAATCTTGGTCTTCAGCTTCCTCTCTACCTTTCCTAAGCTATTTAATAAATAACCATAAAAACAAAAATATTTTGACGAATTGAGAACCTCCAACTTCTTTTAAGCCGGTTGAAACAGTTGAAAGCTTACCAAGGATAGGAGCGTTAGGAGTACGCGATACTGGCGAGTATGTTTGAAGGACTGATGAATGTGGATGAAGCGAAAGAGGTATGTTAGTCTGAAGGGACTCGTCATAATATGCATGGAAATTTTTATCCACACTAAGCCTGTAAAGTAAGTACGGTGTAATAATTTTGCAATATATACTATCTTAACTTTATTTCGAAAACTGTAATTATTTTAGGCGGTAACCGTGACCGATTAAAATAGATAGGTACTTGAAGCACGCAATAGGTTACAGAAACATACACATTATTAATCAAAGTCCTCCGCCGCGTGTCTGTTTGTTCGCGATAACCTCAAAAACTACTGAATAAATCGTTATGCGGTTTCCAACAATTGACAGAGTGATTCACGAAAAAAGTTCAAGTGTATGATTTGTTAAGGTTTTGAGTGAACAATCTACGATAGAATATAACATGTAGGTGTTATAATGATACTTTACTCCGCGTACGAGGCCGGGGCGGGACGCTCGCAATATATAAAAACGAAAGTTTGTGACGATGTGTATCCTCTATCACGCGAAATTGGCACAAAGATAAATTATTTGTTGAATTAACACATAAAATATGTGTTATTACAGAAAAACGACAAATTAATCTTTCACGGGTGAAACCCCGGGACACAGATAGTTGTGGTATAAACACATACGTACCGATTAAACGCCGTTTGAAAGTAATTATCGCTTGGAGTTAAGAGCGAAAGGTTTCGGCCTGCCGGGAAATACAGGCAATAGTTGTATTCTGTGTGATATAACGTTATTAAATTTGAGTTTACCTCTGTCTTACGCAAGCTGCAGTATATAAGGATATCTAAACAATTACTCAAATGGTTATATAATTATATTATATCAATAGTGCCGGAGGCGGAGCGGTTCGTATAGTCGCCTCTAACAAACTTTGCAAGTGCGAGTCCCGTCTGTACCTAATTTTTTTCTGAAAAATCATAGCTTGCTTTTTACGCTGAAGGAAAACATAGAGCGGAATCAAAGACCTATGGAAAGACGTGCTTGAGAAACGGCAATGGACTCACCATATGTCACGTTAACACCTAAACATATCTGGGGCGTAAAGGGGATGCTAATACAGGGTGTATTTGCACCCTTATGGGAAGGCGAGAGATAAAATTTGTAGAAGATCAAGATTTCGTTGATTGTTATTCGATAAATATTGTAATATTGCCTTTACAATATTCAGACCGGTTATATGTGATTTTAGCAACATTTTGTCATATTTAATAGAGTATTCATTATGCGATACCTTGCCAACATCAATTAATGAGTTTCTACAAAGAAAATTGATCGTCACGCTATAGTGCCTTGCATATCAATAACGTCACACCACGAGCTTTACCGTGAATGAATAAATACATCGAGCGGAACCCGGCTTACGTTTGAGAAGAAATTAAAAAAAAAGGTTAAAAAAAACTGCTTATAAAAATATTTTTTTATAAGCATTAATGTTACGTTGGTGACATCACACACACATACACAGCGTTAACATATGGCATATAGATAGTGACCGCAGATCAGACGAAAAATGATCTTGGTGACACACAAGCCATGCAACAAACGAGAAGTGTCCCGAATGCTAAGCCGAGCATACCATATAGCTTCCATATTACCAAACTCCAAACGGGTTTAATTTCTTTGAGGATTTCGTATTCAAACATCTACTTGCAACACTTGTTCTTAAGTCACATTTGAACATTATATTATACGTGTTTTGGGAATACAACATTTATATTTCTTGTCTTTGGTTGTGAGAGAGACCTAGCAATAAGTTTTACGAATGCGAATATCTGTGTTTGTTCCTCAATAACTATTTAACGTAATTAAATGAAATTTAGCTCGATTTTTTTTTATTAGGACAAGCAATCAATTACTTTACTCTAACTCTACTTAACTCAATTACTGCATTAGGTTAAAACTGTGTCGCAGACACTAACACTCATCCCCAGAAAAATATGTTACAGAGTTCCTGGTTGAAAAAATAAACATTAAATGTATATAGATAATGCGTATAATGTTACATTCATACATACATATCATCGAGTCCCTAACGGGCTAGGCAGAGAGAATAGACAGCCAGTCGGGATTCGAACTTGCGATCTTTGTGTCGCAGGCAACTGCTCGAACCACTCGGCCAGCAAAGCCTAAATCTAACCTAAAACCTAAACATCCATCCAAGAATATAAAATTTCATTCTAATTATGAAATTTCTTTACTATTGGTTCAGCATTTTGGGGTTACTTACACACTTATAATATTAAGCCGAGAAGCCGTGGTGGCAGAGTGATTCGCGTAGTTGCCTGTAACACAAAGATTTCATGTTTGAATCCCGACTGTACCAATGAGTTCTTCTGAACTTAAATACTCTGATTACTCTCACCATGAGCTCTACGGTGAAGGAAAACATCGACAAGAAACCTGCACACGTTTGAGAAGAAATTCAAAGGCGTATAGTCGTAGTAACGGCGATGGACTCGCCATCTGCCACGTTGGCACCCAAAAATATATCTCTGACGGAAAGTGGGTGTGTGGGTATTACCTATACACTTCTGCCTACCCCTTCGGGGACCCTTGTGGGAAGGGGTGAGGACATATTGTTATATTATAATATTAGTTTGTATACAAATAAGTGTTTGTTTGTACGCTCTTCAATCTCTTAAACCTTTTACATGCACGTTGTCAAGAACACAGACAAAGTTATAGGCTATCTTTTGTTTCAAAACCAATCAATATTCACCTAGCAATAAATAGCCGTTTAATCGCGGGGCGCAACCGGCTCTTTATACATAAATATGCAGTTTCATACATACGATTAGTGTTTCCATACAATGTATACACCCGTAAAGTTACTATGCGAGTCGTGCGCGGTCTGTTTCGATAAATGGGGAGACGCGTCCGGGTACAGTAGAGTCGACAGGTGTTTTGAATTTACGCACATACATAGATATACGCCGTCCCTAACGGGGTAGACAGGGGAATTTGTTAGAGATCTATTTCGCTTCGTCCACATTCATCAGTCTCTTTAGACGTTCCCATTCTTGAGTGTCTGATCGATTTTATCTAGTTAGTTGTACCGTGGTCTTCCACTGGTTCTTGGTCATCCTTCCTTTGAATTTTACTACTATTTATATGTTGTAGTAACTATTAGTGTCTATGAACGGATGCAACACCAGAGAGGTCGCTCGCGCGTTGTAATGTTATACCAACACATTACAATACGCACAAAAAAAACAAACATTTTCACTGTACACATTGATACAACAATCCAACAAACGTCAAATACCAACCCAACAATGATTTCTACTACATAATAACTTTTGTAGTATGAATTTAATAAATAATAATCGATGCGGTTATGCACGCGACTGTCCGTCCGTAGTACGCACGTGGTCATTTCACTTGTTTCGCAACGCCATCTTGCGGGAATAATAATTAAATAAAAAGTTTTACATCATTGTGAATCTGGGTTTATATCGGTGACGTGTTACTAGCTCGTTTTATTCTAAGCGTGCTTATGACACCTAAGTACGAGAACCGGGCACTAAGCATTGCCTGTCTGCACATTGTCATCTGTATTAAGTCTCTTGCGTATGAAATAATGAAAGAAAATTCAGGTTTTATAATCACTGCTTTATTTATATCTTCACGCCTGTAAAGGTCACCCGAAGGGGGAGGCAGAGGTGTGCAATACACACATTTTCTCTAGAAATATACAGTACCTTAGAAAATATGTCAGTTGTTCAGATACATTACAGGGCACACAAGGTTTACATACATACATATAATCACGCCTCTTTCCCGTAGCGGTAGGCAGATTTGAAAGGAAGTAAATCAATAAATGGTCTACTTTAACGATAAAACTGCGAAACTTTTGTTACACGTAGAAACCATTTCAGTAATGTTTTCTGAAAAAACGTAAAGCCATGTCTCGGAGTGAGTACTGACTCCCTTCAATAATATTTGTTATCATTGCAACTACTTATTTGTTTTATTGCATGATCATGAGGTTATAATATTCATCATCATCATCATATCATCACGCCGAGTTCCTAAGGTGGTAGGTAGACATAATATTCACATGTCCTATAACTTCTACAAGACGGCAGTTCTATTTCGTGACGCAGGTTGGCACCTCAAATACCATATTTTAGATGCCCACAGAGCCATGTGATATATGCACCTATACCATCTCTGAAGTTGAATCTTTTTTATATATGCATACTAGCTGTGCCCGCGACTTCGTCCGCGCGGAAAAGTGATATTAAGCAGCATTATTTTTTCTAAATAATGTAATTTTTTTACAAACTTAGAATGTAATATTAATTTAGATGTAATCAAGAGCCTAAAAAATAAGTTTCAAGCTTCTAGGTTCAAAAATGACGTAACTTCCATACAAACTTTCATCCCCTATTGCAGCCCCTTATTCGCATCAAAAAGAAACCTATGTCCTTCCTCTAGCTCTAGGCTATCTCTGTACCAAATTTCATTTAAATCGGTTCAGTAGTTTAGGCGTGAAAAGGTAACAGACAGACAGAGTTACTTTCGCATTTATAATATTACTAGGGATTATACTAGCAGTTTCGCTCAGCTTGGATATAAAATTAGGGTTCCTAAAATACGATCAGCGCCACCTATCGACAACACTTGGATGCACAGAAAAAACACGAATCTCCATCCAGATATTTAAAAGTTCAGGCACAACACGCACTGAACAGTTATATGTTAATATATAAAAATAAAATACAAAAAATATTACGGCTTGTCCTTTAATTTCCTTTAATGGCCGATTAAATCTGACAGGCATTAATTGTAAAAGGTGGTTTTAGGCCATTAAAACATTAAATGAAATGTTTTTATTTAGTAAAGCCAAGTAACTCGCAAGCAAGAAATAATAATCGTACTGTGAATATCACTTAAGTATTTTATCGAACGTATCTTTCACAACATTATTTTTATCATGCATTCTAAAATATAACAAAATCATTCTTTTTTTAGTATTGCTCCGGAAATAACTACGGTAATAATATAACAAAAACAGCACAAAATAGGATCATTGCACCTAGCCGAGTGTGGGTTCGAACATTCACGACGAAATTATGGGTACAAATTCTAACATCATATCTTTATATTTGATAAATTGCTGATATATTATTTCTTTTATACAAGAAAATATAGCCATTGTCACGCGGGGTTAATGTAGCTTTCCACTGGTGAAAGAATATTTCAAATCGGTCCAGTAGTCCAAAAAAATGTAAACTTGTGAAATGCGTGAAACTGTGTTTTTAATATAAAACACAATTTGTCTTTAAATGTATTTAACTTAAGCACTAATATCCTTGTCATAAATAAATAATAAGCAAAAAAGGTATATTCATTAGTTTTTGCGCCTGGTAGCAAGAGCAGGAACACGACCAATCCAAGGTACCAAATTAACACAAGAGCTTGCAGCTTAATGAAGTTACGTCTAGACTCTAGTAGAGTAGTGTTACTTAGCAAGATAATAATTTATTCATTCATTTTATGGTGCTATAAAATCGCACGAATATATACCTCAGTTAGTTTAACCTTAAGACATCTGGTAAGTGTCTGAGCATGTAACCTTACTTGGATAAAATCTCCTTCCCAATAGGGCCATAAAGTTTCCCGAAAAGCCTGAATAAAAGTTATAATAATAACACATAAAGTGACCTGATATAGACTGACGTTAACCAAATGGTGTACCTTCACTGTTTGATATGCTCACGTAGCTTAAGAAGCTTCGTCTCATACTACCTGTGTCTGAGAATTACTTATCAAAATCTTCGTTCACTTCGGTTGGTGTACCGTAGTCCCTACTGCCTTCAACTAGGTTCACGTCACTCGAAAGCTTGTTGGAAAACTTTCTTTTTAACTTGTGCTTCATGTCGATAAATAAGGGCGCATAGCGACGCATCAACTGTCTAAACGCCAGCTTCGGAATCATCAGGGTCTGCAGAAATGGAACAAGCTCACTATACTATATCGTATCTACCCGTAATTGTCCTTTTGGCAGACAGGTATGTTAAACTGACTCCCACGTTCATCCGGAGACCTATTTAGGCGCCAATGCATCGAGCGAGATGTTTTTGATCATCGTAACGCTCACGGTGTAATAAACCACTCACAATATCATATATAATTTAAGTACATTCAGAGAAAACGCATTAACAGCAGTCCGGCTGGTAGTTTTACATACAAATACATCATCACGCCGAGTCCCTCTCGGGTAAGCAGAGAGAGTAGAGCGCCAGTTCTTCGTCCGCATTCATCGGTCTCTGCATACACGCCGGTATCAAGTACTCTTGACATTTCCGTCCTCGACTGTCCAATCAAGCCAAACAAAGCCAAAGTCCAATTCACCCAAGCCTTATACCAAACATTGTTCGATTCGACACCCGATATGACACTCTTTACGTATATCGACTGTTTTCTGACCTTCCCAAAAGGAAAATCGTTTAACATGGCAATACAGTCGATGTTCTAATAACTTGCCTCAATAAATTAGGTAACGAGCAAAGTTCAACAGGGTTAGTTTTTCAACACCTTGACTATTATTAGTGTGCTGCTACTACGAGCTGGTGTAAGCTGGTGAAAGACGAAATGATGATGAAGTGATGGTTTGGACATTTAAAAAGGATGAATGAAGAGTGATTGAAGAATCTGACGGCGTGACTATATGTATGTAAAACTGAAGTGTCTATAGTTCTGTTATGGATACCATAGAAAATAGTAATACATAATAAGTTCAACTGACGCGTGCCATAAATGCACTAGGGCGCGAAATTGAAATGTCATTAGAAGAAAAACAATTGATGTACGATCATTCAATATATAAGAGTTCTCTTACAGGACGCTAACTTGTTAAATTTTGCTTACAACTTATAGACTTCTCAAAAACACATTTAATTTAATATCCAGTAGATAAAACGTAAAAACGATCACCTTGCAGTTAGTAACAGCGAGCACTGTTGACATACGGATTTCCTTGTCTGTTACCAGCGAGAGTTCACCGAAGAAGTCACCATCAATGAGATGTCCGGTCTCTTCACCTTTAGATGAGTACACAGACATCATGCCTACGTCGATGATTATCAAACCATCGCCCTGGACCCAGGCCTTGAAAGAAAAACCGCGTCATTAAGGAAACTGGAAAGTCAATGTTAATCAAATTAGGACTATAAGACTCATCCCACTAATGTTTCATTGCTAATAGTCACAGCTAAAAAATAAACTCAAAGAAATGTAAAGCTAATTGGGCAATGATTGAAAAACAATTTTATCAACTAACTACTGACTAAACTTTAGAGCCGTGGTGACCGAGTGTATCGAGCCTGCAACACAAAGATCACAGTTCGAATCGCAACGGTACCAATGACTTTTTCTGAACTTAAGTACGTTGGCACTTAAGATATATCGCAGGCGGAAAGTGATCGTGTGGGTACTACCTATACACCTCTGCCTACCCGTATGTAGGTTTCCTCACGATGATTTTTTTCACCGTAAAGCTCGTGGTGTAACTAATTATTGTACTTAAGTTCAGAAACACATTGGTACAGTCGGGATTCGAACTTGCAATCTCTGTGTTGCAGGCGACTACACGATCCACTCGGCCACCACGGCTCTTACTACGGCAACTAGTCCTCCAGATGTTATAAAATTACCTCGGCAACAATATCATTCCTCAAATATATTTCTTCTTGTACCATCATCACCAAGTCTTCGATGATCTCGTGTGGCCAGTCCGAAAAATACGGAATCCTTAAAATACGCTTGGCATAACAACTCACTTTGACCTCCCTCTTTAGGACTTCGGGTAGACCCCGCAACAAACCATTCTGATATTCCACTACCTTCAACCGCGCCATTTTAAATGAGTAATACTGCTCCACTTTCTTGTTGATCAGGTCTGGTAGTTGACGGTTTTTGACAAGGTTTAGGGTAGTGTCTTGACAAGCTAAAATTTGGTCGTCAGGAAATCGCAGCCGATTGATTGCCGTGTAGCATTCCATGACACACCAGAAGTAGAACAAGTTGGCGACCACGTAAGCAATGAGACTATTCATCTTATCCATGTAGTATGTAACGCGCTTCATGCCGAAACTGAATAAGAGGAAAGATTTGCAAATTCGGGCAAAGTCTATGAAAAAAAATACGACGGTTTTAGGTTTCAACGAACCGAATTCGGAGCGAACTAGAATACTGAGATAGGCAAAATCGTCAATCTTTCCATCTGAAACCATTGCTATGAACGCAATAATGTCGCAGAGGTCAATTAGTTGGATCATCGTGACGAAGCCCAGCAGGCACACTCGGCACATCCGAAGACAATGGGTAAATGTAAACGACTGCCTCATCCTCCCTAAATATTGAGACACCTCCCAAAGCCGTATCAGTTTGAATAAACACAAGACTTTTAAAGTGTAAATGAATTTGTTGGATTTGCATGGGGCACAATTTATTTTCGTGCCGTATCTCATAAACATTAATATTTGCAAAGGCATAGCAGCTGCACTGTGCAGGAATAGTTTCTTGCTACAAAAATGTAGAAGACCTTTGCCCACGTCTAAAACAACCATTTGCGCATCCTTGTCAACGTAGCCCGATTTCAAAGTGATTATTATATCACAAATAAATAGGACATCAAAAATCGCGACTATATAATAAAATGACAGTGAGAGCTGGCCGAATATCATTGATGTGTTATGATGGAACAACACCATATACAAAGTGAGTACCACAATCATTGCGCCGTCCCAGAAATTCCTGGAAATAAGTTGCTATTTTAATTGATAAATTTGATATTTCTTTGAACCATACGAAATGTGATAGAAACCTGAATTTACTGAACGGATGAATGCGATCCCTGTACCGGCGGTAGTTTATAACCCTGTCCATCCTAATAGAATGGGAGCCAGTATAATAAGCCCTCGATCTCGGATCATCATATGATAAAAGGAATAAATCACACCACCATCGCTTAATCACTGTAAATGCATCTTTGCCCGTTATATCAATCTCTAAGACATCCTTTTCTGGTATAATGGCACATTTATGATCGTAATAAGTTTGATGGAAACGAGGTGCTGCACACATTTTTGTATCATGTATTTGTCTATAAGATGATGCAAATTCGTTTCAACTGACAGCAGTAAACAGAACAAGAAGAAAAGTAGTCTAGAGTATTATGCACATCTTAGAAATGTCACACGATGGGCTGAATTGACTTAAACGAAATAAAAGAATAATAATAATAATAATACCTAAAATAGAGTAATTAAAAATACCTACACCCACTAGTGGAAGCTCAGTGACTCTGTAGTGTGGTTTATGTAAAACAACAAAAATAAACAAATTCCTGAATTCTATCTAAGAGCTAATGCTATTTAAAATAATAAAATGTTAAGAAATATTACCTACTATATTCAGTTGCGTAATTTGGCTAAACTATAATTTTCAGAACGAAATGCCGCCATATTTAAAACACTGTCATTTGTATTTGAGTAACTTGACAACAATTTTCGGCCCTACGCGTTTGTGTTATTGTTTTGTTTGTGAAATATAACTCATCACCATTCGAAATGCCGAAAAATATAACAACTGAAGTGCGTGAGATAATCTTAAAAGTGAAAGAATTCATGGACGAAGAGAAACGCATGCAAGTGCCTATAATACCTCTAAGTAAAGTCTACGTAAGAGTTTCGGCCGCTACTGGTAAGCATTGTGATTATACCTAATTATAACACTCCAGCTAGGTCCTATCAGAAGATATTTTCTCATTTGCTTTACTGTAACTTAATTATTTTGGCGTGGGTGTGACCTTAACGACTATATTATGTATGTTCTTGTAGCTTCCGTAACTTAATCTATTCTAGGTACAATAGTGCGTAGATGTCGGGATGGCATCGCGTTCACACATTGTGTACACATTATATTGATCTGTTTTTTAGTCTTAGTATTGACCGTACCTACTTGGTAACAAGGACTTAAGTATACCATAGACTTATGCAATTTCTGCTGCATATCAATCCTTACTTAGCCATTAGATAGATACTTATATCTATAATAATCACTGTAAAAACATCAGTACTGGGGATGCTTGGCTGAGCAGGCTGGGCTGTTGTAATTAATAAAGTATTGTGTAATATTGAAAGAACAGAATGCACACTATGAATACCTTGTGTGGTAACAACCCCATTAAGTCATATGCGGTCAGTTATCACCAATAAAACACCATTCAGTTTAGTCCCTGTCTCAATACTCATCTTACGCAGTATTGAGAATGCTTACATTAAGCTCTCTACACTTGAATTGGATATTGCAAGATTGCCACTGATCAAGAGCTGACAATCTGTTTAGATCTACTGCGTATATAATTATGTAGTCTATTGCATTAGCAAATGCCATCTGATGGAAGAGGTCAGAGCGCCTGGCTGTGAAGCTCAAGGTTGGCTGGCTAAGCTGGCTGCTGGCTTTGATTCTTGCTAAAGGGGATTTATGTGTGAAGAATATGTTTTTATATGCTCTTGGATGTACACACTTAGATGTAAAAAAAGTGTAGCCCCTGTTCTTTCTAGATTTACAAACAATACAAGCTCCTGATTTCAGGGTGTTCTTGAGATATATAATATCATATCATCACGCCGAGTTCCTAACAGGGTAGGCAGAGAGTATAGAGCACCAGTTGTCTCTAGACTTGCATACCTCTTTTGATTCTTCTACATTCATCAGTCTCTTTATACATGCTAGTCCGTTTCAAGTACTCTTGTAATTCCCGTCCTTGAGTGTCCGATCTATTAAATCCACGTAGTTTGGTCTTCCTCTTCCTCTTCTTGCACACATATAACATATAATAATACAATAAAAACAATGTAAAAAATATATAAAAAATGTTCACACGCCTTGCCAGAAGGGTCCCACATGCACGAAGAGCATATTTTTGGTGCTGACGTGACAGATGGCGAGTCTGTCGCCACTACTCAAGCATCACTATACACACACCTTTGAATTTCTTCTCAAGTGTATGCAGGTCGCCCTAAAGCTCGTAATGTGATTAATCACTGTACTTAATTTCAGAAAAACTTATTGGTACAGTCAGGATTCGAACTGGGCCACCATGGCTCTTCGTCTTGACATTTAGTATAATTTCTACTTACTTATCAACATGTTTTATTTCAGGAGTGTCAGAAAGGACAGTACTGAACATTGTAAAGGAAGCAAGACTCGTAGAGCAAGGTCTATTGGACCCTGAAACATTGAAGAAAACACCGAAGAAACGTGTTCGGACAAAGGGGAAGATTGAAGTTGACGAATATGACTTGCAAGTTATCAGACGCAAAATCCATGAGTTTTACGCTTTCAAAAAAGAAGTACCAACTATTAATAAGCTACTGCAGATCCTGAAGGAAGAGATCAACTTCAAAGGGTCCAGGGAAACACTGAGGAAGATCTTACGCAAGAATGGATTTCAGTTCAGGAAAACAAAGAACAATAAAGAGAAGGAACCCATACCAGAAGCTGCTTCCACCGTCCCTCCAATGGTACCTCCATATATTCACATGTTCAGTCATAAAAACATACAATCATAGATTTTTGTTGTCTATGCAAGGGTGCAGTTTTTTGTGCACCACAAGGGATATAGAGTCTTCATTCTTTGTTCCTAATAAAAATTATGTTAATAGTATCAAATAATGGAAAAATATAAGTATGTTACTACTGTTCAGTGAAGCTGTATAAAATTGTCTAAAAAGTTGACTTTATGATCATGACAAAAATCAATTATTTTATCTCCAAGTATGTGTATCAATATTATGAGCTTTATGGTGAAGGAAAACACCATGAAGAAACCTGTATATAGGTTGAATAAGAAATTAAATCATGTATCTATAGTATAAGACAGATCAGCTATTTGTCACCTTGGCGACTAAGTAAGTGTATGTATAGAATAATAGCGTTATTATTCTGCTTCGAGGTATATTGTAAGAAGGCAAAAAATATATACAATAAGAAATATTCATTCTTGATAAATGACTAGGTTTAAGTTGCAAGAAGTGAATATGTTGAATCGAAATCTATGTGAGTATTCAAAAGGTTATTCTTAATGATAGGAATTTATGATGAATGTACTAATATTGAACTGTTCACATTCTAGTTAAATTCCAAGACTAAATATTTATAAGGAAAAAGAATCTCCATAGAATACACCTGTATTCAGTCTCATAAAGTAGAACAAACAGTAGTCTTTTAGAAGTTATAGGGTCTTGTGAATATAGCATCATGACGATGTAATAAACAATTAGCTCAAGTTAGTACTCTCTGTGAAACATAGTTATATAGATTTTTTCAGAAACTATTATAAGAAAAAAATGTTTGGGTTGTTCAAGTTTAATAGTTACAACTGATTTTTATGCGAAAATAAGGTCAAATGATTGTCAAATAATAAACATCACCGCAGTAATTGAGACAGCTTTCGAGATTTAATTGTTAATGGACTTTCCATAGTATTTTTTTATATTGACAAGGGTGCATCTAGATTTTACGTCAAATATGTATAGTTTATAATGTCCTACACGACATTATTTATTACCTTATTATATACCTTAGTTATTGTAATTACTCATAAGGTATTTACAATTAGAATATGACTATTAGTAAAGTCATTTTATATGAATATTTTTAGATTGCATTTGATCTTGCACTTGATCTTCAATAATTGGCAGCATATGTGTATTAAGTACACATTTTTTAAACTAATTAAAAAATGTGTACTACCATCAGACTATGATATACTGTTGTAATAAGGTTTATTTTATATACTTATTAATATTTTTGTGCTATGTTGTATGTTAATTTCGACTATATTTCGTTATTCGGTTATTCGGATATTTCGTTGTTAGGTAATAGTTGGGCATACGAAATGCAAATATAAACATGAAATTATTTTCTGGCAACTGTCAGCTCCATGATATAGTCATGAAACCCGAAAATAGTAGTAGTAGTAGTCATTTTCTATAATTTCTATACGGCTTTAGGCATTCGTTGGCCGGATCAGTTTGCTGTAACTTTTTTTTAATGTTTCGAAGTTTGTTTTCTTTGCCCGTATGATATTAATAACATGGGTTATCTATACTTCTATACTAATATTATAAAGAGGAAAGATTTGTTTGTTTGTTTGTTTGTAATGAATAGGCTCCGAAACTACTGGACCGATTTCAAAAATTCTTTCACCCTTGGAAAGCTACATTATCCCCGAGTAACATAGGCTATATTAAATTGGACCCGATAGGTGGCGCTGCGATCGAGTTTCAAGAATTTTACCTTTTTACCCGGGCGAAGCTTTCTGTGTGTTTCTGTGTGTCTTAAGCTAGATTCGAGAATGGTTTAGATTTACAATTGGACCCAATAGGTGGCGCTGCGATCGTGTTACGGGCAATTTAACTTTTTCACCCGAGCGAAGCTGGGCGGGACAGCTAGTTTATTATACATGTGAGAAGTATTTCTATTCAGCAGTTCCTGTAACATTAGTTCACACTATGCCATTTGATCTTATTGGTTACTCAGTGATCATTTAGTTTATAGGATTTTCACGTAATTGAGTACAGTCGGTAAGTAAGTACAGTAAGATAAAGTTCGTCGCCTAAAGTCGACATTTGCTTGCACAAAAGCAAAAATCAGTCATGCCAACATTTCATTTAAAAAAAAGCCAGACAATCATATAGTTTTGCACTAAATTAACTGAATTAAATGGCTCATATTTAATTCGAACTTCGTAATGACCAGGTAATTAATAAGATATTAATATGGAGCTATACACAAAAACAACCTACTACAACAATTTGTTATCGTGTCAAGAAAGCATAATTTTATATGCAGTAGTCTGCTTAGTGCTTTAGTTTCAAAAGGTATTAAGTGTCTGCGACTTCATTAAGGATGATTTTAGGACAGGAAGCTTTTTCTTACCCTATGTAATAAATATCTCGTAGGAAGTTAATTATTCTTATGCCAATGGAGTGGTTGTATAAACTGGGGTGGATGCCAGTATTTCCTAATATACTACGCAGTATCACTATTTTCATTGCGTTTTCCTGTGAAAATATTGGGAACCATCCCAGTACTAAAGACCGGTGGTCTAATCTGATTGTTTACGTAATCGGTATATAAAACGATTTATAGATATGTATATAGAAACTAAGTTAATGTTTACGTCACAGAAGCTAAATCTAGATTATGGCTGAATAAACATAATAGATTTTACTCTGTTGTTTTAACTAACGCCTTGATATGTTTGAACAGGTTTTCGGAGGATTAGTAATTGAAAGTTGTAAGAATAGTTGTTACCTAAGTGAGCGCTGACTATCTTTCGCGTTTGCCATTTGATATATTCCAGCAAATTACGCGATGGTGTCCGATTGATTATATTAGCAACGCTAATATTGCAGGTTCGAAGCCTGGCGGTCTGTAGCAATGAGATTTTTCTCAACTTTTGTACAGTGAGCACACCAAGGCTTTACTATGAAGGAAAATATCGTGAGGTAACCTATAATATATGTTTATCAGTACATTGAAAGCATGTAGTCGTGCTTATTAAACGCCGACCAGACACGCCAGCTGTCGCATTGACACCTAAAAATATCCGGGAAAAAGTAGGGTGTCTTTACACCTCAGCAGTGGCGTAGCTAAGTAACCAAAGGCCCTGGGGCAAAAAACTTTTAAAAATCCTTCCGTATTCGTCGTTTTCCGAACTTGACGTAGGCTGAATTTTAACCGTGTAGAACCTCTGGGCCCAGCTGGTAAACGATAAAGTACGGAATCGTTAAGTGCCAGTCGTCGCGTGCAAGTATTATGTCTAAAAACACTGTATGTTTTCCGAAATAAATAGTATAGTATTATTATTATTTATCTTTTTTTTCTGTCGGAATAATTTTCCGGTATTAAATGATGACCACGGGCCTAGGCCAAGTGGTCATCATTATCTGTTGTAAGTGGTTGGGTGTCGTCTTGGAGGAATTTACGGACCATACGGCAAGTGTTCAGAATTGATGCTTTTTGGATGGTTATATTATTATTATGCAGTTCCAAACTCAGTTGTAGTCTCACAAGCTTTATTCGACTTTAGACATTAAATGTGTATTCATCTTAATCGCAAAGCTACTAACTAAACTATACAACACACTTTAAACTTAACAACTAATTAGATAATAACATCGACGTGAATAAAACATATATTTCATTTACTTAACAAAATAATGAGTAGGTAAACCTAATTTCATATAGTCGTTGACTGTTTAATATAGACATTACTGTACTGTAAGAACAATCTATTATGATTCCCCAAGGAAAGGTTAATGCACCAGATGATTTTTTTAATCTCGAATCTGTCACGTGACACTCATTAGGCCTATGGAGGTGACCTTGTACATCAAAATCTACAGAGCCGTTTTCGATAAATGGGGTGAATCACATGCTATGGTCGTTTAATTACTCGCTATTCCCCGCGGTGCCAGCGTAATATTTCACTGGTACATTTTTTCCAATCCATCTGTACCAAATTTCATCCAATTTCGTTCAGTAAGTAGTATTTGCGTGAAAAAATAAAAATGCTGAAAAAATTGCTGTCAAAACTCATTTGCTTTCACAAATGCCGCCATCTGGTTAATGAATATATGCATATTCATTAACCAGATGCATATTGGGGAACCTTAGGTTCCCCAATATGCATTTCCCCGTGAACATTCGCCATTCTCTTGCCATTTCGTTCAACGGTACACATTGTCTAATATCATGTTGAGTGACTGCGTACTTTCCAGTAGCTTACATCGCATTAACACTTTATTTAACTACTAAGAAATTATAAATTGCTATAGCTAAATTGACATTAGTTAGGTTATTCAACTGTTCCAGTTATATTAGTAGCTCTCAACGGATCACGACCTTCAGCACATAGACGCGAGGAGGATTGCACTCAAAACATGCACCAACGTAATATAACAACAATTAGTTACATACTCCGCCCTCCCACAAGGGTCCCCGAAGAGGCAGGTGTGCAGAAAGTACCCGCAGACACACTACGTCGGAGATATATTTCAGGTGCCAACTTGACAGATGGCGAGTCTATCGCCGTTGTAGTTCTTCTCAAACGTATGGAGGTTTCCTCTGGATGTTTTCCTTCCCCGTACAGCTTATGGTATGACTAATCACTGTACTTAATTTCAGAGAAACTCATTGGTACAGTCGGGATTCAAACTTGAAATCTTTGTTTCAGGCGACTTCGAACCACTCGGTCATAAAGGCTAACTATAATATAGGTAATACCCACACACCCACTTTCCGTCAGAGGCATATTAGGTGCCAACGTGCCACAATAGCCGTGGTGACCGAGTGGTTCGAGCAGTTGCCTGCGACGCAAAGGTCGCAAGTTCGAATCCCGACTGTACCAATGAGTTTTTCTGAACTTAAGTACAGTGATTAGTCACACCACGAGCTGAACGGTGAAGGAAAACATCGAGAGGAAACCTGCATACGTCTGAGAAGAAATTCAAAGGCGTATGTATAGTCGTGCTTGAGTAACGGCGATGGACTCGCCATCTGTCACGTTGGCTAACTATATATGTATGTATATATTTATAATATAAAAAAATATATAAGCAAATTGTCAATATACATTGTCTGTAGGTCAATATATATATATTTTATGCTAAGCCCAGGTGTCGCCGTTGGCTGTCTCGGGACATCTCGGGACGTTGGCTGTCGAGAACACCTAGCAATTAATGTGACAGCAAACATTTTTAAATCGCCACTCTAAAATTTATATTTCATAGCACATTTCAGAGATCATAACATTAAAGCGACCAAGCTCCGTGGCGTTAACATCCTGGCTGGAGGCCTAGGTCTCGCCATTGCCCGGTTAAGTAGCAAAAGTTCCCGGAACTCACGCTATGAGAGACAATACAAAAAAAAAGGGGCTTACTTCAGCACATACAAGCCTATAAAATATATCACATCGTAGTATATTTGCTTACAATACAACAACAAATAGTGGATACAGTCCACTGCATTAATTTGTACGGATTCTTTTTATACCACAAGAGTGGCAAACAAGCATACGGCCCACCCGATGGAAAACGGTTACCGCAGCCTATTTACGCTTCCAATACCGAATTATCACTTGTGCGTTGCCACTCTGTGTTCGGAGAGTTATACTGTGTTGGCAGAATAATGGGACTAATCCCTCTGCTGCCAACACAATATAACTATCCTCCCCCTCCCCAAAGAGCTCATTACTGGAAACTTTTTCCAACAGAATTTCGTGTATATGCAGCCGAATGTATGACCACTATTGTAACGAACACGGGTGGCCTAAGACAACAACATTGGATAACGTTTAACAGCGTGGAGTAAGGCTGAGAATACAATTATATATTATATTACCGACAGCTAATATTGCCACTGAAATCTTATATAAATACGCAATTTTATATATTATGTAATTGTGCTAGTGAGCTGAAATAGAAATATTAAAAATAAAACAACTACTCTTAAATTATAATTAAAATATAAATTTAGTTGGGCTCTTGTCGTCTCTGGTGCAATCGCTTTGACCCCCTATATGTCAAAAGAGACACTTTATCTTTGATTGTAGTCATGTATTATAAACTCGGTCTTCCTCTTCCTCTCTACCTTTCCTCGTGAGATATTCCTGAAGACGCTGTCATGTCGCATAAGGTGGCCTATCTAATTCCCTCTTCTATTCTCGTCTGTCCAACTTATATAAAATCTTTTAATTGAAAGACATTATTATATACATGGAATGTACGATAGAACAATTAGATTTGAAATAATCAACAATGTCATACACAATATAAATGTGAATATTATAGCTGTATCAAAGATTAATAGACATTTAGGACATATACTGTAGATTAGACATTTCTCAGGACAGAAGACCACATCAATAGTTGAGTTGAAAATCCTTGACGATAATAAAAAAAAAATAAAGCTAACTAATAAACTTTATTTATAGCAAGGTACGCGATAATACCGGTTAAGTGGTGGACTGCGGTAATCCGACAAATTTTGGCTGGTGGTGTCGAACTATTGAATTTGTCGGATTATACAGTACAGTAGACCAAAAAGTCCGGTAATTTGAAGAGTACCTCGTAATCCGACCAATTACAAATTAGCTATACCCTGTTCAATTGTATAACGAAATCGATCGTTATTTTATTGCTGCGCCCAACAGGGTATACCGTTAGTTTATAAGTTAAATGCAAACTTACATCAACAAAATAAATATTAATAAAAAAAAACGCAATATACCTATAACCTATACCTATAGTCTAGTACCAACTGGTAGTCATTTACATTGTCATTAATATTGTTGTATTTGTAATAAAAAAAAATTAAAATGTAGATATGTCGGATTACAGGAGCCGCCGGATTAGACAGGGGCCGGATTAGCGGGTGTCTATTGTATTTCTAGAGAAACTTAATTGTCTTTGGTAAAAATGTTATTGCCGTTGACATACGGGACAAATTTTTCCGTTCGATTAATTTCCATTCTAGTTATTGAATAATTTTCTATAATAATGGTCTCAAGGATCGAACCATTGCCAAAACATTTTACCACAAAACTAATAGCGTATTCATTTAGTTTAACATTGTACATGCCGCCGGATCTTGAATAAGTTTAACATAGTTCGTCCTCGTCGTCAGATGTCCGGGTTTGATTCTCAGTTGCGGCGTTGTCCATTTGAGCGTTTTGCTGAGGGACGAAAAGATCATAATATAATAAATACCATAGGACAATTCCACACAAATTGACCTAGTCCCATATTAAGCACAGCTTGTGTTATGGTAACTAGACAACGATATATTTACTTATATAGATAGATATATACATAAATACATAGGACATCCAAGACTAAGATACAAATACTTCATGTGTTCATCACACAAATATCAGCCCTAGGCGGTTTTTTAAAGTATTTATACTAAATAGTACTACTATGTATAGTCGTGCTTGAGTCGGGCTCGCCATCTGTCACATTGGCACCTAATATACCTCTGGCGGAAAGTGGGTGTGTGGGGACTACCTATACACCTCTGCCTACCCCTTCGGGGGCCCTTGTGGGAAGGCCTGAGAATATATTATTTTTATTTATTATTATAACTAGTACTACTGGGTTAACTAACTAGGGGTAGACCCAATAGCAGTAATAGTG
Organism: Drepana falcataria; assembly: GCA_945859725.1. Taxonomy (NCBI): domain Eukaryota; kingdom Metazoa; phylum Arthropoda; class Insecta; order Lepidoptera; family Drepanidae; genus Drepana; species Drepana falcataria. Next base: position 10,171,276 of record OX243921.1, read on the forward strand.
TCCTCACCGCTTGCTGGCTGACGTATGAGGGCGCAGCGTTCTCCCTCACGACGGCCCGAGGGGCTGGCTCCATGGCCTCCGGGAGGGGGATGGAGGCTGCCAGCCGCGCGTACTCCACGTCCATGTTTCTTATGAAGGGCGACGCCAGCGCCCTCTTCGCGGACTCGCGGTCCTCCTCGTCATAGGCCTGTAGCAGCTGCTCTATGGTCTGCATCTCTGGCACCTCGCAGTTGTTGCCCCACTCCTGGATTTCAGACGATTATCATTTTATACATCTGTATGGTAACTAAAAATATTTAATAATATATATACTTTTTAGTGTAAATATAAATCAAATCAACAAAAATGTTCCAGTTTATATAGGCTGTTTATAAATGTATGATAGAGCACAATTAATGGAAGCTAATAAAAAATACATACTAAGTTGTCTTTTACCTTACTTTCACAAATTTTTACAAAAATAAAAATCTGCTTTAAGATTAGACCAGAAAAAGATTAGACATGTATAATCTAACACTGATTTTATTTTCCATTACCCATACCTAAAGCCAAGTTTCGAGTGAATATATTGCTTTTAATAATGTCATTTCGTTATCTTTGGAGCTATTTGTTGTATTGCATCATCATGACAAAATATTCACAACAACTTCTAGACGATCACTATTCTATTTTTGAGACACCGTATTGACAACCCGTTAAGAATTGAAAATATAAAAAAATACAGAGTTTTAAGTAGAGTATTTAACAAATTATTTGCCCATAAAGGTAGGCAGTACCTTGTAGGCCTTCTCGGCGGCCACGGCATCGCCCCGAGCCAGTTGCACCAGCACGATGGCCACCGTCAGCCTTCCAACAGCGCCGGTGTTACCAGCCTCCTGCTGGAACCCTATCTCCCTGCGGAGGCTGTCCACAGCTTGGTCGTACCTAAAGGGAAAGAAATAAAGGCTGTACAGAACCGGCGGTGAAGGAAAACATCGAGAAGAAACCTGCATACATTTGAGAAGAAATTCAAAGACGTAATAGTCGTGAGTGTCGGCGATGGACTCGCCATGACACGAGTGAGAAGATGTCGCTCATGCTCATTTCTGTAAACATCTTTAACGAAATGGGTCAGTATAACTCACCATTGCAGCTTGACCAGAATCCTGGACGCCTTGCTGATGTACTCGGACCCCTGGTGCTGACTGCTCTCGGTCTGCAAGAATATTACACTTGTTGCTATCAACCAGTACAATTCCTTCCAACACGAGGAAAATTTTCACGCCTTTCCATACGGGTCCCCGAAGGAGCCAGAGATTTATCAAATTTCTCGCCTGGATATCCCATTTAGATGACACTGTGACAGATGGAGAGTCCAGCGCCGTTTCTTGAGAACTTTTCACACAGTTACATAATTTCTTCACAAACAAATGCAGATTTCTTCTCGTTATTTTACCGCGCCTTAATACTTGTGGTAGTCGTGAATACAGTACTAAAGATCAGTAAAACTCATTTGTGCAGTTGGCATTCGAACTTGCAATCACTGTATTTCAGGCGACTAATTGAACCACTCGACCACTCTAGCAGTTGAGTTTGCTTGCCTGGTACGCTTGAAGTATAAAAATATTATACTAAACAAAATATGAACAACTCACTGAAGACACATCAGCAGCTTGTTGGAACAACTTCACAGCCAGCTCCGGAGAATGTTCCTCGAGGATCTTGGCAGTCTTGTCCAGCACACTGGCCCCAGAGTCCCCGGAGCCGTGCTGCTGATACAAGCTGGACGAGTCCACAGCTAGCTGGTACAGCTGTATACATTATACTTTATATTTTAGGAAGGCCACGTTCCAACTACCTGGAGTAAATCGGACGCTCAAGGACGGGAATGCCAAAAGTACTCGAAACCGACGAGCATGTACCATAAGATATGCCTATTCCAGAAAAAAATAAGAAAGCTAAAGCCGTTCTTCTGCTCATTTCCCTGCAGTGTTTGTCTTTTAGAGCCAATTAAGGTAACTGTATAAGGCATTATGATACAAATCAACAGTGTCTTTTATTGATTTTAAACTTTATATTTAATGCAACAATGTATTTTACAGCTAATATTAATAAATACAAGGTCTGTTTATAGGGAACAGAGATAATGAGGGTGAAGGGCATTTATTATGAATATAATCTGTTCATATTAATCTATTACAAATAATTATTATGTAAACATACATGTGAAGTGTGGTAATGGATCATCGGGAATATTACCTCATCAGGAGTGGAGTACTCCTTGCTGACAATTATTGCATTCTCCAGCGCCTTGGCAGCGTGGAAGAAGGAGCGGTTCCGCTTGTAGTACTCAGCAGCCTTCAGGTGGCACTGCTTCGAAGTCTTCAGATCGCGGGCAATGCGGTAGCACTGGGCTGTAACAAGGTTTTGTTCCAATAGGGTATCAATAGACGAACTTCATGGTATCTATATTTAAAAATAAATTTCCTCAAGCATTGTCATACTTCAGATAATTCATATCACCCTGGCTTTACAGCCCCATTAGACAAAAACCTGGTATTAAAAGAAGGCTGTGTAAATAGTTGAGGAAAATTTCAATAGCATTCAAAAATGAAAAAGAACCATTACATTCGCATACTGGTATTCAACCAGCAAAACAAATGTCATTGCCATACAAATATAGGGTGAGTGCTAACTAAAAAAGATTATGTCTAGAGGGTCAGAGCAACTTCCACACTATGCCTAACCTAAGACAAGAAGCACAACATAATATAAAATTATATTCTATTGTAATCCCACCCAAGCCCATAGACTACTACATCAGCTTTACCCAATTAAACACTGTAGTATTTCATTCGAAATACATACAAAGTCCTTATACATGCAGTAAACTGCAATGAGTTACGTACCAATATTAAATTTATGGAATAATCAACCTTACCGGCTTGGCTGTATTCATCAGCAGCCGAATCAAAGTCTGGCTTCCATCGCAGAAGTGATGTCTTCAAACTGTGGAAGAGTTTTATGGTATATATAATATAAACCATACAAACTGGCGAGCAGGTTTAAAGGGCATGTTAATTCATGTGGTTGAAGCAGAGGTCTGTAAAGTAGTCTAGAGAGCTCGCTCTCATCACTCTATGTATAGTCATGCTTGAGAAACGGTGTGTAGTATCTACATACTACACACTTCTGCCTACCCTTCCGGCCCTTGTGGGAAAGCATGACAATATATAAGAGTAAATTTTTTAACACAATATGATGTCACAAATAGCAGTTATTATAAATGATTCTTTACAGCATACTTAACTAAATAAATACACAGCTTAGCTCAGCATAATTATACAACATAGCTGTCCCGCCCAGCTTTGCTCGGGTGAAAAAGTTAAATTGCCCGTAACACGATCGCAGCGCCACCTATCGGGTCCAATTGTAAATCTAAACCATTCTCGAATCCACCTTAAGACACACAGAAAGGGATAGCTTCGCACGGGTGAAAAAGTTAAAATTCCTAAAACTCGATCGCAGCGCCACCTATCGGGTCCAATTTAATATAGCCTATGTTACTCGGAGATAATGTAGCTTTCCAAAGGTGAAAGAATTTTTGAAATCGGTCCAGTAGTTTCGGAGCCTATTTATTACAAACAAACAAACAAACAAACAAATCTTTCCTCTTTATAATATTAGTATAGATATAGATAATATGCAGTTGTAAAAAAAACTGAAATATATAAGTAGAGTATGTACTAATATTACTAATATTATAAATGTGAACGTTTGTGAATATATCTGTTCATCTCTCACACAACAACTACTGAATGGAATTGGATGAGATTTGGCAGATAGAGAGATAGCTGCATTAATGCATAGGCTGTGTTTTAAACCAGAGAAAAAATGAATCAATGAAACACATATTAAGTGGGTGAAATCGCGGGGTGCAGCTAGTAAACCATGCATGTATATATGTACTAAGCATTATAAAATAGGTCATGTTAAATTTGCTATATGTGAGAGGAGACAGTAGCTATTGTGTAATGTATGGTCCCAACACTCCCAACTAACAGAGACTTTGAGATGTCCAACAAAAGGTATAGATTAACATCAACTAATGTTGGGTCATAAGATCAACAGTACCTTTTTTCCTAAACTAAGCTAACATAAAGATCCGAATGCAAGTTCGAATCCCGATTGTACCAATTAGTTTTTTTTCACTAAGTATATTCACAACACAAGCTGAGAGGAAATTCAAAGGTCTGAGTTAGGAAGTATATAAATATAAGCATATTTTGCTCACATAAGATTTCATCTATTTGCATTATGTAATTTATAGAGTACATGTCATGGCATTGAATTGTATATTATTATTTTGGGGTAGGCAGTGACTGTTAAAAGAAATCTGTAGCTTAATAGACTTGACCAAATCTTTATATATATAATTCTTCTGTGAGTGTGTATGTCACTGAACTCCTCCTAAACGGCTGGACCGATTTTAATGAAATTTTCTGTGTGTGTTCAAGGGGATCTGGGAATGGTTTAGATTCACAATTGGACCCGATAGGTGGCACCAATGGGTCCATGGCTTTCATTTTTTCTCCCAAGCGAAGCTGGGCGGGACAACTAGTATAGATATATATTTTTTTATATTGTCTCTCCTAGTGTGATTTCCGGGAACTTTTGCTACTTAACCGGTCAATGGCGAGACCTAGGCCTCCAGCCAGGCAAATATTGATAACTTTCCCAAAGCATACATTGTAACTTAAAATGTTTAAAGTTCACATTCTTGCTAAAAAATAAATGGATAAGGGAGATTGGCAAAATGGCAAAATATTTTTGTTAGTGAAGTACAAGCAAAATTAACTCAAATTTAATGCATGAAAAGTTCTGTCTCATATGCAAGCAGCAGCTGCACAGCTCATTTAGGATGCAATGTGCAGCCAGTTGTCTCCCTAGCTGCTATTAATAGTTGTAGTCATCACTCTACAATAAAGAACATTTTCTGCATCTTCATATCAGATCATAAATTGATAACATGATCTTAATTTTTAGTTGCTGACTTGTTAATTGAAAAATAAACAATAAGATGATAAATATATAGATTCGATAGTAGAAGCTCCATATGCAATGTATTGATTATTTATTTTTATCTGCATATAATTTAAACAAAGTGATAACACAACATATTGATTTTTTTACATTGTTTCAAACATTACGAGCATTGTTGCGCTTGGAAACACATTCGAATGTAATGCAATGTATATATTAAAATTCAAGAAACGCATGTAACGCAAAATGTTGCAGCTATAATAAAAAAGGACTGATAAAAATAAATACGTACAACTTTTCAGCCGCTTTGCAGTGTTCCTGCCCCTCCGATATCTTTGCTGACATGATGCTTTGTACTTTTAATGCACCGACCTATCCCTCACTTGCAACAGCGCACTACAATGCTCTCACTAGGGATCTCAATTATCAAGACAAAAATCAATAACTCCCGATGCAAGTCTAGCAAACATTTCACTCATTTCATTCCTCCTACGTTGACGTTTGTACAATACTTATTTAGTTAGACATTTTGTTGTCATTATGGCTGTTGGCTGTCGTTATTATTTTTGACAGCTGTTTTTTTTTATCTTTTATGAGCAAGGCAAAGGCTAAATAGTTAAACTACTTGTCTATTGTGTATTTAAATTCAAGTATAGATAGTGCCATCCACGCAGACACGCCACACCAATTTCTAGTCTAGGGGGTTGCGGGATGCGGGGAGTATGACCCAAGTGTATTAATTGTATTGTGCGTGTTCACTAAAAGGTAACACACTGTGTACAGATAATACTTGCTTGCTAATGCTTTAGACAATTTACATATTTAGCTTGACAAAATATATTACGGATGTAATTACGATTCAACCCATTTTAACATGATACATTTTTGAAAAAAATCCTTTATCCTTCTTCTATTCTTATTCACTTCCTATTTACTTAAAGCCATTTGTTAGATATATTTGTGAATGTTAGGGCTACTTCTTTCTTTGTTTTGCCCATATAATACATTTGACAAATAAATAAGTAATAATTATAATAGTATCAGGTAGAGCGCCAGTTTTCTAACAAATAATATATTGGAGCAGATTTTTACTTAGTACCAAAGTTATGGTCATGACCCGAAAAATCTATAACAAGCAAAGAATCCTGCCAGACGACGAGCCAACCGAGTGCCAATATAAACAGTTTCGTTTAGAACTGCCGCAGACGCAAAAATAAATGCAATAAGAATTAACATTCATAGGGTTATCAAATGTACAGCATTATCGAAAATCGAGGGTCTTAATCTAAATTATATGATACTAGCGGTCCGTCCCGGCTTCGCACGGGTGGCCGTAAGATTTTTTTATGAAAGAAAATATAGCCTATGTCACTCAGGGTGAATGTAGCTTTCCAATGGTGAAAGAATTGTTCAAATCGGTCCAGTAGTTTCGGAGTCTATTTAATACAAACAAACAATCAAACCTTTCCTCTTTTTAATATTAGTGTAGGTATAGAATATTATTAGTATGAACGTTATAAGGTTGGTAAACGCTAACATCAAGAGTACATACTCGCAACTGGCGAGCATGTATGAAGATGTTGATCAATGTATAAAGCGGTCTGTAAGTATAGAGAGAACTAGCTTTCTAAACTCTGTGCCTACCCCGTGAGGCTCGGCGTGATGATAGGCATGTTAACCTCTATTGTTCTCTGAATATAAGTATATTATGTCCTCACGCCTTCCCACAAGGGTCCTCGAAGGGGTTGGCAGAGATATATTATAGGTGCCATAGTGACAGATGCCTAGTCCATCGCCGTTACTCAAGCACAACCTATACATACACCATTGAATTTCTTTCCAGACGTATGCAGGTTTCCTCAAGATGTTTTCCTTCACCGTAAAGCTCGTGGTGTGTCTAATCACTGTACTTAAGTTCAGAAAATCACATTGGTACGGTCGGGATTCCAACGTGCAATCTTAGTGTTATAGGTAATTACTCGGCCACTACGGCTTTTACATAATAACATATCTAAACATATCACCTAATATACCTCTGGCGGAAAGTGGGTGTGTGGGTATTACCTATACACCTCTGCCTACCCCTTCGGGGACCCTTATGGGAAGGCGTGAGGATATATTATTATTATTATATCTATAAGAATGTTATTAATATCGATGAAAAATGTATATACTCGTATCCAGAACACCTTTCAAATTATAAAAAAAAATATCACGCCGGAATGGAATAACTTTTGGCACATAGACAAATCAATAGCTGAAATAATACATACGATATCTTTTATTTTGTCAAGAAATATAATCAATGTTTTTATGTTTATATTTTATGTTGTTTTTACACAGGTAAAAACGCGGGTACAGCCAATAAGGTTTTATATCATTGGGTACAGCCAGATTGCATTATACGAAACGAACTGCTTGAGTAGTACTATATTTTCACTTTAATTTGAGTCAGCCCTAATAAGAAAAAGCAAGACATCACAAACGATTGATTACCAAGTGTAAGAATAAAAAATATTGCTACGTAGGTGGAACGTCTCGGTGGGCTTGCGGACTACAGAATATATTCTTTGTTTTTTTTTTATTGCCATTTGAATTCAGTCACTTCAGTTCATCACTGGATTCGAAAATAGTTTACGTACGACTCATCGATCTACAATCAAATGAGCAGAGAACATACCAATTTTGAATTAAACTTGAGTGATTCTTAATTTAAAATATGGGCTTATATAATAATAATAACGGTTGCATTTATCTTCCTAATATTATAAAGGCACAGGCAAAACGGCTTAACCTATTTGGCTTAGGATTTGGATTAGGACATAGGCTACAGTTTAATGAAAAATACATACCTCCTTTGTTGAAATTCACGCGGGTGAAGCCACGGGCAAAAGCTAGTTATCAATAAATGATTTAATTAATTGAACATAACTTTAGATCAATGTACGCGTGAGTGTGACACCTTTAAGTCCACAAAATAAAAATAATTAGATAAGATGGGCAGGTGTACATAGCCAACGCTGAAATGTTAGTTAAGGCATTAATAATAGTAAGCAACATTTCCACGTGAGAATAAGCGCGCACGGCACCCTCAATCCCCCGCCGATTGGGGGAAGGCGATTCAAAAGAGTATAACGGTCTACCTTTGCTTCTAAGATGTTTTAAAAAAATAAAAATAATTATTTATGGAACCGTATTATGTATAGTGTGAATGTTGGAGGATTTAAAAAATGCGCTTAAATAAATGAAAGTTATTGGCCCCAGTTGTATTTTCGATAGTGTTTTCCGACATTCTACCCTGCATGTGAAGTGGTTAGAGTTGTTACTGAAAAGGGAAGATATATGTGTGATGAACACGAGCATTACTACCTTTGTCTAGGATGTCCTATGTATTTATGATATTATCTATATTATAAGTAAGTATTTTATCTATATAAGTATCTATGTAAGTATTCCAACTACCTAGGTCGAATTGATCGGACGCTCAACGACGGGAACGTCAAGAGAACTCGAAACCGACGAGCATCTATGAAAAGACTGATGAATGTGGACAAAGCGAAAGAGGTATGTAAGTCTAGAGAGAACTGGCGCTCGATACTCTCTGCCTACCCCGTTAGGGCCTCGGCGGGTAAACTTACGAGATAGATCAAATCAATGTACTTCGGAATTGTATATCGGATCGATAAAATAGTCCGCGATGGTATATATTTATCTCTATAGGAGAGCCTAGGCCTACAGTAACCATTTTTATGTTTTAAATATTATTAGTATCTACATTGGACCCGTGCGAAGTGGGTGGGCGGGTCGCTAGTCAGATATATTAAAAACATAGTTTGTTTAGTTAGGAATATGTATTCCTTTACTAAACGTATTTTTGTATTCTTCGGCTAAATCTACGATGTCTGACGAATACTTTTTGCATTAGGGGGCGTCTATAAATTACGTGATATGTTTAAGGGGGGGAGGGGGTCGAGTCAAATCTCATCTAATCTTACGTTGGAGAGAGGGGGTCTCGGCAAATACTATTAATCCAGATTGCCTAAATCGCAATTGCTCAAGTGTACGTGATGATTTAGAGAAATGATGCTGCAGTACATGCGGTATTTACTTTGCATCTAGCACAAGAGCTGCATGGCACAGGCGAGCAGCCCACATTGCACCAGCTAAGCAAGCGCGTATGTTCCGCAAAGTGCGACCCTCACGGATTGTCACAAGACGAGCTAATGAGTTACTGTGTGCAAGCGCCAACGGCTATATCAGAACGAAGTTGAAGGAGCAGATGATTTTACTGAAAATCATATGGACATGTTGGTCCAATAGTCTCTCTTGAGACCGCGCATGATTATCCATGGACTGAATTAGAGTAGATATTTTCATCACAGTCATTACGATTTAAGTATTCTATTGTAAAATTTTTATTACATTTATAATTAAATTGCTTAGTAATATTGATTACTAGTCTCAACTAGTCGTAAATAAAAGCACGAAGCAACTTTTTTTTCTTTTTATAATAACAATCCAACGTGTTTACGTAAGAAACCCACATTTTGAAAAATCTCAAGTGAATAAAATCTCACGACATCTCACCAGGGGGGAGGGAGGGACAGAAAATTTAAAAAAACACCTCACATAATTTATGAACGCCCCCTTAGATATCATCATGCTGCTACCCAAGAGGCACTAACGGAGTAACAAGTAATAACCTTTCATATCATCTACGCAATTAGCTCGGTATATTTCCGCCACAATCTTATTTTTCCCAGCCGATGATCGACTTATAGAGAGGAAAATTATCAATTGCTAAATTTATCTTAATTGAAACCTTTGCGCTGCATCCTATTAAATATTAAATGATATGTTTTCAGATGGAAACTTGATATTCATTAAATTCCCTTTCATATTGAAATTGATTGTTGCTATGAAAAATATCAATTCGTAAATTACGAATTAATATTTCAAGTCAAAGCAATTGCCTGAAGTCATGAGGGAACTAAAATGATATCATATTTAATAAAAACTCAAGGGAATTTAGTCTCACACAGAGTGGGAAATATTTTATGTTAATCCAGCTTATAAAATATCTCTGTGCCAAATTTCATGCAATTTCTTTCAGCAGTTTTTGCGTGAAAGTGGAACAAACATTATCACTTGCATTTATGTATGTATGCATACAAGGCGTATGCCCCTACGCTAAAAGAGACGTGTGATATTATATTGTATTAGAGATCTAAAACGATCTGCGCATTGCTTTTCAAATGAAACCGGCTTGGGGCTTTCAAACACTTTAAAGGACATAGGTAGGAATATGAAATCCTAAAACACTCTTTAGGACTTACGATTTCTTATTTAGATAACGCGTCCAACTTTCCTGTACGACTACAAGCTGACAACTTACAATTACAATGATGACTTTACAAAACTCTGTAATTTTATAAGTAACACCTTTATATTGACAACTTATATTTACACTGCGCAATTATTCCCACGGTAGCTCCTGTACGCTCTGCGCGCAAAGCCACGTAACTAATCACCGCGCAAGGGGGTGGCGGCGCGCACCTAACAATTGGCCTTTGTTACGTGCGTAGAGGTATGCCTTTAATATGATTCTTTTGTAATTCAGTCTATGGTCGTTTTTGAATTATTGTTGATGCCTTGATTCGTGGGGGGAGACTGTTTAATAAATTGTAATTAATTGTTACATACACACACATCTTCTCGCCACGTCCCGGTAGGCAGAGAGGGTACAGCACCAGTTCTCTAGACTTATAGACTTCTTCCATTTCATTTATTAGTCTCTCCATACATGCTCGCTCGATTTCGAGTTAAAATAATTACCTATACATAGTTAAGTAAATCGTCTATCGCGGGGAGACTACAAAGTTTTTTTATTTTGTTAAACAAATAAACTTCACAAATAGAGTGCACCCAAATGGTGTGAACACACTTCTATTTTAGAATAAATAAGCTAACATAAACTAGTTGTGCATAAAATTATATGGTAAATAGTCCGCAATTGTAAGTTTTCACTTCCGCCGTTCGCCACTAAAAGCGCGCATCCAGAAGCTTATCGGATCGCACTTCCAAATATTTGCGAACAAGCTAACAAAAAACCTATCTACGTATTCGTATCACAGAAGGGAGTAAAGGTTAACGTTCGTTAAAGCCACGTTTTGAGACTATCATTCCTTTCATTGTATGTCTATTGCCATGAACATATTAATAAAGCATAGGCTAAACACGATAATTCATCTGTGCCTAATACATGCTCAATAATGTATCTGCATCATTAATTAAAAAATAATATGTTAATTTCGTAGCCAGCCAGTTCTCGTGGCCAACTAGATCTTAAAATGCCAACGTCATGATTAACTATAACGGCAATACATAAAATCTATTGCATATGCATGCTGTAAACAAATTACGATACTAATTAAAGCTTTTTTTACACAACAAGAGTGGCAAATAAGCATATAGCCCACTTGATGGAACGCGGTCCCCGGAGCCTATTTACGCTCCCAATACCGAAGTATCACTTGCACGTTGCCACTCTGTGGGCGAAGATGCAAAAATTGCGAAGGGCAAAGAAGCGAAGATTAAACTGTTTTGGTAGCATAATGGGACTAATCCCTCTGTTGCCAACACTATAAAAATATCCACGAGAAACATGTTTTAATTACTGAGTTAAGATAACTGATTAATAGATAGGTAAAACATTGTTTAGACAATATGCAATTGGTAATTTTCCATAAAAGTTGTATGTATGGCATGCATGATAACTTAAGCGATGTAAAATCGTATACTTGAAAATTCTGCCATTATAGATGCAATACATATATATATTTATGTATATATATTGGTGTAATATAGAGCCGTGGTGGCCGAGTGGTTCGAGCAGTTGCCTACGACACAAAGATCGCAAGTTCGAATCCCGACTGTAACAAAGAGTTTTCTGAACTTATGTACAGTGATTAGTCACACGCTTTACGTCGAAGGAAAACATCTAGAGGAAACCTGCATACGTCTGAGAGCCAATTCAGTAATGCAAACACAAAGGCGTATGTATAGTCGTACTTGTGTAACGGCGATGGACTCGCCATTTGTCACGTTGGCACCTAAAATATTTCCTTGGTGGAAAGTGGGTGTATAGGTATTACCTATACACCTATGCCTACCCCTTCGGGGACCCTTGTGGTAGCCGTGAGGATATATTATATTATCATATATACATATATATTTAAGTAAGCGGTACAAATACTAAGCTGTTTTAGAGTTTGACTATTAAATGGAGTGTCTTTTTAAGAACGATGTATGTACATATATTATGTATTTTAAATTGGTTCGCTATCTGCGAATGCAAATTGGTCACATAGAAAAAAAAGTATCTACTGATAAAACCGTTTGTAATTTGAGTTATTTAAATACTAAAGACTAAAATGTATAAAGTTCGTATAATAACGAACTTTATACATTTTAGTCACTATACATAAGAAGTAACATAGATAAGATCACGTGGAGTCACTCACGGTGTAGCAGAGTAGAGCGCCAGACTTGGCCTCTTAACTTCTCAACTCTCAAGACATTATATTCAAAGATTTAAAAGTATTATTTATGGTATTAAAATATCGCATCTCCTAGGTAAGATCCATTAAGTTAGATTTTTCCCTTGTCTCGTACATTGTATTGGCCATAGAGCAGTAAGATTCCAATGAGTGACCAATTTATGGGGACATTTAAATTAATTCCTTAATAAGGATTTTCTATACTAAATGACATACAATTTTATAACATAGGTATACATCTTACCGCAAGATTTATGCAACATATACTTAAAAATAAAATAAAATTCTAAAATGTATCCGATTGAAAAGCTCGTGTCCATGTCATGAATATATAGTAAATTAAAAAAATCAGGAAATCTGAAACGAGCTCTATTAGTAGAAACGCAACAGGAATGTTATAAGACGAATGGAGTCACACAAAGAAACACGTCGTGGGAACTTGCCAAATCCCTCCGCCCTAGCGCACACATCGAGCACTCCTTTACCCATTATTATTAAAGGGTGTAAGGTAGGGTTCACCGTCCTACCACTTTGTTGTACTTAATAAACATAATCTTTACTAGCTGTGTACGCGACGAAAAAGTTATTTAGACATTAATTAGTCACACCACGAGCTTTACGGTGAAGAAAAACATCGACTGGAAACCTGCACACGTCTGAGAAGAGATTCACAGCAGAGCAGGCGATATAAATTATAATAGGTATAGATATCCTCACGCCTTCCCACAAGGGTCCTCGAAGGGATAGGCAGAGGTGTATAAGTACTACCTATACCTACACACCCACTTTCCGCCAAATATATATTTTAGGTGCTAACGTGACAGATGGCGAGTCCGTCGCCGTAACTCAAGCGCGACTATATATACGCCTTTAAATTTCTTCTCAAACGTATTAAGATTTCCTCTCGATGTTTTCCTTCACCTTAAAGCTCCAATCACTTTACTTAGAGTTCAGAAAAACTCATTGGTACTGTCGGAATTCGAATTTGCAATTCTTGTGTTGCAGGCACCTAGCCGAACCACACGGCCTCCACGGCATTTTCTGGTATATCATAATGTTATATGCTAGGTAGGTAATTAGACATATAGCAGCTTTCTATACGAAAAATAACCTCAAGAACCCTTTCTTAATGTGCCTATTGGTGTAGGTACGTAGGAAGTGAGAAAATGGTCCCGTTTACGGTACGTAGGGGTACGGTACAACGTCTGTCGCTAGGGGCAGCATGCACACGTGTTTGCATTCAAAGACCCTTTGTACTTACTGTCCGCTGGAATAATCACTTATTTTGCACATTAATATTATCCTTATGATACAAATGCCAAGCAAATCAAGAACACATACAGTGCTCGAATAAGGCTCAAATTGATTAAATTCAACTCACAGTAGGAGGGAGTAATGGGCATATCTTGTGTGTTTGAACTGTGCCCTTAGTTTTATGAATAAACTCAGAATAAGTACCACATTTATATATCCTCATGCCTTCCCACAAGGGTCCGCGAAGGGGTAGGCAGAGGTGTATAGGTATACCCACACACCCACTTTACGCCAGAGATATATTTTAGGTGCCAACTTGACAAATGGTGAATCAATCGCCGTTACTCAAGCACGACTATACATACGGCTTTGAATTTCTTCTTAGACGTATGCAGGTTTCCTGTCGATGTTTTCCTTCACCGTAAAGCTCGTGGTGTGACTAATCCCTGTACTTAAGTTCAGAAATACTCATTGGTACAGTCGGCCACCACGGCTCAAGTACCACATATTATCTACATATAAAGAAGAGTCTCTCGCGAGGTAGTTAGATAGAATAGAGTGCCAGGTCATTCTAAGCTTACTGACCTCTTTCATACGTGCTCGCCGAATTCGGGCTCCAATCCAAGACGTTCACGTTGGTTAGGTATGTTCTTTTGCATCCTGCTTACTAATACTATAAATTCAGTTTGTGAGCGTTTCTCGCAAAGAGAGGAAGACTATGTTCCAACTACCTAGATCAAATCGATTGGCCACTCAAAGACGGGAACGTCAAGAATGCTCAAAACCGGCGGGCATATATGAAGAGAATGTTGAATGTGGACGAAGCGAAAGAGGTATGCAAGTCTAGAGAGAACTGGCGCTCTATTCTCTCTGCCTACCCCGTTTGGGAAATCATAACTCAGATAACATGGGGCAGTGTACAATAACAATTTCTAACTACAAGGGGCAGATAGAGATGATAGCACCACCCTCTTCGCAGAGATGTATTCAGGTGCCACCGCGACTGATGGTGAGTTGGTCGCCGTTTCTCTTGCTTGACTTGGTCTTTTGAATTTTTCAAACGTATGCGGGACTATATATACAATGCTTTTCTTCAATGTTTCGCTTGAAAACCCTCGGCATATTATAATATACCATATATATATTTATATGTATACGTTTCAGTAGAATTTAAAGTCGTATGTGTAGTCGTGCTTGAAATATTGCGTCGGACTCACCACCATCTGTTACGTTAGCACCTAAAATCTTTGATGAAAACAGAGTGTTGTTACACCTCTCTAAACCCCTTTGGGGACCTTTGTTTGTACGTAGTAAGAAAAAGTTATTGGCGTATTCTTCGCGTTTACCATTTAGAATTACGATTAAATATTAATTAACTTATTATATTAATACGAAAAAAAAAGTTTTTTTTTAAATACATCAAAACAACCTTCGCTATTGGAAAACAATAGACATGCGCTTAATTTGTCTCACCACGTTATTTTGGAAATTAAACGTTCCACCAAGGTATTCCTAGGTGACTTTACAAGGTGGAAATCACAATAGCGGTACATCGATCCTAACGGCGCCGGGTGTGTCGCGACGCACCCCCGTTTAAATATTATTACTTGCTCCATACCCCGTGGGAAAGTCTTGGACATTGCCGCGCTCGCGGTATCTAGTATAAGTTCCTAGGGGACACCCTTAGAGCCGCCACCTTTGTATGAGGAATTACGGGGTTTAGTCTAAAGAGAACTGGCGCTCTATACTCTCTGCCTACCCCATTAGGGACTCGGCGTGATGATAGATTGGATGATAAAGTGCTTTCATTCAGTCAACTAAATTTTGTTTTGCAGCTATTAGTGCATCTTGATATGAGGATTAACAATGATAGCACACTAGCCGCGGATAATTCAACCAAGTAACGCATTTATTGTAGTCTATTTGTTATTCTGTTGTAGGTATTAAACTATTAACTTTATTGTTCTTTTTTTTAATACCACAAGAGTGCCAAACAAGCATACGGTCCGTAAAGTTCCAACGTGAAAAAGGGTGCAAACATTCTACTAAAATGTCACTCATTTAGTATACCTATTATACAGAATGACACCAAATTTTAGGAGAGCTGGTAGCTTACTGTATGGCAATAACGATAAGAAATACAATAGATTTTTTTACATGTGTTATGTAAAACAGAAGTTTAATGAATCTAAATACATATATTTTATTTTATTTGGCGAAACCTAATTCTGATGAAATAAAAGGTTTATTGAAATTACATATATTAGCGTAGATTTTTATATTTTTTATATCAAGGTGACCACCACGTGACCACACTGAGTGGCATAGTCGCTGTGCGGCAGAACTTCTTAAATAAAGAGAAAAAAACAGCGCCGCGCTTCAAACGTCCCCCTTGAAATACTGTCGTTATTCCTATGTTTGTAGTTTTAAAACAAATTCAAAAGTTCGCGCTTGTAAGTCAGGAATCTATTGAGAGCAATTTTGAAAGTTGTGCGTTTAATAGGATTCTTCCGAGAAAATATCGTCAAAGGAATGTTTTGGTTTCGTAATGTAATTTGTAATTTCTATTACTGCTTTAATTAACATGGTCTTGCCTTTAATTAACAAGTCACAAAAACTTTATCGGATTTGTAGTGCCTCTGCCCCTTTATTATACACATTTGTATATACATACATACATTTTTTTTTTAAATGAAACACATTTTTTTTATACCACAAGGGTGACAAACAAGCATGCGGTCCGCCTGATGGTAAACGGTTACCGCCGCCTATGGACGCTTGCAACACCAGGGGTATCACTCGCGCATTGCCGACCCTGCAGGAATCTTTTCACACCCTTCTTGAACTATCTTCAAGAACATATACATCACGACGTCCCTCGCGGGTGAAGCAGGAAGAGTAACACGTCAGTTCGCTCTAGACTTACAGACTATGGGTCCCCAAAGGGGTACGTAGGCAGAGATACCTACACCTCTACCCCACAGCACCGTCTTCGTATGCAAACATTATTAAGATGCCAACGCAATAGAAAAATTAAACAAAGAAAAAAATATGTTACCGAAGTTGCTCGAGACCAATACATGGCATAAATGCCCATATGCCAATACGCCTTTGAATTGCTTCTCAGACGTACGCAAGCTCGTGGTGTGACTAATTACTGTACTTAAGTTCAGAAAAACTCATTGGCACAGTTGGAATTCCAACTAATATTATATTGTATTTTATGTAATGTTTTCAGCTTGAAAATAATATAAAAAAACATTGAGTGCTTCCACCCAGTGCAAATTTTGTTGCACTGATTGATATGATGCAAAGAGGCTGAGTACCCAGTGTAATGACGATACATCGTTTGTTGACTGAATTGCAAGTTAAGTATAATATAATAATATATAATATATCCTCACGCCTTCCCACGAGGGTCCCCGAAGGGGCAGAGGTGTATAGGTAATACCCACTTTCCGCCAGAGGTATATTAGGTGCCAACGTGACAGATGGCGAGTCCATCGCCGTTTCTCAAGCACGACTATACATACGCCTTTGAATTTCTTCTCAGACGTATGCAGGTTTCCTCTCGATGTTTTCCTTCACCGTAAAGCTCGTGGTGTGACTAATCACTGTACTTAAGTTCAGAAAAACTCATTGGTACAGTCGGGATTCGAATTTGCGACCCTACGATGATAATGATGATGTTGATGATTGATAAAGTTAATCTATACTAATATTATAAAGTTTGAGATCTTTTAAAGTACAGAACTGTGTTTGAAAATTTTGATAGGCCATTTATTGAAGAAGAATATGTATTACCTGTACACACCGTGATATTGGGATAACCCTGGGAGGAAGCATGAAAATAGCGTAAATGCAGTTGAGATGCTTCCCTTCGAAAAATGTGCGGCGTAACGATTTTAGATCGAATCTTGAATGAAGAGATTCGCAAAACAACTACCTGTATCAAATCGATCAGTCACTCAAGGATAGGAACAGTCAAGAGTACTCGACACCGGCGAGCATGTATGAAGAGACAGATGAATGTGGACGAAGCGAAAGCCACCATGGCCTTTTTCACGGATTAGCACATATGATATATGCATATATATATATGTTAAGAAGTATGATAGGAGTAAAACTGAGTAACAGGATAAGAAATAGTGAGATAAGGAAACGTTGTGGTCTGAAAGAATATGTAGTGACAAAAATTGAGAAAGGTATGCTGAGATAGTTTGGCCATGTCGAGAGAATGAATGAAGAACGATTGACGAAAAAATTGTATAAGGCGAGAGTGAATGAAAGTGTTGGAAGGGGTAGACCTAGGCGGACGTTTCTAGACCAAATTAGGGACGTCTTGAAAAAACGCCATGTCAAGAGTACCCTGAACCGAAGAGCATGTATGAAGAGAATAATGAAAGTGGACGAAGCGAAAGAAGTATGTAAGGATCGTAGCAAGTGGAAAGAAGTGGTCTCTGCCTACTCCTACGGGAAAGAGGCGTGATTATATGTATGTATGTTATTTATATTGCAGAAATGAAATATACTTTACGCGGGCGAAATCACTAAGCACAATTACTCGCCGTTTAGCATTGTGATACACGAAATAAAAAAAAACATAATTGTCATTATATAAAAAAAAATCATAATTGTCATTATATAAAAAAAAATGCTAATGCAAATTTGAACACCTACAAGAAAGACAGATGCGATGCTCCCCCGAGGGCCACCCCCGTTTCTCACGGCGTCTCACAGCTGCCCGGAGTAGTTAGCCTGCAATATATCGGAGGGCTGCTAGTTACCAACCCTGCCGTGATTGAATCACAACGCAGTAGACCACTGCACGTAGCGGGTCGGGTCGCGACGCACTCCCTGCGGAAGCTTCGGTATTCATGACTTTAAGTTTAGTTTCATCTGGTTGAATAAAGTGTTGCACTCATGGAATCGGCTTTCGGAGCGCCAGAATTCGTTGGAATGGACTTATCAGGTAAGCGAATAAACATCGATGTAAATTTCACCGATGTACATACCTATAGTTATATAATGAAGATATGATAGCTGGATGCTGTGCTCATGGTGAAGATGTTAGTTTAGTAGTTAATATATGCTTCTATTTGCATTTCAAGTTATCTAAACTGTAAAGTTTCGAGTGATGGTGAAAATTAAATGATTCGTGTAAGAACTTTTCAGAGCTTTCTTTGTGGAAAAAACGGACCAGAGAGGTTTCATTGTCTACAATCTACATAGGTATTTTTATTAGGTAACTAAATTAGTAAATTGTTGATAGATGGCTATCTATCAACAAGTCCCAGGGGCACTGGACCAGTATACACTGTAACGGGCTTAATGCACCTAGTTCCCATATATATTTAAATTGATGTAGGTTTCTAAATTCATTACAATGTTACCAACATAGCAATAAGTTAATTTACATTTACTTACATTTCTAACAAATATGGAAATTAATCTGAAATTTATTTCAGATTAATTTCCATTTATTATTATTTTTGTGTATCTGAACTTCCTAAATTGAATAGAGCTTTTTTTATTCTTTTCCTTTCTCTGTAGTGCACAAAACAAAGTCGCTTTCCGCCATTTGCAGCACTTGGATATTTTAAGCTACGCAATGATGTTTTGTAGGATTTTGGCCTAAACTGTATTGTACTAATACTAGATTAAGAGGAAATCTTTTAAATTATATTATCGTCACTTATATATTTGATGCAGTGACCTATGTTTTGATTATTTAAGTATCATTTATGTACAATTTAAGTACTTTCTTAATGGGCTCAATGCCAAAGCATATAGTACTAGTTAAACGCTATTGACGAAAGAGGTAGTAACATAAAATATATATATATATATATATATATTTGCTGAAAAATATGAACGTCCTCCGTACCATATTGCTATACTGATTGGCAGGCTTATCCACATTCAATACATTTTGTACAGGGTATATACAACGTGTATTACTCAAGAGGTACTTGAATTTAGTACCTACTAAAAAGATTTTATTTTTAATTATATTCAACAATTAACAATATTTACAAAGAACAGTTGAAACTAACAACTTACATATAAAATATTTGTCCCAAATCAGTATCCCGAGGCAACGTGCCAAGAAGACCAGCAGCATTGCCACCCTGGATAGCAATGCTAAAAAAGATATTTTTTTTTAAGTTAAAAACTGGATGTCGTTTTTATTTATTCATTAATTTCTTCTATAATTATGATGGCGTGCAATCACCATCTAGACAATCTAGATTATATACACATACATTCTTGTGCATTTGAGCCGTAGTGGCCAAGTGGTTCGAGTAGTCGCTTGCATTATAAGTATTGCAAGCACGAATCCCGATTATACCAAAGAGTATCCTGAACTTAAGTACACTGGTAAACGATTCCACTTATTTACATACATATCACGCAGATTCCTTAGGCAGAGAGAGTAGAGCACCAGATGATCCCCAAGTAATTTTTACCACCCCTATTAAATACGTTTTAAAACAATTACCCCTAAAACCATGCAGTTAACTCCTTGATCTTATAATTTTAAGAACTGGCATAAGATACTTTGTTCTTTATTCAAACTAATCATCACGCCGAGACCCACAAGGATTAAGCAGAGAGAGTAGAGCGCCAGTTCTCTGCTAGGCTACTAAGCTTGCGATAGGCATGTTAGTTTCTCGATGTTTCCACTCGCCGATTTCAAGTTAATTGTTCAATCCCATGTTAGTATTTAAATAGCCAGTAAATCATTGCAATATTAAACACTAAATTGGCTCGACGCTACAAGTTGTTTGTCCCAACCAGTGATAAACTCGCTTACGACCGTCGGTCCCTATCAGGCGATCACTTATTCGTCCATGCCGCGGAAGGGTGCCAAGGAAACCGCCGGCATCACACTCTTGTCTATTTTCTTGACTTTTAATCTTAGTTGATAGGTCAATCAATTAAGGTCGCGCCCACACTAGAGATATTCCAGTCCAAGGCAATATTACACGCCACCTTATAATTTAGACGTGGGTGTGTGGGTACTGCCTATACATCTCTGCCTACCCCTTGTGGGAAGGCGTGAGGATATATATATATATATATATATACTTTATAATTATACAGCTGTAGACAGCGGTTTTAAATAACAATTAATTTGTATATATTTTTGCTGCGTATTACCCAAGCTTATAATCTATCTTTGTGCCGAACTTCATCAAATTCTGATTTGGAGTTTTCACGAGGAAAAACAATAGATAAACATACCTCACAAATTTTCGCATAATTCATAATATCAGTAAGAAGCGCTTTATATATGTATGTATGTACGCTTTATACAAGTATGTAGCTTAAACAATAATAAAAGGCTATTGTATAACTAGCTTACAGATAAAATCATTGACCCAAATGGGTATCCCCGGCAAAGTGCCAAGAACGCTAGCACCATTGCCATAGTGAGTAGCAATGCAATGTTGATTCTCTGAGCATATCTGAGCGAGATATGTTACAGACCGCCTGTCACAAGAGGTCGTGAAGACGGCGCGAGACCTCTTTTAAAAGATGGTGAGCATCAGGACACCAAGGTCCCAGAGTTTAAATTTTCAACAATTAATTAATACATTGGAACTGAACTAGTCCTGACAAAATGACATAGCCCCAAATTAGGCAAAGCTTGTACTGTGGTATATTTATATGAGAAGATATGTACGTAAATACAAATGATATCCAAGACTAAGGTACAAATACTCATGGTCATCACACAAATAGCTTGTCAGCGAAATCGCACCCGCGACCTCAAGCGTCGTAGTCAGGAGCTCTGTCCACTAAACAATACTTAAACCATCGCTATCACTCTAAATTACTCTATCTGCGATCGAATCTAAATGAAGATTCGCAAAACAAGTGGCGTGAACGAGGGTGTGACTGTAAAGATGGAGAAAGATTGACGAAACAGATATGCAAAGCGAAGGTGTGTGTATAAAGAGGCAGAGGAAGAGCACGTTCCAAATACCTAGATACGACTACTACCTACTACTTTTCGCAGGAGACGGGAAATTTAGGTACATGTACTGACAAATCTTAGAATTTCTTCTTAAATGTCATTTACCACCAGCAAAAAGCACTTACTTAAGTTAAGAAAAAGCTCGTAGGTACCGACCTCTGAGGTTGAAACTTGCAACCTCAGCGTGGCTGGCGACTATCGCTCGGCCACCTGAGATCCAATAATATAATAATTTGCTATTTCGTATTTTTATTTATTCATACACTTCAATAATTTCCAAATTGCTAAACCTAAACATATTTATACATAAATATACTTAAGTACAGTGATTAGTCACACCACGAGCTTTACGGTAAAGGAAAACATCGAGAGGAAACCTGCATACGTCTGAGAAGAAATTCAAAGGCGTATGTATAGTCGTGCTTGAGTAACGGCGATGGACTCGCCATATGTCACGTTGGCACCTAAGCAAAGTGGGTGTCTGGGTATTACCTATACACCTCTGCCTACCCCTTCGGGGACCCTTGTGGGAAGGCGTTAGGATATTATTTATTATTATCTTTATATATATAATTCTTCTGTGAGTGTGTATGTCACTGAACTCCTCCTAAACGGCTGGACCGATTTTAATGAAATTTTCTGTGTGTCTTCAGATGGATTTGAGAATGGTTTAGATTCACAATTGGACCCGATAGGTGGCACTGCAATCGTGTTTCATGAAATTTTAATTTTCACTTCCGAAAGAGATGAACAAGTGACCGATTGTGTTATATCAGTAAATGGGCAAATTCAAGAGCAAAAGAGTGAAATTGTATATTTAAGAAGCATGTTCACACGAGATGGAAAGTATGAAAAAGATATTGAAAGAAGGATAACTACCGGTAATAAGGCGAATGGGGCCATGTTGGTGTTGATGGCCAGCAACGGTTGCTGTCCACAGCGTGATATTTGTGCCTACTTTATTGTATGGCAGCAAACCCTGGGTATGTCAGAGGAAGTATGAAAAGTATGAAAATAGCTTAAATAAATTAGCGAAAAATGTGCGGAGTAACGATCTTAGATTGAATCCGGAATTAAGAGATTCGAAAGGCGAGATTGAAAAGATGAAGAAAGGCATGTTACGCTGGTTTGGACATATAGAAAGGATGAGTGAAGAAAGATTCACGAAACAAATATACAAGGAAAAGTGTGTGCAAGAAGAGGCAGAGGAAGGCCACGTTCCAACTACCTAGATCAAATCGATCGGACGCTCAAGGATGGGAACGTCAAGAGTACTCGACGAACATGTATGAAGAGACTGATGAATGTCGACGAAACGAAAGAGGTATGAAGTCTAGAGAGAACTGGCGCTCTATACTCCCTGCCTACCCCGTTAGGGACTTGGCGTGATGATATGTATGTATGAATGTATGTAAATTTTCACCCATGCGAAGCTGGGCGGGTCAGCTAGTTTTATTATAAATATGTACATCATGTAGAAATTCTCGTGGTCATCTCATAATTGCCTATCCTTATCTAGGATCCAACCGACGAACTTTATTTTAGTGAAAAAACTCTAGCTACCAGACCGGCAATACTTACAAACTCTTATATTCTACATCTACATACTAGACCCGTAGTGGCCGAGTGGTTCGAGAACTTGACTGAAATCCTAAGATCGTAAATTCGAATCCCAGCTGTACCACAGAGCTTTTCCGAACGTAAGTACCGAGATGAATCACACCACGAGCATTACGGTGACTGAAAATATCGAAATGAAACCTGATTACGTTGAAAAGAAACTTGAAGACGTATCTAAGTATGTACCTATATAATAGTAGTGCTTAAGAAACGACAGGCTCGCAATCTGTCACGTTGGCACTCAGATACATCTCCGATGGGAAAATTGGGTCCTAATTATTATTAAGAAGAAACGTGAAGTTGGTCCTATGTGATGTCTATATAGATAATAATTGTATATACGAAAACAAAACGTATTTTCTAAAATGTTGAAAATCCTATTAAAAAGTGTTTTCAGCGAACACAGGTATAGGTATAGGTAGGTAGGGTTGAATTTACTTAAACTGAATAATTTACCGCAAAATACAAGTAAAACATTAAAATAAAAATAATAAAGGCTTAATATTATTCACTATTGTACACTGCACTATTGTGAACATTTTGAAGTTAAATTAGTTTCTCGTTGCATGTCCTTGGTTCAACGGCCGCGGCGTTGTCGCCATCAACTTTTCTCAGGTTTTAATAGAAATTGAGTGCCAAACTCGTTAACACGTTGTACTCGAGTTGAAAAATCCTACACACTTCATATCAGTAGACGTGTTTTGTATGCCATGATAGCTTTTGTGCTGGTTCGCTTTATCAGTAGGCAAGTCACTGCTGCGCTGACCTGCCTAACACGGTCACATGTGTACCTGTCGAGGAATTTCACCACGGCACGGCATATCCACAGTTAGTTATGTGACGTTCAATAAGTGTTCCCTGTGTCCTGTACGTTGATTAATAAGAGTTTGAGTTTGATTAAGAAAAATTTGAAATTAAGGAAACATAAATACTAAATACTTGCATTCATATCAACTTTTTTTTTCATTTTATTTTATACCACTGGGATGGCAAATAAGCATGTGGTAAGCGGTCACCGCCGCCGACCCTAAACGATTTATCAAAGGTTTGTAGGTCGTTAAATAATGTTTGTCAACTCAACCACGCCAAACGGCTTAACTTGGCACAATAATTGGTTATTGTCTGGATGAACACAAAGAAACTGTTACATTTAATAAAAGAAAACCTACCAATATACCTCTGGCGGAAAGTGGGTGTGTGGGTATTACCTCTGCCCACCCCTTCGCGGACCCTTGTGGGAAGGCGTGAGGATATATATACACCTACCAATCAAATCAAATTATAAGCGTATGAAATCGCTGCGAATAGCGAAAGCATTATTTCGCGAGCTGAATCGATGGAGCTTTCATCTATGCTATGGAATAATCACTGAAAAATATTGTGCGTTCTTATTTATGGTATTCGAACAATCATACAGGTGTGTATTCTAAAATATAACTTGCTAAATATTACGTTCCGTATTTAAACCGAGTGCGCGTTGCCTTGGAAGGCTCAGTACTTTTTCCATACATCCGTCCCTTTCGCTCATTTGAAAATGATTGCAGCACTTTATGGTACCGACCGTATAATATAAGCATTTAGTACCTATCCAGTTATAACGTGTATACCGATAGACAAATGAAATCACTAACATGTTATGAATATAAAAATGAGTGGAAATTTCTAGGGAAAAGTAACACGGCTTTGTAATGTTGAATGCTGATCTCCTAGCTAGCACCTGTACCCTATATATGCACTAAAGTATTCCTTATTTACTTCCTAGTAATATGGCTTTTTACTTTTTTCTTGGCAACAATCAACAAAAGACAGTTGTATAACTATTTAATTTAAAAAATTGAATAAACGTCCCAAAAAAGATATCATAATATTTGGGTGTTACGGAGACAAACCGCATAAAATCGATTCAGTATTTTTTCCCTAATAGTGCTCCAATGCGTGGTGTTGCAAACAATGGTAACCGGATACCATCAGGCTGCTCGTGTATTGATTGCCACGTAAGAGGTTGGCATGAGTTGGAGTCAACTCACTTCGCTACATATTATCAAACAAAGACGCGCGTCTTTGTGTCTGTCTGTTCATGATAAACTCCTAAACTACTGAACGGATTTTCATGCAGTTTTTACGATATGATAGAATAATTCATGAGAAAGGTTACGGTGTATAATTTGTGAAGATTTTCTGTACATTGGTTGAAATATGGTGCAAATTATTGTAAATATCGGAAAAAGTCAAGCATGTTGCTTTAATTGAAAACACTACCTTTATCCATTTACGGGAGGATGAGGAGAAACATTAAGTTAGTTCATCACACTACACATATTCTATGATACAACTGAAATCCATAATACACTGTAACTTGCAACAGCTACCAAGAAATGTAGGTATTAACATTTTTTTTTTATATACCACATGGGTGGCAAAGAAGCATGCGGTCCGCCTGGTGGTAAGCGGTTACCGCCGCCTATGGACGCTTGCAACACCAGGGGTATCACTCGCGCGTTGCCGAACCTGCAGGAATCTTTTCACACCCTTCTTGAAGAACTCCATGCTGTACTCTCCAGGGAAAACCTCAACGGGGAGCTCATTCCACAGCCTGAGCTTTCGCGGAAGAAAACTCCTTTGGAAGCGCACAGTGCGAGACCTTATTGATGGAATCCATCATTTCCCTCTATCCAGAAGAAAGACGCTGGATAGTTTCTTGGATCTTGTCGACCTCATTTTACTTCATGGCAGGCACCTCTTCTTATATCCTCAGATTAATGTTATATACATCCATGTCTAAGTCTTTATAACTTTCAAAAAAAGTCTCCGTAATTGAACCATATTAGGACCTTGAATAAGCAGTCTGGGAAAAATCTTAAGTAACTTCAAGGAAGGCGAGAATCTGAAGCAAACCTGGTGGTAAAGCGAGAGGTGGCCGTGTAAGCACAGCCGTGGAGTAGCGTAGGGTAAATTAGCCCAGTAGTCTTCGACGTAAAGTTAGGCTGTTTGGACATAATCAATTGGTATGCTTAGGCGTGTCAGGTAAGCACTGTACCCATTTAGGTGCCTACTTACGCACGCACGCAGACCACGCAGCACGCATGGATGCATTGGTGTTCCCGCGCGAGGATGGTGGTTGTACTGGTAGTTGCGCGGGCGCAGATCGGCTCAGTCGACTGCCTCACTCGCATCGAACGGACGTGCTGTAAACGGCACGGTTGTCAAAAAATGTTCCCGTGCAAGGTGCGGGGGCGGCAATACCGGTCGACGGACGCCTGACCTAACGACCTTACGTACCGTTCACTACGCACCTCGCGTTTCGTGCTAAAACACAGTGCATCGACTGATAAACGCTATATTGTGATCGTTTCGCAAGAACCCACTTCTTAGTACAAGAAAATCGCAGACGGGACCGCACTAATCATGTACGTATAATTTTCTATGATTCGAACGTTCGACCTTTAAGTTGTTTGACACACGTTGCAACTGCATTTAAGACTAGGCCTTGGTTCTAAACTTCTAATCAATACAAGATGGTGACTAAAACCTTATGCAAGGTGCATAGGTATTTAAATTAGGATCCATTACTATTCGCACGCAGTGCTTGTAAGCGAAGTAATATTGCGTTAGAGAATATTTTGCAATACGAGCAAAGCAATGATGAAATTATGTAGTTACTTATTGAATAGAATCTTGAATACCAGCGGTCATCATAGTGTATGGCAACACTATGAAGTAATATTTCAACGGATATCCTTTAGGTTAAGGATCGCCACATTACGGTGCTGTGTGAGACTGCCTATTTAAAACATTTTATAAAAAAATTTTTCGTACACCAGTTGAAGTGTGCATTTTCTACTCCGACATACTTATTCAAAACGAAATATCGGCAATTTCATATTTAATATATATTACGTTTATAAGGTATCCCACTAGCGTATCTCAAAAAAAAAATTGATCCGCTCCTCATCAAATGAAATAGAGTGTATTAAATAGTATGGAAATATTCCTTCAAAAAAAATATAAAAATTTTACTCGACTGTCCATAAATTTGTCCTTATGATTCGCATACCCACTGTCGTTCTGGAGTTAAGAAGTATTCCAACTTTAATGAATAGGTAGGAATAGGTAGGTAGGTACTGAAATTATTTTGAATACATCCTGAAATGAATGCAACCTCTTTACAGCGAGAGCTTATTAAATTAATTGGAATGTATAAAAGTACAAAGTATCAATTAATAACCTCCGTCAATTTTGCCCTCAGACGTAGATCTACACAGTTTATAATAAAATTTCATTTAAATCTAGGCGGGGACAAACGTTGGCGCATTATCAAGAAGAAAAAAAATTTTTCGTCGTAACGGACCCAACCCTCCCCTCACGTTATCCGTAACGCCTCTCCAAACGAACTGCGAGAGGCGTTACGTTACATATGCAAGCTGAATCCAACAAGCTAGGAGCCCGTGCCCATGTAATGCCAGGCTTATAACCTAAGGGGGTCGCGAGAGACTGCTCCGATTGGTTCCAAATTCGTCGCAATTTGCCAATCACCGACAAGGGATAAGGGTCTCCCCAAGATGGACAGATGCGCTGAAAAGGTGCAATACTTATCAGTGTTTGCTATGTTATAGATAGATAAGGGGCAAAAAAGCGCATCACCTGTCTTAGAACAGACGTCCGTACTACCAGATTGGAATATGGGTGTCAAAAAAACCGCTAACGACCATTCACTACATGCTACCTCATTCTACCTTACGGGGGCAAATGGCTACCTGTTCTGGGTTCGAATTTGAGCGTTGAATTACACGAAACAGGCACCGGTAAATATCCGACCAGCTATTTTAAACTCTATAACAACCATACAAAGTTTAAATTCGGGTTAATTGAAGTAAGCACATCATGAAAAGCCGAAGCCGTTGTCATCGGCTTTGTCTAATGTTTTCTTTGCAGTCAACTATCGACTCAATTCAATAGCAGTTAAGATATATTAGGAATTAGCACGCGCTGTGCTGACACCGTATATAGTACTAGTACTGAATAAAGGCTTATGTATGCATTAAGGGATACAGTGCAGGAAATTACGTAATTAAGATATCGTTTACATACATACAACTCCTAAAATAACATCACGTTTACTTAATATCACTGGTAAACTTCATTTGGAATTCCTAGTTGCTTATTAAATATGAGACGGGGTATATTCTTGTCTTGCATCTTTGTTGCCGTGGGTTCCGTGGTTTGAATAAAGGTCTCAAATTGCAAGTGATTGAAGAATATACCTTATGAGCTTACTTCAGCATCAAATAGTTGTGATCCCATCCTATATTCAGGACAAGCTCTTCAATTTACAAAAAATATCAACTAGGCCGGTCTAGGACCCCTAGCTCTAGGATCAACAACGCCTTGACCGAGAAGGTTCGATAGCGGGGTTATCCGTAGCTGTGTTGTGTCTCGCCCCTCATTGGTTAAGTAACAAAAGTTACCGGAACTCACGCTTCTAGAGACAATTTCATATTGAAGTTGCTATGAACCGGTGCTGCAAGCTTCTCTGCAACTGTATTCTATTGCAAATTGTATTTTTTTGAATTATTCTTCATATGATTAATTATTTATATGGTGTTATCACGCGATACTCACCTACTACGCAAGCGTATGGATGGCTTGGTAACGGGGATGACTTTCCATCAACCAGCCCTTGGTTATTTGTTCTCATTGGCCTTTGCAAAGTTACAAATAAACTCTTTTTGTTGAAGTTGGCTAAAAATACAATGTAACATATTAATAAGGCGTGTTAGCAACGTAGTCTTGCTAGGAACCACTAAAAGAGCTGAACATTGATGGTTACTGTGATGCTAGGAGCATGAAGGTTTTACCGGCCTTCTCATACCGAGTTGCGATTTTTCACGTACAATGTGAATTATGAATTCAGCATTAAATGTATGAATTTTATTTTGTTCAATCAGGCTGGAGAGGGGTATACGCAGCGCCGGTTCTCGGCGAAGTCAGCGGCCAGGCTAGTATGGCGGACCCCGCCTACAGCCCGGGCCACCTGCTGAAGCGGCGACGGCTCTCACAACTCCTGGAAAGACTATCTGTCCAGCTGCGCAACCACAACCAGTACTCACTCCCGCGCTGGCTGATCCTCGAAACGCAGGCCGCATCCACCCAGGCTGCCCACAGAGATGAGCCGCTCGATTTGTCCATGAAACCGGAACCACCGGCTGAGGAAAAATTCGCTTGCGACAAATGCGGGCAATCGTTCACGTCGCCCGACAGGCTGGCCAAGCACGTGGCTTCGAGGCACCGCACCCGCGCACAGGAAGCGACGCGGGCCTACGAATGTGACGTGTGCGGGCGTAGGTTCGCGCGCTCCGACATGCTGACGAGACACGCACGCCTGCACACCGGCCTTAAGCCGTACTCATGCACCTCCTGCAACAACGTCTTCTCCCGGTCAGACCACCTAGCCACTCACCTGCGCACGCACACAGGCGAGAAGCCGTACACGTGTTCCACTTGCAGCTACTCCGCGTGCCGGCGCGACATGATCACCCGTCACATGAGGATCCACGACCGACGATCCCAACCCGCCTAAACACACGGACGCTCTCATTCTCAAATCTAAGATCGGTAAGGACATATCTCATTGCACTCGGCGCGCGGCAGTGCCTAAGTTCCCTGGAACCTTGAAATACCACTGGTGATATTACGTCTATCAATGTATCCGTGCTACCACCAGTGGTAGTTTATACTCGGTGCCAGGGAACTTACGCCAGCGATTGTCTTGCTAGTTTTGCGAACTGTGACGGCAGCGATAGTCGATATCTCGATGTTTATGCTCAGCGCAAAGCGATGTGTCATTCATACAAATATAATCATATACTAATGTTGGTCTTTGGCCATATTTAGCTTCTCCTTGTAACATTTTATTATTAATGGCTGGGGTGTATATTCAAAGTTTATTCTATTGTTGTATTATTTTAAGCGTATTGATTATAATAACGGGAACCAATCTCAAGTACCGACGTTTTGTTTTGTCTTGTTACTATTTGCTATGTTTGAACCAAAAAGTTTTTTGTTAAAATTCAGTGTGTTTTTTGTTTTCATTGGCCAATAGACTTTTGTAAATAGGCTTGTAGGTGCCGTGTAATGGTTACTTATTTTTATCGGAAATACTAAAACTGCTAATGGTGCATGCACACTGCAGGTGTTTTATTACTTAAAGTTGGAACTTAAATTGTTATCAAACTGTGTTACTTGAGTACTTTTAAGCTATTTCGAAATATTATACAATTTATATGCTCATGTAATGAGCTCAAAAACCTTCTTATTAATATCGCGCACTATAATTTAGCGCCCAATAACTATAGCACCAACAAGTTGCATCTAACTGCATTGTATATGTACGGATTAAATGAAAACAAAATTTAATAAACTGACAGCTAAGATCAATAGTGCTATAGTAAAAAAAAACAGTGCTTGCGGGTAGAAAAATATTTTATTTGAAATATAAATGAAAACACGACGAAGTTATACGAAACTTTTAAAATGCACGTTTATATTATTCCAATGAGTCGGCAATTTCATTATCTTTATTAAATTGATACTTTGTTTTTACTTGTTGTAACCTGACCGTGTGCTTTTAACATTGTAATAATCATGCTTTATAATCGCCTTAAAACCCTATATCGTGTTCAGTTGCCACATTACCATCTTCTCAGTGTTTAATTTTTATATTTCAGTAAATAAATCATATTGTATAATCTATAAATCGTGTTTTTCATTTTTACATACCTCAATATCACCACGCCGACTCAAATCAGATCCCCCATATTAGTTTTTCAATAAGTTTATCAAATGTAAAGACAGCAGTTGGAAACACACAGACCTGATAGTTGAGTGCTCAGTGGTTCTGCCTACGGATCTAAAAGTCGCGGTGTCGATCCTTGCTAGCAAGGGGAACTTAAGTATTATTACTGTATATATACATATATATATCTATACTAATATTATATAGAGGAGAGATTTGTATGTAACTATGTTTGTATTGAATAGGCTCCGAAACTACTGGACCGATTTGAAAAATTCTTTCCCCATTGGAAAGCTACATTCACCCTGAGCCTATGTCAATAGGCTACATTTTATTTTATATAAAAAAACTTATGTTCACCCGTGCAAAGCCGGGACGGACCGCTAGTATATATGGGCTTCTTAGTAATTCCTGATATTAACTCGTTATAAAAAACAATCCCGAATGTATGTATCTATGTATGTTGGTTAATGCATCACGTGTTAACAAAGTGAGTTAGTTACTCATGCACGACTATGCATACGCCTTTGAATTTCTTCTCAGACGTGTGCAGGTTTCCTCTCGATGTTTTCCTTCACCGTAAAGCTCGTGGTGTGATTAATGAC
This sequence comes from Drepana falcataria, assembly GCA_945859725.1. Lineage (NCBI taxonomy): Eukaryota > Metazoa > Arthropoda > Insecta > Lepidoptera > Drepanidae > Drepana > Drepana falcataria. The sequence continues at coordinate 10,203,112 of OX243921.1, forward strand.
TGTACTTAAGTTCAGAAAAACTCATTGGTACACTTCCGATCTTTGTGTCGCAGGCTACTCGTGCAAGTCCGTCTTTGCTAGTAAATGTGCGTAGAAATCTTCCCAGGCGCCATCTCAATGGGGGTAAGTGGTCCTCTCTTATAAGCACCAAAGTGTTGGGTGCTATGGTGTCCTTGTTGGTCTGCCATTTCGTTCTGGTCTGCAGCTCTGCGATGTACTCGATAGACCAGCGCTTCCAGAAGTTCTACCTCATTTGTTCGATGCGCTCGTAGCGGACCAGGCTTGATGTGCTCGCAAGTGTGAGGTCGGCGCAAGCGGGTGCGACGAGCGGTCGGCCAATCAGGAAATGGTCAGGTGTGAGAGGAAGAAAGTCACTGGGGTCGGTGGACATTGGATACATGGGTCTGGAGTTAAGGACAGCTTAAATTTGGGCTAATAAAGTGGAATATTCCTCATAAGTGAGGTTCGCGTTACCTACTCGATGCAGATGATACTTGCATGACTTAACCCCTGCCTCCCACAAGCCACCAAATTGAGGCGAATAAGGCGGAATGAACTTGAAATCTATACTACGACGCTACGACGCGCGGTTCGAGTAGTTCCCTGCGATCGCAAGTTCGAATCCCGACTGTACCAAAGAGTTTTTCTGAACTAAAGTACAGTAATTAGTCACACCACTGGTGGGGATTCGAACTTGCGATCTTTGTGTCGTAGGCAACTATTCGAACCACGGCCACCAGAAGAAGGCAGAAAGTGGGTGTGTGGGCACTGGGTATTACCTAATTACCTATACACCTCTGCCTACCCCTTCGGGGACCCTTGTGGGAAGGCGTGAGGATGTAATAATTTATTAGTTGAGTTTTTTTATACAGCAAGAGTGCCATTCAAGCATACGGTCCACCTGATGGGAAACGTTTACCATAGTCTATTCACGCTAATGATACCGAAGTATCACTTGCGCGCTACCACTCTATGTTCGGAGAGTTATTCTGTGGTGGCAGCATAATAGGACTAATCCCTCTGCTGCCAACACAATATATCAATCCTCCCACACACCCCAAAGAGCTCATTACTGGAGACCTTATTCACCGCGTAGGAACACAAAACAATAAATTGTGTTATTTGGCTACGGACTTCCATAAGGTGGAGGTCATGTCCCAGTCGGGCAGCTCTGAATTCGAACGGAAAACCCTGTTATGCCCTACCTCTTTGCTTTAATCATTATTGAAAGCTTAGTAATGTATTTATGCGAGAATAATTGGTTTGGTTTGTATAACATAACATTGCAATTAGCGATGTCCAATCTATTCATGTTTATGAATTTGAGTACTTAAAATCTTTGCTGTTATCGCACGCTAGATACTAGTTAAACAATTATGTATCTACGCACACACGATTACTGTTTGAAGTAAATGGCCGTATGGCAGGAACTAGGTCAGCTGTTGAAGGTAAAATTACTCATTTACAAGCCAATTAAACATATCAATATTAGAATATACCTACTGCCGAGAGAGATCCATCGCCGTTACTCAAGCACGACTATGCATACGCCTTTGAATTGCTTCTCACATGTATGCAAGCTTCCTGTCGATGTTTTCCTTCACAGTAAGCTCGTGGTGTGACTAATCACTGGACTTAAGTTCAGAAAAACTCATTGGTACAGTCGGGGTTCGAACTTGCGATCTTTGTGTCGCAGGCAACATACTAGAACCACTCGGCCACCATGGCTTTTAATACAGCGGCTACTTTTAATACGGCTATTAATCACAAGTATTTAAATGAAAACGATATTGTACTTGACATCACTTAATTTCAATCAACATCTTAGGAGATAGATATCATAATGTTAAAATAACTCCACAACTCAGATGCGTGGTTGGCTCGCTACGGAACGGTTGAACTGAGCGAACTGATTTTTATATTTGTTTTTGCGATTTTTAAATTACTCTTACTCACTTCACTCACTTCATTACTGAAACAACTCTCTCCCTAAGGTACGCAGACGGAGTTGCGCGCATCATCTATTATCTATTATATTATATAAACTAGCTGTGCTCTCGACTTCATCCGCATGGAAAGTAAAAAAAAAATGCTTTTCAGTTTCTGAAATAAAAGTAACCTAAGTTGCTCCTTTTTACATCAGCCATCTTGCCAGTGAAAATCGGTCCAGCCGTTTCAGAGATTAGTCGGAACAAACAGACAGACAGACAGACAGACAAACAGACAAAAATTGTGCCACCATCGTGTAGATGGTCTATCCTGCATCAGCAGTGCGGGCCGTATATGACGTCATTCCTCCATTAATGACTTGATACGCCGGGCTCTGGTCAGCGCCGGCGTGCCTGCTGTGCTGGAACCAGTCGGTCTCACTCGCGGCGATGGCCGGAGGCCGGACGGTATGTCTCTGATGCCATGGAGGATGGGTCGGCTCTTAGTGTGGGACGCTACGTGTGTCGATACACTGGCTCCTTCCCATCTTCCTGACACATCGGTGGCAGCCGGCGCCGCTGCTGCTCAGCAGGAGTGCCTCAAGCGCCGCAAGTATGTTTGTCTCGGGTCAGGTTACATATTTGCTGCATTTGCAATTGAAACTCTGGGGCCTTGGGGTCCTGAGGCTCACCATCTTTTTAAAAAGGTCTCGCACCGTCTAGTCGAGACCTCTCGTGACAGGCGGGCTGGAACATATCTCGCTCAGAGAATCAGCATTGCTATCCAGCGTGGCAATGCTGCTAGTCTTCTTGGCACGTTGCCTCGGGATACCGATTTGGGACAAATATTTTATCTGTAAGTAGTTAGTTTCAACTGTTCTTTGTAAACATTCTTAATTGTTATTAGCTCCTGCATATGCTTAAGAAAAAAGTCGTATGCGTATGTAATAGTCGCGCTTGAGTAACGGCGACGGACTCGCCTTCTGTCACATTAGCACCCAAAATATATCTCTGGCTGAAAGTGGGTATGTGGGTACTACCTATACACCTCTGCCTACCCCTTCGGAAACCCTTGTGGAATGCTTGAACTGGAACTGGTATAGTAGTAGAGGTTGAAAAAAATCCTCAGTTTATGTGTGTGTGTGTGTGTGTGTGTGTGTGTGTGTTTATATATAATTGCGATGTTTCACATCTGTCAGGCGTCCCGTGATGCCACAATTTTTTCATTTATGCTTCGCTCCTATTGGTCGTAACGTGATGTTATACCTAAAGTTAAGCCTAAAGCCTTCCTAGAGAAATGGACTATCCAACACAAAAAGAATTTTTCAATTTCAACCAGTAGTTCCTGAGATTAGCGCGTTCAAACAAACAAACTCTTCAGCTTTATAATATTAGTATAGATTGAGCAGATAATTAAAAACCTGCTTAAAGTATAGAGAGTGCCATCCACGAAGAAGCGCCCCACTTAGTTTATTGTGCAATCTTCCGCTAATGTTGAGTATTATTGGTTACACACTGATTATCTATAAGTGCACACACACACACTACATTTAATAGACCAAAGAGAGATAGGGCCGTACTCGCCGCATCCTGCGACCCCCTCGACCAGAAATTGGTGGGGCGCGTCTTCGTGGATGGCACTATCTGTATCGTGTATCTAACCCTTTGTGTAAATATAAGTGCATATAGACGCTATCATCTCTCTTTTAAACATAGCATACTAAAATTCATGTAATAAAAAAGTAAGAAATTTACAATTATACTTAAATTTCAATAAACTTTTTCATATCAAATGGGTATAACGGTATACCATTAACAATGTAATAGATAGGAATATGCATAGACTATAAACATAGCAACGTAGCGCCACCTAGATTGAATAAGAATAAAACATGTTTTTATATATTATTACTGGCAACATTAAGCCCTACTTTTCGCCTTTCGTTCGTAGTTTTGCCGTCCGCCATTTCGGCGTCACTATCGCAAAACGGAATTGATTAGAACGCCCTCCGTGAGAGAATTGTGAAGTTACATCTAAGCTATAATTTCAGTGAAGTTTGTTATCAATTCTCGTAAGTGTATGTTTTTTCGCAGTTTTCAGTAACATTTAGCTAGTTTCGTAGTATAGTATTTCCTGGGACGTATGTGCAAAGTGAAATCGTTAAGGTTTCCTCGTCGAAAGTGTTGAACAAAATGCCTGCGAGTGATCACTTGTGTTGACGGCAGCGCCCCTGTCTGTGCACCTGGGGTTCTCTAGTTTCACTTTGTGGCGGTACCTTGTGTTAATACATTTTTATATTGGTTATCGATTTAGGTAATTCTGATATTTTCTTTGTTTTGAATTGATATACATGTGTTCCGTGTTCTTGTATAAAATGGCGGACAAAGCTTTTTTGAGAAATAACTTCGCGTAGGTAATGAATATAATGTAATTTAGATCGTTTTCTATTGTTATGATATTCAACGATTTCATTTGTTGAAATATCAAAATTTGACTAGAAAAAGGTATTCCGCATTAATAATATCGAATAAAACTATCCTAGTTTCGTCTCACTTTATGTGTTTTGTTAATTTTGTTATGGCTGAATGTTGAAATTTCTTGATTTTTGAGACACCTCTTTGATCATCCCAAGAGTCGTTGCATTTTGATCACCAGAAATAAGCAGTAGAGATTATTCAACTGGTTTCTGTGAATTTGCGTACCAGAAGATAACATTAAGCATTGATTTTTATGTTGAATTGGATTTGGTTTGTTTCTTTCTTTATATATTTGAAGAAATTCCAATTTGGTCAGAGACAATTGTAGGAACATCTGAGATATACATACCATAACTTTAAAATATCTTAATCCATACAGTATATAAATATTGTGGGAGTAGAGTATAAATATTGAGTTTTTGTAGAAATTAATAATAAAATTTGTGATTTATTAATTAATATATGCCTATGTAAATTTGTTATGGAGAGTGATTAAGCGAAAGAGGTCTTTAAGTAGAGAGAAGTGGCATTTAACTATCCCTGCCTACCCTGTGAGAGACTTAATGTGACAATATATCACAATTTTAGGCCTACAAAATGTACTGGTAAATAAATTGGAGCTCTTTGTTACAGTAACTTGACCGGACATATCTCTGTCAACGTGAAATGAACATACTCTGAGCGGAGGTGGCTGCAATCTGATAATTCAACAGTATGTAACATTTTCACTATGTATTTATATCCCCATCTGGTGTGCCAGCAGGGTAGAAAGGCTTTTACATATGTCAATTTCACATTTGATGCAACATGCCCATAGCAACACTTCCCAACACTTAACATAATGTAGTATATGTACAAAGTACTTTAATCAATTTCTAGTTACTAGTTAGTAGTTAGTCAAGGCCAGATTTAGAGATCCAGAGGCCTCGGGGCAACTTAAGCCAAATAAAATGAACAATACTTTCTGATTTATTATGAAAGGGAGTAGATTCTCTTAGTATTTAACAGACACATAATCCGAAACAAGAAGAACCTTTTGAGCTTTTTTCGTTGAAAAATTTTTGATGTAGGCTGTAAAAAAATATCAAAAGAAACATGTTTACTAGTGTTTAATGGTTGGAATTTTAAATATTTTTTTCTGAAGTCTATTGTGGCGACCCCCTGCTTGTGGAGGCCCCGGGGCTTTCACCCTGGTTGCCCTGTAAATGTGTATCCGGCCCTGTATTTAGTCAGTAGTTATTCACATTACATGATAGGTTGAATATATATTTTTTTAAGTTAATGAAGAGAACACTTCTCACTGATATGTATGTTCACTCAGTTATTAGAATGTTCATCTTTGTCACATTGGCACCTAGAATATATCTCTGGTGGAAAGAGGGTGGGACCTATCTATACACCTCTGCCCATCCCTTCGGGGACACTTGTAAGTAGTGAGGACATATATATACATACATATTCTTGATATTCCTATACTGTAGAACATAACATCAGATTTAGGGTAATCTAATCTAGGGTAAGCAAGGGATTATCGGGAGGATATAAGCTAACATTGTAAGAGTCTAAACTACTGCTGTCCCAGTCTATCAATTACCATTATCTGCTGCACAAGAAGACAGCAGAAGAAAATGCAAAGGGAAATCATTAAAAAGTAGTAAAATTTTTGACTTTTATACAATACTCTCTGTCTAGATTAAATGAAATAGTGCATATCCTACAAAAATTATAATTATGAATCTGTGATGGACTATCCTATAGCTGTTTTGAATGTTGTCTGCAACCTGCATCATACAATAGAATATGTTGCCTTTTATGCTAATGGTTGGTACTGATTGATTGCGTCTGGGTATCGCAATCCAATGGTTGTGGCGTTCAATATTTTACTATGCACATACCATTTACATCATGTGCAGTAGAGTATTATTTCAGAAAACATAATGTAGTTGCCCAGATTGGATGAAATGAGTATTTTTATTTCTTTATTGCATCACAGTAGATAAAGTTATGGCATCACGCAGGGATACCCAAAGGATTAGGCAGAGGTATACATACATGACAAGCAATTCTTACCACAATCTATACATATGTCAATTAATTTCTTCTGATTCAATGGCGTATGTATAGTCGTGCTTGAGTAACGGCGATGGACTCGCCATCTGTCACGTTGGCACTAAATATACCTCTGGCGGAAAGTGGGTGTGTGAGTATTACCTATACACCTCTGCCTACCCCTTCGGGGACCCTTGTGGGGAGGCGTGAGGATATATATATAATTTCTTCTGAAACATATGCAATAATACCAATGTTTGCTTTCACCAAAGCTCGTAATGATTAATCACTGTATGGATAGTGCCATCCACAAGAAGCACACTACTATTCTTCCCTATAGCTTTTAGTGTAAATGTGCATTCTTCAACCAATGTTTGACTATTATCATACACACTAACTGTCTGTGAGTGCACACGCACACTACAATTAATAGACCGTATCATACTCCCCATATCCCGTCTTCCTAGATTGCACTAAGGTATACTGGCCTGTTTAGAAAAAGCTCATTGGTTCAGTCAGAGTTTACGCGATTTCTTAAACCATTCCTTTGTAAATTTAACCTTTGGTGCAGAGATGTTGGAAAACATGATCAATACTAATTGTGTTTATTTTAGTGTCGGGCAGCGGGGACGAAGACCCTGATGTTGGTGTCACATACTTTGTCGATGAAGAGGGCCGGTACTACTACCAACAGGCTGGAGAGAACCAGAGCATTGTCTCACTGCCCACAGCTGAAGTATCTGACAGCAATGAGGTACTTATAACGCTTATCAACTATCATTTTTACACGAAACTCAACAGCATGTATGTACTGACTGATGACCCGAAAGAGATCTTTAAGTGCAGAGAAGGAGGTCTAATATCTGTATATGTATATGTAATATGATATATATGTAGTGAATATATAATGTATGTAGGTAATAATGATTTTCATATCTATAGGCTATACCAGAAGGAGAGCAAATCCTAGTTGAAGCAGATGGTGAGAGTTTCCAGACGGTGACACTTGTGCCCTCAGAGTCCAGCAGCGGGGAAGTCAGCTATGTGCTGGTGGTGCAGGAGGACACCAAACCAATGATCAATATTGACATCAAGGTAGGCCAGGTATACTTTTATTCAAATAACTAGCTGTTAAGAATTTCATCAAATTCCCTTCAGTTATATTATGTGCAAGTGGAACAAACATCTTAACAAACGTTAGAATTTTTATATTAGTAAGATATTTTCAGGTAATTCAGTAAAGAGTGTTAAATGTCGAATTGTGAGTCTCACGAAGGTTGTTTATGATATAATTTCAAATTGTATCAAGTACCTTAGTAGCGCCGCTCGGCCACTGAAGTGCAGTGAATCATACGACTTAAAACTTGTATCACAAGTTATATGACTGTAAGTGTATGCGAATTATAGAAATGGACACTTATAATAAGAGTAATGATCAAATATTTGTCTAAGGTTCTTCAGATTTAAGTGGGTAAATTGTGTTACCAGGACGAAGACAAGAGTAACGAGGATGTATACAACTTCGAGGACGAGAAGGGTGAAGAGGAGGAATCTGAGGAGGACGAAGATGGGGATGCCAAGTCCAAGTCAAATGCCAAGCGCCAGAAGAATCTGCGCCCGCATTTCATCTGCAATATCTGTTCTTACAACAGTCACAGGAGGTACTGTGTATATCAGTATATTACTACCATTGCTCGACTAGGCTTACTATTTGGACCTGATGAAAGACTAGATTAGATAGTTATAGTAAACACCTTGGGATAATTCTACACTAATTAACAACTAGTCCCAAACTAAACACAGCTGTAAGTTTTTAAAAGGTTATACAGTTTAGTACAGCTTAAGAAGTTATGAAAGATATATATTATATCTTTAGGCTCTCCCATGAAGCACACATCTCACCACAATAACTAATTTCACTGGATTTATGGCCAACTAAGTAGAACTAGAAGATCTAAGTTTTATATATATATATATATATATATACTAGTGGTCCCGCCCAGCTTCGCTTGGGTGAAAAAAGTAAATGCCCTAAAACACGATCACAGCGCCACCTATCGGGTCCAATTGTGAATCTAAACCATTCTCGAATCTCCACGAACACACACAAAAAATTTAATCTAAATCGGTCCAGTCGTTTAGGAGGAGTTCAGTCACATACACACGCACACAAGAAATATATATATTAAGATATATATATCCTCACGCCTTCCCACAAGGGTCCCCGAAGGGGTGGGCAGAGGTGTTAAGGTAATACCCACACACCCACTTTCCGCCAGAGGTATATTAGGTGCCAACGTGACAGATGGCGAGTCCATCGCCGTTACTCCAGCACGACTATACATACGCCTTTGAATTTCTTCTCAGACTGCAGGTTTCCTCTCGATGTTTTCCTTCACCGTTCAGCTCGTGGTGTGACTAATCACTGTACTTAAGTTCAGAGAGTTTTTCTGAACTTAAGTACAGTGATTGGTACAGTCGGGATTCGAACTTGCGACCTTTGCGTCGCAGGCAACTGCTCGAACCAGTCGGCCACCACGGTCGTTGTCTCTAAGTGTTGATCTGGCCATATTACTTAGTGTATTCACATTATGTATGTGGCAGGTATTTACTCCTGCGGCACATGAAGTCGCACTCGGAGGACCGGCCGCACAAGTGCAACGTATGCGAGCGTGGGTTCAAGACCGTGGCCTCCCTGCAGAACCACGTCAACATGCACAACGGAGTCAAGCCTCACGTATGCAAGTACTGCAGCAGCCCCTTCACCACATCAGGTCAGTACACTGTTGAAGATCATCCTGAGATATATCCACATCTGATTTAAAACACCCTCTGGTGGAAAGTGGCTACTTCGACAGCCCTACCCTACCTACCAGACACACAACAGGGACATAATAAGATCATCACATATACCATGCTTTATAGGAAATTAAGTATGTATATACCATGGAAATTTCAAAATTTTCTGGGAGTTGTTTGTGTATCTTCTTGTAAAGCATTCTCCAAGTGGAGTCCGGGTTCGGGTGGTTTATCATTATTTCTGGTGGCTAGAGAGTACTGGCGCTCTTCTCTCTCAGCCTATCCCCTGAGGGTGCTGCAGATTTTGTTGTCTGAAGTCTGTCTTCAATGAAGGTGATTGATCAGGTAGAGAGTATAACATGAGTGTGTGTGTGTGTGCAGGCGAGTTGATCCGCCACGTGCGCTACAAGCACACGCACGAGAAGCCCCACAAGTGCACCGAGTGCGACTACGCCTCCGTGGAGCTGTCCAAGCTGCGGCGCCACGTGCGCTGCCACACCGGCGAGCGACCCTATCAGGTAATGTATATTATATACTGGCAGTGATACGCGGTTTTACCCGCGAAAAAATTTGGTAATTCCGGTAATATATCTATTTCAGTGTCAAATGTTATCCAATTACGTTCTGTAATTTTTGAGTGAAGGAGGAACAAACATTCTATCAAACTTTTGCATATATAATATTAATTATACCCTGCAATTTCATCCGCGTGTTATTTGGTTTTTCTAGAATAAAACATTAAATTTCGTAGCCTTTATCCTACCTAATGAAATAATACATTTTCAAGTCGGACTGATAGTTCCTCAGATTAGCACGTTCAACCAAAGGAACAAACTCTTTGGCATTATGATACTAGTATAGATTAGTAAGTGTAAGTTATCCCGGTATGCCCCAGTGCCCGCACTGCACGTACGCCTCGCCGGACACGTTCAAGCTGAAGCGCCACCTGCGCACGCACACCGGCGAGAAGCCCTACAAGTGCGAGAACTGCCACATGTGCTTCACACAGGCCAACTCGCTCAAGGCACACAACCTCATACACAACGGTGAGTTACACATGGCCTTATATACCCCCCCTCCCTTCTCTCTCTCTTTCATATTACAAATCCTGGATAAAACTACATTGCTATTATATTATTGAAGCGAAAGAGGTATGTAAGTCTAGAGAGAACTGGCGCTCTATACTCTGTGCCTACCCCGTTAGGGACTTGGCGTGTTGATATGTATGTATGTATTATATTGTCCGTATAATCAAGAAGAGCAATCTAGAACACTGTCACTTGCACCCATTTTACGATAGTTGTACTCGTATGCTAATAAATACATACATATCATCACGCCAAGTCCCTAACGGGGTAGACAGAGAGTATAGAGCGCCAGTTCTCTCTAGACTATATGCTAATAAATGATTTATGATATACAGGCTGATAATGAGATATTTTTTTTAAATGTTTCCTATTGCTGTACATATTTGAGCAACTGTGGTATTCTTTTTATTAAGCATCCCGTACAATAAACTATAGATTTCCATGCATATTTATCCAACGCTATAATTTGTGAAGAGTGTGAATGACTTGTTCCTATGCGCGATGTGTGCAGTGTCCAAGAAGCCCGTGTACCCGTGTGAGCTGTGCCCCGCCAAGTGCGGCCGCAAGAGCGACCTGCGCACGCACGTCCAGAAACTACACACCTCGGACAAGCCCATCAAGTGCAAGCGCTGCGGCAAGTCCTTCCCGGATCGGTACTCCTGCAAGGTCCACAATAAGGTGAGGCAACCCACCCATATAGACCTTGGCCCATATACCGCTATACTGGAGTACCGTCTCGCACAGAGCTGGTAGTTTGTTAGGTTTTTCTGGAATAATACATAGCGTCACTGAAAATCCAGCTATAGTGTAATATAATCTATCTCTGTTCCTGTACCGCAAATTTCATCCAATTCCGTTCAGCCGTTCTGATTTGATTGGGTAACAAATATCTTTGAAAACTTTCACATTTACAATAATAGTAGGATTGTATATAATATTTTTAAATTAATGTCTACTTATCATTGAAAATCCAATAGTTGTGTAATAATATTGCAAATATTCACGATCATAGTCCTTCAAACCAGTTTAAGATACAGAGACGAAACCCTTTATATTCAATTTCAAATAAACACAATAAAACAAATTAAATTATAATATTTAACCGTATAAGAGAATAATCTGGCTATAAAATGCGGTTACCTTTATTAATGGTTGCTTGCAAATAGTCTTGCAGTCATTAACAGTGATTATATATATTTTGATGTATTGTCACATTAGACGCACGAAGGCGAAAAGTGCTTCAAGTGCGAGCTATGCCCCTACGCGTCAACCACGATGCGCCACCTCAACTCTCACATGCTGAAGCACACCGACGAGCGACCCTTCGTGTGCGACCTCTGCGACCAGTCATTCAGGTAAATAGAGATGCTCAGACCCAGATTTCACCAACCTTTTTATTGTAAAGATATATAACGTTGTTTTCACTCTAAAATCATCTATTGACCGCGAAGAGGCTATGTGAACAAATATATTATATTCAATATATATTCGAACCGATCAAAACAAATATTCTCGACCCATTGTCAAGTTAAGCTAGGCGCTATTTTTTGGATTTTTGGATATTCTGATATCATTGTCGCCCTCGTTAACTCTCGGTTACCAAAAATTAATTTCCTTCAGTGAAGCTCTTCGCGTTTAACTGTTCATTAGTATACGAGAGTTGTGATAGTAATGTTGTTGTGTCTCCAGACAAAAGCAACTGCTACGTCGCCACCGCAACCTGTACCACAACCCGGGCTATGTGCCCAAGCCGCCCAAGGAGAAGACCCACACTTGTCACGAGTGCAAGCGCACCTTCGCCCACAAGGGCAACCTGATCCGCCACTTGGCAGTCCACGACCCGGACTCTGGCCACCACGAGCGAGCCCTGGCCCTCAAGCTAGGCCGCCAGAGGAAGGTCAAGTACATCGATGGACAGATCATCAAGGTACACACCCTTTACACATATACATCATCATAGCTCTTAGCCGAGAACCGGGTGGCCTGTAACACGGAGATTGCAAACTCGAATTCTGAATGTACGAAACATTTTTCTGAATTATGATCAGTAAGATGATTATTCACATCGAGAGGAAACCTGCATACATTTGAGAAGAGTGTCGAAGAAATATGTGTAGTTTTGAAACACTGTAATAATAGCTCTAGCGAATAACAATAGCGAATTGTACTATATAATAGGACATGTGCTAATAAATTGCAAATAAAGTCATTTTCTTGTGGAGTATTTTTCTGAAAATTGTGACTTAATTATGCATTCAACCTAGCCTTATTGGTAATGCGACCAAGCGATTGTTTCCTATGCCTTTAAATACCCATATGTAGGTATACCTGTGCATTGGCATGTCAGATTATTTTAAGACACAGCGACTTGATATGTTCAGCAGCTATCAGCGACTTTTGAACCACAAGCATTGCTGTCTGCTCCCGCAATTTTCCATATACGTTATACAGATGTTGCAAACAAGTGTACAACGCACCTGGTTAGTGGTTATTGTTGTTTTTTTTAGAGACATAAGTCAGAAATTAATTGACGAATTGTTGGTGAAGCTCTGCAAATGTTACTTCTGACTAGACAACACTACCTCAGAGTTTATAACAAGATATTCTGTTAAGTGCTGTTCGAATTGCTGTTTTTCAAGCAGATGACGACCTATGTTTCTGCATGTTTTTTCGCGTTTGTGCTTATTTAGTCCATGTCGGTCGTAAATGCCAACGTAGCTGATGGCGCGTCCAAATTTGTTGTATTGAAACTCGTGCAAGGATATTGCATTTAGTGTAAATTCATACTATCTTCGATGTGAAGGCTAAAAAGAAAGGCAGACGCACTTGGCACATTAAGATCCATTGTGTAACATTGCGCCTGTTCGCTATTCCAAATACTATTTACAATAATAATCATGATATTAGCATTAATTAAGTGAAATAAGCATAAACTGTATAAGTTTGCATATCTTGCCCCCCCCCCCCCCCCCCGTAATTATATTTTTCTTGTACACTAAGTTTGCGAAGGTCACCTAATAGAGCTTGGGCTAGATGTGTAATATAGAAGATGTACAGTTAGAGTACGAAAACCTTTACCTGTTTTCTAATTTAAAGTTGTAGAAACTTTTGAACTGAAGTAATCTGCAGACAACTGCATATATTATGTATTTACTCTCTATAATATGTTTAGTACACCTTACTACACCTATTAAATCTATTCCTACGGAAACGGGAACCAATGTTGAAAAGGAAGAGATGAAACCTTTTTAAATTCCTAGGTATTACGAAGTTCGAATCAAATATGTACATGTGATATTTAACTGTCAGTGTCGAATATATTTTCTCTTGAATTTCTTGCGATTAGTAATAAATCCACAAAATTATAAACTCTGTCCTGTTTCGTTTCAAATGAAATGCTGGCATGACTGATTATTATTGCATTGGTACAAGCAAATGTCAACTTAAGGCGACGAACTTTTCCTGCCTTAACTGTACATCATCATCATGATGCCAATGGTCATGATGCATCAGCGGCTTGGCAAACAGTTATTGTGTGTATACGAGCTTAAGCGATTTCGTAACCGACAATCAGGTCTCGTATCAAACACCACTTAACTTTCGGACTGTATTTCCAGGACATGGATCACAAACGCGAAGAGGACGGGGATGAGGAAATCTTCAAGCTGGACATTGGCAACAACTCGTTGAAGCGCGGCGAGCTGGTGACCGTGGCTGATGGTGACGGGCAGCAGTATGTGGTGCTCGAGGTCATACAACTGGAGGACGGGACTGAGCAACAGGTCGCCGTGGTCACGCCCGACTACATCGAAGACGATGAACAAGGTCAGTGTAACACGGGGTACGCTGCTTAAGGTCGGTAACGTGCACAGCAAACATAGTTACAGCCTTATTGTCCTCACTGCAGGGAACTACCGCATTTTCGGAGGTGATGAAGCTATGGGCCATCATGCCAACTCGCTGCGCGGTGAGTACCTCACAATCGTTGCACTGGTTGTTGTATGCATGAACATTTCCTCGCCGTTCTTCCTCAGTTAACTATTACTGTGCGCGGTACAGGTTAAGGTCGGGACCACATGACTGCAAGCAGAAATTTGGCGAACTTTTCGCATGCATTGCAGTATAAATGGATCTTGGGTGTCTGTTGCCCATCAATTCTTGTGTCATCGTGTCTTGTATGTTTTGTAGACAATACTAGAGTTAGCCTAACATTGCAGCGTCTCCTTCCAATACCAGTGCAGAACACAGACGGACATAATTGCAACGAAGGCCATATTTAGAGGTGGAGAGTTGGAGATGCATTCTTCGATGTCTGAAATTTTGTATAGTTTAGTAAATATGTGGAATATATGCAATGTGTTAATCGAACTAATATTCTATGTCTGTATCAATTTACATCCAATTGCGTTCAGCCATCCTGGTGTGATTGAGTTACAAACATTCACGTTTATAATATTATAAGTAACCTTAGTAGGATATTTGCTCATTACAATTTTTAAGGAGATTATAATGTCTCCCAATTTCAGTTTTATTGATACATAAAATAATCAAAAACCTCTTTCGCACAGAGGAAGAAGAAATGGGCGAAGAAGAAGAGGAAGAAGAAGAAGTGCAGGAGAAGAAGTATAAACAAGAGCCCAGCCAGAAGACAATTAAAGTTGAAAAGGAAGTCGACGATTGCTTTGGATTTAACGTGAGTATATTCTGATTATGTCTATGGGTCACACTCAAGTGAATGTTTAAACTTTCATTGACATAATATAAAACTAAAGTATTGATATCTAATATAATATTACATACATACATATCATCACGCCAAGTCCCTAACAGGGTAGGCAGAGAGTATAGAGCGCCAGTTCTCTCTAGACTTACATACCTCTTTCGCTTCGTCCACATTCATCAGTCTCTTCATACATGCTCGTCGGTTTCGAGTACTCTTAACGTTCCCGTCCTTGAGAGTCCGATCTATTTGATCCAGGTAGTTGGAACGTGGCCTTCCTCTGCCTCTTCTTGCACACACTTTTGCTTTGTATATCTGTTTCGTCAATCTTTCTTCACTCATCCTTTCTATGTGTCCAAACCAACGTAACATGCCTTTCTTCATCTTTACAATCACGCCCTCATTCACGCCAGTTGATTTGCGAATCTCTTCATTGCGGATTCGATCTAATATCGTTACGCCGCACATTTTTCGAAGAGATCGCATCTCGACTGCATTCAAGCTATTTTCATACTTCCTCGGACATACCCAGGATTCGCTGCCATACAATAAGGTAGGTACCAATATCGCGTTGTGGACAGCAACTCGAGCATTCTTGCTCAGACTTTTACTGCCCATCAACGCCGACATGGCTCCATTCACCTTATTTCCGGCAGTTATCCTTCTTTCAATATCTTTTTCATACTTTCCATCTCGTGTGAACATGCTTCCAAGATATACAAATTCATTCACTTGCTCTAGAATTTGCCCATTTACCGATTTACCGATATTGCATATAATATTAATACTAGCTAATATCATATTAAGTATACTTTTATAGTCCGTTGTATAATTTCTGCTTTAGTTTTAAAAGCTGATAAGACTACTACTTGATTAGCCGTTTAATAAGTTTTAAAAAGAAATCTTAGTATATATGTACATTACGTTGTGCAGGAGGAGGACGAAGAGGGCGAGGAGGAGGAGAACTACAACAATAGAGTAGTTCTGCGCATCGTACAGTGAATACGTGCTCACTGCAAGCGCAACTTAACCGACGTTCGCGCTTCACTATACTACACAACACTACACTGCACTGCACTCCACTACACAACACTACACTGCATACGCACCAAAGCCCTACATACATACAGCGTACCATATATTTTATTTTATTGATCTATGCTCTCAGAATCCTGATAATATATCAGCTGGTTATTAAACGTTTGGCGCATTTTTGGCGCGTGGAATCAATATTATACCACAAAACTCATGTTACTACGATTTTTCCCCTACCCAAGCTACAGTAATTGTCACCAGTTCCTAGGACGTTGGCAACATTGGCTTGTCATGTAGGAGGGTATATGTACTTTGTCATAATGTATATTTGCGGTGTAGATATAAATTATATATGCAAATTGAACTTTCTATGTGAGTATAATTTATAAGCTATATCATTTAGTTTATATGTAACTTATGCAGATAAGGTTTTTAAAATTTAACCGTGCAAGTTTTAATGGTTTTTGTAACTTGGTAGTGAGCTTGATTGAGTATTGAATCTGAACTATGAAATACTTACGTGAATTATTATTAGCGTTTATGGGTACAATAATTTCGTGGGTTATTGATTTTTATGGTAATCGTTAGTGGTGTGGTTTGATATATATTATAAAGAGCTAAATTTATTTACTTAATACATATTTTACGATGTATCTTAGTGCGAGAGGTCGCATGTTATTGTATGTAGTGTTAGTATTGATCATAGTCTGCGCGTTCGGTTATGTGCGCAGTCCATTGCTTTCTTGCAACTGTCATTGCGGTGTAGTGATGATTAGATTACATGCGATGATTAGATCTTGTGAAGAAAACAATTTTATTATTTATTTTATACACAGCCCTTGCTCCCTGCCCATAAAGGGTCTCTCATTTCTTCTATTATCGCCGCGTCGTATACGATGTCTAATATATTTTTGTTTAATTTGACTATTTACGCCCCGCATTGTTACCGTTATTTGATGCTCATGGATGCATTCATCATTGAAATGTACCTCCGTTTCGAATTCCATCCGAATAAGTTCAGGCATCGGCGTGTGATTGAGAACTCGATGATTGCGATGCAGATATGAAGGAAGAGAGATAGAGATAGATAGAGTGGACCTATGTTCTAACTACTGTATTAGCTACACTAGATGCAATTTTGTCGATCAATGGCGTGCGCTTGTAGTTCTCGAAACCTGCGTGCTTGTATGTATGTGTGAAAGAAAAGATTCGCTTCACATTTTGACTCCATCATTCTGCGGAAATCAATGGAAAGTGAGCAACGGTCCGCCTGATGGTAAGCGGTTACCGTCGCGTATAGATACTCTTAACGCCAAAAGTAACAGGGCAGCTGAAATCTTTTCACACCTGTCCCGAAGCTCTACTCTCTAGGGAAAACCTGAGGGAGAGAGACCTGGGGAGTTCATTCCGCAGCATGAGTGTTCGCGCAAGGAAACTCCTTTGAAACCGCTCGCTGCGAGAGCTATTTGGTGGATGAATCCCGTCAATGGCGAGAGGTGGTTGGCGTGGGCATCATGTAGAACAACTCTTCAGAACTCTGTTATACAAGCGTTAGAACACGAGAAGTCTCGCCACAGTCATGTTTCCAAGCCGCTTGTGAGCATCGGATGGGAGCGTCAGCAATCCTGGGGACGCGTACAAGGTCCTCGTTGGTATCCATGGACTCTAGCCTACAATAGGCAGCAGTACTACATATGAAGATGAACTTGAGATAATTAAAGGCGATTCCTCCGATGTGCAGTACTGCTTAGCTCTGCTGAGGATAGCCTTATCCTCCAAATGACCACGGAATTGAACGTTGCTAGAGATATCGACGCCAACAATCCCAATGCTCTCTTACATGCTCAGGAGCTTGGACTATGTTCACAATTAAATAGTTGTTACTTGAGTCTCTTAGAGCGACCAGTGTCAAAAGGCAGGTGATGTTATGATGATGACTCAACAACAAGATTCGTTGTATTTACGGGATGGGTTGGTAGATGCTGCTGGGCAGTTGTAGCGAGAGATCATTATTTGAGGCGTCTGAATGGTCATATGGCGAGTGACTCGTCCATTACCCAAGAGTCTAAGGTGTCTCGAAATATCGCTACTGGAAGGGTGGCGATGGTTTTTTTTTTATTTATAATGTAAAAATATTAATGGTAGTCGCTTCGTGTATGGATAAGGTAGCCAGGCCATTTCGGGTTGGATCTAATTTGGATCCCAGCAGTTCGGAATAAGGCCACGGTGGCTTTGTATGACAGGTGGATGTACTGTTTGACGATTTACATAAGTCTTCTCGAAACCATGTTGAAACCATCTCTTATTACAAATTGTGTACACTTTGTACCTATACACAATAGTTATACTATACATAAATAAACATTTTGTCTCTTTGTAACAAATACAGATTTAAACTAGATGTATATGGTTGTATATACGGTATTTTGTATTTAAATAATATATATTTTTTCATTTTTGTCCCCGCTATTCTCCGAAACGGTTCGACCGAATTTGACGGCAGATAGATGATGAAATAAAGAGTATTTTAGGTTAATTTATAAGAAAAGGAATAAGAATCATAAATTGTGAGAAAAAATCTATTCAATGGCTAGTTTTAATTTACAAACCTAGACAGAGCTAAATTGTTTAATATATAGTACCGAATAAAATCGCGACAGCAGTTCACCAGATTAGTTGACCATCCAATTGGTGGTCAATCATTTGAAATGCTATTGTATCGTACAATTTTATTCATCATAAAATTCTGGTAGTTTCTAATACTGATATCAAATATTGTCATACCAAATCAACCATTTATCTGTTGGCGCATGTTTTGTAAAAATTCTTAATGTTTAGATTTAACATCGTGTAGGTATTATATACAGGTAGGAACATAATGATATATGGTTTGGGCTCGCCAAGCCACCAGGACAAGCCCGCCCATTGGTGACAAGCCCAGCGTAACTCGTACACGAACCATTTTATTCGGCCCACTGGTTCCGGAACTGTTAATATTGTTCAACTATACATTAATGTTTAACGATCTCGTGAACGCTGTTTATCAATGATGTTGAATTGTTTTTAATCATTATAGAATAAAAAACGTAACCACGTGAATACTAGATAGTAGTATCTGTTCGCGGCGTTTGTGTCGTGTCACTTGGTGTAATTGTATTGAATGTATAGTTAGTTTGTCGAGGTGAACGTTTAACTTAAAGCTTAACTTTAAGGCCATGACCACACTTAGGTTATGCATATAAATCGTATAAAAAGTTTTAACTGTGTATTATTTATTATTACCTCATCTTCTCTTACTATTTACACCTTTACCTTCCAACGCACTGCTAAAAATATGAATGCAATAGCACTATTTGTATTATTACTCTATTCTTATTATTATTATATTCTTCTCAGACGTATGCAGGTTTCCTCTCGATGTTTTCCTTCACCGTAAATCTTGTGGTGTGACTAATCACTGTACTTAAGTTCAGAAAAACTCATTGGTACAGTCGGGATTCGAACTTGCGACCTTTGCGTCGCAGGCAACTGCTCGAACCACTCCGCCACCACGGCTCTCATGTAGTATGTATTAAGTCTGCTTAATAATAAATTCTTACAATAGGCTAGGAAACTAATTTACATTCTTGAATTATGATTGCTATAGGTACGACATGGCGCCTGGGAAAGCGTTAACTGAAAACAAAAACCTCGGGTTAAATCACATATCCTTTATTGATTAAACTCTAGTCTCGTACAATTACAGTTTATATTGCTTACTTTAGATTGAAATATTTAAAAGTGGCTACAATAGTATAGAATATAAATGAGCGAATAGAACTATTATTGCAATATTAAGCTAATATATAGAAAATCACACCGATAAGTATATTGCTTAAAGACCTGAGAAGCACTTATATTAATTATCTCATCATCCAGTCACTATGCGAAGAGAATGGCACACACATATCAAAGCGAGATGGACGAAACCAACACGTTAGAAAGCGTACCATCACTATATTGATGATTTCATCAATCACTTAAAAATGTTATCAGACTTTCAATCGTATTGCCAATATGAAATTGGTTTTTACCGTCTACCCATCTATGTTTTATACCTTTGTTTCTGGTATATCCTATCTTTAAGCACTGCCTTGCCTTAATTTGTAGGTTGCAAATTGGACCACGCCGTCTGCGGAGTGGTATTTATAGTCTAGGTCAGCGGTTCCCAACCATTGTGTCGCGATATATGGCGGTGGCGCTAGATACAAATACAATGTATTCATGTAGGTCCCAGGTCACCTTTAGCATCTCAGCTTTGCATGTAAGTATGTAAGGGTGCCCTGTTTTTTTTTTAATGTCAAGTGAGTATAAAAGATTGAGAGCCGCTAAGCCCGGTTTCAACGTGCGATCGGTCAGATTATCCCAAGGGTTCAGCTTTTAAAACCACTTTATACGCACCAGTCCACAACTACTTGGGTAATTTTTTTTCACTTAGCCTATTCATAATATGTGTATGTATACATACATATATGTATATGTAAAACATATATATTTTATAGATATTTATATATATATATATATATATATATATATATATATATATATATATGCATTAGTAGGAAAGTTTTGACCTTATACAAATGTAGATTCTAACTACGTTTTTTATTAAGTCCTTAATAGTTTCTGAAAATACCCCATAAAGCCATGTTTCGGAGTGAATATTTACTCCATTTAATAATGTTGTTATTTTGTTAGTTTTAGAGCTATTTGTTTAATTTTTCTTGATTATATTTTCATAATACTCGACAACTTCTAGAAGACAACTGTTATATTCTCTATACATATAGATATCCTGTATACATATATTTATATATATATATATATATATATATATATATATATATAACTTTCCAACTAATGCATTTTTTATTTTTATATGCTGCCTTTCATTTTGCACCATCGCTTCGAACAACTGTCCTATTTTCTGAGACGCCCTTGTACAAACTGCAATTTGCAACGGGTAGGAAAAATCTTAATATATGTAATATTTAAAAATATCTGATAAAAATGTAAGCAATATGAATCGTCAGCTATTACAATATTTCTTAATTGTGTAAAATTCCATTGAAAAATATGTTTATCGTCGTATTTATTCCTATGTTGAAAATTCGTCAATAGAGTGGGCCCCGGTCGATGTCATAAACGACTCAATTCCGTATAATTACAATGAACTCTCACTGAGGTAAAGGCGGTCATTTTGAATGATTCCCTTTATAAAATTAAAGCTTTCGGTGTTATTCAAGGCAATGTCCACTGCACAATGTGTGAACTCCGAACATAACTTTAGGCCGCATTAATAACATGTGTAGATTGGAATATAATATAAATTGAATCACTAACAATAACTACCTACTGTACAATGGGCAGCAATCGGTAGTTATGCCCAAACATCAAATCATATTGCACATCTATAAAATACTACGTTTCAACTGCTTAGATGAAATAGTTCTAACACTTAAGGATGGGAACACCAAGAGTATTCGAAACCGGCGGTGTATGAATGAACTGATTAACGTAGACGAAGCGAAAGAGATATATAAGTCTAGAGAACTGGTGGTCTGCTCTCTGCCTACCCCGTAAGGGAATTGTCGTTAAGCTGGCAAACAACATCCCTAAGACCTGACGGTAAGCGGTTACCGCCGCCTATAGACGTGAATATATGCATATATATGACACACTACTGTGGTAATAAGGTTTAAAATTCTGATGAAATCTACACTAGTCACAGGAATGTGTTTTTAACATAATAATTCTTGAGGTTAAACAATTCCTTCGATTATCAGGCGAGTTAACGCTTACAAATATAATTGTTCGATAGTCTACTTATAATATTATACATACACATTTTAAACAATATACACATGTTTTATATGTACTTAAAACCTGCGCTAATATTTAAAGTCAATTTGCAGCAATTTCTTACTGATCAGTTTTTTATACAGAGCTATCTTTTTATCTAGATTTAGTATTGCCATCGAGTGCTTATTGGCGCGAGTTTTATTGGAGCTTCAATAGCGCCATCTGTAGAGTGTGTGAGGTACTTAATCAAGTATATACCTGATTAAGTACCTCACACTTATTCTAGTATGAATGCTGTGTGGTCCTTACAGTAAGTCCTTTGAGTGAAAGCCGCACTATATTATGCACACGTTCTCACTACAACCTGATGTACACAAGAAAGTACAAAAGATTATACACAATTTATACAACCATAATTGAATTTAAAGAAACATACAGACTTGGGATAAGTCATAAAACAGATGTCGACATCAAAGTTCCTAAGGAACAAGGCGAACAACATTAAAAAACCGAAATAATATATTTTTGATTTCTTACTAACACCATATCGCTAACTAAACATTATCTCGTACTCCTGGCGAAAAGCGCTCTGCTTTTTTTCATATGAATATACATTATATGAGTAAAGAAAGCTTCGACGATAGATCGCAAACATTATTATTGGACCATAACAAGCTTTTATGTCACAACCAAGTACAACCAATAATAAGACGAACTCCCATTCAATGTGCTAACATATTACAGGCCCCTAGATAACATGCGAACGAAGTCGGGGGCAAGAGCTCCTATGTATTCAACGAACCACTGTCGGTATCTAATAATAAGCGTCAATGTTTGTAAGTTTGTTCTCTATACGATTCGAAACGTATGTATCAGATTGTAATGAAAACTTTGGTAGGATGTTCTGGGGACGCCCGCGAGGGATCATGGCGCGAAAGAAAAAGAAAAACTATCGAATTTAATGTTGCAATGCATGCCAGGTTCGGTTAGTTCTTAATAAAAATGAACTTTAACTGCTCCATAGAGGCTAAATTACGCTGTACGCTGCATTTATATTTTTAAATTGTAGTGAAGGTTGTGTTGTATGTAGTCCGTTGCCTCCTGCGTCCTGTTCGCCAGCAGGGAGGCCACGAAGGCCTCCTGCTCCTTGAGCCTCTTCACTAGAGGCTCCCAGCCGCCGTAGTTCAGCTCCGATAGCTGAACTGACTTTTTGATTATCTTGTGTGTCTCTACGCACCAGTCTCTGAGGAAAAAAACATGGCATTACCAATAACATGAACAAATAAAAAAATAAAAGAACAATTGATACTTAAAAAGTATCATAATTTTTTTTTACCGTGGCCGTGCAATAAGCCGAGGTGGCCGATGTTCGAGTAGTTGCTTGCGACACAAAGATCGCAAGTTCGAATCCCGACTGTACCAATGAGTTTTTCTGAACTTAACAGTGATTAGTCACACCACGAGCTTTACGGTGAAGGAAAACATCGAGAGGAAACCTGCATACGTCTGAGAAGCAATTCAAAGGCGTATATATAGTCGTGCTGGAGTAATGGCGATGGACTCGCCATTTGTCACGTTGGCACCCAAAATATATCTCTGGCGGAAAGTGGGTATTATCTATACACCTCTGCCTACCCCTTGTGGGAAGGCGTAAGGATATATTATATATATATATATATATATATATATATATATATATGTGGGAAGGCGTAAGGATATATATATATATATCCCACAAGGGTCCCCGAAGGGGTAGGCGGAGGTGTATAGATAATACCCACTTTCCGCCAGAGATATATTTTGGGTGCCAACGTGACAAATGGCGAGTCCATCGCCATTACTCCAGCACGACTATATATATATATATATATATATATATACTGATATATCCTTACGCCTTCCCACTGTATTAAATCTTCAGAAATCTGTACTTAAGTTCAGAAAAACTCATTGGTACAGTCGCGATTCGAACTTGCGATCTTTGTGCCGCAGGCAGCTGCTCGAACCACTCGGCCACCACAACTTCTTCTATACCAATATGCCCGCAATAAGTGTATATCGCGCGGGATTGTTAACCAACGAGGCCTGACGTGGACTGGCGGATGCTTTACCTGTACCCTGGACTGTGCGGGCTGTTGAGGATCCGCTCCAACATGACATCGGTCAGCTTCCTCAGCTCATGCGCCACCTGATATTGGAGACCACCGAACAAATTCATTAAATGACAATAATACGCCGTGTTTGAGGGTGCTCACACTCCGAACTGTACTAGATTAGAGTTTACGTACACTTGGAAAAATATTATAAACTAGCTGTCCCGCCCATCTTCGCTTGGGTGAAAAACTAATAATTTATGAAACACCATTGCAGCGCCACCTATCGGGTCTAATGGTGACCCTAAACCATTGTCGAATCCACCTGAAGACACACAGACAAATTTCATTAAAATCAGTCCGGCCGTTTTTTATCTTTTTTTTCATACAAACCTTCTCCTGACAATAAAGGAGTCATAAAAGAAAGATTTATCCAATTTGGTGTAGTCGTTTGGAAGTTATGCGCGTACAAACATTTCGGTGATTCAGTTTTATAGGTATACTAGCTGCCCCGCCCAGGTTCGCCCGGGTGAAAAAGTAAAATTTCCTGAAACACGATCGCAGCGCCACCTATCTATATAGGGTCTATCTATATCTATCTATCTATATATATAGGGTCCAATTGTGATGTAAACTATCCTACCTTTCAAGTTTGATCAAACTGCACACAGTGTGCAAATTTGATGTGTGTGCCCATCGCGGACTTGCGATAAAAATTGCCATACAAAAGATTATAGTGAGTCAATCTTAAAAGATAGACATATACTGTCGAGGACTTTTTTTAGAACTTTTAAAGAGGAACAATTCCCTCATACATGATATTTGTGTAACTTAAACAGTTTACGCAGCGCACGCAACTGAAGCTCTCAAAAAGGAATATTTTTTCCCGTTCTGGCAACATTATTCATTTATGCTTCGCTCCTATTGGCCGTAGCGTGATGTTATATAGCCTAAAGCCTTCCTAGAGAAATGGACTATCCAACGCAAAAAGAATTTTTCAATTCCAACCAGTAGTTCCTGAGATTAGCGCGTTCAAACAAACAAACAAACAAACAAACTCTTCAGCTTTATAATATTAGTATAGATATAGAAGATGACAAATATTACAAAAATTTTGGTAGTTTTAACAAATTTGAAGTGATTGAGGTAAACATACAGTGATCAATGACAGCAATGGCCTTACGGCGATGGAAAACACAGAGGAAACCTGCACACGGTTAAGAAGAGATTCAAAGACATGGTTCAGAAACTTGTGCTGCCAATATTACGAAATTATACTTTTTTTATACCATACGGGTGGCAAACAAGCATGCGGTCCGCCTGATGGTAAGCGGTTACCGCCGCCTATGGACGCTTGCAACACCAGGGGTATCACTTGCGCGTTGCCGACCCTTCCCTTTTCACACCCTTCTTGAAGAACTCCATGCTGTACTCACATATATACATACACATATCATCACACCGAGTCCCTCACGTAGAGTAGGTTATTTCTAGTAGTTCCTTCATACATCTTTGGGTTGCAATATAATCCGGATATGATGACAAGACTCACCTCAACACTAAACGAGCCGTACTGGTACTCCAGACTCTGCACATTCTGCTTGATCAGCTCCACGCTCTTGGTGTATTCACCTGTCAGGCACACACACTTGATGACGTCATTGCTAACACACGACAGGTTTTTGCAAATCCTCACGCCTTCCCACAAGGGTCCCCGAATGGTTAGGCAGAGGTGTATAGGTAATAATCACACACCCACTTTCCGCCAGAGGTATATTAGGTGCTAACGTGATAGATGGTGAGACCATCGCCGTTACTCAAGCACGACTATACACATCTTTAAATTGCTTCTTAGACGTATGCAGGTTTCCTCTCGATGTTTTCCTTCACTTCAAAACTCATTGGTACGGTCGGGATTCGAACTTGCGATATTTGTGTCGCAGGCAACTCCTCGAACCACTCTGCCACCACGGCTCTTTATATATGCATTTCTCATCAGAAAAATCGAAACACCTTAATAATACCTCATATTATCCTATTCTCTACATTATATTCCTAAGTATACACATTTTTCTGATGAGAAGTGTATATGTGTAGTATCGAAATGGCGGAAATTAATAGAAGATTACAAAAATATAAGACTCAATTTGATTGTGGGACACTTAAGTCTAAAATAAATTATATAATAAAAAAAACCAACTAATATTCACATTTCATCACACATGGTTTGGTGTGGAATGGTATCGTGTCGGGTGGTAACATATGGTATCGTGTCGTGTGGTGTATGTGGGCTTAATTCTCACCAATATCTGCATAGAGGCGTGCGAGTCCATCGGCCGCCTCCCGCAGCGAGGTGTGATGACGATGCCACACCTGCTGTCTCAGCCGGTACGACGCCTGCACTTTGCTGCACTTCTCCTCGAGGGTGGATGCGCGCTCCGCTGGATGATATACCAAGTTGCCATTACACAACACTACCATGTGTGCCACGTAAAATTTATTTCATTTGTATATCATTATCATCACGCCGAGTCCCTAACGGGGTAGGCAGCGTGTATAGAGCGCCAGTTCTCTCTAGACTTACAAACCTCTTTCGCTTCGTCCACATTCATCAGTCTCTACGTACACGTTCGTCGGTTTCTAGTACTCGTGACGTATATAATTTTTAATAAAACATGCAGGTTTCCTCTCTGTATTTTCTTTCATCGTAAAGCTCGTGGTGTGTAATCACAGTTCTTAAGTTTAGAAAAACTCATAGGTACAGTCGGGTTTGGAAGTTGAACAACCTTTTTACATTTTTATTATATTACATACATATCACCTCACCGTCGCCAGTGTCCCTCACCGGATAGGCAGGAATTGTAGAGCGCCAGTTCTCTCTAGACCACATTCTTAAGTCGATTCGAGACTTAATATATATATATATACTAGCTTTTGCCCGCGGCTTCATCAGCGTGGAGCTCGAAAAAGTTGCTTATGTAATTTCTCTGATAGAATCGGTTCAGCCGCTATGCCTTGAAAGAGCAACATACTTTATAATATTGGAACTTTGAATTTTTCGGGATTCAAATGTAGCCTATGTCCTAACCCTAGCTATACGCCATCTCTATTTCAACTTTTAGCTGTTTTGCCGTAAAAGAGCAATAAACATCCAAACATACAAAAATTCGCCTTTATAATAAGAGAACTTTGAATTGGCCCATTGGCACCTAATATACCTCTGGCGGAAAGTGGGTGTGTAGGTATTACCTACACACCTTTGCCTACCCCTTCGGGGACCCTTGTGAGAAGGCGTGAGGATATATTATTATTATTATTATAACTTTGAATTTTTGGGATTCATACGTAGCTTATGTCCCAATTACCATTTCAACGCAATTGCCATTTCAACTTCCAGCCAAATCGGTTCAGTCGTTTTGCCGTGAAATAGCAACAACCATCCAAACAACCAAACTTACAACCTTGCGCCTTTATAATATTGGTAAAATATATATAAAGAGTGTTCCACCTTCAGCTCGCAGTTCATCCGCCTTGTCAATGGTGGCCACAGCCTTGTCGAGGTGCAGCCGTGAGTAGCACTGCGGACACGAGGAGCGCCGCCCCGACCACACCACGGGACCCTTGCACGATTGACACGCGTACGCGCTGAACAACAGCTGTTGGCCACACGACACACATAAATAAAATTGGAGTGTCTGTTTGTAATATTGATATAACCGCTTTTTACTACACGCATATGAATATATATACGGTACATGCACAAATTATTTATTTTTAATTTTTGTATCTCTGCCTGTCTGTCTATCTGTTTGTTCCGGCAAATCTCTGAAACGGCTGGACCGATTTTTACGGGACTTTCACTGTCAGATAGCTGATTTAAAAAGCAGTAATTTAGGCTACTTTTAATTTATAAATTGTTTTTTTTAATTCCACGTGGACAAGCTGTTGAGTCTTATATATCTATCCCGTAATGTCCGTAAGCTGTCGAGACTTATAAGAAGTACTGACCACAAAGTCCCCCCTCTCGAGGTCAGTGCAGGCGGTGCAATCGCAGGTGAACATGTACTGGGCGCGCAGCTGGGCGCGCCTGTGGGCGGTGGGCTCGCGCGCGCGGTGGGGGCCGTAGCAGTTGAACACCTCGGCCCCCGTCGACAGCTCGCGCGAGCACCGCACTATCAGCCGCCGGTTGTGGAACCTGGCCCGCACACAACACACATATACCACATCAACAAATCATAATTCATGTCATCACGCCGAGTCCCTCACGGGGTAGGCAGAGAGTATAGAGCGCCAGTTCTCTCTAGACTTACATACCTCTTTCGCTTCGTCCACATTCATCAGTCCCTTCATACATGCTCGTTGGTTTCGAGTACTCTTAACGTTCCCGTCCTTGAACGTCCGATCGATTTGATCTAGGTAGTTGGAAAGTGGCCTTCCTCTGCCTCTTCTTGCACACACTTTTGCTTTGTATATCTGTTTCGTCAATCTTTCTTCACTCATTCTTTCTATATGTCCAAACCAACGAAACAAGCCTCTTCGACCTCCCTAAAGGTCATGAGAGGCACTTTTTCATTGATCTGATCGTTAAGGTACAATATTGTGTAGTTACGTGTTGATGATGTTGGGGTCGCACGAGTGATTCATCATAGCAGCGGAGGGGTAGATGGCGGTCGCGCGGCGCACCTCTCGCTCGGTCACCGTGTTACCTGCACCAACCATACTGAATAAGTCATCAGAATTGTTTAATTCAGATGGCCGAGTGGTTCGAGTAGTTGCCTGCGACACAAATATTGCAAGTTCGAATCCCGACTGTGCCAATGAATTTTTCTGAACTTAAGTACAGTGATTAGTCACACCACGAGCTTTACTGTGAAGGAAAACATCTAGAGGAAACCTGCATACGTTTGAGAAGCAATTCAAAGGCGTATGTATAGTCTTGCTTGAGTAACGGCGATGGACTCGCCATCTGTCACGTTGGCACCTAATATACTTCTGGCGGAAAGTGGTTGTGTGGGTATTACCTATACACCTCTGCCTACCCCATCGGGGACCCTTGTGGGAATGCGTGAGGATATACATCATTAATATTAATTCATATTTATAAGATCAAATAATATTATATCTGTTACTTGTAAACTTTGTGTTGCAGGCAACTCCTCGAACCACGGCAAAATTTCGTTATCATTATTATCTGTCACATTGGCACCTAAATATATCTCAGATGAAACTCACCCAATCTGCCATCCTCTTCTTCGGTAGCAAGTGTCAAGGCGGCATGACCGTTGCAGACTAGCTGCCCAAGCCCCCTCAGGATAAGAGCAGACGCGAACAGCCTCAGCTGCGCCGCCGGCAGCGGGTGCGGAACCTTGCGGTGCAACTCCTCGAAGAAGGAAGTGCAGTGCTCCAGGTAGAGAGTCAGCATCGTTGCTGTCTGCAACAAACGAGCCAGTACCATAAACCCAGACCAGTTGTACCAACACCCGTCCGTTTCAAGGAAATAATAACTGATATAGTTTGTAAGTCTGGACAGAACTGCTAAGAGACTACGCGTAATACTTCGGTATTGTGATCGTAAATAGGCTAGAGTAACCGCTTACCAGCAGGCGGACCGCATGCTTGTAACATGTAATGTCAGTACTTGCTCGCAAATCTTGACGACCCTTGACTCAGGGTGATGGTATATATGTGTATATCTGATATCGAATGCCTGCTAGTGTTGTGAATGGTTTCTACAAGGAATGACAGCAAAAAGGGTACGTGCTTTGCGTGAGCAGAGCGCCGGTGATATCCCTGAGCCGATACAAGCTAGGCCGCGCAGTTCCACCCGTATCATGCCTTTACCAGGGTTATCTGCCTCATAAAGGCATTGTATAATAAAGCGCTTTTTGAAATCGGTCTCATTCGAGTAGCTGCTCATTTAGCACCACTCAGAGGTCAAGAGACACACGTGCTTATACCTACACAGCCTACGCTCAAAGAAGTAAGTAGAAACAACTCACCAATGCGTATTGTACATAATCTGTGTTGTTCATTTTATCAAAGTTGGTGACGAGGTTGAACATTCTGTAGAAGGGGTGGCCATCCGTCTTGTATATCTGCACGTGGTCGACCTTGGCGTAGCTCTTGAACAGGTCTATAGCGGTGGTGGGGGGCGAGGCGGTGGGGGGGAAGCCGTGGTAGGCGCTTATTAGCAACACCCTGTGTGTTCAATTACATACATAAAAATACATCTTCATAGGGTACATGCCAGCAGGTTCGCTATTGCAAGCAATATTTGACATTGGTCCAAGATTAGTTCAAGACCAATGTCGAATATTCGAGATTCGTACATAATCTCGCTACGTGATAAGAGCGTGCTAAGGGGCTATTCATTAACTACGTAAGGACGATTTTAGTATTTTTCTTCGGGTTTTAGAAAAGGAGCGATTAGACTAAACCTCCTCGTTACGTAATTACGAAATGAGGCGAGGCCAGCACGACTTAAAATACTATTTACAGGTTAAAAAAGAGTAAGCCTGAAAAAAGCGGCTGGACCAATTTTAATGAAATTTTCTGTGTGTCTTCAGGTGGATTCGATAATGGTTTAGATCAGGGATGTTGCGAATATTCGCATCCGCATCCGCAAATGCGGAGCATCCGCATCAATTTTGACATTCGCATCCGCATCCGCATCCGCAATAATCAATGCGGATTTTCATGCAGATGCGGATGTTATACAAGTAGCGACAATAAAGAAATTGGACGGGGCCGGCGAATGGCGCGTGCCGTTCGCATGTGAAAATGACCAATAGGAGCGTTAAAAATGGTTGACGAGATCCGACGCGTTTTTCTTGTAAATAATCATTACGTGTTTGTTTGCGCTACGGATTACTAATCGTATAGACATATATTTTGAGTGTTATTGTGATACAGTGATCATTGAGTGTAAATAATTGTTTTTTGGGAAATCTTTATATTAGCCTTATTCAGCTTATTACTTTAAAATCGCCAGGTAAATGCCATTATGTTACACCGGTAATACGTTTTATTGTAGGTAAACTTTATTGTTTTATAACAATATCCTTTATTTTTTCAGCGAGTTTCCCGTTATTGATTATCTAACAAGTTTATTAACAATGTCACCACCGACACAAAGTAATATATGGAATAAGCATGACGAAAGATTTTGAACCTATAATGAAGTAATACACATTACTATTTACGAAAAAAAGCCTCTTTTTTCGTAATAAATTAAGGTTTAGCGTACTTTAATTACTTTTTCAATAGTGCGCGAAAGCAGCTCGTAGGTATGACGTCATGCGCTGTGATTGGTGTTTCAGTCAAAAAGGCTGATTAATTATATTTTTTTTAAATTAAATCAACATTAAAATTAAAAAGAAATTAATTTTTAAATTCCACGTAATACACATTTTCCGCTTAAAAATTTTACGTTTTGTCACGTCCATTGTAATGTAACCACCTTGAATTAGAAAAGGCGGCAATATTACTGTTTATTTAGTATAATGCGCCTATTTTTCACTTCACTTACTAATATGAAACTTAGTAAGTGAAGTTAAAAAAATAGGAGCACTTTACATTACTATTTTGTTTAATAACAATTTTAATTATGATTGTTATAATTCTTCATTCATATGTAATACTATATGTGCCCGCTACTTCGACCGCGAGGAATTTAACAAAAATTTTTTTGGATGATTTCTAAAATAAAATTAGCCTAAGTTTTTCCTTTTTACATCAGCTACCAGCCAGTGAAAGTCCCATCAAAATCGGTCCAGCCTTTTCAGAGATTAGCCGGAAAAACAGACAGAAAAAAGTAAAAAAAAAAAATTTTATAGATACCTACCGTGTTACATCCATATGAATTAAGTAAAATTGTATTTATTTGTATAGATTTATATCAGATCTTAAACATCCGTATCCGCATTCGCATCCGCGGATGTGAGCCATCAAATATCCGCATCCGCATCCGCATCCGCGGATGTGAAAAAATCGGCATCCGCAACATCCCTGGTTTAGATTTACACACGATAGGTGGAGCTGCGCATTTTTTTTATCACCCGAGCGAATCTGGGCGGGGTAACTAGTAATTGTATATAATTTGAATTTCGTAACGACGCTGATATGAAGCTACTTTCACTATAAGCCCAAGGTATACGATATTGGCCCTTGTTTTCATTGCAAATAAGTGTAATTTTACATGCAGCTGTGAGTGTACTTTCAAAAGGTACTACGAATCTACGACTTCATTAAAGAATCAGCTGACGAAGGCTTTAGTACCTAACTGTTAATAAAGCTACGTCATACAATTGCATCTAGTACAGCTTTAGTGATGGGTCTAGCTCACTAATGCTAGTAGATATTGGATAGTATTAGATTATTAGTTTGTTATTAGGTAAAGAGTATGGAGTATCACCGCCGCGTGACTTACCGTAAGGCTAGATGCGCAATCCCGATGGTCGGTAGAATATGCGCCTGCGCAGCCACACATTCCCAGTCGTGGAAAACGGTCGCAGCTAGAGCTCGACACGCCTCCCCACAGTACACGCTGCGTGAGCACACGCGACAACTACACGAATAATTAACATTATAGCATTACATATATATCATCACGCCGAGTCCCTAACGGGGTAGGCAGAGGGTATAGAGCGCCAGTTCTCTCTAGACTTACATACCTCTTTCGCTTTGTCCACATTCATCAGTCTCTTCATACATGCAAAAAACATGCAAACAGATAAAAACATCGATAGGAAACCTTCGTACGTTTTAGAAGCAATTCAAAGACCGTGATTGGGTAACGGCGATGGATATCTCCGGCATGCGTGCGTACTACCTACATACCTCTGCCTACCCATTCAGGAACCCTTGTGGAAGGGTGTGAGGATCGCTCTACTCTCTCTGTTTGTCTCATGGGGGACTTGGGCGGTTTGTATGTGTGTATGTATGTTTGTATGACTTTTATGTAAGAGTCACAAGTTGTGGCTTTGTTACTAACGGCACAGGGTTGATGTTGGAGGCACAGCAATACTCGCAGATAACCCCCGCGGTAGGCAGCGTGACCCAGGCGTAAGGCTCTTCGGAGAATAGCACATCGCCGCGCCGGGTCGCCTGCGTCGTCACCACGTGCCTACCCTTTGAGTCGCTTCGCCTGGACACATACTTAATGCTATAAAAGGTGCATCATAAAATGGCACATTTTCTCAATTACTACTTACATTTACTACGGATAGGGCAAGATAGGAAGCCAGTAAATAAAAATACAATATAAGTTGACAAAGTTTCTACCTTATTTCTAATAAAAATCTACTGTAACCATAAAGTACATATAATCTAAATATGTTTAAAGTTTTTGAACTTTATTAACTTCTTGAACCTTGTTACTGAATAACCCCTTTAATAATGTTATAATTTTGGAGCTATTTGTTTAATTGCATCGTCACGAGGATATATTCACACTACCCTAATTTCTAACAGACGGAATAAGATGGTGATATTTGACACGGAGAGATATTATTAGCTGGAGGGTGAGGGGAGGAACCTTATGGGTCCATGCGTCATCCTTACGTACTGTATTAATTGGGATGTACCAGGCTAACAGGAACGGTAACAGTTCATAGATTCGTACCTCAACTCTACAGCTTTAGAGGCGGCGTTGAATTTAATATTATCGCCCATAAAGCACTGAGGCAAGACGACTTCATCTGCCGGCAGCTCAGTAGCTAACATCGCATCCATTTTATTTTCTAACATCTTTATATGTTTATCGAACTCAGCTGTAACGGAAAATAACTTTTAATATAGCTTTGTGCTATTACGATGCTAGATGGAATCAGCGATGAAAGATTCGCAAAACAACTAAGGTGGACGAAGATGTGATTGTAAAGATTCATAAAGTTATTTACGTTGGTATAGACATATGGAAAGGATGAGTGAAGAAAGATTGACGAAACAGATATACAAAGCGAAAGTGCAACAATGGAAGACTATGTGTAACTTTCCAACTACCTAGAGCACTTAAGAATAGGAGCACCAAGACTTACAAATCACCCACATATAGATACAGACGAATGTGGGTGAAGCGAAAGAGTCTTTAAGTCTAGATAGAACTGATGCTGTACTCCCCCTGGCTACGCCGTGAGGCACTCGATGTATGTACTTACATGCATGTGCAGGTGATAGCTTCAAGGAGCTGGCGTGTTCGTTGGCAGCGCTCATATCATTTAGTGCTTGAGCACGTTGTCTCAACTCAATATAGCAGTCGGCTCGCCGGAGCAGCAGTTTGTGGCGCTGTTCCACTGGATAGCCGTTCGCGAGGGCTAGGTCTACATCCGCAAGGCATCCCTATGAAATTGTACTTATTATTATATATATATATATACACAGACAGTGTAACAGAAGACAGGGAGATCTGCTTGGTTTTAACTTTAGATATAAAAGTATCCACAGTCTATTTGATCAACTAATAAATCCTCAGTATTGTTAACTCACCTGGAACCTTTTCATCCTCAACAATGCAGCAGATCTGTTGGCTAAGGCTAACGGGTACATTGGCCCATCCTGAGTGGCGTATAGAACACTTTGTGAATAGCACTTGTAACTATGTTCCAATTTATTTGCACGAAACTTTTCATTTCCTCGTTGTCTCCACAATAAGGATATCTCATCTGATTTCAATGCTGTATCAGTGTCATCTATTTTCCTAGCGTAGTGTCCTTTCATTTGGTTTAACCATTGAGTCATTATTTTCCTATAAATTGTAGGAATAGAATATATTTATTAATTTTCTTTTTCATACTATAAATGTGGTTGGAACAAATCAAATAAAACTTTAAAATATTTAAATAACTGTACAGGGAAGAATTAGTGAACTTTACAAGCATAGCATAAGGCCAACTGTAAGACAAGAGGATACAATAGCTTGCAGTATATGTGTAACAAGGTTACCCTATCTGCCAGCAGCACAGCAAGTCTATGTGGAGTTCTGGAATCCTTTCTCATCAGGAATACAGCCCTACTAGAGCAAGACCAGTCCTGGCTGAAGGGTTATGCTAGCCCACTCACCATACAGATGGTAATTTGGCAGTCATTATGTCAGCAATTGGCAGTTTTACTGATTACTCATACCATTGTTTTTAAAATGGTTTTATTGGCCATGTGTGCTTGGACAGGAATTTTAAAACTTTGTCACATTGTTCTAGCTGTAAACATACCCAAGTATGAACCCACTAAATCTCAGGTTCTGAGATGAGTTTGCTGCCTACCCGTCAAGGACTCTGCTTGATGTTAGGTATACGTTTATGTGTGTGTTGAATTAAGGTACTTATAGGTTATTTAGGGGGGTCGTATCAGATTACCTGATGCCTTCATTCTTGCTGAAGTAGCTCATCGTTTCCACTTCAGTTTCTCCGGTCCTATCAATTTTTTTTTCTTCAGCCGATATAAGAAGCAGGAGAATTTCCCATTGCTTAGCACAATCATTTGGTAAATTTGCACCACTCATCTCGAACGATTTTTATGACTGAAGCACGTGCTCTTATTATTGCTTACATCTGTAAATATGAAAAATAATCAACAATTCAAGAATATAATTCAAAGCCAAAAAGCAAAACACACAAATTTAAATGAGATACCGTAACTAAAACGTCTCGTATGTCTCTCTCAAGAGAGCCTCTAGCAAACTGACATCACTTTATTTTGTTGGATAATATTGATCTGACGTGCGTCGCTTCATTTCACGCAAGTATGAATTTATTTATGTATTTTACTTAAACTATCACGAACTAAAGAACACTATTAAATTTATAATGGAAAAACAATAAAAAAAGAAAAAATATTAATTAAATATTTTGGAGAAACACAAATTGTTTTAAGCAAATCTGTAGTCAGCACTACCTCCCTTCATATTTCTAATTTGGTGTAGCCCAACAAACCCATAATAAATAAACTAATGGGTATACATACTGGATAGAATAAAAATTGTATGAAATATAGAAAACTGTTACATTAATTCTTTAATCGCTACAGCATTAATCGTGGGGTGGCCAGATTACTAAATTGGTCTCTATAAGAATTTTTTACAAGTCCTTAATTTTATATTGCTCCGATTTTGGAGAGGTTCTTAGCGTGCAGTAAAGCAAACCAAGTTTCGACACGTTATGTTATGATATTGGCAGTGAATTGGATCCTAAGTCCTTAAATCATTCTAGGTATATACATATGTAGGTACATACATATTGGCTAGGCTAAAAGCTTTCTAAATTAAACAAGTAGTATTATTATTAAAAGATTGCAACTTTATTTGCCGGTATTTTTTCCAATGAGTGTTCGAACTGCTTTACCATGTGTGCAGTAAGCATCACAAGAAAACTTAAATATGTCTGAAAATAAATTCATAGATGTCGCTACTGAGCGACGGCGACCAACTTTTATTAAGTATCTAATAGTTTATGGGTTGCCAAATCATGAGGGTTAATTAGAAATTGTAACCCTTGTATGAACTGGAAATGCCTTTTATATGTGTATGTACACAAAGGAACGCATGCAGGCAGAATGCTTGCGCGGCATGATACTTCCAAAACCGAAGTCGCTTATAGGGCGCGGTAACCGCTTGCTATCAGGCTCATATTTTTGTTATATACTTTTATATGTTGATACTAACGCATTTGTTTTTACGTATCAGCGTAAATTAGGGTGACTTTTTTCCGCCATCCGTGTAAAACTTAATTGTTTTTGGTGGAAATTAAAGATTAAAACTATAAGAATAACAAATTGTATCAGAGGTACGGTGTCAATGTTGTACACCTATGTTTTTGACTTTTTTTTGGAAAAACTTTTAATAGCTATAAAATATTTAATTGGGCTAATGTCGATCCTATATCTTAGGTTTCATCGATTGAACAGAAAAAGAATTCACCACAGGCTTATTATTTTTTTGTAAAACTGCGTTGGCAACATGATGGGACTAATCCCTATGCTGCCAACACAATATAATAATCCTTCCCCAAGGAGATCATTACTGGAAACCTCATTCACCGCGTAGGAACACAACACAAAAAATTTAGTTATTTGGCTACGGACTTCTATAAGGTGGAGCTCCTGCCCCAGTCGGGCAGCTCCAAATTCGAACGGGAAACCCGTTATGTCCTACCTCGCTTGCTTCGTAATAAAAAAAAGTATTCACCACAGGCTTCGTAATAAAAAAAAAGTTATCAACAAATGTCTTGCCATAAAACACTACTAGGTGCAACTGCAAATCTCTTTATATAATAATAATAATCCTATCTTCCACTGGCGTGATCCCACATACCCTTCATAAAAGCCTCAAAACTCTAGACATTCACAAACTCACATATATGCAACTCCAAAAGGCTGTAATGTTAAACACATGCCGAATAGTTCGCAAATTTTTGTCGTTATGATGCTCTCCACGTCTACAATATTTCCCCATTTTTCGTTTGGCCAAAAGCCCGCGATAAATGCAGTCCAACCTCGTTCTTCACGAGAGAATATTATATAAAATATAAATAAATAATAATAATAATATATCCTTTATTGTACAAACACACACATTTACAAAACAAACAGAAATGACAAAAAAAACATTATATTGTACTAGCTGTGCCCGGGTTCACCCACTGCACGTTGCACACCGAAAAAATCAATTGCATTAGTATACTTTCGGCACAAAAATATTATATGTCGTAACCCAGCTAATATTCTATCTCTGTGCCAAATTTCATTCAATTCCGTTCAGCCGTTCAGGCGTCAATCACGCCACACAAACATACAACAAACATACTCACAAACTTTCGCATTTTTAATATTAGTAGGATTTTGATATTGATTGATATAGTATAATTTTTTGGCACACCATTAAAATTATTATTATTAACTACCATTACTATTATTATTATAAAATGACAGTGACAGATATCGGTAAATGGCATAATATCGGCAAATTCTAGAGCAAGTGAATGAATTTGTATATCTAGGAAGCATGTTCACACGAGATGGAAAGTATGAAAAAGACACTGAAAGAAGGATAACTGCCGGTAATAAAGAAAATGGTGTCAGCGTTGATGGGCAGTAAAAGTCTGAGCAA
This sequence comes from Drepana falcataria, assembly GCA_945859725.1. Classification (NCBI taxonomy): domain Eukaryota; kingdom Metazoa; phylum Arthropoda; class Insecta; order Lepidoptera; family Drepanidae; genus Drepana; species Drepana falcataria. The sequence goes on from OX243921.1 coordinate 10,241,241, forward strand.
GAATGCTCGAGTAGCTGTCCACAACGCAATATTGGTGCCAACTTGATTGTATGGCAGCGAATCCTGGGTTTGTCAAAGGAAACATGGGAATAGCATAAACGCAGTTGAAATGCGACCTCTTCGAAAAATGTGCGGAGTAACGATCCCAAATCGAATCCGCAATGAAGAGAATCCAAGGACGGGAACGTCAAGAGTACTCGAAACCGATGAACATGTATGAAGTGACTGATGAATGTGGAAGAAGCGAAAGAGGTATGTAAGTCAAGAGAGAACTGGCGCTCTATTCTCTCTGCCTACCCCGTTAGTGACTCGGCGTGATGATATGTATGTAACTACTACTAAGAACTAACTAAATCTTAGATCGGACACGTACCCGGCTCAAACGTTCCCATAATAAAGTATGAATGTATGGAATGAACCATAAAAATATCCATCCTATATATGTCATAATCCAGCTAATCATCTATCTCTTTGCCAAATTGCATCATACATACATACAAACTTTCACATCTATAATGAAAGGACTAGGATAGCATAGCGCACCTTCGATCCATAATCGTTGCCTCCATTTAAGCTGACGGATAATCAAATATGGTACCTGAGCCATTTCCAAAACTATCTTAGCTTAATGCTGTAGCAATAGAGTTCATAATGTCTCAGCGGGAGTGTGCAGTTAGTTATGTGAAGGAGTATCGCGAGTCATCAATTCGGCTTGCTGTGGAATGTGGTCGCTTTCCATCCGCCGTTTTTAATGGATAATAGTGACAGGTTTGTCAGTCTGTCGAGGACACGCCACTGTGAAGACTATGAACCTCCGACATGTTCACTTCAGGTGAAAATAAACCGTTCAGAAACGTAACCAAACACAAAAATCATCGACAACGGTCCAGCTTTTTATAAGGTGTTTAGAGACGGGCAAACGTTCAGTAAAATTAAGCCTATATTTTAGACATCTTGTAATAAATCCATGGAGACTGCATTCAAACAAATACAGCAGGTTTTACATGCGTGTCCAAAGATACGGAAAGATAAAGCAATTATTTTTTTTTGTTGTGTCAGTTTACCTTTGACATATTGAGGGTTTTAGAAAGTATTTCTTTAAAGGATAACACTTTTACTTCGCTACTTGTAACATCCTAATTGCCTACAAATAAGGAACGCTAGGTATCTTTATTTATTACTAGGATATCCGGCACCTTATATGTATATCTCCAGCCGTGATGGCCGAGTAGTTCAAGTAGTCGCCAGCGACACAAAGATCGCAAGTTCGTATCCCGACTGTACCATATCTATTTCCTTAACCTAAGTACAGTGGGCTTATCATTAACCACGAACTTTATGTTTTTTTTTCTATACAACAGGTGGCAAACAAGCATGCGGCCCGCCTGATGGTAAGCGGTTACCGCCGCCTAAAGACGCTTGCAACACCAGGGGCATCACTCGCGCGTTGCCCACCCTGCAGTAATATTTTCACACCCTTCTTGAAGAACTCCATGCTGTACTCTCCAGGGAAAGCCTCAACGGGGAGCTCATTCCACAGCCTGAGCGTTCGCGGAAGAAAACTCCTTTTGAAGCGCCCAGTGCGAGTACCTTTGTGATGTAGGAAAACATCGTTATGAAACGTGTACACGGATAAATAAAATATAAAGACGGAAAAGGTGACACTCGCCATTTGACACTGACACTTAAATTTATCTTCGGCGACCCTTGTGGGAAAGCGTGAATATACATACATACATACATATAGCTAGCTGAGCCCCGCGGCTGTACCCGTGTTAAAATGACAGTTCAACTTCATAGTCATAGCTGGTACCCACACATCCACTTTCCGCCAGAGGTATATTTCAGGTGACGTGACAGATGGCGAGTCCATCGCCGTTACACAAGCACGACTATACACATACGCCTTTGAATTGCTTCTCAAACGTATGCAGGTTTCCTCTCGATGTTTTCTTTCACCGTAAAGCTCGTGATGTGACTAATCATTGTACTTAAAAACTCATTGGTACAGTCAGGATTCGAACTTGCTATCCACCACGGCTATTTGTATATATTTTTATTTATTATGAACACGCAAACCCATCTTATAGTTCATTATCATCATATCATCACGCCGAGTCCCTAATGGGGTAGGCAGAGAGTATAGAGCGCCAGTTCTCTCTAGACATACTTACTTACCATCTTATTTATACAAATAATAAAATTGGAATGTCTGTTTGTAATATTGAAATAACCACTTTTTACTACATGCATATGAATATATACACGGTACATACACCAAAATATTTTTTTTTACTATTTGTCTGTCTGTTTGTTCCGGCTAATCTCTGAAACGGCTGGACCGATTTTGATGGGACTTTCACTGGCTGATAACTTATGTAAAAAGGAGTAACTTAGGCTACTTTTATTTTAGAAACGAAACAATAACTTTACTTGTTAATATCCACGCGGACGAAGTCGCGGGCACAGCTAGTAGTTAATAAGATCAAAACTATAGATAAATAAGATAAGATTAAACGTACATCCGGGACTTCCCACGCTGATAAATATGAGCCCAGCGCCATAGGCAATACATCAAACCCAGCCACTTGCAACTTTCACACGATGGAATTACCATACCTCGGATGTTGTACACTTTGCTTACACACTTGGGGCCGAGCTAGTGCCATGATAACGTAAAAGTGTTAAAGGGTTAATGCTGATAACGTGTCTAAACCTAAAAACCTAAACGTGACTAAAATTAATCTAAACTTTACTTATGTATTATTAAATAGTACCTATAAAATGAAGTCGACGAACATGAAGGGACTGATGAATGTGGACGAAGAGAAAGAGGTATGTAAGACTAGAGAGAACTGGCGCTCTATACTCTCTGCCTACCCCGTTAGGGACTCGGCGTGATGATATGATGTTGTTATAAAATGAAGTCGCTTCCGCTGTCTGTTCGCTTAGATCTTTTAAACTATTCAACAAAGCAAATGCCAATGCAGTGTTCAGCAATAGGAGTGTTTCAAGAGGCCTTTTATATGTACAATTCATAAATACTATTATTTATTTATTTATTTATTTATATATATATAGCCGTGGTGGCCGAGTGGTTCGAGCAGTGGCCTGCGACGCAAAGGTCGCAAGTTCGAATCCCGACTGTACCAATGAGTTTTTCTAAAACTTAAGTACAGTGATTAGTCACACCACGAGCTTTACGGTGAAGGAAAACATCGAGAGGAAACCCGGCATACGTCTGAGAAGAAATTCAAAGGCGTATGTATGTATAGTCGTGCTTGAGTAACGGCGATGGACTCGCCATCTGTCACGTTGGCACCTAATATACCTCTGGCGGAAAGTGGGTGTGTGGGTATTACCTATACACCTCTGCCTACCCCTTCGGGGACCCTTGTGGGAAGGCGTGAGGATATATTATATTATTATTATTATTATTATTTAATTATGCACAATAATATTTCAATAGTGGACTTAATGCTAAAGCATTTTCTGCCAGTCAACCACCCTTGACAGGAGAAACATTGAAGCGGGTGGGCACAGAAGGATTGGCTTAATTATGTTGATAGGTACATAAATATTAATATAATAGGATATAACATATAATATATCTGAAAATATCATGAAATATACAAAATAAATAGGTATACATACAGTATACGAACATACATAAATAAGTTTTGTACTATATATAGAACAGAATAGCAAAAAAATTCAAAGATTTGAAATGTAATGTCGTAAGAGACATATTTTTGTATGCTTAAATTGCAAACTCTGTTTAAATCTTACGAGATACATCGTATTAATGTACAACAGAAATGTAGATCTTAAAAAGATCGGTAAAAATGTCCGCGATGGTATATATTTATTCGTAAAGTATAACCCACAGTAACCATTTTTATCTTTTACATATTATTTGTATCTAAATTGCGAAGCCGGGACGGGTCACTAGTATCTAATAAATCGGTACGCAGATAAAACCATGTCGTCAACAAAGCCGCAGTACCTCAGTAGTAGTCTTTTAGACCATCGACATCCGTATAAGGCTATAGAAATCTTGGAGGCGTCCCAAGGAATGTTTGCTTGCATTTCGAGTTGTTGCGAAGTGGCTGTATTTGGCAAGACAACAGTATAACATATATAAGATAATTCTCTTCAAATTTTTCCTCAAGGGTCCTAAATATTACGTAGAGTGTGAGTCTGAGAGTCTGAGTCTGAGTGTATAATACATACCGACAGGTAACGCGTCTATCGCCGGCGTCGTTGATTACTCTAAGAAGTCTTAATTTTTTTCCAAGAGACATCGTTATAACTTACATTTACATAACATCACGCCAAGTCCCTAACGAGGTAGGCAGAGATAATATAGCGCCAGTTCTCTCTAGACTTACCTCTTTCGCTTCGTCCACTATCTATATATATATAGTCTTTATATATAATTCTTCTCTGCGTATGTCTGTCATCTAAGCGGCTTGATTAATAATTAATACTTGAGTGGGTGTCTGGAAGAATTGGAAATTGGAAATTGCTGCAATCGTGTTTCAAAACCTTTTCAACCAAACTAAGCCGGGCAGGACAGTTGGTATATATATTTAGATTACGAGAAATGATTTAACTATGTATGTGTGTTCACTTACCGTAAAACCGTGTCACTTGAAAGGCAATAATGCAAAGATGGTTTAAGATCACTATAACAATAGGTAGGGAATACCTACACTTTTTACTTTAAAAAAAGTTTAAAGCGAAAAGCGGGTTCTGTTATACCTCTGCCCCTACAAGATATATATGGAGAAATCATAATGTACCATTATTCAGTAAAACTTATCTATACAGTCCATACATATTCATACAATATATTACATACATCACGCCACGAGCTTTACAGTGAAGGAAAACAGCGAGAGGAAACCAGTATTATAGAAACATACATATAGTCTGAGAAACGGCGATTGACTTGCTGTCTCTCACGTTGGCAATTTATCACCGACGAAAAAAGAGTGTGTTATTCACCTCTGCATAACATAATGCATCTGCCATATAATATGATAGAACATAATAACCATAGCCAGCTCAAATAATAGTAGCGTATGTATAGTCGTGATTGAGAAACTGCGATGGACTCAACATCTGTCACGTTGGCACGTATATCTTTGTCGGAAAGTAAGTGTGTGGGTAGAACCTATACATTCCTACCTACCTTTTCGGGGACCCTTATGGGAAGGCGTGATGATATGTATTTATAAAATTGTCCAATAAAATCACCACAAACATACAAACGCGCAACTAAACACAAAAACATACATACTCACATACACATTTTCATGCCTTAACTCAATAATCAATGACCCTTGTTTAATCTATTTTCAGTTTAATTGTGTCAACTAGTCACAGTTTTGTTCTACTGTTAGGCATTATCGGAAATATATTTGTAACTGTGTTTTTCTTAATAAATAAGAGCCGTGGTGGCCGAGTGGTTCGAGCAGTTGCCTGCGACGCAAAGGTCGCAAGTTCGAATCCCGACTGTACCAATGAGTTTTTCTGAACTTAAGTACAGTGATTAGTCACACCACGAGCTTTACGGTGGAGGAAAACATCGAGAGGAAACCTGCATACATCTGAGAAGAAATTCAAAGGCGTATGTATAGTCGTGCTGGAGTAACGGCGATGGACTCGCCATCTGTCACGTTGGCACCTAATATACCTCTGGCGGAAAGTGGGTGTGTGGGTATTACCTATACACCTCTGCCTACCCCTTCGGTGACCCTTGTGGGAAGGCGTGAGGATATATAATAAATATTTCTTTAATTTTTAAACAACTATGTGAATGTGAAAACAAGGGGCGCTTAAGTTCATGATTCTGGAGTTCAAAATGTATGTACCTACAGCGCATGTCATAATGGTAAATAGCCAGAGTATACTGACTCAAATTGTATATCATGGAAGCATGTTCACACGACATGGATGGCATGTAAAAGATATTGAAACGATAGCTGCTGGCGATTATGTGAACGGAGCTATATTGACGTTGAAGGGCAGTAAAAACATAAGCAAGAAAGCAAGAGCAGCTGTACACAACGCGGTATTGGTGACATTTTAAGTGCAAACAGCATCACTCAAAATGTGACGCGTACATTGCACTCACTACAGGAAAGTAAAAAAAGCCATAAAATATTCTTAAATAGCAAAAACCAAAAGTCCATGAATGTTTCACCCGGCAGGGCGTGGACTCGAACCACGAACCTCTGAGCTCTGAAGCTCATCGCGCTAACCTTGCGCCACCCTGCCTGTATTTATACCGACGAAATTGGTCATGAAATCATGAAATACAGCAACGATGAAATCTTGAGCGTGCTCTATTATGAACCTTATGTCTAGGTGGTTAAGCTTACAATATTTAAAGAATCACGCAGAGATAAGTTGGTTTTGCAATGGAAATCTGACGATTCTGTGGCTATCCGAGGTAATAAATATTTATGACGCGTTTTTTGAATACTATAAGTTGTATCACTTTATTCCCTTGAGTAGCGCATTTCAATGGATTCAAGCATCGATCACTAATAGATCAATGGATTCAAGGCGAATTCATCTACTATTCTACTGTAGTCATGTAAAAATTAAGAATTCGTAAGGGTGTTTGTAACGGCGGACGGCCAATATTCATGAACATCTATTATGCACTGTCACTGAGGCCAAGGGTAGTCTAGGTACTGGTATAATAGCTCCCACATTTCTTCCCAGACATACCCGGGTTTGAAAACGTTGTGCTGTTGGAAACGGAAACGGAAGAAAACCGGAAGGAAACTTCTTTGAGACCGCACAGTGTAAGACCTGTTTGGTTCCACGGTATTTACTTATTTATTTAACAAAAACGCCGACCAATTACATTTGTTAAAAAAAGACACAAAGACCATATACAATACAAATACACAATACACACAAGTAACAAAAGAAGTAAAAAAGAAGAAAGTATCAATAAAATCATCATAGGTACATCCCTTTCACAAAATGTCAGACACTCGAGTGATATACGACCACAGTCATCTGCAAAGAGGTCGCACTGAAAAGAGCGTTGAGCGCAGAGAGGGAGCGCCAGATTGGGGACGCGGGCCACGGTACGGCACTGCGGCTAGCAGCTTGTGCCTTCTGCTGCGACTGTACCTATCCGGTATGGGGATGAACAACGCGGGGTCGGTGGCGAGAGGTGCGGTGGTAGAAAGTAGGTAGTAAATGATAGCTTTGCATCCGTAAGGGTTGTCCCCTTGCAAGTTCCAGTAGACGTTGGCAGACGTTATTGATGCAGCGCTGCCCCCTGTCTTTACACTGGTAGAGCCGGCGGGAATAGAACCGCAACCCTATGAAAGCTATACATGCCATGTATATACATACATACATATAATCACGCCTCTTGCCGTTAGGGGTAGGCAGACCACTTCTTTGCACTTGCTACGATCCTTACATACTTCTTTCGCTTCGTCCACTTTCATTATTCTTTTCATATATGCTCTTCGGCTTAGGGTACTCTTGACCTGGCCTTTTTTCAAGACGTCCCTTATTTGGTCTCGAAACGTCCGCCTAGGTCTACCCCTTCCAACACTTTCATTCACACTCGCCTTATACACTTTTTTCGGCAATCGTTCTTCATTCATTCTCTCGACATGGCCAAACCATCTCAGCATACCTTTCTCAATTTTTGTCACTACATCTGCCACGTACGTATATGTCCGGTATAAATAGATTACAAATATAAAAAAACCGTGGCGGCCGAGTGGTTCGAGTAGTTGCCTGCAACACAAAGATTGCGAGTTGTGAGAGTTTGAATCCCGACTGTACAAATGAGTCACACAATGACCTTTACGGGGAAAGAAAACATCGAGAGGAAACCTGCATACATTTGAGAAGCAATTCAGAGGCGTATGTATAGTAGTGCTCGAGTAACGGCTATGGACTCGCCATCTGTCACGTTGACACCTAAAATATATATGGCGGGAAGTGTCTGTGTGGGTACTTAATCAGAAAACCTCATTGGTACAGTCGGGATTCCAACTTGTAATCTTTGTGTCCCAGGCCTATTCGATCCACTCGCCCACCACGTCTAGCTAGATTAATATATATTATCCAAATATTTGCCTAAAATAAGATGGTTTAATACCATAGCTAAGTTTCTCGCTGTTAAAAAGAAACCAATTTCATAGACATAATTGATACAAATTCGCTCACTTTCTCGTTGAAATCAATTTGACGCATCCGACTACGTTGCGTAAGTGACGTTAGCCAAAGTGAATTCATCTACTTTGATTGGATCATAGATTTTAAATATACAGAAATCAGTTTATGATTTTTTTATAGCTGACGAATGCAACATGAATTGTTTTTTATTGCTACAAATGAAAAGCTATTGCAGAGAAGCATGGACCGCGTTTTGTTCAAAACTGCACGTTAACATTTATTGATGTAAACGAACTCATATCGGTAGCGAAAATATTTAAGTTATAAAAAAAAAATGTTATAGTGAGGTAAAGTTTCCTTGAATGCGCTAATGTAAGAAACTACCAAAACGATTAGAAAAAATATTAAACTAGTTGTATCGCCCAGCTTGGCTCGGGTGAAAAAAATAAATTTCCTGAATCACGATCGCAGCGCCACCTATTGGGTCCAATTGTGAATCTAAACCATTCTCGAATCCACATGAAGACACAGAAACGCGCGTGATCGAAAAGATTTCCACGCACTGTAAATTGTCCAATCGATAGCTATCATAGCAAAGACATCAACGCATGCTAACTAAAATGCAACATTCTCATTATTGTAGCTTCTCAAGATGTCTAAGTATACATACTATCTTGGGACCAAAAAGGTCTCGTCCTGTGCAGTTTCAAAGGAGTTTCCTTCAACGGACGCTCCGTCTCTGGAACGACCTCCCCGTTGAGGTTTTCCCTAGAGAGAGCATTCAGTTCTTCAAGAAGGGGATTCCTGCAGGGTCGTCAGCACGCTTGCGATGGTGTTGCAAGCGTCCGTAATAGGCAACACTAAACACTTACCATCAGGAGGACGGTATTTTTTTTTTTATACAACAAGAGTGGCAATCTAGCATACGGTGCACCTGATGGGAAACGGTTACCGTTAGCCTATTTGCGCTCACGATACCGAAGTATCACTTGTGCGTTGCCACTCTGTGTTCGGAGAGTTATAGGTAGGTACTGTGTTGGCAGCAGAATAGGTCTAATCCCTCGGTTGCCAAAACAATATAACAATCCTCCCCTCTCCCCAAGGAGCTCATTACTGGAAACCTTATTCACCGCGTAGGAACACAACACAAAAAAATGTGTTATTTGGCTACGGACTTCTATAAGGTGGAGGTCCTGCCCCAGTCGGGCAGCTCCAAATTTGAACGGAAAATCCGTTATGCCCTACCTCTCTTAAATATGCTTGTTTGCCACCCTTGAGGTAGTATGAGGTAATAATACGTACATAGCATTTTACCTAGTCTCTTATAAAAGATAGCAGGGGGCGCGCTAGTTCTGTAGACTAATATACTTATAAAATATTTAAAACTATTACCTTTCTGAGAAGTAATTCAAAGGCGTATGTATGTATAGTCGTGAATAGATGGCGATGGATTCGCCATCTATTACGTTGGCACCTAATATACCTCTGGCGGAAAGTGGGTATGTGGGTATTACCTATACACCTCTGCCTACCCCTTCGGGGACCCTTGTGGGAAGGCGTGAAGATATTATTCTTATTATACCTATGTAACCCATTTGGTGAAATAAATTATTATTATTATTATTATTCTTTATTTGAAATAAATCTCATATATTACATTTTTAAATATATATATATATATATATATATATATAAAAACACATTTAAAAATATTAAATATAGGGTTATTATTATTATTATTATTATTATTATTATAACCTTTTCCTTTCCAAACTATGCGTATACGCTATTTATCTTTATGTGACATGCATGCAAATAAGATATAGAAGATATGATATCCCCGAATTAATAAGTACGAATTAATCTTAATTTAATAATAATAAAGCTGCACTTGCTTCCTCCTATTGCCTATTTTAATTTTATTTAAAATGTAAAATATTATAAATAAAAATCTCTATAATAACTGGATGTGGCGCAACGTGCTCCCTCAGGCACGGAAGGCAGTGGCGCGGTGATCCATCAAACCGCTGACCTCACGCAAGACTCCTGCGTAAATAAATAGGTATGCAACGACAGTGCCCCAACAATTACACCCACTAACCTAATAATGAAGTTTTGGCTTCAAAACACGTAAAGCCGCCGAGAAATTGGTTATTCAGTGCGCGAAAGCTCAGGGGGGCATCGGCGGAGGAGAAAGGGGAGTACCTGCGCCCGCGCACCTGTTGCTCGTTGCGGGTCATTCGTACTCCGACCGCCGCGCGAGACGCACGCGCCATGCTCGACTCGCTCTCTCTCCATAACGTCGCGAGTGTTCCAACTATATAGTGACTTCATAATGGATGTGCATATCATATACTTTTGTATCCTACTCCTGCAAGGTTTGTAATTTTTTTTCTGTTAATTAAGCCAAGGGAAAATAGTTCTTATTACAGCTAAGTAGGCTAGAGCTCGAGCCTCGCCGCGGTGAGATGATTTGAACTACTTTCGGATTATGTTCTCGCGATGATTTCTTTTTCTTATTATTTTCAGTTTATAATAGTGTACGTTGGAGTCGTGTTGTTATTCACTTTTGTTTCTTTGTGTACCAACTGAACACACATGCGTAATAACTTTCACACGGTTCGGCATCCGGATATAAATTTATCGCAAAACGGTTCAAAGACTACATAAATACTTAATATATATATATATATATATATATATATATATATATATATATATATATATAGATGTATTTTGTATATTTCAATGGATTTCTGACTGGTTTGAAAACGTTGCGTTGGAGCTGCGATCGTATTTCATAAAGGTTTATTTATTCGAAGCCGGGTGGGACAGCTTATATATGAAAAACTTCCGTTACTGCTTCAATGTGTCGTCACACTAAACAGTTGATACAACGAGCCGTGGTGGCCGAGTGGTTCGAGCAGTCACCTGTAACTCAAAGGTTGCATGTTCGAATTCGAACTGTACCAGTTTTCTGAACTTATATACAGTGATTAATCACACCACGAGTTTTACGATGAAGGAAAACATCGGGAGAAAACCTGCATAAGTCTGACCTTGTACGACGATGTACTCGCTATCTGGCACGATACACCTCCCTTACACGCCTTCCCTTGCGGGATCACAGGCGTGATGATTCAAAGGTGATATTAGTTTGAGAGTGATGTACTCCGTCCATCCTCCATCGATGTGATGTTTAATCATGCCAAAGTGTGTTTGTTCCGTGGTCACGGTAGATGGTTCTGTCTGGTGGCAACGGAGGTATTATGTACGCTTCATAACTCTGATACGTGCGAGTACGTACGCCATCGTGGGCACGCGCAGTAGAGCTTCTTAAAGAAACTTATTGCTCCAGTCAATGTAATTGTAAAGTTAGCTATATTTTATGCGAACTTGTTGTACGGCGCGTTTTCACACAATTTTATAACATTTAAGTATACGTTTGTAATATCAAAATATACGTTTTGTGCATATAAAATTATAATTCAAAAATATTTTTTGTTTGTAATAACTTATTTTAAAATAAGTATATTACTTAAATAGGACGTAGATCTTATGTTTTATTCTATAACTGAATAATACTTATACTGAAGTAGTCACATATTTATTCGTTAAACATTTAAGTTAATAGTCACGCCAAGAGTACCGAGCATGTATGAAGAGACCGATTAACTTGGTTTGGTTGGATTAAAATTTGGATGATCCGAAAGAACGAAAGAGAGAACTGGCGCTTCACTCATAAATATTTCGCTCATGTTACTGCAGAATAACGTAGCTTATTACAGATACAATATTTTTTTAAACGTTTGGATAGATTTTGAGTTTTTATCAATTTAAATGAATTTTAGAATTTTCTTATCTTCAATTTTTATCTTTAATACAGATTAATTATCTCTTCAAGTAAAATGCTACTCTCTTTACACCTGCTTCACTTTAGACATAATAATATACATACACATTATCACGCCGAGTGGCTAACGGGGTAGGCAGAGAGTATAGAGATATATGATTTAGACATAATCATAATTCTGTATTTTAAGTGGGTCGAATGCAGCCGTTTTTACGCTTGAAAAATACTTGTAAAACGACACGACGGTTTGTGAAGTAGGCTAATCACAGTTTTAGATATACAAATAACGAGTCCAACGTAATTTGGCTACATTATACACTATACAAACTGTCACTTTCTTTACGTGGTTGAAATGGAGAAAATTCACATTATACCAAGGCAGGTAAGTAATGTTGCCAAATTTAAAATCACACCAAACTTTTTAACGTAGTTGGTTAATATTTTGATTCCGTCGTGACATCAGCTGTGTAGCTAAGATCAAACTCGTCAACAATTAATGAATATTTCGAATATTGAAATCTTTATTAAATAATACTCATGCAACATTTATCATGTAAAAACAGCGAACGAGCTTTATTCTTATTATTTATAATATATAATATCTTTCACGCCTTCCCACAAGGAACCCCGAAAGCGTAGGCAGAGGTGTGTAACTTTTTTTTTTGTATTGTCTCTCGTAGCATGAGTTCCAGGAACTTCTGCTACTTAACCGGTCAATGGCGAGACCTAGGCCTTGTAACTGTTTTCCGCCAGATATATATTTTATGTGTCAATGCGACAGATGAGTCCGTCGCCTTGAGTAGCGGCGGCAAAACAATACATACGTCTTTGAATTTCTTATCAAACGTATGCAGGTCCCCTAGATGTCTTCCTTCACCGTAAAGCTTGTCGTGTGACTAAGCACTGTACTTACGTTCAGTATAACTGATTCGAACTTGCAACGTTTGTGTTACACTCGAACCACTCGGCGTCCACAGCTGTTTATTAATACAGTTATTTAATAACTAGCTCTGCCCGCGACTTCGTCCGCGTGGAATTTAACAAAAAAGTTTTTGTTTAGTTTCTAAAATAGAAGTAGCCTAGTTACTCCTTTTTAAACCAGCTATCTGCCAGTGAAAATGCGTTAAAATCGGTCCAGCCGTTTCAGAGATTATCCAGAACAAACAAACTGACAGACAAAAAATATAAAAATGTGATTTTGCTATATGCACCGTGTATATAGCACATGGTAAAAAGCGGTTATTTTAATATAACAAACAGACACTCCAATTTTATTCATTTGTATATATATTAGATAGATAATATCATTGGTATGTCACGGTACGGCCCAGACGACTAAACCGAGCAATAATGTGTCCAATTTCCTTTGCTCCCCAGTCAATCATAAGCCACGCTGCGCGCCATACAATGACAGTTATGTGCGGTACTGACTACAGCTCGCGCGTGAGACCGGTTAATAATACCCGATATGTCGATAACTCGACTAATAGTTCCTACAATAACTTAATAAGAGGCGATTATTTTATCGACTGGCAATGCTTGACTTCCCTCGCTGACGTCACTTCACTGATTACTGCGGCGGCTTCTTTCCTTCGGCTTCGGCTTCCTTGGGCAGTATCATGATTAACTTAATACATATATAATTGCTTTGTGCGCGTTGTTGACTGAACTCCTGAAAGGCTGGACTAATTTTGATGAAGTTACTAACTAACGTCCATGGGCGGCGGTAACCAATTACCATCAGGCGGTCTACGCTTGTAAGCCACCTTTCAGGTATTTTTTAAGCTTTTCTTAAATAAGCGCGTACAAACAAACAAACAGCCTTTAATAATATCAGTATACTAAGATTAAGTTCGTTGCGACGTAAGCGTTTTGAGAGCTTTCGTTAAATATTATTATTATTATAACGTTATATTTGTGTACCGATCGCTTGGATTTGTCCAATTAGTTTTTTTTTTAATTTTGACATATGTTGTATTCAGTCACTGTGTTTGAATACATGCTGATTTGTGTATATAATATTATCACAAAATGATTTTCAATGAATCTTCGGCCATTGGTCCTAGGGCACCTTCTTGTCTTAAAGCTTAGGCTTTACATTCAACACATTGCAAGTATTACGACTGGGATGATCCTGCTAGCACATTTATCACTCGTATAAGCTGGTTGCACTGATTAAACTTAAAAACTGTTTTCTCTCAAATATCTATTCAATGTATCCAATGAAGGCATAATTAAAATGTAACTAAATACATAAAATGCCAGGTGAGTTAACAAAATATGATTATCAAAGGACCGTTATCGACCGGAAGCGGAGCCTGACCCCTACTTCCTGTCAAAGCTTTGTCCTTACCGAGAGCTTCTAACAAAGCGTTGTTAAAAGCTTCGAGCTTCATGCTTGTAAAAACATGTTCCTTTAAAACGAACGATTCGACATAAATACTATGTGGTTGTTTTTAATTCCTGGCAAGTTTAAACTTTTATGTCATAAAAAATACTAGAGTTTTTTTAACTAAAATAATTTGATTACATTGATACTAGGTTTTTAGTAACATATAGGTACTTTGAAATTGTAATTTAAATTGTAAACATCATTCATTTAGGAATTACTCTAATGTGACCCAGTTATAAAGGACGTCAGATGTTTTGAAGTATGTCCGTCCTCATGACGCAGAAATAAATCAAATAGCTCCAAAAAAAAACAATATAGTTAAGGGGAGCAATATTCGCTATAAAATTCGATACGGATTTTTCAAAAACGCTTTCATAATATACAATAATAAAAACGTAGTTAGATTTCACATGTATAAAAGTATCATTATGGATGACTTTTATGTGAAAATAAGTAAAAGAAATTGTCAACTTAAAACGTATTGCTTAAAATTTTATTTACTTATTCTGAGGCACCCGGTATATATACTGTGGTAATTAGAAATCTTTAATAAAACTTTACAATCTTACAACGACAGACTATGGCCGCGTAACGTCAGAGCACCCATATACATACCCCAAACGATGCATCTTGTCTTCCCATCAGCCGAGAGCGACTATAATCTATACAAATGGGAATGTCTGTTTGTAATATTAAACGAGCCGCTTTTTACATATACAAAATAAAATGTTTTGAAATTTTTGCCTGTCTGTCTGTTTGTGCCGGCTAATCTCTGAAATGGCTGGACCAATTTTAAATAATACAATATATTTAATATATAGTAATAGATATAATATAGATACAATACCAACAGGAAATAAGATGGTATTGAATTACACAGGCATCACCTATGCCTGTGTATGTATGTATGTTCCGCCGCTAGGCATACAAAATATTTAAAGTTAGAAAATATTATTTATATAAAATAATATATATAATAATATATCCTCACGCCTTCCCACAAGGGTCCCCGAAGGGGTAGGCAGAGGTGTATAGGTAATACCCACACACCCACTTTCCGCCAGTGGTATATTAGGTGCCAACGTGACAGATGACGAGTCCATCGCCGTTATTCCAGCACGACTATACATACGCCTTTGAATTTCTTCTCAGACGTATGCAGGTTTCCTCTCGATGTTTTCCTTCACCGTAAAGCTCGTGGTGTGACTAATCACTGTACTTAAGTTCAGAATAACTCATTGGTACAGTCGGGATTCGAACTTGCGACCTTTGCGTCGCAGGCAACTCCTCGAACCACTCGGCCACCACGGCTCTTTTTTTATAATACTATCTATTAAGAATAATAATTTAATATCGAGTTTATGCTTTTCACTAGCACTTACTCAGATAGCAGATGTAAAAAGGAATAACTTACGCTACTTTTATTTCAGGAACGGAACAATATATTTTTTTATTTAATTTCATACGGATGAAGTCGCGAGCAGCTAGCTGGTAATAAAAAAATCAGATATGGGCCAGCAGCCCAATAAGGATTCTCTACAAAACGGGCCTTGGCTTTTTAACGGGCAAAATGAAATCCTAATTATAATATATTCACCGAAAGGTCGTTGTGTGACTAATCCCTGTACTTAAGTTCAATAAACTCATTGGTACAATTTGGATTCGAACTTGCAATCTTTGTGGTGTATGCAACTCGAACCCCTCGGCCACCACGGCCTTGTAGTAATAGAATAACGGCTTTATAGTAAGTCCAAGTGGTATTAACATAAATAAAATGTAATTGTCATCTTTCGAGCGAAAATGGTTCGTTGAGAATTTACAGTTGTCAAGGGAAAGTTGCCGCGGCCGCGTCCACCGCTCGGAGGTCAAGATGTTACAATTTCTATTCTACGATAAGGGTCAATTTCGCATGACTTTTATAAAAGTATTCCGCTTTGTAAGACAATAACACTGTAGAGTACTCGCAACCGGCGAATGAATGAAGGGACTGATGAATGTGGACGAAACAAAAGTGGTATGTAAGTAGTGCTAAGTAATGTAGAGGTAAGTGGCGCTCTGCTGTCTCTACCCCGTGAGGGACTTGGCGTGATGATATGTATGTACATACATTATCTAGTCTAGTTATGGAGTACTTCAAGAATGGTGTGAAAAGATTCCTGCAGGGGTGACCAGCAAGTCTACAGAGTACCAATATGTATATCTTAATATGTATGTATAAATTACGCGCCACGTTGTTTGTTCGCGATGGACTCCTAATTACCTAACCGATTTTAATAAAATTTGCATAACGTGTGCAGTTTGATCCAACTTGAAAGATAGGATAACTTACATCTCATTTTATAGCCACAATATTATTTTATTGCAAATTAATTGTCTATTATTTGACGGTCACAATTATCTGTTAGCCCCGAACGATTCTAACAAATGGTGATATCTGTTGACTGGATTTAGTAAGTATTTATTTATTTATTCATTTACAATGTAATATAACAAGAACCTTAGCACCAGCAACGCGTGGCCGGGTGTGCTAGTATATATATACTAGCTTATACCCGCGGCTTCGCCCGCGTGGAGTTCGAAAAAGCTTTGGAAATTTTCCTGCTAGAATCGGTTCAGCCGCTATGCCGTGAAAGAGCATCATACATTATAATATAATAAATTAAGTAAAAACTAATAAAAAATCTATGTCCTATTCCTAGGAATAAGCTATCACCATTTCAACTTTCAGACAAATCGGTTCAGCCGTTTGGCCGTGAAAGAACCGCAAACATCCAAACTTACAAACTTTCACATTTATAATATTAGTAAGAAGTAAGATAAGATAAGATAAGATAAGATATATATATATCGAGTACATGACGATTGCAAGGCGCCCTTGCACCCACAGTCCTCACCATCGAGCAATCATTGTTAGCCAGCCCAGGGCCGACGCGAAGGGATGTTGCCCAACCGCTATTTTGGCCAACTGTGAACTACGAGTACATACGAGCTCTGATGGAGTTAGTTTAAATTGCAATGATAATTACTTTATTAAAGCCGCTATTTCGGTAGATATTTTCTCTATTTATTACCTGTTGTGTCTGCCTAATTTCATCCGATTCCGTTCAGTCGTTCTGGCGTGGTTGAGTAACAAACATCCTTACAAACCATCATATTTATAATATTAATATTGAGTTATATACTATCTAGGGAATATTCTTAACAAATTCGGAAACTTAAGGTTTATTTATACTACTATATAAATAAACATAAGGTAAACTACTAATACTTAAGGTGGCAAGCAAACATGCGGCCGGCTTGATGGTAAGCGGGTGCCACCAGGGCTATCGATCGCGCGCTGCCGACCCTCTTCACGGAATATTTTCACACCCTTCTTGAAGAACTCCATAACTCTTCATCATACATCACATATAAAGCCGTGGTGGCCGAGTGGTTCGAGCAGTTGCCTGCGACGCAAAGGTCGCAAGTTCGAATCCCGACTGTACCAATGAGTTTTTCTGAACTTAAGTTCAGTGATTAGTCACACCACGAGCTTTACGGTGAAGGAACACATCGAGAGGAAAACTGCATACGTCTGAGAAGAAATTCAAAAGGCGGATGTAAATAGTCGTGCTTGAGTAACGGCGATGGACTCGCCATCTATCACGTTGGTACCTAATATACCTCTGGCGGAAAGTGGGTGTGTGGGTATTACCTATACTCACCTGCCTACCCCTTCGGGGACCCTTATGGGAAGTCATGAGGATATATTATTTTATAAAGGGTCCCTCACGGGGTAGGCAGAGAGAGTAGAGCGCCAGTTCCCTCTAGATTTACATACCTCCTTCGCTGCGATTGAAAAGTCATTCTAAGACTCATGAACATGTTCCTGCAATCTCTGGAAGGTCGTGTGATTGTCTCTCAACCATGTGGACAGAGAGTGTAGACCGCCAGTTCTCTCTATCTAAGCTTACTGACCTTTTTGCATCATCAGCATTCATCAACATCAACATTGATATTAGTTATTGTTTATCTCGAATACGGACAGAACTGGCGCTATTCTCTCTACGTGTACGATAAAGGATCGCATTATGAAAATGATATTTTATTTATACGTTAGAAAACCGTTTTTTATTAATACGATACCAATTCGTTACAGTTATCACTGTTATATATATAACATTTGCATATATCTTCTAGCTAGTGGCACACGTCTTTCTAGCTCATCAAATCACTGCAAGAATTAATCAATTTTCAAATAATCAAATCTTGACCACCCATATTATGGTTAACAAAAAATAATAACAGTTCGAAATTTCGAATATGTATTACGGTCCATCCAATTATGTCCCCGACAAATACCTTTAGAGCCTTGTACATCACCGGTTCGGCTGGTGGTGTAATCCGACTGTGTGGATGAAACTGCGCATTGGATGTAATATTGTAATATATTGGATGGAAAGTGGATAACGGCGAACGAACGTCACAAGCTATATGTAAATGTAGAAGGTATAACATGTAGAGGTTGCTTCGAATAGTACCATGATCAAGCCAAAATATACAAAATTTTAATCAAATCCAAAAAAATATTTACTCTACAACCGCAGGCGGTAGGGTTATGACCCTAACTCTCAGCTGACTTTCCGTTATGCCCTTTTGACAATACCAAATGGGAATTATTAAGAGCCTATTGATATGACATGACTGATGTGCTGGCATCACAATATACAGCGGAACAAAACGTGAAATATAGCATTAATTAACTATGATGGAACACCCAAATTAACTTATAGCTAGCTGTACATTCGTTATTGGCTCTTCATATACAACGCATGTGGCTACTCTACGAATATGCCTAAGGCACACGCGCAACCTACAAACCTCCATTATTAAAAGTAAAAAAAAAAAGTATTATCTTTGAAGTCCGTAGCATAAAATCCTTCATATATGGGATTACCGCCGAAGTCATAAAATTCTTCGAGAAAGTGACACCACATTGGCAATACTAAGATAAACCTTAAATGTATGTTACGAAGGTACAGTTCAGGTTAACTTGAGCGCATCTCCTCATCTCCGTATTTCTAATTGACTCACATTTATTTGAGACTAGCGATCCGCCCCGGCTTCGCACTGATGGACTTAATTTTCCTATGTGCTTCTGCCTATGTCACTCAGGGTGAATGTAGCTTTCCAATGGTGAAAGAATTTTTCAAATCAGTCCAGTACTTTTTGAGCCAAATCGTTACAAACATACTTACATACAAATCTTTCCTTTTTATAATATTAGTAATATCTTTATAATATAATAACACGGGGTTTTGTAGAAATTCTAATGTGACACATTACATACATAGATATTATCTAGACAAGCCTCGCACGGGGTAGGCAGACATAGTAGAGCGCCAGTTCTCTTCAGGTTTACAAAACATTTTCTCATCAACCACATTCATCAGTCTTCATACACGCTCGCCCGTTTCGTGTGCTCTCGACGTTCCCATCGTTGAGTGTCCGGTCGATTTGATCTAGTTAGTTGGAACGTAGCATCTTTCTGCCACTTCTTAAGCACATACATGCGTCTTTGAGGTTTCCTCTCTAAGTTTTTCCTTCACCGTAAAGCTCGTGGGGTCATTCATCTATTTTTTTCATGGAAGAAGTGCTTGAAGTTACCTTGAATTGGCAGAGTTAAAACTACTTTGGTTTCCTATTGTTTTCCTATGGTTTACGGTAAAGGAAAACATCGAGAGGTGAGGTAAGGTACAAATTCAAAGATGTATGCCTGAGAATGCGTATTTGTCATGTTGGCACAGACTCGCCACCCCGTTGGCACCTAACTTATATCCGGCGAAAAGTGGGTGTGTAGGTATTATATACTGTATCTCCCTCTGGTTTCCCCTGCCTACCCGTTCGGGATTCCTTTTGGGAAGGCGTGAAGATATAACAATTATAAAAAACAAACTTTGTCATAATATAGTCCGTTCCTGAAAGCAGTCGTTATCAGCTAAAAGCTTTTCCAAGCACTCTTACAAATTACTTTTAGATAATTTACCATTAGTAAGGCTTTTAAAACGATGCTTGTGTCAACAGGCTGCGATAACGTTTCTATAAAAAGCAGAAATGCGACCTCATCTTGACTTTGGGTTCCGTATTCTTATTAGTATTCTAATGTATTTGCCCTGCGGTTTTCCTTGCGTGAAAATGTATTTAATTGTTTTTTCTTCATATAAGTACATATATACATATCCTCACGCCGAGTCCCTAACGGGGTAGGCAGAGAGTATAGAGCGCCAGTTCTCTCTAGATTTACATACCTCTTTCGCTTCGTCCGAATTCATCAGTCTCTTCATACATGCTCGTCGGTTTCGAGTACTTCATAAAAGGAATAATAATATGTGTTAATCCCGCGAATAATCTATCTCTATGTAAAATTTTACACAATTCCGCTCATCCCTTCTAGCGTAATTGGGTGTGAAGCATTCTCATTAATAATATTTAATATGTAAGATTCCTATCCTCACGCCTTCCCACAGTGGTGGGTAAGGCAGAGGTGTATAGGTAGTACCCACACACCCATTTTCCGCCAGATATATATTTTAAGTGCCAACGGGACAAATGGCGAGTCCACCGCCGTAACTCAAGCGTAGGCAAGCAAACTATACCTACATACGGCTTTGAATTTCTTCTTAAGCGTATGCAGGTTTCTTGATGCTTTCCTTCACTGTATCCTCGTGGTGTGACTAATCACTGTACTTAAGTTCAGAAAAAGTCATTGGTACAGTCGGGATTCGAACTTGCAATCATGCGTTTTATACGGCCTTTAGCATCCTCATCATTATAACGTTATATTAGCTATAGCGGCCATCCCGGCTTCGCTCGGGTGGATATTAATTATTTAAACACTTTGGCATAAAATTTATGTTTATCTTGCAATTAAAATAGCCTATATTAATCAGTGATAATGTAGCATTAAAACGGTGAAAGAATTATTAAAATCGTTTCAGTACCTACTTTTTAAACCAATTCCTTACAAACATACTTACTACATACAAATATTTCTTATAATAATATAATAATATATCCTCACGCCTTCCCACAAGGGTCCCCGAAGGGGTAGGCAGAGGTGTATAGGTAATACCCACACACCCACTTTCCGCCAGAGGTATATTAGGTGCCAACGTGACAGATGGCGAGTCCATCGCCGTTACTCAAGCACGACTATACATACGCCTTTGAATTTCTTCTCAGACGTATGCAGGTTTCCTCTCGATGTTTTCCTTCACCGTAAAGCTCGTGGTGTGACTAATCACTGTACTTAAGTTCAGAAAAACTCATTGGTACAGTCGGGATTCGAACTTGCGACCTTTGCGTCGCAGGCAACTGCTCGAACCACTCGGCCACCACGGCTCTTATAAATATTTCTTCTTTATAATATTAGTATAGATTCAAGGTACTCACAAAACAATAAGTTTTTCTTGCGAGTGGTTAAATATTCAAATTATATTTCATTAACATAAATAATAAACAGATTTCCAATATCCATAGGTACACAGTTAATGAAATGCAAATGACATGTAGAGATTCCACGAACACATAAGCAATTGAGGCAGTGGGACGGTGACCCGCGGTCCAGTTCTAGGTTCAAGTTGAAGGTTGGCCCCGCATAACGGGCTTCGGATACGGGTTTTCCTTCGGAGAAACTCTGCATTTTAGAGCAGGTTGATTAATCTTTACTGCAGGCAGTATACACAAATATTAATGACACTTTCCTATACAGTAAGTAGGACTTCAATATTGTACACATTACTTTATACTGGTTATTTTCCGCAACTTCTCTCGTATGAATATAGATTTGTCCAGTTATTCGGGTTGCGGTACGTACATTTTTCTGCGAAAATTACCTACATAGTAAATCTATATATATAAATGAATCACCGAAATGTTTGTACGCACATAACTTCCAAACGACTGCACCAAATTGGATTATGTATCCTTTATTGTCAGGAGAAGGTTTGTATAAAAAATATATAAACCTAATATATATATAATATTTCTTCTGTACGTGTGTATGCCGCTGAACTCCTCCTAAACGGCTATATATATATATATATATATATATATATATATATATATATATATATATATATATATAGGTAAGGTACTTATATAAGTACCTATATGTATACCTTGGAACAAACCCACAAAAATTGACCCAGTCCCAAACGTCCCAGTCCCCAAAGCGTGTGTTATGGTAACTAGACAACGATATATTTACTTATATAGATAGATATATACACAAATACATAGGACATCCAAGCCTAAGGTACAAATACTCGTGTTCATCACACAAATATCTGCCCTCAGCGGGAATATAATATACCTTTACCCTTACACAGTAGGTATATATACATATGCATATACGTATATAAGTATTAAAAAGAAGGGCGTTGGTAGTTCATAATATTACTGTATTCGTAAGTCAAGGACATAATCATTAGCGTACTGTTGCAAACAACCCGCTGTTTGCGCTTATTGTCGGTTGTTGACCCCAGTTATCTCTTCTCGGGATGTTTCCTCATTCTCTTAAGATTATGATGTTCTTGTTGTCTCAAAGAAATATGAGATCTTAAGCCAGGCATAGCAGAATGAGGGAAGCGAAAGTCCTTTCTCGAAAAAATAAGGAGGTTAATTTGTATTCAAGCGTTATCAATGTTTCACTTTAGAATAGAATATAATATAGCTTTGTTGCAGAACTGTGTACATATATGTACATTATATTAAATTCAAGGACGGGAACGTCAAGAGAACTCGAAACTTGCGAGCATGTGTGAAGAGACTGATGAACGTGGACGAAGCGAAAGTGGTACGTCTAGAGAACTGGGGGCTCTATACTCTCTGTCTACCGCGCTAGGGACTCGGCGTCATGATATGTATGTATATTTCTTGTGTCCGTGTATTAGTCTTTGAACTCCTAAACGACTGGACCGATTTTGATGATTTTTTTGTGTGTGTTCAAGTGGAGTTGAGAATGGTTTAGGTTGGAGACGATATACAATTGGACCCAATAGCAACTTATCGTGTTGCAGGAAATTAAGTTGTTCTTAGATCTAGTATCTATACATAAAGGTATATATAAGTAAATATGTCGTTGTGCACACAAGCTTTGCTTAATTTGGCGCTATGTCAATTTGTGTGGAATTGTTTAAACGAATTTATTTATTACTAGCT
This sequence comes from Drepana falcataria, assembly GCA_945859725.1. NCBI lineage: Eukaryota > Metazoa > Arthropoda > Insecta > Lepidoptera > Drepanidae > Drepana > Drepana falcataria. The sequence continues at coordinate 10,264,853 of OX243921.1, forward strand.
GTCCCGCCCAGCTTCGCATGGGTGGAAAAGTAAAAATTTCTGAAACACGATCGCAGCGCCACCTATCGGATCTAACTGTGATCCTAAACCATTCTCGAATCCACCTGAAGTCATACAGAAAATTTCACTAAAATCGGTCCAGCCGTTTAGGATGAGTATATATACTCACACAGAATGTTCCGTTAAACAATCATTATACTTATTACAATCATATCGTTGATCAAAATAATAAGTGAATCTAAATCACTTTCTACGGCATTGAATGCAGGCACTTTCGTTGCCTCCGGGTGTGACTCACTGGGTCACTGGTGAGTCGTGACTCATCTACACAGGTGTGTTTCTACCTGTCTTTGTAATCGGTGACCATTTTTTGTGAATCTCGTCTCGGCTGAAGCAAAAAGTGTACAGTTTTTTGTAAGAATTAATATTTTCTTTGAAACTACCGCGTTGCATGTTTGCATTAGGACTATATACGAAATAGAGAACAGGGTCACAGTCCACTGCGGGCCGGGCCTATAAGGTTTCCTTCATCCACATTCATACACGATCGTTGTTCTCATCCAAAGCTACATTTATTTAATTTCGTAAGGCTTCTTACACGCTGATCAAGTACAAATATAATTAGACAATAGGCATGCATTGATTAAACTTCACATAACGTTTTCATATTTAATGTCTTTAGAAGAAGAAAACATATTTATATGCTTACGCCTTCCTAAAAGGGTCCCCAAGGGGTAGGCAGAGGTGTATAGGTAGAACCCATTTTCCCATTTTCCGCCGTGACAGATGGCGAATCCATAGCCGTTACTCAAGCACGACTTACGCCCTTATGGCAATATAAATACGAATCAGTGTTTAGATACCTACAAGCTAAATACCTCATCACCATCAGTGTCTCTGGTTCCTAAGACCTTTTATTAAGGTGCGAGAGGGATAGCTTGCGCCATTACAGACGTGCTCCTCTGGTTAGGCCCCAGAAGGACGAAGGAGGAAGGAAGGACATGTATAGCCTAAGAGGCCTTCTCACTTTGTATTTTAATTTTTTTTTTCTTATATCACAAAGACGGCAAATAATACTGCAATAATTATACTTAAAGCATATTGTGAGTGAAAGAAGCATAAGTTTTAGGATTGAATAGATATATGGGTACATCATTTTAGGATTAATTTGTTCTACACTATTCTAGTAGGTTAACCTGTAAGGATAGTTGTAAGTATAATGATAATAAATAATAATAATAAACGCTTATCGCTGCCATAACCCTACAACACCTATGCTAAAAGTTGTATTTAATATACACGTAAAGCAAGAGTACTCGAAACCGACGAGCATGTATGAAGAGACTGATGAATGTGGACGAAGCGAAAGAGGTATGTAAGTCTACAGAGAACTGGCGCTCTATACTCTCTGCCTACCCCGTTAGGGCTCGGCGTGATATGTACCTATATGTTTGGTTAGTTTGACGACTAAAAGCTTTTTAAATTGAGTTAAATGCTGCATACTGCTCTTGAGGGTCGGAGGCGGCCGACGTCGGCCAAACGGGAAGTGCTCCCCGAGCTTATACCGACCATCATTCAATTTACCCTGAAAGCCTGGCAAAGTTTGTATTACCAAATAAATTGCATTATGCTGTGCGCTTGGTCCTATGCGCTAAACGTCACTTAGTTTAAAAGCCCATTTCTGCAAAAAACGTTTGTAAGTTTCCCTCCATGTTTCCCTTCACCGCAAAGCTCGTGTGCGACTAATCGCTGTGGGTATTAAAGTTTAGAAAAACTTAATGATACAATCGGGGTTCGAACTTGCAATATTTATGTTGGAGGCGACTGTTCAAACCACTCGGCCACCGCGGCTTCTATACATATAATAGGTAGCGGTAAAATATATTTGCGAGAGAGTAATAGTATGAAGTCGTTTGTCGCGATTTCTATCAGCTAACCCGCGGGTCACACCACGCTTTCTTGCATCCTAAGATGATAGTCTACATCGCTAACTGTAGTCATTAACGCCGGCTATCCGTAGCATCGCGTTATCGAGTGTGGTTACAGACATGCTGCCGTATCTCGTTTACGTTCTCGTAACATCCTCACGCCTGCTAACAAACAAGCATGCGGTCCGCCTGATGGTAAACGGTTACCACCGCCTATGGACGCTTGCAACACCAGGGGTATCACTCGTGCGTTACCGACCCTGCAGGAGTCTTTTCACACCCTTCTTTAAGAACTCCATGTTGTACTCTCCATATATATCTCCGTATATCTATATATATCTTCACGCCTTCCCACAAGGGTCCCTGAAGGGCTAGGCAGAGGTGTTTAGATAGTACCCACAGAGCTACATTCCGCTAGAGATATATTCTTAGTGGCAACGTGACTGTGAGCTGCCCTCGGATGAAAAAAGTAAAATACCTGAAAGACGATCGCAGCGCCACATATCGCGTCAAATTGTGAATATAAAACATTCTCGAATCCCTATTATTAATTATTAACGAGATTTGACATATATTCCTAAATATACACATTTTTCTGATAATCCTTACAAAACATAAACTAGCAAGGTGATTCGATTTCTCTGGTGAGAAGTAGATAGAGAGATTGTAGCGATTGTACTTTCCTAGGATGTGGATCAGGTGGGTGTTGACGCCGGAAACCAATACCTACTCTCATAACAAGAGCTAGCACTTAGTCACTCAACAAATGAGCGAGTTGGGTAACGCTTAACTAACAAGGAAAGTCGTGACGCGGCCGTGACGAATACTCGACACAAACTAAAAGAGTTGCTGGTGTCAAATGTAGAAAGCTATTGAGGCGAAGTCATCTCTTTGTTTGTCATTGTGGAAATGTGCGGATGGAAAGTTATATGACAGACTTGTCATATTATATAACACACGAGCCGAGACGCCCTGATGATTCAAGTAGGCTGAAGTTCGAATTCCGTCTGTACCAATGTGTTTTTCTATGTTAAGGGCAGTCATTTATCACACCACGAGATTTACTTACGAGAGAAAATATCACGAGACACCCTGAATGCGTTTGAGAAGAAATTCAGAGACGTATAGAGATTGCTTGAGAAATGACGATAGAAACATATGTATGTGTAGCATTGCATAGCAGAGCTCTTTATGTCGTGGGTTCGATTCCCTTGTGTGACGAACATGTGTATTCTTGGATAGGTAAACGCATGTTTCGCATACGCGAATCCCGATTGTACCAATGAGTTTTTCTGAACTTAAGTCATACCACGAGCTTTACGGTGAAGGAAATCATCGAGAGCAAACCTGCATACGTCTGAGAAGCAATTCAAAGGCGTATGTATAGTCGTGCTTGAGTGACGGCCATCTGTCACGATGGCACCTAAAATATATCTCAGGCGGAAAGTGGGTGTGTGGGCACTACGTACACACCTCTGCCTACCTCTTCGAAGACCCTTGTGGGGTGAAGATATATATATGAAGACAAATTAAAAAAACATATCGCGAGTGGAGTGGAACAACGAGTCACAACTTGTACACACGTCTTGAAATTCTTGTTAAACCTTATTCTTTTCAACGCCTCTTTAAATTTGCATTAAAATTTTTGTAAATTTATAAACAGCTACTCGTTAACTCATCATATTTACGAAACCACGTTACGTTTCAGGTATACCGTAAAACTTCTTTGCGTGTTCTGTTACGAGTATACGGTACTTGTTGCGGGCATCAAACAGCTTTAAATATGAACACAAGTCGTTTTAAATATTCCACTTAAATAATACCACATGAATAGTATCAAGTTTACAATGAAATAAGTGTTATTTATGCAAAGCGTATATACAGAAATTTAACTAATTAAGACCCTTTCACTCCGATAGGAGTGTGTAACGGAACGTCACTATTTGTCTAGTGTCATAGGTGACATGTAATAGACGTAAATTTTTTTAAATTCATCTCTTTAATTTAGTTGAAAGACCACGTTCCAAATACCTAGAATCACTGATCGAACAATGGAGGAAAAATGTGTGGGGGTAAAAGTAGTAGAATATTTTTTTATGTTTCATGTTCAAACCCTAGTGGTCAGTAGTAAAATGAGTAGATATAAAGTTTTACCATTACAAATAGTTTCTCAAACGTACAATCAATCAATTGTTACGTCTTTAGAATAATTTAAATTAATGTTATGAAGTGAAAATAGTTTACGAACAATCAAATCTATCCTCTACCATACAAGTGTAGAGAAACGTCAAAGAATTTGTCTATGGTCCAGCTGATATTCTCGGGTCCGTGACCAACGAGTATATATTATAATATAACTGCCTACATGGCGCGCGCAAGCATCATTAATGCTTATCACAAATCGTTCCGCGTTTGTCGCGAGCACGTCTGCCGATCCTCTTAATTATATTTCCTGACGAATATGCATTAAACGGTTCGAGCTATTACAGACAAAGCACACGATACAGATAGCTATATATGCTTACAAACAAAACGTTTAGTTACTTTATGTCTGCATGTCTTCCATTTTTAAAGTCCATCGCCATTACTCAACCACACGTAGGTAGCAGCACCCATACTTTCCGCCAGAGATAGATATATATTATATTAATGTATATACTTAAATGATACTGTTTGATTGAAATATAGCTCGCGTTACTCCGTGACAATGTAGCTTTCCACAAATGAAGATATTTTTAAATAAGTCTGGTATTTTTTATTTTTGAAAACAAATTAGCAAGCGATCAAATCGTTCCTCCCGTATAGAGTGTAGAAAAAGGGACAAACCTTATTGACTTGTCTCGTGTTTAATGATGAACTTGACGAGCGCCAAGTCTACCAGCATAAGGACAGCAACAACAACACTGAGTACCACCTTGGCCATGACAAATCCCTAGTCGAGGTCGCCAACAACGCCAAATAATCGGAAAACAAAAGAAAAACATTTGCCTCATCTTAATGCCAATGATCATCCCGTGGTGGAAGAATGGCTCGAGCGGTCGCCTGCAACACAAAGATTGTAAGTTCGAATACCATAATTTTTTTCTGAACTTAACTGCATTAGTCTCACCACGAGCTGTACGGTGAAGAAAAACATTGAAAGGCAACCTGCATACGCTTGAGAAGACATCTAAAGACGTATGCATAGACGTGCTTGGCACCTAAAATATATATCCAGCGAAAAGTGGGTGGGTGGATACTACCTAAACAATCCCCCCCAGAAGATCCCAGTATTACTCTATTAAGATCCTTATGGGAAGACGTGAAGATATACATATCTTTATTAATGCCAATTTTAGTGCACCAGATGGAAATAGTGTCTTGATTGACATAGATAGATTCAATATTTAAATTAGGACTTTGAAGTCTAACGACAGCACACTCGTATTACATACATACATACATATCATCACGCCGAGTGCCGTAGGCAGAGAGTATAGATTAGAGCGCCAATTCTCTCTTGACTTACATACCTCTTTCACTTCGTCCGCATTCATCAGTCTCTTCATACATGCTCGTCGGTTTCAAGTACTCTTGACTTTTTCATCACGCAAATATGCGCCCTCAGCGGGGATTGAAACCGCAACCTCAAGTTTTGCAGCCACTAGACCAGACAGTCAAATAAAACATTAAGCAAGATGGTTTCTCCTTTTTAATGACACAAGTGACCAGTACCAAGTCCACGACGAGAGCTACGGAGACTGCTGCGCTAAGCAATACCTTTACCATAACTTGGCGCTTGAGAGGAACGCCGAGTGCTATCAGCAGCTCGGCTACCACTTGCGTCAGCTCACCGGCGTGGTGCCAGCGGCGGAATATCACGCATGCGTTGACAGCCAGACACACCGCACCAGTGGCGCAGATGTAAATCTGACAATTAAGTTAAGCCATTCCAGTTAGACTTCAAATATCACGTGAAAGTCTGAGCTTTGGAATACAGATTGCAAGCTCAAACCCCGCTTGTACCAATAAGGTTTTTCTGAACTTAGTACCATGATAACATATTTAAAAATTATTAGGCACACTGGAAGTTGTATTGAAAACATCGTGTGGAAATCTGCATACGCTTGAGAATTTCAAAGACGTATAGCCGTGCATAGGGGCGTTTCGGTGTTAGTACCTAATTATGTCTCAAACAAAAAGATGATATTTGACTACACACTTCTGCCTACCTCTAAGGGATGGCGTACAATAACGCATACAATATTATAAATACCTACGTAAGAATCTCCCTTTTGGAACACACTTTCATAACCCTAAGAGGTAAAGTCACGACCAAGTCACAGGCTATTGATGCCAACCTGAAGAATCCTCCCCCCGCAAGTGGTAACCCCCGCGCAGAGCGAAAGCCCCAACACTGCTATGGTGTAGGTTACCAGCACTCCGCCTGACACCGACTGTTCCCATTTGAACACGCGCAAAGATCGCACGTGCATCGTCAGCAACGCTACTAGAACAACTAACGTCCCCAACCGAAGGGCTAGCAGTGCAGACTTCTCCGTGTCTTGGAAGTGTAGGCTTGGCACATACGTCATGATCACAATATTGTGATCATGACGTATGTGCCCTGACGTATTTTTCTCCTTTGATGATTGTTGGCCATAAACAATTCCAGAAACTGATGGATGCAGACAAAAAGAAGAACTTTGGATTTGCTGGAAATCTATAACATCACTTCATTATATTGATGTCATAGATAATATCTGTAAACTTTATTTCTAAAAAACACGGATAGAAGTCCTTCTGCCGAAAATATTATAAATTGGAACATTTTTATTGTTACCCAAGCACGACATTCTTGAATCGACGTCGTTGAATGTCTTCTCGAACGTATGCAGGTTTCCTTCCGACCTTATCCTCAACCGTAAAGCTCGTTGTGTGATTAACATATCACCAAAAACGATCAAACCAATGTCGATTCCCGGCAAAAACTCTCGGTCATAGATTAACTCAAGCCTAGCACAGAATATATTTCATCATAAAGTGAAAAGTAAAGTAAAGTGAAGTTAGAGGTGCGTTCACAATTTAATTATATAATAAATTTCATTAATAATATACATGCACACTGGTTACGGACCGTGACGTGACGTGAACGAAACGGTTGCGGGATCCAACCGAGACTCTACATATTTTTACTGTTCAATAGTACAGTCACATTGTGGGAGGTACCACGCAATTCATGTCGGTGTTGCAAGCGTCCAGGCGGCGGAAACTGCTCAACCCCGGGGGGACCAGCATCGATGCTTAACAAATTAGTTCTATAAAAAACTATTTTAATCTGTACTCATGTTATCTATAGTGGTGGTCCACGGTTTGACCCGCCCTAAATTCAAATATACGTTTAGTTGTAAAATATAATAATAATAATAAATACCTGGGACAATTGCACACAAATTGACCTAGTCCCAAAGTAAGCAAAGCTTGTGTTATGGTAACTAGACAACGATATATTTACTTATATAGATAGATATATATATACATAAATATATAGGACATCCAAGACTAAGGTACAAAATAAATACTCGTGTGCATCACACAAATATCTGCCCAAAGCGGGATTCGAACCCGCGACCTCAAGTTTCGCAGTCAGGAGCTCTAACCACTAGACCAGACCAGAATATAAATAAATAAAAATGTTTTATTTTCATTATGATGATCAATGATACATATAGCATTCCTCAATGAACAGGCTATCCAATGCAAAAAGTTTTTTTTATTGGATTAGTAGTTCCTGAGATTAGTAAGTTCAAACAAACAACTTTTGGCCGGTGATATTATGATATGAAGATAATACTCATTACAAATTTCATGAATAAGTTATACGTTAGTTAAAATGTAGTATTGTTTTATATGTATGTAATTGAATTATAAAGTGTATGTTTATTTTAACGTTTGAGGGTCATTAGGACGTAGGTAGTGACCGGATGCTGGCTATTAATTGAACACTTTACTCACCCGAGCGTAACGTTACGAACAATTTTATTAAGAAACACTTGTGAAATTCCTAAACAAATGACGGACAGACAGGCGATAGAATGATTGCACATAGTTAGTATCATACTGCTGTATTGCCGAATATTATCCACCTAGATAGAGTTCGCGGAAGCTTAAAACATCATCCCTACAAAATCATCAGCACTTGTCCTTCTAAGATTATAAATGCGAACGTTTGTGAGTATGTTTATTCCTCTCTCACGCAAAAACTACTGAACAGAATATAATGCAATTTGGCGCAGAGATAAATAAAATATATGGGCTGGATTAACATATTCACCGAATTACTATTTATTATGCATACTGTGAATTCAAAGGAGTAGGTATGTATAGTATGTATAGTCGTGCTTGAGTAACGGCGATGTACTCGCCATCTGTCACGTTGGCACCTAAAATATATCTCTGGCGGAAAGTCGTTTGTACCTATACACCCCTGCCTATCCCTTCGGGGTATCGGGGATCCTTGTGGGAAGGGATATTATTTATTTCTACCCCTTATTATTTATTTCTTAACGAGAACAATGTCAGTGTTGCCACGCGCTCAACTGAAAATTATTTGAATGTTTTATTTGCAGGATACGCTGCAGCAACTTGTCGCTTCCCTGGTGCTCCAGCTCACTGCCGTGTGACATTTTCTGATGAAACCCTCGGCGAAGGTACGGTGGCTAGCTATGCCTGCGAGCGAGGGTTCGAACTGCTCGGCCCGTCGCGGAGGATGTGCGGGGCTGATGGCAGATGGACTCCTGATGGGATTCCCTTCTGTGGTAAGAATTCTCTCTTCAAAATTTTATTATTTATTATTTATATAAAGAAGGTTAGGTCGCAACGGCTTACAAACTGCCTGTTTTATAAGTGGCAGAAAGACCCCGGTTTTTCCTCGCGTAAAATTTAATTAATTATAGTATCAGTACCAATACAATATTTTTTTCTCGAAAAACATATCCTATATGTTAATCCAGCTAATAGTCTATCTCCGTGCCAAATTTCGTGCGATTCCGTTTAGCAGTTTTTGCGTGAAAGTGGAACAGATATCCTTACAAACTTATAAATAACAAACAAAATTATAATTAAGAAAGAATATGGCGTATAGGTAAACCAATTATATTGCATTATACAGAGGTTAATGGAAGGCGTTGCATCAGACACACCAAAAATAGGAAAGCAAGGATTTTTTTCCGCCTATGAAGCGGCAAGCATATTCAGCTACTTTTATTGGTAAATGATTACCATTCTCTCGCTGTACCAAAGGTTGAAAATCCATTATTATCCTGCTTGAAATAAGCGCTTTCTAACAGCCATTGCGAACGGGAGCTTCCATCTATATGGTCACACAATTACATTGCTTAATGGCAATTAGTTATTTTTAGATGTAAACGATGTGTAAAAGGCAGACAGACAAATTTTATTTGTTCGTTTTCGCTCATATACCTATGACTTTGCCAATTAACACGCGGTCATTCACCTTTGCTTAAATCAAACTATTGTACAAATCCTGTAACTTCTGTATAGTCTGTAATTAGGTAAATTTACATTATAAAAAAGCGAAAGATTTTGAACATATTTGTTCCTCTTTCATACATAAAATACTGAACGGAATGGATAAATTTCGGTACAGATTATTTGACCAAGAGCAAGTTTGACTTACTAGTCCGATCATAGACAACCTGTCGCTGGTGACGTATAGGGAGGTCAAAGAGATTGCGCTGGACATAATAAGCAAATGGAAGGAGTTGTATTAGACGTAGACCAGAGCCTAGCTCTTAAATGTATTATGATAGGTTTATTGGCTGGATAACATACATAACGTGCTTTATTCTAAAAGAAATACATCTAATTTTTATAAGGGTGTAACCTCGGTCCACAGTAGTCATATCATAAGTTTAAAACCACCGACGAAGCACCAAGTTTACGCCATATGTCATGAACAAGCGCATCATTGCCCCACTTTTACTTTCCTCGTGAAATTACTTCACATGAGACGTGAATGGCCGTGTAAAAGCAGCAGAAATGCTCCCAAGCTCTCGCTGTGAAAGTTCACTATGCTACACAATAGATCTTTACTCGACTCTGCCCTTGGGCCTGCGTGATTACAAGAGTAAAAAGAATACGCTGCTTCTTTAGGAATACCTTGGATATGTATAATTTTTATTTATTTAGAAACAGAACATGTTAAAATAACAAATATCGGTGAAGGAAAACTGGGAAGCCTGTAAAGGTTTAAATCTTAATACTTTTTGATGAGGGTATACTTGGTATAGGACGAAAAAAATGTGCGGAAATGACTGCAGTAGTCAAATCTAAATCAAAAATCGTTTATTATAATTTTTGGACGTCACATACTATATATAAAACAGACATACACCGTTTCAACAAAGCACATAATTTAATTAGCAACATCGTAAAATCATAGCTAGCAATAATTAGCAAACGCACGTGAAAGATTATCAATGATTTAAGTGTTACCACATTTGAGAACTCAAAGATAATAAAGTTTTACAACATGTAAAAGTGTTGAGTGGGCGAGCAATGATCTTTCATTACGTCGAGATAAGATAAGTACACGTCAAGATATACATGTAAGGAATGACAGGTGCACAGTGGCATGCATGACAGGTGTGACAGACAATAAGGATTTACAAAGCGACGTTAAAATACGTACCCATATAACATATAATAATAATACATCCTCACGCCTTCCCTAAGGGGTCTATAGTAGGTAGGGTATATAGGTAGTACCCACATATGTATGAAGAGACAGATGATTGTGGAGTATATAGAGAACTGGCGCTCTATTCCCTCTGTCTACGGGCTCGGCGTGATGATGTGATGATGTGATGATGACGATGATTATACTATATATATATATATATATATATATATATATATATATATATATATATATTTGTGTGTGTGTGTTCGAGTGGACCAAGTGGACAGTTGGACCAGAAAGGTGGCGCTGCGATCGCGTTTCTAAACCTTACTATTTTTCACTTAAGCAATGCTGGGTGGGACAGCCAGTTTAGGTATATAATATTCTCATTCCCTCAGCGAAATATTCGACGCCTTAAAAGTCTGGACTTGAAACTTTTTAAGTATGTCCTTGAATATTCATAAGTTTTAATAGGAACTGTGGGCCATTGACTTACAATAGAGGTATTTGGGTCTGAATACAATCAACCCGTAGGTGAGCACTGAATACTAAGTGCCGCTCCATGTAGTCACACCGCGTTGGCTTTGTTATATACATACTTATATGACTACATGTTCATATATATGGTTATGAATATAAGAAGGACGATGACCTTTCTATATGTTTGCATCTTACTAATATTATAAATGCAGAATTTTGTGAGGCTGTTCATGTTTGACGCAAAAACTACTTTTAGGAATGGAATGAAATTGGGCCCAAAGATAGATTATTAGTACCTACATACATATCATCACGCCAAGTCCCTAACGGGGTAGGCAGAGAGTATAGAGCGCCAGTTCTCTCTAGACTTTCATCAGTCTCTTCATACATGCTCGTCGGTTTCGAGTACTCTTGACGTTCCCGTCCTTGGGCGTCCGATCGATTTGATCCAGGTAGTTGGAACGTGGTCTTATTATTAGTAGTAGATAGAATATATATGTATTATTTTGCTTCATCCTTAATCACCAGTAATATTTTTTATTTGTATAATTAACATGGGAAAACTGGCGGAAAGTGGGTGTGTGGGTATTACCTATACACCTCTGCCTACCCCTTCGGGGACCCTTGTGGGAAGGCGTGAGGATATATATATATATATAATTAACATAATTAAGTAACTCGACTTTCAACGAGAATAGCAGTTACAAATACTTAGAACATGAACATAAATTTAATGAACCGTTAATTAAACTAAGTGCCTGCCAAGAAGTAGGATTTATTTAATCTAATATTACTTTCTACTTAGAAATCAATTTACGACTATTTACAACATGCTAGTATGCCTCGCTGTATCGCCCGCGTTTACCTTGCTAATAGTACGCGAAGTGGCTTCTGCTCGAGCCCTATCCTTCGTGATATTTCTATAATTAAAACATATCATATTTCCTATTGATGTGTATACTGACTTGCCTGACAGCTGTCAGTGAGTTTCGGTTTGGCGCGGTCACTTACAATGACAGCTGTCAACGATTTGTTTTGGCGGGCTTTGGTGTATATGCGCGCCATTAGTGTTCTGAATAACATCTTTTATTCCGCTCCACACATACGTAACACCTATTCCAGACTATAATCTATATCTGAGAATTTTATACATTGCCCTTCAGACCTGGCTCTTGCTTTTATTAGTAGGTACAAGATTAAAACTAATCATTTTGTTTTTTTTTGTGATACCTCGTCTTTTACCAGTCTGTGAGAAGACTAGAATCTGCCAAAGGTGCATTCACCCTAACGGGCTGTCATCTGAGCAAGTGTCACATGCAGGGAGGGCACTGTGTGTGGTTACATTAAAACCACGGCAATAGATACTTTGTAAACATTTTTATTACGCATAGTTCAAGGAATTACATTATTAAAATATAGATGTGGGAAGCGTGGGCCTAAATATTATACTCTACTCTAATATATACACCCGAATGGTTGGTTTGTGTGGGTGAACGCGCTTATCCAAGCAACTTGTGATTCGAATTAAATAATATTTGTGAATTTATAAGAAAGAAATCACTATATACAGGCTGTAGGACATCTCACAGTGATCAATTTGAGTCGTCAATAATACTCATAAAGAGTTTTCTTTTAATAGATACCTTTCTATCTTGGAATTGTTTACCTCATTCATTATTAACATTAACAACAATTAACAATATTTATAAAGAACAGTTGAAATTAACTACTTACAGATAAAATATTTGTCCCAAATCGGTATCCCGAGGCAACGTGCCAAGAAGACGAGCAGCATTGCCACGCTGGAAAGCAATGCTGATTCTCTGAGCGAGATATGTTCCAGCCCGCCCGTCTCGAGAGGTCTCGACTAGACAGACGGCGAGAGACCTCTTTTAAAAGATGGTGAGCCTCAGGACTCAAAGGCCCCAGAGTTTTTCCTTAATATGGTATTAAAAAACCTAGATTTATTTTATCTCAGATTTATTTCATACTTCATGTTGTTTTGTAGTTTTAAATTATAACAAAACGTATGCATTGAATGAATACATATATGTTTAAGATATTTATTTGTCATATCCAATTATTCAGGAGTCCCCCCCCTCCTCGCCCTCCCAGTGGGGAGAAGTTGATTTGCTAAAGAGTGTCTTAACGGCGGAATTTACGCTTCAGGTATGTGTAACGCGCTTAAAACCTGTGCAGAAAAAGTATTGTCAAATTTAAGCTGTCAAAACTCAGAGTCAACTGTGGTCCTGTCCCAGCTTGTCCCAGCAGTGGGAAAGTGAGTACCGTAAAGCAGCGGTACGAGCCGTGGGGTGGCTTAGCGGGCCGACAGTAACGGGTGCGTAACACTTTGCTTACGCCGTTACTTGCAGGGTTGCTACAGCTCTTAACTATTATAGGCTAGCTGTGGATAGCGTGGAATTTAACTTAATATATATTTTTCAGTTTCTAAAATAAAAGTAGCCTAAGTTACTCCTTTCTACACCCATCAGCTGCCAGTGAAAGTCCCGTCAATATCGGTCCAGCCGTTTCCGAGATTAGCCGGAACAAACAGACAGACAGACAAAAACTGTAAAAAAAAATATTTTTGTGCATGCATATGAATATATATATTTGTACCGTATATATATTATTCCGTATATTATTAAAAAGCGGTTATTTCAATATTACAAACAGACACTCCAATTTTATTTATATGTATAGATATTGCCATCCACGAAGACGCGCCTCACTATTCTTCCCTATAACTTATGGTGTAAGTGTGCAACCTTGCACTATTTGAGTATTATAAGTACACACTGATTACCTATGAGTGCACAAGCACACTACAATTAATATAATAAGGTCATACTCCCCGCATCCCGCGGCCCCCTCGACTAGAAATTGGTGGGATGCGCCACTTCGTGAATGGCACTATCTATACTTTAAGTTAAGCTACACTCATAAACTGCATCAAAGTAATAAACGACTTTGAAATAAATATTTTAACCAAGTATGCAAACTTTCTATACAGATTTAAATTGAAACCTATAGATTGGTTCGTGAACTTAAAACAGCGTTGGGTCATATCCTTAAGTTTAAGTTTGTGGTACTGGAAAGGACCTCAAGACTTTTTTTTAAGAAAAATCGGAACTTTAAACAAAATTGGTTTAATTAAAAAAAATGTTTTAACAATTAGACACAAACTTTATGCAAGGGTTTATTTATGTTTTAATAAGGTGTATTAACTCCACGTGCCCTTATTACGGATTCTAATCGGTTCCACATAGATTTTATTAGGATCATTAAAAGATCTTGCGGAATATTGTCCCATTCTTCTGAAAGTGCTGTTCTTAGTGCTGCCACTGTCGTGGGCAAAAGGTTTCTCGCATATACAGCTCTTCTTAAATTGTCCCAAACATACTCAATGGGATTAAGATCCGGGCTGCTTGCTGGCCAATTCATTGTACGTATCCCGACCTCTTCGCAATATTGTCGAACTTGTGCAGCAGGGTGCGGCCGGGCATTATCCTGCATTAAAGTAAAATTTTCGCTTATGAATCCCATGTAAGGCACCACGTGATCTTTTAAGATCTCTGTTATGTAGCGATGTGCAGTAAAACCCTCTCTAAAACAAGTTCTGTTCGCCCGTTCATCGATATGCCACCCCAGACCAAACACGAAAAAGCTCATTGGTACAGTCGGCATTCGACTTTGCACTTTGTGTTGCGGGTGACAGCTCAAGCCACTTGACCACTACGGCTCTTGCTCCCTTTTCCCTCCCTTGCTTCCCGTCGTCTCTATCCACTTAATCAAGGTCCATTGCCTCCAATAGACGCCTATTACGCTTCTCAATATAACTTTTGTCAAGCAATTCGTTTATAAACGTTTTTTACCATCCGTTTTTGTTAATGTACTCATACTTTAGTGGACAATACTTTCGTGCATGACTAAAGGTAATCGAGCGGAAATTTGTGGGAGGTTGAATTGAAAGTCAACAAAAAGTTTTTACTTACCTACCACATTCTAAGGTTGATGCCTTAATAATAATGGTGGGAATTGAATATTTTCGCCTATACACAACCTGTGTATAATCTTTAATTATCGAACAGTTCTCTTCTAGATGTTATGGGGTATCTTTAATTACAATAACAATAATTAACAGTATTTACAAAAGACTATAACTAACTATTTTTAGATAAAAATCCCGAGGCAGGGTAGGGTATCGTAAATATATCCTCATGAAACATGAAATTTACGTAATAAAACAAATAGCCCCAAAAGTAGAAAATTTACAACATTTTTAAAGGGAGTAAAACTTGCTCTGAAAGATGGTTTACTGTTCTTTTTTCCAGAAACTATTAAGAAGATAACAAAAATAAAAATCTAGTTAGATTCTACGGGTATAACTTTGTCGTTACAGCAAATCTATGAGTGAAATAATATATTTTATTTGTATTTGCTTCCTTTTTTTCAACGGTCACTCTCTCTCTGACACTCTCATACTGCTCGCAAATCAAAGCTACCATTCCTTAGAGCGAGATCGATTTATGTACTTGGAATTTGGTGGAATTCTCTTCCACATACTTTCGCTTTGTATATCTGTTTCGTCAATCTTTCATCGTTTATCCTCTCTATATGTACAAATTAACGTAACATGCCTTCATGAACACGCTCATTTACGCTAGTTGCTTTGACAATCTTTTCATTTTGGATTCGTTTCACTCAGTATAATCACGTACACTACTGTTACGGAGGATCTGCCTTATAAATATTCTCAGTACTAAACTTAATAATATGCTCACGTCCAATGGCTAGGCCATTGCAGTTACTCCAATTTCGATGCACAGCGAAGATGCAAACGCAACAATGTCGCAATATGTGACATGGGTCTCCGAAGGTTTTAGCTAGAGACATATGCAGTCTATGCATCCGTCTCTTTCATACTCTTGAATATTGATAGCAATAACAATAAGTCCAGTCGGAGTTGCTCTGAGATTCTCTGGAGGCCTAGGTCTCGCTATTGACCGGTTAAGTAGCAAAAGCTCCCGGAACTCACGCTATAAGAGTAACGATGGAATTTCTTGTCGATTCTTCTCCACGGAAACGACCAACCCGAACCGTGCACCTTTTTCGACGTTTTATAAGTGCCCATCTAGGCCTATGTGAAATAAAATATTTAAATGTTGATATTAAAATAACCGCTTTTTACTAAATGCACATGGATGTATACACGGTATTTATACCAAATCTCTGAAATGGCTGCACTAATTTTGATGGGACTTTCACTGGCAGATGTAAAAAGGGGTAACGTAGTCTACTTTTATTTTATTTATTTATTTGTATCACCAACAAGTAAGAACACCTTCATATTAACAGAATATGTCATAATAAAACATACATAAAATTTTACTTACTTATATTTGTAAGTATTAATAAAAGTAAAATTATAGAAAAAAAATGTATTGGTGATTACATTAATTCCACGCGGACGAAGTCGCGGACACAGCTAGTTGAGCTAAAAGTACAAAACGAGAATAAACGAGCTTTTTTTTCTTTAAATCGGACCAAATTCCGTTTGGAATTCAACCACAGACACCGCTCGGTGTCTAATGGCACGTGAGTAAGAATGCGTGAAATTCGAGTTATTTAGCGGTACCCGAGCGGACAGACGAGTAACCCGTTACGGACTTTCCATTTCATTGGCTGCTTAGTGCCCCACTGCCATAGATGACGTGCCTACGGTACACCTGCCTGCGGGATGCATAGACAACAAAAACCGATTAAATATTAATATTATTATAATTATTACGTACGTATGTGCGAATAGCACTTGTAATAATTATAAATGCGAAAGTAATTCTGTTTGTTTGTTTCACTACTTAAAAGCTGAACGGATTTTAGTGAAACATCACAATTAGCAAGGTGATAGAGTATATTCTGGGACGGACAAACAGAAAATATCAATCAATCAGGCAATCCAAAGTTCTCAAAAAAGTTAGGGTCCTGGAAATCTATATTTACACTTTTGGTAGATATAAAGTGATACTTATTTCATTTGTGTTATTATAAAACCATATCTAATATAAGGAAGTAGTTTTTTTTTTGGACCAAGTCTTGAGTAACAGCTGGTAACATTATAAAGAGGCGGAGTGTGAACGCGCCAATATCGGGAACTACTGTACTGACTTATATTTTTTTATATAGCCCGTTCATTGAGGAATCCTACAGCTTTTTTATCATCACGATACTAACTAAAGGGGCGGTTAACCATCTTTAATCATGCATCATGGTTCCATCCATCCGTATATATTTTGCAAATTTATTCTAAAATATAAATTAAAAATAAATTTGTACATTAAAGAGTATGGTCTCTTAAATTTACCGATAAGAGACAATGCTACTTACGAAGTTCATTGTCGTAGTATAAAAAAATAATCACCTGTAGGAATATAGATCCTAAAACTTGTATATTCTGTGCCATTACAGATAATACCAAGACATATAATCTAAGAATGCTAGCGAATAACGGCGCAGCGCTGGGGTTGGCCGCTTTAAATTAACACCAGTGTTACCATTGTGGGTGTCGATAATTGCATGTAAATTTGTGTGTCACGTCTCTAACGGTATCATCTATAATAATAACTTGGCATCAACACTTTATTCATGTTCTGAGATGACAAAGATCATTCATCCCAACAATTATAATGCTTTTCAATTTGCTAAATCGTATTTAAACGGTGTATTCATAGTGAGAAACGTTTTTTTTTTAATTTGACTATCTATAGAATAGTAGATGCAGCTCTATGTATTTAAAATTATCCTACATACTTTTTTAATTTTTACCGACTTAATAGAAAGTGAAGTTACCAAATTCGCCGTAATAATTTTGTCTGTGTAGTTTCATATGAAGCAGTGCAAGCAAATGTGGATTTGAAGGCGGCAATACTTTCCTTACCCGACTGTACTGATAACTGTACGTGTCGAGCTACAGTCATCTCGAATATCGTGTAATTTCACGTTATTTTCCCGCAGTTCTCAATGTCGCGGCCGGGAAAGCGCCCATGCAAGCTTCGACGGAGGACGGCGGAGTACCGCAGCGGGCGCTAGATGGCAGCACATCCGCCGTCTTTAACGCAGACACCTGCACCCTCACCAAAGAGGAGCGCGTGCCCTGGTGGTACGTCAACCTACTGGAGCCCTACATGGTGCAGCTAGTTCGCTTGGACTTCGGGAAACCATGCTGTGGTGAGTACTGGAACTTTAGAGTTAGCATTATTGTCGGATGGTACAGCCCCCCACAGTCCCTTTCACTTCACGCTTCCGATATCTATAATTAGTAAAGAAATTGCCTTAGTTGCGGAAATGGTTTTCCGCATACAATGGATAGCGTGGGACAGGTCCTGTTGGAGAAAATAATAGTCGCGGGTTGACAGAATTCACAATAGCATTGCTGTCTGTTTACTGGGCTATCCGTGTTATACACAATAAACTCCCTACCCTTCTGACACCGCTGGAGTTCTGGAGACCTTAAATGATTAAAAGACTACCCGAGAGCATTACCATTAAATGCAATCATATTCAAAATGTAGGCTATACGAAAATCGAGCAGAAATTTTGTACGAGAGATTCGGTTGTTCCCTACCACAAAGAACCAGGTCTATACACTGAGGCCAACTGTTTATGGAAATTAACCAAATGAAGCAATTCCAAATGTAATAACTATCAGTTTACTGAATTATGTTTATCTTAAATGATAACTTCACTTTCTAACTAGTAACATATGCATACCTAATGAGCTTTGGCACAACACATACCAAAGTATATACCTATGTGTATTAAAAACTCAACTTTCTTCGAATCATTTCAGTCCATTTATATTTAACTACTTAATTGGAAAACCAATTAAACGTTATGTATAATCTCTAAGAATTAAAAAACTCGTGGTATTTACTTGTTTTAAAATATACTTGATGTGCCCTGTGCTATGACGCGCGTAAAATTTGGAATACGCTTAGATTTTTTTACTGGAATGATTTTTTGAGCCGTGCTGGCCGTGTGGTTCGAGTTGCCTGCGACACAAAGATCGTAAGTTCGAATCCTGACTATACAAATGAGTTTTTCTGAACTTAAGTACAGTAATTAGTCACACCACGAGCTTTACGGTGAAGGAAAACTTCGAGTGGAAACCTGCATACCTCAGAAGCAATTCAAAGGCGTAGGTTTATTCGTGCTTGAGTAACGGCGACAGATTCGCCATCTGTCACGTTTGCACCCTAAAATATATCTACTTATACACCGTGAGGCGTGAGGATATATTATATTATTATTTATGTATGTACCCGAGTGAAGCCGGGGCGGGTCGCTAGTTATCTACAAATTATTTAGTCACAACTATTGTTTAGTCAGAAGAAGAACAAGTTCTTTTGTATGAAGGATACACTTGCATACACTTTTAGAGTTCGTTGGATAAACAGAAAAAAAAAGTTATTCCTATGTTATTTAGTCTACTACCAGGAATCGTTTTAATTAATTGCTCATAACGAATAAATAATAATAAATAGTTCTGCATAAAGGGTGTGAAAAGATTCCTGCAGGGACGGCAACGCGCGAGCGATGCCCCTGATGTTGCAAGCGTCCAAAGGCGGCGGTAATCGCTTACCATCAAGCGGACCGCATGCTTGCTTGCAAAAAACAAAAAACATATTCTACTGAGCAGTTCTGTCGTGATGGGGGGACAAACGTCAATTCATGTATAAACATTTTCACAATAATATCCAATATATCCCTATCAGAACGTTTCGGTATGAACGACGACGTCGGCATATGAATTTGTCTATAAATCGATATATGCCATGAATAGCAAAACTACTTACCATTAAAGCAAACATACATACACATCATCTTGCCGAGAGAGTGCAAGTTCTCTCTAGACTTAGACCTCTTCATCCACAATTTCTTCATTTCATCAATCTTCGGTTGGTTCCAGGTACTCTTGACGTTCTCATCCTTCAAACAGTGCAAGCTAAACCGACTCGCACTTAGCCATTATTTTTTAATTCTTGATAACTATCAAAATCTCACAGTACTGTTGAGGGAAACCGGAAGTTACCTCCCATTGTCCTCCCGGCCTTGTGTTGTACAACAAGTAGAATGACAATTATTCTTCTTGTCCAAGAACCTTGCTAACATAAGTTTACATCACCTAAGGCGCTCAAGGAATTTTCCCAACTATGTATTTGGTTATGTTACAACTCAATTAAACAAATTAGTTGTCAAAACAGCATGTATTAATACTGATGCCAGAGCAGGGCCCGTCGCAAATTCATTCAGGGCTCATGAGTTGGTTATAGTTATACTGCGCGGAAATTGTAAATGCCCGTATTTACATATACAAAATGTGCCCGCGACGTAGCGTGGGATTGAACAAAAAGTTATTGTTATGTTTCTGAAATAAAAGTAGCCTAAGTTACTCCTCGTTACATCAGCTGTCTGCCAGTGAAGGTTCCGTCAATGTCGGTTCATACGTTTCCGAGATTAGCCGGCACAAACAGACAAACAGACAGACAGACAAAAATTTAAAAATATGTTATTTTGGTATATAGGTAGGTACTGTGTATACATCCATATGCATTTAGTAAAAACCATTTTATTCATTTGTATAGATATTCTTGTACAATGATGGCATTGTAGCGCTAAGGTCTCATCTGTAATCAAAGGCAGTAGCTACGCGACAACTTTCTATGGTTAACCTCATCAGTCCCTTAGATAAGCGTTATTATATTAAATTATGAACGGGCAGGCTTCGCTGCACACAAATGACTACGCCAGGAGAAAGCACAACAACACAAACAACAGGAAAGTTTGGCGCAGCCTGCGGAGTCGAGGCCCTGACAAAATAAATACTTTATGCCATTGTGTGTCGGTCATAATACTACACTACACTGCACATAATTTATCTACAGTACACTACTTTACACTACACGGTACATTTTACTAGTATTATCATAATTTTATAATTATAAAACATAATTTAAATAAACTATGAGACTAAACTAAAAAAACACCTCCAAATATTGTCCCGCGGGAGGGTGCCAGGATGACATTGCTGCCAGCATTGCCTCCCTGTATGGAAATGCTGACTCTTTGCGCAAGATAACTACCAGTCCACTTGCCACCAATTTAACTATTCATTCTTATATCCTTACACCTTCCCAGAAGGGGTAGACAGAGCTGTATAGGTAATACCCATACACCCATTTATATTCATTCTTGTGTATAAAAAAAATCCCATTTCAAAAACATCATCCCAAAACTTCCCATTATACAAATATAAGCACCAAAGTAGAATAGCAAACACTTATTACATTTTATATACTCGACTTGTGATCTGTGTTTTTAAATGTAGTGGCTTAGGGTACGATAACGGTGGTATTTTATTTGAACATATACAAAAAGATTGTGGAAAACTTAATAACCTTTCGTTGCTCCAGGCACCAACAAGCCCGCCGTGATTGTAGTGCGAGTCGGCAACAGCCGCCCGGACTTAGGCACTAACCCGATCTGCAACCGTTTCACCGGCTTCATCGAAGAAGGGCAGCCGCTGTTCCTGCCCTGCAACCCCCCCATGCCCGGGGCGTTCGTGAGCGTGCACCTAGAAGCTTCCACACCTAGCCAGCTGTCCATCTGCGAAGCTTTTGTCTACACCGACCAAGCATTGCCGATAGAACGGTGTCCCCAGTTTAGAGATCAACCCCCGGGCGGCACTGCCACGTACAACGGCAAATGCTATATATTCTACAACCGCCAGCCAGCCAACTTCCGGGATGCGCTTGGATTCTGTCGGACAAGAGGCGGCTCCTTGGTCGACGAGAGCAACCCAGCGCTGCAAGGGTTCATCAGCTGGGAATTGTGGAGGAGGCATCGGTGAGTGTTCAGTGGTGTTGCTTGCGAGGCTACATATACATCGAGGATGTATTTAATGTATATACTTATATTTTCCATTCGTTATTTTCAATATAACATAATATATGAATAGATTTATGGTTAGGCGTCTACGGAGCTAAAAGTTAGGTTCGATGCCAGCCGAGGTCAAATATTTTTTTGACGTTTATCAGCATTTTTCTTAATCTTGTATTTAATTAATTAACTTAATCATGGATAATGTAGTCTACTTTCCATAGTACAAGATTAGTTTGCGGGGCTGGATCAGTTTGTGTCGAAGTGTCCCGAGATTTGTTTTTATTATTATTGAAATAAAATACTTGTATTTATGTCCCATGATAGCTGTTCCAAAAGCCCTACAAAATTTTAAATGAGGGAAATGTAAGTGTAAACTACCTATACACCTCTGCCTACCTCTTCGGGGACCCTTGTGGGAAGGCCTGAGAATAAATTTTAATCAGTTCTACAAACACGACATAACATTCAAACGTGAAAGTCTACTGGTGATGATATACAAAAATGGAAATGCCAATTCGTAACATTTACCCGTAGAAAGTAAACCAATCACCGTACATTACGTAATTCGTCTTGGATCATTAGTTAATCACACTAACAATATATGTAATGTATGTGCCGTAATATAATATATTGTATATATCACTGCGAATGCGAAATTGATGTCGAGCCATGCGGATATCCATCACGGAGCGAATTTATTGTTTACTGTTTATGTAAGTGTAGGTACTTGAGAAAATGTACTTTATATATATATATATTCTTATTGCGTTAATGAGCTTTTGTACTTTATAATGAAAAAGTCTAGAGAGAACGTCCTACTCTGCTTAGAGTTGAGTTTGAAAAGAGTAACCATGGAGTTTCTTGCCGGTTCTTCTCCATGGAAGCGACCAATCCGAACCGTGCTTCTTTTTCGGCGTTTTATAAGTGCCCATCTGGGCCTATGTCAAATAAAAATATTTTGATTTTGATTTTTGATTTTGAGAGGCTGAACAAGTATTACGTAAGCATTTTTTTTTACAATTTACTCAGCTCTCCGCAATTTCAGTAAAAGTAAGCAAATACTTAACGTATCCACTAGATGATTAGTTACTTTAGTTATGCTGTAACTAAGGGCATCAGTTGAGAGGAACCTGTGTCGTCAGTAGAAGTTAAACCTGCTAGTTCAGAGCGTTATTGAAACGTTGCTTTACTGAAAGCAACGTTTCAATAGTATCAAACTTAATAGTCTATACATATTTCCACGCCTTTTCACAGGAGTCCCCGAAGGAGTGGGCATGTATGTAGCTACACCCACACGCCGCAGGAGACAATTTTAAATGCCAACATTATAGATGGCGAGTCTATCGCCGTTACACAAGCACGGCTTTATAAACGTCTTTGATGTTTTCCTTCACCGTAAAGCTAAGTTTAGAAAAAATTCATTGGTACAGCCGGGATTCTTTTTTTTATACAAGAGTGGTAAACAAGCATATGGTCCATGGCAAAGTGAAGTGTTGGGAAGCGGTTACCGTTGCCTATTTACTTGATACCGAAGTAAGACTTGCGCGTTGCCACTCTGTGTTCGGAGAGTTGTATTGTCTAATCCCTCTGCTGCCAACACAATATAACAATCCTCCCCGAGGTACTCGTACAAGGTAAGGTACTAATTGGAAACGGCTATTGATGTATTTGATTATTAGTTCAAACAATGTCTGTTCTGTTCTATCGCCATCCAGGTAAGCCAGGGCTGTCTCTTAGAGTAGACTTCAAAGTAACGGGTCCGTTCCGACACACACTGCGGTTCATCGAGATGATAAGATAAATGATTGATCCGTTATGCGCTCTTTGTCGTCAATTTTGCCGGTACCCTGACTGTTACCACTCACAACGGTACGACAATTTTCTTCTCTCGAGAATACGTTATAAATGTAATTCTAGGAATTTTTCCTCCGCGTTATATTTACTAGCCACGGTCGTCGAGAGGTTCGAGCAGTAGCTTGCAGCACAGTAATTGCAACTTCGAATCCCAATGTATGAGTACCAATAAGTTAACTACAGTGATTAGTCGTCACTCCACGAGATTTTCGGTGAAGGAAAACATCGAGAGGTTACCTGCATACGTCTGAGAAGCAATTCAAAGGCGTATGTATAGTCGTGCTTGAGGAACGGCGATGGACTCGCCTTCTGTCACGTTGGCACTTAAATATGTCTCTGGGCATACCATTATAGAAGACTATCTTAGTCGAGAGGTTTTACTCGCATCTGAAATAATACATATCGGGCAGCTCCAAATTCTAACGGGAAATCCGGAAATAGGGACAAACTGTCGCATTTTTTGTATTAGTAGATCCATGTATTTAGGTAACCGAACCACGGGAACTTGTGGTTCGGTTCAAGATCAGTGATTCTGTATTCACTGATGCACGATTATGCATTACGGTTTTGCGTCACTGCGTCCATGTGAACACAGCTTCGCCGTCGGCGCCGAGACGCGACACTCGCCAAGATTGTGGGTTGCGAAATGTTTTGTTACAATTCAATCACGTTGCATTTTTGGTCGCAATTCGGTATGAGATTTCGTCATCGTTTCGTGCTCTCAATAAATGGACACACTATATAGGAAAGTTTGTCCGCATTCGAATTTACATATACCTACCCGTATAGTAGTGGTCGAGCAAAGATTAAACGCAAAGGAACTTCCTTCCGATCCCGACTGAACTCCGACTGATCCCGAGTTTTTCTGAACTTATGTTCAGTGATTTTTAAGACCCGAAGCCGCCGAGCTTGTACGAAGTGACTTATTAATGACGTCGAACCGAAAGAGGTGTGTAAATCTAGAGGAAACTGGCGCTCTACTCTCGTGATTAAATCACACCACGAGCTTTACGGTGAAAGAAAACAATATAACGACGGAAGAACTATATACGTTAACTAAAACTATATAAAAAATATTTGAAATACTTATAAAAATGTACTTACTGTATTATTAATGTACATGTTACTATGTTACTTAATGTACATGTCAGCGAGTTATGTACCTACTAATTGCAATTGCGAGATCATAATTAGCTTATTCGCTATACTGTCTTATTTAGCATACATATACATCACGCCGAGTCACTCACGGGGTAGGCAGAGGTACAGCGTGAGTTTTTTCCAGACTAACATACCTCCTTCGCTTTATCCACAATTATCAATATGTTGTGAGTGATCGATCTGATCTAGGTAGATGGATCGTGGTCTTCCTCTATCTATTCTTTTGTATATTTGTTTCGTCAATCTTTGTTCACTCATCCTTTCAACATATCCAAACCAAAATGTCCTAAGTGCAATAATATTTTTTTTACTGATTAATCGTCGTTTCGTAACACCACGTACTCTAAGAAAGTATGTGCACAGCGCGCAGTACTTACGCTAGCGCTACGTAAATGAATGCAAATCCTCTTCTCATCTATACTAATTATACTAATAATATAATAAAGAGGAAAGATTTGATTGTTTGTTTGTTTGTTGTAGTTTGTTGATTTTTCAAATCGGTCCAGTATTTCGGAGCCTATTCAGCTCCGAAATACTGGACCGATTTGAAAAATAATTTCACCATTGGAAAGCTACATACACCCTGAGTGACATAGGCTATATTTTCTTTTATAAAAAAAATCTTATGTCCACCCGTGCCAAGCCGGGGCGGACCGCTAGTATTTGATAATTTACGAAACGTACTTAGCGTTACTAAGTCACTAGGAGTTACGCCGCGTTATTAGCTATTAGCTATTGTAGCGCTTATAAGCTGAGATATACCTTTGTATATCTTAGCTAGCTAAAGAGTTCATCAAAAGTTGTTTATCGATAACAATAACTCTCTAAATATTGAAATGCAATCAGAAAGTGAAACCGATATTAACTAAATCAGTCGGAGGTCTTACGGATGACCCACAAAGTTTTCGATACTTTCCAGTGAAGTTAATTATTAATAATGTCGGTCTTGTGATTGGTATCACGTCGACATTTTGGACTTAATTTCACCATGAAATCATATTTTCACACTAGGGTTGGATGACATAGGACGTTCTATTAACGTATTAACGCCTTTTATTATTTACTAGCGGTCCGTCCCGGCTTCGCACGGGTGGACATAAGATTTTTTTTTACAAAAGAAAATATACCCTACGTCACCCAGGGTGAACGTAGCTTTTTCAAATCGCTCCAGTAGTTTCGGAGCCTACAAACAAACAAACGATTAAATCTTTCCTCGTTATAATATTAGTATGGATATTTACATACACATATTTTTATTATCCTCCTGGGTCCCACAGCTGTGAAATGGACCCTATTTCGGGAAGCGACCGCTTCAACTTTCGATTGAGTCGTATCTCGTGCACTCTCACACTCACTCCTATAATATTAAGTACTAAAAAGGTTTTTCTTCTTCAGGAGCGATAGCAGTAGTCAGTACTGGATGGGGGCGGTGAGAGATCCCCAGGACCCCACAAACTGGAAGTGGGTGAACGGAAATGACGTCAGAGTGTCCTTCTGGAACGCGCCAGTGACTGGGGAGGGCTGTGCCCGATTCGACGGAAGCAAGGGCTGGCTGTGGGCAGACACCGACTGCCAAGCGAGGCTGAACTATATCTGTCAACACCGTAAGTTGAATATGATTGGTGATAACTCACTTTGCGAATTGAGCGATGCGAATTAATTATTTCTACATGTGAACTGTTCGGCTATTATGCGACCTCTCGTCTGTTTATGATTGTTGTGTCAAAACTCCTGTTTTTAACGTATGTATGTCCTGTGATTTGATCTCCAACACAAAGGATATGATTAATAGTTACTAAGTAACGTTAATAAGTAACTATTAAATTAAATTAAGTTAAAAAGTAAATAGTTAATAAGTAATTATTAATCATATCCTTTGTGAGCTGTCCTAGCTGGATTACAACAAAAAATTTACCTCTGTGCCAAGTTACTTACATTCTATTTGCATTTAGACTTTCTGGTCTGAATGAGTCTTCACAAACTTTCTCATTTATTATTATTTTATTAATGCGGATTACACCATACACATGTATAATATATTTACATCTTATTTAGTAATTATATAATATTAGATCAATAAGATTTAGGAAGCTCCACTATATATATAAACATCGTGAAACAAACATATATTATGTACTCATAACACAAGTCACTTATAGCGTTAGAACATTAGGTCAGTCATGCAACTTTAATGTGCGTATGCGATGCACCTTTAGCGCCATTCACGAAGACGCGCCCCACTTTTTCTTCCATAAATTTTATGGTGTATCTGTACAACCTTCCACTAATGTTTGAGTATTATCGGTACACACTGATTACCTATGAGTGCACACGCACACTGCAAGTAATAGACTTGGTTCATACTCCCCGCATCACGCGACCATTTCGACTAGAAATTGGTGGGGCGCGTCTTCGTGGATGGCACTATCTATAACAACACTATGCAATATAAAGTGCGACAATGCAGTTAAGTCTTACGGCTTAACTGACCAATGAGCGTATACCATACATTGTATCGCGATTCTATTAAAACCAACTGCCGCAATTGTTAGTCAATTCCTTTTATTTTTTTAACAGAACCGAAGGCGTGTGGTAGACCCGAGCAGCCGCCCAACTCTACAATGACAGCCGAGGGCTTCGACGTGGGCTCCTCTGTGGAGTACTCTTGCGACGAAGGTCACCTTCTTGTCGGTCCAACTGTCAGGACATGTCTCGATACTGGCTTCTATGACGAGTTCCCTCCTGTCTGCAAGAGTGAGTATCTAGCGCCATTGGCGTATAGATAAGATGAGGCAGAGGCCTTAAGTAAAGTAGAGGCCTGAAAGGTAGCTTTTGGTTGGCAGTCTTGATCTGATACATCTATATATATATATATATATATATAAATGTTATGTTGGTTTGTGTACGCTTCAAAAACTCAAAAAGTTCTGCACCGATCGATCTGAAGTTTTAGCATGATATATAAACGGCATCAAGGACTGTTTTATCTATTTTTTGCATCAGTCACCTATCCACAGCGAAGCGTGGCGGGGTACAGCTAGTTGATTATAAAATGAGAAAGAAGATGTTATTGTAAAGGAAGAATTGCATATTACGTTGGTTTAGGCATCAAGAATACTGAAGGGAGATCGACAAATGGGATATCAACCACGTCTTAATTACGCAGGTCAATATTGACACTCGCGTCAATGTATCAAGAGACTGAATTTGGATGAAGTGAAAGAGAGTCTTAAAGTCTAGAGAGAATTGATGTTCATTTCCGTTCATTTTCGCCATCTTGCCAAAAGGCAAGATGGCGAATCAATTGCCGTTTCTCTCGCACGATCATACATACGTCGTTGAATTTATTATCTGCAGTGTCTGCAGTACGCAGTGTGATACACCGTAATATTATTATTAAATGCTATATATAATAGCTTAGTAGTTTTATGGACATCCTGACTGTATATATATACATATGTATATATATATATATATATATACACATACATGCAGTACCGGGTTTTCACTTTAAAAGCTGAAATTGCTGAACATAGGACCTACATAGCATAATAATTTAAAAAGCCCATAACGTCCGCCCAGGAATCGAATGCGGCTACCCAGCGGTCATTCCTCACGGGTCGTATGAGCTGGTCAACGGCTCCGTGACATACCTGTCACACGTGCAGTACTCCTGCGACAGCGGCTACGAGATGGTGGGGCGCTCAGAGCTCGTCTGCGACATCGATGAGAGGTGGAACGGGCCGCCGCCGCGGTGTGATGGTAAGTCACTGGTGGTCCCACTAACCACTGTACTGCAATGACAACAGTTGCGGAAAAAGCTGTCACTGTCATACAAAGGATGGCGTTATCGTGAACAGCAAGAGATCTAGGGGTTTGGTTCAGGAACTATTAAACAAATCGACGGACAGATATTTTCGCGTACGGCTGGTATATAAATTGCAATATATATCTGAACAACGTTATCACATGGAATAAGCTGAATCTTCATCCAGTTTATAATTTATCTCTGGGCCAAACTGAATCCAATACCATTCAGCTATTGTAACTTGAATGAGCTCCAAACATATTTCCAATCACAAGTTACAAGGAATGTGTAGGATACTCGTTTGTCAAACAAACTGGCGAATATAACGGAAACCACAGTGTACAAGGTGCCCGGAGCAAAGAGAAACAGTAACCAGATGTTATCGAGCTAAAGACAATTACCAACAATTACCGCTGTAGTTGGAACACAATACATTCACGCAGATATTTCACATGTTAGCTTTCTATGTGTCAATGTGGGTCACATATTTCTCCGAGCGTGGGTGTAGGAGGCGGTGCCTACTCTAATGGGACACAGCTCAAATGCCTACCGCCCTCTGTTGTAAAGCTTTTCTGTTTCCGCAGCGAATGTCATTACCATTCACATTATAGATATCGGATAGCGTGAATGCTGATAGTAAAGGATTTTATCGACTTTTGGGAGTTCAATAAATATTATGATAATCCCACAAATATTATATACTAGCTGTGCCCGCGACTTCGTCCGCGAGGAATTCAACAAAAAAAATTGTTCAGTTTCCTAAATAAAAGTAGTCTAAGTCCTTTTAACATCAGCTATCTGCCAGTAAAGTCCCGTTAAAATCGATCCGGCCGTTTCAGAGATTACCCGAACAAACAGACAGACAGTCAGATAAAAAGTTTTTTTTATATTACAAACAGATACTCCAATTTTATTTATTTGTATAGATCAGATATATATTTTGTTACCTACTCAATCACAGGCAATTAAATAATATTATACCTAAACGTGTGAACCCAAGGAAGAAAGCCTAGTCCATTATATAAGGAAGAAAATTTACGGCTCAGGTTACAAATTATAGATGTTAATTTGTCTATCCCCTGTCCCCCAGTGGTGCAGTGCGAGGTACCACCCATTGTGGCGAACGGCAGAGTGACAATCGCCAATAATGCTTCGGTGTTCGGATCTGTCGCCGAGTACTCGTGTGCACGGGGCTACACGCTCATCGGGCCGAAGCAGATCACTTGCCTGGCTACAGGATTGTGGGAGAAGCCCGCCCCATACTGTCAAGGTTTGGATATATATACATACAACACGCTGAGGCCTCACGGGATTGGCACGATTTGAGCGCCAGGCTTCTCTAGACTTTCCTGCCGAGCTGGACGCTCTAAGTTCGTAGTCGTAAGTCGTTAAAAGAGAAGAAATACTGCAACCTGGCAGCCTGCAACACAAAAATTAAGAGTTCGAATACCGACTGTACGAATGTTTTTTTCTGAACTTGAGTACAGTGATTAGTCACACCAAAAGCTTTACGAAGAAGGTAAACGAGAGGAAAACTGAATACGTCTAAGAAGCAATTCAAAGGCGTATGTATAGTCGTGCTTGAGTAACGGCGACGGACTCGCCATTTGTCACCTATCCCCCTTGTGGGAAGGCGTGTGGATATATTATTATATTATAAGCTTATTACATATAAATTTACGCGTGAGCAGCAGTGACTTGTGTTAACAACTTGTGTTGAATAAAACTTTGTTTTCATTCGTTGCGGGATCGATTCCCGCTGAGGGCAGATATTTGTGGGATGTGTTTGAACCTATTTTGGTCTTGGATGTTCTGTATTTATGTATACATTTATCTACATAAGTAAATATCGTTGTCTAGTTTCCATGGTACAAGTTTGCTTAGTTTAGCACTATGTCAATTTGTGTGGAATTGTCCCAAGCTATTTATTATTTTTAATCCATTAGGTGAAGATCGACCAACCACGACCACAACGAGCACAAGCACTACGACCACACCCCTACCGACAACACTACCTCCCACCACCACTCCTCGCCTGATCCTCCCTCCACGACCTCGACCGTCTCTCCGGCCCTCTTCCCCAACCCCATTCCTAGCGCCCACCCCGCTTCCTGACAGGAGGCCGCGGCCGAAGCCAACCACTGAAACCACCACTAAATTCGAGCGACCGCCGGAGAGAAAGGTTACCATACCTGACAATCAGGACTCACCGACCAGCCACGTACCGCACATCATTGTGGCAAGCCATCCGAGAGAAAATCAGGTACGGAGCCAAACATGAGCCATCCGAAAGAAAATCAGGTAGAAAGCCAAACATTATAGACGTACCAAGTCTACAATGTTTGGCTAACTACCTGATTCTTGCAATTTATAGTCTTAAAAATCTAGAGAAAAACAATAGGTTACCAATTAATAAATGTCAATCACTTGTATATAATATATTCTCTGGAGGTAAGAAGGAAATATGACCAAATAATAACCATGTGTAAGATACTACATGGAAAATCAGATGCTCCAGAGCTACACAGTGAGTTATCAAGGCTTTTTGTGCCTGATAAATACACACGCGCCAGGAGCCACAGACTGTTCGCAGTGGGCACACATCGCACAGTATCGCGTGCACACTCCCCTGTACCTCGCACTCTCACTGCACTCAATGCCCTCTTGAAGTCCAACCCTGACTGTGACGTGTTTGCGGACGGATGGAAGGCTTTCATTGCGGCATGTATGGAGTATTGTGAGATGAGTGTATGAATGAGGTTCTTATAATTACTAATTAGTGTAATTGGATTTTTAGCCGTACTAATTATGTATAAAATAAATAAAAAAAAAAAAAAAAAAAGTCACAAATAATCGCGATCTCAACTCTAGGCACTTATCTTAGTGTATTCAATAGCGCACTAGACACGTGGCATATGCAAGGCTTGCAATGGGAATATTTCCCTCAGATCCTGGGCGCAGGCAACAACATCAGAGCAGAACAGACCCCGAGAGTCAACGTGCCTACTGTGGTGGATGGAGAGCGGCGAGAGTCCGCAAGACTGAACGTAGGCGCCATGGTCGCCCTCGGGGCGTTCGGTGGTCTGGTATTCCTGATCGCGATCATAACCACCATCGTCATACTAGTTCGGAGGTAAGGATTACACAGGTGCCTGTATATTCTGAAAACTCATTACAGTGAAGTCGCTCTACCCGGCGCTTATTTTAAAGCAAGTTCTAGGAGATACTCATAGAAGTTGAAATAATGTTATTAACTGGAAATTCCTAAGTCAATTATATACCTTTTTCGGTTTGAGTTAGGTTCGGTAGAAATTAACTACAACAAATAATTTCAATTAATATATTTCTTTGTATAGTTATGTAGGGGGCGCAGAAGGATTTGAGATTCAACTCCGGAGTAGTACAACCTCACACTTGTCACTGAAAAGTACCAATGGAAATAAGTTCAGATCAATCGCATATCACCTAGGTCGAACAAATGAAGAAATATACATATCCACTAACATACAACATAATCATAATATCGCCTATCGTAACGCAATTGCATAAACGACTAAGAACAGTATCACAATGACACAGTCGTCACCATTCTGGCGAGTTCATGCGATCATCGAGCGATTTTGTACATACCCCATAACAAATAAGGCTCACTTTGGCTAGCGGTGGTAGCAAGAGGCCTGCGGGCGCTGTGCGCGAGCTGCCGGCCAGCTGGTATACCCTATTGGCGCTGCCCTTCCCCGATCAACAGGTCGGACGCCGCGAGATAGCCAGGGCCCATCGCCACATGCACCGAGCGGGACATTTCTCCAACCCGTTATAGAGTGCGTTTCGTCCAAGGTACCTGCGCGGTTGACATGGTGGCTGGAGCGGTCGGCACATCGCTCTCTCTAATATACTAAACTCACTCAAAACGTATACTCATTCGATTTACTTACACGGACTAAAGCAGTATTCAGCTGACAAAAACGATTGCAACAAACTCGTTTTAGGCCCAATAAAGTTAGGTACCCGTTTTCATAATGGGATGTTACGAAAGCTGTAGATTTATGCACCGTAATGTTTGCAAGGTAAACGTCGAAGAGTAAGTAAAATTGGTTTTGCATGCTTTAACGTAACAGCCACTGTGTCATCGCGTACACGCACCGCAAGGAGAGCACGCGTGCATTGCACTGACCATTATTAATGCAAGAATACACGGGGACTCTTCGTATAATTCTCGGCTTAAATCACCTATAACAGACCAAAATCGCGGATATTGCGGAGCAGAGCTTCAACACGGTTGCGCTTCTAAACGCTACCAAAAAACGACAAGCATTATCCATATTGCAAATTCAAGCTTAACCACGAATTTTTAGCAGAGAATTACAGGCACTTGAAATGGAGAAATTTATTGCGCTCCTGGTCACGCATTACTCATGCTTTCTCACAAATAAAACTCATCATTCCACTGCCTACACGTTTCACTTCACGGAAATTGTTTCTGGCTTTCAAAATGGCCACTATAGAACACTGAATGAGGTATAGCTTTGAACCAACTGCCCAAGGAAGCGCATGGCTACGTGAAGGGAAGTGGATTGCAAATGTCTTCGCACAGAGCTGTCATACTGCACCAATAAACACCTTTTACTATTTATATTTATTACCTAATAATATACCTTCATGCCTACCAACAATGGGGTACGCAGATGTGTAGCACAACACCGTCTATTTATCTGAAATATATTTAAGTGCAATGTGAGAGATGGCGAGTCCATCGTTGTTTCTCAAGCAGTATGTCTATAAGTTTCATCTCATACGCATGCTCGTTACCTCTCGATGCTGTCCTTCAAAGATTTACGATTCCGGTATAATGAAAATGTTTCACCCTCGTATGCAACCCTAGTAATTGATTACTTGTAATTTTAGTTATTGAGACCTATGTGGTAATAAGTTCCGTCTCACATATTATCACATTACTTCTTAATTACAGCGAACATAGTTTTAAATATGTACATATATTATTATAGACACCAATAAGGGTCACTTCAAAAGAAAATCATTGAATATACTGTATGTTGATAGAACTTACCAAATTTTAGAACGTTGAAAATGGGTTATCTTTGCGTGACATTGCCATGATTATCGAAAATAATGCAGGAGATGGGCTTAAAGAAAAGATAATATCGCCATCCACGAAGACGCGCCCCACTAATTTGTAGTCGAAGGGGTCACGGGATGCGGGGAGTATGACCCTATTAATTGCAGTGTGCGTGTGCACTCATAGGTAATCAGTGTGTACCGACAATACTCAAACATTAGTGGAAGGTTGCACACTTACACTATAAACTATAGGGAAGAATAGTGGGGCGCGTCTTTGTATGGTACAAACTATATCAATTACGTGTTCATGAATAATGGCGCCATCACGCGGAGTGCCTCACGGCGGGAAGTGGAGTGTGGAGTGTAGGATGGGTGTATGGAATGTAAGAGGAGGTATGGCTGATAAGATGAACGAATTGATCGATGTTATGACAGAGAGCGAGTTAGATGTTGTGTGCTTGTCTGAAACCAAGCGGAAGGGTAGTGGAGTAGACGAGCTCCCGGGCGGGAGTTTAGACTGTGGTCAGGAGTGGCAAACACCGAGCACGCCTGCCAGGGAGTGGGAATTCTACTATCCAGCCGCTTGGCAGAATGTATGATAAGTTATGATGCGGTGAGCCCCAGACTTATTTGGGCTCGCTTTAAAATAGGCCTTACCCGACTATTTTTAGTCGCGGCGTATGCTCCGGTGGCCTGAGCGGACACTTGCGACCTGAATAAGTTCTGGGAATGTGTGAGTAATGTTCTAGAGACGAAAGAAGGGAATGAAAAGCTGATTATTTGTGGTGATCTGAATGGATGGGTCGGGACAGCCCGTAAGGATTACGAGGCAGTACTCGGCAAGTATGGTGATAAGAGAGTGAACGAGGCAGGCAAGCTGATATTAGATGTATGCATGGAGAGAGACCTTTTTGTGGCGAACACCATGTTCGACCACAAGAGGATTCATCAGTATACATGGGAACGGAAAAATGAGCGAAGCATGATAGATCTGTTTCTAATAGATCAGCGACTCAGAACACAGGTGATGGACACCAGGGTGTATAGGGGAGCCGACCTGGGAACGGACCACTTTCTAGTTATAACTAGAATAAGAGGTCTGTTCGCGGGCTGGCGATCCCGTGCTGGGGGTCCCTGTTCTGCAGTCGCAGACCGCATCAAAAGCTGGAGGCTTCAAGATGCGGCTATTAGAGACAGATATCAAGAAAGGGTATCTGAACAGCTAGCCTGTCCCCCGAAAGATGTGTTTGAGAGTGTCGATGTTTGTTGGCAGTTCCTTAAGTCCAGCATATTATGCGCCGCGAAAGAGGTTTGTGGCATTTCAAAAGGGCGGACAACCAAAAATGGCGATGGTTGGTGGGATGATGAAGTGAAAGAAGAAGTTAAAAAGAAGAAGGATGCAAGGCAAGACATTTTGGCTATGTCCAGCTCAAGTGAAAGTATGAAAGAAAAGATGAAAGAAAAATATCGCCTGCAAAAAAATCGTACGAAAGAGATAATAGCTCAGAAGCGTGAGAGGTTCCAAATGACTGTAGACGAAAAACTGTCACATAATTTCATGGACAATGCAAAACTTTTTTGGAGGGAAGTTAAGAAGTCCAGAAATTGTGTTACAGCTAGTAGTAGGATGAATGTGATTATTTCGAAGGACAATGACATACTGACTGACAAAACTGACGTCCTCAGGCGATGGAGTGAATTCTACAAAGATATGTATGATGATGATGCCGCTGATCTACTCATAGAGCTGCCTCCAACAGAATCTGTCGAGGATCCTATAGCGGATAAAATAAGTATGGGAGAGATTGTAAGTGCGATAAGAAGTCTGAAATGTGGAAAAGCTGCGGGAATAGATGGGATTACGGCTGAGATGATCAAGTACGGTGGACCAGCGGTCTGGGACGTCATCTTTTTGCTATGCAATCTTTGCTGGGAAAGGGGTGATGTTCCGGACGACTGGAGGCGAGCAGTCATCGTGCCTTTCTGTAAAGGAAAGGGATCACGATTGGACTGCTCCAACTACAGAGCCATCAGCTTGGTCAGCTTAGCTAGTAAAGTGTACACGAAGATCCTGACGATAAGAATGCAAGAGCGATCCGAAAGGTTTCTCTGGGAATCCCAAGGTGGATTTAGACCAGGAAGAGGATGTATGGATCAAACCTTCTCGCTTCGCGGAATCGCGGAAAAGTTTTTGGATATTAACCAAAGGGTTTTCTGCGCTTTCGTCGTCTTAGAGAAGGCATTTGATAGAGTCGTACGAAAGGAACTCTGGGACGTGTTGCCTGGATATGGAGTGAGCAGTTCCCTACTGCATGCCGTGAAATCACTCTGTAGTGATAGCGAGGCGTGCGTTAGGGTTAACGGTGAGATGTCACCCTGGTTTGATGTGAAGTCGGGGGTCAAACAAGGGTGTATCATGTCTGCCTGGCTGTTCATTATATATCTAGATAACTGTCTGAGAGCACTAAGAACGAACGGATGTGGAGTGAAAATGGGAAACTTAGTGGTCAACTGCCTACTATACGCCGATGACGCGGTTTTACTGGCGTCATCAGAGGGCGAACTGCAGTCACTAGTTACCATAATGAAAGAAGAATGTGAAAAGAAGGGGCTGCGCCTAAACGCTGGCAAGACTAAGGTTCTGGTATTCGAAAGAGATGAACAAGTGACCGAGTGTGCAATATCGGTAAATGGGCAAATTCTAGAGCAAGTGAATGAATTTGTATATCTTGGAAGCATGTTCACACGAGATGGAAAGTATGAAAAAGATATTGAAAGAAGGATAACTGCCGGAAATAAGGTGAATGGAGCCATGTCGGCGTTGATGGGCAGTAAAAGTCTGAGCAAGAATGCTCGAGTTGCTGTCCACAACGCGATATTGGTACCTACCTTATTGTATGGCAGCGAATCCTGGGTATGTCAGAGGAAGTATGAAAATAGCTTGAATGCAGTCGAGATGCGATCTCTTCGAAAAATGTGCGGCGTAACGATATTAGATCGAATCCGCAATGAAGAGATTCGCAAATCAACTGGCGTGAATGAGGGCGTGATTGTAAAGATGAAGAAAGGCATGTTACGTTGGTTTGGACACATAGAAAGGATGAGTGAAGAAAGATTGACGAAACAGATATACAAAGCAAAAGTGTGTGCAAGAAGAGGCAGAGGAAGGCCACGTTCCAACTACCTGGATCAAATAGATCGGACTCTCAAGGACGGGAACGTTAAGAGTACTCGAAACCGACGAGCATGTATGAAGAGACTGATGAATGTGGACGAAGCGAAAGAGGTATGTAAGTCTAGAGAGAACTGGCGCTCTATACTCTCTGCCTACCCCGTTAAGGACTTGGCGTGATGATATGTATGTATGTATGTATGTATGAATAATGGCATAATGTAAGTAACAGCGGCCCCTAGACGACATACTTTTCCATCACGCTTATCCATTATATGTACCTATACATTATTTGCGATAAAAGTCATACCATTGCCATAAAATCGATAATCGATCGAAGTAAAAAGAAAGGGATTATGTGTAGGGGCAGTTCCATTAATGTTGTCGTTCAATTTGGAATACACTATATGTACGCCTGCAATAACGAAAATGTTCCTTCCAGCCGGAAACACAATAAAGGTAAGCGCTACAGACACCACGTGTCACCCGACTGCAACACGGTGGCTTCGTTGGACTCATCGTCCTCTGAGTCGCGCTCGGGCCTGAACCGGTACTACAGACAGGCGTGGGAGGATCTGCACGAGGCCGCAGGGGCTAAGCACCAGCGCCGCCCCGAGAGGGAAGCTCCCAAGGACGGCTCCGAGCTCGTCGTGTCGGATGTGTACCCAGCGCCCCACGCGCGCGACAAGAGGCGCCACCACCACCATCACCACCACCGCGAGCCCCGCCACCAGGAGTGGCATCGCCCCCACCATAATCATAAACCTAGGTATTAATCTAATACTGTTAACCAAACTTTAGGTATTAGTGATAAGTAGTTAAGGTACGAAATCGACTCTTCTAAGGGGTTACTGGAACTGTTGTAAAACATTTCAATAGTAAATACAAACGAGACGCACTGTTATTTGTAATTGAAGACGGTAACTCATACAATTTGTAGGCTATTTATCATTACCTTATCTCTTAGTTTTAGTAATACCTTATATACAATAAAATTAAAAAGACTCGTTGAGAAAATCTGTATAGGTACCATTTTTATATTCAAATGTCAGACTGAGAGTGCAACGAACTCGGACTACGAAACTTAATTAATTGTATTTATTATTATTGTATAGGTCGAAGGCTCGAAGATCAATAAGATATTTTATAGTTTAAAAACAACGACCAAAAGGTATGAATTGAGCCCAAGAGCTCGTGAGCGCCAAACATGCGACACTTATGCTATAACGGTAGGACAATTTTAATTTGTGAAACTCTAAGGGTTCAGACGGGGATTTATATGCACTATCAAATATTTACTATCTAAGGGTGGCGTGCCTTCTCGTTATACCCTAAAATATACTTACAAAAATCGTATATAAAAATACCGTTCTAATTTATCTCATCACAGATTTTTTATAATGATGTTTGAAATTATCAATATTAGTAATTTTTCTTTTTGCTTCTTTAAATGTCCATAGAATGTTTTTTTTTTTTTTTTTTCTTTATTGTTTATAGAGGGTTTTTAATATAATTAATGCCACCCTCGATTGTACACTTACTAACAAACATAACAACAACTAAGTCTATCTCCGCCTTATACCCAATCCAACAAATTTTAATAGTACTCTGACTTCCCGTGACAGTGGATTCGACAGGATACTATTGTACAATCCCACATCGTAACAATTATTTGCTAAACTAAATTGTGATATAAAGGAGCGTCTCTCAGCTTCATTCCGGACACACTCCGCCAGAATGCATAGAATGTTATCAATATCAAACTCAATTCAGTAACAGAAATCAGTAAGTAAACGGTTTAGTACTTGTTTCATTTGACTTTGATAATGTTGTGACTTGTATATTCCACCCGTCATATTGACAGCTATTATATTCACAACACTCACTTCACATTGACACACAACATTAACGAGTAATTGATACGCATATTAGGGCTTTAGTGAAATGTTTAACTTCGTCGCATGTTTTAATATGTATTGTTCGTGCACCCTATTGTTAAGTAAATACATATGTATAACGTTCATTAACAATAACAAGCGATTTTGCTTGTCAAAGCTATTGCGATTAATTATTGACACAAAATAGCTTTTATATACTGACGTAGGTCTGCTGCCTACGGGTACTGAAAAAAAAAACAAATAGCAGTGTGGAATCCATTTATTATATATTTATACTTCATGTACATTAATGACAAGTAATTGTTAACGTTATGAGCGTGCAAACAGCTTTCCACTAATGATTATCTTGATCTTCTCTTAAACGTTATCGTATCAATGTAAACTTATATTTATATACACTTGCAATAGGTGCAAGCAGTACACCAACGGATGTATCTACACAACAATTGTTATATTGGTATATACCCGTTTCAAATTGTTTGATAAGATAAGATTGAAGTTAATCATTGTTCCGAGCTTTTCTCCCGTATTTATAAATATATTTTTTATTTATATAATTAAATAAATAGTTATATTTTAAATTAAGAGAAACATAGCAGGCGTGTTTTAGATTGTATTTGTGAGTAGCAGCAAGCTTATGTACTACAACCTTATATTATTATATACCTACAACCGAGGTGGCTGATAAACTCCCGGGCTATCTGATGGTAGACGTTTGGTGCTTTTCAATCTCCACAATATCCGAAAATTAAAATTGGACCCGATAGATAGTGCTGCGATCGTGTTCTATTTTTGTTTCTACTCAAACATATTAAAAAACATCATCCCTGCCGCGCCTGTCAGTTCGCGATAAACCACTGAACGGATTTTCATGCAGTTTGCACCAAAAGACAGCAGAATTCATAAGGGAGATTTAGGTGTATGATTTGTCAAGATTTTGTGTAAATTGTTTAGAATATGTAGCTTGCTGTTACTCTGTAAATCATTGCGTATGGTACAAAGTATTTATAAAGTTTATAGCTCACGATAACTGTAGTACAAGCTCGTGCTTGCAGAAAGACCTAAAGGATGTACGTATGTGTGCCATTATGCGGGCAAAATGGGTGCAGTCGGGTCTATATATAGTATGTATATATAAATATATTGGTCACGTGAATACTGTCAAAGGCAAAAAAATTAGAAACCATTTCGCTCAATAAGAGTATGGATATTCGATTACCCGTTGGTATTGCTCAGCATTGAGGTTATTTTAACGTACTTGTTTGTAAAAGAAGTTGTTCATGTGACTAATATAATATAAAGAGATTTATAATGTTTGATGGTTCGTTAACTATAAGTTTATATTTGTAAATAGTCTAGTTAATGTAACAAGTGTTTTTGGGCGTAATTGTCAATTATCATAATTATTGACTATTAACTTATTATAGTAAACAAATTATGGCGTCAAGGAGTTAGTTTTGGTTTATGTGGTATTCAAAATATATTTAACCTGAAATGTTCTCCGTCCATTACTTGTAGAAGTGGTGAATAATCTAAGTAATTGTACTCCAGGTGAATTAATTTAGTAATATATGTATAACATGTTTGTGATAATCGTCTTTTTGTGTTTTGATTTACCTGTCTTTACCCGTCTATCGGCGTTAACAGGTACTTAATATCTGCGACCGATAGCAACTCGATAACTCAGTGTAAAAAGCGTAAATTTGTGTTTTTGAAGTCAAAAAATGACCTTACGAAATATTGTTAAGTTGATATTGATATTGATATTGAGTTCCTTTCAGCATAGGTATATTTATTTGTATATATTACCATGTATACAAATAAATAAAATTGCAGTGTCTGTTTGTAATATTAAAATACACGGTACTTATACCAATACGTTTTTAAAATTTCAATAATATTTGTCTGAACAAACATACACATATGTTTGTTCCGGCTAATCTCTGAAACGGCCGGACCGATTTTGATGGGACTTTCACTGGCAGATAGCTGATAATATAAGGAGTAACTTACGCTATAATATTCTTATTTTATTTTTTTGGGATAAATAGCAGCATTACATTAAGGTTTGCAAGTCAAGTTAAAATTATAAAAAAATATATGATGGAAAGTGTGAAGTGTGACCCACCACATTGACCTCACAATAAGGTAAAGGAAAAAAACTGCGCAAATTGAAAATTTTTTTTTAAATTTGGACAGATTATACTAATTTATATAACAGTATTAATACAAATAATTAATAAAAAAATACAATTCCGTGCGGACTTTGCTGTACGCTTTCACGCTACGCTAAAGCTAATTATTGTTCTCGTAAAGTTTAGAATACTTTACAGAGTATATTTACCTGTGTTAATAATAGTTTATTATAAAGTATGGGTGACAACCCTAGGTGGCACAATGGTGTTTAGGGACTGTTAAAGAGTATTAGCCGAAGCCACTTGGTTCAGGTGAAACAAATGAAACAGAGTTCATAATAATATATTATTTTATTAGTCCTTTGATACCAACTAATGCGAACGAAAGAGAGTACATACTTTTCATAGATGCTTGCATTGAATATCGTGATATTTTCACACAAAAGCAGATACCTTCAAGGGCTTCGTAAGTGTGAAAGATTTTTTGTACCGTTCCCAATATGCGTCAAATAAGGGATTGCAACGTCTTTGATTTTGGCAGTGTTTAGCGAACTGCACCTAAACACACAACTAGTAAAGTAGATACCAATACTAGATAGTATATTAGTAGTAGGTACCTAGTAAGTAAGCCTGCGGAAGTGACTGAAAAATTAAGCGCTGTTCCTAGCACGCGTAATAAGTGTGTATTATCAACATTTTCACAGAAGTATGTTATAAAAATTACGAAAGTATTTCTTTTAACTTTAGATAGTGTTACAACTATAAACAATTATACTACAATATAAAAGTAAACAATAAAAGAATATTAAAGCTGTGTGTAAAATACAATTGTGAATTTTCTACAACTATTTTCTTTTCTGGCAACGTATAACATTACAATGTTGCGAGCTTCGAGAAAAATTATATTACGTCATAATTTTTTCTAGATAGACAAATTCACGAGGCGTAAATACGTGGGTGATTATTAAGGTTAATATCTACGAGCATTCCTTTGGCAAATATGGTAAAAACGATAATATTGAAATCATACACACTTGAGAATTCAGCGCATTTCTGTGCCTAAAAGGAATTTCCGTTGTACCTTCGTTACGTAATATCTAACCTTTCCTTTAGTTTCAAACTGAATTAAAATATTTACTGAAATATCAATCTTTTCTTTCAAATGTGCAATGAAAATATAATATATTACGTTTATTTTATACATACATACATATAATCACACCTCTTTCCGGTAGGGGTAGGCAGAGACCACTTCTTTCCACTTGCTACGATCCTTACATACTTCTTTCGCTTCGTCCACTTTCATTATTCTCTTCATACATGCTCTTCTGTTTAGGGTACTCTTGACCTGGCCTTTTTTCAAGACGTCCCTAATTTGGTCTAGAAACGTCCGCCTAGGTCTACCCCTTCCAACACTTTCATCCACACTCGCCTTATACACTTTTTTCGTCAATCGTTCTTCATTAATTCTCCTGACATGGCCAAACCATCTCAGCATACCTTTCTAAATTTTTGTCACTACATCTTCTTTCAGACCACAACGTTTCCTTATCTCCCTATTTCTCATCCTGTCACTCAGTTTTACTCCTATCATACTTCTTAACGCTCTCATCTCAACTGCATTTATTCGGCTTTCATGCTTCTTCTGCCATACCCAACTTTCACTTCCGTACATGAGTGTCGGAACCAACACTCCCCCATGCACAGCCAAACGAGCCTTGAAAGACATTGAAAGCCATAGCCTCCGACTGCCCATGAAGGCGTGCAAAGCCCCATTCACAATGTTTCCTGCATTCACTCTTCTTTTAATATCACTCTATTT
Source organism: Drepana falcataria (assembly GCA_945859725.1). NCBI lineage: Eukaryota > Metazoa > Arthropoda > Insecta > Lepidoptera > Drepanidae > Drepana > Drepana falcataria. The sequence continues at coordinate 10,307,814 of OX243921.1, forward strand.
TTTTTTATTATTATACGTTTATTCTACCTCCATTGGTATAGGCGGGCATATTCTACAGCAAACGTACCTATATACCTTTGGATTAAGGCGGGGGATGTTTAAACAAACGAATATTAAGTGATCTTAAATAATAAACAAAATAATATCCTCACGCCTTCCCACAAGGGTCCCCGAAGGGGTCGGTAGAGGTGTAAAGGTAATACCCACACACCCACTTTCCGCCAGAGGTATATTAGGTGCCAACGTGACATATGGCGAGTCCACCGCCGTTACTCAAACACGACTATATACATACGCCTTTGAATTTCTTCTCAGACGTATGCAGGTTTCCTCACGATGTTTTCCTTCCCCGAAAGCTCGTGGTGTGACTAATGACTGTACTTAAGTTCAGAAAAACTCATTGGTACAGCCGGGATTCGAACTTTAGGCAACTGCTCGAACCACTCGGCCACCAGGGCTTTATACACATATATATCATTACAGGGTAGGCAGAGAGAGTAGGCCGCCATTTCCTGCTTCAGCCACATTCATCAGTCTCTTATTACATGCTCGTCGGTTTCCAGTACTCTAGACGTGATCAATCTTCATCCCGACACTTTCTCCATATGTCCAACCGACACACTTCATCCTTCACACCCTCGTTTGATAAATTTTACAAAACCTACATTTAAGTCCAGTACAAAAATAACGTTTGCTAATATTAACTACCCGAGCATCGAATAGCGCCGATCCTAGTCTTAGGGTCAGGTGAGATCTCTCGGCGCCCATTGGTCGACGCTAGATAGTAAAAAAATACCCATTTGTTTTAAATTTACTACCATAATTTTAACACATGGGTTTTTGGCCTTTAGTATTTTATATGTATTTATTTTTATTAAAAGTACTTTGTCGTGAATTTCAATGCTTTTTGGAGTTTTCAGAACCAATCCTAGCAGCAGAATAAAATGGGCCATTTTGTCAGCGGTAACATCATCATTTTACATATAAAGTTATACTGGATAATTACCCTGAATGTGATTTGTTTGCGGATGAATGGAAGAATATCTTGTCGGTATGTTTGGAGTTCTGTGAGAAGACAGAATGAATGCGTTTACCTATTAGTATACGTGGCTTCTGGCCGTTCTAATATGGATACAATAAATAAAATAACAAATAAAATAAATAAATACCTATGAAAGGACTTTATTTCTATGTCGCTATGAATTTGTAACTCAATGGAACCTTACTAAATTATGTTTTTTTTAAGATGCACAGTATTTTTTTCATATTTGGCGTTCTGGTAACCTTTGCTTCTCGGCGCCTAGAGATCGCACCTCCTTCTGTACCGTAGGGCCACCATAAGCGTGCTCTATGCGTACACTGCTCCGTGCGTATACAGAGGTCGTACATTAATATAAAAGGGACTACGATAGACAAAAAGCTAAGCCTTTTATTTACATAGCGTAAAAATATTAGGCGCTTCAATTAGTGCACATTATCCAAGACCAGAATAGATTGCTTTAAAGCTACACGTGATCAAGAAATTCATAATTTTGCCGTACCTGCTCAGAACCATAAAGAATTCTGCTTAATTAAACAAATACAATTGTGTTTTAATACACAGGTGTACAAGCTAAAAAAATATAGTCGAATTGAGAACCTTCTCAGAAGTCGGTTTTGAAGTCGGTTAAAAAGACTGGCGACTATTGATTGTAATGTCGATAACTAAAAGCGTTTTAAAACGTTAAATAATTTATTCATGATTGGAGTAAACTTATTATACTAAATATGATATGGTAGCATAAGATATAATGTTTAGTTACGAACTCAATCCAATCGCTATTTCAATTTTACTTAATGCATGTTCTAGTTGGACGTTTCTGGACGTGTGTAGCTGCTCTGCATAATCTCATATATGTGTAAATACAATATGTACAGGTACTATATACGCACCCAGTATAATCTTACTTCTTACTAATATTATAAATGTGAAAGTTTGTAAGTTTGGATGTTTGCGGTTCTTTCACTGCCAAACGGCTGAACCGATTTGGCTGGAAGTTGAAATGGTGATAGCTTATACCTAGGAATAGGACATAGGCTACTTTTTATCACGAAAATTCAAAGTTCCTACAGGAATTAAATTTGCCTGGTAGTAATTCAGATTTGCATCAAAATTATATCAAGACTCCTTAGTGCCTTTGATTTAAATAACATTTTATTTTGACACATGTTTGAAAACTCAATCCTGTCAATACAAAAATTCCATATAATTCGATGTTCTTATTTAATTTATTAAAGGCCTAAGTTCGTATGTTGCTCTTTGACGGCATAGCGACTGAACCGATTCTTTCCATTTTGCCTTTTTCCATGCGGGCGAAGCCGCGGGCATAAGCTAGTATTATAATATTTGTTACGAACACTTTATTCTGTAAGCAAGATACTTTTAGTTAAATATAGAGCGCTCGGGTGGAATGAGCTGCCGGCTGAGGTTTTCCCAAGAGAGTACAGCGCATGGGGTTCTTCAAGAAAGGTGTTTTGAGACTTGCGGGGTGACAACGCGCTGGTGACCTGGCCATCCAAGCGGCGGCAACAGCGATTGGCACACTTGTTTGCCACCCTAGTGGTAAATACAATAATTTCTTATCCAATCCAATTTGATTACATTTAATTGATTATAATTTGAATTGACTTATACTATAATGTGCTTACATAATATAAGATTCAGAAAATCCTACTATACATAAAATATAATGTGTTTTATTGACACCGGACACTGGATTAAATATTTCACAACTTTTTTTATCAGCCGAACAATTTAGCCCTACACAATTCATGATATAAAAATATTGATCCAAGTCGCACAGTCAGCTTCAAAAGGATTTTATTAATTTTTTTTAAATACGTCCCAAAATAGGCCGAATTACATTTTGAAATTCACTATTAAATCAGATTAGAAGATTATGAACTACGTTTGAAGAGTATTTTATATTGTTCATTGAGTAATTATTAAAACAAAAATCACTTGACGCTGACTGTACACAAACATTTTTATAAATTGAGTGACAGGTGATTTCATAGACATAATTTTATTTACACAGAAATAGACCTTCAGACAATCACCTTAAAATAAAATTTTCTTAGTTTCACGTTTCGCTAATGCGTAATGTGTATGTACAATATTTGGTAGTGGGGCGCATTCTCATATATTCCAGACAAGTGAATTTGTACAATGATACCAATATTCATACAACAGTAGTGTACTGTAGCCCAGTATGAGCACACAGTCCGTAGCAACAGCCTATGACTAACATTTACAACAATAAAAAACTAAATACATTTTTAATTATACATTTGAAGTACACTCACGATCATAAATGCGCTTTACAAAATTTAACTATCAAGAAAAAACATAAAGGGGAGTAATGAAGAGAAAACAGTCTTATTTATAATTGAAATGAAATATTTTAAAGAGGCAGTCTGTTACGCGCTATTTCAGATACTAATCAGATTTGAAGTAAAAAAATGCATTAGACAGCCCGCTTATTGAATGGTATCCCAATACCCAAGGGAATTGGTCGAATCAAAGTTTGATGCAGCGGAAAATGTGCATCTACAAAAAAAAATACAAATTATAGGTTTAGAAGTATAGACTTGGGGTCTGCCAGAGACCCCACAGACCGTGACGCGCAGACGTGGAAGGCGAAGAAGAATATGGAGGATCACACTGGGAAGTAGCGCTCGATCGCGTGGAGTGGAAAGAGAAACAAGGAGTTCTACTAACACGGGACCCGTTTATTCTGGTTACTTACATGGTTGGCTCGACACGTAGCCATTTCAATGATCTATGGTCGTGAGTGTATGACACATTTGGCATAGCTAGCACTCCGTTACTTTGCTTTCGCATATTTGATATTTATCTTGTGACGTATTCCTGCGTCACTGCTTGCAGTCAAAGATATAACTAACCTAGCTTGAGACGTCAGCTCCCATCCTGCTCTCGCGTCATTGTATAAGAAGGAGACAGCAAACACGTCTGTCATATACATATACTTAAATAGAAATATGGGTACAAGGTCAAATCAGAGTTTTATAATTGAAGTAAAACAGGTATTAAGTGATTTAAGAACATTTCAATTTGAATCTTAAGATAAGATTTGATTAAAATGTCATGTATTATATCAATGCATAAATTAACAAAATTGTTTAGATTGTGGCCACAGCTATTTGTAGAATAAATAATATGTTAATATAAGTTGTGTAAAGCATTACCTAAGTACGTCCGTGTGTTAGTCATTCAACTTCTTCTTAATGCTGCACCGATGTTTATGTTTTTTTTTTGTTTGTGTTCAAGTGGATTCGAGAATGGTTTAGACTCACAATTAGACCGGATAGGTGGCACTGCAATCGTATTTCATAAAATTTTAATTTTCACTACCGAAAGAGATGAGCAAGTGACCGAGTGTATTATATCGGTAAATGGGCAAATTCTAGAGCAAGTGAATGAATTTGTATATCTAGGAAGCATGTTCACACGAGATGGAAAGTATGAAAAAGATATTGAAAGAAGGATAACTGCCGGTAATAAGGTGAATGGGGCCATGTCGGTGTTGATGGGCAGCAACGGTTGCTGTCCACAGCGTGATATTTGTGCCTAATTTATTGTATGGCGACGATACAGATATACAAAGCAAAAGTGTGTGCATGTAAATTTTCATCCATGCGAAGCTGGGCGGGACAGCTAGTTAAGTCTAAAGTAGCTGCATCAAAAGAGTGCCCTGCTTTAAGTAACGGTAAAGTTTAAAATCCAACGACGAGCCACGGCTTAGCGGCTATAATAACACCGTGCTATATATATTTTACAGTACTTTACAAACTAAGCGTGACTGCAAAACGCTACTAGGCGTGTCCTTGTATACATAAACAAAACAAGTCAGCTTTGAGTTGAGCCAAGAGGGCAGAGGGTGTGTGAGGTTGAAGGAGTTGCGCGCCGGGTCCATAGGGACCCATGGTCGGTGGTGATGCTAGTCGCCCACGCCGCCGCTACGCCTCCTGATAAATATGATGTATTCAATTACCCAAAGAAAATTCTAATACCTTTAGATTTAAGCACCTACGATGGTAGGTGCCGTGGTGGCAGAGAAGTTCGAGTAGTCGCCCGCAACGCGAACATTTCCAGTTCGAATGCCGACTATGCTAATGATTTTTTTCTTTACTCATAAAAATTTTACTCACTTTGTTTATAATACTTTTCATCTGTGTAATTTTTGACCTGTACACAGCCGTCAAGAGCTTACCTATCGGCTGCGATGAGAGCCTGGTGCGCCTCTCTCTGCGCTGAAACTTGTACTAATTCTGCAACCGTCGCAGCCTGCTGCTCCGCTGTAAAATACAAAATTCAAACATCTAACCTCGACTATAAACAGTTTGTAGTCATACCCTTATATACCCTTAACCTTATGCCTACCCTTATGCCTGGTAGCAGTGTCGCTGCAGTGGGATCGGCTTCAAATAATGCTTCATCACATTCGATTGTTTTAACCGACTTAAAGGAGGTTCTCAATTCGAGAGTAGCTTTTTTCGTAGTAGGTATGTTTACACATTATGTAGTTTAGTTGAGCAGGCGAGTTAACACATTACGATGAACACAGAAATGGAAACAAAACAAGCAAACATTAATGTAGATGGGTATGAAAACAACAGCGTGATCGAACAAGCTATACAGGATGCCCTTGGAAATGGAACAGTTGGCTTCTACCTAGAAAGGTATTGCGCATATCACCTCACGACGATGTCTCAACAATGAAACAAATTGCTCGAAAGATCACAAAAATGTTGATACTACAAATTGCTTTAGTTGGATTTATTCAGAAACTGTATGACAAACTAGTTTTTTTGTAACGCAAGATAAATCAGATTAGATTTTAAGATTCCATAGATTCTACTTGCGCAAACATTAAATGTTTGATTGCTATTACTCATATATATCAGCTAACTGTTCCATTTCCCAAGGCACCTTGTAATGCAAACACATATAGACATAGGTCACGAACGAACTTCAACACTTTGTATCCCGTTCAAGTAGCAACCTTTCCCTTTGGCTGATTGCTCTAAGCAAGCCCTTTAAGAGATGTCAACTCTTCCATTACCCGAGAGCGGTCTAGAAAGCCTTCGCTCAAGTCTGGCGAGTCGTCTCGCCGCCGGCTCGTCGCTGGCGCCGTCGCGCGCCCGTCTCTGCGCCACGAGCCTTGCCCACCGCGCCTCGAACCACAGCTGCATCGCGTCCCGTTCGTCCACGTCGCCATCTGGTCGTGTGTTATGGTACTTCGGGGTTAGTTCGGCCTACTGTGGCATTTGATTAGCTACAACGCCCTTCGAACCGACGGCAAAATACCCTTTGTTATTTGATGGCCATTTCTAATGCACATATTCTGCGTTTAGTTCTATTGGCACGTAATTATTATTAGGCAATTTCATGAACGACTGATTATGGATGGTAATGAGATATTTATAGGAATGCAAAATATAATTTTTAATGTATAATGTGCGACGTTATTCAATCGATGTTGTGCAGTTGGTTTTGTGTCGGTTACGTTAAGCGACTAACCGTTGGCACGCGGTGTTTGCTCCGGGGGTGTGTACCCGGCCGGGGGGGGCGGCACGGGGGGTGCTTCCTGCAGGGCGCTGGTGGACTTGTGCGCTTGGGCCAGCGGCTGTCGTGGCTCCTGTTGCAGAGTATTAGGACCGGGATGAGTCGGGACAGTATGTCGGAGGGTTAAATAGTTAGGTATTGATTTCCATTTCACAATAAGACACTTTTAAAAGGATCCAAAGTTCCGATAATTATTGCAGAGTTTAATCGAATGAATAAGGCCATGTGGCATGCAACGAACTGGCGGCATCAGGACGAGTAAAATACTAAGTTGTGCTTTATAACTAAGTATAGATAGTGCCATCCACCAAGATGTGCCCCACTGATTTGTAGTCGAGGGGGTCGCCAAATGCGGGGAGTATGACCCGAGTTTATTAATTGCAGTGTGCGTGTGCACTCATAGGTAATCAGTGTGTACCGATAATACTGAAACTTTACTGGAAGGTTGCACACTTACACTATAAACCATAGGGAAGAATAGTAAGGCGCGTTTTCGTGGATGGCATTATCTATATATATATATTTTATCACTGCAATTGTGATTTGATATTTTATTATTTACTCTCTCATGCAAGTTATAAATTTCTCAACACAATAACACGTCTGAAGTTTGCTACAAGCGAAATCAACAAGGTACTGGAGATCGTATAGTACACTTCATAACACAAGGCTTATTGAGATTACAAACATTATGTATGTAGATATTCGAAAGTACAAATTGTATTTGAATATAGTTAGAACTCTTTTAAAACGGATATCAAAACTTTGAACGATAAAGAAAATAGAAATACATATGCGCTTTCTCATTAAGCCTACCGGAAGTAATTCACAAAAAAGCTGGTATACATCGGATGAAAGTGAGCCTAAACATTTCCGAAAGATTGGCATAATCTATGTAAATAATACTATAGGTAGGTACATAAAAGGTTTATATATAATAATAATAAAAAAATATCTTCCTATATCATTGATAGAACTTGAACATGTTATAAGACAGCGAGAACAATGGATAAAATTAATACAGGTATTTATATATTCGAGTATGCATTGAGCATTAAAATTTGCAGTTGAAGAAGATATACCAGCTTTTAAATCGGCATTGTTTAACAAATACACACATGCACAATTCCACAATTATACACTGAGCATTGGCTTCAAGATACGAAAAGGGAAATGAGATTTAGGAAGACCAGAGTAATGCACTGAAGGATATTCCACAAACGTTACGTAGAATGACGGAACGTAGAGAGCGTAGCATTGGATCAAAGCTAGATAAAATTGAAGTGCCATTAGACAAGCGCCCTTTAGGGCCTTAGGGTCCAAGGGCTTATTTGTTATCATAAATCGTATCACAGGTTTATTATTTTTTTAGGTGAGATATTTCGAACGAGTAAGTCAGGATTCGTCTCGAATTTACCGTAAGATATGTGCTGTCGAGATCAAGACAAAGATATATTAATTTGAGGATTTTCTCTGGAGAGTACAGCATGGAGTTCTTCAAGAAGGGTGTGAAGAGATTCCTGCTGGGTCGGCAACGCGCGAGTGATACCCCTGGTGTTGCAAGCGTCCATAGGCGGCGGCAACCGCTTACCATGCTTGTTGCAGGCGGACCGCATGCTTGTTTGCCACACAAGTGGTATAAAAAAAACTATCATTACGCTATGATCCAACATCAACGCATTCTGAAACGATACAAAGCATCGCACATTTGCCTGAGCGAGAGCAGCTGAGTGGCTTGTAGGATTGGTGCGAGAGGGACGGACAACATGCGACTCACGACACTTAATGGTTTTTGCTTACGTGCGACGACAGGACTGGCTCCGAAACCCACTGAAAATTCAACCATTGTTAGTCTACGAGGGGTGTCCAGTTATTTTCCTTACACTTTTTTTGCTGTATCTAAACCCATCCTTTACTTAATAACTGGTTCACTTATCGTCGGACGAAATATGATACGACTATACATACATGTAAGATCTACGTAAGTACAGTAACTTGCACTCATTTTATAACAAATAAGTTTTGAACAAATAAATTTAACAAATATGTAATATATAGCCGTGGTGGCCGAGTGGTTCGAGCAGTTGCCTGCGACACAAAGATCGCAAGTTCGAATCCCGACTGTACCAATGAGTTTTTCTGAACTTAAGTACAGTGATTAGTCACACCACGAGCTTAACGGTGAAGGAAAATATCGAGAGGAAACCTGCATACGTCTGAGAAGAAATTCAAAGGCGTATGTATAGTCGTGCTTGAGTAACGGCGATGGACTCGCCGTCTGTCACGTTGGCACCGAATACCTCTGGCGGAAAGTGGGCATGTGGGTATTACCTATAATATGGTAGACTGTCAGATTGTTTGTAACAGCTAAATTTAAAAACTACTAAATCATATGGGTCTTCGAACGGGTTGTAAAGATGAGTAGTAATACTATCCTTACTCCTGACACATATTTCGTTTCTCAAGCACAACTGTACACATCAGTACATAACTTTAAGAGACAACTTATAGGTACAATCGATATTCGAAGTTGCAATCTTTGCGTTGTAGGCGACTACTGAACCACTCGGCCACTACGGCTTAATGTAACTACATGCACACATACAACTACATTTAAAAATAATAATTCTGTTAGGTTTGATGTCAAGAATACGATTGGGCACAGATCATTTCAGCTTCAAGCAGCAGCAAGCTCATTTTTAATCTTCATAGCCATTGCAATGCTTCATAGCTTATGCAAGGCAGATGCGAGGTCAACGGATCTCCCATTCGGAGTTAGCTCGGCTACCTTAGCTCGGCTACCTTAGCTCGGCTACCTTAGCTCGGCTACCTTCGCCTTACAGAAGGTATATAGAAGCATATAGAAGTACAATTCCAGTACTCTGTATGACCACACGGGCAGTATGCGAACCGTTTGTACCTTATGCTGTTAGCACAACAACTGCATCCAACATCAAGTAAGGCGAGTTATACCTGAGGCATCAAATTGCACATCACGGTAACCGCTTACTCGAGAAAGATACTCGATGCAAGAAGCAGTACCCAACAGTTTGCTCCGCTTTAAATTCATATGTATGTACCAATATTTACTATACATATAAACCTTCCTCCTGAGTCACTACCGATTGGTGAAAACCGCATTAAAATCTGCTGCATAGTTTCAAAAGACATAAGCATACTCAATACAGCATGGAGTTCTTCAAGAAGGGTGTGAAAAGATTCCTGCAGGTTCGGCAGCGCGCGAGTGATACCCCTGGTGTTGCAAGTGTCCATAGGCGGCGGTAACCGCTTACCATCAGGCGGACCGCATGCTTGCTTGTCACCCATGTGGTATAGAAAAAAATTTTTTTTACTAAATTTTAGTTTTGATTGGAACGCCCTAAATATTTTTCATTTTCAAATTTAAAACTCAACTGGAGATCAAAATTCCAACGTATTCCATATCCTATTATACGACACTAGTAGTGTGTCATTACATCACAATATTTCTAATACTCCGTGCGATAAATGAACCAGCTAAAGATCCCTAGGCCGAATCATGGACACCCTATCGTGTGTTACACCGATCCCCATTGAAATTATTCTATACAATATACACATCGTGTTAGATGATAATTTGGATCTTATTATATTGTCTGTAAGGTGTAATGTGGTGTGACTACATCGATGGTGTGCACTTGACATATGCGTTCTATAGTGCTTATAATGAGGCGTACGTCAACATTTTTGCTGACAATACAATACATTTTACATTGCAATAAGGTTCATTATCGACATCTTATATTTCAGAGCTCATGCTGCAAGTCGGTTAATTCCGGTATAAGTAAAGGCAAACCCGCTACCACAGTTATTTAAATACTTTTTGTAACTCTACTTATAGTGTGCGAGCTTCGCCTAACACGTAAATAAATATTGCTAAAGTTTAAGTATTCTGTGTGTAGGTATATGTTCTATATCTAAATTAAATACCAGTGCCAGTGAGGACTATAGAATCAAATCTATAGAATAATAAAAGCTATTTAACGGAGTTTTTTAAGCTTTCATTCGATTTCATAGATTTTTTCTTAATAATATAAAACACTGATGATGAACAATGATGGCCATACATGGCAATGAATTGCTCCTCTTAAACAGAGTTTATACGTAATTTAATCTTTTTCTACCCCTACGTAAAAGGGAACAAATGTTAAAAGAGAACCGGGGAGTTCGTTCCGCCGTTTCTTCTCATGGCAGGTATTTTTCTTGGAAACGGTGGTAACTTTAGTTTATATTAAGTATATGACGTTCAATAAGTGTTCCCTGTGTCCCTTACGTTGAATAAAATATTTTGATTTTTGTTACTTTTTAAACTAGCTGCGACCCATGGTGTAGACTGTAGACCACGTAAAATAAGATTTTACTGTCTTTTTCTATATCTATACTGATATTATAAAGAGGAAAGATTTGTTTGTTTGTTTGTTTGTTTGTTTGTTTGTAATGAATAGGCTCCGAAACTACTGGACCGATTTCAAAAATTCTTTCACCTTTGGAAAGCTACATTATCCCCGAGTAACATAGGCTATATTAAATTGGACCCGACAGGTGGCGCTGCGATCGAGTTTCAAGAATTTTACCTTTTTACCCGGGTGAAGCTTTCTGTGTGTTTCTGTGTGTCTTAAGCTAGATTCGAGAATGGTTTAGATTTACAATTGGACCCAATAGGTGGCGCTGCGATCGTGTTACGGGCAATTTAACTTTTTCACCCGAGCGAAGCTGGGCGGGACAGCTAGTTAATATTATAAAGAGGAAAGACTTGTTTGTTTGTTTGTAATGAATAGGCTCCGAAACTACTGGACCGATTTCAAAAATTCTTTCACCTTTGGAAAGCTACATTATCTCCGAGTAACATAGGCTATATTAAATTGGACCCGATAGGTGGCGCTGCGATCGAGTTTCAAGAATTTTACCTTTTTACCCGGGTGAAGCTTTCTGTGTGTTTCTGTGTGTCTTAAGCTAGATTCGAGAATGGTTTAGATTTACAATTGGACCCAATAGGCGGCGCTGCGATCGTGTTACGGGCAATTTAACTTTTTCACCCGAGCGAAGCTGGGCGGGATAGCTAGTGTGGAATAAAAAAATATTTGTGCCAAATTTCATGGAATTCCGTTCAGTAGTTGTTGCGTGACAGACAACCATCCTCCCAAACAAAATATTTCGCATATACATATAACATTATTAAGATTCTATACGTTTGTATGTCACGGAACTGTAGGTAAGCTGCAGCTTTTATAATTACACCAAGTTCTATATCATTTTAAAGGGCAGATAGAAATTTAGAGTACATACATACATATTATCACGCCAAGTCCCTAACGGGTTAGGCAGAGAGTATAGAGCGCCAGTTCTCTCTAGACTTACATAAAATTTAGGGCAACACGAAAGAATATAATTGAAGGAAATAGTAAAATGATGTACCATTAAACTGGTCACTGTACAAAAAAAATTCCTTACGGAGTGTCTTGCAGACATTTTGTAGTACTGTTTAACCCGGTGGTATATTATATTTAAATATTTAATATTCATCTATACTAATATTATAAAGAGGAAAGATTTGTTTGTTTGTTTGTAATGAATAGGCTCCGAAACTACTGGACCGATTTCAAAAATTCTTTCACCTTTGGAAAGCTACATTATCCCTGAGTAACATAGGATATATTAAATTGGACCCGATAGGTGGCGCTGCGATCGAGTTTCAAGAATTTTACCTTTTTACCCGGGCGAAGCTTTCTGTGTGTTTCTGTGTGTCTTAAGCTAGATCCGAGAATGGTTTAGATTTACAATTGGACCCAATAGGTGGCGCTGCGATCGTGTTACGGGCAATTTAACTTTTTCACCCGAGCGAAGCTGGGCGGGACAGCTAGTATATAATATACAGGATGTCTCAGAAAGTAGGACAGTCGGTCAAGTACGTGGTAAGACATCGCATAAAATTGCGCATAAAGATATACATGTAGAATCAAGCAACGGTTTTATTTTTTGAAGTTGAGGATATATTCACAACACCCGACAACTTCTAGAAGACAACTATTCTAGTTCTATTTTCTGAGACAGCCTGAATACCAAAAAATATTTAAAAAGTCAATAATAATGCAAACACGCGACGCTTATATCAAATTCGTAGCTATCGTATATGCATTGATATTGTACTATTGTATAAGCAAGTATGCAATAACGTTCCTACCTTGTGTCGGGGCCCCAGTCTCCTATTCAAGTAATTGGATATACTCTTCATGATGCTCTTTCGTCGCCGCTCTCGAGCCAGCTCGGGGTCGGAGAACGAGGGGGTCACTTGTAGCTGCATTAGCATCGCTGGCGACTGGGGGGCGGGTTCTGGGGGGGTCATGACGGGAGGAGCGGGTCTGGGGGGCGGCGGAGTACTGGGAGGCTCCGGGAGGACGGGAGGCGGGGGGACCGGCGGAGGCGCCGACGACGCCGGAGACACACGCATCCTCCGAGTGGACTTGCGGCTCACCCGAGGTGCACCCCCCAACCTTTCCAACACGAGCCGTCTGACCACTTCGGTCTGTTCATCCCTCTCGCGTTTGATTTCCTGCACTTTGTTAGTTTCCTTAGGAGTGGGGCTTATGGGTGATATTGAGCCGGAGCTGAGGTTTCGGCTCATCGAGGATAGCTCGATGGAGAGACCGCTCGGCGAGCCAGTGCTCCTCGAGTTGCACCTGTGGAAGGTCTCGCTCGCAGACCGGCAGATAGCTGGTGAGTACAGCCTTATCGTGCTGGTGTTGAAAAGGCTCTTGTTGGGGAACATCTTGGTGTCCGCTAAGGGCGACTCCGGAACTAGCGGCGGAGATATCTCCTCAATTGAAGGCGGTTCGGGGTTCTTCTCTGTCTCTATAGGCGGAGGGACCTCAACCTCGGACAAGGTCAAGCTATCCAAATTGACTTCCTGCACTACGATGTCACTAGGAGTTTCTTCTTCACACTCGATTTCGGGCGATGGCTCTACCACTGATTTCGCTATATCTTCGCTCGATTCAACGGTCGGCTCCGGTCGTTCGGGTTCGTCGTTATCTTGAGGCTTCATCACGGCTTCTGTGATGTCGATGAAGTTCATTGACCTGTCGTTGCTCGGGGAGAAGGGGAAGTAGTCTTCCATTAACTCCATGTATCCTTCATTGCGTGGTGTCCGGGGGCTGCCTATCGAAGGGTCCTGCTCCCCCTCGTCTGCAAACTCGAAGTGTTCCAGGGCGTTGGAGTACATCACCTCCGTGGGACTCGTCCTCCCGCACACATGAGAGGCCATGGCCGATATGTTCTTCGCGTCGTGTACCGTCTTCGGGCCACTGAGAGATCGCGGGTTCTTATTCCTTTTCCTGTCTTCGTTCTCATCGAATCCACAGTCGTCTAGAACGGCACTCTCAGCCGCCCAGTCGGAGAGCTCAGTTTCGGTCAAGGCTAAGGTAGTCGCGTCTCGGCAGGACTCGGAGGACTCAGTCTCAGCGCACATGACGGTAGCACCACTCGCCGTCGCCGCACCAGAGGCTTTCTCATCGGCGTCCTCCGCGTTGCTGGTGACCAGCATCAGGCTATCCAGCTGAATGAGCTCCCCACCCTCATCGTGGACTTCCACTCTTGGGACCGACTGGTTGGGCACTGTCTCTGTGTGAGACGAGTCGTCTTCTGAAAGCGAGTCGGACTCTACTTCTGGCTTTTCCTTGATGGTCTCCGACCTCCAATCCTTACAGAGGAGGGAGTCCCCCTTGGTCAATAAATCGACGGGAGCGTCGCATAGGTTTTTTATTATATCAGGCATAGGTTTTGCCTTCTCAGCCGCCAACTGGAAGGTGAGTATTGGCGTTTGCGCAGGAACTGGGGCGGGATGCAGTAGCTTCTGGAATTCAGTGATGGTCGATCTGAAGGCTTCAAGCTTGGTGTCTATGCGGGAAGTGGAGTCCGACTTCCTCACTGCAGGGGGGGAAGGTTCTCCTAAAAGGTATCTTCTTTTCAGTTCCAAGGCTCGCTTGGTGGCGAGACCGCCGGCGGAACGGGTCCTGCTGAGGGGATACTCGTGTGGGGGCGGCGGTGGAGGCGCCTCGGTGACCAGTATCGCGGGGGGCAAAGGCGCCGGGCACTCCTCCCTCGCGAACTCGCTGTCGGTAGAAACTTCTGTGGCTGATGATACCTCTTCGTCACTGGAATCGCTTTCCTCTTCGGACTCCACCTGTTTCAAGGATTATTAAGATACAATTTTCAAACAAGCGCAAAATAACAGCACGACTGCGTTATCCGACCGTCCCTATATACACAGAGGGAAATTTTGGGTGCCGCACCGAAGCGCAAAGGTGTGACAGATTCAAAGTAATACACGAAGGACTATCTATATCTGGTGCACTTAGTCTATGATATCCAAAGCTGATTATTGTCAATAGTAGTAGACTATCGAACAAACATTTTTGTAATATTGAATTAAGCTTATTATTTTCCATTTCACTAGTTCAAGGGAGTGAAAGGTGAACAAATGAAAGAGACAATAACTATAGGTCGGGTCACACAATGAGGTCAAGCAGACGGCTCTGCCCTCTAGACACAATTGCTTTCTACTGACGTTTACGCTATTTTCCGCAACTAATGTCATTGTCATACAATGGATAGCGTGAGCGAGAACAATAGAAAGGGATTTCGTCTAGGGCTGGACCGAGACAAATGGAGGGAGCTCCATCAGTTACACCAACAAGAGTCGTTCTCTTAGAGTTAAGGAGAATTAAGCTTACGAATTAGTTCATATCTCATTAAGCAGTTATCTCGCAACCCGTTTATGAATATTGCTATTCAGCCGGGATGCGCGCTCCACACTAACTTACCGTCCGGTCGATAGATGGCAGTAAACAAGATTTTTACATACACCGCATCGATAAAAAATATAATATTTACATAGATAATGGAATCAAACAAATTATTTACATCCACACATGAGACAATAGGCGAGTACATATGATTGTGATCGCATTAATTATATATAAAAATAATCACGAAATTTGTTTTTTTTATTTATTATGAAATCACAAAAACATTTACTCACAATAATATATATATATATATATATATATATATATATATATATATATATAAATATATAATGTAATTATCATACTTATAATACATGAGGTTAAAAGCTTTTACACAACAAAATATAAGTACTAGAACATAGATATATACATACATACATAGGTGAATATATAACATTAGAAAACATGAACGCCATCGCATATAGAAGCAACTTGCTGTCTTATCCAAAAACAAAACATAATGGTATCTTCGCGCAGTATCTTGTCTATGGTATCATTATCAGTTCAACTGAATTGCCATTTTACAAACTCCTGCGCATTACGATAAAATAGCAAGTGTTCAGACGGTAGTTAGTGTGGTCACTCTTACCGCGCCGCCTTCGCCGCCTGGGTTATGTCAAGCTCTCGTTACAAATGGTGATGATGGTGATGTGATAGTCACGGTGATGGTACAATTACGAATATGCATCTTGTAAAAATGCACAGAGTTTGTTTTGATGATTTGAGATTTTTTTGCTTCCATAGGGGACGCAATAGTTGAAACGTGTTTTCTTTAATTTTTCACCCAGGCGAAGCTGGGCGGGACAGCTAGTACTGAATAAAATATTTTTTTTATTGAATGAATTGAATTAACGAAATGGGCGCATGACAGACGGAGCGGATGTTGTCGGCGGTTCATCGGCGGCGCGGCGTGCGCGCACCTCCCTAGTCCCCAAGGCCCCTAGGCCCCTAGGCCCCTAGGCGACCGCGCAGCGCGGTACCTCGCTGCTGTCGGTAGGCGGGCGGGCCTCGGCGGGCACTTCCCGCCGGCGGGCTTCGCGGGCGGCGCGCATGCGGGAACACGACTCGTTGCCCGACGACTCCGCCCCTACACACACATACACACACCTCATACACTTATATCCATAAATTATATAGATATATAAAAACACTGCTTTTCTTTCTAAATGCATATGTATAATATGCCCATAAATATAATTGAAATGTCTGTTTGCAATAACGGAAAAAAATGCTAATTATAAAAATTGCAATCTGCTTGTAAACAATTTCTTTTTTTTAATAAATATGAATGTACATATATGCGGTACGGATAACAATACACAATTTACACATTTGCATGCTGTCTGTCTATGTGTTACGGCTAATCTCCGAAACTCTCAATGGCAACTAGCCATGTGCTATATGGTCTAAATAAAGTACTACCGCTCGACTCATTAACTCTAAATGAAATGTTTTTTGTAACGCTTTCACGCATTAACTATTCCACCGATGATAATAAAACTTCATACAAGTTGGGGGCTGTCCATTAATCACGTGAGGTTTGAAAGGGAGGGGGGGAGGTTTTCGAAAAAAACACGAAATATCGCATGCCGGAGGAGGGGTATAGTAAAATATCACGTGTACTTATTTTTTCGTCAAACGTGTGATTTCTAAACCACCAAAAAGCGGCGTGTAGTGTAACCCTTCTGTATAGACATTTTTATAATAGTCCTTAATTTTCAAAAATAAATAATAATAATAATAATAATAATATAATATATCCTCACGCCTTCCCACACGGGTCCCCGAAGGGGTAGGCAGAGGTGTATAGTATTTAAAAAAACTATTTTAAGGTTCTTTGGAGGTACTAAAAAATACACGTGGTTTTTGGTGGGGGGTGGGGGGTTAGTCGTAAACCTCACCACGTATCACCATGGGGGAGGGTAGGGTTAAAAAAATGTTCAAAAAACATCACGTGATTAATAGACAGCCCCTTGTAAGAGGTAGGCGAAATACTGTTATCGTTTAAACTTCGTTGTAAGCAACATACCATCGTCGGAGTAATCGTCGTAGCCAAATGAATCGTCCGAGAAGTAGAGGCTGTGGGGCACGCGAAGCTGGGCGGCGCCCGGGGGCTCCGGCGAGTGCTCAGGCTCGTTGTCACTGTCCGCGGCGTCCGTATACTCGTCCGAGCTCGACTCATCCACCTCACTGACAAAAGAACACCACCCGAATACAATCAACCGCTATCCATACATATATATGTCGGAGATATTACGATAATTTAACAATAATTAGTAACTCTTTTGATATTTGTCGTAGATTACGATAATTTAACAATAATAAGTCACTCAGTTGATATTTGTCTTGATTTCAATAATTAGTAACTCAATTGATATTTGTGTCGAACACAATAATTTGTAACTCAATTGATATTTGTAGTCTGTTACAATAATTGAATACCGTCACTCAATTGATATTGTTATAACAGTGGAGTGTGAACGCCGTGACGTAACGAGTCACGTGTTCGGAATCGCTTGGAGGGAGAACTGTAACACTATAAATGTTGGAGAGCGATGATTCTACACACTTGATTATAGAGAGCGATACAGTTCGGTCATGGCCTCACCTAGGCATTATTGCGCGCGCATTTGCACGGATTATTTTGTTATGCTAATTTATCTATTGTAATATGTGATAAGCTTGATTGTGATAAGTGAAATTTTACTTGCCAAGTGTTGTCACAGTGTTTGTTTTGTTTCACCGTAAAGGTTTGCTTGTTTATTTTTGTTTCTAGGATATATACATGTGTGTGAAAGAATGCGTACCTAAGGGCTCCAGCACCCGAGGTCTCGGAGGCGAGGAAGTTCCTATCAGTCCACTCGTCCTCGTCAATCTCCCTGGCGCCGCTGTCGGAGAGCTCCAAGCTGATGCGCTCCGGAGTGGCCGTAGCTTCGATGCGCGCCTGCTGCGTGCTCACCGCCGCCACCGCGTCGGGTACACTCACCCCCGAGTGGCGGAGGCAGACCAGCCTACTGCCGTAACGCTCCATCGTGTAGTTCCTGAGTATATTACAGGACTTCATGAAACAAGGCCATCACACATGTACATGTACAAGAAGAGTATTCGATACAGACGAGCATGTATGAATCTGATGAATGTGCATGAAGCTAAAGAGTCTGTGAATGCCGTAAATCTATGTATATAACTCGTGGCATGCTCGGTATGTGTACACAGGTGTCGCATATCCCTCTTTATTTTGTGGGAATTTAAGAATTTATGGAGGTTTTTACGACGAATAAGATACATAAAATTATTTATAAGTTCATAAAATTCTTCGTCATAGATAAACTCAAACTATACTATTACAATACACCTGTGTTTCACCACACAATGTTGACATAATATGTAAAACATTTAATATACCACTATTTAGAAACTACTTGTGTTCCTGTTATTGAAAAGAGAGAGACGGTCGCACATCTCGCTCACTTTCATTGTAACTGGGCGCGGCTGTCGAATTCTACTTATTCTTCGCACAATGAACATGCATTCTATTTGAAAATCTCCAATTGTCCAAATTTTGAATTACATGATTTTTTTATTATTATTTATTATGTTTGTTGTACGAATCAAATTTTAATATGTAGGTATAGGAATAGAAGAGCAAGACATTCGAAATTTAAGCTGCTATACAAAGGTAGTTGTTTAATTCCTCACCCTGGCCTGAGGACAGCTTTGCACACGGCGCACCGGAAGCAGGCTCTATGCAAGTGCAGGCCATCAGCAGTTACACCTTCGGCCGCAAATACCCGCGTGCCGCACGCCGCACATTGCATCCCTGTCGACGATGGACCGCGCCAGCTTTTCTTCTGGCAACCCAAAGATTAGTTTGTAAAATAAATCCACTTCTACAATTCAAATGCTTCTTATATTATTGCCATAGTGGTTGCGTAATTCGGGCAATGGTGATGGCCGCCCCCAGTTTTGTTGTACAGTGATTAGTCACCGAACTTTATGGATAAGGAAAAATCGTGAAGAAACCTGGATACGTTTAAAAATAAATTCAAAGACGTATGTATACCTCAACGTCCTTGAGAAGCGGCGATGGACATACCATCTGTCACGTTGGCACCTAGAGAGTACATACATCTCCGGAGAAAAGTGGGTGTGTGGGTACTACCTACACGCCTTCTATCACCTTAGATTGAAAATTCTAATCACCAAGAAAAATATAATTTTGGTAGTTTCTCTGACCTCGTCTTTGGGCACAGCAGTTTTGGCATCGGGTTCCTCCTTCCTGACAAACTTGGTGGCCAGACTCGCCACCTTCTTGGTGCCGTGGTCGGGCCTGCCCGAGTCGCGCAGCTTCTGATCGAGCTTGTTAAGAGTCTCGTCAATCTCTCCCCACTTCTCCTCCATGCCATCGCCTTCCTTGAGCCGGCGTTGGCGGACTAGGAACTGAAAACATATATCTTTATATATATAATTCTTCTATGAGTGTGTATGTCACTGAACTTCTCTCAAACGACTGGACCGATTTTGATGAAATTTTTTGTGTGTGTTCAAGGGGATCTGGGAATGGTTTAGATTCGCAATTGGACCCGATAGGTGGCGCTGCGATCGTGTTTCAGGAAATTTAATTTTTCTACCAAGCGAAGCTGGGCGAGACAACTAGTAAAAATATAATATTATACTAGCTGTCCCGCGCAGCTTCGCCATGATGAAAAAGTAAAAAAAAAATGAGTTTTATAAAATCCGTTCTGACCTCTACGCCGCGTGAGGAATAAAAACTCCTACCAAATTTCAAGACAATCGGCCTTATAGTCCCTGAGATTTCGTGATGAGTGAGTTCACAAATGGGGTCTATAATATATATATATATATAATAAATAGTTTTATCCTCGAGAATACTTAGAAGTAATGTATAAGAATATAACCCTAGAATAAAACCCTAATTCTACTAGGGTAAGGTAGGGTATTTTAAGGTATATTAAGGTATATTTTAGGGTATATTAAGGTAGGGTAAATATTCCTATATTATATTCTTTATTTACAATATTTACCAAAAACAGTTGTTATTCCTATACATATGATTAAATTGGGTAAACCCATTAACCCCTTACGTTGGTTTGGATAAAGTTATAAAAAAGACGCACTCAACGATGGAAACGTCAAGAGTACTAAAATGGCATGTATGAAGAGACTGATGAATATGGATGAAGTAGAGAACTCTCTCTGACTACGGCCTAATTCGAAAATGTTATTGTACGATATTACCAACTATTGTTTTTTTTTATAAAGTTACCTATTTTATCATGAATCAAAGCAGGTTTATTACAATCACATAAGGGCTTAGGACAAGTAACCTGGATGTCAGTGTGATAAGGGTATTATTAATATTTGAAATCCCTTAATATTATATTATTTAATTTATATAATACTAGTTGTCCCGCCCAGCTTCGCTTGGGAGAAAAAATTAAAGCCACGGACCCAGTGGCGCCACCTATCGGGTCCAATTGTGAATCTAAACCATTCCCAGATCCCCTTGAACACACACAGAATTTTAATTTCATTAAAATCGGTCCAGCCGTTTAGGAGGAGTTCAGTGACATACACACTCACAGAAGAATTATATATATAAAGATAATAATTTACATGATGTAATAATATTATATGGTGAAGGAAAACATCGAGAGGAAACCTGCATACGTCTGAGAAGCAATTCAAAGGCGTATGTATATTCGTACATGAGTAACGGCGATGGACTCGCCATCTATCACGTTGGCACCTAAAATATATCTCTGGCGGAAAGTGGGTGTGTGGGTACTACCTATACACCTCTGCCTACCCCTTCGAGGACCCTTGTGGGAAGGCGTGTTGATATATTATTATTATATAATTTATAGTTGGCCCAACCTGCTCACGGTCCCACTTGGGCACTTTTTCAGCAGTCTTAGGCTCGGGCCTCCCCATTCTGTTCTCCATGATCTTGCGTTCTATCTCTTTCAGGTTCCAGTCGTCTCTCTCTATCTTGCCCACGGAGCGCATCAAGTCCTTGGGCTTGGACGACTTGGGGGCTGCGGCGTTTGTTGAAGAGCCTGACAGCTCCGCGGCAAGGCGGGCCACGCGAGCGCCTCTGCCTCGGGGCCTTCCCCCACTCACGATGCGACCCTCCTCCTACACAAGCGACACATACATCATCATTTTTATCTAACTTTTTTTAACTTATATAGGTTATATTTGACATAAACGTGGATGCAATATTTATCTGAAGTATCCGATCTCAATAATATTAAAAAGCCTTTTGTTTAGGTTATAGGCTATAATCATTATGCTACCGCCCAAGGGAGTAATAATATTCTATATCTATACATACATAATATGTATTATAATATAATAATATAATGAAAATAGCGAAAGAGGTACGTATGTCTAGAGAGAACTGGCGCTCTATACTCTCTGCCTACCCCGTTAGAGACTCGGCGTGATGATATGTACCTACTTATGTATATATAATGAAAATTAATTAGTAGAGTTTAGCTAAAGCACGGTCGCGGAGCAGGAAGAATTTCGTACAATGACCTCTTTACCTACTGACAGTGGTCACAAACATTTTTATATGTGTGGTTTGCATGAAATATTTGAAGGATAGAAAAAAACTAGCTTATTAAATAAATTATTATTAAGTATTTTGTTAAACAATAAACTCTTCAGACATTCCATTACTTTTATTTATAACAATTTTGCAATAATATCTCAATATAAAACTGAATCACAGATGTGTTATTCCTCTGTCGTGGTCGAGTATCGAGTGGCGTCATGTCTCACGCCGTCATTTTGGTACCAACGCACCCGAGCGGCACCGACTGCTCCCGAATACTCCCGAGTTAACTGAAACAGACAGAACAGAGGGGCAGACAGACCAGAGGTATCAAAATCGTCTTAAAATTACCAATTTGGTAGAAATAAAAAAATCATAAATCCGAATCCGATTCTCAGATTCACTAAAGTGTGACATTTTTCTTTTCTTCCGCGGAGAAACAAACTTCTTGAATGGACGCGAGGTAGACGGCACTGGTTCCATTTTAAAACAGTAAATTAAACTTAACAAATCAACGAAACCACTTAACAATTAAAACAAGACAACAAAAACTAACAAATAACAACAAACTAAGATAAATGTGTTTCAAAATTGAACGAGCACTAACGCATCCCAAGATGGAATGTCGTTAGTTATTCAAAAATTTTAATTGCGACCAAAACACCAGACGCAAGCAAGAACAAACCTTACGGTCTCAATTAAACGGTTTTCAATCCCTGGCGACAGCGGTCATTGCATCTGTGCGAGCGAGACGCATTATATTTACGCGGGAGTGACAGAGATGGGTAATAATAGGTCATTGTACGAAATTCTTCCTGCTCCGCGACCGTGCTTTAGTTGGGCACACGTAGTGAGAAATAAAAGTTGAATTCGAATATATTGTATTCATAAAACTTTCCTGAAAATCACTGATGGCGAAAACCGCGTCGAAGTTAGTTCAGTAGTTTTAGGGTTCACGGAATTATAAATGAACGCGTAAAAACTTAGTTATGATAAAAGTAACATCACAATTGAAGTAAGTGTTGATAGCTTTATGACTGTCCATTGATCAACGATAATATTGTTTCCCATTAAGGCACATTAGTTGTCCGGTAAAGTTAACACTTTAATTTGACATTACGCTGAGTTCTATTGATTCAACACCGAAGACTCATTGGTTTCTGTCTTTGTAAAATTATTCGTTTTAAATCTATAAAAAAAGAGCCGTGGTGGCAGAGTGGTTCGAGCAGTTGCCTGCGATCGCAAGTTCGAATCCACCAAATGAGTTTGAGTACCAATGAGTTTTTCTGAATTTAAGTAGGTACAGTGATAAGTCACACCACGAGCTTTACGGTGAAGGAAAACTTCGTGAGGAAACCTGCATACGTCTGAAGAAATTTAAAGGCGTATGTATAGTCGTGCTTGAGTAACGGCGATGGACTCGCCATCTGTCACGTTGGCACCTAAAATATATATCTGGCGGAAATGTGGGTGTGTGGGTACTACCTATACACCTTTGCCTACCCCTTCGGGGACCCTTGTGGGAAGGCGTGAGGTTATTATTATTATTTTAAATCTAATTACTGACAAAAGCATAACTTCATGATCACTCAACGAAAAGACAAATTATATTATCGTTTCAAAATGAACTTGTCATACTTCAGTGCACTCATACAAACAAATGTATCTTTTTTCTGTACGTATCTATTTTTATATTAGTTAAAAAACTCATGTTAGTGGAACACGTGTAAATAGGTAAATAAACAACCCATATATCGGAAAGTGATAGTTAAGCCGTCGGCGTAAGGTTTAAAGTCATGCAACACACGCACTCGATCCGCTCGCTGGAGGGTATCGTCGACCGTATGCTTCGAGACGTCCGAGAGAGCAGTGGTACACTAAATTCCGAAACTAGGGATGCCACTTCGGAAAAAAATATCGAATCGGGCCATCTGAAACTCGAATTCATTTTCCAAACACCTCTTCGTCGCAAACATACGAGGCAATGTTTTCAAACATTCGTTATTCAAGCTTGTTTAAATAACATGATAGTCTTTGTCATGTGAGCGTTTAATTTTAGGGAATCAATTCTTATGTATATATCGGATTTATCACTGTTAATAATAAACTAATTTAAAGATGAAAATAGAAAGTGTACCACCGCCCCCCATCGCCCCCCCCCCCCCCCTAGTCACCCTAGTAAGGCACGTCATGCAACACACAGCTCACATAGTGCTGCAGTTTCCTCTCGAGCTTGAGCACGCGTTCGCCGAACTGCGGCGCGCTGGCTCTATACTGCTGTAAGCCGTAATCGTTCTCAAGATCTGCAGACGAAGCCACGTCCAACCTCGGCTCCGTGGCTAACATTTGCAAGCTTTTCTCGAATCGTTGTCGTGTAATTTCCCGTGCTGCTTTCCTGCGCCCACCGCTCTTGGGCCTTCTAGCTTCAGCGTTTCTCTTCTGCATAATATCTGACACTCTTTGCATCCGGAATGACATCTCCCCAGTGTTCTGTCTTTGTGTCTGCCTCTCTTCCAGCGGTCGTGCCTTTTGTCCTTTGATCAGGTCTACCATCTTCTGTCGCCTCAGCGCCATCTCCGGATTACCGATTGTTTCCGTCCGCTTAGTGCGGTCCGAACTGGGCGTGTCCCCTCCCTTGCCTTCGATAATCTCCGCCATTCGCTGCATACGCAACGCCATTTCCGGGTTGCCGCCGGAGCCGGAACGTACGGATCTCGGTTCTGGACTGGGGGTGTCTCTGCGCTTGTGTCCTTCGAAAAGCTGTGCGATGCGCCTCGTGTTTGGAACTTCAACGGATCCAATTGAGTTGGAACGCGTTTGTAGAGGCACTGGGCTTTGGGACAATCTTGTCCTTTGGCTATCGATCACTTCGGATAACCGTCTCCCCTTCTGAGGCAGCGGGCTTTGAGAAGACCTCGATAGGTTCTTCTCCAAAGATGTGGCCCGCGTTTGTTCCTTCTTGGTGTCTACTTTGACGACGGTCGCGTCGGTGTCCGCCGAGTCATCTTGGAATATATCCGAGAAATCTGTCACTTTAATAGTGTCAGCATCGAGTCCCTTGAGTCGCCGCGGTGGTTTGATTGGCTTTACTTTCTTTTCTTGAAAAAAGTGGGCTAACTTCGCCTTATCCTGGTTGAGGTTAGTGGTGGTCGACCCTTGCAGGAGGTGTGCTAATGAGCTCCTTAGGACTTTAGGATCGGGGGATTCTTCAGGGTCTAGCAGGGCTAAGATTTGTTCCTGCAGATCCTTCTGTTTGTCGATGTGCTGACTATCGTCGGGCACCGCATCGTGCCCTTCGATGAGCCTCGCGAGCTGTGTGATCTCATTAAGGTCTAGTTTGCCTATCTTTTTGCGGATGTACTCGGCGGGGTCGTTACTTACTTGCGGGGTACGAACGGAGCGACGTTTCTTTCTGCAGCTCGAGTGCGACTTTTCTGTGTCCGCGGCGGCTGGAAACAAGATTAATTCAGACTTTTTCACACTTTTGCAAAATTCCTTTTATGCCTTCATTAATGGATGACACAATCGCAATACAACTGAGTTCCTCTGTAATGAAAGACCGAGGCACACTGAGCAGACATAGAGACTCAATGTAATTAAAAAACATTAACAAGTATGTGGCAATGTTCGTTCATTTATTACAAGTTATTAATGTATTGTACTGTTTAACATATTAATAACATGAAAATATTGAGGTCACTACAGTGTCGAGGCACAACGTTTGTACATGATTATTTACTGGGCAATTGTTATACACAACACGTGGGAAAGTCGATGTGTGTAAAGATGTTAAGACAAGATTAAATGTATGAATAAAATCAACAATTAACTCTTATTTTGGAACTTAGTTTCCTGCGTTTTTTTAACACAAGTTTTAGCCATCACTGTCCCCACTGCAGCGGTCACCCTGCCTTATAATAGCTGAATATATGAAAATAATACCGGCAGTATCCGATAACAAATAAACGATATTCTGTTATTTCCCAAAAACTGGGGTTAATGATCCCAAATTACAAAAGGTGGATTTAAAATTATGCGAACAAAGTTATACCTATTTTTAGCTCAGGTCTTTTTTACCGCACTTACATAATAGGAGGATGTGTTATTTAAAATGACTTACTTGCATACACAGAGACTGGATGTTCTATATTCCTTACGTGTTTCTCCTTCTGAATGTTTTGTTTGATCTGTACATTTATAAGAACATTAAAAAGAAAAACAAAATCATCACTGAAATATTGCTTAGTCTTTTCTCTCGCTTGATTGATAGCGATTACCGCCTATGGACACTTGAAACACCAGGGGTAACGCTTGCGCGCTGCCGACCCTGCAGGAATCTTTTCACACCCTTCTTGAACAACATCAGCTCATCAGCTCTCCAGGGAAAACCTCAACGGGGAGTTCATTCCATAGCCTGATCGAACGCGGATATTATACACTTTTGAAACCGTACGCTGCGAGACCTTGTGGTGCGAAGGTATGGGGATGAATTTCCCGTCGATGGCGAGAGGTGCGGTGGTAGTAGGTAGAAATGGACATCATGTCGAATAATTCAATAAAATTATATAAGAGAATTGATACAAGTGTTTATAGATTAAGATGTAAAATTGTTCAGTATGAGCCATTCAGATGAGCTCTGTAAAACTAAAAAGTTTTCCTTTTATCAAACCCCACTCAAGTTACGTGCCGGGAATTAGCAATTGACTCGAACTAGTAAGCGCTTTAAGTTACGCTTGGAATTTCTTATCTAAACCTTTGAACCTTAGCATTGAAAAATAAGATTGAATATTGTGTGTGCGAAGACAGGCAAGGTAAAATAGGCAAGTGTTCCACACAGAGTTCAATTTACGTGCCGGCAATAAGCCACTGACAAACTATAGCGCTGTAAGTTATATTTGGAACAATTTGGAACCTAATTGTAGAAATTATAAGATTGAATATTGTGGTAAAGTACTCTAGTATGAAATCAAATATTCAAATGGAAAACCAATGTTTTTTCTCAGATCAATTACGTGTCGCAATACTATTATAGAGTGTAATTCTATTGATAAAGCTGCCCACAAGACAGGCCCAGCCTAGTGTGGGAGCCTTAGTAATTAATGATTTTACATGTTCTTTTCTGTGAACCGAATGTTATGTACAATTACTGTGAAACTTGTAATATATGGCAATAAACTTACAATTATTATTCTTTATTTAAAATAAATCTTATAAATTACATTTTTATTATTTATACATATATTCAAAAATATAAAATGTAGGGGCCCACCGGTACCGGATCAGGGTCCAAGGTACCGGTGGCTAGGGTCCCAGAGAAAGAATCCTCCTCACAATATGTGCCGTTTCGAGCAGTACCGCTTTCTGCATCAGACACTTGATCCAACCATCTAACGAGAGCCTCTTGAGGTGTTGGTCGAGGCTCTTTGCCATTATTACAATTATTGTGTGTGCCGTGTAGTAGGCGTGTTGATGCTGTTATTACCTGATGAAAGACATCAGTCTCATGGTGCACGTGAGGAACTTCCCCCTTGAACGCGTTGTACACTCGCGCCAGATACGTGCGCAGCTTGGCGTCGGGAACGTCGCGCAGCGTGCCGCCCGACGAGAACAGGGCTATGCCTGCATTGGACCAACATTAGCGACAATTACTAACGTCGTCACGTTAAAAAATAATTATAATTTAAATAAAGATTTTTTATTTTAAACGTCGTCACGTTAAATATTAATTGATAGATTTTTTTTTTCAGGAACAAAGCTTATCCTATTTGTTGATCCAGC
The DNA here is from genome assembly GCA_945859725.1 of Drepana falcataria. Classification (NCBI taxonomy): domain Eukaryota; kingdom Metazoa; phylum Arthropoda; class Insecta; order Lepidoptera; family Drepanidae; genus Drepana; species Drepana falcataria. The sequence goes on from OX243921.1 coordinate 10,335,646, forward strand.
TAATAACTTTTCTCTGTCCCACGACCCTGCCTCACAGTCTTTCGCATCCCACTAATAGCAGCATAAATTTCATGCAAAAACAACCAACACTAATTGGAATTTGGCACAAGTTCATTGTTAGATGAATGTTGTACACAATATATGGCTGTTTTATTCCCGGTTAAGTAGCAAAAGTTCCCGTTACACACGCTACGAGACAATACAAAAACAGAACAAAAATCTACCACACACATACACATCACGCCGAGTCCCTCACGTGGTAGGCACAGAGTAAAGCGCCAGTTCTCTCCAGGCTGACATACCTCTTTCGCTTCGTCCACATTCATCAGTCTCTTCATACATACTCGCCAGTTTGGAGTACTCTTGAGCATAATAAAAATCTACATACGTAGTATGTATGTACATTTTTATTAATAGTAAATATAGTACAGTTCGTGGTACAAGTAGGATCATCGCGCTCACCAAACTCGTGGTGTAGTATGTGGTACACTGCCCGGGTGGGAGACCCTGTGGGCACCAGGTCGGGGCGATACCGGCGCAGCAGTTCCGTCAAGGCAGCCGGGCCTACCGCCGCCCGCACACCCGGCTCGGTCCAGCCCACCCACGACGTCAACACGTCTTCAGACACTTCCAGTTCTGCACCGAACAACGGTCACCAGTTTATCATAACATACCACGTAAGTTTGTGGTATATCAAGGGTAGTTGGAGTTCACCCCGGGAGAGATATTATCACACGTGTGGTGACTTTACGCTAGGATGCAATACAAGCGTCAACTTCAAAGCTATGTGCCACTTGCCTAACTATTAGTAATAATGGTTTAGTTTCGAATGTCAACTTATATTAGTGTAAGTAATATTTTCAGTGAAGGAACATCAAATATGTATGTATAGTTGTGCTTGAGAAGCGGCGATGGACTCGCCATCTGAGCGGGCACCTCAAATGTATCTACGGCGGAAAGTGGGTGAGTGGGTACTACCTATACACTTCTGTATAACAAGTCCCGCGTTCCGCATGTTGGTAAGCGATTGCCGCCGCCTATAGAACCTTAGCCACAGCAACGTGTGGCCGGGTCTTATAGTACATATATAATCATATATGTGCTTAAAAGGAGCGCGTAAGTGGAATTCTCGACCAATTAGATCAAAAGGCAGATATATAGATAGATATACACCAAAACCATGATTGTGGTATCAATAATGTATATATATCCTCACACCTTCCCACAAGGGTCCCCGAAGGGGTAGGCAGAAGTGTATAGGTAATATGTATAAGTTTGTCAAATTATAAGGATTTAGTAACGACAGACAGAGTAAAATTATGTCATTAAAATTAAGAAATTGTTAATCCAAATCTCATTGTAAGTGAACTTATGTAAGTGTTTATGAGAATAAATTCTATAAACCTATACCCACACACCCACTTTCCCCCAGAGGTATATTAGGTGCCAATGTGACAGATGGTGAGTCCATCACCGTTACTCAAGCACGAATTATGGTAACTAGACAATGATATATTTATATATACATATATATAAATAAATAAATACATCAATAATGCATATACTTTTATATGCGTTGTGGCAAAAAGTTGCTTTTCTAAAACAAACAGACCCTTTAATTTATTTATTTATTTATATGCTTTATTGTACACCATATTTAATCAAGACAGAACATCATAGACAGACAAAGTACAATTGGCGGTCTTATCGCACTCGGCGATCTCTTCCAGACAACCTTTGGATGGAATATATTGATATATAAGTAATTTGGTAGTTGAAAGTGTACGGCATCTTATTAAGTAATAATTTTGTGTATAATATTATACATATATACATATTATATACATATACAAATATATATATACATACAGATATATATACGATACAAATATATTTATTTATAATATATATATTTTTTAATGTTCCTAATCAGCTTAATCAGTTAATAAATCGAAGTTTCAAACAAGTGTTGTATAGGACGTACCTCGTCTCCGTTTCCTGGCAGAAGGCGCGGCGTCTAAAGGCAGAGGCTCGTCCGAGTCGTAGAACGCGGTGACGCGGTGCGGGCTCACTGCGGTCCGGTTGAGGTTGGGGTATCGGGTGCCAGGGTCCAGGGTGTAGGCGCCGAAGTCGCGGTGGAGGTTCTCGGGTGTCGTTTGGGCTGAGGGTGAAGGCATGACATACATCATTGTTCAAACGGTGCGAGCGCAGAGAAGAAATTTTTGGTGCCAACAAGGCAGATGTCGAAAAAAGTGTATTTGGCGAGTGTAAATGAAAATGTTGGAAGGGGTAGACCTAGGCGGACGTTTCGAGACCAAATCAGGGACGTCTTGAAAAAAGGTCAGGTCAAGAGTACCCTAAACCGAAGATCATGTGAGAAGGGAATAATGAAAGTGGACGAAGTGAAACAAGTATGTAAGGATTGTAGCAAGTGGAAATAAGTGGCCTACCCCTAAGCGAAAGAGGCGTGATTATATGTATGTATATATGTAACATGGTAAATGGCGAGTCAGCGTGATATTTATACCAAAAAGATCGCCGTCCACCTTATGGTAAGCGGGTACCGCTTATAGAAGCTTGCAACAGGTGTATCGATCGCGCGCTACAACAACGCATTATATGTATGTAAAGTAATTATAACCTCCTTACATTACATACCAATAATTTACTTAATTTGATTTTGAATGACAGTAATGCACACGTATGTATGTTAAAGAAAGAACTTACCCAGCAGGCGATATATACTCTCCCTCTCGGCAATGACCTCCAGGGGGTGGGGGGAGGGGCTGCCCCCCCAGGCGCGCACGGCCCACGAGGCGTCCAGGGCGGAGAGGAACCCTCGCGCGCAGCCAGACCCCGTCGGCCAGAACGGCTCCAGCAGGCTGTCTCCTACTAACTGGCAGAGGAGGCGCCGGCCGTGCCGTTCATATACCTGCCGAAACAACTATGGTTACACTATGTTCTCTTACAGACCCCTATTGGCCGAGTAGTTGCCTATAATACAAAATTTGCAAGTTCCAATCCCGACTTACAGATATGTAAGTCTAGAGAACTGGCGCTCTATACTCTCTGCCTACCCCGTTAGGGACTCTCTATGATGATATGTATGTATGTATGTATGAATCCCGACTTTACCTATGAGTTTTTCTGAACTTAAGTACATTGGTTAGTCAGCTTCACGGTGAAGGGAAACCTACACACGTTTGAGATGGAATACAAAGACATATGTAGGTATAGTCGTACTTAAGTACACGCCTCTGCCTACTCTTTCGGGACCCGTTGTGGGAGGCGTGAAGATATATTGTAAATATTATTTTTCGTTTTATTTCTTACCTTAATTGATTACACTTTTTTTCAAGTATAAAAAAACAAACCTTTCCTTTAATATAGCCTATGTTTATAAACACTGGTTTTTAGCAATTCTTTCACCATTAGGAATATATATAATTAGTATTAAGAAGGGCTCAGATAGTTTGGATACTGACCATGCTCGCGTTCTCGGCGGCGTACATGGAGGTGAAATCGAAGAGGGCCACGTCAGGCTCCCCGTAGTGGTTGAGGGCGAAGTCCCGCAGCGGCAGCCGCCCGTCCGTGGAGAACCGCGCCGCCTCCTGGGCGTAGCGCATCAGCGCCGCGCGGTCCACGTTCTCCACGCTCAACAGCCGGGACACTTCCGTCATATCCTTATACATACATTCACCATTAAAACATATATACAACTAATAATATTACCAGAAACATCTACTTCACATCGAGAGGAAACCTGCATACGTCTGAGAAGAAATTCAAAGGCGTATGTATAGTCGTGCTTGAGTAACGGCGATGGACTCGCCATCTGTCACGTTGGCACCTGATATACCTCTGGCGGAAAGTGGGTGTGTGGGTAACCTATACACCTCTGCCTACCCCTTCGGGGACCCTTGTGGGAAGGCGTGAGGATATATTATTATTATTATTATTATATATACAACTATGTGTAACTATGAACAAATTTAAAAAAAGGTGAGTTTGTTTCACCGATTCATCTCCTGACGTCATCGATGCCTGACGTGTATATTGTCTTGGAAAAGGTGGTAACTGGTTTTTTTATTTAGTAGGTATGTGACGTTCAATAAGTGTTCCCTGTGCCCTTTACGTTTAATAAAAAAAAATAATTTGATATTGTACGTTGCAATATTTTTGCGTGTAACGCGTTGCGTGCTGAGTAACAAACATATATTGAATCTTTGGTAGTAATAATATTAGTATGATATATCTAGTACTCACATTCAAAAGCACTCCTTTATCCAACAAACTGTGTTTCTTTGCGGTCATGACGAAATAGTGCGTGTCGTCTTTGTAGTAAACTATATTCTCGAGGTCAATGCCGGTCACCTCGTATAGCTCCTTGAAGAACTTCTGGTTGAATATGAACGCCACGCCGCTTATCTCAGGCACCTGCGAGAGAGAAACCGGTCAGCTACGTAGTGTAAGCACATTACATCTAATATTTTGCGCTTATACCTGACGGACGACTGATCTAGTGCACAGAGCACCTAGCTGGGAAGATGTCGCCAGTTTGATTCCCGCCAAGGGCAGATTTATAGCACGAGTACATATTTGTATTTGAACTAAGACCCACAAAGGTCCCCGAAGGAATAGGCAGAGGTGTATTTCCTATACACCTCTGCCTACACATAGTACACTACATACACATAGTAGGTAGTTTCCGTCAAAGATATTTATAATTTTAGGTGCCAACGTGACAGATGGCGAGTCTATCGCCGTTACTCAATAACCTATCTGTATAAAAAATAAAATAACCGCCGTGCGTTGGATTCGCAAAAGCTGGATAGCGGCAGTGCAGATATTTAGTCACTTTTTTGTGTGCATGGACCTCTGGATGGTTTAGACTCACAATTGGACCCGATAGATGGCGCTGCGAAAAAGTTGGCTGGACGCCTAGTCTGCCTATATTAGTTAGTATGTACATCATTCTAATTCTATTAGTCTAGTTGCAATAGTACAAGCTTTGCTTACTTTCGGACCAGGTTCATTTCAAAAGGTATTCATTAGTTATTAATTTATATACTGTGACTACGCTTGGTTCCAAGTTTGCCTTGGAACCAAGCGTAGTCACAGTATATAAACGAGATACGGTGGTCTGCATGCTAACAGTTGCGGGTTTGATGCCTGCTCACAGATATGTGTGAAGAGCATACCTGTAGTAAGTAATAACATTTACATATATATTTATGTTTATCGGTCACTGTTTTCAGACAGACAATAATATATTTATATTAACAAATGAACATTCTCTTCCTTAAAATGACCCCAATGCACCCTTATATCAGACTCCAGGTTTCAAGGAACCTTCTAAAGAAATTTGATTGTAACCAATATACACAAATAATGAATATTTCTAAACACTGATACATCGACAGTTCAAGCAAACATTCACAACAAAATCAGTACTACAAATTAAGGAAAGATATTATACTCCAAACTGGGGTTGTAACGGAGGCCTACTTAGCGGAGGCGGAGGCGGATGCGGAGGTGAAGAGGTTCGCCTCCGCGGATGCGAAGGTTAACGGAGGCGGAGGCGGAGGTGAAATTTGTTGGGAAAATATAAATAAATTTATGATTAATAGAGTCAGCAACATTTATTTATACTATGTGTACAATTGTACAAACATGTTCATGATTCATCTTAGTAATCAAAATTGACAAGAGGCAAATTATATTTTACGAACAAAAGCTTTGCGGCTTTTGATAGATTATTTATATTTTATATATTTATATTTTAGATATGACTCCGCATAAATTGCGGAGGCGGATGCGGAGGCGGAGGTTAAATTCTTTGCGGAAGTTCCGCAGTAACGGAGGCGGAGGCGGAGTTCCGTTACAACCCTACTCCAAACATGACACAGGAAGACAAACGGGACTGTGCGCTGAAAGAGTAGGAGTGTGAATAGAGGTGGCCTTTAGTAATAATATATCTTTACGCCTTTCCTTCCCGTAAGGGGTAGGCAGAGGTTATCACGTTTCATCAGATAATTATGACGAGTTTCACGAGAACTTGTAATTTCTGTGTTGCAGACGACTGCTCGAGCCACTCGGCCACCATGCCTATTTAGGCGTTTAATAAAACATCTTTACTTGATTACAAGGAATTTATTCATCGGATGCGAAGCCAAGTATCAGGCATTCCATATCCGCTTTGATACATTAATTATTTTACAGGTTGAATACATATGCAGTATAATACAGATTATATACATATTAGTCACACCACGAGCTTTACGGTGAAGGAGAACATCGAGAGGAAACCTGCATACGTCTGAGAAGAAATTCAAAGGCGTATGTATAGTCGTGCTTGAGTAACGGCGATGGAATCGCCATCTGTCACGTTGGCACCTTATATACCTCTGGCGAAAAGTGGGTGTGTACATACACCTCTGCCTGCCCCTTCGGGGACCCTTGTGGGAAGGCGTGAGGATATATTATTATTACATATTATATACATATGCATATTTGAGTACCTTAGATTTAAATGTTTTAACATGTAAGAAAGTATATTATTGTCGAGTTATTATAATAAAAGCTATTCTTAGGCAATTATAGGACTTATAAGAATATGTTTGTCAAAACGTTAATATTATATATTATTATTATGCAATATATCCATCACAAAAGGTGCCCCGACAGGAAGCATGGAAGATGTGTCGGCTGTCGTGGCTACCTGACAAATGACTATAAATGATCTATACGCACTATTTATAGGCAAATGCAGGTAGCGCGACGGTCGGCTAGGAGGTATCACCTGGTGTGCCACGAGCCAACACAACTGCTCTTGGAAGAGTCCCTTCAGATAGGCACAGATGCAAGCACATGGGGAATAAAATATTTATAAATGGCGACCAGGCTTGGCGGTTTAAACACTCGTAAAATCCTGTACCGATAGACGTCGAATACAACCCGATTTAAGGATTTTTCCCAGTCTTTCAACCACAGTGAAGCGAGGCGGGACACAACTAGTAGACAACAAATAAAAAAGCATGCACTATACATTGTTATGAAGAGTTCAACGCACTCACCGAAGCCTCCTGCTCAGAATGCCTATTGATGAAGTTGGCCGTGATGGCCATCGCCAGCTTGCCCCGGAACTCTTTGCGCTTGAAGCCGTGCAGCGTGTTCCGTTTGCCGTCTGCACCGAGCAGGGCGTCGAACTCGTAGTGCGACACGGGGTGGTCCGCAGGCGTGACGCGCGCACGCCACCCTAGAGCTACAGAAAAAACCAATGATTAATTAACTCAACAATAGGTTTCAAATACCTAGATCAAATTTGTCGAACACTCGAGGTCTCAAAAATCCATTCTCTTTTTTCTTGAAAACGGAACTGGCGCGCTATATTTATTATGTGATTTCTAATGTATAAGGAATTTAATGGCAATTTGACAAACGTGGCACGGGTCCTATTCCCTCCGGCCGCAACATTTTTATAAGCATATTTATTTCTGTATATATTTAGTACAGACTCCGCCTAGTCTAGGTTCAGTCAACTTTACGTGAGATGTCCAGAATATGTTTGATACTTACTTTCATTATTATCTGTCACAGTCGGCTCTAAGAGCTCTTCGAAACTAACACCTTCGTGAAACTCGACACCCAGTAGTAACGCCACCTGGTCACAAAAACAAATATATTACTAAAACCCGATACATCTAAAACGCTATTAATCCAAACAACGAAGATTCAATATAGATAATGCCATCCACGAAGACGCGCCCCACCAATTTCTAGACGAGGGGGTCGCGGGATGCGGGGCTATGACCCGACTCTATTAATTGTAGTGGGCGTGTGCACTCATAGGTAATCAGTGTGTACCGACAATACTCAAACATTAGTGGAAAGTTGCACACTTACACTATAAACTATAGGGGAGAATAGTAGGGCGCGTCTTCGTGGATGGCACTAGCTATAGACATGTCAAACTAACATAACAATGGACCCCGTGATTTAATTTATAGATTACCAGAAATATATAATAAGAAGTAACTATTCTAAGCATACCCTTTACAATAGCGGTGTAAGTGTAAGACACTAGTCATAATGAATAGATTATTTATTATGGCCTGAGCGAGCACACCTTCATCAATATACACTGCAACTGCCTGATGCTGATGTGATCTATGGAGCCCGCGCAGAACTTGCCGAAGAACTTCTTGGCCCCAAGCGCGCGCAGGTCCTGGATGACGAACGGCCAGAGGTGGAGCACGTTGTTGCGGGACATGCGGTCGCGCTTCTCGGTCACCACCTAAGTTATCGGAAAGACAAGACACATCAACCAACTTACATATATGTATTCAGAATCATATCGCCCATACATTCATTAGATTATGTCTGTCAGAGGAAGCTATCGGGTATATATAGTCGGGTTGATTCTTGTTTCCGTGTGTAACGGACAATATTATTTGTTTACATTTTAATTACCTTTATCAAAATTGCTAAAACTTGTTGTCTCTGCACTCTTTAAATAGTTAAAAACTGTCTTAATAATGTTGGTCCTTCGAGCCAAAAGCAGCTTACCACTTTGGCGCCGAGCAATTGGCACTCGATGGCGGCGCGCAGGCCACACGGCCCCGCGCCTATGATGAGCACTTTGTTGGCCGCGCATACGCGCCCTTTCCCGTACACCTTGTGGTTGGCGCGAGCATCGAACTTCTTGAAGAGAGCCTGAGCTTTCCATGAACTTGATAGCTTTGCCTGTGTAATAACAAACATAAAGTGTGACAATTATTGGTATTACTATTAGCCTTATTGCGTGACGACTTGTATGTATGTATGTATACCTAACAAATATTAAAAATGCGAAAGTTTGTAAGGACGTTTCTTATTCAATGAGGCAATAGATAGTGCCATCCACGAAGATGCGCCCCATTATGCTTCTCTATAGTTTATAGTGTAAGTGTGCAAACATCTACAAATGTTTGAGTATTATCAGTACACACTGATTACCTGAGAGCACACGCACACTACAATTAATAGACTCGGATCATACTCCCCGCAACCGCACCTAAGCCCCAACGATTTCTTTACATTTCCTAAAATTAAGAAAAGTCTTCGTGGTCAAAGGTTCCAGTCTGGTGAAGAAGCAGTTGAAAGCGTCGATTTCAACTCAGCCATTTTGGAGCCCACCCCCACTTTAGAGTGGAATAAATGTTATAATAACTGGCTTGAGCGAATGGAAAAGTGTATTAAGCTACGTGGTTAATACTTTGAAAAAGAATAAAAAGTACTATAAAGTTCTGGTTGTCTTTTTCCTCAAACGATAAAACTTAAAAGGCTTGCCTCGTATTATTTTCTTTTCATATAATGAAAAACACATAATTCACACACTATCGTAATTATTAACATAATCTTGAGTTGCCCCTTTGATTTATAGTCCTTATTGAGATTGTAAACGCTTCATTTAGCTTCATTACGAAGTTGTCCAGGAGGGAGCTCGTGCTTACCGGTTAGTACTTTTTTTCCTATTCTTCTTTTTTCTTTATAAATGACTAGCGACCCGCCCCGGCTTCGCACGGGTCCAATGTAAATACTAATAATATATGTAAACCATCGCGGACGGTGTGGTCCCATACCCAGTAAGATGATGTCAAGTCAATTTAAAAAATCAGAAGAATTTAACACTACAAAACAAAATAACATCCTCCTCATTAAAACAAATAATAATAATAAACAAGGTACTAAAGTATATCATATCAGAATAAGCCACTTCAGTTAAATGCAGAATTACTTAATGTTAACACAGACACACATTTCTCAGTCAAGTTGAGGTAAATAGGTTTCGAATAAGTACGTATACATCTTCTTCGTTACATAGTATAAAAATCAAGTCGCTTCCGCTGTCTGGTCGCTTAAATCGCTTAAACTATTTAACGGATTTTAATGCAATTTTTAGCAATAGCAAAAGGTTTATATATTCAAACATATTGTAGTGCTTAAAAGCAAAAAAAAAACAAAATTTGTAATGTGACAACATACACATTTTTGTGCACTTAAATCAATGGCAAACGCTGGCAAAACCTTACGAGATAGATCAAATGAATGTACTACGGAATTGTACATCTTATGAAGATCGAGGAAAAGTCCGCGATGGTTTACATATATTATTGGTATCTACATTGGACCCGTGCGAAGCCGGGGCGGGTCGCTAGTCATTTATAAAGAAAGAAAAATAATAGTAAAAAAAGTACTAACCGGTAAGCACGAGCTTCCTCCTGGACAACTTCGTAATGAAAGAGCGCGGGTGTACTACTACTGTATTTATACGCGTTTACAATCTTAATGGGGACTATAAATTAAATGGGCAACTCAAGATTAAAGTAATAATTACGATAGTGTGTGAATAATGTGTTTGTTTATATTGAAAGAAGAAAATAATTCGCTATCAGTTAAGTTAATAATTACCTTATGATCTTTAGGTACCTACTCAATAGGGTCGCAGCGAGGTTGGTTTGTTTTCATGCTCGTTGAACGAGTTCACATTGACCACAATGGTACTTTGTGAATAGATATATAGCATAAGTTTCTTATGTTTAATAAGTTATAGTTTAGTATAGTAATTAAGTATATAGTTGGAATTAAGTCCTTAATCTTTCATCGCATTAGGTCTAAAATTCTGGAAAGATGGAAAATGGCCCTATTGAGTCATATAAAAATTGTGTTCCTGAGAAACTTTTAGAATGCAGTTGTCTAACAGTTTAGGATTTCAGTCAAATATATCTATACTAATATTATAAAGCGGCAAGATTTGTATGTAAGTATGTTTGTATTGAATAGGCTCCGAAACCACTTTACCGATTTGAAAAATTCTTTCACCATTGGAAAGCTACATTCACCTTGGGTGACATAGGCTATATTTTCTTTTATAAAAAAGTCTTATGTCTACCCGTGTGAAGCCGGGACGGACTGCTAGCTACAAAGATATAAATGTGAACTTAAAACGGATTTATGTACCTAACTCAATTACCGCCGAACTAAATTGTCTGAAATTTGTCGCAGAGATGGACTACAGTCTGGAATGGGTACATGTGATATATATTATCCCAGAAAAAAAAAAAAAGTTCCTTTGTATACTTAAGCAATTTAACGCGTTTAATACCGCGAAGAACTTCCTTTGTGGCCGAGTGGTTCGAGTCGAGGCCTGCAACACAAAGATTGCAAGTTCGAATCCCGACTGTACCAATTACTTTTTCTGAACTTAAATACAGTGATTAGTCACACTCGCGGTGTGACTAATCACTATATTTAAACTGCTTTTCGGTAAAGGAAAACATCGAAAGAAAAGTAGCAAACGTTTGAGAAGAAATTCAAAGGCGTATGTATAGTCTTGTTAACCTCTTCCTTAGCCTGTGGAAAGGCGTCAAGATATAAGTTTTTTTTTTATATATTTATTTGGTTTGCCAACAGTTTATACACAAAGCTAATATTAAATAATATTAGTCTAAGGGTCTTATGCTAATGTGCTAAACCTTTTACAGGCAAACACCACATGCTTATAGTGCAGGTTTGTAGGCGCAGGCAGGTAAGATATATAGATATAAACTAGTATAACGCCCAACTTCACTCGGGTGACAAAATTAAATACCAACTGTGAATCTAAGCCATTCTCCAATGCACACACACAAATTACATTAAAAACGGTTCACCTGTTTAGGAGGAGTACAGTGACATACACGTACAGTAGAAACATATATATATATATATATATATATATATATATATAAAGATTAAGCATACATACTGCCTATAATATTATATATCATCTCGCCTTTGCGTGACGTCACAACTCTTTACCCTAAGCAAAGCTTGTACTAAAGACAACTAGACAACGATATATGTACACACTTATATGGTTTAATCTACAGTTTAAGGCTCAGTTGTGTGTTTTACTGGAAGGTACGTTAAACACCTTGGTAGTGTAGATGGGGTGTAATAGATAAGTGGAACATCTATGGATCATGGTAGAAGACAATTCGCATTACCACATCGCGCCACCCATCTGCACGCACAAGAATCGCGCGGCACCGAGCCAAAAGCGCAGGGAATTCGAACCTGCGCCGTGCACAGTATTCGGGACAACGCAGTGTTATTTAGGACACTGGGTTATTGTGAGAAGTTCCTGAATATTATGAGGTTGTTGAGAAAAATACTGATGTTTGTTAGACAAAGTGAAAATCTTTGTTAATTGTATGAAATACTTAGTACAAACCTTGTGTATGGTTAAGTGTACTCATAGGAAGTTAAAGGTGTAAAAAAAATTCACAGACCTAGAAACTGGATTGACTATCATCTATCTTAGTCTGAAGGTTCAGAGTAAACGTAGCACGGCTATAAAGAGAATTCAACGGGTCTCTCTTTTTCGAGGTTTAGATAGATGCCAGATAGAAGATCGCAAAAAACTATCCCTAACCGTGCAGACAAAATCCCTTTCTGATAGCGTTCACGCTATCCGATCTATAATTTGTATAGCATGGACATTAACAAAAGTTATCCGCAAATTATGTCATTGCCATACAATGCTAACAGAAAATAATTTTGTCCAAAACAAAATCAAAATATTTTTATTTCACATAGGTCTAGGCATACTTATAAAACGTCGAAAAAGGTGCACGGTTCAGGTTGGTCGTTTCCATGGAGATGAACCGGCAAGAAACTCCATGGTTACTCTTTTCGAATGCTATTCTTTTCTTTTCTCCTGTGTTTCTGCGGTTACCAGAACATGATAGAGTATGTTTCACTTTTTATACACCTAACTATACCCAGTGCAGAGATACTAACGCGCGAAGTATTTCAAGCGCCTATTATAACCGCCAGAGCGAATGTGTGGGTACTGGGTACTATCTATACCTCTCTGGCTACCCCTTCGGGGAGCCTTGGGGTGGAGTGAGCATGTATCATTATTATTCTATTAACCAATAATAGAGGGTGTATTTGTCACGTTAGTAGTGCAAAAGAAGGGTGGAATATTCTACAAAACTCTTCTATGATGAAAGTAGGTTTTTATTGTAATGAACTGTCACTTTACACCACGGAGTATACGAGTAGTAATGAGTTCCATAAAGACATTGCAATGCACCCGAGCGCCGACACGCTCAGCTGCCGTTCCACGCTAGTAAACACCGGTTTGCAATATAATCGTCCAAATTATTTACACTTAAACCATAACCACGCTGAGAAAGTCCAAGCCTTATAGCACAATATTCCTCAGAGGTGTTACAACACCTACATATTTAGAGTCTGCAACGCGCTATAGATGTTGCATGCGCATTAGGAGGCCTGCACACATTCAGTATAATGGCATATTTTTTTGAGTTGTCTCTCGTAGCGGGAATTCAGAGATATTTTTCTACTTAACCGAACAATGGTGAGACCAAGGCCTCAAGCCGGGCATTTTATGGTGCTAAGGAAACCCACCTATGGACACTCCCCGAGTGGTGCGATACGCGGCTTAGAGCGTTCGATTAGCCTAGGGCGGTTAGCGGCGGGATTATTTCAGTGGTGTAAAAAGTGCCTAAGGTTCGCTGTCTTTCAGGAACAACTGCGGTACATACGTCTTTGAATTTCTTACGACGTATGCAGGTTTCTCTAAATACTGAACTAAACTTTGAACCTAAAATATTGACTTTGCTATTGACTCAGCCACTATGATTTATTTATTTGGTCCATTACAAATATTAACATATGTACATAATTACAATTAAACACAAAAAAGAATTACATAGTTCTTAGTCTGAATGCAATTAGTTACCTATTGTTCATATAATTGCTTCAACTATATTTAAGCACCTTCAAAACTTTAATAACCAGAATTCAATGCGTTGTATGAAAAACACTATAGGTACTAAAATATACAATTCAAGTGTCTGTTTGTTATAACAAAATAACTTTATTTTCAATATGTATCCTTACTTAATTTTATACTTACCTTACTTTAATATTATAAATGTGAATGTAAGTTTGTTTGTTTCGCTTTCACGTAAAAACTACTTAACCGATCACCATGAAACTTTGTACGCATACTTTTGGAGGTATTAAAAGTAACATAGGATACTTTATATTGAAAAAATATATGACAGATAAAAAGCAGAACTCGAACCCCACGCGGGCGAAGCCGCGGGCATAAGCTAGTATGCACATAATAAAAAGTGTATATACGATATTAAAGTGTATATACGTAAAGATGAAGAAAGGCATTCTACGTTAGTTTGGGCATAAAGACGATGGAAGGAGGATAATGGAAGAAAAATTTACGAAACAGGTATACTAAGCGAAAGTGTGTGCAAGAAGAGGTAGAGGAAGACCACGTTCCAACTACCTGGATCAAATCGATCGGACACTCAAACACAGGTAGTCTTGGATGTCTTACGTATTTACGTATATATATATCTTAATATATATATATTTCTTGTGTGCGTGTGTATGTGACTGAACTCCTCCTAAACGACTGGACCGATTTTGATGAAATTTTTTGTGTGTGTTCGTGGAGATTCGAGAATGGTTTAGATTCACAATTGGACCCGATAGGTGGCGCTGTGATCGTGTTTTAGGGCATTTACTTTTTTCACCCAAACGAAGCTGGGCGGGACCACTAGTCTTAATATATATATTTCTTGTGTGCGTGTGTATGTGACTGAACTCCTCCTAAACGGCTGGACCGATTTTAATGAAATTTTCTGTGTGTCTTCAGATGGATTTGAGAATGGTTTAGATTCACAATTGGACCCGATAGGTGGCGCTGTAATCGTGTTTTAGGGCATTTACTTTTTTCACTTAAGCGAAGCTGGGCGGGACCACTAGTATCTATATAAATATAAGTAAATATATCGTTATCTAGTTACCACAACATAAACTTTGCTTAATTTGGGGCATGTCAATTTGTGTGGAATTGTTCCAAGGTATTTATTTATATCCGTGAGGGACTCGTGATACGTTTATTCTTAACATCCCAGAATTGTACGAAATAAAAATATAAATTGCATTAAATACTATGTAAAGACAAACAACAATAACCTTTGGAATGTCATTATAACCGTGTCATTGTGATAACGTATTTATGTCGAAAACATAATGCGTTTAAATTTAACTTTGATGTAGTCCACAGACATCATAAACTGATGTATTGCTTATAGGGTCGGCAACGCGCGAGTGATACCCCTGGTGTTGCAAGCGTCCATAGGCGGCGGTAACCGTTTACCATCAGGTCGACCGCAATGCTTGTTTGCCACCCATGTGGTATAATATATATATATATATATATATATATATATACATACTGATATTGACAGGCCGCCTGGCACGATGGTTGTGGCCCTGACATATGTATGTAGTTGCCGGTTTGATTCCCTATGAGCATATTGCTAAATCCCGACTTTAGCAACGTGTTTTCTGAACTTAAGTAAAGTGATTAGACACACCACGAGCTTTAATGTGGAGGAGTTCTTCAAGAGGAGACCTGCATACGTGTGAGAAGAAATTCTAAAGCGTATGTATAGTCGTGCTGGAGAAATGGCGATGGACCCTCCATCCGTCACGATACCTACAATGGGAAACTACACACCTATGCCCTACTGCCGTTTGGGCATGAGTGGAGCTATTTAGGTGTACAAACCATTGCTACATAAAATATAGCGATACTTCTTTTATAATAACCCAGATATACTATATAACTAGGTTTCACTCGCATAACATTTTTATTTCCTTGGTATTGTTATATATATATATATGCTTATCCAGCTATTATATATATTAACTAGCTGTGCCCGCGACTTCGTCCGCGTGGGATAGTGACTCTGCGCAGTATTTTTTTATTAATTTTGGATGTGTGTGTGTGGGGATGCCTACGTCATAGTACCTTTATGCATGCAGTCTCGGCCAGATCGGTTTAAAATTGACAAAGTTTAATACAAACTTTCATCCCCTATTTTATCCCCTTGGGGGTAGAATTAATCAAAATCCTACAAATTTCTTAGCGGATGTCTACGTCACAACATCTATCTGCATGCAAATTTTCAGCCCGATCTGTCCAGTGGTTTGGGCTGTGCGTTGATAGATCACTATTTCAGTCAGTCATTTCGAGTTATATATATTTAGATATAGATTGATAGATAGATATATTATCTATACCAAATTGTATCTAATTCAGTTCAGTAGTGTTTGCGTGACAGAGAAACAAACATGCTCACAAACTTTCGCATTTATAATATTACTATGACGAGCTGTGCCCCCGGTTTAACTCGTGTTGTATTTTTTTTTTTATTTATCTACCTCAGGCAACAAGGTCCATAAAATACAATAATACTATAAAAAATATTAAATTAATAATTTTATATATATTTTTATAATATTATATCAAAAATTCCTCAGATTAGTGTTCAAACAAACTCCATCTTTATAATATTTGTCTATGTTCAACATAGAACAAAACCGTACCAATAAAGAAAATAACAGATATGAGTAATATAAACAAGGTTGACTAGTAATTTTCTTTAGCGGCAACACCGGACCATCTCCGTTGCCATAATTCAAGTATGACTAAACACGATTCTTTGGGACACGCCCACATTCAGTGACGCAGACTCGAATTCAATTGGGTATGATTAGCCGCTTGCGGTCCGTACTTTACGAAACACGAGACGCAACGCAGCAATTCGGCGTTAAGGAGACAATTATGAAAATACATTCGCCAGTAGATTTGTCTTATAAGAACCTACTAAAACACACATTCGAACAAAATGCAGGAATCATTACATACTCTTGAAGAAATCCATACACTCTTTGGGGAACAAAACGGGGAGTTAATTTCATAGCCTAAGCGTTCGTTAATTTGTTGACATCAGCCATAGATAGTGCTCCACAAAGACGCGCCCCATCAAATTCTAGACGGGTTGCGGAATGCGGGGAGTATGACCCGAGTATTAATTGCAGTGTGCGTGTGCACTCATAGGTAATCAGTGTGTACCGATAATACTGAAACATTACTGGAAGGTTGCACACTTACACTATAAACCATAGGGAAGAATAGTGGGGCGCGTTTTCGTGGATGGCATTATCTATACCACACAATATGTGCAACTACCTCAGCTTATAATTATATGGTCAATCGCATAGCAAACACTGGCGAGAGCGCGCGTATCTTTAAGCTGGAAATCATTGTAAATCTCACCTTTAATTTGGGGTAGAAGTCTGGCAGTCTTGTGGGCTTCAAGTTGAGGGTGTTGCAGATCTCGCGGTGTAGTGCCAGGATCTGCTTCATGGTGCCTGCTGCGCAGAAGTGGTCAAACATCTCCGCCGCAAGAGCGCACTCCGGCGGCGTAGCCTCCACTCGGACTCCCCGGTTCATGTTGGCGGGGCTGGAACGCAAATATGGTAAGGAAAATGTATTTTTTTATTTGTATCCATTCACGCCCTATTCCATATTAGAGCAACGGTATATTTTTCTGAGGGACACACACACCAGCGTAACACACCAAGTCGCATTTCTCGATATTCTACCAACATGACGTTTGTTATAAAGTTTGTATCTCTTTTACGCAGAAACTGCTGTTCGCTATTAGATGAAATTTAGCACCGGGTTAAATTATTAGCTGGTTTAACACATAGGATATGTTTCTCGAAAATGTCGAAGTGTTATACAGATTGTATAGAATAAGAAAGATCTTATTTACGTAGTTTATATTAAGGAGTATATGTTGCTGTGCGAAACTCCACTACCTACAATGCTCAAATTTCAAAATTAACTATAATAATAATACACTATCAAATTTCCGCGTAATATAAAAAAAACTATCGAATTTCAACGCTTAGTTTGTTACTGTCAGTGTCATACAGCTATGTATCTTGGCATCTGCAGCATTGATCTGGTAGTTAATACAATAATACGCCAATAACATATTATATTACTAGCGGCCCGCCCCGGCTTCAGGTACGTAGATTATTTTGTTATATCACAAATGAACTACGGTCTTTTCCCATAAATAGCACAATATTTCAACCGATTTACACATTTTTTTTTACAGTTTACACACCTAAACGACAGACTCGGCGGGAACTTTGTATTATAATGTTATAAAGAGGCGGAGACTGTTTGAAGGCACTAGCCTCAGTAACTCCTAATTCGATTTTATTAATTATTTTGCATTAGAAAGCTCGTTTATTGAAGAAGGCCATGGGCTTATATCACCATGCTAGAGTCCTCGATGGAATCCAAGGCAGCGGAGCAGTACGCAGAAAAGTTTGGACATATAGAAAGGGTGAGTGAAGGGTGAGTTGACGTACAAGATATACAAAGTGTGTGCAAGAAGAGGCCTGATCAATGAAGTGACTGATGAATGTGGACGAAGTGAAAGAGGTATGTAAGTCTAAAGAGAACTGGCACCCAACTCTCACTGCCTACCCCGTTAGGGACTCTGTGAGATGATATGTATGTATGTAACAATGAAATAAGTGTAGATATTTAAATATTCTTGTTTAAATATACGAAGTAATTCTGTCATATAATAACAGAGAATCCTAGAGTAAGTGCGCATACCTACGCTGAAATATATGAAAAAAAAAACGCTATTAATTAAGTAAATACCGGTACGAAAATAAAGTCTTATTTTTGTTAGTCTTACCACCTGGACTTGGTCCAAAGACGTACACACAATTACCAAGAGGCTAGACGGAGAGTGACCTGGATTACCTAAAATCGGGGACATTCTAGCTAGTGGAGAAAAGCGAGGGATTAAGTCGAGCCTGCAAACAGGTAAACCTTATTTTGTTATAGCAATAGGTAGATTTGCTTTACTACAATATCATAATATTAATACGTGAAGCAAAAACTTTGTATCTCTCTATTGTGAAAATTAGTATGACATTTTCTATAGTAAAAGTAGCTTTCTATCAAAATAAAATATTTTATTCAACGTAAGGGACACAGGGAACACTTATTGAACGTCACGTTTAACATAAACTAAAGATACCACCGTTTCCAAGAAATAATACCTGCCAGGAGAAGAACGGCGAAACAAACTCCCCGGTTTTCTTTTTTAACATTTGTTCCCTTTTACGTAGGGGTAGGAAAGATTAAAGTTACATATATAAACTCTGTACAAGAGGCATACATGGCAATTCATTGCCATGCATGGCCATGATTAAAATAATCTGATGTATTATAATAAGCCTTTTGAATTAATTTACTTTTAACGACAGCTTTAAATTCTACAAAAGGTAATTCAATTATTTTCTGAGGTAGCTTATTAAAAAAGCGTATACCTTGCCCGACAAATGAGTTCCTAGTTTTGTGTAATCTAGCTGTAGGAACATGGAGTTTATCTTTGTTCCGTGTATTCACAGTATGCAAGTCGCTATTTTTCTTAAATTTTACAATATTCTTTAACAAATTTTGGAATATGTATTGACATGGTACGGTCAATATGTCAATTTCCTTGAATAATTCTCTGAGAGAATCCCGAGGCTTAAGGCTATAAATTACACGAATAGCCCGCTTCTGCAGCACAAAAATAGATCCAATGTCTGCAGCATTACCCCATAAAATAATGCTGTAAGACATGACACTATGAAAATAGCTGAAATAAACTAAACGGGCTGTGTTGATATCAGTCAAGTGTCTGATTTTTCTTACCGCGAATGCTGCAGAGCTGAGTCTATTCGCCAATCCATTAATGTGGGGGCTAATAATACCATAGTTATAGTATACAAAGCTAATTAAGCAGAGGGAGTAAGAAATTTGCTACAGTAATGTAGGAATAGTATAGAAAGCTATTGATATATCTTATATATATAATTCTTCTGTGAGTGTGTATGTCACTGAACTCCTCTCAAACGACTGGACCGATTTTGATGAAATTTTTTGTGTGTTTTCAAGGGGATCTGGGAATGGTTTAGATTCACAATTGGACCCGATAGGCGGCGCCACCATCTTTTTTTTTTCCACCCGAGCGAAGCTGGGCGGGAGCACTAGTTATTTATAATAAGCTTCTATAATACATTAAGTAAATAAATGTATTTAAACACACTACCAGGCATTCGACACACGAATTGATAAGTGGTCAAACAGAAGTAATTAATATAATTGTTCTATCTATACTAATATTATAAAGAGGAAAGATTTGTTTGTTTGTTTGTTTGTAACGAATAGGCTCCGAAACTACTGGACCGATTTCAAAAAAACATTATCCCCGAGTAACATAGGCTATATTAAATTGGACCCGATAGGTGGCGCTGCGATCGAGTTTCAAGAATTTTACCTTTTTACCCGGGCGAAGCTTTCTGTGTGTTTCTGTGTGTCTTAAGCTAGATTCGAGAATGGTTTAGATTTACAATTGGACCCAATAGGTGGCGCTGCGATCGTGTTACGGGCAATTTAACTTTTTCACCCGAGCGAAGCTGGGCGGGACAGCTAGTGAGATATATATATATATATTTATTTATTTTAATTGTTCTATAATATATATATATATATATATATATATATATATATATATATATATATATGAATTTGGACGAAGCGAAAGAGGTATGTAAGTCTAGAGAGAACGGGCGCTCTAGACTCTCTGCCTACTCCGTTATAGACTCTGTGTGATGATATGTATGTATGTATATAAAAAAAATACTTAACTTAACTTTTGTTTACAGATCATTTGGAAACCGGTTCGCATGATGGTAAGCGGTTATCGCAGCCCATGGAGCTTGCAACACACCATGGGTATCGTTTATTTATTTATAAAGGTTACAAACATAGAAAATACTAAACACAAGTAATAGAATTGTGTTTAGCACAACATAAATGTTACCACAATCATAAGACAACATGCTAATACTTTAAATTACATGAATTTGGAATCTGATGTATTATTTATTACACTTTATGCATTTAAACTTACTAAAAACTAACAAAATCCTGTATATAATTTAACTTCAAAGTATTTTTAAGGGTACATTTCACAAAAAAAAAACCTAAGAGTCAATCAAAATCAAATCAAAATCTTTTTATTTCACATAGGCCCAGGTGGGCACTTAAAAAACGTCGAAAAAGAAGAAGCACGGTTCGGGTTGGTCGCTTCCATGGAGAAGAACCGGCAAGAAACTCCATGGTTACTCTTTTCAAATCATTAGGCATATACAATAACGATATTTTTTCGTTACAGCAATAGTACCCAAGTATGGGGGAACAACGTAGGTCCGACAATAGGTCGTTGCTTAATATACAAAGCATACATAAAACAAGATAATAATAACAATGTTAGCAAGATCTAAGAATCTACAAAGCCTACAATGTTCACACATTCACAAATTAGACAAATGAAATAAATTAAACAAGTGACACAAGTAAATGTCTTGCTTATATACTTCTTACTTATATACTCAACTAGGAAAGCAGGGAACATAATCCGACGTCTTCTCACAACTCAATACCATAACACGGAAAGGTTTTCACAGGGAATAATATGGACCTTTTGGTCCCAACATAACCTAACACTTGGAGCCGTATTGAAACCGTACCGTCCGTACTAAAAAAAATTAAGGAACAGATTTAAAAGCAACATATACATGCAATGTTTATAAATCTGCATATGCAAAATTTATATGTTCCAACCGGATGGGAACGTCAATTGTGCTTGAAACTGGGAACCATGTATGAGACCGAAAAATGTGGATGAAAATAAATTCTGAGAGAACTGCCGCTATACTCTACCTGTGGGCCAACCTATAATACACATATATCGCTCAAACATTCATGCATTCTGATTGCAAAAGTAACTTAAAGAATCGACCTGGAATTGGTGCGCTGGAGCAAGTCAGGGTCTTTGTACAGCCGCATCATACAAAACTACACAGGTACTAAACTGCACAGGTAACTACAACAGGCACAAGTGAATCGTTCATGTCATATTGTGTCGTATTAAATATATTATTTTATATATTTAATACGACACAATATGACACACGATGCCCTAAAATCTGAACTTTTCGTCAACCGGATTGGAATATTCTTTAAATTTCTTATCGATATGGCACACAATGGACAAACAAGGAACTATTGAGATTACACTGTCGAGCACAAGCGCACATCGAACCAATTAACACGTCTAATAATGAATCATTATTCTGTAATACTGATCGCTTTATGCGCCGTTATCTGGATATCGGTTTGACTATCTCGAGCTGCAAAACTGATTGTTTGTTTTCATTTGATAATGGTATTTTAGATGACCAATTTGTATGCGCACTATTAAAATCTGTCCAATGATGACGAGCGATAAATATACCGAGCTTACACTTATGCACCCGCTACTTTTTAAATAAAACTTAACACATTCGTGTTTCATACATTTATGTGGGTAGCATTTACTACCGGCCAAGATGTAATACCGTCAAAATACAGTAATAGTTAATAGTAGATAATAAATAATAGGTTTTCCCTGGAGAGTACAGCATTGAGTTCTTCAAAAAGGGTGTGAAAAGATTCCTGCAGGGTCGGCAACGCGTGAGTGATACCCCTGGTGTTGCAAGCGTCCATAGGCGACGGTAACCGCTTCCCATCAGGCGGACCGCATGCTTGTTTGCCACCCAAGTGGTATAAAAAAATAATAATAATAATATCGAATAGTGTTGCAATAAATTTGAAAGCCTAAAAATTAATATTTAAGTACCTAACTTGAGGTATTATGGATTGTCCATAAAAGTTTGGATAGCCGAATAAGATGGAGACTCCAAAGTAGATGAGCAATTATTACCATTGGTAATCATTTCTATATTTGCACTATACTTTAACTATGTGGTGAAGGAACATACGGAAAGTCAGAAAGTCTGGATAGGGATAAAGGAAGGGGAGAGGTTAAAAGGGATATAGGTTTATATTGGTGACGTCAGAGATGACAAACTTCTTGCTGTATCTAAAGCATTATAGATAGTGCCATCCACGAAGACGAGCCCCAACAATTTCTAGTCGAATGGGTCGCGGAATGTGGTAAGTATGACCCAAGTGTATTTATTCATTGTAGTGTGCGTGTGCACTCATAGGTAATCAGTGTGTACCGACAATACACATAAGTGGAAGGTTGCACACTTACACTATAAATTATAGGGATGAATAGTGGGGCGCGTCTCGGTGGATGGCACTATCATAAATTAATAAAAATAAACAAATTCATCTATACTAATATTATAAAGAGGAAAGATTTGTTTGTTTGTAATGAATAGGCTCCGAAACTACTGGACCGATTTCAAAAATTCTTTCACCTTTGGAAAGCTACATTATCCCCGAGTAACATAGGCTATATTAAATTGGACCCGATAGGTGGCGCTGCGATCGAGTTTCAAGAATTTTACCTTTTAACCCGGGCGAAGCTTTCTGTGTGTTTCTGTGTGTCTTAAGCTAGATTCGAGAATGGTTTAGATTTACAATTGGACCCAATAGTTTTTCACCCGAGCGAAGCTGGGCGGGACAGCTAGTGTCCAATAAATTGAATATGACCATTAGTAACTCTTTTCAGAAAGATCAAATTAGGAACCTTGGCCACGCATTTGTAGATTATTCAAGAATATAAGATTTTTTTATGAACTACAATTCTCTGGCAAAGCTTCTAAGGGTCCTATATTATAAATACGAAAGTTTGTGAGCACGGATGTTTTTTTTCTCGGTCACGCCAGAAAGGCTGAACGGAATTGAATGAAATTTGACACAGGGATTGATTATTAGCTGGATTACCACTTACCATGTTTTGTTCCGAAAATTAATCCAGATCCAGGAAATTACACTAATGAAATCGAATTTTACGCGAGTGAAACCGCGGTCTCAACAAGTGTTTTAATACATACATATCTTACTGGCCTCTATATCTAATAGCTATACATATTTATTTATATTGGTCTTTACACTATAAACACTGTTACCATATCACTTGTATTAAGTACATATTTGTTTGTAAGCCAACACGTTTGAAGCTTGAGGTCGCGGGTTCGATTCCTCGCTGTGTGATAAACACAAATATTTGAACCTTTGTTTTGGATGTCCTATCTATTTATGTATACCTCTATCTATATACGTAATTTATATATACATCTTAGTATATATAAATTACGTGTCAATCAAATTTGCACACTGTGTGCAGTTTAATCCAACTTAAAAGATAGGTTAGCTAACACACAATTGGACCCGATAGGTGGCGCTACGATCGTATTACAGGAACTTTTACTTTTTCACCCGGGCGAAGCTGGGCGGGACAGCTAGTATATATATATATATATATATACATATACATATCATCACGCCGAGTCCCTAACGGGGTAGGCAGAGAGTATAGAGCGCCAGTTCTCTCTAGAGAGAGATATATATATATATATGTATGTATGAGGTATGTAAGTCTAGAGAGAACTGGCGCTCTATACTCTCTGCCTACCCCGTTAGGGACTTGGCGTG
Source organism: Drepana falcataria (assembly GCA_945859725.1). Taxonomy (NCBI): domain Eukaryota; kingdom Metazoa; phylum Arthropoda; class Insecta; order Lepidoptera; family Drepanidae; genus Drepana; species Drepana falcataria. Next base: position 10,360,115 of record OX243921.1, read on the forward strand.
ATGATATGTATGATATGTATGTATATATATATATATATAGTTGCCTATTTATCATAGTACCTAACCTACATCTTTGCAAGTTATTAATTATTATTATTACGTTTTAGATTGTTTTAGTGTATTTTGTATTTGGTACATGCTGTATTTGCCTGTAATTGGTTAAACATTCAACCTAAAACTATATATTTAACTGTTGGCATCTCTTATTAATAGAAAACTACCAAAATAGTACAAAGAGCACGCCGTGGATGGGTTGTTGCATCAGATCCCCCATAGTATACGTAATCTATACTAATACTAGCTGTCCCGCCCAGCTTCGCTCGGGTGAAAAAGTTAAATTGCCCGTAACACGATCGCAGCGCCACCTATCCAATTGTGAAATCGAAACCAATCTCCAAAGACTATTATTTAATTGTACACTGCCATTCTCGACTCCATCTGTTAGAATCGTTAAGAGCTAACAGATAATTGTGACTATCTAAAATAGACAAATAATTACTATTACATATAAGACTATCAATTGAAGGTGGTGGGGTGCTGATTGCTGCTAGAGAGCACATTAATTTGACACGTCGGACAGATTGGGAGAGCACTGTGGAGGATATCTGGGTAATCGTACCGTCGGTCAACGGACGGTCTAACTTGAATATATGTGTATGCTATGTGCCTCCTGACTTACCTTTAGATAAATTATGTTCGTTTTACGAAAACTGTCAGAGGATTGTCTTAAATTGCGATTAAAATGATTCGTTCTTATTTATTGGTGATTTTAATACTCATTTAACATGGATTAGGAGCGGCTCTTCCCACTGTCTCCTTCCCTCTAACGCACTTGATAGGAAATCTCAATTATTAATGGTAACTATATCGATCTGTAATCTATATCAATTTAATAACGTTCCAAATTCAAATAACCGTTTTCTAGACTTGGTTCTTTCGACGTCACAGAGTGTCACAGTGTATGGTACGGACTCTTTGGCTCGCGTCGACTCTCATCACCCTCATATCGCAATCGATGTGTCACACATATGTATCCCTATTGGTATAGCCCTGTTTTAATACAATGCATAAAGGAAAAAAATAAATATCACCGACGTTATAAGAATCCACGAGATTACGATACATTGTCTATGCTTCGAAAAAGGAGTAAAACCTTAATTGAAAATTGCTATAACTCGTTTATTAGCACGGTTGAAAACTCACTGAACAACAATATCAAATCATTTTGGAGATACGTAAAAAATAGGAGGGGTAAGAGTTCACTGCCGCCAACTATGAGTTACTCTGGCTAGACATCTAGTAGCTCCCAAGGTATCTGTGAATTATTTTCAAACTTTTTGGAGCTTCATATGACTCGCCAAATACAGGTCATGAGCCAAACGCTAGTTATATGCCTGGGCTCAATCACAGTGTACAGTGTATAATAATCACAGAAGCGGAAGTACTGAATGAAATTAAGAGCTTAGACACAACCAAGGGTGCTGGTCCAGAAAAAAATCCACCTTCATTCATCCAAGCATGTGGTAGTGAACTAAGTGTTCCATTAACTTTGTTATTCAATAAATCTCTCAAGGCTGGAATTTTCCCTTCTATGTGGAAGATTGCTCACATCGTGCCTATTTTTAAATCTGGTGACAAGAATCGTTGTGATAACTATAGACATATTAGTATCTTGTCGTGTATTGCTAAAATATTCGAGGCTTTGATTTACAAACACTTATTTAATTATTTCAAACCTTATATCTCAGAGCACCAACACGGTTTCGTTGAGAAAAGATCAACCGTGAGTAATCTCCTTGTCTATAAAAACTTTTTGGGTAACTCCTTTGCATCGGGTGGTCAAGTTGACTCTGTGTACACCGATTTTAGCAAGGCGTTTGATAGGGTCAACCATGCTATCTTGTGCAAAAAGGTGTGTTCATTGGGTATACACGGTAATCTTTATAGGTGGATCTGCTCGTATCTTAGCAATACAAGTCAATTAGTTGCTATTGGTGGCTGCACTTCCTCACCTATCTCTGTTTTGTCCGGTGTTCCGCAAGGGTCGCATTTGGGTACTCTTCTGTTTATCGTTTTCATTAATGATTTGATCGACCAATTATCAAGTCCAAAGCTTCTATACGCAGATGATTTGAAAGTTTTTAGGGACATTAAAGAGCCCAGTGACTGCGTAGCACTGCAAAATGATCTTAATATAATTTGAAACTGGTGTCACGTAAACGGAATGCAACTGAATGTGAGTAAGTGTTTTGTAATATCATTCACCAAAAAACATACAAAGGTCTTATTTGACAACACAATATCGCACCTGACATTAGACCGTAAACCCGTAGCTAAAGATCTGGGGATAATTTTTGACGAACAACTAACATTCCGGTCACATTATGAGTATATCAATAACAGAGGAAATCAACTGCTTGGGTTCATTTCTAGGACAACGAAAGACTTTAAAAAGCCTCATAGTATGCTCCGTTTATTTAACACACTCATAAGAAGCATCCTGGAATACGCATGTCCGATTTGGTCGCCATTCTATTCTATACATATCGGCTGTATAGAAAATGTTCAAAATAAGTGCCTCAAAATTATAGCTTATCGATTTAAGCACGGAAGGAAGCTTTCCTGTTATAGCGACCGATTGGCCGCTTTCAATGTAACATCTCTAGCAACCCGCCGGCTAAAGTTTGACCTAGTGTATTTACATAAGATCATTCATTCGCAGATAGATTGTCCATCTCTCTTATCCTCCATCAATATTAATACGTATTATAGCGTCAGAGCTCGCAGAACGTTCACTCTAAAATCTTATAAGAATAATACATCAAATTATAATCCTCTTGTAAGAATGTGCCGTCAGTACAATGAAATAGAGAAAATAGATAAAAGTATTGATATATTTAACAATGTATTGTCTGCTTTGACTAGATGGTGCCGGGATAACCTCCACAAATATTAATGTAAATACAAAACTCATGGTTCATTAGGCGATTTTCTTATATTTAAGCTTTAGTATTTATATATATATATATATATATATATATATATATATATATATATATATATATATATATATTATTTAGTCTCAGAATTTTTCATTAATAATTTTCTTTTATCTTTTTATTTTTTTATATCTTGTCCATATTGTTTCTTTATAGTTTTGTACTAAGTCAAGCTGTTTACGCATAATTTGGATTGTTATCTAGTTCCTATAATGTATCCTCATATCTCTGTAATTTCATATTGATCTCAATCTGTTTGTTTAACATAAATAAATAAATAAATAAATAAATAAATTGAGATTTAAGCTACCCTATCTTTCAAGTTGGATCAAACTGCACATGGTGTGCAAATTTGATTAAAATCGGTTAAGTAGTTTAGGAGACCATCATGGACAAACAACGTGACGCGTAATTTATATATATTAACAAGAAGATTATAAAGAGGAAAGATTTGGAAGCCGTGGTGGCCGAGTGGTTCGAGCAGTTGCCTGCGACGCAAAGGTCGCAAGTTCGAATCCCGACTGTACCAATGAGTTTTTCTGAACTTAAGTACAGTCAGTATTAGTCACACCACGAGCTTTACGGTGAAGGAAAACATCGAGAGGAAACCTGCATACGTCTGAGAAGAAATTCAAAGGCGTATGTATAATCGTGCTTGAGTAACGGCGATGGACTCGCCATCTGTCACGTTGGCACCTAATATACCTCTGGCGGAAAGTGGGTGTGTGGGTATTACCTATACATCTCTGCCTACCTCTTCGGGGACCCTTGTGGGAAGGCGTGAGGATATATTATTATTATTATTATAAGATTTGTATCTAAGTATGTTTGTATTGAATAGGCTCCGAAACTATTGGACCGATTTGAATATTTAACCATTGGAAAGCTACATTCACCCTGAGTGACACAGGCTATATTTTCATGTATAAAAAAGATCTTGTGTCACCCGTGCGAGCCCGGGAAGGACCGCTAGTAATGGATAAATGCGATATACCTACACTTGTATAGGGAAGCCTTGAATCTCTTTACATGTATTTTATGAGGTTCATTGTCAAACCTACAGCAAGTACCGGGGCCACAGTATTGATTTTAAGCGATTTACTATTCGTACGTTCAATGTAGACGGAGGTTAAACCGACTGAGAAAGTAACAGTCGAATATTAATTTGTAGAACATAGCATTGAAGTATTTTATCGTCGAAAATTGCTACCTCTTTTTAATTACAACTGAAATATATATTAATATATCCTCACGCCTTCCCACAAGGATCCCCGAAGGGGTAGGCAGAGGTATATAGGTAATACCCATACACCCACTGTCCGCCAGAGGTATATTAGTGCCAACGTGACAGGTGGCGAGTCCATCGCCGTTACTCAAAAACGACTACACATACGTCCCCGAATATCCTCCCAGACGCATGCAGGTTTCCTCTCGATGTTTTCCTACACCGTAAAGCTTTATAGCCGTGGTGGCCGAGTGGTTCGAGCAGTTGCCTGCGACACAAAGATCGCAAGTTTGAAGCCCGACTGTACCAATGAGTTTTTCTGAACTTAAGTACAGTGATTAGTCACACCACAGCTGAATTAAATAATACCAAATGCGGCATTAGTAACTGAAGTACAGTGATTAATCACACCATGAGCTTTGCAGTGGAGGTGAAGGTCATGCGCGTCTTAAAGGACCAGCATTCGTTTGGGGAGATATTCAAAGACGTATGAATAGTCGTGCTCGTGTAACGGCGATGGACTCGCCATCTTTCACGTTGGCATGTAAATATGCCTACAGCGAAGGGTATGTGACGCCTCTGCTTAAACTTTCGAGGACCCTTTTGGAGGGAGAGAGTTGAATATACATATATCAAAATATTAGCTGAGTCCGTCCGCGCGGAATATATAATATAAAAAAATAGTTGTAATGTACTCATCGCTCTTTCTTGGTTCTTATTCTTTGGCAGAAAGCTGGATGAATGCCGTAGATCTAACGTAGTGCCACAAACGCGTTTATAATATAATTGGCAATTGATTCCTGAAACGCTCCTTTTATTTCATTATGTCAACATAGTCTAAGAGCTCGGGTAGGATTCAAAACGGAAGATTATTGAACAATATTATCTGTTCAATAATGGTATTAATTCCATCAACATAATAAGTTTCCCGATATCTTTCAAACTCGTCCAATCTGTGCGTGAAAAACCCTGGTTTTTATAGCATAAGAGGTGGTGCACAAATGTCGTACAAAGAACATAGCCGCAGCTCTTCAAGTAAGACATCCTGTCAGACGTCATCGTGGCCCAGTTAGACCGGGAAACCTTTATTGGAATATTGCATAGAGTGCACTGGACAACATCATCTCCTTTGTGACGCAATTGTGAATTTTGAATACCAAGTATGCCATTGGTGCATAGCCCCTGATAGCTTAGTGAATCTCATGAACTTTCTAGAAGCATCTCAAGTCATGCCTAGTAATTTAACTACAAGTGAGTAATTTTCGTAACACCAAAAGAACGGGTTTTTTACCCACTGAATATTGACTGTCTGTCTGTTTTTTTTATACCACTCCGGTATCAATCTAGCATACAGCCTGGCGGTTACCACCGCCTATGGACGCTTGCAACACCAGGGGTATTGCTCGCGCTTATTTCGGTTTATCTCTGAAACCTTTAATCTAATTTTGACGGGATGGTAGTCGATGTAAATTAAGATGTTCAAAGAAAAAGATCAGTATAGTAACTTTTTATCAAAATCAACTAGGACCTGGTCGAGTTTAATGAAAAAAAAACGCAACGAAAACCTGCCATCGATTGATTTCTTGGCTATTGAGTACAAGCTATGTGGCTACAAGCCTAAGTCAAAGTCGTAGCTGATCATTTCAAATACAATAGACATAATAAATTAGAAGAATGGAAGCCAGCATAATCTTCCATCCAACATGATCAATATTTGCAATAATATATCAGGAATTACCAACCAAAGGAGATACATATGTACATGAACCCTTTAATGGTTGGATAAATTGCTTATATCGATTCCCTTTGACGTAGGGGACGGTCTAGTTTAGTCTCTTCCTGGCAGATTTCCGTCTTGGTAACGGTGGGAACTGTAATAAGATATTAAATATGTGTCGTTCAATAAGTGTTCCCGTGTTCACGTTGAATAAAATACTTTTGATATTAACTTTAATTGCACATAAGGTTCTACTGATAATATATCAACACATTTAACAAGTTAGACCAACTGGGATTCTCTGAAATGGGATTTTGCAAAATGCAATAACGCATTATCAGTTCAATGTGAAACCACGCATGAGTGCCTTTGTAGAGGATAGATATGACACGAAATATATTCTTATTGGATAGATAGGTTATCAGCCCACATCGATTTTGATGGTTTATGGGTTTTTAGCTTATGTAGATACAGTTATAAATTCAGTTCCCTCAATCTGAATACATACTCATTGGTCTGAAATCGAATTCCTACGAGATACTCATGTATTTAGCCGTGGTGGCCGAGTTTTAAGAGAGGTAGGGCATAACGGGTTTCCCGTTCGAATTCGGAGCTGCCCGACTGGGGCAGGACCACCACCAGGATTGTTACATTGTGTTGTTCGAGTAGTCACCTGAAGCAAAGATTGCAAAATCGGATCTCTACCGTACCTGTTCTAAATCTCGTATAACGTATGCAGGTTTCCTCTTGATGTTTTCCCTTACTTTAAAGCTCGTGGTGTGACCACTGTATTTAAGTTCAAAAAAACTAATTGGTACAGTCGGTATATCAACTTGCAATCTTCTGTTACAGGTACTCAAACCACTCGGCCACCACGACTAAAATATTTCCAATACATATCATCACGCCGGGTCCCTAACGGGGTAGGCAGGGAGCATAGAGCGCCAGTTCTCTCTAGACTTATATACCTCTTTCGCTTCGTCCACATTCATCAGTCTCTTCATACATACTCGTCGGTTTCGAGTACTCTTAACGTTCCCGTCCTTGAGCGTCCGATATATTATATAGAAATATAATATTTCCACTTTTTATGATATTATTTTAGATGTACATACTACAATCATCCCGCCTAGTCCCTCTCGGGGTAGGCAGAGAGTATGGAGCGCCACTTCTCTCTAAACTTACATACCTCTCTCGCTTCATCCACATTTATCAAGATCTTACAAGCTCGCCGGTTCGAGTACTCTTGACATTTCCATCCTTGACTGTCCGATTGATTTGTAGTTGGAACATCGCAACTTACAATGAGTATGAGTATATGATACATATAAGTAGATAATATACTAGCTGTCCCGCCCAGCTTCGTTTGGGTGAAAAGATTCAATTGCCCGTAACACGATGGCAGCGCCACTTATCGGGTCCAATTCTAATCAAAACCATTCTCGACTCCATCTGTTAGAATCGTTTGGAGCGTAACAGATAATTGTGACAGACACATAATAGACAAATAATATGCAATAAAATAATATTGCGACTATGAATTGAGATCATGTGATAGCTTCTTTAGAAAAATCTTAGAAGGAAAGGTAGAGGGGAAGAGAGAAAGAGGAAGACCAAGATTAACATACATGGGTCAGGTCAAAGAAAATATTTCTCTCATGACGTATAAGGAGGTCAAGGAGGTTGCGCTGGACAGAAGCGAATGGAGGGGACTGCATCAGAGACGCCGACAAGAGCCCAGCTCTTAAATTTGTGATGATGAAATTGAGATGTAAGCTATACTATCTTTCAAGTTGGATCAAACTGCACACCTTGTGCAAATCTGATTAAAATCGGTTAAGTAGTTTAGGCGTCCATCGTGGAAAAACAACGTGACACGTCATTTATATATATTAAGAAGAGAGCATGAGTAATTATATAACATTATATTTGAAAGAAGTAGCAGTGTTGTTAGCTTCAACTCTCTAAAGAGACGGCTGCGCCCAGTTAATTTATTAAATTTTACGAATGTCTAAATTATCTTAATTCGTACTAAAATTAACCAACCGACAAGACGATGTGAAGTGTCCATTACGACACCGCCAACCTACCAATTATCAACCGTATACACATAGACAGAAGACATTAAATCGTTTTGCAAAATCTTGGAAAGGTATGCTCGTTACTTTTACTGTCTTTAAAATGCACGAACATTCATTAATTAGAGTAAAAATACGTTATGAAAAAGCGGTGGATATGTTTTGCATAACGCATAAATCCCGAGCATGGTTTTCACTACTTCGTTCGTGGATTAATTAATATTTATCATAATATTACAGGGACTACATTCATTAACAAGACCCACGAGATAGCATGCCGGTGATCCAATTTGAAGCCGTAGAGGCCGAATGATTCGAGTGGCCTGAAACACAAAGATGCAAGTTCGATTCCCGACTGTAACAAGGATTTTTTTCCCCTAAGTACAGTGATTAGTCACACCACGAGCTTTATGGTGAAGGAAAACATCGAGAGGAAGCCTGCACACGTCTGAGGATAGTGCTTGAGAAACGGCGATGGACACGCCATCTGTCACGTTCTCTGGCGCCTAAAATATATCTGGCAGAAAGTGGGTGTGTGGGTATTACCTATACACTTCTGCCTACACCTTCGGGACCCTTGTGGGAAGGCGTGAGGATATATATTTTTATTTCACCAGCAACCGTGGCGGCCTAGGGGTTCGAGAGTCGCCTGCAACACAAAGATTGCAAGTTCAAATCGCGACTATACCAATAAGTAATAAGTGCAACGATGAGTCACACCACGAGATTTACGGTGAAAGAAAACGTCGAGAGGAGACCCGTTTGGAAGATATATTAACAGCATAAGTGTGTTTTGATTAATCTCCGAAAAAATTTACCCAATTGTTTAAGAAGCGAGATTTTCACAGATAGCTAACGTTATCCGAGAGCCTAAATAACCTGGATATTTTCGTGTTCTAATCGCTTACAAACTGCGGATGTTTCGCGCCTCGGATCTTGCGCAACGAAATGAACGGGCGACACTTCCTACATTTTCATTGAATTATAGACTGGAATTAATTACGGGGAGTCAGCCAATAGCTACAGGTAGCCACGTAGCCGTATATTCGACCGAGTGCCGACGACCCCAAAGAAAACAAGCGCAATAACGTCGGTGAGACATGAATGTTTTAGAAATTGCAATAGAACTTTCCCTTTTCTGTTCTTTTTCTAGACATTTAGTAGGATGGTATATCATTAAAGGTGTAAGTAAAGTAACGCTTACTAAGGGACTCGCAATTGTCCACGGTGACACAAAGGAGGATGTTAAGTGGTGGCTACAGATAACCTCAGCATATAAAAAGTCCACCGCCTTGGCACATGTTCGTGGTAAACCCTCAAACTACTGAACGTACTTCCAAGCAGTTTTCAAAAATAGATATCGAGATTCACGAACAGGGTTTAAGCGTATATTTTGTTAAGGTTTTGAGCGAATTGGTTGAAATGAGCTGATGCGAATGAATGCGAATCTACGACAGAATACAACATGCAAGCGGAATAATTATACTCTACTCCCCGTGCGAAGACGGGGCGGGTAGCTAGTCTTAATATATATAAATTACGTGTCACGATGTTTGTCCGCGATTGACTCCTAAACTACTTAACCGATTTCAAACAAATTTGCACACCGTGTGCAGTTTAATCCAACTTAAAAGATAGGATAGCTTACATCATAATTGGACCCGATAGGTGGCGCTGCGATCGTGTTTCAGGAAGTTAAACTTTTTCACCTAGGCGAAGCTGGGCGGGACAGCTAGTCTATACTAATATTATAAAGAGGAAAGATTTGTTTGTTTGTTTGTAATGAATAGGCTCCGAAACTACTGGACCGATTTCAAAAATTCTTTCACCTTTGGAAAGCTACATTATCCCCGAGTAACATAGGCTATATTAAATTGGACCCGATAGGTGGCGCTGCGATCGAGTTTTAGGAATTTTAACTTTTTCACCCGTGCGAAGCTATCCCTTTCTGTGTGTCTTAAGTTGGATTCGAGAATGGTTTAGATTTACAATTGGACCCGATAGGTGGCGCTGCGATCGTGTTACGGGCAATTTAACTTTTTCACCCGAGCAAAGCTGGGCGGGACAGCTAGTGTTATATAAAATTACAATGTTTATTACAAAATGATATATTAATTGTATCTACTACCTTTGATCTACTACTAGGTAGATTTCACTCACATTCACGCCAGTAGCGATCCTGTACGAGTCACTTTTCTATAGCATCGTCCGACCGAACTCTTGACTAAAGCCTAACTTTTTTTTTTTAATTGGATCGTTCAAGTACTCGAAACGGGCGAGCATTAATTGAGAGACTAATTAATATAGATGAAGCGAAAGTGGTCTGCCTCTATATGTAAGACTAGCTGTGCCCGCGACTTCGTTCGCGTGGAATTTAACAAAAAAAAATATTGTTCAGTTTCCAAAATAAAAGTAGTCTAAGTTATTCCTTTTAACATCAGCTATCTGCCAGTGAAAGTCCCGTTAAAATCGGTACAGCCGTTTCAGAGATTACCCGGGACAAACAAAAAGACAGATAGACATACATACATATCATCACGCCGAGTCCCTAACGGGGTAGTCAGAGAGTATAGAGCGCTAGTTCTCTCTAGACTTACATACCTCTTTCGCTTCGTCCACATTCATCAGTCTCTTCATACATGCTCGTCGGTTTCGAGTACTCTTAACGTCCTTGAGAGTCCGATCTAATTGATCCAGGTAGTTGGAACGTGGCCTTCCTCTGCCTCTTCTTGCACACACTTTTGCTTTGTATATCTGTTTCGTCAATCTTTCTTTCTATGTGTCTAAACCAACGTAACATGCCTTTCTTCATCTTTACAATCACGCCCTCTTTCACGCCAGTTGATTTGCGAATCTCTTCATTACAGACAGACAAAAATTTTTTTGTGTGTGTACCATGTATACATCCATATGCATTTAATAAAAAGTTGTTATTTTAATATTACAAACAGACACTCCAATCTTATTGATTTGTATAGATAAATAAATAAAAGTAGTTATGCGTAGGTATACGTAACTTGGCAGGTATTTATTACAAGTTCATGCATCGCAAGGCACAGTGTACTTGCAGCACAATGAGGAAGGACTGTATTTAATATTAATATACATCGATCGACACTGTATACGGATGGTAAGGTCGTTGCAGGTTTGCAAGTTGCAACAAAAAGATCATAAATACATGAAGGTGAATGGACATATTGGGGTAGGATTAATGGAACAATATTATAAATTACAAGCTGTACCCTGCCACGCTTCGCTGTGGATATCTGACTGATGCAAAAAATAGATAAAAACAATCCTTGATGCGGATTATATAACACTAGCTGTGCCCGCGACTTCGTCGGCGTGGACGGCTTTTTTATCTATCGTAAATTATTTTTCTTTTTCAATAAAAAGTATCCTATGTTACTTCTAATACATCCAAGGATATGTGTACAAAGTTTCATGATGATCGGTTATGTAGTTTTTACGTGAAAGAGTAACAAACAAACTTACATTGACATTTATAATATTAGTAAGGATGCTAAAATTTCAGCTCGATCGGTACAGAACTTTTTGAATTTTTGAAGCGTACACAAACCAACATAACATTTTTATATATATATAGATAGTACCCACACATTATATTATACTTTTACGTTTTTGATAAATATAAATAAATAAATGCGAAAGTTTATGGGGTTGTTTGTTATTAAATTCCCACCAAAAAGGCTGAACGGAATTGTTTTAAATTTAGCACATTGATAACATTTTATTCCAAAATATTAGTACCAATGGTATAAAACTTCGTGCGTGTAAAAACCGTAGGTCAGCTATTTAAAAAATTAAAGTTTTTCGTATATTACTACTTCGCCTTCTGGCTCTCGAGCCTCTCTCGTGAGGACGTGTTCGGCGTCCACGCGATAATATTCTTAACTAAAAATCAACGTTTCGTACAAATAGGATGTTAGGGAGAACGTGTGAAACCGACTCTTTTATTTCCATACGTTCAACGCCGAGTTGGTCAGCTAAATGTAGTTAGGAGATAATCGAGAGTAGGCCGCACAGCAGGAGAGCGCAAGTACCAATAATGAGGCTAAGCTATCTAGTATTTATGTACATCACATTTTTACTATATTAAGGCAACAGAGCTTTTATTTCTTACCATACGCAATTTACAGATCCCTAACTTGAGGAATTACAAGATGATCTTACACACTTTCAAATCAATTTAGGTACTCCTTGCTAATTAAAAAAGTAAGAAACGAACGAAGAGAGTTACTTTCGCATTTATAATACACTAGTGGTCCCGCCTACTTTGCTGGGGTGATAATCCATTTATCAAGTGAATCTAAACCATTCTCGAATCCAACTGAAGAAACACAGACATTCTCATTAAAATCGGTCCAGCCGTTTACGATTCTATAATGGGCATACAGACAAACATTTATTAGAATATGAGCCGTGGTGGCCGAGTGGTTCGAGCAGTTGCCTGCGACGCAAAGGTCGCAAGTTCGAATCCCGACTGTACCAATGAGTTATTCTGAACTTAAGTACAGTGATTAGTCACACCACGAGCTTTACGGTGAAGGAAAACATCGAGAGGAAACCTGCATACGTCTGAGAAGAAATTCAAAGGCGTATGTATAGTCGTGCTTGAGTAACGGCGATGGACTCGCCATCTGTCACGTTGGCACCTAATATACCTCTGGCGGAATGTGGGTGTGTTGGTATTACCCTACTATAGACACCTCTGCCTACCCCTTCGGGACCCTTGTGGGAAGGCGTGAGGATATATTATATTATTATTATATAGAATATTAGAATTGATAACGTATGTTTGTTAGTTCGAACTCTGAAAGAGCCCATAGGTACTTTGTTTTTACACGAATAACATCTGCCTACGATGCACTTACTGAATTAACGGGAAAACTTAGCCGCGCCTTAAGTTGCTTGATTGCAACGCACATGAAATTATAGACAGAGACCACTAATCTCGAGATATCGCATTAATAAAATAGAAACAGATTATCGTAGAGTATCGTGCCTAGTAAGTGAACGATAGAAGTGAATTGATAATTAGTAAACATTAAGAAGTTTTTAATGTAAATATGTAGTACTTTAAGTAAACCATAAACAAATTCCGTACATAAAATGATACTGATATCTCTTATAACCTCTAAATAATATGAAACTGGATTTTCTGAATTTGTTTCAGATTTAGATATATAAAAAAAAAACAAATCGAGTTTCCGTTTCTGCAAAAATGTATGCGCAATACTAAAAAATATAACTATCTATCGGCGGACTCATCTTGCTTTTGATTTCCATGTGCGGCCGTACTGAGTGACATGTGTGAGTGAGTAAATGACAGCAAGCTCCATCGCCCCTCCGTCCCACCGCTCACATACCTAAGGCGCGGCCATCTAGTTCCGCACGGACTATATGGACTACGTAACCCGTCAAAATTGAGTGGACAAGTTTGTTCCAATTACGCACCGCCTGGAGCGCTGCAATAATTCTATCCATTAAGACATTTTAGGCACGTCTGTGCCCGCGACTTCGTCCGCGTGAAATTTACCAAAAAGTTACTCCTTTTTACGTCAGCTGCAAAGACAGTGAATGTCATTTCAAAATCGTGTACCGTGAATGCATTAAGTAAAAAGCGATTATTGTAATATTACAAATAGACACTTTTTCTAAATAAAATTCTACCCATAAAATCAAACTTTACACGGGTGAAACCGCGGGGCAATGCTCGTTGTATACAACGAAGCCTACACGGCAAGCTCTTACGATAAGTTTGTTTCAGTTTTATTACAATCCTAATAAAGTCGTTTTAATTAAATACATGCATTCATACAATCATACTGAGAACCAGATACAGCGGGTGGCCTTGCCTCGCCGCCACCGACGCGTGAGATCTGTTTTGTATCAATAATAATATATAGTTAAATCCTTGTATTTATGCTTTAAACCGCACAGCAAGAGTTAAACACGACAGGAGGAGATGTGTGAATTGAATTTTCCAGAAACGATACCTGACTAGCGCACTGCTCGCCATCGGTAAAGAGAATGAACGAAAGCGGGCGGAAGGACCAAATATCGAGTTCCCCTCCCAGTGATTCCAATAGAGTACAGCCAACTTATGGATTCTCAAATATGAAGAAGCAGTACAATATTTACCATCGAGAACATCAAAGACAAATCACAAAGCAGCGACATCGTATAGGGCAGAGCTTTGATCAAGGACGTCACTTCGATTCCCCAGTATTGGTTATGACTAGCCTAGTTGTAGACTTAACTATACCATTTATGCTTTGTAACCTTTGTGGGAGATAATAAATACATTATTTTTATGATTAGTAGGGAGCAATGTTAAGTTCAGTATTGAAATTTGGGCTGTTGAAATCATGCTATGAAACACATCTCACATCGGAAAATAAAAATGGCAAAGGCCCAAATTATATTTACAGAATAAAATAACTTTCACCATACTCGGTATTTTACAAAGAAGATTGTTGTTAATTGATAGGTCATCATATAAGTACTTAAGTATAATTTTGAAACTTCACCTTTGTGGCGATAGATGTCGCTATAAGTTTTTCATAACACGTTATCAACGCGTGTAACGAAGTACCTACAATAAGCTTTAATTAACATGCAATCTTATTTGGAAATGATTTGTAATGTTGATCTCGACTGGCATTACATTAAATGTGCTTACATATTATCATTATTAATAATTAAAGCAGAGTAATGATCAATATACATAATATTATGTACACGATCACTCAACATGTCAATTGTCAATGGCATAAAAACAAGCATAACATGATAGCATTCAAGGCATTCCTGGGCATAAAGAAGAGAAGTATTTTGTAAGATTTTTTGACGAATTGATGACTTATGCTTGGATACACGCCAATACACGAAATTTCATAATACAATAGGGCAATAGGGTTCATATACTCTAGGGTTCCGTGCCAAAAGTCAGTCTCGTATCTGTCTGTTCATTTAACTCGTGTGGGTCAGTCTGGCACTTGTTCGTTTTAAGACTTGACACAGAATTCTTAAAAAACGCAAATCTGCTATACCTTAAAAATAAAAAAGCTTATATACTTTTATGTTTTCGAAATGGGATTGTAATTAAACGAATTTATTTAAATCTATTATAGCATTATTATTCCAACGAAATTCAGTGCCAGAATCACGATAAATACACAGCCATTAGATCCCAACAATGACTGGACAGGAATAGTAGAAATAAATATTACTCACTCCAACTCTACAATGGTGAGGTAAGGATATTTGGCAAGGCGCCCACCGAACTCCAACACACGCGAATAACACATGGGCGGAATATATTTTAATTTCACCGCTGTTTAAGATAAGAGACAACCCTACGCGCGCATCTCAGGAATATTGAACTCTACGAATTTAGTTCCAACAATTATTTTAAATGGAGTAATTACGGACTCATAAACACGTTAACGAACTCCTGGCGTTCATGCCACAGGCACTCGGAGATAAGGACATACAAAAGAGAACAGGAAATCACTTCTCTTATCAGACCGAATGCCGCTTTCGAATGAGTGCCAACCTTAGTGGCGAAAGACCCAAAGGACGTCACAAGACGTCACTGTTGAATGACTACACATCTTTGAAAATCTGGACGAATCATTCCCTGCCGACGGAAGAATCTCATTTTGCAATAATGATTCTACAGACAAACCCTCAAGCATAGACATAGCATCAATTTAACCTCTGCTTAACTTACCTGTCTGCTGCGGCTTCAAGCGATGAAGAAAGGCTGGTCTTATGACTAGCAAAGGCGACAAAGAGTTATCACAGCCTTCTCCATTCTGACAACACAGGGTCATGATGAGCGCATCATCGAGCTATGTATGACGTTCAAGGAAGTATGACATGCTTTTGCCAAAGCTATTCAGGGGTATGAAAGAGAAAAGATAATTTGAGATTCAGCTGTTTTTTTTTATACCACATGGGTGGCAATGAAGCATGCGGTTCACATTGCTATCGAAGCTAAAACAATTTCAATACAAAAGACAAATTTAAATGTTATCTAGTGCTTATCATCAAGCAGTTGTTAATACAATAGATATTTTTTTCAAGAAATAGTATTTGTTTTGTGTTTACTTAATATGAAAGGAAAGTATGACATAGTAAACTTTTTAAACATAATGTTAAGTTTAATATGCATCTATGTAGCCATCTAAGAGACTACTCGAACATTTGTGGAATTGCACTCTATCATATCTTTATCTTTCTCTATAAGTCCTTGATGGATGTAGCATTATGATAAGAAAGTATGTTTAGAATTATCATTGCAATTAAAACCATAGACAACCCTTGCAACATTTGGCTCAAAATTTATGTCAGAACAGCTGAGATGTAAACAATTAACTTTATTTGAATTTTTCACATTTTCTATGAAAACAAAGCCATATGACACTTAAGTGTAAGCGATAGTAAATGAATAAAAAAATACTGATAATTATAGGTACTTATGTAAATATTACCAAAAATTATCAGTTAACCTAATCATATTCAGAGGAACAGTAGAACATGCCATTAGTTTACACCTATGGTTTCTATTTATTGGTGGTCAAATATATTCATAGTTATTTTTAAGATTAACACTTATGACACATTTGTCAATCATATCTTCTTCATGGTAAACATATACTCAGAAGAGGTTATATTAAAAGGGATGATTACATATGTACAAGTTCTGGTCATAGGCGATGTTCGGAATAGACGAAAGTCACGAGAAGAAAGTTGCGTTAAAGAAAACTATAGACCATTTTGTTTTGTAGCTACATGGTCCCAATAGAACAGGTGTACTTTCGTGCGATATGATTACATTAAAACGTCTAAATTTGTATTCAGCACACTCGAAATATCACCCCGAAAGTGTTACACGCACAGTAGGTGAACGTACTCAATGTAAATTTAGAAAAACATATACTATAGCAGCAAAATGTTCACTATGGCTATAGCCGTACGCCCACACAAGTAATTGTAGCCCCATTACGCCTGTGGTAACTTAGGAATAATTCACGTTATTTACTATAATATCACTATCAACTTCGTAACTAAAAAGAAGTTACACATAAAGTTTTACGCCAAACAACGATAAGTTAGTAACCGTTCCTATAAAATTTTAACTTTTATTTAAATAGACGAGCACAATTTGAATAAATAACACGTGATTATTTGATAAAACACACAAATATCCCAAATAAACGAGGTCAAATTACAACAATACTGACCTGATATTCACTAGAAATTATAAACACTCCCTTCTTTCACGACCATTTTTTGACGAATTCACGAACAGAACATAGATTACGCAAAGATCAGGTTGCGCACAGGTAACACATATTATAGGTATGAGCGACCGTCCATAAAGTATATGTCTATGGTTTTCACAGCTAAGATACGACAATCACTATGTTAAGAAACCCACTGCAGATATTATTAAACTACATTCTTGATTTCAATAAATAGTCCACAGTTAAATAACTTTGATGAATAAAATTAATTTGCGTACTATGTCGACAGATGGCAGATACTCGTTGGTATTCTCATTTTCAATACGTCTGAATAAGCCTTCGCAATACCAAGAGACTCATTACAAAATTTTTCGGTCAAATGAGGGGAAACTAGAAAGTCTTCCATCAATTATGCAGAACATGACCCATTTAGAAATAGCGCCTATATTGGCTCGGTCATGATATCCTAAGCGAAAACTTATAATATTCCATGGCAAATAAAATTACTATCTATCAATATAATAATAAGTATATATGAGCGAACGATGTGATTAGAAATATTTCAGCGACAGCAATAAGGAAATGCGTAATTTTATAAGTACTAAAAAATTGGTGTAATCGTGTTGAAGAAAGTCAAATATGTAGCAGAAGAAATACGGGTTCAGGATTTGCTTGGAAAGGATAAATAAAAAACAAAAATAAAATAAAAGAAAAGTTTATTTATCAAATTACGTGTTAAATCGTTGGCAATGCTGGTTATTATGACAATACACTTTGTACCCGTTATAGCTAGTCAAACAATGAGATTATGTTCCTCATCAACAAATTGATTGCCAGTGTTATAAATATATTGCATTGGCGGACATGAAAACTGATTGTGACGTTTTGACCTCATAGAAAACGATGTTGCTAATAAACATAATTTATACGATGGGTTTCAAACAATCGAGAGAGGTAGTAATTATCACGAGCGCTTCTATAAGGCAAACGAACCAATAATTCAATACAAAAGGTCCCTTTCATATTTATACATGGGACAATGAGATGGGTGTATTCATTATTACCAGCCTTAAAAGGACACTGCCAACTATGGAGCGATTAGGTGACACCATTAAACAGGTAACTGGTAAACAGATACATAATACAATTGCTGAGGTATTTAATTTAGTACAAACTTAGTTACAACTCAATACAATTATAACACTGACATATACGAGCTTGTATGAAGTGATGTTGACATATTTGTATCTAGAGCAACGTTATAGTTGGTACTCAGTCTATATACTAAAGTTAAACAAGGAATGGTAGAATAAAGTTACACCTAGAGTAATAAGTACTAATGTATTAAAGTAATCATTTATCCTAGCCTTAACTAACAAGGTACAGTCAGAACATCGAGTGTTGAGTGTTGGCGTGTCGTTGTCAAATATCAAGATTCGATGCTTCAACTATATTACAATGTTTATAATAGTCAATGTTACGTGTGTAGAATTTTGTCGTTTAGACTAAGTCGTATACTAAAATGTTGTAAATTAGGTGGGCACTGATAACCTATTATATGCACCTCACACGATTTGGGAACATTATTTTGTTCAATTTCCGTCTGTTTTCCGAACTCATAACCACACACAAATAATAATTAAAAAAATAATCAATTATATAAAATCTGTTGGAAAGATACAATTCGGTTGAAACTTAAGTATAACATAAAATATAATTAATTAAGTAAAATACCACATGCAATAATAAAGATTTCAGTTATAACATTTTCAGCAGTAGACACTTACAAAAATTCACATTCAAACTACATTGTTGTACTAAATAGAGTCACTCGAAGAATTAGATTAGCTTATGCGATTAGTTTGAAAATATACCGACAGGTCTCCAAAGAGCTTGCCTCTAGGTTCGAGAGCGGATAGCTTGGGTGTAATCCAGGGTATATAAACTATCACTATTGTATAACAAGCCTTCCAGCCTCGACATGAAAGATTACTTAGTTGGTATCGCATTTACTATAATAGTATTTTTGCCCAGACAAAAGTAATTGTGTGTTGTATGGGGCGCGCTGGGATGAGACCTCACAATAAAGACCATACCTCACAATGTCCAAATGTATTACTAATAACCTCCGTCTCGCGTTCAATATAAAAGTGGCCTAACTTACTATTATGTATAATTTAGCTATCTGCCAGTGATTCTCATCAAAATCCGTTCTGGACCGGGATAAACAGACTAAATTGCCTTCTTGATAGTATTACAAACCAACATTCCAACTTTATTTATTATTATTGAAAGACAATTTGCAATTGGCGCTCATAGTCTTGCATACCCTGTACAAGACATATTTTTCTTAAACAAAACGAGCTTCTAAATTGCTCAGTAAATTTTGCTAGACTTAAACTAATTTACCGTTCAAAGTAATATTTGGACGTTGTGGCATAGGGCCTTTAAGTCATAATGTATTAGGTGTAAGGATTTTCAAAAAAATTCTAGATACAAACCTTGTTTTCAGCCCAAGCATTGTATTATTATTGCCTACATTGCCTTTCGCTCAGTTATTATTATTACATACGAATGTTTGATTAACAAATTAAATTAGTAGCATAAAATAATATTACGAAATTATGTATCACAGTGTCAGTTATACAGCGGTCTAGGCCAGTGCGTCGGTAAATAAGTAAACACTAGTAAATTCGAGGAATAGTTAGGATTATTTTCAGAGCAATCAAGATTGTTTTGCTTTAGAAACTGTCAATGTACATTCTACCCGGACAATGGTGTCATTAAAACAACCTGAACTCAAGTCCATTTCATCACAGTCTCATCAAGTACAGTACTTAAGGTACAATAGGACGGCCGGACTGCAGCTGTACACCTCACTGATATTTGTTAAAAAACATAAGCAGTTGCCTTCACAATGGAACAGTAGCTCAAGTATGAAATATATAGGGCACAATAATAGAAAATGGAACGTCAAAATTGACAATTTCATTAATGACCTTATTTACGCACTAAAATATGCTGTAGCACAGTTATACATGCAGAATCGGTTTTATTATCTATATCTTATTAATATTCTCCGTAAAAATCCCATACTTTCGAATTATTCACTTTAATCGTTAATTTTAATAGTCGTCATGGGGGCATTCAGCTATTTATACTTTTACAAGCCAACTGTTCCATTTTTAAAAGAATCCTGTATAGAATGTCGACTGAGACATGTTTGAGACACCTCTTAGGTTATCCTAGATGATAGGTTTAACGTGACTATGAATACAGGAGAAGGCGTTACATTTTAACAGGAGAATCAGCTGATATCAGATATCTGTAATTTTTATAGATGTACAGTCGAGGTAAAAATCGGTGTATACTATATTGACCCTTGTTATATCTATCATATATCTTGTATATTTTCATATCATGCTATTATCAGACTAGTGCTTTACTTTCAAAAGGTATAAAGGGTCTATGACTTGATTAAATAATGAAATTGAAAACCGACGAAGGTTTTCGTATTCGACTGTACATTGCAGCTGCTTAAAATGGCAGTTATAAACTGTCAAAAATAAAACAAAGTGATCTTTAATTTTGCTCCTTGAACCATCTTTGTAAGCTATTTGAAAGTAGTATTAGTCTCAGCTCACGTCATAAATACAAATCAGAAACACCAACTTAATTCTAGTACAATTCTTACACACTGAGAATCTACATCGCTAAATCAATTGACAAGCACAATAGGGTTGCCAGTAAATAAACGCATATATCCCTAATACAATAATACATATGTCATTTCACACCGTCGAATGTGGAAACGAATGCTTTACCCGTCATGGGTTATGCATTCAACATAATAAATACACCTTAAATTGGGCACACAATTTGTTCAAATTATTGTATAGCCAAGGAACGAATGATTTGCGCTACTTAGACTTGCAGTTAAAACATTCTGAGCTAACGGGAAAGTTGTCAATATAGTACCTATTCTAGAGTCAGAGAAAACATGTTACAAAAATTGCCTGCATTGTGAATTATCCTCTACAATACAAGAAATAGATTAAGCTAAAATCAAAGCACAAAGTCGTCATAAATAGGGACAAAAACAATTACCAAGGCTGAGATCTTCCTATCATCAATACACATTAATATTGTTTACGTATAAGGAGGTCAAGGAGGTTGCGCTGGACAGAAGCGAATGGAGGGGACTGCATCAGAGACGCCGACACGAGCCCAGCTCTTAAATTTGTGATGATGATGACATCATTATACTAAGTGCAGTACATTAATATTGTTTAAATATAATTTGAAACACTGTGTCTAACTGTAGGGTTGGGTCAAGAACATTAATAAGAAGCACATTCCATTAATAGCAAAATAATCACAACCAGATAAAATATAGATTTCAAATAAAAGAAAGATTGACAACTTTCCGATTTTGGATTGGCCATGCAAGGGCCATTTAAGGGTCGAAAGTGGGAATGGTGGCCAATTTCACCTTGGCCTCCTCGGTGGAATCGTTGCAGAGGAGCAGGGTGTGGGAGTAGCCCATGGTGACCTGGCTGATGTTGAGCCCCTCCATGCGGGTCACCTCCTTGGGGCGCGTGGATGACTTGTTAATCTCACCAGTGCCCTGTTCAAGATAAAAATAACATTTTAATATCAAATTCCACCAACATTAACACCCACTATCCACCAGATATATATTTATTTATTTATTAAAACTTCCTGCAAAACATTTTGCTAAGGCGAACTTAATGCCGTAGGCATTCTCTACCAGTTAACCTTTGGGTGATGCAGAGATAGGCATGGCAGGCTATAAAAGAAATAAATAGTTGGGAAATATAAACATAAATTCTTTATATATTATTATAATATACTATGCAATATAATATGTAATAATATCATACATTTAATTATATAATAGATAATGTATAAATACGAATAAATCTACATATAATACTATAATATATATATATATATATATATATAAATATCAATAAATATCAGAGCCGTGGTGGCCGAGTGGTTCGAGCAGTTGCCTGCGACGCAAAGGTCGCAAGTTCGAATCCCGAATCGACTGTACCAATGAGTTTTTCTGAACTTAAGTACAGTGATTAGTCACACCACGAGCTTTACGGTGAAGGAAAACATCGAGAGGAAACTGGCATACGTCTGAGAAGAAATTCAAAGGCGTATGTATAGTCGTGTTTGAGTAACGGCGATGGACTCGCCATCTGTCACGTTGGCACCTAATATACCTCTGGCGGAATGTGGGTGTGTGGGTATTACCTATACACCTCTGCCTACCCCTTCGGGGACCCTTGTGGCGTCCCCACAGGCGTGAGGATATATTATATTATTATTATAATAAATATCATATAATACACATAAATATTATTCAGTTTCTGCATGACGGAAGTAAAGCTGCTTCACTTATATATATTTAGACATATAGATATATATTTTAGGTCACAACTATACATACGCCATGAATTGTTTCTCAGACGTATGCAGGTTTCCTCTCGATGTTTTCCTTCACCGTAAAGTTCGTCGACTAATTGTTACATTCGAGATTCAAACTTGCGACCTTTGTGTCGCAAGCAACTACTCGAACCACTCGGCCACCACAGCTTCATTGCAATAAAAATATATGATTATTTTTATTACAATCATAATAATTATTATTATCACATAATTTACACAATATACAGTCAGCCTATTGGTAACCGTTCACCGGATCATATAAGCGTTAGCGTAGTACTTACAAGTTCCCCGTAGGTGGGCGAGACACCCCATGCGATCAGGGAGTCGTCCGCGGCGACCACGATGGAGGTATAGCTGGTGCCGACACTGCGGATGTGCCACCCTGGAAAGTCCACCAACAAACACCCTGTGAGTACATGAGCACAGGGCTTGGGGCCAACGGCCTCGTCACTCACGTAACACGCGTCGAGCACAGCCACTTCACGACTCATACACCATTCGCTTCGGCTACACTCAATTCGAGACCTTATAAGTTGAGATAAATTCAGTTTATTAAAATTATAATAGTCGATCTGATGATTGAGCAAGACGCCTTACATTATAAAGATTTTGAAATAAGACCTCGGAGAAATTAAATTGTCCTTGGATATTAGAACCACTAATTTGGGTCGGCAACGCGCGAGTGATACAAGCTGGTGTTGCAAGCGTCCATAGGCGGCGGTAGCCGCTTACCATCAGGCCGCATGCGTGCAAGGATGGCTTTCGTGATACAACCGGGTATTCCTTGTGATCTTCTATGGAACGCGGTACGAGTAACACAAATCATCTTTATGGATTTTGTATATATGCATTTAGCGTTGGGTTTACTTGGGCAAGCTGCATATAAAATATATAATATGATAAAAATATACAGTGATATATTGCCTTCTATAGACGAACTTTAACAATATCCAGGCAATGATAAAATTACCGTAACGAATCGTGTCTGTTTAAAAAAGTATAACATATATATTTTAATATTAAAAACGGAGATAATAAAAAAACGGTCAAGAGCGTGACAGGCCACGCGTAGTGTAGGGTTGCGTAGTTCCAAGTACATTGTCCGACTATTCCTCGTTAAACTTTTTCATTCGAAGTTAAACTTTTTCACCTAGGCGAAGCTGGGCGGGACAGCTAGTGTATAATATAATGTACTTATAAAGAGAATTGAAGTCTCTGCTTTGACTCATCTCTGTTTGTTTGTTCCGTCTAATGTCCGAAACGGGCGGACCGATATTGACAGGACTCTCACTGACACACCTAATATTATAAGGTTTATTTTGCACAAGCAAATTTAACGTAATATTAATTGAAAGTAATCTATACTAATATTATATAGAGGAAAGATTTGTATATACGTATGTTTGTATTGAATAGGCTCCGAATCTACTGGACCAATTTTTAAAAAATTATTTCACCATTGGAAAGCTATATTCACCCTGAGTGACATAGGCTATAATTTCTTTTATAAAAAGTCTTATGTCCACCCGTGGGAGCCGAGCGGACCCGCTAGTATTAATATAAAATAAATATAATAAATAATATAATATCTTCACGCCTTCCCACAAGGGTCCCCGAAGGGGTAGGCAGAGGTGTATAGGTAATACCCACACACCCACTTTCCGCCAGAGGTATATTAGGTATATTATATATTTATTATATTAGTATATATATAAAATACAATAGTCAAGTATTACCGTGGAGGTCCTGCACAGGCTTGGGATACATGTTGGCTTCACCAGTCCTCTTTGTTTGGCCGAACATGAACAGAGCGCCTGGAACAGATACATTTTACTTACTATTATATACTATATATTATATACTACTATTATATTACTATTATACAGAGCCATGGCGGCCAAGCAAACTTAGAGGTTGCTAGTTCGAATGCCGACTGTACCAATGAGTTTGTTTCTAAGTACAGTCATTAACTACTATTGATCTCATATATAGCGAGCTCCACCAGGGCAACTAGAGATTATGGCTCCGGTTGGCTTCCTGCACGGTGGCACTGGTAAGTACCAAGTGCCATAAGAACCAAAAGTGCTGTCAGTGCCACCAGTGCCCTCAGCGCCACCAAAACAAGCACTGCTACCAAAGCTACCAATGCCACCAAATACCACCAGTTAGTCATCAATGCCATAAGTGTCACGCCCTCCCTCCCGGCTCCACTCCCAATAGTGTAGCATGTGGTTGATCACCAGTGCCACCAGTTCCACCAGCGCCATGCTTACCCAGCTCGTTGACGGCGAGGCTGTAGGTGGCGCCGCAGTGCACGGAGCGCACGCCGCGCGCCTGCGTCTCGAAGTACTTGATGAGCCGCGGCACGCTCTCGTCCTTCTGCTCCGCATGCCCCAGGCGACCAAACCCGCCGAAACCCCAGCTATACGCGCGCTTCTGGCTATCGATAGCCACCTACACGCACACACACAAACAAAACATTATACCTCTTTATATATATATTATATAAACGTGTGGAAAGTTTGATGAAGGCGTGATTGTAAAGATGAAGAGAGGCATGTTACGTTGGTCTAGATACATAGAAAGGATGAGTGAAGAAAGATTGACGAAACAGATATACAAAGCAAAAGTGTGTGCAAGAAGAGGCAGACATAGACCACGTTCCAACTATGTACCTAGATCAAATCAATCGGACACTCAAGGATTTGAACATCAAGAGTAAAGGCAGAGGTGTATAGGTCTTTCCGCCAGAGATATATTTTAGGTGCCAACGTGACAGATGGCGAGTTCATCGCAGTTACTCAAGCACGACTATTACATACGCCTTTGAATTGTTTCTCAGGCGTATGCAGGTTTCCTCTCGATATTTTCCTACACCGTAACACCACGGGCACGTGGTGTGACTAAGAACTATACTCAATTTGAATTTGAATGTTCGTATTTATACAAGTTCCTCACTAAGTATAAGTACATACTTACACCAACATAAGTTCGTATATATATAAGTACTGCAGGGACACTTGAGTACTGAACGAGAATACAAATGACCTCACCGTGTGGTTATTGCCGCAGGAGAAGTCCACAATTTCGACATCTTTGACGGGGCTGATGTGGCCGTCCTTGGACTTCTCAAAGAACAAAGCGATGTGCTTGGGCACAGTCTCGAAGTGGTACGTCAGCTTGGTGGAAGTCACGAAGTACTTGCCGTCAGTGTTGTGGCCTGACAACACAATTTAACATTGACATAATACCGGATTATAAGTACTAAGGCTACCGTACCGAGTACTAAGGCTAGAACAGTTTTAATCTTAAGATATATAAATTACGCGTGACGTTGTTTGTCCGCGATGGACTCTTAAACTTCTTAACCAATATTTATCAAATTTGCACACCGTGTGCAGTTTGATCCAACTTGAAAGATAGGATAGCTTACATCTCAATTTATAGTCGCAATATAATTTTATTACAAAATAGCTGGGCCCTGCCACGCTTCGCTGTAGATATGTCACTGATGCAAAAAATAGATAAAAACAATCCTTAATGCGGATTATATATCATGCAAATATTTCAACTCGATCGGTGCAGAACTGTTTGAGTTTTTGAAGCGTACACAAACCAACATAACATTTATATATATATGGATTATAATAATAATAATAATATATCCTCACGCCTACCCACAAGGGTCCCCGAAGGGGTAGGCAGAGGTGTATAGGTAATACCCACACACCTTATACCCACTATATGGATTATTGTCTATTATTTGACAGTCACAATGATCTGTTAGCTCCAAATGATTCTAACAAATGGCGATATCTGTGGACTGGATTGAGTAAGTATTTATTTATTTATTGAGTATGTAATATAACAAAAACCGTAGTTACCACAGCAACGCGTGGCCGGGTCTGCTAGTATAAGTATAGAAAATCATATTTAACGCGGCAGAATTCGCGGGCGCAGCTAATAAAAAAATAACCAAAGAGATGGTTTCTAGCACACATAGATCAATAGGAGCTCATTGTAATATGGGTAACATTATAGAACGAAGTCCACCTATCTATCTGCCTATTCGCGATAAACTTTAAACTACTAAACGCATTTTCATACGGTATTCACCAAATGATAGAATAATTCACGAGAAAAGTTCAGGTGTATAATTATTTTGCGTAAATTGGTTGAAATACGGTGTAAATTATTGAAAATGTCGGAAAAACGTGTGGAGCTTTAATCATAAACACTACCTTAGCCCACTTAACAAAACAGTCTATGTATGTAACCGAACGCAGCCGGGGCGTGTCGCTAGTATAATAATAATTAGAGTATACTCTACTGTGTGCCCAAACCGTGCACGGCTCGATGCATGTACGTATATATGTATATATATATCTTAATATATATATTTCTTGTGTGCGTGTGTATGTGACTGAACTCCTCCTAAACGACTGGACCGATTTTGATGAAATTTATTGTGTGTCTTCAGATGGATTTGAGAATGGTTTAGATTCACAATTGGACCCGATAGGTGGCGCTGTGATCGGGTTTTAGGGCATTTACTTTTTTCACCCGAGCGAAGCTGGGCGGGACCACTAGTATATATATATATATATATATATACTAGTTGTCCCGCCCAGCTTCGCTCGGGTGGAAAAAAAAAGATGGTGGCGCCACCTATCGGGTCCAATTGTGAATCTAAACCATTCCCAGATCCCCTTGAACACACACAAAAAATTTCATCAAAATCGGTCCAGTCGTTTGAGATGAGTTCAGTGACATACACACTCACAGAAGAATTATATATATAAAGACTAGTAGTCCCGCCCAGCTTCGCTTGGATGAAAAATTAAATTTCCTGAAACACGATCGCAGCGCCACCTATCGGGTCCAATTGCGAATCTAAACCATTCTCGAATCCCCATGAAGACACACAGAAAATTTCATCAAAATCGGTCCAGTCGTTTGAGAGGAGTTCAGTGACATACACACTCACAGAAGAATTATATATATAAAGATACTAGTTGTCCCGCCCAGCTTCGCTTGGATGAAAAATTAAATTTCCTGAAACACGATCGCAGCGCCACCTATCGGGTCCAATTGCGAATCTAAACCATTCTCGAATCCCCATGAAGACACACAGAAAATTTCATCAAAATCGGTCCAGTCGTTTGAGAGGAGTTCAGTGACATACACACTCACAGAAGAATTATATATATAAAGATATGCATGTAGATATGTATGCATGTATAGTATAGTCCACTCACCCAGCTGGCCATACTCCGGCAATCCAAACGAGTGTAGGGCACCGTTGCAATCCAAGATCATGGAGAACTCCGCGCCGCAGCCGACCTTCACTACCGGGGCACCCCTGTTGAACAGCATATCTTATAGTACACAGTATTAGGTCTCGAGAGAACTGACGCTCTGCATATCCCGTGAGGGGCTCGGCGTGATTATACATATGTTTCTTAATAAGTACTGAATATATATATTTTTTCTCTTTAAGGAGTTTTGTCGCACAGCGAATATGCCGCTCCGTGTGGTTACACCTTGATGTAAAAGTTATTAAAGTCTACGCTTATATAATTTCAATAAACTTCTTAGTACCCACACACCCACTTTCCGCTAGAGATATATATTAGGTGCTAACGTGACAGATGGCGAGTCCGTCGCCGTTACTCAAGCACGAGTATACATATACATACGCCTTTGAATTGCTTCTCAGGCGTATGCAGGTTTCCTGTCGACGTTTTCCTTCACCGCAAAGCTCGTGGTGTGACTAATCACTGTACTTAAGTTCAGAAATACTCATTGGTACAGTCGGGATTCGAACTTGCGATCTTTGTGTCGCAGGAGCTTTGTGGTGCTCGAACCACTCGGCCACCGCGGCTCTTATTTCATCGGAATTAGGGTTCGCCAGGATGCTGTTACACAGACCCACATCCTTGCTACATCCAATTTTACAGTTCTTCTGACATCTTTGTTCTGGTCACATTCCATAAGGAGGTGATATAAATCGTCACAGACGCTACATGTATTGCAGTTGGGAGAGGGAACCTTTTTCATTAAAGAAGCGAATTTATTCGATGGCATATGACCAGAACGCAGGCGGAGTGCTGTGAATAGTATTAGTTAATTTACCACTTTATGTAACCTTACCGCGAGAGCATATAGAATGGAAACCCGCTTTCCGAGGTATAAATATTTCGCAGTCGCATTACTACTTTGCCTATTTGATCGAAAGATAATGTCGAATGAAACATTCTCGCAGCGCAGCGGCAGTACAGAAACCAACCAACCAGTAAACAATATTTCGCAAAAGCATTAATGAACAATTAAAGTCGCCAAATAGTTATTTATTTATTCTTATATGCATATTAACTAGGTAGATTTTGTCCGTTTGACGAACGCACTAATCTTAGAAACTACTAATCGAAATATTGACCAAAGTGATGAGAACTACACATAAACGCAAGGATGGGAAAGTCAAGGGTACTCGAAAACGGCGAGCATGTATAAAGGGACTGAAACCCTGACTGAAAAGTGGCCAGTAAGTCTAGAGAGAAATGACTCTACTATCTCCGACCAACCTGTGAGGGACTTGGCCTGATGATATGTATGAATGTAAAACGAAAGCACTAGTTCTGATATGTTACTGCTATACTGCTGTTTCAACTCATTCGATTGCTCTTAGAGTTTTGAGAGCATAGACATACAGAGGCTGAATAATAGTTCTTCTGTTCTTAATTTTTTCTTGACATCTGTAGTAATTGATTTTCCAAATGCAGCCACATCAATTAGAAATAAAAATATTTTCATTCATACTCACATTAAACACAATTACAAGATAAAAACATGTTTATATATGACCACAATGGTCCCCGAAAGGGTAGCCTGAGGTATAGTTAGTAACCACACACCCACTTTCCGCCAGAGATATAACATGTTTAACATAACATAATTGTTACCACAATGAAGATTAAGAACGGCACATCCGCGAACAGTATTTAGGGATTGTTTGTATACATGGACGGTGTTGCCAGCGTTGTCACAGTGTTGCCAGCCTTGTCATAGTGAGATAGGCATACTAACTTGTGCCTCACTCGAGACGGCGTGAGCACCATCGGTGAGATGGTGCCGATGCCGCATTGGCCGCTCTTGTTGTCGCCGCACGCGTACACCGCGCCCGTGTCTGAATGGTCACAAAACATTTTGTAAATCAAATTCAAGTAAATTAAATTACGTATAAACTCTGTATAAGAGGAGCTATTTATTGCCATGCATGGCCATCATTCAAATAATCTGGTGTTGTATAATAAGCTTTTTGAATTAATTTACTTTTAATGACGGCTTTAAACTCTACAAAAGGTAATTTTAATTATTCAATTTCTGAGGTAGTTTTCTATGCTAGGTGGACCGTACCAGTAACGAAGAGCGTGTGATGTCTGCCGACGGCCGCGTGTATGATGTTGTGGCCCGCCATGCCCGGGACCAGCTCCGGGACGTTTCTAGTGGTCGTGTCGCCGAAGCCCAGTTGCCCAAATTGGTTACGACCTATTAAAGCATGACCGCTGTCAGATTCATATACATATAAAGGTTCTCGTTTTGCACCTCCTTACTGAAGAGCTATAGGGAGTGCAGCATTCTTCGCTCACTAGGGAAAACCTTTACGGGGAGTTCTATATCACCAACAGGGTCGGCAACTCGCGAGTGATACCCCTGGTGTTGGAAGCGTCCATAGGCGGCGGTAACCGCTTACCATGCTTGTTGCAGGCGGACCGCATGCTTGTTTGCCAAACTTGTGGTATAAAAAAAAACAGGTGTATGTATGTATATAAATAAATAAATACCTGGGACAATTCCACACAAATTGACCTAGTCCCAAATTAAGCAAAGCATGTGTTATGGTAACTAGACAACGATATGTTTACTTATATAGATAGATATGTTCATAAATACATAGGACATCCAAGACTAAGGTACAAATACTCGTGTTCATCACACAAATATCTGCCCTCAGTGGGATTCGAACCCGCGACCTCAAGTTTTGCAGTCAGGAGCTCTAACCACTAGACCAGGCGGTTTTAAACGTTCAATCTTATTTACTTGGTACGCAAGTATCAGATTTGTGCGTCACGTGTAAGCACCACTCAGGAAAAACAAACAGATAACTACAATCATTGGTAATGGCCTACAAGCGAGAGAGCCAGTAAACAATAATTTCATTAATAGACATGGATGGTGATGAAGTCATTGAAAATAGTATCAAGATCTAATCGGCTAAGTTGCACTTCAAACTGTATTTAAAAAAAAAACTCGCCGTCTGTCACGCTGGCACCTAATATTTGTCGCGCGCGGAGCACATCAAAATATTTGAACACTTATAAACTTAAACACTCACCAAAAGTATAAGCTTCGCCCTGTTCGGACACCAGCACGGAGTGGCCGGCGGTGCATCCCGACACGATCAGGCGGTACTGGCGAAACGAACCACAATTCATAAAGTCCCTGCATTTTATTGACCTCAAGACAGTTTTTTGGAGACACGATTCCATTAGATAACCTCGCACATTCCGCACACCCTTAATCTAGTGTCCTAATCCTAAGCTTTAGTGATTTATTTGAGCACAAAAGACGAAGGTAAATCGGAATGCGTGAAGTAGGGAGCTGCACGTTTGCTTGTGCTGAAATGTAGAGGATTGCAAGGCCCCACTTTACAAACGTATACAATCAATAAAGTATGTCTGCCGCAGTGCTGCATCTGTCTGCTTATGGGGCACTTGACTTTATACGCTGCCTGTGCATTCAACAAACGACCTTTCACAAGGATAGTATTTTTATAAAATAGCACGGTATTCCTAAGTACAATCGGTATTAAAAACAAGTAAGTGTATTTGCATCGGTCCATACCGAATATCGCATTAACATTTGCAGATTTGTAACTACTTTATTAGTGCCTTTAAAGGTACCAAAAGTCTCCGTTATTCATTCACTAATCGAGTGAATGAATTTACATACATACATACATACATATAATCACGCCTCTTTCCCGTTGGGGTAGGCAGAGACCACTTCTTTCCACTTGCTACGATTCTTACATACTTCTTTCGCTTCGTCCACTTTCATTATTCTCTTCATACATGCTCTTCGGTTTAGGGTACTCTTGACCTGACCTTTTTTCAAGACGTCCCTAATTTGGTCTAGAAACGTCCGTCTAGGTCTTCCCCTTCCAACACTTTCATTCACACTCGCCTTATACACTTTTTTCGTCAATCGTTCTTCATTCATTCTCTCGACATGGCCAAACCATCTCAGCATACCTTTCTCAATTTTTGTCACTACATCTTCTTTCAGATCACAACGTTTCCTTATCTCACTATTTCTTATCCTGTCACTCAGTTTAACTCCTATCATACTTCTTAACGCTCTCATCTCAACTGCATTTATTCGGCTTTCATGCTTCTTCTGCCATACCCAACTTTCACTTCCGTATATGAGTGTCGGAACCAACACTCCCCCATGCACAGCCAAACGAGCCTTGAAAGACACATTCCGACTGCCCATGAATGAATTTCGAAATGAAAATCGACGCAGGTATACCTTTATATACCTTCATACCTTAATGTGCAATTAAATGTCAACACAAACAAAGTGCGTAACCATTTACACACTGGTAATAAATCACGCGCAGATGCACTCAGATATATCTGGATCCAACTAGACATACGACTAGGCATGTCGTTCGTCTTCAAGGTGAACAGTTCCTGCAGTGATGGCTAGCAGCTAAGAAGGCAGACGATCGGCAATGGATACAATACAACGATTCTTGTATCAATTAATGAGTTTTACGACATTTGCGACTAACAAGTTACATACAGATATTATCACGCGACTCCCGCACGGGGTAGGCAAAGAGAGTAGAGCGCCTGTTCCCCTTAAACTAACAAGTACCTACTTGTACCTATATGTATTTTTCAACCTTGGTACGTAGGTATGTAGGTATGTACTGTCTTAACTGTCTCTAAAATAATGGTACATTCAAGTAACTGAACTTAGTACTAAATACGATGGACGGTAATTTTTACGGTAATAAAAAGTTACATGGTAAATATGTAGCTTCCTAATGGTGAAAGAATTTTTCGAATCGGTCTATTAGTTTTTTAGTTAAATCGTAACAAAAAAACGAACAAAAAATCAATAGTTATATTGTATTATATTGTTAATCAAAAGTTATATTGTGTTGGCAGCAGAGGGATTCGTCCCATTATGCTGCCAACATAGTATAACTCTCCGAACACAAAGTGGCAACGTGCAAGTGACACTTCGGTATTGTAAACGTAAATAGGCGGTAACCGTTTTCCATCGGGTGGACTGTATGCTTATTTACTACTCTTGTTGAATAAAAATAAATTACCCAACTTTATTAGCCAAGGAAGCAGAGCAGTAATCATATTCATGAAGTAACTAAAGTGAAATATATACTCACTCTGCGGTCAGTGAACTTGTGGAAGGTGTATAGGTTAGGGTGGGAGCGCTTGGCGGGGTTGTTGTCGCGCTTGGCCACCAAGTCCCAGGACACGAGACCTGCTATCATCAGGATGCCCGGCGCCTTGTAAAATGACTGCAGCAGCTCCTGTTCAAGATCGACATTATAGATTTATTCCTCGATAGTCACGTGACTAATAGAGACACACCTGAACATTAGAGAAAGCAAGGAGCGGCTAAAAACATAACATCTACCTAAAATTAAAACTAACTATTTTTGTAAAAACAAACTTATTTCATTTCATGTAACAATTATATTCTGATAAGAAATTAAATAATAAAGAACACCTTTATTTCTCTTGCAGTAATCAAATATAACGCACTTCTATTAAAAAAATTGGATATGTGAGTTAAGAATTTGATATTTCTTGTCAGAATTAAATTATTTTTAACTGTTTTATTCTTTTGATTGACAAGTAGAAGCTAGTTATTTAAAAATATCTCGTTGAGGCTACTTTATAACGGACTTCCTATGGTCACCTTCCAGCTCCATCATCAGAACCTGGATACCGTCTAAAGACAAAGTTCTCGTCAAGACGAATAAAACGAGTCCAAGATCGACGGGGTTGCATTAGAGAGTTCCTAAGGCCGCCTTTTAGCTTCACCATCAAACCCTTAACACCATTTAGTTCCAAATCACTCGTCTAGACGATTCAAAAAAGTCAAATATTGCATTGTCACGGGATATAATTTTGCACGGAAATGCGTACAAAAATTCATTTCAATCGGCTAGTATGTCGAATTTTATTTGCAAGATTTGATTACAGATAGACAACGGGACGACAAGTGTACTAAATAAAAGCTTGTAATAAAAGTCATTAGACACCATAATTTGGAACATAAAATTTAATAAAGCCGTAAAATAAAAATAAAGCCGTGGTGGCCGAATGGTTCGAGCAGTTGCTTGCGACGCAAAGGTCGCAAGTTCGAATCCCGACTGTACCAATGAGTTTTTCTGAACTTAAGTACAGTGATTAGTCACACCACGAGCTTTACGGTGAAGGAAAACATCGAGAGGAAACCTGCATACGTCTGAGAAGAAATTCAAAGGCGTATGTTTAGTCGTGCTTGAGTAACGGCGATGGACTCGCCATCTGTCACGTTGGCACCTAATATACCTCTGGCGGAAAGTGGGTGTGTGATATGTAAAATTTAATATTATGCTTAATTATTGTTGACCGAACTTAATTTTTTTTAATTAATATTCATATGGGACAAGACAAGATTTTTTAAATGTGGAACGAAATATCGACACTAGCGAGGCATACATATTTCACATTATAATGTAAGTCTCCCTCCTTGTAGTCCCAAAGTTTCTCGTTAAACTATCCATAATTGCACTAATCATACTAATAGTATATTATAAATACGAAATTTTCTGACGAAATTTGTTTCCCTCTCACGCATATATATATATAAATAGATAAAAGATCTGTAGAAAAGACTCTAAGCGAGACCACCCCTTCACCACAACAAATAGTCACCTCGGGCAGCTTCGGTCTCGGCTCGTCGTCTATCGGCGAAGGCGTCCTTTGCTCCTGCGGCTGCTCGGAAATCGCAGAGTCACTGCCTTCGTCATCGTCAGAGCCGTGCTTGCGGGGCTTGCGAGCCTTGCTGGAGCGGCCAGACCCAGCCGCAGCACGTTTGCGGCTTCCGTTGCTCGACATGTTGCACTGCGCCGAAAGGATAATTAAAATAAAAGAAACTGAAAACGTGAACCAAGTGTTCGCTCGAACGCGACAGTGAACAATGGCGTTATCAACACGGCTGTCTAGCTTTTATAAGCACGACGGGATGACATCAACTCGCAAATGAGTGCGCTCATGTATAAAAGATTTATCATATACCACTGAAAAGTATGAGCTTTATAAGGTAAGGCTGAGATATAAAAAAATATTTAAAAAAAATCTATCTTACAAACAAGTGTATCTTGGACGAATAAGGCGAGATATCTAGTGATAAGGCTGGTAGCTTGATTTCAATTCAAATGCTATTATCCACTTAGTGTTTTGATTTGTAAGCAACGGCGGCCATTATCCTCTACAGTGTAACGAGTCAGCACACTTTAAAGTGCAATGTTTATTTATTATTGGAGACAAGAAATAAAATATTGGATAAGGGGAATTATTATAACTACACTAAATACTAATTACCATAATACAAACATATGTATACATAATATATCATCACGCCGAGTCCCTAACGGGGTAGGCAGAGAGTAGAGCGCCAGTTCTCTCTAGACTTACATAGCGACGAGCATGTATGAAGAGACTGATGAATATGGACGAAGCGAAAGAGGTATGTAAGTCTAGAGAGAACAAATATACGTAAGTACATTTATAATCACGCCGAATCCCTTGATGGGAAGGCAGAGAAATTAGAGCGCCAGTTCTATTACAGACCGCTTTAGGTTACCCAAATTCATCAGTCTCATCATAAATGCTCGCCCGTTTAGAATAATCTGGACTTTCTCATCCAATCACTAAAAAATTTCAGAAGTATCAAAGATACCGATGAACATGTATTATGTTAGGTAGCTACGTCTTTTGTGATAGACATAAGGATATTTTTTTGTGTGTTCTCTCTCGTAGTTCGAGTTTCGGGAACTTTTGCTACTTAACCGATCAATGGCGAGACCTAGGCCTCCAGCCAGGCACTTTAGTACTAAGCAACACAGCTAAAGGCACCCCCTGCGGGGTACGAACATCGGCTTAGGGCGTTGCTGGATCGCAAGCAAAGGAGCTGGGCTGGACTGTTAATTTTAATTAAATAGTCTGGCTCGGCGTGGGCCGGACAAGAGGACAGAAGCTTCTCAAACATATGCTGAGGTTCTCTCGATGTAAACCTTCACCGTGAACCTTGACATTGATGTATATGCAGCGCGCTGCCGTTCGGCAGTAATAAACTAGTGTCTGAGTAAGACGGTTGCTTCATTATTATTATTTTTTTTATGCGTCGGTAATCCAACGACGTTCGCCAGTGAGATGTATGAAGCAATGAAACAACCCTCTTACTCGGACACTAGTTTATTACTGCCGAACGGCAGCGCGCTGCATATAGATCAGACATACATACTAACATACATATGACGCAAAGTATCTAACAGGGGACTTACATACTTCTTTCGCTTCGCCCACATGCATCACTCTTCATACAGTCTTCGTCGCTCGCCGGTTTTCAAGTACTATTGATGTTCCCATCCATGAGTGACTGATCGATTGATCTAGCTAGGTAGTTGGAACGTGGTATCCCTCTGCCTCTTCTTACACTCTCGCTTGGGTATATTTCGTCACTCTTTCTTCACTCATCCTTTCTGTGTCCAAACCAACGTAACATGCCCTTTTCCATCTTTAAAATCACACCCTCGTTCACCCCAGTTGTTTGAAAAACTATTCATTGCAGATTCGATCTAAAATCGATACGCCGCACATTTTTCGAAGGGAAAGCATCTGCATTTATTTACATATTATTAATATACCGCCGTTAACGCAAGCTTGACGCTTGTCGAGTATAAAGAAATCAGACTAAAGCCGTATTTTTTATTGTATATAACCTTATCTTTCTATGTATCGCGAAATAATTAAAAAAAAAAAGTATTTCGATAATATATTAAAACAAAGAACACCTCTGCCTTGTGTACTGTCCCTAGGAAATTGCAAATAAGACAAATTCGAGTGTCAATATTATAATACAAACATTATTCAACAGACAGAGCGCTGCAATAAATACATTTTAAATTCATGAAACTAAATATATCATGAACTTGACCTACTGTCTCGGATGTGACATTAAAATCAAGCTTAGTACATTATCAGGTACTTAGGCTTCCTACGACAACATATGTCAGCAAATAGAGGTAGTTTTTAGCCTAGCAGGTGTGCTAGGTGCTAATGGACATTATAGAGCCTCAACGGTAGCTATGCATCGACCCTTGAAGAAACTTCTTTTCGACCCAAAAGACCCTTACAACACATACAATAAGAAAGCTTATTGGTAGACCCGGTCAGTTAATATGTAAATCCTTTTTTGTAGTACTTTTTCAAACGGATGGCTGTAGAAATAACACCAAATGTTTCTAAAAACACTAACACTAACTTTAACTATTTCATCTATAGAAATAAATAAAATTGGAGTGTCTGTTTGTTCCGGGTAATCTCTAAAATGGCTGGACCGATTTTAACGGGACGTTCACTGGCAGATAGCTGATGTAAAAAAGAGTAACCTAGGCTACTTTAATTCTAGAAACTAAACAAAAACTTTATTGTTAAATTCCACGCGGACATAGCTAGTATTAAATAATTTTATGAAAGCATTAGTTGATTAGTATCTTAGATGATCATAATTTCTTTATTCTAAACCCAAACACACTAGACTCAAGCTCCCCGGCTAATAGGGGTTTAGCCAAACCAAGCTATCCCATTTAGAAGGATCTGGCATGTATGTATGCCGTATCAAGTTTACCAGATAAATACACAGTTCCTACCTACAATTTACTTGTGTATAAAGAGACTGATGAATGTGGACAAAGTGAAGATCTGTAAGTCTAGAAAGAAGCAGTCTACTTCGAGGCTACCCCATGAGGGAATCAATGTCTTTGATTTATATGTTTGTATGTACATATATACAATGAAATCTGTTTACAATTATTTCAAATGTTTTGTGGTCTACCTAAAGATAATAATTATTATTGAAATACTTAATACATACACATTACAATAAAAGAATAAGCCACATAATCACTGCATGATTGAGAACAAATCAGACTGCCAACCCTATTTCTATTGTGAGCCATCAGTGCAAGACCCAGATTGTGGAGTATTTCTTTATCAGCAGTAGATGAAAAGATTCCTGCAAGTACTATACAGGGACAGAGGCATTCAGACAGTGTTTAACCTTTTTATTGCGAGATGTTAAAAATAGGTCAATGTATAGAATATAAAGCATTTGTTCTTGTATGAAAAAACCATGTAAATCTAAGTTATCAATCTCAGCCATCGCAGGTCAAACCCAGAATAACATTTGTATACAGAAATGTTTAAATTATTCAAATGTTAAGAGGAACTGTGGCATTGTGTTTGTTCAGATTGGGGGTGAGTTTATAATATTTAATTAAGTTAAATGATGTGATGACTAAGCATTTTACTTTGTAAATGGCTCATAACTGCATAGGGGTACATACTCAAAATTAAATGACATGAACAATGACAATAACATGCACCATGGTCAAATCATTCTGATGCAGAAATCAAGGTGAGAGAGGTTGAACAGGTATGCAAAGAAAAGTGATTTAAGGAACTCCATTTAATTTAAAGAGCTCATAGTATTGAAATAATATCATTACACCTTCCTCACAAGTGTTCCCAGGTATAAGCAGAGCAATCATGATACCCCCAAGTCTGTCTGCAAGCACATCTATGCTTACATTTGCCTTTTAATTAAATCTTAATAAGCTCTCCTGTTCCACTCATAGGCTAGTCATACTCATAGTCTAGACTACACAGCCTATGCTTGTTAATCCACTGAATATTCTATCTCTGCCAAATTCAATTCAATTCTATTGAGTAGTATTGGTGAAAAAGTTCAAATGGTCTCAAAAACTGTCACATTTATAATATTAGTAAG
Source organism: Drepana falcataria (assembly GCA_945859725.1). Taxonomy (NCBI): domain Eukaryota; kingdom Metazoa; phylum Arthropoda; class Insecta; order Lepidoptera; family Drepanidae; genus Drepana; species Drepana falcataria. Next base: position 10,399,054 of record OX243921.1, read on the forward strand.
TAGTATATTTTATGTGCAGATTGTCTCAAAAAATTTTTCTCACTATAAAGCAAGTTGAGCAAAAATTTATTGGTACAAACTGTGGTGAATTAAAAGTGCAATGTTTATTTTGTAAGTAAAACTCATACCATTTGTGGGGCTGTATGAAGCATTATTATAAAAACATATCTGGGCAGAAGGGTAGTGTATGCCTGTCATCCTGTCATGGCAGTCTTTTGTACTACTTTTGTTCGAAAATTAACTAATTGATTGATAGAAATTGCAAGCATACAATGGTTATATCTTCCCACAATGGTCTGCATAGGGGTAGACCTCTATCTACCCCTGTGTTGGCAGTACCAAATACCAATACACCCATTTATCACTAGAAATATATTTAGTTGCAAATGTGACAAATGGCAAGTTCAACACCATTTCTCAAGCACAACTATACATAGGCTTTTGAATTTATTCTCAAACATATGAAGGAATCCACATGATGTTTAGTTTTTCGATAAGTTCAGGAAAACTTATTGGTACAGTACAGGAGTCAAGCTTGCAATTGTTGTGTTGCAGGAGACTACTAGAACCACTTGGACGAGAGGCCAAGGCTCTTGTACCATGTTGGTGAATGTTAAAAAGAAGAATAGTCTAGAGAAATAATTCAAAATTCTTAGCATAGCTTGTACATCTGCCACAGGCTATGTGAGACAAAAACATACATAAAATGTGAAAGTTGCATATCTTCATAACAAGTCATCATGGGGTAGACAGAGAGTGTCTCCGAGAGACTCCGAGACCTCTGCCTCTTCCTCCACACACTTACATGCTTTGGTTACAATGCCCACAATAGAAGTGGGTCAGCACAACAAACAAATTTGGTTGGGTGTATAAATGTTCAACTAAGTATGAAATATAGTATAGACATATTATTTAAAATCATTATACTCTTTGCTTTAATTGAACATTATGTTCATTTCAATTACAATCCCTCAAAACCTGTTTATCCACACATGGCTTACATAGTAATTTTATATATAGTACTGTGTTCACATACAATATTCTTAACCAATGTACAACCCTTCATCCTTCTTGGAATGTCTACTCTATAAGCCATTGCAGGTAGTCTTTTCATTTCCTCAACATCATCAATATTTTCACACATACTTAACTTTGAGCATCATGCAATAAATTATAGAAATTAGGTTTTTTTTCTATTACTCATTTTTAGCTAGTGCCTAATTCAAGTGGCACAATCAGGTTGATTAACGTTAATAGTATCTCTCATAAACCACAAGTGAAATATTTACAAAATAAAATCATACATGAAATTTGTGCCTACTTACCTAGTCTATCTTATTTTTTATATGATAATTAAAGTTTCATGTAATCTGACACCCGGACGCCTTGTCGGCGACGAAACAACAACTATGTGAGTAGGTAGCTCGGTACCAAATTTTAACAATGAGTATAAAAAACCGTTACGTTTATTAACATCACGAAAAACACAAGAAGTCTTACAACCATTAGCATAAACAAATAACATGTAAAGCAAAATACTCAAATGTATCGGTAAGTAAGTATGCGTGCAACGCCAATATTATTGATCTCAACATTACCTATATTCATTTGGTCACAATCGAATGCTTACCGACACGTGCCCTCTTTGAGAATCCTATAAAATATACCAGTTAACTATTTAAATATAAATTAACACACATTTATATCGTTTTCACAACATACGCACAGTACTTACCGGCACTAATTAATAAAGCAAATTCAAAAATTTTCTAAAATGTCTTTCAATCTATGATGGTAGAGAATTGACTGACTTGACTGACATTACGGGATAGACAATATTTAGGGATGCCGCGAAAAAAATTCTATAGAACCTTTTATGAGCGTGCGTGCGTCATAAAAATATTTCAATGTTACCATACATAAAACAAATATTGGGTGTGAAGTTATGTTGTTTTGCGACTGCAGCAAGTCTGAAAGGGACAGAGTGATGAAGTATAGACAATGAACGGAATTTTGTTTTAACTAAGCTGTATTAATACATTTTAGTTCCCGTAATTAAATTAAATTATATTTTTTAAGATTGGCTGTAGGGCATGTGATATTATTTATTTCTTAATAGGAAAAATCATTGCTGCTTCATTGCAATGCTTAAATAATGTAAACCTTTGTTAAATTTTAACGTATTATTAAAATTTTGTCCTTCTAAGACATTTTACAATATGAATCTCATCGCATGCAACCGCTCAGGTAATCATCCCTATAATGGCACTACGAGTTCTCATGCCTAATTAATATAAAAGACTAGCTGTGCCCGCGACTTCGCCCGCGTGGAAAATTGTCATTGGGCTGCATTTTTTATTTTTTTAGCTAATTAATTTTTCAATAAATTACAAAAGGAGTCACCGTTATTAAGTACCCACCTAATATTCAAATGTACAACAAATAATAATAACGTAATAACATCCAACTAAATTCGAAAGTAATCTTTTGACGAATGACATGAACAAGAAACCTAACCCATAAACAGTTTCTTTATTTTACGAAGAAAATTAATCAAGTAAACCAAGAACAATATTTTTTTTATATTATATAAATCAAACGGCATATATTTATTACATTAATTACGATAAGAATTATTATATATGAAATCGTATTATGTATATTACAATCACACAAGTAGGTATATTTAGTAGGTGGTGGCGTAGGTTGGGCCTACGCCTCGCCGCGCCGCACCCTGCCCCCCGCGGCAGCGCAGCGTTTCTTAGTTAAGTTTACTTAACTTTCTTACTTGCGTTCATTTCAGTTTCACATTTTGTGATGATTCCGTAAATGTCATCACCTACGTTAATAAAATTATTATTATATATATATTTATACCACAAGGGTGGCAAACAAGCATTCGGTCCGCCTGATGGTAAGCGGTTACCGCCGCCTATGGATGCTTGCAACACCAGGGGTATCACTCGCGCGTTGCCGACCCAGCAGGAATCTTTTCACACCCTTCTTGAAGAACTCCATGCTGTACTCTCTTTTCTATATTTCTCTAATATCTTGTGTTGTCGCAAATTTGTGAAACATTCACATGAACCTTACATATTTCCATACAAGCTAAACAAAAGAATCCCTTTTTATTTTACCCCCTTAACGGTAAATTTTTTACGATCTTTTAATTTCATGATAATTTATATGTAATCAAGAGCCTAAAAAATAAGTTTCAAGCTTTTAGCTTTAAAAATTACGAAACTTCCATACAAACTTTCAACCCCTATTTCAACCCCTTACAACTCTTTTTCGCATTAAAAGGCTCGCTTTCGCAGGCTCTTGACTAACTTTGTACATAATTTACTTTAAATCAGTTCAGCAGTTTAGCCGTGAAAAGGTAACAGACAGACAAAAAAATAATAAAAGTAGGGACTAATAGGGATTACCTTACCTATAAGGAAATCTAAATAATGCTTTAAGTATAATATTTTTTATTATCATTAAATAAAATGTATCAATCAGTGTACACAATATCAAAGCTTTAGAACAAGTCGATTTTCTTGAATAAAAATACAAAATGATTACAATATATAGCAACAGACGACAGTTTGTGAACACTTTGCCATAACTAGTTTCGTTCCTCATCAGTTTCACTAGATGGCGTTGTAGATATATATGCTGTATCAAACGACAAATTAGACAAAGCGCTACTGGAATCTAGTAAGTCAAAACAACATATCCCACTGAGGCCCTTCGAGCCCGAACCTTTACCGTTGATATAGAACTTAAGTCCGCGGAATTTCCCTTCATCCTGGCTTTCAGGCTCGGGTTCGGATTCGTTTTGGGGATCCAATTGTATTGGGAATGGGGGTGGCTGCGGGATCAAGGGTGGCAAGAACATTTGTATGGGCTGCTGCCCCGGTTGAGTAGTGCCAGCACCTGCAGGACTGACCTGATCAGCGCCAGGCTTTTTGAGTAAAATCTCCCGTGGACACTCACATTCAACTTTTTTCGACTTTGTGAAAATAGTATCATTGTCACACGCACATGGATCTTCTGCACCCTGGCCACCCGCGTCCACAGGATTCTGTCCAGATATAGGTCCAGGTATAGCTCCAGCCATACCCCCTGACGTGTAACCAGGCATATTGCCAGATTGCATATAGCCAGGTGGCATATAGCCAGGTGGCATATAACCAGGTTGCATAGGCATGCCTTGGGGACGGTTCAGCTCGAAGTACTGGATGGCATCCTCGAAGCTCATCTCCGGTTCAGGTGGGGCCCGCTTCTTTACGTCAAATCTAAAACCCGACGTTGTTTGTGTCAGGTCGGACTTCATTTTCATAGCTTCCTTTTTGTCAAACCATTCGAACATGCCCTCCTCGACGAGAGGAATTTCATCATTTTGGTCATTATATGGAGCTGGGGGCATACACTCTCCTTTTTTACAGTCGCCTTCTAGTGGACACTCACCCATTGGACGATAAGGTCCCTGCCCCGGCGGGGGGTGCGGACCTGGGGGTAGATACTGCCCCGTGCGAGCAAATTGTTCGGGTAGAAAATTCCCCTGGGGAGGAACGGGATGCGATCCATACTGCCCGATAGGCGAGTATTGACCTGGCGGTATAAACAGTCCAGGCGGAGAAAATGTAGTTTGCGGTGCGTTTTGTGTCTGGCTCTTTGACTGGTTAACTAACTCTGGTTCTGGTGGGACAAGAGGACATTCACAGTTCTTATTCTTCCCCTTCTTACCTTTCGCCTTGCCTTTGCCCTTACAAACGCACGCGTCCTTCCCTATAGTAGGCCCCTTGGCGCCCTCACAGATGCAACATTCGCAAGCCTTAGGTGGATCATCTGTTAAAGGCTTATGTAACTCACACGGACACAACTTCCTAAGTGATACCTTCTTCTCCTTTCCGCTACAAAAACAGCTCATCTTTTCCTTATCTCTCAGTTCCGGATGCCTGCACATCCCGCAATCAATGTCTGGGTTGCCTTTTCCTGATGAAAAAAATATTACAAGGTAATAATATATCTAATCAATTTCTTATGATTTCTTTTTAAACATCAAATTATACACGGCTTATGCTCAATTATATATTATCTAACCAGTTCCAAATATCGAAGTGAAAGAAGACTGATGATATATTTGATTAGTGTTTGAATTATATTAATATGAATTATATATTGAGTATTATTATACATCAAAAGACTTTAGATTCATGATAAATATCCATAAAAGCCGTGGTGGCCGAGTGGTTCGAGTAGTTGCCTGCGACACAAAGATCGCAAGTTCGAATCCCGCCTGTACCAATGAGTTTTTCTGAACTTAATTACAGTGATTAGTCACACCACGAGCTTTACGGTGAAGGAAAGCATCGAAAGGACACCTGCATACATTTGTAGAGCAATTCAAAGGCGTATGTATAGTTGTGCTTGAGTAACGGCGATGGACTCGCCATCTATCACGTTGGCACCTAAAATATATCTCTAACGGAAACTGGGTGTATGGGTACATATACACCTCTGCCTACCCCTTGGGGACCCTTGTGGGAAGGCGTGAGGATATAATCAAAATATACTAATAAATTTCCATATTAAGGAAATAGGCCCGAGATCCCTAATCAGGTGAATTAGCCAGTTAGCTAGCATACACGGCCGTACAGCAGCATAGGGAAACACAGATATTTGTCAAACTCTTCAATCCCTTTCAAATATACTCGCTATAAGTAGACATCGTTGTCTCATGGCACGAATGAATTAGCTACCCAAGTTCTGCATACCACAAAGAAACACATAAAAATATATACTGCTTTCAATACTTGTTTTTTGTTTGTCATTTTTCGTCAAAGTGTATGCAAACGCATGTTTCTACGAGCGCTAGATTTGAACTTGGTCTTTGTGAGCGCTGTAAGAGGCATAATCTAAAGTTTGAGGAAAAGATAATTGTTTGAGATCGTTCGTGCCATGAAGTAGAGATGTCTAGTTATATGTAGTACATACTTAAGTGTCAAATATGTACTTTTGGGTAAGTTAGGGGCGGGCGCGGCTGCTGGCGCTGGCGCAGACAGCTGAACAATACCAGGTCCACCAATTCCAACAGACTTCATATCTTTTGCGTAGTTCTTAAATATCTCCAGCAGTTGATCATTGTCCACTCCACATGCACAAGGTTTCTTGCGGGGCACAGGTGGTGGGGCCGTTTGGGCAGGTGGCTTGCGCGGTGCTATCGGGGCGTCGGCTGGCCCGTGACACTCTCCATCACTTTTGAGACAAGTTGGCACTTTGCACACCCTCACATTTGTGGTTTTGTTTAATTCTGTGAATGACGTTTGAGTTTTGTGTGTTCCCTGGGAATTGACGTATGCTGATTTATTGAAACCTAAAAATAATAAAGTTCTAAGCGTAAATTTAATTAAGGCGTCGATAATACACTTTTGAAGGCGCGTTGTCACCTGCGTAAAATTTAATTAAACATACATATCTCCGCTCCCTTGGATAGTAGCATGACAATACAGAACCTATTATAGTCACCTCTAATGCGAAGTTGGCTAGTGACAAAAAAAATGTTTCAATCGGAATAGTAGCACCTGAGATTAGCGCATTCAAATATACGTACTTGCAGACTCTGGTATAGATGAACAAAGTAGTTCACGGTTTGGGTTTAAATGATGTAATGACGAAGGATTTACCTTGCGCAGCCTCTTCTTTCGCTATCATAGGGCCGATAAACTCTGATACAACGCTTCCGACGCATTGGATGCCAGTACCATAGGTGCAGGTGGGTGAACCTTTGGGTGAGCAGCAACATGGCCGGTCCTGAGTAGTGTCCGTGCTCACACAAGGACATCTCGCGTGCCTCAATGGACCTATCTCTATTGTGCGACCCTCCTTACTTGTTTTCTTTTGATTTAACTCCGTTTCAGACGGATTGAAAGTAATTCTTTCGGTATTCGAAGACAGTCCAGATTCATTTATGCATTTTCGCCCCTTTGTCGTTATTTTCAGCCCTCGAGCTGTGCAAGGCAAACGACTCCCGCGTTGCCCTTGAAATTGCAATAAAGTCAGGGTTTATTTAAATGAGGCAAATAAATTTGGATATGTCCCACTAATAATATTATAATTGCGAAAGTTTTTGATGAAGTTTGCTTCTCTTCTTCACTAATAATAGTGATCGGAATTGTATGAAATTTGGCCCAGATATAGATTAGCTTAATAAAAGCAGGAATTTTTAATTTCAAAAAATTTTCGTTGCATTTATTTTAAATAAATATTAGATGCTTTATTTTATTTCTGATAATCTATGGATAAGAAGACGCACTTTTATAGTGTGTTCCAACATAATAATGATGTATAGTGTTGTTATTTTTATAGAGTGTTGTTAACCATAATAATAAAATACATGATAAAGAGCCGTGGTGGCCGAGTGGTTCGAGTAGTTGCCTGCGACACAAAGTCTCCTGTTTTTTTTTTTTTCTGAGTTTTCTTGAACTTAAGTACAGTGATTAGTCACACCATGAGCTTTACGGTGAAGGATAACATCGAGAGGAAACCTGCATACGTCTGAGAAGCAATTCAAAGGCGTATGTATAGTCATGCTTGAGTAACGGCGATGGACTCGCCATCTGTCACGTTGACACCTTAAATATATCTCTGGCGGAAAGTGGGTGTGTGGGTATTACCTATACACCTCTGCCTACCCCTTCGGAGACCCATGTGGGAAGGCGTGAGGATATATATACATGATTTTTCAAAATTCACTGAGTTAGTTTTAGGGGCTAGTTTACGGTAAGTGGAGTAAATTAACAATAAACGTTATTATTGAAGCTCCAAGCATTATTGTCTATATGAAGGTGTAAGCACGTTGAGGTAACATTACTTACTGTAGTTGATTTTCTGTTTGCTTTTCCAAGCCGGCGAATTATTGGACAGCTGTAGGCAGATAGTGGAATCGGGTTCCTCTGTGGAAGTGTCCGAGTCGTATTCATCTGAAGTCGGTACTATGACGAAAATAGATGACGAGTTAGGGATAACTTTACTTGATATCATTTCGTCAACCATATTCATGAAATTGTGATCGTCCTCCAAATCGTTGACTACTACTTCCGATTGCCTAAAACTCTGGTTCTTTTTAATGTCTCTTAAGTCTTCATTGCTTGTAAAGTAACTTTGTGACATTCGAAATATTAGTATATCATTATTAGTCATATTTTTTTCTTCAGACATTTCATTATTTGAAAGGGAGTCCTCATTACTTTCACTGCAAACAAACAAGTATATTGCTTAAAGAATTATTATATTTGAGCACAATTAAAGAATAACGATATTAATAATAATATACGTACCTCTTTAAGCTATCAACAATACTGTAATCTATTTCCTTTGTAAAATATTCAGAATCATTTTTGGAAATAGGTCTGTCTGTATTATCATATTTGGCTATGCATTGCGTGGAGCTATTGGTAAACTCACTGCAGACAAATGATATAACACTTATTATATTTGAATCGTCACCTGAACCAGCTATTGTATAAAAACTTAGTGAGGATTCAGGTTTATAGAAGAGTATCGAATCCAAGCTAGTTGTAGCTACTGTATCAAACAAGTCTTTCGAGTCTAAAGATACGGTTTTAGATGTCTTATCAGTAACAGACTCGTTTGTAGATTCTTTATCAAATGTCTTATAATCAGCCATCTCTGTACCGGTTATGTTGCTTAGGTTACATTCGTATGTACACCCATAAGCATTATGATACTCTCGACTATAGTAAGACTCGATACTTTGTTCAGATGAACTGGTATAGTACGGGTTGTGGCTTAGTATATATTCGATGTTATCAAAGGTATAGCTGTCAGAATGCAATGGTACGTCTTCAATTTGCAGTTTTGAATCAGTATAGTTGTATGGACACACACTTTTCGAACCAAATGAGGTGTTAGAAGTATCTCGTTCGTCTTTTGTCTTAGTTGAATCTACTGAGTAAGATGGAATTCCTACAGCTCTCCCGACAGTAACTTTTATTCCTTCATTGTCGACAAATACCCCGCCCTTAACGCCTGGAACACATTCATCTGGACAAGGGCACAGGGAAGATATATCTGGTGATGTGACCCTTATTTTTACGTAACTGTGTTTGAATCTTATTTTTTTCTTATCGCAACCACAGGCACGGTCACATTTCGTTGTTTTTGCAATTTCCTCCATTTCTTCGACAATGCCAACTTTAGATTTTCTTTTGGATGGTGAAATGCCAACCTTTTTTGATTTCGTTTTAATTCTACCTTTCTTTTCAGACGGGGTAGGTTCAGCAGGAAGCCCTATAGCTGTTCGTATTTTCTTCACTAACGACTTTTCTGAAGGCGTTGTCCCCTCTGGCATAGGTAGGCCGGCCTCAGCAAGACCTTTTAGAATTTTTTCTTTTTGTGATTTTGTTTTACCAGTAAGAGGTGTAAATAAACCCTCTGCTTTAGCTTTCCGGACAGCTTCTTTCTCCGAAGGAGTTTTAGCTGGAGGAGGTATTCCAAGTTCTGTTCTTATTTTGTTTACCAAAGCTTTTTCAGAAGCTGTTTGGCCTTCTGGAAGTGGTATACCCATATCGGCTAAGCCTCTGAGAATTTTCTCTTTTCGAGACGCTGTCTTACCTTCTAAAGGGGTAAGTAAGCCAGCTGCTTTAGCTTTCCTTAGCTTTTCTGAAGGAATTTTAACTTCTGAAGGTCTTGCCGTTTCTGCTTTTACCTTAGCTATAAGTGCTTTTTCGGATTTTGTACGACCTTCGGGCAAAGGAAGACCTGCTTCAGCTTGAGATCTCAAGATTTTTTCCTTTTCAGCGGGAGATTTCCCTTCTAAAGGTTCAATTATTCCAGCGGCTAGAGCTTTTTCGTATTTTGATCTTTGTGACGGAGTTTTTGGTTCCGGAGGAAGACCCATTTCCGTGCGGACTTTATCTACTAGTTTCTTTTCGGAAGCTGTCTTTGGTTCAGGAAGAGGAAGACCGTGGCTTACTAGACCTTTCAGAATCTTTTCCTTTTCTGCAGGTGTCTTTCCTTCCAATGGTGTTAATAAACCGGCGGCTTTTGCTTTTCGTATTTTTTCAGATGGTATCTTTTTTGAGGGTGCCTTAACTTCGGATTTAACCTTCGATATCAAAGCTTTTTCAGAGGGTGTTCTTCCTTCAGGCAATTGCAGACCTGCTTCCGCTTGAGATCTCAGAATTTTTTCTTTTTCAGCTTGCGATTTGCCTTCTAAAGGTTCTATTAAGCCTGCGGCTTGTGCTTTGTCGTATTTTGATCTTTCGGATGGAGTTTTTGGTTCTGGAGGAAGACCTAATTCTGTACGGACTTTGTCTATGAGTTTTTTTTCTGATGAAGTCTTTGGTTCAGGAAGGGGAAGACCTTGGCTGGCTAGCCCCTTTAAGATTTTTTCCTTTTGCTCCGGTGTTTTTCCTTCTAATGGAGTCAAAAGCCCAGCAGCTTTGGCTTTTCTTAATTTTTCTGACGGAATTTTAGGCTTCACTTCGGATTTAACCTTCGCAATCAAAGCTTTTTCTGAAGGTGTTCTACCTTCAGGTAATGATAATCCCGCTTCCCTTTGGGCTCTGAGAATTTTTTCCTTTTCAGCTGGCGTTTTCCCTTCTAGCGGCTCAATGATGCCAGCAGCCGTAGCCTTGTCATATTTTGCTCGCTCCGAATCAGTTTTTGGTTCTGGGGGAAGACCCATTTCTGCTCTTACTTTATCGATAAGTTTTCTTTCCGAAGTTGTCTGTGGAATAGGTAGAGGAAGACCAGCAGCCGCTAAACCCTTAAGAATCTTTTCTTTCTGCTCGGGTGTTTTACCTTCCAATGGTGTTAAAAGACCAGCGGCTTTCGCTTTGCGTAATTTTTCGGAGGGAATTTTTGGTCTTGCTTCGGATTTGATTTTTGATATCAACGCTTTTTCAGATGGCGTTCTTCCTTCCGGTAAAGGAAGACCAACTTCTGCTTGCGACCTGAGTATATTTTCTTTTTCTCTGGGTGTTTTTCCTTCTAATGGCTGAATCAAGCCTGCGGCTAATGCTCTGTCGTACTTAGATCTTTGTGACGGGGTTTTTGGTTCAGGGGGTAAACCCATTTCGGTACGGACCTTGTCTATTAATTTTTTTTCTGAAGCTGTTTTTGGTTCAGGAAGAGGTAGGCCTTGGCTGGCTAGTCCCTTTAAGATTTTCTCCTTTTGCTCAGGTGTTTTTCCTTCCAATGGAGTCAGAAGTCCAGCAGCCTTTGCCTTACGTAACTTCTCCGATGGCATTTTGGCCTTCACTTCAGATTTAACCTTAGCTATCAATGCTTTTTCTGATAAAGTTCTTCCTTCAGGTAAGGGCAAGCCAGCTTCTCTTTGAGCTCTCAGTATTTTTTCCTTTTCGGCGGGTGATTTTCCTTCCAATGGCTCAAGTATACCAGCAGCTGCTGCTTTATCATGTTTAGCTCTCTCTGATGCAGTTTTTGGTTCTGGGGGTAGCCCCATTTCAGCACGTACTTTGTCAACAAGTTTCCTTTCTGATGCAGATTTTGGTATGGGCAGAGGTAGACCTTGGGCAGCTAGTCCTCTGAGAATCTTTTCCTTTTGCTCAGGTGTTTTACCTTCTAATGGTGTCATAAGACCAGCAGCTTTTGCTTTTCGTAATTTTTCAGATGGAATGTTCACCTTAGACTTAGACGGTGTCATTAATCCAGCTTTAATTTTTCGCACCATAGATTTCTCCGATGGACTTCTACCTTCTGGTAGTGGAATACCGGCATCAAACCAATTTTTCAATCGTTTCTTTTTTTGTGACGCAGTTTTACCTAATGGTGTTATTATTCCAGCCGCTTGAGCTTTCTTATACTTTTCTTTTTCTGATGGTGTCTTTGGCTCTGGAGGAAGTCCCTCTTCGTGTCTTATTATTTTCAAAAGTTCTTTTTCGGACGGTGTTTTTCCTTCAGGTAACGGAAGCCCAGCTTTGGCTAATGCTCTTAAGATCTTTTCTTTTTGTTCAGGTGTTTTGCCCGTCAGAGGTGTCAGCAAACCAGCAACTTTAGCACGTTTCATTTTTTCTGAAGAAATAGCTGGTGAGAATTCGGATCGAACTTTATCAATCAGTGCTTTCTCAGATGGTGTCCTACCTACAGGGAGTGGAACGCCGGCTGCAGCTTGGGCTTTGAGAATCTTCATTTTTTGCGACGGTGATTTTCCTTCAAGAGGTGTTATCAGTCCGTCTGTTTGAGCTTTTGCATACTTTTCTTTCATGGAAGTAGTCTTTGGTTCAGGTGGTAATCCCATTTCCTGACGTACTTTATCTATCAATTTTTTCTCTGATGGTGTTTTCCCTTCTGGTAATGGAATACCATGCTTTGCTAACCCTTTTAAGATTTTTTCTTTTTGTTGTGGTGTTTTGCCTTCTAGTGGCGTCAGAAAACCTGCCGCTTTTGCTGCACGTATTTTTTCCGATGGTATGCCCCTCGTAGCCCTTATTTTATTAACAAGTGCTTTTTCGGACGGTGTCCTTCCTTCAGGAAGTGGTAGACCAGCTTCTGCTTGAGCTTTGAGTATTTTCTCTTTCTGCGATGGTGATTTTCCCTCAAGTGGCGTGATGATACCAGCTGCTTGTGCCTTTGCATATTTCTGTTTCATTGATAAACTCTTAGGTTCAGGTGGTAATCCCAGTTCTTGACGTACCTTAGCGATAATTTGTTTTTCAGAAGGTGTTTTGCCTTCTGGCAACGGGATTCCGTGCTTTGCCAATCCTTTTAATATTTTTTCTTTCTGTTCTGGTGTTTTGCCTTCTAAAGGCGTCATAAAACCCGCAGCTTTTGCTGCTCGCAATTTCTCTGATGGAATCTTGATAGGGGTTACCCCTACAGCGGCCCGTACTTTGTTAACAAGTGCTTTTTCAGATGGTGTTCGTCCCTCAGGAAGTGGAAGACCTGCTTCTGCTTGAGCTTTAAGTATTTTCTCTTTTTGTGACGGAGATTTGCCCTCTAAAGGAGTGATAATTCCAGCCGCTTGAGCTTGTGCATATTTTTGTTTCATAGACCCGGTTTTTGGTTCGGGCGGTAATCCCATGTCTAGTCGTACTTTATTAATAATTTTTTTTTCTGACGGTGTCTTGCCTTCAGGCAATGGAATACCATGCTTAGCTAATCCTTTAAGTATTCTCTCCTTCTGCTCAGGCGTTTTACCTTCAAGAGGGGTTAAGAGACCAGCAGCTTTTGCCGCTCGCATTTTTTCAGATGGTATTTTAACAGGAACCCCCACGGTAGCTCTAACTTTATTAATTAGTGCTTTCTCGGAAGGTGTTCGCCCTTCAGGTAGTGGCAGGCCAGCTTCTGCTTGCGCTTTGAGAACTTTTTCCTTTTGTGATGAAGACTTTCCTTCTAAGGGTGTAATAATGCCCGCAGCTTGTGCCTTTGCATATTTTTGTTTCATAGACATAGTCTTTGGTTCTGGTGGTAGCCCCATTTCTTGACGTACTTTATCAATCAACTTTTTTTCGGATGGAGTTTTGCCTTCTGGTAAGGGAATGCCATGCTTAGCTAAGCCTTTAAGGATTTTCTCTTTCTGTTCTGGTGTTTTACCTTCTAGAGGCGTTAAAAGGCCAGCAGCTTTTGCTTTTCGCAATTTTTCTGAAGGTATCGCGGCCGGAGGTGTACCTACAGCAGCTCTTATTTTATTGACGAGGGCTTTTTCAGATGGCGTACGTCCCTCAGGAAGTGGAAGGCCAGCTTCTGCTTGGGCTTTGAGAACTTTTTCTTTTTGAGATAGGGTTTTACCCTCAAGGGGAGTAATTAATCCTGCTGCTTGAGCCTTTGCATATTTCTGTTTCATAGATGTGGTTTTTGGTTCTGGTGGCAATCCCATTTCTTGGCGAACTTTATCAACCAATTTTTTCTCTGAAGGTGACTTACCCTCAGGCAGTGGAAGTCCAGCCTTGACTAACCCCTTTAATATTTTCTCCTTTTGAGCTGGTGTTTTGCCTTCTAATGGCGTTAACAGACCTGCAGCTTTTGCTGCTCTGAGCTTTTCTGATGTTATCTTACCTGGTGGAATTCTTGAAGAAGAAGTGACTCTTTCAGATTCGGGCGTCAAAAGATCACAAATACATTCATCACTGGGCCCTTTTCCCTCTGTCATTACTTTTGCTGTTTTTTCATCAAGTTTTTTAGCTTTTTCCGGCGACAGGGCAGCCGCTCCAACTCTTGTTCGTCTTCTTTCAGGAAATGCTGCTTTAACACTTTGAACAAGAGCCTTCTCTGAAGGGGTACGACCTTCAGGAAGAGGTATACCAGCTTCCACCAGACCTCGCAGAATTTTTTCCTTTTGTGTTGGTGTTTTTCCTTCTAGGGGCGTAACGAGGCCAGCTTCCATAGCTTTCTTATACTTTTCTTTTTCAGACGTTGTTTTCGGCTCTGGTGGTAAGCCCATATCCGCTCTAACTTTATCTATAAGCTTTTTTTCAGATGGTGTTTTGCCTTCCGGCAGTGGAATTTTGTTTTGTACTAATCCTCGCAATATCTTTTCTTTTTGTTCTGGAGTCTTACCATCGAGTGGAGTCAGAAAGCCAGCAGCTTTTGCTTTTCTCATCCTTTCTGATGGGGTTGTGGGGGCACCTCGGGGTTCCGCTTTTATTTGATTGATGAGAGCTTGCTCTGATGATGTGCGCCCTTGGGGCAATGGTATGTTATTATCGTGCATGGCTCTCAATATCTTGGCTTTCTGCGATGGTGACTTTCCTTCCAAAGGCTCTATAACTCCGGCACCAAGTGCTTTGTTATATTTCTCTCTCATAGATGGAGTTTTGGGTTCCGGCGGAAGGCCTACATCGGCGCGAACTTTATCTATAAGCTTTCTCTCAGATGGAGTTTTGCCCTCTGGTAAAGGTAAACCTTGCATTGCCAGTCCTCTTAATATTTTTTCTTTTTGCTCCGGAGATTTTCCTTCCAATGGAGTAAGTAAGCCTGCAGCTTTTGCTTTTCTAATTTTTTCGGATGGAATCGCTGACGCCCCTCGAGGCTCTGCTTTAATTTGGTTGACAAGTGCTTTTTCTGACGGTGTGCGTCCTTCGGGCAATGGTATGTTGTTATCGTGCATGGCTCTTAATATCTTGGCTTTCTGTGATGGCGATTTGCCTTCTAGGGGCTCAATAATTCCGGCACCAAGTGCTTTGTTATATTTCTCTCTCATAGATGCAGATTTAGGTTCCGGCGGAAGGCCTACATCGGCGCGCACTTTATCTATAAGCTTTCTCTCAGATGGAGTTTTGCCCTCTGGTAAAGGTAAACCTTGCATTGCCAGTCCTCTTAATATTTTTTCTTTTTGCTCCGGAGATTTTCCTTCCAAAGGAGTAAGCAAGCCAGCAGCTTTTGCTTTCCTCATTTTTTCTGATGGAGTCGCTGACGCTCCCCGAGGCTCTGCTTTTATTTGATTAATGAGAGCTTGCTCTGATGATGTGCGCCCTTGGGGCAATGGTATGTTATTATCGTGCATGGCCCTCAATATCTTGGCTTTCTGTGATGGTGACTTTCCTTCCAAAGGCTCTATAACTCCGGCACCAAGTGCTTTGTTATATTTCTCTCTCATAGATGGAGTTTTGGGTTCCGGCGGAAGGCCTACATCGGCGCGAACTTTATCTATAAGCTTTCTCTCAGATGGAGTTTTGCCCTCTGGTAAAGGTAAACCTTGCATTGCCAGTCCTCTTAATATTTTTTCTTTTTGCTCCGGAGATTTTCCTTCCAATGGAGTAAGTAAGCCTGCAGCTTTTGCTTTTCTCATTTTTTCTGATGGAATCGCTGACGCCCCTCGAGGCTCTGCTTTAATTTGATTGACAAGTGCTTTTTCTGACGGTGTGCGTCCTTCGGGCAATGGTATGTTGTTATCGTGCATGGCTCTCAATATCTTAGCTTTCTGTGATGGCGATTTGCCTTCTAGGGGCTCAATAATTCCGGCGCCAAGCGCCTTATTATATTTCTCTCTCATAGATGTAGATTTAGGTTCCGGCGGAAGGCCTACATCGGCGCGCACTTTATCTATAAGCTTTCTCTCAGATGGAGTTTTGCCCTCTGGTAAAGGTAAACCTTGCATTGCCAGTCCTCTTAATATTTTTTCTTTTTGCTCCGGAGATTTTCCTTCCAAAGGAGTAAGCAAGCCAGCAGCTTTTGCTTTCCTCATTTTTTCTGATGGAGTCGCTGACGCTCCCCGAGGCTCTGCTTTAATTTGATTGACAAGTGCTTTTTCTGATGCTGTGCGTCCTTCGGGCAATGGTATATTGTTATCGTGCATGGCTCTCAATATCTTGGCTTTCTGTGATGCTGACTTTCCTTCCAAAGGCTCTATAACTCCGGCACCAAGTGCTTTGTTATATTTCTCTCTCATAGATGGAGTTTTGGGTTCCGGCGGAAGGCCTACATCGGCGCGAACTTTATCTATAAGCTTTCTCTCAGATGGAGTTTTGCCCTCTGGTAAAGGTAAACCTTGCATTGCCAGTCCTCTTAATATTTTTTCTTTTTGCTCCGGAGATTTTCCTTCCAATGGAGTAAGTAAGCCTGCAGCTTTTGCTTTTCTCATTTTTTCTGATGGAATCGCTGACGCCCCTCGAGGCTCTGCTTTAATTTGATTGACAAGTGCTTTTTCTGACGGTGTGCGTCCTTCGGGCAATGGTATGTTGTTATCGTGCATGGCTCTCAATATCTTAGCTTTCTGTGATGGCGATTTGCCTTCTAGGGGCTCAATAATTCCGGCGCCAAGCGCCTTATTATATTTCTCTCTCATAGATGTAGATTTAGGTTCCGGCGGAAGGCCTACATCGGCGCGCACTTTATCTATAAGCTTTCTCTCAGATGGAGTTTTTCCCTCTGGTAAAGGTAAACCTTGCATTGCCAGTCCTCTTAATATTTTTTCTTTTTGCTCCGGAGATTTTCCTTCCAATGGAGTAAGTAAGCCTGCCGCTTTTGCTTTTCTCATTTTTTCTGATGGAATCGCTGACGCCCCTCGAGGCTCTGCTTTAATTTGATTGACAAGTGCTTTTTCTGACGGTGTGCGTCCTTCGGGCAATGGTATGTTGTTATCGTGCATGGCTCTCAATATCTTAGCTTTCTGTGATGGCGATTTGCCTTCTAGGGGCTCAATAATTCCGGCACCAAGTGCTTTGTTATATTTCTCTCTCATAGATGCAGATTTAGGTTCTGGCGGAAGGCCTACATCGGCGCGCACTTTATCTATAAGCTTTCTCTCAGATGGAGTTTTGCCCTCTGGTAAAGGTAAACCTTGCATTGCCAGTCCTCTTAATATTTTTTCTTTTTGCTCCGGAGATTTTCCTTCCAAAGGAGTAAGCAAGCCAGCAGCTTTTGCTTTCCTCATTTTTTCTGATGGAGTCGCTGACGCTCCCCGAGGCTCTGCTTTTATTTGATTGATGAGAGCTTGCTCTGATGATGTGCGCCCTTGGGGCAATGGTATGTTATTATCGTGCATGGCCCTCAATATCTTGGCTTTCTGTGATGGTGACTTTCCTTCCAAAGGCTCTATAACTCCGGCACCAAGTGCTTTGTTATATTTCTCTCTCATAGATGTAGTTTTGGGTTCTGGCGGAAGGCCTACATCGGCGCGAACTTTATCTATAAGCTTTCTCTCAGATGGAGTTTTGCCCTCTGGTAAAGGCAGACCTTGCATTGCCAGTCCTCTTAATATTTTTTCTTTTTGCTCCGGAGTCTTTCCTTCCAAGGGAGTAAGCAAGCCAGCAGCTTTTGCTTTTCTCATTTTTTCTGATGGAATCGCTGACGCGCCTCGAGGCTCTGCTTTTATTTGATTGACAAGTGCTTTTTCTGATGGTGTGCGTCCTTCGGGCAATGGTATGTTGTTATCGTGCATGGCTCTTAGTATCTTAGCTTTCTGTGATGGCGACTTGCCTTCTAGGGGCTCAATTATCCCGGCGCCAAGAGCTTTGTTATATTTCTCTCTCATAGATGTAGTTTTAGGTTCTGGCGGAAGGCCTACATCTGCGCGCACTTTGTCGATTAATTTATTTTCAGATGGAGTCTTGCCCTCTGGTAGAGGCAGACCTGCCATTGCCAATCCCCTTAATATTTTTTCTTTTTGTTCGGGAGTTTTACCCTCCAAAGGTGTAAGTAAACCAGCAGCTTTTGCTTTTCGTAATTTCTCAGATGTTATAGCAGACGGGGGTATGCCAGCAGCAGTTTTCACTTTCTGGATTAATGCCTTTTCAGATGACGTTCGGCCTTCCGGTAGGGGTATACCAGCTGCGGCCTGACGTTTTAAAATAGCTTCTTTCTGTGCAGGTGTTTTTCCATCTAAGGGTGTTATAATACCGGCTGCTTCAGCCCTCCTCATTTTTTCTTTCGCAGAAACAGTTGCCGGTTCCGGTGGTAGGCCCAACTCTGTTTTTACCTTTTTAATTAGTTCCTTTTCAGATGCAGTTTTTGGTTCCGGTAAAGGAACACCAGACTTAGCTAGTTCCCTCAAAATTTTTTCTTTCTCTGCTGGACTCTTTCCTGCCATTGATTTTAGGGCCTTCTTTTGTTTTTCCTGTATTTGTTTTTTCTTTTCTTTCATACTGGTAGTCTCAACGCCTATGGCAGATTTGCGTAGTTCTCCGAGACGCCTCTCTTCTCGTGGCATGTGACCACAAAGTATGCAATTGCAATTGTTACAATCTTTCTTTTTATAACAATCGTAGAGGCTTTTCATCACTTCAAACATAGCATCAGAGTTGCAGGAACAGCAGCAACTTTCCTCCTGCGTGTTCAACTGACACCTATACACTCGCCATTTGGCTTGCATTAAAGGGTGGTTGTAATCATTAATACATACTGGTGGCGGCGGGTCTGTTACAACATTAACAATAAAATTAGACGCAAATGGTCTGTTTTGTTTCGTTGAATTCGTATCAGAGATCGTCCGTTGTGGCATCCGCCTTTCATGACAACTGAGTTCAGGCATGCTGTTATGTTTTACAATGTTTTGTTGGCTCTTAAGTTTTGAATTTGACATAGCTAGCGACACAAGCTGTTGATTTTCATACTTGTATATTTTAAATCGTTTCCGTTTTTTGCTTCTATTAAATTTCTTCTTAAGTACGATTATACTTATATTAGCGACACCTTTACACGGACTATCCTCTTGGTTTGTATATGAGGATTCATCAACGATGACGGTATCTCTGTGACCCATTTCGTCACTTACTTATAGCAGTTATAAAAGCTCACTTACATAGCAAATTATCCTGTCCTGTCGCCTGACTCCTCAACAAACCGTAAGGGCATGATGCTCTGCACACATCATCGATTCATCATTTACTTTTGATTACATATAGGTCTATCTTTCTTTGGTTTCCTTAGAATTTATATTATATTTTAGTCTGTAATGAAGGAAGGTGTTTGAAAATTTTTTTGAAAAAAGTTATGAAAAATGTATGGTTATGATCCGAACCTTATGCCCAATAATTTTTTCAAGGATGGTTTATTTAAAATTGAAGCAGTAATTTCGCCGTTGAATTCATAAATATGATAACTGCTCCGATTCCGTGGACAGTATAATATTTAACTACCAATAATTATTAACTGTGAATGAAAACATCGAGATTAAACCTACATACGTTTGAGAAGAAATTCAAAGGCGTATGTATAGTCGTGCTTGTGAATCGGCGATGGACTCGCCATCTGTCTCGTTGGCACCTAAAATAGCGGAAAGAGGGTGTGTGGGTAATACCTATTCAGTTCTGCCTACCCCTTTGGGGATCTTTGAAGGAAGGCGTGAGGATATATAATATGAACTTTCCTCTCGATGGCTATTAATCGAAACATTATTTTAATTTGGTTTTTTATAAGTAGTAAAGATGATCTTAGGGATAAGACGGCGGGAGCGACTTTATTTTATAGAATGTAGGGACATGAATGTGCTTCGTTATTTTTATTTAGTGCACCCATGTAGTGTCGGGGGCAGGGGAGGTCGCAAGTCGTTAATAAATAATAAATACCTCTCATTGTCTTCAATGTTTCCGCAAAAAAAGTCACTTTAAACTTGATTGTATTTTGCTTACATAGTTGGGTATAGTATCTGTTGTTTTTTATTTATTTTTATTGATAACTTAAAATTTTATTATTCCACTTTACTTGTCATACATAAAATAATTTGCGTCTTTTTTTTATAAAATGCCAGCCAAAGACTACTATTGAACATGCTGCCAGCGGTATTCAAAGCAAGCAAGAAGGCGAAGTCATGTCACCATAGAGAGAAATAAGTTTTATTTTATCTTCTTGACATTGTCATGATCTGTCAAACCGTCAAAACAAACAATATTCCAGGCATGATTGCTTGACATTCCTGACTCTTCTGAGCCAGCCCAGGGCAGGAGGAGCAGCCATGAAGTGATCGCGACACGAGATCTGGTTAGACTGAGAGAGCAGTATGCCTTGCAGATGTGCAGGGATGCGCGTAGAGAAATGCGAGTGCGCTGTACTTGGCGCGGGGTACCCTTGCGGGGACGGGAGCGGCCGCTACCTCCTCGTCACCCACAGCGACCCCGAACGCAAGCTGCACACAACTAATGTTTTCATCAAAACCTTAGAAACCTTATATGATAAGTGCGCAGGATATAATTTGAGGTAATATTTTTACTGTATTAAGAAAATTTCACTTTTTAAATTATTTACAGTTGACGCATCATTTAACTTATTTCCCGCCATTTCTTCTGTCATGGCTGTCAGCAATTACCTCGCTCTCTATGGCCCCTGTCGCATTGCGCGAGAGGATAGATCACTTCACTATGCTTCGTGATCGTCTTTAATAATATTATCTTCATTCATCATAGAACCGCTAGACCGGTTTTGATGTTTTTCGTGTGTTTGATGCACAACTGGATCCGATCTCGACTCGAAATCATTGGTTGGTAAACGATCGGTTCGAAAAGAAATCTTATTCATCGAATCGAAACACCAAGGTTTATAAGTTTAATATTTCTATACTCCGTTCAAACTTGTGTACACTTTATATTATCAAAACACTTTAAATTAATTAATAAAAGGACAGGTGTTTCTCCAAATACGCTCAACATCCTCTTACTACAATATGTCACTTATTAATTCCCCGCCACATAGTAATTTTGTAACATATACCCGCCATCTTTGTTTGAAATTCGCTCTCATCCATGGCCATCTTGATTTTATTCTAGTTCCATGGACACAACTCATGATAAAATGAGTTATTGAATATACCACTTCAAATTTGACTATTAAAAGTCTGTAGAGTTATTGCCACATAATAATAATATATATTTTTTAAATTGTACTTATACATTTATTCTAAAAACTGAAATTGTCTATGAAACTAAAAAAAACTTTGTCTCACTCGGGTAGTCTATAAACTATCAACCATATTTTTGGCGGGAATCAAGCAGTGGCTTGGATTTTTATTACATACTTTATTACAATAACTATTTATAATTATCTTACAAATTTTCCAATGAGAATTATTAATTAGCTGAGTTAAGCTCAAGCTCTTAATCTTTCTCTTTGGCCAATTTTCATCCAATTCCGTTCAGTAGTTTTTGCTAAGAGGAACGAACATCTGCAAGAACTTTTAATATGCATAGCTTCTATCGCGGGCTTTGAGCGTGGAGACCGAATCTAGAAATTCCGGAACGAAAATAACCTAACACCTTCAAAATTTAAACACATTCGAATATAGAACAGTTCCAAATTCAAAATTGCCGGGAAATATGGAAACGACAGAACTTAAAAGGCATGCCTAGTACGTAAGCAGCTGTTTGTGAGAAAGTATATACGTGTATTGCATAAGTTGATAAAAATGCTATGCAATAGCTTTACCGCGGCAGTCCCCGAGTGCCACACGTTTTTTTTCATTTTCTATTTTTATAATAATATTTTTTAACATGGTAATTTGCAGGTACTGCCCCATGTGGGGGGCCGTGAGCACTGGCAACTATCTGAACAACGCCTTAAAAGACCTGGTCATACTGCTGTGTTTCGTTCTCGCCAACCTGGTGGTGTTGGTGACCATCCTCACCAAGACAACCGTCGATATCTACTACATCATGCATGCATCCTTGAGATGGCTGAAAAAGTAACCTTTGTTTTATTGCGGCCATTATATATAAGTTAAAGATACATATATTATGGCCCTTTCATATGAAGATACCGAAAATCTCATAAACTTTGTAACATAAAACACTAACTTATGTACTTGTATGTAGGTATGCAAGTCTAGAGACAACTGGCAGTCTATACTCTCTGCCTACCCCGTTAGGGACTCGGTGTGATGATATGTATGTATATGTACTTAATCCCTTAATACTTTACACTGTTAAGTCTCAGAACATCTTCACCTCAACCGCACTCACACACACACTCATTCACACATAGAGCGCCATTTCTCTCTAGACTTACAAACCTCTCTCGCTTCGTCCACCTTCATCAGTCTCTTCACACATGCACGTCGGTTTCGAGTTAAAGATAATAATATAATATGTCCTCACACCTTACCATAAGGGTCCCCGAAGCGGTAAGGAGGTGAGTATAGGTCATACCCACACACTCACTTTCGGCCAGAGATATATGTTTTAGGTGCCAACGTGACAGATGGCGACTCCATTGCCGTTACTAAAGCACGACTATACATACGCCATTAAATTTCCGAACGTATGCTGGCTGGTTCCGCTCGATGTTTTCCTTCACCGTAATGCTCGTTGTGTAACAAATTTTATTTATGTTCAATAAAACTCATGGTTACAGTCGAGTTTCGAGCTTGCAATCTTTGGGTTGCAGGCAACTACTCGAATACCCGGCCACCACGGCTATACGATGATGACGGCTATGATTATGATTTTGATTTTACTATACCAGGGGTGTGTCTGGCGCGCTGCCGACCCTAATATTATACCTAAATGTCAATGTACAAACCTGAGAGTGGATGTTTGGACGCCAGATCGCCTGAACGGAATTGAATGACTTTTGGCACAGTTTATCATGTAATTTGCGTGTTTTTAATATTGACCATCTAGTGACCGAAGCCCTCGAAAACCTGCATACGTCTGAGAAGCAATTCAATGGCGTATGTATAGTTGTGCTTGAGTAACGGCAATGGACTCGCCATCTGTCACGTTGGTACTTAAAATATATCTCTGGCGGAAAGTGGGTGTGTAAGTACACCCCTGTCTACCCCTTCGGGGAAGGAAGGCGTGAAGTAAGGACCATCTAGTACAATGAGAAATGCCGTGAGATTCTACTTGTTCTCTCGGATCACAAAAAAAGTGACCTTATGACGTCTAGTTAGATGACTGCTTTTGCAAACATCTTTCTTTTATACTGTGACAACAGTGTTAAAATTACATTTTCGTTTCAGACAAATGTTGAAAAAATCGGTGATCGAAGACCCTACTTTCCTGGGATTCACAGAAGGGCCTCACAACTTCTCACCTAAGATCAAATAATTATAAATACATCTCATCACAATTAAATCGAACTGTTGATAAATTGTAATTAAAATATATATTTTGTATTTCCGCGTTTCTATTTCTCTGTAACTTAAGCGGTGACGATTACATTTGGCGTTAAATTGGTATAAATTACCTATCCGTTCCTCCGCGGGAGGTACCTAAGATAGGTATAAAAAGTATTGAAACCCGCAACGAAACGCCTCATAAGCGAAGCGCAGTTCAGGGAGCGGTATAAACCATGTTCAATTGTAGTCTTTAGCGTAAACAAAGGTACATCAAAAATTTTTTTAGGGAAAAGACGAATATTCCTGTATATCTTTTAAATGAAATGTTAAGCAGGCAACATCTGGGGAAAAATTAAATCGATAACTCATCATATATATCATATCATCACGCCGAGTCCCCAACAGGGTAGCCAGAGAGTATAGAGCGCCAATTTTCTAGATTTACATACCTCTCGCTTCGTCCACATTCATCAGTCTCTTAAAGCATGCTCGTGTGTGCAAGAAGGGGCCGAGGAAGACCACGTTCCAACTACCTGGATCGATAGCTCAAAGATAAGTAGATATGATAAACATTCGGGCATCAAACCAGGCAGGCCTATTGTATACAGAAATGAAAGCACGATTAAACCCCACTTGAAAATTTATTAATAAAGTTCCAGAAAAACATTTAACTATGACAATAAAAATAATAACAATACATTTTTACTAGACCTAAGCGAAATGGTAAATCGTCCTAAAAATAAAGCACATAAGAAACGCATTCAGTACTCCTCGCCGCCCTCGCCCTCTCCTTCGCCAGAGTCCATGCCCACCTCCTCGTAGTCCTTTTCTAGCGCCGCCAGGTCTTCGCGCGCTTCAGAGAATTCCCCCTCCTCCATACCCTCACCCACGTACCAGTGCACAAATGCGCGCTTAGCGTACATCAAGTCAAACTTGTGGTTGAGACGCGACCACGCCTCCGCAATGGCAGTCGTGTTGGACAGCATGCACACGGCGCGCTGAACCTTCGCCAAGTCTCCTCCAGGCACCACAGTCGGCGGCTGGTAGTTGATGCCCACCTTGAACCCAGTGGGGCACCAGTCTACGAACTGGATGGTGCGTTTGGTCTTAATCGTCCCAATTGCCGCGTTCACATCCTTCGGCACCACATCCCCTCGGTACAGCATGCAGCACGCCATGTACTTGCCATGCCTCGGGTCGCACTTCACCATCTGGTTGGCCGGCTCAAAGCACGCGTTCGTTATCTCAGCCACCGACAGCTGCTCGTGGTATGCCTTCTCGGCTGAGATCACAGGCGCGTACGTCACCAGCGGGAAATGAATCCGCGGGTAAGGCACCAGGTTGGTCTGGAACTCCGTAAGGTCCACGTTGAGCGCACCGTCGAATCTCAGGGAGGCAGTGATAGAGGACACGATTTGACCAATTAGCCGGTTCAGATTCGTGTACGTCGGCCGCTCGATGTCCAAGTTCCTCCTGCAAATATCATAGATCGCTTCGTTGTCTACCATGAAGGCGGCGTCAGAGTGCTCCAGGGTAGTGTGCGTGGTCAAGATCGAGTTGTACGGCTCCACGACAGCAGTGGATATTTGGGGTGCGGGGTAAATGGCAAACTCCAGTTTTGACTTCTTGCCGTAGTCGACGGAGAGTCGCTCCATCAGCAGCGACGCGAAACCGGAGCCAGTGCCTCCGCCGAACGAGTGGAAGATAAGGAATCCCTGGAGGCCGGTGCATTGATCGGCCAGCTTGCGTACCCTATCTAGCACCAGGTCCACAATTTCCTTGCCAATGGTGTAGTGGCCCCGCGCGTAGTTGTTGGCCGCGTCCTCTTTGCCTGTTATCAGCTGCTCGGGGTGGAACAGTTGGCGGTATGTGCCGGTGCGCACCTCGTCCACCACGGTGGGCTCCAGGTCGATGAACACGGCGCGCGGCACGTGCTTGCCCGCGCCCGTCTCGCTGAAGAACGTGTTGAACGAGTCGTCGCCGCCGCCCACCGTCTTATCCGACGGCATCTGCCCATCCGGCTGGATGCCATGCTCCAAGCAGTACAGCTCCCAGCACGCGTTGCCGATCTGCACACCCGCTTGCCCGCCATGTATCGATATGCACTCGCGCATTTTATATTAATTACAGCTCTGTACTTATAAATTAAATATTCTTCACGCTAAACAGTCCTGTTCAATATGGTATTATCCCAAAATTTGAACTGAATAAAAAATGAACGCTATGAAATTTCCACGCTCCAATTTTAAATGCACAGTTTGAAATTCATAGCGTTTTTACTTTTATTTTGCTTGGTGAAAAGTTTAGCTTTGAATAAAACCTACTTACGATATATTATTTGTCTCCGATGGTAATAAGAATCTATACTAATATTATAAAGAGGAAAGATTTGTTTGTTTGTTTGTTTGTTTGTAATGAATAGGCTCCGAAACTACTGGACCGATTTCAAAAATTCTTTCACCTTTGGAAAGCTACATTATCCCCGAGTAACATAGGCTATATTAAATTGGACCTGATAGGTGGCGCTGCGATCGAGTTTTAGGAATTTTGACATACTGCTGGAAAAGCTAAGTGCCTTTGGCTTTCCCCCTGGTCCTCTCAGGCTACTAGCTGACTATCTTCGTGACCGCCAGCAGTATGTCAAGTTAGGAATTTACGAGTCGAAGCCGTATCACACCCGGTCAGGAGTAAGTCAGGGGTCTGTGCTCGGACCATTGCTGTTCTTGCTCATGATTAATGACTTGCCGGAGGTTCTCCAGCACACCAAGTGCCTCATGTACGCGGATGATCTAAAGCTGTACCGTGAAATAAGATCTGAGGAAGACTGTGTAGCTGTGCAATCGGATATCGAAGCAGTGTGTCAATGGAGCATTGAAAACAAATTAGAATTCAATGCTTCGAAATGCCATGCCATGAGCTTCGGTCGAATGCGACGTCCTGTCAGCTATGATTACCAACTTCGAGGACAGTCAATTATGAGATCGCAGCACATTAAAGACCTTGGTGTTACATTCGACCGAAAGCTTAACTTCCACGAGCACATCGATTTGGTAGCAAAAGACTGTTTCAAGCGCCTAGGATTTATTCTCCGAAACACGCGGGACTTTAACAGCATTCAGGCTCTGGGATTGATTTTCAGTGCCTTAGTCCGCAGCAAACTAGAATCGAGTGCTTGCGTGTGGAATCCACACGAAAGCAAGTACTCGATTCTACTGGAAAAGGTACAGAAGGCCTTTCTCAGATACCTGTATAAAAGGTGTTACGGCTACTACCCGTACATGTACCCTACGAAGTTCCTGCTGGGCAGTCTGGGGTACAATTCCTTGGAGGTCAGGAGAAAGCGCGACCAGTTGGTAACCGCGCTGAAAACAATTCATGGTCACATTGATGCTCCCGCCCTCCACGATCAACTGTGTTGGTTCCATGTGCCCGACAACTACTCGCGCTTTAGGAAGCACAAGCTGTTTGCCGTACCCGCGAGCCGAAAAGTCGCGCGAGCGCGCTCCCCTGTTCCGCGCACCCTCTCCGCACTCAACGCTCTTCTGGAGGAATATCCTGAATGTGATTTGTTTGCGGATGACTGGAAGGATATCTTGTTAGTATGTCTGGAGTACTGTGAGAAGACAGTATGAAAGCGTGTACATATTAGTGTAAGTGGCATTGGCCGTTCTAATATGAAATATAAATAAATAAATAAATAAATAATATCCTCACGCCTTCCCACAAGGGTCCCCGAAGGGGTAGGCAGAGGTGTATAGGTAATACACACACACACCCACTTTCCGCCAGAGGTATATTAGGTGCCAACGTGACAGATGGCGAGTCCATCGCCGTTAGTCCTCCAGCACGACTATACATACGCCTTTGAATTACTTCTCAGACGTATGCAGGTTTCCTCTTGATGTTTTCCTTCACCGTAAAGCTCGTGGTGTGACTAATCACTGTACTTAAGTTCAGAAAAAACTCATTGGTACAGTCGGGATTCGAACTTGCGACCTTTGCGTCGCAGGCAACTGCTCAAACCACTCGGCCACCACGTTTTTACACGCTTTATATTAGCTTCACCTGTATGTATGTATGTATGTATGTATGTAACCGACTTCTTTGAGCTCGATTTTGACCCACTTTAAACGGCCAGATTTCGTTCAAACTTTGTAGACTTATCGAGGACCGATGACAATACACTAATAACTAAAAAGTAGAAAATAAATAGTAGTTAAAAAAAAACTAAAAAACACGCTTTTTATAGAAAACCGAACTAAAAAATAGAAAATAAATTTCGATAATATCTTAAAAAGCGTGGGGTGCTTTTTAAGATATTACCGAAATGATAATCACTCTACTCATATCTGTCAATAAAATATTTATAACTATTGACACCATGCACCCCACGCTTTTTAAGATATTATCGAAATTTATTTTCTATTTTTTAGTTCGGTTTTCTATAAAAAGCGTGTTTTTTAGTTTTTTTTAACTACTTTTTTTTTTATCTTAATATATATAAATCTCGTGTCACAATGTTTGTCCTCAATGGACTCCTAAACTACTTAACCGATTCCAATGAAATTTGCACACCGTGTGCAGTTTCATCCAACTTAAAAGATAGGATAGCTTACATCACAATTGAACCCGATAGGTGGCGCTGCGATCATGTTTCAGGAAATTTTACTTTTTCACCCGGGCGAAGCTGGGCGGGGCAGCTAGTATATATATATATATTTTAAGCCTATTTATATTTTACTGTGTGTTACATATCGATTAATATTACGCTTTGTTGAAAACGCGAAATCCTGTAAGTCTAGAGAACTTCTACCACCGCACTAACGCCGTCGACGTGGAATTCATCCCCATAGCTAGTAACCACAAAGGTCTCACACTAGGCGGATTCAAAGGAGTTTTCTTCCGGAAACGCTCAGACTATGGAATGAACTCCTCATCGAGATTGTCCCTGGAGAGTACAGCATGGAATTCTACAAGGGTGGGAAAAGACTCCTGCAGGGTCGACAACGTCACGGCGGCGGTAATCGCTTACCATCAGGCGGATCCCGGGCTTGTTTGCCACATCAATGGTAAAAAAAGATAAAACTGGCGCTCTTCTCATTCTGTCTACCCTGTGACGGACTAAACGTATTGATATGTATGTAATGTATTTTAGTTTTAGTGCAAAGATTCTAACGATCATATACATATCTATGTTATTTTAATGTACTTAGGTACTTGTAAATATTGTCAATTGTATTTTATTAAACCTATGTTAGCTAATTAAGTTTATTTATTTACAATAACAACAATTAATAATATTTACAAAGAACAGTTGAAACTAACTACTTACAGATAAAATATTTGTCCCAAATCGGTATCCCGAGGCAACGTGCCAAGAAGACTAGCAGCATTGCCACGCTGGATAGCAATGCTGATTCTCTGAGCGAGATATGTTCCAGCCCGCCTGTCACGAGAGGCCTCGACTAGACGGCGCGAGACCTCTTTAAAAAGATGGTGAGCCTCAGGACCCCAAGGCCCCAGGGTTTCAACCGCAAATGCAGCAAATATGTAACCTGACCCGAGACAGGCATACTTGCGGCGCTTGAGGCATTTTAGCTAATTAAAAGACAACTCCAAATAGACGTCCTTACATGAATTCACACGGCTATTCTTATATATATTGTGTTACAATAGTTGATTGTATTTGTTATGTTATTGTATATTTTATTGCCTTTGTGTTATAGTATATAAGTTTACTTGTAGTTAGTGGCTTCAGTATCACTTTGGGTTATAACCTGTAATGGTAGCTGTAAGCTGTAATAAAATAATAAAATAAAATGTTGACGAGTTTAATCTTAGCTATTTCGACAATGTCACGCGGACACAATAGTAGTCTTCGACACGGACACTGAATATAAATCATGGAGATTACTCGATGGATATTCGTGTTTGGTCCTACTGACATGCATTGGTTGACTGCTGTGTAAACTGTAACTTGTTTAGTTTACGTATCGCAAGTAGTTACGCAATCCTAGTGTAGATGGCACTATAAAACAGTATTGCAGGTAGCAGAATCGAAATTTTCCCAATATAGGTACAATTCTTTTACTTTGATAGCATGTGATTTGAGAAAATTGTTTTATATTTTCACGCTCTCTGTCAAGGCATCCCGAAGGGCAGTGGCAGAGGTGGGTAGCATTACCCTTTTTCTCCACAGATATATTTCACTGCCAACGTACAGATGGCGGTATCGTCTTTGATTTCTTATCACAGGGCACCGTAAAGATGGGGTAATAAATCATTGTACTGTTCAGAAAAAACTTGCTACGTACTTGCACTACTGCCCTTGTTGGTTCGAATACATATATACATACATACATATCATCATGCCCAGTCCCTGGGTAGGCAGAGAGTACATAGCGCCAGTTCTCGCGAGACTTAAATACCTCTTTCGCTTCGTCCACATTCATCAGTCTCTTCATGCATGCTCGTCGGTTTCGACGTTACGACGACGACGTACTCTAGTTAATCTTGCTAATGATCTATCTCTGTGCCAAATTTCATTCAGTTCCGTTCAGCCGTGGCGTGATTGAGTAACAAACATACTCACAAGCTGGGGGCCACAGCCCGTGAAGCGATGTGGCTGCGAGCGAGCACTGCATTATTAAGCACACGCATTCCTGACTATGTACACGCAGAGAGACTCACTAATATATTAAAGACTTTACAATATTTAAATCTCATTGCGTGAGTTTATGCTAATATGGGGTTGATATTGGGGTTGTATTGCCACTGTGGCCTTCGTCTTCGTAGTGCAAGATAGGTTCGAACCCTGGTGTCTTGAACCAATGAGTTCTTACAGGTTCAGTGATTTATCATCGTATCATCAAAAATATGACATATTATGCTCACATCGGTTCAGCCATTTTGCCGTGAAAGGGCAACAAACATCCATACTCACAAACTTTCGCCTTTATAATATTAGGACGCATGCTTGTTTGCCACCCAAGTAGTATAAATAAATTGTAAGATATCGTTGTCTTGTTCCCTTAGTTCAAGCTTATCGAATCATCACAAATACTCGTGTTACTTACAAACATCTGCCCTTAGCGGGAATCGAACCCGCGACCTCAAGCTTCGCAGTCAGGAACTCTGACCTCCAGACACCATATAGGTATTGAACCTAACTTGTAACCTAATTACCTGATGTATATTTATTAACCCGCTTAGGGTAGATATTGGATGGATGTCCTATGTATTTATGAACATATCTATCTATATACGTAAATATATCCTTGTCTAGTTACCATAACACAAGCTTTGCTTAATTTGGGACTAGGTCAATTTGTGTGGAATTGTCCCAGGTATTTATTATTATTATTAATTTACAATAAAAATAAGAGTAATTTTTATAAATACTTTGAAATATGAAACACTGCATGTTTTAAATATCCTCACGCCTTCCCACAAGGGTCCCCGAAGGGGTAGGCAGAGGTGTATAGGTTTAAATAAACAATACAATTAATAAAACAGCATCATATGTGATCCGAAAACCCAACACACAATTTCCTGGAAACAGAAATAACAATGTATTAATTAAGGTCGCGCGCTGCGTCGGTCCACAATTAAATCCTATTTGGACACCAACATGTCCAATGCGCCAGCGGGCAGTCGATAAATTCATTTCATTTTATCGAATAGAGATTATCGAATAGGACCTTGTTTGATTGCAAAATCACTTTATTATGTAGAGCCATGGTGGCCGAGTGGTTCGAGTAGTTGCCTTCGAATCCCGACTGTACCAAATTGTCAAAACTTAAGTGATTAGTCACACCACGAGCTTTACAGTGAAGGAAAACATCGAGAGGAAACCTGCATACGTCTGAGAAGTCATTCAAAGGCGTATGTATACGTAGGCGTAACGGCGATGGACTCGCCGTCTGTCACATTGGCACCAAAATATGTCTTGGCTTTGTCTTGAGGAATTCCCGTGACTTCAGAGGCGGACACGTGGTAAAGCTTATTTTTGGTGCTTTAGTTCGCTGTAAACTTGAGACTAGCTCGTGTGTATGGCATCCGCATGAGAGCAAGTATGCGTTGTTACTGGAGAAGGTGCAAAAGGCTTTTCTTCGATACCTCTATAAGCATATGTATGGCTATTATCCATACCTGTACCCCACTAACTTTCTCCTGGGCCACCTAGGTTACAATTCTTTGGAGGTAAGACGCACTAACGACCAACTTGTAACAATGTGCAAAATCCTACATGGGAAAATTGATGCGTCCAACCTACACAGCGGACTATCGCGCTTCTTTGTGCCCAAAAACTATTGCCGAAATAGAAAGCACAAACTGTTCGCGGTGCCATATTGCCGAACAGTGGCGCACGCTCAGTCTCCGATCCCGAGGTCACTGACAGCACTCAATGCCCTCCTGGACTCAAGTGTAGACCCTGAATGTGATGTACTGGCAGGTGAATGGAAGGTGATTTTGAATGAGTGTCTGGCATACGCAGAAAGAAGGCCATCTTCTTCTTGGTAATACATGTATATTAACTTTATTTATTATTACTCATATATATTTTTTTTTAACTTATACCACCACATTAGCGTAAATGACCACGTTGTCGGTGTCGGTGCTAATTGTAAATAAATAAATAAATAAATAAATAAATCTCTGGCGGCAAGTGGGTGTCTGGGTATTACCTATACACCTCTGCCTACCCCTTCGGGGATCTTTGTGGGAAGGCGTGAGGATATATGTATTATTTGCTTGTGATTGATTAATGTATTTGAAACGAGAAAGGTATATCTATCTCTCACCACCTAGTTCGAAATGGAGTCGGCGTAATAATATTATGTATACATGTTTGTATGTATGTACATAAAGCTTTTAATCTCTATGTATTTAACTTTTATATGCGAGCCAAGGCCACCCATGTATGGGCAACTTGCCACCCGACTGTACGCAGCCTGAGCTTTGCATTTAGGCAATGCGCTTGATTATACAAGGCCGGGTCAATTTTAAATAAATTTTGGGCTGCAATGTAAATAATTAAGTTCGGCCTAATCTCTAATTGACATCAAATTTACAGGCATTGTAATATGGAGTAGAGCATCTTTCTCCAGAGAGTTGAAGCGAGTCTGGTCTAGAGCTCCTGACTGCGAAACCTGAGGTCGCGGTTCGAATCCCGCTGAGGGCACATATTTGTGTGATGTACACGAGTATTTGTACCTTAGTCTTGGATGTCCTATGTATTTATGAACATATATATCTATATAAGTAAATATATCGTTATCTAGTTACCATAACACAAGCTCTTATTAATTTGGGACTAGGTCAATTTGTGTGGAATTGTCCCAAGGTATTTATTATCATTATTATATTTACATTCATCAGTCTCTTCATAAACACGTTTGGTGCAGTTTCATTCTGTTCATATGCTTTATGTGGGGGTGGCTAAGTGCTACACAAATACTAGTACTAAGGTCAATAGGCAAGAACCAGACAGGATAGATTGATATGACGTTAGCAGCAAACGTAATCACGCCATCCCACAAGGGTCTAATATTAAAACCCTTTTTTCGTCGGTAATATATTTAGGTGCCATCGTGACACGTTAGAAGTCTTTCGCCGTATCCCGGACGAGACTAAACTGTCTATTGTCCCAAAGGGTCAACGGTTTGAAATTAGAAATGTTTTAAATGCTATAAGGAATCATGTTAATTCATTCCCATATGGGTCCCCGAAGGGGTAGGCATAGGTATAACAATTCATCCTCCCGCTGGGGATATATTAAGATGCCCAAATGTAAGTACTAATTGAACTATTTGCAAGTTCAAATCCCGACTGTATGAGATTTTCCGAATTTAAGTGAGTGAGTGATTAAAAACACTACGAGCTTTACGGTGAAGGAAAAACCAATTCACCCTTATAGGAGGACCCGTGGGGATCTCCTAGGGGTCCTAGCTCATCCCCCTCCCAGTTAGATTATAACCTACCAATGAAAACAAATTTCACTGCGGGGCAGGTGATAAAGGCAACGCTAAGGCAATTTAAGCACGTGGCTTCGAGGGTGGCGGACGCTTCTGATCCAGTAGAGTCATTAACCGACAGAATGACGTCACAGCGCCGCCCGTTTCCCTTTCGTCTCGTGATGCTACGGACACTACACACCTATAGTCCGTCCACCAAATTAGCCCAAACGAATGCGGTTACGTTTCCAAATTAGCTGAAGCGATGTGTTTCGTCACGTAGCTTAATTTTACGTTATTTCATTGGACAAAGATAATTTTGTATACAATTTTCAAGGACTTAGTATTTATAAACCCTCCATGGAATCAGTTTAGTGCTGAGCTAGCCTTCGTGCAAAGGTCTACTCTGAGCAATGGAAGAGTGGTATTTTACCAATCATTACATATTTCTTGGTTACGTTCAAAACTAGGAACAACTAATCCGATAAAAGAGGACTTGCATTAGATAGGCTGTTTATTCGAGATGCTACAGGCTATCATCATGATAATAATCATCAGTAACCATGTATATGAATTAAACCCGGATACAGGTACGATAACAGGCCACAGCTTAGAGTAAAATGGTTTTGACACCTTTGGAGAAGACAATAGTTATGGTGAATAACAACCGTTCTTGTTTCGCTTTTACGTACCTACATATCAAACTCAACATCCAATCAAACTCAATATCAAATCAAAAACAAAACATCCGTGTGATGAAACAACTGATGCTTTTGCCAATAAATACTAGCGTATGCCTTTAGGCAATCCAGGTATTTATGAACACAAAACATTTGTCCAATGTCCTTATCGTGCTCTAAAACTAACCATAGGTCACGAAACCACGGCCTTTACGATGAAGAAAAACATTGGTAGGTAACCTGTATGTTTAAGAAGCGATTTAAAGACGGATATAGTAGGTACTGCCTAAAGAACAACGAAGGATCCGCCATTCCATTCCATAAATGGAAGGTGATTTTGAATGAGTGTCTGGCACACGCAGAAAGAAGGCCATCTTCTTCTCGGTAATACATTTATATTATTTATTATTACTTACATATATACATACATATCACCACGCCGAGTCCCCAACGGGGTAGGCAGAGAGTATAGAGCGCCAGTTCTCTCTAGACTTACATACCTCTTTCGCTTCGTCCACATTCATCAGTCTCTTCATACATGCTCGTCGGTTTCGAGTACTCTTAACGTTCCCGTCCTTGAGTCATAACCTTATTATTACTTTATTTATTATTACTCATATGTTTTTTTTTACTCATACCACCACATTAGCGTTGTATGACCACGTTGTCGTGCTAATTGTAAATAAATAAATAAAATGGATGTCACGTTGGCACCTGAATATGTATACCTACGGTGAAAAGTCAGTGGGTGTATGTGGGTACTACCTACAAACCTTTGCCCCTTTCGGGGAACATCGTGGGAGGCGTGGAGATATGCTATTATTATAAAACGAACCTTTCAACCATTGTGTTGGAATCCTACATTTCTCGATACTGAATATCGCTTGTGTGTGTGTCACCATTAATTTGTAGCCGTTTGTGTTTTGTCATACACACTAACACACGGGACAAAGAGTACTCAAAGACACGTGCAGGGCTATTTCGGTATTTCTATACTAATATTATAAAGAGGAAAGATTTGTATTTTTGTGTGTGTGTGTGTGTATGTTTGTAATGAATAAACACAGAACCTACTGTGCTGATTTCAAAAAATCTTGCACCATTAGAAAGCTATATTCACCCTAAGTGACACAGGCCATATTTTCTTTTATAAAATAATAAAAATCTTATGTCCACCTGTGCGAACCCGGGATGGGCCGCTAGTGTTCAGTAAAATAAATGGTAAATCAAATTTACTTACAACTGCGTTCCCTTCGTGTCTGCTCGGCACCCAGCGTTCAGTTATTCCCAGTTTTTCGGAAATCAAAGAGGTCGCTCTCAATAATTAGCGTGGATACTAACAATACATCAAGCGATTTATATTTGAATACGATTTATATAGCTGTTTAGGTATGGTCACATAGTCCCAAGAGGGACACGGCGCGATTATATATAAGTAGGTATATATTATGTATACATAACGCCGAACCTCTCCCGGGAAAGGCAGATTAGAGCGCCAGTTCTATCTTGACTTATAATAATAATAATATATCCTCACGCCGTCTTCTATGTGTGTGGGTACTTACCAACACACCCACTTTTCGCCAGAGACATATATTAGGTGCAAACGTGACAGATGGCGAGTATCTGATCAAGCACGACTTACGATACATACGCCTTAGAATTTCTTCTCAGACATTTGCAGGATTTCTCTCTCTTCCGTCACCGTAAAGCTCATGGTGTGTTTGACTAATCACTGTACCTGAGTTCAGAAAAACAGTACAGTACAGTGGTACAGTCGGGATTCTTACACTTGCAATATTGCAATCTTTGTGTTGCAGGCAACTATTCGAACCACTCGGCCACCACGGCTTTCCAGGCTTACAGACCTCTTTTGCTTCGTTCGCATCTTTGTAAATGCTCGCCGGTTTCGAGTACTCTTGATTTTTCTATCCCTTAGAGTACAATCGATGTATGAAAATATATATCTATACTAATATTATAAAGAGGAAAGATTTGTATGTATGTATGTATGTTTGTAAGGAATTGCCTCAAAAAGAACTACCCGATTTTAAACATTCTTTCACCATTTGAATGCTACATTATCACTGATTAATATAGGCTATTTTAATTGCAAGAAAAAAAAACTTTATGCCAAAATGTTTAAAAAATAAATGTCCACCCGTACGAAGCCAGGACGGGCCGCTAGTATTATACATAGAGAGAGAGGGGCAAATAGAGTTGAGCAGTACAGAAGTGCCAGACAAACAGCACCACTATACTATGTTGTCGGAGTGTATCAGATTCAATTAGCTCGCTTTGTGACGGCACTATTGAGCTGCGGCCGCTCTGAGCGATTACATTGACGCGTTTACTGTGCATACATTGAAGGTTACTTGATACGACCTAACTAACCATGAGTCATGGAACCATAAACAGTCGATACTTGTTACATCTAGATTACACAACAATCCCTAGCTTTCTCGTAATGAATTATTATTATGCCTCACAATAGGACTTTAAGGTTTTTTTAAGGTTTAAAGAGAGGGCATAACCGTTAGGTTTAAAAGGTTTCCCGTTCGAATTTGGAGCTGCCCCACTGGGGCAGGACCTCCTTCTTATTTGGCTACAAGTCCGTAGCCAAATAGCACTAATTTATGTTTTGTGTTCTTGCGCGATGAATAAGGTTTGAGCTCAATGAGCGTATTGTGCTGGCAACAGAGGGATTAGTTCTTTATGCTGCCCACATAGTATAAATCTGCGAACACAGAGTGGTAACGCTTAAGTAATACTTTGGTATTGTGAGCGTAAATAGGCTACGGTAACCACTTCTCATCACGTGGGCCGTATTCTCGTTTGCAACTCCTGTGGTTTTAAAAACAACGAGACCGCGGGAATCTTTTCAAAACCTTCATGAAGAACTCCATGCTGTAATCTCCGGGGCAACATCAATAGAGATCTCTTGGAAGATCGCTCTTATCTTAAAGATAAATTCATCAAATGGAAAGAGACAAAGACATCCGTAGTGGCAAATGGTTTGTCGTCGCCTGCAACGTTCGAATCCCGACTGCGTCAATTGATAAATTTGATGAAACATGTCTAAGAACCACCTCTAGGAAGCCTGCTTACAAATTAAAAAGAAACCCACGTCACACAGACACACGTACATATAGCCGACCAACTTTTACAGACCACTTTTTGCGTCCGAGGTTAAAAAGGCTTCTTATAATAAAGTGATAGAAGACGGAGCTGGGAGTTTGTTCCGCCAATTATGCTCCTGACATGCGATTCTTGGAAATAGATGTAATTGGAATGTTATACTGTATTCCAACATTAATTAAGTGTTACTAAGAATCTCTTATATTCAAATGTGATTTGAATAAAGCTGGTGCATTTATATAACTGCTTGAAACACGTAAGTAATATGTAGATTATACCGTGTACACGTAAGCATTCTTATTAAGAGCAATTGCCTATTATATACATAGGTATATATAAGCTGTGGTGGCTGAGTGAGTCGAATAGTGTCTTGCAACACAAAGACTGTAAGTTCAATGTACCAATGAGTGTTGAACTCTTGTACAATTAAGTACCGTGATACTCACACCACGAGCTTTACGGTGAAGGAAAGGAATAGAAAGGACCCTTGTGGGAAAGTGTGAAGATATCTTTATATATATAATTCTTCTGTGAGTGTGTATGTCACTGAACTTCTCTCAAACGACTGGACCGATTTTGATGAAATTTTTTGTGTGTGTTCAAGGGGATCTGGGAATGGTTTAGATTCGCAATTGGACCCGATAGGTGGCGCTGCGATCGTGTTTCAGGAAATTTAATTTTTCATCCAAGCGAAGCTGGGCGGGACAACTAGTGTATATATAATATATATAATTTAATGAAAATTAAAGATAGATGTTTTTATTTGTAAATAATATAAAAATAATATAATATATCCTCACGCCTTCCCACAAGGGTCCCCGAAGGGGTAGGCAGAGGTGTCTAGGTAAAACCCACACACCCACTGTCCGCCAGAGGTATATTAGGTGCCAACGTGACAGATGGCGAGTCCATCGCCGTTACTCAAGCACGACTATACATACGACTTTGAATTTCTTCTTAGACGTATGCAGGTTTCCTCTCGATGTTTTCCTTCACCGTAAAGCTCGTGGTGTGACTAATCACTGTACTTAAGTTCAGAAAAACTCATTGGTACAGTCGGGATTCGAACTTGCGACCTTTGCGTCGCAGGCAACTGCTCGAACCACTCGGCCACCACGGCTTATATATATGTATATATATATATATATATATATATATATATATATATATATATAATGAAAATTTAAGATAAATATTTTTATTTGTAAATGAGTTAAAATCTTTATATATATAATTCTTCTGTGAGTGTGTATGTCACTGAACTCCTCCTAAACGGCTGGACCGATTTTAATGAAATTTTCTGTGTGTGTTCAAGGGGATCTGGGAATGGTTTAGATTCACAATTGGACCCGATAGGTGGCGCCACCATCTTTTTTTTTCCACCCGAGCGAAGCTGGGCGGGACAACTAGTTATATATATTATATACACTTCTCATCAGGGACCGAAACCCATAAATTTGTAACAGTTTATGTTTTGTAGGGATTATCAGAAAAATGTGTATAATTAGGAATATATGTGAGGTAATAAATACCTCACATAATTCACTTTTAAACGACATTTGACATACATTCCTAAATATATCATTTTTTCTGATAAACCTTACAAAACATAAACTTGCAAGGTGTTTCCATTTTTCTGATGAGAAGTGTTTATACATCAGTCTTAACCTTTTTAGACATATGTATGTACCTTATAACTATTATACAAACTAATATCGGACGCTACTCAGAGTAAAAACAATTTACACACATATCCCGAGAGAGCGGTGAAATAAACCTATTAATAGATTCAGTACGATATTGAAATTGTGACAGACTTATCAAATATGTTAATATTTCTGCGAATGTTAACATATTTAATAGAATTAGTTACGTGGCATGTTTGCTCGCCTTCTTCTGTTAGTAAGTGTAATTGGCTCTAACCTTTCCTTTTAATTTAAAAGCTCCACAAATTTGGTAAAGATATAGATTATTAGCTGGATATAGCCTTGTTCTAACAAGTTTGTTTTGTTCCAGACAAAATGTACCAAAAAGACAACGGAACACGTCGGAAATCATAGGCCTCAGCTATAAGTGAATATCTCCATCTCCATCATGATATCTCCATCTCCATCGTGATATCTCCATAAGTTTTGTCTCAAAAGTAAACACATAAATGTACTAAACGTACATTTAAAAAACCAACAAAGTAGCCTGGCTGGAGGCCTAGATCTCGCCATTGACCGGTTAAGTAGCAAAAGTTCCCGGAACTCACGCTACGAGAGACAATACAAAAAAAACTATCAAAGTAATATTTCGAAACATTGTACAGCTGTATGTATGTAGAGACTGATAAAAGAGTAAGTGGTATGTAAGTCTAGAGAGTCTCGAGTCGGGAGATTACTCTCTACCTACTACCGCAACGTGGTGATATGTATGAATGTAGAAAATTGAATTCCAAAGAAAACCTTTACGACTAAAATATATATTATTGAACAACGAAATATGTAACACTGTGAACGAAATATGTAGCTGTACCTCCACCGCTTCATCCGATAATTTTTTATGTCCATCTAAAAGTCTTTCTCTGCACCGAATTTCATCCAATTCGGATACTTTGAGAGGAAACCTGCATACGTCTGAGAAGCAATTCAAAGGCGTATGTATAGTCGTGCTTGAGTAACGCCGATGGACTCGCCATCTGTCACGTTGGCACCTAAAATATATCTCTGGCGGAAAGTGGGTGTGTGGGTATACTATCTATACACCTCCTAAATTGATATATCTTTTGTAATATGATAATGTTGGTTGAATATATAAGGAATATGTCGTACATTGAAGCGGCCGCTGGAGCGGTTCACGTAACTACGGAATGTCACCGAAGTTGTAAGTTCAAATTACTGACGTGGCCATAGTTAGACGCCATACTGATTGATTGGATTTAGTGGTCGACCGACTTAGGTGCAACGTGCACCTAAGTTGGTCGACCACTAAATCCAATGTGTTTTGTGTTTTGTGTGTGTTTTGTTTCTGGAGTGTTTCTGGAGTTAGAGTGCGGCTAAAGTCAGTAATTATATTATGAAGCAAAGTCCCCACCGTTCTTCCTGTCTGTCTGTATGTTCGCGATAAGTACAAAAAATTGTGAACGAATTTTCATGTGATTTTCATCAACTGGTAGAGTAATTTATTAGTTAATTCAAGTGCATTATTAATTATAGTTTTGTAAAAATTTGTTGTTTTTAATGAGCTGAAGCGACCCGACGACAGACGAAACATGTAGACATAATTTTATACAACCCCTGCGAAGTGGGGTGGGTATGTATGAAAGTGTGGATGTAGGTATGTTTGTTACGCAATCTCGCACCTTCGGCTGAACCGATTTATGTGAACTTCCGAACGGAGGTAGCTTATTGCTTAAACTAACATATAGAGGGCGCGGTCAATGCACACAGTTCATATAAATAATATTAATCGTTAAATAAATAATTATGCTCCTATAATTATGGATCAATCTTAATATATCAGTCATATTGATATAATTTTGAAGAAAAGGAGGACCCTTATTTGGCAATTTATTAATCAATTTTGGATCCTAATTTACATCAAAAAGAAATAAAAATTATCCGTTAAACTAAATTAGTTGAACATGAAAATATACTTATTTATTATCAAATAATATATATAATAATAATATAAAATAATCTCTTCAATGAGATAATGTTATAAGCTATGATTACTGGAGAACGGCAGTTAGGTAGTTTGAGAACACCTGGATTTATGTAAGGGCGCATGCGCGCGCATGTTTGTAGAAGTCCTCGCAAGGGCCACGTGCCGTGCCGGGGAAGCGGCGCGAGCGCCTATGGAGGGGTGACGTCGCAGAACGTCACGACGAACGGCGATCGATATGACAATGGGGCGGGCCATGCCGGGCCGACATGCGCGATCCTAACCCATCGACCGACAAAGTTAACACGCGCGAGTGCCGCGGACGGACGCACCCCATGCGCTCGGCCCGCGGAGACATCGATCGCGAGCCGCGCGCTGGCCATGCACCGCTAGTCCTACCTCTATCTCATCGCTAAAGGTAAGCCGCGACCTCCTCCGCCTCCTACAGGGACGAGCAGATCGTAAAATAAAATTTATAAAATACAATTTTACGAGTGTAAAGAGGATTACACACCGGGAGGGCGCCCGGTCATTCCCACAGTAGGTACGGACGGCATCGTGTGCTCGCGACTTGCTACGCGAATGTACGCTTCGCGAATGCTGGATGATTTATTCATGTTTAAAGCAGCAATTTCGTGAGATGGTTGCTGCATCTTCAAATGGGTTAGTCACGTAATGAGTGCCTAGGAGTTACTTGAATCTACATTTCGGGTGATTATGCACAGCAATGCGAATGCATCGACGAATCTAAGGTTTTTACTCCTTGTTGAGTCTGTCAGAGCACTGGATTAGTATCGGTCACGGAAAATATAAAGGAGCCAAACCGAACGACAAACATTAAATGACTAACATTTTAATTCATACAAAACTTACAGATAATTCGGTCTAAAATAAATACGCATTATTAAAGACGCGAGATCAATGCTCGAGCACGTCAAGTAGTGTTTTATCGGTAACATTTATGTATGAGTAACAATCTGAACAAGACTGAATTTATTCAGTTACAAATACCGTAGCACTACGCCGTAGTGCTGTAGCATTTGTAGTGTCGTAGACATCCGTAGTACGTGGAAGCGTGATTCCAGGAATTCCTAGAATTTGTAGTAATTCCTAGAAGTGTACGCTTGCCACATATTCTATCTCGTGAAAAATGGGAAATGCTAGTAGACGCGGCTTGAGAACTATTCAGATACATTTGGAGTGAAATATATTACGTAATTAAGCTATTTCGGTAGTCGTCAACACGAGTACACTCGGTCGTAGACGAAATTATATGTGCAGGATGGTTAACATATTATTAGAATACTACAGCTAGTATTTAATATTTCGGGAACATTACGTCCCTGTTTTGCGAGCGCGTCACGCATCTCACTTCGACTCAACGATACCGCATTTATTGATCAAGTTTGAATCTTGAACCTTACATACTTAATGCCTATAGTCAGTTGTATGCTAGCTTATTCAATTAAACGTACGTGGAAATTATTGTTACTCAGTTATTTTTAAGTTTTATTCATGTTTCATATCACGCGTGCCTCGTGCGGGCTTGAATTGAATCAATTATTTCATTTTCAGTTTCATTTTCATCAATAGCTGCATCGGAAATAGCTTCCTGGAGCAACCCATGTCATTATGCTAGTAGTTCCTGTTAATTAATGGAACACTCCTTGAGTTCGAACCTACAGTCAAGTTCGAGTCGGAAGAGGAATGAAGAGAATGGCAGTAATTACAGAGATATCCTACCAAGTAGTCTTAGTTAGAAAAAATACTTCATATTTTTCTATATAATAAAGCCATTATTTAGCTTTAGCTTTAAAACATATTACTTAAATAAATTTTCTTATATAAATGTCATATTAAGTACAGTTTACATTTGCATATTGTCCGTACTGGCCCAATGTTGCTACCATCAATAAACAGGAAACTATTAGCCAATATTGTAACCAATAAAAATAATGAGAATAAGATTTTTGCGTTCATTCTTGGGATATTATCGTCATGGCGACTGATCAATAATTAAATAAACTATACGCCAGCTTAGCAAACAAGTATTATTTACTGCAGTAATTTTATATTGTTGTACAATACCCAGTTGCCATGACGACAGTTCACCGTTTCACCTGTCACCATCGCTAGTTAGCTCACACGCATTCATTTCATCACAACGAAATCTCTGTTGTGGAACCTTCATGTCTCAAAACAGTTAAGTGCCCGAACCTTCAAATCATCGTCATCGGAGCAGCCGCTAAGATAGGCGATTGTCTTTTTTTATGTCATAATAACGAAATATTTGTACCTCAAGCCTTCCCGCAAACTCCCCGGAGGTGTGAGGGCTATGCGAAGGTTTCACAACAATATATTTTAGGTGCCAAAGTGACAGATAGCTAGTCCGTCGCCGTTTCTCAAACAAAACTATACACACATACGCCTTTAAATTTCTTATCAAAACTATTCAGGTTTCCTCCCGATGTTTTCCTTCACCTTGTGTGACAAACCACTGTACTCGGGTTCAGAAAAACTGATACATGCCGGATTCGATCTTGTAGACTTCATTCGCAGGGCTCTACTTAAATCAGTCGGCCACCACGGCTCTTAAAAAAAGAACATAAATGAGATTGACACAACAATTTGAACAATTGACATACTTGTACGTGACCAATGTCAGCAATAACTGCAGACTATATAATAAATATAGTATGTCACAGAACAAAATGAAATTTAAATTTGCACTGTAATGAAAGTCCTCATAAAGATACAGATAACACAAAATTATTTTCACACCGTGTAAAAGGGTAAGCGAATATTATAGTTTTATGAATAATATTTATTGAAGCGTTAAGTAAGCATTAATAAACGACAGGCAATCAGTTTAAGTGAATTCCCGATAGCCTCGGTGTTCTAGCAAACACGCAAAGCGACGCCGTTACACCACATTTGAATTTGCAATTCGCGTACAAATATTTCCAATAACACCCTTACAATACAAATTAAACCCTTTAACTGTAATAGCCCCGAAAAAGCAAATTGCAGTTCACTGGATAATAATTGGTTTCAACGCTTTAAATCGCGTTTGAAATGACTACGCGCGGGATATAACGATACAGTGCAACTCTCAATTATCATGCCTACATCTACATACATATTGGTATATGGAGTGTATGGCCTGCGAACTCTTTGTTGATAGCAAGTTCGAACACATCCGGCGGTCTGTACCAATGAGTTTTT
Source organism: Drepana falcataria (assembly GCA_945859725.1). Taxonomy (NCBI): domain Eukaryota; kingdom Metazoa; phylum Arthropoda; class Insecta; order Lepidoptera; family Drepanidae; genus Drepana; species Drepana falcataria. The sequence continues at coordinate 10,443,159 of OX243921.1, forward strand.
CTTAGCTTACAGTGATTTATTATATATATAGGGCTTCCCGGTGTAGGAAAACATGGTAAGGAAAACTGCTTACGTTGAGAAGAAGTCATATGTACAGTCATGCCTGAGAGACGGCGACTTTCTTGCATCTGTCACATCACGTTGGCACCTAAATGTGTCTCCGGCAAAAAGAGTGTTGTTATATCTTTGCCCATCCTTCCTTGTGGGGATTCCTTCGGGGATGCTTGTGGGGAGGCGTGAAGATATATTTTATAGTTATAGGTTAGTGGTGACACTGATGAAAAGTTGTTACCATTCATATGACAAGGAAGATTAAAGCAAACGTTTCTAAATTGACTTTCAACACGCTGCAACAAGTATATCTGATGCTTAAACCCTTCAATGAAGAATAAACTTACTGAACTTATTAAAATAGAAAGTTATACTTATATCTCCAATCAATAAATTAAATTAAAATATTTTTATTTCACATAGGCCTAGTAAGGCACTTATAAAACGTCGAAAAAGGTGCACGGTTCCGGTTTATCGTATCCATGTAGAAGAACCGGCAAGAAACTCCATGGTTACTCTTTTCAAATCATTAGGTATCCAATAACAATATTATTATGTTACAGCATTAGTCCTTAAGTATGGGGGAACAGCGTAGTAGTCTAGTAACTTGAAGTGTAGTATGGATTTAACATCGATTATCAAAACCTTACAGTGTTAGCATGCATAGATGTTGTAAAGTGGGAACATTGTTCGAGCGAACGGTGCGGTTATCTCGACGACGCGAAGCTTACAACGTTCACTTTGTCAATTATCGACACGAGTTGTCGATCGAGTTAAGTGCACCGGCTCCCTGACGCAGAGGACGGAGGCAGAGATAACTCAATGAGTGCACTTGGGTATGTTGACCCTCCTTGTTCATTCGTATCGCTTATCCATTTGCGATTGCATTTTATTTGCTCGTTCGAGTTGTGGCCTTGTGTTCGGAGACAAGGGTGAACTGAAGTTTTCCGACTCGAATGCCCGTGTGTACCTTTGAGTACCATTGAACTAAACTGTTCGTTTGTTTTCTTTGTACGACGAGTGCTAAGTTAAGAAAAACATCTTGCACAAACCTGCGTTTCTGAAAGACTTTTCGTATATCTCCGGCGAGCATGCTAGACCTCTGTCTCTGTTTGTCCACTTTGAGGGTCTGCCTACCCGATTAGTTATACTTTTGGTGGAGACAAGGAAAACGTGCAGGCAAACGCGTCAAATTAAAACTATATAATATACTAGATTATGCCCGCGGCTTCGCCCGCGCGGATTTCGAAAAAGTAGCTTATGTTTTTTTCCTGCTAGAATCGGTTCAGCCGCTATGCCGTGAAAGAGCATCATACTTTATAATATTAGACAATTGAATATTCGAGATTTAAAAAAAAATTGCCTATTTCCTATTCCTAGGTATAAGCTATCACGATTTCAACTTTCAGCCAAATCGGTTCAGCCGTTTTGCCGTGAAAGAACCGCAAACATCCAAACTTACAAACTTTCACATTTATAATATTAGTAAGATAAGATATTCTTTGAAATGGTAGGCAGAGGTGTGTAGGTAGCACCCACACACCCACTTTCCGCCAGAGATATATTTGAGGTGCCAATGTGACAAATGGCAAGTCCATCGCCGCTACTCAAGCTACGACTATGTATGCAGGACGTATGCAGGTTTCCAATCGATGTTTTCCTTCACATAAAGCTCGTGGTGTGACTAATTCTACTTAAATTCAGAAAAACTCATTGGTACAGTCGGCATTCGAGCTTGCGATCTTTGTGTCGTAGGCAACAACTAGAACCACTCGGCCACCACGGCTATAGATTAAAACTTTGAACTACGAATAGATTTTATTTTATAATAAATAATATATCCTCACGCCTTCCCACAAGGGTCATCGAAGGGGTAGGCAGAGGTGTATAGGTTACCCACACACCCACTTTCCGCCAGAGGTATATCAGGTGCCAACGTGACAGATGGCGAGTCCATAGCCGTTACTCAAGCACGAGTATACATACGCCTTTGAATTTCTTCTCAGATGTATGCAGGTTTCCTCTCGATGTGAAATATATTTTATAATAGTATCTTCTCATTTCGATCATTCACATAGGTATATCACGGTCTTGTTATTCAACCAACCCCGGTAGTAGTGGCCCCGACGATAATGTATGTTCCGTAACTAACAATGACGTGTTCGAGCCTGAGCAATCGGTCGAATATATTAAAATTCCCATACCAGTATTTACCGTTTATCGCTAGATAGAATAAAACGTATTAATAGACATAGATAAAACCGTTAAACGCTAACCGGCCGTGGTGGCCGAGTGGTTCGAGCAGTTGCCTGCGACGCAAAGGTCGCAAGTTCGAATCCCGATTGTACCAATGAGTTTTTCTGAACTCAAGTACAGTGATTAGTCACACCACGAACTTTACGGTGAAGGAAAACATCGAGAGGAAACTTGCATACGTCTGAGAAGAAATTCAAAATGCGTATGTAATAGTCGTGCTTGAGTAACGGCGATGGACTCGCCATCTGTCACGTTGGCACCTAATATACCTCTGTCGGAAAGTGGGTGTGTGGGTATTACCTATACACCTCTGCCTACGCCTTCGGGGACCCTTATGGGAGGGCGTGAGGATATATTATTATTATTATTATAACGCTAACCGGAAATCGGCGAATAGTCACCGGTAGATTACCGTACTGGTTTATTTCAATAATATGAAAATTTTATACATTTCCGTCATCTTTCAATAATTAATTAATTAGTTGTAGTCCGTTTACACCGTCTAGTCCGTCTACTTTCAATTAATAATTAATAAATTTGTTAAAATAATTAGTTCCTACTAACTAGTTTCATAAGTTAAAACCTGTATTTACTAACACTATGGATATGATCCGAAATAAATTATTATCATCATCATATCATCACGCCGAGTCCCTAACGGGGTTGGCAGAGAGTATAGAGCGCCAGTTCTCTCTAGACTTACATACCTCTTTCGCTTCGTCCACATTCATCAGTCTCTTAATACATGCTCCTCAGTTTCGAGTACTCTTGACGTTATTCTATTATTATTCTATTCTAATAAAATTGATTGTGGATAACACATTGTGATGATAAAGCCCGCTTCGCTTTGCGTACATAAGAGGTCTCAAACGTGCGATGAACGAACATCCAAAAAGTCCACGCCACATTGATACACTGAACAAATAGTATAGGTTTTTAGCTGCATGGCTTACGTTCAATCAAACGCCAGCCAGCGGAGCGCTGATAAATCTTTACTTTTTTAAATACACGGTTTTTTATAGTTCCGAACTTTGAAACATGTTTGCTTTACGGAAGTGGCTCTGAATGTTCAATTTCATGAAATATTTATTCGATTGTAAAATAATATTTTTTCAGGATGTAATTTTGAGACATCCTGGAAAAAGCCTTAACTTTTCTTTGTCTATACCTCCAAGGTAGCAAGCATACGGCTTGCCTGATGGTAAGTGGTTATGGCCACCGATGGACCAGGGTCCATATCAGGGTCAACATCATGCATATCGCCCAGCGATTCGACCCCGCAGAAAGCTCTTCACACCCTTCTTGAAGAACTCCATGCTTTTCTCTCCAGGGAAAACCTCGACGACTTCATTTCACAGCCTGAGCGTCCGCGGAAAGAAACTCATTTGAAACCGCGCAATGCGGGGTTTTTGGTTCTAGGGTATGTGGATGAAATCCCCGACGAATTCAACGAGTGCATAAATGCATCATTACGAGACACCAAACCTAACTTAGCATTCCATAGCACAGATCTACTACAGACGACAGTAATACTGTGTGAGTTCAGCAGTGTAAACAAGCATCTAATTTAAGACTTATGCATAGTGAATGAGTTTACTCCAAGTCGTTGACCTGTGTACAACGCGCCCCGAGTAGTAACCTACAACTCGGATCGAACCATAGGACGATCGCACAATTTAACGTAGGGCTAAAAACATATTTGCCTACGACGAGACGCCTGTGCGCGAATGTGAAAATAACATATTCCGGTGGACGAACGGGAATGGAAATATAGTTTGATATTTCAGAGGTGGTTGGAATATGACATGCATGTCGGCAATCGGTATTTTATTTGATCTCAATGTGGGCTTTATCGGGCGAAAGTGCGCGGAAAGGTTCAATAAGTGAATTTATTTCGCTGTTTGTAGTTTGAACACTTTACATTTAGTTTAAATTTATTTCCGTATGACGTAACAATGATGTTTTAGTTTTAGTAACAACACAACGGTCTTCTTCAGACCTTCGTTTTATCAAGATTCATCTCTTCATAAAAAACCTCCGTAAAAGGTTGTAAATACTGATATCAATACAAGAAGCTTCTGCAATGAATAATTGAGCACAGTTAAATAATTAATGGAGTTAAATACTACATTGCCATTAATAAATGGCAATCCTCCTCTCCGTATAGACTATAAATGTCAACCTTTCTCTCGACTCGACTCTATTAATTGTAAAATACCTTAAACATTGAAATTCGTGGCGGGATTTAAAAGATCTAAGGTTACAGACGGCGGTAATTTAATTGTATGCTGTGTAGTTAGAGCTCACAATACCTAAAGGAATAAAAAATAATGTAAGAATGCTCCTCTCAGCTTCGTTATCTGTATCTACAATAGCTGAGTGGTGTCTGTCCTCACTGCCCCGTCTCAATTCACCCTGTGGACTTAGTAAAGCCGGGACGTTGAAAGTAATTTAGCTCAATTTAAGTTGACAGTCTCGGGAATCAGATTTCCTCTTAAGCATAGAACCTCATTTCTTCGCCGTTTTATGGGCTGTTTGAAGATCGGAAGCTAAATAGTTTCAGAGCAATACCCGTTTTATTTTTTTACAGTAATGTTTAGTTTTTTACTAAGGCTAACGATACATTATACTCCAAGAGAAATAAAAAACGGGGATGTATGAAGGGACTGATGAATATGGATGAAGCGATAAAGATCTATTGTCTAAGAGGCTCTAATCTCTCTGTTTACACCGTGCGGTCCCGGCTTGATACAGATAGATATAGATATATATCTATACATATGTACGTATTAAGATATAACAATTGGAGTTTCTGAACTTTAGTACAGTGATTAGTCACATCACTTACGATGCAGGAAAACATTGTGAAGAAACCTGCATATATTTGAGAAGAAATTTAAAGACGTGTGTATAGTCGTGCTCAAAGGTCGTGCTTGAGAAGCGGCGATGGACTCGCCACCTGCGAGAAGAGGACAAAAACATATTAGGGCTTTCTTCAAAATTGCTTAGTTGTTTAAAATTGTATATGAAAATTGCGGCAAGACTTCTTGTCTATGAAGCTAATCAAAAACTACTAATCTAAGTATTGCGTGTCGTCGCTACTTTGGTGCGGTTCTAACCTAATAGTGTCTTAGTGGTTCCGGTACCTGATTTGGTCCGATTATGCGGGTGCAGTGCATCTTACAGGCACGGCCATTGAAGTATTCATTACTTTAATACGTTTTTGACTGTAACGGTAATAATAAGCAGTGAAGTAGCTTTGCACGCCTTAAAAACTCGATAACTTCTTCACCAAATGAGCTCAAATTTTGACACAATGTAAAATCTGCTTAACGAAAAATAGATAAAAGCAATCCTGCTTTTATCTATTTTTCGTATGAGTTTTTTTTTCAGTCATTCTCATCCGTACATTGCGCCATAAACTATACTATAAAATTAGTTTTTAGAGTAAATTATTATTACAATCTTCATGTCTCTGTACGTGCGCGTGTCTGAGCTGGACCAATTATGATATAATTTTTGGTTTGAGCAAGTTTAAAGTATTACAGCATTTATAACTCAAAAGCGACAGGTAGGGCATAATGGGTTTCCCGTTCGAATTTGTAGCTGCCCGACTGGGGCAGGATCTCCACCTTATAGAAGTCCGTAGCCAAATAACAATATTTATTGTGTTGTGTTCCTACGCGGTGAATAAGGTTTCCAGAAATGAGCTCCTTGGGGAGGGAGGAGGATTGTTACATTGTGTTGGAAGCAGAGGGATTAAACCCATTATGCTGCCAACACACTGTAACTCTCCGAACACAGAGTTGCAACGCGCAAGTGATACTTCGGTATCGTGAGCGTAAATAGGCTACGGTAACCGTTTCCCATCAGGTGGGCCTTATGCTTGTTTGCCACTCTTGTTGTATAAAAAAAAAAGAAAACATTATTATAACAATATATATTAGGAAAAATCACATAACCTTTTCTTTTCATTGTAATCATAAAATTCTTATACTTCTAAATGCAAATTGTTTGACTGTTAGACCCAATGTTGATGGGAATTTCATTGAATAATCGCTAATGCTATAAACAGTAAAATTAAATTCAACGCCAGGCCAGGCTAAAACTAACCAGCGTTCTGTTATGAAATTTATTAGGTCCGCTTGGTTACACCACAGTCCACCAACATCTCATGCAAAAGGACAGGTTTCGTGAAAAGCTCTCTCCTACTGTTTCCATTAATTTAACTAGATGGCATTGTGTCGTACTGTCACTGTGGATACAGATATACATTAATCTACAGCGTTACAAGAGTAACATGATGTTTGGAATACTGGAAAAGGGACCTGTGTTATTTCATAAAAAAAACTAGAAAATCTTCAATAACGAGAGCAAAGAAACAGAAAACAACTAGTGTAAAATAAACGAGGGGAAATTACATACAAATTGATCGTATAAATAGAATAACGATCTAGATTTCAAAACCTAGAAACTCTCAAATAACGCAAGCAAAGACACAGAACACAACTAGTGTAGTACAAGCGACGACAAATTCTTTACACATTGATTATAATAGAAACGATAAAGACAGAAATAATAATGTGCAAACATTATCCGTTTATTTGGGTCGAATACAATTGTGCGCACCATTCCGCTTGGCCGAGCGCTATCCTCCTGACTTATTATGAATGGTCAAGCCGGATTACCTGATACCCATAATTAGGCAGCATTGTCAATAATAAAGCAAAAAATTGTGGACCACTTCTTGATGACCACGATCCTCAGTCATGAGGGAACGACAAGAGAGTCAATAATAATAATAATAAATGTATTTATTCATACAGTGTCCATTTTGTTAAAATATAATTTAGTGACAAAGTGATACAATTGTGAACATATTTCATTTGAATTCAAGCAAACACGTTGTTGTGCAATTATTTTTATAACAACATACTTAATTGGCATCACCGTTACACAATCATGTTACATTACAAACAACTGCAATTGGATTAAGCTCTTGTGTAAGAAATAAAATCGAAATAAGTCTCGCTTTGTAACGCGACGCGCAGCGCGACGAAAAATATAGAAATATTTATTCTCAAGGATGAGGAAAATGCGAAGCTAAAATGAAATGGAAATGCACTGCAAAAGGGAAAAATAGGTTTACTGCGTACAGGCGAGATGCGCTTTTCTGTTGCGGTGCACAGACGACGACGTAGAGTTAGTTTATAATAAAAATACTATCTGAGCACACTTTGTGTACAAACTGGCGATACTTAGACATTCAATGTCTCAAACTAAGCAAAGCTTGTGTATAAGAACTAGACAACGGCAAACATAGTTAAGAGTTTAGCCGGAACAAATAAAAAAACCGATAAATATTATACTGTTCTTCTTATCGGTAGTAGTAGCTTACGACGGGTAAACTCTTTCATTTCAATTAACAAATACAGCTTTTTGCACGGGTAGACATAAGTATTTTTTATTAAAGTAAATATATCCTATGTCACTCAGGGTGAATGTAGCTTTCCAATGGTGAAATAATTTTTCCTATCGGCCCGGTAGTTCCGAGACCTATTCAATACAAACATACTTGCACTCATATTTCCTATATTTTTATAATATTATTATATTACCTACCAATTTATCTGACTATATTATTTTAATAAATTCCTATTTCTATTCCGTATTGTATCTGAAAGAGATTGCTCGAAACTTTAAAATTAATTCGGTAATGTCAATCCGACTATAAGGAGTACTAGATACCTACACCACCGGTCCTAACCCTTGGCTCAAGAATGCTAAATCATCGTTGAACGAGGGAGACTCGCCTTCCAATGAGATAGAATAAATATTAGATGCCACCGAGCCGCAAGGAGCGGCAAAAGGTAGTCCGTCCGCCAATTCGCACGAACCGTAATGCTGCCTTTTTAATCATGGACCAACGGATACAGGATACTGTTACATGCTAAGTATAGCATACATAAAGGCATAAATACTCCATTGGTGACCGCGCAATTATTCGTTTCCAGGAGATTAGGAACTTCAATCATTATTAAAAATGATTTCTTGTTGCCATTTTCATACGACGCCGCTCAATGTGCTACACACATATTATGTGCCGTATCTATACTGATTTTAATTATGTATATATATATATATATATATACATAATTAAAATATATATATATATATGTATAGACGGTTTGATTCTTCAAAGTACCACAACATCGTAATATTTTTTCATAAACCTTACGTCTCAAGTATGGTGACTTTCATCACGAGGACTTAGCACGCGTTGTTGTTAAGTTGTTTCCAAGTGGAACTCTCAAGTAAAGGTTTGTCTTTGCTCTGAGCTGCTCACAGCGCATGTTCGTCGTCTACCGTAAACTTTAACTTTTATATTCGTGGGACGCCTTGTGTTTACGTATAGATAGCATACGTGTGACACGTTACGTGGCGTGTTACTATCATCAAGAATCAGTATCGTTTCCCCACACAATTTAAAGGTCACAAATATTAATAATATCGCTCAGGGGATCAGCATTGCCACATAGCGTGGTATACTTGGCATAGTGCCGCGGCATGCCGATTTACGTAAGATATATCGCTAGAGAAAATATTTATTTTCTACTAATAAATCTGGTACATAACATTTAATATAGGTAAAATATGAGTTATAATGTATTGAAATAAATAGTGAAATAATAGTAACAGTGTGAATGACTTTAACGGTACATCGTGCAATTACTGCAAACACTTTTAAGCTGGTAAAGGGAAGAATTAAAAGCTAAAAGAGGCGCTACCAAGCGAGGCTCAGGATACAGAGAGAGCGCGCCCCGCGGCATTTAATATAATAGACCTTTGCCGTTGTGAAACTAACAAAAAATACTGAAGTACTACAGGGGATTTTATACTGACAAATTCTGACTTGTTTTGACTAGTAGCAAATATTGTTATTGGTTTAAAGTGACAAATAAATTCACACATTTTTTCAAACAAACATGGTTGCTACATTTAAAAAAATATCTAAATTCGAGTGGACGCCTGCAGCACAAAGGTTGCAAGCTCGAATCCCGGCGGTAACAATAAGTTTTTTCTGATAATCACACCGAAAGCTCTATGATGAAGGAAAAAAAAGAGAGGAAGCCTGCGTTTTGAGAAAAAATTAAATACGCTGATAGTGCAGAAACAGCAGTAGATTTTAAATCCGAAACGCGCGGCGGGTGAATTGGCCGTCTTCTCTGCTACGTTACAAAGTAAAAGTGTATAAGTATCTTATGGAAATATTAACATTCCTCCTAAGATATTGAATAGACAAAAATAAGACCCTAACGCCATAAGCAATCATATTATTTACAGAGCGTCTTCAGCTCAGGAATACTTTCACACACATATCATCACGCCGTCTCTAACGGGGTAGGCAGACTCTATACTCTAGAGCGCCAGTTGTCTCTAGACTTGCATACCTCTTTCGCTTCGTCGACATTCATCAGTCTCTTCATACATGATCGTCAGTTTCCAGTACTCTTGACATTCCCGTCCTTGAGCGTCCGACCGATATTACTAAGGAATACTTAAAATATCCTAAAAGAGGGATTTATAAGCAGTTTATATTTATGTACGTGCAAATTTACATATTTATCCGAATTCAGACGGATTCCTCCACTATGAAGATCGAAATGCGACATCAGACATTGAAAATGAATAGATCAAATTATTTGACAGATATAACAAGAATCATCGTTACTTAGAAAGCCAAAGCCTTCGACTGGCGAACAAGGGATAGCTCGATAACTAATTAATTCGGTAGTGAATGAATGAATTCAAATATTGAACTGAGCTTCGAATTCCAATAGTCCAATTTCCCTACGAATGTCTTTATGTCGTTTTCAATATTGCGTTCATAGAGACACTCGGATCACTTTACCATCATGAATGTAGTTATAAAACAGACGCCTATCCCAAACGGAATACCTTTCGATTGAAGAATGGCAGATGGTAATTATGTCTTTGTCTGAATGGTTCCAATAGTTGCCTACAATGCAAAGATTTGCAAGTTCGCACCACGTCGGATCTTATTCTGAACTGAGCTTAATGCCAATGAGCCTTATTCTGAGCTAAATTAAAGAACTATTGTGTTATAGAAAAAAAAAAGACTTTCATGCGGTTTTCATCAATAATTCAAGAGGTAGGTTTAAGTATAATCATTTCTAAGATTTTGTGTAAATTCATTGAATATTACCTATTTTTTTTTATTTAAGTACAAGTACCAGTATTACATGATGAATAAATTTACGACCAGTTACTCCTTTTAAGCATATTTATGCCTGTGCTATGAGTAAATCATATATAATATATAATGTAAGGCATAGGTGATTTTGATTTTGTTTTGATAGGTAGTGAAGCCGTGGGGTTATGTATACCTAAAATTATGTTTTGTTAGAACACATCGCTTATCGGTATTGCAATAAATAATTTCAGAATATTCTAAAGTACAGTTACTATTTTACGATAGCATATGAGGCGAGTCTGCTGGGAGGGAAGCGAATGTGTCCCCACATGAGTGAAGTGGCGCCCTACACCGCCACAGTCCACCTGACGTACAAGTTCGACAGCGCACATGCCTCTATGGGTACGTTTTGCTCTGTTTGGGCGATCGGGTGCCATTTAATCAATCACTTTGAATGCTATTCGGTAAGCACTATAGAGTTTCATTTTTGTATGTAGGCACTGGCGTAGTTGCCGAAAGGATATACGTAACCATGCACCAAGGCCTCAAAAAGTAGTGGGCCCCTATTAGTGGGCGCCTCTAATCCTGATATCGAAGGTGAAATACCTTAGGAATATAAATGGTTGCAACATGACTTTGATCATGGCAAGACGACTTCTTCAGTTAGGAATTCTGTTCGAAATTTGTAGGGAATTCTGTTTATTCTGTTGTTTGTGAATTGACTGGATGAAATACTAAAAAGTTAGGGCCCCAGCTCTTTGGAACTCTCAGGGGTGGCTCTCAGGGGTGGTTAGCCAGCTAGGCCGCTGTTTGTAAGGAGAAAAATATAGATTGAAAATTCGTATTTTATTTAAACTTTAAGGAAGGGTTCCATAATAAAATATACAAAATAAATTTAAATGTTACACCTTTAAACTGTTTTCATATGAATCTACACTTCTAGACTATTATTAAAATGGGTAAGTTTGGATGTAAGGATAAAGCTGCGGAACGGAATATGATGAAATGCTATCCACAAATGCTTTTTTTTATTTACATGTGTAAACACATTTTCCCTTCGTCTACATTCACCAGTCTGTTCATGCTCGTGGTTCAAAAGAAGTTCAGAGATACGCTTTAAATGCGGCTTCATAGTTCCAAATGAACTCACGAGAATAATGTATAATCTATCTCGAGATATCTCTACGCCGAGAGATTTTAAAAGCAGACGCAGTTCGAGACAAATTGCAATAATTGTCGCTGGATCCGAGGTAGAGCAAAAGTTCCGACCATTAAGCGATATAAGTTCGAACCGATTGCAAACTATTCTATCGAGGTTGCGAGACCGAGCTAACTTTTTGTTAAATATGAAATATTATTTTCATCGTAACCCAAACGTGAAAGTTTGTTTTTCAGTTAGCTAGCGCAGTAACTAAATACGCATATCAAGGCATATTGGGACATTAAATTCCCTTCAGAATATCATAACACTTGCCCTATATAGATTAATTGAAAATCGCTGCCCGTCATCTGTTACGCTTAGATCTCTTAAACTACGCAACGAAACTTAATGCAGATATCACCAATAGATAAAGTGATTCAGAGAAAAAAATTGGTAGGTTTATAAATTATTATTTAACATTGTACTACCCAAAGCAGCGGAGCAGTAATGAATTTAAACGCGGGGTACCTCCTACTGCTAGGTGAAAAAAATACATATCAACATTTGCTTTCGGTAATGTTCTGTGTATTCCAGTAGAAAGCGCAGTGCAAACAAATAGTTCATTTATTAATATATCATCATGTCTTCCCATAAAAATCCCCGATGAGGTAGGCAGAGGTGTGTAGGTTGTACCCACACACCCACCGTCCGCTGGAGATTTATTTGAGTTGCCAACGCAATTTATGGAGAGACCAGCGCCGTTTATCAAGCGCTACTATAGCTTAGAATTTCTTCTCAAACGTATTAAACACAAAGAATACAAGTTCGAATTCTAACTGCACCAATCTTAAGTACAGTGATTACTCACACCACCAGTATCTATAGGCGTACTTGAAAAACGGTGATGGACTCGCCATCTGTTAACTTGGCACCAAAAATATATGTCTGGCGACAAGTGGCGAAAAGGCGAAAGTGAGTGTGTGGGAATTACACACCTCCGCACAAGGTTTATCACGCCTTCTTTTCTCCCGAAGATAGAATCAAGTAAGCGTGATAGATAGCGAGTCCATCGAAGTTTCTCAAACATATATACATATAATCACGCCTCTTTCTCGTAGGGGTAGGCAGAGACCACTTCTTTCCACTTTCTACGATCCTTACATAATTGTTTCGCTTCGTCCACTTTCTTATTTCAAACACGACTAAGTAAATCTATGGAAACTGTAGAGTTCTCCAAAACCGTTTCCATATAAGGTAACAATCATTGGGTTCGTTCAAAGCATCTTTGCGAACCAACATAGTGGGTTAATTGACATAAATGTGAATTGATATAGTAGAGGGGACACTGCTACGCGAGTTTTAGCCCAGTGTGGTCACTATAAAGCTACTTCTGTCCAGTCCTTCTAGCCAATTCCGTTTGACGTAATGCTCTGCTCCAGAGTACGGACTTGGTTACGTAGTACAAGAAGAAGAATAAATAAAATTCAAGTGTCTGTTTGTTATATCCACGAATGCAGCTTAAATGCACGTTGTATCACCAAAAGTCAGGATTAACGTTCGCCGAACATTGACGTTACATGTAATACGGTTACGGTGTCTGCCCCCATAGGTAATGTCATTTCGTTGTGTTGCCATTTTCCAGGTTTGATCAATTCCCTTAACAATTATTCCTCTCCTTACTCTTATTCCGATATAATCTTTATTGAACACTAGCTGTCCCGCCCAGCTTCGCCCGGGTGAAAAAGTAAAATTTCCTGAACACGATCGCAGCGCCACCTATGGGGTCCAATTGTGATGTAAGCTATACTATCTTTTAAGTTGGATCAAACTGCACACTGTGTGCAACTTTGATTGAAATCGGTTAAGTTTGTTTAGGAGCCCATCGCGGACTTAATTGCCATTAAAAAGGTTATAGTGAGTCAATCTTAAAAGGTAGACATATGCTGTCGCTGACTTTTTTTTTAACTTTTAAAGAGGAACAATTCCCTCATACATGATATTTCTGTAACTTAAACCGTTTACGCAGCGCACGCAACGGAAGCTCTCAAAAAGGAATATATTTTCCCTTTCTGGCAACATTATTCATTTATGCTTCGCTCCTATTGGTCGTAGCGTGATGTTATATAGCCTAAAACCTTCCTAGAGAAATGGACTATCCAACACAAAAATAATTTTTCAATTCCAATTAGTAGTTCCTGAGATTAGCGCGTTCAAACAAACAAACAAACTCTTCAGCTTTATAATATTAGTAAAGATAATCGATATTACTTGTCGTTTGTACGAGTATGTTACATTTATCAACTGAGACAACAATCATAAGACAAGAGAAAAAATCTGTATTAATATCGATTTCATCAGCAATTTTATATCGTGATTTCCTTTGGCTTAAAGTTCGCGTATTTACGTACTTTAAGATAAATCTCATTGTTACAGTCGGGCTCGAACCTTTTACTTACAGGCTACTCAAACCACTCGGGCATAACGGCTCTTATTAGTTTAGTTTAGTAGATGTATAATAATATCTTCGCGTATATGTTCGACATGATTTCCTATTAACAAATTTAGCCTACATGCAAAAATGAGAGTCTATGGGACGACTAATTATACGCGGATATTTGTTAATATAACTACATATACAGATGTTCTACCTATATCTTCCTCAGTATTGGCATGGAAGTGTTGTTATAACTGCCTAGCTATGAAGACAGGACGTCATTAAATAACGAGTTGTGCCGGTAGCCGCAGTAAGTATACAAAATAAAAAATATTTCATCAAAAAATAAAAATAACGAGACGTCATGCCGCGGGCAAATTGTGTGGAGGGTCTCAGGAGTGGCATGCATCGTTATCTTTTAATACATGATAAGAAAAGAGAGAGAAGAGCTTCCAAGAACAGTGACAAATTCTAGTGCATTCGCTCATTATGCCCACAGTACGCCAAGCGTCGCCGGCACATGACAAAAATTTCCGGATTCCGCCCGGGAGTTTAAAGTTTAAGCGATAGTTCCCGCTTTTGTTTATACACGAACAAGCATACACGGGCGCCTCGGAGGCTCGCATAAGACTCATAATCTCCAACGTACCGGGAATATTTTCCTTGATAATGTAATTTTAATTAAAACTGTTCTATAGAGCTCTAGGTAGATGATAAAAACGTAACATTTTTCAGCTCAATATGTTGTGTTAACATAGACGCTCTAAGTTTGCAGTTTACAAATATTGTGTATTTGTATAATCGCGTTAAATCTCAACTAAAAACATTTCCCATTTTCAAATGGGATAATAGTTCCGTGATAACTTAGTATGTTTACTGTTTTGGTGGAAAAAGAGCATCAATTACACAAATGTTTAAGCGCTCAGCTTCAATTGTTTCATAAATCTTTTGGACGGTTATCGTCTACGTAAAATAAGAGCATAGAAAAGATTGGTTTGCTGGTTTGGAGTACTCTTGTGTATACATAAGACATCCAAGACAAGGGAATAAATAAACTCGAGTTCATATCCAAATATCTGCCCTCAGTGGGAATCGAATCCGCGACCACAAATATCCCTGCTTAGACCACTAAACAATACGGCCGTCATGTATATATTAACTGCTTGGGCAGAATTCTCAAATCAAATCATAACAGAGCACTTATAAAACGTCGAAAAAGGTGCACTGTTCGGGTTGGTCGTTTCCGTGGAGAAGAACCGGCAAGATACTCCATGGTTACTATTATCAAATCATTTCCACAATCTCAAGAGGGAAGTTATCGGAAGCAGAGTATGCTAAATAAAATGAATTCTTCTCTGTATTAAGTAAGTTAAATGAATAAAGTACTCTTCAAATGGAATATTGACATCGGAAACACTAACGAACATTTTATTATGACGGCCTTCGCTTGCAATCAATAGCACCGCCGGCGTTACAGACAACTTTATTTTTAAAATACAATTTCTCGATTTATTGCCACTGACCTTTGAACAGGAAAAATATTTTCGCAAAACAACATCAACGCTCGCCGACGAGCTCGGACGTAGCTTTGTTTTCATACATAAATTCCGGGAATATTCAATGATAGCTTACAATCAGTCACACCACGAGCTTTACGGTGAAGGAAAACATCGATAGGAAACCTGCATACGTCTGTGAAACATTCAAAGGCGTATTGGCGTATAGCCGTGCTTTAGAAACGGCGATGGACTCGCCATCTGTCACGTTGGCACCTAATATATCTCTGGCGGAAAGTGGGTGTGTGGGTATTACTTATACACCTCTGCCTACCCCTTCGGGGACCCTTATGGGAAGGCGTGGGGATAGAGCTTACAATCTAGGTTGAAAACAAAAACCGTGTTCGTCACACCGATAATTCTATCGTACACCTGGTTATGCATTAACTCATATGATAAGGATGTCATGGCGAGGTTGGTCGCCGCTAGGAGTTGCATTCAACATAAATTATTGCTTATTTTTCGTGAGTTCTTTATCAATTCCTGATCGAATCCAAGTATTTGTTTATTAAGGGTACGATTATTTATTTATTAAAGAACTGGCGCTCAATACTCTCTGCCTACCCCGTTAGGGACTCGGCGTGATGATAATATGTATGTATGTATGAGTATTTATTCCTTTGTCTTGGATGGCTTATGTATATACAAGAGTACTCGAAATCGGCGAGCATGTATGAACAGACTGATGAACGTGGACGAAGCGAAAGAGGTATGTAAGTCTGGAGAGAACTGGCACTCTACCCGCTGTGCCTACACCGTTAGGGACCCGGCGCGATGATATTTTTTCATGTTTATTAAGAGAAATACACTTGATATATTAGTTAATTTTCAGGCGATAGTTTGAAATAAAACACATTTAAGGTATTTTAAATGTAACAATTTGCAAACAATATGCGTTTTCATTTTTATTTTTAAAAGAGTACAGGTGCCTGGCTTGATTACCGATAAATTGCCAGTATATCCCAGTGATTCATTGGAAAAATTGCACGTTATCAAATCGTTCAACTTCTCCGAGTGTTGTTTCACAGAATTACAGTTAACAATTGGAATGGATGTATAGAGATTTTTGCAATAAAATTCACGAGAATCAAATGGATAGAAAATGTATGCTCATACCTTCCCACGAGGGTCCCTAAAGGGGTAGGCAGAGGTGTGTAGTACCTACAGACCCACTTCCGCCAGAGATATATTTTAGGTGCCAATGTGACAGATGGCGAGTCCATCGCTGTTTCCTCTCGATGTTTTCCTTCACCGAAAGGTCATGGTGTGACTAATCGCTGTATTTAAGTTCAGAAAAACTCATTGGTACAGTCGGGATTGGTACTTGCGATCTTTGTGTTGCAGGCAAATACTCGAACCACTCGGCCACCACGGCTTAGTTAGAAAAGATATAAGATTAGTTATTTTAAAACCTTAATTTAATAAAGAAAACACATCTAGGAAAACCGCAGAAGGACGAGGCGAGAATGGCTGAAAACCTTTGTACGAATTTAGCTTTATTTATAGAATCTGATTGGCAACATTAGCTAACGGGAGGTCAGTCGTGTTTTGATAACGGAGCCTCTTTGTATCGGTACAGCCGTAGCGTGTACTATTGAAGTGAGCATGTAACTTGACCTTTGTGCGTTACGAGCTTTTGTGCGAGTAAGCACACATAAGGTACTACAGGTAACCCGCTCTCTATCGCTTAGTACTCAAATGCAATCATGCCAATCCATTGTATATAGTGATACAGTAATAACGGGGCGTGCGTTAGGGTCGAGGGTGAGATGTCACCCTGGTTGGATGTGAAGACGGGGGTCAAACAAGGGTGTATCGTGACTGCCTGGCTGTTCATTATATGGGAAAATGGGAAACTTAGTGGTCAACTGCCTTTTATACGCCGATAGCGCAGTTTTACTGGCATCATCAGAAGGCGAGCTGCAGACACTAGTTACCATAATGAAAGAAGAATGTGAAAAGGAGGGGCGCCTAAACGCTGGCAAGGCTAAGGTTCTGGTATTCGAAAGAGATGAACAAGTGACCGAGAGTGTTATTTCGGTAAATGGGCAAATTCTAGAGCAAGTGAATGAATTTATATAAATAGGGAGCATGTTCACACGAGATGGAAAGTATGAAAAAGATATTGAAGGAATCCTGCCTGCGAGCAAGAATGCTCGAGTAGCTGTCCACAACGCGATATTGGTGCCTACCTTCTTGCATGGCAGCGAATCCTGGGCATGTCAGAGGAAGTATGAAAGTAGCTTAAATGCAGTTGAGATGCGATCTCTTCGAAATATATGCGGAGAAACGATTTTAGTAACGAGAATATTGACAAAACAAATATACAAAGCAAAAGTGTGTGAATGAAGAGGCTGAGGAAGACCACGTTCCAACTACCTAGATCAGATCGATCGGACGCTCATGGACGGGAACGTCAAGAGTACTCGAAACCGACAAGCATGTATGAAGAGACTGATGAATGTGAACGAAGTGAAAGATTAGCCTTCCTATCCCGTTAGGGACTCAGCGTGATGATATATATGCATTGTATAAGTAGGTTGGTTCGCGTCAGTGTCTACTGTGCTAGTGACCGCCCGTTCAATCCCCGCCGGCAACGAATTAGAATCTTGCTTTATGTATTGGTATTATATTATTTTACAAGTATAATATAAAAGCCGTGGTGGCCTGGTGGTTCGAGTTAGTCGCAACAGAAAGATTGCTTGTTCAATCCCGACTGTATCAATAATTTTTCTGAAATTCAGTACAGTAATTAGTCCACCACGAACATCTCAGCATCAAAAGCTGAGAAAAAAGAGACAATTACCATATTTTGTATCCTTACATACGTCGATTGCTTTTACACCAGGTAGTCTATTAACATTGCTTTTACACCAGGTAGTCTATTAACATTGCTTTTACACCAGGTAGTCTATTAACATTGCTTTTACACCAGGTAGTCTATTAACATTGCTTATACACCAGGTAGTCTATTAACATTGCTTATACACCAGGTAGTCTATTAAAGCCTCACATCGATAGTCTTTTTATATGAAGACTTTAATCCATTATCCAAGCGTTCTACTTTATATTCCAATGTATGCAAGCGCTTTATCCCAGCCAATTACTCGTCCACCGCCCTTCGTCCACGACACACGACCAGAGCTTAATAGTTGAAATGAAGCAAATTGGCTTTCCGCAACCAACCGGCGGCATAACCCAATCAGGGGTTGAATGCAGCCTAAATGTACTTGGGAATTTAATGCTGTTACAAAGCTAGGATTTAAAATGTATTCCCACCACATTTGCGTACGGCTAGAAGCGTACAGTGAGCGTTTATTGTTGAGGGATTACATTGAAAGGACGTGGTTTGCGCAGTTGCCTGCTACACAAACATTGCAAGTTTGAATCCCGACTGTGCCAATGAGTTTTTCTGAACTTAATTACTGTGATAGTCACATCACGAGCTCTACGTTGTAGGAAACATCGAGAGGAAATCTGCATACGTCTGAGAAGCAATTCAAACGCGTATGCATAGTCGTGCTTGAGTAACGGCGATGGACCCGCCATCTGTCACGTTGGCACCTAAAATATATCTCTGGCGGAAAGTGTAAAATACTACCTATAGATCTCTGCCTACCGTTTCGGGGACCCTTGTGGATACATATTTCCCTTTATATACCTATACGCTAATATAAGGTAATTGTCGCAGAGCGCATTTTGTTACTACTATACACTATATAATGTATTGTATTATTGCACTTATTAATCTAAATACTTCCTGAGTAATTTTAAGGCTATTCTTAAGTAAGTATATTGTAAAAAATAGTAAGCAAACCAATCCAAAACACAACACAAAAGAAGGAAATCCTTCGTCAGCTTGGCTCAGTACACCTCGCAAAGTGGCTCTAGATCGATTGGAGTGCAGCTTTTGAGGTGCAATTCAACTTTGACGCGAGCTCAAGCTAAGAGCAGATTGGTTTTCTAAGCTTCGAGCAATTTCCTGATATCCGCACAGAGCTCGGACGAAAATATTTTTCTAAGTCGGTTTTATTTAGACGTTAAATATTTTGTTACCTTAAAGAAAATCCCACACAACTTGATGTATTTCTGTAACATTTTGATGGAACGCGCGCGTATGACGAAGTCTTTCTGTAGCCTCCAAAGTGAGTATATTCAGAAGGAATCATCTGTCTGCACTAATGATTTTTCTTAACTTGAGTACAGTGTCTTTTGACACCACAAGCCACACGCTTGCAGGACAGTGATTTAACAGAACGAAATAAAAAATATAAATCTCATCTGAAATAATATAGCACGCTCCAAAGCTCAAAAAATCGATATGGGTTGTCAAGCTGTCTGACGGGTTGTTGGGCAAACAAACGACACAATGGACCCCACAGAACGTGACGCACGCGTGTAAGGCCAGGAAGAGGATGGCGGGACGAACTGGTCACCTGGGCAATTGGACGGAAGTAGCGGTCGCGGAGAGGGGGGGACGGGGACAAAGGAGGAACTATACACATAGATGTCTATATAAATAAACAAATAATAGCAAATGTTAATCATATCATCAGGCTGAGTCCCTCACAAGGTAGGGAGAGAGAGTAGAGCGCCAGTTCTTTCAAAGACGTGCGTATCATTATACAGGTAGGCTTAGATAAAGTTAAAACCTTTTGGATTACTTTCGAATCTTGACGACCACGTCCATTGCAAAGATGACCTGTAGGTAATTTGGACCCTTATCCCAATAACGGTGGGCCTATGAATTATATATGCATTATATATTTATGTACTAGCTTATGCCCGCGGCTTCGCCCGCGTGGAGTTCGAAAAAGTAGCTTATGTATTTTCCTGCTAGAATCGGTTCAGCAGCTATGCCGTGAAAGAGCAACAAACTTTATAATATTAGAAATTTGTATTTCCTAGACTGAAAAAAAAAAGTAGCCTATGTCCTATTCCTAGGTCATTGCGATTTCAACTTTCAGCCAAATCGGTTCAGCCGTTTTGCCGTGAAAGAACCACAATCATCCAAACTTACAAACTTTCACATTTATAATATTAGTAAGATAATATAAGATACTAGTTTTCCCGCCCAGCTTCGCTTGGGAGAAAAAATTAAAGCCACGGACCCAGTGGCGCCACCTATCGGGTCCAATTCTGAATCTAAACCATTCCCAGATCCCCTTGAACACACACAGAAAATTTCATTAAAATCGGTCCAGCCGTTAGGAGGAGTTCAGTGACATACACACTCACAGAAGAATTATATATATAAAGATGATGAAAAAACAATATCTACATGTTTTATGTTGACCAAAAATACATCGGCTATCTTTATATTGCACTTAACTGCACTTGGATTCAGAGGAACAGTCGCTGACCTATATTGGTATAGAGGTCAGCGACTGTTCTTAAAGCAGTTACCTATCTTTGCAAAAAACTTCGTTAGTGGGTAAACTTCAAAAGGTGTTCCCAGCGCGCCGCTAGGATTAAACGGATTACATTCTCCGAAGATGCGACAGCAGAAGCGACATCGATGTCTGAATTTCATTTCTGCATACCAGCTTTGTGGAAGTTTAAATTTGTCACACCCAATCAGACGAGCTTCAGCTGAGATTAATTATTCAACTACTGTAATAATATATCATCACGCCTTCCCACAAGGGTCCCTGAAGGGGTAGGCAGCGGTGTATAGGTTTAGTACAGGTTCCAGAAAAGTTATTAGGATGAGCGTTACACTTGTTCGCGCTGTACACAGTCAAGTTAAAATGAAACATTTCAACGTGAGCTTCATACAATACATTTTGAGGAATCGTAGCGAGCAAAGTCGGATATTTTGTATTACTGTTCGAAATTAAACAGTAAATTGGGCTTATAGTATCAAAGCACTGAACACGACATGCAAATCTATAGAATTAGGGCTTAGTGTACAATTCCTTGCTGGTCGGTAGGAAGCGTGACCAGATATGTGTGAAGACAGTTCGTGGTCACATAGCACCTGCTCTTCACAACGAGCTTTGCGAACGTGCTGGGCACTGCCCAGCCACTATGTGAGTGCAAGAAAGGACAAATTGTTCGCTGTGTCCGCGGGTAGAACAGTAGCGCTCGCACGTTCGCCTGTCCCTCGCACTCCACCTCACGGCATACAATGCATTCCAGGATGATCACCCTGAATGCGGTCTGTTTGCTGATGAATGGAAGAATATTATGTTAGTATGTTTGGAGTTTTCCTTATTAGTGTAAGTTGCTGCTAAGCCGTTCTTATATAGAAAATAAATACCTAAATAGGAATAGACGTTGAAATTATTTTTAATGTACGATGGCAGCATTAAATTGTAGTGTGTAGGTAGAACTTACGTGCCGACGGAAAGTAGGTAGATAAGTACCACCTACACACCTCTGGCTACCCTTTGTGAGAAGGCGTGAATACTCTAAATCTTATAATCTCTTAAAATAGTACTTTAAAGTACATTAACTATATTTGGAAATATATATGTACGTAGGTATTTTGTTAAATTTTTTATGTAAATGAGTGATGAAGTTAATTGAGAAAATGTGATACCCGTTTATTGCTCTAAAACTTTTTAGATAAACTTTGAAACTCTCCGGATTTATTCGAATTCGACCCCTGAAAGGGTTGGGATGACACGGGTTGTTTGGAGTATAAAGAATGTAATTTCATTTATTGACAAACTTGAAACTTTTACAAATACTAACCGTATTGAAGTTTATAGTGGAGTCATATCAGTGGCATAGGCAATAAATATAATTATTCGAAAAAAAATTGAAGTTGTTGCTCCTCTGTCTACCTTACTGTCTACATTCTTGGTTTAGGTGAGGTTATTATTTAGGTTATATTCGCACGTAGCGGACTACAAAGACGGATCTCTTTAAAGTCTATATTGGGAGAAACTAATGTATCGTATATCCTCACGCCTCACGCCTTCCTACATGGGTCCCCAAAGGGTAGGCAGAGGTGTATAGGCAGTACCCACACACCCACTTTCCGCCAGAGTTATATTTTAGGTGCCAACGTGACAGATGGCGAATCCATCACCGTTACTCAAGCACGACTATACCATACGCCTTTGAATTTCTTCTCAGACGTATGCAGGTTTCCTCTCGATGTTTTTCTTCACTGTAAAGCTCGTGGTGTGACTAATCACTGTACTTAAGTTTAGGAACGAATGTTTTTTTCATACTAAATGTGTTTTTATTTTTAATAGGTAATTTAAATCTTGTTCGCCGTAACTTGTCATATGTGTCTCAATAGTTACATGTTCTGCTGCCGGTATATTATTGTCAATACACAGTATCCCTGTATCCTACCCCAGGGGGTGAGTTCATACGATGTCCAACGTAATTAGATGCGCAGTTTAATTGGTTTTCGGCCGATAAGTGTAGTTAAAAAATAAAATAAAATAAAATGGATTAAGGTAGAGTTTTCAATGAAAGCAGGACTTGCTTTTTCCGACATTTTCAATAATTAGTACCATATTTCAAACCAAAATCAGACAAAATATTAACAAATTATAGACTTAAATCCTCTATATTAATTATTCTGTTTATTCGTCGAATCCGCATGAAAATCCGATCAGTAGTTTAGGAGTTTATCGCGCACTTACAGACAGACAGATGCGGCGGGGGACTTTGTTTTATTATTTATTTATTTTATTATTATTAAGAAACAGAAAACACAAATAAATGTGCGATAATGCCTGCAGTAGTATAACTATGCCGCAGACATTAACACTCATCCCCAGAAAGAGATCACAGAGTTCCTATGTAACGATGAAAAATATATTCAGTACAGATAGCACAATATATGTATGTACGTAGCTTTTAATCAGCGTTGAATTCGACTGATCATAACTAATCGGCCTTTGTGATTGCAAACACGATGATATATCGCCACCCTTTCCCAATAAACGAGTTATCTATTTAAAAATACACATGTTTTTGTCATAATTATCTAATTAAATCAGTTAGTTTTAACATACAAACTAATGAATGTGGATGAAGCGAAAGAGGCATGTATGTCTCGAGAAAACAGGCGCTTTATTGGGTCTGCCTACCCCGTAAGGGACTTGGTCTGATGATATGTATGTATGTATATAAGAAGAAATGTGATTTTCTTGAAACTTAAAGACACCGCGTACAACGGTAACCTGATTACGTCTGAGAATAAATTCAATGACACGTGTGGAGTCAATAAGAGACTACGAAAGTCACTTGTCATCTCTCACATTAGCACCTGGAGATAACTTATCTGCCCTGAATATGGGTTTTGTTACTCCCCATTCGCCACCGAATATCCTATTGAAAAGGTATGCAGACGTATAAGTAATTGTACTTCAATACCGAATTAAAAACCTCCAGCTTCTACGGATTTTACGGATAAAATCACTTAACTTAGCAGCAATAAGTCAACAAGCGAACATCGCCGTTATTATTACAGTGTTATGTATAGAAATTGCATGGCGACAAGGTAAGACTAACCTAGTTGTTGTATTCATTTGACGTCAACCACGTTCAATTGATTTATGCATTTTTTACACAGTTACGAGAATGCTACGAGAATGCTACGCGCGAGGTCGCTACGGGGCTACGGGGCTACGCGATTATAGCTCAACCTTTATTTTATCGTAGAGTCTACTCGTATTTCTTGCAAATATGGCGACCTACAATTCTGTATAGACTTGCATTGACTACTCAATTGCTTTGAATTAACAATTTTACATTCGATTGAGTGAGTTATAGTTGGAATCTATATTTATTTAACTTACAATGCTGCATTGAAGTACTTAGAAATACTGAGAAATGTATTTACGGAGTACTTTGAGAAGCAACGGACTAAATGTTACAGAGTTAAGATTGCAGTTTCGAACTTAAGAACAGTCATTTGTCACAAGGGTGAAGAATATCATCGTGGGTAATCAGTGAAATAGACTGCTGAGAGAATGTTAAGAAAAAATAGACGCGTAAGTGAAATCAAAATAGGTACATGAGAAATATGAAAGGACTTGTCGTCTGCCAAGTTTGCACCGGGAAATATCTCCGGTGGTAACTGGTAACGATTTTAAACCGAAACTTCGATAGCGCGGCGATTGGGCGGCACTTTTGCAGCCACGCAGCCACCGCGGCTGTTAATCGTTTATTAACAAACAAGACAGTAGGTCATTGAGGTCGGTTACCGGTTACTTCCGTCATCAACTCGATATCCACCTTTTAGTGTAACAAGACAACAAAAGATGAAGACACTCATTGATATAATTTTTCATATTAGCTCAGGTTGTTATCATAGCGAGCAATTTTTACATAGTTATTTTCAATACGCAACACAAATCTTGAACAAAATCACAATTTCTACGTAAAAAGATTACGTATAAATTGGTGGATATAAAACATTGGATATAATAAACACGGATGCGTTAATTACATTATTTGCAGTTCTATATTACTTCCAAATGTGTTGTGGTTTTAAATGATCGACAATAAAATTTTAACCCTATTTGACAAAATAAATAAACAACATATTAAGCTATACGCATAATGATTGTGGCCTTGTGGCTGGACCTGTCGACTTCTTAGTATGGGAGGAATGTAGGTTCAAATCTTCACTATTCTAATAAGTTTTTAGGTTTGACTCGTTTCAATATTACATGTAAAGTGAAGGACATTGCTTTAATATTATAATTACATTAATAATATACCCTCACGGGGTAGGCAGAGAGAATAAAGCGCCAGTTTTCTCTAGTCTACAGACCTCTTTCGCTTCGTCCACATTCATCAATCTCTTCATGCTCACAGGTTTCGAGTACTCTTGACGTTCTCATCCTCAAGTCCGATCGATTTGATGTTTCTTCACTCATCCTTTCTTTATGTCCAAACCAACGTAAAATGCCTTTCTTCATCTTTACAATCACGCCCTCATTCACGCCAGTTGATTTGCGAATCTCCTCATTGCGGATTCGATCTAAGATCGTTCGCACATTTTTCGAAGAGATCGCATCTCAAATGCATTCAAGCTATTTTCATACTTCCTCTGACATACCCAGAATTAGCTGCCATACAATAAAGTAGGCACCAATATCGAATTGTGGACAGCAACTCGAGCATTCTTGTTCAGACTTTTACTGCCCATCAACGCCGACATGGCCCCATTCATTTAATCTTAATCATAAAAATATTAAACAAGTATTTTAAATTCGGAACCTAATTTGATAACAGTCGTGAATGTTGTATAACCTCCGACCTGGCGGCAGAATTTGCCGTTTATCCTTATCGAGGCTCGAATTGAATAAATCATTTTCAAATGCTTTGATCTTACCGACGACCTCAGTAAGATGTGACAAATTGATTGAACCATTTGTATAGTGCGTATTTTGTAAACTTAATAAACAATAAGTATACAAACCAATCCATGAAAATACATTAATAGAGACTAGGTTTACTAAAGAATTATAAAATAAGGTCGTCTACATTTAAATTAATATTCGAAAAATAATTTGGTTTAAATATACATTATATTTACTTATTAATGCCCTGGTGTAAAGCCGTGGTGGCCGAGAGGTTCGAGTAGTTGGGTGCGACACAAAGATCTCAAGTCGAATCCCGACTGTAATAATGAGTTTTCCTGAACTTAAGTACAGTGATTAGCCACACCACGAGCTTTACGGTTACGGAAAACATCGATAAACCTGCATACGTCTGAGAAGTAATTCAAAGTCGTATGACCTTGCCATCGTCTTGCGATGGTCTTGCCATCTGTCACGTTGGCACCTAAAATATATTTCTGACGGAAAGTGAGTGTGTGGGTACTACCTATACACCTCGGCCTACCCCTTCGGGGACCCTTGTGGGAAGGCGTATAATCTTTGTATTAAACTTCGTTTAACCTTCGTTCCATAGTTCTAACGTGATTGAATAACCAACATCTTATCCCTCCATCCATCCAAACGTTCATGTTTGCAATATTAGTAGTATAAATACTTCTTGGAAACGACAGCAGTGTAGCAACTATATAGCATAGTAAGTCCACCGCTGCCTAACTGGCACGATTTCACATACCAATGTGAAATATTTTCAAACGCTAGACGCTCTTTCAATATACCTACCGCCCCCATATGTATACTGATATCATAAAGATTTTTATCTTTTAGAGAGTTTTATCTTTGTGTGTGTATGTTTGTAATTAATAAACCCAAAAACTACAGTGCCGATTTCAAAAATTCTTTCACCATTGGAAAGCTACATTCTCCTTGAGTGAATACGGGCCGCTAGTAATCCTTAACGCTATCTCGTAATGAACGCTTCGGTAATAAATTTCTGGAATTCAATCACACTGAATTTGCATCGTCATCAATCGAAATCCAATTATGACCTACATCAGCTCCACGCTACATTCAAATGTGAGACCTTCAGACCTTCAGCAAATATTGAGCAGTGAGCAGACAGCATACTTGGTACGTAAGGTAAACTCTTGCGTAAACTACTGACTGGCTGTAGAACAAATTACCAACGTTGACCTAGCTCGCGGCTAATGGGCAAAGTGCTGTGAAAACGGTTCTCGATCGAGTATTGGTTAATATTTAGATTTACATTTATATTTGCTTGAAAACGCCGCTCCGTGGCCTGTGGCAGATTACTTACTTGATAGAAACTGCATTTAAATTTCGATTACCAGCGTAACTGTGTACTTAAATGAGCAAAGTGTAACTAAAATCGGTATGCTTCACGTTTTAACTAGCATTAAACTGGTTTTTACATAATTACTGCTGCGCTACCTTGGCTATCGGCGTAATGATATAGCTTTGTTATATAATATATTATTTCCAATCGAATTAGGATTTCTCAGATAAGCGATAAGGACAGGAACGTCAAGAGTACTCGCAACCGGCGAGCATGTATGAAGAGGCTGATGAATGTGGACGAAGCGAAAGAGGTAGGTAAGTCTAGTGAGAGCTGGCGCTCTATACTCTCTGCCTACCCCGTTAGGGACTCGGTGTGACTCCACTCGTAATGAGTAACAGGAAAGCTCTGCTTCTTTTCAATTCAATAATAATTTGTTTCTATTTCACTTCAAACATATGTAAGCTACCTCTCGATTTTTTATTGACGATAAAGCTCGTGATTAATCACTGCACTTGTTCAGAAAACTCATTGGTGCAGTCAGGGCCCAACTTGCAAAATTTACGTAGCTCTTTTTCTTTTCACTTGCTAATGAAATGTGTGTTTCGTATGCAAGAGTTTCTCTTCAGGACTCAGCTAAAATCGTAGTCTTTGCGTGCAAGTTTAAAAGCTCCATAGATTTAGAGTTTTCGGACTAAGTGAAGCTGAGATTCTGAGTGCTATATCACAACCTACGTTTCATTTCACATGGCCCAGATGCTGCAATGGCCATCAGACAGTTTGCAAAGTTGCGGAATATTGCGCTGGTCGGTCTGGCAATTGAGTTACAAGTGTTGGATCTCGTTAGTTAGCTTTTGGTCATGCTTCCAGCATTTATAGCGGTGTGAATATATGCAATATGTTAAGAAGGTGATCGTTAGCGAAATACTAGTCTAGGAACATATATCATACTAGGTGTCCCGACCAGCTTCGCTTGGGTGAAAAAGTTACATTGCCCGTAAAAAGCAACGCCACCTATCGGGTCCAATTGTGAAATCTAAACCATTCTCGACTCCATCTGTTAGAATCGTTTGGAGTTAACAGATAATTGTGACTGGCAATAAGATAATATTGCGACTATAAATTGGGATGTAAGCAAATTTGATTAAAATCGGTTAAGTAGTTTAGGAGTCCATCGCGGACAAAGAGCGTGACGCGTAATATATATATATATACTAGCTGTTCCGCCCAGCTTCACCCGGGTTAAAAAGTTAAACTTCCTGAAACACGATCGCAGCGCCACCTATCGGGTCCGATTGTAATGTAAGCTATCCTATCTTTTAAGTTGGATCAAACCGCACAGGGTGTGCAAATTTGATTGAAATCGGTTAAGTAGTTTAGGAGCCCATCGTGGACAACCAATGTGACACGTAATTTATATATATTAAGATATATATATATATATATATATATATATATATATATTAAGATATTTGTCGCTAGTACCTGTAAAACAGGCTCAGATTTGATCGGAGTAGGGAGTGACAAGAGCTCTTTCGTTTCATTCACTTTCATCAGTCGCTTCATTCACGTTCTCCGGTTTAGAGTATGTACTCGTTACATTGTCATCATTCATAGTCGGAACGTGGTCTTCCTCTGCCTCTTGGCAGACTGGAGACAGAAAGGATGCGATAGAAAGCTACCGCATTCTTTCTGTCTCTAGTCTACGTACATATTCATCTTTACAAACACACTGTCGTTTACGTCATTGCTTTGCGAATCTCTATGCGGATTCTAAATTATTTATTTATTTATTATAATATACAGAGATAATAATGTTTTGGTTATATAATAATATCGTAATGCCGCACATTTTTTTTTGTTTACGTAGTCGAGTCTATTAGCACAAAATGTAGTGCCCGAGGCGAGGCGAGGAGGACCACAGCCATCGAGGCAGCCCCGTCAAAGATATCTATACAAAATACTTTCTAATAATTGGACATGTATGACAACAATAATTAGCCATATAATTATACTAACTACAAATGTATGTGTCACTGGAGAAACATACGTATCTATAGACCGAGCAGAATCTTACCTTAATCTATATCTTCACGCATTCCCGCGAGGGTCTCTGAGGGATAGGCAGGTACCCACACGCTCACTTTCAGCCAGATATATATTTTAGGCGACAACGTGACAGTCCATCGCTGTTACTCAAGCACGTCTATATATATCCCATTGAATTTCTTCTCAAACGTATGCAGGTTTCCTCTCGATGTTTTCCTCCACCGTAAATCTCTTGGTGTGATTATTCACTGTACCTAAGTGCAGAAAAACTCATTGGTACAGTCGTGATTCGAACTTGTAAACTTTGTGCAGGCAATTACTATAACCCTCGGTCACTACGGTTCTTAATGTAGATAGATACTCGAGTGCAATGCAGATTCTTACCTACAAAGCCTCACTACCGTCGAAAATGTCATGGCCGCGTGAATGAATCCGAATATCGTCTTTATATGGTAAGCCTCTTATTGCATGTAGAAGTACCGCGGTGACTTCACACATTTTTCCTACGCAGGGGCGATAATCCCTTAAATCGAACGTTGCATAAGTTCAACTTAGGCGCCGAGTATGTACCACTTAAAAATATACTGCTACCATCAGACTCAGACTAAGTGCAGCTTAGGACTTAAAAGACCTATCGCCACTATTGCGTACTACATACAACAAGGGACTTTATTAACAACTGTTAATTGTCTTACTAAAGTGAATACCTGTTGTGTTGTTTATTAATATAAGTCTCACATCTAGTAAGGCATATAATGAAAATTTTATAATTTTGAGCAAAATACATTTATTTATATATATATATATATATATACATATCCTCACGCCTTCCCACAAGGGTCCCCGAAGGGGTAGGCAGAGGTGTATATTGGTAAAACCCTCACACCCATTTTCCGCCAGAGGTATATTAGGTGCCAACGTGACAGATGGCGAGTCCATCGCCGTTACTCAAGCACGACTATACATACGCCTTTTGAATTTCTTCTCAGACGTATGCAGGTTTCTTCTCGATGTTTTCCTTCACCGTAAAGCTCGTGGTGTGACTAATCACTGTTCTTAAGTTCAGAAAAACTCATTGGTACAGTCGGGATTCGAACTTGCGACCTTTGCGTCGCAGGCAACTGCTCGAACCACTCGGCCACCACGGCTGAGCATGGCCAATGAGCAATATATATATATATATATTGCTCATTGGTCAAGTGGTTCGAGTAGTTGCCCACAACACAAAGAAGGCAACTCGACCATACCAATGAGTTTTGCTGAGCTTAAGTACAGTGATTAGTCACACCACGCCAATCTTACCTAAACCTGCATACGTTTGAGAAGAAATTTCAAGACGTATGTATAGTCGTGCTTGAGAAACGGCGATGGACTCGCCATTTGTCACGTTGGCAAAATATATCTCCGGCGCAATGTGGGTACTACCTACCCTAACGGGGATCCTTGGAGGAAGGCGTGGAGATATATTATTATTCACAATATTCCAATAATAACACAATTAACGACTGCCATTTGTATTGAACTGAGACAAAACTAAGCTGAATGACTATCATGGGAATAATACCAACTTACATGCTTTATTGATGGACGTTTTAACAATTTTATCGACACACATTGCAATAACGTATCCAATATTCCTATATTCCTATCTCTATATGAACGGAAAAGCAAGCCGGATTATTTACATACATCATATCTTCACGCCGAGTCACAGCGTAGGAGGAAAGTTGAAGTTCTCTGTACACAGTCCTTAGAGATCGAACTCTCACTCATTATTTATAGGTCATAATGGCGATTAGCAAAGATTAACAACGGGACCTGAACAACACACGCGCTCACAACACAAGACAGATACAAATAGAAATCATAAAAGGCCATGCCCAGCAGTGGGATGTACGGCTGAGATGCAGCTTTCCCAACTAAGCCGAACCAGCAAAGGCTCGTTACACACTGAGTGGTTTGTAACTAGTACGAGTTAAATTCTCCCTGAGCAAATAGGTTTGTAGAATTAAGCACGTTACACTATGTATGTTTAACTCTATACTTGAACGGCCCGTAATGCACCGCACCGCTCACAATATACTACTGACTGACCGCGTGGCTTACCCGTACTGTCAAGTCACGGGTTCAAACCCCGGTCTGCATCAAAGAGTTTTACTGAATGTGATCAACATGCCCAGTCGATTGATATGAAATACATCATTAAATATAGATTTCTTGCAAATAACTACATATGAATGCCTTAATAGATGTAATTAAGTTTTTTTTCTTTTATACAACAAGAGTGGCAAACAAGCATACGGCCCATCTGATGGGAAACGGTTACCGTAGCCTATTTACGTTCATGATACCGAAGTATCACTTGCGCGTTGCCACTTTGTGTTCGGAGAGTTATAGTGTGTTGGCAGCTTAATGGGTTTAATCCCTCTGCTTCCAACACAATGTAACAATCCTCCTCCCTCCCCAAGGAGCTCATTACTGGAAACCTTATTCACCGCGTAGGAACACAACACAAAAAATAAGGAACTTCGTTCCAAAAATTTTATTTGGCTACGGACTTCTATAAGGCGGAGGTCCTGCCCCAGTCGGGCAGCTCCAAATTCGAACTGGAAACCCGTTATGCCCTACCTCTCTAAGAGCAGAAAATCCAATTGGTACAGTCTGGATTCGAACATATATATTATGTGCTTAAATATTCAATTGGCGACGGCTCTCTGAATATATTTAATTAACAAATTGCGATAATATCAATAGATAAATGACACTTGCCAATAATAACGGTGCGATAAATTAATTCTGTTTTATACCGCCAATAATTTGGTACAATCATTATCCACTATCAAATATTCACTGTGTTTAAATCAATTACACCCGGCTTACACCTGTTCGTTAATTAATACAGACTATGGATTGCGGTCCACTACTCCAACATCTAGTATTATATTAAATCGTCGTGGCTTTCGATCCAACTGCCAAACCATAGTATATACTATGGCCAAACTGTTTCAAATGAAATATTAAACTTTTCGCAAGAAAATTTGACAGTTTTATTTTAATTCACTTATGCAAGTACTCAGCCGTGGTGACCGAGTAGGTCTAGTAGTTGTCTGCAATATTATGATTGCAAGTTCGAATCCCGACTGTACCAATTAGTTTTGCCGAACCCAAGTACAGTGATTAGTTACACCACGCAGCTTTACGGTGAAAGAAAACATCGAGAGGAAACCTACATACGTATTATGATGCAGTGTAGTCGTACTTGAGTAACGGCGACGGACTCGCCATCTGTCACGTTAGTACGTTAAATATATCTCTGACTGAAAGAGGGTGTATGTACAACCTATACGCCCTGGTGGAACGAACATGCTTAAAAGAACAAACTTTCGCATCTATTCTATTAGGAGGATTATGTCAAGAGTTGAATAAAATCTGTTGCCACAAAGAATCCATAGCGGAACTAAGTATGAGCAGATCGTTTTAGTACAAGCGACTGACACATTGCGGACAGCGCCGCGCCTGGGGCGGCTATGCACATGTAACTGTTACCACAGGGCAGCCCAACTTACGGAGATTTCAAGTTACCAAACATGGCCTTTATTATTATTATCCATCTTTATTTATCATTACCATTCTTTATTTAAAATATATCTAATACGGTACATTTTTAAATATATATAATTATATATGTATATAATTATTAAATATTTAAAAATATAAAAAATAGGGGCCACCGGTATCGGGATCAGGGTCCAAGGTACCGGTGGCTAGGGTATTATTCCAATTTTAAGTCCTTACTAGTTTGATCACGAATATCAATAAAGCGAAAGAGAATTTTAAGTTTTGAGGAATTCTATTATGAATGAATGGGCGCTTTCTTTCTATTAATTATTTTGATGATGCCAAACAAAAACATTTTAAAGAATTTTATTGCCATTAATTAAACAAAAGTTTATGGCAACAAAGTTAGTATATAATAATAATTTTCAGACAGAACTAAACCGAGTGTCATGACCCAACAACTTTACGAGTATTGCTGGTGCCCTGAATTATTCCTGAAGCGTTGAAACATGTAACAGGCATCGAGCAAGTATCATTTGAAGGCTACATATATACTAAAGATACTAAAAATATGAGGCAGAGTTTATTTACGCTCCTTTGAACCTCAAGAACTACTAATCCGATGAGAAAATCCTTTATGCCTTCGCTTATAGAGGTAAGGTAAGGTATGTTATATATAACCCCGCTATTAACTAAGGGAGCAGATAAACACATTGAACGGTCGTGAATCCGCTGGACATAAAAATGATAAAAAAAATATCTAGACTGAAGGACTTCTTTCCATGGCGTATAAGGAAATAAAAGGTTTTAAACCTATTCATTCCAATACTTGTGATAAAATGTTTGATAGCATGTATCATTCACGGCGGCACCGAATGTAGGTTATCTGGGCTGGGTAGCATGCAAACGACCCCATCTGTCAACCTTTTCCGTTTGGCAAACCATGCGCCAAGCGTACACTTTATTAGGTGTGTGCCAACTATGTTTTTACCTTCGAAGCCAGCATATTATTTACAAGAGCCCCCGAAAACTTATTTTGCCAGACGCTAAATATATATAGTCCTCCTAATAAATATATATATATATATCCTCATGCCTTCCCACAAGGGTCCCCGAAGGGGTAGGCACAGGTGTATAGGTAGTACCCACACACCCACTTTCCGCCAGAGATATTTATTAAGTGTCAAAGTGACAGATGGCGAGTCCATCGGCGTTACTCAAGCACGACTATTAGCCGCCATTGAATTGCTTCTCAGACGCATACAGGTTTCCTCTCGATGTTTTTACACAAAACCTATTGATTGGAATTAGATGATATTTGGCACAAAATAAAATATAAGCTGGATTAACGATGAACACATATGTTTATACTAAATACTAGCTGTCCCGCCCAGCTTCACCCGGGTAAATAAGTAAAACTTCCTGAAACACGATCGCAGCGCCAGCTATCGGGTCCAATTATGATGTAAGCTATCCTATCTTTTAAGTTGGATCAAACTGCACACGATGTGCAAATTTGATTGAAATCGGTTAAGTAGTTTAGGAGTCCATAGCGGATAAACAAAGAGAGACGTAATTTATATGTATTAAGACTAGCTGTCCCGCCCAGCTTCGCCCGGGTAAATAAGTAAAACTACCTGAAACACGATCGCAGCGCCACCTATCGGGTCCAATTATGATGTTAGCTATCCTATCTTTTAAGTTGGATCAAACTGCATACGGTGTGCAAATTTGATTGAAATCGGCTCAGTAGTTTAGGAGCCCATCGCGAACAAACAACGTGACACGTAATTTATATATATTAAGATTTATACCAAAAATAATATTATAAAAAATGTTTGATTGCGCTTATTTCAGGGACTACTACTTGAATATTTAATTTGAAGAATAATTTTTTCCTTAGCCCGTTCATTAAAATACTATAGGCCCTATAATTGTATGTATATCCTTACTAATATTATAAATGTGAATGTAAGTTTGTTTGTTACCCTTTAAAGTAAAAACTACTTAACCGATCATCATAAAACTTTGTACACATATTCTTAGAGGTATTAGAAGTAACATAGGATTCTTTTTATTGAAAAAAAAAGATAAAAAAGTCGTCCACGCGGACGAAGTCGCCGGCACAGCTAAAGATATATAACTAATGATGTCTAAGCTCCAGGGAATGCTTATTAATGGGCAATATTCTAAAAACATTTAGGAGATAATGTATTAGTTATTTATGTTATGTTTTTAAGAAGGGATTCTATTTAAATATTATGTACCTTTCATTGTACCAGTCAACTAGCCTATTTCATTTCTATGTAATTTCTTACATAGCTAATTTGGTATTGAGTATAAATCTGCATATGCATTGAACCTTATATGATATGTTGCATAACCATGATGACAATATTTATGGAGTACCACTATGTACCACTTAAACATCACATTATATAACATACCGTGTTCAGGCGAATAAATTATTTCATTTTATTGAAAACACAGCTTGTCATTTATAACATTACATTACTAATTGTTAAAACACCGATCACAATGAAGTGAATCGATTACACTGCGGCTTTAACAATTGAAAAGCTTTTGGTCTAGCACAAAAACTGGGACACTTTTAATCCCGGGAAATGAAAAGATTCTGAATGCAGATCCAGCGTTTTACAAACTGCTATCTGCGCGCGGAGGAAGCACTAGGCGTTAATAGATAGATTCAGTCTTAGCACATAGCCTATTGTGTAACATTTCTTTTATACTAGCATTATATGGATCAAACCTTCTCGCTTCGCGGAATCGCGGAAAAGTTTTTGGATATTAACCAAAGGGTTTTCTGCGCTTTCGTCGACTTGGAGAAGGCATTTGATAGAGTCG
The DNA here is from genome assembly GCA_945859725.1 of Drepana falcataria. NCBI lineage: Eukaryota > Metazoa > Arthropoda > Insecta > Lepidoptera > Drepanidae > Drepana > Drepana falcataria. The sequence continues at coordinate 10,478,897 of OX243921.1, forward strand.
TACGAAAGGAACTCTGGGACGTGTTGCCTGTATATGGAGTGAGCAGTTCCCTACTGCATGCCGTGAAATCACTCTATAGTGATAGCGAGGCGTGCGTTAGGGTTAACGGTGAGATGTCACCCTGGTTTGATGTGAAGTCGGGGGTCAAACAAGGGTGTATCATGTCTGCCTGGCTGTTCATTATATATCTAGATAACTGTCTGAGAGCACTAAGAATGAACGGATGTGGAGTGAAAATGGGAAACTTAGTGGTCAACTGCCTTCTATACGCCGATGACGCGGTTTTACTGGCGTCATCAGAGGGCGAACTGCAGTCACTAGTTACCATAATGAAAGAAGAATGTGAAAAGAAGGGGCTGCGCCTAAACGCTGGCAAGACTAAGGTTCTGGTATTCGAAAGAGATGAACAAGTGACCGAGTGTGCTATATCGGTAAATTGGCAAATTCTAGAGCAAGTGAATGAATTTGTATATCTTGGAAGCATGTTCACACGAGATGGAAAGTATGTGGAAATAAGGTGAATGGAGCCATGTCGGCGTTGATGGGCACTAAAAGTGTGAGCAAGCATGCTCGAGTTGCTGTCCACAACGCGATATTGGTACCTACCTTATTGTATGGCAGCGAATCCTGGGTATGTCAGAGGAAGTATGAAAATAGCTTGAATGCAGTTGAGATGCGATCTCTTCGAAAAATGTGCGGCGTAACGATATTAGATCGAATCCGCAATGAAGAAATTCGTAAATCAACTGGCGTGAATGAGGGCGTGATTGTAAAGTTGAAGAAAGGCATGTTACGTTGGTTTGGACACATAGAAAGGATGAGTGAAGAAAGATTGACGAAACAGATATACAAAGTAAAAGTGTGTGCAAGAAGAGGCAGAGGAAGGCCACGTTCCAACTACCTGGATCAAATCGATCGGACTCTCAAGGACGGGAACGTTAAGAGTACTCGAAACCGACGAGCATGTATGAAGAGACTGATGAATGTGGACGAAGCGAAAGAGGTATGTAAGTCTAGAGAGAACTGGCGCTCTATACTCTCTGCCTACCCCGTTAGGGACTTGGCGTGATGATATGTATGTATGTATGTATGTTATAAAGAGTTACATTGTTTGCTTATTTGTTCGCTAAACGCAATAACTAATAGGATTTACATAATCGGAATTTCTTTTTTATATTTTTACGCTAGAAGCCGTGTTGGCTGATTGGTTGGAGTACTTGCCTGCGCCACAAAGATCGCAAGTTCGAATCTCGACTGTACCAAAGGGTGTTTCTGAACTTAAGTACAGTGATTAGTCACACCAAGAGCTTTTCGGTGAACGAAAACATCGAAAGGAAACCTACATACGTCTGAGAAGTAATTCAAAGGTGTATCTACAGTCGTGCTTGAGTAATGGCGATGGAATCGCCATCTGTCACTTTGGCATCTAAAATATATCTCTGGCGGAAAGTGGGTGTGTGGGTATTACCTATACACCTGGGCCTACCCCTACGGGACCCTTGTGCGAAGGCGTGAGGATATTATTATTTTTGGGCTACATAGCCCAATAAACAAGAAACTCTTATCATCAGACTATCATCCAAAGGAGCGTATGATCAAATGTATATACATACATCACGCTAAGTCCCTAACGGGGTAGGCAGTGAGAATAACTGATCAAATTTAACGCGGGTCAAGCCGTGGAGTATAGCTGGAGAATATAGAGTGAGAATAAAGTTAAGCCGTGTGTATGTATGGTGAGTCTTATTTAGCTCATAAGTCACAGGTCATAATGGCAATATAAATGATTTTTAATTAAAAAATACACCTTCACACCTCTCTAACTCTCCCACACCCTCTTTAGATACGAAGTTAGCAAAATCACATGGTCTACGACACGATACAGTACTCGTACCAAAATCTACTATTATAGTGTTTTAAAAATGCTACTCACAATGGAAACCTCACATTATCCAGTGGTTCTATTTGACTGGGAACTTTTGTAAGGTGAAGAAACGTGAATATTATGAATGCATGATTTGAAGCTAAACTGGCTTGGCGATGTTTTTCACTACTGGCTTAAGCCATAATCTGAATGTCAGATAATCTTAAGAATAATGCCACGGGAGGCAGTTGAGGCTTATCAAAAATTTAACTATATGCGATCGAAAAGTAACGTGTCGAACCCGCTCGATTACTCGATCTATTCTAAAATTCTATTCGCAATCTCGCAACCAGCGCATGAATTTTATCAACTTAATTTTAATATCTATACATTGGTTTGGACATATAGAAAGAACGAGTGAAGAAAGATTGACGAAACAGATATACAACGCCAACGTGTGTGCTAGGAGAGGTAGGGCATAACGGGTTCCCCGTTCGAATTTGGAGCTGCCCGACTGGGGCAGGACCTCCACCTTATAGAAGTCCGTAGCCAAATAACACAATTTATTGTGTTGTGTTCCTACGTGGTGAATAAGGTTTCCAGTAATGAGCTCCTTGGGGAGGGGGGAGGATTGTTACATTGTGTTGGAAGCAGAGGGTTTAAACCTTATGCTGCCAACACACTATAACTCTTCGAACAGAGAGTGGCAACGCGCAAGTGATACTTCGGTATCGTGAGCGTAAATAGGCTACGGTAACCGTTTCCCAACAGGTGAGCCGTATGCTTGTTAACCACTCTTGTTGTATAAAAAAAAAAAGGCAGATGAAGACCACGTTCCAACTACCTAAGCAAAATCGATAGGACACTCAAGGATGGAAACGTATGAAGAGATTGACGAATGTGGACAAAGCGAAAGAGATATGTTAGTCTAGAGAGGACTAGCGTTCTAATCTTTCTGTCTTGAGGGACTCGGCGTGATAATATGTGTGCATAGATATAAGAAAGAAGATGTAGATGTAGAGATGTAGAAGTAATACGAAAGTATTACCCTATTTGGACAATTATATTTATATCTCACGCCTTCCCACAAGGTCCCCGAAGGAGTAGGCAGAGGTGTATAGGTAATACCCACAAACCGTCTTTCCGCCAGAGATATATTTTAGGTGCTAACATGACAGGTGGCGAGGCCGTCGCCGTTACTCGAGCACGAGTATATATAAGCCTTTGGATTTCTTCTCTAGCGTATGCAAGTTTCCTCTCGATGTTTTTACTTCACCGTAAAGCTCGTGGTGTGAATAATCACTGTATTTAAGTTTAGAAAAACTTATTGGTACTGTCAGGATTCAAATTTGCAATCTTTGTGTTGCAGACTACTCAAAATCAGCCACCACGGCTATTCTAAGCGGGAGATTATATGTTCCTTAGGGTCCCAGCTGTAGCTCGCAGTAGGCTACTCCATGTTCGCTTAGCACCTCGCCTAACTTACACGTGCTCTTCAGATGGGCTATTTCCAACTTGGATATAAGCTTGATTAATCAAAACTCAATCCGTCATAAGTTGTGGGGGAATGTTATTTGGGAAGCATGTCGACAAGACGAACCTAGGTAATTTATTCGGCACGTTGGCATTGGAACTGCCTGCTCTGTTTATCATAGGTTCGATACCCACATACAGCAATCTGTGTGATGAGTTTATTTCTTAGATTTTCGTATAGTTGCCTCTCAGAGTATACAACTGTTTTGGTAGTTTTTTTTTCTGGAAAAAATAATATTTTTGAAACATTTGTTAATCTAATTAAAATTCTATATCTGTGCTAAATTACATACAACTCTGCTCAGCCGTTCTGACGTGAATGACTAACAGACATCCTCGCAAACTTTCACAATTTGTATGTGAGTATTGATACATCTGCTGCTGTTATCTACTATACTGCGTTTTTGGTCAGCTTTGGTATAAAACATTTCAAAAGATTTCATATTATACACTTTGACGTAATCGCCACAATTATATCAAGCATGGACGTTTTATAGATCGTGGTAGTACTATTTCACCGTGATACGGTGGCAGTTGTACCAGATATCAATAGCAAAGCTCTTAAGCCAAAGATAACAGTATCGAAGCTATTTAGAATACTGTAATACGAAGCGAGTAAAGTGAACAACATTATATTTCATATTTATACACCGTGCTCTGCAGGATATGCAATGAGTGTGGAGCGCGCGTGCGCGAGGCCCGGTACTCTCGCTATCCAACCCTGCATACGCGACCCGACCCCAGTGTACATCGCACGTAGACACAACCCGGCTAATTAAAAAAGGCTAGTCAACTCATAGAACGTGAAACGCCACACTCGGCGTTTGCAATAGTCGTATTCAAGGTTCGCAGGATAAAGGTAAGTGCCAATGCTTGTTGGTATGAATCGATTTTAAGGACGGCTTACGCCCGCGAATTGTGCCGAATTGGTGTGGCAGCGATATTCATTTTTGTGTTTCGTACTGTGTTGTAATCTGCCCGTGGATTTTGTGGCACCGTTTGTGCAATTTGTGTGTTAGAACAGTGTGCTTGTTTGTGATCTTGCGTTTTTGTGTGCGTAAATAACGTATACACGACGGGAGTGTGTTATATTATATTATATTATATTATATGTGAGCTGTCATTCATTATTTGAATTACGATTTGATATTGCGGTGCAATGAGTTGAATGAGGGTCTCTGAATAATTTATCTCGTACTAACGCTAAGTACATTTAATAATTAAGTAATTGAATATGTGAAGCGGCGAATTTAATGCTTCGTTATAAATTCCTGTCGTTGCAAATACGTGATAAAATTTCCCGACAATATTTATAAATCTTTACTAACTATATCAATCATGTCACAATGTAAGCTGTAAAAATACTCAACGATAATTTAATAATTAAAATAAAATACTTTATAGTAAATAAAATAATCTGAAACGGCGCTAAATTAAGGACACATACAATCACCAAGCCGAGTCCCTAGCGGGGTAGGCAGAGAGAGTAAAGCGCAAGTTCTCTCTACACTTACTATAAATTAAATTACTTTTTGCAAAGAAACTATAGAATAATAATATATCCCCACGCCTTCCCACAAGGGTCCCCGAAGGGGTAGGCAGAGGTGTATAGGTAATACCCACACACCCACTTTCCGCCAGAGGTATATTAGGTGCCTATACTATTTATTTATTTATTTACAATTAGCACGACAACGTGGTCATTTACGCTAATGTGGAGGTATAAGTTAAAAAAAAAACCCTTATGAGTAATATTAAATAAGGTTAATATAAATGTATTACCGAGTAGAAGATGGCCTTCTTTCTTTGGCCAGACACTCATTCAAAATCATTATAGAAGAATTTACATTAATTATACTCCCTTAAAATACAAAAATATATATATATAATATTTATAAACATTCTACTTGTTTTTAAACATCCAATCGATGGTGTGCTTTCGTAAACGAGGACAATTTTACATGAATTACTCGCTTAAGTTTTTACAATCAACAAGTTTTATGCTCGTATTCGAAACTTCCCTGTAGGGTTACGGCGACAGCGAGCTGACCTAAATACAAAAATACATATACCCATATATTTTCATTATTAGTGCTATGACACATTGGCACAAAAGTGGGTGTGGAGTACTACTTCGGGGGCTATTGTGGGAAGGCTTGAAGATATATACATACACTAGCTGTCGCGCCCAGCTTCGCCCGGGTTAAAAAGTTAAACTTCCCGAAACACGATCGCAGCGCCTCCTATCGGGTCCAATTGTGATGTAAGCTATCCTATCTTGTTGGATCAAACTGCACACGGTGTGTAAATTTGATTGAAATCGGTTAAGTAGTTTAGGAGCCCATTGCGGACAAACAACGAGACATGTAATTTATATATATATATATATACTAGCTGTTCCGCCCAGCTACGCCCGGGTGAAAAAGTTAAACTTCCTGAAACACGATCGCAGCGCCACCTATCCGGTCCAATTGTGATATAAACTATCCTATCTTTTAAGTTGGATCAAACTGCACACGGTGTGCAAATTTGATTGAAATCGGTTAAATAGTTTAGGAGCCCATTGAGGACAAACATTGTGACACGAGATTTATATATTTTAAGATATATAACAGACGTAATAGTTATGATCATCACGCAGTGTAGGGCACGAGGTAGGGAGAGAATAATACGCCAGTTCTCTTTAGAAAACCGATATAATACCGATATAACGATATACATATATATAAGTGTACGTAACACAAAACCATAGTCAATCACACAAAGGTTGTTGCAAAGATCGCACCCGCTACCTTTAGCGCAGAAAGCAAGCCCAGTGTAGAACCCGCACGTGTCATCACAATGGGAGGACATGAAATGGTAAGTTTGACCAATTCATCCGACGCGAAGTGTATTTATATATACGTAATTATGGGAGTATGTAGCAACTGCCATCAACGTCACGACAAAATCGATTTCAAGTCACTCGAGGTGGAAGGAGGAAGAGATAATTATAAGGCAAGGCTAATCGGTAATATACAAGAAAGTTCTATCGGCATGATACCGGCACTTTAAAGTAAAGAATTATTTATTCACAAGTTATAAATTACATGTCTTTTGAAGCACGTGAATTGTTTATTGCGATGAAAATTACATAGATCGATAATTATTCGTACAAATATTGTTGCGAAAGTATCTAAGGATTGTAAACTCTTTGCACAAAACTTGTTAGTGATCGTAAGGAAGGATATAGAATGCTCATAATTCCTAAGCAACCCGTGAGGACTAGTTCTCGTCTCTAGCACTAATAGCAAGCCAAAATCTCAAATAGTACTGCTCCCAAGGGCCCCGCAAGCAGAAGTGTGTATTTAGTGCCAATGTGACTGACGACAAGGTCCATCACCGTTTCTCAAGCACATAAATTCTGTATTTAAGTTGAGAAAAACTCATTGGATTGAACAGTCAGGATTGGAACGTATAAGCTTTGTTTTGCAGGCGACTGCACGAACCACTCGGCCACGACGGTTCTATCACCTTCGCTACATGGTATAAAACAACGTCGCTTCCCTCTGTATGCTTAGATCTTTAAAATTAAATAAAATTGATAGAGTGATTCAAGAGGAAGGTTTCTTGTATAATACATGCATAATATAGTAGAGAATCACAGATATTTTACTTTTTTATTTATTCCATATCTTGCCCAGAATTAGTTACAGTACTGATGACAATATTTGTGTCACTTGTTTATTTTGTGAATGTGAGAACATTGTAGGCTTTGTAGATTCTTAGATCTTGCTAACATTGTTATAATTATCTTGTTTTATGTATGCTTTGTGTAGTAAGCAACGACCTATTGTCGGGCCTACGTTGTTCCCCCATACTTGGGTACTATTGCTGCAACGAAAAAATATTGTTATTGATTATGCCTAATGATTTGAAAAGAGTAACCATGGAGTTTCCTGCCGGTTCTTCTCCATGGAAACCAACCCGAACCGTGCACATTTTTCGACGTTTTATAAGTGCCCACCTAGGCCTATGTGAAATAAAAATATTTTGATTTTGATTTTAAATTTTGATTCTGATAAAAACCTCTAATGTGATGTCGTAAATAGATATTTTTTTTTGCGCTTACATTGCAAACGCTTGCTTAACCCTACGAGATAGATCAAAATAATGTACTGCACAGTATTGTACAACTTAAAACGGTCTACAAAAAAGACCGCGATGGTATATATTTATCTCTAAAGGTTAACCCACAGTTATCATTTGTATATATATATATACTAGCAGTCCCGCCCAGCTTCGCCCGGGGGAAAAAGTTATATTTCCTGAAACACGATCGCAGCGCCACCTATTGGGTCCAATTGTGATGTAAGCTATCCTATCTTTTAAGTTGGATCAAACTGCACACGGTGTGCAAATTTGATTGAAATCGGTTAAGTAGTTTAGGAGCCCATCGTGGACAAACAACGTGACACGTAATTTATATATATATTAAGATATATCCTCACGCCTTGCCACAAGGGTCCCCGAAGGGGTAGGCAGAGGTGTATAGGTAATATCCACACACCCACTTTCCGCCAGAGGTATATTAGGTGTCAACGTGATAGATACATACGCCTTTGAATTGCTTCTCAGACGTATGCATTTTTATCTTTAACATATTATTAGTAGGTCTCTACATTGCAACCGTGCGAAGCCGGGGCTCGCCGCTAGTCCTAGTATGAAATAGTTATCAAGCAAGACCGCGGGCGAATTGCTTGTTTCAAAATAGGATGAACTATAAGTAACAGATGACGTGTGACCCAGATTGCCGGGGATGAGTCCCAAGCAGACCACAACGCGCAATTTATCTGACGATCTTACAATACTATATTCGCTCTTACATTTTAAATAACCCTCTAGAGAACTGGCGCTCTATTTTCTGCTACTACTGCCTACCCGAAAAGGTGTCGGTATGATGATATGTGCATATGTATTTCAAATGATATATAGCTTTTGCCGTTTGAGCGAACCGAACTCGAGCGTTCTACCGCTCTACTCCCTCTGCCTACCCTACTACTTACTATCTTGTTACTATTTAATGAAAATAAATAATGGAAATTTGAGATATGCGAGTTGAGTGCTGAATAAAGCCAGACATAAATGACTAGGTAACATAGGTAATTATCTTGGTAATACTCGGAAATAATTTTGTTCATTAATGTGGAGGTGGTACTACATGCCGCTCGTTTCTAAGGATGCTTTCAACAAATGCATATTCCCAGAAATAAGCGAACGTTTACGGGATATTCAGATACGTTAACTACCTACATACGATGGTTACGCATCGATTACAAACATTAATATAGTTACGTGAATACAAATGCTTAAACCTATTTTAGGTTTTTTTTATCGTAAATGGACGAAAATAAACAAATTTTATCAGTGTATTCTTTCATACATAGACACCATACCAGAGACCGTACTTTGAATAGTTAAAGTTGAATAATAAGTAGCGAAAAAATGCGTATTAACATGTCCTACCACAAGGGTCCCCGAAGTGAAAGGGTTTTGATTACTTGATTACTGCAGGCGACTATTACAATATTTACGAAACGGGGATATAAAATTTATCAAGTAACATCCTTCCTTGAAAATCTAACGGACAGTGGAAGACTGCTTCAACATTCGTACAGTAGGTTTTGAGGCCACCCCTCCGCCCCGTTGTACTACTCCATATAATAATATGAAGTGTGTAGGTATAAGGGAATTAACATCATATTATATCTAATATGAAGTAGGTGACGGACAAATATACGACACGCTTAATGGTAAGCATACCAGTATTAAGTAACGTGTTACTTGCCCTGTATTGAGAGAAACGGTACAGCCTTAAAACAATAACCTTCGTAAAACCCACCACATGAATGAACATAGAGTTGTAGCTCTATTTGGCCGGCCGTTTAGCACAACGTCGCTTTTATAAAGGTCGTGTGTTCGATCTTCGCCCGAAGCTAAATGTTATGAGTATTGAGTTGTCTATATTCTGCGTGATATATATATCAATGGGTATTAACATCTGCCGCTGATACCTATAGCCCGTACTATAGGCTACATGTCAGTTCATTATAATATTGTACTGTCATTATTATTTTACTGGTATTTAGTAGGTATTAGTCGTCTGACAGGTTTAACATAACAGGTTCTAAGCAGCGTGTTTCAATATTTTACTCTGAATAAGACGTTACGAGTCTGTAGGGCACATTAAAGTCTGAGACTGCTGTCACGTTGACACCTATTTATATCTGCGGTTAATATAGGTGCTACACCTCTGTGTACCTCAACGGGAACTGTGTTATAGGAAGGAGTGGTGATAGTATTTGATTTTATTTCGTTCGTGGATAGAACGCTATAAAAGCTTAAATATAATATATTTTCCACAAAAAACATGTCCTCTTTGTGTAATTACTCACATTGAAATAAAAAAATGACGTTAAATATTTCCATCCGGCTTTAACATGCCGGATGCGAACTATGAGTGTGATTACAAAGGCAAATATTGCGCTTTCAATTTCCGCCCAACGCTTTTCGTGTCTCGGAATTTTTTTATTATTTCAATTCCGCAACTTTATATTATTTAATTGTAACCACGGGCAATTTTCACGTAATTATCCTCTCAAAGGTGTTATGATATCTCACGTTTTATTTTATATATTAAATTAAGAGAGAATTAATGAAGAGCGATTGACGAAAAAAGTGTATAAGGCAAGTGTGAATGAAAGTGTTGGATGGGGTAGACCTAAGCGGACGTTTCGAGACCAAATCAGGGACGTCTTGAAAAAAGGCCAGGTCAAGAGTACCTTAAACCGAAGGTGCTAGTATTACCTTCACAACTAAAAATCAATAAAAACCACTCTTTACGTAGGAGATATGACAGGTGGCGAGTACGTTCTACACAAAGTCCGATTGATGTTAAGGATTCATGGCTCTTATTGCTCGGCTGCAAAAAAGCCTGCAGTTGCAAATGCACAGCTCCTTGAAATATATCCTCACGCCTTTCCACAAGGGTCTCCGAACGGGTAGGCAGAGGTGTATAGGTAATACCCACACACCTACTTTCCGCCAGAGGTATATTAGGTGCCAACGTGACAGATGGCGAGTCCATCGCCGTTACTCAAGCACGACTATACATACGCCTTTGAATTTTTCTCAGACGTATGCCGGTTTCCTCTCGTTGTTTTCCTTCACCGTAAAGCTCGTGGTGTGACTAATCACTGTACTTAAGTTCAGAAAAACTCATTGGTACAGTCGGGATTCGAACCACTCGGCCACCAAGGCTCTTTCTATCTGCCGACTTAAAAAAAGGAGGAGGTTGTATGTTCCATTATAAATTTTAGGATTTATCTTATTGGTACTTTAATAGATACCTTCTGCATCTACTATGTTCACATAAAAGACCGCTTTTTATTTCGGGCAACGGAATCGTCAACAAAGTAAATACTACATATACTAGGGCGAAATACATACATTTATATATATGTACTAGTTGTCCCGCCCAGCTTCGCTCGGGTGGAAAAAAAAAGATGGTGGCGCCACCTATCGGGTCCAATTGTGAATCTAAAAAATTCCCAGATCCCCTTGAACACACACAAAAAATTTCATCAAAATCGGTCCAGTCGTTTGAGAGGAGTTCAGTGACATACACAGTCACAGAAGAATTATATATATAAAGATATAGTCACACGCTGAGTCCCTTACAGGGTAGGCAGCGGGTAAATCGCAGTGATGTCATTGCAAGCGCCTAACTTTAAGATATACGTGAAGTTTTTACAACATTGGCGAAATGTAACTCAAATAGATGAACTGAAGTTTGGAGGGAAGACGTGGTTTATTACACAATCCCATCTGCATTGTGTGCACATCTTATTGCAGTTGGGCATAGGAACTTTAAATTGACTTAATATGTATCTTCCTCCGTACGTAGGTTATGGCTTCCTCTGTACTCGTGATTAAAATCAAATACACAAATGGAGTTTCTAGTTAAATATTACTCCTGAACAGGGTTATCTTATGCCTTGCGGTTTCATTCAAATTTTAATATAATGTACTGTCTAATATGGTTACTGCAGCGCTTCTTTGGGGTAGTGCATTCCCGCATTCACCGAAGGGGTAGGCAGAGGGGTCAAGAACCCACACACCCTGTGGCACTTGTTCTACTTGTTTTGGAGGTATTCGCAGGCATCGAATCGTACTCCTTGAGACAGGGACATCTGTTGGGGCTGTCTATATGTAGATCATCTAATCTGTGGCCAATTTTCACCTTAGCCAGACTGGTTTACTTCGAGCAGGTTGATTCCAGCTACACACTTTCCGCCAGATATATTTTAAGTGCCAACGTAACAGATGACACGCCCGAGAACGTATACATATAAACCTTATTCTTGAATCACTCAATCTATTGATGTAAAACGGCATTAATTCAAGTTGCGTAGTTTAAAAGATTTAAGCGTACAGACGCTGGGAGGCGACTTTGTTTAACACTAGAGATTTATTCCTATAAGTATAACAAAAGAAAATACAATTATAACAGTATTTAGTTACACAATATAATTGTTTTCATCCAGCAGTTTTTATCTACAATTAAACAAGTTATCTGGCAAGCACGAACTGATGAGGTTTTATGAAGCGAACGAGATACGTAATGGAGAGCTGCTCTCTACTCTCTCTACCTAACCCGTTACGGACTCGGCGTGATGATACGTACATATGACTGTATGTTACATACATACATCTTACTACAAAAATTTCATTTTTTTTTATACAACAAGAGTGGCAAACTAGCATACTGCCCACCCGATGGAAAACGGTTACCACAGCCTATTTACGCTTACAATACCGAAGTATCACATGCGCGTTGCCACTCTGTGTTCGGAGAGTTGTACTGTGTTGGCAGCATAATGAGACTAATCCCTCTGCTGCTAACACAATATAACGAAATTTACTGGAAACCTTATTCACCGCGTAGGAACACAACACAATAAATTGTGTTATTTGGCTACGGACTTCTATAAGGTGGAGGTCCTGCCCCAGTCGAGCAGCTCCAAATTCGGACGGAGAACCCGTTATGCCCTACCTCTCTTACAATGAAGAAAGGGTAATCTAACCTCTAACTATGAATGCTATAAGACTGTAAAAAATTACGTGTAAAATGCATAGTACAAACATCTGTATAGAGTTACGTGTAAGGCAATGTCATCACCCTTGAATACCGTGAATGAAGTGCGTCAACAAGACGGCGCGCCGTCGCGGTGAAACTTCAATAAGTAAATAGACGAATGAAGAAGGAAATGCTTTGAACTTGGTCTGTACTCTCACTTGTTAAAGCTTTGGCGTCCAACAACAACTTACATAGATAAATACAGGTTAGCACAGAACATATAAAAGTCTTGTAGAAGTTATAAGGAGTTGTGAGAATATCCTCTTGGCGATGCAATGAAATACATAGCTCCAAACAACAAAATGACAACATTATTTAAAGTAGTCAAATGCAGTCTGAAGCATGGATTCATGTTGTTTTCAAACTATTATGACAAAAACGTTTGTTCGAAATAAATAAATAATGCGGTGGTAAATGCGGCAGGATTCGAAGCCGCAACTGTTAGCAAGGAGCCAAAAAAATAACGTGTCAACCCTAACGGTAACTGGGAGATAAACGGCTTTAAATAAATAAACTAATCGTGATATTATTATCCTCTCGGACATTTGCTCTCTAATTGGCTGTATCTAAAGGATCGTAGCAATATTAATTGTCATGTGCCTTGTTGTTTATCTCAATAGTACTCTTTATCCATATTAATAATTAAATTTAACTGTCTGTTTGTCACTATACCCTTTTTTATAAATGCATTTTTTTTAACAATAAATATTTATATACATTTTGTGCGACAAAATGTCATAGAAGCATACGGCCCCACCACGGAATAATTGGGCCCACATGATGGGAAACGGTTACCGTAGCCTATGTACACTCACGATACCGAAGTATCACTCGCGTGTTTCCACTCTGTGTTCGGAGAGTCCCATTATGCTGCCAAAATATATGTAACACACGGTACTGATCACAGAATAATAAATAAAATGCAAGTCCATCCGTCTGTCTTCCGGCTATTCTCCCAAACTGGCAGATGTTAGGTATACGAAGTAACTTTGGCTTATTTTCATATATATTATTAATAACATTTTGTTATTTACATGTATTTATCGCACGTGAAAGAAACTTGATAGTGAAGGAAACGCCCTTACAAACACTGTGGATCCCGCAGTCACGGTATCTCAGACTAGATCATACATGTTGCTAGCTGCATGCTATTCACCTTTAAACAGTATAGTATACCACGGTATCATAAATCTCTACATCAAAATAAAAAAAAACGGTGTCAGACCACTAGGGTTTCAACCCGCAATCTCTACTTGGCAGGTGACTCTCCTTGCTTATATAGATAGTGCCATCTACGAAGACGCGCCCCACTATCCTTTCACTATAGTTTATAGTGTAAGTATGCAACCTTCCACTAATGTTTGAGTATTATCGGTACACACTGATTACCTATGAGTGCACACGCACACTACAATTAATAGACTCGGGTCATACACCCCGACCCTCTCGACTAGAAGCTGGTGGGGCGCGACTTCGTGGTTGGGACTATCTATAGCTTTGTAATGGTTTCTAAATATATCTCAGGCGAAAAGTGGGTACTGTAGTTAGACCTCTGGTTACTGTGCCCTCTGCCGGGTCCCCTGTATAAATATAACGATGTATTGGTTTGTACATATGTACCTTATTCATACATGTAATCTACGGGGTTTTCTTTTGTTGTAGATAAAAAGTAACGGTGAAGATATTATTCACGCCTTTTCAGAAGGTTTGGCAAAGGGGTTGGCAAATGTATGTATTTTAATATATAAACCAAGCCTATGACGGTTTCGTCTCGTTGTTTTCCTACACCGTAAAACTCGTGGTGTGATTGATCACTGTACTTATACTGTACGTACTCATTGGTACGGTCGGCATTCGAACATGCAATCATTGTGTTGCAAGCGACACTCGAACCTCTTTGCCACCGGCTCTTGAGTACTAATAGCAGGTATATTACATTCGACGGATAGCTACGCTAAACAGCTTATGAGCAGAACTCTCATGGTGGCCAACATAACCTGCTGACTATCTTATTCATTCGAATAACTCCTCACATGCAATATTCCGTGTACCCAAGTTTAAAATTTAAAATACCATGCAGGGAATCTATCGTGAGTCTGACGAGCTCACTCGGCCTCAATAATTTACTAACACGGCCGTGTACATAACGACGTGCGGGCTTGGGAGAAACAAATTTGTCAGTTTCAGACTGAAAATTCCAACTACATTTACACGGTTTATTGGATGAAACTTCAAACCCGAAATAGATGAGCGTGAATAAACGAACCATATTTAACAAAATACTCCGGATCTGAGCTAAATTCTGAAACTTCTTTGGTAAACAATGCACGACCACTTTACCGCCTACGGAATTGTATGCCGGCTATTGATTGCGTTCAATCAGGACGCGTCTCGAGCAATGCGCCGCCAGGGCCTTTTTATCCCTATTTTTTATTTATATTTTCCCTCCTCATTATTAGTAGTAATTCAGATTTGCATCAAAATGATATCAATACTCCTTAGCGTTTTTGATTTACATTTTATTTGGACACATGGTTGAAAACTCAATCCTGTCACTACACAAATTCCAAATAATTCGATTTTCTAATATTATAAAGGCGTAAGTTTGTATGTTGCTCTTTCACGGCATAGCGGCTGAACCGATTCTAGCAGGAAAATATTGTAGCTACTTTTTCGAACTCCACGCGGGTGAAGCCGCGGGCATAAGCTAGTTTATATATACATATATATATATATATATATATCGGGGTTTGTAGTTTTTTGGACCCTAAAACGCAGCTGGGTATACACACAATATCAATCACCATTCGTCAAGTTACGTTGCCTTATCGTAACAGAAAGTAGGTATTGCTGGGTTTGTAGCCGTTATGGCTACATAGACAATAGTTATTCCGGAGCATTTTGCTTCAATCACAGTTATAGGTTTAACTCAACCCTATAACGAAGTACTGCTTTACATTTCATACTAGTATATCAAGTATGAAATACATTGACATACAAAGACTTTTAATTACTTTTACAACTTTATATCACACATTTCACTCGCACACGTATCGATACGCAAACACCCACTTGACACAAATACCTGCAGGTCATTAAGTATTAGTTCCGTGTTGAAATTAAACCGTATAGGTAAGATTTTGTCGAGCATGGAGCAAATCGCACTATTCCCGCACTATAACTAAATTGATCGATAGAAAGACAACGCTGGAATGGAATGCTTCGTACCTATGATTTGTGGTTCCACTTAGGTATATTACCAGGGAATGTAGGTCCAAGTTCCAATTCACTTACATGTACAATACTAAAGTGGAAAACGAGCATTGATAACTAAACTGCAAAAACCAAATGTACCTTTAATGTTGGTTGCAGTAACTTATATATTGCATCTTTACACCTTTCTACACGAGGTTTTATGTTTTAGGTGACACGTGTCACGTTGTGAGTCTATAGCCGTTACTGAAGCACGACTTTACAAATGCATTTGAATTCCTTCTCAAACATATGGAGGTTTCCTCTTGATCATTTCCTTCGCTGTAAAGCTCGTAATGAGGTCAATCACTGTATTAAAGTTAAGAAAACAGGTACAGTTGGGATTCGAACTTGCAGTCTTTGCGTTGCAGGCATCTATACGAACCACTCAGTCTTCACGGCTCGGTTACAGTAACTTATAGGAGTATAAAAGGTGGAGGAGCAGTGCTGATAGTAATCTTTCGTAGGTACTAACGGCTGGGTCGTCGGATAACTTCGTTTAACGGGTGGCAATATTACAGCAAAACAGAACACTAAAAACCTATCTAAAGAAAGAGACACAGATCTCTATCGATTTGGGACATATCCCATCCATCCAGTTCATTTAAAAGTTCAATTTTATTGTCCATATTTACACGTGCGGTAATACAATGCATGAATGAATGAATGAATTCCGCTCATGGTCTACGTTTACGTCAGTCCATTACCGATGTACATATAGGTACATATGGTCAGCCATTCACTGTCTTTGCAGTTGAACAGTTATACTAAACTGCTTGGTGGCAGAATATTTGGCACTGCCGAGCCATGCCCTTCCAGTACAAGGTTACAGCGCACTGTGCCAAGAGCATGAAGCCTTTGGAGAGTCGAATTCAATATGTATGTGAGCGACAGGGAGTTTAGTAGTTCTCAGGTCGCCAGCCACATTAATACGCTTAAGCATAGCAAACGCAGTCACTAATATATACCTATAGTTCCTACTAATATTACAAATGCGAAAGGTTGTCTGGATGTCTTGTTCCTCTTTCATAAACCACTTGAATTAAACTAAACGGTATTGCATGAATATTAACGGTATTGATGGTTCGAGTAGTGCCTGCAACACAAAGGTTGCAAGCTCGAATCCCGAATGTACCGATTAGCTTTCTAAACTTAAGTACAGTGATTACACACCGCGAGCTTTACGGTGAAAGAAAACGAGGAAACCTACATACGTCTGAGAAGCAATTCAAAGGCGTATAGTCGTGCTTGAGTAACATTGATGGACTCATCATTTGTCTCGTTGGCACATTAATATACATATCTCTGAAGAAAAGTGCGTGTCTATGTACTACACACTCTATTAACTCGAGGGCCCTTGTGGGATGACATGAAGATATATGAAGATACTGCATCCGAGTGTCGTAATACAATTACCATTAAAAATGTGAAACACACTACAAGCAAACTATATTTATACGCGGCTAGCTATAACCGTCGGTTTGTTTGTCGACGAATGTAACAAATTGGTCTAACGAGATTATCAACGTACGGTGACAAATAGTCTGCAGTCGCTGTTAAATGATCGAAGTAAACATGCGATTGTGTAAACAGCATTCCAAATACATACAAAGTTTGCGGTGTTCGTTTGGAATAAATTCTACATATTTTAAAGTAAAGTCCCCCGCCGCGTCTATCTATCTGTCTGTCTGTGGACGATAAACTCTAAATACTGAACGGATCATGCGGTTTTAATAATTCATGAGTACGGTTGAGGTGTATCATTTGTTAAGGTTCTGCATAAATTGAAAATTATAATAATAATACTGAAAGCTGTACTCCTAGATACAATGCATACATTGTCATATATCCTCACGCCTCGAAGGGGCTAGGCCGAGGTAGTACCAGGTGTATAGGTGGTGGAAACATGACAGACTTCGATTCCATCGCCGTTACTCAAACACGACTATACATACGCCTTTACTACTCATACGTTTGCAGGTTTTCTCTCGATCCTTTCCTTCACCATAAAGCTCGTGGTATGTCTAATCACTATATTAAAGTTCAGAAAAACTCAGTGGTACAGTCGGGATTCGAACTTGCGATCTTTGCTCACTTTCTTCTGGTTGCTTAAATCTGGAGAATGAGATTCCCGAACAAAACATATCCTTAGTGTTAAGCCCGATAAAAATATCTGTCCTAATTACCTTCAATTCCGTTCCGTAGTTTTACGTGATTAAGTTAAAAAAAATATTCTCCAACAATAATATTTTGAATATTGTTGGATTATTTAACTTATTATTTCCCTGTACATTCGGTACAAAAATTATCCTACACAGAGGCTAAA
This sequence comes from Drepana falcataria, assembly GCA_945859725.1. Taxonomy (NCBI): domain Eukaryota; kingdom Metazoa; phylum Arthropoda; class Insecta; order Lepidoptera; family Drepanidae; genus Drepana; species Drepana falcataria. The sequence continues at coordinate 10,497,050 of OX243921.1, forward strand.
AGTATTTAAGTATTATCATCATCATCATATCATCACGCCGAGTCCCTAAAGGGGTAGGCAGGGAGTATTGAGCGCCAGTTCTCTCAACGCTTACATACCTCTTTCGCTTAGTCCTCATTCATCAGTCTCTTCATACATGCTCGTCGGTTTCGAGTACTCTTCACGTTCCCGTCCTTGAGCGTCCGATAGATTTGATCCAGGTAGTTGGAACGTGGTTTTCCTCTGCCTCTTCTTGCACACACTTTTGCTATGTATCGTCAATCTTTCTTCACTCATCCTTTCTCTATGTCCAAACCAACGTATCATTTAAGTATCGTAATAGAAATAAAGGTAGGAACCGCTCAAACTTATCTCGCGGACCGATCGCCGTTAATTAATAATAATTGCAATACGTTCGATCAACATTCAGCTGTATGCAATTAATTCAACGTTTGAGCACGCTCGGAAAGAGCGCCGTACGCTGAGCAAATTAATTCGGTCATTTTAGATGTACGAATACTCTCACGACCAAAAAAAATTGAGTTCATAATTATCGTACAATTAGGGATTTATCAGTCGACTTTTTTCCTGTAAACAAAAAAAACTAAAAATAACAGAATATAGTACTCCGTTTATATACGTATCCCAGGTGGTAAGTGGGTGTGTAGGTACTACATGTACACCTCTGCCTAACCCTTCGGGGACCCTTATGGGAAGGCGTGAGGATAATATATATATATATATATTTGGCGACCGTCTGTTGGTTAGAGCTCCTGACTGCGAAACTTGAAGTCGCGGGTTCGAATCCCGCTGAGGGCAGATATTTGTGTGATGAACACGGATATTTGTACCTTAGTCTTGGATGTCCTTTATTATGATTTAAGTATATAAATATAATAATATAATATATCCTCACGCCTTCCCACAAGGGTCCCGAAGGGGTAGATCTATCTATATAAGTAAATATATCGATGTCTAGTTACCATAACACAAGCTTTGCTTAATTTGGGACTAGGTCAATTTGTGTGGGATTGTCCCAGGTATTTATTATTTATTATTATATTTAGTAAATAGCTGTTTATATATATTAGCTTAGCTATTAATATTACAAACAGATTCTAATTTTATTTATTTGTATAGATAAGGTAGGATATCAAAATTTTAAATGAATTGAAGATAAAGTAAAATAGTGAACAAACAATGTACATATTTATCAGGGAACGAAAATGTTGCGCTCAGCGGCTGACGTAACAGAGTGAGTTTATCTCGCTGTGACGCGTGCATACTTTATTCAAATTTTTATTCATTAAATGAGCCATACCGGACTAGTTGTTAAATTTGTCTCATGGAAATTTAAGAGCGCGAGTTCGAACCTTTTTACTTAACGAACGGTCAGCGATTTATCACACCACGTGCATTACTGTGGAGGAAAACGTCGTAAGGATACATTCATGCGGTTTGATAAGGAATTGACATTTGACATTTAAAAATAAAGTGTGCTTACACCCAATAAGCCATACGATCTATCCTACCAACTAGTCATAGTGAAAATGTTTTTACACGAAAGACGACATTTTGATAAGGATAATCCGTACTATGACGCGGTTCCAGTCCATTGTCGTTTGTTGCGAAGCCGCTACTTCTTTCAGGTTCGTGTTATCTTTAAGTATTTACCACAATTCTTGAGCACCATTGAGCAACATTCTGTTCCCCTATATTCGTACAGTTTCCAAACAGTTGACCAAAATATTATTAGTCTTTTCAGGTTGTATTATTGTTTTGGCTCTCATCTGACGGAAATTAACTTGGTGATTGCGTAACTTTAATTGTAAAATATTTTAAAAGCTTAAATTAAAATAATAATTACAAAATATACTACTATAAAGTTCAAATAATAAAATAAACGATCCTCACACAATGAATTTATAATTCTTATACCTTCCTTGACGGGACCGGCGTCACTTAATTGTAATTGTAATTCCTACGCAAACAAGGGTTAAGGCGTGTGTGTGCACGTTTATGGGTGTGTGTGCTAAACAGCCAAGCTAAATGCAACCAACATAGTTTATATTATATGGGAAAGTTCGATCAACCGCATCAGTGGTTTAGCGAAGTGGTTTATATATATGGTTGCAAATTGGGTCGTAACGCGAGTGACACCCATCGTGTTGCAAACATCCGTAGGCGACGGTAGCAGTTTACTACCAGGCGGGCCGCGTGCTTATTAGTCCCCTTAAAGATAATTTGGACTTTTCGTCAATTAAGTATTTTAAGCACAAAAAAAAAACTGGTTCCAGTAGTTGCCTGTGACACAAAGATCGCAAGTTCGAATCCCGACTTTACCAATGAGTTTTTCTGAACTTAAGTACAGTGATTAATCACAACACGAGCTTTATGGTGAAGGAAATCATCGAGAGGAAACCTGCATAATTCTGAGTAGCAATGTAAAGGCGTATGTATAGTCGTGCTTGAGAAACGGCGATGGATTCGCCATTTGTCAGTGTGTGGGTTACCTATACACCTCTGCCTGCCCCTTCGGGGACCCTTATGGGGAGGCGTGTTGATATATTATTATATAAGAGAAAAAAAAGGAGCTCTAAAATATGTATACATGCTAATGTCAATTTTCTTCGGACTTAAGACGTATATAAGACTAGATTTTTCCTCCATTGAGTGTTATTGATCACAATTTCAATTGGATTAAAAGTTATTTACGTAACACAAAAACATTCATCAAAAATACAGCTGGATCGTAGCTCTGCTATTAGTAACATATTCCGGCACAACCCACTACGGCGTAGCTCGTAGCTCGATTCCGGTCGGAATTGTGCTACGCAGTTCGTAGCATTGATACGTTTAATTAACAGTTGTTGCCATTTCAAACGGTTTTCAGTTACATTGCGTTACTCTTTTACCTTTAAAATCAAGCAAAGGTGCGATATGTAGACTTGCATTGAATCTGGGACAATGTCGAGTTTGTATTTATCCGCTTTTTTACTTCGTTTTTCGCATACTTCTTCTTATTAAATATTCGCAAGATTAGACTAGAGACAACTGGCGCTCTACTCTATCTCTGCTTACAGCAAGGACTCAGCGTTTGAATATGCAAATAATAAAGAATAGTATCGTCTATTATAATAAATTTCTGCAGACGCGGCGGATTCTTGGAAACAATATGAATGCATAACATTATTGGAACGATACCATTGCAACTTATATTGCAGTATTGCTTTATGAAAGAGAACCAAGCGATTTTCTTTTCGCAATACGCGGAACTTCTTGCCGGAACAAAATGCCAAGTAAACGAGGTTTTGAATGCTAAGCAGGATCTCGCGCCCGACGATAACTTTACTAATTGAAGCACTACTTTTGAATGAAGAACTAACGGAACTTACAACTCCAAGCGCTCTTTGCGGCAATTACAAGGCTTACCTGGAGCTCTTGTTTGTTTGAGAGTTTCCAACAAGCTCGTTCAAACTATCGTTTAATTAAAAAAATCAGTAAAGTGATAATTTCCAGATCAGATAATGTATTTTTTATTTTCGAACCCTGTATCATGCTGTATTTAAGTCTACAATAACTAATTGCTTTGATGCTGTAAAGCCACAAGTTACTTGAACCACGAATCCCCCAAGACTCAGTAACAGCCTGTACATAAATTGTTTGCTATACCTCAAAGATGATAATCAAGCGTACGTCCGACAGATATAGTGCGGTCACCTAGGCTGTGGCTGGCAGCCACATTGTCTGCTGAAACTATCGACGTCATTGTTTGCTGGTAAATTCAATTATTTCCAGTAACTATGATATCGGTATAAGCGATATTGTTGATATAATAAAGGTCGTCCAATATTGCTGTTCTAGTTAGGAGCGAATATCATTCGATTACAATGTCGTGTAACTCTACGCTCGCTAATTAGACACTCCATTGTGTCCCTAAGTTATCGATTTCACAAAACTAGCGCTGCCTCGCTTGAAGAAGCTTTGAAAACCTTACCTATCCAATAAACCAGCTTTTGCTTAACCTCTCCCTCCTACTCATAATTGAACTTTCTGTATCTCCTTTTTGTTGTGAGAAAAAGTCAAATGTAAAGTTAAAACGTGCAGATTTCATTTCAATTGAAACAAAATATTGGTCGTTTTAGAATAATCATGCTTAGTATTGATTTCTTATTCCTACTGTTTGTATTTACAGGCAAAATGGTGAGCTTAAATCACTGTATTACTGGATAGTATAGAAAACTAAGCCAAGTCTGTTTCGCTCAATCGATCGACAAATTCCCAAGTATTGCGAAAACTAACGCAGGGATTGTATTTATAACTTTTGGCATTCTTTAGGTTGTCATTGCACATCATCGGTAGGCAGATTGAGTTTAATACGAAAAGTATACGTACACGTAAGAACAGATCTGTAAGTCTGGAGACAACTGGCGCTCTACTTCCTCTACCTACTCCGGGAGAGACTAAGTTCGACGATATGTATTTTTATGTAAAATATACGACCGATGTTATAGCATACCTTTTTCGGCGTGGCTGCAAAATAATAATAGGGCATTGGACATCTATTGACAAAACTAAGAAAAATTACTGTGCAAATGTCGGCGAAATAGATCAAAGTCGCGCGAAGCCGTAATCACTCTCTTTTTGCTAAGAACAATAAAGGAAATAAATTTATAAATAAAATTCTTTCATGAGCATATTTATTTGTTGTGTGTTCTACAATAAAATTCAATAATAGATGTTCAAAAGAATTAAGTTTACTAACAATGTTTCTTGTTTCACTACAATGACATGCTGAAAAACCGAAAACTGTATAAGTCGAAACTCTTCACAATACGTGACGTATCGCACAGGGTTATTATCATTTATCAAATTCTCTCAAAGCTAATTCATACGAAAAAAAGAATGCACACTCAATTAACCGCCAGAAAGAATGATTGAAAAAATATACGACCCCCACAGATATAAACAAGGTAACAAGATAGTTAACAATTGCGTTAGTTTATAAGTTAACATGTCTGTCACGCCTTCGTACAAAATGGACGGATTTGGATGACATTTGAAATGTGTTGTTAAACGATACCTTAATCCAGAAATTGTTATAAGTAAGTTAGCCACGTGTGACGACGCGGAGCACAGTTAGTAAAATAAGACAGTTTTGTGAGCATATATTAGATTAACATACCCACAGGACTACAAAGTAAACAATTTAAAATGTAGAATATATTTACGAGAGCTTAATATTTTCCAAGAGAGAACACATTAAACTTTAAAGTGCAACCTCTGAAAGCTCCGCGGTTACATCCTGATCACATCGTGTCATAGTGCAACTATAAAAGATCGCTCACACATTTCCGAGAAGAGGCGCTCCATTCCGCCGCCGCAACCTAACACCTTGAAATATCAATTCTAGGAAATGCAGGAAATTTCCCTTTGTGAGGATTTCACTTCCGACATGGAATATGAATTTAAAATGTTATATTGAAGCTGACATGAACAAGTTCAGTGTCAGCCTATATTATTGCATGAATGATTAGTCACACCACGAGCTTAACGGTGAAGGTGAGGAAACCGGCATACGTCTGAGAAGTAATTCAAAGGCGTATGTATAGTCGTACTGGGGTAACGGCGATGGACTCGCCATCTATCACGTTGGCACCTAAAATATATCTCTGGCGGAAAGTGGGTGTATGGGTATTACCTATACACTTCTATCTACCTACCCCTTCGGGGACCCGTGTGGGAAGGCGGTAGGATATATTATTATTAAAACAACTGACTCGACGATGCTTCTGCTGTATGCGCTGTTTGGCCGTGATCACAATTGTGTTCGCTTGAGAATAGTAAGTATATATTTATCAGTATACCGAAGTATCTATCGTTAAAATGCACAGTACGACACATTGTTTTTACAATCATCATAATGAATAGAAAGAGGTCTGTTAGTCTAGAGAGACTGGCGCTCTATTCTCTCTGCGTACCCGGAGAGGCTCGTGAGAGTCGGCATGATGTTATGGTATGTATAATGTTATTGATATATACTTAGAGCGATAAACTGACTGCGAATTGGACACGATTGTCATACCATTGTACATGTACATTGAATATAACAATACATAATATCAACACTTATTGTGACTCGATTTGCTATAGAAATAAATGTATACATTTTCGAAGAGAGCTAAAGGGTATACAAAACCCACACATACATACATACATACATATCATCACGCCAAGTCCCTAACGGGGTAGGCAGAGAGTATAGAGCGCCAGTTCTCTCTAGACTTACATACCTCTTTCGCTTCGTCCACATTCATCAGTGGACATACGTGGCTTATAACAAGTGGCACAGCTAGTCGAGTGCACTCTGCGACGTTCGAGCAGGAAACTGACCGGGAAGTTGTATTTCCGGTTTTCGTACCGATATTTTAAGGGTGTATTCCAACCTATGCATTACGACTGCAATTTCCAACAGATTCTGCTTGGTACAGATGCTTTTACGGAAAAATAAGCACATATCTCCTTTGCTACTTGAATAGTAAATTGCACATACATGTCAAGCGCATATATACTTGGCCTAGCTGTGCCCCGTGGTTTCACCCACGTTAAATTGTATTATATAACATATACTTTAGCAAATATAAATTATACTAAGCCGTGGTGGCCGAGTAGTTGCCTGCAACACAAAGATTTCAAGCTCGAATTCTGACTGTACCAATGCGTTTTTCTGAACTTGAGTACAGTGATTAGTTACAACACGAGCTTTACAGTGAAAGAAAACCGAGAGGAAACCTGCAAACGTGTGGGAAGCAATTCAAATGCGTATGTATCTGCTTGAGTAACGGCGATTGACTCGCCATGTTACATTGGCACTTAAAATATATCTCTGGCGGAAAGTGAATGTGTGGGTACTACCTATACATCTCTGCCTACCCTTCCGGGGACCCTTGTGGGAAGGCGCGAGGATATAACAATATTCGAGCGATATCCCTATAAAGGGCGTGATATCGTGAACATATGGTTAAATAACTCACCAACTCAAATTTACAATGTTCTGATACACTCAAGAGCAATGCATATTCATGATTTCGCATGAGTACACTTAATGATAGTATAATGCACTAAGTACTAAACTATCATCAACTGTTATTGATTTTACGTTAAAGGTGACATGACGTTTAAACCACAAATACACCAATGGGGTAGGCAGAGACGCTAATTGTATATTTATGAACTGGAGGTATATTATAGTGTTAATGAGACAGGCCAGTCTGACGTCATTCTTGACAAATTTATATTTCTGCTCGGATGTCTTAGCAAAGGAGATTTCTTTCACTGTAAAGCTTGTGGTGTTATAAATCACAGAGAGACCGGGACTTGAAACTGCAATCTTGCCCGTGCAGGTGTCTACTTAAGCCGCTCTGCCACAACGGCTTAGGCGGTATTTAGAGATATATATATATTTCAGGTTTAGTAGTCGACTTGGTGCGGACGGTGGTTACGCGATAGTGCCTCTTGTGCGATTCAAGCAACGTATTAAGTAACGGTTGCATTATAAATAGCCAGACTAAGCTTTGACTTTATTAGTAAGCTAACTGTATCCCGCAGTTTCACTCGCGTATTTATCTTATATGCGATAGCTGCTTTATGGTAGTAAAAAAATTACCAGAAACCTCACTTTTGAATGACTTAGGTCAGGTAGGTAGTTAGTCATGATGAAAACCGCACTGAAATTAGAGCGACTTACATACTCCTTTCGGTTCGTTCACATTCATCTGTCTCTTCATACATGCTCGTCGGTTTTGATACTCTGAAGAGAACTGGCGCTCTATACTCTCTGCCTACCCCCCTTAGGAACTCGGCGTCACAGTAGGTATTGCGAAGCTCAATTACTATAAGCATATGTTTTAAAAATTCACGAGCGTAACCGCTGTAAGATACTCATTACCAATATTATTTCTAGCGAAGTGATAGTCTATTGCCGTGTGTTTATATGTGAACGTTTGTTTCAGACACAATGTCGCCGATTAGTCTGCCCTCAGTAGTAGCCACATGACAATAACTAGACTAAAGGTAATTGAAATGACAAATGGTCGAAAGTTTGCGGCAGCGAGCTTGTCACTCTCAATACAAAACAATAAATAATGTTGAATTGAATTGAATTAAACTACACGTCCTGTATCACAGTATTATCTCATAGCCGCAAGCTTATCAAGGATTCATCATAATAGTTCCTCTCTGTATAAATATAAGTGGTCCAAGGTGTGATTGTGAAATACCCTATATACTCATACAGTATGTTCGAAAGTTTTATACTACTTTTTTATTTACTACTTTATACAAACTACAGTCATACTTGCAGGTAAGTAAACATGCAATTATAACTGTAGTAGAAGTAGAAGTGTAGTAGAACACAAAAAAATCTTATTTGGCTACGGACTTCTATAAAGTGAAGGTCACCTGCCCCAGTCGGGCAGCTCCAAACTCGAACGAAACCCGTTATGCCCTACCTCTCTTACCTAAATAATCTTCGGAGAAAAGTAGATGTCACACTATGCTTACCTACCTCTTTGGGAAGGGGAAGGGGATGGTGTGAGAACGCATTTAAGGTAGTTTATGGTAATTTATACAACCCTTACAGCTCAAACCAAATCTTAGTTTCGTATCACAGTTCATTTTATCAAATCCATATATTTGAGTGTTCTCGATCAAAGCTAAATTCGTGTCATCCGAAGGCCATTGTGTTTTCCTTGAACGTGAGGCCACAGTGTGGGTATAGACGCGACGCCATTAGGCGCATCACAGCACAGTGACCTGACAAACGACCGGCATTGATTCCAACAAACAAAGCTTAACGAGCCGCCATCCAGTTGAATTTTCCACCGAAATTGTGAATTCGCGTCATGATTGATTTACCTTAATATTTACGGGTATACAATTTATGAAGTAATAAAATAACAAATACAGCTTTTGTATAAGGTAAGTAAGCATACGGGAAGGATATAGCTTGCTGACTGCGCGTAGGTCTTCGTTGGATAAGACAAGTCCTTCAAAGGGCTAAGGCGTATGAGATGACTTCGAATCAAAAAACTATATTTTTATTAACAAAAAAATTTAACAATACAGGAATGTAACGTACCTGTGCCTGGCAAATCCACGAATGATTTACTGGATTTAATGGCAAAAATATAGGAACCTCTGTCTACCCCTTTGGAGACCCTTTTGGGAAGGCGTGAGGATATATTATTACTATTTAAATATAAGAACTTAATTTTTCTTCTCAAACCAAAAAAGACCTTCGCATCCACACATTCTACGCCGATAATGACTATAAGGCTACGTTACACTTGACGGGTTTAGAATCAATATGCTTCCAGTTGATCCACGTGTAATAGTTTCCTATTAAAACGACAGATTTCCAATTAAGACGTAAATTGTTGCCTCTGCAATGCATTAACACGTATATTCCCGTATTATGAACCATTATGGCGCCGCGGGCACACCGGCTTACGTCACGGTTGATTGGCTTAGCTCATTGGCAGTTTCAATTTCGGACAGGCGCCCTGTCAACCCTCCTGCACTATAGGCTCCATATAATCGGATAGTGGGAGACGCTCAATCGGGCGCGAACAAACAGAATTACGTCAATATCTGTGAGGTTAGGTGGCTGACCGAAGTAATTTTGGATCGTTTTGCAGTTTAATAGAAACAATGCCGGTTGATGTTTTGGAAACTGCTTTCTTTGTAGGTGAAATGTTTCCAAGCGTCTAACGCGAATGCGATTGTACATTACCCAACTGCACCAAATTGTTAGAGCGCTCTATAATGTCACTCCTGTTTAATTGTCTATAATAAATAAGTGCATGGATATCCGCCACTAGTGTAAAAAATATTGATGCTATACAAGCCGTTGCCCTGGACTGAGTCCGCTAGGAATACAGTATGATCGTAACATATTTTATTTAGTTAGTTAGGATCATACTATATTGGCTTACCTAGCCAGAGTCCGCTATTCAAATATCTTAGTATTTACAAAATGTTTTATCGTCTATAAATCTTTCAGGATTTATTTTCGTGACAACAATTAAGTAAGTAAGCGTATGTCTTTTTCCAAGGCTATTATTACTAAACCTCTATAGTAGGTCTGTACTATTGTATTGATACTGATACTATTTGTATATAACGTAGACATACATTCCACTAATTATAGATTTAGACGAGTGTCCCATAGCTTAGAGCATTTTGTTTGGTCTCTATCAATTGTGACAATTCATTTCTCTGTGACAGTGTCGGGAGCGCTCATGAGACAGTCGTGCCATCGTCTGCTAGAACATCAGCACACAGGAGTGGAGGAGCCGCCTCTATACTCACACATCGAACAAATTACAGGTGGGGCTTCAAAAAAAGCATGTCTTAATTCCCGACAGACGACCACTCTTCAGTTAAAAGATATTTTATCACACACGTGCATTAACATAAGATACATTCATAAGCGTATGTATTTAAACTCGGAATATTAACTGTGTACTAGTCCAAATATTACAATACTGAAATAATAACAGTCATGAAAAACGAGTGAAAAACATGGTAGGTAAAATATCTGCCCACAATAAAAACCAACTCGCAAATAACTTTCACACGTACCAATAACGCCTGCAACGTGAAATATCGACAATTTGAAACAACAAAATTGCAGGAAAATACCGTATTGAAAGCAAATTTGAATGTTGTTACGGCACTCGATATTTTTCACGTGTTTTTCTGCCAAATAGTTTAATGATCATAATGGAATAACAGATAAATAAGCAAGCTGATTTAATCTTTATTATTGTATTTTTTTTTTTTTTTTTTTTATACCACTTGGGTGGTAAACAAGCATGCGGTCCGCCTGATGGTAAGCGGTTACCGCCGCCTATGGACGCTTGCAACACCAGGGGTATCACTCGCGCGTTGCCGACCCTGCAGGAATCTTTTCACACCCTTCTTGAAGAACTCCATGCTGTACTCTCCAGGGAAAACCTCAACGGGGAGCTCATTCCACAGCCTGAGCGTTCGCGGAAGAAAACTTCTTTGGAAGCGCACAGTGCGAGACCTTTGTGGTTCCAAGGTATGGGGATGAATTCCCCGTCGATGGCGAGAGGTGCGGTGGTAGAAGGTGGAAGTGGGCATCATATCGAACAATTCTGCAGAACACTCCCCGTTATACAAGCGGTAGAACACACACAGGGAGGCAAAGTCTCTCCTCAGACTTAGTGATTCCAAGCCGCTTGTGAGCATGGGATCGTCGACAATTCTAGCGGCGCGTTTCTGAACCGCGTCAAAAGGCCCAAGCTGGTATCCAGGGGCTCCAGCCCACAGGTGGCAGCAGTACTCCATATGTGGCCGAACTTGCGACTTATAAAGTTGCAGCCTTTGTTGCGGTGTGAAGTACTGCTTAGCTCTGTTGAGCACACCGAGCTTCCTCGACGCCAGCTTAGCCTTGTCCTCTAAATGACCACGGAACTGAACGTCGCTAGAAATATCGACCCCAAGGATCCTAATGCTCTCCGAGATGTTCAGGGGAGTGTTCTGGAATTGTGGAGCCACAGCGAATGGAGTTTTTTTTGCGGTGAACGCGCAAACTTGTGTCTTAGTGGGGTTGAAGTGAACTAGGTTTAGTCGACCCCAATCGGAGACACTGCGAAGTGTACTCTCGATTTCAGACACAAGTCGTTCGCGACTTTCCTCCACAGTGGAACGAGGGAGATTAGCACGGCCCGTGTAGTAAGTGTCCCCAGTGCTGTCGTCTGCATAGCAATGAATGCCTTCAATAGAAAGCATGTCATTAATATGCAGAAGAAACAGAGTCGGGGACAACACAGAGCCTTGCGGGACGCCAGCATTAATTTCCATGCTTTCGGAGCAGCTACCGTCAACGACGGCTCTTATGCATCTGCTGGACAGAAAGCTGGCGACCCATTTGCATAATCCCTCTGGCAGTCCGTAGGATGGAAGCTTCGATAGAAGACCGCGATGCCAGACCCGATCGAACGCTTTCGCCACATCCAAGCTAACAGCTAATGCCTCACCTTGACTCTCAATGGCGAGTGACCAACGGTGCGTGAGATATACTAGAAGGTCACCCGTTGAGCGACTGTGGCGGAAGCCATACTGTTGGTCACTCAACAAACCGTGACCCTCTAGATATCGCAGGAGTTGCGTGTTAATCACTCGCTCCATAATTTTGGAGAGGAGGGAGGTGATGGCGATCGGCCTGTAATTCGATGGGTCTGATCTATCGCCCTTTTTGGGCACTGGGTGCACGTGGGCGGTCTTCCACGAAGTTGGGACTTTTTGGGTGGAGTAGGAAAGCGCGAATAGGCGCGTCAAAACAGGACACAGTTCAGGAGCACACTGCTTAAGCACCGCTGCCGGAATACCGTCTGGCCCGCTCGACTTATGGACGTCCAGAGACAGCATCTCCCGCCGGACCTCCCGTTGGGTTATGCTTATCTCCGGCATAGAGTTCTCACACCGCAGGATAGTTGGCGGTGTGGCGCCTCCGTCATCCATAGTCGAGTTCGAGGCAAAGAGAGAGCCCAATTGATCCGCTTTCTCTTTGGCACTGTGGGCCAAGTTACCATCCGGCTTACGGAGTGGTGGTAGGGACGACTGGCAAAAGTTTCCCTCAGCAGCCTTGGCAAGGGACCAAAAAGCACGGCTGCCAGAAGGGTAGCTAGCGAGTCTCTTACCAATTCTGCTGACGAAATCGAATTTCGCCCTGGCAATCGCTCGCTTACAGTGCCTCGAGGCAGCATTAAGTTTCCGCTTTGCATCAGATATGTTGGGGTCCAGATTGGATCGAGCCGTGGTCCACGCCTCATACAAGGCTTGCTTGTATAATTTAGCTTCCTTGCAGGGCTTATTAAACCACGGCTGTTTCTTTACCCCTGTAGCTACTAGCGAGTTTGGGATGTAGCATTCCATTCCCGCCAGTATCGTCTCAGCGACGGCTGCTGCACAGGGGTCTGGACCTTCTGATGCAAAGCAGATCTGCCTCCACGGGTACGATGCGTAAAACTCACGCAATCCATCCCAGTCTGCTGCCTTGTAGTGCCACATGCGCCGCCGCCCCGGGGGTCGGGGCACTTCGGCCTTTGCGCACGGCACTTGCGTCCGGACCAGACAGTGGTCGGATGTGCCAAGCGGCGCACCCACCGAGATGGAATAGCTGTCCGGTCGCGTGGTCAGCAGAAGGTCCAGTAAAGAGCTTGTATGGCCCTCGATATCAGGTATTCTGGTTGGTTCGAGTACCAGCTGCGAGAAGCCATAAGCCAGGGCAAGCTCGTAAGCAGCCCTCCCCGCGCAGTCAGTGGACCGAGAGCCAAGCCACTCAACATGGTGAGCGTTAAAATCTCCTAAAACCACCAACTCCGCGGAGGGGTACTGCTCAAGTACTTTGTCCGTTGTCGATTGCAGGTGCTCAAATAGGCGAACTGTGTCTGTGTCACCGCTATGGGACCTGTAAAGGCACGCGTAGATTCGGGTGTTGCCACCATAGTCTACGCGCACCCACAAAATTGACAGGTCTCTGTCTTCAAGGCCGTGGAGACGTCGACAGCAAATATCCTCCCGGAAGTACATACATACCCCGGCGCGGCGCACAAAATTGTGTTCCATCTTGTACCCGGGGTAGTTCAGGTACGATGTATCATCAGGGCAGGATATGTGCGTCTCCGTCAGAAATAGCAGAGTCGGCTGTGTCGTCTCAAGGTGTTGGTGGACTGCATTTAGATTAGAATGAAGTCCCCTGATGTTGCAAAAGTCCATTTTTAATATGGAAGGGGAGGCCGCTGGGAAACTTCTACTATTTTTAAATTTGGCCATTTTAGATTTCTAAGGGTGCTGAAAAGGAAGAAGAGGAATCGTTGTGTCGGCATCAAAGAGGACAAAGCGCAGTCTCAATCCGCCGCAGTGATGTACAGGTAGTGCGGATTGCCGGAGCGGAAGTCGGAAGGGCCCCCGATCCCCCCCTGATGCAGCGGCCGGGTCCACTCCGGTCTCCTCCTCCGGCACGACCACTACACCAAGGACTTTACACACATGTGCAGGTCAGCCTCCCAGGGCGGAGATTAGGTGATCCCTGGGTTCGGGACCCCTACTATATGCGGGCGGCCAGCGGACAGCCGTTTCACCGGGTCTCCCTAACAACCGCACCGACATGCCGCGCCTGGTCACCACCACGGCGGAATTGCACCACTGGTCCTGTGCTGCCGACACACCGCTTCCTCTTGGAGCCTGGCGACCTTACTCACCACAGGAACACGACACACCCGAGGGTAATGCCATTTAGCTGCGATCTTCTGTAAGGTGGAGGTAATGGTACCAGTCGGGCTGCTCCGAATTCGAACGGGAATTAACCGTTGTGCCCTCCCTCCCTTATTTGTATCCTGCTATTTGCGCACATTCATAATGATTTCTTTAAACATATATTTTTTTATTTTCTGCTATCTGAACCTCTAGTATATAAACTATTTTAAAATTAATAATATTTCCCTAAAACAAACGATCAACAATTAATTATATGCCGGCTTACGATCGCTACTTTATGTATGTATCCCAATTTTCAAGATATTTATTATTTGTGTTTTTATATATACGTCAATTGGCAAATAAAGAAAACCTTTAACGAGCACTAAAAACCTCCAAGCCCTTTCTTAGGAACGCGAAGCGGTAACAAGTTTAAGTGTATATTGTATATAATGTTTACGGGTTTACGGGATTAATTTAAGTGAAATCACGTTATCGTATAAGTGACTCTGTCTTTGCTGATAGTAAATCTTTTAAACCTTTATAAAGTTAGAATCGTTGCAAAACAAGGATGCAAAAGACACTTGCATATATCAATAAATAAGGATTACCATCAATGTAGAAAGCTGAGAGAAATGTACCTATCTCAATGTAGTGGTTACGTAACATTAAGGTTTCTTTTATTTAGCGTAAATATAAACAATTCGTCTATTACTATGATAGTCATATATAATCAACCTAACATTTTTTCCGGTGAACTGAGTGTGTAATTACACACCTCAGTCTACCTTTCCGGTGACCCTTGTGGGAAAATATTTACAATCAATAAATAAATGCAATGACAAATATCACGTCATCAAAACCTAATATTTCTTGACACAACAAGTAAATAAAAACATCAGCAAATATGCAATTACAATATTTTGATGCCAATTCTTTGGCATCGAAAACTTCGCACGGTACCCTAGTATATAGTATATAGGAGTACAAGGTTTGCTCGCACTTTTTAAACAAACATCGACGAAGCCGTTGCACGAAGGCACTGCATTTAAACTTTTCAACTTTTCAACTTTTGATTCGTTCCCCAGAGCAACTACGGCTTCTTCGAGTTTGTTCGATAACTCACTTTCGAAAACTGAATAAGTGTAATATTCAAAGTCTATTGCTATGTGTGTGATTCGTTGACATAGATATTATTCTAGTGCCGAAACTTTTGCGACTGTTGATGCATGCATAGGTATGTATTTCTTTTACCAATACCAGGATCATTGTAGTGAAGAGAAGATTTAAAACATTGATATTCTGGACCTCTCAAACAAAGCTTAACTATACACACTAGGTCAAAGCGAACGAAAACTCAAGGATGGTTACCTCCTCAGAACCACCCGGCATGTATGTAGAGACAGATGAATGTGGATGAAGCGAAAGCAGTTTGTTTATATATTTACATATTACACCCAGGCACATTACAAACAGATTTGATCACTATATTATGTGTTCCTATTTTTTACTTGATGTTGAGTTCAGTTATTATTATTAATTTTATTAATTATGAATTGCTAAATGTGAATTATAGATTAGTATGCATATAATAAATGTCTCGTCCGGCTCCCGACTAAACTAATTTAAATGTTAATTTTATTTTCAGATTAAGTAATTTAATTGAGAAGAATAAACGTAACGTCTCTGAAACAATCAAATAACCGTAACCTTGATCGTAATTCGAAATCATTAATTCGGCAGATAATTCGCTCCGAGCGCGCATTATGTCAAATTAGGTAGCAATGGGAATGCGTTAATATGCAGATATCGCCGTTTACACGAAGCCAGATTAGTGGCGCCGTTTGTCGTTTGTCGTGGCCATTGAAGCTAATTGGCTACCCTACAGGGTGTCGAATCGTACACGTGGGCGCACTATAAAGAGCCCGCGCGGCGCGAAGGGCCTTCGACGCAGTCTTAATCAAAGTAAACGAGGAGTTTTCACACAGTGGTACCTGACCATGTTGCCCGGGAGGCCGGGACGAAGCTGACACGATATGCGACGACGGAGGAAGACGAAACGACACTCAGGGAGCTACTTCTTAGGTACGTGTAGCCAAGATTGTGCAAGATAACTTAGCTTTCCGCCTGTACTACTGGCTTCATGCATTCATAAGGATAACTGTGTCGATGTGTCTCTTTATTGTCCTACATTTCACCTTAGCTTGCCATCGGAAGTATCTCTTGTAACAGATATTATGATGATCACGCTGTGGGGAATAACGCCACGCTCTATTAGCGTCGATGGCCATGACGATGTCTCGACAGTTCGGGCTCTGTACCTGCCGCGTTCGTGCCTACCCGCGCCTACCCGCGGCGCGACCTGCGCTTGCATGTATATGTACAATGTAGTGCTCGATCATACTGACTAAATCGGAGACTCAATAAACGAAACTAAACATCAAACTTGGTTTATTTCTAACAAAAGCTTCTTAAGTATATAGATATTATCATTTACTATATGATTTTAAGTAGCATGTTCGACGTGACAAAACTACATTCAGAAACTCGGACAATTATCTAAGGCAGGTGTATTCATCGCATTTATATAATGAAAGTTATTTAAATTAACTAATTAATTTTGTCTTCGATTTACTTTTCTTATTAATTTTGCTTTCGTTAAAAACAGAACGTTACATAGGTATGTGAAATTTCAATGTATTAATCACATTAGGGCGTATCTATAAGCCATGCAAGTATCCTCACTCCAGTGCTTTCATGACCACAAGCATTTGTATTTCACATACGTAGGAGTAGTTTGTCCACTTTCATGTGATTTATGGATCATCCCTAACCCTCTGTCTGCCAAGTGTCTCTGTCATCACACCACTGCTCATTTTATTAATCGTTTTAAATAAAGTGTCAGTATTTTTGTTTTTAGGCCACTTTTGGTATAAGTGACTTCGCATTCGGCAAATAAAAAGTCAAAATGCAAATAAGGTATTGGACACAAATTATATTTTCCAAATTATCTAAATTAATGTATTTACTTTATACTCTCTAAATCAGTTTTCTTTTTAATTCAGTCCAATAGAATGGACTTATTTGGTTGTCAGACATTTACGGTAAAGTCTAACTAATTCAATTTGTTGATTTACATAATATACTATTAGAGAATTTATTCAACTTATGTGTACGAGTATATACATATTATGAATTAATTCATCAGAATAAACGAGGAAACCTAAATGGACTTAACTTTTTGTTCCTTTTTTAATGGTTTACTTAAATAAAAAAAAATCAAATCGATTCCTTGAGAAGAAATAATTTACGTGTTTTACAGTATGAATTCAATTTGCCCCGGACACGAATGACCACAAAATATATATCTAACGGGAGCCGTTTACCATATTACTTAAATCTACTTCATAGAGTATGACAATCCGCCAACTTAAAACAATAGTAACGGAAGGCAAAAAATAATATTCATACTTTAAAACCGGCCTACCCCATCGGAGTTCTACCTACAGCTACTCGACGCGAATTATTTTTGTGGATGTATTATTTCTGAATTTAACATCACTTATTGAAGTACATATTAATCAAAAGTTATTTTCATCATTTCTTAGACTGCAGGACTTTTTCTATATCATCTAAAGTAAGCGTAAGCCGTGTTCGCGTCGCGTAATATGGGCTCTCCCGATGGGTGCAGAATACCCGAACGAGAGCAAGCGCAGACGACACAAAACAACGCAGGCAAGAGCTTGCCCCAACCTCCGGCCGCAGTCGGCGCATGTTGTAGATCATTACCAGCTTCCCCTTGACGTGGCCCTACCAGGACACAAAACCACACTAAAGTGGTTGGCCCTGCGTTACTCTTCGCTTGCTTTACTTCGTCTAATCTAGGGCCGTTCAATATCTTTACTAACGATTTCAGTTACCACAAGTGGCAAAACATTTGAGGTTTTCCGTCTTGTTCCATTAACTGTATATAATCGAGAGAGTTTTGTTAGCTAACTGAATCGTAATTAAAGAGTGAAGGCCCTAATCCCATACCACTTGGGCAGACAAAATGTGGCAATGATACTAATTTTGGTGGGACAGCCTTCAAAGGCAGGTGAGCGTGATGAGCATGAATCTATCCGCGAAGCTGGATGATCTGCAGCGCGGGGACCGGCAGCTGGAGACAACGGTCGCGCTCTGCGAGATACGGACACAACTGCAGGAGTTGACCAAGAGTGTGGAGTCATGTCAAAGCGAGGTTTCAGAGGTAAATGGCCTTCGTTATTTAATTACAGACAAACGCTCCCAAAGCACATTCATATGCCCAAATGAACATGGGTATGTTCAAATGCATTGTATAATTTCATAGTTCTCGATTATGGTGTTATTGAAACTTGTTAACGCGCTGATACCTACTAGAAACGATAAAATCGATGCTCAATACTTGGAATGGTGCAGGTGAAACGTGACATGGTTGCCATCAAGCAAGAGTTGGACACAGTTCAGCAGGTGAAGGAGGAGATCGAGGAGCTGAGAGAATATGTCGACCGACTGGAGGAGCACTCACAGAGGCGGAAACTCAGACTTCTAGAACAGGTGAGTTACAATACGTGGAAACAAAGCTTAACATTGATATTAGGCCAGTCAGCCTTGAATGTACACATAACATTTCTGTACACATTTTTGTTTGAGTTATAATAGGTTTAAAATCCAAAAAGTACTAACATCTATAGCTTTTCTATTCCGTACCAAACTATACAATCGTCCGAGACCTTAGAAGACGTGCTATTATAATCATAAATTAATATTATGAAAAGTACAGACACCATTGGTGTTACAAACGTCCAGTGGCGGTTGCGGCTAACCATCAGGCGGACGGCATTGCCACATTAGTAGTATAAAAAAGACGTCTTGCGATTATGTCTAATTGCAAGACGTCTTTTTTGTTACATGATATGATAACTTCTCCACTACCTTAGGAAGCCATCCTCAATAAACGAGATAGCTAATACATACACATATATTAAACGGGGCAATCAGAGAGTAATGCCAGTTCTCTCTAGACGTAGTAAGCCTCTTTCGCTTCGTTCACATTAATCAGTCCCTTCATACATGTTCCCCGGTTTGGAGTACTCACGTTCCCATCCTGGAGTGTTCTTGCTCTTGTCTTTGTCGGAACTTGCTCATCTTGCACACACTTTCGCATAGCATATCTGTTTTTTTCAATCTTCCTTCACCCGTCACTCCTATATGTTTTTTCTATATCTTTACAATCACACCCTCGTTTACGCGAGTCGTTTCGCGAATGTTAATTTCGGATTCGATCTAAAATCCTTACGCCGCACATTTTTCGGGGGGAACGCATCTCAACTGCTTTTATGTTATTTTCATGCTTCCTCTGATGTACCCAGGATTCGCTGCCGCTATCCAATTTTGTAGTATAATATAATATAATATATCCTCACGCCTTCCCACAAGGGTCCCTGAAGGGGTAGGCAGAGGTGTATAGGTAATACCCACACACCCACTTTCCGCCAGAGGTATATTAGGTGCAAACGTGACAGATGTAAACGTTAAATTATTATATTATTTCCTCGTATTTGGTAACAATATCGAAGGAACATTCTTTGAGCAATAATAACCACTGCTTTGCAAAATCCGGTCCAGATTCAAGCAGATTACGGCAACAAGGAAACTAACATCATTTCTTCGTCCTAATAAAAAATCCCTTACTAATCCGGCTTTGTAGAGTTCTTAAAAGGTATCTTCAAGGCGGTTTTCTGTTTTGTATTATGCACTAGAACTTAACTGAACATAAGAAAGAGTATAAGCGTAGGAGAATAAATTAAATAAGATAACCATCGAAGCAAGTGGCTTAGAAATCGTGCGGGATAACTCAATAAGTAACCCACGCAGAGCGCATTGATGGAAAATTGCATTTTGTTTACGCTGCATAGAGCAAACTTTATTCTGATCTCAATATGCCGGTAATATGAGATAACAGTGTTATGCCGGGCACTCCACAACATGTATCTGTTAGTTGAAAGGAAAATGCAGCTTTTGACGCATTGAGTCGAGCCAAATTGTTGGTTATTTTTTCCAGGGCCTCACCTTCTTTCTATCGTACGCCATATTGGCCGCAGTGCTTGGAATGCTCCAATTTGGCTACAACACTGGTGTCATCAACGCTCCTGGCAAAGTGAGTAAATACTCGTATATATATATATATATATATATATATATATATATAATAATAATAATAATAATAATATATCCTCACGCCTTCCCACAAGGGTCCCGAAGGGGTAGGCAGAGGTGTATAGGTAATACCCACACACCCACTTTCCGCCAGAGGTATATTAGGTGCCAACGTGACAGATGGCGAGTCCATCGCCGTTACTCAAGCACGACTATACATACGCCTTTGAATTTCTTCTCAGACGTATGCAGGTTTCCTCTCGATGTTTTCCTTCACCGTAAAGCTCGTGGTGTGACTAATCACTGTACTTAAGTTCAGAAAAACTCATTGGTACAGTCGGGATTCGAACTTGCGACCTTTGCGTCGCAGGCAACTGCTCGAACCACTCGGCCACCACGGCTTTTAATATATATATCTTAATATATATATTTCTTGTGTGCGTGTGTATGTGACTGAACTCCTCCTAAACGACTGGACCGATTTTGATGAAATTTTTTGTGTGTGTTCGTGGAGATTCGAGAATGGTTTAGATTCACAATTGGACCCGATAGGTGGCGCTGTAATCGTGTTTTAGGGCATTTACTTTTTTCACCCAAGCAAAGCTGGGCGGGACCACTAGTATATA
The DNA here is from genome assembly GCA_945859725.1 of Drepana falcataria. Lineage (NCBI taxonomy): Eukaryota > Metazoa > Arthropoda > Insecta > Lepidoptera > Drepanidae > Drepana > Drepana falcataria. Next base: position 10,518,124 of record OX243921.1, read on the forward strand.
TATATATATATATATATATATATATGTAGGTATATATATATACCTACATTAACGTCTCTAAAAAAGTGTAAACCCATTTGAAAACACTCACATTCAGAAAATTACTAACACGTGTGCCTTAAAGTCCTATACATATAAGAGCGGTGTAGGGTAGGGCATATGTTTGGGTAAACTTTTGAGTGTATCCTCGAATGAAAGCGAGCGTCAACAAACGCTCGCTTTCATTTGTGTTTGACAAGTTTCAGCCCTTCCCACCGCACTGTATATGAAGTTTCCGATTAACTTTTAAAACGCAATGCATTTCCCGTCCCATTTAAACTCTTGATATTATTGGATAGAAAAAAGGGTCTCTAGTAGAAGAATATATTTGTGTTGAATTTTACAGAACATCGCAAACTTCATGAAGGATGTGTACAAGAACCGTTACGGCATGGACCTGCAGGACGACACTGTCAATCGGCTGTACTCTATCGCGGTCAGCATCTTTGCCATCGGGGGTATGCTCGGCGGCTTCTCAGGAGGAATGATAGCCAACCGGTTTGGGAGGTACGTTGCTAAGTACCAATATTATGCTAGTAATACGAAGTATTCCTTGTGGAATTTTCATCAACTCACTGGAAGAACACGATACTACCTTATGACAGTACTTATTTATTTATTTATACAATTTGTACTATTTTGACTACGAACTGGAATGCTTAATTTGAGCAATTTCAACGCGACATCCTACCTAACCGACAGCGTACCTGCCTCAATTTGTCCAAAATAGTGTGATGGTGACGACTTGTTACAAATGATAATATGCCTATACGTGTATTAATACACTTGAGTTTGCTTACTCTCGCGCTCCCTGTATTTCTACCAACACTTGTATCTTGGCACAGGAAAGGAGGATTATTGCTCAACAACATACTTGGAATCAGCGGAGCAAGTCTTATGGGCTTCACAAAGATATCACACTGCTATGAGTTGCTCATATTCGGCAGGTTCATCATAGGGGTCAACTGCGGTGAGTACATCTGTCCAGTTAGAATAATTTTTCTAGGTCCATGGATGTATTGGACGTACATAAATGTAGTTAAAATTATGTAACTAAATACGACTTACGTCATAGATTATGTTTATGTATTCTATAGGCTATTCAATAATGATATTTCTGTATCAGGTTTGAATACATCATTAGTGCCAATGTACATATCGGAGATAGCACCATTAAATCTTCGCGGGGGGCTGGGCACAGTGAACCAGCTTGCTGTAACTGTGGGACTTCTTCTATCCCAAGTTCTAGGTATCGAACAGATACTTGGAACCGACGACGGGTGGCCGATACTATTAGGTAATTTTTTTTATGTATACAGTAAATTATTCATCAACATCTTACGAGCATTTATACGACTTAACGATTAAAACATGAATTGGGTTCATTGGCTATGTAACATATCTATACAAATAAATAAAATTAGCGTGTCTGTTTGTAATAGGTATTAAAATAACAGCTTTTTACTAAATGCTTATGGATATATACACGGTACAATGTACATATACCAAAACAACATATTTTAATGTTTTGTCCGTCTGTGTGTCTGTCTCTTTGTTCCGGCTAATATCTGAAACGGATGGACCGATTTGTACGAGACTCACTGGCTGATGTAAAAAGGAGTAACAGGCTACTTTTATTTTAGAAACCAAACAAAAACTTTATTGTTAAATTCCACGCGGACGAATTCGAAAATAAATAAATAATATTAACAGGTTTGGCGATCTGTCCGGCCATTCTACAACTGCTCCTACTGCCGGCTTGCCCCGAGTCGCCACGATATTTGCTCATAACACGCCAATGGGAGGAGGAAGCCCGTCGCGCGCTCCGACGGCTACGGGCTAGCAACCAGGTACGAATTGTTCTTACACGTTAAACACTATAGAAAATTCTTAAAAAAAAGGTCCGTTGTTCGCTTTCAAATGCAATCGCTTATTATATATTATGCCGGTTTTTTTATATTCATAATGGTTAATGTACTTGGTTGGTTTTGTTTTGTTTGCGGTTTATTTCTCCGGTCGGTGATGCGAAAGAATGTCATTTCTATCGCCTGATAGGAGTTTTTTTATATTCGAATTGGTTAATGTACTTGTTGTTTGTCTAAGGTTGAGGAAGACATCGAAGAAATGCGAGCAGAGGAGCGGGCGCAGCAGGCAGAGGCATCGATATCGATGCGCGAGCTGCTGTGCTCACCAACACTCCGGGCGCCTCTCCTCATAGGTGTAGTCATGCAACTCTCCCAGCAGCTCAGTGGGATAAATGCCGTAAGTAATGCTTAAACCTGCTGCCAAGGTTGCGCTATAATTAGCTAAGCAATATTACTTCAAATAAGCAAAGAAAAAGTGTGTGCAAGAAGAGGAAAGTCACGTTCCAACTACCTGGATCAAATCGATCGGACTTTCAAGGACGGGAACGTCAAGAGTACTCGAAACCGACGTGAATGTATGAAGAGACTGATGAATGTGGACGAAGCGAAAGAGGTATGTAAGTCTAGTGAGAACTGGCGCTCCATACTCTCTGCCTACCCCGTTAGGGACACGGCGTGACGATATGTACTTCAAATAAAGATCCTTATACATATTAAGAAAATGTGCGTATATCACTCGGATCTTACTAATATAATAAATGTGAAAGCTCGTTAGGACTCAATCACGCCAGAACGAACGAGTGAACGGAATTTGACGCCATTTGGCACAAAAATTTTTTGCTAGATTAACACAGAACATGTTTTATTCCAATCAAATCAATTTTTACGCGGTTTCACCGAGGCGTCTAATTTTATTTCAATTTATCAAATTTTGATTAACTTAAAGTACTGTGATTAGTCACACCACGAGCTTTACAGTGAAAGAAAACATCTCGAGGAAATCTGCATACGTCTGAGAAGCAATTCAAAGGCGTATGTAAAGGCGATGGACTCGCCATCTGTCACGTTGGCACCTAAAATACATCTCTGGCGGAAAGTGGGTGCATGGGTATTACCTCCTCTGCATACCCCTTCGGGAACCTTTGTGGGAAGGCGTGAGGATATATATATATATATATCTTTATATATATAATTCTTCTGTGAGTGTGTATGTCACTGAACTCCTCTCAAACGACTGGACCGATTTTGATGAAATTTTTTGTGTGTGTTCAAGGGGATCTGGGAATGGTTTAGATTCACAATTGGACCCGATAGGTGGCGCCACCATCTTTTTTTTTCCACCCGAGCGAAGCTGGGCGGGACCACTAGTCTTTATATATATAATTCTTCTGTGAGTGTGTATGTCACTGAACTCCTCCTAAACGGCTGGACCGATTTTAATGAAATTTTCTGTGTGTGTTCAAGGGGATCTGGAAATGGTTTAGATTCACAATTGGACCCGATAGGTGGCGCCACTGGGTCCGTGGCTTTAATTTTTTCTCCCAAGCGAAGCTGGGCGGGACAACTAGTATATATATATATATATTGATTAAAAGTAATATTTGCTCGTAATTTGGTGTATCATTAGAATTTCTCCCTTATGATTTCTATACTCTGTTAGGGACCTGCCTACCCCGTTAGGGACTCGGCGTGATAATATGATGATGATGATGATGATTTCTACAATTCCCAGGTATTCTACTACTCAACATCTATTTTCACATCATCGGGTCTGACGGACGAGTCAGCCAAGTTCGCCACGATGGGTATCGGTGCCATCATGGTGGGCATGACTCTGGTCTCCCTGCCGCTCATGGACCGCACTGGCCGCCGCACCCTCCACCTCTATGGGCTCGGCGGGATGTTCATATTTTCCATTTTCATCACCATCTCCTTCTTAATCAAGGTGTGTCTTAAATTATACCGAATTACTCGTATTAATTGAGGAGAGTGCGCAAGAGCAGATAGTTTCAAAAATCCAATGATAAAATCCTTTCTAATGGATAAGTTTATCTCGACAAAAAGACGCTCGACACTATTAATCGCAATGCCTGAAGAAACAGCAATTTTGAAACAAGTAATCAAAATGTTAGCTTGCGATAAAGGAGGATGTTCTCACATTAATAAAGACAGTACAATTAATGTACGCGTTATAAATGAGTTTAATTTTAAGTACTAAATAAGCAAGTGGGCTAGAGTTTCATCGACAACGCTCTTTTAGTAAAAATACAATATATATATTACTCTTTTAGTGACTTATATTTTATAAAATCCGTTCAATATATCATGAAAAACTGGCTCAATGCATTCCTTGATTGACATGTTCAATTCACAGATACGAATTCGAGAATCTTTTCTCAATGTTCAATAGTCATTCAAGGAATGGTTTTACTGCTTACGCACGCTTCTACATCGCTTTCACGAAATTCATTATTTTCTAACCTGAATTTTTTACATAATTCTAACAGCTTCAGTTCAATGTAGATTTGCTACCTTCACCCCAAAACCGTCGCTTGAACTGTCCTAACGTAAACCAATTTTAAAGCTACAGTCATGCATTCTTTCGTCATTTTTACTCTTTCTACTAGCATGCCTATAATCTATTTCGATTTTGTTTCCTACTTCACCAAATTAATTTGCTGCAGCGGCTGGTTTTGCTCTCAGTACTCATTTAACCTGAGAGTGAGATCATACGTTGCTTCGCTCTAATCACCCCCCCCCCCCCCAAATACGACTTTCCCGTTTCCGTAACCGGACTCTCACTAGGAAAGTGTTGTATATAAAATGGAATAAATCCTCAAATATAAATGTTAGGTACATCACTCACATAGCACTGGACACTTTTTTGTTTAACACCAACATGATGGTGATACAGATAAACAATCACGAGAGGCTCTGACGCACGCGTATTTGAAAAAAAAATTATCACACAAACACTGCTCAGACGCAGGATGGCACTTTCACTAGCGATAGACGAAGGAACACTTCGCTGGGCACTCAGAAACACTCCACTGTATGGAGAGACGGACACACAGACTGACAAGTGTGTGATGTGCATTTATGTTTGCGGTTTATTTCTCCGGTCGGTGATGGGAAAGAATGTCATTTCTATCGCCTGATAGGAGTTTTTTGGGTATGTGCAGGAAATGATCGACTGGATGAGCTACCTATCTGTGGTGTCGACGCTCAGCTTCGTGGTGTTCTTTGCGGTGGGCCCGGGTTCTATTCCGTGGCTGATTACGGCGGAACTGTTCTCTCAGGGGCCACGCCCTAGCGCGATGGCTATCGCTGTGCTGGTCAATTGGATGGCCAATTTTGTAGTTGGGATCGGCTTTCCAAGCATGAAGGTAAGCTTAAGAACATTCTTCTGCAAAAGTTCTATACGAATAATAGATTGCCCCGTATTGTTTGAGCCTCAGAGAGAACGTCATGCCGTCGCTTTGAGCATAGAACATATGAAGAAATTTTACTTGTATTCACTTTAGAATAAACATGACGATAATGGCAGATACGTAAATTTTGCTGATTCCTTGAACTAAACTAACTATCCTAATAAAACAACTTTTGATTCCAGGCACTGCTCGAGAATTATACATTCCTACCCTTCAGTGCATTCCTTGCAATATTTTGGATATTTACGTATAAAAAGGTACCCGAAACAAAAAATAAGACCTTCGAAGAGATACTGGCACTATTCCGGAATTCGAACGGAAGGTAAGTCCAAGTGTATAAGTATATATAGTTTTTTTATATGTATGTCCTTTCATTCAGCACGTCATTTATCATCATACACACATTATATCCACATTGTATCACGGCGCACGTAAATATGTACCAACATAATCACAAACCATCATTACCATGAGCACGCGTAGCACTAAAAATTACGATTCAGTTCGAGAATAGTGAATATTGGCAAATTTAAAAACATCACGACTACTTGCGGAGTTTCTTTTTACCGACTTGAAAAAGGAGGTTTCTCAATTCGACCGTATATATTTTTTTGTAGAACTAATTGGATTTTAAAGTCACGGGGATGGTATCGACATTTAATTTTCTGTCGATTTCAGATGATAAAGATACGCAATATTTTCTCATTTCCTTCTAATGTTTTTGTTTGATAATTATTTGAGACACGCTTTCCAAGGGGCTAGTAAAAGTGTTGGATCATTAAGGGTTACTATTATTAAATTATTCGATCTTTTCGGTGTAGCTCAATCAAAATTCAACCTTATTCCAAATCAGCGGTCGGTATGAGTAATATTGTGGGTGCAGGGACAGTTTCCGCGACAGCAGGCTCTACGGCAGCATGATGAACTGCGTGAATGCACTCGAGCAGCAACTACCACCGCCGCCACCCGCGCCCGCCGATGAAAAACACGACTCCTGTGAGTACCCACGCTACACTTCATGCAAACATACAACAACAATCATCCTATCACTGTTTTATCTTTCTTTTTCAATGATTACAACACTCAAGCTCACTTCCAATTCAGCTTACCACCAAAAACATCCAAGTTTTTATGCCAGGTAGCAGTACTTCCAAGCGGCAGAGGAATTTTACGTGATTTTGTATATAATTTATTTTCATGATAACAGCAAAATTGTAGCCATGTTATGACCGTTGCAATTTTTCTACCAGACAGTAATCGACATGCGACACATACATTAAACGTGAGCGTATATTATATTATTATGTACACAGCTTCAGTCATTCCATTTAAAGCTTTAAAGCAGCTTATCACAGGTGAAATGTTAGCTTTTGGTCATTTGTATAATATTATAGATACCTGGATACATGGACTTGTGTATCGATATATCATCAATATATTAAAAAAATGTGTTTAAAAGGACAAAATACGATCCACACTCAAGTATATTTAAATGTATACGTAATAATAATGATCCAAGTAATAGGATACATTAAGATATTTAAGAAGTTCTGGGTGTTGAAATAGTTAATTCTTAGCATCTATATTATTATAAGTAAGTACATATATGCTAAAACCCTTCATCCAAATCAATAGTGGTGAAACATCAAACAGAACTGTCACCACTATCATCAAACGGAACTCTAAATATTTCTGCCAAAGATCTTTCAAACATTACATAATAAATATAATTATTCTTGGTGTTCCGCTCTCGATATGAAATTCAAAAAAAAATTGTGCTCTACACGTTTGTCAGTATGAGGTCTACACTGAGTCTAAACTATGATTAGTTTTAAAGAAGAATCTCGAATGTTGAATTAAGAAGGTTCTATTGGTGTTCCAGTATCGGAACAGTCGTCGGGCGGGGGGGAGGGAGGCCGGCCTCCGCCGCCACTTCCCCCGCCGCGGTTCCCTGCTCCAGGCAATGTCTGACAATGGGAGACCTCCTCCCGCGCGCCTCTTGTCGCGCCCCTCAAGGCCGCTGCCAACTTCTTGTTTCATGGACTCAAGCGCCAAACCGCCGGCCGTACTATCACTACCACACAACAAATGTTCTAAATCGATGTGATTAGGTTAAAACGAAAATAGTATATAAGTCACGGCGTAAAATTAACAAATAGTTCTTTAGTCGTCATTTTATGACATAATTTACGATGCATAGGTACCTTGTAAAGTACCATCGGTTTCTTGTACCCATTTTAATTAATCTTCGTGAAATTTTATTAAAATGAGTAATGGAGATATGAATTCGACTCGGACGCTGGTAACTTTACAGTTTACAGATAAAGCTTCAAATATATTAAAACATTACTGATAGGTATGTTCGGAGTCGAGGAATATTCGTAATAAAAATAGTAGATTTTTAATGAGTACCTTCTAAGTTTAAGTCAAGCCAAGAAGTGAAATGATCTTCGACGCCATGGAATTACCGTATTGGTTGTATTGAACCGTGACGGTTGACACGCAACGTGTCCCGTGACAATCATAACATACCAACCAGCGTGTTGTGCGAACTAAATTATAAATGGGTACCAATTACCACGCCCTTGCCATTCACGTTGTAAATACATGAGGTCACATTGTTACGTTTATTTATATAGTTTATATGTTATTTGATTTTACCTATTTGTATTATCTTTATACTCATAAATAATATTGTTATAAATAATAAATTTGGGTCATATCTCAATGATGGCATTATAGATATATAAATTAGTTAATTGATATTGATTATATATAATACAGAAGAAGGATTCATTGCATTCGCGGGAATTGATTATAGAAAAATATATAATATAATATCATAGTATCCAAATGTTATTTAACGAAACACAATCGATTCCTAAACTTGTTTCGTTAATAAAGATTAGGAACTGAGCAGCATTTTGCTCTTCCTTCGTAGTTTATGAGAAGTAAGACACGATAGTTTTAATTGGATCGTTGGATCGCGTTACTGATAAATATACACTTGTGATGACTTTAAAGTAATGTCTAGCTTTTATCACAAGCCTTCCGCGCGTGTGTGGATATTTACACGAGGAATATCTGGCTACTAAACACACATAATACATATACTACACTCTTCTTTATACGTGGCACTAGGCCTAGAAGGCTACTACTTATTTTTATTATAATACCTAACATTGTGCATTAAAGTTGGTGTTAATATCCGTGCATGCGCAAGCTCCTATACGCCCCATAGGCAGATTGTTGAAGCATTGTAAGAACTTTTTAGTTAGCTGTGAGTAGCATCAACAGGGTTGTAGGTCGGTCCGTCCGTGCGAAGGACGCCGCTCAATGTAAGAATGTCCTTAGGCATGGCGCGGCCGCCCCTCACGGCCTAACTAGTTGTGTCTAGTGCCCACGACTCATATTACATACAGATCACCTGACTTCATAGACTACACAGACTCACTGAATCTACTTTTTAAAGGCTTAGATAGTAAGGCAAGGGACACTCCTGAATGTAATAATAAGTGCCGTCTGCCAGCAGCCGTAACAACGGATAATGTCTTTAGATAAATGTAATAACCGCTGGTTTTAGATGTCGACAAGTGTTCAGACAAAGAAATGGCGTGGTGGCACCATCAATTAGTAAAGCGTCAAAGTAGTAAATAAGTAACTTAAGGTTATATAATCATTAGAAGTTACTAAAACGTAAAAGATATAATTGTAACAACACAACTGTACAATCCTCAATTTATTGCGATCTATGGTTTATAATCTAAAGCGCGTCTGTCAGTGTACGTTTCGCCTTCATCGCCTAGTTACTAGACCCGTAGACCGATTAAAGATTTAATTGGCTGGAGAATTATAACCGTTCATCTGTCCGAAACAAGGGGCTTGGTGCGTGGACTTAGGTCGGTGGCCACTTACCAGAGGTAACTCGCAGTAAAGATACGTCAATACGTCAAATATTTTCTTTATCAATAAATTTAATAGCACCGCAATTGTCACGTGGTAAGCGAGATTAGGCGATGGGGTCGGTACAAGTTGACGGCATTAAACCAAAGTGAAGTTGGTACATATATTACTGTATTTCATTTCACGCGCAGTAGTGGTTACACACCAAAAAAAACCAAAAAAGTGGTGAAATTAGGTATTGATGTACCAATTCGCGCGCCATACTGACTACAAGCCATTCGGCAAATATTATAATTTATCTCGAACCTCTGCCTAACAATATAAAATGTCTTAGCTAATTTAATTTTATAAATAACGAATTTTATTAAGTATATATTGGTATTGGTCCTTAGCCAATGTTATATAATGTGGGATTATCTTATCCTTAACTCAACTTTCAAGTACAAATTATACTGTGTACTTATATTATTACTAAAGTACAATAATGTATGTACATTTATTCAGAGTTATCTAACGTTAGGTATGTAGCAAAATTATTAATTTATTAATATTTAATCAATTCGTGGTCGCAGCACAAAAATATGCACAATTGTATATATAATACGAGTTTATTATATATGTATTTGAAGTAAAGCGACGGACGTACGAGTAGTCGGATAGTCAACTGCCAATATTTATCTACCTAACTTTGTCGGTGCTCCAGACTGACTAGAAGTCTCTGTTTAATGATAAATACATCGCTAATGTTAGTGAATCAACAATAATCGATGAATAAGAATCAAGAACGTTAGATAACTTTGAAACTCTTGGTATTATAATGAATTGAACATGAACGCCAGTCAAATTAACTAACGTAGATTAACGCTGTAGAACCATATCAAATATTGTCGCTACATTTACTTTAAATTAAGTGAATTAAACAATACGTTTGTAATTGCACGCCGACACACGACAATGGCTTAACGTTTAATGTGAACTAAGATATTCTAAAACGAACTTTGAAGTACAATTTTTTGTCGAACTCTTTTGACGGATATGCTCGAAGGATCGGTATATATGTATATAATATGCTACCTCTATGCTATATGAGTGACCTTAGTGCTGTTAAGACCAATCTATTGATTGTGATTTGAAAATTAGATCGCTTGATCCTGTAAAATTACGATAATATGAAGTAACAATTTGTATGAGAAACTTTGACAAAATATCGATTGCAATAATGTAGTAACGATCTATGCTAAATAAGTTTTTATTAAGCTGTTACATCGCAAAAATCAGTCAAATTTGAGCAATTCCAATTGATTTGCTCAAGTTAGGACCAAAATATTCGTTGGTTAAGTTGTAATGCTCAACTTTTAATTATTACATTACTTAATTGTGTATATAAGCATGATCATAAATATGTATACGTAGAGAACATATGTGGAAATCTACTCTCCAGTAGAGTCGTCGCGAGTCAACCGAAAGCTTTGTAAATCTACATATTGTTGCACACCCATATCAGCTAAGACCACCATGTATACACATTAATTACGTGTATGAGTAAACATATTTACGACCGTGGCTATAACACAATTAGGACGATAGAAATGTAATTGATTTATAATAACTTTAATTGCGTTGACTTTGACTGATTCATCAAAAATACATGTGTCAATAAATCCTGGCTACGCATGTACGGTGTCGGCATTCGTTTGCGTTCGCTAAACATAATATTAATTTCAGCTCGTAGTAATTTTATCCGAGAGGTGATAATATTCGATGTTGATTTAACGTATTTTCATTAAGTACGATCCCGGTTAACGCACATTGTCGCCGACTTTGGATTCACTGACTGACGAGAATGCTTCTACCACGAGGTTCGCTTTGATAGTCGCTGGCCAGTTAACGCTACGCTACTACTAACTGACAATAAATTATACAGAATTCAGTTCCAATTATACACCGCTTGGTGCGGTTTTTATCAATTTTCCATACAATTTCACGTTAGCTAGAATCGTGACAGTTGTACTGATGGCAAAGTCATCATATTTTTTTATATACGCCGTTAAAACTGTAACGAGATAACGGGTTAATTCTCATGTACACGATGCGTTAAAAGCCAAACACCCAGCCGCGTCTATTTACTTAACAGATCACACGGAATCGTGGATCGCTTCAATAAAATAATACGTCTGATGTAAATATGTTGGTAGTTTTGCATTATAACACAATGTCACGTGAGCAATAATATAGAGCATCACTGAAACAAATTCTAAATGTATGATAAATAATGTAAACATAATTTATTATTAATTAGTGGACACACAGAGTTATGTTCGCTGTTACGAATTAAGATATAGAGGAGTTGATATAACACGCATGTCTAGGCAAAGATGGTGGCGTAACAAGTTATATTTGGGGGGTAAGTGAGATCCAGTGTGATCCCGCCGTGCCGGACAAACAAGCTAACCACGACTGGCGATCCTAGCATGGCCCGCCCTCGTGTATAACATTATATGGCCGAGTAAAGAAGATATTCTTGAATGTGAGAAGTCCTTTCAACATGAAAACAAAAGTATTGCATTGCAGATCACAAATTGTTGAATGTTAGGCCTGTAGGTAGCTATGTCGGTATTGACTCCTACTTTGGGAGGTAGAGTGAATACGGGTATAGTTTGCTTGTTTAACTGCGGCGGTCGGGCCGGCACACGCACGGACGGACGCACAGCGCTGAGGACGCATCTGCCTACTCTCCACCGAGCCCCTACATGGGAACGATCGTTCCTCAATGGTGAACTCCGTACTTGTATCAATGGAACTTGGCAAATTTTATTGGAACTACTTGTTATAAAAACGTAAAAATACAAAATGTGTTTTAATTTACGCATCCCCAACCTATCCCTACTTCCCTACATTTTTATATTATAAATGCGAAAGCAACTCTGTCTGTCTGTCTGTTACCTTTTCAGGAACCGATTTAAATGAAATTTGGTACAGAATTTTTCTAGAACTTAAGGCAGGACAAAGGCTACTTTTTAATGCAATAAAGGGTTGTAAGGGGTAAAAATAGGGGATGAAAGTTTGTATGGAAGTTTCGTCACTTTTGAAGCTACAAGCTTGAAACTTATTTTTAGGCTCTTGCTTACATATACATTAATATGAAATTTAAAATTAGTAACAGTTTTACCCTTCAGGGGGCAAAATAAAAATAGGGGATGAAAAATTAAATATGCTTCTCAGTGTCACTGTTCGACGCGGCCGAAGTCGCGGGGAGAGCTAGTTACCTTATAAGTTAAGTTAAGAAATTCTAATTTGTTGCTGCCCAACTGGGGCAGGACCTCCACCTTATTAAATCCCCAAATCGAACTCTCTTATCGAAGAAGTCAAATAACAAAAATGGTTGTGTTGTGTTCCTGCGCGAATGGGTTTCCAATAATAAGTTCCTTGAGGAGGGAGGAGGTTGTTAATGTGTGGGCAGCAGAGTAATAGTCCCATTATGCTGCCAACACAGTATAACTCTCCGAACACAGAGTGGCAACGCGCAAGTACTTCGGTATCGTGAGCGTAAATAGGCTACGGTAACCGCTTCCCACCAGGCCACCTGTTTTTTACCACATGAGTGGCAAACAAGCATATGGCCCACCATATGGTTGTAAACAGGAACAAAAAAAATTATCACAGAACCTACCAACCTTAATTGCAATCTATCAACGGTTTGAAAGATATCCTTCCGAAGAGATCCTCCATGACTCCCTATAAGAGATCTACCTTATTCAAAGTAATACTGTACATCAATTGTCATGATGATATATATTTATATCAGTTAACTAGTTTACGAACCAGTCACATACACAACTGTATTGTTCATCTGTATATAAAAAGAACTTTTTGCTTTTCCCGTTGTGACAGTATTCAAAAATATATTTTATCTACATATAAATTACGTGTCACGTTGTTTGACCGCAATGGGCTCCTAACTTTCTTAAGCGATTTCAATCAAATTTGCACACCATGTGCAGTTTGATCCAACTTAAAAGATAGGACAGCCAAAATCACAATTGGACCCGATAGGTGGCGCTGCGATCGTGTTTCAGGAAGTTCCCCCGGGCGAAGCTGGGCGGGACAGCTAGTATATATATGTATTCATAATGAATGAAGCGCCTTAATCATCCGTGCGTGACCAAAATGAGCGTAATGTGTTGTGTTTAAGCCTAATAAAAAGGTTAAGATAGATAGGGAAAGTAAACAATAAATAGGGAAAAGGGTAGAAAGAAAAATAAAAATAACTATCTAATAAACAATTTATTAATATAATTCGGTTAAATTAAATACACTTAATTAGAACATTTGCATAGATTTATAATATTTCCCATAAAAAATGAGCATGTCTTATTTATTATATGATAAATACACAAATTTTGAACTAAACACAGTATTCCAATTGGGTTAACAAAACATAATAGCCGATTTGAGATAAGAATATATTTAGTTTGTATAAATAATCTAAAAATATATGTTATTTACACATATAAAAATAAACAACGTGTAGTAATATGTATGTTTCCGTTATTAATTTCAGAAGCGCTTCCGCCGCCGCGGCCTCTTCAGGGAGGCTAAACGTCCCTCGTAGGATTATGTCACACGGAGATTAAAATATCAGGGAATGTGTGGAGGCATGATTTAAAATTTTTGTTACATGTTTATATTATAAGGAAATAATTCAAAGCATCCGAAAGCTATGCTCAGACATGCCTCAAAAAACCTAAAATCCTAATTTCCCTGCGACATTCATAAATCCGTTGTCACCAGAATGTACAATCAAAAGTTTATATATTGCCGAATGGTTTGTTATTATACCCAAATATTTGGGTCGATAAGAAGAGCTGCCCAAATTGTAAGACCCGAAGGACTTCTTGTAATGCATTATCATCAATAGCAAATAACTTAACTAAACAAGAAATCATGTCAAACATAACGGAATGTCGTATTCAATATATCCTAGAAACACGTCAAGCTCGTGATGTAGAAAATCCTAACGCTGCGATTTTGCTCGGAAGTCATATTATACAGCCCCGGATCTTGAAGATTTTCGAGGCGGAGCAAGAAAAAAATTCCTGCCCCTTACCCTTATGGTCACCATCATTTCAGACAATGAACAGCGACTGGTGGAGATAGGCCTCTTGGAAAGAACGCCACAAGGACCGGTGGAATGCTGCACATTGTGTGTCAAACCTATTTCGAAGTAGATTGGTATTGTTCTATGGTCGCAGTGGTCAATGTTGCGTTAACAATGAATTGTGTATTCGTGTTCAAAGTTTAAATTTCTCGCACCTTTGAATTTGACACCAGTGTCCCAGCTTGCCAATAGATCCGGGGCTGACTATATAAATATACAGTAAGGCAACCGACACCGACACCGACAAAAAAGAGGTTGTATTTAAGAAAATAATTTGTATACCTCGTCAACTCACTTTGTGAGACTACTGGAGCGTGTATCTATGGTTGCCGAGCGTAAAGTAAAGGTTTATCATTAAAAAAAAAAGTCACAACATATTGTACATCAACTACAACTACATATACACACTGATGTACATACGACATACACATACATACTTACTGCTTGTAAGTACTCTACTTCTCTTCCAATTCCTTAAAGTGTGCTTTCAGCTGTTTCGTATAATTGTCAATTCTATACGCACTCACTTCAAACTTGGACACTTCACTATCGATAATGTCAATCTGCATAAGTAGCGGCTTGATTTGTTGGTTATCTGTGGAAGAAGACATGCACAGTCATAGCGGACACAACTACACATTTATTAAAACTACATTTTATTTTGTAACTACAGTTCCATCTTCTTCAAATGTTGGCGCCTCGGCAAGTTACGTAATAGTAAGTTGGAAAAATTGCTTACAGTCCCCCTTGGTGGTAAGCGGTTGCCCAAATTTACGTACTTTTGCAGCACCAGGGATAACTAATTCTGGCCCAGCTGAAACCACTTCACATCCTCGTTGAAGAACCCTGGTTCCCTAGGGAGATTCATAGCAGGGTGTTCACTCCACAGACTGAGCGTCTGCGGAAGAAAACTATCCCGAAACCGTACAGTGCAAAGCACGTTTGGGTCGACTTTTTCCAGAATTCCCCGTAGATAGCGAAAAGTGCATTGATGGAAAATAGTTGTAGCCATCATGACAATCAATTTGTCAAACACAATTCTGCTGAATTATGCGTCGTCATACGTCGAGTTGATGACTTGAAGGTATCACTGTTGTAGCCTACCACTGTTGTCAATCTCAGAGACTACATAAGCAATCAAATTCGAATTTGGGACATATATATTAATCGGTGTGTGGGTGTGTGGGTGTGTGGGTATTATAATCGGCTTAATACCTAACGTATATATGTCAAATTAATCTATTATGAAGTGCTGATTAAACTGATTAAATATAATATAATGAAAATGCTAACGATTTAAAACATTATTTAAAATATTTGTCCCAAATAAGTATTATTTAGATCAATTCAGGTATACTACTACTCTCACAAATAGGAAGGTTTCATGCAGCTTTATTACAATATTCGAAACATGCTGACAAAACAAACACTTACTATATATAGAATAAAGATAGGGAAAATTTTAAACTATTGTTTGTGTAAAACTCCCCATACCATACCCAGTAATGGTGACATCGACTGATATTATAGTTTCTAAGAACGAGAAAACGAACTGATAACATTATCGAGATAATCTTATCAGTTCGTTTTCTCGTTCTAGCACATGCATAACTAGACAAACACTACTCGCGCCTCGGCGTTGAGGATATCGATCATGGAGGAAGTGCCCGTGCACCCTACACGTAGGGTTACCAACTATACTTAATAAAACGCATCCTGATCAATATTTGGTGTATATACTTTTGCATGTAAATTAACTTTTATTTCGACACTGAACGCAATTGAATATTTAAACAAAAACTACGGAACAAAACCGATTGATGTCATGTCATAGGAAAAATTTATTAATTTTAATTCTTTTTTTTAAAGTTGGCAGCCCTACACGGGTACCCGGGCAGTTCATAGTGTAAATTGACATTTAGAACAGTTTTTTTGAGTTTTCCTGTAAATAAGACACCTGGCGTGGATTTGATACGAGCCTTGTGTGGCTGTACTGTGGTTTCTACACCACGAGCTTTGCCATGACGAAAAACAATGTGAATGAAAACCAAGGAATAAAAACTACGAGGCAGACACCTGAAGAAATTGCAACGCACGTGTGATAATCACAAACGAAATGTGGGTGTAATTACACCTATGTCCACACATTCGGAGACCAATAGGAATGCGGATATATGTACATATAGATATGATAATCTATAAATACCGAAGAGTTTAATTTAAAAGCCGTGGTGGCCGTGTGGTTCGCGTAGTTGCCTGCGACACAGAGATCGCAAGTTCGAATCCCGACTGTACCAATGAGTTTTTCTGAACTTAAGTACAGTGATTAGTCACTCCACGAGCTTTAAGGTGAAGGAAAACATTGAGAGGAAACCTGCATACGTCTGAGAAGCAATTCAAAGGCGTTTGTATAGTCGTGCTTGAGTAACGGCGATGGACTCGCCATCTGTCACGTTGGCACCTAAAATATAAAACTAAAATATATCTCTGGCGGAAAGTGGATGTGTGGATACTACCTATATACCTCTGTCTACCCCTTCGGGGACCCTTGTGGGAAGGCGTGAAGATATATATTATAGTTTAATTTAATATTTTCCTTTTAACCGAAGAAAATTTATCATATAAACATATGCACTGAATCCTAATGTATAATAGTATTGGCCAAAAATAAATTAGCAGGATGCGACGCTGCATAACTTGTATGGACTCAGAAATGCGGCGAGTAGCACGTACAAAAGTAATTAAACGGTTGAACGGTTCAACTGTGCCGATCAATATGCGCAGGTAAGTATGCCCCGAACCCCACTGCATATAAATACATACAACTACTACATACAAATAATGGAGTAATTCAAGCGAGGTCATAACGGGTTTCCCGTTCGAATTTGCACTGCCCGACTGGAGAGGGACCTCCACCTTATAGAAGTCCGTAGCCAAACAACACAGTTGTTTTGTGTTGTGTTCCTGCGCGATGAATAAGGTTTTCAATTATGAGCTCCTTAGGGAGGGGGAGGAATGTTGCCAACGCAGTAACTCTCCGAACACAGTGGCAACTCGCAAGTTATATTTCCGTATCGCGCGCGTATATAGGCTACGGTAACCGCTTCCCATCAGGTGGGCCGTATTTTTGTTTGGCACTCTAGTTATATACTATAAGCAAAGTAATTTTTAAAACTTCAAGACCTAACCGACCATCAAGCCTACTCAAAAACTACTAGAACAAAGGACTATATTAAAATTTCACCTTTTCTTAATTAACCGACTTCCTAGCACACATCATTCATATGAATATGTATTTGGCTAAAAACCAGTACTTAAGAGAGAGAAAAAGAATTACTACTTCTTTATTAATAGTGTAATGCGAAATACTCCAATGGTTCATATTACGTAACGAGAATCTTATTTTGTTTTCAATTCTAATTGTTATTTGTCACTACAAATTGATTTTGCGTTTTGAAAAATCTTTCTTTCTTTTCTTTTTTGCTTTAAATTGGAGTTTAATGTTGAGAACTAAAGACGGACCGAACCGAAATATAAACGACCTACATGCAACAAGGGCCTGGTAAACCTTCAAATTCGATGATATATAAATATGATAAATTTAAAAAAGCTAAAGTCACTCACACAAGTCATTATACTCATTCAGTGTTTTGTGCAAGTTCACTGCGAGGTTCCGGAGATCGCCGTATTTCGTGATGGCCAGCCTGTTGATCTCTTCGAGCAGGTTGTAGTGGTCCTGGAAAAGTAAACTCTTCCTTAAGGTATTTAAGATCATATTTTTTGTTTACCTTATTGCCAAAATGCATATTACAGAATAGTGCTACCAAACCAATAAGCTATGAATAATTTTCTATTTCAACTTTCTACATATCTATATAACTTCTATCTATCCTATGGATGTGCCCAAAACTAGTTTCATTTGGAAGGCATCATGTTGACGGCTTTACCGACATGGTTTGGACTCACAATTGCACTCGATAGGTGGCGCTGCCAACGCCTTCCTGTTTTCGTATCCCACGTCAGTATTACATAATATTATTATTATTGACAAACCAAGCAAAGCTCATTAACAAACCTAATCTGATACATGTGAAAGAGGTCTACTAGTCTATACGACTGAATCTCTACTCTGTCTGCTTACCCCGCGAGGGATTCGGCATTATAATATGAGTATGTATGTACTTATACATATGTATCTAGTACATTAAGATTCATGCATAGTTACCTGACCAACAGTCATCTCCCCCTGTAAATAGTCGTTAGTGCTTTTAAACAGCTGTGTTGCAAGACGACTGATGACTGGATCATGAGGATCCAGCACTTCAAAACTTGAACAGCTTGGAGACATTTGTAAATCTGGAATTTAAAGATCACCTCATTAAATTTTTTATGGTTCGAAAATACATACATTCTTCTACTGACGATCAACCTTATCTACATAATTTCTTCGGCCTATACAATCTCAGTCTCATTAACACTAGCCGCTAAGGATCTCATTGCAATTTGATCAAAATTTATCATGTTGTATACAATATCAAAAGGTGATTGCTGTAAAACTATTCTTACTAGATCACCATGTTTGCATGTATTATCAGTAATTATTGAACTATAACTGCTGGTATATTGAAAATTTGGTTCATTACCATTGATCGAATGGTACCCGTTCCAACTTCAGAAGATTATATATAGAACTGCTTCAGTAAAAGCCAAGGTTTCCAGACCTCTGCTTGGTTGTGCTAGCATAGGCAGGCTTCTGTCCCTCATGTTAGGGAACGTACCCATACTACGTGACCCGTTTAGGGGGGGGAGTGGAGTCTTTAAAATACTACGGTCAGTCACAAGAGCGGGGGGGTGTGGATCAGGTCTTTGTCACGTAGTCGATTTTAGTGAGAGAAATCTCGTATTTTTTCAACCTATATTCGAATGTAGCGCGCAGTGTTTATGCCGAGACGTCAGCTGACTGATATAATTCACTAGTAATTTAAGTATGCATGCAGTCTTATGCAATAAAGACGAGTATGAGCCAAATTTTTTTTTTTCAATTTTTGCCTGTGAAATTATTAAAAATCATAATTATGAATTACTACGTGAAAACTAAAGGGGGAGAGGGGGGGTCTTGGCATATACTACGAGTGGTCACCGAGGGGAGGGAGGGGTCGAAAAAACTAAAAAAATAGGTCACGTAGTATGGGTACGTTCCCTTAGCACAGGCCCATAATCTAACAGGTCAGTAACAAATGAATTATTATTTTGTTATTTAGAATCATGGTGCCAGAGTAGTTTTTGAATCCTGACTGTACCAGAAAGTTTTTCTGAAGTAAAGTGAATAATCACACCACAAGCTTTATGGTGAAGGAAAACTACGAGAGGAAACCTCCATTAAAGAATTAATTTTTAATGCTTAAGACATCGCGCACGATTATCTCGCCATTTATGACAGATTGCCATCTAAAGTATCTCTGACAAAAAGAGGGTGTGGAAATACCTCTGCCCTCCTCTTCAGGAACCCTCATTGGGAGGCACCAATATATCTATACTACAAACAGACCTTAATACATACATACATACATATAATCACGCCTCTTTCCCGTAGGGGTAGGCAGAGACCAGTTCTTTCCACTTGCTACGATCCTTACATACTTCTTTCGCTTCGTCCACTTTCATTATTCTCTTCATACATGCTCTTCGGTTTTGGGTACTCTTGACCTGACCTTTCTTCAAGACGTCCCTAATTTGGTCTAGAAACGTCCGTCTAGGTCTACCCCTTCCAACACTTTCATTCACACTCGCCTTATACACTTTCTTCGTCAATCGTTCTTCATTCATTCTCTCGACATGGCCAATTCCGCATACCTTTCTCAATTTTTGTCACTACATCTTCTTTCAGACCTTAATAGTTTAAGAATATAAAATAAAAATATAAGAATGCAAAATCGATCCGAAAGATTTCTCTGGGAAGCCCAATGTGGATTTTGCTCTCTTGGGATTTTTTAGGAAGAGGATGTATGAATCAAACCGTGTCACTTCGCGTAATCCGAAGCAATTAACCAGTAAGTTTTCTGTGCTTTTATCAACTTAGAGGAGGCATTTGGTAGAGTTGTACGAAAGGAACTCTGGAATGGGTTGCCTGGAGTGAGCAGTTCCCTACAACATGCCGTGAAATCACTATACAATAAATAGCAGGGTGTCTGTTAGGGTCAAGGGTGAGAAGTCACTCCGTTTTGATGTGAAGATGGGACTCAAACATTGGTGTGTCTCTGCCTAGCTGTTAATTTTATATCTAGATACCTGTCTAAGATTAGTAAAAAGCAATGGATGTAGTGAGTGAGAATGGGAAACTCAGTGGTTAAAGTTTGCTAGCGTCTGACAGAACCTTAGGTTCTGGTCTTTGAAAGAGATGAACAAGTGACTTAGTGTGTTATATCAGTAAATGGGCAAATTCTAGAGCAAGTGAATAAATTTCTAAATCTAGGAAGCATGTTCACACAAGATGGAAAGTATGAAAAAGATATTGAAAGAAGGATAACTTATTTATAACTGCCATGATGGGCAGTAAAATTCAGAGCAATAATGCTCAAGATGCTGTCAGATAGCATGATAGAATATGTCTGAAGAAGCATGAAAATAGCATAACAGCAATTAAGATGTGATCTCTTTGTAAAATGGAGTAATGATTTCAGTTCAAATCCACAATGAAGAGATTTGCAAAACAACTGACATGAATGAGGGTGTAGAGGTGTAGAGAGGATGACATTGTACAGGTGAAGAAAGGCATGTTACGTTGGTTTGGACTGGACATATAGAAAGGATGAGTTAAGAA
This sequence comes from Drepana falcataria, assembly GCA_945859725.1. Classification (NCBI taxonomy): domain Eukaryota; kingdom Metazoa; phylum Arthropoda; class Insecta; order Lepidoptera; family Drepanidae; genus Drepana; species Drepana falcataria. The sequence goes on from OX243921.1 coordinate 10,539,340, forward strand.
AGATTGACGAAACAGATTTACTAAGCAAAGGTGTGTGCAAGAAGAGGCAAAGAAACGCCAATACTCTCCAAATAACTAGATCAAATTAATCAGACACTGAAGGACAGAAATGTCATGAGTACTCAAAACCGACGGACATGTATGAAGAGACTGACTGACTGAATGAATGAAGATATGTAAGTCTAGGCAGAACTGGTGCTCAATTCTCTCTACCTACCCCATTATAGACTTGGCTTGATATGATATGTATGTATGTATGTAAATATTAAATAAAAATAATTATTGATTTTATATCATTGTTACTTTATTAACATCTGTTCCTACTATAATGCAGCATCATGAAAGTTTCCATACAAATTGCACGGATACAAAAAAAGTTAGAAGTGACCTTTTCCACCAGAGTAAAAGTGTAAAAATTGCAGTGTTACTATCAGTGACATAGTGGGTTGCAGCTGGTACATAATCTAATTGAATGGAGTAGATCAAGAAATGTGTAATAATTAATTACATGTAAGAAACCTTTTGACTTATTTATTACAGGGTTCTTGTTACACCTGCAGATCTACAACAAATTGTATTTTTACCCATTTTGAGGCTAATCATATAACTTACAAATAATCCCATTTTTCCCCCATTGTATATATATTTCATAACAACCTTATCACTAAAATATTATAGAAAAAAAGCAATGTTAATTTGAAAAAGGTATTTTTATCTGCTTTTCCTAAATCAATAACTAAGAAACTGGGTGTACGCCAGGCTGTTAATTCTAGGCAATTATAAAGTAAAAATTACACAACAAGTACACCACCGCTTGCACCAGTACCCATGATCATCATTATATGCTACATATTATAAAACACAGACTGGGATGGATGATATTTTTTCGTCGGATCAATACTATCTATTAAGTCCATGCACTAGCATTTTACCTGTTGATTTCATAATTCCCCAGTTTTCTACTACATATTACGTTTGCTTACCTTTGTTTTGTCCATCCTTGGTCCATTTATCAATATCTTCCTCAGACATTTTATTTTATTAAAAATAATTAAATTGGAAAATTCTTGACACAAGAGCACAAAACCACAAACTAAATGAAATCATAACACAGACTAGATCACTTCTACAGTCTTCGATCCGTAGACCATAGATACACATATTCTTGCTGACCATTGAACAATATAACTAACTTAAACAAAACACTTTCGACAATCGAGAGTAGGGATTAGAGCAGGTTGAAGTAGAGAATTAAATTTTTAAAGGATTTCAAAATTATTTTAGCACATTATAATATTCCTGCATTTTACTGCTGTGTTATAGTACACCTTCCAACCAAACAATAGTATCCTTCAAGGCTTACCACAAGGGTCGCGAAAGGGGTAAGCAGAGGTGTGTAGATAGTACCCACATAGCCACTTATCGCCAGAGATATATTTTACTCAAGAATAAAACAATTCAAAGTCGAGTATTTCGTCTCAAACGTATGCAGGTTTTTTCGATATTTGCCTTCACCATAATGCTCGTGGTGTGACTAATCACTGTATGTGTTTATTGGTTTTGACGGGATTCGAACTTGCAAGTAGTTGCCTCCATCCAACGCAAAGGCATGCAGGCAACTACTCAAACCACGGCTCTACTATCAATATTATCTCATAACGCTGAGCAATTAATATTTAGTCAGAATATGATCTTTACAATATTTATGTTGATGTACCGTATGTAATCATAGTGTTAGGTAGTAGTGATATTATGCTCTTTGGTCACTACTGTCGCCAGCGTGGAAATCCAGATTTCCAGAACGTTTATCCATTCGATTCGACTCTACGAACGGACGAACGGTTTTGATCCGTCGTGACGGTTAGGTCAGTCAGTCAGACAGAGCAGTCAGTCAGTTAGATGACGTTCGCGTTAATTCTACCTATTCGTTCATTTACATAGGAACTTGCCTAAATAAAAATGGATCACTTTCATGTGCTAGTGAAATTAAAATCTGTCTTGGGTTTTTATGTGTTGGTGCTTTGTTTCCTCCAGCATACAAACGGTAAGTGCGCTTCATCCCACGTACTTAGGCTGGTATGTAACCCACCGAATCACAACAATGAAAATATACAAGTACATACTTAGTTTTTGCATGTTAAATAAAAAATCTTCAAATAGAATTACTTTTTGCATGATCAATAAAATGTCTTCCAATGTAATTGCGTGCCAGGTTATTTAGCTGTGTTTTTTTTCATACAACAGTATTTCAAGACTAATAGGCTCTTGCTAATTACCATCGTAATTTATAGTCAGTAGGTCACGTCTTTGTCATTTGGCGAAAAAAACTTCCTTCAAACAACAAAAGATGGTAAACACAATAAGTAAATAAAACCCAGTTTTAAATTGGTTTTAACACCTTCATACAGCTTGTTCCACAAAGCGGACTTATATTTAAACCTAGTTTTTCTGTGGTGTTATTTTTAATTATGGTTTTAAAGTCTAATTTCCCTGACAATGGCTTTGTCTCACATTTATAATAGTGCTGTTTAATTTTCCTATATCACTATGTTATCAGTGTGTTTTGTACTTTAAGATAAAAAACACTTAATGACAATAAAAGAAATGTTAAAATCAATATTTGTAGTAGGGTCCATACAATGTCTACACAAAAGAGAATGATGTCAACCTTGCTTTCATTTGCTTACTTTGGTAGTCCAAATCAAAAATTCCTATACACACCCTATTTTATTTATACTATAAAACAAGCATGGTGGTAGAGTGGTTTGAGTAGTCGCCTACAACATAAAGATTGCATGTATGAATCCCGACAGTACCAATGAGATTTTCTACACTTAAGTACATACAGTGATTAGTCACACCATAAACTTTACGCGATTTAAGGAAAACATCAAGAGGAAATCTGGGCATGTGAGATTTAATTGGAAAACAGCTTGTGCTTGAGTAATGGAGCTGGACTCGCCATCAGTCACATTGGCACCTAAAATATATCTCCTGGGGAAAGCGGCTGTGTTGGTACTACCAAAACATCTCTGCCTGACCTTTCAGGGACCTTGTGGAAAGATATGAACAATGAGACAAACTTTATCTATGCATACATTACCTGAGTAAGAATTTGCATAAAGGTTTCTTAGTCACTCATCTAACAAGAATGTGTGCAAAAATTTGTACATAATTTAGTAATAACCTTTGTGTAAAATTTTTGCACTAACATTCTGCAAATCTTAATAAACACATACTGTTAAACCCATTTTTGCTTTATGTTGAAATATTAACGAATTTACTGTCTTACTATCTACACTACCCTGTCTCTGCCTACCCTTTTAAGGACCCCTGTGCAAAGGTGTTAAGATATATATAGCACTCCATAAAAAAGGCACTATTTTGGCACTCCTTTCTCTCACACATGTCCTTCATGATTATGTTGAAATTAATATAAGGCACTTATCAATTGTCCTTTGCCACCATTTTTATAACCACAAATAGACTTTCTCGATCTCGATTAGACAATCTCACCAGTATTTATGTGCCCTTATAGTGCCAGTAGCCAGAGGTGTATAGGTAGTACCCACACACCCACTTTCCACCAGAGACATATATTAAGTGCTAATGTGGCAGATGGCGACTCCGTCGCCGTTACTCAAGCACGACTATACATACATACGCCTTTGAATTTTTCCTCAAGCATATGTAGGTTTCCTCTTTCCTATCAATGTTTTCTTTTTTCTTTCGATCAAGAGAAAAGAGCTTGTGGTCTGACTATCACTGTAGTTCAGTTCAGAAGAACTTATTGGTATAGTCAGGATTCGTACCTGCAATCTTGGTATTGCAGGGAACTACTCCAACCACTCGGCCACCACTCTTTGTTATCATATCACCTCAGAAGTCATAGTCAAGTATATATCATTAAACAAATATTTATGTATTTTTAATTAAATTTACTCAATCAATGAGTGTGCTAGTGTCTACTAATGTAACAAAACGCTATTTATACAATATAACTTATCACAATATTAAATTCCAATAAACAAAGAATTTGTTTGTAATGACAGTGATATGCCTACTGCCTACCATCAGCAATGCCTTGTCCTTGTTCTATGTTCCATTATTAGGGTTTAAAGAATTTATTTCTCATAAGAACATTACAAGAGTTCACTTAAAATGAGATATAAAAGAGTTACAATAATTATAATGTACATATTAACTTCTGACGTATTAGTATGATCTAGTTACAGTGTGCTTACAAATTTATTTATTGTTTGTGTTATCACATTCCTTCATTTCATTTGGCAATTTGTTATAAAGCTGTGCTCTATATCATCTAAGTAAATTTTGTTTATGTCATCTTTGTTTCCTTTGCGACATACCTTTTAAACCTTAATTATTATGGGCGTATAAAAGAAAAGAAGAAAGAGAAAGGTATGCTGAGTGATTTGGCCATGTCGAGAGAATGAGAGAAAGGTATGCTGAGATGGTTTGGCCATGTCGAGAGAATGAATGATGAACGATTGACGAAAAAAGTGTACAAGGCGAGTGTGGATGAAAGTGTTGGAAGGGGTAGGGTAGGGTAGACCTAGGCGGACGTTTCTAGACCAAATTAGGGACGTCTTGAAAAAAGGCCGGGTCAAGAGTACCCTAAACCGAAGAGCATGTATGAAGAGAATAATGAAAGTGGACGAAGCGAAAGAAGTATGTAAGGATCGTAGCAAGTGGAAAGAAGTGGTCTCTGTCTACGCCTACGGAAAAGAGGCGTGATTATATGATTGTATGTATGTACAAAAGATGAGTAAGACTTGCAAAGCCAATGTTATCGCGCTGCATGCCTCAGGTAAGTAATAAGCTCACCGGTTGGTCAGTTGGCACTACTGACATTTACTGCGGTTAATCGTTCATTGTCGCCACTATTATAGTACGACATACTTTTCTGAACAACTATACTACCATGTATATTCTATATATATATAGTTTAACACAGATGAAACCACGGGGTACATCTAGTATATAATACGCGCAGTCAAGTGTCACTATTCCCAGTGCCTATCCCCATGCCATATACAAATGGCCACCATTTAAACCCATTAGCTGGCATTAATTAGGTACAACCACAACAAATTAAAATTCGAGCAGGTTCTAAAATAGCACTTAATGTGGTTTGACCAGTTCACAAAATTTAAGTCACAAGTTACCAATCAAGTGAAAAAGTGCTCAACTAGCCCCCCCCTTCCCCCTTCGCACCGCACAGCAGTTGAGTAGTACATGCCATATCTGTACATATGTAATGTTGAAATGAATTCCTGCGACGTAATTCTTTTGTTTAACAACACAATAAACCTCAAAATAAGATCGGGTCAGCGCATATGCTAGCTAGTGCTACTTGCGGCTCTACAAGTTATATTGACATAGACTGATAATTATTAATATATACCAATATTAACCATATTGAAAGATTACTGTTTTTGTCAGAGACCTGACTATTTATTACTAAGCTCCTTGAAGGGGCAGACGTACTACACACTGAGTTAATTTTAGGTGGTAATGTACCATCGCCGTCGTTACACGTAGTATATTCAAGTCCTAGGATTACTTATCAAACTTATAAATTTACAGTAAAACGTGGCGTGATAAATCATTGTACTTCAACTACACTCCAGAGAGAAGCATTGGGAGGTAACAGTGCGGCGGGTTTTGAACCAGCAGTCTTAATTTTAAACTAAAACATCGGGCACATAATACACTTTGCTATTCTTTATTAGCTCTGGTTTTATTATATCAGGACTACATTTCAAAACTCAAACGGTCACAAATGAGTTTCCTGCCTCGGACGCTCAGCCCGTTCAGGTTTTGCCTAGAGCATGTAGCATTCTTCAAGAAGTGTGTAAAAAGATTCCTGCACGGTCGACGACGACCTATATATCCCCTTGGTGTGTCCAAGGAGACACAACCGCTTGCCAACAGGCATACCGCATGTTTGTTTGCCACCTTAGTGTTATAGTGCTTGAGGACTAGGTGGTAGTATAATATGCTAGTGGTGACAATTAGCGATTAACCGCAGTGTCTGCCAGTAGTGCCAACTGACCAACCGGCGAGTTTATTACTTACCTGAGGATGAACATATGTATATAGATATGAATATTACTGTTTTGCTCCCCCGAGTTATAGCCTATAGCAGCCTTCATCACGGCTAAACGGGCTGTCAATATAAAAAAAAAAATTTATAGATTTAATACGGCCACCGATCATACAGTTTTGTCGTAAGTAGTTAAATTTACTACCAACAACGTGACATAAGTTTGCGAAAACTGATATATCTATGTATAACGGGCTACAGAATTGTCTCGGCCTTAAAAATGCTAGGTTTTTTTTTTTTATACAAGAAGAGTGGCCAACAAGCATACGGCCCATCTGATGGGAAACTGTTACCGCAGCCTATTTACGCTCACGATACCGAAGTATCACTTGCGTGTTGCCACTCACGTGTTCAGAGAGTTATAGTGTGTTGGCAGCATAATGGGTTTAATCCCTCTGCTTCCAACACAATGTAACAATCCTCCCCCCTCCCCAAGGAGCACATTACTGGAAACCTTATTCACCGCGTAGGAACACAACACAAAAAATTGTGTTATTTGGCTACGGACTTCTATAAGGTGGAGGTCCTGCCCCAGTCGGGCAGCTCCGAATTCGAACGGGAAACCCGTTATGCCCTACCTCTCTTAAAAGGTAGGTCCGGAAACTATGGACGACAGCATTCACGAGTATTGTAATTACTGAAGCCACACTGATGCAGCCTCATTTGATCAGACACAATATATGTTAATTCTACTTATTACTAATAATATGAATTGTGACAGTCTGTGTCGATGTTTGTTCCTCTTTCACACAAAAACTATTAAACGAAATTATATTAAATTAAGTACTAGAAATAGATTATTAGCTCGATCGACAAATAGCGCGCGAGTGATATCCCTGGTGTTGCAAGCGCCCATAGGCGGCCGTAACCGCTTACCATCAGGCGGACCGCATGCTTGTTTGTCACCCATGTAGTATAAAATAAAGGATATGATATGAGAGGAAGTTCATGAAACAAAATCTACCAATGAATTCATATTTTACGCGGGTGGAACCGCGGGGCACAGTTAGAACTGTATTAAATTGTGTACAAGGTTACCTATATGTCCATACGATTCGCGACCGGTTTCTCATCGCTTCTGTACGTTTCCAATAATAATTTTGTCAGAAACCTGACTATGTTCTCCTTGTATGATTGGTTCAGCAAAATGACGTTGATGTTCAAAATTGGGTCCTTTTTATTTTGCACTTTGCGATAACATAGCACCTGTATCATCATATCTTAGTGTATAGAAATTAATAATATTGAAGTGTCTGTTTGTAATATCACAATTACCATTTTTCTAAATGCCTTTGGAAGTGTATACGATAGGTACTCATTACAAAAACACAATTTATTAAACTTTTGTCTGTCTGTTTGTGTCGGCAAAATTTCACCGGCTGCTAGCTAAACTTTACAAGAAGTCTTTAAGGCTATCAGACACTCAAGGAGGGCAACGTCAGGAGTTCTTTGAAACCGGCGTGTATGAAGAGTCTGATGAATGTAGACGAAGCGAAAGAGCGCTCTACTCTCTCTGCCTACCCCGTTAGGGACTCAGCGTGATGATATGTATGTATTTAGGAAAAAAAATATTTTTCATAATAATAAATAATAATAATATAATATTCATATATATGGATTTATCACTGTTAGCTACATCTAAACAGGTAATGTTGTTTGTATGTTTTTAGAAGCTTATCTCTGTTTGTCGAGTTCTCTTAACTGGCGAGCATGTATGAATAGATTAATTAATGTGGATAAAACTAAATAATAAGTCAAAATTATACATATATGGTGTCTGTAGTACTTAAAGGTTATGCCTAGTTATGGAACAGTTGGCTTTATGTGAAGGTTTATTTTTTAAAGTCCTGCGAACAAAGAAACTAGAATAAGTTGGGCAGCCCAGTTGGTCGGTAACATAATTGTACCTACCTGTCTGTCGTTACTCACAACAGTACATTTTAACCGAGTTCTTCATATATAATGTTGAAACGTAACATGCCTTTCTTCATCTTTACAATCACACCCTCAAAAGGCATGTTACGTTGGTTTGGACACATAGAAAGGATGAGTGAAGAAAGATTGACGAAACAGATATGCAAAGCAAAAGTGTGTGCAAGAAGAGGCAGAGGAAGGCCACGTTCCAACTGCCTGGATCAAATTGATCGGAAGCTCAAGGATGGGAACGTTGAGAGTACTCCAAACCGACGAGCATGTATGAAGAGACTGATGAATGTGGATGAAGCGAAAGAGGTATGTAAGTCTAGAGAGAACTGGCGCTCTATACTCTCTGCCTACCCCGTTAGGGACTTGGCGTGATGATATGTATGTATGTAATGTTGAAGTAATACCAAACCAATATTTACAAATTGTGTAACATTTTATTAGTTTCATGTCATCAACTATACTTATATTATTAATGCGAAAAAAATTGTGGTTTGTTTAAATTTTTCTTAACGAATCCTGATTAAATTTGTGAAGGAGATAAATTGTATCTTGGGGATGGACATAGGTTATATCTTTTATCTCAAAACATGATTTTGCAATAGTGAAAAGGGGGTTGAAAGTTTGTTTGGCCAATCCGTAGTTTCTGAAGTTTGTGATCTGAAAATCCGTGATATGAAATATCGGTTTCAAATTTATTGCAAAATCATCCAATATTAGTCTTTTCTCGATATTTACCGAACGTAGTCGCAGGGCAAAACTAGTTTGCTATAAAATGTTGTGATAAAAGGTCAACGTTTATACATCGCGTGGACCCTCAATGCGCACTTGTAAAGGTCAAGCGTTCTTATCAAGAGGAGATAATTGGTGAATGAAAGGTATTTGTGTTACGATAAACAGGCGACGTTACGGTAATGGCTGGTATTTTAAACAGCCGTTGATTCTACAATAGTATTTCATGTGTTACATTTTATAAATATATGTGTCGTAGTGGGGTAGGCAAAGATGCAAACGTGACGGACAGCGAGTACATCGCCGTTTCTCATGCTCAAAAAAATTCAAGGTTTTTCCTCAATGTTTCACTGTAGGTACATAAAATTATTCATAATGCCTTCAATTATGAATAACATTAATTGTATACACTATTTAAGGGCCATTATGGCTGTTAGTTACATACGTAGAGTGATGAATACGTCTAGTATAGAGCCCAGTATATACATATATATATACTAGTTGTCCCGCCCAGCTTCGCTCGGGTGGAAAAAAAAAGATGGTGGCGGTCCTATCCACCTATCGGGTCCAATTGTGAATCTAAACCATTCCCAGATCCCCTTGAACACACACAAAAAATTTCATTAAAATCGGTCCAGGCGTTTAGGAGGAGTTCAGTGACATACACACTCACAGAAGAATTATATATATATACTGGGCATATGACCCACCTGATGGGAAGCGGTCATCGTAGCCTATTTACGCTCACGATACCCAAGTATCACTTGCGCGTTGCAACTCTGTCAGCATAATAGGACTAATCTATCTGCTACCAACACGATGAAACAATCCTCCCTCCCCAAGGAGTTCATTATTGGAAGCCTTATTCATCGCGCAAGAACGCAACACAAGACATTGTGTTATTTGGCTATGGACGTATATGTACTTTAACGTCAAGAGTACTCGAAACCGACGAGCATGTCTGAAAAGACTGATGAATGTGGACGAAGCGAAAGAGGTATGTAAGTTCAGAGAGAACTCTGCCTACCCCGTTAGGGACTCGGCGTCATGATATGATGATGATGACTTCTATAAGGTGGAGATCCTGCCCCAGTCGGGCAGCTCCAAATTCGAACAGTAAACAAGTTATGCCCTACCTCTTAATTAGGACATGAAGATTTTTATTGTAACAAAATTGTAAAGGTATCCTTTTGAATGTCATGTTTCTATTACACTAGTTATCGTCTGTAACTCGATAGACAGTTACAAGTTCACACGGGACGTAATGTGAAGCGAAGACACAATATTATATTGGACACTATCATTGTTTTGTATTAGTCTGCACTCTCTCGACGAACGTAAACTGACCGTGTGTGTGAACCTTACTATTCCCCCTAAATTGTTGTATCCTGTCTTTTCAATTAAACCGACCATTTAACACATGACAATTGAGTAGGTACGCCCACTGGATGTTTGGCTAATATTGTGCGTTATGTGGGCTCCACTGGGCCCTTAGCCACCAGTTGTCTAGACTCTGGATAGTAAATAATAATGCTATGCCACTAAACAAGCCCGCGATCCAACTGATTGTAAATGGTTATCTCCTATGGTCGCTACACAAGGGGCATCTTTTCACAACACAATTTGTATAGAGTTCCGGAAAACACGGCATTTAATTATTGTTTTTTTATAACTCGGCCCATCAATTACTTTTAGTGTTTTCCTGATATTGTATCAAATTGGAAGAGGGTTAATTTGTGTGGATTTTACCCATGGTTAATTATTATTATTAATAACCACGGTGTCACCCACACTATGTGTAACGCCTGTGAATAATCACTTACTAACATTACTTTATCCTAACATGACAGACGTTACTCACCCATGATCCACTGTCATGACAAAATGTTGTTGTATTCGATAACAATACTTGCCTTTGCGTCGTTATACGTTTTTTGTCTTTTGCCAACATAACCGGAATTGTTTGGACGTCACAGAATACATACAAGTTGATTATTTGGCGAGATAAGGTCATGTCGGGTCGTTAGCATTCTTGAATTGTATTTTTGTTGTGTTGCCTACTAGTAATCGCCAGTCAAATGTATTGATAACAAGTGTTGTGTGGCCTAAACTCTTTTGCCATTCGCTCGGTTACAATGTTTACTAATGCCATATGCATTTTTTAAGGGCGTGATCTTGTGATAAGGAGACTCTTATGTGATTTTATTTTAAACCTATTAAACAACCTTTCGTAACTAATGTGTGATATCCACACGCCTACCCACAAGGGTCCCTGAAGGATAGGAGAGGTGTATCCACACACCCACTTACAACATGTATGAAATATGGAATATCAAACCCATACATGTGGTCTCGCCATCTGTCACGTTGGCACCTAAATATATCTCTGGCGGAAAGTGGGTGTGTGGGTTCTACCTCTACACCTCTGCCTATCTCTTCGGGGACCCTTGTAGGAAGGCGTGAGGATATCTTATTACACTTGTTCCTGTAATTTTTGTTATAAGTAGTATAGAAGCTTTAAAACAATTCATAATTTGAAATATAACTTTTCGCTTATACTAGACGTATTATTTTGTTAAATGATGACTGCCCTGATTTGCAGCAGTCTGGATTGCGCGTCTATTGCTACTATGGGTAATATTTTCGTGATAATCACTATTATGTAAGTTTAGTCTTGAATGGAACTGTATATTAAAAAGTATCTGAGCTATATACTGCACGAATTGTAATATAACGACAAAGTTAATTGACTAGTTAACCCAGGTGTAGGACAAGTTCTGTTTGTAGCGTAAGCTTGATAGGTTTAACTTGCAATTTTATTATCCGTTTTCTTGTAGCAGCGTGTGATATACTAGCTTATAGGCTTCCTCAAAAAACGGACTATGCATTGCAATCATGCCGAGTCCCTAACGGGGTCGGCAGAGAGAGTAGAGCGCCCGTCCCCTTTAGGCTTACATTCCTCTTCGCTAAGTCATTTCACAGTTCATTCGCTAAGTCTACATTTAAACATAACACCGTATTTTCGCCAGAAATATATTCCAATCCTCTGTGAGAGGATGGCATCTGACACACGGCGATCTATCGCCGTTACTGCTGTTCATTCTTCTCAAATGTATGCAGATTTTTTTAGATATGTTTTCCTTTGAATGAAGTTAACAATTTTTCTTCCATTTTGTTACAGCTTGGAACACAGGATACACTCTTGACGGTAACACCCCCAATGAGGTGTATCGCCGCGACATCCATACTCTAGAGCGCTACCGACGTGAGACGCCACCCAACATCACCGAGCCCCCGGCGATCGCCGCAGCTGCACCCTCGCCCACACCTGTCAACGCCAATGCTGCCAACAGCACCGCTGCTGCCAACAGTACCACTCCTGTCAACAACGCCACCATTGCCAACACCAGTAACACCAACTACTCCACTAATGGCACCGACAGTGAGTACCTAAAATTATATTTTATTCTACTAATGTTATGCGCTATGCGATTGTTTTTCCGCTCATTGTACTGCGCCGAACAACTCACTAGTTAAGACATTGTCATTTGAATCTTTGATGGTTTAGGTATTGTTGAGCCTCTGGCGAGATATTGTACTTTTGGTTTTTTAACAAATTGTATTTTGAAGTTGTAGGTTCTTTTTACATACAAGCTGAGCCTCGCGGTTTCGACCGCGTAAGATTTGTTTTTTATCGTAGATATTTTTCTGTGGCTCGGGGGCACAGTTGTTTCTGTTTAATTTTTACCGCTAACGCAGCGCACGCAACGGAAGCACACAAAAGGAATATGATCGTATTATCATCATATTCGGGGAATCGGGTAAATCCCCGTTTTGGCAACAATGGTCATTGATGTTCTGCTCCTATTGCTCATAGCGTGATGTTACATAGTATAAAGCCTTCCTCGACAAACTCTTAGATAAACAGTAATTTTTCAATTCGTACCAGAAGTTCCTGAGATAAGACATTTCAACCAAATACACAAACTCTTCAGCTTTATATTATTAGTATAGATATGACTTTTGATATTATACTGACTATATTTTAAGTGCGAATGTATGTCCGTCGATCTGTGGCGTTATCAAATCCGAAATTTCTTGGGGTGATAAAGTGAATTTAGTATACGTAGGCAATGTAAGCATCACAAGCAGCCATGGAATATCAGTTTACCAACAGATATAAAAGTATATAATTTAATAATGTTTTGTTTTTAAGAAATAATTATTTATGTGGTCATTAAAATGTGATGGTCTATGAACAAAAACTGATTGCCATGTACTGGCTCCATCTATATGTATAAAAATGTTATGTTAGTTTGTGTACGCTTCAAAAACTCAAACAGCTCTGCACCGATCGAGCTGAAATTTTAGCACGATATATAAGCCGTGGTGGCCGAGTGGTTCGAGCAGCTGCCTGCGACGCAAAGGTCGCAAGTTCGAATCCCGACTGTACCAATGAGTTTTTCTGAACTTAAGTACAGTGATTAGTCACACCACGAGCTGAACGATGAAGGAAAACATCGGGAGGAAACCTGCATACGTCTGAGAATAAATTCAAAGGCGTTTGTATAGTCGTGCTGTAGTAACGGCGATGGACTCGCCATCTGTCACGTTGGCACCTAATATACCTCTGGCGGAAAGTGGGTGTGTGGGTATTTCCTATACACCTCTGCCTACCCCTTCGGGGACCCTTGTGGGAAGGCGTGAGGATATATTATATTATTATTTATATAATCCGGATCAAGGATAGTTTTCATCTATTTTTGCATCAGTCACCTATCCACAGCGAAGCGTGGCAGGGTACAGCTAGTTATTAATAAATGCATATCTTCACGCCTTTGCCACAAGGGTCCCGATGGGGTAAGAAGAGGCAAGAAGGTAGTACCCAACATGACAATAGAGAGTCCATCGTCGTTACTCAAGCACGAATATACATTTGCCTTTAAATTTCATCTCCTAGTTCCTTCTACAGGTTTCCTCTCAATGTTTTCCTTCACCGTAAAGCTCTTAGTGTGACTACTCACTGTACTTACTTGTACTTTAAGTTAAGTTGTGTTGCAAGCTCCATTATTAGTACATTTGCCCAAATTGCTATAGAGTCGAAAATCCTACGAATGAGTTCGGTTCCTACATGCAACTGTGTAGTAGGTACAAGATAATATTTAACATTTTTTATTTCTGACTTCACACAATCAACTGCGCTCATGATTTTTGCTACACTATTATTGTTATCATTCCGAACTGAAGCATCATAGTATTGGATCGATTGCATGACCTCATTAAATATGTAAATATTTGCGGTCCTTCGCAACTATCGCGATGGTTGTGTAATAACGCCATGTGCGACGATTGCGCTCGTTCCTTCGTATGCACTTGTGCGTGTATAACGCCATCTATGAGCGATCGACGACAAATCCTATTTTAAATATATCAGCCGCTTCTCTATTGTCTGTTGGGAGCATTATCCAGTAATTTCGACATAGTACGAACAATGGCTGCATAACGATAGAACCAGCTAGAGTATCAAAAAAGAATTCGCCTGATTTTTAAACTATGACTAGCTAAGCCCCGCGATTTCACCTAGGGTTGATTTAGTACTGACGTTGACTGTATTTCGGTATTTTTCACAGTAACTTTAACAAGAGTACCCTAAGCCGAAGAGCATGTATGAAGGGAAAAGTGAAAGTGGACGAAACAAGTATGTAAGGATCGTAGCAAGTGGAAAAAAGTGGTCTCTGCCTACCCTTACGGGAAAGTGATTGCATGTATGTATGTATGTAACTCTAACAAATTACATCCACCATTTCCTTGGGTATTAGCAGATTTAATAGCCTCCCTCAATATACGGGTTAGTTAATACAAACATTGTTTACAAATTCACTGAGAAGTTCCTGAGATTAGCTCAATTAGAATTAGAATGTTCAGAGTTGTCGAAACTGGCGAACATGTAAGACGATACTGTTGTATGAAGCTCAAGAGCCACTATATTATATCTGAGGGGATCGCTACCTGCCTACTTGGACAAACTTATGCACAGGCTAAACGAACCTTGTACTTGAACTGGGAGTTAAATATTGCGATACATACATCACATAATTACGCCGAGTCCCTAACGGGGTAGGCAGAGAGTATAGAGCGCCAGTTCTCTCTAGACTTACATACCTCTTTCGCGTCGTCTACTTTCATCAGTCTCTTCATACATGCTCGTCGGTTTCGAGTACGCTTGACGTCAATAAACTTGTATATCGATACCATCCGCTGACTATAAGGATAATATTTTCATGCTAATAAGTATAAATATTTGCATGGTAATTCTTAAGTCGTGTGTGATGGGTTCTCAGATCGGCGTTGATATTTTATGTACTACAAATAAATTTGATAGCTAGGCAATACTATACTGTAACGACAGATTCCTGTATGGTTGTCTTGCATGTCCTGATATTTGAGTTACACTTTTAATCCAATGTCGCTTTCTGTAACCCGGTCGTGAGGACGTATGAATTTCGTGATGAAAATGAGAATACTATAGATGCGAAGTAAAATTGTGGTGTTGCTTGTTACTCAATGCCCAAAACGGCTAAGCGGAATAAGATGAAATAAGGCATGGATAGGTGACCAGCTGGATAAAACCAAAATTCAAATAATATAATACATTATGAATGAAACAATTTATACGCGGGCGTAACCGCGGGGCTTATTATTTCATACGTGGATGAGTACCAAGTAAACAAATAGTCCAGCCCAGCTCCCTTGCTCAAGATCCAGCAACGCTCTAAGTCGAGATCCGTACCCCACCCCAAGTGCCCTTAGCTGTGTTGCTTAGTACTAAAGTGCCTGGCTGGAGGCCTAGGTCTCGCCATCGCCCGGTTAAGTAGCAAAAGTTCCCGGAACTCACGCTACGAGAGACAACACAAAAACAAGTAAACAAATCCAGTTGACGACGCGACGGAAAATTATTATATTCGTGATCATGAATGGCCAATCCTATTTTGAACTTAAATTCTGCCGTGAACAGCTTGATACTATGAGATTGAAAAGTTCCAATCCCCAATGTTATGTGGTTGAGAGCGTTGGGGTCGCAACCTGCCACGTTTTGTCACCCAAATATATCGGTCGAAAAGAGGGTTTGTGACTACACACAGTCAGCCTGCTCCTCCGGGTACCCTTTTGGGAAGTGTCCCGGAAATTTTTATAATCATTTTGTGTGATAACCCAAAAAGAAGTAAATAAGATAGGAAAACAAACTCGACCGGGTCTTTCCTTCATACGGCCTTTACAGCGTAAGGTTACATTACATACAATAACGAAACCGGTTATGGATACGTTTACCTCAATCGCAGTCGCATGACTAGTTTTTACATATGTCTGTATATACTAGTACTGTATATACTTTTATACAGTCTTAGTTGCAATGCGAAAGTTTCTGGTCAAAATCACTCAATAATGGGAACGTAGAGTACACAAAACCAGCGATCATATATGAAGAGACTGATGAATCGTAAGAGGTCTACGAGACTAGGGAGAACACGCGCTTTCTTTCTCTACTTGTGAGAGACACGGTGTGTTTCTTTTATTAAAAAATATTTAAAAGTCGAATAAGGAATTCTACAATTACTTAAGTCAGTTTTGAGCTAGGTTAAAGATAAAATAATTAATGAATCACATCAACAACTCTGTATTACTTTAAATAACTCCTTCTCGATGTAATATCGTCCAAGTATTTATTCATTTGTTATTGTCGCCAGTTGCGATGAGAGCTGAAACAATAATAAATTCACGAAAACGTGACCATCTGGTAAAATCGGAAAATAAAAGGAATTTTCCGGTACCTGGCTTCTGACGTCACGCTTATATGACAAACATATTCACAAGAGCGGATCGCTAAATAGGTACTTGAGTTTTAAATTATAACGAATGTCATTTTACACAATTGTTTAATACATACATACCTATCTTCACGTCGAGTCCCTAACGGGGTAGGCAGAGAGTATAGAGTGCCAATTCTCTCTAGACTTACATACCTCTTTCGCTTCGTCCATATTCATCAGTCTCTTCATACATGTGTGTTGTTTAATACGTTCTTTAAAAAGTGATTAGTCACATAATGCGCTTTGCGGTGTAGGAAAACATTCAGAGGAAACCTGCATGTTTGAGAAGAAATTCTATCAATTATTTTATTTATTAACACTGAATTACGTTCTGAATTTAATTAATGTGCTAATCTACAAGCCCATCCATTATTGCGTATAGGTTTAGCTTGCTCCCGCTAAAATACGAGATAACATATTTATGTTTACTGTGAAGGCCTATTTAAAACAATGATGAGATTTTACCACTTTTTTCTACTACTGACCAATGCCCAAAAGCCGAATATCCAAACCAAAAAATAAATAACTGTCAATGCTTCACTCCGCATCTCTCACGAACTTGGAACGTTCTAACAAACACGGCGCGGTAGGGTTTTGTAATTTATACGCCAACTATGGAGGCTTGTACAAGAAGCGTTTCGCGATATCCCCCACCGCCGAGTGTCAAGTGTAAAGCAATCGTAATGACGGCCTTTGTCGTCCTTGATTGGCTTGATTGATGGTGTGCCATCAATACATGCATAGATGCGAAGCGTAATTGCGACGTATCGCATGCAATTACTATGCTCATATACATTGTAATCTCATCCCGCGGTTCCACCCGCGTACAATTTTATATCTTTGGTAGTTGCTTTTCTCTGGCATATAACATCCAATAATGAAATAATGAAATAATGAAATATTTATTTGGTTACATTATTTTGGCACAGAAACTAAACGTAACGATGACATCCGCAGAAGTTAAAAACTGTGTCGCGGATGACAACGCCCACCTCCAAAGGACATGAATGTACTAAGTCTAATAAATTAATACAAGATAAGTTTAAAATTAATAATAAATCATGTAAGTGTGTGTGTGTGTTGTGAGTGCGGGTGTGTAAGTATATGTGTGTGTGTGTGTGTGTGTGTGTGTGTGTGTGTGTGTGTGTGTGTGTGTGTGTGTGTGTGTGTGTGTGTGTGTGTGTGTGTGTGTGTGTGCGGGTGTGTGCAGAGTGTATACTGAGTATTTTTTTATTAAGTAAGTATGGTTAAAAGGTCTTCGGTATCTTGATACGATAAAGATTTAAGCCATTCGAGACATTTTATTTTGCATTTGTATGAAGAAAGAGCATAAATGTTTAATATTTTATTAAGTCTATTATAAAGCATGGGACTAATGTAATGGTAACACCGACTCGCAAATACAGTCCGCCGTCTTAGAGTTAGGCAGGCAATATCAATTCTACGTTTTGAGCTTGAAAAGTTTGGATTAAAAGGTAATTCAGAATGTTTGCGCAAAACAGTGTGAAATATGAACAGTTGTCGAACGGAGAGTACTTGGCAAATTGAGAAGAGCTCAGTAGTAGGAAAACGTAATGGCTTATTTGTAATCACTTTTAACAGTGCCCGCTGAGCTCTTTCCAGTCTAAGCAGAAGGTACTTACCGGAGCCACCCCAGCATGTTACACAATAGGATAATATTGATTGCACTAATGCAAAGTAGGCATCCGTATACATTATCAGGCTGTCACGTAGGCAGAGAGAGTAGAGCGCCAGACTCGCTTCGTCCACAATAATTAGTGTCTTCACATATCGAGTACTCTTTAATAGTCTGTCGCAAATTACATATAAAATGTATTTTGCTTGAAAACTTGAGAGAGATACACTTTTTGTGTGAAGTAGGTACGAACATCCTCACAAACATTAGCATTCATAATGTGATTAGGAAGTACCTCTGTTTGTAGGACTCATGTTTCGTGCTTAGAATTGATTAACATTGTATTAATACTTGTGTATATATTGCGATGCTTGACTGAATGTAATTGAGCTCCTTCCCAACGACTGGACCGATTTTGATAACAATTTTGTGTGTGTTCAAGTGGATTCAAGAATGGTTTAGATTCACAATTGGAATTGGCGCTGGAACTTTAATTTTTCAACTAAGCGAAGCTGGGTGGCACTACTAGTACTTTATACAAACGTAGTTTTAGTATAGAACTAGATTTATCCCCCGGTTTTACCCGCATAAAATATCTTTGTACATATATGAAGTAGCTTAGTTACTCCTTATAACATTACGCCCGGTGAAAATCGGTCCAGCTAAGTCCTGCCATCCCCTGACCTAGCCGGAAACGGAAGTTCCTTAGTCCAATTTAAAAATGTAATGCGCCATAATAACGCGGTTAGAAACAATGTCATCATTACATAATCCATAGCTCAGAAGTGGGTTGACCATATGATAAACAAACGACAGTCTGTGTTAATTGAACCGGAGTCAACAAACGCGCTTGTATTTGAATCCAATTACTGGCGACATTGTTGACATATTGTTATAGCGCCATTGATTGATCGCGACTACATCTCTATCATTGACCGAAATATCCACGGACATTTTGTTGTATGTTTAAGGAAGTAAGGTCAAAGATGATAGATACGTATGTTCGTTGGCGCGTTTATCTTGAAATATGATAACTGACAATGTATGTTGAATGCTTAAAAGAAATAAAGTCTCTTTATTTCTTTTATTAGGATCACCAACCAACAACCAACCAACAATTGTTACATTAACACATGTATAAACAACTAGCGGTCCGTCCCGGCTTCCCACGGGTGGACATGAGATTTTTTTATAAAAGAAAATATAGCCTATGTTATTCAGGGTGAACGTAGCTTTCCAATGGTGAAATAATTTTTCAAATCGGTCCAGTAGTTTCGGAGTCTATTCAATACAAATAAACAATCAAATCGTTCAAGAAAACAAAAAAAATCCTCTTTATAATATTACTAGTGTAGATATATATTATCGGCGTAGATGTTAAACTAAATGTACAATTCACGTAACACGTGAACATGCATAACAATTTGTAAAGTAGTACAGTATTAACTAACATTTTGAGTCCCTTAGTGGGGAGTTTGGCTGCAACAATACAAAAAACTAAACAAGGGAGTTCGTGTTTGTTACCTTACAAACACGAACTGTACTTTTTTAAGTTAAGTAAAGTAAATCAAAGTTAACTAATAAATATCTCAAGACTCATTTTTATCTCAGGAGCTTGCAGGAGTGCATTATGTTCACATGAGTGAGAATGTATGGGTGTATGTCAGAGACTATGGGCATGTGCACCTACGCTGTTAAGCTTGGGATTGTACTGTACTGAGAACTAATTAGCAACTATCAATGAGGTTTATTGGAGGATTATGGTTGAAAGTGTACCATAATTAATTGCATTTTTAAGTTAAGGAGAATTTTAGAAAGTTTTCTTTGTATCATTAATCACACCACGAGCTTTACTGTGAAGGAAAACATCGAGAGGAAACAAAAAATATTCAAAGGCTGTATATATCTCTGGCAGAAAGTGAAAGTGTAGGTACAACTACACCTCTGCCTAGCCCTTCCTTCCTCTGCCGACCTTTTTTGGAAGGAGTGCAGGTATTTTCTACTTTCATTAAAATCACAGATCAATAATATAAATCTCAGTGTGACCAGTAGTCACTTTGTATTAAATGTTTCCAATACTTGGTATTTTTTATACAACAAGAGTTGCAAACAAGCATACGGCCCACCTGATAGAAAACGGTTACCGCAGCCTATTTTTTACGATAGCGAAGTATCACTTGCGCGTTGCCACTCTGTGTTCGGAGTTATACTGTGTTGGCAACATAATGGGACCAATCCCTCTGCTGCCAACACAATAAAACAATCCTCCCCTCCCCAAGGAGCTCATTACTGCAAACCTTATTCACCGCGTAGGAACATAACTCAAAAAAAATTGTTATTTGGCTACGGGCAGCTCCAAATTCGAACGGGAAACCCGTTATGGCCTACCTCTCTGTTGGTGTGTGTATTTTATTAAGCAGCACACGCAACGTAATCTCTCAAAAGGAATATGCAAATTTTCCACGTTCCTACAACATTGTTCATTGATGCTGCGTTCCTTTTGGTCGTAGCGGTTTGGGCTATCCAATATAAATAATAAATAACTTTCAGTTCGAATCGGTAGTTCCTGAGCTAAGCGCGTTCAACCAAATAAACAAACAAACTGTCCAGTTTAATTTATATACAGACATGCGCGTCTTATTGAAGTGCGCTTTGAACGGTGACACATTTGTAATTGTGATGATAGCGGAATGGAATTTCAGGATAAATTTTGCACATTATATTATTACAAAACGCCAATTTCGTTTACTTTAGGCCGCGTGCAATGTCACGGCCAGAGGTTCACATCGGAAAACTTCGAGGTTAACCTGTAAGCATAAACGGTGCTTGAGAGACGGTCGTACCTTCACCATCCTACACGTTGGCACAATAAAGTGCTGTTATGGTATGTTCGAAATGTTTAGTCTTAAAATTCAAATAAATTACTATGTGTCTGGAAGAAGAAAAACAACACGATCAAACTGGCGAGTTTCGAGGACTCAAAACCTAATCGGCCTCGTTATTACGAGACATGCAGACGAAGCGAAAGAGATCTGTAATTTTACGGAAAACTAGCGCTCTACTGCCTTTTGCGTACCGTGAAGGACGGCGTGTTAATGCACGTTTGAATGTAAAATTCTTTAGTACATATTACAACTAACCAGATCAAATCGATCGGACACAAGTATGGGAACGTCAAGAGTGGTCGAAACCGGCGAGCATGTATGAAGAGAATGATGGATGTGGACGAAGCGAAAGTAGTATGTTAGTCTAGAGAGCATTGGCACTCCACTCTGCTTACCCCGTGAGGCGCGATGATATACTATGTATGTAGTATACAAACGAAATGAAGCTATTATTTAAATGTATCATGAAACAGAACGGATAATGTTGTAATGTTTCAGAGAAACTCACTTCAAGCCAACCTTGAATAATGCAATCTTGCAACTGAGAAGTATCTACGTCACATTGTACACTGGCTCTGCGGCTTGGCGAATGTTAACTGGAAATTGCTACTGGTCCTCAACGCCGGCTTATTTTGTTAATGGTATAATACCTGTTGTGTAAGATAGCCCATGCGACCTCCATTAGATATTGCATTCAATTTGAATACAATTGGATTCAACAACATCATTATAAAATTGTATCTAATCAATTACATATCCTCACGCCTTCCCATAAGGGTCCCTGAAGGGGTAGGCAGAGGTGTATAGGTAATAATCACACACCCACTTTGTGCCATGGATATATTAAGTGCCAACGTGATAGATGGCGAGTCCATCGCCGTTACTCAAGCTCGACTATACATGCTCCTTTGAAATGCTTCACAGAGGTATGCAGGTTTCCTCTCAATGTTTTCCTTCACCGATAAGCTCGTGGTGGGACTAATCACTGTACTTAAGTTCAGAAAAACTCATTGGTACAGTCGGGATTCGAACTTGCGATCTTTGTGTCGCAAACAACTACTCGAACCACTCGGCCACCACGGCTCTCTATGAATTACATATCAACAAGCTATATGTAACATCTATAATTATCTATAATTTGTTTACCTAAAAATAATGTACAGTGTACAGTTAATCTTACAGTAACAGTTCTACGGTGATAATTTTCATTATCGAGAGGTAATCTGCATGCGTTTCAGAAGACGTTTTTATAGTCGTGCTTGAGAAACGGCGATAGACTCGCGATCTGGTACGCATCTAGATATGCCTACCAAGCTGCCTACCACTTTTCACATTTTGTCGAAAGGCGTGAAAATATATGTAACAGCAAATATTTATGTATGAAATTATTTCACCACTGATCGCTTGGTATATAGTTGATACATACATACATATGATTACGCCGAGTCCCTAACGGCGTAGGCAGAGAGTATAGAGCGCCAGTTCTCTCTGGACTTACAAACCTCTTTCGCTTCGTCCACATTCATCAGTCTCTTCATACATGCTCGTCGGTTTCGAGTACTCTTGACGTTCCCGTCCTTGAGCGTCCGATCGATTTGATCTAGGTAGTTGGAAAGTGGTCTTCCTCTGCCTTTTCTTGCACACACTTTTGCTTTGCCTATCTGTTTCGTCAATCTTTCTTCATCTTATTCACATTTAATAAGTATTCGAATACTTATTAAATCGCGAGTAAGTAAAGGTCGCGCGCGCGTCACGGCTTTTCGGCACCGCTAAATGATTTATTCATCAATATCATCATCAAAATGTCTGATAATCGCAGAAGAACGTATTGCTGTGTGTTTGGGTGTCTTAATAATTCATCGATTCCAGACCTGTCTCTGTTCAGATTACCTATTGAACAGGAAAGGTAAGTTAGTCACTTATTCTAGCATAATATAATTTTACTTGATGATGAGATACCTACGTACTTACATGTTTTTTGTTTGTATTAGTTTTCTATCACACAGGAAGTAGGTAGGTAGGCCTAATTTCCTACTAGAATGTATTAGGTACTTTTGATCTGGCAATTGGTTTGCCGCTATTTCTTTGTTTACGTTTAGTTATGCCGATTTCTCAGTATTATAGGTATAGTAACTAAGTACCTACCTACTTACAGAAAATCGTAATTCAAAATAAGTATGTACGAGTACCTAATTGACTAATAGTAAATCAAATACATATAAAACAAAGTTCGAATCATAACAACAAATTCGATTATAGTCTAAGAGACAGTCGTTAGTTTTTAATGTTGACTTGACGTTGCCGCTGTTCATGCGGTTGCTAGCGAAGCGCGAACAGCTGCGCCTAATATTTAGCTAAAAGTGACAACCCTAAGACAGTAGGCAATTATATCGCGAATTGGGCCGGAGATAGCCTACTTCCTCTCTTTATACTATGGCACCACTGAACATTATTACATACTTAGCCCATCGCTAAAGTAAATACTTGGCCATAATGTATTTTTTTTTAATAAAAACTATTGCAATAGGTCCTCGTCGACCTTCAAACCAACATTACACTTCTTTATTTTATAAAGCGCACCAAATGAGCGTGTGTGAAGTGCGAATTTGTATACGTTGTTTATAATGCATTGCGAATTGGAACGGATTGATACGTATTATGTTCACAGTTTGCATAGCCATATCGCAACGGCTTTTTTACGTTTCCGCATTGTCCCAGGATATGTCTTGTCATATTTCAGAGAGACTAAAGCGTGACAATTACAATGAAGTAAAATTAAATGTGGGTGGCAGAGTATCAGATATCTCGCCTCACCCCCATCAAAGCCATTATTATTATTTTGTCTTGACTTTTTATTATCCTCATATTTCGAGGGTCGGATGCTGCTCGTTTCTTTTAACTTATGTATTTATTGGCAAAAACCGCATGAAAATCCGTACAATAGTTTTTGAGTTTATCGCGAACAGACAGACAGACATATGTGGCGGGGGATATCAAACTCTGTCCTATAAGAAATAAGTATATAAAACTTGTATAGTCTTAAAGGGTTTGTAGGCTAAATATTGTGTCTTCGCCGCGAACACGCGCCGCCATACTGTTTGAACATACATATTATAGCGCTGTAAGTGTGTTGCAAATGGCTGTGAATGAACGGTCATATCTGCAGTCACAATTTGCCCTTTATACTGCAGTAAATTGCAACATTGAGTGGATCTGTAAAGGAAATTGTACAATTCCGTTGTGTATATTTTTAGAACCGGTCTATTAAGTATCCCCATCTACATTCCAGACGGTTAACGTGTCCGTTGACAAGATGGATGGATAAAGCTTGGGGATTTAGCCAATCAAATCGGATGCTTACTGGAATATTCGACACTCTTAAAAGTTATAAATTCTGTTAATTGGCTAAAATATAACGGGTCAGACAGCCGGGTGCAGTTAGTAAGTTAGTATACATTTGCGAGTGTTTAAATTGTAACAAACGTTGTGTTTTTTATAATAGTTTTAAGGTAACCCAATGGATGGTGGAAGACCCCGTGGATTATTAATAGTTTTTTGTTTATGCTTTCCCCTCAGAAGTGTCGCCTTCGCCGGCAGTGGTGACGCAGACTCCCCTACTGGGCGTCAATGGATCGGGCATACTACACGTTAACCTCAACAACACCACGGGGAATACACCCAAAGTTAGCGAGCCACTATTCCCAGACGAAAGTGAGTATTCAACGCTATTAATGTTACGTTGGTTCGGATTTCTATATAGAAAGGATGAAGATTGGCGACTCATGTATACAATACGAAAGTGTGTAAGAGCAGAGCCAGAGGAAGGCAAATTTCAACTACCTGGATCAAATCGATCGGACGCTCAAGGTCGGGAACGTCAAGAGCATGACTCTAAACCGACGAGCATGTATGAAGAGACTGATGAATGTGGAAAGAGGTATGCAAGTCTAGAGACAACTGGCGCTCCATACTCTCTGCCTACCCCGTTAGGGACTCGGCGTGAGGATATGATGAAGATGAAGTGTAAGTTTTGTTTGATACTAGTTCAATCTTATAGGTACAATTATATATAGGAGATCCCATTTTTGAACTGACTCATCACGAAATCTCAGGAACTGTAAGGCCGATTGACTTGAAATTTGGTAGAAGTATTCCTTACGCGGTGTAGAGGTCAGCTAAGAACGGATTTTGTGAAACTCCACCCGGAAGGTGGAGTGCAGGGAGATCCCATTTGTGAACTTACTCATTAGGATATCTCAGGAACTATAAGGCCGATTGACTTGAAATTTGGTAGTAGTATTCCTTATGCGGTATAGAGGTCAGCTAAGAACAGATTTTGTGAAACTCCACCCGCAAGGTGGAGTGTGGGGAGATCCCATTTGTGAACTCACTCATTAGGATATCTCAGGAACTATAAGGCCGATTGACTTGAAATTTGATAGAAGTATTCCTTACGCGGTGTAGAGTTCAGCTAAGAACGGATTTTGTGAAACTCCACCCGCAAGGTGGAGTGCGGGGAGATCCCATTTGTGAGCTCACTCAATAGGATATCTCAGGAACTTTAAGACCTATTGACTTGAAATTTGGTAGTATTCCTTATGCGGTATAGAGGTCAGCTAAGAACGGATTTTGTGAACCTCCACCCGCAAGGTGAAGTTTGGGGAGATCCCATTTGTGAACTCACTCATTAGGATATCTCAGGAACTATAAGGCCGATTGACTTGAAATTTGATAGAAGTATTCCTTACGCGGTGTAGAGTTCAGCTAAGAACGGATTTTGTGAAACTCCACCCGCAAGGTGGAGTGCGGGGAGATCCCATTTGTGAACTTACTCATTAGGATATCTCTATTCCAAATTCGCCTATTTTTCTCTTATTTAATAAATAACGAAATATTCAAAGATTTGTAATGTGATCATAGACTCATATTTTTGTGCGCTTAAATCGCAAACGCTGGGTAAACCTTACGAGATAGATCAAATGAATGTACTACGGAGTAGTATATCTTCAAATAATCGATATAAAAGTCCGCGATGGTATTAAATTATCTCTAAAGGATAAACCACCATAACCATTTTTATCTTTAAAATTTTTATTAATATCAATATTGCACCCGTGCGAAGCCGGGGCGGGCAGCTAGTTATTATATAAAAGGAATTTCAACACTATTGCATTGAAATAAAAGATCAAGCACAATATTGGTTTGTACTGCTTACATCGCCATCATCTTAGTGAAGTAAATGGACAAGTGAAATCGTTAATGACTTTCACTCAATGGTCTATTTAACCGCAAAATCGGTGAATTATTTACGGTTCACATTGTACAGACGACTTTGCGTCTAATCCTCAGTAACTTGACGTTTGATCGTGCAACGCTTGGTTACCGATTAGGTTTCAAAGGTTCCTAATTCGAAACTCTTACAACTCTTAAATAGAGTTTTTTTAAACCCTGAAGTATGTTGATGGATTTTGGGCAGATATAAGTGCATCATCGCTCCAAGTCCCTCACGAGGTAGACAGAGAGGGTAGAGCAAAAGCTATCTCTGTTACGAACCTCTTTCGCTTCAGCTTCAGCACTGGCGCTCTACCCTCTCTGCCAATCCCGTGAGGGAATCCGCGTTTTATACGTATGTATATCATCACATCTGGCGCTTTAGCACTCTTTATACATATAGTACAAAATAGCAATATCACGATACGTGTCCAGAATTACCATTCTATTATAACACAAAGTATATACAATTTTAGGTCTTCATGTCATGTCAACAATGTTTTTAATTGTTGAACCAAGGTATGCTTTGCCAACGTCATTCTAATGCCAAAGTAACCGTACGTCGAACTTTGACGTTAACTCTGACAGGTACCTAAACCACTAGGCAACGCCATTTTGCTTTGTTCTACTGCACTTACGTATTCACCCGGAATATGATAGGCGATGAAACAACGCTTTATATTCAACAGATGTTTAACTTCGTATGTATTTACTAATTGGCGTACTTTTGTCTTGCTAACCAATGTTAAACTAGCCCTCCTGTTTTCAATGTGTTGTTCGCCATTCCCAAAGACATGATGTCCAACAAAGTATTAAGGCATCTATTTACCTTATTTAATCCTCGATAAAACATTCAAAATTTTTCTCTCGTTGGGAACGTCAAGATTACTCGAAACCGGCGAGTATGTATGAGAAAAAGGCCATCTAGATAGTGCCATCCACGAAGACTCACAAATTTTTCCTATAGTTTATAGAGAAGTGTGCAACATTTCCCTAATGTTGGAGTATTATCGGTACACACTGATTACTTATGTGTGCACGCACACTACAATTAATAGACTCTGGTCATACTCCCCGCATCCCACGGTCCTCTCGACTAGAAATAGGAGGGGCGCGTGTTCGTGGATGGCACTATCTATATACGCTTATCCCGTGAGGCCCGCGTAAGACTCGGCGTGATGATATATGTATATTTATTCTTCATTTCAGATATCACTGAAGTGTTCAAGGGGAGTCCCGAGGAAAGAATTCAGTCCGAAAAGAATTTAACCCATTTAACTATTGTAAGTACAGTCGCACCACTGTTTCATGGGCTGGTTTTTTGTTTTCGTGCCACTAAAGTACCAAACATCGCTGGCCTTGCCAAAAGCCTTTTTTTATTTATTAAGGGAGACAACAGGCTATAATTGAATTTTTATGCACGGGAAACCGAGTTAGAAATATGATGTTAAAGTATTAAAAAGTTTGTACAATTCGATTGTATTTTTGTACGATACTTGCAGGATAACCACAACTTCTACAACAGCACGTTTATCGGGAACGTGTCGTATTTCAACGAATATTGGGCGAACATCACTCAGGAGCAGCCGCAGATACACTCCTTACTCAGCAACTCGCATCGGAGAGCTACAGTGAGTCTTGAATTTCGTTATATAATATCATATTAATCACTCTCTATCTCTCTAGGCCGCGGTCGCCGAGTGGTTCTAGTAGTGGCCTGCCACACAAAGATCGCAAGTTCGATGAGTTTTTCTGAACTTATGTACAGTGATTAGTCACACCGCGAGGTTTACGGTGAAGGATAACATCGAGAGGATACCTGCATACGTCTGAGAAGCAATTCGAAGGCGGATGTATAGTCGTGCCTGAGGAAAGGCGATAGACTCGCTACCTAAAATAACTACCATTTAAGAGCTCGCCTTTTGTCGGCTGCCGGATGCAAGACCTTCCTTCCTGACAGATCTAAATCTCAAAAAACTCTCACCGAAACTCTCCCACTCTGTCGCAACGAAAGAGGTAGGCCAGTTCTCTCTAGACTTCATATCTCTTCCGCTTTGTCCAAATTCATCAGTGTCGTCATACATGCCGCGCCAGTTTAGAGTGCTCTAAGCGTTTCCCATCAATAATAATAACGGTTGTGTGTCAGACCATCCAGCTAAAGTTCAACTTCACGTTCTACGGCCATAACCTGCGCAACATCACGGTGGCGACCGGCGGGTTCATCTACACCGGCGACCACGTGCACAACTGGCTCGCCGCCACGCAGTACATTGCGCCGCTCATGGCCAACTTCGACACCTCGCTCACCAACGACAGCCTTGTCAAACTATACGATGACGGTAATGGACCAATGCTCTATTGCCAATCATTTGATTAGGTACATAATGACTGGGTAGTAGTACGATGAGATATTATGGTATTTGTATGTATTTAGGGACCTATAGTAATATCAAAGCCATTATAAAAGTAAAGAATAATAATAATGATTTATTTCCGACGTAAGTTCCTTTTTTTAATCTAACAACATAAACGCTAACTTAATTACAACAATGCAATGAAAAGTATAATAAAGTAGATAGATATTTAAAATACTAAAAATATTATACATTATATATATATATAAATATCATTACACCTTCCCACAAGGGTCCCCGAAGGGGTAAGCAGATACAAATTATAATAAACTATAAATATTCCATCTACCTAGCAATATCATTCAGGAGACTGTTGTCACTGTCTTGTACACGATTCTGATCTTTTAAGCATAATTGCGATAGAATTAATAATTAATATAATAATAATAATAATTAATTTTAAAGTTACTCTGAACAAAATCAACCAGCCGAGCTTGCTACTACCAAGCCGAGGTCTGTACCCCACAGAGGGTCTCTTTGGCTGTTTGCTGAGGCCCTCAGAAGTGCCAGGCTGGTAGTTAACCTTTCGGTCTACCATTCTTCGGTTAAACAGTTCCAATTCAATAAGAAAATAAATGCCCGCAGGTCACAGATTCACGGCCTTCTGGGAAAATGTGACCTTGCAAGAGGACCAGTCGAAGCGGTTCACCTTCGCAGTGACCTTGTACGAGAACGGGGACATCATCTTCGCCTACAAGGACATCCCTAGCGACGTGCAGGACATCAACGACTCTGACCACCCGGTCAAAGTGGGCATCAGCGACGCCTACCTCAGCGACAAGATTGTGTGGCGTGAGTACAGCCTGTTATACTCCACTGCCTTCTCAGGGATGCTGTGCCGCGAAAGAAAGCACTAGTGCCAAGCCATATGGCTAGCATTATCCGCCTTTCCCTACTATTTTCCTTGTACCTTGCAAATACAGCCGTTTTTTTAGTATTCGATTTACTAGCATGTTTTAAAATTACGAACTTCTGAAATTTGCCCAAGTACCATCCAATACTTACATAGTTGTTCAATAGATAGGCATTACAGAATACCACACCTACGCATTGTATCTTATATCCTTTACCTACCTACATATGAAAACTATTGCTCTGGTACAGTTGAGCCGAAACTAAAAAATGGAACGTCATATTTTGTGTTGTCTTTGCGTGGATCCCCTGAGAGTATCCCCTAAGGGCTTAGGATCATAATTAGACCCGATAGGTGGCGCCACGATCGTGTTTGGTTTTTATTTATACCTTACTATGAATTATACTACACCAATTACAAAATTACAGCTCAGAAATCTACCATCCCGTAAAATTGACCCTTATAACTAACTCGTATTATAGTATATATATACCCTCACGCCTTCCCACAAGGGTCCCCGAAGGGGCAGGCAGAGGTGTATACCCACACACCCACTTTCCGCCAGAGGTATATTAGGTGCCAACGTGACAGATGGCGAGTCCATCGCCGTTACTCAAGCACGACTATACGCCTTTGAATTGGTTCTCAGACGTATGCAGGTTTCCTCTCGATGTTTTCCTTCACCGTAAAGCTCGTGGTGTGCCTAATCAAGTTCAGAAAAACTCATTGGTACAGTCGGGATTCGAACTTGCGACCTTTGCGTTGCAGGCAACTGCTCGAACCACTCGGCCACCACGGCTCTCGTATTATAGTAATCGAGTTTATTGGTTCATGCCTTTTATACTCTCATGTATTGTAGTTGTCATGTTTAGTACAGCTTGTTATTAACAACATTGAATGTATTGACCGACAGAGGTGAGAAGGAAGACTATCTACGAATACCACCGCGTGTCGTTCAAGAACTACATGATCGCCAGCAACACGATCCTCAAGCTGGTCGCGCTGCCGACCTGCGTGCAGTACCACACGTGCGCCGACTGCCTCAACCACGACACTGGCTTCAATGTAAGTTACACATTATATACATACTAGCTGTGGCGCGCGGTTTTACCCGCATAATTTTGTAATACTTTAGTAGATTTTTTCTGGAATAACACATGTATTATTCTAGTCAATAATCTTAACTGTACCAAAATATATATGTGAAAGGGGAACGTACACCCTCACAAACTTTAATAGGATATTCTGGGGACGAACAGAAAAATATTATAATTCTCTAAATGGCGCTGCAGAACATAGACTTTCCTTTATGAACCACTTATATGTATATTATGGCGAGTCCCTCGCGGGGAAGGCAGAGCGCTAACTCTCTCTAGACTTATAGACCTAGCATCTGTCACTTTAGCTCCTAAATATAGGGGCTGTCCATTAATCACGTGAGGTTCCAAAGGGGTGGGGGGGGGTTCGAAAAAAATCACGAAATATCGCAAAAGGGGAGGGGGGTATAAGATATCAAGTGTATTTTTTTTACCGAAATTCGGCGTGTACTGTACCTTACTGTCTAGACATTTTTTTATTATGGTCCTTAATTTTCTAGAAGTTAACTTTATACCGGTTTTAAAAAAAAAAATAAAAAAAAATTGATTATTTGTTGGTACTAAAAATACACGTAATTTTTGGTGGGGGGTAGTCGTAAACCTCACCACGAATCACCATGGGGGAGGGAGGGGCTAAAAATGTTTAAAAAACATCACGTGATTAATGGACAGACAGCCCCATATCTCCGGTGTAATGAGGAGGGGTTACACCTCTTGTCTGTCACGTAGACCATGGTGTGGCGTCAGGATATATGCAAATATATGAATGTTGGTTGCAGTGCTCCTGGTGTCCGAACCTCAACAAATGTTCCAGCGGAACAGATAGATACAAGCAGGATTGGACGATCAGACGTGAGTATAAAGTTATTGGTTAATAATAATGATAATAATAATGAAACGGTAATACCCACACACCCACTTTCCAGCAGAGGTATATTAGGTGCCAACGTGACAGATGGCGAGTCCATCGCCGTTACTCAAGCACGACTATACATACGCCTTTGAATTTCTTCTCAGACGTATGCAGGTTTCCTCTCGATGTTTTCCTTCACCGTAAAGCTCGTGGTGTGACTAATCACTGTACTTAAGTTCAGAAAAACTCATTGGTTATTGGTTGTTTAGCTATATATATATATACCTGACGGCGCTATGGTAGTGATTATTTTAATCATGTGCCGTGTCTGCTTCTGATAATGGCTCTAGCGAGCC
This sequence comes from Drepana falcataria, assembly GCA_945859725.1. Classification (NCBI taxonomy): domain Eukaryota; kingdom Metazoa; phylum Arthropoda; class Insecta; order Lepidoptera; family Drepanidae; genus Drepana; species Drepana falcataria. The sequence continues at coordinate 10,571,355 of OX243921.1, forward strand.
TATATACCTATATAATGCATATTCACATGGCCGAGTGGTTCGAGTAGTTGCCTGCAACACATAGATTGCAAGTTCGAATCCCGACTGTACCAATGAGGTTTCTGATCGTAAGTACAGTGATTAGTCACACCACGAGCATTCCGGTGAAGGAAAACATCGAGAGGAAACCTGCATACGTCTGAGAAGAGATTCAAAGGCGTATGTATAGTCGTGCTTGAGTAAACCCTTAACCAATTTTAAATAGAAAGTATCTATTTAAAATTGGTTAAGGGTTTTACCATGGTTAAGGGAGAAAAAATTATAACAACCCAAAGTATTTGTTTAATGTGTAATTGTTGTCGTATGTCAGATTGCGAGCAGTCGGCCCTGCGGTCGGTGGCCGCTTGCTCCGCGGCGGGCGAGCCACGCTCCACCGACAGCAACACTGTCTACACCACGGACACGCAGGCCAACCATGGCTTCATGGCCGGTTAGTCCTCATGATCATGCTAGCATATTTATACACACTTTTGTATTACACTTTTATAAATTTTTTTTTACTTTTTATCACACTTTAATATTTTTTTTCACACTTTTATATTAGCTGTCCCCCCAACGTCGATTGGGTGAAAAAAATAAAGAACAAAAGCTCCTGAAACCTAATTCAATTGTATTTTCAAACCATCCAGGGACCCACACAATATGTACACACAATTTACGTTTAGAAGGCGACAAACACGTACAGAAGAATTACTCCCTTAATTATGTAGGTCTACTATTTATAATTATAAAGGAACTTTACGCGTGGTTTTCCTCGCGTTAAGTTCCTTTTATACGACTGTACCAATGAGCTTTTTTGAGCTTAAGTACAGTGATAAGACACATCGTGAGTTTTACCGTCAAGGAAAACATCGAGAGGAAACCTGCATTCGTCGGAGAAGAAATTCAAAGACTTATGTATAGACGTGCTTCAGTAACGGCGATGGACAATAGATCTCTGGCAGAAAGCGGGTGAGTGGGTACTACCTACCTACACACTTCTGCCTTCCCTTGTGGGAAGGCAGATAATTTAATTCAGAGGGCAGTAGGCAGAGGTGTACAGGTACCCACACACCCACTTTCCGCCAGATTTATATTTTAGGAGCCGGTCGGTCAAGAGTCGAGGAGGTCAATAGTTTAAATAAAAACATTTAAGCGATTGTTCATAGTTCATACATATCATCACGCCGAGTCCCTATCGGTGTAGGCAGAGAGTATAGAGCGCCAGTTCTCTCTAGACTTACATACCTCTTTCGCACTAGTTAAAGAAAAAAGTTTGTTTATGGCGAAAATATCAGTTCTTTTTGTCTATAATGGTCAATGATAATTCCAGCTCCGGAGACTCTGCCTACCGACAAGAAGAGCATGACGAGCGCGCCGGCGCCCCAGGAGGCGGGCTCACCCATCGGCCGGGCGGTGGTGGGCTTCCTGGCCGTCACGCTCGTGTGCAGCGCCGCCGCCTGGGCGCTGTACGCGTTCAAGAACCCGCACACTCGCAGTGGGCAGCTCCTTATCAAGGTAACCATTGCAGGTAGAGAGGTAGGGCATAACGGGTTTCCCGTCCGAATTTGGAGCTGCCCGACTGGGGCAGGACCTCCACCTTATAGAAGATCATAGCCAAATAACACAATGTTTTGTGTTGTGTTCCTACGCGGTGAATAAGGTTTCCAGTAAAGAGCTCCTTGGGGAGGGGGAGGATTGTTGTATTGTGTTGGCAGCGGAGGGATTTGTCCCATTATGCTACCAACATAGTATAACTCTCCGAACACGTTGGCAAAGCGCAAGTGATACTTCGGTATCGTGAGCGTAAATAGGTTGCGGTAACAGTTACCCAACTGGTGGACCGTATGCTTGTTTGCCACTTTTGTTGTATAAAAAAAATATATATTACTCAATTTTTATGTAACACATTGTAAAAGTGTGGTGTATACCTATTATTGGTGTACATATTAGGTTTTTAATTTTAGATTTTTGTATTACAGCGTCCAAATATGTATACTGTTGGTGTTGTAAATGATATACAGCGATAGCTTGACAACAACAGACTATGTATTCATAGAAAGGAGTAATTTACAGATAAGACAATCATAGATGGCGCTACTGGTTTTATTTGTTACAAACTTAACAGGTGTAACTTAATAAAATAAATAAATAAATATCATAACGCCAAGTCATTATCGTGTAGGCAGAGATAGTAGCGCCAGTTCTCTCTAGACTTACATACCTCTTTTCTTTACCTCTTTCTCTTCGACCACATTCATCACTCTCTTCATACATTCTCGCCGGTTTCGAGTACTCTTGTTATTCCTATTGCAATGTGCAGTAGCCAACGAGAGAACTGGCGCTCTATTCCCACTGCCTACCCAGTCAGGGACTCGGCGTGATGATATGTATCCAGACCAAGTGGTTTGAACAGTGACTCGGCGTGATGATATGTATGTATGTATCCAGACCGAGTGTTTGAACAGTCGACTGCAACACAAAGATTACAATTTTTATGCCGACCGCACCAATGAGTTTTTCTGTTCAACTATATTCACGACACACTGTATCTTCTAGAAGACAACTGCTCTACTATAATACTCTGTATATATTATTATTCTGTCCCCAGTACCGCCCCTCCCAGTGGAACTGGCGCCGCGGGGAGGCCCGCTACACTGCCGCCACTATCCACATGTAAAAGAAAACTGCATTTGGAGCTTGCAAGGCCTTACCTATACGAGGTGCCTCCACTTAATGTTTATATAAGGACGTACGTTTATACATATTATATATATATTTTTTTCCGTTTAGATAAGATCCTGCACACTCGCGCTATTTACCGCTATTCACCTGCGGTGGCGGTATTTCATAAGAGATAAATGAATTGTACTCTCTTTGTAAGCTCATGGTGGTTGTTATAATGATTTTTGGCCCTTTTTATACATATATATATATATATATATATATATATATATATATATATATATATATATATATTTTCATTGATATATATATATATATTTTCATTGAGTAGCTTTTAACACTTAAAATTAAGTACCGTCCAGTTTATATGTGATGACGGATGTTCGGGAGGCTACAGGTAATGTTGCCAGGTTACTCGCGATAATGGACACCTGAAAATTATACATTACTAAAGAAAACTCATTTGAAAATGGTGTCAATTATATTTAACAAAAGTTTATTCTTCAATACGACTGGGATCTCCCCCAATCTCTATTTTCCTACGTTTCTTCTCATTTTAATTCCTTGTGAATAAAAGTATTACTTAGATTTTCTTACGTATAATATTATATTAATTTCTTATATGGTTGTTGTATATCATTGGTCACATTGGGTTGTATTTTTATTAGATACTTGATTTTGATTTGTTTCACTATTTTGTTGCTAGTATTGTTACGATAGTGACTCTCAGGGATTATACAATTCATTATTATGTTCTACACGAGAGTGTCTGATGATCGGTTTGCTACATATCTCTCTCTCCGTCCCCTGAACTTATCTTCTGTTTAATACTCTAAACATATATATATACTTATATATATATATACACTAAACATATACACATTTGTATAAGGCTAAAGGATATTTTTATATGTTTAGTTAAGAGACCCTCACTGTCTAGTAGAGATGCTTCACTTACCTCTTTAGTAGGTACATAAGTCTAATGAAATTATTCTAATATAGCTGTCTATTTTACCATATATATATATCGTTGTATCGGTGTTTTAAAACAATGTGAGCTTAAAATGTGTAGCCAAATATTATATTCTCTTAAAAAGTACAGGTAACTTCCATCCAAATTACTATTGTCCTACTAGCGTCTGTACTCGTAACTTAATATAAATATCAAATCTAATAACATTTTGAATCTCTACACCAATGTATGTATACAAAATTAGGTTTTTATTATATACCTACGAATTTTAGTAGCGTGTCGCACGAACTTTTAGTATAAGAATTTATGGCATTCTTAATGAATTGCCTGTTTTGTTTTCAAATTTCTATATAAAAATTATGATAAATAAAATATTAAAAGCTGTTTCATTTGTTAGTAAGTTTTCATTTTTATATACAATTATATATACTTAAATATATATGTATGTGTAAGGGAAGCTTCTTGGAAGACGTATGGAAATTATACATATGCGGTCAACGAAAGTGAGTAATAGTGAGTGTGGTAGATATCATCCTATCCCAACTGCAGATGTTTTAGTCGTCTCTGATCACGCGAATGTGGACTTTATTAATATAGCCATGTAATGGTGTTAGTGTAAGGAAAATTATAAGCGATTTCACGTTTAATATTGAACGTTCTCACACTAAACTCAGATTGGAGTGTCCAGTGCACGCGCAAACTTCAATCGTAATTCTACTAATTGACGATTTAAAATAATACTAATAAATACAATTGATGTGACTGTTTGTTATAACAAGATTACGTTTTTTTTTAGTGCATTTAAAATTAGGCTGATGAAGTAAAAAATTGTCTGTCTACCTGTCGGTCGATTTCGGCTAATGGCCGAATCGGCTGGAGCAATTTCGCTTGCAGATAGCTAATGTTGTAAGGAGTTGTTAGGACAACTTTTTTCATATAAACATATGTATTAAATCAAATTTACGCGGATAAAGTCGCGGGGCACAGTGTATGTATAAATTAGTGATATTATTGTGTAAAGATAGTTTATATTAGTTCGTCTAGGCTCACACATTCGGTCCAGACCACCAAAGATGTTGGATATGTTTCGACCCACACTCATGATGTACAGTGTAGACGCCCGCATTTCACGGTGGACAGCCAGCGTTTAGTCTCAATGCGCGCTGTTTAAGATACCTTGTACATTGTACTGGCTAGGGACCATTTTGGATGACTACAATAAATCGTGCCGTTAACACTGTGTTTTATTACTTAATCCTTTGTTACTCTGGTGGATAATTTCCACCTGCAGTGTTTATTTATTTATTTATTTAAGATATAACAGTACACATATGAAAACTTTACAGAGTGTGCTAAGAATACAATTTCTGATATGCGCACCAATAACAGGCACATTCAGCATTTTATACAGATACGGTTTAAAATATGTTGGTGTGATACGACGACAGATCAACAGAGTCGCAAGCTGCTGTACGCGGCTTGGTAATATAGACTCATACATATACAAAGGTCTCGCACTGCGCGGTTCCAAAGGAGTTTCCTTCCGCAAACACTTAGGCTGTGGAATGAGCTCCCCGTTGGGGTGTTCCCTGGAGAGTACAGCATGGAGTTCTTCAAGAAGGGTGTGAAAAGATTCCTGCAGGGTCGGCAACGCGCGAGTGATACAACACCCTGGTGTAGCGGCCAAAGGCGGTATGTTACGGAATACATTGTAATCTTTGGGCGGCGGTAACCGCTTAAATTTTCAGGTATTACTAGGTTAAAATACTCTAGGTTTTCTGATACAACTGAACCTAAACTAGACAAAGCTTACACGGTATTAATTAGGTTCATTTAGTATGATATAATAATATGTAGATCTAATAGTATGTAGTAGCAAATCAACTGGCGTGAACGAGGGCGTGATTGTAAAGATGAAGAAAGGCATGTTACGTTGGTTTGGACACATAGAAATGATGAGTGAAGAAAGCTTGACGAAACAAATATACAAAGCAAAAGTGTGTGCAAGAAGAGGCAGAGGAAGGCCACGTTCCAACTATGTACCTGGATCAAATCGATCGGACGTTCAAGGGCGGGAACGTCAAGAGTACTCGAAACCGACGAGCATGTATGAAGAGACTCATGAATGTGGACGAAGCGAAAGAAGTATGTAAGTCTAGAAAGAACTGGCACCTCATACTCTCTGCCTACCCCGTTAGAGACTCATACATACATACATATCACGCCGAGTCCCGAGTTAGAGTTTCGGCGTGATGATATATATTTATATGATATGTACAAATTTAGATGGCTTATATATAATGTCCGCTCACTATGATTACAATACAAATGGGCTAAACTGATTAATTATTACCTAAACATGATAACATATCGTAGTGTCATTGTGAACAATGATGCTATCGTCAGCAATTTTTTAAACGTTCATTTAGCGTTTAGATTACATCCATTTTACAATCCGCTCCAAGTTATTTATTTCTCCACAATAAATTGCACTTAAATGATAAAAGATATTTCAAATAAGTAGATTCTAATTCATTGATTAGGTAATACGATATTTATACTAAATGTTAGGTGCTATTCGTTCAAGCGTGACAAACATATTTGTTGTATGACACAATGATACAATCGGTTTTATAAACTTTGTTCAGGTCTTGTGTTAATATTGTAAGACCACTACGATTCTTTAGCAGCTTCGGTCTTGTTCTATATGTGGTTTAGAATTTGTCTAGAAGTCTGCTTCGAGCTGCTGTATATCTAAGAATGGAAGTAATGAACCCAAATATTTCTAAAGAACGGTCCATACGCTAGCCATATACTCGTGAATGCTTAGTGGAGATCTCGAACCCTTCGGCAGGAACACAACACTTCCCACGAGTAATAATATTTGCCAACGCTGTAGTAGTAGCCAGAAGTAGGGCAATTCAAATTTCGGACCAGAGTTTCTACTCGTTTTCTAATACCAGGGATACTGGTATACCTAAGTCCAGCTCCCCCAAGCCAGCATAAAGATTTGGCTCACGTCCATTAGCGTTAGGCAATACGCAATACCGAAATATTGATTAAAACCCAGAGATTAGTAGAACACCTGTGCCATTTACAGATGAAAGCAAAACAACGCATCAAAACATCCTTAACAATTCATTGAGTGCGAACAATGGTGCAGTTGCAGGTCCATTAGCGTGCTCGTAATAAATGGACGTGTTCCTGCTGTTGGTACTATTCTCATACGCAGAAGGGAGACAATTTTGTGAGAAAAATCAAATGCCTCTAGAGATTGGAGAATGGAAGTCACATTTCAAGCATCTGGACTCGGCCGTAGTGGAGAACAAGCCGGTGACAATAAGCGAAGGCCAGATCTATGTGTACGACAATTACTTCCCAGGGTATACCATCAGGTACATTCACGTGGACAACCTCGCCGTGAGCACTTGCGGGGCCAGTGCCACGGTCAAGAACGGAGGCATAGCCACCTCCTCTGTACTCCTAGTGCTGCATGCTGGCGCTAATCAGGAGATCAGGTCGGTGGTGGATATCTGGGGCAGCAAGAACGCGGGTGATTTCAAGAAAACCATCACTGGAGATCAGATGAAAAGTGTGAACGACTTTAAAAATGTCCGGTCCCTGTACTTGTTCAAAGATCTTCGTGCAGTTAATCACAACAAAGGATTCTAACAGCATTCGAATTTTAATATTCCTCAATTTATCCCGATAAACTACTAGCAGTCCCATGCAAAATCGCTTGGATGAAAAAAAAAAGTCGAACAAGATCGGAGCGCCACCTGTTGTGACTGTGAATCTATGCCGTTCAGATATCCTAAGGGATCCGATTTTAAGTTCTATAAATATAGTAGCCGTATCCATAAAATTAAAATAATTACATATGTACCTACAAATAAAAACAATCACCGTTTGACAGTCTCACGAAAACTCTAGAATGGTCCATGCGGACACAACAATGGTTAAGATTCACAATTAGAGCCCATAGATGGCGCTCTAATCGCGTTGCAATGAAATTCTTTCACCCAAGTAAAAATTGCGTTGCACCAAGTCGCTTCCAACTATCTGTACATTTAAACAACGCAACAGATTTGAATGCGGTTTTCATCCATGATACAGGAGGGGTTTATATGGACAGTTTAATATTGTATTACCCAAGGCAGCAGTAGATAATTAAATATATGAAATGACGCGGGTGACATGTACAAGAAGTGCTCGTTTTAATAACTGTCGCAAGACCAAAATTATTGTCACTTTTGACGGCTGTTCTAGTGGTTAGAACACCTGAATGCTAAACCTGAGGTCGCGGGCTCGAATCTCGCTGAGGACAGATATTTGTGTGATGAACCCGAGTATTTTTACCTTAGTCTTGGATGTCCTGTGTATTTATGTATATATCTATCTATGGTAATTATATCGTTGTCTAGTTACCATAACACAAGTCAATCTGTGTGGAATTGTCCCAAGGTTTATTATTATTCACCAATAAAGTTTATGTGGAACAAACTGAGATTAAATTTATTTTATATTCCTTGCGGTGCATAGCCGAAAAGTGCTTAGCTAAAAACAAAAAGGTCTATTGCGCGTTCGTGGATCTTGAAAAGGCCTATGATAGAGTGGTGAGGAATGAATTATGGTCAGCAATGTCCGTGAACGGTGTGAGCAGCGTCCTCGTGCGGGCATTGCAATCTCTATATAGGGATTCTAGTGCTTGTGTGAGGATAAACGGGGGCTACACTGAATGGTTTAATATCGAAAAAGGTGTTAGACAGGGATGTGTAGCGTCACAGTGGCTGTTTAATCTGTTCATGAACAATTGCTTGACAGATTTAAAAGAGAATGAAAGTGGGTTGAGCATGAATGAGTTACTCGTCAAATGTTTTCTATATGCTGATGACCAAGTATTACTTGCGTCTACGGCTGAGGAGTTGCAGGAGATGGTAACTGCTATGAGTGGAGCTTTTGTTAGAAAGGGAATGAAGATTAATGTAAAGAAGACGAAGGTATTGGTGTTTGAAAGAGATGAGGCAGTGACAGAGTGCAATATCGTGATTGGAGAGGAACAAATTGAACAGGTGAACGAGTTTGTGTATCTGGGTTCAAAGTTTACAAGAGATGGAAAGTATGAGAGTGATATTGAAAGAAGAGTGAATGCAGGAAACATTGTGAATGGGGCTTTGCACTCCTTCATGGGCAGTCGGAAGGTGTCTTTCAAGGCTCGTTTGGCTGTGCATGGGGGAGTGTTGGTTCCGACACTCATGTACGGAAGTGAAAGTTGGATATGGCAGACGAAACATGAAAGCCGAATAAATGCAGTTGAGATGAGAGCGTTAAGAAGTATGATAGGAGTTAAACTGAGTGACAGGATAAGAAATAGATAAGAGATAAGGAAACTTTGTGGTCTGAAAGAAGATGTAGTGGTAAAAATTGAGAAAGGTATGCTGAGATTGTTTGGCCATGTCGAGAGAATGAATGAAGAACGATTGACGAAAAAAGTATATAAGGCGAGTGTGGATGAAAGTGTTGGAAGGGGTAGACCTAGGCGGACGTTTCTAGACCAAATTAGGGACGTCTTGAAAAAAGGCCAGGTCAAGAGTACCTTAAACCGAAGAGCATGTATGAAGAGAATAATGAAAGTGTAAACGGTTTAAGTTACGAAAATATCATGTATGAAGGAATTGTTCCTCTTTAAAAGTTCTAAAAAAAAGTCCGCGGCAGCATATATCTATCTTTTAAGCTTGACTCACTATAACCTTTTTTATGGCAATTAAGTCCGCGATGGGCTCCTAAACAACTTAACCGGTTTCAATCAAATTTGCACACTGTGTGCATTTTGATCCAACTTAAAAGATAGGATAGCTTACATCACAATTGGACCCGATAGGTGGCGCTGCGATCGTGTTTCTGGAAATTTTACTTTTTCACCCGGGCGAACATGCGGGCAGCTAGTTAGGTATATCGAGTCGGCATTCGAGACTTTTCTAGAATGGGTCGCCTTTAGTGCCATACCAAAATGGTCAGAACGAATTCAGACATTCCTTCAGCTGCCTCCATAGAGGCTAGGTTATCCATGACGGATTTATATCGTAAAAACAGTGTCGCTAAAGGTGAGAGTAAAATAAAACACGAGTATAACGAACATGATCACTTTATTACCAAAATTAAATTCACAAAAGCGATACAACACAATATAAAGCAATGTCCCATAGCTAGCCAAAGACATCAAACTATCATATACGATATACAGGGCAGGCAATAGAGATCGCGATCTACAAAATGATGACCAAGAGCAACATTGTGTGACGTCACACTGTTGAATTCGGATGACACATGACGAATCTTACCCTATAACAGTTCCATCTCTTTGGGGCTAGCTAAAAAATATTCAACGAGCACAGTGAAAATAATAACATTACAATTAGGTACAATGTACACATAACTAAGCGTAGGTTGAGCCACATTTAAACACAAATAAGCTCTAATATATTTAAATCGTTCAGAGACTTGGTAAGGTAATTGGTTGTATTGTATAGTAATTAAGAAAACATTTGATACGCCAAATAATTAATTTACGATACGAACTTACAATAATGTTATATACTAAAAATCTGATACATCCTGATTCGAGATATTTGTTTTATTTTAAAGCGCCAAGATGGCGGGTAGCTGTGCTGTCAGTGTCATATTTGTGATTTTACAAACGAGGGATTTTTGTGTGGTGGGAGCTTTGAATGGGAGTGACAAAAGATTTCAACGTAGATTAGCAAAGGGTGTTTTATGGGAACTAACTAACAAAAAACTAAGTACTTGAGATATTCGAGACTATAGTACAAATATTTGTATTCACCATACAAATATCCACCCCAGCCAGAATGGAGCCCGCACCTCGGCTTTGCAGCCACGAGCCAGCCTCGACAAAAAAATTACAGGATACTTCAGATATTGCCTCTCAACTGACATAATAATTTACTTCAAAACAACAATATATATATTAATATTTATCAAATCATTTTCTTAATTACTAATTTGCCGTAATACTACGTCTTAATTAAACTTACATACTACTTAAACTGTATAGATGACAGGGTGCACGCTCGGAATAGTTTAGACATACCATCGATTAGCAATTTTATTCTTTTGAGGTTGGTTTTTTAAAGGTTAAAAGTGGACCTTTCAAGAATAACGCTACTAAAAGATTTATATTTTAAGAAAGAGCACGTAGATACTTGTCATCAACATATATTTTCGTTATGTAGGTGTAGTTCTTTTAATTTTTAACTTTAATTTAAAAGGATCTAAAAATACAATTAAGTATATCACGTTAATCATGATGAGTTAGGAAAATAATTGAAAAATATATTTCGGAAGAATGTGCTTTTTTACACGCTTTTCATTAGCTTCACCTGTATGTTTGTAACCGACTTCTTTGGGCGCGATTTCGACCCACTTTAAACGGCCAGATTTCGTTCAAACTTTGTAGATTTATCGAGGACCGATGACAATACATTAATTTGATAAAATTATTGTATTAATAACTAAAAAGTTGAAATAAATAATAGTTAAAAAACTAAAAAAAGAGCTGCGGCAACCGTTTTCCATCGGGTGGGCCGTATGCCCTCTTATATGTTATATGTTATATATAGTGTGAATAAAAAAAAATTATTAAAAAAAAAGCGTGGGGTGCTTTTTAAGATATTATCGAAATGATAATCACTCTACTCACATCTGTCAATAAAATATTAATAACTATTGACACCATGCATGTTATTTTTTTATACAACAAGAGTGGCAAACAAGCATACGGCCCACCTGATAGAAAACGGTTACCACCGCCTATTTACGCTTACGATACCGAAGTATCACTTGCGCGTTGCTACTCTGTGTTCGGAGTTATACTGTGTTGGCAACATAATGGGACTAATCCCTCTGCTACCAACACAATAAAACAATCCTCCCCTCCCCAAGGAGCTCATTACAAACCTTATTCACCGCGTACGAACACAACACAATAAATTGTGTTATTTGGCTACGGACTTCTATAAGGTGGTGGAGGTCCTGACCCAGTCGGGCAGCTCCAAATTCGAACGGGAAATCCGTTATGCCCTACCTCTCTTTGGTTTTGGACTTCAGGTTTAATTGTTGGATTTTTTTAGTTTGTTCTATTATTTTGCGTGTTATAAGGGTTTCAAACAGAGATCCAGAATTGAATTGTTTTTGTTTTTTTCTCTTAACTACCTAACTAGCTTAAAAATACCCTTAAGACACCAAGTCCGCTTTGCTTTTAAAAAAAAATCTCATAAGTTCGGTTGAAACTCTAGGACCTTGAGGTCAAGAAGCTTTCGCTGATTCTAATCTCGTGACGGTCTAAATCATATCTTGCTTAGAGAACCCGCATTGCTATCCATCGTGGCAAGTGCTAGTCTTCCTGGCACTCTGCCACGTGATACCTAGTGATACCACGTGATAGTTAGTTTTATTTCTGATTTCGTGAATGTTGTCAACTATGGTTATTGTAAGGTAAAGCTTATACTGTTTATTTAATTACACGAATAACAATAATAAACGTAAAATATCAATTACATTCTGGTTATTTCTGTTTCGGTCGCTTGTGCAAATGACATGGCGTATTCACAATTTTGTACGTATAAAAACCATACAGTCGCTCTGGCAAAGGATACACATTATAATATTTATAAACTATCTTTTAAAAATATATTAAAATAGAGAACATGAACACAATAAAGGGAAGCTAATGAAATTATTCGCAGTGAAATTATAGCAGCTTGCCTTAAGAAATGCCAAATTAACAAATACATCAACAGTATTCATTACGTTTGAGAAGAAATTCGAACGCGTATGTTTAATTGTGGTTGAGGAACGGCTATGGGGTCGCCATCGTTGGCCCCTAAATATATCTCAGCCGAAAAGAGAGTGCAGTGTTACACCACTGCCCATTCCTTCGAGACTTTTGTGGGAAGGCATGAAGATTTACATCTATGTATTCGTATCCACCCAAAACTTGTTTACTTTTTAATGAGTTGTTCGTATGCAACTCACGTCTCCCAAAAGTGTTATTTATTACTTCTATCTTCACGCATTCACGAAGAAGATGGCGCGATAACCTGCACAACTGAAGATGGCCGGAAATAGGTCGCAAATTAGTAAGAGAAGCGGCTGGCCTCTGCCCGTCCGTACATACAGTAGACTGATAAAAAAAGAACTGTCAATCTAGCTGTCAATGTGACTCTACTAGCGCCATGAGGTTGGCAATTGTTTTGTCGAGACAGTCTTACTGGTTTACTTACTAAGACAAGTTCTACAAATAGAAAGAAAATAATTTTAATTTTGTGGTTATATTAAATCTGACGATGCGAATTTAAATTGGCATTTTCAATTAATGATGATTAATGTTGAGCTATTAGATATCGACTTTTTTTTTTTCTTTTATGAATTTTTTATTTCTCTTTTATTTTTTTTGTTATTTTATTTATACACTATATTTTTTATTTTTTTCATATTTTTTATTTTTTGTACGAATAGTATAAATGTAACTAAACATATATGACGTAACCAAACGTAACTTAAACTACCTACACTATAACAAATTTATCCGAAATGTAATGTAAAATGTAATCAAAGCTTTGTAATAGATCTAATGACGAGACTACGTTTGTCGTGAATTCTAATTGAAGTTATCCAGCATCAGGCAGTACATTTGAAGGTTATCCATTGGCAGTGCTTCAGAAGGTCGACGGAATTCATCCCTAACGAAATTCCGTTGGTTGTATTTTCTTATATTAATATAAATTTAGTCGAAGAAAATGTGAAATAAAAGTATTTCTCATTTTGTCCAACTTAAAATATAGAACCCATCAAAAGACCAAAGCTGTCTGTTTCAGGCCAAATAATTAACCATAGACAAATAAATGAAAAAAATATATATCACAGTAAAACGGTATCACATACTAACGAATAACGAATTAATATCTAAAACCACATTATTTAATTATTATTAAAACTACCCCAAGCGTAACTAAACTAAGTAACTAAAAGCAGACCTAACGTATTACACGCATTCACGCATGCGGTCTACGCTTAAGAAGCATAGACGGGCCATCCTCTCTTCCCATTATCATTTAATATCTTCTGGTAACTGCCGCTCTTGAATTGCGGGGAACTGAGTATATTATTTCGTTCGTACTGGTCTGGCATATTTGAGAAGTAAATTACATAAAATAAAGATTTTGTAATTTGTTTCGCAAATATGCACCTAAAAAACAACTGAAGTCGGCCATTCATTCTATTAAAAACAAAAATAATAACATCATGTAGATTTTTCACTTTTCTCTTATCGCGTAAATACCCCGTGTATTATATAGTAGCATAGCAATTGAGATTTTTCTTCGTTTTCGTGTATGGGGTAATTAAATTGACGAATATTACAAACGCACAATAGGTGTATTATGAGCCCCAAAGTGCACAAAGTTAGAAGACTCTCTTACTCGAGGTGTCCTCCTACACTGAGGTTAAATTGACAAGGCTATTCCATCTTCTTAACCGAATACCGCCCCGTACACAAACTTATAATAATAACTATATCTACTTAAAGCTCTGTCGTGACAATCGACCGTATCTCATGCTACAAATATTCAATAAAAGGCATCGATTGTCGCAGCAACCCAACTAAGTATTTTAAACCGCTTTACCTCTTCTGTCAAAGACCGAAGGTTAATAGCTAAATTCAAATATATGCAACTCGGCTTAGACAGGAGACTCTCACTCGTGTGCTGTAGCTATGTAGCTAGTAGACGAGGGAGGCGAGAGGAGAGAGAGATGAGTGGGAAGAGGCCCACCTCACTGTCCAGCCTCGTATGAAGTATTATTAAGGTCCACCATGCAGACTGAGACCCGAACTGTCTAATGTTGCTTTCCAAAGAAAAAAATACTTATATTCGCCTTCAGGTTACTATGATATATGGCCAAAACCAACAAGTAACCTATATAAAAAAATTACATGCTTGCAATTATCACTTCAGTTCTGAAATCTACGCTTGATACAATTACGACCGCAAAGCACGGGAGCTAGGAAGAAATAAAAAGGCAACAGTCTACAAATAAGACCCAACTATGTTTTCTACGTGTCTCCAACCCCTATCTAAGGGCCTTAGCAAGTGAGCCACCCGTCTTTAAAACGCCGCCATATATAAAAGGTAACTACAATCAACTTATATATAACTAACCTAATATATCAAGTTAATTTGCGAGACCCCGGCCATTTAATATATTCTGCTCACACGCCAAGCAGTTTACGAGCATTTATTTACGTTCCGCTCTCCGACTAAACGCCTGAAGAAGCCGATACTCAACAAATAGGTACGTGCTAAAGAAATAAAGGTTGCTTTAATAGTCCTGTTACAAGATGGTGATTTAGCAGATTTTTCAAAATAAGCAAACGGTCAGAACTACATATTTGCGTTACTGAGAGGAAATTTAGAAGAAGTGTTAAGATTTCAATAAATGTCTTTAAAAGAAAAATAATAAAGCACTATCTTCCGTAAGTATTGCCAAAAGTACATACGTAAGCATTACTGGAGTTTTCTAGAATCGTAAAGACAAGTATCTACGAACCTTCCTGTGTGGAGTGATGTTGGCTAGCACCCTGGCGGGAGTTCCAGCACTAATGCTAGAACTACTTATGTTGTCAACTGGCATCTGCGACTCAAACGATGTGGTTTAGTCAATTCAAAAAACATTGGGGTAACATTACAAAATTAAAATGATATAGAAATTAGAACGTAACATTAAGTTGTAGACTCGCAACTAAAATATTAATTATAAAAGGAACAAAAATAAATGGGGAACGTGATGTTCGTTCGTCGTGTAACCATGTTTAGTTAACGTCGTAGAATTTGAGAATGGCACGCCCGTTGATCTCGGAGTTGCACAGCTTCCTGACGACCTCTTGAGCTTGGTCGGCCGGGAACACTGAATGCGGCGGCGGTGTGATCTGGTAACAAACACATGAGTTATATACCTGCGCACATACCATTGCGCTTTTAGCCATCGACGGGGAATTCATCTTCAACCTTGGAACCGTAAAGGTCCTACATGGCGCGTTTTCAACATAGTTTTCTTTACTCGAGCGCCCACAAGTTTTGATGTATAGTAGAAATGCTTTTGAAAATAAATGTATGGTAAAAATATTCGATGGAATCCGCAATAATCGCAAAACATACATATACATACATATCATCACGCCGAGTCCCTAACGGGGTAGGCAGAGAGTATAAAGTATATATACTAGCTGCACCTTTAAAAATCGCAAAACGACTGGTGTAAATGAGCGTGAGACTAAACATGAAGGGAGACATATTGATTTGCACATATTTAAATGATGAGCGAAGAAAGATTGATGAAACAGATATTTAATGCGAAAGTATTTAGGAGAGGCAGAGGAAGCCCTCGAACCTACCGAGTGCTCGAATATCCTCGAGTGTTCGAATCGATCTTACACTCAAGGATGGAAACGTCAAGAGTACTCGAAACCGGCGAGTATGTATGAAGAGACTGATGAATGTGGATTAATGTTGAAAATACCGGGACAGGATAGAAGAATGTATCCTATAATAATAATATATAATATAATATAAATTTTATTCAAATTTAAAACTAGACATCTACAACGAGACATACATTTCCATAGTTAAGAAGTTTTCTACACATACCTAAAGTACCAGGGTACAGGGAACAGGGTACAGGGTACATAGTGTCCAAATTTAAATTACAATCATATCCATACCGGCGACGTAAATTGCGATGGCCGCACCAGATTTTCAAAATATGATAATATGTTCAGAAAATAAGTTTATAAATGATGTAGGAGGGCGACCTCGATTGTTCGAACACAATAACAAGTACCTATAGGCACCGGCGTCTGGCGACACTATATGTATTTATACTTCAGATAAGTTATTTACCACCAGCGTAATCACACTCTCACACATCGCAGTAAATGGAAACATCGAGAGGGAGCCTGCATACGTTTCCAAAGATGTATATGTATATAGTCGAGCTTGAATAGCGGCGATGGACTCGCCATCTCTCTCGTCGACACCTAAATACACCTCTGCCTACCCCTTCGGGGACCCTTGTCGGAAGACGTGAAGACATATAATTCATTACAAAATCACGTAAAGTAAGATAATTTCAACATTATTATGCATAGTGGTCGACGAGCCAAATGCTATATAGGTATTTGTTTTAAACAGACATACAGATCTCCTGCAGTTCCCTATGTCTGAATGACGCACGTGTTGATATGTAACGATATTCACTCAAGACTTGTTATTGTCTTGTATTGGCCTAACAAACGGCTGGTGTAGCTTTGATTGCATCAATTGAACGTGTGATAAACATGGCTTTAAATTGACTATGGCTATGAATTGACCAACGTTTGGACCTTGAGAAACGGCGTTGGAATCGCAACCTGTCACGTTGGCACCTGTGCATTCTCTTCGGGACTATTGTTGAAGCGTGAAGAGATATACTGTATAGAGTAAGTAATGCTACTCACATCCCCGTGCGCCACCAGAGCGACGAGATCCTTCAGTTGTTCGATCGATCCGTCGGGAACCGCCACAATGCTTACTTTCATTTCGTCGGCTTTTTTGGAGAACTTGGGGATCAACTTCTCACCCACGTCTTCGGTCACCAAGACCACTCCGTCCTAGAAACACTTAACAGTCTCAAACCAAGTACATATCCAGCCTGACTCACCCCACGCGCGGTCGAGTGATTAATGCACGCTTTCGCATGATTTGGCGATTTTGATGCTTCATACCAAAGTGATAACTTGAGTAGCTGTGTCGCTATGGTATGTACGGATATATAATACTTTAACACGGGTGAAACCGCGGGGCATACTACAGTTATGAAAAATAATACGAACAAAATCAATTGCAAACTTTTGAAAAAGAAACTTGAGAAGAGGTAATGTATAAAAAATATATACAGTTTTTGGCTCAGATGTAAAACCAGGTGTATTCGACTATCGTGCTATGCTACGTTTAAGAATCAGCTTATGCACCAGAAGTAAACATTTTTTGATAAGCACTTACCGGAGCAAGACATTGCAATGAGCGGTGCAGGGAGCGCGAAGAGGTTCCGAAGTTGAGAACCACGTCCACTGGACCACCGCAAGCGTTGGTGGTGCGCTCAATAAGCTGCTTCTCATACAATACCTCGTTCCACTCCACAAAATTCACCCTGCTCTCAGAAAACACAAAAGTTACTTCCAGAGTGGCAGAGTGGTTCGACGCAAAAAAATAGTTCGAATCCCGCGTGCACAGATTAGTTTCTACTGAACCTAGATCGAACATTGATTAATCACAACATCGAGAGGAAACCTGCATATGTATGAAAAAAAATAGACGCTGTGTGTTAAGTTATACGGTTTTGGACTCGCCATCTGTCATGTTGACACCTAATTACATCTTCGAAGATAACAGGGTTTGTATCTAACACACAGCTAGCTAACCCTTCGTGGACCCCTGTGGAAAGGCGTAAAGATATTTTCGCTGTGGTCGCTTAACGGGACCTGATTGTCTTCACTGGTAGCACAGGTAACATTCTCAACATGGGGAGAAGTGCTGCGAGCTGAACGGCTTTTAAACAAATAGTAGACACACAGATACTATGAATAACTTACCCTTCGCACTCCTCGGCCAACTTGAACCCTTGATCTTTGAGAGTCGCCACCGTGATCTGAATGCGCTCCCTGTACACGCTGTGCCTGAAGAAATGGGTCGCTATGCGGAGCGCCCAGAGAGCAAGCCCACCAGTCCCCACGATCAGAATCTTAGCAATGTCTTGCTTGTCGGGCCCATCCAACACTCTAGATACGCATTCCCCGAGCATGAAGACGGTGTTCATGGCAATCAGAGCCCCAGTGGGCAGCATGGCGGCCACGCTCAGAGGCATCTCATCCGGCACCGGCACCAAGCACTTGAAATCCGGCACCACTATGAACTCGGCATAGCCGTGCGGTACTCCTTCGTAAGGGTACAACACAATCCTCGACCCTTCCTCAATTCCGTACATTCTTTCAGCCGAAGTCCCGATTGCGTCGACTATCCCAGCGACCTCGTACCCGGGGAACAGTGCCCCGTCACGGAGGCCTACATAAGCTGAGGCGGTTTGCACGCCGGGGTTCTCCATTTCATTAGATAACGAACCGATCGATGATACAGACGACGTACTGCACACGGATGAAGAGCGATTCCTGCTTGTTCTATAGCAAGCGCCAGCGTAGGCCACGCGAATCCTCGCGCCATAGATGGGAACATCAGGTACTGGCACTTCGAAGCTAAACACGCAATCCCTTGTCGTCCCGGGAGACTCTATAGACACCTGTCTGCACAACTTACTCATGTTGACCGCCTGAGGGCAAAGAAATTGTTCCAGTAAGTCGAGCGTTACATAGGTAACTCGCATGCCTTAATATAGGTTTCATGCTGACAACATTGAAAGCGCTCGCAACGGCCATCTTTAATAGGCATTAGGCAGTTCACAATTATTTGTCTTAAAATGTTCGCAGAGCATCAACAGTATTTTAAAATACAGAGTAAAACACCGATACACTAGTATCTCAGTAGGATACGGGCGTCTATTGTATTTTGTATCACGAGTGAATTATACATCGAAATAGATCTTCACTAGAAATATTATAGGTAGGTATAGTCAATAAGAACTCGTTACTACATTTAAATAAAATAAGTATAAATATTATCTCCTTTATTCCGTCTAAAATCATATTTTCGTGATATATGTATACATAGATATATTAATTTGTTTAAATTACATAGGCCGTACTCCCATACGATCATCCACGATCCATCCACCATTAGCACAGAAGAAACTTCTATCATTGTATCAGACGACCTGTCATTCCATTGGACACCGGTTCTTGTCTTTCATCTTCACTTCTTTGATCATACTACTTTCACTTCGATATATTCTGTACGTGTTACAGAGTTGTCGGAACTGCTAATAAGACTAGACGGAATAAACGAAAGATTGCTATGAATATTTTGTACAAAAGTGCGCTGTGCACTTTTGTACAAAAACCTCTACGCTAAGGAGGCTGCAAGGAGCTGCATACATTGCGGTAATAATAAAATACTTCAATAGCGCGATATTTATCAATTAATTTTTACCCACATAGCGTATGACATCAATTTGACGCAACGACAGTCCATTTAAGTCAGGCTGTAACATCTTACTGCAATTTTCCGATTCGTTCCTGTTTTATCGAAAAAATACAAAAAAATAAATAAATTGTTTTAACACCACGATCCTAACGGCGAAGGAAAACAATGCGAGGAAACCTGCATACGGTAGAGAAGATATTCAAAAGGCGTTTGTATATTCGAGCCTGACGATAACGTCTGGTTCGGGTAAATGCATCTCTGGCGAAACGTTAGTGTTAATAAATCTCTGCTCTGATGATATGTTAGTATGTATTTCTGTTGTGACTATGACAGGTGTGGAGCTGCACAAATAAATTCGCAGCGTCGTTCATTCATCCCCTTACATTGGGGCCAGGAGTAGGTCTCAATTGTATGTAGAGTTGTAGTGTAGTAGCGAGGACTATCAAAGAGAGCAAGCTTCATTAGCAGACATGTAGATAGGTAACCAAGGGCCGTGGTGCGAAAACAGGGCCCTTATTTAACTGTTTAAGTTCCAAATCAATTTATAAACAACAAGCGAGCTATGCCCCGCGGTTTCGCCGGGTTGACTTCGGTTGCTATCAGCCTTCGTCGATGAACAGGCTGTCTAAGTTTTTTTTTTAGTAGTGTCTAGTATTTTTATTAGTAGTACCTGGGGTAACGCAAGCGGTTAGATAATTATTACTTTATAATAAGGGTCCGCAGACTCTTGAGAGCCTTCGTGCACGGCACAGTCTAGACTTTCAGTAGCTCCTCCTCATCAATCATCTAAGTGTATATAGCGTGACTACATACTCTTAAATGATCCTAAACATTATAAGTATGTAATAAATAATTGGTAATGGTGACCAATACTAGGCAGGTACCACCTGGCCGGTATCCACATGGAGCGGTGTGGTCCGTATGCATCTCCGAGCTGGCTGTGTGGGTAGCAGTGCCATGCCAGTAACATTTTTGGCACACGATACGAGTTTGTCGGCAACGAGAAAAGTACTGTGTTTACCTTGGCGATTGGCTTCTCCAGTGATTGAGCTCTAAACGTTATTATCGCAACTGTATTGATACAGATCTCTTACGGCTCAGATAGTAAGTAAAAATTCCCACGTTCATTATTCAAGAATACTTTCACACTCTTCAATAATGATAACACATGGTTAGTCTTGCTAACGAAATGACAGATATAAAACTTATGGACAGTGTGATAAAATATGGGATTTACGTAACATAATGGCGCTTCGTCACTTCGGCTCGGGTGTCATTAAGATTTTCTGAAAGCTGACTCGGCACTCGGGAGGGCGGTGGGCGGAGGGGGGTGTACGTAATCACAGACAGACAATGTCAAGTTATGACACACAAATCAGTGCCAAATTGTTTACAGTAATTTAAAACTATCGATGAGCACATTAAATGCATAACTATCAAAATATGTGTACCTACTGATAAGGTAATTATCTTAATGTATACAATTCTGAGCATAAAAACAATGTATTTAAAATCCAGGCCTAATCTCTGAATTATCTCTATGCAGACATAGTCTAAGACTTTGTTGCTGAATGTCTTCGAAATGGTCACGATGATTGGAGATTGTTAGATCACTACTCCCCTAAATGCTGTCCCAGACTTCTCTTTTCTCTCTCTCTTTTTAATTGAATCCAAAAAAAGGAAAATATTTTATTCTGTACTTAATGTACTATGTTCTCGAAAGTGCTCAAAACCGGCGAGCGTGTATGTGGACGAAACGAAGGAGGTATGTAAGACTAGAGAGAAGTGGCGCTCTATCTACTATCTCAACCAACCCCGCTAGGGACTCGCCGTGATGATATGTATGAATATATTGTCTTTTGTACGTTTGTTACGAGATTACTCCGCTAATTATGTATTGATTTAGCAGTGATTTACATTTTATGGAAACTGATTAAGCTATGTTGTATTGCATCGCATTTATAAGCCCCGCTCCAATATAATTTAAATCCGTTCCGCGCGAGTAACAAACTTACAACCAAACATTCAGCACAGCTTAGAGTAGAGCGCCAGGTTTCTAGTACTGGCACTTTGCCTACCTCGTAAGTGACTGGGGGCGATATGCATTTTTTATTGCTTAAGCTTTTACTTAAGCAGCAAGGGAGTAAATTTCGTAGGTATGAAGAAAAACAAGTCTGTAAGTTTAAAGAGACCGCACTACACCGTCTACCTACCCCGTGGGAGAGCCGGCGTGTGTATGACACTTACAACGCAGCCTTTAATACAAACAGACAATGTAGACGGCACACAAGATGCATGATGGTACGACAACAATGTCAATATGTGGCGATGCGCGAGCGCCAGATGTCCTCATAACCCTGATCCGACCTTACGGTTGTGACTACCCTATAACAAAACACGCGTCTTATTCTTTTGTATGTATTTAAATTAATTATTTTCATTCTTTAATAGAATAAGTATGTGCGTAACGTGTAATTACATATTTTAGGTCGTTACCTATGAGACCTACTACCTAGCACCGATGCGGGTTGCCAAAGGTTAAACGGGATCCCTATACCACGTCTATTCAGACGAGTTGTTGGACACAATGGACCCCACAGAACGTGACGCACGCATGGAAGGCCAAGAGTGAGAGAGTTGTCGGACGAACTGGCGATTTACGTACCTCATTTGGTCGGAAATAGCGCTCGATTGCTGGGGGTGGGGAAAAAGGAGCCTTTGCCCAGCAGTGGAACGTAGTTGGCTTTCATTAAATCGTACTAATGATAGAAATTAATCAGTTTATGAAGATGTAAAAAAGTATTGACGCTAGAGCAACTTAACGGTATTGGATAAAAAGTATTGGATTGATTGGGTAATAGATTAGTAGTTGGATTTACACAGAATTATTTTTATTCCACAAAAAAAAACTACCAGCGAGCACAGCAGTAATTCTGGGCGAAAACTGCGGAAAATAGAATCGAATCGAAAATAGAAAATAAAGTAAGTTAACAGAATCTTATAAGAGATGCAGAAGTAAGTTGAAAGATAATAATAATATATCTTCACGCCTTACCACAAGGGTCCCCGAAGGGGTAGGCAGAGGTGTATAGGTAATACCCACACACCCACTTTCCGCCAGAGGTATATTAGGTGCCAACGTGACAGATGGCGAGTCCATCGCCGTTACTCAAGCACAACTATACATACGCCTTTGAATTTCTTCTCAGACGTATGCAGGTTTCCTCTCGATGTTTTCCTTCACCGTAAAGCTCGTGGTGTGCCTAATCACTGTACTCAAGTTCAGAAAAACTCATTGGTACAGTCGGGATTCGAACTTGCGATCTTTGTGTCGCAGGCAACTGCTCGAACCACTCGGCCACCACGGCTGTCAGTTGAAGTCAGACCGATTTAGTTGAAATTTGAACAAGAATACGTTACGTAAATAAGGGGCTAAATTGGAAAAAATAATGCTGTCTGTACCGTGTGACACCAAATGAAAGGGCCGCTGTTTATATCCGCTATGAAATAATTTAATATTTACTTTTAATATAAAAATATATTTGTCTAAAGTAATATAATAAAAAAAAAAGTACCCCCTTCACGCGATTTCAACTAGCGCTTGTTCGCTTTCTGAAAAAGCAAATATATATTTATTTATTAACCATTTCCTTTGGTGGACAGCATGATTCTAGAACAATCTACCATCTTTGGTCTGTTAAGGAGCTAACGTGACAAGGTGAGCCTATAAATTTAATACTTTTCATTCCCATATTAAGCTGGTCGTGGTCCTGCCCCGTAAAATTACTGTAGTTCAGAAAAAAATCGTTGGTACAGGGAATGGAACCTGCAGTATTGACTTAGCAATTCAGTCCTTAAACGACTCAGCCACAGTAGTTTCTCTGTTAGATTTAGCTATCCATGTATATACTTTATTTAACTAAGAATACTATGATACCAACTAGCATCATCTTAACCTCATGTATATTTTTAAACTAGAAGTCTCTCAACAAAAGGAGTGCCTATCTTCTGGAGTTGAACAGCTCAAGTTGACCCACAATGTACCTAGACATCTTTATGTCATATGCAAGGGAGATAAGATGTTTTTCATGCACACACACATATAGGTAATATAACTAGAATGCAGATAATTATTCTTATTAAGTTAATAAGAATTTATGTATTTTTGTATTTCGTATGATTCCTTTCTGCAACTCAAACTATTGTAAACAACATCATTTAGATGTTGTTTACAATACATTACATACGTTCTGAACAATCAGTCAGTCTGTTCAGCCACTATAAAGCAAACCAACTCAAATTGTGTAAAGAAAATTATTGTCAGTGAGAAAGACCACATTCTAATTACCTAAAGTCGATAGAACAATCCGCAAGTAAAGTCAAAAGGAGAGTATGTATGAATAGACAGATGATTGCATGTATGAAGAGGTCTGTTAGTCTAGAGTAGCGGCGCTCTACTCTCTGATGTATATGAATGTGATGATAATTATGTGTGTACATTTGTCAATGCAGTAACCAAACTGAGCTGGTAGCTATAGTTTCTTTTAATTGGTAATTACTCTCAAATCAATATAGTAATTAGGATTTTAGAAGAAGCTGGCCATTTGTTGTAGTCCTCGGAGTTATCAATAATCTCTAAAATACTTACTTGTTTAAGTAAGTATTTTAGAGAAAAAGAAAAAATAGAAGAAAGTTAACGGTAACATATTACAAGTACATAATATCTTCCCACCACAGATCCCCCAAGGGCAGTGGTATTATAGCACCCACTTTCGCCAGAGATAGCTAAAAGGTCAATGGTGAGTCTAGTACCAGTGCATTGTCTCATATATGTTTTTACACGCTTGTAAATGTAGTACGAGCATGTATGAAGAGACTGATGAATGTGGACGAAGCGAAAGAGATATGTAAGTCTAGAGAGAACTGGCGCTCTATACTCTCTGCCTACCCCGTTAGGGACTTGGCGTGATGATATGTATGTATGTATGTAAATGTAGTGGCATTCAACTAATATTTAACATCTAGTTGTATGTTATTTTGAGTGTCTACTATGTAAGTGGCCTTAAATAAATAAATATCCCTACAGCTTAAGAGTAGCTTAGACTAAGACTTAGAGCTTAGACTTGAAAATAGATCTTACCAAAGATGCACACTGACTTTTATTTTGACATATAAACAATAGTTGAATAGTCTTGTGCTTGTAATTGAATTGAGAGAATATGTATGTTACAAATAATACTTCTCATATGCAGGTTCCCACACAATGTTTTTTTGCAGTTACAAAATTGGTATTTCCCAAAGAAAAGTCTGCCTTCCTAATCAGAAAGTAAAGAAAGTCATCTATGGTAGAATTAAAGTTTCATTATGATGTTAAGTGTACTGCTTACCTAAGACTAAAAAGTAGGCATCGAAATCCCAATAATATATCTTTTATAGTATTTTAAGTTTAGTTTTTATATAATCTGTCAGTGAATACTTTTCATTTCTAAGATATTTAAAACTGTATAGAACTTAGTACCCTATAATTGTGTTAAATACTAAAAATATATATAAATCAAAAGTGTTTAATAATATTCCTTCTCAGAAGGCAAATCTTGGGGCATGATCAACAAAGAAATAGCTCAGTGATTGTAATATTGATTTTTAATTTGGCCAAACAAATGATTTTGAAGGGAGAAACATTACATGATTTCTGATATTATTCTGTACTGAAATGATCATACATATTGATCTAACCCCATACTAAAGAAAACTTGTACTTAAAATAAATTAAATACAGAATAAATAGATAAATATAGGTATATCTAGCACCTCCACAAGGGTAGAGATATGCATGTTCATCACAAAATATTCATGCCCACTGGGAATCAAAACGTGGATCTCAAGATTCTACAGGGAATATGGGTAACTTAAGGCAAGACTTAATAACTTAATAACTGAAAGATATAATAGTATACAAAAATGTGTGAAGGATATATGTATGAGCAGTGGTTGATTTTACACAAAAATAAATGCAGAACTTTTATTACAGTAAGCAGTTAAGTCAGTCAAAAAGCTAGCATTAAAACATTCACAAAATAACATTTTGCTTCAATTAATGTGTTAAGGAACTGTGTAAAAACAAAAATAATTGTAAATATGATATTTTATATATAGGTGCATGCTATATATTCATCATAAAATGATTCTGAGAAGAAATAAATATTGTTATTATTGTTCACACAGGCTATCTGGTACTTTAATTGAGAGCAATAATCAGTAATTACCAAGGAAAGCAGTACACAACAAACAAAGACTGCGTAAAATAATATTTTCCTACCTGTTTCAATCGAAGAGATGGTTCTTATTAACTTCAAAACAACTCTAGCAAACAAAACGCGCCCACTATGATACTAAAGTCCACTTTGACTGAATCTGACAATCGCTGCTTGGCTTCTAAAAATAGCGCGAGACGTGCGACTGCTTCGAAACCACAAGACGTATTGAATCAAATCAAATAACTGCGAGCAATATATACTGTAATCTTGACTGCGCGCGATCGACAGGAAGGCGGGATAAGACAATGAGATGCAGCGCCACAGGCATCACTTATCACACACACAAACACCTATTGACCACTCCACTGGACGAACGATCAAACAAATACAATTTACTTATGTGCGTACATACACGGCCTGACCTTCCCTGGGAAGAAGGTCACGCGGCAAGTATTTAAATAAAACACAAATAACAACACAACTTCAAGCCCTAAAAGTATACATGTAAGATCGTTTTTCAGAAAAAAACTTATAGTTCCAAATAATACAAAAAGACGATAATATATACCTACGTTATTTTATTCTTATCTACTCACACCAACACTTCGCTCTTTGTGGTAACTGAGCTTCCTATGTAATACTAATCACTCTGTGAGTATATTATACCTTAGTTTATTAAATTGGTACCTAAAATATTAACTGCAGCAGACGACCACAATTAGTTACCTACCTACTCAGGTCCCTTTAGTTTGAATTTGTTTATAAGAAATGCTCAATATCCTATCTATAATCTATGTATGATATATACTCAGCTCAGCCCACTCAGGTGGTGTGTTAGATTAGACACTTGTCGCCCAGGACTGTCAGTGTCAAAGCTCTAATATTATTCTTGCATATTATCTGTATTCTGTTCTGTCTGAGCCTGCAAGACCTAAAACGTAGCGTTCTTTGAGTTCTTTCTTTTGCTATGTTAATCGGTTAACATGGATGGATACCTATTTTGTTACTTTATGTAGTGTACAAAAATACTTAGTAAAACGCATTTATATACTGCTCGAGTTTAGAACAGTAGTAAAGCATTCTAAGGGCTATAAGTCAGTTTTAATTCTTAAGCTAATCATTTCAATGTTTCCTTATATTGCTTATTCCAAGGATCTTACTGCAGCAAAATGGTTTATACCCCTATACACAGGTATGGGGCATGTATACATACAAGAGGTAATAGCATGTGTACCGCATGTTAATATCTCAGCAAATAATAATTTATGATTTTAAACAACGTCGTTGCGATATATTTTTCATCCACGAAATTTTCAGTAAATGCTGCATTAAATAAAGAAAAAGCTGTAATGCACATTGCAAATTGCTCTTACTATCAATTTTAATAGATGGCAAGTATAAGGGGTTATAAAGAGTGCCATCCACGAAGACGCGCCCCACTATCCTTCCTTAAGTTTGAGTATTGTCGGTACGCACTGATTGCCAATGAATGCACACGCACACTACAATTAGTAGACTCCAAGCCCTCGACTAGAAATTGGTACAGCACGTCTTCGTATTTTTTAAGCTTTTTTTTGCCTTAATAGGACCAATATAAATAATTAATTCAGTTTCATCAAGTTTTTCTGCACATACTTTTCGATATTTTTTTAATGTGTACTATGATAATAAAGTTGCTTTATGAATTTCTTAATAAAAATATATTTTTTTTAAGAAGATGCTTCAAATACGAATAACTAGTGCAACTTGTGCCTAACACAGTTAAAAAAGAAGTAATACTGCATCTACTTTGTTGTCAATAAAGTCAAACAAAAAATAAAATATCGATATCGTATGAACCAATAAAATATAGACGTATTACGTATAAGGTACTAATTACCTATGTACCGAAGATAAGTACACGCTGTTGATGTATTTTTTGGTTTTGTTGGAGACACATTAACATTTATAATCAAGGAAATTCAGGTACAATATTGCATGTACAGTATAGAAAGTATATTAGGGAGAAAAACATAAAATTTACAGTATTTATTTAAGTTTGGTATTCCTATAACATTTTACAGAATAGGTATATTTATTAAACCTAGTTTCGAAAAGCTTCAAAGGGACATACTATCGGTTGATGTATTGTTAAAATTAAGCGGGATAACGAGTCAGAAAAATCTTAAATTGTAGTTTTATGTTGGTTAATTATAGACTTTTTTTTATAATGGCAACACTGATCGGCGTGGGTTCGTTCGATGGATAAATTTTGGTAGCGTGGGTAGGTTGATAAAAAATTATTTCGTATTTTTTCAATTTTCCAATGCAAAGTGATTAGAAAACGTTCGTGTGTAAATGTAAAGAGCAGCATGGGTGAGTACTTTTCAAATATATGCCGTAATAACGCTGTTTAGATAGTGCATTGTTATTGATTGATGTCATGTCTTCGGGGTGGTCTATAAACACTTAGCAGGTAGGTACATGATTTAAACATTTTTTGTGGGGGTAAATTTATTAAACCGGGAATTTATAACTTCTATCAAGTGAATGACTGTCCTAATTTACTCGTGCTGAGAATCAATCCCTCTTCAAACGGTATCCTTTACTATTATCTTTCAAATTTAATTGTCTTTTGGAAAGCTTTTGGATGGTATGCCTTCTTAAATTTTTATCCAATATATTATAAATCACTTAACATAATATAATTTCAATAAACTATCAACTACCAGAAAATTGTGGCCTCCATCTGGATATGTGAAAATGCTTTAAATGTGCAATCATTATTATGATAATTGCCAAAAGGCCTGTCCTAATATACAATTTCGATAAATATAATATATTATAAAACTTGCAATCTACATTTATATTGCCACCAACATTCTTAAAAGTTTGTGTGTAAATAATGTTGCGATATTCTGGATTATATTAAACAAACTTCAGAATCATTGAATGTGTGAGGCTTATACCATCATGTTTTTATTATTTAAGGTGATAAATCCACCAATAATGACATCTCTGTGACAAATAAGCATAGTCCTTTTGGGGTTTTTGCTAGCTTGGTTGTCTTAAGTAGTGTGATGGTGGGAGATAACATTGGCAATAAAGTTTGTAATTTCTGTAAAAAATTATGGATGGCCCTATACACAACTAATATTATAAATGCGAAAGTTTGTAAGCATATTTGTTACTCTTTCACGGAGATAGATTATTAGCCAGATTAACAAATACAATATGTTTAATTCCTTTGTTTCTGCCTGTAACAGCTTAATGTTAATTGGTTAATGTTAATAGGCTGGAGGCATTTGCAGTACTTGAAATACCACTTGCTCACTTATTACCCTATTTTACATGGGGTTCATGTAAAATACATGTTACTGCTCAACAAAATTCCATACAATCATTACATTTGTATGTATTTGGAGAATAGAATAATTGTTTTATGTTATGTTTATTCTATAACATGTGCCATGCGAATTGGCAAATGCATATATATTTATATGAAATTGTTTGTAAACAACATTGTGTGGGTAGGCAGATTAAACAGGGCTAAGCTCATGTAATATGATCAATATGACTTGTCCTTAGGACCTAGAATTTGGTTAAAAAGTAATAAATCCTGTATGAGAATTCAAACTTGTTAAATATTTTTCTGTATGTCCAATACAAAGTATGCTAGAAGTCAAGAACTAGACGGCCATCTGGTCTAGTGTTTGGAGATCCTAACTGCAAAACTTGAGGTTGCGAGTTCAAATCCCACTCAGGGCAGATATTTGTGATATGAACAAGCATTTAAATAATAATAATAAATAACCTTGGGACAATTCCACACAAATTGACCTAGTCTCAAATTAAGCAAAGCTTGTGTTATGTTAACTAGACAATTATATATTTACTTATATAGATATATACATAAATACATAGGACATCCAAGACTAAGGTACAAATACTTGTGTTCAACACACTAATATCTGCCCTGAGCGAGATTCAAACCTGTATGTAAACTCAAGTGTCACAGTCAGGAGCTCTAACCACTAGACCTGATTGCCGTCTTTTGTACCTTAGTCTTGGGTGTCATATGTATAAAATATAAATCTATCTATATAAGTAAATATATCATTGTCTAGTTAGCATAACACAAGCTTTGCTTAATTTGGGACATTGTTAATTTGTGTGGAATTGTCCCAAGGTATTTATTTATTATTATTATTAATGACCTTCTTTTATTTTCTACTTATTTTAACTACTAAGATGGCTAGACAGCATGCATCCCACAGTAACATAGCCACAGATGCTTGCAACTCCAGATATATCCTTCACATAGAAGATGAAGTATAAGAAGATGATGATGATGAAGAAGAGGGCATTGTTCAGCTCTAGCTGCACAATGCCCTCTAAACCTTAGTAATTCCTTATGGAGTTCTGGCAACATTACTCAAGGCAGGAAGATAATGCTTCCATACAGCAGCATCAGTTGGCACTGCTACAGCTTTTTAACAGTTGTGTCATAAATCTTTTTTTCATTGACCAATTTTGATACTTTTAGTTCTTCATTCAGTTTACTTAAATCAATTTCCATGTACCAGAAGTATATTTTTGCCTTGGCGAACAGCTGATAACACCTCACGCCTCAAAGCTACTGCTTTAAACTGTTAAGACTTGTGTGGTAGAAGTAAGCATTTTGCTCTTAATGTTCTGAAACTATTTTGGCTTAGCAATCGCAATATTTTGTGTGGCCCAATGTTGGTTAATCTTTAAATAATTTTAATTATCTAAGCTTATTATGCATTTTAGTTTAGTTTTTTATTACTAAGGTGATTGTTATTAGGAATAATATATGTAAATGTATATTAATGTTATAAATGTGAAAGTTCCAATGGATTGAGTACAATAACGCCAGAATGGCTGAATGGAATTGAACGAGATCAAATTTAGCCGTGCCCCCCATACACCCGCAAAATATTTTCTTCTGTAATATTATTTACCCTTTGTGTTAATCCATCTATTAATCTATCTCTGTGCCAAATTTCAACCAATTCTGTTCAGCCGTTCTGGCAAACATCCTCACTAACTTTCAAATTTATAATATAGTATTAGTAGATAGATATTTACATGTACATAGACGCAAAACAACAACTATGTCTAGGAATTCCTTGTTATACTTTTAGAATAAATTATACTTTATATTATGTTGACAATCTTACACTCGACCCACACCAACTGTACATGCTGGATGTATAATAAAATCAATGATATTTCTTTACAGTAACGCGCCCATAGCCTCAAGGACATTTTGCAACGCCTTTTGAAAACCGAAGGACCTGTGTCAGTAAGTCTTTTTTTATTACATACTTATACATATCATCACGCCAAGTCCCCTACTTTTTTTATTATCTAGTCGTAATCTGTTTACTATTATAACTCATTAAGAGGGCCACGCGGTGCACCTGCGCGAAATTTTATTGTTAGATTTTTTGTGTGATTATAACATGTCCTACGTGTTAATCCAGCGAATCTGATAAAGATCTGTGCCAAATTCGCTTCAATTCCGTTCAGTAGTTATTTGGCCGAAGAATAAACAAATACCTCTCAAACTTCAGGAGGAGTTTAAAAGAAAGAAACCATTTATTACCACCAAACTTATTACAACTCGATTTCAAAATCAAATATTTAATTGCCATGTGACTGACTTGGCATTTAACAACGTGACGTCTGTCACGTTGAACAAAATGTTTCAACGTGAGTGAAGAAGGAACAAAGACCTTCACAAACTTCAGGAGAAGTTTAAAAAAAGGAAATAAATAACTTATTCCAACTCGAGTCTAAAATCAGGTCGTTAATTGCAATGTGACTTTTGTCACGTTGAACAAAATTTGTTCAACGTGTTCAACGTGATGGAAGCCAAATGTTAATCAAAATTCTATTGTTACATTTTTTTTGTTTTTAACAAGAAAGTTTTCTGCGCTTTGCTCGACTTCGAGAAGGCATTTGTGAGAGTCGTACGAAAACAACTCTAGGACGTTTTGCCTGGATATGGAGCGAGTAGTTCCCTACTGTATGCCGTGAAATCACTATGTGCTGATAATCATATACTATATACTAATATTACGTTATGTTTGTTACGAATTGGTACTGGACCGATTTTAAAAATAATTTTACCATTTGAATGCTATACTACTTTATTACGGACTAGCTGCCCGCCCCGGCTTCGCACGGGTGCAATATTGATACTAATAATAATGTAAAAGATAAAAATGGTTATAGTGGTTTATTCTTTACAGATAATTAAATACCATCGCAAACTTTTATATTGATCATTTGAAGATATACTACTCCGTAGTACATTCATTTGATCTATCTCGTAAGGTTTTTACCCAGCGTTTGCGATTTAAGCGCACAAAATTATGTGCCTATGATCACATTATAAATCTTTGAATATTTCGTTATTTATTAAATAAGAGTAAAAGAGGCGAATTTGGAATAGTCTTGGTTTCCGATTTTCATTAATATTTTTTGATATTTGAGTGTTTTTAGCTGACCTCTACATCGTGTAAGGAATACTCCTACCAAATTTCAAGGCAATCGGCCTTAATTCCTGAGATTTCGTGATGAGTGAGTACACAAATGGGATCTCCCCGCGTTCCACCTTGCGGGTGGAGTTTCATAAAATCCATTCTCAGCTGACCTCTACATCGCGTAAGGAATACTCCTACCAAATTTCAAGTCAATCGGCCTCATAGTTCCTGAGATTTCGTGATGAGTGAGTTCAAAAATGGGAACTTCTATATATTTATAGATAAAGTCTAGTTGTCCCGCCCAGCTTCGCTTGGGTGAAAAAAATAAAAGCCATGGACCCAGTGGCGCCACCTATCGGGTCCAATTGTGAATCCAAACCATTCTCGAAACCACCTGAAAACACACGAAAAATTTTATTAAAATCGGTCCAGCCGTTTACGATTCTATAAATATTTATATTTATAGAAGATTAAATAAAAGAAAAGCCTTATATTTTTTTTTTTTTTTTTTTTTTTTTTTTATACCACTTGGGTGGCAAACAAGCATGCGGTCCGCCTGATGGTAAGCGGTTACCGCCGTCTATGGACGCTTGCAACACCAGGGGTATCACTCGCGCGTTGCCGACCCTGCAGGAATCTTTTCACACCCTTCTTGAAGAACTCCATGCTGTACTCTCCAGGGAAAACCTCAACGGGGAGCTCATTCCACAGCCTGAGCGTTCGCGGAAGAAAACTTCTTTGGAAGCGCACAGTGCGAGACCTTTGTGGTTCCAAGGTATGGGGATGAATTCCCCGTCGATGGCGAGAGGTGCGGTGGTAGAAGGTGGAAGTGGGCATCATATCGAACAATTCTGCAGAACACTCCCCGTTATACAAGCGGTAGAACACACACAGGGAGGCAAAGTCTCTCCTCAGACTTAGTGATTCCAAGCCGCTTGCGAGCATGGGATCGTCGACAATTCTAGCGGCGCGTTTCTGAACCGCGTCAAAAGGCCCAAGCTGGTATCCAGGGGCTCCAGCCCACAGGTGGCAGCAGTACTCCATATGTGGCCGAACTTGCGACTTATAAAGTTGCAGCCTTTGTTGCGGTGTGAAGTACTGCTTAGCTCTGTTGAGTACACCGAGCTTCCTCGACACCAGCTTAGCCTTGTCCTCTAAATGACCACGGAACTGAACGTCGCTAGAAATATCGACCCCAAGGATCCTAATGCTCTCCGAGATGTTCAGGGGAGTGTTCTGGAATTGTGGAGCCACAGCGAATGGAGTTTTTTTTGCGGTGAACGCGCAAACTTGTGTCTTAGTGGGGTTGAAGTGGACTAGGTTTAGTCGACCCCAATCGGAGACACTGCGAAGTGTACTCTCGATTTCAGACACAAGTCGTTCGCGACTTTCCTCCACAGTGGAACGAGGGAGATTAGCACGGCCCGTGTAGTAAGTGTCCCCAGTGCTGTCGTCTGCATAGCAATGAATGCCTTCAATAGAAAGCATGTCATTAATATGCAGAAGAAACAGAGTCGGGGACAACACAGAGCCTTGCGGGACGCCAGCATTAATTTCCATGCTTTCGGAGCAGCTACCGTCAACGACGGCTCTTATGCATCTGCTGGACAGAAAGCTGGCGACCCATTTGCATAATCCCTCTGGCAGTCCGTAGGATGGAAGCTTCGATAGAAGACCGCGATGCCAGACCCGATCGAACGCTTTCGCCACATCCAAGCTAACAGCTAATGCCTCACCTTGACTCTCAATGGCGAGTGACCAACGGTGCGTGAGATATACTAGAAGGTCACCCGTTGAGCGACTGTGGCGGAAGCCATACTGTTGGTCACTCAACAAACCGTGACCCTCTAGATATCGCAGGAGTTGCGTGTTAATCACTCGCTCCATAATTTTGGAGAGGAGGGAGGTGATGGCGATCGGCCTGTAATTCGATGGGTCTGATCTATCGCCCTTTTTGGGCACTGGGTGCACGTGGGCGGTCTTCCACGAAGTTGGGACTTTTTGGGTGGAGTAGGAAAGCGCGAATAGGCGCGTCAAAACAGGACACAGTTCAGGAGCACACTGCTTAAGCACCACTGCCGGAATACCGTCTGGCCCGCTCGACTTATGGACGTCCAGAGACAGCATCTCCCGCCGGACCTCCCGTTGGGTTATGCTTATCTCCGGCATAGAGTTCTCACACCGCAGGATAGTTGGCGGTGTGGCGCCTCCGTCATCCATAGTCGAGTTCGAGGCAAAGAGAGAGCCCAATAGATCCGCTTTCTCTTTGGCACTGTGGGCCAAGTTACCATCCGGCTTACGGAGTGGTGGTAGGGACGACTGGCAAAAGTTTCCCTCAGCAGCCTTGGCAAGGGACCAAAAAGCACGGCTGCCAGAAGGGTAGCTAGCGAGTCTCTTACCAATTCTGCTGACGAAATCGAATTTCGCCCTGGCAATCGCTCGCTTACAGTGCCTCGAGGCAGCATTAAGTTTCCGCTTTGCATCAGATATGTTGGGGTCCAGATTGGATCGAGCCGTGGTCCACGCCTCATACAAGGCTTGCTTGTATAATTTAGCTTCCTTGCAGGGCTTATTAAACCACGGCTGTTTCTTTACCCCTGTAGCTACTAGCGAGTTTGGGATGTAGCATTCCATTCCCGCCAGTATCGTCTCAGCGACGGCTGCTGCACAGGGGTCTGGACCTTCTGATGCAAAGCAGATCTGCCTCCACGGGTACGATGCGTAAAACTCACGCAATCCATCCCAGTCTGCTGCCTTGTAGTGCCACATGCGCCGCCGCCCCGGGGGTCGGGGCACTTCGGCCTTTGCGCACGGCACTTGCGTCCGGACCAGACAGTGGTCGGATGTGCCAAGCGGCGCACCCACCGAGATGGAATAGCTGTCCGGTCGCGTGGTCAGCAGAAGGTCCAGTAAAGAGCTTGTATGGCCCTCGATATCAGGTATTCTGGTTGGTTCGTGTACCAGCTGCGAGAAGCCATAAGCCAGGGCAAGCTCGTAAGCAGCCCTCCCCGCGCAGTCAGTGGACCGAGAGCCAAGCCACTCAACATGGTGAGCGTTAAAATCTCCTAAAACCACCAACTCCGCGGAGGGGTACTGCTCAAGTACTTTGTCCGTTGTCGATTGCAGGTGCTCAAATAGGCGAACTGTGTCTGTGTCACCGCTATGGGACCTGTAAAGGCACGCGTAGATTCGGGTGTTGCCACCATAGTCTACGCGCACCCACAAAATTGACAGGTCTCTGTCTTCAAGGCCGTGGAGACGTCGACAGCAAATATCCTCCCGGAAGTACATACATACCCCGGCGCGGCGCACAAAATTGTGTTCCATCTTGTACCCGGGGTAGTTCAGGTACGATGTATCATCAGGGCAGGATATCTGCGTCTCCGTCAGAAATAGCAGAGTCGGCTGTGTCGTCTCAAGGTGTTGGTGGACTGCATTTAGATTAGAATGGAGTCCCCTGATGTTGCAAAAGTCCATTTTTAATATGGAAGGGGAGGCCGCTGGGAAACTTCTACTATTTTTAAATTTGGCCATTTTAGATTTCTAAGGGTGCCGAAAAGGAAGAAGAGGAATCGTTGTGTCGGCATCAAAGAGGACAAAGCGCAGTCTCAATCCGCCGCAGTGATGTACAGGTAGTGCGGATTGCCGGAGCGGAAGTCGGAAGGGCCCCCGATCCCCCCCTGATGCAGCGGCCGGGTCCACTCCGGTCTCCTCCTCCGGCACGACCACTACACCAAGGACTTTACACACATGTGCGGGTCAGCCTCCCAGGGCGGAGATTAGGTGATCCCTGGGTTCGGGACCCCTGCTATATGCGGGCGGCCAGCGGACAGCCGTTTCACCGGGTCTCCCTAACAACCGCACCGACATGCCGCGCCTGGTCACCACCACGGCGGAATTGCACCACTGGTCCTGTGCTGCCGACACACCGCTTCCTCTTGGAGCCTGGCGACCTTACTCACCACAGGAACACGACACACCCGAGGGTAATGCCATTTAGCTGCGATCTTCTGTAAGGTGGAGGTAATGGTACCAGTCGGGCTGCTCCGAATTCGAACGGGAATTAACCGTTGTGCACTCCCTCCCCTATAATAAAGATGCATATTATAAGTATAAAAAAAATAGGTAACATAAAAACCAATACATATAGTTAAATTATTAGCAAAGCAAAAGCGATTAAACGACAAACACAGTACTTTCACGTGTTACCTACGAACATTACAAAAGTATAAGAATATATATTGCTTGCAAAAATTCAATCATCAATCTAAGATCGTTACTCCGAACTGAAAAAAAAAAACAAAAATTGCCCGACTTGTCCCGACTCTACTAAACGTAAGTGAAGAACGACTCTCTCGCAATTGTTTTTCCAGATGACATTTGTTTTGTATTTCGCGCCATAATCAATCTATGGTACGCGCTAGTTTTACTTGTTATCGTCTATGGTATCCCATAACAATATGCAATAAGTACGATTCTTGGTTTCCGATTAATATTGTTTTATGTTTGAGCATCATCTGTGTTTATGCGTTGAAATAAATTAATTAAATTTATTAATAACTAATTTAAATTATTATAGCTCAAGTGAAAGTATGAAAGAAAAATATCGCCTGCAAAAAAATCGAACGAAAGAGATAATAGCTCAGAAGCGTGAGAGGTTCCAAATGAGTGTAGACGAAAAACTGTCGCATAATTTCAAGGACAATGCAAAACTTTTTTGGAGGGTGTTCTGCAGAATTGTTCGACATGATGCCCACTTCCACCTTCTACCACCGCACCTCTCGCCATCGACGGGGAATTCATCCCCATACCTTGGAACCACAAAGGTCTCGCACTGCGCGGTTCCAAAGGAGTTTCCTTCCGCGAACGCTCAGGCTGTGGAATGAGCTCCCCGTTGAGGTTTTCCCTGGAGAGTACAGCATGGAGTTCTTCAAGAAAGGTGTGAAAAGATTCCTGCAGGGTCGGCAACGCGCGAGTGATACCCCTGGTGTTGCAAGCGTCCATAGGCGGACCGCAAGCTTGTTTGCCAACCAAGTGGTAAAAAAAAAAAAAAAAAAAAAGGGAAGTTAAGAAGTCCAGAAATTGTGTTACAGCTAGTAGTAGGATGAATGTGATTATTTCGAAGGACAATCACATACTGACTGACAAAACTGACGTCCTCAGGCGATGGAGTGAATTCTACAAAGATGTGTATGATGATGATGCCGCTGATCTACTCATAGAGCTGCCTCCAACAGAATCTGTCGAGGATCCTATAGCGGATAAAATAAGTATGGGAGAGATTGTAAGTGCGATAAGAAGTCTGAAATGTGGAAAAGCTGCGGGAATAGATGGGATTACGGCTGAGATGATCAAGTACGGTGGACCAGCGGTCTGGGACGTCATCTATTTGCTATGCAATCTTTGCTGGGAAAAGGGTGATGTTCCGTTTGACTGGAGGCGAGCAGTCATCGTGCCTTTCTATAAAGGAAAGGGATCACGATTGGACTGCTCCAACTACAGAGCCATCAGCTTGGTCAGCTTAGCTAGTAAAGTGTACACGAAGATCCTAACGATAAGAATGCAGGAGCGATCCGAAAGGTTTCTCTGGGAATCCCAAGGTGGATTTAGACCAGGAAGAGGATGTATGGATCAAACCTTCTCGCTTCGCGGAATCGCGGAAAAGTTTTTGGATATTAACCAAAGGGTTTTCTGCGCTTTCGTCGACTTAGAGAAGGCATTTGATAGAGTCGTACGAAAGGAACTCTGG
Source organism: Drepana falcataria (assembly GCA_945859725.1). NCBI lineage: Eukaryota > Metazoa > Arthropoda > Insecta > Lepidoptera > Drepanidae > Drepana > Drepana falcataria. The sequence goes on from OX243921.1 coordinate 10,609,736, forward strand.
GACGTGTTGCCTGGATATGGAGTGAGCAGTTCCCTACTGCATGCCGTGAAATCACTCTATAGTAATAGCGAGGCGTGCGTTAGGGTTAACGGTGAGATGTCACCCTGGTTTTTTTCAATCAATCAATCAAAATCTTTTTATTTCACATAGGCCCAGATGGGCACTTATAAAACGTCGAAAAAGAAGCACGGTTCGGGTTGGTCGCTTCCATGGAGAAGAACCGGCAAGAAACTCCATGGTTACTCTTTTCAAATCATTTAGGCATATACAATATTTTTTCGTTACAGCAATAGTACCCAAGTATGGGGGAACAACGTAGGCCCGACAATAGGTCGTTGTCGTCGAAGTCGGGGGTCAAACAAGGGTGTATCATGTCTGCCTGGCTGTTCATTATATATCTAGATAACTGTCTGAGAGCACTAAGAACGAACGGATGTGGAGTGAAAATGGGAAACTTAGTGGTCAACTGCCTACTATACGCCGATGACGCGGTTTTACTGGCGTCATCAGAGGGCGAACTGCAGTCACTAGTTACCATAATGAAAGAAGAATGTGAAAAGAAGGGGCTGCGCCTAAACGCTGGCAAGACTAAGGTTCTGGTATTCGAAAGAGATGAACAAGTGACCGAGTGTGCAATATCGGTAAATGGGCAAATTCTAGAGCAAGTGAATGAATTTGTATATCTTGGAAGCATGTTCACACGAGATGGAAAGTATGAAAAAGATATTGAAAGAAGGATAACTGCCGGAAATAAGGTGAATGGGGCCATGTCGGCGTTGATGGGCAGTAAAAGTCTGAGCAAGAATGCTCGAGTTGCTGTCCACAACGCGATATTGGTACCTACCTTATTGTATGGCAGCGAATCCTGGGTATGTCAGAGGAAGTATGAAAATAGCTTGAATGCAGTCGAGATGCGATCTCTTCGAAAAATGTGCGGCGTAACGATATTAGATCGAATCCGCAATGAAGAGATTCGCAAATCAACTGGCGTGAATGAGGGCGTGATTGTAAAGATGAAGAAAGGCATGTTACGTTGGTTTGGACACATAGAAAGGATGAGTGAAGAACGATTGACGAAACAGATATACAAAGCAAAAGTGTGTGCAAGAAGAGGCAGAGGAAGGCCACGTTCCAACTACCTGGATCAAATAGATCGGACTCTCAAGGACGGGAACGTTAAGAGTACTCGAAACCGACGAGCATGTATGAAGAGACTGATGAATGTGGACGAAGCGAAAGAGGTATGTAAGTCTAGAGAGAACTGGCGCTCTATACTCTCTGCCTACCCCGTTAGGGACTTGGCGTGATGATATGTATGTGTATGTACGTATGTAAATTATTATAAAGGTCACAAATAACACTTGGTTAAATTAATAAATAATCGATTACAAAAAAATAAATAAAAAAATAATGTTTGAATCTTTAAATAATAATGAACATCGAATCGAATTCTTGTTTTAAAACGCAAGTGAAGAACGACTCTCTTGCAATTGTTTTTCCCAGATGACATTGGTACATCGCGCCATAAAGAGCAATGGTTGAAAACGTGTTTTTTTAATTTAACGCCTTGCGGGTGGAGTTTCATAATATCCGTTCTTAGCTGACCTCTACATCGCGTAAGGAATACTTCTACCAAATTTCAAGTCAATCGGCCTTATAGTTCCTGAGATTTCGTGATGTGTCAGTTCAAAAATGGGATCTCCTATATATATATATATATATATAATAATATATAGATTAATATAGACTATTTTAATTGCAAGAAAAAAAATATTTTATGCCAAAATGTTTGAAAAATAAATGTCCACCCGTGCAAAGCCGGGATGGGCCGCTAGTAATCAATGTATGAGATAGCAGGGCGTGCGTAAGCGTTGTCGGTGGGATGTCACCTTGGTTTGATAGGACGACCGGGGTCAAACAAGGGTTTATCATGTCTACCTGGCTGTTTATTATATATCTAGATAACTGTCTGAGAACTTTAAAAACGAATGGATGTGCAGTGAAAATGGGAAACTTAGTTGTGCCTTTTATGCGCCGATGACGCAGTTTTACTGGCGTTCTCAGAAGGCGAGTTACAGACACTACTGACCATAATGAAAGAAGAATGTGATAAGAAGGGACTGTTTCTTAACGCTGGCAAGACTAAGGTTCTGGTATTCGAAAGAAATAAACAAGTGACCGAGTGTGTTAAATTATATGTACTTATGTTATAAACTCTAGAGCAATTGAATAAATTTGTATATCTAGGAAGCATGTTCACACGAGATGGAAAGTATGAAAAAGATATTGAAAGAATCCTTCTTTCAATATCTTTCATAACTGACGGATAACTGCCGGAAATAAGGTGAATGGGGCCATGTCGGCGTTGATGGGCAGTAAAAGTTTGAGCAAGAATGCTCGAGGTGCCGCCCACAACGCGATATTGGTGCCTATTATATTGTATGGCAGCAAATCCTGGGTATGTCAGAGGAAGTACCTGTAAAATATCTTAAAAGCAGTTGTGATACGATCCCTGCGAAAAATGTGTGGAGTGACGATCTTAGATAGAGACCGCAATAAAAAATGCAGAGAGGTAGGGCATAACGGGTTTCCCGTTCGAATTTGGAGCTGCCCGACTGGGGCAGGACCTCCACCTTATAGAAGATCATAGCCAAATAACACAATGTTTTGTGTTGTGTTCCTACGCGGTGAATAAGGTTTCCAGAAATTAGCTCCTTGGGGAGGGGGAGGATTGTTGTATTGTGTTGGCAGCGGACGGATTTGTCCCATTATGTTGGCAACATAGTATAACTCTCCGAACACGTTGGCAAAGCGCAAGTGATACTTGGGTATTGTAAGCGTGCTTGTTTGCCACTCTTGATGTATCAAAAATAAAAAAGAGATTTTTTTTATTTTTTTTTATACAACAAGAGTGGCAAACAAGCATACGGCCCATCTGATGGGAAACGGTTACCGCAGCCTATTTACGCTCACGATACCGAAGTATCACTTGCGTGTTGCCACTCTGTGTTCGGAGAGTTATAGTGTGTTGGCAGCATAATGGGTTTAATCCCTCTGCTTCCAACACAATGTAACAATACTCCCCCCTCCCCAAGGAGCTCATTACTGGAAACCTTATTCACCGCGTAGGAACGATTCTATAAGGTAAGATTCGCAAAACAACCGGCATGAACGAGGGTGTGATTGTAAAGATGAAGAAAGGTATGTGACGTTAGTTTGGACATATAGAAAGGATGAGTGAAGAAAGATTGACAAAACAGATATACAAAGCGGACACTCAAATATGGGATCGTCAAGAGTACTCGAAACTGGCGAGCATATAATTATGAAGAGACTGATGAATGTGGACGTATAGAAAGAGGTATGCAAGTCTAGAGAGAACTGGCGCTCTATTCTCTCTGCTTACCCCGCTAGGGGCTCGGCGTGATTATATGTATGTGTATTTTTTTATGTGATTATTATTTTTTGTGTTAATCCCGCTAATCGAAATCTGTGCCAAATTTCATCCATTTTCATTCTGTAGTTTTTGTCTGAAGAAGGAACAAAGATGTTCACAAACGACGTACTTCAGGACGAGTTAAAATAATCCAACTCGCGTCCAAAATCAGATCGGTAATTGCCATGTGACTTCTGTCACGTTGTTCAGCGTGACAGAAGTCACGTTTGTCTTCAACGTGATTGTCGGATCAGATGGTAGAGCACCGTGGACCGAAACCATACTCAACCTGATGGGGGTGTGGGTTGGGGAGGCAAGTTGCAAAACACGTTCCTATTTCTAAACAGAAATATTTCTTCATCAGGAACTTTTTCTTCGCCGCGGCATCGCTTAGTGTAAAACTCGTTAATACAGATTCGAGAGTCGACCTGTAATGTTGATTTGCGGTTGACTACTTAAATCATACATTGCTAGTATTCATATATCTATATATATATCTTAACGGCTTTGTTAGTATTCATATATCATATATATATATATATATATATATATATATCTTAACACCTTAGAAGGCATAAGCAGCTATGGAAAGAAGCAATAAGCGGTAAGAGGTGTAACACGATACTCTTTTCGGCCTACATGTATCTAGGTGCCTACGTAGATCGCGAGTCCATCGCCAGTTTTTAAGCGCAACTATACCTAGGGGGCGTCCATAAATTACGTGAGGTGTATTAAGACTAGTAATCAATATTGCTGAGAGTGTAATTATAAGATTAAATCTTACGCATGTTCAATCTGGATTAAATGGACCAAAATAGTATATATTTTTTTGTTTAATCAGAAAAAGAATTGCGTGATACTTGCCGAGACCCCCCTCTCTCCAACGTAAGATTAGATGAGATTTGACTCGACTCCTCCCCCCTTAAACATCTCACGTAATTTATGGACGCCTCCCTACGTGATTCTTTGTACATATTTCATCTCAAAATTAAGGTTGTTTTCCGTCCGTCTATTAGTTGTAGTGGTATACTTATCATGTTCAGTAACTACCTCACTAGTTGCGGCTATAAATTGTAGTACTACGAATTAGTATACCTTGTCATTGTTTGTGCGTAGCGGTTGAAAATTGTGCACTGTCACACAATTAAAGAGTATTTCTCAATTATTTCTGCGGTCACAGTACAAAGTTCCGCTCCATAAGATGTATAGAAAGCAAGTACAACCCGCAACGTCGACAGGCGTTACTGTTTATCGCTTATATTTCCCTAAACTGTGGTCTTTACTGCCTACAATTGAAGTTCCTAAAAACCTCATTGGTTCGGTCGGAAGTCGAAGAAAGAGACTTTATGTTCATTTATGGAACCTTTTTCTTTTCTTTTTTTTTTTTTTTTTTTAACGTGGAGAATCCTCATGGATCCCTACCTCCGCGGGGGCGGCGGCAGGGTATGTCAGACTCTTACTGACTAAACTCCACGGGGCTGCAGCCCAACAACCACCAGACCACTTAGTCGGTGTGTCACGGGAATCGCTTTCGCATACTACGCGCGACATACCGGGCGGCAGGCCACCATCGAAGGCGACCTCTCCTCGGGAGCGACTACCACGGGCCGGGCCGAAGCCTCCAGCCCGCTACCCTGCAGCCCTCCAATGCCCCGTCACTTCTGAGAGCGACGGCGCTGTCGCCACAGCGACCCCCGCAGACCGGCCCGCACCGAAGTGCCCGGGCCGCCTGCACGTCACCTGTGACGTCGTGGGCTGCAGAGTGGCAAACAGAGAGAGCGAACTCGATCTCCGCCCCCCTCCTCCCGGCCCAGCAACCACACGCCGCCACTCTCGCGAGCAGCGGCGCCGTCGCCGAAGCGCCCCCCAATGTGCCGACCGCGAAGAGTCGGAGCGACGGCATAGTGCCGATACTCCTCCCCGCAGCCCCACCACACGCGCCGCCACTCTCGCGAGCGACGACGCCGTCGCCGAGGCGACTCCCCGCTGACCAACCCGCACCGAGGTGCCCGGGTCGCCTGCACGCCACCTCGCCCCTTCTCGGGCGGTGACGTCGTAGGCTGCAGAGTGGCGAGAAGAGAGAGCAACGCTCGATCTCCGCCCGCCTCCTCCCAGCCCACGCTGTCACTCTCGCGAGCAGCGCCGCCGTCGCCTAGGCGACCCCCAAACGTACCGGCCGCGGAGGACAGGGAGAACGGCGGACCGTGATACCGAAGCTTCTCTTCCCCCGCGGCCCCACCGCGCCGCAACAGCGATGCGACCTCGCCAAGGTCGCGATGGATAGGGAGAACGGCGGGACGTGATACCGACACTCCTCTTCCACCGCGACCCCACCTCGGCTGCCGGAGTGTGCAGAGACCCATAGCGCCGGCCATGTGTGCCAAGTGCGCGGTCAAATAGCCATGGCCATTGCTCAGGGTCCCTCTCTAGCAGGATAGTGCTCCGGACTTGCCTTGGGGATCTACGCGACCTGCGCTACTCCCAAGGCCAACGCCAAATTGCTCACTGGGAAAAGTGAACAAAGTAGGTGATGGGCTTAGCAACCTTGTAGGAGGACCCCTGGGGGGTTACTCCTAGGGGTTCTAGCTCATCCCCCGCCCTCATTCATGGAACCTACCAAACACATTTCGGTTCAGGAAAAGTGACGGTGTGGGAAGGTGATATATTTTGCGCTCGGCAAAATGGGTCCACAAAGGGTCTCCAAACGGACACAGCACCCACAGCTTTTAACGCATGAGATATTTTAGGTACCAACTTTATTATCTATTACTTAATTCATTCAAAGCCGTGATGGCCGAGTGGTTCGAGTAAATACCTGCGACACAAAGATCGCAAGTTTGAATCCCGACTGTACCAAGGAGTTTTTCTGAACTTACACCACGAGCTTTACGGTGAAGGAAATTTGCAGAACAACTTACTGCGACAAACTTGCATATGATGGACTCGCCATCTGTCACCTTGGGATCTAAAATATATATGTGGCGGAAAGTGATTGTGTGGGTACTACCTATACACACCTCTGCCTACCCCTTCGGAGACCCTTGGCGTGAGGATATTGCATTATTATTACCTCAAATCTCTTCATAGCCGGCATACAAGCTTTGACTATTTTACATGATAACTGACTGTATTGGTATAGTGATAAAGCAAATATAACTTTTTCCTGTTTCCGTGCGATTATAGCACAAATTACGACCAGAACCAAACCTCATGGAGAAATGACGCGCTAATTTTAAAATTTAATTTAGCTCGCGGTCTGAGCTCGTGTTCCAACCCTTTTACGTGTGACTTATATTCAGGGACCCTCGTGGGAAAGCGTGAGGATATATATATATACATACATACATACATACATATATATCATTACGCCGAGTCCCTAACGGGGTAGGCAGAGGGTATAGACCTCTTTCGTCCTCTGTCCTGTCCTTCCGTCATACTGTCATCAGTCCCTTCATGCATGCTCGTCGGTTTCGAGTACTCTTGACGTTTTCGGTCCTTGAGCGTAGTATATACTAGTTGATCCGGCCACGCGTTGCTGTGGCTAAGGTTCTTGTTATATTACATTGTAAATGAATAAATAAATAAATACTTACTAAATCCAGTCAACAGATATGACCATTTGTTAGAATCGTTCGGAGCTAACAGATAATTGTGACTGTAAAATAGATCATCATCGTAAATTTAAGAGCTGAGCTCTTGTCGGCTTCCCTGATGCAGTCCCTTCCATTCGCTTCTGTCCAGCGCAACCTCGTTGACCTCCCTATACGTCATGAGAGATATTTTTTCTTTGACCTGACCCATGTATGTTAATCTTGGTCTTCCTCTTCCTCTCTTCCCCTCTACCTTTCCTTCTTAGATATTTCTAAAGAAGCTATCATGTCGTATAATAATATTGCGACTATAAATCGAGATGTAAGCTTTCCTAACTTTGAAGTTGGATCAAATTGCACATGGTGTGCAAATTTGATAAAAATTTATTGAGTAGTTTAGGAGTCCATCGCGGACAATCAACGTGACATACCTATACACCTCTGCCTACCCCTTCGGGGACCCTTATGGGAAGGCGTGAGGATATATATATACATACATACATATCATCACGCCGAGTCCCTAACGGGGTAGGCAGAGAGTATAGACCTCTTTCGTCCTCTGTCCTGTCCTTCCGTCATACTGTCATCAGTCCCTTCATGCATGCTCGTCGGTTTCGAGTACTCTTGACGTTCCCGTCCTTGAGCGTCCGATCGATTTGATCTATGTAATTGAAACGTGGTCTTCCTCTGCCTCTTCTAGCACACACTTTCGCTTTGTATGTCAAAACCAACGTAACATGCCTTTCTTCATCTTTACAATCACGCCCTCCTTCTCGCCAGTTGATTTGCGAATCTTCATTGGGGATTCGATCCAAGAACTAGCTCTCACCACTATCCAAAATTCATTGGACAATGATAGACTGAAGGTTGAATAAACCGAAAATTATGGACTACTTTTCAGTAATTAATAATTCTTTGTGAATTAAACGTGTGGCACTCGGGGACTGCCGCGGTAAAGCTATTGCATAGCATTTTTATCAACTTGTGCAATACACCTATATATTTTCTCACAAACAGCTGCTTACGTACTAGGCATGCCTTTTAAGTTCTGTCGTTTCCATATTTCCTGGCAATTTTGAATTTGGAACTATATTCGAATGTGTTTAAATTTTGAAGGTGTTAGGTTATTTTCGTTACGGAATTTCTAGATTCGGTCTCCACGCTCAAGGCCCGCGATAGAAGCTATGCAATAGCTTAATAAATCTAGAATTCTGGTCAAACTCTTGTTATTTTGGACTCTTGGTAATTTATAATTGTTCCTTGGTCCCTTTGTCCCGGCATTTTGCCTTCTAGTCCTCTAGCAATAATATATGTACTTCTATAAGTGTCTCTTACGGTTAGCGCTATCAATTGATCTGTTTTATAAAACTACCAACAAGTATGGCACTGCGATTATCGGGACGTATGTATGAAAATATTGTCACTCTAGGACAATAGGTCCTATCTATGCATGCAGGCGAAATTCACCTACGACTTGGATGGCATAAACATGAAGCCCGACCAATAGTATGTACATATAATTACCCCAAGTAGAAAGCCTTGTTTAGGTACGGGCAATTTACATAATATAAATTGTTTTTCTCCGAAGTTGCTTATACTTTGTAATCTTGATTTATTGATTTATATTTGGCACAGAAGGATAAATGGAAAACGATTTCAGCTCGTGATAAAAACGTTCCAATTTTCATAATGGCTGAATGTATGAATGTCAAGTTATTTTATTGCGTTGCAGCACGGCCAGATTTGTCATGGAACGTTCTGGATCTGGACTTCCTGTTTACTGGCCACCGTGTGTATGAGCGTCTGACGGCATATTTTCAATATATACAAAAAATATTGTTTGTAATCGACGCTGTCCTACGTATTTGAATTCGTTTGTGTTTTTCCACAACGAAGGTAATAAAGAACAAACATGATTATGACCCACGCGCCATGGTAAGCGGTTACCGTATCGAACATATCGGTTATACGTAACACGTTTGCCCATCGGAAAAATTATTGATATAACTCTGTAAAGTTCGTTGAAGGAAATAATCATAAGTATATATGATAATAATAGGTCTCCGTTGTAAATAGTGTATTGATTCGTTCCACCTAAGTCTTCTGGGTAGGCGGCAAAAACAATATACACGTTGGCTGGAAGAAGTCAAGCTGATAGATGCTAGGATCAGAATGTTCCAAATTTGTAACAGATGTAATTTGTTCAATCGGTATACAAAATTTTTTTTTTAACTGACGGGACTACCAAATTAATAAAATTATCGACACCCATATCGCCGCCATATTAATTGTTGCTATAATTAAACCTTTAATTAATGGCATTATTAATTGTATGTTATGTATCCTTTTGTCTATAGATCTCACCGCATCACCATGACTCAACAATACAGCCTCCGCTGGAACAACCACCAGCCTAATTTCATTTCGATGTTTACATCGCTCCTCAACACGCAGACTCTCGTGGATGTCACCCTAGCGGCGGAAGGCAGACACGTGCTGGCACACAAAGTTGTGCTTTCGGCGTGCAGCACATATTTCCAGGTGGGATGTAAAAGCACTTTGCTTGTTGACTGATACTCCATCTACTTTGACGAGTACGCCATGTATGATGTTATCATGCTTAAACGAAGTGTATAAAAAAGTTGACTCTTAGTTTTCTCAGCGTGGGTTGTTTATGTACTGGTTAACCTAGTACAAGTGTATTTATATTAATATATCCTCACGCCTTCCCAAGAGGGTCCCCGAAGGGGTAGGCGGAGGTGTAAAGGTAATACCCATACATTTTCCGCCAGATATATATTTTAGGTGCCAACGTAACAGTTGGCGAGTCCATCGCCGTTACTCAAGCACGACTTACGCCTTTGAATTGCTTCTCAGACATATGCAGGTTTCCTCTAGATGTTTTCCTTCACCGTTAAGCTCGTGGTGTGACTAATCACTTTACTTAAGTTCAGAAAAACACTGGTACAGTCAGTACACTACAGGGATCCGAACTTGCGATCTCTCTGTGGCAGGCAACTACTCGAACCTCTCGGCCACCACGGCTTGCAAACTTAACAAGTGTATTTACGTACGAGTTAACAGCTCTTCATTTGAAGAGGTTATCGTAGCGCTTGCTCTAGCTAACTTGAGCGACTGCTCTGTATGAACAAGAAATATAAAGTTCGACGAGCTTAAATTAGACGCCGATCATCCGATTATAATAAAATTATTTCTTAATCCAAATTGTATATTGTTTCAGTCCTTGTTCGCTGACAACCCATCAAGGCATCCAATCGTTATATTGAAGGATGTAACGTTTGCTCATCTGCGGACGATGGTCGACTTCATGTACTATGGGGAGGTCAACGTCGCTGCCGATCAGCTGGAGAAGGTACATATTGCTATGAATACGACCATTTTGGAATGTATAGTATAAACATTTTAGTGCTAAGCAACTTCTGATTCGTACCTTTGTGGACTATCCACTATATGGCTCGGCCTGGCCCACATTTGCTATCAACTTATGCTGATTCTTACAACTTAATAAGTTGCCACGATTGTCTATCCTTGCATTAATCAGGAATATTATTCCAGGTGCTCGACACTGCGAAAAACCTCAAGATAAAAGGCCTCACTGAGATGCCGGACTCTACGTCCGTGATGCGGTCTCAAGGTGCCGAGTACCAACCGCAGGGCGACACCGAACAGCGGGCACCCAACTCCCCGTCGCTGTCGCCGGCGAGCAAAAGAAGGAGGTGAGCAATTTTTTTTAATTTAGTTAAGAATAATTGGCAAGTACTTGGACTCAGTCGCACGATAATCCTTTAGTATTTTTATGTGCAAACAAATTACTATTGGTACACATTCCCAACTTTCCCAGCCATTCCAAATCGTCATGTCTCGCCTCTATCACTCCCTCGAGGACTTATATAGGAAGAAGGCGATATTTTTATTTATCCATTTGTTCTGAAATTTTCGTGAATTGATGTCCCGAGAACTAGGTACCGGTTACAAATAGATTTTTGTGCGCCGCATACAGTATAGACTCGCCCTGACATTCCCTAAGATATGTAACGGGGACGAAAGGTTTACAATTGCATCATAATGTATAAAATAATAGCACGCCAGGGCTGCACAACTAGTGTAAACCAAATAACTTATGTATGAGGCCGTATAAATGAGGTCTTGTTACTTATTCAAAATGAGATAAAACTCTTGGTGTTTTGATGTGGATTTGAAATTCAGATTGTTCAAGGTACAGTAACAACGTGACCTACTTTATATTCTTATTTTCTGCGCCTCTTGCAATACATATGTAATCAAGTATTATAATTTTAACTTCTACGTCTAGACGTTTTTTTTTAATCACGTTCCAACTACGTTACTATATTGTACTACGTAACGAACGGAACGTTAGGAACGAATGGAGCAGGTACTCGAAACCGAGCGTTTATGGAGCGGTGATTGTGGATGAAGCGAAAGAGTAAGTCTAGAGTGAACTTGTGCTGGCGCCTATATTTGTCTTAGGGGCCATCCATAAATTACGTCACACGTTAAGGGGAGGGATAGGGGCGACGAAGTATTTGTGAAGACAAAGAGGGGTCACAAATTTTGTGACATCACTTTTCGGAACACTGCTGTTTTAACTACTTAAATTTCTAAATTATCTTTCGTAAAATTGCAAAATATGTGACACCACACTAGGGGTGTAACAATTATTTTTTAAATTTTTATACCAATTGTAACCAGCTGTGGCAAATACGGGGGATGGGTTAAAAAAAAGGAGAAATTCGTGCGACTTAATTAATGGATGTCCCCTTATGAACGGTTGAGTTGCATATCTTGCCGGGCCTACGCTCTGTCGTTATACCAAAAAAACATATCAATAAAACTTGTGTAATGGTCTGGTGTTTTAAGGCGTCGGAAAAGTTCAAGCGGTTCAAACCATTTGAACACGGTCGCGGAGGACGCCCTGGCTGAAGCCAACCAGCCAGTGGACAGCATCACCCTGAGCAGCGTGCCTCAGCAGCGCCGCGCTACCGATGACACTCACCAGGTATGACTACACCTGGTGCCTTCACCACCTCCCACACATTACTTCACTGAAATACACATCTAGTAGCGGTGAGGTAGTCTGATCCTACTAATATTATAAATGCGGAAGTTTGTGAGGATATTGGATACTCAATTCAATCAAATTACTCTACCGCCAGAACGGCTGAACGAATTGAATTAAATTTGACACAGGGATCGATTTATCAGCTGCAATAACATGCTGGATTTGTTTTATTCCCTAAAAAATGTCTATGAACAAAATACGCGGGCAACAGCTAGTCTATGTGTGTAGGAGGGTTCTAGGAACTCTGCAGGCACGTAACGGTGCGCCTTGCAAAGTTTGTTTTTTGTCTTGGGGGCGATGGATGCTGCCCCAAGTCATGTCGCCCTGTACGCAACACTTACAAACTCAGAGAATCAAACGTATTTGTTGCAGTAACGTTGGTATACACACAATGTATTATATAACATAGGTAGGTAGGTTATAAGAGGTAGGGCATAACGGGTTTCCCGTTCGAATTTGGAGCTGCCCGACTGGAGCAAGACCTCCACCTTATAGAAGTCCGCAGCCAAATAACATGGCTTTTTTTGTTTTTTATTCCTACGCGGTGAATAAGGTTTCCAGTAATGAGCTCCCTGGGGAGGGGGAGGATTGTTATATTGTGTTGGCAGCAAAGGGATTGGTCTCATTATGCTGCCACATAGTATAACTCTCCGAACACAGAATGGCAACGCGCAATTGATATTTCGGTATTGTAAGCGTAAATAGGCTGCGGTAACCGATTTTCATGGGTGGGCCGTATGCTCGTTTGCCACTCTTGTGGTATAAAAAAAAAATTGGTACATAATAGAAAATCAAACCCTGTATTACACAGCAATACGGAGAAAGCTGATACTCTATACTTATAAACATAATTATTTAATTATTACTTGAGGCAGCTATCTATATTATATTATATTTCTTTTATAAATGTATATATCTTAGACCGACTTTACGACAGGCAGGGGATATAATACCTTAATCTAGATATGTACACATTAATATGCAAAGTTATATATATATATAACCATGTAAAATCGATCTAGGTATTAAATAGTAAATAACTATCGATTTGAAATATAATAATATTATTTAATAATAACTAATTTGCACTTTTAAAATTCGTGGATAGCTACTGGGTGAATGTTGCCCCAAAAAGACTCAAAAAGGACCACTAATTGACTCTCCTTCAGAGATATGACAGACTCATAGAAAATTTTCCTCAATAACGCTTTGATTCAAGCCTAAGACAAACAAAGAAGCGGCGATCTCTGAATGTGTACATTAATTATTGCAATTCAGTTCGACTTGTAGACTAAAAATGTCTTTTACATTTGATTGATACGATCATGATGCTGATTTATTTGCAGTTACCGTGTTCAATCACTTGGACGATTGCATTTGTAGTTGTTGACGTTGTTGCAAATTAAGAATTCTCGTATATATGAATATACAGCACAGTGATTAGTCACACCACTAGCTTTACGGCGAAGGAAAACATCGAGAGGAAACCTGCATACGTCTGAGAAGACATTCAAAGGCGTATGTACCGTCGTGTTTGAGTAACGGCGATGGACTCGGCATCTGTCACGTTGGCACCTAAAATAAATCTCTGGCGGAAAGTGGTGGTGTGGGTACTACCTACACACCTCTGCCTACCCCTTCGGGGACCCCTTTGGGAAGGTGTAAGGACATATGTATATACATAAGTCATGCATGTTGTACTTTGTAGCATAGTAGTCAGTAGCCACCCAAATTGTAATAAAACGTTATTCCTCGGGATATTTAACAGATACAGGAAGTATCGAAATATGTAATCGAAAGACCTTGCAAGTTCACGTTTTGTAAGGATTATCAGAGATATTAAAATGTGTATATAATACTTACAAAATATAAACTTGCAAGGTATTTCGATTTTCTGGTGAGAAGCGTAAATTTAATATGTGGCGGATTTGCGTGTCGAGAGTTAATAAGTAACAATCAACAGGATTTAACAAGCTAAATATCATTTCCAGAGCCAACAGAACGTTAGCATAGATGGTATGCCGACGATGGACGACAGCGCCAACAATCTTCAAGGTACTTATGATTAAATACGCTTATTAAATGTTTCATATGCTTTAACGGAAAAAAAATTAAAATGTGTTTAATAAAAACCATGCTCAAATTGTACATAATATCTACCGGGAACGGATAACGGAAAAATTATGTGCAAGATTTTTTTAAGGATTATTTTAATGACGTGAATCTATTTATTTTATTCTATTCGGTTGACCGTATGCAGGCTGTGTCTCAGAAAATAGGATATTTGCTCCAGTATGTCGTAGGGCATAATTATATTAATAATTAAAACAAAATACATTCGAAGCGAATGAAAGCAAATGCGAATATTTTCGCACCAAAAAAATCTGCTGTAACGATAAATGTACAAAAAGGGATTTTAAATTTTTAAGATTTTAAATGGAAAAAAACCCACGAAACCATGTCTCGGAACGAATATTACCGTATTTAATAATGTTGTAATTTTTTTTATTTTTGGAGTTATTCGTATTATTTATTCGTTGTGAGGGTTTTCCGAGGCAGCCTGCATATTGTTAATGTAATAGTAAACCGTAAAGGTACATTTAGATGGCAAGAAAGTAATATTGCGGATATAAAAGGCAAGTTGGTTGGATTGAAGACAGACATATAACAAGGAAGTGTCGTGTTTTTTATACTGACCGTTGAGGATGTTTCTAAATTGTGGCCACGTAGCGCCACCTATCGCGATCCCGGTGTACTAGTGTAATATTTTAGTTATCGTCGCCTACGAACGATTTCCGTATGATTGTGAAGTGTCGACAACAGATTGCTTTCACGTATTAAGGTTCTACATTTTACGTATCCATTGGAAATTCAATTTTTATGGAAATTATACATAAAAATCTAACGTATAATATCTAGTGTCTTATTTAAATTATACTTATTCATACACCTGTCCATCACTCTCATCCCTAAACATGTTAATAAATTTTTCGTTATTATATAGTTGCCGTTATTGACATGTTTATTTTGTGTTGCATGTGTACTTTTATGTCAGTTTGTCATTGCTTTCATCAAAACCACTGTTTGCTTCAAACCATCATCGAAACTTCATTCGTAAAACTTATTTTTGGTATATATTTTAAGCCATTTTCTAGCTTGGTCATACTCATTTGCTGTTTTACTGCCAGCCTAAGTGCGGGCCAGTCTATGTGCTTATTCTGTTGACTATTGTATTATATGCTTATTGAGAATGTAACGTTTTGAAGTTTCGTATTTAATTATATACGTGAGTGCACATATGCGCACTCATAGCACTTACTCGCTCCATTTACAGGGAAGGGAGATCAATGACAAACTGAATGATGAAAGTAAAACCTAATTAGTATAATATGACGTGTGTAGATGAACTGATTGCACAAAATCGTTAATCTCTCTTCCCAGGAGGCCCGTGGCTGGATGCCTACCAGCGGTATCCCAATGCGTGCGGCGCGGGCGGCCTCCAGGAGCCTATGTTTATCAACAATTTGTTGAACCCACAACTGGAGCAAAATTTGGATTACTCGCATAGTATGCCCGTGACGGGGCCCTCGCCCGGCCCCTCCGGAGCGCCCGAGCAGCTCTCACAGGACCAGCCCCAGGCGGTGCCCAAGAGGCGGCGCACGACCAACCCTCAGGCCGAGGAGAACTTTCAGCTGGCCCTGGAAGCCGTGCGCCAAGGCGGCATTGGATTCTGCAAAGCGGCGCGCATGTTCGGCGTCAACAACCGCACGCTCTGGCTCGAATATAGAAGGCGGGGCTATCCGAATACGAGGCCCAGCATCCGGAGCCGCATCAAGCGGGAGCAGCCGACGCCACCACCCAAGCAAGACATGACAGGCATCGACCAGCAGATGGCGCTGATATGTCCGCCGCACCCGTTGCCGGTAGGGTTCATAGATTCAAGGCAGATTGATTTCCCTATACAGGGCGTGCCGCAGAATTCGCCACTCAACATTTTAGGGGTTAATTTTAACTCGATGCAATAGAACGCGGCGTGCGGGGCGATGGAGGAGGCCTACTCGTTGTGACACGAGTGGGCCGGGCTCGAGGGCCCGCCCGCGCCGCCCTCGCCCCGCACCTTCTACATGCACATGGCCCTTTAGTGCCGACCCACGGGAACACGTGTGTTGTATATATATATATCATAATTATCGCCTTAGCTCTCGCTACATTGTGTGTACACACAGGGACGGGTCGCTTTCTGACTTATACATATATATATATATATATATATATATCCTTCACGGCATAATGAGGTGACGTTTCCAAACAGCCATGACGTGAAGACATTACAGTATTTTATATACATAGGTGTAGACGGTAAAGTTTAGTTAGGCGACCGCGTGTTCGGGTAGCACTTCGGTTTGGTGAGCGGTACGTCAATTGGTAAGCCACTATTGACTGCTCCTTGGGTGTGTCGCATGCAACTGTGGCGCCATCCAGCGATAGTTACGGCAATTATTTTATTATTATTAATTTTACACTGTTAATTTTAGTATTACGACTTTCAAAATGACAATTCTATGCTTTATTTAGATTGCATTCGTATGCAGCGACACGTAACGTACCTATGCCCAAACGAATGGCAGGTTATATTCAGTGTAATTGAAACTACCTCCGCATTCAAGTATTGCTTGTTTTTAACATACACAACAGACATGTATTAATCCACCAAAAAATATATTTGTGCATTACCATTCGTGATGTGATATGGAATGTTTGTAGATAGGGATTGTAAATGGCGATACGTATGTATTGTTCAAGCAGCTTGACATATCAACAATACGCTTGCGCAATATACATACATATATGACATGCCTAACAGAGATCTCGATTGTGAAATAATTAAGGATTACGTGTGTTAGAGAGATTCACTTGCATTTAGTAGTGAGTATTTATTAGTTAGTCTATGATCGCACGCAGCTTGTCGTCATACCTCGGCTTGGTATGTGCCGAGCTATTTTCTGCTTACCATGTTCCTTTTACCCAGTGCATGTACATCGATCATTTTGATTTTAGTGCTTGTGAGTGTGTGGGATTGTCTCAGTTCGAATAGGCTTTTTAGCTGAACCCGTTTCGCAGAGCCTTTCTAAGTGTAGTAAGTGAATTTGAAAAACAAAATAACAAATATTATTCTGAATCTCTCAAATTCTCTAGTCCTAAGTGGGCTCGATCCTTTATAGACGCTAGCGTATGGATAGATGTCTAACACGTAGAGTTCTTCTAGAGTTTTAATATAAGTGAGGGATGCACTTATTATAATATTTTAAAATGAAATTCAGGTTTCATAGTTCGAAGGATTGTATCTTGTTGCATAGCAGATAGATCACCGCTTGCACTACAGTAGCATCACCGTTCTAAGATAGCTAAATAAAAAAGTTATTTTTGCTAGTAGCGGTGTCTCGTAGTTTTCAGTTTATGATGTATTTTTTGGAAAAAATTTCATCTTATAACACATTTCGGTAATTATAATTTTTTGTTTAAAAATGACCACTCTTTCACATTAAAGAAGGAGTCTATACTATTTTTGTAAGTAACCGAAAAATCCTACACACGACGTAAGCTACTGTGACGTGCAGCGCCTCCACCGGACGCCACCAGTACTTCTTGCATCAGCTTCACCGCAACGCTTTAAATGGCTTGTTCATAAATCACGTCACTAGACAATTTGACCAAACACTGGAGCAACATTACTTACTGTGCCCAGTCGAACCTTTTGTAACTCGACTATACTAAAGGAGGTTAGACCCTTAGCTGTGTTTGCTTAGCATTCGAGAAGTGCCTGGCTTGAGGCCTGTTGGTTTCGCAATTGTTCGGTTAAGTAGCATACGGGGATAAATAATGCTATTATGAAATGATTAATTGCAAGTCAATTGATCGATTTACATTTATTACAAGCAGTTCTTATTCCCAAGGTTCTCTCGCCCGAGCACGCTTGGCCGCTGCGTCAGCAGATATATAGGTTTATTTCTCTTATTAGAACTCTCATAATACCTTGTGACGTCATTTATGAACATTCACATAAACTGATCCCATACATTTAAAGTGAGACTCTGACTCAGATGAAGGGAAGGTGTGGCCCATTCAATGCTTTTCGACCAGTGAGTTATTATAGCCTTAAATGTAATCAAAACTTCATTCGATTATAGTGATTGTACCAAAACCAATTGCGTGAAACTGTGATAGGGCATTGAATTAATAAGATACATTGAAGGGCTCACCTTTTGCCTCATCCCTGGAACCCTATGGGGTTGTTTGCGATCTAGTGCATACTTTGTTTACGCTTCTGTATTACCATAATGCATGTTTCACCGCACCACAGGGCACATCACCTGTACCACAAGCTTTGCCGTCGCCTCCAGCTCTGCCTTAGCATGAAGCTTTGCCTCAACTGCACCCATTGCCTCGAGTATTGTCTATCGCAGCGATCAACATCGAAAGAGATATATATAGCTGTAAAAGTCCCAACTAGAAAAAACATATTCTAAATATAATTTTCTTAATATATCTTTTTATGTGCTTTCCTAGACCAGCGGCTCTCAACCTTTTTTTACT
Source organism: Drepana falcataria (assembly GCA_945859725.1). Classification (NCBI taxonomy): domain Eukaryota; kingdom Metazoa; phylum Arthropoda; class Insecta; order Lepidoptera; family Drepanidae; genus Drepana; species Drepana falcataria. Next base: position 10,628,457 of record OX243921.1, read on the forward strand.
AAACGCACTTACATCCTGTCTACAAATTGAGATATCCCCACATTATATGCAATTTATTATAATATTTATTACATTATAATAAAAAAATAATAATATATCCTCACGCCTTCCCATAAGGGTCCCCGAAGGGGTAGGCAATTTATTATAATATAATATAATTTATTATACTGAGATGCAATAATTCTCCAGTTCACCAGACAGGGGCTTGTGACCCACCAATGTGTCGCGAGGTTGAAAGCCGCTGGCCTAAGCAATGCTAGCAAGTGTGGCAGTGTGTATAGCTCTGGGCCTCTACCACCACCTCTCATTAGTATTATTATTAAAATCTTACATTGGAATACATACTATGAAGTCCCGAAAAAATTTTTCGCAACTACTTTCAAGTAATGTTTATTTTCTAAGCAGTCTTAGTGACGTCACCCAGAAGCCGTTCATCCAATTCGTACCACGGCTCTATATATCTAGTTAGTATGCATACAATTTATAACGTGTTTTAAAAGTATCGCTTTGTTGTATTACTTTGATCTTGAAACAAAACAATATGATTGATTTGTAAGAAGTTGTGGTAGAGGTAATATACACATTCCCTATCTGGACATCGCATCGTTTTGTATTGTTCAGGCAAATACTCTTGTACATAAGTTTTAATTGCATGTATTAGTTAAGAATGCCTCTTCAAACTATATTAACATTTAATACATACAAATGTAGACTCTGTAAAAAAAATATTATTTTCTGTTTCGTAAAAGATCTTATTAGTGCAAATGGAAATCTGATGCGTGTGGTGTGTGCGTCAGGTGACTGGGTCTGGATAATATCAGGAAGGCATGAATGAATATATATATATATATATATATACATACATACATATATATATACATACATATATATATAACGTATAAAGGGAAAATTCAATATATGTGTCAGTTTGCCAGTTATACGTAGTACCTGAGAAGGATTTGTACTTAAAGATATGGTTATCACGGCATACATCGCTCCATTCAAAGTGTTTCAAAGGCGTCTGTACTTTACTTATGTTTACTTACAAACATACACAATCCCTTGGTCCACTCAAGCCAGGTCTCGTGTCGGGTCGCGGGTTCGACCCCGCACTGAACAAATACGCTTAGTCTACAGTTGAATTGAGGTTAGGTTATTGGTAGTGTAAGGATTTTATGAACTCGAGTCGGGCTGTAATTGAAATGCGTAAGAGGACAACGCGAAGTGTTGCAAGGCGCTTGCATTATGTTTCGTTCGTTTCATATTGCTCAAACGATAACTTGCGTTTCACATACATTTTACACAAGAATTTTATGATCTCTAAACATATATAAGAATCACATTAGTATTATGTAAAAAATTAAAGTTTGTGTGTTTGTGTGTGTGTGTGTACGAATTATTATGTTGATGCCCTTCATGCTGAAACAGCAGAACGGATTTTAGTGAGTGTAATGGAAATAGCATAGACCCCGTATTAACACGTATATTAATTCCTTTCATTGCAGCAGCTAGCATAGTATAGTATTGTTCAGTAAGGTTCTCAGTATCAAAAGTTGAATGAAATATAATTTCATACCGTGAGTGAGTCGCTGTCGAGTGTTTGTCTTATGCAAATGCAGCATGTAAATAGTAGTCTCGTACATGATCATGCAGCTAGCTGAACTCCGTCGATAGAATAGTTAGTTCCCATTGCGCCATATGCCTGATGACATACCCAATGGCACATCGAGGCAGAAGTATCTAGTTGACATCAGTATTGTGTGACGGAATGTTATTAATGTTAAATTGAACGATAACTTAAATTTTTTTTCGGCGCTCGGTACTTGCTTCTTGTGAAAACATGTTGTTGATGTTTTTTCATTGGACTGGGGTAGCATGGATTTTATATATGTATTTTATCATACATTATATAAAAATGAATTTATAGTATTATTTTTAGACTTTAAGGAAATTAAAGCCTCTTAAAATGTAATTGTAAGGTATACGGAATCGCAGCCGCTCGAAGGCGAGCAAGACTGTGCATAGAGCCTAATGTATGTATATAGTAAAACGTACACGTGAACACGGCGTTAGTACACATATGATTAAATTAAGAATAATGATAAAGACTGTATAAAACAAGAATCATGAACAAAATATTTTTTTTTGCGAAATGTGTGCCATTTTTTTAATATAATTTCTAACACTATTTTATTAGCAACGGAGCACGTGCGGTGCACTGTGGCCTCGTATATAATATAGCTTACGTGAATATGCAGCATTATTATTTGTAAGTAATTGTTACCACACAAACACAACTTGTATGTCCTGTGCGTTAGGTTTTTTTTATACCACAATTGTGGCAATATCTTTCCACGTGATGCTTCGGCAACGTGTGTCTCATCACCTCTTGTTGTACGCGTTGCACTGTTATTGTATCAAGTGAACGTGCTGTGAATATCCTTTGCATCTCTTTGATGGACATTCGTTTTTCTACCCTTTTTATTTTATGTTTCTTAATTGTATTTATTGTCTTAATCCGACTCATGCCCGAGTTGCCCCTTTATTCCATAGCTTAGCACATGTAATGAACTCTTTTGGTAGTTTGCTTTGTATATGGTCAGCTGTCAGTGGGTCACTTTTCATACGACAATTTGTTCATTATTTGGCAGAGATAGCCTAATTAAATTTATTATAAGTGCGAGCAATAAATAAAAAATAGATTATATTTGAAAATGGCCGTGTTGGAGGTATTAATGGAGGGGTGTAACTCTTTCCAAATTATATTTGTTTATCCTCGGTTTTAAATGAAATAAATAAACTTTCTTAATGTACCAAATTACCAGGAATATAATTTATGTGCTAGTTATGATTTCAATACTTTTAAGGTAATAAACTTTTTGGTTATTTTGTAAAATGTTTTTAATTTAAGCATCTCAGTGTTCCCCCTATCCCCGATTTTGTCCATAAATATACCCTTGTTTTATAAACCTCGCCTAGCTTAGGTACTCCATGTTGCCTTGCGGTGTAACATTCGTTTGGTATATTGCCATGTTGTCATGAGGTCGGTATTATGTCATTAGGTAAGTAACATATGATACTATCTTATCAGACCAGGTATCATATTACGTGTCGCGATGTACCAAGTTTGATGGTAGGTCTGACCGATATTCGTAATTAATATTGCGATATGAATGTCAACCACCTAACTGGGCATACCTTGCAAGATGGCATATTTTGAGAAACATTTTAGACTTGTCTAGGCATCGAGGAGAAACAAAATAGTATTGCATCAATTGTTTTTACTTAAATAAATATAATTTTGTCAAAGCATGTGTTTCAATTTTCCCACGTTAAGGCGGATTTTATAGTTAAGAGTGCTTTCCAAAACAGGTGGTGGTGTGTCTAATAATACTCCGCGATTTTTGTGTATGTATCTCTTCTTCTCTCGTCTCAGTCTCGTCTGGACATATGCCTCTTGCATGGATTTCCAAGCTGATCTTGATGCGGCGATCCTACTCCAGGTCGGCCCTGCCGTCTTTTTAATGTCGTCCGACCATCTGGCTTGCGGTCTTCCAACGTATGTATGTATGTTTGTACGTTAATACCAGCAAGACCAGCATCAGCTGCTTATGGCAGGTGTTTTAGCTTACAACGGGAGGTTCTAACTAATCAATATCATGACTATTTAAAATAACGACTGACTGACGTCCAAACCGCTGGGGAACTTTCCGTTAAACTATTAGCGTTGTGTTGCAGACTTTTCCAGCTCCGGGCTTCAATTCCGGCGGTCTAAGTACTTCAAGCGTCAGAGTCGCGTGCAACCCGATGAGCGAGAGCTCCCCAAGCAGGTCTCGGAGCCCGGCCCCGTGGCCCCCGGGCCTATTCTGCAGAAGCACCAGTCCTACCCACAGTACGCCAAGGTAACGGTACGGACGCGAGCTAATAGGGCGCTCAAGCAACTGGCGTCGATGATTCAACTATTTGATACAAATAAGATTTTCCGAAGTTATGCTATACAGTTAAACAGTGATGGGTCACCACGAGCTTTATGGTGAAGGAAAACTTCGAGAGGAAACCTGCATACGGTTGAGAAAAAATCTAAAAATCTAGGTGTGGTAAGTTGAGAGATGGCGATGGACTTGTCATCTGTAACGTTGGCACCTAAAATATATATCTAGCGAAAAGTAGGTGAGCGATTACTTATGAGTAGTCGCTGTAATACAGGTAGGGCATAATGGGTTTCCCGTTCGAATTTGGAGCTGCCCGCCTGGGGTAGGTCCTCCACCTTATAGAAGTACGTTGCCAAATAACAATTTCAAAATTCTGTTGTCATTGTGTTCTTTTGATTCTTATGATCTTTAATACAGTTATATAATTGGTGCTTGAGTAACGGCCGATGGACTCTCCATCTGTCACGTTAACACCTCAATATTACTCGAATGTAAGGTGTTGTGGCGAGAATATTATCTTACTTATATAATAAATGTGATTTGTGTATGTTTGTTACTCTTGTACGCAAAGTTTACATGTGTTCATCCAGCTAGGATCACACATAGTGGTCATAATTTTATGCGGGTGAGCCCGCGGAGCACGCCTGTATGGCGTGATGATATGTATCAGGTCGAGTCACTCTCGGCGTTAAGATTACCTATATATGTATGTATGTATATATATTTATCGTAAAGTATTCGGCAGACCCGTCGCTACAGGTCTCAAGATCAGGAAATAGGCTCCCTCCTGATCCGCCCCGTGAACTGCAACGACCGGCCGGCCACCACCACCACCACCACCAGCTCGACCGCCGCCCCGATGGAGCCCGAGGGCCAGCCCCGCGCCAGCCACACGCCCGCGGTGCGCTCAGGCCCACCCCTCAGCTGCAACTTCTGCTGGAACACCGTCGACGAGTGCGGCAGGATCCTGCGCCGCAAGACCCAGTACCACTGCCCGGAGTGCCGCACCAACCTGTGCATCGTGCCCTGCTTCCACCAGTACCACGACGCGCCCGTCGCCGACCCCACGCACAACGCCAGGTGAGGCTCCGTCATCACTCACACATAAATAAGTGTACACGTCTCTACTCGACGGGATCGCACCATCCCTTTTGTGAGCGAACAGTGCTTCGTTTTGTAGTCGAATTGTCGACTTTTCTCTACATTTGCAAGTGTCTGTTTGGGATGATTTCACCAACACTATAAATAGGTTATATTAGTTTGGCCGGACGACGATGTTGCAGCTGTCTGCTTTCAACATGGATTCTTCAAGACCATGAATACATATGGACAATAGTTTTGGTGAAATAATCCCCGAAATGTTTGATGTAGCAAATACATCTTTGTAATTTTATGTACGTCCTTTCAGAGGGCGTTTGGCCAATATTTTTGATAATATGATAAACATATCTGTATGTACCTAGTAGCAGCATGTATTGACGCGAAGTGTTGCTTTGTGAGTATTTGTACCGGCGAGTTCGGAGCTGTTGTCATGGTAACATTTTGAAAATGTTTTTTTACTGTTAAGGAAGAAATTTATACAAATATTTATGTTAAAGTATCTCGATCTAGGTATACTTATAAACATTGGGAAATTATATATATATATATATATATATATATATATATATATATATATTTGTCGTGTGTTTGTCGACAAAGTCAATGCTTTCTCAATCATTGAGGTTCTCTCTGTACAAAGTCTAGTGTTATAAGTACAAAAAGTGAGTGTTTGTTTGTGTTTACGTCTACGTCGGGTCTATCCGACACTTCGGTGGCACGCTTTGAGGCGTTTATACTGACGTGTTTTAGGATTAGCGATTAGTATTGTCTAAGTCACGTGGGCAACGCGTGCAGCGTATTTCGCAAATCGATCACCAATGACATGCTGTATCTGTAAACTGCACAAACAAAATTTATTGAGATTTTATTAAGACCGCGATATATATATTATGGCAATAAAAGGCGTTAAGCATAAAAAAGCGGAGTGTAAAACCGACTCGCTCTTTGTTGAAAAAACGAAAAAGTATTGTCCGTTACGTCTATGGGATGTCTTTCTGCTTTCTCCGAATCTACTAGTTTTTTTGAAGAAATTCAGTGAGAAACCTACAAATGTCTCGTCGGTGGGATTGACTTGTGCCCAATTTCTTCAGCCGCTCTTCAAGGCCAAAATTGTACATCGAACATAGTACCTTCTTATATATATATATATGTATAATATATTCTCCTCCATACCTCGGGAGGAGTTCTATTTTTTGGTAAATATTAACAAATTTAATTGCTGCACCTATGAGATGGGGTAATATTTAAGGGTAGGTATAAGGTAATGGATGTTGTCCACCTTTTAAATGTGATGATAAAATATATATATATATAATTATTAATACATAATAAATAAAAGTGAGTGTACTTGTGATGTGCAATTAAGTAAAATAACTCAACTACCGATACCTGGTACAGTAACTGGGAAGTAATTCAAACTTCGTCCATGATTATGGTACTTTATATACATCAATATATATTTGTATATACGCATTCGTGCTATTTGAATACCTTTAATGATATCAAATATTGTAGCTAAAATGTTTTTTTCTCGCATATTTTGTGTGCAATTTTGTCAATCGTACGAGTTGTAAATTGTAAGGACATTTTAAAAGCGTGAGCTTCGTACGAAAGTTGTTTGTATCACGGTAAAAGGACAATTTATAAAATGTGAATTTTTATGCTAATGTGCGAGTTGGGAATATTAAAAAGGTTTTATAAATGTTGAAGATAAATTAAATAATAATTATTACTTTTAAATAATACATTTAAAGAAATTTATTATATATAAGTATAATTTGTATGTATGTATTTGTCTACTGACATGTGTTTAGAAGTGGTAGCAAAAAGTGTTTTTTTTTTATATTTGTATACGTGTCGACTTTATTCTTAAAAATAATTCTACTAATAATCCTCTACTCTCTCTGCCTACCCCGGGATGATCTCGGTGATGATATCTTTGTATGTAAAAATACCCCTCGTCTATATCGTCATTTTAATTTGTCACGCACGTGTAGTGTCTTAGTGATATGAAAATACCTGAAATATACGTATTTATTTAGGTATTTAATACCTTAGTAATATATAAATATAAAGACAAGTATCGCCAAATTGAAAGTTTATAGAATAGCATAACTAATATTACAGGTTCTTCCTCAAGTTGCAATTAAATTTTAGAGACATGTCCATAGTATTTAACTTAATACTGAAGATATTGTTATTTTTGAACAATTTGTATTTCGATTTGGTATTGTTAAATACCAAGCATCGATTCTATTGTATGATAGTTGGTAGGTGTATGACGTTCACACGTATTGGTTCAAGCACTACTGAGTTTGTAGGTTCGCGGAATGTGGCTAACTTCACTACCGTTTGATAGCGTCCACTTCATTAAATTGTATTCAGAAGATTTATTCAACGAACAAAAGGCACATCGTATTTAAATACAGGTGCCACCTGTTATCCGATATGGCTTTCGCTGTACATACAATTTAGTTCGGATTTTTAAGTATTGTATCATTGAATAGGTTGTACCTGAATTAAAAGGACAACCTTTTCACAAAATGCTGTATAACCCGACTTAATAAAAGGATCCGCCGATATATATCATTTGGTACAATAATATTACTATTATCAATATTTTTAAGAAAAAAAGCAGGCTGGAGGAGAATTTCCATTGTATTTTCTAGATGTTAAATGTTGTGTTTTTTCGTAATTGCCATTTCTATTGTATATTTTATAGGTACCTATATACCGTAAGTATTACACACGAAGCTAATGCCGTCATCGAAGTAGGTTTTATACATACACAAAGATATATATTTACGTGATTTAATTATTTATGCACAGTACGTACGTACATTTATATATACAGAATGACTCAGAAAATTGACAGTTGCTCAAACGTTTCATAGAGCACACATATAAAATCAGCTGTAACGGCAAAGTTAAACATTTTAAATATATCTTCACGCCTTCCCACAAGGGTCCCCGAAGGGGTAGGCAGAGGTGTATAGGTAATAACCCACACGCTCACTTTCCGCCACGGGTATATTAGGTGCCAACGTGACAGATGGCGAGTCCATCGCCGTTACTCAAGCACGACTATACATACGCCTTTGAATTTCTTCTCAGACATATGCAGATTCGAACTTGCGATCTTTGCGACGCTGGCAACTGCTAGAACCACTCGGCCACCACGGCTTTTAAATCTAACTACGATTATTTATTTATTTCTTTACTAGTTTCTGAAAACAACCCATAAAACTATTGTTGGACAGGATGTTTACCCCTTTAATAATGTTGCACTTTTGACAATTTTGAAGATTTTGGTTTTTTTTCTTCATCTCGAGGATATATTCACAATACCCGACAACTTCTAGAAGACGGCTGTTCTATTTTCTAAGTCATCCTGTATATGAGAGGTCTGTTGTAGGCCCCGATTGTGTCAGGTCTCACAATAACCGTGTTTATTTACTGAATGCTCAATTAACTACCTGGATATCTAATTATAGTGTACCTATTAAGAATGTATTGTCGTAAAGTTAAGATAATTTAACTATTGACGGATTGTATGGAGAATGAAGCGTCGAACTCACTCTTTGTCTAAAATTAAAAACTGACATTTTCTTTTGCAGTTTCATTAAACGCGCATTTGACAAAACGTACCAATAGAAACCCATGTGGCCTCGGTCTGTCTAGAGCAGTAACGGACTAGTGGTTTAATCCGTCCCCTGCCACAGTAATATTGCAGGTTCGAGCCCTCGAATTTTCAGAACTAAGAAGGTAATATTGTCGCTTATTAGTTTAATCTCATGATAAACTTATTTATTTATCAGAGGTACTAGTCCATTCCTTTCAGAATAGTCAACGAATTATATCAACGTAGTAGGCAGTAATAGCCTCGTCAAGATAGACATTCAAGGTTACATTAATTCGCACAAAGCTGAAAATATGCAGGAATGTTGGGAACATTATTGCAAACAATTTATCAAATAAGTAGTGAATTCCTTTTTCGGACGAACTTTTGGACGAATATATATTGAGCCTTCCCAGGTTCTAGAAAATAAATATGTTTTTCGGTTGGAGTTCGAGCAGTAAGTAATACCAATGAATAAACATCTTCACCAACAACAAAGTTGGATGTGTCGAGTAAAATTATTTTTTTCGAGTTTATATTATTTAAAAATTTTGTTGTAGAAAATTTATATTTTTACTTGTATTACCGTTCTGCAATATATATATATATACCTAACGGTAATTGACATGTTTGGAAGAACAGAACTTTTTCAACTCTTTGAATCGGTATATCTCGGAAACAATTTTTTTAGATGATTGCATGATGAATAATTTTATCTCACCTATTTTCACGACAAAACTTGCCGTTTAGTTGAAAAATGCAATAAAAAATATATTTGCAACAATTGGCCTTGATTTTTTTCCACACGTCAGATCGATTCGAACTTTTGTCAAATCGTTTGTAAATAGTGCATCAACATTCATGCAATTTTTCAGCTTTGTGCGAGTAAATGTAACCTTACCCCTACTTTTGAAGCAAATTTTTAAGTGAAGAGAGGAACTGCTGTTTATCCGAACTAAAGGTACAAAATGAAAAGCTTTGTTTCCGGCTAACACTTTATTTAACACGTATACATAAAGCGTGTTAACACATGAACATCGTTTTTTTACTACAACATACACACTTAAACACATACATTAATATAACGGCAAGAATTTGCCAGACAATTTAATTACTTAAATCTAAGTATCGAGGGGTGAAAGGCTATTTGTTTCGGCTAAAACAATGGGAGGTTAAGACGTTATTCTCATCCTAAAATTTTGTACTAGTACTGTGCAACGTCGCTTCAACCAATTTTTTTATTCAGTTCGGACATGTTTTATTTTAAAATTGTTCACCCATTTTAACAGCTTAACTTTTCTATTCTTTCTGCTGCGTTAGCACTGCAAGGTTACTTAAACCATTTTGCCTGTTGCTGATTAGTGAGAACGTTGAAAGTTGAATCATTTTACTTTACTCTAAAAATAATTCGATACGGATAATTTTCATTGAAGCGACATTAATTGACAATAATAGCAAAACATCAAGGGATGTTTTAGCAACAAAGTTACCCGATCCCATTTAAAGTAAGAGCAACAGTTTTTTTTAATATTTTCCACATTTTGAATTTATAAAATGGCTCTCCTCTTCGCAAATTGCCGCTTCAAATTAATAGTCTTTCCTTTCACCTGTCGATATGTTTTTGAACGTCTGAATACTGCCATCTAACGACTACACATAGAAGTAAGTAAAATAGAGGTTGACATACTATTGCATTGAAATGCCACAAGATGGCGCTGAAATAGAAACATTGAACAAGGACCCCAAGTTACTTTCAACAAAATTTTTATTAACCTTTTTTTTTTAGTTGGATAAGAGGGTAAATCTTGACATTGAAATAAAAACACGAGAGCGTACTGTTATTACAATATTCTTGAAATTAGGTATACAAAAATTGTATAGTAAAGTATTACAAGTAATGCTACCTTAAGCTTAATTACATTAATATAATTGATGACTGACAAAAATCGAAGATAAATTTGGTTGCCTCTGAGTAATTTGTAGATCAAAATCAAAGATGTACATAGGTGTATGTGTTAAATAGTAAACCGTTCGCTACATCACCGTCCCTTCTTTACTAGAGCTAAGACAGGAATACTAGAATATAATCATAGCAACGATCTTGGACAGCGAAAGTACTGCTGACTTAATGTAAAATTCAAGTTGCCAAAAAGTAACGATATACTGAATCCAAGAAACCTATGTATATCGAAATATAAATATATATATATATATATATGTATATACATACATACGCCAGTGCATTATGTGCAGCATATCCTTGGCGACAAATCAAATCATAGCTGTACAACTATCTAAACGTAATCGCGTAGGTTCAAAACCCGCCTGCTACCATGGACATTTTATTAATATCCGTAAAAAGATTTTGAAATTAAACGTCGTGTGATGTCGTAAATAGTAATGTTTTCTATCGTTGTCGCTTCAGACACGGCATTAAACTAGGTTTAATTAAACAAAAACAGAACAATCGCCAAACGAACCACATGAACTGCGACGATTTAGCACGTTTTGTGTAAAGAGAGTGTATAATTGTTATTGTCGCGCTACCTATTAGCATATCATGGGGGCTTATGACACAGCGATGACGAATTAAGTGTCTTTATTTTCAACAACAAAGGGCTTATTCTTCGAGCGTATTTTATGAGAAGCCGGCCTCACTTAGTCGCAAACATAGCATAAAGTCAATGTAACTAGTCAAATTGCAAACATTTACGACGAGCAAATAAAATAGGGAACTAAAAAAGAAAATTAATACTTTTGATCTCAAACAAGCGCATCACAAGTAGTGAATATTCAGTGTCGTTCGCAGGCCAGTTTGTTCAAATATCTTACTTGAAATATATTGAGTGAATCCACGCGTCAAAATACCTCCCCAATAACACTGAACTGTGTCTTGATATATGCTCGACGGGAGAGTGAACATAGGGTATAACTAAGTAGTGAAAAAAAAAATTTATTGAACTTAATTTTTACCTCCAACCTACTTTACCTAAAACCAATTTTTTCCTCAGTCTTCGCGTGGTTCTGTATAAGTTTGGGTCTCCTGTTTTAACCTGTAACGACAAACCGGAATTCAATTTTTTTTTCACTCCCCAATATACACTTATATATAGCCAATTGTATGCAGTGACGGGGCACTGTACACGACTAAATAGTTAAATGTCCATGCCTAACGTTGCAAATTTAACTTCATAGCGTCACGTTATTTTCCACCTTTTCTGTTCCTGCACTTTTCTCGTTCAAACACGTGTATGACAATGCGACCAAAATGTTGACAATTAAAGCCACGGATTTTATGCAAATATTTACTCAATCACATAAAGACTTATACGTTTATTATTATCATATAGATATTGTCTTTTCAAATAACCGCAAAATGGGTAGTAGGTATCCTTATTCAAACTGGCCACGCTTGACTTGAGGCCTATTAGCGCACGCTCCCTTCTAGACAGATCATGATTATCGTTAAAACTTAAATAAATTATTAGTTATTACATTATGTATGTGAATTAATGCACAATAAAGGATTCTTTATACGAAGCCGCCACAATCACGACCACAGACTCAACTACTATTGTATCAAAGGGATAAATATGGCTGATCCCTCTCGATGGTGGCGCCATCAAATATAAACAGGCCTTTAAACAAATTAGTAGATTATTAATAGTTTAAGCATGTGCGTATATTTATATCGCTGACATGGGTTATAGTTTGAGCGAGCGTTAGTTACAAAACAATTGGATGTTGAAATTTAAATTGCGGTATATAACATCTATACATGCCCAGAAGGATGCCGTTTGGTGATAGCTGAAGAGTTGAAAATTGCTTCACTTTTACAATACAAAATATTGGGCATCCGGCCGAAATTTGGTCATGTTCTGAACCATAATGGTTCTCCGTAAAATAACTCAAGATAATGAATATCGAGACACATGGAGGTCTAATAGACATGACCCGGGTATTTCGGCCAAACACTAAAGTAATGCTTAACAAAGCATTGAAGCGCGATGTACAAAGTCCAATGTCCGAATGATATCTCGCACTGCTGCTTGTGTTCGATGGCCGAAGTCTCCTGAGAGCCTAGTACTGAAGTAGCGAACCAAATGGATGCATCGTGGCACTACACGCTACCGCTAACTGTACTCACGGGTATACATTCTAATATTTGCCATCGAAACAATGCAAGGCTACAGTGCCTTGCATTGTTTCCTTGAAATTACTGCGTATCAAAGGTAAATATCTTTATCTTTATGGTAGCCTTAAAATTAACATCGACCTGCTGGTTGGATCGAGTTCTACGAAGTGATTTTCGGGATGATTTTCTAAAGGCAAAAAGAAAAAATGTTCTCAAGTGTTTGCATATCCAATGGACACACGGGGAGCCCCGCCCCTGGCTACTGCGCGCACAACAATTAGCTAGGAGTGTTTAGCGGCTCTGTTTGACTAAATACCTTCGTCTTAAAGCGGCAGTATTTGAGAGACCTTATAAGGTGTTTGCCCGTGCGGCTCGTAGCCGGTTGCAAGCAGTGCTTCTCGCATGTTCCCTGATCTTTATTTTCCCTGAGCTTTATTTTTCCCCCACTCAGAAATACTCTGCGGACCATTCGTACGCAGTCGAAGTTTATTGAAAACTCTCAAAGACGGGCTCATACAATATGCCTTCCAAGCATATCCCAAAATGTTACATCGGAAGAATAAAAAAAAAATTGTGTGAACCATTGGTGAAGTAGTTGCAAATTTTCTACTATCCACGTAATGTATTCTGCGTTATAGCAAAATGTCTAAATCGCGTGTGTTTGTTGCATGTTGCCAATAAAGATAGACTGAGTACATTGGACCTTGAAGTCGTCCAGGAAATACTGCATGTTTTGGGTAGATTTAGGATAGCAAGAGGAAAGTTCGTAGTTCGCTTTTCAATAGCCCAAATATCAGCGCAGTATTTATAGGACCAAAGTGGTAAGTGCAGTTAATTATATGACTATAACTGCACTACATTGACTGATGCGTGAGATCCAAACGTAAGGTGGTTTTGATGACATTTTCATCAAGAACAAGTGCGCAGATGCATGTATTGTCGACTTAACGCCAGATGTTTCTATCTGCAAATGCTTGGGTGTTGGAATTAAAAATACACGTTTTCTTTTTACATGTAAACCCATGCTCAGTCAAAAGTAAGGTCGCTCTCTATATAGCTCACTGCATACAATCAATCCTATGCGACATTAAAATGCGCAAGACACGATTTAGCAAACTAGATGTTGGTCGTAATTAAACTACGCTGGCTTGTCATGCTTGGTTAATTTTGAGATCAAACTGATTGTATGGTGAAATTGAGCTAATAGAACTCAAAAGATTAGATATTCTGAAAGATCTACTCGCAGCCCTTGGAGTAAGCAAACTCTTTACATTTCCTTCTCCAATATTGACTTCACTGTCAATAAAATAAAGGATATATAAAAAGGCATATACATAATAAAACTTTAGAATATCCCGGTGTACTATAAAGGCTGTGCGATCTTTCAAAGGCCAGCTGTTGACCAAACGGAGTATAATACTAGAGGAAAAGTCCTTCGAAACGGCAAATAAATTAATTAAATGCAATTTTGAAAGCCTTAAAATCCTACAAGTAATACTGTTAAGTACTTATAATCAAATCTATAATACAACATATTCAATGCAGTATCTGCTTCAACATCATGTATTACAAGACATCAACATCAAAAGTACAACCAAAGCAGGTGCAGGCATTCACTACCATGCATTCGGGCAGACTTTGGACGAGGAAAAGTTTTTTATGTAAATTGTCTCACGAGTCCGAACAACGGCGAAACCAAAAGACCTTCAGCCAGGCACTTTTTAGGTGCTAAGCAACATAGCTAAGGGCACCCCCTGTGGCGTAAGGACCTCGTCTTAGGTCGTTTCTGTTCGCGAGCTGGACTGCAACTGAAGGTCGACACCAACTGCAGGCATAGGAGGTTGGAGGAGGAGGTCGTATTTTACACGCATGAGAAAGGACTTATGCGGCGAGGTTAAAAATTATAGTATACTCCCGTATGTTATTTAACAAAAAAATATCCTGGAATCCAAAGTCAGCCCGTTCGAATGGATAAAGTCACGTGATCTGTTTACAAGGAATAAATTGTAGACATATAATTACTAAATGGTACATCTAAATCATGTCTCGAAACAAAACAAAATAACGCAGGAAATAACAGCACATTGGACCCATTATGTATGTATATATGTATACACATATACAAGAACATAGCTTTTATAACTACTGTCTGAAATAATAAGAATTCTTTTAAAATTGGCTATGTTTGGTAATTTCAGATCAGTTTTATTACATGTATGCAGACGCACTGTACGAACGTGCCGGTACATAGAAGCGTACATTTCATATGCCAGCTACAGCGCCATCTTCCGGTTGAAAGAGGAAATTAAATACACTAATTCGTTTAATGCTCTACTTCGCCACGCCATTGCTACCCTTTGATCCGTAATTATAATTAATATCATGCAGTGTAGTAGTGTGTACATAAGTCAATATTTCAATGTCCAAATCATAGCTTCTCTTTATAAGTCTTTAATGTAGGCCTGTTAATTGATACCTAATACTCATCGTATGGTCGGTGGGAGAGATGTAACTCGTCGCCACTAGTCTATATATAAATATTATAAATAGTTTGTTCGTCTGTTTGATTGTGTAGTATCTGTATGTTATCAGATTAGAGAGCCAGTTTACTGAGGAAGGATGTCGAAGGATGCAGTAGTCATGTTTTAACAATACAATTTAATGCGGTTGAAAACTCGGACATCTACTAGTAAATACAACTCAAAACCATACAACATCATAATAATTCAGAAAGATCAGTGGCCCAAATCGCCTGGTGATCCAATTGAAAAACGTGAGCAAATGAGACCGGACACTACTATCCAATAATTAGTTAATTTTGCGACAATTTAAAGTAGACCTTAACCCATTGTTATTAATACTAAAATCTACAATTAAGTTATTCCAACTACATGTTTAGAATAAACTCGCTTCTACCGACCATAGTGTATTATACTACCGACCATAGTGTATTATACTACCAACTTATAAATAAATTAATTTAAAAAGGGAACGGAATATTGATTAATATATCAAATTGATGCAAATAAAATTTTTCGACTGAATTATAATCACATAGTTAAATATATTGCCCAATTCGATATGGTAGGACTTAAGATTATTATAAAATAATAATAATGATGTATGATTGCTAAATGCATTGACCTTGTGTAAAATTACGATTACATGCTATAATCAGCCACTTAGTGATCATATTATTATTATAGAAGCGGTTAGTCGATCACGTAAATTACATTAAAAATACGGGTCGCCAGTTTACGACCCTTTACAAATAGTATCGTTGTAGTCACGTTGTTAATTTTTTCAATTGATATTATAAATATTATTACCTAACATTCCTCATTAGAGAGTTATATAAATGATTATCCTAGTGTATTTATATTATAATGCTTTCATCGAATTGATATACGTAGGTATGCCGACGATATAGGGCGCACGAGTGTTACCTTAATAATGTAAATATGTACATTACATAGCCGGCAAGGCGTAATCGTGTATATACTAGAATGTGCTAATAAAATAAAAAAAATAAAATTCGCCTACAGAAGTAATGGAACACTGTGTAATGTATGCGAAAATAAATATACCTAAAAGAATGATACATTGAACATTTACATGCAGTCTGCATATGATTCACATTTATGATGACGTATATGCAGCATGCTTGTTGCGGATGACGGACATCGGGGAAGGCGGGATGTCACAACAACTGACACCTTGCGTCAAATTGACAGGCCGCGCTACGATGACACTTGCGCGCGTTAGTCACGTCACTATTGCCTCAAATAGCGAGGATAAATAATTAAATTAAAATATGAATGAGCTAAACGAATTCAAGTATACAGGATGTAGCAGACCAATCTTTTATTATTCCATTATTTAATATCACGTAACAGTGGAATTGTGAGCACTACTCAATATGAGTATTGATGAAACACAAAGTTATATGACGAAACCACCACCTGTCATCGCTATTAGAAATATTAGTTTCCTGTTTTGCTTACCGTTCTTGCAGAGGACGGATTGTCACCCATTTTAATACTGTTGGTACATAAATACATTTGCCACGGGAAGCTTGCGGCGATTCTTAACAACCGTCTCATGAATTGGTACCACACAACCTGTATACCTTTGTGATAATATCTGTATCTATATGAGTGTAGGTAGCGCCTGTCAACTTCACACAACGATTCTCCAATTCACAAGCGTAATTCCTTTCTATCGTGACATCTGTCACGCTGACACAAATAGTAGCTTCAATGACACAATTAAACTACAATCAGATATATTGATCATTCATTAGGTGATATGGCAAGAGGAATTGCATTTAATAAAAATGTTCGTATGTGTTGTCCGTACAAACCAAGTTTAGAAAATTGCATCGAGGCAAAATTACTCTAGTTAAAAGCGTAATCGCCTTCCTATTAACTACATTGAAGGGATAGGCAGAGATGTGCCAGTTTTCAGTAGATAAATTGTGACGTGTCTGAATATTAATATCATTAGGCTCACAACACAACATACGCTTGTAGTAGTGTGTCAACGTGGCAGAGGTCTGGGGGTGTGGTGGGGGGGGGGGGGGGGGGGGGGGGGGGTTGGGGGGTTGTCTAACTAATGCCTCACGTAGGAATATATAACAATGCCGGCGAGTATGAAACCGAAAGTGATTGTTAATGGTTTGTAGAGCGACCTCTTGAAGGAGCGCCACCGCTCGGTGTTGCGAGCGCGCTTCTTCATGGAGGACACGCGCTCAGCCAGCTCGCGCGTGCGCCGCTGGCGCAGGCTGCTCCCGGCCGCCTCGCCGCCGCCGCTGGGGGCACACACACACACGCACTCTATACACACTGCCTACAGTGTAGAGTATTAATAGTCCGCTTACCATCAGGCGGACTGCTTGTAAGTAACTTAGTCTTTGAAAAAATGATGTTTACTCTAATACATACATACAATCACACCTCTTTCCCTAGGCGTAGGCGTTACATACATTGTATGTAACGCTACAGGGGACGAGGGCAGTGCTCTTCGTATCATAACCCTCACTGAGGAGGTATATTAAAATATATTTTAAATTGTTACAAATTGATTCAACTTAATGAGGGGTCGTCCATTAATATCATGAACGTCAACTTTCAATTACTTTATAATTGTAGGAGCTGTATGAAGTGGAATGTGTTTAAGTCAAACATTGCCAAAGACGACAGTGAATTTTGCGGAGTTTGTCGGGTTCTTTAGGGGCTAGATAGCATTTTGTTGCTTGCCTGTCTCCATGACCGAAGAGAGGCTCGTCATCTTCATCATCAGCCGAGGAGGACTCCCGCACCGGCGCAGTGGGGCTGCTCTCGTCGGAGCTAGAGTCCCGAATGGCCGGGATGTTCAGGCACCCTGTTACAGGAGGTGTTCACTGAGATACGTTTAGATAGAACAAGGAAATGCCGCATCCATGCTTGGATTTCTTCTCAGGTGTACGCAGGCATACCGTCAATCTCGTCATGTTCCACAGTATTACATCTCAAAAAGATATTTTGGTACAAGCTGTTGTAGATCTATATATCAAAATTGCATGTCACTGGAAAAGCAGAACGGGATTTTTTTATACTAAATGAGGTTCGCGGTTTCACCCACGATATATATACATATATATATATATATATATATATATATATATATATATTTTTTTTTTCGGAATTAAAACAATTCATACATCATACGGGTAGGCAGAGATAGTAGTGCGCCAGTTCTCTCTAGACTAACATACAGCGCATACCTAATAAATTGCGATATAGCATACGCGGGTGTTACCGCGGCCACAGTTAGCGCATTGTACGTTGTAAGTGTGTGGCCCACTGACCGAGGCTAGTGCTCGACGGTATGGCCGGCAGAGGCCTTGCCGGGGCCCTGGAGAGGCTCTCCCCACGCGGCGGCGGCGGGGGCGGGGCCTCCTCGCCCTCCTCGGCCACGGCCGAGTACAGACTCTCCTCCATCTTGGGGTCCTCCTTCTGTACATACACACGTGTTTATTTATTAATTTATTTAGATCCCATTTGTGAACTCACTCATCACGAAATCTCAGGAACTATAAGGCCGATTGACTTGAGATTTGGTAGGAGTATTCTATGAAACTCCACCCGCAAGAGGAACGCGGGGGCGTTAAATAAAAAAAAAAATTTTCAACTATTGCTTCCATAGGTCCTTGGTCAAAATATATTTTTTGGCATGATATTAATTTACAATATAATATAATAAAAACAATAGCCACAGCAACGCGTGGCCGGGTCTGCTAGTTATATATAAACTTACAGTTAGTGCCAATCATCATATATATTTAGTTAAATATAATACAAAAAGAATAAATAGCGCTATCATCGAAATAAAAAGCCGTGGTGGCCGAGAGGTCCCAGTAGTTGCCTGCGACACAAAGATCGCAAGTTCGAATCCCGAATCGTTCGAATTTAATGTACTTGATTAACAAATAAATATAATCGACATTGTTCCCTTGTTAACTCTGACCTTACAGCTAGTAACCTCACCCAGTTGGGATCGAATCTCTTGGCCCCCTCGATGATGGCCTGGTACGAGAACCTCAGCTGGTCCGAAGTCTGGATCAGCCCCATGCGATCCTTGCGCATCTCCACGAGAACTTGTTGCACGTTCACGCTGCACGGCCCTTCTTTCTCAATCTAAAGAACACTTCTTACTTAAATATCACTTTAGTTGCAAACCTACCTGGACGCAGAAAACAGCAAAAGATAAATGTAAAAATTTACTACTAACTAAGTAGTTACTACAAAATATGAACACGAAGACAAAAGAGATAACACTCAGGGCCAGCTTATATACAGAGTTTCCCAGAAAATAGAACAGTTGTCTTCTAGAAGTTACAGCGTGTTGTGAATATATCCTCATGACGATGCAATAAAACGAAAAACCACGAAAGATAATAATAAAATGATAACAGGTAGTTTTTTCGAAAACTATTAATGAGATACATCGAGATAAAGCGTGGTTAGATTCCAAATGTATTTTTGTTATCTTATCGTTACAGCCCAATTCGAAAATAATATAAAATAAAATTATATAATAATCATATTTAAGCAACTATCCTATCTTTTGAGACAGCCTGTATATTATATACTATACTAGCTGTCCCGCCCAGCTTCGCCCGGGTTAAAATTAAAACTTCCTGAAACACGATCGCAGCGCCACCTATCGGGTCCAATTGTGATGTAAGCTATCCTATCTTTCAAGTTAGATCAAACTGCACACAGTGTGCAAATTTGATTAAAATCGGTAAAGTAGTTTAGGAGCCCATCGCGGACAAACAACGTGACACGTAATTTATATATATTAAAAATATACATATATATTATTCACGTACACAAAGTGTACATGGTGGTACTTACGATGACTAGGCACGAATCGACGAGGCAGAACGTTCCCGAGCGTCCAATGCCGGCACTGCAGTGCACAATTGCCGGCCCCACCTCGGGGTCCAGGGCCCCGGACTGGCGCACCTTGCGTAGGAACTCCAGAAACGCCACGGGCGACGACGGCACTCCAAAATCGGGCCAAGTGGTGTAGTGAAACTGCACTACTTCGCGTGAAACGGCACTGGCGATGTCCGTAATGCTGAAAATCGTACGTTCAAATAGCCTCTCACACAAATACTTTGTGCCATTGCGCGAGCCTGAGGCACGATGGAAATTAAAGAAACGTCAAAAAACTATGCGAATTTTTTTGTTTCACGCTCTGCTGTTGTTGTTATTTAAAGGTCTATCCGTTCCTCCGGAACCCGATCGCACTATATTTATACTCGTCGGCCGAGCGTGGCTTGGTTGGAAAAAACAAAACAACCTGGAACCCGATCGCAGCGCCACCTACCAGCTCCACTAGTGAATTAAAATCGTATGTTTTTTTTCAAAACTCACAGATTTAATTACACAAAGCACTCGGCCACCACGGCTTTTTCATGTAAAGTGTATTTTTATCGTATGGCTATGTCACCAACGTCTTAGTTATGTCAGACAAGGGATCCTATTTTGAAAATAGCCATTACTTCCATGTTCTCCGGCTTCGAAGTTTTAAGTAGACCTGTCTGTATATCACGGTGCCAATACACGATGTAACTCGCGTCTCTGTGGCGTGCCTAGCTTGACGTGCAACTAACACAGCATAAAATTGAGTTGAAAGAAGTTAAAAGTACCTATTAATCTGGTAGGGTAGTTTTACTTAGTATTCGTAATAACGAATACTAAGTAAAACTACCCTACCAATAGGATATTGTGTAGCGTTAGTGTTCATATTATAAAGATAAGTGTGAGAAAATCTATATGGAACAGTGAAAACGTTGCGCTACAATTTTCCTGTAACCCTACGTCATTATCGCGAGATATTATCGGACTGTTTCCCGCAAATTGACGTAGTTCCAAACTAAGCCAAGCTTTACTACGGAAACTAAATACATATAGTATGTATTCAGTTTTTATATATATACATCCTTTATAAATATAAATCCTAATCCCACACCAAGCAAAGTTTGTACTAAACCGTATAAAGATAAACATACTTAGGTGTTAATCACACATACATACGTATAACCACCGTCAGCGGGAAAAGAACTCGCGACCATAAACTAGTATAAGAGAGGTAGGGCATAACGGATTCTCCGTTCGAATTTGGAGCTGCCCGACTGGGGCAGGACCTCCACCTTATAGAAGTCCGTAGCCAAATAACAAATTTTTTTTTGTGTTGTGTTCCTACGTGGTGAATAAGGTTTCCAGTAATGAGCTCCTTGGGGAGGGGGGAGGATTGTTATATTGTGTTGGCAACTGAGGGATTAGACCTATTATGTTGCCAACACAGTATAACTCTCTGAACACAGAGTGGCAACGCGCAAGTGATACTTCGGTATCGTGAGCGTAAATAGGCTACGGTAACCGTTTCCCATCAGGTGGGCCGTATGCTTGTCTGGCACTGTTGTTGTATAAAAAAAAAAAAAACTCCGCAGCGTTAGGCTAGACGGCCGACGACAACACATAGTGGGATCATTGTAACAGATTGACTTACTGGAATATGCGCATGGAGTAGTAGTTAAAGTCCTCCTCTCGTATCTGCTCCACAGTAAGACCCACTTCAGGTAGCTCCAACTTGTGCTCCTCGCCGTTCCCGCGCGGCCAGTACCAGTGGCACTTGACCTCGCTCTTTTCAATAAGCTAAGGGACAAACATCATCATACATTCATGGAATACATGGCCCTCAATCAAAATCTAAATATTTTTATTTCACATAGGCCAAATGGGCACTTATAAAACGTTGAAAAAGGTGCACGGTTCGGGTTGGTCGTTTCTATGGAGAACAACCGGCAAGAAACTCCATGGTTATTTTTTTCTAGCTACACTATAGCGAAGTTGCATCGCTAAGTATTTAATGCAGCCGTTGACGCGCAGAACTTATAATGACGTCATCCTCTCACACCGGCGCTAAAAAGTTTGTGGCGCTATTTGCAAAATGGAGCCGCTGTGTGATTGAGGACGATATGGCATGTACAATGGATTTAATATGACACTAATTAAATTGATTGGAGGTACGTTACCTCACGAGGTAGCAGGGAAAGCTTTTTCGCTTCTAGGCTGTGGTTCACCAGTTTCTCGGAAACATTCTAGACGAGAGCTAGGTTAGGTACAAAGGAATCTATATTGGTATACCAGACACTGTAAGGGTGGTACTAGTCTAGTACCTCTTAAAAATACAGCGAGCAAACTAGATATGAATCTGATATTCACACCGAAAATAGTTATCAAACTACTAAACATTCTCAAAGTGTAATATTTTAGTTGAAATCCTACCAAAATCTTACTAATATTATATCCTACAAATATTATAAATATGTATGTAATTTCGTTAGGATGATCGTTAATCAATCACACCAGTATAGCTAAACGGAGTTGGATAAAATTGGTCCCACAAGGGTCCCCGAAGGGGTAGGCAGAGGTGTATAGGTAATACCCACACACCCACTTTCCGCCAGAGGTATATTAGGTGCCAACGTGACAGATGGCGAGTCCATCGCCGTTTCTCCAGCACGACTATACATACGCCTTTGAATTTCTTCTCAGACGTATGCAGGTTTCCTCTCGATGTTTTTTTAGGAAAGGATATTTATTTATATACAAAGGATATTTTAAACCATGATAAAATACAACTATAAGATGAAGTGAACAGCCGTGAGCTCTCTCCGCATTGAGGCCATATCGGCTCCGCAACAAGTCTACCTTTTGAATTGGGTTTACAATGCACTTTAGCTCTATAGGCATTCATCAATTTATTAAGCAAAGAAAGAGGCTTCGGCTCTGTATCAGCAAATAGTCGCATCTTAGAATAGGAGCACCTGGAATTAGTTACTATTGTTGGCGTACGGGAATCTTTGCAAACGGCGGCATAAGGTCTTACTGACATAAAGGTTTTATGTTAGTATGACCAAAACAACACAATCATTAAGATGCATGGGAATTTTAAACGCAATACTTTTCAGACTCAGTTCCGAACCGTAGAAAAAATACAACAAAGGCATTGGTTTTAACCTGTTACTTTTGAATTATGACTTGGCCAGTTGTCTACAAGATTAAAGCTTCCTTAGTTACGCCTACTACTGCTTCGCGATAGCAAACAGGGAACACGGTAAAAATATGTATGTAAGTATATATTCTTGATACTTGTACTCATAACAATAAAAAGTTTGGTAATTTGAATCAAACTACACTTCTACACAAATACCTACTACAATTCTTACTTACTACTTCTACAAAGGAAATATTTGATGGATATATGATGGAATTTTCATGGATAAAAAAACTACGTATAACGACATTAAAAATCCTATTTTCGATGGCTTCATTATACCATACTTGCAGCATGTTCTTGACGGGGATCCTACGTTACTAATGTTGATTTGTATTAAGGCGATAGATGTCGTTCAAAATATGTAGATCGCGCTATCATGGTGCTCTCGAGGTGTAAATTTAATAAGTTGGCAACTGATCTGGAACTTGTTTTATCACATCTAGTACGCAGACGTATTAGAATCTCTCCTGTACATACGCCTTTGAAATAACGTGAAATAAACGTATTGCGATTACCTTATTGAGCATAAGTATGGCCCTGCTCTTTTGCTCCCAGACCATCAGCCAGAAGTGGTTCACAGTGAATGGCAGCGGCCCCTGGGTCAGTATATAGCTGCGGTTCGCGCGTTTCATCTGTAAAGAAACGAACAAAGATATTGGTCCAACATTCATTGTTTATTAGACACTTTGGAACACACAAATAATATATGACAATTGGTCAAGAGCGAATATATGACAAGTGTTGTTGACGCCTATTGGCTGGCCTGACGCTATCCAATGCGAATGTAGTGACTTTAATGATAGAATTGGAACTGAAGATTTCGGAGCCAAATACCACCAACGTCAAGAAAGATTGTACAAACCTTCGCAACACATTCTGAGGGAAAATATTGGTTAGCATGTTAAATAAGTTGTTAGACTCCCGCCTGACACAATGTATGATCATTTATGGTGGCACTACTATATTTATATATATATATATTAAGTATGTGACGTTCCATAAGTGTTCCCTGTGTCGCATACGTTGAATTAAAACATAAATTTATTTTGTTTAGTATGCTCGTCGTTATTGTAGTTGCGTAGTCACCCATCTGACTACGCAACTACAATCTAAAAAGTATCTCGCGGAGACAGACAAAGACTACGTCCAAACTACCTAGATCAAATCAATCGAATTACCAATGGGAGCACTAAGAGAATTAGAAATCGGTAAGCAAGTATCTATCACTGACGAATAGGGGACGAAGCGAAATAGGTCTGTAAATCTGATTAGGACTGGATCCCGACTCTCTCTGCCCATCATGCGAGGGACTCGGTGTGATGCCATGTATGTGTGTATGTATGATATTGCCTTAAGTCAAATACCCGGTGTGTCCAATACACGTGTTAATCAAGTTGGAGTTCCGGCCCACAGCAAGTGGCTAACGTCATTACGAGGACGGACACACCGCAACGCCTCGTTATTCACGCCGGGATGGAGCTCACACACACCGCGTCTGATTACAGGACACCACCCTTCAGTACAGATGCCTGTCGTCCACATAGGTTACAAGTCTGCTGAGAGTGGACAAGGAATTCTTTGACAACATTTAATAGCCGTGGTGGCCGAGTGGTTCGAGCAATTGCCTGCGACGCAAAGGTCGCAAGTTCGAATCCCGTCTGTACCAATGAGTTTTTCTGAACTTAAGTACAGTGATTAGTCACACCACGAGCTTTACGGTGAAGGAAAACATCGAGAGGAAACCTGCATACGTCTGTATAGCAATTCAAAGGCGTATGTATAGTCGTGCTTGAGTAACGGCGATGGACTCGCCATCTTTCACGTTGGCACCTAATATACCTCTGGCGGAAAGTGGGTGTGTGGGTATTACCTATACACCTCTGCCTACCCCTTCGGGGACCCTTGTGGGAAGGCGTGAGGATATTATTATTATTATTATTATTATTATTACATTTAATAGCGCATTGCATCCAAAAGTAATTGAATCTTATTATTACTATTTTCTCAAGTCTTTCTTCGAGAGTGTTATTACGTATTTTTTTCAATAGAGAACTATTTTACCAACTTTTCATACGTCTTGGAATTTCTTCACAAAGAGAGATTATGGATAAAATTAGTGATGTAACTCAAGTCCCGATATATGTATCGATGACAGGTACATATACACAAAATTCACTGTCATATATGAGTGTGATGAAAGTCTAAGAAATTTTAAGAACCTGCAAATTTAACTTTGTAGAAGGCTACCTAATCCATTTGGCCACAAAGTCTAATATCGACACCTCCTTCGATAAACAACACTTCCACTTATCAGATTCGCAAAGATTCAAAACATATTTTGGGACAAATTTAACCAAATCTAGTAATTCAATAGCACAGAAATAGAAAATAACTTGTGAAAATGTGGCATTGCTTTACACTCGTCATATTACTACGCGGGACTTACTTTATTTGTTCCAAACTGTACGTAATATTCACATTCGCTCGCTACAAACACTTCGAATAGTGTCGTGTAGCCGGTGTCACAATAGCCGTGGACAATATCGAATCACTGGACAGTTAGAGTATAAGCTAATATTATCATGCCGAATACATCGTATCATAGTTGGCTTCGTGCTGTTTGTATACAATGGAACACCATAGCATAGCACAGCTAAGTAACTAAACATACAATGTATTGTTATTATTCTTAAAACATGGTTAATTGGAAAAAGCCGTGGTGTCTGAGAGGCACGCGCAAAAATGGTTAGTTCCAAACTCGTCTGTAACAATGAGCTTTACTTAAGTACAGTGAATAATGAAACCATGAGCTTTACTGTGAAGGACACTTAAATTCTAAAACGTATGAATGTATATAAGTCGTGTTTAAGAAATGGCGGCATACTCGCCATCTAACATATTGGCACCTTTCTATACCATACCATAGTGCCAAACAAGCATACGGCCCATCTTATTGGAAACGGTTACCGTAGCCTATTTACGCTAACGATATCGAAGTATCACTTGCGCGCTGCCACTCTATGTTCGGAGAGTTATACTGTGCTGGCAGCAGAATAGGACTAATCCTTCTGCTGCCAACACCTAAATATGTCTATCTAGAATGTGTCGACCGACTTCAGCCTACCCCTTTTGGGACCCTTGTGGGAAGGCATGAAGATATATTATTATAGAAAAAAAACAAGTATAAAGGGTTCTCATTCGTACTGTATATATTTCAAAGTACCTATAGTTTATTTAAATCAGAGGTAACAAAAGGTTTATTCTGTATTTATCAAACAAATCTGATCCTAACACCGGCACCGATACGTCTTATATACCTACATTGCCGTTATGTAGCCTTTGACTATTACACTCAATAAAATGAAATTCCTCAGATATGAATATTTATCAAAATGTAAATCACACACAGAGTATAGTGCTATAACAAAGAGTGCCGGACAGGTTACTATAGCAACGGCTGGATAGAGGCACCCTTGTTACATTGTACACGTGGACAGGAGTAGGTTCTATCACACAATGTTACCTGGCGATCTCTTTTACATCCAATCCTACTATACTATAAAAGCGAAAGTTTATCACGCCAGACGCTGAACGTAATTAATGAACTCGACATAGGAACACATACTTTTGTTCCAATTTTTTTTATAAACCTAGAGTGGGATTAACCGCGGCGCACAGCTAGTATAAAATATGTATATTATTTACTGCCAGAGAATAACATCCTCGACCGATTGTGTTGACAAAATTGCCCAATGAAAGGAAACTAGAACAGTGGTTGACGGATTATATCATATATTCTCACGCCTTCCCACAAGGGTCCCCGAAGGGGTAGGCAAAGGTGTATATGTAGTACCCTCACATTCACATTCCACTAGACCAGTCAGAGAGATATATTTTAGGTACCAACGTCACAGATGGCGAGCCCACCGCCGTTACTCAAGCACGACTACACATACACCTTTGAATTGCTTCTCAGACGTATGCAGGTTTCCTGTCGATGTTTTCCTTCACGGTATAGCCCGTGGTTTGACTAATCACTGTACTGAAGTTCAAAAATCTTATTGTAACAGACGATCTTTGTGTCGCAGGCAACTACTACTCGGCCACCACGGCTTTTGTCACGGATTATAGCAGTTTATTATAACAGTTGCAGCGTTTTCGAGTCTCAGTTAGGTATTAGATTATATTGGTTAATTAAGCTTGCATCAAAATCAAAATATTTTTATTTCACATAGGCCTAGATGGGCACTTATAAAACGTCGAAAAAGGTGCACGGTTCGGGTTGGTCGTTTCTATGGAGAACAACCGGCAAGAAACTCCATGGATACTCTTTTCAAATCATTAGGTATATATCACAACATCATATCAGGTGCGGCTTATACATGATAATACACCATTTATCAACACTCCATGTAACTTCTTAGGCGCCCAATCGAGTCAGGGAGGGGGGTAGGGAGAGGTCTGCCAGTAATTCAATTTTTAACGAAATTGCAAGGCAGACGTCCGTTGTCTCACCCCGACGCATCTTATATGAAAATTGTACTGTACGTGTGTATGTCACTGAACTCTTCCTAAACAGCTGGACCGACTTGAGTGATATTTTCTGTCTTTAGGTGGATTCGAGAATGATTAAGATTCACAATTGGAAATTGGAAGTCAAAAGTGTATCAACACCGTCTTTCCGTCGTCCGCCGGAGATATATTCAGGTGCCAATATAGGTTTTGAATTCCTTCTCAAACGCATGTTTTACGGCACGAGGCCCGCGCAGGTCACCGCCGCTATCGCTCGCGTGTTGCCGACCCAGCAGGAATCTTTTCACACTCTCCTTGAAAAATTCCATGCTGTACTCTCTGGGGAAAACCTCAACGGAAGTTAATTCCTTAGAGGGTTCGCGGACTCCTTTGAAATGTATGAAGTTTCTTCTCCATAATTCTCTTCACCTTAAACTCGTGATGTAATTAATCACATTACTTCAGTAAAAAATCCATTGATGAAGACTCATTGGTACAGTTGGGAGTTCGAATTTGCAATGTTTGCGGTGCAGGCGACTACTCGAACCACTCGGCCACCCACGTGTCACCAAGAAGAAAAGTAAACGATGATATATTTATCCATTTCAACGAGTATTTAATCCATGTCAAGTGTATTTAATACATGTCCAGTCATCTGGCTTGCAAATTGTTTTCCAATTGCATCCTCTCCTACAAATAGGAAATAAGCCCTATACAATACAAAGAAGAATTCAATAAATTCATTTTACGGCACCGTGGAGCTACGACACAAATTGCAATATTAATTTTGCCTAGACTGAATCTAGACATAGTGATTTCCAGTTCACAGCATTCAGAGCGTAGGTTTACTTATTGTAGGAACTTACTTGTTGCAGGTAATCTCGCTTGAGGAGCATGCACCTTGGAAATCTAATATCAACGCTGAGTGGCCCGCCTCCTGAGATCCTCACAATAGTTTCCACTGACGCCTTTGAGTTACAAAAGCTTTTCGCGGAAGTCATAGACGTTTTCAAGCACTTTCGCACTGGCTCAAATCGCAAGTATGACGCTCAAGTATTTAAGAATAAATCGATTATTTTATAGAACTTTTCCTCCATCACAAGTTAACCGATGGTATTGTAAATTTAAATCGGTAAGTCTTCGAAATTATACTCCAATAACATTTTAGTTTGAACTTGCATGAGCAGTAAATAATTAAAAAACCAAACAAAATAACGCACAACACACGTGTTGGCAGCATCACAAAACGCCATGTGGTTTGTAATTTCATTATTCTATAATATGACTTATGGACAGTGAATCTACCAAAAACAAACGCATTGTTAATAAAGGTTCCGAATTCAAAAATATGTTTCTTCAGGACAGCGATTACACAAAATTTTGCCAGAATTTTGTTTTGACCAAAGAAATGCGATCATTACATTACTGTTATGCTCGTAGTCTGGTACATCTTAAGTTCTGAGAGCTATCGGTACCGACCGTCGATGCTCGAACCTGTAATAAGTAATTAGCAGGTAACTCAAACTACTCTGTCACTATCAGGCTTGGAAATAACAATCTTAAAGGTTGTTAGAAGAAAAGACTAGTAAAAGAAGTTTATCAGAGTAGTACCAACAATAGTGGTGGAGGAATTTGGAACGACTGATTTTGCACTTTTTTGCAAGTTTAAATATTTAATTTATATTATTATACATACATACATATCATCACACCGAGTCCTTAACGGGGTAGGCAGAGAGAATAGAGCGACAGTTCTCTCTAGACTTCAAAGCCGAAATTGTATAATAACATAGGTTTTTAAATATCTATGACCTCTTTATTCGAGTAGACAATTTGTAAGATAACCATAACCGATTGGTAGTCTATCATTAATGCTTTGCAAACCTCAGTAAAGAATCCGTTTTACGGTACCTTAAAAAGATTAATACCGGGACAAATAATTGTCCTCTAAATGGTACAGCGTCACAGTATCGGTAATGTGATACAAAGGCGTAAACACAATAAGCGGCGACAACCGTGTCGTACAATTTTATAACATTTCTACGAAGTTATAGTCATAGCTAATTGCGTGAAGCCTTAACATGGGCGGAGTCTGAAGGCGGAGTACATTCAATCAAGAGCAAAACGAGATATTATTATAAAACTACCCACATTCACAAAAATGTGTACATCGAATATTCCATGTATAGTTAATACCTATACGGCAGATGGTATGAAAGAGGAACATTCGAAGAATTATATCTTCAGCATTACCAATGCTGCCAGAATACTTCAAGAGAAATATTTCAAGTATACACTAATTGAGCGACATTGGACATTTCCAATGCACAGATAATAACTTGTATTTCGAGAAAAAATCCATGGAAATTTTACAAAAAAATCATTGATTTGATTGGACAGAGCGAAATATTTTCATACTATTTCGTTGTAATAAAATTTTCGAGAACTTTGCAGAATCGACAAGCAATATGGTAGTTAAGAGGCTCTCGGCTATTGTAATTCACAGAGTAAGGTCACATTGAAATATCTATCTAATGTATCTTCCGCCAACAGGCTCAGTGGAAAAAGAAAGTGCTCGGCAAGACAAGTGGACTGCACTCCAATCAAGCAAGAATATTTCCGTGCTGGGAAATAAGTTCAGATAAATGACACGCTTCGACCTCAGAAAAAAATATTGATAAGATGCTGTTTTATACCGGACAAGTTTAGATTTTTCGATTAGGGTTATTCTTTTTAACTGGAGGTTGAAAATAAAGTACACAGGTAGGCATGTACAAAGTAGTGCTATCTAGCCTCATGGCAAGATGATTGAAAGAAGCCGCTTACTCAAGTACCAGAGTAATACCAACTTGGCAGTTCATTACAAGTTCTCAGGCGGGCGCAAGCTCCATTTCTAACCCAACAAGTTTTAATAAAACTTTGTGTAAAATGTGAAATTAAATGGACACTGCATCTTCTCAATTTTCCACGATTGCTTGGGTCTTTATATAACTTCCTCTAGGAAATATTCAGTCCATTAGACGAGATCTAAGTTAGGTACTGCATTTCAGTTGCTGAGTTGGATCACAGAATAGCTCACTCCATTCAAGTCAGTTCGCTTTGTCTATTAACGGATGAGACTTTGGTCCGCGCGAAAGTAGTTGGCCGCGCTATAGGTGGGGACGGGGGTTATGCGACAGGGAGGTGGGGTGCCTAGTGATCGCAGCGCACGCTTAGTTATATACAGTGATGACTTATCTCGAGATATCGCACGTAATAAAATAGAAAGCAGATGTATTGTGACCAGTAAGTGAATTGAATAATTCAAAAACAGTTGAAGTTTTAGTTCTTATTGAAATAATGTAGTAATATAAATTAAAAATATAGATAAACCAAAAATGTTGGAATCTCCGTAAATCAAGGTGATCGAAGATATAAAGATAGGAGCGTCAAGAATACTCGACTAACGAACATGTATAAAAATTTATGAATTTGGGTAAAGCGAAAGAGTCTGTAAGTCTAGAGAGAACTGGTTCTCTACAGAGTAGATGTATGCTTGATTGCCACGTAGTATTATAAAAAAAACCGCAGACCACCAAGTTTTGAATCTCGACTTGGGTGGGGACTATATATATTAATATAGTAAAGATGAGGAATAAGATTTTGTAATGGATAAACTCAAAAACAACTAAGGATGTTTTAAGCATTATGTTCCTTATGGTAAACTACATTATATTTTAATGTAAAAAGAAATCCTAACAAATGAAATTTAACGCTCTTGCAACCGTGAATCCTCCAGTACTTTATAAATAGACTTAATAGCTTTGTATTATCGAAAAGGTTAAAAGGAAATACCGTATTTACAGGTTCATTATGTGAATAATTTGCATGGCGAAATATGCTTTCAATAGAACCTGACAACAACTATTTCGATTGCCGATTAATAATCAGGCTACCGTATTGGATACTGAATTTAGAAATTCTGAATGCATTTCCCAATATCGAAATTAGCTTTCGACGAGCTGCCTGAAAGCTTTGTTATGCACTAAAGCCCTTGGACATGGCACATACTAATTACTTTGGGCAATTTTACATCCATCCATATCCTAGGATTTTATATGTACATACATAGGATATATATCATCACGCCGAGTCCCTTACGGGGTAAACAGAGTGAGTAAAGGGTCAGTTCTCTCTAGACTTACATACCTCTTTCGCTTCGTCAACAGTCATCAGTCTCTTTGACATGCTTACCGGTTTCGAGTACTCTTGACGTTTTCGTCCTTGAGTGTCCGATCGATTTGATCCAATGTATTCATAATAAGCATGTAATTTCAGCGGACGTATTTGCTAAAGTCGATTGAAAATGGCGTTTGAAAATATCGGTGTCTTTTTTGGGATTGTGATCACAATATTTTACTATATATTTTCTATTTACTATATTTTTATTTTACATTTATAGTGTAAATTTTTCTGCTGTATGGTTTCATTTAGTCACCTAATTGGTTATAAGGATAGTTATAATATATAAAGAAATATTTTTTATTTGAGGGTTATATACAATATAACTTAGTATTACGTAAGTTTTTTTTAAATAATTACGTATTATACCACTTACTTAGACGTTTATTAAGTACTGCTTAACATTGCCTCCAGAACCTACGGGAAGCATTTAAATAAGACTCCAAATATGTACTTTAAATACGATACATAAAAAGCTGCGATGGCGAAGTGGTTCGAGTACTAGCCTGCAAAACAGCGATTGTAACTTCCAATCCCGACTATGCTTGTAATGTCATTAGTCACATTACGAGCTTTTCGATGAAGGAAAACGTCGAGAGGAAAAGTCTGAGATCCAAAGACGTAAGTATAGTCGTGCTCGAGTAATGGCGATGGACTCGCTATCTGTTACGTTAGCACCTAAAATATATCTCTGGCGGAAAGTGAGGGTGTGCGTACTACCTACCCCTTCGGGGACACTTGTGACAAGGCGTGAAGATATATAAAAAGGAGAAATAAAAATGTAAGCTGCTAAAGGACTAGTAATCCATGTCATGAATAAATTATAACATACCTAGAAGCAAAGTGTATATATTGATTCTTTTATCTGTCCCATCGCCATCATTTTGACATATAACTAGGAGAATTGTTTATTTGTGAGCGTCCTTAACGTGTTCACAGGTAATTGGATTTTAACAGCACTGGAGAGTATCGATTTTCCCCGGTGCAATTTTAACAGCCGTCCAGTGCAGAATACCAAAGTAAAGGCGATGACGTTATAAAGCTTTTATCAACTGTAAATCGTTTAGTGCTACGTGGGGCAAACTCTTTTGGCTGATATTTCGATTACAATTTGTAACAGCTTTTTTTAACTCGTTCACGTCGATCGTAAGTAATCGGTAGCTATTAGAGACAGGTTTATATACTACTGTAGACTTGACGTGTTTGAACTTCTTCTTAGACGTATGCAGGGTAAATAGCACACTAGAGGCTGGGAATGTGAAGACTTCTCGAAGTCGTATGTTTAAATGGACTAATGACTAAAGAGGTCTGTGTGTTGAAAGAGGCCTGGCGCTTTACCCTCTTTCACTACCCCTACAGTAGTTCAGCACGGATATATAAATGTATTTTAGAATAAGTTACGATGCAGAAATATAACCCTTAAATGTACCTATTGATACAAGTAAAGCTCAAAACATTAATGTCAAAAAGAGACAGTTCCTTTACTGACTGAAAAGATCTAAATCAAAATAACATAAGTTCTTAATACTGTTCTATTCCTTTTATATTAACTTTTCAAGCAATTGTGTGGGGAGTCTTTTATTTTATTTTCGAACCAGTCTTTACTAACGCCAGTTAATCTAAACTTGTCGATGTGTACTTACCTCAGGCACTAAGGGTGCCGTTGCATAGAAAAAGGATATATAAAAGTTGTAGAAAACCGGGTTTGCGAATTCGAGGTATAAATTCTGCTCAAAGGGTGTAATTTCGAAGAGGGCGCGCATGGTGGCTGCACTCCGGTCCAAAACTCCAACGATGCCTTTGACAGTTGTCGATAGGGAATGGACAAAAATGAAAGTTAATAGAATTGAAAAGACTATTGGAACAGGTGATTCCTACTTCAAGAGGTATGTGTGCAAAATGTATACAGTACATTTTAAAAGATTTCCTGTACCTTCATAACATAAGAAAAGGTAACAATTTTATAGAACTATATACGTTTGTTTTTACTTGACTTCGGCGAAGCAAAAGGGATGGTAAGATTGATATGTATCTGTATATCGTATGTATGCATGTTCATCTGTTCCCATATAACTAAAAGTATGCATCACAATTTGACATAATATAACGTGTCGTTGGAACCATTTTCTTAGTCCGTTGGTTATAGTCAAGACTATAAAAATGTTTTGGCCCCACCCCATCATGAGTGGTATCATTGAACAGGTTTCAAAATTATTTTAAACTATTGCTTTTAAAATGCAGGTTGGCTTTGGTACATCATATTTCAGTGAAGTGTACCATTTGCGAGATATGTCGCGTCAGTCATGAAATTATTTTTCATATCCGACTACGGCGTTGCAATGCGGTTGTGTATCGGTGGCAGTGGGGCAAAACATTTATATGTTCTTGAACGTGCACCCTTGAGGGCTAATATATTAATATGTATATATATAGTCACTTAACTCTTACTGAGCGGCTGGTCGATTTGGATGATTTTTTTTGTGTATATTTAAGTGAGTCATTGGATAAATTTAATTTGAAACCCGTAGATAGACCCGAGGCGGCAATGCAGGTTTTATTAATTTTTTTTCACCTAGGCGAAGCTAGGCGGGACAGTTGGTATATACATGAAATGTTCCAACAACGCTTACACTGCCGACAAAGGGTGAAACGTCGAACAAATTGTTTTAAAGGTATTAACGCCAACTAATACCACATTTCGATAAATCCGTTGACAATTCGCATGGTATTAAGTGGTGTGAATATGTAGCGGGATTGCAATAACGCGGTTGAGCGACGCACCCGCATCGCGTGCCCGCCCCTACGGAAGCGCATTATGCAAGCAATACTCGTCATAACATAACTTATACGTTTCACGATATACGATACGTATAGTTCGCACACACATATCGTCACGCTACCTGTTTGATCCGCGTTATATTACATCCCTTGGGAAGCATGATCTATAGATTTCCTCGAAATCGATCTGACAATTAAGGATCATCATAAGGAACATCGAGCATATAAACAGACTGATAAACCTGGATGATACGAAAGAGTCTATAAGCCACGTGACATGCCTAAGCAATTTTGTTGACAATTTTTTTTTATGGAAATCGCTGAAAATCCTCCCAACATCCCACAAGTTTAGACCAGTTTGATCTAAAAGTTGGACGTTAAATGTGAACTAGTAGTCAATCTCACTGAACTACTGGAGGACTCATCATGCATTTCAGTGTGGAGTAGACTCTATTATTTGGGGAACAAATACTGAAATCCGGAAGGGTGACATTAGCTGTAACAAAATATTGATACTGCACGTTTCCTCTAAACAGCTAGTAGTTTTCGTTTGGAGATGGGAAATAAAAAAGATACCGTTTCCCAGTAATGCTACTTCATGCAATACCTTTATTGGTACTTGATTTCAGTTTAAAACGAACTATTTGAACTCTCAATCATTCAATCTCTCAACTCATTATGATGACTCTAATAGACATTTAATACAACACTGAAATTTTGTAATATATCCTCACGCCTTCCCACATTGGTCTCCGAAGGCGTAGGCAAAGGTGTATAGGTAGTACCCACACACCCACTTTTCGCCAGATGTATATTTTGGGTACGTTTGTGACAGGTGGTGAGTCCATCGCCGTTACTCAAGTACGACTATACATACGCCTTTGAAGTTCTTCCGAAAACGTATGCAGGTTTCCTCTCGATGTTTTCCTTCACCGTAAAGCTTGTGGTGTGACTAATCACTGTACTAAAAAGTTCCGAAAAACTTATTAGTACAGTTGGGGTTCCAATTTGCAACCTTTGTGTTGCAGGCAACTACTAGAACATCTCGGCCACGGATAATATAGATGAGGTAAAATTGTATTATTAACGTCTGGGACCTCTGCACCGAGCAGTTGATGAAACATTTTTGAATAAAAAAACATTAAATAAGGGAGCAACAGACCCCTTTGTAGGTAAGTGATGGAAACAAATAAAACAATAATGAACACGAGTTGAAATCGCCCATCAATAATCCGCAAAATCTCATCGAAATTCCGTCTAATTGATATGTATTCGATCGCAAGCAAGTGTCAGCAGGCCGCAGCAGAGGAGAAATCGAATTAATCACTGTAGAAATAATATGATCTGGTATAAAATTTAGCTTTTTCTTGTGTGACATCAAATGCATTGCGAAGGTATTGCGAAGGTAGATACGTTGTAATCTTGAGAGACCGAACTCCGCAACATAAGCGAATACCTACCACGAGTTAATAATATATTTTAGTCGATACGGTGTATTTTACAACATCTTAAACGCGAAAATTTGTTTAGATACATAACATCCCTAATGGGTTAGGTCGGGAGAATAGGGCGCCAGTTCTCTCTTGACTTACATACCTCTTGCGCTCCGTCTACATTCATCAGTCTCTTCATACATGCTCGCCAATTCGGAGCGTATCAAAATGGTAGCTTAGCTTGAACTTTACACGGAGTCAAGAGATTATATCGTGTGGAACTAATATCCTCAGAGCTTATGTAAATAAAACATTTATAACACATCGTTGGAGCCGTTTCCGAGAAACCAATTAATTATCTTAAAAATTTTGGATTAATTCTTATAAACAATAAGTGTTATAACGTAATAGGATAATGAATTTCTTGGAGGAGGGTATGTTACAATGTTTAGGAACAACGTGTGTGTGTACTGATATTAGCCGGCATTGAAATACGGTAATCACGTATTGACTGTCCTTTGTACGTAATATGTAATTACGTAATACGTAAATATATATACTTACATATGTATAACACGCTGTGTTACAGACTCTTTGGACATAAGGAATGTTCATTTTCATTTACATACAAACTATTTTGTACCGTGCCACGCTTCCCTTCGGCACATTTGGGTTGCCTAGATAAGAATGACCCTTAAAAATCATCCTGGAAGCGGAGAAAACTATAGCTCAATCGGTGCAGAACTTTTCGAAGTTTTTTAGCAATAAAGTAAGAATGATAATCATTTAAGTCATATACCTACTGATTCTAGGGTCGCTGCAAGACCTTTATGATGAGCATGGAATGGAATATCGACTATTTAATTTTGTGTACTAATTACGTACATATATATACATGGTTGTATGGCAACTCGGACACGTATGTATGAAGACACTGATGAATGCGGATGATACGAAAGAGGTCTGTAAGTAAAGAGAGAACTGGAACTGGCTCTGCCTACCCCGTGAGTGACGCGCCGTGGTGATGAAACATACATATGTATGTATAATTGTATGGCTTGATTATGTATGACCAGTCTCTGGGCTTACGACTGTGTGGCGCAAATGTCGCCTTCTATAGTTTACATTTGACATAAGTCTTGTCAGATAGAATATAAAAGAAATAGACAGA
The DNA here is from genome assembly GCA_945859725.1 of Drepana falcataria. NCBI lineage: Eukaryota > Metazoa > Arthropoda > Insecta > Lepidoptera > Drepanidae > Drepana > Drepana falcataria. Next base: position 10,665,976 of record OX243921.1, read on the forward strand.
CCGGTGATTACACCAAAACATTTTTATCGCGACCGAAAATAAAGTAATAAAACATACAACGCGGTCACATTAACTTGACGCATCGCTGGAATGCAAGGCCCCGCCCGCTTCCCCCCGCATTCCCTTAGCTCGCCCGGCAATCGTCAGTATGGTTAGCATCTCTGTTACCGATACGCGCGTCGATATGTTGACTAGTTTTCTGTTACTATTGTTGTTATTGGATATTTTGTTACGTTTTCGTTATTGTTTAAGTTTGGACTGTTTTTGTTAACTTTGGACTGTTTTTGTTAATTTTGGACTATTTTTGTTACTACTAATTTTTGAACATGAGGAAATCTATACACAGTGAAGGGAGAAATCTTGTGTTGAAAGTGTTTTAAAACAAATAAAATAGTTTTCAATTATATTGTATAAAAAAATACATGATGCAACATATTGCAAGATTAACAAATAAAACCGTGAAGAAGAACCGTAAAGAGCCGTGGTGGCCGAGTGGTTCGAGCAGTTGCCTGCGACGCAAAGGTCGCAAGTTCGAATCCCGACTGTACCAATGAGTTTTTCTAAACTTAAGTACAGTGATTAGTCACACCACGAGCTTTACGGTGAAGGAAAACATCGTGAGGAAACCTGCATACGTCTGAGAAGAAATTCTATTAGAGAGAGAGAGCGAGAGAGAAAATATTATTATTATTATTATTTTATGTATAGTCGTGCTTGAGTAACGGCGATGGACTCGCCATCTGTCACGTTGGCACCTAATATACCTCTGGCGGAAAGTGGGTGTGTGGGTACACCCATACACCTCTGCCTACCCCTTCGGGGACCCTTGTGGGAAGGCGTGAGGATATTTATTTATTTATTTAACAAATAAAACCTATGCGTAAGCGTCCATAGGCGGCGGTAACCGCTTACCATCAGGCGGACCGCATGCTTGTTTGCCAACCAAGTGGTATAATAAAGTTTTTATTTAGCTACATGCTTTTTTTTCGCACCATACCTGACCGCCAAAATGACGTCATCAAAGCCATGCGTCAAGTTAATGTGACCGCGTTGCACATTTTTTTTTTGTATTGACTCTTGTAGCGTGTGTTCCGGGAACTTTTGCTACTTAACTGGGCAATGGCGAGACCTAGGCCTCCAGCCAGGCAGTTATTGTGCTAAGCAACACAGCTAAGGGCACCCCCTGTGTGGTATGGACCTCGGCTTAGAGCGTTGCTGGACCGGAGCAAGGGAGCTGGGCTGGACTGATAATTTTACTTATACATTTATTTAGTGGCGGGATTTGCGCATCTGTCTCGGCACGGGCCGGCGTTTGCGAGGATCGTGGGGAGGGGGGGTAACATTATACAGCTTAGCGTGACTGAAGTAACAGATATGTATGTATATGTATACAACTCTGCAGATAGTGCCGGTGTTCTAGCTTCTCCCTTGTTTTGTTGAGGCATTGTGCACTCTCTTGCTTCGTATTGTTCTACGCGTAATAACGTGGAGCAGTACCCGGAAATTGTATATTCGCGCTCACCTTTAAGGTAACCTGTTGCATAGTGGATTGACAACAAAGGCTTTCATAGCGGGAAATATCCCTTGAGTGCTGACACAAAATTAAACTGAAATCCTATTGACAAACGCGACGGGTTGCAACGGGGTGCGAAGTAGATTAAATTTCAGGATAATGTAGTGACCGCTAGCACCAAACACATTGTGGCAGATCCAAAAGTAACTGCGCTAATATGGCCCGGCCCATATTTGATAGCGAGCTTCGATCGATTTGCAAATTTAAGCACCGACGCGCGGGACAAACTAATTGTGAACATTAATGTGTGTGTGTGATCGTCATATGTCTGTCAGTGACGTCTCTCACGCAACACAACGATCGCCGGAGGGGTAGGCAGAAGTGTATAGGTACCCATGCACTCACTTTCCGCCAGAGATATATTTTAGGTGCTAACGTGGCATATGGCGAGTCCGTTGCCGTTACTGGGCATGTATTTTGAAATTCAGAAAAACCTCATAGACACAGGCCGGATACAAACCTCAAATCTTTTTTATTACACACTCATATTTTGTGCGAACCATTTGAATGTAATGATTATCAACATCTGGATAAATTCCATCAACCTGTGGAAGAGTCGCCGGTTCATCGTAAATGGAAAACAAAGTTTGGAAAATTCCAATCGCTTCGAGTCATTGCGCGTGGAAAAGGTAAAATCCAACTTAAAAATAGAAAATTAAATTGTATAAACAATAGTGTTAATAAGAAAAAAAATATGATATTGTAAAAAATTGCACCATGGGGTGCATGGAGTCAATAGTTATCCTCATCTACACACCCACTTTCCGCCAGAGATATATTTAGGAGGCAACGTGACAGATGGCGAGTCCATCGCCGTTACTCAAGCACGACTATACATACCTACGCCTTTAAATTGCTTCCCAGATTTATATGTATTGATTTAAAATGGTTAACTTTATTATTTTAATTATTTATTAAAACTAATTTATTACTATAATTTAACAAGTTCCACGAACTCAAATAAATATTGAAGACAATAAACTTAATTTCAAATAAAAAACTATTTTAAATTAAAGCCCCCAAAATAATTAAAATAAACATTAAACTAATAATATAATTATATTAATGATTAAAAAATTAGGGAAAATATATATTAAGATAAATTTACAAAAAGAAGTACACATACAATATCCCTAAAAATTACCAATTTAAAATGTCATTTAAATAATAATAAAAGAACTACATACAATACATTTATTTAATTATATTTGATAAATAATTTTGGAAATGATCGTAAAATAGCATATGCAAATAACAAATATTAATCGGGTTGAATATGAATTTCGGTTACATTGAATCAAATTTATTATTTATTTTTAGTTGAATTTCTATTTTGTATTTCTATAAAAGCGTGTTTTTTTGTTTATTTTAAACCTATTATTTACTTTGTAATATTGAATTGTCATCGGTCCTTAAGTAATTATGCCAAATTTCGATTTAACTCGACGTTTTGAAGGCGGCCATAACCATGTTCAAAGTTTCCGTTACATATACTATATGTTAGTATATGTCATATCCGGACGGTGTCGTATGAAGCTGATAAAAGCATGTAAAAATAATATTCACAACCGACAATGCTTAATCAAAATAAATTATGATACTAAATAATCAAACCCATTTTAATACAGTAAAAGTTTCCTAATTACGCCTAAGCCGAATGTCAAAGCTCTTTGAGCCTAACAAGTCCGTCGGCTGTCACGTTTCTCGTCGGTAGTACCTACAATGGTGGACAGTCTGTGTCATGGTAACAGTAAGTCATGAAACCGGATGTTTCCAGTTTGCGGCCTTCATACAATAACGTGACGTTTTTAACGGCCGGGCGTTCGTCGCTCTCGGGCTTCTTTCGTTGCCTGGCAACGGCGAGTAAAAGTACACGCCACTTTTCAGTTTCGAAATCGCACGTTGGACGAAATAATAAAAACACGTGATACCATACAACACCCTTGTTGCTAACAAGGTTAACCAATACTCTTGCGAAATACACTTTGCAAAAAGTTTGAATGAATAGAAACTTTCCCTAAGGACGTACCATCTGTTAAATAGTTTTTACACAATATCTTACGGTATACCGACGAATACACCCTTTTTACAGATCGTCAAGATATATTGGCAGCTCGCGAGACAATCGCCGCCTCTCAAGCACTATGTTTTACCGTAAAGCTCATGTGATTATTCAATGTAGGTACTTAGGGAACGTACCCATACTACGTGACCCGTTTAGGGAGGGAGCGGAGTCTTTAAAATACTACGGTCAGTCACAGGAGCGGCGGGGTGGCTCAGGTTTTTGTCACGTAGTCGATTTTACTGAGAGAAATCTCTCATTTTTCAACCTATATTCGAATATAGCGCGCAGTGTTTAGCGCTTTTTAAACTCACAGTTGGTGGCGCTGACGCACATGTGCCGAGACGTCAGCTGATTGATATAATTCACTAGTAATTTAAGTATGCATGCAGTCTTATGCAATAAAGACGAGTATGAGCCAAATTATTTTATTTTTTCAATTTTTGCCTGTGAAATGATTAAAAATCATAATTATGAATTACTACGTGAAAACTAAAGGGGGGAGGGGGTCTTGGCATATACTACGAGTGGTCACCGAGGGGAGGGAGGGGTCGAAAAAAGTAAAAAATAGGTCACGTAGTATGGGTACGTTCCCTTACGTTTAGATAAAAGTAATGGGGACAGTAAGTGTTAGAAGATGAAGCAGGAGACTAATCTAACCACATTGGGCGACCACTGCAGTTTAGTTTTGGTACCTTGGGTATGGAAGATTATATGTACGTATCTTCATGGACGTGATACAGGATTGATTCATAAGTACAACATTACAAGACTGAAAAAAAGCTGATAGATTTTAGTATGATTGTCTTAGTTTACTCGCCATTTAATACAAAAATATACACTTCTCATCAGAAAATCGAAACACCTTGCAAGTTTATATGTTTTGTAAGGATTATCAGAAAAAATATATATTTAGGAATACCTATATGTCAAATGTCGTTTAATTGTGAATTATAACTCATATTTATGAGAAGTATATTTACCATTTGTTTCACCAGTCAATTCGGATAAACAATATGCCGTCCCTCAAAGGCAGGGAGCAAATCTCCTTAAGGAAACTTTCGCTAAGGGAGTTCTCCCTATTACCGCTCAACGTTTTATTGTGAGAATCAGGTGTCTATTTATTCGTATGGAATGCAGACGTAGGTGTATATGAATGTACATTTTACATATAGCCATAGAATCACGTGACAGCGGACGAACTTTCCACCCGTGTGTGGCAGGTATGACGTATCGCACACGTGCGCTAGTTGTAAGACAACGTGTTAGTCACCAAGTTGCAAGCAATACAAAATGCAGTTGCCGAGTTCCATACAAGATGATCTGCACTAATATAGGAGGAAAGATTTTATTTAGAATTTTTTTGTGATACTAAATTTATATAAACCGATTTCGGAATCACCTACATTACCTACATAATAATAATATCTACAATATTCCGGAGTAACAAGATTGACAAGCATAAAGTAAAAAAACTGTCAGTTAGAAAAAAGGACGTCAGTAAGACGTAAGTTGGAAAAATCTTAATGTAAGCTGGTAAAAATAAAAGGTTTCCAGCACAGAATATAGTTTGTCTCGCAACACACTTCACTTCGTCTGAAAAGTTAACAAGTGTCCAAAAAATTGATAAATATCAGAAAAAGAAAACAAAAATAACGGCAGTTAGACCGCGAGGCACTTCTGGTATAAATTCGGATAAAAAAATATTTATTATATTATAAAAGAGAACTGGCGCTTTAATCTCTCCGCTGACCCTAGTTAGGGACTCAGCGTGATGACGTGTATGTATGGATGTATGAATTTATTAATTTGGCCTATCTTTATGTATATCCTCACGCCTTCCCACAAGGGTCCCCGAAGGGGTAGGCAGAGGTGTATAGGTAATACCCACACACCCACTTTCCGCCAGAGGTATATTAGGTGCCAACGTGACAGATGGCGAGTCCATCGCCGTTACTCCAGCACGACTATACATACGCCTTTGAATTTCTTCTCAGACGTATGCAGGTTTCCTCTCGATGTTTTCCTTCACCGTTCAGCTCGTGGTGTGACTAATCACTGTACTTAAGTTCAGAAAAACTCATTGGTACAGTCGGGATTCGAACTTGCGATGTATGAAAATATTAATTTGCCGTATTATATATATGTATCTGTCGTTTGGGGCTTAGGAATATCATCATCATCATCATCATTTTTTTTTTTATACAACAAGAGTGGCAAACAAGCATACGGCCCATCTGATGGGAAACGGTTACCGCAGCCTATTTACGCTCACGATACCGAAGTATCACTTGCGTGTTGCCACTCTGTGTTCGGAGAGTTATAGTGTGTTGGCAGCATAATGGGTTTAATCCCTCTGCTTCCAACACAATGTAACAATCCTCCCCCCTCCCCAAGGAGCTCATTACTGGAAACCTTATTCACCGCGTAGGAACACAACACAAAAAATTGTGTTATTTGGCTACGGACTTCTATAAGGTGGAGGTCCTGCCCCAGTCGGGCAGCTCCGAATTCGAACGGGAAACCCGTTATGCCCTACCTCTCTTAAAATCATATCATCACACCGAGTCCCTAACGGGGTAGGCAGAGAGTATAGAGCGCCAGTTCTCTCTAGACTTACATACCTCTTTCGCTTCGTCCACATTCATCAGTCGCTTCATACATACTCGGTAGGAATAAGAGTATATAAATGGGTTACCATTTATTTTATTCTACCATCCATTTTTTTATGATACTATATTGGTTTGTTTGAGCAGGCATCCTGTGAAAACTACTTTAAGAATGCCGTGGCTTCTAATTACAAAAAACAAGTAGAGTAGGTATACAATAATTAATAAAATTTTAAATATATTAGCTTGAGTTTGTTATTAAAAACTAGATAGCACTATAATTATTATTCGTCATCGTTATACGTCTAAAATTAAAATTATTTCCAATAAAATGAAGAAAAACAATTAATACTTTCATAATACAATAGTTTTGTATTTTAATGACTTTGTATTTATATTATTATATTTATTAGATTATATTATTGTTAATGATTTTATCGCATTCTCAAAGATGTCAGAAGAACTATGTTTGGATGTAGCCAGGATGTGGGTCTGTGTAACAGTATCCTGGCGAACCCTAGTTCTGATGATATAAAATATTTATTAAAATTATATAAGCGTAGGTTTTAAGTACTTCTATATCCAGGTGTCCTCACGGAGTGACATAGTCGCTGTGCGAAAAAACTCTTTAAATAAATAGAAAAAAAAGGCAGAGGAGACAGACAGCTGACTAAGTCTGTCTCTAAGACACTTTGGCTTGGGGAATAAGTTTTTGAACTAAAGTGATACGGTGAAATCGGCGGTATTATCCTAGTTTGCGAGGATGTTTGTATCTATTCCCTACAAAAACTACTGAACGGTATTGGATGAAGTTTTCATAGAAATAAATTACGTAATTGGAGTTACACGTAGGATAGTTCTATTCCAGAATAAAACTCCAATAAAATGTAATATTACGCGGGTGAAAGCAAACACAGCTAGTACATTATAATTGCAATTGAACAGTTAGCACCTACGCTGCTCAGTGATGCGTTAAGACTATAGAAGAACTATAGAAGGAAACATTCCCAAGTAGTGCAGTATAGAGATCCGAGAACGTTACATGTGGCCACATAACACGTTCGCAGAAATGAGAATACGCTTACAGATAAGCGATAGATATATTAGTAAACAATATCTGTACATGCCACTGTCATTACACACGTGCGACAGCATCCCACGCCAATCACGGAATGGACCACCGAATGGGACAAGATGAAAAGACAGGATTGACCGTCGGACTAAAAAAATACACTGATTGAAGATGTTAAATATGACACGGCTAATTAAAGAATCTTGAGGAAGAAATTTAATTTGTAAATTATGCTAATGTGATTCGCAAGCATGCAATCCACGAGAGGGTATACGGTTGTTACACCAGAAGTAACGCTTACGATCCCACTGGAATATTTCCATACCTTTTTTGAAGAACTCCATTCTGTAGGGACAATCTTAGCGCGGAGTTCACCAGCCAGAGCGATGAGAGACAGAAACAGACACCTTAATATAAATCCACGTCTGCCTATCTATAAAGCATGTATATGTCTAATAACAATTAATACCTAATAAAAATAAGATACGAACTTTAGACACGTGTCAATGACGAGTGCCTACTTAGGGCGAATTAGAAGAAACTATCACGATCTAATGAAAAACATAACTGACCTTCTTCTTAGGTGACGAAGTTCAGGAGTACATACAGACCAAAGCCAATGATGTCTTTCTACAAACATAGACTTTAGAGTTATTGACAAAATCAGGAGAATTATCGGCGCGTGTTAGCGACATATATTGTCTTTTCCGTGAGGTTTCAGTCGACATGATGTAATTTTAGTCGGTCTCAATACAAGAATCGGGAATACCCATTCGTATTGAACGTTGACTGGAAACGAACTGAGGAGGGAACTTCAATAGCCAATTAGCATCAGTGCCGCGTAGACGAATCTAAAGTGAGGATTTTCTATTGGTAGATACAATCAAGGACAGAACTGTAGCTATGCTTACTAAGTTTGCAGAGTTGGAGCGATTCGAAATACATTTCAAAATATAATCCCTGCTATTGCGACTTGCCCTCCCAAATCGTAGACAGGTTCAATCAGGGTCCAACTAGCCAATAGCTTGAAGCGATCTTTGATAATAGGAAGAGAAGAGAGATCTGACGTACAGATCCAGGATAGATTACCTATTAATTGTAAAGATAGCAGCGCAGCGCCTTTATACTCAGTCTATTGATATCTCAAAAGCGTTAAAGAAAACGCCAACAGAAAAAGACATTCGCTTAGCAAATTACGTGTACCAAGTATAATCTTAATATATATAAATTACGTGTCACGTTGTTTGTCCGCGATGGACTCATAAACTACTTAACCGATTTCAATCAAATTTGCACACAGTTTGATCCAACTTAAAAGATAGGATAGCTTACATTACAATTGGACCCGATAGGTGGCGCTGCGAACGTGTTTCAGGAAGTTTAACTTTTTCACCCGGGCGGAGCTGGGCGGGACAGCTAGTTGACATATATATTACTTTATCATGTGTGTACCTTTGTGTAGCAGGGTACCTAGCAGGGTAAGGAGAGACACACCCTGTTTTCGTAGGAGTTATATTTAGGTACTAAAGTGACAGATGGCGTCCATGGTCAGTTCTCTATACTATACATACATACGTCTTTGAATCTTTTCTCAAACGTATGCGGGCTAATTGCTTCGGCGTAAAGCTAAATTGCAAAATCTGACACAATATCACTGTATGATAAAAAATATTATACACGCAAACATAGCCAACATATGTTTTGTAAGTAATAGATATTCATATCTGGAACTAAATGTAGTTCGCCAAGATTAAGATCAAATCCTTTCTTTTATATTATAAACTAGCTGTCCCGCCCAGCTTCACTCGGGTGAAAAAGTTAAATTGCCCGTAACACGATCGCAGCGCCACCTATTGGGCCACAAACTTTACGGTGAAGGAAAACATCGAGAGGAAACCTGCATACGTCTGAGACGAAATTCAAAGGCGTATGTATAGTCGTGCTTGAGTAACGGCGATGGACTTGCCATCTGTTACGTTGGCACCTAATATACCCCTGGCGGAAAGTGGGTGTGTGGGTATTACCTATACACCTCTGCCTACCCCTTCGGGGACCCTTGTGGGAAGGCGTGAGGATATATTATTATATTATTATTTATTAATAAGGCAGCAAGACGTTTAAAAAACTTAAATCAACAATAATATTTATCTTTATATAACGTTTCTAAGTCGGCATTTGAAAGACATCCAACTGTTATCATTTCTTAGCAGTGACCTATCAACTGAATACGGTAGGTACGAGACGCTTCGCTTATTGAATTGACATTTAAATACGTATTTAAAGGAGAGGCCACGTCTAGTGCTATTGACAGCTATTCACCATTCTATATCCCGTTTGAAAATGAACTCCATGTCACGTTGTTATGAACTATTTCCGTTACCTCTCACGCGGCATTTTTCTAATTCGTATTTTTATACCACTGATATGGCAAACTTTCAAGCGGTCCGTTGATGGTAAGCAGTTTCCGCCGCAAACTATCATATCTGTTAAAAAATACTTTTTTATATATGTAGAGGTGTGTGTAGCAGTTCGGTTATGGAAGACGAATAAGAATCCTAGTAATAGTTTCAGGGATCTGACCTAGTGAGATAAGTGAAGCGTCTCTACGCATTGCTGTGCATAAAAACGCTTCACTTCCGCTGTGCCCCGCGGTTTCACTCGCGTACAATTTTATTTCAATGTTTGTCTTTGATCAACAAACAAAACATGAAATCTTTCCTATAATAATGTAAATATAAATAATATAGACTATGTTACTCGGTAAATATGTAACTTTCGACTAGTGAGAGAATATTTAATATCGGTCTTGTAGTTTCTAGATTAAATCAGAACAAAAAAAAACGAATATTACCTCTTTATTTTCATTTATGATTTAGTATAGATGAATTCGCTTCATCCATTTTAAATCATCATTTTTATAAAAAAAATGATGATTTAATATATATATATATACATATATTTTTATACCACAAGCATACGGCCCACCCTATGGAAAAACGGCTACCGCAGCCTACTTACGCTTACAATACCGAAGTATCACTTGCGCGTTGCCACTCGTGTTCCGAGAATTATACTGTGTTGGATGCATAATGGGACTAATCCCTTCGCTGCCAACACAACATAACAATCCTCCCCCTCCCCAAGGAGCTCATTACTGGAAACCTTATTCACCGCGTAGGAACACAACACAAGATAATGTGTTATTTGGCTACGGACTTCTATAAGGTGGAGGGGAGGTCCTGCCCCAGTCGGGGAGCTCCAAATTCGAATGGGAAACCCGTTATGCCCTTAAACATATCTGTAAGTACGAGAAACAACTGATGTTCTACAATCTACATCCCACGTGCGGGACTCGGCGGTATTTATGTATTTTTTAATTGTTACTATTAATTAATTAATATTCATTAAGTTTCTATCAGGTCCAAGTTCTAACCACCTAGATCAGATCGAGGGTGGAAACCTACTCGAAGCCGGCGAGCGAGCAAGAATACCGCTGAAAGTGGATTATGCGAAAGATTTCTGTATGCGAAAGAGTAGAGAAAACTAGCTCTCTCTCTCTCTCTCCTTCAAGTTTAAACTCATCTAAAATATATCTCTGGCGGAAAGTGGGTGTGTGGGTACTACCTATACACCTCTGCCTACCCCTTCGGGGATTGTAGGAAGGCGTGAGGATTATATTATAATTCCCTCAATCAAGTCGTCAACTCTTAACGAGTCAAAGCAGTAAAGCAGGCAAGCAGGTAGCAGCAAAAGCAGGTTTTGAAACGAAAACACTAAGCAGAAACCTGCTTTTAAAATGATGCTTACTTAATATAATAATAACACACCTGCCCACAAGGGCCCGGAGGGGTAGGCAGAAGTGTATAGGTAGTATATGATAGGGTCAATATATTATACACATTTGACCTGTCCATCATTGACCATCTTCTTTCATGTCAACATCATACCTTTATAACGGTTTAGTAATAACAAAGTTCGCAATAAATATGTTCTATTTAATTGCCTGGGCCATATTTTTTCTATAGCACATTATTGCGATCAACAATAACTCTGCAAACGTCAAAGCGATATTCTGTTTCGTTTGAAATGAGACGCTGGCATGAGTAATAATTGGGCAATTTGGTGCGATCAAATGCCGACTTTAAGGTGACAAATCTTTTCATACCCGTCTGAACCTACCTACATAGGTACGTACATAGTATCTTGGTATAGATTACCATCACCGCCATTCGCAATACTAGGGTCAGAGATGTAAAAAAATCATCTCATTTCAATATTCAAATGAACGGAAATAGAAAATCAGGGCTTTGGTTACAATATCCCATCATCATCATCATCGACGGGGAATTCATCCCCATACCTTGGAACCACAAAGGTCTCGCACTGTGCGCTTCCAAAGAAGTTTTCTTCCGCGAACGCTCAGGCTGTGGAATGAGCTCCCCGTTGAGGTTTTCCCTGGAGAGTACAGCATGGAGTTCTTCAAGAAGGGTGTGAAAAGATTCCTGCAGGGTCGGCAACGCGCGAGTGATACCCCTGGTGTTGCAAGCGTCCATAGGCGGCGGTAACCGCTTACCATCAGGCGGACCGCATGCTTGTTTGCCACCCAAGTGGTATAAAAAAAAAAAAAAAAAAAAAAAACAAAATATTGTTTACAACGAAAGTGAACTATGTTCGCTAATCCATTTGAACGCCCTATAGAAATTGATTGATATATCGATATTAAATGCCAGCACTAATTTATCGATAAATAACCGATTCTTAATTAGCCACAAATGATAAGTTAGAAGTACGCAATGGTTGGCCTTCAGGCATTCGTTTTGATTCTTGCTAATGCTCTGAATGTAATATTCGTAGATCATCACGCCGAGTAGATTCACAGACCGAGAAGTGAATAGCTGCCGGTCGCTTAGGCCGGGAACGGTTGCAACGTCCAAAATTTTAATAATCCTCACGCCTACTAGTGCCCCGAAGGGGTAGGCAATATTTTATTTCGACTATTATTTCTTGTTACACAATATTTATTTATTTATAAATAAATACATAAAATCTTCGAATTTCCCTACTGTATTGAATCGATATGAAACATGTTTCATAGCATTTACGAAAGGTAGGATACACGTAAAAGCTATACACGCTGTAAAGCTTATAAAAGATGGTTATCAAAGTAAAGATACTGTTTGCGATAGACTTGGCCTTTAATAGCCCAATGTATAGAATACCGTTAGAGGTAAATTTATTTTACAAACAGTTTTTTTTTAAATTTAATACGTAGTTTTAATAAACATCGTAAGTAATATTCCAGCTAATAATCTGTATATGTGCCGAATTTCGCCCAATCTCGATCAGCCGTTCTGGCGTGGTTGGGTGACAATTATTTTGACAAAATCACATGTACCGTATTAGTAGGATGTGGCTTAGCGGACTGATATAAATTAATGGTTCGTAAAGACCTCTGCGAAACATAGATGGAAAGTTAGATCTCCGGCTTTTACGTATACGACCCGTACCTTTTAATGAGTTTTTATTTATCGAATGAACAGTGATTTATGGCGATTGAACCTACATTCATTTAGGAATGCAAGAAATTGAAAGCCGCATTTATTTTGTCACGCTGAAGAAACAGCGATGGTCCCGCCATTGACGTAAGAAACCAAATATCTCTAGTGAAAAGAGGGTATGTAGAAATAATTTATGGTACTACACATTATTACGTTATCATTGCCGCTATTAGCAAAAACTATTCGTTAAAAAATTACAAAGATACAATATAGCGAGGGGACGCCATACCGAGCAGTGGAATGTACGAAGCTAAAAGTAACTAAGGGATATTGTAATATTTTTGGCTATGAAATAAAAATATACATAAATATAAAAGCTGCATATATCAATAACAAAAATGAATATTTAAAACGATTTAAGCTTTTAAGGGTACCGGAAGTTATATGGAAAGGAAGCGGGATTGCGTGGAATGGTTGGAAAGGACGCGAACAGCGTCGCCGACTGAGGAAGCGGAAATATTTTCCCGGCTTTAGATGGCATTGCAACAGGGCGTAGGCTAATTTCACAGGATATAACGACAACGAACCGACAGACATCAGACATTTTTCAATATCGCTTCATCTAGGCGCAATTGGCACAATGATTTAAGTCTCTAGTAGTTAGGTAAGTTGAGACTGAATTATCGTGTGTGTTTTTCATTGAAATACAATATTGCAAGAGATCCTGGCGGGAGACCTTGGATTCGTACCCTCTCGACAGAAGATACATAATTAGGTAATATTTTTATGAATAATTAGATAATAGTTTAATATTTATGTAACACATGTCTGCTGCCAGCTGGATACCAGCTGTGCCCCGCCGTTCGGTTCGTGTAGATTTGATTTGTTTCCTGAAATATCTGGAATATGTGTTAATCCAGCTTATAATTTCACATTACAACCAATTACTCACAAACTTTCGCAATTGTAATATAAAGGAACTGGGACAAGATCTTCCTTTCCCTTCCCTTTTTTAATACGATATTTAAGACACCCAAGACTTAGTCCTGTTGATATTTGTGTGTTGTACACACAGCAAATCGAACCCACGCACTAAAGCTTCGCCACTTATGTTCTTACAACTGCCAAAGGTCGGGTCGTCTTTAATATTTTATTAGTTTGAAGAGCCGTAATAGTTATATTCAATCTGCGTTTAACATCATACTGTGTAGGCTAATCTGCTAGTTTTTTAGTACGAAAGAAAATGTTCAACATTGAAACAACAGGAAAGCCATACTATTTAAGGGTAAATAACGGTCTTACTGTATTTAATTTAACATAATGAAAAAGTGACTGATCTCCTTCTTAAAGACTGTCGATGTCAAAGGCGCGGTACATACATCAAATCAAATACTGCAATTGCAGACATCCACTTTTCGCTACGCTCGATAGTTGGATGGTCGAAATACCTTATCTGAAGGAAATATCCTACATCAGGTGTAGGTACTTATGCGCAGGAATTCGGAGCTATTTGTCCATTATTTTCTTCTCTACTAGGTATGTATATAAAATTAATGTTTGTCTGTATGTAATTTATTTTCTTTTTCTACAGGTGGATTCGAGAATGATTTAGATTCACAATTGGACCCGATAGGTTTGCACTCGGGCGAAACTGGGCGGGACAGCTAATAAAAACGATGTTTATATGTACGTGGTGAAACTTTGGTAATGTTCTGGAGACGCCCGAGGGGGTCCCTGGCCCAAAAGTAAAAAAATAACTTGTTAAATTTCCTTGCCATATCAACGCATGCCGCGTGCATTTAATATGAAGAAAAACTGCTTTTCTACTATGCACTTATAAACTATTCATCCGATTTTGATGAAACGTTGGCAAGTTATTCTGAAAACGCCCACGAAGGTAGGAAAAACACCGGTATTATAGGTATTAAACTGCCGAATGCGTAGTAATATATCATATATAACACGAATATTAATCTATAAGTTTATTGGCACCCTTGAAGATCTAAAATTCTGATGATTTTATCGTACGCTACAAGTAAGGTCTGTTCAAGCAATTTGTGAATGATAAATATAACGAACAGGAGCGAAGGCGAAAATGAAACCACCCAGAGGTCAGTTCGAGGGTAGTTATAGATTTTAAACGTTATGCTTTGTGTTTATTATCTATAAACAACTATAATGGATTATCTACGGGCTCTACGGCCTCGTTATTGTCCTCAGTAAAGTTTTGTTAGAAGGTTAACTCACGCTACGTCAAAAAACTTTATATTAGTAATTTGGATGGGTATTGAAGGCAGGGAAAAGTTTCATGGTAAGTCTCTATATATTAGTGGATTTTATGAAGCAGGCACGTGGACAAAATTCCGATCCAATCCATTTTGAATGAAAGGGTTAATAGTATCGCTGCGCAGACACGAGACATTAAATTCGCAGGGCATAAGTTTGCGAGAGACATTGAACGTCCAAGTAATCCATATATCACATCCATAGTGGGTGGTAAATATAGAAGTAGTCCACTCGTTGCGTATCTGTAGTCTATTATTTCACTAGAAATACTGCATTCACTTAATCTTTTTATTTTTCGAATGGAACGCATTGAGTTGCAGCATATATAGATTGATCATGCCTATCCTTTACAATTCTTGAATTTCCATTGCAATATCACGTCGTCGTTTGTCGGTGATTGGAAAAGTACCTAGTAAATTATACTCCTATTCAGACGTTCCTCTCGCTTACTCCACACTCATAAATCTTCATGCACTTCATGTTGGGTTCCACTTACCGTCACGATGTTGGCATTGATGTAGTCGCATTCACTTCTCTTCAGGATCACCCGGCTGTGGTCATAGGGGTTCACATCCCGGTAGCGGTTGAGCGGCTTGTTGTTCGGCTTGCGGGCTTCCTCGTACGTGAGCTCGTAAGCTGCGCACTCCTGGCCAATTTTCTGTTAACCAAAAGTTTACTTCAGTACTGTACTATCGGAAAGCAAGCATACACTCTCACGTGTGGGTTAAAGATATCATCCAGTCATTCAATTATATGAAGTACATGTGTATAGTAAGTAGTACTTGAGTAACAGTGATGGACTCGGCATGTGTCACGTTGGCACCTAAAATATGTTAACGGTGAAGAGTGCGTGTGTGGGTAAACACCTCTGCCTAGCCCATCGAGGACCCTTGTGGGAAGGCGTAAAGATAAGAAATTTAATTATAGACATTCCCTTTCGTGTGGAAATTAGGTATGGTGCAATGGAGGTATGGCAGAGGGTGCCTCGGTGACAACTCCTAAAAGCGAAGGATAGACCAGAACAATATATTTTTTTGAATTGGATTGGTCCACTTCTAATATCTAAACGGCATCTATGTTTTTTATTCATCGAAATAGGAAGACATCATTGTGTCTCTAATATAAATGCCATATCCGACCGAGCCGTTATATTTTTTTTGCCGATTTCATCATATATTTGAATAAATAGAACGCCTAAGTCGACTTTTGGGCCCGAAAGGATGTTATGCGGTTAAGTAAATATCGAAAATACCTACCTCTCTTGTTTGAGAAGCGATTCCGAAGTATTAAATAACAAATTAGACTTATACATAAGGTATTGTATCGAGGTGTTATCGAGACAGACATAGACAGGTGACGCGATGGTGCGTTAACGCGTTCGCGGCGGCCAGTCATTAACCGTTAATAAAGCCTATGAGCATTACGGCTACACACTTTTTCTTACAATCTCTAAAGATTTCCTTGAACATTGTGAACAATGATAGATAAAAAGATATTAAAAGTCTAATATGTTGAGATCCTACTAGGAGGAGGAGAACTAGGATGGACCGTCAACTGAACTCGAAACTGGCGAGCAAAAACTGAAAGAAGTCTGTGTCTTTGCGTCTTAGAGAGAACTAGCGTTACACTATTTGTGCCTATCATTAGAGGGACTCGGTATGTATGTATGTTAAGAATTGCATACATCTTCACGCCTACCGTCAAGGTTCTCGCTAGGCAGTGGTGTTACAAGACCCTCTTTCAGCGGGTTTATTTATGTTCCAACGTGGCATACTGTCCTTTGCCGTGGTAAAATTGAGAAATTTTTTGTGCTATGCTCAAGCACAATTCCTCAATTTTTATCCACACTTGCAAATCTACTCACTGGCAATAAAGTAGCGTTACCTTAGAATTTCCGTGTTGGAGAAATACCATTTTGTTAAATGGGGATTCTTAGCTCGGAAATTATAAAAAAACTTTTTATTTTATTTACATTGTGGACATTTAATTACCTGTGGTTTAGCTCGCAATTAAAAAATTCGAATTGCGTTTTATTCGAAAGCCGTCTTATTTGGAAATTCTTGGTAATAAACCAAGAATTGCAAACAATGCTGCAGAAGCTCGCAATTCAACAACCAAGGCTGGTCAGTCGGTCTTCCCCATTGCTCCTCCACGACAACTCGTGAGGTTACACTTCACGACAGACCATTACAAAGCTGTTACAGCTGAACCCACCCACCCCACCGTATTCATCGGACCTGATTCAACAGATTTCTACATTTCTTCATTTTTCATAATTCAAAACCCTAGAGGCAGTACAAAACGCCTTTGCTGACTTTATCGCCTCCCGACCGGCAGATTTCCCTACAGCAAAGGGATAAACAAACTGCCATTATAATGGCCAAATTGTGTAGATAATTTGGACTAGTACTTTTTATTTCTTTTTATTTTAAGATGTTCATACAGATTTGCAATTTCATATGTGACCTAATATATACAAGCAGAATACTGTTTGCAATACAATATGATTAAGCTAACAAAACAGTACGATGTTTGCCTGTCTGTCTGGCAATTCCCGAAATGGATGAAAGGCTGTTGACTTTCAAATATAGAAAAACTAGCTAATGCCCGCGGCTTCGACCGCGTGGAGTTCGAAAAAGTAGCTTTGGGAATTTTCCTGCTAGAATCGGTTCAGTCGCCGTGAAAGATCATCATACATATAATATAAAAACTTTGAATTTTCAGGATAAAAAAAAAGTACCCTATGTCATATTCCTAGGTATAAGCTATCACCACTTCAACTTTCAGCCAAATCGGTTCAGCCGTTTTGCCGTGAAAGAACCGCAAACATCCAAACTTACAAAATTTCACATTTATAATATTAGTAAGAAGTAAGATACATTGAATAATGTGCTTTGTGCACTGTTTTATCGTTAATCTCAAATACCTTCAGTATTTGAGTTTGAGCGAAATATTTGCGCAGGCAGTACTTTAATATTTAGCTATCTTATTTGTTTGACTGTTTACTCAGTTACATTACAGCCGTGGTGGCTGAGTGGTCCGAGCGGTCACCTGCAACACAAATATTACTAGTTCGAATATACCCAAATGTAAGTAGGTATGGTGACAAATTCTATAGTCGTGCTAGAGTATTCGCCATCTGTCATGTTGGCACCTAAAATATAACTCTGGCGGAAAGCAGGTGTGTGGGTATTACAAATACACCGAGGCCTACCCCTTCGGGACCCTTGTGGGGAGGCGTGCCGATATATAATATATTTATTATTAAGAACAGTTTTCAGACAAAGCATGAGCTTTACGTAGAAAGGAAACATCGAGAAATAATCTGGATATGTTTGAGAAGAAATACAAGCACGACTATATACGCCTTTGAATTTCTTCTTAAACGTATGCAGGTTTCGACTAAGATGTTTTCCTTCCTTTTTTTCGTTTCGTTACTAATATTCTATATATATTAAAATTAATGTTTGTCTGTATTTCTTTTATACAATCGTACTGGATCGATTTAAATGAAAATGCCTGTTTCTTCAGGTGGATTCGAGCATAGTTTAGGTTCACAATTGGACCCGATAGGTGGCGCCGCTGGGTCCGTGGGTTTATTTTTCACCCAAGCGAAACTGTGCGGGAGAACTAGTATATAATATTTAATTTTAGCTCTAAGTCCCTCTAAGAGTATTCATTAGAGTAAAGACTAATTACTACTATTAAAGGCCCTTTCAAAGGAGAGATGTGATGTTATATACCTACATTTTAAATTGCTTTTACATCTGGTAACTAAGTACATATATGTACGTATTGAAAAGGCAGTTCTGAGTGAGCTACCTGCTAGTAGAACTAACAGATTAAGTTCTGGTGTTATGATATGCAAGAAATGTACTACAAGTAATTTTATTATTTATTAATACTGCTACCTAATGTTAGTGTTCTTGATCCGTGGGTTGCAACTTTGGCTCAAAAAATTTACGCTACTCTTTCATATATAAATTGTGAATAAAGAAGAAATTAAAATTATATAAGAATTACACATTATGCGACCTGCCAGAAAGTTGCAGTTTCATACATGTGCTAGGTGCAAGCATAAATGCATGGTATGAAAGAGAGAATCACCCAATTTTTATATCTAGATAATTTTTATTATGGTGTCTCTCCTTTCAGTTGAACATTACCAGTAACTACTTTTCATATTTTTTTCTGTAATGGTGATTCAAGCTTAGATTATATAGTCATTGATTTACGGTAAGTTTTTTTATTGACATGTAATTAAATGTATTTTTAAAAGAAAACTCTTTTTTCGTGATTTTGTAAGGGCACAAATTTTGTTTCAATACTTTATGGATTTTTTTCTTAAAAACTGTTCTTTAGAATACTTTTATTTCTCAGAAATGTACTTATGTAATGTAATTCAATAATCCTATCAGTATTTTTTGTCAAGTAAAATTTAATAAAATAAGTTCTCCAGATAATTATATGTCTACAAAGAACTGGGCTCTCTTCTCTCTGCCTATCCCATTAGGGACTCGGCATGATGAAATGTAGGTATAATTGTATGAATTTACCTATTGTACTAACTACCCCTATTGGTACATGAACTTGTGCTTAAAATGTGTTCACTCTCTTTACCAGAATTTAAGTTCTTCTTTATATTTCACAAATGGACATTTACTTCTATATTTTTTTATTTTACATCCTTTTATTATTTGATTCATTTTAAAAATACTTCTGTGATTTTTTCTTAGAAAGTAAGCTTTCACTTTATATTTCTGGCATCTTTGATAAAAAAATCTCTGATGTTATAAATCTAATATATTTGTCATTTAGAAATACATATATTTTCTTAAAGAAACTGTAGGTTAGTTACCTAACAAATTGCATAGAAGTCCATTTTAAACAACTTCTATCTAAGCTTGACCATTACTTACCTGGTATCAATGAAGAAGCCGGCGCGGCCCACACAGCAAGGTACTGGACACCTAATCATCAGAAATCAATACCTACTTGTTTCGAAGAAACTGGAGACCACCACGGTATCACGGTCTTCGCGAGTGCCAGCCCTGTACAGAGGAGGGATGGACACGAGGGTCTGGTTGAGGCGAGTAGTCACATCATGGCTGGTTCCTAGCGTGACGGTGGCGCGTGGCAAGTTATAAGCACTCCTACGCAACCTACCTGGTACACCAGAGGCCAAGCGCTTTTCTCTGCAATTGCTTGATATTCCTCCTCCACGCTCCTGGCAGTCATCTTGTCGTCACTCATTGTAAAGTTATTAAAGTTATAGCATTATATGCTATCTCAAAAAAGTATTAACAAAATATTTGAGTAACACACGAAAAAGTTTTTGACTTGTAACTGAGACTGAAACTTGTGATAAGTTCCCGAAGGATATTTTTTACAACTGAATCTATTGGTATACTTAATGTTCGGAGCGTTTAATACTTTTCGTTTAGACCGTAGGAACGACAGAAGCGATTTGATATGGTTTGGTTTTGTCGGCGGCCTTCACAAACGAGTGTTACGGGTGCTCGCCTGTCTGTTCTGATGATGCCAGTAACATTTTAAATTACTACTAAATACTACCAATCTCTATTTTTTATTCTAGAATAAGGATTAGACTAATTTATTCAAATATATAATATACTAAATATTGTGTACTTAATTGATTTCTAGTTACAGGATTGTACTTTTAACATGTCAATAGTGTATGATTTAAACATTGGGCTCAATTCAAGTAATAATCACTGGCATGATCAAAATTACAAGTCAAACATTACAAACATATTCTAAATATTTTAATTAGGTAACAAAATACAAAAAGAACAAAATTTTGTTAATACAGTATAAATATAGGTTTATAAATTCCATAAAATACATCGTATTTTTTGTTATATGTTGTTGGTTTATTTTTTGATAAAAGAATACGACCCGTTAGTGGTGTGGTTACTACATCTAATAAGCGCTTGTATTAACATATATCCTCACGCCTTCCTATAAGGGTGTCCGTATGTGTATGCAGAGGTGTTACGTAGTACCCAGACACCCACTTTCCGCCAGACATATATTTATTAATAACCTACACTAAAACAATATTTGCAATATAACAATTATTTGATTTTGATTGAGAGAGAATACTATAGAGGGAGAATTCCTTCTAATTGGTTGAAATTTTGTCAGTTCTTTGTACTTTGTAGCTGGGTAAGTGTAATCATGAGAGATTAATTGTATTCTACCTCTTTAGAATTTGAACTAGCAGTACCGGAGATATATTATCGACTTCGAGTGAATAGAAGGTGGAGCCTAAAGAAACAAGCAGCAAAAGCTTAGTATACTCCCCTTAGTATAAGTTTCTGATTCTATTTGAAATCTACTGTATAAGATTTTCCCATATTAGATGGTAGCCCATAAATTGTCTATTACTAACTAGTTCGAACATTCCAATCCAAACTTCGGCTGCAGATCAAAACAAGTTTTATAGAGCAAATTTCTCGTCTATGGTTGCCAAGTGGACGTCCGTAGTCTTGACGTCTTCGGATATTTGACATTCCTTTTATTCTTGTCCGATCAAACAGACGGTAAAGTACGTAGCAGAAGGATCTCGTCGCCAGAAAATAAAGAAGGATCAGTCTCTGTTTTTAAATAAATACAAGGACAACTGAGCGAAATGGCGTCACCGCGTACCAAGCGCAAGCTGAACTTGATTAAATCTGAAGACGAGAACAATGTAAGCAACATAACAAATCCATATGCGAATTCCTTCTAATCCTTTAAAGATTGTAATTTTGAAAAATGTTGGTGTAGAAATGTTTCGAGTGCGGCATCCTGAATCCGCAATGGGCTTCGGTGACGTACGGCATCTGGATCTGCCTGGAGTGTTCCGGAGTGCATCGCAGCTTGGGGGTCCACCTTTCATTCGTGCGCTCCGTGACCATGGACAAGTGGAAGGACATCGAGTTGGAAAAGATGATGGTAAGTCGTTGCTGCTAACCAATTGTAACAGAATGATGCCCAGGCCTTGGAGAATATTGCCTGAGCGAAACTTGTCTGATAATTGTTTGTTGTTTCTTTCTCTCTTAGGTTTTAGCTAATTAAGTTAATTCCAGATTTTATAAATTCATGTCATCATGCAGAGTCCCTTACAGGGTAGGAAAAGAGTAATAAAGCGTAGATTTTATACAATATTAATAAAACAACATGAATAAATACACTTTACAGAAATATTCAAATAGTATTACAATTTTGTGCTCATTTCATGTCGATGTACTGATTGTTGATTTGTCTTGCATGTAAACTGTACATACTATAGAGAACTCTTATTTGTTAACAACATATATTTTGCTGTTGCTGGCACCGAAAGCTTTTAGATACAATACAAAAAAACACTTAGGTTAGGTAGCCTGGCTATAGGCCTTTGGTCTCACTCTATGTATATACATGTCTACATAACTTCACTTACACACATATACACTAGCTGTCCCGCCCAGCTTCGCCCGGGTGTTGTGATGTAAGCTTTCCTATCTTTTAAGTTGGATCAAACTGCACACGGTGTGCAAATTTGACTGAAATCGGTTAAGAAGCTTAGAAGTCCATCGCGGACAAACAATGTGACAGGTAATTTATATATATTAAGATATTTTTATGCATACTGTCACAACATAGGCAGAAAGACTTATCAATTATAATTAATTCAATTCTGTTGGGCTGGACAGAAGCAAATGGAAGGAATTGCATCAGAGTAGCTGATAAGAGCCCAGATTTTAAATTTATGGTGGTGGATACCCTTAGCATTGTTGCATAGTAATGGACAAGTGCCTGCTTTTCCCCATATTTTAGTTTATATACATTGTTTTTAAAATTTATGTATCTGTGGAAAAAATCCATCCCTACTTCCTTCAAATATTATAATTGCGAAAGTTTGTGAGTATTTGTTCCTCTTTCATCCCAATCAATTCTTTCTAAATTTTTTTTTGTATATACTAATATAATAAATGCGAAAGTTTTTGACGTTGTTCGTTACTCAAGATGTACGCTCACGACGCCAGAACGGCTAAACGGAATTGGTATATAATAATATTTTAGTGCTTGAAATTATTTTTCTATCAAGTCATTGTCCTGGGTCATGCATGCAACATAATTGATACATGCAAGACCCATATGTTCCCTAATGTCAACGTTAAGCCAATCTACATATGTACATGTACTGAACGCACCTAGTTTGCTTGCGAATTGAATAAGTGGTCCGTCCAATACAGCTCAAAGGACTGACAGATAGGATGCTTGATTTATTGTGTGCTATCTTTAGAATGTACATGATATCTGTAGCTTGTTAAGCTGCCTGGCCTTTGGCGAAATTGTACACTTTATTTAGTCTACAG
This sequence comes from Drepana falcataria, assembly GCA_945859725.1. Classification (NCBI taxonomy): domain Eukaryota; kingdom Metazoa; phylum Arthropoda; class Insecta; order Lepidoptera; family Drepanidae; genus Drepana; species Drepana falcataria. Next base: position 10,689,442 of record OX243921.1, read on the forward strand.
TCCACTTTATGTTTGTTGACATCAATTTGTTTTTAAATATTCCCTGCCACTTTTTAATATAACACCCATATTTGTAACGCCTACAATTTACTCTGTCAAGAAGGTACCCGTAAAAGATTAATAATACACAAAATGTTAGTTATTCATCCAAATTTATTTTGTCACCTTCAAAGTATGCTCCTTCAGAAACGATACATACATATACGTACGCAAACGATAAATCCAAACGTTTTTTAACGCCTTTTTTGGAATTGAGTTCAGTTCTCGCCGCGAATTCTCCTTCATGCCTTCTACCGAAAGAAAATGGGTGCCACGTTGTTGTGACTTTAGTTTAGGAAAAAGAAAGAAGGCAGCTGAAGCCATATCTGGTGAATAGTGCAGTTGCTCGATGTTATTTGTTGAATATTTGATCAATTCTTGTGTGCTTTGTAAACTGAAACACAATTTTCTGAATGTATTGCATCACGAGTGTGCCTGTGGAATATTGTTTGGGAAATTCAATTACAGCGCTGTTGATTGTTCTCGCCGAGGTTGATATTCACTTTAAAATTGTAGCCCAGGTTCCTGTTCGGCCTAGAGCTCCAGCCTTTTTGATCGATCTCAATTATTTTACAACGATATTCAGGTCGAATCAGTTGCAAGTATTTTTACGTAAAGTTTGGCTAAACTTATTGACAGACTAGACATGATATCTTAGTGTTATGGTTTATTTATACATACATGCTAATTATCTTAATTATTATAATCTTAATTAGACGAAGGTATTGGTGTTTGAAAGAGATGAGGCAGTGTCAGAGTGCAATACCGTGATTGGAGATGAACAAATTGAACAGGTGAATGAGTTTGTGTATCTGGGTTCAAAGTTTACAAGAGATGGAAAGTGAGAGTGATATTGATAGAAGAGTGAATGCAGGAAACATGGTGAATGAAGCTTTGCACTCCTTCATGGGCAGTCGGAATGTGTCTTTCAATGCTCGTTTGGCAGTGCATGGGGGAGTGTTGGTTCCGACACTAATATACGGAAGTGAAAGTTGGGTATGGCAGAAGAAGCATGAAAGCCGAATAAATGTAGTTGAGATGAGAGCGTTAAGAAGTACGATAGGAGTTCAGGATAAGAAATAGTGAGATAAGTAAACGTTGTGGTCTGAAAGAAGATGTAGTGTAGAGAAAGGTATGCTGAGATGGTTTGGCCATATCGAAAGAATGAATGAAGAACGATTGACGAAAAAAGTGTATAAGGCGAGTGTGAATGAAAGTGTTGGAAGGGGTAGACCTAGGCGGACGTTTCTAGACCAAATTAGGGACTTCTTGAAAAAAGGTCAAGTCAAGAGTACCCTAAACCGAAGAGCATGTATGAAGAGAATAATGAAAGTGGACGAAGCGAAAGAAGTATGTAAGGATCGTAGCAAGTGGAAAGAAGTGGTCTCTGCCTACCCCTACAGGAAAGAGGCGTGATTATATGTATATATGTATGTATGTACTAATTATCTGGCTGTCCCGGGTAGGCCGTGATTAGTCTTTATTCTCTATCGGAAATGAAGGAGACAGAAACGTCTCCTTCATCATCCAGGAAAGGCAAGATTACATATCACGTCTTGAAGAATCACAAGTCAAGTAGATAATACTATTTGTGTGTATAAGAGAAATCATACTCCTTAGGCAGATGAGTACTAAGTGATTGCGGAGTCCAATTGATTGCGCGAATTGGGATGTGTAATTTTGGTCAAAGCCTTATGACTGCAAGATAGGAGTGGGTGAAGTGGTTCGGGTGGGTGGGCGATGTCGGCTCTATTGACGAAATGTTATTAAATTGTGTACCCGCAAATGTTTGCCTAGACTGCCTGTATCCTGTCGGCTTCAGCTGCCGCCTTAGGTTGGCGGTGTATTTGAGTGTTCGGCGATGCGCTTTGATGGTGTTTTGATTACGAGAATCTTCGTGCAATGGCTGGCGAGCTGAGCAAACATCGACTCATACATACACAACATAATTTACCTAAAATACCTACAAACTTTTTTTTTATATTACTACCAGGTTGGCGGAAACGCGAATGCACGTGAGTTCTTCGAAGACCAGCCTGATATGAAATTGGGGATGACTATTCCCCAAAAATATAACACTGTGACAGCAGCCAAGTACCGCCATAAGGTAAGTTTAGTGATACCAGCAGGTTTTAGGGTGATTTACGCGCGATTATCGTTTGTGCTAAACGAGCACCTAACGAGGTCAGGAAAGATGCGACTTGATTTGAAAAACGGAGTTTCCTTTATCGATTTTTTAAGATATCCATTTCAGTAGTACATTAATTTGATGTATCGTAAGATTTAGCCAGCGTTTGCGATTTAAGCGCACAAAAATATGTGTGTTACGACATCACATTACAAATCTTTAAATTTCCGTCATATAATATTCATATGTTGTACATATAAACTTTCCTCTTGAAGCACTATCTATTACTGCATTAAATTCCGTGGAATAGTTTAAAAGATCTAAACGAACAGTTAGCGGAAGCGACTTAATTTTATACCATGTAAAGATACCATTTCGATCAAACCCCTGCAAGCACTACCACACTGACAGCTGTCTATGACAGCAAGCAATAGGTACCCACTTTGTTTGTGATCAAATAGTTTACTTATTTCTTTTATTTTTATTTAATAAACAGTGTTTCTGTACATACAGCTGTAATAATAAAAGTACTTAGCAGAGCCTGTTGTTAGACACGCCTCGACAAATTTGATACGTGTAGTGTTATTTACTTTAATCTATACTATATACTTCTATACTAATATTATAAAGCTGAAGAGTTTGTTTGTTTGTTTGAAGGCGCTAATCTCAGGAACTACTGGTTGGAATTGAACAATTATTTTTGTGTTGGATAGTCCATTTCTCTGGGAAGTCTTTAGGTTATATAACATCACGCTACGACTAATAGGAGCGAAGCATAAATGAAAAATGTTGCAAGAACGGGAAATATATTCCTTTTTGAGAGCTTCCGTTGCGTGCGCTGCGTAAATGGTTTAAGTTACGAAAATATCATGTATCAGGGTTCCTCTTTAAAAGTTCTAAAAAAAGTCTGCGACAGCATATGTCTATCTTGTAAGATTTACTCACTATTACCTTTTTATGGCAATTAAGTCCGCGATGGGCTCCTAAACAACTTAACCGATTTCAATCTAATTTGCACACCGTGTGCAGTTTGATCCAACTTGAAAGGTAGGATAGCTTACATCACAATTGGACCCGATAGGTGGCGCTGCGATCGTGTTTCAGGAAATTTAACTTTTTCATCTAGGCGAAGCTGGGCGGGACAGCTAGTTATAAATATGCGACGTTGGCCTGACTATATCTATCTAATTGTCGAAACCTTTGTCTCCCATCTCGTTGGTACATTTAATATACGTGAGTATCAGTAAAGGTTTAAGATCACTGCAATCGTCTCGTCCTTTCCATCCGACCTGGTGACCCTCTCCCGATACAAAACTATATTTACTCCATAATCGTCCTCTGATTGCGATTGTATACGTCTCACAATTCTAAAATATTGATACAGAGTGAGTATTACAAACACAACTTCTGATGATGAAATCGTTTGCTAAAAAGTTTCGCTTGGGTGAAAAGTATGAAGTCGGACAAGCGCAAGGCCACGTTCCCATTGTGAATGTAACCCTTTCTTGAATCCACCTGAAGCCACAATAAATTTCGTTAAAATCGGTCCAGCTGTTTCGGAGGAGTTTAATTACATACATATGTATAGAAGAATTATCTGTTTGTTTAGATGTATCATAGATATCGGTATTTTTTTACAATAATAACAGAATCACTGTAGGATTTCGTTAAAGGCTATAGTTTGCACTCGCGAGGTGCTGGCTCCATCGTGGAGTAGGTGTATTAGTAGCCTAAGGCAAGTAAGGGTCCCTCTAGACTAACTCGTTTGCAACTGACTTTAAATATATAAAGATTTTGAACCGTTGTGGCTCAATTCGCCATAAATCTCGTGGTGTGCCATATCTCTGTACTTGTGTTCGATAAACTCATTCTTACAGTCGGGGTTTGAACTTGCAACCCCAACTACCCGACTGAAGCAAGACCTCCACCTTATACATGTCCGTAGCTAAACAACACAATCTTTTGAGTTGTGTTCCTGCGCGATGAATAAGGTTTCCAATAATGAGCTCCCTGGGGAAGGGGGAGAATTGTTATATTGTGTTGGCAGCAGAGGGATTAGTCCTATTATGCTGCCAACACAGTATAACTGCACACTGAGTGGTGCCGTACAAGTGATACATCGGTATCGTGAGCGTAAATAGGCTACGGTAACCGTTTCCCATCAGGGGAAAACTCTTTAAAAAAATTTGGGAGAACATAGTGGTTCCGATGGACAAAAGCCAGAGGCCAGCTATTAACTGTATATATATGATGATGATGATCCTAAGCAGCTTAATTTTGCAGGTTGACTCGACTTTTACGTGAGCTTTATACTCTTAAAAGCATTCGAGCTGTTCTAAAGGCGTCGCTTTATCAGAGTAACGATTAGAAAACACTTTAAAAAAATATATAACGTGATGATCCTAATTTAAACAAATCTATTATGTATTTAAGCCCTCTACACGTATAACTCTATTTATATTTGTTGGACATGTATGTTTTTCGACCAATAGATAGATTTTTATATAATACTAGTGGTCCCGCCTAGCTTCGCTCGGGTGGAAAAAAAAGATGGTGGCGCCACCTATCGGGTCCAATTGTGAATCTAAACCATTCCCAGATCCCCTTGAACACACACAAAAAATTTCATCAAAATCGGTCCAGTCGTTTGAGAGGAGTTCAGTGACATACACACTCACAGAAGAATTATATATATAAAGATTTACTATCATATTTCTAATATAGTATTAGACGAAAATGTGCTCATATAAAATATTCCCGTGAAAAAGCTTAAGCGCTCTTCAAACGACTCACATTTTCTCTCTTTTGCAATGATTTCTCTGCCGTGGGCGGGGTTTAAGACATAACATTTTTCAATAATTCCTCCTAATTGGCCGAACTTGAACACTTGAAGTTTATATAATAGCCTACTTATATTAACTTCAAGTGAACACCTAATAAAGAATATTTTACACGAGAAAATATCCTGAAAGGATATTACCTACGCACTTACCTCGTCTTTATATATAATAAAAATGTTACGGATCACTGTCTGTACAGAGAAGATGTATTTGAAGAATTATTTTTTAAAGATAAGTAATATGATTGGGACCTTTATCAACAACCCAAATAGCACCCAAAACACTGATTGTTAGAATTTTTGTGTCTGTTTGTCTGTGCACGCTAATCTCAGAAACGGCTTATCCGATTTAGTTGTGGTGTTCAATAATATTATGTGGTTAGCTCTTCCTAACATATCCAAAATAAATCAAAATCTATATCCAAAAAATACTGCCCAAAGTCACTATTCCACGCGGACTAAGTCGCGGGCACAGCTAGTATTATTATATAACATTGAATGTAGCTTTTCTAGCATTTTAAGTTTAATAGTTGGCAGTTAGCAAAGTGTTTTTGTAAACGAACTACCTACTTCACTAGGGCTTGTTATAGCCGTCGTCTGTAAATATCCTAATTTCCATTAAATTGTAAACCTTCACACGGAAGTTAATATCATTAAATTATTTACGGTACATTGGAGTGATTAAGGGTCAGAATATCTTATCGCAGATCAAGCACTACTATGATATATATATACAATAGAAATATACACATACCAGCTGTTTCGTATATATATATACCCTCACGCCTTCCCACAAGGGTCCCCGAAGGGGTAGGCAGAGGTGTATAGGTAATGCCCACACACCCACTTTCCGCCAGACGTCTATTAGGTGCCAACGTGACAGATGGCGAGTCCTTCGCCGTTACTCAAGCACGACTATACATACGCCTTTGAATTTCTTCGCAGACGTATGCAGGTTTCCTCTCGATGTTTTCCTTCACCGTAAAGCTCGTGGTGAGACTAATCACTGTACTTAAGTTCAGAAAAACTCATCAGATACAGTCGTCTAGCTTCGCCCGGGTGAAAAGTTAATATTTTGTAAAACCAGATCGCAGCGCCACCTATCGGGTCCAATTGTGAATCTAAACCATCCTCGAATCCACCTGAAGACAGAAAAAATCGTTAAAATCGGTCCAGCCGTTTTTGGAGAAACTCGCAGAAGAAATAAATATATATATATATAAAGAGATTAACCCGTATTAACACCCTCTTTTCGCGGGAGTTATATTTTGGTGCCAGTTCGTCACTGGTTCTCGAACCTGACTATACATCCGTCTCTGGACTTCTTCGCAAACGTATGCAGGTTTCCTAACGATATTTGCATTACTGACTGTACCAATGGGTTTTTCTAAGCAGTTACAGTGATCAGTCACACCACGAGCTTTGCCGTGAAGGAAAACATCGAGAGGAAACCTGCATACGTCTGAGAAGACATTCAATGACTGTATAGTTGTGTTTGAGAACGCTGATGGAATCGCCATCTGTCACGTTGGCATCTAAATTATGTCTCCGGCGAGTGATAGATAAAAGTGCGTGTGTGGGTGCCACACGCGGCCTACTCTCTTCTGGTAAGGTGTGAACAAGTGAAGTGGCAGTATGTCCGCCTCTTATGCTAGTTATTTGGGCCCAATGTTCATTATTGTACCAATCAGTTCGTTCGCTCGACACTAATATGAAGGTTTAGTACCACGCGGCCGCCCATTTACCAATCATGGGTCGATATTAAATATATCGGTTGTATGGCAATCGCCGTTCATATGCATATATATCAAGCAGAAGTATTCGTTTACCTGATTTATTGGAAAACTTTCATCTCAGGAACTTCGAATTGATAAAATATTTGAGTTATGTAGCCCATTTATCTAGGAAGGCTATGCAACACTACGCTACGGGCAATAGAAGCCAAGCATCAATGAAAAATATAGCAAAGACGGGGAAAATGTATTCCTTTTGAGAGATAGTTGAATGCTTCGTCCTCAGATCAGTACCCTCGCTGAAGGTAGGGCCTGGTCGCCTTCGGACTTCCGTCCCCACGGTGTTGACCTCGACAGGGATGATGACTGGACCCCACCGAGGAATCATTTCGCCAGTGCCAGTGTCCGCTCCGCTGGTTCTGACAGCGGCTTCAGTTATCAGTAAGTATTAGATACCATTAAATCGTGAGGAGAGGTATTTTCTCCTAGTGCCGGCGAAAGTAACGTTGCTTCTCTTTTACTCCACCTCAAAATTTCAGTGTGCTTAGAATAATATTGTGAACGCACTAATATAACAGAGTTTGTGCAGGTATCACTGCCTGGTATAGAAAATTACAATTGTATGTACATAAGTACAGTGATTAGTCACACCACGAGCTTTGCGTGAAGGAACACATCGAGAGGAAACCTGCATACGTCTGAGAAGAAATTCAAAGGCGTATGTATAGTCGTGCTCGAGTTGGCACCTGATATACCTCTGGCGGAAAGTGGGTGTGTGGGTATTACCTATACACTTCTGCCTACCCCTTCGGGGACCCTTGTGGGAAGGCGTGAGGATATAAAATAAAATAATATCCTCACGCCTTCCCACAAGGGTCCCCGAAGGGGTAGGCAGAGGTGTATAGGTAATACCCACACACCCACTTTCCGCCAGAGGTATATTAGGTGCCAACGTGACAGATGGCGAGTCCATCGCCGTTACTCCAGCACGACTATACATACGCCTTTGAATTTCTTCTCAGTTGAGCGTGAGGATATATTATATTATTATATGTACATAAGTGTAAGTTGGAGATTAACCTCTTGACAGCCAAAAGTACTTTAGTAGTAAAATCTGCCAGACCGTTGGCTTTTGACAGAAAATCATTCTGTAATAATTATAGATGCTTTTGACTGCACATTTGATTTCGAGAGACAGTTATTTAGCTTGGCACTGGTGAAATGTCTGCATTACATACATAAATCTATACAGTTCTTGATGTTCTACACTTATATACTGGAAGTAATTAGTTTTGACACTTCCAAGACAAGTTTTATTGTAGAAGAACAATGAACATGGGCTCAACTTATCTTTCACAATTTGTTTCTAACGTATTATAAGTGTTGAAAGTGTGTGAGAGAGGAAGCAAGAGTCATAGACGGCACTTATCCTCTGGTTTAATGGTCACAGCACGGGTGAGCAAGACTAGAATTTTTATGCAAGTTATGCCACAGTTTCGGTATAAGTTGTCACATGAGAAACTGTCAAAAACGTGATATATATACATACATACATATCATCACGCCGAGTCCCTAACGGGCAGAGAATATATTAGTATATGAGTATTACATACCTCTGATATATATTGATTGATTAGTCACACCACGAGCTTTACGGTGAAAGAAAACATCGTGAGGAAACCTGCATACGTCTGAGAAGAAATTCAAAGGCGTATGTATAGTCGTGCTTGAGTAACGGCGATGGAATCGCCGGTGGGTATTACCCATACACCTCTGCCTAACACTTCGGGGACCCTTGTGGGAAGGCGTTAGGATATTTATTTATTAATTTTATTTGATATATATTGTACCTATATCAATACAAACTTATGCTACCTAAGCTAATGAAAAAAATCTCCATACGAATTCTCAAGTGATATTATAATCCAGCTTACTTGATAAGCTGCACTGAGAGTGTGCATTCCATTACAAACAAACTTACTAACGATGAATTCTTTTGTCTTTATAATATTAGTGAATTGGAATATTTTGATGTCTGCGGCAATTCTCTGGTCTTGTAAACTTGTTTTGTTGTAGTGTTTTCTAAAAATCTTTTCATGTACTTTTTATATTTTTATATATCTGCATAGTATTTATATATCCTCACGCCTTCCCACAAGGGTCCCCGAAGGGGTAGGCAAAGGTGTATAGGTAATACTCACACACCCACTGCATAGTATATAACTAAAGATTCGACATTCAGATGGCAAGCGAAGCTATATGTGTTTCTTGTGTCGTGTAAAAACTTAAGTGGAATGACAAAGTTACGATAAATAATTTAAATATATTTCCAATATGTTCAGAAGTAGCATATTATATGCATGTTACCGACCATTTCTCTCTCATACTCTCACAACGGGCCTGTATAGAATGGCATTAGGATAATGTATACATAAGAACATGGGAAAATATAAGCTTTTTATTCATTTATACAAAAAATACGATAGTTAATTATACTCATAGACAGTACCTTCCACGAAGACGCGCCCCACTATTCTTCCCATAGTTTATAGTGTGCAACCTTGCACTAATGTTTTAGTATTATTGGTACACACTGATTGCCTATGAGTGCATACGCACACGACATTTAATAGACTCGGGTCAAACTCCACGCATCCCGCGACTCCCTCGACTAGAAGTTGGTGGGGCGCGTCTTTGTGGATGGTTGATGTGGACTATATGTACATGCTCGTAATGCAATTCTAGACAGCCCCACAAAGTAAGTAAATACAATTTCTCTGATACACATAGTATAAAGTCGAAAATATGAGCACAATTACATTTGTCAGCCGAAAATGTCATTATTATTGTAGCTTGACCAACTGACTGACTGAACGTAAGCGCTAGTCCTGAACAGACAAACTGCTGCCTAATCCTGTTCTTTAACTTCTGAAATGCAGCAGACCTGTAGACAAAATCACTTTCCGTTCACGCTGACGCTATAAACTATATGGCAATAAAATAATTGCGTGAGGGATTATGTCTAACGGGCTGTTGCGCTAATACAATGCTATACGAAATAATTTTACCGACTCGTTTTCTCGTTTTAACAAGGTGAGAAATTTGTCTATATAATTATCTCGCTGTGCACAAACCAGCTACTAACTGCTGCACGGCTTATGCGCCGACTTATAAATCGTCACTTAACTTTATTGTGCCCCATAACATTCAAACCGCGCCTTCTCAATCCGATTTTACAATTGTCTTATACCTAGCAGTTAGTCGGTAAAGGACTCATTTATATATCTTATTCCCAATGATTTAAAATGTTTGGCTTCAACATGTTATTATGATTTGATTATAAACCCTTCAGCAATCCTTAAAAGAACCCAGGTTTAAGCTGACAAATGTGTTTAGGCTCTAACAGGTGATAAATGAAGTAACTATTCGTCCAAGCAGTAGCGAGAACACCGGTGGACGATACACGGGTTTTGGAAACACCCTGAAGCAATCACAGTCGACGCCGATGTCGCCTATTCACAGCGGCAATGAAATGGTCGATAACACTCTAACTTCCCTCGCTTCGGTATGTATTTGCTCACACTTCTGCAACAGACAAGATCAACAATGTTGTCCTGATGCGGCGCGGCTTGCATGCTTGTAACTATGCTTGACGCTTGCATCTTAAATAACGCGATAAAAAACTGCCTCAAAATATATTTGTATGAATCCTAGTACAGTGATTAGTCACACGACGAGCTTTACGGTGAAGGAAAACATCGTGAGGAAACCTGCATACGTCTGAGAAGCCGTATTCAATTCAAAGGCCTATGTATAGTCACTGATACACGTGACAGATGGACTCGCCATCTGTCACGCTGGCGTTCATATCGGTTATCACAACAAAGAGTCCCGTAAATTAGAAAATGAGGTTTAAAAAAACAAATAACATCTAATAGCGCAAAATGTGAACCCGATTGCTGTTTAAAGCAATTGCTTTGTTAGGTCTTAGTTCATGGTACTGTTGGTTATTTTGATGATTGAATTCCGCAGTATATTTACCTTTTCTTTCATCTTTAGGGGTGGTCCCTTTTTGCAACGTCTGTGAGCAAAGCAGCCAAGACTGCCACTGAAAGCGCGGTACGCTACGGGGGCATCGCTACTCAAAAGGTGTCCGAAATGGCTACCACCGTTACTGAGAAGGTATGTGGGAATAATAGGTTAATTTAAAAGATTTACCTTGCAACACTGCTTACTTTTATTATTAAGAAAAAGAAATGTCAGTCGTTAGAAGCGAGTAACAGCGCTATCCATGTACTATTTTGCATGTTAAGTTTAATACAGTTTTTAATTGTTTATTCGTTTGTTTTTCGACTACCATCCCCACAAAATTCTATATAAAACAAATTAAATTAGGCAAGACATTGTTTTATCAAGTCGTTTCGTTCAAATCGATGCTATGAGTCCAGAAAACTAGCGGATGTTTCAACAATATATGTCATATTGCAGAATCTTAATCTATCTATATATATAAAAATGAATCACCAAAATGTTTGTACGCGCATTGCTTCCAAACGACTGCCCCAAATTGGATAAATCTTTCTTATATGTATTCTTTATTGTCAGGTAAAAGGTTTGTATGAAAAAAAAATAAAAAAAAAAATCTTCTGTGCTTTTGTATGTTATTGAACTCCTAAACGGCTGCGCGGATTTTAATGAAATTAAAAAAAATAAAGGCGTATAGTCGTGCTTGAGTATCGGCGATGGACTCGCCATCTGTCACGTTAGCACCTAAAATATATCTGGCGGAAAGTGGGTGTGTTGGTAGTACCTATACACCTCTGCCTACCCCTTCGGGGACCCTTGTGGGAAGGCGTGAGGATCATAAAATCTGAAACTGACTAACTATACTCAGTGTACTCTGTTAAGAGGGCATTGCGATGATAAAGTTTTGTCATTTCTAGGTGAACAGCCGTGGTGGCTGGAGCTCCTTAGGCGGCACCAGCGACCTTCGCCGCTCGAGCAACTCCAGCTCTCAGTACCAGTCCCAGGGTTATGGAGCCATGAAGAGCTCCTCTTCAGAGCCATATTCTCAATGGTATGCTCACGCTTACAACTCGCTGGAAATTTACATCTATCCCATCGATCTGACGTAGGCACATCTTATCACTGCGTGCTATTGAGGTCTTAATTCAAGAAATGTAAGATAATAAGAGAGGTAGGGCATAATAAGAGAGGTAGGCCATAACGGGTTACCCGTTCGAATTTGGAGTTGCCCGACTGGGGCAGGACCTCCACCTTATAGAAGTCCGTAGCCAAATAACAAATATTTTTGGGTTGTCTTCCTACGCGGTGAATAAGGTTTCCAGTAATGAGCTCCTTGGGGAGGGGAGGATTGTTATATTGTGTTGGCAGCAGAGGGATAATTCCCATTATGCTGCCAACAGTATACTCTCCGAACGCAGTAACGTATGCGGTAACCGTTTTCCATCGGGTGGGCCGTATGCTTGTGCCACTCTAGTAGTATAAAAAAAATGTTTAAGCTACAAACATGTATAATACTGTCCCTTTCCCACTTTTGAAGAAAGAACGCGCTGTTGCTTTTCTTTAATTCAAGAATGATTAAGAACAAGATGTATGTTTTTAAACTGTCGTTTTCGCCCTCATTAATTACAGAGATCTTAAATCGAGATTTTTTTTATGATGTCTATAAATTTGTCTCTTATTCACCCTTGAATAGCGAATGCAATAGCATATGCTTAGGTTCCATTGAGTGAGTAAGGATTGTTTGAAGCCCCAACCACTTTTTGTTCAGATAAGGTTCAAGTTTATATCACACTTGTTTTATACTACTACTTTGGCAAACAATCATGCGGGCCGATGATAAACGGTTACCGCCGCCAATGGACGTTCGCAAAACCAAGGCCCGAAACCTGTTTCTCTACTTAAAATGTCCACTGAATGATTGGTCTTCCTTAACTCAGGAACGAACAGACCCAACCCTGGAAGGAGTCAATAGCCACTCGCAACAACCTGGACTCGCGCGACCTCTCCCAGGTTGGAGTGTCCAGCCCTCCTCCGGACGTTAAAGATATCACCATCAAGAAAACTGGCGAGGAGGACTCCTGGGATTGGCTCAACAACTAAGCTTTTGGTGAGATTGCTTTCTTTATATCCAGGATGAGTGAAAAACAACTTAACTGATGAAAGAACTGAAAAAGATGAAAAGGCTGAGGAAGTTCTTACTAACTTGATCAATAATGTAAACAAATGAAGAACGAACAGACATATTGAGCTTTTAGTGATTATAGTACCTTTATAAATGTAGATATTTTCTTCCACAGAAACTGGTACTGAGCTTTATCGCTGCATTGTTCGACCTCAACCGGTATTATGTCTATGGCAACTAGCAGACAATATCACATCACTACAACCTTGGACGAAAGTGTACTTCCTCATAATAATGTTTTACTAATACACTCTTAGTTATGAAACACTGATCAATGGGTACTCACTCATTATTGCTATATATGCATATGCTAACCATAGAGTACGCATATCCTTTATAAGCGACGGAAAATACTTCAAATTTGTTCCCAGATATTTGATTCAATAATGATCTACGACTCGTGTCAATGTGACATAAGCTATTGACAGTCGATTCCTCATCGTGTACTTTACCAGAGCTTCTCACACCCGTCACCCAGGAACTTTCAAGCTTTAAAACATATAATTATATCCAGTCGCTTTTTGTTAAGTAAAGGCAGTGTTTCGTAAGATTATCGTGTTATTGTTAGGTATTTTTGCGCATATGTATAAACCGCGGTTGACTTGTATCGTATTACCGCGGGCGCAGTATATCGATGGGGAACTTACTTTAAAATGTTGGCACCTATTCGACATGATGGTTCGAACCGATCTGCAATTACATTTCAGAGTTCATTAGACGATAAGCATTTGAAATATGTATATCCACTTTGTGAAGTATCTGCGTTAAATATTGTGCAACCATCTTACTCCTTAAGATTTATTAATTACGTTAATATATTATAAAATGTATGTTATTTATTAACGTAATTAATAAATCATCAGTCTTGCATGATTATCTATGCAGACATTATCCGTCAAGAGGAAATTAATATATGTAATTAAAATTACTTTGGAAATTATTGCTTGAGCGAGTGCAATGTGAGTAACCTACTTGGTACGTCACCACTTTGGATGGTTATCGAAGTAATGTATAGTTTAGTGTACTGATAATAAGGCTTAGGTTATATAAATAATGTATATATCAGGATGAATTTATCAAGTGTCTAGCTCGTAACGATTTTTTGGGACACCATCACTGTAAGAACACGAGAATGGAAAGAAAACCATACCATTTTGCTTGACCTGCTACCAGCTTACTTGTTTAATAAAGCTGAGTAAAAGAGCAGTGACCGTTGGATACTCTTTGATATTGAGATGTAAGTAAATATTTAAGGGATGTCCGCATTGTGACAATGCAGATTTAAGACTTGTTTGCCATCTGTGTCTGTTTATTCAGTGCACACATATGAATGTATTCGCTGCACACATAATTGCCATGCTATGCGAGCTAAAAGTGAAAGCATTTATGTTGTTTAATTTTTATAAGAAGTATATATATACACATTTTTATGTACATTTATGCCGCAATATTTCTTTTTATTCAGTTATACTGGATTAATAACTATATATAATGTTATAAATAACATGCATGCAAAATTATTGACTTGTTGTATTTGAATTACTGTGAATACTTGTATACCTACTTCATAATTTGTATTTTATTAACTTATTATATATTGCATATTAATTTTATTGTCATGGTCAGCATCAATCAGGGCTGGCTTGTTTCTACATGTCTCATTCCAACCTATTATTTCAATATATATATATATATATATGTATATATAGTGTGACAAATTTATATGCATTGTAATTGTATAATCAAACATATTTTTAGCAATTTTAAGATCAAATATAGGTTTATATTTTCATGTACAACACTTAGTATATCACAAATTTGTTAATACAAATATTAATTATAACTGTTGCTGAATACAATTCATAATTAGATATAATATTTTGAGCGCGCCATTCTCACTATTGTTGGGTAGGTAATAAATAAAATATGATTATGATCCATGTTTTATTTCTCCTGCATCTCAAATTAATTACTTCAAAAAATCACTTATTACATACAATAATATAATTAATCTGTACAGTAAAATATTGTTAAGAAAAACCTGCACAACTATAGAATACAATATTCATTTAAATATCTGACTTATGGCATAGTATGCTTATGGTGCCAGTAAACAACCTTTACTAATACTTTTTGTCAAGGCCTGTTTTCAGGTGCTATTATTTCAATATTCTTGTCCATTTTATTAATAATACTTAACACTTATATTTAACTATCACCAATAAAAAGTAAAAAAAAAAACCATTATATTAAGTTTAAACTCATGCTGCAGTTGAAAATTTGATGTGTGGAGCACATAAAATTTTCAACTGCAGCATGAGTTTAAACTTAATATAATTGTATAGCTCAACTGATTTAAGATATATTTTAAGACTTAAACACTATAATCATCCCAAATATAAACAATGGAATGTAACAATAATGAAATTATCAATATGTAATACATTTTATAACTAAATAGTAATTCTGCTATTTTCGGATAAGACGAATACAACAAATGAAAGATCATATTAATTGTCCACCCATTCTCGAGTTATAAATGGTGTAAATAACCCAACTTTGTTTTAATAATTATCTATGAAGCCCACATATAGAAGTATATGTCCTGCCAGTGGCTCAAGTATTGCATGATTGGTGTACAGAGAAATGATGTCATTGGTACATTCTTTGAGATTGACATTAAAACATTTTCAATGACAGTTTTGGGGCATCCATTGTACATTGGACTCCTCAATAAGTACAACACAAGGCTTAAATTCCTGCGATTGACCTCCAATCTTTGATCAGATGATAGTTTATGCAAGTTCTTGTGGTACAAGTTCATACTTGTCAAGTCTAGGCTAAGAGCAATGAGCCACTGTTTCCAGGACTTTGTACCAAAGTATTTCATTGCAGCAAGGTGAATAATGGGCTTAAAAATATGCAACAATTCAGCAGAGTATAAGTCTTGTTCCTTTACATTTAAGCTGTGAGCCTCATTTTGCATTCTTAATGGCTGCCAGTCTCTGAATGCAACAGGGGGTGAGCCATCGACACACCTGACCACTCGGCCGGATCTCTGAAGTGTGAAATATGACACAGAACTGTTGCTTGCCTCAATTTTTTCCATGAGTTTCCTCCTTTGCAGAGCTGAGATGGGTGGGTGTGCAATTGGTAGCTCCTTGAACCTATAGAGTAGTATAAGAGCCGAAGAGCACTTGAATAGCTGGAGCACCACAGCTATTGTCCACTTCCCCCGAGAACCCCACTTATGCTTCACAGCTAGCTCAGCAAACACCTCACAATAGTGGATGATTGTCAACCACAGTTTAAGCTGGTATCGTAGTCCGTAGTACTGCCCTTCGGCACCATGAGCCTCCCGAATCAGCCGGTCATTGAAGAATGACAAGAGCTTGGATAATGAATACACTAGTTCAGAAACAATAGGCGACTTGTTGATCTTACCGGCGATGAAATATGACGACCACGTTGCTAACGTTTCCACTTCCGTCACAATATTCGGATTAGTGATTACCCACTTCTTGTATGCATCATACACTGTTTGCAAGTTCTTGTCCATTTTCGTAATTCGCGAAGTACTCACTATTTACTTAAAAACAAACTTCCCTTCTTATCAAGGCGGCACCTGTAATAATGATAATGGTGTATTAAACATTAGGCATTTCTGGGTTGATGAACAAGCAACTGTTCCTAAGGAGTATATACAATTTCTTACAATATTGTTCAAATTTAGGCTTAGTCTGTACCAAGACCAAGGGCCGCACCGATCATCCGATCAAAGGTCTGTCACACACATTGATTATTGATTACCGACAGATTGTCTTCGCCTCCAAAGATTTGTCATTACCACAGACCGGTGTTATAACCAACCGTAGTGATTCTTATACAATATAAAAGAATGTGGCAGATGAGCCAGGTAAACAAATTCACGGTCTGAAAAAACGCCGAAATTCACGGAGAAAATAATGAGCTGTTTCTTTTGGATTTAACTATTTTTACCAATGGCAACTGGCAAGAACGAATTCCTTTTTGGTAGCATATATCTTGCATCGTTATGTCTTTTTATTTTCTAAAATTATTAATATTGTTCCTTTCATGCTTTCCTACTGACAATTGAAGTAAAATATAGGATCACCAGCTGGGTCCGCTGGTGGAGAGACCCAGAAGTAGAACGATGGGCCAGATTTATATTATGATTTTTTTATACCACTAGGGGTGGCAAACAAGCATCTGGCCCACCCGATGGTAAGCGGCGGTTACCGCCGCCTATGGACGTTTACAATACCAGGGTCATTCCACAACCTGAGCGTTCGTGGTAAGAAACTCCATTGGAAACGCGCCAGAAGTGCGGTGGTAGAAGGTAGGCACTATGTCAAATTCGTTAATTCGTCTCCGTTATACAAGCGGTAGAACACACACAGTGATGCAAAGTCTCCCTTCAGGCTAAGTGGCTCCAATCCACTTTTGAGCATGGGGTCGTTGACATTCCTAGTGGCGCATTTCTGGACCGCGTCAAAAGGCCCTAGCTGGTATTTAGGGGCAGGTGACAGCAGTACTCCATATGAGGCCGAATTTGAGACTTATAAATTCGCAGTCGTTGCTTTGATGTGACATACTGCTTAGCTCTGTTGAGCACGACGATCTCTTTGGACGCCAGCTTAGGCCATATCTTCCAAATGACCACGGAACTGAACGTCGCTACCTAGAAGTCAACACCTAGGATCCCAATACCTCTCCGAGATGTTGAGGGCAGTGTTCTGCAATTGTGGAGCCATAGCGAATAGAGTTGAAAGCAGATGCAGAGAGCAGAAGAAGATGAAACAGAGTCGAGGACAGCACAGAGCATTGCAGGACGTCAGCATTCCATGATTTCCATGCTATCGGGGCATCTACCATTAACGACGGCTATTATGCATCTGCTGGACAGAAAGCTGGTGATAACTTGCATAACCCCCCTGGCAGCGCGTAAGATGGATGTTTCGAAAGAAAACCGCGACGCCAGACCCGATCGAAATAATCACCTTCACCACATCCAGACTTACAGCCAATGCCTCACCTTGACTCTCAACGGTGAGTGACCAATGGTGCGTGAGATATAGACCCTTTGATGTCTCAGGAGTATCGTGTTAATCACTCGTTCTCTAATTTTGGAGAGGAGGGAGGTGATGGCGATCGCCCTGTAATTTAAATGGTACAACGGAAATAAAGGACATACAATAATGAGATCCATTTCTGCTGTGTTCGTCGTGACAGATGTGAAATGTGACAGATGGCGAGTCTATCGCCTTTACTCAAGCACGACTATACACACGCCTTTGAATTGCTTCTCAGACGTATGAAGGTTTCCTCTCGATATTTTCCTTCACCGTAAAGCTTGTGGTGTGACTAATCACTGTACTTAAGTTGGAACCAATCTTAAACCACGGCTCTTATTAAGATAAAAGTAATCTATACACATTAAATGCTTTGTCCTGAATGACCAACATACGGATCAACACACAGCCTAAACCACTGATCGTAGAGACCTGAACCTTGGATTTTGTATTGTTTGTATGTCATGGACATCCGATAAGAAAGTATTTTCCGAAACTCTACCCTTAAGGGGGTAAAAAACAGGGGCAAAGTTTGTATGGGACACCGAGATTCCTTGGTCCAATCCACTTCAAATTTGCATAATCTTAAATTAATTAATTTTTCACTTTTCGATTTGTTAGTGTACAATAATATATTTGTCTTTTTGTTTCAATATAGATATAGATACTAGGTAGTAGTTTGTCTTAGAAGTTTATTTTATAAGTGTATTGTTGTTCGCAATTTTCTTACATTTATAAATTTTATTTTATAAGTATTCAAACATTTTAACTTAATAATTTAAATATTACTTAAAACAAAATTAATAACGTAGAGAAGCAATTAAAATTATATAACTATTTTCGATTTCTACGCTTGCAGTCGCGGGCAAAAGTGGACAAAGAGCTTTCTTGATTCCTCCATGCTTGGACTGGCAGCCTAATGCCTGGCGGCATTTCTGGCCTCAGACTCACAAGAATTCTCATTTTTCCAATGAGTCTCGTGTGCTGAAAATTGAGGATAGTAATGCTGGTAGAGCCGTACTCAAAATTGCCTTAGTCTATGCTTGGCATAATGTAAAACAAGAATTAGATTGAATGAGAAGAGAAGGAAAAAACAAACTAAATGTCAGTGACTGATTCGAGTAAGGATTCTTTTCTTGACTCATTTCTATACTCTTTGGTACATTTGCTCGCGCCGGTGCGTTCAGTTGAGTTGAGAGCGTTCGGTTTCGGGAAAGTTATTTATTAATTATTCTTCGAGGAGAATTTATTGGACCCTTACCTTTGAGGCCGTGTTTTGCAACGATATGGCTTTGAATATCAGATCAAAAGATGACACAGATGTCGATATTCGACCCAGAGATTGTTTTCGCGGATTTACTTCAACAGCAGTCGAAGATAAGAAGAGTATGTTTTGGAAGAGCGGTGTGGTGAATTGCTTCTCAACGGTGTACTCGCTGTTCGCTAGAGTTGAACTTAAGACAACCGAAGGTAGGTATTTATTTATTAATAATCTTGCATATAGGTTCGTCGAGCGTGGGCCTTGCTCTGCATCAGTCTCGAGACAGCCAATACGCGTTATTTTTCTCAGCTACTTACAAATAATCAATAATGTATTAAATGAAAAATATAAAACGATGTCTCCATCTTCTCCTTATCTCGTCTTTACTAGTGGGTTTATTTAAATATAATGTTAAGAAAGCTACATTTAAAATACTTTCATCCAACAGTAAAAACACTAAGAGTAGGAAATAATTTCAATTCAAATTGGCATTTGGATTTTTATGTAACAAAAACCCAAATAATATTTTTTTTATTACATATCTCCACCAGAACTTAAATATTAACCCTTTTTTCTATCTAAAGTTGTAAAGTTACATATTTTTCATACAAAAAATGTGGCAAGTCTGATGAAGCAGTAGGCAACTGAAGAATTTTCTACACACTATTCTAGAAAACCCCATGCCCCTCAAGAGTTCATAGGGGAGCAAAGCATGGGGTTGGCAAGCAAGGAACTATTTCTGCAGCAAGTTTTTGGCGATGGAACCTTGTGGAGCCTGGATGCCACATTATGACATGTTAATGAAATCATAACAAAAAATGACATTGGACCTATAAAGTGCCTGGTTGCTGGTGTTTGGACTTACCATTTTTTGTTTAAGTAACAATATTTCCTGACTCACAGCAAGTGTCAGTATTCAATGAATAGCTTAGATTTTTGTCAAAGATTCTCCCTCCTCCCACGTGACCACCAAACACGCACATAATACCACACAATAAACAAATTAAGTTGGGAAGTGATAGGTATTTGATATTTTTTGTGGGAGTTGTGTTATTGGAGTTATTTTATCTATAGTAATATTATAAAGCTGAAGAGTTTGTTTGTTTGAAAGCGCTAATCTCAGGAACTACTGGTTGGAATTGAAAAATTATTTTTGTGTTTGATAGTCCATTTCTCTAGGAAGGCTTTAGGCTATATAATATCACGGTACGACCAATAGGACGGGAAGAGATATTTCTTTTTGAGAGCTTCCGTTGCGTGCGGTGCGTAAACGGTTAAAGTTACACAAATATCATGTATGAGGGAATTGTTCATCTTTAAAAGTTCTAAAAAAAAGTCCGCGACAGCATATGTCTATCTTTTAAGATTGACTCACTATAACCTTTTTTATGACAATTAAGTCCGCGATGGGCTCTTAACAACTTAACCGATTTCAATCTAATTTGCACACCGTGTGCAGTTTGATCCAACTGAAAAGATGGGATAGCTTACATCACAATTGGACCCGATAGGTGGCGCTGCGATCGTGATTCAGGAAATTTTACTTTTTCACCCGGGCGAAGCTGGGCGGGACAGCTAGTATAATATATTCTCACAACTCCCCACAAGGGTCCCTGAAGGGTTGACAGAAGTGTATAAGTAGTACCCACACACCCACTTTCCGCCAACGATTAGAGTTCTGCCAGTTATTTTATCCGAACAAATTTTCAGCTTTATATATAGTATGTATGTATATGTCAATAAATATGTCCCTTTAGCTCTAGAATAATGATGGCTATAGAATGTCATAGTATGGCTCCTGTTAGGAGGTTTGACAATGATTGCCTTGTCAATTGTGAGGGAAATGGCGGAAATTTGTTTGTATGAATTGGCAAATCTCAGGCAGTACTATTGTGTTGCAAAAATATATCTGGCAAAGGACAACGTCATATGGATGGGCTTCATTAACAGAGTTAAGGCATTTCGGGATATATACTAATGAATCTTCACATTCTCCCATATATTGTTTGACATGATGCCTACTTCTACCTTCTGCCACTGCACCACTCGCCATCGACGGGGAACTCATCCCCATACCATGGAACCACAAAGGTCTCGTAATGCACAGTTCCCAAAGTTTCCTTCCATGAACGCTCAGGCTGTGAAATAAGCTCTCCGTTGAGGTTTTCCCTGGAGAGTATATTGAGTTGTTCAAGAAGGGTATGAAAAGATTCCTGCAGGGTCGGCAACGCGCGAGCGATACCCCTGCTGTTGCAAGCGTCCGTAGGCGGCGGTAACCGCTTACCGTCAGGCGGACCGCATGCTTGTTTACCACCCGACTGGCATCAATAAAAACTTATGTATATATGTCGTTCTTTTTACCAAAGATACTGAGAGGTTCACGTTTGAATACTTTATTAGAAATGTCGAAACTGACCTAAGTAAGCTTTTCAATACATTCTGTATAGAATACCTTGTAAATTTTGTAATATGACTTTTTTTACATGGCATTTAAAACTTCTTTTTCCTTGTATGCTGCCATACTATCAAAACAATATGAATGCCCCTTAACACGTCAAATATCTGCTCAATATTTGTAATCTTTACATGGAGGCATGGCAGATATGTCATTAAGGATTAATTTACGATCATTAAATTTATTTTTATTATTATATCCTCACGCCTTCCCACAAGGGTCCCCGAAGGGGTAGGCAGAGGTGTATAGGTAATACCCACACTTTAACTTTTTGACCTAATTAAACATAGCAAAACATCCTTGGCTCGGTAAAATGCCAGGGTCGTGAGTACTGCACCATGAATTAGGTCACTAGGACGTCCTAGGTGGCCGGCTGGGCGGAAACGAGCAGGCTATGTTCAATATCCAGGCATAAATATATCAATCATCAATACAAATAATAAAAATGTAACGGATCGCTGTCTGTACATGGAAGATATTTAAGAAAGAATATTATTGGGACCTTTATCAACGCAAATAGTACCCAAAACAATGAATTTTAGAATTTTGTCTGTTCTGATTTTTATCTGTTTGTCCGATTCCGATTTAGATGTGGTTATCACTAAGCTTTAATTTATTTACAATAACAACAATTAATAATATTTACAAAGAACAGTTGAAACTAACTACTTACAGATAAAATATTTGTCCCAAATCGGTATCCCGAGGCAACGTGCCAAGAAGACTAGCAGCATTGCCACGCTGGATAGCAATGCTGATTCTCTGAGCGAGATAAGTTCCTGCCCGCCTGTCACGAGAGGCCTCGACTAGACGGCGCGAGACCTCTTTAAAAAGATGGTGAGCCTCAGGACCCCAAGGCCCCAGAGTTTCAACCGCAAATGCAGCAAATATGTAACCTGACCCGAGACAGGCATACTTGCGGCGCTTGAGGCACTCCTGCTGAGCAGCAGCGGCGCCGGCCGCCATCGATGTGTCAGGAAGACGGGAAGGAGCCAGTGTATCGACACACGTAGCGCCCCACACTAAGGGCCGACCCATCCTCCATGGCATCAGAGACATACCGTCTGGCCTCCGGCCATCGCCGCGAGCGAGACCGACTGGTTCCAGCACAGCAGGCACGCCAGCGCTGACCAGAGCCCGGCGTATCAAGTCATTTATGGAGGAATGACGTGATATCCGGCCGGCACTGCTGATGCAGGATAGACCATGGTGTCCGGAGTCATTGACAATATCCCCGCAGTGACACCGATGTGGGACAATACATTTAGCGCCTAAACGTAGGCTCGCACACAATCTGAAGGTTGCATCATCTAACAGCGTACCGATATTAAAAGAGGGCAATGCATGAAGCCAGAGTCCGGACTCCCATCTAGCGATTGCCAGGAGACGGGATCTATCAGCAGAGTTGAATGCACTATCGAGAAGTGCATTATAGGCCAACCTATTGATAGGCTCATCCCATTGTTTTTGTATGTGCGGACTAAGGGGATCGTCTGTGTTTGGGCATGCCATAATCCAGGCATCTCTGGCCTCAGCCAAGTGCGAAACCTCACAGCCACTAAGTGACGTAATAAGAATATT
The DNA here is from genome assembly GCA_945859725.1 of Drepana falcataria. Taxonomy (NCBI): domain Eukaryota; kingdom Metazoa; phylum Arthropoda; class Insecta; order Lepidoptera; family Drepanidae; genus Drepana; species Drepana falcataria. The sequence continues at coordinate 10,712,779 of OX243921.1, forward strand.
TCCTATGAGGTCATGCACACCATGTACTGAAGCCAGAAAAGCCGGTAAAGCCACATCGGAAATTTTGCGTATTCCCAGACCTCCAAACCTAATAGGAAGGGAGGCCTGAGACCACGAGCGGTCGTCAAAACATATATTTAAAACTGATGAGAGGGTAGACCTAATTGTGTCATCTAAACTGTGTAAAATTTTACGGTCTTTCCACATATGGCTACTACGTAAAACGTAGGTAAATTAGGGTACAAATAGACAGTGCCTAATAATGAAATAAGCCATGTGGCTCTTAATTTTGACTAAGTGGTCTGATGATTTTTGGAAATTTTTAATTGGGTCGTCCGCAAATGAGGGGAAAGCCTTGTCGAAGATAGGAGATTCTAAAAGGTGAAGTGAATTTTTGTCTAAAATATTTATATTTGGAGCCAGGGAGTTAAATTTTTAAATAGTGGAACGTTCAATCTCCGAAGTGAGATCGGAGATAAAAAGGTCGCACTTTGAAAAATTTAATTCAAGTCCAATTGACTTGAATTCGGAAATAATCAATTGGAGGTCTGACAGTACCGAATTCACGTCACCGCCCAGGGTCCCATCGTCCAAATACCAAATATTGAATTTAGAATTTAGTTTTAAAATTATAGGGTGTATCGCAAGGCTAAATATGGCCGGCCCAAGAGGGTCACCCTGCTCACAACCTACAGATGAGTTAATGAGATTGTCCTGATACATCAATTTAGTCGGAGAGCTGTAGCATTGCCACATAAAATTAAAAGCTGAAGGGATTTTTTGTTTCACCTGTGTACAAAAAGGTACCCCTATCTACACTGTTGAAAGCGTTTTTAACATCCACCTTCAACACTACCTCAGCTCCTCGGTTATACAGAAGAGTTCTAAGAGAGTGAACAGCAGCCTCGCAACCACCCTTCGAACCAAAACCCAACTGCTTAGGCCGGAAATAGGTGGCCAGATCAAGAACCGCAGACTTGCAGCATAATTTAGCTGCGAGTCTGCGGTACGTCGTACCGACGGCAATTGGTCTAATACCACCATCCTTCTTAGCCAAAGCACATAGGTTGGCTCCATACAGCACATCAAGGACGTCCCCGGGGACCTTACCTGACAACATTAAGTGGATCAGGTCTGTCAAGGCCTTCAACAGTGCCTCGGAGGACTCGCCTGGTGTTCCAACAAGCAAGTCCTTTAAGTGTTGTGGCGACAGACCATCTAAACCACCGGCCGAGCCACTGCGGAAGGACAAAACAGCGTCAAGAACGTCTCCAGATGATACTTGGAGTGAAACGTCGGATGGCTGGGGCGAGTCAGGGAGGTTGGAGGTGAAAGCTGGCAGCGGGTGCTTACTGCGCAACGCATCCAACGTGTCCGCATCATTTGCAGCTAGTGTATCGTTAGAAAAAAGAAGGCGCGCTGCACCCTTTACGTCGCCATCACTTAATTTAGACTCTACATGTCGATACTTATTGTCACTCATCTCAATTTTTTTGTAATTTAGAACGGCTGGGTCAAGAGGATTTCGACAATTCATCTTTATATTTGAGGTGAGGGATGATGATGATGATGAAGTATTTTTCACGACATGTAGTACTGAATATGGAAAAATCAGCAGCTGTTCCCAAGCAAGCGTTGTATTGTCTGAAACCGTATCTCGAATTAATTTACATAAAACATTTGTAACCGAAACGCGAGCCGCTCGGGGGATACGTTTAATAAGCGGAACAGAATTTTTAAGGCGACTCAGCTTATCACAAAACAGTGTATTAGTAATTTGGGAAGGCGTTCTGATGCTTGAGGGTGCAACGTGGCTTTTGTGTGCCTTACCAAGATGTATCCTCAAGCCTCTCTGGCCTTTGAAATAACGCACTTGGGCACACTGGGGGCATTGTACTAAATTATTTGTCGAAACGGAATTTGGCACAACACTACTTTGTACGCCATGGTCGATGCAAGATCCAGACATTCACTTATATTAGTCACAAGAACTTATACTACACAAAAAAAAACTAGTCTCTTATGAAGGGCTCGTTGGCCGGTGCGTTGAGGGAGAAGCCGCAGCCCCCGCGATGCTGGCCCGCAGGAGCAGCAACTACGGCGACGCGGTGGTGACCCCCTCAAGCAGCCGCAGAGCACCTGAAACAAATTTAAATCAATTAAATTACGAGAATTTTTCATTTGACGTGTGACAAACCCGATGACAGCCGTCACGTCACTTATCACTACTATATTGTGGTAAGCTTCACTTAAAATAATTTAAAAAAAACATCTATATAGAAAGGATATGTGAAGTAAGATTGACGATACATATATATGCGAAAGTGAGTGGAAGAAGAGTTAGAAGAAGATCACATTCCGACTACTTATTTAGATCAGTCAGTCGGACAATCAAGGGTGAGAACGTCAAGAGTACTCGAAACCAAAGCGAGCATCTCTGGATGTATAAAAATACTTGACTCCAAAGTTTATTTGCGACATTGATAACGTGAGAAGATAGCTCCAGTGAACTTCAGAACATATTCAGATGACATTTGACATTTAGAATCAGGTAGGTTAGCCATATATTTATCTTAATATATATAAATTACGTGTCACGTTGTTTGTCCGCGATGGGCTCCTAAACTACTTAACAGATTTCAATAAAATTTGCACACCGTGTGCAGTTTGATCCAACTTAAAAGATCATCAGACCATCGGGTTCGATTGTGATGTAAGCTACATCACAATCGAACCCGATGGTTGGCGCTGCGATCGCGTTTCAGGAAGTTTAACTTTTTCAATATCAATGGCAATTAATATTAAGTTTATTTACATGCATAGAGCCGTGGTGGCCGAGTGGTTCCACCTGCAATACAGAGATTGCACGTTCCCGAAACCCGATTGTACCAATGAGTTTTCCTGAACTTAAGTGAGTGAGTAAGTCACACCACGAGCTTTACTGTGAAGGTAAACAATGGAGGGAAACTTGCATGCATGTTTAAGAAGAAATAGAAATGCGTATGTTTCAGGCACTTAAAATACGGGGATAATTTTCGGACGGAGCCATTTTTATAGGAGCACAAAGAATGGGCTATAAAATCGATCCCCCGTTAAAAAAAGTTCATTTTTAAATCTAACTGCGGTAAATATTTAGTACGCGTGGTTTACCGACGAAGCGTAATGTAATACCCAAAAGTAATAGTGCGCGCAAAAATAAGCCGTAAATGTTAATATAGTAAACACGTTTTCCATCACCTTGACACGTGCGCCCCGCATGCGGGGCGAGGGCGGGAAGGTTAGGCCTTTGCAGCAGCCGGTCTCTTCAATAATGACCGTGACCTAATTGCGTCAGAGAGTGCCGCTCTTATCGTGCGTTTGACCCGGTCTCACGAGTAGTGTGTGCGAAACTCATAATGCCGTCTAATGATTCCCATGCCGAAAGGTATGAGATACGATGTTGCCTTCTGAGCTTTACGCGTGTACTTTTGTACAATAGTCGAAAATAACACTTTCGGGCATTAAATTATCCTGAGATATTATTAAAACTTGGTATTAATTGTTTTAAGGTGGGAACAAGTTCAACACACAAGTGGCAGGCGGGTAGATTTCTGAAGTAAAGAGATAAATTACCACCACAATAGCAAAACTGTATATATAATTTGGGCCAGTACTTTGATTAGCAAAAATGAAAAAAAAATCACACAAATCTCCTAGTATTCTTAGCCTTTCTTCACTCATCCCTTCTATATATCCAAAACAACGTGAATACCTTTACAATCACATCCTTCTTCACGCCAGTATAGATATATAGGTATATACATGTATATACGTGAGCATAGTACTTCCGTTTAAATTTATTGCACCGTTTCTCGACTGAAGTCTGCACTTGTAAAATAGTTTCCCCCATGATCATGACAAAAGGTCCTTTGACAAATGTTCAGTACAGGCAAAGCGAGAATTTCAGGAGAATATTGCTTTGTCTCAAGTACAACCGTTCGGATGCACCATAAAGTTTCATACAGTTTTACGTACGTACGTAGTTTCGCAGCCTTCTGAACATTCTCACAAGTTTGAGAAATTCTGTTCTATAGTCGAATTAATGTACACATATTTGAATGACACGGGAGATTCAGGAATCCTGCTCAAAGGAATTTTCGTACTTTGAAACACCTCTTTCTTTAGCCACATATGGTGAAAAGCGCCTACCTCAGCGTAAATATACTTTCAACACAAGTTTCTTGTGGTCTAATGATTCTAATACGTTCTCTTCTCGAGATTACTTAGTAACGCGGTTCGTTGAAAATTGAGCTCACGCAAATTGAAAGGTATATATCCATATATATATATCCTCGCGCCTTCCCCAGAGGTGTACCCACACGCCCACTATCCGCCAGAGATACATTTTAGGTGCTAACGTAACAGATGTCGAGTAAGTCGTCGTTACTCAAGCACGCGCCTTTGAATTTCTTTAAAAACGTATATTACAGTATCGTATCGTAGACTACTGCGCCATCAGTGCTTTTGTCTGAGAATGATTAATTTAGGAATAGATTAAGAAGACGGAGAACTAACAAAGGATACTAATTCTGCCAAAGTACAACAAACTAGACGGAAAACTAGTATTTCTCCAGCCATCAATTTGAGTTTATTGATATATTTTTAGTGGCTTTAAACAATTAAATCAAATCAAATCTTATGCGGTTGAAACCGCGGGCGATGGCTGTTGCATAACTTGTTGTGTTGCGCAGCGCACTTAAAGGAAGTTCTCAAAAGAAATAAATGTTCCCCGTTTTCACAACATTTTCACTGACGCTTCGCTTCTTAGGTCACAGCGTGATGATAGTCTTATAACCTTCATAGTTAAACGGGCTTCATAGTTAAATCATAAGATTTTTTCAATCCAAACCTCGTTCAACCAAACAAACGAACAGAGTCTTCAGCTTTATAATTTGCATACATATATGCACACTAATTTAAATCACTGCATGCTTCTAGACCAAATTACTGTAAAGCCAATATAGTACGAGATCCCGCTGCGGGATTGGTGTGCTCATCGACATTTTGTTTAAAACCAAATTTTTATGTTTATTTATAATTAAGAGAATATATATTTACTAGGGTGCCTATCAAAATTTGGCCGCCATTATTTTTAATTAAATTATTTTTAATTGATTTTTGGTAAAAAATTTCGTTTATTTATTTTTTAAATAAAATAACGTCTACATCACGGTAATTAATATGAAGATTCTAAAAAATCACGGTTGCCGTTGCGCACCTGGCCGCACCTCTTTGCAGCCAGGTGTAAACAGGTATGATTTCGATAAATTTATACGTTTATAACCTATTTTCATTAATTATATGTCAAATTGAAGCTAATTTTTTTCATTTAATTATCATATAAAGTTGCTTAATTAAATCTGGCCGCAAATAAGGGTTACTGGCTGTTAAAGATAATAAATATTTAAGGTAGAGTGAAAGAGAGTTAGCGCGTAACATCATATGTCAGACGAGGACAGCGATTGCCGGCTGTGCGACGCTTTTAAGCCATTGCGCATGCGTCGAATAGGGATGGGTTAATACCGATATTTCTCAATATTAGGTAATACTAATATATTCGTCTGGTAATATTATAATATTTTAACTAATATATTAGGATTAGTGATGTGTCAAATGTCACTATTTGTGACATTTGAGTGAATCCGAAGTATTACGAATATTATAATCCGATATATTTTGGATGGTCACTAGAGAGATAAGGTGACTAAGAAATATTAGCATATATCATAAATGGCCACATTCTCATACATGAATACGTCAAATATTAGTAATCTCTAACTAATATTAGTTGAGAGAGAAATATTCGAAAACTGTTCGTCTCGCTTGAATGCGATGTCACTCGAATTTGCACCTTAAAACTACAGTGATAGGATCTCAGCGTCGTTACGATATCACTGCTTACAGTGCGAAGGCGATGAGAGCGGGTAATACGTTCGGGATCACTCCGGCCGAGTTGATTCGAGTGAATCCGAAGTATTACGAATATTATAATCCGATATATTTTGGATGGTCACTAGAGATATTAGTTGACTGAGAAATATTAGCATATCATAGATGGCCATATTCTAATACATGAATACGTCAAATATTAGTGATATCTTAACTAATACTAATATATCAGCAACACCACTAGCGTCGAATGTTAGTGTTCTCAACTGAACAGATGCAGCAGTGTTGCCAACAATAATTTTGAGATTCCGCCGACTTTAGTACGAAATTCCGTTAAAAATCCGTTAAATCTCGTATTTTTCTCGTCAGTAAAATCCGTCAAAATACCTAATGTAAAATGGTACAATTTTTTAATTTGTCATTTTGAAAAAAATTACATATTTTTTGGAGTATTTATTATAAGTCGTCTCTATTACTCCCCGGTGGTTGAGAAGACTAACGTTCGACGCATGCGCAATGGCTTAAAAGCGTCGCACAGCCGGCAATCGCTGTCCTCGTCTGACAAATGATGTTACGCGCTAACTCTCTTTCACTCTACCTTAAATATTTATTATCTTTAACAGCCAGTAACCCTTATTTGCGGCCAGATTTAATTAAGCAACTTTATATGATAATTATTAGAAAAAAATTTGCTTCAATTTGACATATAATTAATGAAAATAGGTTATAAACGTATACATTTATCGAAATCATACCTGTTTACACCTGGCTGCAAAGAGGTGCGGCCAGGTGCGCAACGGCAACCGTGATTTTTTAGAATCTTCATATTAATTACCGTGATGTAGACGTTATTTTATTTAAAAAATAAATAAACGAAATTTTTTACCAAAAATCAATTAAAAATAATTTAATTAAAAATAATGGCGGCCAAATTTTGATAGGCACCCTAGTAAATATATATTCTCTTAATTATAAATAAACATAAAAATTTGGTTTTGAACAAAAAGTCGATGAGCACACCAATCCCGCAGCGGGATCTTAGACTAATACCTCCGCGAGCTGCGGAAATCGATGCTGCCTCCACAAATAGAGCGAATTGGTTCGGAGTAAGGCTGCCTTAAAATAGGCCATACTAATGTTCTAGTTTGGAAGGTATTATAAGGAATTAAGATCCAATTTGCAGCGCATATAGTTTGTTTATGATTCGAATTGTGACGTTCAATCGTATAATCAGTAATCACAATGCCAGAAATAACTTGTTTGTGTCTGTAGGCAAACTGAAATAAGGTTAACATTATTATTTGCATAGTCTTACTGAATGTCAAAAATAATCGTAATGATGATAAGAATGTCAGTCTAATCTCCTTGATTACGTTGATAATTAAGTTTTTTTTATGAAGTAGGTATGGTCGAATTTCGACCACCATAACTGTAATGTATTTATATAAAATACCTCCTTTTTTGAAGCCGGTTAATAAAGTAAGCTTGAAGGATAGACACGTGTATTCTACCGAGTGCCACGTGTGCCTTTAGAGATGGTCGATTGCTGTGTAGGTGTCGTACCTTCGCCCTATTATAGATAAAATGCTTCAGTGACTTCCTCCGCATAAATGTAGGAGTAATAATATTTCATTCGGTGTATTTGCTTATTTGGTTATTTATGGTATTTCTTTGGTTCAGTTTTCCTGAACTTAAATAATAATATAATATAATATATCCTCACGCCTTCCCACAAGGGTCCCCGAAGGGGTAGGCAGAGGTGTCTAGGTAATACCCACACACCCACTTTCCGCCAGAGGTACATTAGGTGCCAACGTGACAGATGGCGAGTCCATCGCCGTTACTCAAGCACGACTATACATACGCCTTTGAATTTCTTCTCAGACGTATGCAGGTTTCCTCTTGATGTTTTCCTTTACCGTAAAGGTCGTGGTGTGACTAATCACTGTACTTAAGTTCAGAAAAACTCATTGGTACAGTCGGGATTCGAACTTGCGACCTTTGCGTCGCAGGCAACTGCTCGAAGCACTCGGCCACCACGGCTTTCCTGTACTTAAGTACAGTGATTAGTCACACCACGAGCTTTACGGTGAAGGAAAACATCGAGAGGAAACCTGCATACGTCTGAGAAGAAATTCAAAAGCGTATGTATAGTCGTGCATCTGTTACGTTTGCACCTAACATATATATCTCCTACCCCTTCCTAAGGCACAAATAACTATCAAAAACGCTAGTCAATATTTTTAACCGAACGAAGTATAGCGGGATATCTTGCATATACACACAAACACATATATATATATACTAGCTGTCCCGCCCAGCTTCGCTCGGGTGAGCCAAGAAATTAAAATTTGTATACAATAAGAGTGGCATACAAGCATACGGCACACCTGATGGGAAACGGTTACCGTAGCCTATTTACGCTCACGATACCGAAGTATCACTCTGTGTTCGGTTAGTTATACTAGGTAGTTATACTGTGTTGGCAACATAATAGGTCTAATCCGTCGGTTGCCAAAACAATATAACAATCCTTCTCCCCTCCCCAAGGAGCTCATTACTAGGAACCTTATTCACTTATTCTACCTAAAATTTCCTGAAACACGTAGTGCCACCTATCGGGTCCAATTGTGATGTAAGCTATCCTACCTTTCAAGTTGGATCAAACTGCGCACGGTGTGCAAATTTGATTGAAATCGTAAATTTTGTATTTTAGGTGTCCATCGCGGACAAACAACGTGACGCGTAATTAATATATATTAGGATATCTATATCTATATAACTACAAGCTACCTATATGTACTACATGTACTACAACGGACTTCCGAACTATATGTACTACAAGCTACATATATGTAGCATGTGTGTTGAAGCTGGGCGAGACATATAGCAAGGGTCCGCGAAGGGGTAGGCTGGTACGTCGCGGTGGGCCTTGAATATTCCTTAATTTGTGTTTATTTGTTTCAGATGACGATTGGGAGGTACCGTTCGAGTTGATTACCGATATGGTTTACTTGGGCTCCGGGGCACAAGGCGTCGTCTTCCGCGGCAGCATTCGTGGCGAGATGGTGGCTGTAAAGAAACTTCGCGACAAGACCGAGACGGATATCAAACATCTCAAGAAGTTGAACCACGAGAATATAGGTAAGTTGCGAAGAGTTCATATTCCATACATTACATACAGACTTTTTTGTGCTATAGTATATCTCCATCTTCTCTCGCGTAAATGAAATACTTTTTTTTAACTGGATATTCTGCATGTGTTGTATATTTTAAGGAAACGAGTTTTATTAGAATTATTACATTCCATGAAAACCGTAGGTGAGGCTCACTGCCATCGATCAGCGAGTCATCCCCTGAACGATGTATCGAAGCTTCTAGTGCTGCTATCAATCACTCTTCTGCTCTGATTTAATTTCTTTCTTTCTTTAAGGCTGTCTTTTATTATATAAAAACTAGCTGCGGTTTGGTGAAAAAAAAACCTGATGTACGATCGCAGCACCACCTATCAGGCCCAATTGTGAAACTAAACCATTCTCGAATCCACTTCCGGTGGACACAGAACATTTCATTAAAATCGGTAAAAGGGCTGCCTTTTGGAGGAGTTCAGTGACAAACACGCACAGAAGAAATATACATATATAAAGACTATAAATAAATAAATCATAACATATCCTATAGGTTAACCCAGCTAATGGTATATCTACTCAGTTGTGTTCAGCAATTTGAATTCAGCGTTGAATACAAAACCCTTTCAAACTTATACATTTATAATAACACTAGCGGCCTGTCCCGGCTTCGCATGGGTAGACAATTATTTTTAAAATTAAAATTAAGTATTAAATATACTTTTTTTCTCTTGCAATTATAGTAGCCTATATTAATCAGTGACAATGTAGCATTCCAATGGTGAAATAATTTTTTTAAATCGGTCCAGTACTTTTTGACCCAATTCCTTACAAACATACTTACATACAAATCTTTCCTCTTTATAATATTAGTATAGATAACGAGGATTATTCATAGGTACTGGCCGATTGATTAGTTTTAAAATACTCACAGTTTAAACTAATTGGTAACGGCGGATGCTTAATAAAGGCTCGCAATTATTTTGAATCTTGTGATGTATTTGTCAGTTAGGAATGCGGTATTGCGAGCTTTTGCTTAGAATTTTACCTCTGTTATTATTTTATACAATAATGTTGATAGGTACGACAACTAGTGTAATAAGTTAAAATAAAAGCGAGCGCTATGGAATGACGCTTGGGATTTATACGCTATTAAATTACTTTTAAAAAAAGGCCAGGTCAAGAGTACCCTAAACCGAAGAGCATGTATGAAGAGAATAATGAAAGTGGACGAAGCGAAAGAAGTATGTAAGGATCGTAGCAAGTGGAAAGAAGTGGTCTCTGCTTACCCCTACGGGAAAGAGGCGTGATTATATGTATGTATGTATGTATGTAAATTACTTTTTATTACTTTAATTAAATTAATTTCCTATACGTATAACTATGTCGATTGCTGTGAATGTAGCCATCGTTAGGATGGCCTTTACATAAACAGTTGCGGAGGATTTGGGACGAGAAAACAGTGTCGATAAAGCTGTCTCGTGGCGCACAAGTTAGCACTACACCATATAATTGACACGCCACGATTCATTCGACACGTAGTTACGTCGAGTTAATTGATGGGTTTGCACGAATGAAACGGCCGAGTTTTCTCTTCATTTAATTAGATTTTCTTAATTTGTTTTCATACCAAGAATACTTTGAGTGAATTATACTTTGAGGTAAAGAGAGATGTTCAGGAGAGTGTTCCGGAATTGTAGAGTATATTAGTAAACGGAGTTTTCTTTGCGATGATCGCGTACACTCGCGTCTTCGTCTTCGTCGTCACAGAGACGGCAAAAGACTCGCCATTGGCCACGTTGGCACCTAAAATATATCTGGCGGGAAGTGGGTGTACCTACACATCTCCGCCTACCCCTTCGGAGACCCTTGTGCGAAGGCGTGAGTTTATATTATATTATTATTATTAGTAATGTTTTTATTTCTTTATTTATTATTATGTTGTCTTATTTAACGCTGGACAAACCCCCATTGCACGAAAAAATTCGTTTGTCGCGTAATATGAATGGTCCAGACATCTTCGGGACCTCGGAAAACTTATAGACAACAGATACCGTGAACGCTAACAGAAAATAATTTTGCCTAGAGCCACTTTCACGCCATGGGTTTTGTATCGCAATCACTAGCGAGTTCACTTACATACATACGTAGAAGTTCTAGTTATTTAGGCCATGACGTGACACTATTTCGTCGTCTTGTAAACAAAGGGGCAGTGAGTCACATCGTCGACCTTTTGACCTTCAATATTTGTCACTTTTTTTGTTAATTACCACGAATATGATCGATTTTGAGAGTCTCGCCGTCTGTCAAGTACTAGAAACCGACGGTCATGTATGAAGAGAGAAGACTGATAAAATGTGGACGAAGTGAAAGACTTATGTAAGTCTAGAGAGAACTGGCGCTCTATACTCTCTGCCTATCCCGTTAGGGACACGGCATGATGATATTATGTCTGTATAACATATATACATATCATCATGCCGAGTCCCTCACGGGGTAAGGAAAGGAAGGAAAGGAAGAGCCAGGCGCTCTACTCTAGTCGTACAGATTTCTTTCGCACTATATATGTATGTGTACTCAGTTATTATTATCTATACTAATATTATAAAGAGGAAAGATTTGTATTTAAGTATGTTTGTAAAGAATTTGCTCAAAAAGTACTTGACCGATTTTAAAAATTCTTTCACCATTTGAATGCTACACTGATTGATATAGGCTATTTTAATTGCAAGAAAAAAAAAATATGCCAAAATGTTTAAAAATATTAATGTCCACCCGTGCCAAGCCGGGACGGGCCGCTTGTTGGTTTACCTTGTGGTATAGTATATAGTTTTTTGTATAAAAGAAAATATGTCACTCAGAGTGAATGTAGCTTTCCAATGGTGAAAGAATTTTTCATTGGTCCTATTTTGTTTCGGAGCCTATTCAATACAAACATATTTACATACAAATCTTTCCTCTTTATAATATTAGTATAGAATAGATATCATGAATTATTTCTTTAAGTTAACGATGCCCTTGTGGAGAGCTGTGATTATAACTTCGTTGGATAAGATCCACTGGGATGTTGGGAGCTGCGTGTCCTCGTACGTGTATTGTCACGGTCGCAGTCTGCCATTGAAATGATTTTTGTTATTCCACACGGGTGGCAAACAAGCATACTTAATTTAATACAAGAGGATGAGATAGGAGTGTGTTGTCACAATATTTGATACGGTTTATTTGTTCTATATACAGAGTTGGTTAAGTCCAGCTAATCCCTAATCCTCCCCCTCCCCAAGGAGCTCATTACTGGAAACGTTACTCATCGCGAAGATCACAACAGAAAAAAAAAATATTTGGCTATGATCTTCTATAAGGTGGAGGGTCCTGACTCAGTCGGGCAGCTCCAAATTCGAACGGGAAACCCGTTATGGCCTACCTCTCTTGAGTACATGTCGTGATAATGCCGTCATTAATCACGAGTGCGAAAGTAAGCTTTATAGGCGTCTCTTAAGCATTCCTTAATTGTGGTTCCAATAACAAGCCATGATAAGGCCCGTTGCCCGTTGCTATTGCTATTTATTGGAGTATCGTACCGATATATTTTATGTCATGTAAACGTTTCAATGGATATTCATCAAGCTCGGTCCTTTGATGTTTGGATTGGACTATAGTCAAAGACATCAAAGCACCGGGCTGTATAAACTCTGTGTATCTGTCAGATGCCTGTAAATTGGTGCATATTGCATGCTCTGATTGAAGGGCGAGTGATTAGGTAGGTATTATATTTATACTAGCTGTCCCGCCCAGCTTCGCCCGTGTGAAAAAGTTAAACTTCTGCTGCGAGATTGATGGCAGACCCAGACCACCCCAACGCCCTAATCACGGTCGTCGAAGTCCGGAAAGTGATCAAGGATCTGCACCCCAGGAAAGCCCCAGGTCCAGACGGGATCGCTAACAGAGTTACCTATAAGGTCCAATTGTGATGTGAGCTATCCTATTTTTCAAGTTGGATCAAACTGCACACGGTGTGTAAATTTGATCGAAATCAGTTGAGTAGTTTAGGAGTCCATCGCGGACAAACAACATGACGCGTCATTTATATATATGTATTAAGATTTATTAATACGGTCTGCCGGGCTAGTTCTCATAAGGCGTATATGTGCGATTAATCCATATATTTACCGGGCTACGGCTTCTGTCACAGTTTATCGAAATTTTTGCGTATACTTTTGTTCACATTATATTTTTAATTGTTAAAATTCACACATGTTAATATGTTTCTACTTGTTACTACTACATTCTACTCATTAAGTTCTGGTTATTTTTTGCTCAAACGGAAAGTACCAAGTTCTTATATGCATGAGTTCGCAATACAATATTGTTTTTCACTGACCAGTTCTGTATCTTCAAATGTTTCCATGATGATTCAGTTATAATTGATCAATATATCCGTTACATAATTACCGTTACCTTACCTAATGTAACGGTAACGGCAGTAATAATTTCTTTGGGACAATTCCACACAAATTGTCATAGTCCCAAATTAAGCAAAGCTTGTGTTATGGTAGCTAGATAACGATATATTTACTTATATAGATAGATACATAAGGACATCTTAGACTAAAGTACCTACAAATAATCGTGTTCATCACACAAATATATGCCCTCAGCGGGATCGAATCCGCGAACTCAAGTTTCACAGTCAGGAGCTCTAATCACTAGACCAGTAAAGTAAAAGTTCTAACTATAAATATATATGCAATCACTTCGCCGATCCCTTGGGTACTACAATATTAATTATACCTACTAATAGACCTTGAGTCTCTCTAACGATTGATGAAAACCGCATTAAAATCTGCTGGATAGTCTTAACGATCTAAGCGCAAGGACGGCGGGGAGTTTTGTTTTATACTAGTAGAGATTAAGGGATTACAAACACTTTCGAACTCATTCCGATCACGATACGCTGTATCCAATGCATTTGTATCGTAGCAGGTATCATTGCCCCGATGGCAACTATACTGAAAATGTTGCTGAAAGGAGAGTCCGTCTCTCCTTTGATTTACATTCCCGATTTTCCCTCAGCTTAGGAAATCTCATTAGTCGATAAACGAGAGTTTGAAACCTACAACATTGACTTAGCATCCATATATATATGCATAGGTATATTGTGTCCATAAATGTATATTTTGTAATGCCAGCAAAACCTATGGCACTTGAAATACCAAGGATAACCGGCCGTAGCCGCCTACCATCAGGCGGACCGCATGCTTGTTTACTACCCGTGTGTTATAAAAAAAATATTACTCTTCGCTTGTAGTATATTAAAATCCAAAAAGTTAAAACGGAATTGTGTAAGAGATTGCATGGAACGTGTCAGAAAATCATCCTACATTTCAAAAACTATAAACCGTACCTACACTCAGTCTTGTATAAAGAAGAAACATTACAAAATCTTAATATATATCAATTACGCGTCACGTTGTATGTCCGCGATGGACTCCTAAAATACTTAACCTATGTTCATAAAATTTGCACACTGTGTGCAGTTTGATCCAACTTGAAAGATAGGATAGCTTACATATCAATTTATAGTCGCAATATTATTGTATTGCAAATTATTTGTCTATTATTTGACAACCTCAGTCGTCCTCAGGCGATGGAGTGAATTCTACATAGATATGTATGATGATGATGCCGCTGATCTACTCATAGAGCTGCCTCCAACAGAATCTGTCGAGGATCCTATAGCGGATAAAATAAGTATGGGAGAGATTGTAAGAGCGATAAGAAGTCTGAAATGTGGAAAAGCTGCGGGAATAGATGGGATTACGGCTGAGATGATCAAGTACGGTGGACCAGCGGTCTGGGACGTCATCTATTTGCTATGCAATCTTTGCTGGGAAAAGGGTGATGTTCCGGACGACTGGAGGCGAGCAGTCATCGTGCCTTTCTATAAAGGAAAGGGATCAAGATTGGACTGCTCCAACTACAGAGCCATCAGCTTGGTCAGCTTAGCTAGTAAAGTGTACACGAAGATCCTGACGATAAGAATGCAAGAGCGATCCGAAAGGTTTCTCTGGGAATCCCAAGGTGGATTTAGACCAGGAAGAGGATGTATGGATGAAACCTTCTCGCTTCGCGGAATCGTGGAAAAGTTTTTGGATATTAACCAAAAGGTTTTCTGCGCTTTCGTCGACTTAGAGAAGGCATTTGATAGAGTCGTACGAAAGGAACTCTGGGACGTTTTGCCTGGATATGGAGTGAGCAGTTCCCTACTGCATGCCGTGCAATCACTCTATAGTGATAGCGAGGCTTGCGTTAGGGTTAACGGTGAGATGTCACCCTGGTTTGATGTGAAGTCGGGGGTCAAACAAGGATGTATCATGTCTGCCTGGCTGTTCATTATATATCTAGATAACTGTCTGAGAGCACTAAGAACGAACGGATGTGGAGTGAAAATGGGACAGTGGTCAACTGCCTACTTTACGCCGATGATGCGGTTTTACTGGCGTCATCAGAGGGCGAACTGCAGTCACTAGTTACCATAATGAAAGAAGAATGTGAAAAGCAGGGGCTGCGCCTAAACGCTGGCAAGACTAAGGTTCTGGTATTCGAAAGAGATGAACAAGTGACCGAGTGTGCTATATCGGTAAATGGGCAAATTCTAGAGCAAGTGAATGAATTTGTATATCTTGGAAGCATGTTCACACGAGATGGAAAGTATGAAAAAGATATTGAAAGAAGGATAACTGCGGAAATAAGGTGAATGGAGCCATGTCGGCGTTGATGGGCAGTAAAAGTCTGAGCAAGAATGCTCGAGTTGCTGTCCACAACGCGATATTGGTACCTACCTTATTGTATGGCAGCGAATCCTGGGTATGTCAGAGGAAGTATGAAAATAGCTTGAATGCAGTTGAGATGCGATCTCTTCGAAAAATGTGCGGAGTAACGATTTTAGATCGAATCCGCAATGAAGAGATTCGCAAATCAACTGGCGTGAAAGAGGGCGTGATTGTAAAGATGAAGAAAGGCATGTTACGTTGGTTTGGACACATAGAAAGGATGAGTGAAGAAAGATTGACGAAACAGATATACAAAGCAAAAGTGTGTGCAAGAAGAGGCAGAGGAAGGCCACGTTCCAACTACCTGGATCAAATCGATCGGACTCTCAAGGACGGGAACGTTAAGAGTACTCGAAACCGACGAGCATGTATGAAGAGACTGATGAATGTGGACGAAGCGAAAGAGGTATGTAAGTCTAGAGAGAACTGGCGCTCTGTACTCTCTGGTAGTCAGAGCCGTTAGGGACTTGGCGTGATGATATGTATGTATGTATGTATTATTTGACAGTCACAATTATCTGTTAGCCCCAAACGATTCTAACAGATGGAGTCGAGAATGGTTAAGATTTTACAATTGGACACGATAGGTGGCGCTGCGATTGTGTTACGGGCAATTTAACTTTTTCATCCAAGCGCAGCTGGGCGGGTCAGCTAGTGTAGAATAATAATTCCCCCGTATACGAGAGTGTAGCTCGTGAGCGCACCTGCAACAGGCGTGATTGAATTAAAATACATCATGGTAGCTTCAAAGCGCCGTGGACACAACATAAACGTAATCAATTCCGATAGAAAATCCTCTGTGCGTGGACGTTGGGGTTCCATTTACCAAAGCAAATTGGGCTAGCGATACTGGTGGATTTTCCACTACGGACAGCTCTGTTTAGACTGGTTTATGTTTTCCTTTCATGAAGCCGGAAACCCTTTCGTTATAGAGGCAATATTCATAGTTGATGTTCTAAGTGAATTATCCTGCGTAATCTCCCGTGGTGGCCGGGTGGTTATAGCAAACAGTACTGTAGTTTCTGTACCTAGTGTTTTGTTGTGATCGGTTTTTGTGCAGGCGAATGAAATGAAGAAAATATCGCGAAGAAACCTGCGTACATAAGTAAAGTTGTATTCGTGACACTCGCCATATATCACTTAATCTATAATAAAAAGTTTTATTTTAATTTCTTTGTTTTAAGAATTTACATTAATCTGTCTACCACTATATCATTAGAGTAATCGCAAGTAGTTGTTGCAAGCATCCTTAGGCGGCGGTAACCGCTTACCATCAGGCGAACCGCATGCTTGTTTGCCACCCTTGTGGTATAAAAAAAGAAAAAAAAAGTATGGCAAAACGCAATTCAAATGAGAAAATGGAGCGCGTTGTACGCATGATGTAACATGCATAAAATACTGTTACGACGGAAGGTTCTAGAGGTCTTGCCGTGTGAAAGCCATGCCAAACAACAACACTTAGCCGAAAATATAGACAAAAGGAGGCAATTAAGAAAGGACGTAAACAAGTTGTTTTCGCGCCCGGCCATTGTTCTGCGGATACATTCACACAGCAATTCTACGAACATCTTAATGGCGGTCTAGAGCCTTCCACCGATATCTAGTATATCGTGCCGGTGCCATATATAAGGCGGTACCCGATGGGCACAGTTAGTCAGTTTAGAGAGTTAGTCCAGTGAGAAGTCAGTCTGAGTTAGTTTAGTCAGTCAGTTGAGTTAGTTGATTCCGGAGTTGAGTTCAGTGCGAGTGATCACAAGTGTTTTATCAGTGACTATAGTGAGTGTACAGTATTAGTGAAGTGTTTCAGTGTTTAGTGTTTACTGTGTTCTACTGTTACTGTGTTGTAGTGTACACAGAGAAGAAGTGTTTCAGTACCTAGGGTTTACTGTGTTTTACTAGTACTGTGTTATAGTGATCAGTGTTATAGTGAATAGAATTGTAGCGAATAGTGTTCGGATTCATCGTACAAGTCTCCGGAATTATATTGTGTATAGAATAAAGTGTCGTTTAAGTGTAACAACCGGCTATCTTTTATAATTATCCCGAACCCCAGCTCGTAACAATTGGTGTCAGAAGTGAGGGATAATTATGCCGGTTCTACGAAAAGACGACACTCCGGGTCCAACCCAAGCAATGCAGCAAGAGCAGCAGGCTACGGAGCCGACGGCCACTGGCGATGCTGGGAATGCACCGCCAATGAATCCTCAAGTTTCGGCTACCATCGACATAGCTGAGCTCATAGCGTTGCTGCAGGAGATGGACCGACGTCAGGAAGAGCAGTGGCGACGTCAGAAAGACGAGTGGCGACGTCAGGAAGAGCAGTGGCGACGTCAGGATGAGCAGTGGCGACGTCAGAAAGAACGTCAGGAAGAGCAGAGGCGACGTCAGGAAGAACGTCAGAAAGAACGTCGGGAAGAGCAGTGGCGACGTCAGGAAGAACGTTGGGAAGAGCAGAGGCGACGTCAGGAAGAACGTCAGAAAGAACAGACACGGCAGCTTCTAGATCTGCTGAAGTGCGATAAGGAAGAGCAGGTGCAACTTCGGGAAGAGCAAGTGCAACTTCAAGAAGAGCAAGAGCGAGGTCAGAAAGAGCTGACACAACAGCTTCTAGAGCAGCTGAGGAGTGATAAGGAAGTGCAAGTGCGACGTCCGGAAGAACAAGTGCGACGTCAGGAAGAGCAAGTGCGACACCAAGAAGAGAAAGTGCGACGTCAGGAAGAGCAAGTGCGGCGTCAGGAGCAAGTGCGACGTCAGGAAGCACAAGTGCTATTTCAGGAAGAGCAGACACGACAGCTTCAGGAGCAGCTGAAGCATGATAAAGAGGAATAAACCGATCATCTTAAGGAGCTGACAGTTCATGTTGGAAAAGAAATGACGGCAGTCAAAGAAAAGGGCCTCCTGCAGTTTAATTGTCCAGATAGAGCAAGTCTAGACAGGACCATGATAGAGGCCAGGACAACGAGGAGGCTAGCTGGTTTTGGAGGAGCCCCAAGAATACCGAACTCTCCAATTTCTGTGACGGATTATGCGGGTGACGGGCGCATGAGAATGAACGGCTTCTGCGGTCACAGGAGGCAATTCGGTCAACAGAATTCTGAAAAGATGAAGACCTGCTATGACGGAAACATCAACAATCCTGGATTCAGCAGGGGATCCCTGGTGTGGCTTCACCATCCAGTACGGAAGAAAGGAGTATCTACAGAGCTACGAGCAAGATGGGATGGACCTCACTGTGTTGTCACTAGGATGAACGATGTGTCATATCGGATACAAAAGGGACCACGAGGAGCTGCGAAGGTCGTCCACGTCGATCGATTGGCGCGCTACCATGGGTCTAACAATTCTCGGGACGAGCATGTCTAAGGAGGAGGCAGTGTTACGACGGAAGGTTCTAGAGGTCTTGCCGTGTGAAAGCCATGCCAAACAACAACACTTAGCCGGAAATATAGACAAAAGGAGGCAATTAAGAAAGGCCGTAAACAAGTTGTTTTCGTTGCCCGGCCATTGTTCTGCGGATACATTCACACAGCAATTCTACGAACATCTTAATGGCGGTCTAGAGCCTTCCACCGATATTTAGTATATCGTGCCGGTGCCATATATAAGGCGGTACCCGATGGGCACAGTTAGTCAGTTTAGAGAGTTAGTCCAGTGAGAAGTCAGTCAGAGTTAGTTAGTGAGTTAGTTTAGTTAGTCAGTTGAGTTAGTTGATTCCGGAGTTGAGTTCAGTGCGAGTGATCACAAGTGTTTTATCAGTGACTATAGTGAGTGTACAGTATTAGTGAAGTGTTTCAGTGTTTAGTGTTTACTGTGTTCTACTGTTACTGTGTTGTAGTGTACACAGAGTAGAAGTGTTTCAGTACCTAGGCTTTACTGTGTTTTACTAGTACTGTGTTATAGTGATCAGTGTTATAGTGAATAGAATTGTAGCGAATAGTGTTCGGATTCATCGTACAAGTCTCCGGAATTATATTGTGTATAGAATAAAGTGTCGTTTAAGTGTAACAACCGGCTATCTTTTATAATTATCCCGAACCCCAGCTCGTAACAATACTATCGTATTTTTTAAGTTTTCTTAGACAACAACTTACCTTTTCATGGTAAACCGTAATGAAATATCACGAAACCGAAGTAAGGGATAAGTATAGGTAAGTATAATGCGCGATCATTTTCCTTTGTAAATGCAGCCGAACTGACGTCAAGCGGTTGCTTGATATAAGGGGCGTATATCAAGCAACAGCTGTGAGGGCGTAAGTTGTACATTGAATTCTTAATTAACTTGCCATTTTATTTTTATTATTTTTTACTAAGCTTAACTTTGGATAAACCGAAGATCATGTATGAAGAGAATAGTGAAAGTGGACAAAGCGAAAGAAGTATGTAAGGATCGTAGTAAGTGGAAAGAAGAGGTCTCTGCCTACCCCTTCGGGAAAGAGGCGTGATTATATGTATGTATGTAACTTTGGATACTAGGTCTAGTCGCGGATTGTCTATTTCTCATTAAGAGGTATACCTGGGCTAGCAGCTAGACGGATACGAACGACTGACAGCTAAGCCTTTCCCTCATTACCTTAGTCTATTTGTCATTGTTGATTATACTACTTTATTGTCATGTCTGTTGATATTCAAATCAAATGAAAAAATCTGCGTTTTTATCCAAAGGTACAGTAGCCGGCAAACAACTTGACCCAGAGTTGGCATGGTGGGGGAAAGTTTGCGCATCGTACAGTTACGTGCAAAAAAAATGGTTTAATGGGCTTTTTTAACAATTCGCTTCACAGTGCTTATTGATGTTTTTGTAGCTTCGGCGGTATTTTTAAATGTTTCCAAATCGGTATTTCCATGACTTTTCATAAAACAATACACATCGTACACAATTTTTCTAGCTTGTCTCTTTAGCACAGTATTGCTTCGCTTCGGCATGGTTCAACTTTTATATTGTATTTATGAATTACTCAACAACAATAAAATATAACATAAAAACGATAACACAATTATAACAAAAAACTTCAACAAAAATGTCAACAATATCTCGTAATTACTAACGAGTCACTTTTCAATGCACGCAAGTGTATTCTCGAGACAGCGGGGCATGAAAGCGGCGCGGGGCACAAATTTCAACTGAATGACCAATAGCGTGAGCGCCGCGGTCGCCCCTGCCGTCGCGCCCCGACCCGCACCACCAAACGCGCCTAAAATTCGGTTCTGCGCATGCAAGGTCATTGGTTCAAGTTGATTGCCGGCTACTGTAATACATATTTATCTCGACATGTTTTATAAACAGAGTCACTTCCCACAGTGTATACAGTTAGATGTTTTAAACTACGCAATAGATTTAATGCGGTTTCATCAGTAGATTTTCATTAAAAAGAAAGGTTTATATGTACAGTTTAATATTGGTCTCCAAATCCAATCAGTAAACGGTAATCAGGAGTGGAACTAGCTTATATTTATATCACTAATATATAAAGGAGCCGTCGTGGCCGAGTGGTTCGAGTAGTTTCTTCTGAGCTTATGTACAGTGATTAGTCATAATACGAGCTTTACGGTGAAGAAAAACATCGAGAGGAAACCTGCATACATCTTAGAAGCAATTCAAAGGCGTATGTATACTCGTGCTTGAGTAACGGCGTTGGACTCGCCATCTGTCACGTTGGCACCTACAACATGCCTTCCACCTAGAGGGATGGCATGAGTGTATTATATCTATGTAAGTAAATATATTATTGTCTATCATAACCCAAGCTTTGATTAATGTGGGACTAGGTCAATTTCTGTTGATTTGTCTCGAGGTACTATTTATTATTAAGTATTATTAATTCCAAAGTTCTTTTGAACGTGAACTTCCGCTGTTCAAAAGAAATCTTATCCAAGAAATTTCCTTTGAAGCTGCATACGACTTCGCGATGAAAGTGCAAATATAAATTAAAATTGAAGCTAACTAACTGAACAAGTTCTGCAGTTTTACGAAGTTTGTGAAGAGCACTACAGGAGTACAATTTACAGGAAAACTTGGAAAATGACTGAATGAAATGACCTAGGTAAATTGAAATTACGTCTAGAACTGAAGGATTTCTTTATGCCATACCTTTACCGGGTTAATTAAATGTTTCTCATTAGGATATATGATATAGAATTGCCTCGCTTTTAAGTACGACGAACGAAGAAAGCGATACGAAAAACCATTGCAACGTTTTATTAATATAAATAGCTTAATAATAATATATCCTCACGCCTCCCCACAAGGGTCCCCGAAGGGGTAGGCAGAGGTGTATAGGTAGTACCCACACACCCACTTTCCGCCAGATATATATTTTGGTGCCAACGTGACATATGGCGAGTCCATCGCCGTTACTCAAGTACGATAATGTTAATAACTGATGTGATTTTCTTGCTTTATTATATATAAAAAAAACGCCTTCAGTCTCGATTGGTAATTAAAGTTTAGAATGACCTGCATTGATTTACTCAAATATTTTCTTTTATTATTTTGTCTTTCTGTTAATATCTTAAACATAGTTTAAGATAGGTGTCATGCAAAAAAAAAACCAAAATAGGTCTGTAAGTGTGAGAGGAGAACTGGCGTTCCACTCTCACTGCCTGCCCTATGAGGGATTCTATGTGATAGATATGTACATATATGGATGTATATGTAATCATTTCAAAATTGATGTATGAACTATTTTATCTGAAAAAGGAAATTAATATAAAAGTGCCGCCTGGCATAGAAGAAAGTAATAATGTCTGTATAAATTTAGTGCAAGTCAATTTTTGAATCATCATGTGTCCTCAAACGAATACAGTATGTTTAAACTAATATCGTTCAGCAAAATCCGTGGCTATGAATAATCGGTGCTCTGTTTGTCCGCCAGTTCGCTTCCGAGGCGTTTGCTCCGAGTCCCCGTGCTATTGCGTCATCATGGAGTATTGCCAGTACGGACCTCTGTTCGAGTTCCTCCACAGCGGCGTGTGCTTCGCCCCCAAGCAGATCATCAAGTGGGCCAAGGAGATCGCCTTCGGAATGTCCTATCTGCATTCCCACAAGATCATCCATCGCGATCTGAAAAGCCCTAAGTAAGATGTTCATAATATATTCTGTTGTTGTTTTACATTTCAATGTAGCTTTCTATTTGCCTTGCGGTTCTTGTGTAATCATGTGTTTAAGTTCTTAAGGAGCTCACAAACAAACCACCACTGGATATGGCGATACTTTTGATTCAGACAATATGACCAAATTACGCCCTTTAAAAATTGCGAAATGTATTTGTGAATCCGCAATGAAGAGATTCGCAAATCAACTGGCGTGAATGAGGGTGTGATTGTAAAGATGAAGAAAGGCATGTTACGTTGGTTTGGACACATAGAAAGGATGAGTGAAGAAAGATTGACGAAACAGATATACAAAGCAAAAGTGTGTGCAAGAAGAGGCAGAGGAAGGCCACGTTCCAACTACCTAGATCAAATAGATTGGAGTCTCAAGGACGAGAACGTTAAGAGTACTCGAAACCCACGAGCATGTATGAAGAGACTGATGAATGTGGACGAAGCGAAAGAAGTATGTAAGTCTAGAGAGAACTGGCGCTCTATACTCTCTGCCTACCCCGCTAGTGAAGTGGCGTGATGATATGTATGTATGTATGTATTTGTTTTAACATAAATTATTATTACTTCCTCTATCTAACCGTAAGCCAACATATATACCAGTTACACAGCTTATACCTAGAAATAGGACATAGGCTAATTTTTTTTTGCAGGCATAAGCTAGTTCCTAAATATAGACACTTTTCTGATAATCGTTACAAAACATAAACTTGCAAGGTGTTTCGATTTTTGTGATAACAAGTGTAATACATTCGTGTCATCACGCCGAGTCCCGCACGGGATTGGTAGGATCGCTGAGCGCTATTTATCACTAGACTTTAGGCTTCTTTCATATCACCCACATGCATCGATCCTTCATAAAATGATCGTCGGTTTCGGCTACAACATATAGCTTATATAATAAATGGCTTGTATTTATAGACTATACACAATGTATTGAGTTATTTCCAGGAAGTCTATGAACTAGGTCGAAACTAGGTCCACCGGGATTCTGATCAATAGACGAATACATAGCTACAGCGGAGCACCTGGAATCAGTATTGTGATATTTTAGCTGTCGCGCTCAAGGATTCTGAGAACCAATAATTGAATAATATTATTTGCTTGGCTTAGGCCCCTTAAGATAGCTTCTTTTTTGCGACTTCGTCCGATATATGCCTACTATAATGTATGTATGTACATACATACATATCACCACGCTGAGTCCCTCACAGAATAAGTAGAAAGAGTAGAGCGCCAGTTCTCTCTTTTTTCGCCAGATCCACATTTATCAGTCATTATAGTTGTGGTATGTACTCATAACAAGACTTCCAAGTCGATTTGATTTGATCTAGATCGGGTTGTTTCTCGAACGGTTATTCTATACTTCGGTGTTATATTATTTTATTGCAAGGAAAATGTCACGTATAATACAATGACAAAGAAAATGCTGTACTTACTTTATTATTGTTAATCTCCGGTCCTTTGTCATAGCTATCGATGCAACTAAGAATATCCTTTATGAGCTGCGTTTTTAATCAATTTTCTTAAGATGATAGAAATATAGTTAGTTGGTGCAGGTGTGTAGCGTCACGAGATTACATTTTATCCCAGTTAACTTAAGATGCTTTAAAATCTACACCAATATTATATACTAAATGTTAAATACTTAATACTACATAAATGTTAAAATTTGGATGGACGATAAAACGGCCAACGGAATTGGATGAATTTCGGCATGTTAATAGTTTAGTCTTTTCGACTAGCACTTAAGATATGCTTTCATTCAAAAATCATAGTTAATTTAGCGTTTTTGGCGGACATTAGTCTAGACCTCTCTAGAACCCTGCTTCAAGACCTCAATCAAACAAAGCACCATTGTATATGTAATTTTTCAACATAATTTTTTAACATAAATGTTTCTTACATTTATGTTAAACCTGGAACTTAGTTGGTAGATATAATAATGTATTATGTTTAGATATAGCAATACATATGCGCCCACGGATCAGGTATATCAGTCATTGATTGGTTAGGAAATAGCCCACAAGCCACTGCAATAAAAAAACTGATTCTCTGTTCGTCGTAATGTTGGAGGACGCCTCTACATACATTTCCATTTATAGCCTAATTACGCGCTCTAAAAATACAAGAAAAATAAGGAATTCAAAAGATTCAAGAGGATTCGAGATACAACGAAGTAGAAAATAGTATTTTATTGAAGTGGGAGGAGAGAGGACAGCTCTCTTCGGAAAAATAGTAATGGGTATCGTAAAGCATCTTAAGAACGATAGATATATTTCACTAATACGCTGAAGGATGAAGGATGATGGCATAATTTCTTGGTTACGTTACAATATCGCGAGACTCCATATTCTCCCCAAACACGACTATGGCAACATCATTTAACATTAGTGCATTGATGCCTCTCTCATGTCATGTCGTCTCCTGCAGGTCGCTTGTCTGCTCTAATCACTTTTTCTGATTGTCCGATGGCATCACATCTCTTCTAAGGCAGTTTTGAATAATTTGATCAACTGATTATGTTCATGCAAAAGTTGTTGTAGCTGCTAAATGATCTCTGCGAACAGCGTTCATTTACTTCATCTTCAGAATTCCCCAGGAAATTAATCTGAAGAAATTTGTATTTACCATTGCCTACGCTGTTCTTCAGTCTCATTGGCTCGAAGATTGAACTGGGCTTGCGTTACCCTGCGTTTGAACAGGACTTGCGTTACACTGCGATCGAACTGGTGTGCGCCAACCGATATTTTGACGCCTTACGGGTGGTATTTTTTTAAATAAAACATACATACATACATACATATCATCACGCCAAGTCCCTAACGGGGTAGGCAGAGAGTATAGAGCGCTAGTTCTCTCTAGACTTACATACTTCTTTCGCTTCGTCCACATTCATCAGTCTCTTCATACATGCTCGTGGGTTTCGAGTACTCTTAACGTTCTCGTCCTTGAGACTCCAATCTATTTGATCTAGGTAGTTGGAACGTGGCCTTCCTCTGCCTCTTCTTGCACACACTTTTGCTTTTATAAAACACGACGATTTAAATAAAACACGACGATTAATCGTGAAACTCACACTAAAACACAACAAACATATTTTTGCTTTTGTTGTTTATGAAAGAAACTACTGTAATTTGTTGTTTGTCAAAATTACTACTTGAATGAAATGTCAGTCTATCTATCCATAGGGTGCGTTCCACTAAGCAGTTTTTCCCGTTTGCTTGTAAACGTTACTGTCGTAACCTCAAATGGAATGGATTACAGAGCGTTTTGAGCGTGCAGGTAAATAATACAAACGGCGAGTTAGTAAAAAGAAAGCAAAAGATATAAGATGTTAGTTTATAATCTGTAAGCCTTGAAAATAAACTTGATTAATTAATGTTTAAATAGATTCATATTGAAAAAAAATATAATACTTTCTTTATATTCAATATTATTGGTGTTTTAAATTAATTTACGTTCAAATGGAATTAAAATGTCTTGCGGCGGCACTTGATATTTGGTAAGAGGTACAGTCGCCATTTTATATGCTTTGAGTTTTGAAAATGATGCTAATTTTCTCAACCATCACTTCGACCCACCTTTTTAGATGGGTCGTTCGTCGTGAGCGTAAGTTATGACATTATAATTGACGTTTTCGCCGCGACCACAACGACCGCGGTCGTTATGTGGATCGATTATAGGAGAGAATTTTGATCGTTGTGGGCTCTTAGTGGAACGCACCTTGACTGTCAATATTTTTGAAGACACACTGGCCTAACAACTGAACGTCACTCTGACAGAGTTTTGTCAACGTGTTGAAAACGTCTCACAATCTCGTTGTCTGTCTCTTTCGCACACTCACTTTTCAGAGATTTTTTAAATATTTACTATTATTTTTTTATATGTTATATAGCCTAAAGCCTTCCTAGAAAAATGGACTATCCAACACAAAAATATTTTTTCAATTCCAACCAGTAGTTCCTGAGATTAGCGCGTTCAAACAAACAAACAAACTCTTCAGCTTTATAATATTAGTATAGATTAAAATTATTTGGAATTCGAGACGAACCAGCAATTAATATTGAAGTGGGACAGTGCAGGATTTTTGGGTTTTCGTACAAAACATCCGGACGAACGAGGCATAAATCAATATAGTACATCCATATCTTCTTATTATAGATCATATATAGTGCACCCTCGTCTACGTCACGAAGTTTTATGAATATCTACATTATATGGAGGATATGGATTTATATGGAGATATTGGAATCACAGCACCAATTCGCTATCGCAACTGCTATGCCTGTACTAAGTTGTCTTTTTTTGTATACCAATAAGATGACATACAAGTTTCTACCACGCCTGATGGCAAGCGGCTACCATTGAAACCTTTTTCGACATTTGAATTGCAAAGCGAAAGCGAAGGTCATGATGTATTGAAAAATATACTTATTGCTCACTTAATATATATGTAGCTCTGGCCACCCACTACCTACCTATACACCTCTACCTACCCCATCGGGGACCCTTGTGAGAAGGTGTGATGATATATTACTGATTGCGCTAATTTATTTTTGTGCTAGTAGTAACAATTGCATTAAACCTACTAATGGGCTTCATGGCTCTTGTTAACATATAATAATTGTAAAATATACCTTCTAGCTGTGTCTATATTTTTTGTTTATCTAGCGGTTAAATCCAACTCGTCCATTGGTGTAGTGAAGTCATTTTCCCCTTTTAGTGACATTGATGCACAGTACAGAGATTTGCCATTTGGAAACTATCACACAATAGGTATATGAATACAATATGTAAAGAGAGAGAGAAAGAAAGATCAAACGAACGTATACAATACAGCTAATTAGCTGTATTGATTTAATTTCACTTTTATTTTTATAGATTAAGACAAGTAAACACGCTATAATACTTTTTCACAAGGCATTGCGCTTGCTTTTCAGTCTACACCCCTTTTCAATACAAGCAGAAGTCAATTTGCGAATATTAAATTGAAAAATTATGTTTTGCGAGTTCCAATCATGCAATAAAATCGCAGAGCGCGAGCCTCCGGGATATTTCATTTGTCTGGCAACTAATTGAGTCACCTTTGTAACATCGACCGTGCAATACATTGTGTCTGTCCATATTTTTCATAACTGTCAGCTAATAAGTCTAACATACAGTTTTATAAAAAAAAACAGACGCAGAAAAAAAAAATATATATATGAAAATATATATATATGAAAATGGGCCACACTCTAGTTCGGCCTTCTGTCAAGTCGTTGAGCCGAGAGAGTGTTGAAGCCAGTATTACATACATATTATCACGCTGCCCTAATGGGGTAGGCAGAATAAGTTGCCACTAGTTCTCTCCAGACTTGTATCTTTACCACTTTCTGATGCAAGTATTAATATATTTTATCTTGTAACTTCTTAAATTTTCATAAAATCCTGTCGCCCTCACGGGGTAGGCAGAGAGTAGAGTAAGTTTCTACAACCGTACAGATAAACGTTTATTGACCTAGCCTACTGTTTGCCCTAGCGTCCTGATCGCCGACAACCTCGTGGTGAAGGTGAGCGACTTTGGCACCAGCCGCGAGTGGAACGACGTTAGTACCATCATGAGCTTCACTGGCACCGTGGCCTGGATGGCACCTGAAGTCATCCGCCACGAGCCCTGCTCCGAGCGTGTGGACGTGTGGTCTTTCGGTGTGGTCCTGTGGGAGTTGCTCACCCTGGAGGTCCCGTACAAGAATCTCGAGACTCATGCCATTATGTGGGGAGTTGGGACCGATACCATCTCGCTCCCGGTGCCGACAACTTGTCCGCACAATCTGCGCTTACTGCTTAACCAATGCTGGAACCGCGTGCCGAGGAACAGGTGAGGTCACGTGACTTTAATTAATAGACATATGGTCTCGGGGTAGTTGAGAGTGTAGAGCGCTAGTTCTCTCTTGACTTACATACCTTCTTCAACATAAGGTGCAATTTTTTTTTAAGAAAAATAGTGTGTTTTTTTTAGACAGAGTATTTATGGGAAATTTTATAGTATACCTACATTATATTTACCCGACGGCCGTCTGCTCTAGTGGTTAGAGCTCCTGACTGCAAAGGTTTGGGGTTTGAATCCCGCTAAGGGCATATATTTGTGTGAAGAACACAAGTATTTGGACCTTATTATATTATGAAAATGTTAGCAGTATAAATATATTTCTGTTTGTTTATCTTCGACCAGGCCCCCTTTCAAGATCATAGCGGCCCATCTGGAGATGGCAGGGGAGGAGCTGGCCTCCATCCGGGCGGAGTGCTTCAGCGCCACCCAGGCCGCCTGGCGCAAGGAAGTCTGCGACAATATGGAAAAGCTCTACGCAAGGTATTTCATAACCATCATCATATTATACTTTAGCGGTTCTAATTTCCTAGTCTCCGATTCTTTCTTACTAAGGTTATGTGAAGCGATTCCTGAGTTCAGGTACAAGCCAAGCTATGCCATTGCCATGCAATTGATAGCGTGAACACGAATAGAATTGAATTTAGTCTAGGGGGACAGGACCGACCAAAACTATTAACATTTCTGTAGGAACAGAGTCGTTTCAGCTAGCGATAGAGAAGAGTGTCTCTTTTATGTTACGAAGCAGTGTTTTTTTCTACGCCATAAGGGTGAACCCCGAAAAGGAGGTCGTTTTTCACGGGATATATATATTTAGAAGCCAACGTGCTGAAATAATTTTTCAAGCTCGACTATACATACATCTTTGAATTACTTCTATAAAGTATGCAGTCACGATGTTTTCCATTACCGTAAAGCTCGTTTTGTGATGTATCTGGTCAAATTAATGAAAAGTAATGTTAAAAGATATTTTTTTGCCTTGTTGGACTTGTCGCATAGTCTAGATGCCGCTAATATCATAAAAACCGGCTGGATATTTGTCTGATGACACGAGTATTTGTACCTTAGTCTTACATATATGTATGTATGTATGTATATCGTTGTCTTGTTCCCCAGTACATGTTATGCTCAGTTTGGGACGAAATCAATGTGTGTAGAATTGTTCCAAGCTATTTAATTTATTATTTATTGTTGCAATGCCACGCAAATTTATATTGCAATGTTTCTTTTTTTCTTTTGGTTCAGCAACCTTTGCGAGCGTCACCAGAACACCCTATCGATATAATCTATACAAATAATAAAATTGGACTGTCCGTTTGTAATATTGAAATAACCGCATTTTACTAAATGCATTTGGATGTATACACGGTACATATACATGCATTTGGATGTATACACGGTACATATACCAAAATATTTTTTTTTAAATTTTTGTCTGTCTGTCTGTCTGTCCGTCTGTCTGTCTGTTTGTTCCGGCTAATCTCTGAAACGGATAGACCGATTTTGACGGGACTTTCACTGGCAGATAGCTGATGTTAAATCGAGTAACTTTGGCTACTTTTTAGAAACTGAATAATAACTTCTTTTTTATTTCCACGCGGACGAAGTCGCGGGCACAGCTGGTCACTCAATATAATCCGAATCGAAAATCCAATAGTTTCGGGTATAAACATACACAAATAGATTTCTCTTTACGTGGATATACATTTTTAGGAGCCATTTACCTAAAGCACTGTAATCTAATTACTAGCTGCGATCTAAACACGACGCTTGTATACTAACTAGCAGCACAGTATAGGATAACCCGATCACTGTGCTCTTCATCGAACCCTTTGACAATGTTGTAAATAAATACTGTCAGGTTTTGCCCATTAGCCCAGTAGGGCCACATGCACTTGTCGATGGTTACCTTTGAAAGCCTGTGCGGTCAGAGAATTTTATGGAAACCTATCGAATGCACTCATATTTTAATTGAAACGCAATTAACGTAACAACCACTTTACATGTCGCTATTAATTAATGGTGATAATATTTAATACTAGCTGTGCCCGCGACATCGTTCGCGTGGAATTTAACAAAAAAGATTTTGTTTAGTTTCTAAAAATAAAAGTAGCCTGAGTTACTCCTTTTTACATCAGCTATCTGCCAGTGAAAGTCCCGTCAAAGTCGGTCCAGCCGTTTCAGAGATTAGTCGGAACAAACAGCCAGACAGACAAAAAATGTGATTTTGCTATATGTACCGTGTATACATCCATATGCATTTAGTAAAAAGCGGTTATTTTATTATTACAAACAGACACCCCAATTTAATTATTTGTAGGTATAGATCAGAATTTAATTAATGCACTCCCGGTAGCGGTAAGCCGTCTATTAGCAACATATTTTAGCGGATTTTCGTTTTCACAATGTGCACTTACAACTTAATAAGGAGATTTTGTTATTGGCATGAAGTTTTATTTGCGTTAAATTTAAATTTAAATTAAAGTGGTGGCCCAGCGGTTCACGTAGTTGTCTGCAACACAAAGATTGCAAGTTTGAATCCCGACTGTACCAATGAGTTTTTGTGAACGTAAGTGATTAGTCACACCATGAGCATTACGGTGAAGGACAACATGGAGAGGAATCCTGCATACGTTTGAGGAGAAATTCAAAGGCGTATGTATGTAAAAGCTATAATAATAACTACGTAATTAGCATTATATTTATTGTCTACTTTAAAAGAACCCATGATATTTTTGTAGTATGTACATGTTTTTTTATGTAATAGTTCCGTTCATTGCAATAACATAAACTCTCAATTCATTATTAATCGCAAATAGCTTATTTATATTAATTGTACAGCTAGGAAGTACAACTTACTAAAACCTCGCACTATGAGCATGTGGTGTTTGCCTGTAAAAGGTTTAGCACATTAGCATAAGACCCTTAGACTAATATTATTTAACATAAGCTTTGTGTATAAACTGTTGGCAAACCTTAAATAAATAAATAATAAATACCTCGGGACAATTTCACACAAATTGACATAGCCCCTAATTATGCAAAGCTTGTACTATGGTAACTAGTCTATAAACGATATTTATGCTTAGATTATAATATGTAGGACATCCAAGACTAAGGTGTAAATACCCGTGTTCGTCACAAAAATATCTGCCCTCAGCGGGAATCGAACGCGCGACCCCAAGCTTCGCAGTCAGGAGCTCTGGCCTCTATACCAGACGGCCGTCAAAGGCTGAGAGTGGAGCGTCTCTTTAGACTTACAGGCTACACTTTGGCTTAATTCAAATTAATCTGTCTCTCCATATGTACCTACTTGCCGGATCTGAGTTCATTAGACGTTCCCATCTTTGAGTGCTCGGTCGAGGTGGTGATGAGGTAGTGATTGAATAAATACATATATTACATCAGAATCGGGACTATATTGGACAGTGTAATTCGATCAATATGCAAAACTTAACGCGACTCTTTTACTCAACCAAAGTACGAGAGTCATGTTCGAAAAGTACCTTAGCAGTGCTTAATTAAATTAATCGTGCATTTTCGGCATCCAAAATTTAGTTCCTCGTATATCTGTAAACGTATTCTAAACTTTAATATGATTTTTAATTAAGTTTTTTTTTTTATACAACAAGAGTGGCAAACAAGCATACGGCCCATCTGATGGGAAACGGTTACCGCAGCCTATTTACGCTCACGATACCGAAGTATCACTTGCGTGTTGCCACTCTGTGTTCGGAGAGTTATAGTGTGTTGGCAGCATAATGGGTTTAATCCCTCTGCTTCCAACACAATGTAACAATCCTCCCCCCTCCCCAAGGAGCTCATTACTGGAAACCTTGTTCACCGCGTAGGAACACAACACAAAATATTGTGTTATTTGGCTACGGACTTCTATAAGGTGGAGGTCCTGCCCCAGTCGGGCAGCTCCGAATTCGAACGGGAAACCCGTTATGCCCTACCTCTCTTAAATCTTAAGTTCTCTGAAAGTCAGCTGTGTGTGGTACGACTGCGCTTCCTCATATATACATTTATTTAATCGAGTATAGTAGTTTACCTCACCGCGAGCTTTGCGGTGAATGAAAACAAATCCCCATATGTGTCTCAGAAATTCTTCAAAGTATTCTCAGGTTTGTATTAGTCGAGGTTGAGAAACTGCATTGGCACTGAAAATTCGGGGACTGTCATGGGAGGGCGTATTCTTATGCGCGCAACACCCTGTTATATATTTAGGTGACACCTACACCTACGGGCGTCTCTTTGCGTCACATTCATGACATGTTTTTCTAAAGTAGCCATAGGATTACAATCCTTCAGTCGTGGTGTGAAAAATGTATGTAGGTATTGATAATAGCTATGTACAAAGGATTTGTATTGCCCACCCCGAGACCCCCCCTAGGGACTCGCCGTGATCATATGGTGATGATGATGACTAAATATTTTTTTAATAAAAACACCGCCTTGGAGATTCGTATTCAGAATCCTATACCGAAAATACAAATGTATGCCACGAAAACTGTTAATACTATGTTTGAAGCAAATAAATTGTTATGTTTGATAAGCTTTGTTATGAAATTGCCTCTACGTAGTTGTCTATGCGCTTGTGATAGACAAAGGAGCTCATTAATAACGTATACTAAAAGCCGGAAGAAAATAATATACGTAAAAGCTCCACTTGAAAGTGAACTATAAGATGGGATATACAACACTGCACTCTAAATGCAACCTTATCAACGCGCTCTACTCGTGCACCCGCTGACCTTTTAGTAGTGGGCATCGTCGAGCATGCGCGTTGTCTCTTGTTGCGCCGCTGCCGCTGGCATCGCACTTAGATAGTTGATTGCGGAATTTTAAATCGAGCAGTCGTCATGGGTGCCCGATGTTCAATGTATGTACCTCGCGCTGGTTCTATATGAGCACTTGATTTTTAAGTCCTACAAAGTTCTACAGTGAAAATATCGTTTTATTAAATATTAAATTATCTAATAAATAATTTAAAATAAAATATTTATTCATAGAATAAATAAAAGCGACCGTAAACCAGTGAAGTTTGAAATTGTCAAAATTTATTGTTTAAAATTTGTGGATTAGTCCATTTATTTAGCTCATCTCATTAAATTTCAAATAACGGACATGTGAACGTTCCCTGTTGCCCAGTGTGTTCGTTCGTCTCTCTTAAGGTCGCCGGTTCTTTTCCTGTGGATATCATTTCATTGATAATTTGAGTGAATTGATTCTGATTTCTGATATTAAATGTGTGGCGCTCAAGATTGTGTGCAATCAAAGAAAGTTCTATAGAAAATAATAATGCGTGGCATTAATTCGGCGGAAACGAACTACTTTTTAATATATTTTTCTCACAAACAATTAATTCGTTCCGGGATCGATGTTAATAATTTGAAATCTTTATTTTAGCCGTATTAAAAAAAATGGATTTGTCATAAACTCACTCTTATACAATTAAATCTTTACGTTACTACGAAATCGGGTTGAAATATATTTATGTGATTGAAATAAGACGGAAATGTCTCGTCCCGTGGCGGGGACATTCGGCCTTGCACTTCGTCGGCTGGCCCGGTCTTGCCACCTGTTGCCAAAGGCACAAAATCGCGATTCGGAAGAAGTTCGGTTGTTTCCAAAAGTTTTTCAATATTCATAACTTTATCAGATACTTGTGAACGTTCGTGTAATACTTTGTAATGTACTTTGGGGGAACGCTGCCAGTATCTTCGGAACCCTGCCTAAAGGGACTCCTTTTAAGAATATTTTGTAGTTATTATACTATTATTATTATAATATTTTTTTCTTTTTAGTAGTAAGTAGTAAGTAGTTCAATAAATATAGATAAATAGGCAAGGTTATACCGATAATGTAGAAGTAAATTTGTAATATAAGTAGTGGTTGAATCCACCACAGCAAGCGTAAGTAAAACTTTTTGTTGAAATTAAAAATCGTTCGCCTTGTGGTTGACGTTTTCACCTGAAACGTGCTTATGTCCAGATGAAAGCTCCGGGCTGTGACTATGAGTTTTTGTAAGCTTGAGTACAATTATTTGTTATCCTTCTACTTTAAGGTGGATTATCGTGTGTAATTTTACGATGTTATTTAACTAAGTAAAACGTGCTTAAGGATTTATATATGATATATCCTCAGGCCTTCCCACAAGGGTCCCCGAAGGGGTAGGCAGAGGTGTATAGGTAATACCCACACACCCCCTTTCCGCCAGAGGTATATTAGGTGCCAACGTGACAGATGGCGAGTCCATCGCCGGTACTCAAGCACGACTATACATACGTCTTTGAATTTCTTCTCAGACGTATGCAGGTTTCCTCTCGATGTTTTCCTTCACCGTAAAGCTCGTGGTGTGACTAATCACTGTACTTAAGTTCAGAAAAACTTATTGGTACAGTCGGGATTCGAACTTGCGACCTTTGCGTCGCAGGCAACTGCTCGAACCACTCGGCCACCACGGCTCTTTCACGTATTATGCATTTGTTGCCATCGTAGAGTATGCCTCTGCCTTATAGCAAAAGTACTGGCCCCAGTCGGGCCACTAGACTTCTGAACGGAATTAGTTTTTCTTCTATCTAATCTTGGTTCCCTCTCCAGGAACGAGCAAGCGCCCCAGCCAGCCGAGGCCCTCACTCCTCGCGAAGAGCACAAGCTCGCGCGGAATGTGAAAAAAGTATACGAGCAGCAACTGGGTCGCACCAACGAGCTGTACTACGAGGTGTGCGCCTACCGGCTGCAGCTCGAGCAGAAGGAGAAGGCATTGGTTGAGTGAGTTGGTTTTTTATTATAATAATAATAATAATTTCTTTATTTTCTCACACAAGAGTAAGTAAGTTTAACACTTAATAATGTGTGAGACTGGTGCCTGAGATAGGTATACAATACCTGTAGTACAGGTCACCAGTACCCCACTGTGCTTTAGAGGATTAATTTTACTTACATTAAATGTGTAACTTAAGTTAAATATAATACTTATGTGCATATGTGCGTGCGTGTATGTGTATGTGAAAGTGTGTGTGTGTGTGTATGGAGATGGGTGTGTGTAGTGGAAGTTTAGTGTGGGGAGATATTATGAGTGTGTTGGGTACGTGTGTAAATTGGGAGTGTGTAAGATGATAAATTTGTGTATTGCGATTGTGCATGATTGAGTTATAATGTGTGTGGGATGCGAATGCGACATGCGCCAGTGGGAGTGAGACTAAGTTTGAGAGTTTGATAAGTTTTCCGTCGCTAGATAGTCGAGCGTTTTTAACCATTTCTTGATAGTTTGCTTACATTCATATTTAGATAGTGAGTATATATTAAGGGATTTATTCAATTTATTGTAAAGACTATCCCCCAGGTAGCAAAAGAACTTGTGGGCAAGGCATGTTTGGAAGGTTTTCTTTTGGCAGACGGTACCTTTCCTACGTTTCCCCGTCACCAGTTCAGGATCGTATATAAGCTGCGAATGTTTTTTTTTATGATGCTGGCTATGGGAAGGCGTGAGGCTATGAAAGTCTGTCTCTAATTTTATTGCATCCAAAGTATACAGTATGCACCGAGTTTTTCATGAAGGATGTGAAAAGATTCCTACAGGGTTGTCATCGCGGACAATACCATTGATATTGCTAGCGGACATGCGCTGCGGTAACCGGTTAATCAGATAGAAGGCATGCCGGCTTGCCATTTGATAAAAAACATTATAGAAATTATCAAGAAACGAAAGGATAAAGGGACCGACCCATCTTGCATTTGCATATTTTTACAGCTATGCAATCTAAATGTGTAAACTTCGCATACTGCTACATCGCCCATAAGCGTTACTAATACCGTCTGGTCTAGCGGTAGAGCTCCTGACTGCGAAACTTGAGGTCGCGGGTTCGAATCCCGCTTTGGGCAGATATTTGTGTGATGAACACGAATATTTGTACCTTAGTCTTGGATGTCCTATGTATTTAAGTATATATCTATCTATATAAGTTAATATATCGTTGTCTAGTTACCATAACACAAGCTTTGCTTAATTTGGGACTTGGTAAATTTGAGGTTGAGAATGAATGAGTTACTCGTCAAATGTTTCCTATATACTGATGACCAAGTATTACTTGCGTCTACGGCCGAGGAGTTGCAGGAGATGGTAACTGCTATGAGTGGAGCTTTTATTAGAAAGGGAATGAAGATGAATGTAAAGAAGACGAAGGTATTGGTGTTTGAAAGAGATGAGGCAGTGTCAGAGTGCAATATCGTGATTGGAGATGAACAAATTGAAGAGGTGAATGAGTTTGTGTATCTGGGTTCAAAGTTTACAAGAGATGGAAAATGTGAGAGTGATATTGAAAGAAGAGTGAATGCAGGAAACATGGTGAATGGAGCTGTGCACTCCTTCATGGGCAGTCGGAATGTGTCTTTCAAGGCTCGTTTGGCTGTGCATGGGGGAGTGTTGGTTCCGACACTCATGTACTGAAGTGAAAGTTGGGTATGGCAGAAGAAGCATGAAAGCCGAATAAATGCAGTTGAGATGAGAGCGTTAAGAAGTATGATAGGAGTTAAACTGAGTGACAGGATAAGAAATAGTGAGATAAGGAAACGTTGTGGTCTGAAAGAAGATGTAGTGACAAAAATTGAGAAAGGTATGCTGAGATGGTTTGGCCATGTCGAGAGAATTAATGAAGAACGATTGACGAAAAAAGTGTATAAGGCGAGTGTGAATGAAAGTGTTGGAAGGGGTAAACCTAGACGGGCGTTTCTAGACCAAATTAGGGACATCTTGAAAAAAGGTCAGGTCAAGAGTACCCTAAACCGAAGAGCATGTATGAAGAGAATAATGAAAGTGGACGAAGCGAAAGAAGTATGTAAGGATCGTAGCAAGTGGAAAGAAGTGGTCTCTGCCTACCCCTACGGGAAAGAGGCGTGATTATATGTATGTATGTATGTATGTAAATTTGTGTGGAATTGTCCCAGGTATAAAAAAATACCGAAAGTATCATTCGCCTTGATGCCGAATTAATTCTATTACATATCTATAATCTGGCTGGCTGGTGCGTAACATAGAACGGATCAGGCGTCGTAACCATATCTATGTATTTTTTCTGATCTTGTGTATTGATATGTTAACGTTTATCGCTCGACAGGCGCGAGAAGGCTCTCAACGCGTGCAGATGTGGTATCAGTAGAACCTTGCGGCAGTACCATCCATCGCTGTCTACGTCGTCCGATGGACTTCAGGTGCCGGTCCTGAGCACGCCAGCCAACGAGATGAAGGGAAATCTTTCGGCTAAGGGAGTCAGCTACGGCTCCTGCGATAATAATGCCGTGGCCGCCAAGTTGGCCCTCGGCCAGAATGTCCAAGAGAACGCCAATATGGCTGGCAGCTTCCAGCTCAAGGAAACTATGGTTGGTGTCACCGGTGGTGTGCACACTTACCAAGCCGGTACCAAGGCCAAAAAAGTTAAGGCCAAGGTAGCCCACGTTTAAATATTCATTATTGAATATTGACCGCCCGCTT
This sequence comes from Drepana falcataria, assembly GCA_945859725.1. Classification (NCBI taxonomy): domain Eukaryota; kingdom Metazoa; phylum Arthropoda; class Insecta; order Lepidoptera; family Drepanidae; genus Drepana; species Drepana falcataria. The sequence goes on from OX243921.1 coordinate 10,751,134, forward strand.
TCATAAACCCGAATTTATGTTGACCAAATCCCATATAAAATAAAATTTACTCGAATGGCAGGCGCAAGGAATGGTTTTTCATATAGTATTTAATTTATTCATTTAATGTTTTTTTTTACAAGATTCTAAGAAGCGGGCGTCACGTTATTGTTCTTTAACAATTGTATTTTTTCCGATTAAACTGCTTTTATTTAATTTTGTTTGGAAGGGATCTCGAATTGTGATCGGAATTACTTAATTAACTTAACTTTAATTAGTATTTGTTTCGGTGTTGCATTATATACGAATACGCTATTAGAGTTTATTCATGTGACATATACAAGTAAAACAAAATACTCTGAATGAAGAAAAAAAAATAAAAATATACACAAAAACCCCATTCACGATGCGAAATTGTATGGAAAATTTAAAATGGTCAAGTCTGATATCATCAAGCGTATATGATCATGAAGAGATGGATTTGTCTCTTCCTTAAGTAACAGATTGAATGGTTTATCGCAACGTGGATGGGAACAAAAAATATTGATGTTTATTACTGTAAATTCCATGAGTGTTGATCCTTTCCTTAGTATAAGGCAAATTTGCGGATTGAAGACACGATTAAAGAGAATTACGATGCCACCAATACGGTGTACAGCGCACCAAGCGGCAACTACGTGAACTAAATACTCCATATATTTTAATTGCTCACGAATGAGTGCGTTTTTATTTAAAACGCGCAGTGTCACGCAGGACGTATACGAACTATGATTACAAACTACAACAAACAATGTGTGTCGATCAAATATATGCCTAATTACACTTGTACAGGGGTTATTATTGTTTGTCAAGTTGCTTCTCATGAATCAGTCCGCAAATAAAGCGTTTATGATATTAAATAATTGTTAGAAATAAGAGTAGACTACGGCTATCGGATATTTAAGATTTATTTGGACTATGTACTTTGCATCCAATAAATTCGTATCTTTTCTAAGGAAATTAAATATTTTATCAAATTCTCAATTTTTTTTATAATGTGATTACTATATTGTATATTGTGATATTTTTTCAGATTTTAATTTTGATCTCGTTATTTTTTATTTATTAATTAGATGTAAGTGTAAGTTCCATTCATATATAATTTAATTTAATTCCTGAATCTGATCAGTTACACATGTTTGTTTTACACAATTTTTTTAGTTTATAAGTTTAATAATTTTTTTTTAGGTTCAAAGGATTGACTTAATTTTGTTCCCGGCCTAAAACTATTGTGTGATTATCGAACTTATTTGACGAATTAAGGAGATCAATGTGACTGATTTTTGTTATTACATAATCTTTTTATATTAATTTAATTAGGTACTTTACGATTTTTGGAAAGTCATTTAGTAGTCGTAATTTGTAATTTATCGACTTGTTGTCATGAGTCGTAGAGCTCAATTTGGGTTGATGATGTTTTGTGGCGAGCTGGTGTGTCCACGTGCGCCATCTGTGAGGGAAACTTCCTTCTTGAACCCCCGAGGGTTTGAGGAGGAGTTTGAATATTGTCCTCCTATTCACGCTGGGTGGTGTTGTGGCCTGCCCTAAAAATGGGGATAGAGTAAAAGCTTTAGTATCTAGACAGTAATATCTACGTTTTATAAAAATAAATTAACAAAAATATTTTGTTTTCAAATATGTAAATTGATATTGAAATCATAGTTGTATGGTAACTAACAGAGAGAAGCACTTGTGCCTCTATGCTAACCTTGTTTTCGTGATCATATTACCTTCACTTCTACTAATAAGGTGTAAAACAAGCATGCCGTCCGCCTGAAGGTAAGCGGTTACCCGGGCTAGGACGCTTGCCACACCAAGGGTGACGAGCTTTTTCGATCCCCTTTTATATGTATAACACATATATATATATATACTTAGGTAAATAAAGCTTGGGGCCCACTGCGAGCCTGTATCGAGTGGGTCTACAAAGCGACACAAAAACACATTATTTTTACAACATTATATACAACATATATTTTTACATTTATTTTTATTATAAACTTAGAAAGTAACGATTCAATCGTTTCTTAGAATATTATTATATAGTCACACACTGATTCTATTACGTTACCAACGCTGTGGTATATTATGTACTAGTCAACTTGTCTCATTGGTGTTTATGATGATCTATGTAATTAGGTATATAGTTATTGGTATTATGTAGAAGCTTCTGATCTCTGGCTTGTATTGTGTGTTAGAATAAAAGATGTTGTAGATGTGGGCTTCTTTCTTACCCGACGGGAGGTAGGTATTGATGGCGGCGTCAGATGTGCTGCTAAACACCTGGATGCATCGACGTCTGTAGACTTGCTTGATTGAGATGTAACTATTTCATTACACCAGAACTAACTGTATTTGTACACAGATTGCTACGAGTCTTGTAATCTGAAATTAATCTTATACAGCGCTAGGTAGAGTTCATTTTCAATATCGCCATTCTAAAGCACGGAAACAAGAAATCCAAGCAATTAGACTATAACGATTGAATGCTTCGTATGTTATACCTAACTGGTAAGTATACTCCGAACATAATATGACATGAGAAAAGCATTTCATAGCAATAGACCAATGAATGATAAGAGACAAGTTTGAAAGACAATAGTATCCTCTAAATTCGATGGGAAATTCCTCAAATTTATATTTGAATAAAATCAAGCACTCGATTTTTAACCTTGTTGACATTAGTAAAGTTCTTAATAATAAGAATGTAACAAAGTTTTGCTTCACTCTGGTTAATATTCAAAACCGTCAACTTTGCCGATGCGTTTAATTGACATTGTCGAACAATTTTAAGACCATAAATGTCTAGTCGAGGGGGTCGCGGGATGCGGGACTATGGCCTGACCCTATTAATTGTAGTGGGCGTGTGCACTCAGGTAATCAGTGTGTACCGATAATACTCAAACATTAGTGGAAGGTTGCTACACTTACTATAATACTATAAGGGGCGCGTCTTCGTGGATGGCAATAGCTATATATGAGAATTCGTTGATTGGTAGTAACCGTTACAATATACATAGACGGTTACACGATAGATGTATCGTTCTCCTAACGTCTCTGTTAGCAGAAAGATCTCATGTAACTTCAATCTTTATCAAGATCCCGTCGGGTAGAATGGAGTCCAGTTTACACACGCCTATTTGCCAAGACATTTATAGTGCTCGGCACGTAAGCAGACCCATTGAGTCGATAATCGCTTAACAAATCACGCAGATTCAGATTACGTACCGAGCACAATCACTTTTAACTTAGAGACGTAAGTGTAATTTCTATTTACAGATAAGTTATTGACTATATTTTATTTTTAATTATTTTAAAGCTTAATTAAGTTATTTATTATTATTTTGTATAAAATCACGACCTCAGTTGTATTCTGTAAACGTTTGAAGGAATCTCAAGCCGCTAAATATCAATTCTTAACGAGGTAGAAATAGTGTGGTCATATCGGGTGTTTTTAATTCATTTGTTGATTAGAACATTTTATAATTTAGAGTATTTTTTTGCATACCGCTCCAATTTGGGCATTCATTTTGTCAATGTTCTTTATAGATTTAACTAGGAGTAGTACAGTTAATGTATGTTGGATCATTAGTGGGTACTTAGGTTAAATGCGGTGCTCATTTTATTTCTCTTAACTCTTTGACTATATACAACTTTAGGCGATAAAGTTTGATAGACTGCCCTTAGTCTGAAGTTTTGGATGCCATTTTACTGTTTCTACTCACGCCTTGCTTTAGGGAGTATATTTAGTACCTATAGGGCATCATGGTATCAAACAAAATGCACCTCAAACACATCCCACCGTCTTTTCTGTCGTCAAAAGTGATTGATTTTATAGATTGATTGAAAATGCTTACCAAATACGTGTCACAGAAAAGACTACATGCGATTGCGAAATCTTAAACAGGGTGTGCACAAAATACGTAAAATATAGGTCTGGTCACGTGGTAAATTTAATACATAAGCGGTCGCATCTTGTCTAGGGTCGCAAGGTCGAATGATGCCATTTCGCACTAATCCTCTCAGTATCTTCTCTTTTTATTTCCCTTTTCTATTTAATCTCATTTCACAGCGAAAGACCATAATTCTTTACATTCCCCCGTCGGCCATGTTTAGTTATGAACAGATACGTACTGACACATTTTTATATGTACATATGTATATACCAGAAATGTGTGTCACGCGATCTATCCATTAGTAGTTATCTTTACGATCCTATTGGTATCAGAACATTCCAAATTAACTGACCAACATTATATGCGAACTAAATAACTGGAAAGCGCATTGATCTTATATTGACACATTTGTGAGTTGTTCTGTCTCCGTTTTACAATAATAAAACTATATATACATTGGTATCATACGTTTAACAATTACAATATTCACCAGACATTATTATGTCTATGGTAATTTTTTATCGACATATTATTAAGTCATTTTGTAAGAAACTCATGAAATAATGAAGACGGCCCAAACTCTTAAATTAGTGTTAATGTTTCATGAATGGTATTTGCATTTTAAAATTACTCGGGGTCACAATATGTTGGTTTTGTACTGTCCGTACGCGAATGGAGACCAAAATTTCCTTCGAAACAATTATAGCATGTGTGCTTACGACCCATCTATAGCAAGATTGTTAGACTGTACTTAAAATAAATGTCGAAACTTCGGTCCCTTGGACAAATGGTCCCGTACTAAATGTTAGTATTACGAGTAATTATATTGAAGATTGGAAATTATGTGGAACCATTTCGTTCTAAACTTTAAGTTACCCACTGAACATACAGAGGCTATTGAAGGTTCCGTACACACACTGTTCAAATATATGGACGCCCCAATTACTGGTAAATGTCTGTTAGCAACGACTAATTCTTAATTATATGAACATGATGTGGCAGAGGATGTATGTACCATATTTTCTTCCCCTGTCACCACCAAAACACACTTGGTATCAAGGGCAACTACAGTTTGAACTGGATCTCCGTTGTGCGTTTCAGCTCGTAAATTAATAAGCATCATTCTCTGAATAGTAATAGTAGGAGTGTCGTGGTGGTGTAGAGGGGAATGCAAACATGTATTAACCACCCATGCCTCAATCCTGTCTTAACTGTAGTATTAGACTAAGATATGGTCTGCTCGCTGTTATATATTCTTGCTATATATTGTATTGTATCGCAATTAATTGATGAAGTAAATAAAATGATCACCAATCTATGAGTTTCATTTGTTGAATTTGCTACATCTAGCCAGCAATGATGAGTGCATCCGTAGACTAATGCATAGGAAATACTCTGTTAGTCAATGATGTATTATATATAAACTGAGGTAGATACGTCATTCCGCGCTCGTCTTGCTAGCTCAACACAAGCTAATTGGCTTGAGTCAACTTAGTGTCAGCTTGACTGGCAAGTGGCAACGACGTAGCACGTATTCAGCATTTCGGATAAAATGCCTTCTTGTGTGTTTAGAAACTGCAGAACATATACTGGGACGAATGTAACACACAAGAAGGATGTGTCTTTTCATTTGTAAGTATTGGTTTAACTATTTTATCAATAAAAAATATAAAAACAAACATTGTATTTTAATCCGAATTAATCCCCGCGACGTTGCCGCTTCGGCACCCGCGCGAACGAGACAAGTAGCGCGTTACGTTTAAGAGCGACAGAGAGAACGATAAGAGCTCTTCATATTGACACGTGGCGATTTTGTTCGTAAGAAAATTGGGGATGTTGGGCTAATCAGACTGTCATTGGCTGTCAATTGGTCGGCCAGAGGCAAACATTGTTAATAACATGTTATCTCTTTCTGACAAGTAGAATTCATATACTTCGTGTCCTTTTAAACATGCAGTGTGCTTATTGCCGTTGTTTGAGTTGTGTATTGTAGCTATAGGTAGGTATCGCATAAAATTTGCCATGTTTTTACTTCATAATCTAGGAGCATAACGTCTCTATTGATAAAACCTCATTGCTGTTAGTATCCTAAAAGTAATTTCTCAATCTAGGCACTGACGGACGCAGCACGATAAACATATATTTGTACATATTACCGTGGCATCAATATTTATATATACACTAGCTGTGCCCGCGACTTCGTCGGCGTGGACGGCTTTTTTATCTTTCGTAAAAATGTTTTTTTATTCAATAAAAATCCTATGTTACTTCTAATACCTCCAAGAATATGTGTACTGTACACATATTCTTGGAGGTGAGGTGAGGTTCATGATGATCGGTTAAGTAGTTTTTACGTGAAAGGGTAACAAACAAACTTACATTCATATTTATAATATTAGTAAGTAAGGATAATAAACAAAATTGCTATGGAAGAGGGAATAGTGTGGGTGGAGCTTCCTAATTCAGGCATTAATAACAGGTATGTAAATTATTTGAATAATTGTCTGAGATAATCTCAAGGCTTAAAGCTATAATAAATTGCACGAATAGCCCACCGATCTGAAATCCATTGCATCCGTAGCTCTCTTTCTCAATTGAAAGATAGCGAACCCGCGTCGATACTGGAAACGCTTGGCGCAGGATTGGTGCAAATAGCATAAAATGAGGCCGATACCCGTTGGTGGGAAATATGGGGCTTTATTATGACGTCTATACAAACCCCCTACTGCGAAACCGCTCAGGTTATTCCATAAAAGCAAGTATTTTAGCTCAACCAACTCTAAATACAACCGCAGTCTAATGGAGAGACGAAAATTTGGATTGGAATTTCTGGGCCATAAACTGGCGAAAATGTCTCAAATGGTCGTCGCGCCAAAAAAAAAGCAGCAAAAGATCAGCTGTTCCCCGGTAAAAACGACTGGTGTAATTGGCGAAACATCCGCTCGTATTCGCTCTGCGCGTAACATTTTTGTGTAGTATTTTTAGAAAAGCGAGTGGCGGGAGTCGCTCGACGCACACGGCAAGACGCGCGCGCCTCGAGAGCACTGGAGCCGATGGCACAGCCCCCGGCCTTCTCCGGCGGCGAGCGACCCCCCGTCCGGGCCGCTGTGGGCACCACAGCCACGATCGCCTTCGACCTACCGACAGGAAGCCCCCCATTCACCTACCAATGGTAAGTATTCGGAGTCTTAGCTTGCTTTTGAGGTTATACCAGCTAGCAAACTCGCGACAGTCGGCGTTGTTTATTTTCTTCATATAAATACACCAGGAAGCAGTGAGGACCACGCTTGACATATACCCGTGGCGGCGCACTAATAGCGAATGTTTTTCACATTGCGTTATATGCGATAATACGAAAATAAAAATATCGTGCACCTACCGTGCGTGGAGCACATAATATTGCTTGCGAGAATGAAATCACAATATGTGTTGCTCCAATTACAGATTCCTTAGCGTCTTTGTGCTATTGGAATAGAGTCGCTAATAGCGGATCGGATTATAATAGTCGAAGACACCCAGGGTGTTTAGATGTCATGGTGAGAATATGAACCCTTTGAAGTGCCCAAAGATGCCTCTTGTTCCTAATTGTTAGTGTTTGAGGTCTTAATTCAATAAATCGCTTCCATCCAGATGCTTTAAATTTGGTATTTTCCATCTTCTTCTTATATATAGTAATCAATCGCTACCTATATGTTTTATTTGTGTGTGGATCACTGGATGATTTAGATTCACAATTGGACTCGATAGGTGGCGCTGCGGTTGTAGACGAAATTTTATTTTTTCACCCAAAGGAAGCCCTGTAGATCCCCATACACACTTTCTACCATAGATCTATTTTAGACGCCAACGTGACAGATGGCGAGTCCATCTCCGTTATCCAAGCCTATGAATTTCTTCTTAAACGTATATAGGTTTCCTCTCGATATTTTCCTTCACCGTAAAGTTCGTGGTGTGACTAATCACTGAACATATTAGGGATTCGAACTTAAAATTTTTGTTGGAGGCAACCACTCGACCACCGCGGCTCTTTACTACTATAGCTAGTAATTATATAAACTATTGTTCCCGTTCACTGAAATAATAGCAGGGACCTAACTTAATTGTGGTTTACTGCCGCTTTGTAAAATCTTACATACCATCACTCCGTCCCTTATGTGGTTGGCAGAGAGATTAAAGCGCCAGTTCTCTCTAAGCTTACATACTCCGTCACTTTATTCACATTCATCAGTCTCTTCATAGTGCTCGCTGCTTTCAAGTGCAGTTGAACTTTGTTATTAGAACAATCGTTATTCCACTATTTACAAATAATTATAATCTCTCTAAAGGCTTATTGAAGGCCTTGCATGCATTGCCGTCATGAAATTATTTTATTTAAATTAAAAGAACGCGGCATTCCAGATTTTTAATATTGCACATAAAATTTGACGGGCAATAGACCAATCACAGGCCACGGTTTAGAAAACATGTTTTTTTACAGATGTGTAGAGTTTGTATTAGTAATGTTGCAGAAAACATAATGTAGTTTTTGGTCCGTCGCGATCCGTGCGCCATAGGGAGCCCTATTTTTTCCTAACAACCATAGAGGTAAAATGGCGGGGGTATAAAATATGCATGTTAAGAAATATAATCGTGCCATTGAAGCGGTCGCGAGTGAAATACTGAATTCCATTACATTATAAGATAATTAAGAGACAACATTAAAAGTGTTAATTAAAATTTTAATCATACATACATATCATCAAGCCAGAGCGCCAGTTCTCTCTAGATATACATACCTCTTTCGCTTCGTACACATTCATCAGTCCCTTCATACATGCTCGTCGGTTACGAGTACTCTTGACGTTCCCGTCCTTGAGCGTCCGATCGATTTGATCTAGGTAGTTGGAACGTGGTCTTCGTCTGCCTCTTCTTGGACACACTTTCGCTTTGTATATCTGTTTCGTCAATCATAATGATATATATTAAAAAATCGTCTCCTTTAAAGGAGCGCAATTGCTAGTTTCGAGACTAGGTGTTATTGGTTCAAAGTTTAATTATTCTAAAGCTTGATTTTGTGATTCAAAGTCAAAGGACTTCTATGTATTAGTATTTTACTCTTTGTCTTCATTATAAAGGCAACTTTGAACAGGGTACCTTTCTCTATATGGAGTTTTTGGCCAGAAACAAGTAGGTTTTTTTTTTTTCTCATAAATTATGTATCAGTAGTGTCCCACCCGGCATCGAACGGGTAGGTATATACATATACATACACACATACATACATTGTTTTGATCTCAAAGGGTAGCGTCTTCGGTGCCAGCCCCTAGGCAGCTTGACTTTCCGTAATTTTCAGGAATTATCGTCATATTTCAACTAATTTATCCATCTTCACAAATAGCCACAAGTAGCCATCCTCTGTGAACCTTTCTTCTGAATTATTATATCTATTGGTGTCAATCGCAAATGCGTGTCAAATATTGGTGTCTAGACTAGTAGTAAGCTAGTAGTCTTTGATTTTATCGCGAACAACCCCAAGGTTGACGACGAGCAGGTAAGCAGCAGTTAATACTTACTTACTCAATCCAGTCAGCAGATATAGCCATCTGTTAGAATCGTTTGGAGCTTACAGATAATTGTGACTGTCGAATAATAGACAAATAATTTGCAATAAAATAATATTGTGACTATAAATTGAGATGTAAGCTATCCTATCTTTCAAGTTGGATCAAACTGCACACGGTGGGCATTTGATTAAAATCGTTTAAGTAGTTTAGGAGTCAATCGCCGACAAATTTATATATATTAAGATTTCAATAAAGGTCTGTTATATAGACGGATAGTTCAACTCTTCCCACATACCGATATGCTCTCCCTAATAATAAAGTTGGCTATACGAACGCTATATGCAGTTACCATTACTGACTGCGTTATATTGGTGTATTTATAGACAGAAATATGTTCTGATGAGCTTCGGGAACGGCGTTGGTTCTGTCTCTCTTAGTCAGTTATAGGCATTGTTGTGAACAACAATGCCTATAACTGAACAGAACATTGTTGTTCAAATAAAGTTGGGTACATTCTAACACGAGAGTGCAAGTTAAATAATCGCTCCGTATCTATAAGTTTTACTTCAGTGCAGTGATTTGCACTAAATTAGCACGGAGAAAACCTCACAACATACATCCATAACCCATATATAATAAATATTATTATTAGTATATGTGAAGAAAAAACATATTTTGACAAAAAATACACGGACGGAGTAAGCAAGTTGGTATGGATATGGAATGCAGTAGATTTAAAAAAAACATGCTAAAAAGACATTAAAATGATATGTAAAAATTAACACCCTACAATCCAATCTCTCTCAAACGTATGCATACTGTTTTCCTTCACAGTGAAGCTCGTAGTGTGACTTATTTTAAGTTCATAAAGACTCACGTGATTTGAACTTGCAATCTTTCAACCTTGCAACCCCCCAAAGCAACCGCCTGCACCCGCCTGGGTTCAATACATGTGAATGTACTTTTCTTATGAGCTGGTGAAGTAAATCGTTAAGCAGTCGGTCTGTTTCACATTTCATCACATATGAACCAGATCCGGAAGTAAGCAACGGTGTCTAAAAATAATCAGGTGTTTGGTTAGATAGACATCAGCAACAATACATGGTAGTAATATATTGAAGGTGTATTCTTAGGGAAAGCGTTGCGTGACGAAAAGAAAATTATCCTAATGGAAAAGTTAAAAACGTGTTAATCTCTGCTACTATTATTCGGAAAAATAATTGCTACTTGCGGAAGGTTATACGTAATTGAATATCTCGCTACGACTTTTCAATAACATATCTTAATATGTATAAATTACGTGTCACGTTGTTTGTCCGCGATGGACTCCTAAACTGCTTAACCGATTTCAATCAAATTTGTGTGTAGTGCAGTTTGAGCTTACATCACAATTGGACTTGATAGGTGGCGCTATGATCGTGTTTCAGGAAGTTTAACTTTTTCACCCGGGCGAAGCTGGGCGGGATAGCTAGTCTCTATGTATATGTACGACTCTTATCAATTATATATCGCGAGTAGCAGGTAGTTTACTTCATGTAACAGTAGACTTTCAACTAAAGTGCACCCTCACTCCTTCCCAAAAGTATCCCCGATAGGGTAGGCAGAGGTAGAGATCTGGTCAAAACACTCTCCCATCGCAAGATCCGTCCATCACAAATTTTTTAACTTCTTTTCAATGTAGGCATGCAGGTTCCCTCTCTTCCTCACTGTAAAGCTCGTAGCGTGATTCATAACTGTACTTAATAACACATGAACCTCATTGGTACAGTCGGGGTTCGAACTTGGATTCAGCGTTGCCGGCGACAACTCGAACCACTCGGCCACAACGGCTCAGTCTATAAATATAGAACTGAATTTACTGTTTTCCCAACTAATTGCCATCTATCCAATGTGAAATAGCTTATGCCTGGCGTCGGCCAAGTTTACCTTTTACAAACCAAAAATAAATATGAGGTAGGCTGTTTTCATTGCGGTCACTAGCGCCATCTGTCAATTAGATCAGTAAGCGACATCTCACGATCATTTGAAGAGCTCGAAGGTTGCCAGGCGCCATCTGCATTGCTATCGTGAATAAATTATTTCGTTTCAGTATTTTGGTGAAAATACCTGTGGAGCTTTCCGATGTTTCAGGGTTATATCCACGAAATAATATACTTATTTTTATTTCAAATCCGTCTTAGCTCGTCTCCGTTCAAATACAGAGTATGCGCGCACACACTAAAGTGTATTTTAATACTACTATTTAATTATTTATATTGTATATTTTGCATGTATGATCGTGTTTTAGAAACGGCGATGGACTCGCCCTCTGTCTCGTTTGGGCGTGATCGGCTCACTCCTTTATGTTGGTTAAACATTAACAAACATAGATAATAATACTGCATTTATATCGCATCGTCATGAGGATTCACAATACCCTATAACGTCTAGAAGACAACTGTTGTATTTCCTATGACACCTGTATATAAGTTAACCTGAGGGCATAAGGGACAATTAGGTACTAGCTACTAACTTAACAAGCTCAACCGGTACCTAACATCTCTAAATATCGACCTAAATAAGACAAAAAAGCAATTCTTAGGAGTATTCTATCTTGTAGCAACACCTAAGTATCCTCACGTCTTCACACAAGGGTGCCCGAAGGGGTAGACAGAGGTGTATAGGTAATACCCATACACCCACTTTCCGCCCGAGATATATTTTAAGTGCCACCGTGGCAGATGGCGAGTCCTTCGCCGTTACTCAAGCGCGACTATACATACGCCTTTGAATTGCTATACAGACGTATGCAGGTTTCCTCTCGATGTTTTCCTTCACCGTAAAGCTCGCGGTGTGACTAATCACTGTACTTAAGTTCAGCAAAACTCATTGGTACAGTCGTGATTCGAACTTGCGATCTTTGTGTCGCATGCAACTACTCAAACCACTTGGCCACCACCTAGTAAATACATACATATTACCTAAACGAGTAGGTACATTTAGGAGAGTCCCATTCCTCCTGAGAATTCAAGACTTTGATTTCATCATTTAACTCGCCGGTTTAGAATGCTACGTTCTCATACTTGTGTTCCATTCATACATGTTGTAGTTTTGGTTGCAATAACGTGGTCTTTCTCGTGACTGCAAATAACACTGTTTTATTTGCTCTCTTTGATATCTATACTTATCTTTGATTTTATGTACTCTTGACGTTTCGACGATTTAATCTAGGTAGCTGCAGCGTGGTTTTCCTCTGCCTTTTCTTGCACACGCTTTCGCTTTGTATATCTATTTCGTCAATCTTTCATCACTCGTCCTTCCTATGTGTCCAAACCAACGTAACATGCCTTCCTTCATCTTAACAATCACGTTGACGCCAGTTGTTTGGCGAATCTCTTCATTGCGGATTAGAATTAATATCGTTACGCCGCACATTTGTTATCCAATGATGTATATGTATAATCTGATAATTCACACGCATCGTTTCCTTATCCAAGTGTGGCCCAGCGTCCCATTCACTCCGAGCTGTGTTTTCAAAGGCGCTAATGCGTAAACGCCTTAGTTCAGACGTAAGACGTTCGCTCCGTTCACTAAAATAGCTGACAGTTGCCAGTCCGCGCGTAACCGCCGCGTACTCACGCCGTGAAATGGGTAGCAACTGCTGCAAGGGGGACGTGGCCCCAACCCGGGCTGGCTCCGTCTACAGGTACTTATGGCTGCTGGTCTACATCGGTCAGCAGTTGTACGATGTGCCCTGGGTCCTTCGCGAGTACGTCAGTTACGTAATGTGTGGTGGCTGTGCTCATGTGAAGTTCCTCTTAGTTTGTAGATGTTTGGTGTTGATGGCGGACGTGTTGGAAGATTTTCACACGGTTTTTGAATGTTCCTTTTGTTGTTGGTTTAAGCGTTACCCGTACTCTGTTTGCTCCTACAGATATTAAAAAAAATATACTGTGTACATATAAATATTACCGTACCTTACGAGGTGGGCAGCTAGAGTGCGCCAGTTCTCTTTCTATCTAGAATAATATAACTCTTTCGCTTCATCTACATTCACCATAAATATTCATATGTTGATTAAAAATTAATCATACATCTCAAGCTTCTGTGGTTTAAACTCCAGTTCTTTCAGAAGACAAGAACTTTTTGAATTAGTTGTAATTTTTTAAACAAATGCGAAACCAATTGGATTGTCGTTCATCCATACTCATTTGTGTTTATGAGCTCTCGTTGAAATAAAACACAGCTTTGATCTTAACATAAAGCTTTGATGCGTATTAGTACATAGAAGATTAATGTATTGGGACAGATTAAAAAATAAAAATAAGTCGGCTATTTGCTTTTAATTGACTTAATAAATTTGGTCATGCTTAAGTTTATTGAATTAACTAGCCGCCCAGCTTCGCTCGGGTGAAAAAGTTAAACTTCCTGAAACACGATCGCAGCGCCACCTATCGGGTCCAGTTGTGATGTAAGCTATCCTATCTTTTAAGTTGGATCAAACTGCACTCGGTATGCAAATAGTTAGTAATATTTAAATAGTAGTTTAGGAGCCCACCGCGGACAAACAACGATTTAAGATTAAGATTTACTTTTAGTGACATCTTAAAACTAAGTTAATATAACTCCTGCGACAAGTTGTCACACCTTCGCCCACCCTTTCAAAAACTCTTATCGTGTTGAAAGTCGGGATGGCATAGGTACTAATACTAATCACGATACATTTCACAAATACTATGAAAAGTATCGCGATTTTCAGGATATCCAATTATTCTGCATTATTCAAAATTCTCTGATTCTTTAAGTTCTAAGTTCTAAGTTTGCTTAATTACATTATTATATACATTCGAGGATTAGTTCTCGACGGTCTACTAAGCAAATGTGATAGAGAAATGATAGTGACGGGAAAGAGAAAATGAAGTAAGAACTGGGAATAAATTTAGAGAGGTAGGGCATAACGGGTTTCCCGTTCGAATTTGGAGCTGCCCGACTGGGGCAGGACCTCCACCTTAAAGAAGTTCGTAGCCAAATAACACAATTTTTTGTGTTGTGTTCCTACGCGGTGAATAAGGTTTCCAGTAATGAGCTCCTTGGGGAGGGGGGAGGATTGTTATATTGTGCTGGCAGCAGAGAGATTAGTCCCACTATGATGCCATCACAGTATAACTCTCCGAACACAGAGTGGCAACGCGCAAGTGATACTTCGGTATTGAAACCGTAAATAGGCTGCGGTAACCGTTTTCCATCGGATGGGCCGTATGCTTGTTTGCCACTGTTGATGTATAAAAAAAATTGGGAATAAGCAGTAAGTCTCAAATTTATAACAATTCATTCAAAGTATTTGCTAAAATATGAAAATCATTCCTCAACTTCATGCCTTGTAACACTCTCGTAGTAGTTAGATAAGTAACATCCTGTTATCGCCGGGGATGTATTTGGGTAGTCTTTGGTCGTTCCTCAAGCACGAATTTACAAACTGTATAGAATTTATTTTCAAACATAACGGATGTACGTTTCCTCATAATATTATTCAAGTATGGACAAGAGAAATCTGACGTTCTACTCTCTCTATCCGTACAGATTACCAGGAACTGAAACTTATCAGGCCTTTAATACTGCTCAATGAAATATCTGCACTGACAACAAGCACTGAGATTAAATAAAGAAATAGTGTTGTTCCCACACACCCACATTTCGCCGGAGACATATTTAGGTGCCAATGTGACAGATGGTGAGTCTGACAGCGTTTCTTAAGCACAACTACGTAGGTCTTAATGTCTTCTCAAACATATGCAGATTTCTATTGGATGTTTTCCTTCACCGTAAAGCTCGTGGTTTGACTGATCACTGTACTCGAGTTCAGAAAATCACTTTGGTACAGTTGGAATTCGAACTTGCAGTCTTAAATACATTTGAACGTTCAACTATAAATAATGTGTTGACCTAGATAAGAGATGAAATGCAAGCCTTGTTTGTTTAAATTGAGTCAAGAAAGCTGAAGAAATTAACTAAATGATAGCCACTGCTTTCCTTCATTCTATTTCTGTTATAACCCAAAAAGAACTGAACTGATTCATGGACATGTTTGTTGGACCTGAAATAATCTAGTGATATATTTAATCAGTACACGTTTGTTGAAATTCTAGTATTGTTATAATGTGAAAGTTTGCAAAGGACTTGGCCTGATGATATGTACATACGTATGTATGTAAGAAAGTTCCAGAGTAGCACGCCGGAACGACTGGAGAGATTTGAATAGTATATGACACAGAAATAGATTATTAGCTGGTTAACTCGTCAGATATGTTTTATTTCTGATAAACATAAACTCTAGCAATCTGTTGTTCCCCAGGGAACTGCAGAAAACTAATAATATGGTAGTTTCTTTATAGCATAATAATTTATGTGATTGTTTTCTATTTAACATAATAAACCCGCGTGAATTATAGTCGTCAGCTAAATCGAAATTGCGAACTCTGACCGTACCAATGAGTTTACAATACAAGCTTTGCGCATTTAGAGAAAACATGCTTATTATGTTTGAGAAGTAATTCATAGATTTATATCAAGTATCAAGTCGTGCTCGAGAACGGCGACCGACTCGCCATCTGGCACGTCACTTGATGGCGAAATAACTATATCTCGAGCGAAAGAAGCATGTTGCCTTATATAAGCCTTAGCCAAGCCTTATATAATACTAGCGGTCCGTCCCGGCTTCGCACGGGTGGATTTCTTTTTTATAATATAGTCTATGTCACGCAGGGTGAATGTAGCCTTCCAATGGTGAAAGAATTTTTCAAAACGGTTTAGTACTTTTTGAGCCAATTCGTTACAAACATAGTAACATACCAATCATTCTTCTTTATAATATTAGTATAGGCTTATTTACAATATAAAACTTCTGTATTATGTAATGATGGGACCACATAGCTGTTGTCAGATGGCCGCGAATACGCGTTGTATTGCATGATATATGTATGTTTACTTTTTATTTATAAATATTTTCTCATAACGAGCCAGATAAAAGTGGCTATAAGTCATAGGCTTTTTATATCATTGGCTCGGACGGTGGGGAATGTAGGTCGCTCTATTCACCATCATTTGTCAAGATTTCAAGGTAAGATTTACGTCACTGAGCGCTATGTCCTCTTGTGAACACTGCTCAGGAGTAGTATGATGGCTATTAGTACATCATATCATCACCCCGAGACCGTCACGGAGTAGGCAGAGGAAGCAGGGCGCCAGTTCTCTATAAGATTACATGTCTCTATCGCTTCGTCCACATTCATCAGTGTCTTCATGCATGGTTACGAGTACTCTTGTCGTTCCCGTACTCGAGTGTCCGATCGATTTGATCTTGGCAATTGGAACGTGGTCTTCCTCAGCCTCCGCTTCCATACACTCGCATTGTACTATATGTCCAAACCAGATTGCTTTGCGAATCACTACATTCGGATTTAATCTAAAACGATCTCAGATGTAAACCGCATTGCGTAGTTAAAGAGATCTGAGTGGGAAGACACTGATTTAATAAGTAGCTTCGCTTTCGACTTTAATAAGTCAAAGGCTTCCATGTCAGGAAGCTTTAGACTTACTAAACTAATTTACCATTAAAGTTACGTTGAATTTATTCCAATTATTATTATTGTTATCATCCTCACGCCTTTCCACAAGGGTCCACGAAGGGGAAGGCGCCGAAGGTATAACTAGTATCCACACACCCACTTTCCGCCAGAGATATAGGTGCCAACGTGCAAGACCATCGCTGTGACCAACTCAATGACGCTACGACATACGCCTTTGAATTTCTTCTTAATCCTATACACTGTGTGGTGTGGCTCATTGGTACAGTCGGGATTCGATCTTGCTATCTTTGTGTTGCTGACAACTCGAACTACTCGGCCACAACGGCTCTTCTTTTCTCACTTTATTATTATTACCGAAGCGGATATCTATTAGTAATTACCCAAATAGAAAAATCTGCATCCTGTCGTATTCCCAGTATTGACTTTTCTTAACTTCTGTTTATCAGACCGCATTCTCTTCTTACACGAAAATTGTTATACAATACGTATATGATGGTATACAAACACATCATTCCGCCTTGCGGTTTTACTTGCATTTTTATTCCTATTTGTTTATCGGCTAATTCTATTCTAATTCTAAGCTCCAGAACTGGAGAGTCATATTTGAAACGTTTTTAACATGCCGAAGCGAAAGAGGTATGTAAGTCTAGAACTGGCGCTCTATAATCTCTGCCTAGCCGTTAGGGTTCATGTATGTTTCATGCTCCAGAGATTAGGCTGGTTTAACCCTTATTTACGATACTCTCGTGTTCTTATAGATATTAAGAAGTGTCTCCAAAGTGAGTGAGTGAAGTGAACTCCAAAGTTTTAAAAAGTTTTCTTTTTACTTTCACTCACTTCCCTAAGCGATGATCAGCTAATTGGTGAGCTTGATAGCTGGTGATAGGCGAGACCTGTACTCTGTAGGTCTCTAGCTAGATTAATAATTCGGGAACTCTCAATGACTTGTTAATGATGAAATGAGGATATCTATTAATATTATATATCAATTTATATATCTTATCAATTTTCTCACGGTCCATGAATCCAGTAAGTAGGAATCAGCTATTCATCCCAAAACCTCCAAACATAACCATAGTATTTAGTAATATTAATGAGCGTCGTTATAACTTGTTTTAAAGACATGTGCAGCTCCATCTAGCCAGAAAAGATTAATTATTTTATATGCATTCCATGCTCAGTATTCGTTTAGGTCGACCGACGATATAGCTGAAGTTTGATCTAAAATAACTTCTCTTTGTAATGTTTCATCATCGCGGTACTTCCATGGATGAACTCAATAATATAACAAATAGTCCATACGACTACACAAATAAATTTAAGACGTATTTCTATTACGCTAAAGATGCAATTTGAAACACCTAGGTATAAAATCAGCGTGGGTACCCTATTACATCTCTGTCTACCTTCTTTTGGTAGACAAAATACGTTTATTCTTCTTCTAAATAAAAATACAAATGAAACCAAATTGTTCGTGGGTAGGGTAGAATTAATATTGCTCCGCAAGATGCAACAATACCCTGCACTGTTTGTCTGTCGGTCGTTACGCATAGCACACGCATTGGCCTACCTCCAGTACTTGCGCAAGCTTCTTGGTACTAGCACTCCTGTCCCCACGGGGCGATTTATTATACAACTAGCTGTGCCCGCGACTTCGTCCGCGTGGAAAAGTGACGGGCAGCATTTTTTGGATATACATTTTGATTTACTTTGTACATGTTACGAAAAGCTTACCACATAAAATTATTGAAAAACCACATCTAAATCGCAAAAGCCGTTTCTGAGATTAGCGTGCCCAAACGCACAGACAAACAGATAAACAGACAAAAAATCTAATAATCAGTATTTGCGTTGAAAAAGGTCCCTATCACATTTTTTCTCATATATCTTCCATGTACAGACAGCGATCAGTTACATTTTTATTATATGTATAGATAATTGTATTAATACAATTAAGTTTATTATCTTATATATAAAATTCGCGTGTACCATACTCCTCTGAAACGGCGGGCTTTGTATGAAACTTTATAAGCATACTAGTGGTCCCGCCCAGCTTCGGTTGGGTGAAAAAAGTAAATGCCCTAAAACACGATCACAGCGCCACCTATCGGGTCCAATTGTGAATCTAAACCATTCTCAAATCCATCTGAAGACACACAAAAAATTTCATCAAAATCGGTCCAGTCGTTTAGGAGGAGTTCAGTCACATACACACGCACACAAGAAATATATATATTAAGATTAAGTAGGTCTGAGAATCGGCCAACATCTATTTTTTTTAAAAAAATTTCCCCTTAAATAAAATTTTTTTTTCACCCAAGCGAAGCTGGGCGGGACAGCTAGTATAAGTATAAATATACGCAAGAATACGCTTCATACAGCGACTGATGAAAGTGGATAAGCGAGAGGGGTCTGTAAGTCTAGAAAGATCTGGCGCAGTTTTTTTTTATACCACATAGGTGGCAACAAGCATGCGGTCCGCCTGATGGTAAGCGGTTACCGCCGCCTATGGACGCTTGCAATACCAGGGGTATCACTTTCATTGCTCTCTCTGGCTACGTAAGGGACTTGGTGTGATGTGTGTCTATAAGTAAAATAGGCAAGTAAAAATTACTTCCTCTTAACTTACTCTATTTCTTATGTCACATTAAAATCCGTTGTTTCTGTTAAGTTAAAGTTTTTGGCGTATCGACGGCGAGAAGCTATTTTATATTTTGTATTTGTTCGAATCCCGCTGAGGGCAGATATTTGTGTGATGAACACGAGTATTTGTACCTTAGTCTTGGATGTCCTATGTATTTATGTATATAACTATCTATATAAGCAAATATATCGTTGTCTAGTTACCATAACTTACTTTGGGACTAAGTCAATTTGTGTGCAATTGTCCCGGTATTTATTAATTTACAACGCGGTCACATTAACTTGACGCATCGCTGGAATGCGAGGCCCCGCCCGCTTTCCCCGCATTCCCTTAGCTCGCCCGGCAATCGTCAGTATGGTTAGCATCTCTGTTACCGATACGGCGCGTCGATGTTGACTAGTTTTCTGTTGCTATTGTTGTTATTGGATATTTTGTAACGTTTTCGTTATTGTTTAAGTTTGGAATGTTTTTGTTAATTTTGGACTATTTTTGTTACTACTAATTTTTGAACATGGGGAAATCTATACACAGTGAAGGGAGAAATCTTGTGTTGAAAGTGTTTTAAAACAAACAAAATAGTTTTCAATTATATTGTATAAAAAATACATGATGCAACATATTGCAAGATTAACAAATAAAACCTATGCTCCAAAATAAAAAATATAGATTTTATTTAGCTACATGCTTTTTTTTTGCACCGTACCTGACCGCCAAAATGACGTCATCAAAGCCATGCGTCAAGTTAATGTGACCGCGTTGTAGGTATTTTATTTATTAAATAGGGTAATATTCACTTCAAAATATGGTTTTATGGGCTTTTTTCAGAAACTATTAATGGCGTTAAAACTGGATTTTATTTCATAATAACCTAAAATAGGGTAAAAGAAACTGCTTAGAATATATTTGCCGGCCTAACGGTGGACTCTAGTGATTATTACTCCTGACTGCGTGACAGATATTTGTGTGATGAACACAAGTACCTATTTGTACCTTAGTCTTGGACGTTCTATGTATTTATATCTATCTATATCCTTTACTAGTTACCATAACACAAGGTTTGCTTAATTTTGGGCTATGTAAATTTGTCTGGAATTGACCCAAGGTTTATTTATTAATACTTTTAGCATGCTTTCGTGGTGCCCTATCAAATATTTGAGCAATTGTCGTATTTATACCTAAATATATATATATATACATACAGACACCCAAGATTAATATACAAATACATGAGAAACGTGTACTCAAATCCGTTTCCGTCGAAAATCGAACCCGCGAACGCTTCGCAGCTAAGACCTCAACTAGGCCACACTACCATGAAAATCACTTCTAACCGTCTCTTCGATTAGTCCAGCCAATGCTAGAAGCCCTCATAAAGTTTATAGAAATTCCACCGCCAAATATAGCCTAAGCTTTCAATGCGTCTAAATCACTATAGCTCTTGAACGTTAAACCTCTCACCCTGTTTCGGCATATTTGTAAATAAACCCAGATGTTAAGAGGTTGTTGAACTCACCCGTAATCTATAGTATCTCGTATAAATAAATAGTCAGAGCATGTTAAAAGTATTTTGCTTTAGAAAGGCCCGTTTAGTGAGGTAGGCTATATTATGATCATGCCTCTAGCTAAGCAGGAATTATAGGTACTTTAATCATATTTAACGCGGTTTAAATCGCGGCACATAATAAGTATAGTGTCGTACACACCTCTGCTTCGGGGATCCTTGTGGGAAGGCGAGAGAATGAATCTATTTCTGTGGACAATTTCATCCGATTCCATTCAGTAGTATTTATTAGTTAGTTCAATAGTTTAATATTATTAGGATAATGTATGACCAAATATAGCGTAACGTCGCCAAGTTGTGTAATAATGAGCGTTTAACGCACGCCATCGGTAGATAGATTCGTCACGTATTTTCTAGTTTCGTAGGTAAGCTTGTAAGCTTCTAATAATATACTCAGACCACGTCACTGCCAACTAGACGGATCTTTTCATTCATAGTAAACATTCACTATGAAACAAAACGAGATTTTTTTCAAAACATTTCTAAAATTCAATCGATTTGATCCTTAGGTCCTAAGCTTCACAATTAGGGAGAATAATATGCATTTGTCTTTTGAGATAAAATATTTGCTAAATTTAGTTGGGTTATTATCTATTAGATTATACATAACTTTTGTGTGGTGGACATTTATTTTTAAACATTTTGGCATAAACATTTTTTTCTTGCCATTAAAATAGCCTATTTTAATCAGTGATAATGTAGCATTCAAATGGTAAAATAATTTTTATAATCGGTCCAGTACTTTTTGAGCCAATTCTTTACAAATATACTTACATACAAATCTTTCCTCTTTATAATATTAGTATAGATGTGGATATAAAAATGAACTTGATGAAACAGATATACAATGTTTGGAGGAAAAGGTAGAGAAAAAGCCTATCTCACTTTAAAGGAGTTCAAATTGAGAGTACTCACGGTGAGCGTGTATGAACCATGTGGACAAAGCAAAAAAGCTTAGACAGAACTGGCGCTCAACCCTTTCTGCTATCCCTGTCAGGTACTTGGCGTGCTTATACTTATAAGAACGGAATTGGCTATTGTTACGTTTCGCCCCTGACTTAGTGCCTATTTATAAATGTAGCAGAATCAATATTGCGGGCATAAGGTCGAAACATACGAATTTCAGGTTGAACTTGATGAACGTACTTCACCCTACAATTCCAACGGTCCTATCAAACTAAGATGATCGAGCACGGACTGGTTTCTACGTCACCCTTCACTGATCACACCATACTTACACCTGTCATTGACAATGCCCAAGTAAAACGCAAAGAATTGAACTAGGCTCGGCGGGTGCTTGGGGACGATACCGTGACCTTGCGCACTCCGATTGCATCACTTTCGCAGGCGGGCGCTGAATTTGTGACCGATTCGTCCCGAAATAGCCGTTGCGACACCACACTCAGACGCCAAGATAGTACCCCCATTTGCTTTGAACTCTGTACACTGTTCCGATCGGAAATAGTATGGTTCCGCTCCGCTATTCTGATCGGCGGCGTTACGTTGACTGAATTCACCAAGGAATATTATTTATTAATATTTGTAATCATTTATTGCACGTTGACCAAGCAGTCGCTTGCAATTAAATAGAGATTTCCTGTAATTAAGTAAATTGATTAATCACATGTGTATGTATGGGTACTATCTATACACCTCTGCCTACTGAGACTATACTACTACCGAGACTACTTCTATCTGAAAGAAGAAGCAGAGGAAGACTAGGTTCCTACTCCAGAACTAGGTCATGTCGATGGAAACGTGAAAAGTACGAAACCAAGCTTGAAAAAAATTTATGAAATAATTTATTCGCCAGAATTCGGTTAATTACATAATGTTATGTTTAAATGGTACTTAATGATTGAATCGCGCGTTCGGCCACATAATATTGTCATGCGAATTTTTCCGTAGGTAGGTATTTATATATATTATGGATACCTCCTAACTAACTACAATTACAATGCAATAATTTAAAACAATTACATATCTATACAATTAATAAAATTTAAGTGTCTGTTTGTAATATTAAAATAACCGCTTTTTACTAAATGCATATGGATGTACACGCGGTATATATAGCAAAATCACATTTTGATTTATTTTTGACAGTCTGTTTGTTCCGACTATTCTCTCAACGGCTAGACCGATTTTGACGGGACTTTCACTTGCAGATAGCTGATGTAATAAGGAGTAACTTGGATACTTTCAATGTAAGAAATTAAACAATAACTTTTTAGTTAAATTCCACGCGGAGGAAGTTGCGGGCACATTTACAATATTTTCAGTTATAGTAACAATTTTTAAATCACAGATTCTTTCAATTGTCATAATAACTAGTAGACTAACTGTAGACGAACCGAAAGAGATCTGGAAGTTTGGGAGAAATAATACTCTCTCTGCGTACTCCGTGAGCGACTAGGCATGACGATATGTATGTATAATTTATTAAACATTACATTTTCAATGGTCTAGCAGTAGTTTTAACACAAACCTATTTTATTTAATTTATTTTTATATCCTCACGCGTTAATCCTATACATCCATAAGATATATAGATAGATAGATAATATATCCTCACACCTTCCCACAAGGGTGCCCAAAGGGGTAGGCAGAGGTGTACCCATACACCCGTTCCGCCAGAGATATATTTTTAGGTCCCAACGTGAAGATGGCGAGTCCATCGCCGTTACTCAAGCGCGCTATACATACGCCTTTGAATTTCTTCTCAGAGGTATGCCTATTAGGCGATTTTGATTATTTTTTATTTATTATCTTAACATTGTTCCCTGTTAGCAGTATATACTACATATTTTTTCATACCGTAATTGGCTCTCATGAATACAAGTGATGTGATTGAGACTCGACTGTCTGTAACATAGCACCGGTAATCCAACACCGGGCCACTCTCATTGTTCTCATGCTTGCCTGCCTGCTTAAACAATGCGCCTGCGCCGCTACCGGATTGCTTTAACTACACTGTGGCAGTACACAGCTTTACATAGTATAAAACGAAGTCGCTTCCGATGTCTGTTCACTTACGTACTTACGTACTTTACTTGTACTCAACGGAATTTAGCAGCAAATAGATAGTGATTCAAGGGGAAGCTTTATATGTATAATACATAAATATTAGCCGTGGTGGCCGAGTGGTTTGAGCAGTTGCCTGCGATACAAAGATCGCAAGTTCGAATCCCGACTGTACCAATGAGTTTTCTAAACTTAAGTGCAGTGATTAGTCACACCACGAGCATCGAGAGGAAACCTGCATACGTCTGAGAAGAAATTCAAAGGCGTATGTATAGTACTTGAGTAACGGCGATGGACTCGCCATCTGTCACGTTGGCACCCAATATACCTCTGGCAGAAAGTGGGTGTGTAGGTATTACCTATACACCTCTGCCTACCCCTTCGGGGACCCTTGTGGGAAGGTGTGAGGATATATTGTATTATTATTATACATATTATAGTACAGAAGAGCCGAAATAATCAAAGACTTGTAATGTGATGTAACAAACAGAATGTTATGTGCTTAAATCGCAAACCTTACGAGATAGAACAAATTAATGTAGGTAATACAAAATTGTATATATTAAAACGATGGATAAAAAGTCCGCGATGGTATACATTTATGGGTAAAGGATAACCCACAGTAACCATTAATCTTGACAGATTATTAGTATCTACATTGCGACCTGTGCGAAGCCGGGGCGGGTCGCCAGTACTATATATTTTATACATATGTACATAACACCACGACCTTTACAGTTTAGGAAAACATTAAAAGAAGCTGGCGATTAACATAAGCAAGAAAGCAAGAGCTGCTGTACACAACGCGGTATTGGTAACATTTTAAGTGCAAACAGCATCACTCAAAATGTGACGCGCACATTGCATTCACTACAGAAAAGTAAAAAAAAAGCCATAAAATAGTCTTAAATAGAAAAAAACAAAAACCCATGGAGTTCACCCGGCAGGGCGTGGACTTGAACCACGAACCTCTAAGCTCTGAAGCTCATCGCGCTAACCTTGCGCCACCCTGCCTGTATTAGTATTGACGAAATTGGTCATGAAATCATGAAATACAGCAACGGTGAAATCTTGAGCGTGCTCTATTATGAACCTTATGTCTAGGGGGTTAAGTTTGCAATATTTAAAGAATCACGCAGAGATAAGTTGGTTTTGCAATGGAAATCTGACGATTCAATGGCTATCCAAGGAAATTTATGACGCGTTTTTTATTTACTGTACGTTGAATCACTTATTCCCTTGAGAAGCGCATTTCAATGGATTCAAGGCGAATTCATCTACTACTTAGTCATGTCATATTATGAAACAGGGTGTGTGTAGCGTTGAACGTATTATGCACTGCCACTAAGGCGGAGGGTAGTCTAGGTACTGGTATAATAGCTCCCACATTACTCCCGAGATATACCGTGGTTTGAAAAGTGGTGTTACAAGCGTCCATAGGCGGCATTAAACGCTTACATTTGCATAAGAAGTATACAATGAAGTCGCTTCCGCTGTCTTTTCGCTTAGATCTTTTAAACTATTCCACGGATACAATGCAGTTTTC
Organism: Drepana falcataria; assembly: GCA_945859725.1. NCBI lineage: Eukaryota > Metazoa > Arthropoda > Insecta > Lepidoptera > Drepanidae > Drepana > Drepana falcataria. The sequence goes on from OX243921.1 coordinate 10,776,931, forward strand.
AGCAATAGATAGTGACTCAAGGTTTATATGTTTAATATATACACAGTATAGTACGGAATTGCCTAAAAACCTAAGATTTTTAATGTGAGGACGTAACAAACATATTTTGTGGGCTTAAGTCGCAAACCTTACGACATCATATATATCCTCACGCCTTCCCACAAGGGTCCCCGAAGAGGTAGGCAGAGGTGTATAGGTAATACCCACACACCCACTTTCCGCCAGAGGTATATTAGGTGCCAACGTGACAGATGGCGAGTCCATCGCCGTTACTCAAGCACGACTATACATACATACGCCTTTGAATTTCTTCTCAGACATATGTATGTTTCCTCTCGATGTTTTCCTTCACCGTAAAGCTCGTGGTGTTACTAATCACTGTACTTAAGTTCTAAAAGTAAAAATACGGCATAGTATGTTCTATTTTTAAATATAGATCGACTATAAATGTGTATTTTAATTGTACACAGGAGCCGAGCCGGCGCTACCCTGGACGACAGGTTCACAACGTCAGATGACGGCGCTGGTGTCCGCTTAACCGTGTCCGCTGCCAAGGCGGGTGACAGCGGCATCTACACACTGCAAGTGAGTCGAGATATTTTGGAACGAAGTTTTTATCGCGCGTTCCGAAAGAGGGCTAGACGGAAAAAGTTAAGACCAAAAGTTGTAACGACACTTTTTTTCGAATTTTAAAAAGAGATCGAATTTTAAATCAGCGTTCGCACTTTTTGCTATAGTTGTAAGCCGTGCGGCGTGCGCGCGTTTCTCTGTCTTTGTTCGAATTTTAAATGAGCGTGTTCGAATTATAGACAGACAGAGAGCATATATGTGTGTGTATATATGTAAACTTTTTTTTGCTTTTTTTATTTCAATAGCGAATCTACTTTCGAGCCGAAACTATAGGTACCCGACCGCCTTAGGGGGTGGTATATGTAAGATTTCTTCTCTCTATTCAACTTCGTTCCATCCGGGTGTCCCTTGACACGTCTCAAGTTTTTCTTTTTCACATAGGCCTAGATAGGCACTTATAAAACGTCGAAAAAGGTGCCCGATTCGGGTTGGTCGTTTCCATGGAGAATAACCGGCAAGAAACTCCATGGTTACTCTTTTCAAATCATTAGGTACAATAATATATGTTACAGCATTAGTATTTACTTAAGTATGGGGGAGTAGGTACATACATTTCTACACGCCGAGTCCCTTACGGTAGTCCCTTAGGGAGAGGAATGCCAGTTATCTATAGACAAGAGTACTCTCCACTTAACGTAATTTTTTAAATGTGTTAATTTGTTGCTTAAATAAGAATGTACGATATTTTGGAATCCAAAGAAAAACATCGAAAAAAATTATGATGTCGTAACACTTCGGGCTACCCCTTATGGAATATATTATTAGCTGGATTATCATTCCCAGAGAAAGCCCCAAGAGTCGAGCATCCTGTTAAAGTTCTAAATGCGAAAGTTGGTCTGGATGTTGGTTCCTCTTTCGTGCAAAAACTACTAAACGAAAGGTGAAATAAGGCGGTACAAGTAGTTTGGATATAATAATAATAATAAATACCTGGGATAATTCCACACAAACTGACCTAGTCCCAAATTAAGCGAAGCTTGTGTTATGGTAACTAGACAACGATATATTTACTTATACATATAGATATATACATAAATACATAGGGACATCCAAGACTAAGTTACAAATACTCGTGTTCATCACACAAATATCTGCCCTCAGCGGGATTCGAGCCCGCGCCTCAAGTTTCGCAGTCAAGAGCTCTAACCACTAGACCAGACGGTCGTCAAAATATAAATTGTGGTATACCCTCAGGCCACCAATGCGGCTGGTAAGGACACCGCTCGCGTCCGTCTCGAGGTCGCTCCGGACGAGGCGTCCGGCGAAGACCCACCCACTTTCCTGCGCCGCCTTCAGGACCTTACGGTCAAAGTCGGCACTCGGACACGGTTCCTGGTTGAAATCGTCAGTTCTACAGAGTGCAAGGTATATAACTTCTAGATTTGTTTATTTGTTTATTTATTTCAAAGGAGTCTCCTTCAGCGAACACTAAGGCTGTGGAAGGAAATCCCCGTTGAGGTTATCCCCTCTTTACAGCAGGGAGTTCTTCAAGAAGGATATGAATTGAATCCAGTAGGGTTGCCAACCCTTCACCTTAGAGAAAAAAATAGATTTGTCATGTTTTCCAATGTAAACATTTTCAAAGGATTTCCTACCAACACTTTTAACAATGTAATTAAGGTTTCAAGATAAAAGTAAAGTTACTCGTAAGAGGTGGCTACAAACGCCCATGACGCTCTATTGCAATCATGACCTATAATAGGTAATATAAATAATATTATTGTAGACTGACTGGTGCCAATGCGAATTACATTGAAGCGAATATTTTAATTTACAAAGTTATAAATACCTTGGGACAATTCCACACATTAACATAGCCACAAATTAAGCAATGCTTGTGTTATAGTAACTAGACAACGATATATTTACGTATCTATACTAATATTATAAAGCTGAAGAGTTTGTTTGTTTGTTTGAACGCGCTAATCTCAGGAACTACTGGTTGGAATTGAAAAATTATTTTTGTGTTAGATAGTCCATTTCTCTAGGAAGGCTTTAGGCTATATAACACACTACGACTAATAGGCGCGAAGCATAAATGAAAAATGTTGCAAGAACGGGAAAAAATATTCCTTTTTGAGAGCTTCCGTTGCGTGCGCTGCATAAATTTATATATATACGAAGACGAAGGTAGAAATACTCATGTTCTTCATACAAATATCTGCCCTCTGCGGGAATATAAATATAAATAATAATAAATAAATACCTGGGACAATTCCACACAAATTGACCTAGTCCCAAAGTAAGCAAAGCTTGTGTTATGGTAACTAGACAACGATATATTTACTTATATAGATAGATATATACTTAAATACATAGGACATCCAAGACTAAGGTACACCAGGACCAGACGGTCGTCGACGGTCGAATATAAGTAATGTTTAGTCTTTAGTACTATGTGCGTTTCAAATGTATGGTTAAAGACATTATTACCTTCTCGTCTGATTAATTTATTTGTTAAATAAAAACATTTACCCAGAATTTGAACTAGATAAAAGACAAACAGCTGGACTAAAGAAATTAAATCTTCACGCGTTTTCGCCAGAGTGCCAAAAGGCGTAGGCAGAGGTGTGTAGCAAGTTTACATACCCACTTTCCGCCAGAGGTGCCAACGGAACAGATGGAGAGAGTTACTTAATCACGGCTATACGCTTGCGAATTTCTTGACAAATGTATGCAGGTTTTCTCTAGATGTTTTCCTACATCTAAACCAAAGAATGTAACTGTCAGATAGGATAATACTTGCCCAGTTTGAATTTAGTAAAACAACTCCCGAATATATTCTAAGCGCAAGAAAATTGTATCTGTCTGGAAAATTAAAATTGTGTAACTAGGAAGTCGGCATTTAATGACCGTAATGGTCTGTAGTAAAATGACGGTACTGGTAATTAAATGTTACATCCACGTTTCACAATATCAGGAATGCCAAACGACCTAATTTCCATACCACGTCTATATTCCAAGTAACGAATCCATTTGGCTCATTAACGAGCTGGATTTTAAAATAGCTCTTCAAAGTATCAGCCGGCTATTATGTCAGGAAGGAGCGAACATGGCGTCTCGAAATTGTTGATCTGACAATTTCTGTATTTCTGTCTTACTACCTACGTTTAATATTTATTTTAATTTAACTTTTTCACTAACAACATTTATTCCGTACCAGTAAAGTTCTAACTGAAATAATTACCTCAATAATACCTTCTTAAGATAGTCATAATGTTTAAGTTGCGAGTGTATGATAATTTCTTATTTTAATCTGACACGTAAATGTGAAAACTTGTTGTTGTATTATCAACCATCTAAGTGTACATTTATGTAAATAGTTGAAAGGTTTCTGAAACAATAAAATCAAATGGTGAAACTTACTTTCCTCATTACACATCAATAGTTTACCCCAGTAGTAGTACGCAGTTAACTGCGTATTTTTTTAATACATTTTGTATAATACATATATCCTCACGCCTTCCCACAAGGGTCCCCGAATGGGTAGGCAGAGGTGTAAAGGTTGTACCCATACACCACCTTTCCGCCAGAGATATATTTTAGGTGCCAACATGACAGATGGCGAGTCTATCACCGTTACTCAAGCACGACTATACATACGCCTTTGAATTACTTCTCAGACGCATGCAGGTTTCTACTCGATTATTTCCTTCACCGTATACGTCCTGAAAAAAGGTCAGGTCAAGAGTACCCTAAACCGAAGAGCATGTATGAAGAGAATAATGAAAGTGGACGAAGCGAAAGAATTATGTAAGAATCGTAGCAAGTGGAAAGAAGTGGTCTCTGCCTACCCCTACGGGAAAGAGGTGTGATTATATGTATGTATTTTTTTTCTGGAATAAAACATATTCTACATATTAATTCAGGTAATATTATATTTTAAATAAATAAATAAATATAAATATTCTATTTTGTGGCAAATTTAATCCACAAACTCCACATTTACAATATTAATAGATTAATGACCTAAATATATTAAACAATAGCAGATCGTAAACATGCCGGAAACGTTCATGTAAGTCTGACGTGTAGCATATTTACCGTCAGTTACGTGTATTGTACACGTAATATTTATCACATGTCGAATGTAGTACTAACTGACATAAGGCATCTATTTCCATACCGTGACTACATCCGGCTCCGTTATTTATAAGCTGAATCTAGGATTATTACATTGTTGAGCAAATTGGCACGAGTTTTGTATTGTTCAAATTGTGTTGCTCAAATCTTTTGGTTATTGGCTCTTAAGATCGCAGTACATACATATTTATAGGTAGTCGAAGAGACCAAGAGGGGATTTTTTGATGTACTCGCATTGTGTACCGTATCTCATAAATTTTAGTAATTGTCCATGAGTATGATCAAGATGATAGCGCACCTTATACGATAATTCACCTTTAGGAATAACTTAGAAGCAAAAGGTGCCTTTAGGAATAACTTAGAAGCAAAGGTAAAGGCGGCAGGAACCGCTTACCATCAGACGGACCGCATGCTTGTTCGCCACCCATGGGGTATAAAAAGGGGGGGGGGAAGGCGAGAGGGTTCTAGGTAAAATGTGTTTCATGACGTATAGGGAGGTCAAAGAGATTGCGCTGGGCAGGAGTAAGCGGAAGGAAATGTCGGTTTCTTTACTAGTGTAATTACTATCGTATTCTTTTTTTGGTAAGTTCGGTAATTTTTTTCCTGTCTTTTTAGAAAATATACTTAGATACAAATTAGATGCGTTGATAAAGGGCTCCCAAAAGTAGCTTTTCTTACAAAAGAAGGAACATGAAAAAAATGGGGGAAAACAGGAGAGATGAATTTTTAGAGGGGACTGGACTGGGCTCGAACCGTGGTTTTCTGGATCTTCTTACACTATTTACAAAAAAATATATATATCTAGATAAGCTCGGTCATCTAGGTACTAATAATAATATGAGTATTTTATGCGCTGCTATTGCGAATTTCTATTATGTGCAAAGGTATGCTACGCTCTTACTGCTCTGCTCACATCGCCTCTTAGCCCAATCTGAGTCTCTTATCGTGATATATTCTCACGTTGGCCCATTTCATCAGAACATGCTGTTTATAGGTGACATGGTATCGCAACGAAAGGCGTCTGATGGAAGCCGAGCGGGTATCCCTCGTCCGTGATGGTAACTTCTGGTGCGCTGACCTGGCGACTGTGACGGTGGACGACGCCGGCCGTTGGACCTGCACTGCGGAGAATATCGGAGGACGAGCCAGCTGCTCGGCGCATCTCAATGTCCTTGGTAAGGCTACAATATTTTGTCAAAATGTATGTAGTTTATGCTGTGCACCGCGAAAATTTTGATTTTATTAATAGATTCTTTTTCTGGAATAAAATTATTTATCTAACTAATAATTCTTCATGCCAAATTTCATCCAATTCCATTCAGTAGGTTTTGCATGAAGGAGGAACAAAGGAAGACATTTTTTCCTCCTTTTCAAAAAAGTACTTGACTCACCATCTGCCATGTAAGCACTTAAAATATATCTCTGGCGGAAAGTGGGTGATTGGGTAATACCTATATACCTCTGACTACCCCATCGGAGACCTTTGTGGGTAGGCGTGAGGATATATTATTATACTAATATATTAAAGTGCGGGTGGTAACACTACCTACAAACTCAAGCATTGCCAACCGCAAAATTACTTGTCAAAGGAGTGTCATACCAGAATGTACAGAGTACATCATTGCGTTCTTCATGAAGGGTGTGAAAAGTTTCCTGCAGGGTAACCACTTACTAGCGTCCATAGGCGGCGGTAACCGCTTGCTATCAGGCAAGCCGTGTGCTTGTAACCTACCTTAGTGGTATAAAAAATACTGATAAAGTTTTTCCTTTGTTTCCAGTGCCCAAAGCTTACAAGCGACCGGAGTTCGTGGAAGAGTTGCGCGCGTTACTCACCGAACAGGGCACCGTCTCGCTGGAGTGCAAGGTGATCGGAGTACCCACGCCTGTACTCAGGTGGTTCAAGGTACGCTCAGGACAAGAGGTAGGGGTAGGGCATAACGGGTTTCCCGTTCGAATTTGGAGCTGCCTGACTGGGGCAGGACCTCCATCTTAAAGAAGTCCGTAGCCAAATAACACAATATTTGTGGTGTGTTTCTAAGCGGTAAATAAGGTTTCCAAGAATGGAGAGGGGCGAGGATTGTTATATTGTGTTGGCAGCAGAGGGATTAGTCCCATTACGCGGCCAACAATGTATAACTCGCCGAACACAGAGTGGCAACGCGCAAGTGATACTTTGGTATCGTGAGCGTAAATAGGTTACGGTAACCGTTTCCCATCAGGGGGGGCCGTATGCTTGTTTGCCATTCTTGTTGTATAAAAAAAGAACAGATCTATTTGACTAATCTTTGCATTCAGTAGTAGTAAACTTCAATTGGTATAAATCCTGTCGTGGCAAATAGCAAGATATGCTTTGGTGACTCTATGACTTTGGTAAACTCCACATAGAATGATTATGACAGGAGGAGGCTCGTCCGTCACCAACACAGTGACTCCCCAATGATAGGCAACGCGTAACATTATGTTGGTTTAATGTGTAGTTAAAGTGAAGAGTATTCACACCACATGAACACAATAAGCCGTGGTGGCCGAGTGGTTCGAGTAGTTGCCTGCGACACAAAGATCACAAGTTCGAATTTTGATTTTGATTTCGAGTTTTTCTGAACTTAAGTACAATGATTAGTCACACCAAGAGCTTTACGGTGAAGCTGGGTAGGAAGGTAAAACATCGAGAGGAAAGTTGCATACGTTTGAAAAGCAATTCAAAGGCGTATGTATAGTCGTGCTTGAGTAGCGGCGACGGACGCCATACACCTATACACCTCTGCCTAACCCTTCGGGATCCTAAACGGTGTAGGACTCGCCATCTGTCACGTTTGCACCTAAAGTATCTTCGGCGAAACCTTTCGAGAACCCTTGTTGGAAGGTGTAATAATATATTATAATATACGTGATTGTTTTCATAGGACAGTCGCGAAATCAAAGCTGGTGACGTGTTTGCGCTGACTGCCAACGCCGAGGACCCCACGTCGCTCGGTACCTACACGTGCGAGGCGGTGAACTGCATGGGGCGGGCGTACTCCTCTTCCAAAGTGCACGTCGTGGGCAGTAGAGAGGGGTCAGCCAGACCTAGCTCCAGGTACCAACTTGAGAATTATTATTATTATATGGTCGAAGCTTACTAGCTTTATTTCCCGAATGAAACACATTCTATGTGTTATTCTAGCTAATAATCTATCTCTGTGCCAAATTTCATCCACTTCCGTTCATCCGTTCTGACGTGATTGAGTAACAAACATCCTCACAAACTTTGTATTTACAATATTAATATATATCTTATCTTATCTTACAAATATTATAAATGTGAAAGTTTGTAAGTTTGGATGTTTGCGGTTCTTTCACGGCCAAACGGCTGAACCGATTTGACTGAAAGCTGAAATCGTGATGGCTTACACCTAGGAAATAGGCATAGGCTACTTATTATCCCGAAAATTCAAAGTTTCTACAGGAATAAAATTTGCCTTAGTAGTAATTCAGATTTGCATCAAAATGATATCAAGACTCCTTAGTGCTTTTGATTTAAATTACATTTTATTTTGACACATGTTTGAAAACTCAATCCTGTCATTACAGAAATTCCAAATAATTCGATGTTCTAATATTATAAAGGCCTAAGTTTGTATGTTGCTCTTTGACGGCATAGCGACTGAACCGATTCTAGCAGGAAACTATTGTAGCTACTCTTTTGAACTCCACGCGGGCGAAGCCGCGGGCATAAGCTAGTATATATATATATATATATATATATATATATATATATTATGGGCCTTATTCGTGTAGCGCAATCTAGTTAAATGTCCAAGATACTAAAGCTTTCGAACGACTTTTAAAACGATTCTGTCTGCACGTGTATTTGTGTTCCTCTGGCAGTGGGTAGATGGAGCTGTTTTAGAGCAAAAGATTATTCTCACATCGTTTTCTATCACCGTGTCATCTCTTAATGAATGTATTCTCAAACATATGCAGGGTCCCTCAAAATATTCCTTCACCGTAAAGCTCGTAGTGTGATAAATCTCAGTCATTAATACGAACATTAGTAAAAAAAAATTTTTTTTTCAGCGCCTTAACACCAGAGCCACCGCCAATCTTTACGAAAGAGCTGAAGGACCAGTTTGTGCGAATCAGCGAGCCCATGACCCTCAACTGCCACTTGGTGGTGCCTCCCTGGCCGCGCTCAGTGGTCTGGTACAACAAGGAGGGGAAAGTTGACCCTAGCGAGAGGTAACACTATTATCAAGAAGAGATTTCATCAAGTATGTAAGGATCGTAGCAAGTGGAACGAAGTGCCCCTACGGAAAAGAGACGTGATTATATGTATGTAGATCTTATTACACTGGGACCATCACAAGGTAGGCAGAAAGAAGAGATCGCAGAATCTTTAGTTTCATCCACAATCATACGTTTGACGTTCCCATCTTTGAGTGCTCGGTCTGTGGGGGCGATAATATTGTAATTAAGTTTTCTGAGAACTGACGCTCTTCTCTCTTTGCCTACCCGACCGGGGATATGATAGGAAAATAGGAACTCACAGCGTACGTGACAAAGCAAGGTCATGAGTTTGGGAAAGCTTTTATGTACTGGGACAAAAAGCTAGGGAGCCGCTATTAATTTATTAATTAATTTATTTATTTCAATAAAAACATAAGTTAACAGCCCTGAGCCAAAACACTTACATTTTAAATATTAAAATTTGCAAATACTTATTATATAATTATACTTGAAGAAAAAATAAATACATATAATAAAAATGTAACGGTCTCTGTACATGAAAGATATATAAGAAAAAATATTATTGGGACCTTTATCAACGCAAATAGCACCAAAAACAATGATTGTTAGAATTTTTGTCTATTTATCTGTTTGTCTGTGCGTTTGTGCACGCTTATCTCAGAAACGGCTTATCCGATTTAGATGTGGTTTTCACTAATATATTGTAGTAAGCTTCACTTAACATAATATCTAAAATAATGAAAAAGATAAATCGAAAAGGTCACTATTCCACGCGGACGAAGTCGCGGGCACATCTAATGTTTAATATATTGGTCTCCCTATACGCACATTCCTTTATAGTAAACGCGAGAATTGAAACACGGGAGATGTGCCACAGCCCGCTAGTTGCGTGTTCTAAGGGAGAGGCCTATGCCAAGAAGTGGGCGTTAAACAGTCTTGAATAATGAATGCTATAGCTCACCTATAATATTTAGTTTTACGTAAAACATTTCTATCGCAGTACAACTTTAAAAGAACATCCTGATAACTTAGATCTTAAGTAATTTTAATACCAGGTATCACGTGGTCGAAGATGGCGTTGGCGGTTACTTAGTAGAGGTGCCGGCGCTGGAGTGGGCTGACGAGGGCGAGTGGAAATGTGTCGCCACCAGTTCCGGTGGCCGCGTTGGCATCTCCACTTGTTACGTCACCATGGATGGTAAGCAATTTTAAGCCCTATAACTTCACACCATAAAGTCTAATGTTGTTGTTGTTGTTGTATCAACCCGCCTTCCCTCAAGGCGAGGATGTGTGAAAAGGCCGTTAAATCATAATGAAATGAGAGATGTCTGTAAATCTAGAATAAAACTCTACTCTCATCACCATTCCATCAGCGACTCGGCGTGAAGATAGTACGATTCATCGGCGTCTTTCCTACGCAACCGTACCTAAAGTGTGGTGCTAAAATACTAGGAGAGCAGACCCAAAGTAAATTGAGACTATGAAGACTATTCATCGCACCATTGCATCTACTATCACACACATTAAAGTTATCCTTACTGTAATCTCCTAATGAAAATTTTCACTTTTAACGCAGTGCCCAAAAACTACCGCAAACCTCGATTCATGGAGAACTTGCAAGCTGTGCTGACCGAGGAAGGCTTGGTATCATTCGAGTGCAAGGTTGTCGGTTTCCCGACTCCTGTACTCAGCTGGTTTAAGGATGGCCAAGAATTGAAACCCGGTGACGTCTATCAGCTCACTGGAACGAATTCCTTGGGCTCATATTGCTGCATCGCAAGGAATTGTATGGGCAAAGCCAGCAGTTCAGCTGAACTGACGGTGGAAGACATACAGAACCAGCTAAATGATGAGGAGAAGTCCTTGTTGTTCTCTAAGAATCAGGCCCCGAAGTTCATCCAAGGATTGAAAAGTGTCGAAGCGAAAATCGATGAGTCATTCCGTTTTAACATTAAAGGTGAGTGTTTGAGATGATATGGAGGCTGTCAGTCACATCTCTGTTAATAAGATACGAGCTTTGCCCGTGATATCTTCATATTATATTTTCAAAACGGATTATTATGTTTTACCTGAGATTGACGCATTCAAACAGACCAACAATCACGGCCTCTTCATAATATATATTTAAACTAGTGTAATAAATAATGTTAACCATATCAAAATATGTAATTGACCCCTGAAGACTTCAGATTCACGAAGCATTCAATCCCGTGGAAATGTCTCATTATAACTTTTTTCAGTTGCCATTCCGCCCGAGCCGTCGATTTTCTGGTACCGGGATGACCAGCCGGTGGATGAGTCTCCTCGCTGTCACCTCGGAAAGGAGGAGCGCGGGCTCTTCTTTCTCGACATTCAAAACCTCGAGTTTTTGGATCAGGCCGAATGGAAGTGCGTCGCTACTAACGACTTCGGACACAGCGTTACATCATGTTTCTTAAAACTAACCATACCTAGACATTATAAGAAACCACGCTTCTTGGAAAATTTACAAGCTATACTGTCAGACGAAGGCGCTGTCAACCTTGAGTGCAAGGTGATAGGTGTACCACAACCAGTACTTAAGTGGTATAAAGATGGGGAGGAATTGAAACCTGGAGACATCCACAGGATCATATCGGGACAGGACGGCACGTGTTGTCTGGGCACGTATACTTGCGAAGCGCAAAATTGTATGGGAATCGCCGCGAGTTCTGCCTCACTGTTAGGATTTGATGAGTCTATGAAGGCAAAGAAGAAGAAAGCAGAAGAACAAGCATTACAAAGAAATCTTTCACTTAGTACAATACACGAGGAGAGGACATCGCAAATGTATGACACTCCAGTTGGTGACATAACCCTTGACGATAAAGGTGAAATTTCCTTCTCTTTTGATGGTAAAGAGGTATCAGTATCTTTGTATGAAACCCCAGATTTAACCGAAGAAGAAGCCTTACAAATTGTTGAGATGTACGCCGACCAGCTATCAGAAAATGTCACAGAGCATAACGTTGTTGAGTTGCCACCTCTAAGGTTTGTCAAAGAAACTTCAACGTCAGGGAACTTATTGATGGAAGCCATTATTATAGACGTATCACCGGAATACTTTGTATCACCAGAAGAAGATCTTCGGACGGAAGCAGATGTTGAAGATATATCTATTGTAGATGAAAATGCCCCCCCGCAGCTTTCATTAGACCAGGATATTGAAATAAGTGGTGAGGATTACTTAGAAAAAACGATGGCCCTTTTATCAGAAGAAAAGGCCGATATTCCTCTTAGAATGGGAAGGAAAAAGTCAGATTCACAAAAAAGCGGAGATGACTTCTTTAGTTTATCTCGAGAACAATCTCTCTCAGAAGGGAAACCAGATGACGATACGCAGATTCTGTCAGACAGTGATATGCCGAGTTTTGCTAGTGCCCGAAGTTCTGGTAAACCTAAATCTAAGTCCTCCAAACCTACAAAAGATGATGGTGCTGAATCTTCAGATCCCACAAAGACTATATTGCTTAAAGAAAAGGCAGTGCCAGAACCTGAAGTCCCTGTTGTAAAGCCTAAGCGTGAACGTAGAAGCAGTAGAGGTTCACAAAGGTCTAGTTCAAGCAGTGAAAAATCTGTTAGCAAAGTTAAAGAAGAAGTTATCACTAAAGATGCAAAGCTTTCGAAGAAACCATCCATGAGCGATGATGAATTTAAAATAACCATGAATAACATCAGCACATCTCTCTCCAAGACTGTCAATGATCTCCAAATTATCGAAAGGGATATTATTCTGAAATCTGAACTTATGTCCTCTGCAGCAACTGCATCTAGAAGTTTGGAAATTATCACCAGTTTATTAGCACCTCTGTCGGAAATACACAGCATTGCAGATGCTGCTAAGGAATCAACTGAGTCGAAAGTCATCAGTACGTTATTTAACAATCTGTGTCGGCCTATAAAAGCGCTTCATCAATCACTGACAATAATTGAAAAATGCATTGACGTTGAAAGTGACAACAAAACTCTAGTAAAGAAAACTTGTGTCGCATTTATTGAATGTTGTGGCCATGAAGTACAAAATATTATGTCAGAAATATGTGCCACGACGAGTAAATACTATTTGCTTACCGAAGACAAAGTCCTCAATGAAATTGAGTCGTTAAGTAAAGAAATTACGACTATTGTGAAATATTCTGCAGATACAATTAAAACAAGAAACTTGTTGATCGAAGCGAGCGAGATTAAGGTCGATGAACCTTCTTTAGACGCCAAACATAAAAGAGAAACTCAGAAAGCGCTGTTCGAACTAAAAAGTACATTATTCTCACTATTAAGTATTGTGGAAAGTGCAGACAGCCAATCAGCTGAGGTAACACAGGTTCAAAATAGTGAAGTTATACTAAATGACATGTCTGCTTCCATACAAGACTTAGAAACTGCTCTTGTTCAGGTGGAATCTTTATCTGTTAAGGAATCTAGCACAGCTTTACACAAATACAATACCGAAATAATTGAAACAATCATGGAATCCGCATTAAAACTGCGAAATTCATTTGAGCAATTGTCTATTGAAACGAAGAATCAGGAGGATGAGGTTATTTTGAAAGGAACCCTAAAATGTATCAAAAATAATTTAAATGACATATCAACACAGATAACATCAATCGAAGGAAGTGTTGGTAAATTTGACATATTACAGAGTGATAACAAATTAGAAGCCCTGCAAAAGATGGCTCAAATTCTCATTACACTGGAGAATAACTTACCTAGGCTAGAATCTATGGCCGAAATCAAAATCCGTATGAACGACTTCCATAAACATTTAACTAAAGTTCTCGAAAATGTAATCGAAAGTAACGAAGCAAAGAAATATTTCACATTGATGGAAATATGTGATGCTGTAAACAGGATAAATGCAACATTAAAGGATGTAGATTCCGATCATATTTCATCTCTTGCCAGTTTAAGCAACACTTTACGTATTGTCCAAAGCCAATTTATTAACAATGTGTTTGAGACAGAGCTTAACAGTGCAATGCTGGGTAATGTTACTGAAGCCCTTTTTGTCATCCAAGAAGCTCTAAATAATGCTGAAGAACAAAGTCTTCATGTGCATTCTGAATACATACAAGATTTAACACCACAAGTTTTCGACAGAAAAAATGTTGCGGTTGTTATGGAACGCATAGATCACACGATCGCTGCTATAAATACGGTTAAATTAATAGAATTCATAAACGAATTGACAATATTAAGGCCTACATTGGAAAATATTTGTCCTGTTTTAGAAGAACTAAAACGGAGTGTAGCTACTTTGAGAATGAGTGGCATTGAACGCGATGAGATTCTATCTGATCTGGAAATAGCTTCAGTAACTCAAACTATGGCGAATCCTCTCTGTGAACTTAATCAGAGCATTATAGTCCTTAATCAGGTGATTGTTGACAATGTTGATAGTATTAAAGAAAATGCCGAGTTGATAGCAGCTGTTGCTGAGCCACTGCAAGACCTTTATACAACATTAGATATTTTACAACAAGATGTTATCTCACAGTACGGTGAAGATGTGCTGCCATATGATGTCAGCATCAACATGGCAAGTGTAGTTGAAAATTTGCAAAGCTGTATAGTTATGATTCAAGAACAAGCGGGTATAGAAGCAGCTGAAGAAATGTCTACCTTAGAAGATGTATCGGCAATCAAAACAACGGCTGATACGATACCATCCGATCATTTTGTAGTACCTACTGTCCAGGAAACAGCATTTGAACAAACTGTTACGTCCTTTAAAGAAGAGGTACAGTTATCCACGACCGCCCAAATATTGCAATCTCTTAATGACCATATCACAGTGCTACAGTCCCCAGAAGTAATAGATGTATTAGATAGTATATCTGATATTAGTGACTACTCTAGTTTAAAATCTATAAAACCAGGATTAGGGGACTTGCACACCGGAATCCAAGAATATTTGCATCCTATTTTACTGGAGGCATCCAATGATCTAAGCGGATTTGATTCTCCAAAGAAGTTAAAAGCAATCGCTGAGCCCATGCAAGCGCTTATGCAAAGTTTTTCTGTTTTAGATATAAAAAACATTCCAATTTTCGAGCAGCTATTAGAATTGCCTACTGAAAGAATATATTCAGCATTAAAAAGTGTATCCGAGTTTAAGGAACATTTAGAGACATGTTTGCTTTCTGTTTTCCCCGCTATTCATACAGCTGAAAATACTATTGAGATATCTAATAAAGTAGGAGAATTGCGTGGTATTTGCGAGAAATTAAAATATATAATTGATTCTACCAAAGATGCCCCAGCTTTCAAGGAAATAAAAATTCTAGAGGAAACAGTTAATGATCTTCTTGAAGCTACAGATGTATTGAAGGGTATAAAAATAGAACAAGTAAAAGTTGTCACCGAAACATTATACCAGAAAATTGCCAACATACATGAAGATATAATTCGATTTGTGCCGTCTTCGTCAGAGCTGTACCAAGAGGCTGAATTGATACAAATAATAGATGAAATTGGAAGTAATATTGCGGTGTTGGAACAGTACAACTTTGTAGACTTATCTCAAATCTCTGACCTACCCGTAGCTCCATCTCCACAACAAGCTTTGGAAATTGAAGCCGATTCTCTTTTGCAAATTGAAGATAAAGCTCAAAGCGCAGTGAACGTCATTCAAGATTCCCCTCAAGCGATGCCTGTTGCTGATGCAATGATAATCGATGAGTTTTTCAATACTTTCAAGACTAAATTTACGATTATTCGGCACCTAATTACAAAACCATTAACTCATAAAAGGATAATAAGGTTACTGCAAGAGTTTATAGCTCTGCGAAATACTATTACAGTATTCAAAATAAAACAAAGAGAATTGAAACTGACTGGTGACGTTGATAATTGCTTGTCTAGTTTTATCGCGCAAGCTGATGAATGTTTGGGTGATATACAGAATTCTCTTGTGAAGATCTGTGATACTCAGGCTGATTTACTATTTACTACGCCAATGAAAAAACTAGATAATTCTATCGAAGTCCTTAATAAGACGTTGACTAGCAAAAAAACAGTGAATTTGGAAGGGATCATAGTGAAATTTGTAAATATTATACATTTAGCTAAACCTTTTCTTCAAAACGCTAAGATGTTTATAGTTGATGAACTGGAGAAAGGAGAAGCTAAGACCAATTTAGACGTTAAATTTATGGTAGAGGAGATCGACGAATACAGACGATTTATTAAGGAACAGGAGGTAGTAGAAACACATGAAGCGGAAAAAAATCTTTTGTCAAAAGTTCACGATTGCATAGTTCAACATGAAGATTTCAAAGATGCTGTGGGAACAAGCAAGATTATAATTCTACTTAAGTGCTTGTCTGATTGTACTGATATCTTCCAAGACACAGAGAGAGTAGATGAAAACCAAAAAGCCACTGAAGTGCATGAAAATACTATTCTTAAAGAAGTCCTAAGTGAAATGTTAGAACCGCTCCAAGCACTACAAAGTCACCTATACCACATTCAAGAACAAATAACACCAGGAGTTGAAGATAATTCTATAACAGTTGATATGTCATCAACTGAATCTGTTATTCAAACAATGACGGACATGCACAAAGACATTGTGCATCTAATTGAATCCGACAATAAGCCCATTGACAACGAGGCACTATCACTAATTATGGAAGTAGACAAGGGAATCCATTCCTTTCATGACAAAATTAAATCTATCGACAACATGGAAATCGCAGAAGTGGTCAAAGATATTGCTAAGCCGATCGATGACATCGAAAAATCATTGCAAGTTATCATCTCTCCTGACAAATATAGTGAAAACGAGACCTCCAAGCTTCCCAAAGGTGAGTTTATTTTGTAAAGGGGTTTTTTTTTATATATTTGTGATAGTTATTTTTATATATATTTTAAGAGAGGTAGGGCATAACGGGTATCCCGTTCGAATTTGGAGCTGCCCAACTGGGGCAGGACCTCCACCTTATAAAAGTCCGTAGCCAAATAACATTTTTTTTGTGTTGTGTTCCTACGCGGTGAATAAGGTTTCCAGTAATGAGCTCCTTGGGGAGGGGGGAGGATTGTTATATTGTGCTGGCAGCAGAGAGATTAG
The DNA here is from genome assembly GCA_945859725.1 of Drepana falcataria. NCBI lineage: Eukaryota > Metazoa > Arthropoda > Insecta > Lepidoptera > Drepanidae > Drepana > Drepana falcataria. The sequence continues at coordinate 10,793,960 of OX243921.1, forward strand.
TCCCATTATGCTGCCAACACAGTATAACGTTCCGAACACAGAGTGGCAACGCGCAAGTGATACTTCGGTATTGTAAGCGTAAATAGGCTGTGGATACCGTTTTCCATCGGGTGGGCCGTATGCTTGTTTGCCACTCTTGTTGTATAAAAAAAAAGATATCTTTTATGTAGATAAGATTATATTATTTATATATTTAAGATATATTCTTTTTGTAGATATCAATTCGAATGTAGATTCACTGGAAAGTGCACTTGAACGTTTCATAAGTATTGAAATTGATTTATTGGTAGCGTCGACATTACTCGACGAAACGGACGTTCACGAAAGTATCCAAATTGCAGTAGATTTAAATAGCTTGCTAACATTAAGTCCTGAAGAGCTTATGTCTCCCAAAGTAGTTGAAATGAAACTCGAAAAAATCACAACTCTAAAGAAAAACTTGTCAAAATTCGATTGGCTAAACACAGAAAAGTATCTTGAAGGAAAAAGTACATTAGAAATTGAGACATTAAAACGTGTCTTCCTAACAACGTATCAGCTTTTAGCTGAGTTAGAGCGAGTTGATAAATTAGCAACTACTGTAAGTGAGAAAAGTCCAAAAGGTAAATAAAAAAAAACAAATATGCATTTTCTGTTTTGTATGGAATTGTTTCAGGCTTTGTAATTGGCAAAAACATTTTCAAGATATTCAATTACGCTTCTATTCGTTATCATCATTGTGCACATACATACATCATTTGACAAAATCATAATATAGTTTATCGTTAATATTAAAGCGATATTTTGGATTGTTTTATGTCACTAATTCATACAGTACATCATCGGGTAATATACTCACAAAATATAATCGTGTTGAAACTATAGATACTTAAAATTTGTAATAAATACTCTAGAGCAAGTGAATGAATTTGTATATCTAGGAAGCATGTTCACACGAGATGGAAAGTATGAAAAAGATATTGAAAGAAGGTTAACTGCCGGAAATAAGGTGAATGGAGCCATGTCGGCGTTGATGGGCAGTAAAAGTCTGAGCAAAAATATGAGCGATATTGGTACCTACCTTATTGTATGGCAGCAAATCCTTGGTATGTCACAGGAAGTATGAAAATAGCTCGAATGCAGTTGAGATGCGATCTCTTAAAATAATGTGCGGAGTAACGATATTAGATCGAATCCGCAATGAAGAGATTCGCAAATCAACTGGCGTGAATGAGGGCATGGCATGATTGTAAAGATGAAGAAAGGCATGTTACGTTGGTTTGGACACATAGAAAGGATGAGTGAAGAAAGATTGACGAAACAGATATAAAAAGCAAAAGTGTGTGCAAGAAGAGGCAGAGGAAGGCCACGTTCCCGCTACCTGGATCAAATCGATCGGACGCTCAAGGATGGGAACGTTAAGAGTACTCGAAACCGACGAGCATGTATGAAGAGACTGATGAATGTGGACGAAGCAAAAGAGGTATGTAAGTCTAGAGAGAACTGGCGCTCTATACTCTTTGCCTACCCCGTTAGGGACTCTAGGGGGAATAAATACCTTTTGTATTATTCACTTACAATATTTTTAAATAGTTGTATGTCAAACTGCTAGGCAAGGACCTACCTCCAACCAATTGTTCAGGAGTATGTTTTGTTCGTCCTGTCATCTTCTCGATCTCGATCTTACTCGTAGGTGTGTCAGTTCTGAAGGGTCCATTGTAGTATTGTCTCAAACCAGATACATGTGCGCAGTCCCATTGTAAACTATACATGTTAAACTAGCGGCCTGTCCCGGCATCGCACGGGTGGACATTCATTTTTTAAACATTTTGGCATACAAATTATTTTTTCTTGCAATTAAAATAGCCTACATTAATCAGTGATAATGTAGCATTCAAATGTTGAAAGAATTTTTAAAATCGGTTCAGTACTTTTTGAGCCAATTCCTTACAAACATACTTACATACAAATCTTTCCTCTTTATAATATACATGTTAAATTAAAATAGTAAAGATGAACTGCGATCTCGTCCACACTCTAATACGAGTATTTGCGACCTTAAATAACTTTAACATTTCAGAACAATCTACACAGCTGATACGACATATAGACCAATACATTGAGCTTGTAGAAATAGTAGAAGAAATATCCGCTGTCATTCAAATACAAGACTTAAAAGAGACAGTTGACATAGCACGTGAATTACGAGATAGCATTACTGTTGCTGCAGAGTCTGATGTAGATACTAATGCAGTGGAAATACAAGCGAAACAAGTAATTTTAGCTCAAAAACTGCAAGAAGCTATCACGTCATTACAAGTTCAAGTATATGACAGAGTGCAAGAATTAGCTCCTGAACTGAATACAGATATTTTGCAGCGAATTGCTAAAGTAACAGCACAATTGCAAGCTGATTTAGTTGCTGTCACAGGTCGGCATGTTGCGATTCAAGCGCCCGGATTTAGACCGGAAACGACAAGCACGGTAGAAACCTTGGAAAAACATGCCACTGGACTAGCTTCAGTTGCAGTGGAGGAGTCTCTCGAAGAAACGGCAGAAAGCACTGTAAATGTCCTAAGTACAGATATCATTGCTCGAGAAGAACAAGTTGCTTTAGATTCTAAATCATTGGAAGAAGAAACAGGTCAACTGGAAACCTCTGCAGATGATTTAAGGGAATTAGTAAGAGCCACGTTAGCAGTTGAAAGTGACAAGCTTTTGCCAGATTTTGTACTAACTCAGCCACAAGAAGTCCCCGAGAATACTGAAACGGAAGAAGATAATTTACTCAATGCAAGTACAGGTAAACTGTTTCGCCTTTATATTATTTAGTAAGTTTATAATTAATGATCATTACATCCTTAAAAATTAATTTCAATACACATTTTTTGTGTCTTTGCATTTACATATTTGCAGTTAGAAGCGAAACTTGTAGAGTAGTATATAATACTACCTTATGCCCGCGGCTTCGCCCGCGTGGAGTTGCCGAGAAAGAGCATCACACTTTATGATATTAGAACTTTGAATTTTCGAGATAAAAATAAAAAGTAGCCTATGTCCTATTCCTAGGTATAAGCCATCACGATTTCAACAGTCAAATCAGTTCAGCCGTTTTGCCGTGAAAGAACCGCAAACATCCAAACTTACAAACTTTCACATTTATAATATTAGTAAGATGTCCTCACGCCTTCCCACAAGGGTCCCCGAAGGGGTTGGCAGAGGTGTATAGTTAGTACCCACACACCCACTTTCTGCCAGAGATATATGTAGGTGCCAAAGTGTCAGATGGCGAGTCCATCGCCGTTACTCAAGCACGACTATACATACGCCTTTGATACGACGTATGCAGGTTTCCTCTCGATGTTTTCCTTCACCGTAAAGCTCGTGGTGTGACTAATCACTGTACTTAAATTCAGAGAAACTCATTGGTACAGACGGGATTGGAACTTGCGATCTTTGTGTCGCAGGCAACTGTTCAAACCACTCGGCCACCACGACTTTTACATATATGTTGAATAAATGTAAGTTATATATAAATTATTATTTCCCAGAAACACTTGTCCAAAACATCGAAGAACTTGCAACCGAGTCAGCAGCTATATTCAACATAGAAGACCTTAAAACATCTGCAAATTTAGCAATTAACATACTCGAAACTATTGAAACTACTGAAACAAGTACAGATGGTGAAGCTCAAAACTTTGAGAAAAAAGAAAAGGAAAAAGCTGATTTAATCATAGAGTTTCAAACTGCCTTTTCAAGACTCCATAAGCAGTTGCATGAGAGCATTGAGAAGTATGATTGCGTTGAGAAAGAAACATTACTGAAAGTAGCTAATATATCAGAACAACTACCTACGGATCTGGCCGTAATAGTAAGCAATAAACCTGAAGTAATGCAAGTGCTTGAAGATATTAAAAAAGAACTTAATTCTACCGAAACAGCAAAGGTTACGACACCTGAATCATTATGTGGAGAAATAATTGTTCAAACGCAAATTGAAGTACCAAGGGAAGAACAAGCACGAGAAACTGAGTCGCACGAAACTAAAATGCCTTTCATGGATGCAACTACGAATATAGATGAGGCCCGTGAAACTAGTGATGTTAAAATCGATGAAGCAACACATTCACCTTACGTTGCTGAAGAAACAACTGCAAAAATAGTAGATCCATTTGTTCATGTAATACTTGATAATCTCAGTGAAAACGTGGAAACCTTAGCACTTTCAGAATCTGTCTTAGAATCACAAATATCATTGGTTGATACGAAAGAGCCCGTGGCGTTGGAGATTGCTGAAGAAACAACTGCAAAAAAAGAAGATCCATTTGTGCATGAAATATGTGATAATCTCAGTGAAAACGTGGAAACGGTAGCACTTTCAGAATCTGTCTTAGAATCACAAGTATCATTAGTCGATACGAAAGAGCCCGTGGCGTCGGACATTGCTGAAGAAACAACTGCAAAAATAGAAGATCCATTTGTTTGTGAAATACGTGATAATCTCAGTGAAAACGTGGAAACCGTAGCACTTTCAGAATCTGTCTTAGAATCACAAATATCATTAGTCGATACGAAAGAACCCGTGGCGTCGGAGATTGCTGAAGAAACAACTGCAAAAATAGAAGATCCATTAGTTTGTGAAATACGTGATAATCTCAGTGAAAACGTGGAAATCGTAGCACTTTCAGAATCTGTCTTAGAATCACAAATATCATTAGTCGATACGAAAGAACCCGTGGCGTCGGAGATTGCTGAAGAACAAATGCAAAGATCATTACCGCGATCTGTTGCCCGTAAGTACACTTTTAATTTTTATAACACATATTTGTTTTTTTTTTGTTTGTAGAATATTATTATGTAATTTAATATGGTATCGTTTACCCGACCACCTATAAGACTGAATCAAACTTGTTTAAATTCTCGATATATATAATAATAGTTGTGCTTTGCTCGGGTGAAAACAATACATTTCCTGATACACGATCGCAGCGCTACTTACCGGATCCAATTTTGAATCTAAACCATTCTCGAATCCACCTGAAGACACAGACAATTTCATTAAATACTGTCCAGTTGTTTAAGAGTTCAGTGACAAACCCACGCACAGAAGAAATAAAGATAATACCAACATATTTTGAAATACAAAGCTATTTAACGTTATTACATACTAGCCGTGGTGACCGAGTGGTTCGAGAGAAGAAACCTGCGTACGTCTGAGAAAAAAAATCATAGGCGTATGTATAGTCGTGCATGAGTAACGGCTAATCTGTCACGTTGGACCTAAAATATATATCTGACAGAAACTGCTGGACCACCGCTGTGAACTGATTATTTTAATTTGTTTTTGCGATATTAGATTTAGATTAGATTATGTAGTATACTTTATCTTATAGTAGTTTTTTATTGGGTATTGTTTGGTAAATTTTTTAAAGGTTTATTTTTTATTTCTAATCGGGATTTACCGCGAATTCCAATCTAAAATTTCAGCAACATTGCTTTAGCTTTAAAAATTTATAAAATTAAACCACTAGGTTTGTGTAACGGGACCAGATTACAAGTAACATTACTACTAAGTACATAACTGCGCAATAACGTGATCGTTGCAATAGTTTTGACTGTTGGTCAAACAGTGCTCACGCCTTCGGATCGCCAAGGGACCCCGAAGGGGCAGGCAGAGGTTGTATAGGTACTACCCCACTTTTCGCCAGAGATATATATTAGGTGCTTTATAGAGGTGTATTATAGAGATATATATAGATATAAGTGCAAGAAGAGGCAGAGGAAGGCCACGTTCCAACTACCTGGATCAAATAGACCGGACTCTCAAGGACGGGAACGTTAAGAGTACTCGAAACCGACGAGCATGTATGAAGAGACTGATGAATGTGGACGAAGCGAAAGAGGTATGTAAGTCTAGAGAGAACTGGCGCTCTATACTCTCTGCCTACCCCGTTAGGGACTTGGCGTGATGATATGTATGTATGTATGTATGTATAGCACGACTATGCACACGCCTTGGAAATGTTTCTCAGACGTATGCAGGTTTCCTCTCGATATTTTCCTTCACCTTAAAGCTCGTGGTGTGACCAATCACTGTACTTAAGTTCAGAAAAACTCATTGGTACAGTCGGGATTCGAACTTGCGATCTTTGTGTCGCAGGCAACTGCTCGAACCACTCTGCCACCACGACAATGATTTACCTTTTAATTTTAAAGGAATTCAATTTCCCGTTAAGGTATGGTTTGCCGTAACATTTAATTAAGCACAGGGGCAAACATTTAAACACGTAGTAAAATCACCCACCTTCCGCCTGAGATATATTTTATATATACCATCCAATAAGGTTCATTTTCAGTAATAACAATTATTTTTTTCAGAAACGCTGCTTTCAAATATCGATGCATATTTATCTGAAGATGTTGTACAAGTTGTAAATAATATATCCGATGCAATGAACATTGATGGACTTAAGCAATCAGTCACTATCGCTAGAGAGCTACACGAGAACATTGCGGCAACAGAAACAGCGACATCAACAGAATCTACTTTAATCTTTGATAGCGAAGACCTGATAAAGCAAGCTCAACTTGCGCAAAAACTTCAAAATGCGCTTTTGACTCTCCAAATAGAAACAGTAGAAAATGTTGATAGCTTAAAGCTCAAATGCGACAAAGATAAGCTCCAACGTGTTGTAGAAGTCACTAATCAACTTACCACTCAACTTGGACTTATTATTTCTTCCACTGTCTCTTCGGAAATTGCTTCAGAAGTTAATAAAGATGATCAGGCTAAAGACACAGTTACTGAATTTGAGTTAGAAGAGCCCAATAATAATGTGGGCTTAAAAGAAGAAACTGAAAAGAGAGAATCTTTTAAAGATGATGAAATAAGTGAAGTACCAACACAATGGCAAACTACTGCAGAGCTTGAAGAACATATAACTGGTACAGAAATGTCTTTTAATGAGCAAACTGTTGACATTCAAACAACATCAAGTGAAGTACTTAAGTCAATCAAAGACCTAATTATTGTCAATCCTGATGAAATTATAATTCCTGACAATATGGAGACTGGAATAAAACAAGATGACATTCTGAAGACTATGGATGACGCAGAACAAACAGGCGGCAGTGCTTCGGCCGACCTTCAAGCTAGTTATGAAGTTGTTGAAAGTAAATCTGCCACAAATGAAAAAGAAGAAACGAAGACCCAGGAAATAACTACAGAGATCGAAGCTAAACCAGAATTTGGTAAATATAGTTGCCTTGTGGTAAACGCTTCTTCCTTACATAGTATATATATACACTATTTCCTAGTGGCTAATTGTTCCCAAATGCTCAAAATCCCAAAGCTATGGTAACTTTGTACAGTTGGTTCATATCTCCAACTAGCTTATAGGGATAGTACAATTAAATACTTGTTTAGGTAATCCAACTTCGTCGTACCAAATTGTGTTTGCGTGATCTGGCTTCGCGGGATTACCTATTGTTTGAGATTTTGATTTGTAGGACCGATTGGTGTGTACCTTTTTAATGAGGCGTTAGTATAATAACTGAACTTCACTTTATTATGCGTGAGAAATGAAATCTAGCGCTAATACAAAAGTCGCGAAGTTGGTAAAAAATGTGTCAAGGTGGCATTCAGCGGCTAATTTGAGTGTTAAGGGGAAGCCTTCGTTTAGGTGCAAATTCTGTTAAGGCGACGTCGGTTGCTTCAGTTATGCCTGAACAATATTTAACCAGGTGTTTTCGACAGACCTACATTTGGGTTGTGTAGATATAACATTAAAGTAAATTTATTTATTTATTTTAGCTAGGTACTACTGGCCGTCAGTCACAAATATTCTTACTACAATAAAACATTAAATACTGTACACTATTTATGTATTTAAATCGCCACAAGCTTTCACAAATACTACCTCAATACATTAACTTATACTATTAAATGATTTAAGTCTCTGTCAATGTATTAAGTTTGTATATTTATACAGTGATCATTCATAAATTATATTGCGGTATGACTATTTCGACACGCATCTTGTTTCGTGGCGCAGTTTTCAGATAAGTTAAGTTTTGTTAATTCTTTACCTAGGAAATAAAACATCGTCGAAAGGTGAAAAAAATAATGTGAATACTAATATATTGATACTGCTAGAGTCAGTCAAAATATCTACAATCAGTTCTTAATAATCTGGCTACAGGTACCAATAACGAGACAAATGAGGAGAATATCACTGAAGTTAGAACAAAAGCAGGCGAAGAAATTGTATTACAAGAAGAAGGCATCAAATTAACACCTGCAGTGACAGAAATCCAGCCATTTAATATACCACTAAATGAAAATGGTCCTACTGTACTGGAGCAATGTAAAAGCATTGAAAATATATCTGTAGAAAATATAAGCGAAATTACCATTGCAACTGGGGTTGATACAGCTATAAATACAAATTCCGAGATTTCCCCGAATGCCGAAGAACATATAGCCCCAGTGAAAGATGATAACGAGACGGGAAAATGTGCTGCTTCAACTTCACTTGTTGCACAGGAACTATCAAATGAATCCGAATTATCTACAGTGATAATGAAACCCCAACATATACACTCGAAACATGCTACAGAACAAGTTGCAAATGATCTGTCAGAATCTGTCATTGAAAAAAATTGTGCAAATTTATCGGATAATGCAAAAATAATTGAAACTGCTGAGAGTATGGAATCCAGTTCTTCAGTAGAAATCGGAACAATATTGGTTGAAGATGTTACAAAACATTTATCAAAGGAAGAAATGCTTTTGGAACCAGAAGTACTCATACGAGAAGATAATGAGCATATTACAGGAGATTCCATTCAAGATACAGATACCTCAGAAAATACTCAGAAACAGGAAATATCTGATATACGACAACAAGAACGTCTGCTACATCCTGAATATGGTAATGAAAATCACGAGCTTTTTTCTCATTCAACCATCGCTTTGCGAAAAATGCATTTTATTTAGGTGCGAACAAATAAAAAGCTTAAGCAGTTGAGGATAGGTTTTCGATTCGAATTTTACATAATACCCACGTATATATACATACCATTACACCGAGACCCTCACGGGGTTAACAGAGAGAGTAGAGTGCCACTTCTCTAGATGTACATATCTTTTACGATTACATAATATTAGAAGTCAAATAAAGAAAAAAGTGTCCGCGTTTTTATCACTTGATTCAACAAGAAACAAAAATATAAATTATTCAGTTAGATTTCAATATGACTACATAAATATATCAAAGTAACAAGAGGGTCGGTTTTTCAATCACCAATTACACCCACAGATATAATTTATTCTTGTGATAAAACATTTCTGGATATTTCAATAGTCGGTGATCGATAGTCAGTGTCTGAGGATTTAAGTAATCAGGCATCGGTCAATCTGTTATCTAAGGCATAAAAGCCATGCAATAAAATTGAAATCTTCCGATATATGCGCGTATAATATGGTATTTAAAAATCGGCCCTAAGCTAAATATTGATTTTTTCAGAAACACTATTCATAAATATTGATCAATATCTAAGCAATGACGTCTTAGAAGTGATAAATGAATTGAATTTAAAAAAATATGTAGATCTCAAGCAATCAGCAGTCCTTGCGAATGACCTCCGACAAAGCATCGTTTACAATGACACACCTAGTGAAAAGCGTCAAAACATAGCTTTAGCTCAACAGCTTTTGAATTCGTTTGCAAGTGAACAAATATATATCCAAAAGGCTGCAGAAGGGGATCAGTTCAATAAAAAGCTAGATCATGCGAATAATGTAGTTTCAAAACTGTGTAATGTTTTGAAGTTATTATTTGATGTGGACATTCCAAAAGGCTTGAGAGAACAACATATACTAGAAATCTCGGCGCAGACAGATAGCGAGTTGTATTCTGAACAATTAATTAAAGTTGCTTTGCAAAGTCCTGACGCAATTTTGGAAGAAAGTAACACGTGTTTCACAAAAGTAAAAGCTGAAGACATACTACAGGCAAAATCAGGGGATTTAATTACTGACGTACGTTCCGACACCACAATTGCATCTAATAATGAATCCTCAGAAAAAAATTTAACACAATCAGATGAGGTTAAGGTACAGAAAACTGCTATTGGTTCTCCGATGGTTTCCGATTCGAACGATGGCTTTATTTGCGATCTGACTGAAGAAGTTACAACGAAAAACGATGAGAATAGTAGTCCACATGACACATCAAAACAAGTAAATCAAGGTATTTACGAGTATAAGCTTTATATATTTAATATCATAGTTAAGCCGTGGTGGCCGAGTGGTTCGAGTAGTTGCCTGTGACACAAAGATCGCAGGTTCGAATCCCCGACTGTACCAATGAGAGAAACTTAAGAACAGTGATTACTCACACCACGAGCTTTACGATGAATGAAAACATCGAGAGAAAACCTGCATACGTCTAAGAAGCAATTCAAAGGCGTATGTATAGTCGTGCTTGACTAACGGCGATTGATTCGCCATATTTTAATATGTCGCGTTGGCCCCTAAAATATACCTCTGGTGGAAAGCGGGTGTGTAGGTACTGCTCATAAACCTCGGCCTACCCCTTTAACCATGGTTTCCATGATGATGTATTATATTATTATAAATAACATAGTTCACAAAAGTCTACTTATTTAATATTAAAATTACTAAGGTAAATGCAGCTATCAACGACCCATCAAAATTCTGCAGGTTTGACCGATCCATTAAACCATTTCGCATTTATTTCGTCTATTCAAATGTTTAACCCACAGACTATGAAGAAATTATGAGTGATTGTGAGTTGTGTTCAATTTGACTCATATTTATGTGCATGATAGCCCGGAAAAGGGACTAAATACATTAATTTCTCCGACGGCAGCGCGTGCGCAGCTCGTGTCATATTTTTTTTTTTTTTTTAGTTTGTGGCCAATCATCACTCTGGCAAGGAAGTTATATTTTTGGTTAAGACATTTTCTGCTTTTACATAATATCTAGAGTTCTTCAGTATAGGCAAACATATTAATCGTGCTGAACATTACTTATTTAGCAATATATTTTATAGAATTTGAATTATATCATAATTAATCATAGTAATTATATAATCCGTGCTGCTTCTTTTTCGACGTTTTATAAGTGCCCACCTGGGCCTATGTGAAATAAAAAGATTTTGATTTTGATTTTGATTTTGATTTTGATTTTGATTTTGATTTTGATTATAAGGTAAAACTTAAAATTCAATTAGAGCGGAAATAGCTTCGTGAATTCGATTGTTGGCAAGCATACTGTTTAGCTTTTCGTATATAAGTTCGATTGTGTCAGTGATTTAGTTCAAAATCAAAATAAAAATATTTTTATTTCACATAGGGTTAGGTGGGCACTTATAAAACGTCGAAAAAGGTGCATGGTTCGGGTTGGTCGTTTCCATGGAGAAGAACCGGCCAGAAACTCCATGGTTACTCTTTTCAAATCATTAGGTATACAATAATAATATTTTTATCTTACAGCAATAGTACTTAAGTTTGGGGAAACAGCGTAGGCCCGACAATAGGTTGTTGCTTACTTGCTATACAAAACATACATAAAACAAGATAATTATAACATTTTCACACTCCAAAACGATCTACAGTGGTTTACACGAGTCAATGTCTATTAACGACATACATTTCCTTTACTGGTTTACTTGTTTTTTGTAATTACGTTCATAATTTTGTTAACTTTGTAAAGATTTGTACTACATCGTAGCTTATCTATGTTTGTATTTTAGAATACCTTACGACTACATTTACAAATCCTATTTGTGCTCTCAATCAGTTATTTTTCAACAGGGTTAAGAATTAGTATTGGTTGTCTAATTATTGTTTATTTTTTATGAGTCGGTAAAACAAATTATATTTGGTCATCAAGTACTAATTACCGAGCCATATAGGTCGGTAATAGTCATAATGAGAAGATATGTCCGAATCTAACCCTATTACCTGAGCTTACGCCTACATTTCGATCCCGCAGATTACGATATATATTATTGTTTTCTAGAAAGGCTTTAGGTATAGGTATTTACATATGAACTTAGCGAATAAAATATTAGTTTATTAGGAACATGGATCAAAGAAATCGCAGGAAAACCTACACCAAAGCTCCTCTACAATACAGCAATTGTGGCTATAAATAGAGGCATGAGTTCATACTCATCATTGGTTGCTGGCTGTTTATGAATAAAGAGAAAAAAAATACGTTCCAAAGACGTGATAAACACACACTCACCAACACGTTACGTGATAAAAAATTAAAAATGTGGCGTTCAGCCGGGACTTAGTTTAAAAGAAGAAGGAATGATTGTTGACTGGATTCACTATCTGGGCTAGTCGGGCTTTGCAATCACAAAAGAGGTGATGGTGTGGATAAGGTCTTGGGATCACGGAATCTAATACATTTTATTAAGTTTATGTCACTTCTAAGTGACGTGAGTAAATAATGGATCATATTTAAATTGCTCAGACGAAAATAATGAGAATATTTTTTTTTCTTGTTTTTTAATTATTGTAATGTTAATTAATACCGTATTTTCCTTCACTGTAAAGCTCGTGGTGTGACTAATCACTGTACTTAAGTTCAGAAAATTAATTGGTACAGTCGGGATTCGAACTTGCGATCTTTGTATCGGAGGCAACTCTCGAACCACTCGGCCACCACAGCTTTATATATTCATGGTTTTTTTATGCATAAAATTATTTTAATTCCTTTTAGTCGGTAATACCTTCATAAAAATCGCTAATGGCTTCATAGCCGTTTGAAGGGGTCGGTAATGGAAGCATTTGACTTGCTCACATTAATAAAAAGAAATCTTATTGAATTTCATAATATTTAAGGTAAAAATGTAACACGACATATTCATATTTTACATGAAAAAAAAACAACGCTTTAAACGCATCCACTGTCCTTGAAAAATACCATCAACTTCAAAATTGACTTATAGGGGTTGGAAATACCTGCATTTACCTTAGGCACATTTTAAAGCAAACAGTTTTAAGTTTAATTATTTACTCGAGTTTTAGATAATTAAATGAAATATCATAACTACATTTGCATACACGTTTTGGATGCTTCATGGTACTTAAATGAATCAACTACAATAATCCTTAAATTTCAGAGACACTTCTACGGTCTATCGACCGGTATATCTCCGATGATGTAGCTCAGATTGTGGGTAAAATAAGTACTACACTAAACGTAAATGAAATCGAGCAGTCATTGACTTTAGCAAGAGAATTGCGCGAATCGCTTAAAAACTATAATGAAACTAGGTCCACGGATATAACGCAAGAAGTTAATTTAACAAAATCACTGCAGCATTCGTTATCCACACTTGAAGGACATGTTTTGAATAAAATACAGCGTATTATTTCGGAAATTGATAAGGAAGCATTGTTACAATTTGCTTTCGTTATGTCAGCGCTTTCTAATGAGCTAGAAAATATCGTCCCTGTGTCAAAAGATCAAGTCATAGATGACATTAAACTTGAGAGTCTCCTTACAAATATAGGTAACGATGAAGTTGATGAGATAATACGGGTATCTGTGAGAGAAAAAGTAGATGACTTATCCGAAATTGAACCTGTGAATGAATTAAATCAACTGACGTCTGAGGTGAAAAGTGAGTTTAAACCTATCAACAAACAAACGTTATTATCTAATGAAGACGGAGCTTACACCGAGATTAAGGGAAAAGAAATTCCAGATACCATTGGAATATCAGAAACAGAAAATATCAGAAAACAAGTCGCTGAAGATAGAATAATAGAGCCAAGCCAATTAATTGAAAATGGACAACAATTCCAGAATCTGAACGCTACTCTCCATGAAAATAGTCTAAGTGTGGAAGTTAATGACAATAACATTGAACAAAATATTGAGAATAAAGTTGAAGTACTTCAAATAGATCAGTTGTCACCAGAAGAAATCGAAAATACAGTAAATGACCAAGTTCTTTTACTGGAAAGCCAACAAGAAATGACCTGTGTAGCGACGCTCAAAACGAATGAGCCCCTTCCTATTATGGCTGGACAGACAACTGAAGCGGCTATAATGCAGTGTTTTGATAATTTAAAAGATAAGGAACAAGAAGCCATTGTAAAAGAAGTAATTGCTGATATTCAAGAAATATCGAATCTTGGTAAATTTATGTTAAATTCGTATTTTTGTGTTTTGCTAACTCAACTAGCTATCTACCATTTTTTTAAAAGTTAAAAGTATTGATAGGTTTCGTTTCTTATACAGTAATAACAAAAATGTATGTATTTAACTTAGCTTTATTATTTTCAATATAAAATTAAAATCACATGAACTATGACCATTTTTGCAGACATCATTTCGATAAAACAAAACCAGGAAGAAATAATTATATGTGAGAACGAAAATACGGGAATATCAAACGACGCTAGCAAATATACCGAAGAAGAATTTCCAGATATTTCCAAAGATGCATTATTAGGCCAGGCTAAAGAAGAAACTATTATAGAAAAAGCATATGTTATTCAGGAACCTCCACCAGAAGATATATGTTTAAAAAACTGTGACATGTTGCAACAAGCTACTATTTCAACTCTGAATCCTGCAGACAAAGATGTTATCAAAGCAGATCAGGTTCTAACAGAGGAAATTAATTCAAATTATTCACATGAAATGGAAAATAAAGAAGGCACATATGAGTCAACTACATTGATTGTTGATGATAATATATCCGAAAATAAAATCAAAGACAAAAATAATATAGGACATCCAATCGACACAATTCAGCATGGCGTTGTAGATAGTGCGCTACAAGAGTTTTCCCCAAGTGAAATGGCTCCACCATTAGAATCTCAAGAGCTATTTACTGCAACTGAACGGGAAGAAGTACCAGTTCTGAATAATCTAGTTGTGGAAGGTGTGATTTTAGTGGAAAACCAAGCAAGAGATTTAACATATACAGTAACCGATAGTAAGATAGCGACAGATGAATTACGCGAACATTCGGAGGCTGAGATAATTATGGAAAATGTTCCTCAAGTTCTAGAATTAAATGATAAAGAAGAAAGACCAACAGTTCATATAACCAATGGTAAAATAGCACGGTTTTTTCGACTTGTCTGCAACTAATGCTTAAAAAAATCTGCGTATGAATATAAATAAACTTGATTGTTGAGTTATATTAATTATTAGGTTATCTTGAAAAAATATATTACGAACGTTGATAAGCATAACGTCATAACATTATTATTATTAACGACTATGATTATTTATCAAGAATGGGCTTTTGTTCTTACAGTTTTCGTGACTTAGGTGACAAATGTTAATCTTCATTTAAAATTAACATTGAATGCTTCAAAATAATAAAAAGTAATCTTATAAAAGTTTACATAGTTTAAGTTTTCAATGCTCTTTCTCTCTGGCTGAATACTTTACAATTATGTATACAATATAATACTTTACAATCTAACTACTTACTTGCACAATTACTCACACGCACTTAACACTATTTATACACAATTGCATATAACAGTTTTAGCAACATTCCCGGTCGTGAATGATTGTTGTGAAGTGTATGTCGTGTAAGCGTATGGTCGTGTATGAAGTTACGAAAAACAGCGACATGAAATTTCATCTTTTCGTTTATACATATTTCCCAACAAATAGCGTCACAATTTAAAATGTCGTAATTAACAGGATACTCTCTAAAAGATATTTTAAAAGTGCTAGTGTTATTAATATATGCAATCATATAAATACCATATAAAAGCCGTGGTGGCCGAGTGGTTGCCTGCGACACAAAGATCGCAAGTTCGAATCCCGACTGTACCAATGAGTTTTTCTAAAGTTAAGTACAGTGATTAGTCACACCACGAGCTTTATAGTGAAGAGAAACATCGAGAGGAAACTTGCATACGTCTGAGAAGCAATTCAATGGCGTATTTATAGTCGTGCTTGAGTAACGGCGATGGACTCGCCATCTGTCACGTTGGCACCTAAAAAATATCTCTGGCGGAAAGTGGGTGTAAGGTTATTACCTATACACCTCTGCCTACCACTTCGGGGACCCTTGTGGGGAGGCTTGAGGTCTCACAGTGTCTGAGAATAAATATTATATCCAACTCCCTCGTGCTACCACGACTCCTACGGTACATATTTTTCTTTATCGTAGAAATTATATTTTAAAGAACTTTCTTTGTATTCACAGAACAAACTGCTCTTATAGAACACTTAGATGAGTTTATGTCTGGTGATATTTCGGAGACTATTAAAGAAATATTACCACCTGTATACAGTGAGAGAATTGAAGGAGCGGTTGCTATAGCGAAAGAATTGCGAGACCATATCACCACTACTGTAAGCGTTGAAGCTAGCCCAATTCATAATCCCAAAGAACACGCAAGGCTCACTATAAGTCTACAGGAAGCTATAGCTTCTTTGCAGATAGATGAATTCGGTGTTCCCCAGGAATTTGGGTCTAAGTCTGATAAAGTTGAGAAGATTGAGAAAGTTGTCACGCATTTACTAGAAAATTTGGCAACAGACTTAGCTTCAGTTTCAGAAGAACTTGTAGCTTTTAAGGAGGAAACGAGAGGTATTATAACGAATTTTGATGCTACTTATAATATGATTTAATATATATAATATGATATACTGACTTATGATATGATATATATATTAGGCCGTGGAGGCCGAGTGGTTCGAGCAGTTGCCTGCGACAGAAAGATCGCCAGTTCGAATCCCGACTGTACCAATGAGTTTTTCTAAACTTAAGTACAGTGATTAGTCACACCACGAGCTTTACGATTAAGGAAAACATCGAGAGGAAACCTGCATACGTCTGAGAAGCAATTCAAAGGCGTGTGTATAGTCGTGCTTGAGTAACGGCGATGGACTCGCCATCTGTCACGTTGGCACCTACATATATCTCAGGTGGAAAGTGGGTGTGTGGGTACTACCTATACACCTCTGCCTACCCCCTCGGGGACCCTAGTGGGAAGGCGTGAGGATATATATATATTATTATTACTTATAATATCTTTTTCATGATGTATTTTTCACAAACTTTTTCTGCCAATGTGAGTTTAATTTGATCCAAAATTATTCTCCTTACAGAACAGCCGCAGAAAGAAGAGGTTGCTGAAGAAAATTCAATGAAACACCTTGAAATATTACTCGAAGAAGTGAATGTAAAAATTAATTCATGTCTGACGGAGAAATCTCCGGAAAGCAATTTAGAACTTAAAGACACATTGGATGAAGTTCAGACGGTCATCATAAAGCTCAAACGTGACTTTGATGGTTCTGGGAATGATACTCTCAATGAAACTCTTGAGGACTTAGAGTGCAGTGTGAGGAGTGTCCAGCTTCAAATCAATGAAGACAGCCCACCGGAACTTCTGAAAGAAACCTATGGTAGTCTTCAGTTGCTTGTAAATAGCATGAATGAAATTCAAGAAGATCACGTTAAAAAACCTACATCTTACATTGATAACTCCAATGAAATCCTTGATAAATGCTCAAGTGAAACGAGTGAGACTGTAAGCCTCTTGGAATCTATTTCCAAAATCGACGCTAAAGGTAGTGATAACATTGATAGCATATTTTCAACCTTAAGCCATCTAGGGGATACTATGAAATCCCTTAGATTGAGCTTTTTGGACAATTCAGATACCTTAATCGAGAAAGGTATTGATGTACTTCAAATGTTAAATCAAGTAGAAGACAAAGTGTTCTCACTCGAAAAAGATCTGAACGCCGAAAAAAGCTTATCGCCCGATAGCAAAGACAATATTTTTGTTGCCATTCATTCTGTTTATGGCTCCATTTCTAATATGCGGAGTACTATATCTAGTATACAAAAACGATTCATGTTCGAAAGCTACGCAAAGCCATCTGAAAACTTGTTGCTATGCATAAAAAATTTAACAGCTGTCGCAACTCTGGATAATATGGAAGAAAATAACTGGAAAAAAATGTCCAAGGCTATTCGCAACACTCTGAATCACTTCGAAGATATTAAATTTTATGTTAATCTGGATAAGACCGCCAGAATACCAAGTGACGCTGCATTTACAAAGATTATTTTAGAGGAGCTAAAATCGAATATATGTGATGTGTTATTGGCAAGATCTACTGAGCTAAACCTTGTAGACTCCAATGAAGTATTTTATGTTATTGAAGATATTAATGTAATGCTACAATCAATGGAATCGCAGTCATCATTGGAGGTTAAAGAAAAAATACCGATATTTAAAAAACTCTCCTCTAAATTACTGCAAGTTACCAACCATATCAAGACAAGTATCGAAGTGTTAAATCAAAATAATGATGTTAGTTTGTCAGAAAAGAAGGTGCATATTGAAGAACGGCCGCCTAGAGTACAACAATTAAGTACATTGCAAGAGATTGTTTTGGAATCAGAACTAAACGTGAGCACAAAACCCATTGGTGATAACTTTTCTACAGCAGAGCACGCCGATAACACGTCACACGAGGCACGAGTTGATTATTCACTAACCACAGTAGAAGTGAGTGAAAGTGATATAATCGAATCCTCAATTGATGAAACAGGAACTTCCAGTGATATAATATCAGACACCACGCTCGTACTCGAAGAAGGGCAAGGTATTTTCTCAGCTGTAACTCAGTCCGTAGAGCTGAATAATTTTGCAGTAGCATCTATAAGTCAAGTAACTGGCCTCGTAGCACTTGAGGACATAGAAAGTGAAAATAAGAGTCTTACTGAAAGTTCTCCAGATGATGATCAAGCCAATAACATTTTATTGTCTCAGGAAAACTACATTACCACAGATCTATCTGTCTCAGAAACGCAAATAGATCAACAAGCAACAACATCCGGCGGTAAATCTGAAATTGATATTAATCTATTGAAAAACACACTGACAGCTATCGCTGTTGAAAAAACTGAACAATTTATTATAAATGAAAAACAAAATGAGGCTAATAGTCAACCTGATAAAAAATTACTTACTAGTGAACAGGAAGCTATAAAAAAAAATTCTAATAAAGTTGAGGCGCTTAAAAACAAAGATCTAGAACTTGATAAGGAAGAGTCTGAAGATTTTGTTGAACAGATTCCAGCTTCCAATGAAAATACACTCATATTAGAAAGTGAAGGAGAGCAAACTGTCAGCGGTACACAATCAGAGACAGACATCGTAAAAACAGGGTTAAATAAAAAATATGAGCTTGGGAAAAGTGAAGATATAGCTGATAACCAAGAATTAAAGAAAGACGATTTTGAACAGGTAGAAGAAAACATAAATTGCGTTAGTAAGAATACTGAGCTAGTGGAATTTGAAAAATACGCGGTAGAAACAACTCAACACGTAATGTTCGACATACCTACAGAAAAACTAGAATGCGAGGATGATACCACTTCCAAAAATAAAGAAACTATCCGGCAGGAAACTCCTCAAAATAGGTCACAACAAGAATTAAAAATAGAAGGGCAAACAGGTTCATCAGATGAAGAAAAGGGAGTCACTGAGAAAGAAACTGCTGAAAGAGATAGTCGTGAATCTGAACAAAAACAACTTGAAAGTGAAAAGTATGTTGCCCAAAATGAAGTAAAACCTGAGATATTAAAGCAGGAGGGTGATGAAAGCTTGATTGAGATATCTGCTAAACAGGCAGCTGCCAAAACAATGGCTGAAGCTGACAAGCTTCAGCTTGAAGATGAAAAGAAAGACACCGTAAAATTCGAGCAAGATAGATCTACTGAAGAAGCGCGTTTGTGCAAAGAGCAAGAAGAAGCTGAAAGAGTTAAAACTGAGAAAGAGGATGCTGAAACGGCAAAGCGTAAAGCAGAACAAAAACAACTCGAAGTGGAGAAGAGAGCTGCACTTGAAAAAGCGGAAGCAGTTAGGTTGCAGCAGGAGGATGAGAAACGCAAAGAGGAGGAACGCTTAAATGACAAAAAAGCTGAAGAAGCAGCTGCCAAAGCAAAGGATGAAGGTGAGAAACTTCTCCTCGAAAATGAAATTCGATGTGAAGAAGAAAGGCAAGAAAAACTAAGACTCGAGCAAGAAAAACGCATTGAAGAAGAGCGTTTGCTTGAAGAGCAAGAAGAAACTGAAAGGGTTAAAACTGAGAAAGAGGAGGCTGAAAGGGCAAAGCATGAAGCAGAACAAAAACAACTCGAAGAGGAGAACAGAGTTGCACTCGTACTCTTAATTGAGAAAAAAGCTGAAGAAGCAGCTGCCAAAGCAAAGGCTGACGCTGAGAAACTTCGTCTCGAAGATGAAATTCGATCTGAAGAAGAAAGGAAAGAAAAACTAAGACTAGAGGAAGAGAAACGCATTGAAGAAGAGCGTCTTCGTAAAGAAAAAGAAGAAGCTGAAAGAGTTCAAACTGAAAAAGAGGAGGATGAAAGGGCAAAGTGTGAAGCAGAACAAAAACAACTCGAAGAAGAGAACAGAGTTGCACTTGAAAAAGCGGAAGCAGCTAGGCAACAGCAAGAGCATGAGAAACGCGAAGAGGAGGAACTCTTAATTGAGAAAAAAGCTGAAGAAGCAGCTGCCAAAGCAAAGGATGAAGCTGAGAAACTTCGACTCGAAGAGCAAATTGGATGTGAAGAAAAAACGAAAGAAAAACAAAGACTCGAGCAAGAGAAAAGCATTGAAGAAGACCGTTTGCGTAAAGAGCAAGATGATAAAAAGGCGAAGAAAAAGAAATCTGTGGCGGAAAAAGCAAAACGAGAAGCTGAACAAAAACAACTCGAAGAGGAGAAGAGAATTGCACTTGAAGAAGCGGAAGCAGTTAGGCTACAGCAGGAGGAGGAGAAACGAAAAGAGGAGAAACGCTTAATTGAGAAAAAAGCTGAAGAAGCAACTGCCAAAGCAAAGGATGACGCTGAGAAACTTCGACTCGAAGATGAAATTCGATGTGAAGACGAAAGGAAAGAAAAACACATTGAAGAAGAGCGTTTGCGTAAAGAACAAGAAGAAGCTGAAAGGGATCAAATCGGGAAAGAGGAAGCTGAAAGGGCAAAGCGTGAAGCAGAACAAAAACAAATCGAAGAAGAGGAAAGAGCTGCACTTGGAAAAGCGGAAGCAGTTAGGCTACAGCAGGATGATGAGAAAAGCAAAGAGGAGGAACGCTTAATTGAGAAAAAAGCTGAAGAAGCAGCTGCCAAAGCAAAGGATGACGCTGAGAAACTTCGACTCGAAGGGCAAATTCGATCTGAAGAAGAAACAAAAGAAAAACAAAGACTCGAGCAAGAGAAAAGCATTGAAGAAGACCGTTTGCGTAAAGAGCAAGATGATAAAAAGGCGAAGAAAAAGAAATCTGTGGCGGAAAAAGCAAAACGAGAAGCTGAACAAAAACAACTCGAAGAGGAGAAGAGAATTGCACTTGAAGAAGCGGAAGCAGTTAGGCTACAGCAGGAGGAGGAGAAACGAAAAGAGGAGAAACGCTTAATTGAGAAAAAAGCTGAAGAAGCAACTGCCAAAGCAAAGGATGACGCTGAGAAACTTCGTCTTGAAGATGAAATTCGATTTGAAGAAGAAAGGAAAGAAAAACTAAGACTCGAGGAAGAGAAACGCACTGAAGAAGAGCGACTGCGTAAAGAAAAAGAAGAAGCCGAAAGAGTTCAAACTGAGAAAGAGGAAGATGAAAGGGCAAAGCGTGAAGCAGAACAAAAGCAACTCGAAGAGGAGAACAGAGTTGCACTCGAAAAAGCGGAAGAAATAATGCTACAGCAGGAGCATGAGAAACGCAAAGAGGAGGAACTCTTAATTGAGAAAAAAGCTGAAGAAGCAGCTGCCAAAGCAAAGGATGAAGCTGAGAAACTTCGACTCGAAGAGCAAATTGGATGTGAAGAAAAAACGAAAGAAAAACAAAGACTCGAGCAAGAGAAAAGCATTGAAGAAGACCGTTTGCGTAAAGAGCAAGATGATAAAAAGGCGAAGAAAAAGAAATCTGAGGCGGAAAAAGCAAAACGAGAAGCTGAACAAAAACAACTCGAAGGGGAGAAGAGAATTGCACTTGAAGAAGCGGAAGCAGTTAGGCTACAGCAGGTGGAGGAGAAACGAAAAGAGGAGAAACGCTTAATTGAGAAAAAAGCTGAAGAAGCAGCTGCCAAAGCAAAGTATGACAATGAGAAACTTCGTCTTGAAGATGAAATTCGATTTGAAGAAGAAAGGAAAGAAAAACTAAGACTCGAGGAAGAGAAACGCACTGAAGAAGAGCGACTGCGTAAAGAAAAAGAAGAAGCCGAAAGAGTTCAAACTGAGAAAGAGGAAGATGAAAGGGCAAAGCGTGAAGCAGAACAAAAGCAACTCGAAGAGGAGAACAGAGTTGCACTCGAAAAAGCGGAAGAAATAATGCTACAGCAGGAGCATGAGAAACGCAAAGAGGAGGAACTCTTAATTGAGAAAAAAGCTGAAGAAGCAGCTGCCAAAGCAAAGGATGAAGCTGAGATACTTCGACTCGAAGAGCAAATTGGATGTGAAGAAAAAACGAAAGAAAAACAAAGACTCGAGCAAGAGAAAAGCATTGAAGAAGACCGTTTGCGTAAAGAGCAAGATGATAAAAAGGCGAAGAAAAAGAAATCTGAGGCGGAAAAAGCAAAACGAGAAGCTGAACAAAAACAACTCGAAGGGGAGAAGAGAATTGCACTTGAAGAAGCGGAAGCAGTTAGGCTACAGCAGGAGGAGGAGAAACGAAAAGAGGAGAAACGCTTAATTGAGAAAAAAGCTCAAGAAGCAACTGCCAAAGCAAAGGACGACGCTGAGAAACTTCGTCTTGAAGATGAAATTCGATTTGAAGAAGAAAGGAAAGAAAAACTAAGACTCGAGGAAGAGAAACGCATTGAAGAAGAGCGTCTGCGTATAGAAAAAGAAGAAGCTGAAAGAGTTCAAACTGAGAAAGAGGAGGATGAAAGGGCAAAGCGTGAAGCAGAACAAAAACAACTCGAAGAAGAGAACAGAGTTGCACTTGAAAAAGTGGAAGTAGTTAGGCTACAGCAAGCGCATGAGAAACGCGAAGAGGAGGAACGCTTAATTGAGAAAAAAGTTGAAGAAGCAGCTGCCAAAGCAAGGGATGAAGCTGAGAAACTTCGACTCGAAGAGCAAATTGGATGTGAAGAAAAAACGAAAGAAAAACAAAGACTCGAGCAAGAGAAAAGCATTGAAGAAGACCGTTTGCGTAAAGAGCAAGATGATAAAAAGGCGAAGAAAAAGAAATCTGTGGCGGAAAAAGCAAAACGAGAAGCTGAACAAAAACAACTCGAAGAGGAGAAGAGAGTTGCACTTGAAAAAGCGGAAGCAGTTAGGTTACAGCAGGAGAAGGAGAAACGCAAAGAGAAGGAACGCTTAATTGAGAAAAAAGCTGACGAAACTGCTGCAAAAGAAAAATACGATAGTGAAAATAATGATTTGCAAGAGAAACTTCGTAAAGAAGAAGAAAAAACAGTTAAAAAGAGACCCAAAACAACGGATGTCAAAGAGAAGGATGAAACAACGAACAAAGTTCAGGAAAAGAACACAAAAGAAGAAGACATCTCTGTCGATGATATATGTGTCAGAAATGATGAGAAGAGTAATGTAAGTCTCGAAAAGGACTTCAAACAAAAAAACAATGAAGATGAGACTAAAAAGAAAGGTATAAAAAGCTCTCAATATATTACGGATACAACAGATGATATTAACGTTGACAATGAGAAACGTTTTCAGGAAAAGCAATTACAGATCAGAAAGGAAACGAGAGTTAAAGATAAAGGTAAGGGTAAAAATACCATCAAACAGGAACATGAAGAAGTAGTGGAAACGAAAATAGGAGAAAAACAGGAAACAGTTAAACAAACGAACTTAACGAAACGAAACGAAGAACGTCAGCAAACGACAGGATTTACAGACCTTTCCAACGTAACACCCACTGAATCGTCCTTTATCTCTGATGACAGACATAGTATTGCGCTAGATGTACAAAATGATTCGGTACATAAAAATGAATACATGAAGGAATATCAGTATGCGCCCCAAGTACGCCGCAAAGAGGGGCCTAGATTTGTGGATCATAACCATAGAGACTACACTATGGAATTTGCTAGACCATCCGGTTACCGAGAGAAATCTTTTGTCGATGACAAAATGCACCTAGACAAGGAACATTCGGCCAAGAATGTTACTATTTATAAGGCACATAACATTGTTCAAGACTCTCGACTTAGGTCCCCGTATCCAGAAACAAGTCGAAGCAGCGAGCCTCGTGAAAAGAGGCCAGATTACAGGCACAAATCAAAGGCTTTGAGTGAAGCACGTAGCATTACTTCGGAGAAAAAGGGAGTGTCTCGCGACAGCAAGAGGAAACCAGTATTCTCTACTTACCTAACGGACAGAACCGCTGTCGAAGGGTCGCGAGTAAAGCTGACTTGCAGTGTCCTATCATCTACAGATACGACTATCACATGGTACAAGAATGGTGTACTGCTAGACAACAAACTCAAGTATAGGACCAAGTTTGTCGATGGGCTAATAACTATGGAAGTCCTAAATGCTGTGCCCAGCGATACGGCGGAGTATACTTGCACTGTGGTTAACGAGAATGGATCTGTTAATACGTCGGCAAATTTAAAGGTGTATCCAAGTTTCGAAGCTTCGCCTATTCCGCCAACGTTTACTCGCTCCATTCGTGGTAAGGCAATAGTTATATCTAGCTTTATACCGCTGTTTCACTCGCAATAAATCGTATAGATGTTGATTACTCCTCCATTCCCTTAGGTGCTACAAAATCATCCCTATTACCCTATTGAATATAGTCATAGTTTATTGTGAATAGACAGACTGACAGTCGCAAGGGACTTTATTTAATATGTAGTCATTGTGAAGCAATATTTAGTACCTTATCAATTTTGTTTTATGTTACTAAGATGACAAAAAAGCTTGGGGTCCGCGAGGGTAAGCGTTTACCGCCGCCTAAAGGCGCTTGCAACAAGGGTAACGCTCGTGCCTGGCCGGCCATACTCATATCATTGATGCGTTGCCAGCTTGTGCCTTCATAAAGTCTAATTGCTTAATCGTTTCTTACAGATACATACCATTTGGCTGAGAACGAGCTAGTTCTCGAATGCCGTATACGCGGCCAGCCCCTACCCACAATATCTTGGCTGAAAGATGGCAGGTCGATAGAGTCTAACGACCGTTACCAAGCGTATTACCTCGCAGACGGCGTGTGCAGACTTGCTATCAGTTCCCCAACTCCTGAGGATAGTGGAAAGTATACCTGTAGGGCTGAGAACTCAGTGTGGTCCGATGAGATAACGCACGTCGTTAGCTATACAGGTATGTATGATCTTAGCTACTTATCAATGTGAATAGGGGTCTGTTGTTTCACTTTTATCGGCTATGACTTAATACTGCAAATAAGTAGCTAGACATTAAAAAATACAAAAAATCATTCATAGGCCTTCTTTACGTAAAGTTACGGTAACAATGGGTTTATGTTACTTAATAATATTGCACATACAAATGTGTGTCTGTGTATGCTACTAGCAACTAAGGCTAGGCTCTAAGTATAAGTAAAGCATTCATTGTAAATATGTGTAAAAAGTGTTAAAGCTCATGGTATATCCAGGTAGGCTTACCTTCACCCAGGGTATTCAATCTTCGTTTAACCTTCTAGGCAAAGAGAGCTCTCTCGGCCCGAACTTGGCAACGATTGAGAAATCTCGCTTCATCCGCCAAGCAATGGAATCGCGCAGGCCTCACTTCACCAATGTCCTATCTGACTACAAAGTGGCTAGAGGTGGGACCATTGGCCTGCAAGTTGAAATACGAGGCTCGCCGACAAGAGTGGAATGGCTCCGAGAAGGAAGGTGTGTCACTGAGGTGTATAGGAACGCTAGAACATTTGTCGAGCACGGATTGTACACTTTGGCACTCTCTGACGTGACTGAGAAGGAAACTGGGATGTATACGTGTAGAGCTTGGAGCTCGCATGGCAACGTTGACATGAACGCGGCTATTACCGTAGTTCATCCTAATGAAATGGAAGGGAAAGCAGCTATCATTGTAGGCCGCCCGGAAAAGGATATTCTCATATCTGTAGGCGAAGACGTAAACATTTCGTTCAGAGTGCAAGGCGAACCAAAACCTAAAGGTTTGTTTATGTTATGAATTCTCTTTCATTCTTGACTACTCTATTGGTTTGGAACGTCAGCTCTGTGTTCCATATCCAAAAGTAATAATCATTTACTCATCATCATCATCATATCCTCACGCCGAGTCCCTAACGGGGTAGGCAGAGAGTATAGAGCGCCAGTTCTCTCTAGACTTACATACCTCATTTACTCAACGTAATGTATACAGATAATGCTTATTGTATGTCATGAACTGAATAAATTACCGTTAATACCGGTACATATGGTATTATCAGATTTCTGCAAATACATATTTCAAATTTGTAAAAAATCTAGATTACTCCTTAAGCCACTCAGGCATCTCTAATCATCGTTGTTTATCATAATTCTGAAAATTTGGAACGAAAATGTTTTTATTATAACTAAAAAACCTGTAATTACTGACAAGCTGAGCTGAGAATTATGAGCCGTATTGGTTCCCTCTCGATGTTTTCCTGCATCGCATAGCTCGTGGTGTGACATGACTGTACTTAAGTTCAGAAAATTCATTGGTACAGTCGGTATACGAACTTGCAATTTTTGTATTGCTGGCCAGCACGGATCGTAATTTTTCCATACAAGTTTACTTTTAGTTGCTGTTTAGAACTTTTTTGTATATAACATAAGTATTATAAGAGCTACGAGTATGTCATCACTGAGGAGTTACGTCGATGCATTGTTTCCGCAGTGATCTTCATGAAAGGCATCGGAGACATTACGAACAGCCAGCGGGTGTGTAAGATGACATCTGATGACTATGTCAAATTTACTCTGAAGAGGTCTGTCGTCTCCGACGCTGGGACCTACTGTATATTGGCCAGGAACGCGTATGGCTGTGACCGCGCGTTTGTCACCGTTGTGGTAAGGTTGCCAATTATTTTACACTAACGGTAAATTATTTTTTTATCTTGCAATTAAAATAGTCTATATTAATCAGTGATGAAGTAGCATTCAAATGGTGAATGAATTTTTAAAATAGGTTCAGTACTCATTGAGCAAATTCGTTACAAACATACTTAAATCTTTCCTCTTTATAATATTACTATAGATATATCATCACGCCGAGTCCCTAACGGGGTAGGCAGAGAGTATAGAGCGCCAGTTCTCTCTAGACTTACATACCTCTTTCGCTTCGTCCACATTCATTAGTCTCTTCATACATGCTCGTCGGTTTCGAGTACTCTTGACGTTCCATCCTATAATGACGTATCCTTGAGAGTCCGATCTATTTGATCCAGGTAGTTGGAACGTGGTCTTCCTCTGTCTCTTCTTGCACACACTTTTGTTTTTTGTATGTCAACTGGTTTTCGTATTATTGCATGATTAAGAATGGCCGTTGAAACTATCACTGATACGGAAAATAGAAATAAACAATCCTTCAACCGGATTGTATATTGCGTCAAAATTTAACAATGTTTTTGATGAGTACACAAACTAAATAAAAGAAAATAATAATTAATAATGTATTCGCCGGAACACGCTTAGTTACATAATGTGAAGTTTAAATGTACATAGTGATAGAATCGCCACATAATATTGGCATGCGAATTATTCCGTAGGTAGGCTAACAATAAGCTACAATGCAATATATGTACTTGTTCAGAAAACTCATTGCTACAGTCAGGATTCGAACTTGCAATCTATGTGTTGCAGGCAACTACTCGAACCACTCGGCTATCACTATTATTATTATGTGTTGTAATTGAAATGTAATATTGTCTAACATTACCTTTTTTAGGTTAGACAACGAGCTTCGTCAGACAATTTGATATCCGACTGGACATATCCTATGGATGATTCTGCTTTGTCGATAACTGAAAGAAAGTATAAATGTAAGTTTATAAATATGATTTTATTTAAACCTATGATCACGCATGCCCACAAGGACCCCTTAAGGGGTAGGCAAAGATGTAACAACGACATACTCTTATCGCCGGTCATATATATTTGAGTGCCAACGTGACAGATGCCTAGTACGTCTTCTCATACGAATGCCTTTCGATGTTTTCAGCTAAAGCTCGTGTCGTGATTAATCGCTGTGCAGGTTATAAAAAAATATTTAATACAGGCGGGAGTCACGCTTGCAATTATTGCCTTGACTACCGTTACCACAACTCTGAAATATAATAGGAATAAGACTATTTTAAATTGCCACTCATTTACATATGGTTAAAAGATATTTGGATCATTAATCAAGCCTACTTGACGGGTAAACTTTAGATACGAAATAGAAGCTAGCGAAGTTCTAAAGCGAATGTGTTTTCAACCTAATCAATTGTTGATACAACATATAAATAAGTCCCAAGCCAATCAAATGCACTTCAATCTAAAATTAACATGTTCAACATATCGATACGTCATGTCGCAATCCGGCCAGTTGGCACATCTTCAAGATACAAGACAGACGTTTTGAGCATTGTCATTGAAAACTTGCTTCATTGCAGCGGTTCCGGAGCGCATACCAGCTGAGCCAACTGTAGTGGACGGGGGCAACAACTGGGTGTCTCTTGCCTGGCCAAAGCCCGACCCTGGGAACACAGCACCGGTACTGGCTTACAAGGTAGAAAGCTGGCTCCTCGGCAAAGAAGGTGGAGCTCGCTGGTCGGAGCTCGGCATCACTCCTCTCAACTCCTTCGATGCGTTCAGTTTAAAACAAGGGGAGGAATACCATTTCCGCGTGACGCCTAGAAACAGATACGGTTGGGGAGAGTCGGTGCAAACCACCACTCCCATCGGGGTCGGCCTTGCTGGAGACCGACCGGAATTTGTTGAATTTCTACCCGGACAATTAAAAGTTTTGGCTGGAGACACAGCTAACTTGGCTTGCAGCATCAAAGGAAAGCCAATTCCTGAAGTGATCTGGATGAAAAATGGTCATGAAATTGAAGAGGACAGAAGAGTAATGACGTCATTCGACGGGCTTAGCTGCTGTTTAACGATAAGTGGTATCAATGTGGAAGATGAAGCCAGGTATAGTTGTGAAGCAAGCAATGTGCACGGCCGCGCGTCCACATACGCCCGCCTTGCTGTGGTCACTGATCGGTCCATCTGGGAAGCTGATGTCAAACTTAAAAGGTGTGAATTGCTACTTGTGTGTTCAACAAATCCTAATGGGTCTTACAATTGAAATTGAAACGTGAGGATATATTTCATAGATGTGCACCGCAGTTTGAATCGTGTAAAATTTAGATTTCATTTCATCTAATTTTCTATCTGTGTAGCCAAATTTCAGTAGCTTTTGTGTGAAAGAGCATTTATAATATTTGTGGTATATTTTTACTAAGCTATAAACTATGTATATCATAAAATGAAAAGTTCTTTTGTATGTTTGAACGCGCTCAGGACCTAAATCAGATTCGATACATACTTTTTGCCCGTTTGTTGAAAAGTGCTATTAAAAATAGAGTGCGAGAGAAAATGCAGTGCACAGTTGCCATTGCTACTCTGCTCCAAATCCCTTAAATAATACTAATAATCTTTTTGAGCATTTGGCCATCCTCTGTGCATTAGCTGTGGCATAGCTAGGTAACCAAAGGCCCTTGGGCCCCAAGTAAACTCGGACAAAATTCGGGAAACGACGTACTCCAGATTTCAATTAAACCAGATTCGTCGTAATACAGTCTACTGCATAATAAAATTAAAAACCAAATACTAATTGAACCTTATTTTAATGAACAAATTAAAACTAAGTTTTCATTATTAAAGTCGCATGGAATCTGGTTTATTTATATTTCGAATGCGGGAGAAATTTTCACTAGTTCAATTTATAGTATTGTAGAGAGACCGTGGGGCCCCCTGAGCCTGGGGACCCCGGGGCACTGCCCCTGCACTGTCTAGCCCTCCGGTAGCTACGCTAGCTAAGATACCCTTGTCTTCCTACCTACAATCTCAACAGCTCGCATTACGGTACAGTCTGACAATTTGCAGTCCAATTGACCATTAAACCAACTAGAACAAATGACATTATCAAAGGACCTTTAATTAAAACCTCGTAACTCTACAGGGAGCGATCAGCAGACGCAGGCGGAGAATTCCCGCCTCAGTTCACAATGAGGCTACGTGACAGGAGGGTTCAGGCAACATATCCAGTCCGCCTGACCTGTCAAGTTGTGGGCAGTCCACATCCTACTGTCACCTGGTACAAAGATGAAGGCGAGCTCGTGCCTGACTGTAAGCAATCATTTTGTGTTATCCTTACTAATACAGTGAGAAATAAGCATACGGCCAGCTTGAAACCGGAGTAAAATTGGTTTCATTGGTCTTCCGATGTTTTTCATATCCTACGTATCAATCTAGCTAACGATCTATCTCTGTGCCAAATTTTATATTTTTCTATGAAGTAGTTTTTGCGTGAAAAAGAAACAAACATGCTTACAATCGTTAGCACTTCTAGTATTGGTGGGATATAAAAACATTCGTGGAACAATTGCTTAGTCCAGAACGAATCCGGTGGTATGATCCACCTGCACATCTCTGCCTACCCCTTCGAGAACCCTTATGGGAAGGCGTGAGGATATATATTACTAGCTGTGCCCGCGACTTCGTCGGCGTAGACGGCTTTTTTATCTTTCGTAAAAATGTTTTTTTATTCAATAAAAATCCTATGTTACTTCTAATACCTCCAAGAATATGTGTACAACTTTTTATGATGATCGGTTAAGCAGGTTTTACGTGAAAGCGTAACAAACAAACTTACATTCACATTTATAATATTATATAATAAGTTATATATTATTTACTCAAAGTTTGGTTACATGTATGAAGAGACTGATGAATGTGGACGGAGCGAAAGAGGTATGTTAGTTTAGATAGAACTGGCGCTCTATTCAATCTGCATACCCCGTTAGGCACTCGGCGTAAGGATATGTATGTATGTAAGGTTGCATTAGCTTAACGCCTCCAATCTGGTATGAATTGGCAGGAGTAGCACAGTGATTGAAATGGCCACGGTCAGCTAATTATAAATACACACAATACTCTTCCGTACACAGTCACCTCATTAAACTTTGCCACCTTATGGCATCTTACATGGCCTAGTGTTGCCTGACGTGTGGTTGTTATCATGACTGGTACCAGAGTTTGAATAATATATTCTTTATATTACGTTAAATTAATACGTGTAGCAAGAACTTTGCATCCTTTTTGAATTGAGCGGACCAAGGAGTATGAAAGTTCGCACACTTATAGTTTATATAGAGATGGAATGCATAATGCAAATCTTTTTTTATTGTGCATAAAAGTGCACTAAATCAATAAAAATTACATTATATACGCCACCAGAAATATCTATGTCAAGTTTAATGGATAGGAATTTTTTAGGCTATGTCTGCCTACTTTGTATTTTTTTTTATACCACATGGGTGGCAAACTAGCTTGCAGTCCGCCTGATGGTAAGCGGTTTCCGCCGCCTATGGACGCTTGCAACACCAGGGGTATCACTCGCGCGTTGCCGACCCTGCAGGAAAATTTTCCATAATATAATCCTCTATATAGCCTGACAGATACACTTCTAGATAGACACTGAATATGTGTGTGATTCTCGCTTGGAGGTCGTGTTCTTTGTAATGTTCCGTGAGGCCATAAATTACAAATTTCTTCTTAGAATTTTCATTCTTGAGAATATATTGGATCGGTATTACGGTCTCTGGGTTTATTTCTCATAGTCACATTTCCAATATCCAGTGATGTGATAGAGGAGGCACAATCTTTTTGACAGATTGAAGTGTTTGTATTCCCGGTTTTAGGTGTTCTACATTGGCAAGCTTGGACATATCCAAAATTCAATGAGGGTGATATTTGCTTATTGTATAACTTAGTTTGTCCTCTGTCGTATAGATGGCGCTATAATAATTTCGTTACTTCAGAGATAAAATATTTGGACTAATTTACAATAAAAAGCTTATCCTCCAATATAGCTTTTCACTGACCGTTTTCTGGAAAATACGTTGGCAACGTGCCAAGAAGATCAGCAGCATTGCCACACTGGACAGCAATGCTAAACTTTCTAGTTTAAATCTCGAAATGTGTCGCGTAATGACAGCCCCAGGGATATCATTACCAAGGATATCTTTTTAATACAATACGATTAATTGGTGGAAACTAGTTACCGCCGCCCAAGCTGACTTCTCTAACCACATTTCCATACAAACCAATGTATACATTTTTAAACCAAGAATTTTTTTATAATACGACTAGATTGCAAACACGTGCGGCTCGTCTACTGTGCTTGCCTCTATACATTCATACATATCAGTATATCCTTTTTCATCAGCTCGCCACAACCATTCGCAAGACGAACATTTCCACACGTTGGAGATCGCCCCGACGACCCTGGAGGACGGAGGCGTCTATGAAGCCTTGGCTCGTAACACCAGCGGCGCGGTCAGTTGTCGGTGCAGCCTCGTGGTCGATAAGGGCATCAGGGCGTACGTAGCACCTGAATTCTGCTGTGGGCTGGAACCCTTGTATAGGCTCCTTGAAGGTGCGTACTGTAATAGATAGGCTTCACGACTTCCCTTAGACAGGTGTGTAAAGACACCCTCTATGTGTTGGAGATATATTTACGAGCTAAAGTGACAGCTGGCGCGTCCATTGCTGGTTCTCAGGCACGACTATATATACGTTTTTTAATTTCTTCTAGAATCAATATATGCAGGCATTTCACGATGTTTTCCTTAACTTTACAACTGGTGGTTTGATTGAAGACTACTAAAAATATCATTGATATACATCGCCGTACCAGGTACATACCAGTTTCCCATACCACAACTTAATCAAATTCACTCATGTTTCTTAGCCATATTTACCGCAACACCGCCATAAATTTGCTATAACCTTGACAGGCGAAGAACTAAGGATATCGGCAGTTGTCGAAGCCTATCCATCGGTTGGAGTGACCTGGTATCGCGATGGAGTCAGACTTCGGCCGAGCCGCCGTGCCATCATGACCTTGGACAGGGACGGGCAGATAGAGCTGGCTCTAGCTGCTATCACAGGTCGAGAAGCTGGAGTGTACACCTGTACAGCATCCAATGAGGTCGGCAGAGCGTCCACTTCGGGAAAGGTGGAAGTGATCGCCGGAGACGTGACAGGGAAGAAGACTCCTCCATTTGTCATCAGTCCCGATGTTCCGTTAGTATATACGTCTCTTTCACTTATAGCCGACAAAAAACAGGAGGAGATTTAACATTTTTTAATTTATAGGTGCCATCGTGGCAGATGGGATGGTCTGTCTCCATTCCTCTGATACTCTTAGCCTTTTCATACGTTCTTGAATATCTTGTCAAAAGTATGCAAGCTTAGCTCGTGGTGTGACTAATCACTGTACTCATTGGTACCGTAAAGATTGGAACTAGCAATCTTTGTGTGGCAGGCAACTACTCGAACCACTGGGCCATCAGGATATCCTCATCCTCACGCCTTCCACCAGGGTCCCCGAAGGGGTAGGCAGAGGTGTATAGGTAGTACCCACACACCCACTTCCGCCAGAGACATATTAGGTGCCAACGTGACAAATGGCGAGACCGTCGCCGTTACTCAAGCACGACTATACATATTTACGCCTTTGAATGACTTCTCAGACATATGCAGGTTGTCTCTCGATGTTTTCCTTCGCCGTAAAGCCCCTGGTGTGACTAATCACTGTACTTAAGTTCAGAAAAACTCATCGGTACAGTCGGGATTCGAACATGCAATCTTTGAAAGACAACTCGAATCACACGGCCATCTGGACATCGTTGCATAAATATCCGCAAATCAAATTCTTAACGGCCACAACGGCGTGGCGACTCTAGTATCAACATATCTTAATATATATAAACTACGTGTCACGTTGTTTGTCCGCGATGGACTCCTTAACTACTTAACCGATTTCAATAAAATTTGCACACCGAGTGCAGTTTGATCCAACTTAAAAGATAGGATAGCCTACATCACAATTGGACCCGATAGGTGGCGCTACGATCGTGTTTCAGGAAATTTTACTTTTTCACCCGGGCGAAGCTGGTCGGGACAGCTAGTTGCTTATAATTCTAATTTTTATATTGAAACAGGTACTCCAAGGAGCCGATGTTCATTCGCAAGCCGAGGTCAAGTGAAGCTCACGAGGGTGACACAGTAATCATTGAGTGCGAGGTCGTGGGTGACCCCAAGCCTGACGTTTACTGGCTCAGGGACTTCCTCAAGGTAACGTACTGACAATACTCATAGGCTATTGGTGCTAGATATGGGAGATAGATTGGCGCAGCTACAAAACTTACACTGGATAGGCCTGGACACGTCATGTCAGGCGAAATGTGGAACTAACAAATAATAATAATAATATATATATAACAAACAAACGTACGTAAACTAACGTGGCAAACAAGCGTACGGCCCACCCGATAGAAAACGGTTACCGCAGCCTATTTACGCTTACAATACCGAGTATAATTTGCGCGTTGCCACTCTATGTTCGGAGAGTTGTGTTTGCAGTATAATGGGACTAATCCATCAGCTGCCAACACAATATAACAATCCTCCCGCCTCCCCAAGGAGCTCATTATTGGAAACCTTATTTATCGCGTAGGAACACAACACAAAACATTGTGCTATTTGGCTATGGTTTTCTTTAAGGTGGACGTTCTGTCCCAGTCGGGAAGCTCCAAATTCGAACGGGAAACCCGTTAGGCCCTACCTCTTCAAAATAATTTATGACAAGGTGATAATATGGTTTGGGATCTCTTCTTTTAAGTTCGAAGAACCTGTATTAGAAGAACCCCCTCGCTTTCTATAGTTTAAAATAAAATTACTTGAAATTGTTAACCCTAGTTTTTTTTTTGACACTTGACAAATGACAATGGCCAGCAGAACGTGACGCGAAGACATGAAAGGCTGGGGCAGGGACAGATGAGGGAGGCCTTGTCCAGTAGTGGGATATATACGCCCTTCCACAAAGGTTCCCTTTGAATTTCTTCTCAAACGTATGCAGGTTTCCTCGCGATGTTGCGTCACCACTTTCCCCTGGTATATGTACCATATTACATACTAGCAGTCCATCCCGGCTTCGCACGGGTGGACGGAAGACATTTTTATAAAAGAAAATATAACCACTCAGGGTGAATGTAGTTTTCCAATGGTGAAATAATTTTTCAAATCGGTCCAGTAGTTCGGAGCCTATTCAATACAAACATACTAACAAACAAATCTTTCCTCTTTATAATAATAGTATAGATGTACTTAGAAGAGGAAAAATGATAGGCCACCTTATAGGACATGATAGCTTCTTTAGAAACATCTTAGAAGGAAAGGTAGAGGGGAAGAGAGGAAGAGGAAGACCAAGATTAACATACATGGGTCAGGTCAAAGAAAAAATGTCTCTCATGACGTATAGGGAGGCCAAGGAGGTTGCGCTGGACAGAAGCGAATGGAGAGGACTGCATCAGAGACGCCGACAAGAGCCCAGCTTTTAAATTTGTGATGATAGATGTACTTAGAATATAGTACGGTCCGGGTCATCATCGTAATTGTCAACTCATGCTTTCTTTGTTTCAGCCCGACTACTACCGCGATGCGACTCACTTTAAGCGCATCGGCGCCGGTCCCGAGTACAGATTTGAGATCCCACATGCAAAGCTGGACTATACAGGCGCTTACTCTGTGGTAGCCAGGAACGTGCATGGCGAGGCCAAAGCTATTATATCGCTGCAGATATTGGTTAAGGGTAAGACTATAATAATAATAATATATCCTCACACCTTCCCACAAGGGTCCCCGAAGGGGTAGGCGAAGGTGTATAGGTGGATATATTTTAGATGGTAACAGATGGCGAGTCCATCGCCGTTAATCAGGCATGCCGTTGAATTTCTTCACAAACGAATGCATGTTTCCTCTTGATGTTTTCCTTCACCTTAAGGCTCGTGGTGTTACTAATCAATGTACTTAAGTTCAGAATAACTCGCTTTGTGTTGTAAGCAACTCGATCCACTCAGCCATAACCGCTTTAACACGGCGATGAAATGGAGCCTATATTTTCAGCTGCAGAATTTCACAAATTTTTTTCTTAATTTTACAGACCTGCCTGTTATATCGGCCTATTACAATTATGTATATAAAATTTGATTATAGAAGGAAAACCTCAATGCAGAGTTCATTGCAAGGCTTGAGAAATGTATGCATAGTCGTATTTGAGAACCAATGTCAATGTGGCAAGTTCTGCCACATTGGCACCTAAAAGAGAATAATATTACTCTTCCGGGATAGATTAGGGATGGACAATTACTTACTCTTAACTTTTTATCTCTTACAGATCTTCAATCGGATGAAGCGCATAATGTTCGATATGGGTAAGTTTAAACCAAAAACGATCATAGTAAAATAAACAAAAAGCAATCAGTTCGTGTATCGTAAAAACTCAAGAATGACACGACCGATGTTGATGATTTTGTGGTGGCGCTGCGTGTTCGATTTTATTTTTTCAGCCATGCGGAGCCGGGTGGGAAACCTTGCTAATTAATGAGCATAATCTAACATAATAATTTGTTTCGTCAGCCGGGTAGAAGTGATCCCACGCTTCGAGAGGGAGCTGACGGACCTGTTGTCTTATGACGGTGATGCTGTGGAGTTCGAGTGTCACGTGACTGGCAATCCTGAACCTGACATCAGGTGGTTCCACTACAACGAGGTCAGTAAGTTCATTACGAGGTGTGGCAGCAGTGGTGTAGCTACCGGAGGGCTAGAAGGGGCAGTGCCCAGGGCCCCTCGGACTCTGACTTGCAAACTATAAATTGAATTAGTGGAAATTTCTCCCGCATTCGGAATATAAATAAACCAGATTCCATGCGACTTTAATAATGACAAGTTAGTTTTAATTAGACCATTAAAATAAGTTACAATTTGTATTTGGTTTAAATTTATTATGGAGTCGACTGTATTACGACGAATCTAGAGAACGACGAATCTGGATTACGACAAATCTGGAATACGTCGAATTCAGAAAACAACGGATACGGAACACGACGGACGATTTTTAGAAGTTTAGATGGGGCCCTTGATTATCTTTTGCCTGGGCCTTTGGTTACCTAGCTACGCCACTGTGTGGCAGATTACTGAATATTTATATGTATATTGTTGTTTCGAAGGTAATAATAAACCAAATAAATTTTTTTCATGTTAATTTTTATTGGATAAAAAAACATTAAATAACTTCAACTAAACACTGTCATTTTTGATGACTTGGCAGCCGGGTACACAGCACTTGTTTCGAGACATTGTTTTCTAAAAACAAAATCAGTAATAATATGGTTAAAATGTATGGAGGGCCTAAGCATATTTAAGAGAATTCTGTTAAATACAATCACGGAGTGCGGGGGGGCTTAACATGACGCGTTGGGCAAGTTTAACTAAATAAAGTAGTACATTTTAGGTAAATACGGAGCAGCGAACTGACCTCGAAGTAAATTACATTAAAATTCAGGAATCAAACGGAAATACTACAAAAATAATATGCACAACCGCAGACATTACATTCAATGAAATCAAAGAAATGTCAAATATGTCAATATCGCCCTGAAAGGTCGTTCGGAAATTCTACCAATTTTTTTCATAAATTTAATCAAAACTACTATGATCGGCGAACTTAAACAAAAGCAAACAAATACGGAGAATTATGCTTAGCTCACAATAAATCAAAATCAAAGATAATACGCGTACACTTTTACTAAAATATACTACTCATTGCTTAATAATGTACGCTGGCAACATTATGCACAATTTAATTGATGTGATGTACGATAGATGGCACTGAAGAGTGTGAAATTAAAATGTATACAAGTTGCCACCCCCTGACTCATTGCTTAATAATGTCGCTGGCAACATTATACATACATACATACATATAATCACGCCAAGTCCCTAACGGGGTAGGCAGAGAGTATAGAGCGCCAATTCTCTCTAGACTCACATACCTCTTTCTTTTAGTCCACATTCATCGGTCTCTTCATACATGCTCGTCGGTTTCGAGTACTCTTAACGTTCCCGTCCTTGAGCGTCCGATAATGTACATTTAATTAAAAAATAACACAATTACAAACCATAATGCATAAAACGTTCCTGAATATAACTGTTTATACATTTTTCAAATTTGGCTCCTACCGAAAAATAACCCTGTTTATATAGACATACATGTCCTATGTATGTCTATATACGTAGTCCACGACTAAGGGACAAACACTAGTACAACACACACCTTTGAGAACTGAACCCGTAAACTCAAGCTCCGCAGCCACTCTCTATTCAATAATTATTATTTATTCAAGATAATTCGCGAGTGTCCCGACTTTGAGACAACTTACGAAGAGGGAGCCGCGAGGCTGAAGATCAAACAAGTGACTGCCGACGACGAGGGTGCATATTGCTGTGAAGCCTCGAACAGTCTCGGAAAGACCAAATCCACTGCTTGTCTAGTGGTTTACCGTAAGTGTTGCAACCCTCAAAGCAAACTGATTGTAGATAACCTTTTCTGGGTGGTTCAATTGTTATCGAAATGTATCATTACAATCAGGTAGGTCTAAAAAATTTTCGTAACAGCACCTTCTGTTCGCTGAAGATATATTTGTGCCAGCGTGACGTCACCAGCATTGCTAATACATACGTATTTGTTTTTTTTAATCCAAGATTTCTCCACCATATAGCTAGTGACAGATACCGGCCAGGATTTGACTTAAAATATTTTTGCAACCACACGACCTCTAAAAGCTTACTTCAGATATTTAGGTACAAATAATTTGTTTCGGTTTTTTACCATCTGGATTTAAATGCGAT
Organism: Drepana falcataria; assembly: GCA_945859725.1. Classification (NCBI taxonomy): domain Eukaryota; kingdom Metazoa; phylum Arthropoda; class Insecta; order Lepidoptera; family Drepanidae; genus Drepana; species Drepana falcataria. The sequence continues at coordinate 10,832,905 of OX243921.1, forward strand.
GTAGCAGAATGGTAATTTAGGTATCTTTCAGCACCGGGTGAACCGAACACGTTGAGTCAGCGCCTGCGTCGGCCCCCAGCACTACTGTCGGCCGCTTCAACTCCTCGCTCCACTCCACGAAGTACGCCGGCGAGATCGGTGTCTCGGACCCCTGGTCAGTTGCCTTACTTATACCACGTGTGATATGGCGCACAAGGAAACAGATTTATAGATTGATATATGTACTTAGGTTTTAGAAGAATAGGTACTAAATGCATAGCAAGAAATAATTTTTAAAATCGGTTATGTAGCTTTTGAGTTTATTCATTACTAGCGGTCCGTCCCGGACAAGTCAAGTGGACATAAGATTTTTTTATAAAAGAAAATATTATGTCACTCAGGATGAATATAGCTTTCCAATGGTGAAAGATTTTTTAAATCGGTCTGGTAGTTTCGGAGCCTATTCAATACAAACATACTTACATACAAATCTTTCATCTTTATAATATTAGTATAGATAATGAGGCAGGAAGGATTAAAAATGTGTGCATTTTCTTCCATTATGTATGTATTATTATTTGATTTAAAAAAGAAAATTGAAAGATCCTTTAAAATTTTTCGGTATCTAATTGGTGAAAAACAAATGTGTATTATATGCTGAATTTCCTGTGACATTTTCATGGTCCTTCGAGCAGAATTTGCAATCATATGCTAAGCATCAAGAATTTTAATAAAGAACAGTCGTTACTTATGTACCTATATCCCAAGATGAATACTTTTCTTCCATTTAAAAACATATCTTCTCAGGACCGGACACACACCGTCTCAGCAGTCCAGCCCGCCAGATGGCGCCGACCTTCTACACCTACCCATTCAACAAAGTAGTTGAAGAAGGTGATCACGTAGTCCTCCAGTGCGCCGTCAAAGGCCTCCCAGCGCCATGGACCACGTGGGACAAGGACGGCGTCATTATTACGCCGTCGTCGAGGATCAGCATCAGGGAGAAAGACGAGATACTCAGAATACTGGAAATAGATGAAGTCTCGATAGAAGATGTGGGTCTTTATAGAATAACTCTGGAGAACGACTTCGGGAGAGCAGAAGCTTGTGCGAGGCTGGAGGTGATCACTCAACAGGGAAAGTTCTACGGAGGTGTGAGGGCGTATAGCGCCTCCCCCAGGAGGGCGCTCAGGAGACGACTTCCATCGCCTAGACAAGACTGATTGTTATGCCAACACTGACGAGGTGAGGGCCACTAACAATTTGAAAGCCAGTTGTTGAATGGCTTCTTAAAATGTTAAAAACGATGGCATGTTTCGGTGTACATCATTATTCGCTAATATAGCCCAATATTATATTATATATATATATCCCAATCCCAATTCAGCCCAATATTATATTATATATTATATATAATATTGGGCTGAATAGCGGTATTTTTTTGTATTAGCTTGTCTTTATGACAGAAAATCTTGTCACCTGTCGGACCAATTAGAAAGTGTATGCCGCTAAGCGAATTGGGATCCCTTTAAAATTTGTGCTCTGCGATAGAAATGCTGCGCTAGATTCTATATATGTAAATATAAGCCCAAAGATGTTATATTAATGAATAATTTATTCCAGGTAGCCATTTTGGAAACTGCTTCACGCTAAGAACGTGCTTCCTGAAATATGTTTTGACTCTCTACTTTGCATTTTAACTATTATTGTTCATACGATGTAATCTCAACGTGTATTGCGAGAACAATCCCGAAAATGTTAAGTTTTTGTTTTTTTTTCTGTTAGATTGTTCTAGGGTCGCTACGGCGTCACGATAATGACTGTTAGTAAAGTAGGATCTATATATGTAGTGTAATACATGTTTTAACTGATTTTAATATTAACAATGCTTGCACCAGTGATTACACGCTAAGCCGTACCAGCTTTGTATGAAGCGACCTTTTCACCTGAACACCAAAGAGTAGTCCTCTGAGGATCATACCAAAGTATTTATGTAAAGTTTTAGGTTTAGAAGTCCAAAGTTAGTAGCACCCCAAAAGTTGTGAAATAAATTTTATTACGAGTTTAATAATTGTTTCATTAAATCAATCAATTGTCATACATGGAGAGGCGGTAACCACTAACCATCAGGTGAACCGCGTGCTTGAATGCCGACTTGCTGGATCACAAAGTGTACTTAATCATTTGAAGTTTGACGTTTTACAAACTAGTCTGTTGCTTATTTTTCTGATTAAATACAGCAATAAGTCTCAGCTTTACTGTAAAGGAAAACATCCAGTCAACCTACATACGTTAGAGAAGGCATTTAAAGACGTATGTATAGTCGTATTTGAGTAACGGTGATGGACTCGCCATCTGTACCAATTGGCACTTAAAAATATATCTCTGGCGGAAAGTGGGTGTGTGAGTACTACCGAGTATAGTATACACCTCTGCCTACCCCTTCAGGGACCTCGTGGGATGGGTATATAATATGTAATATATTATTTATTATAATTTTATTACAAGTAGGAAAATAAAGACGTAGGCTACGTTCAATCTAATAAAATAGACAAACTAATTAAAGATTAGAAAGAGGTTGGTAATTCTAGAAGGGGTTGAGCAAGTGGAGTCAAGATAAGAAAAGGGTTGTCACCTTGTGGACATTGGCTTGCACCGGGACAATTGACAAATTATGGCAACATTTCACTTAAAATGAAATCTGAATTCAGTTATTACATTGACGTTTGCATAGTTATTATTGATCGCAATTAATGGCAATCGCAATTATTATTGATGGCAATTGGGCATATATTATGCATAGGACAATATGGGACATTGGTAATTCAATACCACTCCTTTCGAAGATCGCAAAGACATGCCGCTTAAAAGGTTTGATGTTGATATGAAGCCAGATTATGGGTCACGGGTATAAAGCAAACATTGATGGACTTTGTTATGATATCAGGTAAGCATAACCTACCATAATATCCTACCTGAGATCTGACCTGATCTATCTTACCTGATCCTACCTAATATGGCACAGATATAACTATCTCTGTGCCATATGTCATCTAATCTATACTACTATTTATACTGGCGTGAATGAGGGCGTGATTGTAAAGATGAAGAAAGGCATGTTACGTTGGTTTGGACACATAGAAAGGATGAGCGAAGAAAGATTGACGAAACAGATATACAAAGCAAGTGTGTGCAAGAAGAGGCAGAGGAAGGCCACGTTCCAAATACCTGGATCAAATCGATCGGACTCTCAAGGACGGGAACGTTAAGAGTACTCGAAACCGACGAGCATGTATGAAGATACTGGTGAATGTGGACGAAGCGAAAGAGGTATGTAAGTCTAGATGGAACTGGCGCTCTATACTCTCTGCCTACCCCGTTAGTGACTTGGCGTGATGATATGTATGTATGTACTATTATAAAGAGGAAAGATTTTTATTTTTGTGAGTGTGTATGTTTGTAATTAATAAATTCAAAAACTACTGTGCCGATTTCAAACATTCTTTCGCCATTGAAAAGAAATTACATTCACCTTGAGTGACATAGGCTATATTTTCTTTTATAAAGAAATCTTATGTACAAATAAATTTGCGATAATGCCTACAGTAGCATAAAACAGTGTCGCAGTATGTGTGTGTGTATGAGTGCGGTTGAGGTGAAGATTTTATGATACTTACTACCCAACTTTGGTTCCAATGTTACTTCTTCTCCTCGATTCAGCGCCTTTATTTTGTCATGTACAGTGCTTGTTTTACTCTCAGTTTTTTTTACATGACCTTATCAATAGCAGTTTGTAAGCTCTGTGGCTCCCACGATCCGTTCATTTTCTTCTCTTCCATTTCAATTTTATTATTTTTCCTATACTCTAAAACAAAATTAAATAATTAGAATAAATAACGTAAATTCTCACAAGTAATATCAATATGTTTACTGTCCGGTGCTAAGGGACAACTTAGTGTCCGGTGCTACGGGACAGACAATTTTGTACATTAGGTGTTATCTACAAAATTGTTTAAGAAATCTAATAATATTCTACCAACAATCAAGTACCACTTTTATTTTTGAATATTACTAAAATGCAAATGCATAAATATGCCAGAATTACTTCCATCGATATTTACGTTACGCCGTGATTTCTCGCCAAAGACAGCGAAAGATCGCTCCTGCCGTGGCCTTTTGCGTCACTGGTGAGCCACGGCGCGTGTTCCTGTAGCTATGTGCCCACCGCGCCCCTTTCACTTTGGGTACCCTGTTGGGATGACGTGAAGATATGTACAATCTCAAAAAAGTTTTTATTCAAGCCACTACTGCCTGCTCTCACTGGCAGCTGACAAAGCTTTTGAAACAGAATTATTAATTTTTGACATCAATAAAACAGAACTGTGTATTTTATTTTGTACAATCAACGAAAAGCTTTTCAATGTGAAATTAACAGTGATTAGATCCACCATGGAAACCTTAAGTCGAATAAGTAATACGTTCGAAAACGTTCGGAACACCATAAAAAACAAAAATTCTAATGAGCGCCTACAAGCTTTGAAAAAAGATATCCAAATACTGACAACAGAGCTGGTGGTACTCGGAAAAGAGAACCATGATCAATACATTAGATCATTGGCCATGGAGGGGTACTTGGCCCTGCTATCAGCGAAGACCATGCCAATCTCTCTCATGGAAAAGAGAAACATTCTGCAAGTCATCTTTGATAAACTACGACCCTACGCCCTTCGCGATGAGTGTCTCTTCATCTTGTTGCGGATCCAGAACCTTCTGTGCTACCACCTCATCCAGTTGGACCAGGTAACTGCCGCACGTGACATTCTCGAGAGCATGGAGGACTTATACGACAAGATAAGCAAGTCCCAACCCGACAAGTTCCTCGACGCGGAAGACTTGTTCACCCCCGAACCTATCACCAACATCCGGCCAGTCAATCCTGAGAAGATTGACAAGGTGATCACAAACAACGTGCAGATGCAAGCGTTTCTATACAATAAACTAAACATGCCGCAAAAGTATACGCTGTATAACCACACAGCCCTTCGCCGACAGTTGGAGATGAAAGAAGGCACGCCCCAGGACTGGGCTCTGCGCACTGCTCGTCTGGGCAACTATTTTACTTATCTCAATCAGATGGGTAATGCACGTCATCACCTCTGCGCCTCCTACCATGTCCTACGCACTTGCCACGATAACTGTAAACTGATGCCAGAAGAATTTGTTCTTCAGAAAGCAGACTTTGAAATGCACTTTCTCGAACTCAGTCATCACTGGGTGAAGTATGGCCTCACTCTCTTCAAGCTCTCAAAGAAGAAGATCCTCAATCGATACTTCTCGCAGCCCTCGTCACGCGCCGATTTGTGGAAGACCGTTGATATGCTTGATCAGCGTGGCGAAGCCGAGAAATTCGAAGACGAGAATATGAAGGATTTGGGTACAGAGAAGAATGAGAAAGGCGACTGCACCCCTGAGAAGCTATTTTCGTTCCCGTCCTTGGATTTGAAAGAAATGGAGGCAAAAGTGCCGCTGGAGAGGGTGCGCGGCATCGAAGAGGCGCGCAAGCTCTTCGCTTTCACCCACAAGTGGCTGATGCGGGCAAAGCACTACTACGACTTCGAGCACCACTCGGGCCAATACATTTCGTGCTCACTTCAGTTGGCTGAACTATACGAGCATCTCGCGTTCTTCGAGAGGAATATTGACAATCAGTACAGCATCCAGAAGCGACGGGCGGATGTATTGGAGACGCTAAACTCTTTGCTGAAGACGTGCGATAATGTTATTTCAGTGCAGATCGACGTGATCCGGGAACTATCGCAAGTTCAGCTCGAGTTGATGGCGCTCAACCTGCAGAAGTTGTGGCGCGAGGAGTCCCAGACGAATATATTTAACTTGGACACGGACGCGGACTCGATTATAAACTCTCTGGACTCAGAATCAAACAAAACTTTAACAGAGAAGACGCTGAACATGTCGTGCAAGAATATGTTCCTGCGCAAGATGGAGGCGGCCACGTCGATTAACGGAAAGTTGTTCCGACTCAGCGGCCAGCTGAGCGCCACAACGCCTTCGCAACTCAGCTTCGCCGGCCCTGGACTCAAGAACTGATTTAATTGTACATCCAATCCCCCGCATAACCATCACCAGATTGTCCCTCGGACACTTAATAAAAATAGATTCAGACACGTGTTTTTCATTCCAAAATGTCTTTAATTTCAACTTGAGATGAATCCCGAGTACCAATCAGCAAAAACTTTCTTAAGATTAAGTGGCGAGAGCCAAGGGGTCTAACAGTCATAATCAGAGCTACCTATTTGCCTATGTAATGTATCCTACATGAATGGAATCGGACACTTCGATGAGTTACTTTGCTGGTAGTAAGAGGTATCTGCAGTATACATTGTAATCTTTGGGTATCTGCTAGATCTATAGATCTGCTAAAACCGATTGTACAACTTGTTTATATGGTGTTTATATGGTTTATATCCCTATACCTTTAAACGAGCAATTCTTGTATATATATAATTTGAATCTCGGAAACGGCTCCAACGATTTTCATGAAATTTGGTAGTGGGGGGATTTCGGGGGCGATAAATCGATCTAGCTAGGTTTAATTTAAAAAAAAGTCGTGTTATGCGTGTTTTTAGGCAATGAAAATCTCCTACAATTTCATTGGAATATGAATTTCGCCACTGCTTTACCGATACAGCAACAATAAAGCGTTGCTAAGCAACAAACTTTAAGCCAATGAATTTTTGGTTTGACGTTATCGTAGACGTATTATATATAAAATCAATTATTTACTTACATGACAAAATGCCTAAAAGGAGAAGAAAAAAAATCGCTTATACACAATCTAAATCCACGCAGCCGCGACGATCTCAAGAACACCTTCAAGAAAATAGTGATCGATAAGCAACTCATTTCAACAAAACCATGAAAATAATCAGCTTTCCGCTCGTCCCACACGTAGTGCTAAAGTCTTGCAAAACTTGACTATCATTATACGAACAGAAAGGTCTTATGATTTAGATGTTTCACGAGGGCTTCTTTGTGGCCGCTGAACATTACGAACAACGGGAACGACATCTACTAGATTTGCAGCAGCGAGCAGCACAACGTATAGCTACTGAACATAACGAACAACGGGAACGACGTCTACAAGATTTGCGGCAGCGAGCAGCACATCATGTAGCTACTGAACATAACGAACAACGGGAACGACGTCTACAAGATTTCCGGCAGCGAGCAGCACATCATGTAGCTACTGAACATAACGAACAACGGGAAAGACGTCTACAAGATTTCCGGCAGCGAGCAGCATAACGTGTAGGTACTGAACATTACGAACAACGGGAACGACGTCTACAAGATTTGCGGCAGCGAGCAGCACAACGTGTAGCTACTGAACATTACGAACAACGGGAACGACGTCTACAAGATTTGCGGCAGCGAGCAGCACATCATGTAGCTACTGAACATAACGAAGAACGGGAACGACGTCTATAAGATTTCCGGCAGCGAGCAGCATAACGTGTAGGTACTGAACATTACGAACAACGGGAACGACGTCTACAAGATTTGCGGCAGCGAGCAGCACAACGTGTAGCTACTGAAAATAACGAACAACGGGAACGACGTCTACAAGATTTCCGGCAGCGAGCAGCATAACGTGTAGGTACTGAACATTACGAACAACGGGAACGACGTCTACAAGATTTGCGGCAGCGAGCAGCACAACGTGTAGCTACTGAAAATTGCCGAACAACGGGAGCGATGTCTACAAGATTTGCAGCAGCGAGCAGCACAACTTGTAGATACTCAACATTACGAACAACGGGAGTGATGTCTGCAAGATTTGCGGTAGCGAGCAGCACAACGTGTAGCTACTGAACATTACGAACAACGGGAACTACGTCTACAAGATTTGCAGCAGCGAGCAGCACAACGTATAGCTACTGAACATTACGAACAACAGGAACGACGTCTACAAGATTTGCGGCAGCGAGCAGCCCAACTTATAGCTACTGAACATTACGAACAACAGGAACGACGTCTACAAGATTTGCGGCAGCGAGCAGCACTACGTGTAGCTACTGAATATTACGAACAACAGGAACGACGTCTACATGATTTGCGGCAGCGAGCAGCACTACGTGTAGCTACTGAATATTACGAACAACAGGAACGACGTCTACATGATTTGCAGCAGCGAGCAGCACTACGTGTAGCTACTGAATATTACGAACAACGGGAGCGATGTCTACAAGATTTCCGGCAGCGAGCAGCATAACGTGTAGGTACTGAACATTACGAACAACGGCAACGACGTCTACAAGATTTGCGGCAGCGAGCAGCACAACGTGTAGCTACTGAAAATGACGAACAACGGGAGCGATGTCTACAAGATTTGCAGCAGCGAGCAGCACAACGTATAGCTACTGAACATTACGAACAACAGGAACGACGACTACAAGATTTGCGGCAGCGAGCAGCACTACGTGTAGCTACTGAATATTACGAACAACAGGAACGACGTCTACAAGATTTGCAGCAGCGAGCAGCACTACGTGTAGCTACTGAATATTACGAACAACGGGAGCGATGTCTACAAGATTTCCGGCAGCGAGCAGCATAACGTGTAGGTACTGAACATTACGAACAACGGGAACGATGTCTACAAGATTTGCGGCAGCGAGCAGCACAACGTGTAGCTACTGAATATTACGAACAATGGGAGCGATGTCTACAAGATTTCCGGCAGCGAGCAGCACAACGTGTAGCTACTGAAAATGACGAACAACGGGAGCGATGTCTACAAGATTTGCAGCAGCGAGCAGCACAACGTATAGCTACTGAACATTACGAACAACAGGAACGACGTCTACAAGATTTGCGGCAGCGAGCAGCACTACGTGTAGCTACTGAATATTACGAAAAACAGGAACGACGTCTACAAGATTTGCGGCAGCGAGCAGCACAACGTGTAGCTACTGAAAATGACGAACAACGGGAGCGATGTCTACAAGATTTGCAGCAGCGAGCAGCACAACGTATAGCTACTGAACATTACGAACAACGGAAGCGATGTCTACAAGATTTGCAGCAGCGAGCAGCACAACGTATAGCTACTGAACATTACGAACAACGGAAGCGACGTCTACAAGATTTGTGGCGTATGGCACAACGTGCGTTGATTTTCTCATACATCTTCCATGTACAGACAGCGATCCGTTACACTTTTATTATATGTGATGATTCTTTAAATTGGCATCTTTTTCATTTCTTAACCGATTGACATGAAATAAACACTACATGTTAAATGAAGTATACCATGATACATAAGTGAACCAAACTACAACTGTAAAAAGTAAGTACCTACCTATTTCAATAAAATATTAAACTCGTGATTTTTTATTTAAACAACAAGTTCATATTTTTTCATTATTAGGTATGTTGGTAAGATAAGATATATTTCATAAGTATGTAATTCGTACGCAATAATATTTTATACCTATTTTATTTACCGAGCTGAGCTCGGTCATCCAGGTACTACCCCATTATATGGTGAGACCCTTCATAACAAGTATATTACAACTGGCTGTACGTTTCGCGACTGTATCTGCGTAACATTAGATCAATTATAGCCCATGTAGTAAAGAGCCGTGGTGGCCGAGCGGTACGAGTAATTGACTGCAACACAAAGTTCGCAATTTCAAAACCATGTTTCAATAAGATCCTTTCATTCGTTTTTGCGCGATAAAGGAACACACATCCAGACAACGTTTTGAGACACAATGGGTACAAATATAGATATTGAGCCTTCGATCACATAACCAACCCATCTGAGACGTTAGCAACACTAAGTAACTAAGCTATTATATAAGCCAGTGGCGTCAGTACTCCCACACAGTCGACTAAGACACGAAAACAATGTGTTTACGTATCATAATTTAATGTATCATATTATTTCGTTAGCTCCTTGCGGAGCGCTTTGTCTAGTATCAGTAATAGAATGAGATGTTAAAAGGGGTGATATCGGGTCACGCCACAAGGTGAAGTGTTCACCTTTGTCTAGACCAGGGAACACCTTGAAATGCCCGGACGACCTCCGTAAGGGATCGATAGGCTAAGCAACCTTAATATTATACAACCTTAATAATGATAATAAGGTGATTTTATGTGGTTAAACACAGTATTGTTATTTTATTGAATAGAATAGAGCCGTAGTGGCCGAGTGGTTCGAGTAGTTCCCTGCGACACAAAGATCGTAAGTTCGAATCCCGACTGTACCAATGAGTTTTTCTGAACTTTAGTACAGTGTTTAGTCACACCACGAGCTTTACGGTGAAGGAAAACATCGAGAGGAACCTGCATGCGAGATCTGAGAAGCAATTCAAAAGCGTATGTATAGTCGTGCTTGAGTAACGGCGATGGACTCGCCATCTGTCACGTTGGCACCTAAAATATATCTCTGGCGGCAAGTGGGTGTGTGGGTACTACCTATACACTTCTGCCTACCCCTTCAGGGACCCTTGTGGGAAGGTGTGATTTACTCTCGATTTTTACCTACATTGTACAGCTCGTGGTGTGACTTATCATTATCACTGTACTTAAGTTCAGAAAAAACTCATTGACGGGATTCGAACTGGCATCTCTGTATTGCAGACAACCCGAACCACTCGTCTACCAAGTGTTGTGAAAACCCTAATACTATTCACGCGTAGTGAGTGGTCATAAGTTGTCTTCTGTCATGTGGAGGAACTGCAACGCGCAACATGGGATACTGCGACACCGAAGGGAATGTGTAATTCCAAATTTTCGTCAGAAATATTTTTGATGCATCAATTATACAAATTAACACTGTTTTTTTACTTTCCCTCAAAAACTTTCCTTTCGATGTTTTCCTGCACCGTTAAGATCGTGAGGTCACAAATAATAGTAATAAGGTTGAGAAGGACACTTAATGTGTCCTTTTCGATTGCACTGCAGACGACCGGGGCTCGAACCCACCTTCTGCACCCGAACTTTGCATTACCTATCTATGGTGGATATTACGTGCATCTAAGTACATGCCTATAATTCATTGCAATATAGTATTTTTACTTTTTTTTTGGATTTCCTGGAATTCTACGTGTTAATCTATCCTTGGCCCAATAACATCCAATTCCCTTTCTGTTCTGGCATGATTGAGTCACAAACGTCCTCACAATCTTTCGCATTTATAGGATTACGGGGATATCCATATTAGGTTTTTCGAGCCAATTCAATTCCAATACATTAAGCAAAAATGAAACGAACTCCATTATATTAAGAGATATATTTGTACCTATTACAAAACAAGGCGATCGCTGCACACTGGGTATATAGGATATCTCCGATTCTGTAATCTTACAATGTCGTATAGAAGGAGGAATAAACATTCATATTTAATTAAAGATGGTGCCATCCGCGAAGACGCGCCCCACCAATTTCTAGTCAAGGGGGAAGTATGACCCGAGTCTATTATTTGAAGTGTGCGTGTCATAGGTAATCAGTGTGTACCGATAATACTCAAACATTAGTGGAAGGTTGCACACTTACACTATAAACTATGAGGGAGAATAGTGGGGCGCGCCTTCGTGGAGCTAAGGCTGTAGATGTGTTGATCTATCACTGAAACCCACACAACATGCACTGGCTATTACATCAGATTCCAGTTGTGTTTAAGATAGAATCACTATATTATAAAACAATGTCCCAAGGTTTGTTTCTGTTAGCAATGCATTCAGAAACTACTGTCTTTCATATGGTTCACCATGTATTAATTATCAAGGTTTGTGCTAATTGGTTGAAATGTGCTGATGCGACTCTAGGATAGACACGAGAAGGGGCGAGTCTGAGGCTAAAAGTGGAATCTGATGCTAAACAGTAGAGTTTTGTCGAAAACACATCGTAAATCGACCCTACTTGGCAGGGCCTGTACTGTGGGTATCCGCGATTAATAGCTAGCTGAAACATACTCAATAATAATACAGAATCGGTGACACTTTAAATATATTATACTATTCAATACGCACCCATAAATATGTAGTTAAGTTTAACAATGTACAGTCTGAGTAGGAAAACTTTAGTCAGTTTTAAAATCCATTCCTCAATGAAGTTGTACAAACCGTTTATGACATATTTACGTAATGATTATACGATGGTAAGTTAATTTGTATGTTGGCCGGTAGATGGCGTTGTCCCCTTTGGAATGATTACTGAATCGCGCTATCGTTGCGTTCTACGCGTATAGTATATACTCGGTTCGATTGCGACACTTATGCATGCAAAATTATCCTTACTATACATGATAACAAGGGTCAATATAGTATACAACTACACTACCTACCTGTAATCTAGCTAGCTAGATGCATAACAATATTCTACTTATATTTTCTGTTTAGTGATGGGTCGTTGACGGTTTTTCCGTTAACGAAACGTTAACGTTGATTTACGTTTGTCAACTAGTTAAATTCGTCAACGAGTTAACGTGCTACTAATGTCAACTTGCAACGTAACCCGTTCATTCATTGAACGGTTTTTATTCAACGATTACGCGTTAAATTTTAGAAACAAATTTTACAAACTTAAGAGTTCAAATTGTATGATATGACCGTCACTCGCAATCTATGACGTTATTTTCAACGTAAGTTTTTTAAATTGCTCTGCTCGTTGCGTTTGCGTTCTCGTTTATTGAACGAGACGCACGAGTTAAATTCATAAACGTCGTTGACGAATTCAACTAGTTGATTCATAAACTGTTAACGTTAATACGTTGACAGGAGATCAACGGTTGATTCAACTAGTTCGTTGATTCAACGCTCATAACTAGTTCTGTTCCGATTGAATGAAATATTGGCATGACACAGATAATTGATTTTGGTGCAAGCAAATGTCTACTTAAGGCCACAAATCTTTTCCTACCCCGACTGTAAATATATAAATAAAGTTGCATTAGCTACGTCTGCTCACAATCAATTTGTTTAGTACATTTGTATATACATAATTATATATATACAGGATGACTCAGAAAATAGAACATTTACCTTCTAGAAGTTGTCGGGTATCGTGAATATATCCTCAACACGAAAAAAAAACGTACAGCTCCAAAAATAACAAAATTACAACATTCTACCATATTAACTCCGAAACACGGTTCTATTTAAAAAAAAAAAAAAAATCAAAACGTTTAGAATTCAGTCAAAATTCTAAACTTCTACTTTTTCGTTAAAGCAGATATTTATACGAAAATAAGGTTAAAACTTGATAACTTGGAATGTATTTATTTTTATTTTATACTTTTATAAGCTTCATTATGTGAGCAACTGCTCTATTATCTGAGACACCTGTACAGCCCTAATATAAATTAATACAATCCGTGAAAATACTCACACTCCATCAATACATTTACACATTATAAATGAATACATTCACGCCTGCCCACAAAATTCCCCGAAGGGGTAGGCAGAGGCGTGCTGTAGCAACACACCAACATTTCGCCGGGGCTATAGTTTAGGTGCCTACCCGTTCGGGGACACTTGTGGTAAGGCCCTTGTGTATTGACAAAACTCGATGTTTCCCAGTCATAGTATCAAGAGATCAATGACATCGTTATTATTTAGATTGTCTCCTATAAATTATGCCCTTTTATATGCAATAAGGTGGTATACCTCCTCCTCTTGAAACTACCACCGGGATTTCATTTGGAACATCCACTGAATTTGTATTGAAATGTGACTGAAAACCAGATAAGAAGTCTTTTCGTCTGTTATTTTTGTTAAATGTACTTATTTTCCATTACCTACTTTCGCGCTATAAATCATAAACGACTTAAATAACAGTTACATACAGCTAAAAGATTACTGAGAAAAGAGAGAAAACAGAAAGAAACGTATTTTTCGTGTTTCCATTCCGGTTCGTCACATAACAATATTAATTGATCGGTATTGATAAAACGCAAGAACTTTAACGGTACAATATGTCTAATTAATAATTACACTAAAGTATTTAATATATTCTATGTACATATATAATTAAACTCGTAGCTACCATTTATTTTCTTTTAACTATATGTTTGATATAAATAGATATAAATCAATAATTTATAAAATTCTAAATATCTCACACAAGGTCAATGAACTTTCATCATCTGAGATAAATCTGTACTTTTGGACACATAGTGACAGTATCCATAACTTGTTTGAACTCGACTGAAAGTAGCTTTTAGTGGGCACCGTTTAGAGGTGCTATTGGAACGATAGTCCGTGAACTTTGTGAAATATAAAGAATGATATTCTTTCATTTGTACCAAAACATCATATTATATTAACTATTACACTAACAAAAGTCATATGGACACATTCCTAGTGTATTGTAAGGCATATTATATTATACATAATATTTGTGAGGTACACGGTTTTATTTAACTTTCGTTTAATTCAATCACTAAACACTAGCAAAAGCTATGGAATTCTAATTTTTATATTTCATACTTTGCTATAAATTTTTTCACTAAATGCATTATCTTGGTCCAATAACATGTTTGCACTCTACAGGATGTGATAAATTAATTCAGTATTATTTAAAGCTTATTTGTTTTAAAATCGTTTATATAAATTAACCAATTGGTCGGAGTGTATAAAGTTGTTGCTAGGGGTCAGGAATGTTCATATGAGACTTATGTATAGTAATTTAAAATATCATGACGGAATTTTACAATTACACTATGTATAATTTCATTTCTACTGTTTAATACCTATTGATACAGGTGTCGAAAATCTTAGCTCCATATTCCAAGCTCTATAAGGTTCAAATTAACAATAACAAAGGGCAGACGTTTTTTACATCCTGTATAACGATACAGGGTGTTAAGACTAGATATACATTTACGTTACTCAAAGAATAGAAGGTTAAAGTGGGAAGCAACTTCAGATATGTGTGCATGAGATCGCGAGATTAATATTATATACTATTGTAATACTTCTTTACAAAATAATAATTTTATAAAATATATAACAGCCTTTGCATTGTATTTTATAGCGTATAAACAAGAAATCATTTGGAAATCAGTCTTGTGGTCCACCCACTAAAGTTGAAATTAATTTGAACCAACAAAAACACACAACAACATATACTTATACACAACAAACTAACATTTAAAGGTTATAAAAAGTAATTTTAAAACTTAACTACACCTGTAAGGGGTCATTCATTAATTACGCAAGGACAAGGACAAGGCAATACTTGACCCACAAAGATTTCTCAATACCTATATTAAATAAAAAAATACAATAAGATACGAAACAATATTTCAAAGTTCTTTTCTTCATCTTAGCTATCAAATATACATCAGAGTGATGTATATTTGAATTAGAATTCGAACTAATTGGTAGTATATTTACGTCCAATTCAGTAGATTATGCGGGAAATCTTCTCAATATCAAAATCTTCACAAACCCCCCCGGGACCCTTACGTAACTAATCAATAGCCAAATCTAAATAAAAAAAAACAAAGAACACTATACTATAAAAAAAATAACAATCGCAAGTTTTACAGTCCAATTAATTGCAAAGGGAATGTTAGATTTACATTATATAGATAACGAGACTAAGGATAACAAACTCTAAATGTCTAACAATTAAGTCCAAATTTATATGTATGTGTGTTAGGAATGTTCAATATTAAGGGCTAACGACATATGCCAACATTAATTGATATATATATCTACGAATATTAATTAACTTCGAATGCAATTGTAGATAAAAAAAATATTTTTAAAAACGAAATTTATTAGATTTGTTTACTTCTTTGTTGTGGAAAGTGGGGGTGGGTATTACCTATACACCTCTGCCTACACCATTGGGGACCCTTGTGGGAAGGCGTGAGGATATATTATATTATTATTAGTATTATATGTAGATGTAGATATTGTTCGCAGCAGATGGAAGGACATAGTACGAAAACGACGCGAGGAGGAGGAGATATTGTTCGGTTGGTCAGTCGCAATGCGAAAGCGAACGAGTACGAGTCTATGTAAGAGTAGCCTGTTACGTCCCGACGGAACAAACATCTCTATAAATCGAAGTTCGATGTCGAAATCTCATAAATTTGAACATTGTCTGAGGTGAAAATACCTGGATTAAACTCGTCTACAAAATACCACCCACAATTCATACTTTTTCTCACACAGTGGCAAAAATTGGCGATTTATTTATACGCACTTGAAATATCTCTACAATGAATTTAGCATTTTGTGTGTGTTATTTTGTGGCAAACTCCTTGTGGATACGACGAGGCATAGCTATAGTATTAATACTATCGTGGATCAACGACAATTTTAAATACTTATAATACGTAATCGGTTACAAATTCACAACAAGACAAAGATAATATAACACAATAAAATGCCTAAGGACTTTGGGGACTCTAGTGTTTATAGCAGAGGAATCTCCACTCAAATATGTATATGTATATGTTGATTTTATTGTTATATAAAAATATTGTTTTAATAATGTTATAAAAAATATTTATATATGACTGGTGATCTAATATTTATATTAAATGAATACTGGTCACATAAGCCACCGGCCTGACTGTCAATATTGAGACATAATGCATTGCAATAAAGCTTATATTCCATCTAACATTGACAAGGCGACAATGTATAATTTAACAATAATTGTATTTGTAAATATATTCATTAATATCTTTGCACTTTTTGTTATATGTTTACACGGTAGCCATAAATCTATGTACCCTCATTAACATACTGGATGTTTCACCATAAATTAAATTCAACCTGGATTTATGGCAAAGTAAGATATAAATATTCGTAACACATAACAGTGCTAACATATTTTCAGAAAAACTACGAGCAGTCAAAACAACTGAATAATTTAATATCGCTAGTTTGACCGCACTGTATCATATTTCGAATCGACTTAGTCTTGAACCTTGAATAAATGGTTCCGTATGCTAAATACTGTATACATAATAAAAATGACTCTCTCTCAACTCAATCAAGAACGCTGGAAGCTACCAAAAAGCCTATAGTTAAAGTGTAATTAAATAACTATAACTTGCATCCTGCATAATAGCGCATCAACAGACAAGTTGTGGGTGCGTTAAGCCTACCTACCGTCCCGCCTTTGGACGACTTCGAACAACACCATGTTGGTATCGACATCGCTGTCTTCACTGTGCCAGTTCGATTCGTCGAGAAGCGGTTCGCTATTCTCGCCATTCTTCCTCGTTCTGTTGATATTGTCAAAGTGGTCGTCCTCGATGGCGCACACGGAGCCGGCTACGGACTTAATAAATAGCACCTTGTGTGTGATGTGCCCAATGATACCCAAGAGGCACAAGGCCAAGCCCACTACGTTGATTGGGCTCAGCAGGTCGCCACTCACTTCCACTGCCAGCACCAGGATACACATTTCCTGGAAATGTGAGTTTTGGAAGTGTGTTTAGGTGCATTCAAATTGGAGCTGCGTTGTTCAAGATGTTCCTTGTAACGTATATTTTGAAGGTTGGTATTTAGTGCATTTAAACTGGAGCAAGTAATGTGTGGTCAAGATCTGTGGCGTAGCTACCTAGAGGCTAGACGGGGCCCCCAAGCTCAGGGGGCCCTCTAACTTTTTTTTCTTACTAATTTCTCCCACATTCGGAATATATAAAAACCAGATTCCATGCGACTTTAATAATGGCAACTTAGTTTTAATTTGTTCATCGCCATTTGTTCGGGCCCTAGTTTATTTTTTGCCACAGAGCCTTTGTGAGTGTGCAGTTCAGTGACCTTATCAATCATTACATGCATACATATCAGTACGCCGAATCTCTCAAGGGGTAAGCAGAGTAGACCACAAATTCCCTCTAGACTTACATGAGGTATGTGTAATTTCGCTTCGTCAATATTCATCAGGCTTCTTCATACATCATGATATAATATTTTAAATTATATGTTCAGACACAAGGACCAAATGTGAGTACCACACATGTTTGTTACCGGGGATCGAACCCGGGGCCACCTCCAGACGTCAGGATCGAGTATATTGAGTACCTTGAAAATGCCAGCAATGGAGAGGGTGAGACTAGAAGTGTACGTGACCACGAGGAACTCGCTGATCTCCATGGCGAACGCGATGGTAGCCCCCACCGACACCTTCAACACTGTCGGGAGGAACTCCTGAGGCGACAGCTTGTGCAGCTCGTAGAAACACTCGAAGCCTGGAAATTTAAACAATTTCATAATATATTTTTGTTAATCCTCACGCCTTCCCACGAGGGTCTCCGAAGGGATAGGCAGAGGTGAAAGAGGTGGAAGTGGGTGTGTGGGCAGTACCCACACATCTACTTTTTCCGCCGAAGATATATTTTTAGGTGCCAACGTGACAGATGGGGCGGGTTCATATATTTGTATATTTTTAGGTGCCAACGTGACAGATGGGGCGGGTTCATATATTTGTATATTTTTAGGTGCCAACGTGACAGATGGGGCGGGTTCATATATTTGTATATACTTCTCATCAGAAAAATGGAAACACCTTTCAAGTTCAAGACAAGCAAGTTCAAGGTTCAGGGTTCAAATGTAGTTTAATAGAGAATAATACCTCATATTATTAACTATTAAACGGCATTTGACATATATTCCTAATTATACACATTTCTGATAATCCTTACAAAACATAAACTTGCAAGGTGTTTCGATTTTTCTGATGAGAAGTGTTTATAGTTCTCCTGAACGTGCGTTTGTCACCTAACACCGCCTAGATGGCTGGACCGATTTGGATGAAATTATGTGTATATTTGAGTGGGTCCCCGTATGGTTTGAAGATACAATTGAAACCCGTAGTTCATCATGCAATCGTATTTCAGGAGGTTTTATTCATTATTATTTCCTATTATTATTTTTATTATTATATTATATACTAGTTGTCCCGCCCAGCTTGCAGCAGCAGCACCCGGGTGAAAAAGTAAAATTTCCTGAAACACGATCGCAGCGCCACCTATCGGGTCCAATTATGAATCTAAACCATTCTCGAATCCACCTGAAGACACACAGAAATAGACAGCTTCGCCCGGGCGAAAAAGTAATTTTTTTCTCCAACTCGATCGCAGCGCCACCTATCGGATCCAATTGTGAATCTAAACCATGTGGTGGCGAGTGCTGCAAAACAATCATTGTACGAATCCCGACTGTACCAAAGTCTCTTCCTCAACTTAGGCACAGTGTATACAGACTACAGATTCAGGGCACTCACCCTCGAACAGTATCATGAAGGGCAGAAGACTGATGAACATCCAGGGTTGCACGTGGAACACCATATCAACAGGGTTGTGCAGCCCGAGCTTCGACTTCTGCATCAACAGCTGCGCGAAGGTCCACCTCAAGCCGGCGGCAAACGAGGCGATCAGCAGGAAGTTAAAGCCAAGGAGGTTGAACTGTGTTGCTTTGTACGTGAACATTATAAGCCCGGCGGATATCATCATCACGATGCCCACAAGAGACCAGGACTGTTGACAAATAAGGCTCATTTTAGCTCAGCACAAACGGCATATTATTATTATCAAAGGGGAAAATTTGCGAGGATTTTCTTTCGTCTTTCACACAAAAACTGCTGAACGGAAATTTAGGTTGAGGTTTTCCCTGGAGAGTACAGCATAGAGCTCTTCAAGAAGGGTGTGAAAAGATTCCCGCATGGTCGGCAACGCGCGAGTTATACCCCCGGTGTTGCAAGCGTCTATAGGCGGCGGAAACCGCTTACCATCAGGCGGGCCGCATGCTTGTTTGCTACCCAAGTGGTATAAAAAAATGGATGATGGATAGCTGGATTAACACATAGATTATATTTGTCTTTACAGCCCTTAGTCGTGCATGTTGTAATTAAATTCGTTTAATAAAATATGTTTCATTCGCTTGCATAATTCTATATAGAAATGGCGTTTTCGACGGTTATATAATACGTACACACTACAGGCATGTCACATTAATAAGAACACAAAATACATTGGACAGTAATAACGATCGCAAAGCTAGCGAAAGAGGTATGCAAGTCGGGAGAGAACGGGCGCTGGAGACCTCTACCTACCTCGCGATGGACTCGGCGTGATAATCTCTATACTCTACGTATCTCGCCATCTATAAATAGCATTCGTTTATTGGTTATGAAATACATGTGTATGGTTCCCAAACGGGTAAGCAGAGGTGTAACTACACTACACCATTTTTTCACATGATATATACACGTCCTTAAATTTCTCCTGAAACTTCAGAAGGATTCCTCTCGATGTCTTCTCGCATTCTAAAGCACGTAGTGAAATAAACTCATTGAACTTAAGTCTAGATAAAACTCATTGATACATTCAGGATCCGAACCGAGACCCACTCGGCCAACGCGGCCTTAGTTAATTTCCCATCCAAAACTATAAAATTACTCAAGTATTTCTACAGCTAAAACCAGATCCGATGTGGATATTTACTAATTAGTAACAATTTCCTGTTTTTAACCTTTTTGAATAATTCGTAAATAAATATGACATAAACATCGCGACGATAACCATTATAATGCTAAATATACATTTTATAATAATGTATGCATCATACTTTAGAATCGAACTTGCTTGTAATCGCTTCGGTTGCTACCTATGGTGCGCTTGCGCACACCTGACAGATGTAGCTATGAGGTGTATGCGTTAAACCGGCTATTTTATGTAACTATATAACAGAAGTATTGTTACATTATGCTAATATTACCGCATAATCAATAAACATTAAAACGTATTCAATAAGTATTTAGTAAATTATGTGTTTTAGTAAGTACGAAGCAAGGTGACGCAACGGCTTTTATTTACGGCAATTTACGGTGGCATAGCGGTTTAAATAATCACTTACAAAGTCACTATAAGAGATTCAAGCTCCGATCGGTATCAATGAGTTTTCATGAACTTGGTATGCTATCATATTATGATGGAAGGCGTGTGGAAATCTGCATCAGTCACGTTGGCACCTAAAATATATCTCTGGCGGAAAGAGGGTGTATACTACCTATACACCTCTGCCTACCCCTTCGGGGACCATTGTGGGTAGGCGTGAGGATATTTATTATTTTAACTTTATATTACAACGTTGACGCTTGTCTCGGGTTGTATCGGTCGCCGTAAATAAAGGTGTCCTTTATGGCTCAGTGGTCTGGAAACTTCGGCTACTATACTATAATATACTATACTAATAATATTAATGGGAAAGCTTCAAAATGAATGTATGGATGTCTGTTCAGCCCGCCTGAATGGTCGAATAATTGGATGAATTTTGGACCAGTAATAGATTGTTCGCTGGAATAACATAAAGGATATGTTTCATATCATCACGCCTAGTCCCTAACGGGGAAGGCAGAGAGAGTAGAGCGCCAGTTCTCTCATGACTTACAAGCATTTTTTATTCTATAAAAAAACACGTTCGAGCAGAAGATGAGCAGAAACATTTGCAAATTTTAAGCAGACGAAACATCGTGGCCCTGATTCTTTATAAAGCTACTTATCGCGTTCAT
Organism: Drepana falcataria; assembly: GCA_945859725.1. Classification (NCBI taxonomy): domain Eukaryota; kingdom Metazoa; phylum Arthropoda; class Insecta; order Lepidoptera; family Drepanidae; genus Drepana; species Drepana falcataria. The sequence goes on from OX243921.1 coordinate 10,854,454, forward strand.
AGATGTGGTTTAAGAAAACTTCGCTTTGGTACGTCTTTGGCAGCAATTTTTTTTATATACATTTTAGACACTGACACAGAGCAGAGCATAAACTGACAACAAAAAAAATCCTTACCTTCTTCTCCAATCCAAGTAAAATTGCAAATCCCAGTATGAATATAATCGTTGTGGACTTGGTCATAGTGTAGAGTGATATTGTGACCAGCTCCAATCCCCAGTTGGAGAAGCCTACATCAATTCCGCTGGCTAGGCCGGTGGGCCCGACTGATCTCAAGCAGGTCATGAACGGCAGCATCAGTTGAGGAGTGCCAGTGATGATTAGGAGCACAGTGCGGACGAAAACTGACAGGATCCATTTGATAATAAGATGGTACATCACCACTGTTAGCGGGTAGTGGAAATCCTGAAAGAAAAGAACTTTCCTTTACTCTAAACTATGTACAATATATATCTTCGTCGGTTCTTCGGGTTACGTCTGATATATATTATATACCTGTATATTATATATCTGTGTATATTTATATATCTGTATATTATATATTTGTATATATATATATACATATACACAGAGATTATTATATATCTGTGTATATATATATATATACTCAGATATATAATATACATCTCCTTCTCTGTATATATCCTCACGCCTTCCAACAAGGGTCCCCGAAGGGGTAGGCAGAGGTGTATAGGTAGTACCCACACACCCACTTTCCACTTTGTGTCGCAGGCAACGGCTCGAACCACTCGGCCACCACGGCTCTATATAAATTATAGACATTTTAATAAGAAAATTAAAAAGCCATGGCGGCCAAGGGGGCAACACAGATTGCAAGTTCGAATCCTGACTGTACCAATTCCTTTTTCTGAACTTAAGTACAGTGATTAGTCACAACACGAGCTCTACGGGCAAGGACTACATGGAAAGGAAACCTGCATACACCTGAAAAGCAATTCAAAAGCGTAGGTACAGTACAGTCGTGCTTAAGAAACGGTGGACTAGCCATCTGTCACATTGGCACCTAAAATATATTTCTGGCGGAAAGTGGGTGTGTGGCTATTACCTATACACCTCTGCCTACCCCTTCGGGGACCCTTGTGGGAAGGTGTGAGGATATATTATATTATATTATATACATATATATATATATATGATGCTTTCTAGTCCCTTTCACAGCAATATTGTTACTTACTTTGGTACTGTTATCTAGTATCAGGTAACCAGATAAACAGGAGTTAACTCAAATTTATTGTTTGTGATAAACTAATCAGTAGTCACTGTCTTATCAACATTATTGGCCTTTTAATATCAGTAAGGTAAGGTAAAATTTTGCAAAATTTTGCCATTATCGGACTCAAGAATTAAGATATATGAAACAGTTAAATGTATAAAATTTTTTAAACATACTTCCAAGGTGTGTACTACGCTTAAGGCATTCTTGATTACGTTGAAACTATTCCTTAGATACATACATACATGCTATTGTCACACCAATTCTGATCGATCTAAAAACTTAAAAAATCATTAGTGAGCATGCTTTCGCAGCTTATAGGTATAGTGACATTCAAATAATGTTTAACATCTCTTTGTGAGCTTATCTTTGATGCTAACTATGTTAGTGGCTTAACATAAATAAAAAAAAATTGGCTCTCAGTAATTGTTAGCCATATTATTTATGGCTAAGTTAATGACTCAAATACATATCATGATAGTGCCAAATAATAGCATAAAAATATCAATTTCATTAGTCCATTTAAAGTTGCTGAAACACCTTTTAAAACTTTTACTATTTTAATGATATAATAAGCTTTTAAATATTTATTTATTTATTAAAACTTCCTGCAAACATTATTGCAAAGGCGAACTTAATGCCAAAGGCATTCTCTACCAGTTAACCTTTGGGTGGTGTAGAGATATTCATAGCAGGCTAAAAGATATTTACAATAGGGAAATATAAAATTCATATTATGATTGATTGATAGAATAATTGATATAATGATAATATATTTTTTAAATATCATTATATTTAAAACCAAATCCCAATGAGGGACTTAACATGATAATATGATTAGATGATGTTATATTTAAAACTATGGTATCCTATTTAGATGTACACATCAGGCAATTTATAAATGTAATTGCATGTGCAGCAGCACCAATGTCCTTGCCTTAATTTAAGTATAGTGATCACATACCTAATTATAGTAAGGATAAGGAAAAAAATAATGTAAGCAAACCTGTAGGTCTGACTAAGACATTAACTAATATATATAGCAATCATGTAAATTAAAATTTGAATTTAATGTCATATCATTTGAGCAGTTATGTATGGGAGTTAGCTAGACTTGCAATCTGTGAAGTTTAGGTACTGAAATAGATGGAGAGGCATTGAAACACCTCAGCTTACCCATTCAGGGTATTCAAATGAGAATGCATGAAGATATGAAAGAAAAAGAAGAGATTGGGAAGGTAAAAGGAAACCATGGATAAGTGCAAGTGATAAATATCAAGATGGAAATATGATAAGATATAACACAATACAAACCCAAGTAATATCATAAATAATACATTTAAAAGTATGGATGTGCGAACACTACTAACTTTAATTCACGTATTTTTAAGCCAATGTTGTGAATACAAAGAAATGTTTCCTTCTCTGGATTGTATCATTAAATAAATACACATTGTGTAAATAAGAGCAGGTAACTTAATCTGCATACATTAGTATGGTAGATAAGAATGCAATTGGTGTACCTTAAGTAGCCATCTCTGGTAGAATGTGAGACCGATCGACAGCGAAAAGTACAGCAAAATTAGGCCTAACGACAACAGGCTCTTCTGCACGCATATTTCAGACCACTTCCCTTTCGGCTTGGCCGCGACCACTTCATCCTCAGCGTCACCTTTAGACGACAGCTGCTTATATTTTGTGCCTGGCATAGCGAGCGCGGCACGAACTTCCTATGTTGTCAATGCCACTGCTTTGCATAGCAGCAAAAATGTACCACGTTTACAATTTTTGTATTACATATAACTTAAGAATTGGAGTATAATAGGTATATCTAAGGTTCACTGTTCTCTGCCGTCCATCGGCAATAGATTTCGATAGGTTTATAAACTGTCAGACTGCCTGCAAGCAAGCAGCCAGCTGGCTGAGCTGGGCAAGCAAGCAATGGCAATCACATCCACAGAGTATATAACATATACCCATAGAATCACTATCTAATTAAATTCTAAATAATTGTGATTTGTTATATAAATCTTTATACTACTCGAACCACTCGGCCACCAAGCTTTTTAATTTGTTATTTGGTAAAGATAATTTATTTTGTTAATAACAGTACTGGTAATAATATTCGAAACACTTTATCAATCCGTTTTTTGCTGGATATAAATTAATTGCCAAGGAGACGAGTCCCGACTCGCCAATTTAGATCTCGACCTAATGAAGGCATTTTATTGATTTTTTTCAATGCCGATCCTTACAGAGTATAAGACCGAATGCAATTAATAGTTGTCACACCCCAGCCTACCCCGGGGACATTTGGACAAGTGAATTGGCTCTAATATGTAAATAAAAATTGGAGTTAGCATGAAATATTATTTACATTATGGTCAAACCACTAAATAAAGGTTTTTATAGTACGATTTATTTATTAAAGAGACGTAAAGACTAATATTCATAGTACGTATTTTTAAATAAAAACAAAAATATATACATAATACATATTAACACTTCATTCATCTATCTGAAGGGAGTGAACAAAGAAAGATTATTGTATAAATTCAGCCATTAAAAAATAAATTAAAGAGTAATCGTAATCGATTAGTTTACAACGTAGGAATTATTGTCAAGTTGGTGAAAAATTTGCTGTGAAAGTTTTACATTCAAGGCTTAGTCAAGTCAACACAAGGTAAGTAGTGTTACGAAAACAAAGATGACTGACTCGTCTTCATTTACGTCGTTGCTAGCTCTGGTGGACAGCCATCTATCTAAGTGCAGTGTTCTTGAGGGTGAAGGTAGTGGACAGTCGCCCTTCTCCAGATCAATCCCTGTGCCCACACTGGCTAGTGGCCAGACGACTATGTCTGATACCAAACTGATGACTCCTGGGCAACGCTTACCCATTCCTACTTTCAGTGCTAGCGAAAGCCCAATAACAAATATTTTAGCAGAACAGTTATCAAACATGTTCAAAGCAAAGGAATTAAAAAAACAACAGGAAGAAGAAAAGCAGAGATTAGCAGAGGAGATGAAAAGAATGAAGCTGGAAGCAGCTAGCTGTTTAATCGACTTGATGCCAGCTATCCAGAGACCATGCGATGTCCCCAAGCCTGAACCAAGCAAAATCAGCAATAGCAGTTCGTTGGAATCACTACTATTTGACCAACGGGAGTTCTACAAAGATATTGATGATGAAGATTTAGAGCCAGAATCTCCCCCTGAATTACTTCCGTGCAAAACGGACATGTCATACATCCTGAATACAAACATAAATGCAGGCAAATGTTCAGCCTTTGGGAAGGTATTGACGGCAAGGTTACGCCCAGTAGCATTTCCATATTTAAGGGAGAAAATTGAATCAAATGTAAGATTTGATTTCAGCACAAAGTCTCCTTGTGATTTGATCAAGGAAAAGCTGAAGAAACCAACATGCCACAACTCCACCCATGTAGACCTTGTTGCACAGTTCCTCGCCTCATAAACATACACTAACTCCTTAATCAGGACTGCCACTTTGAAGTTTCTTGCTCGATAAGAATAGATTTCCTAAAAGGTTGACATTAATAGTGGTTTTTGTTCCATACATTTTTTTTTTCTCCTATGTCAGTATTACATAGGGATGATATAAATTGAACAAATTGTAAAAATACAAAAATTATGTTATTTTGTCAAAATTTTGTTTTACTTTTTAATAATCAGTATGTATAATGGGTGAGGGAATTAATATCTGGCCCTTTAATAAAATAAGTGATGTGTAAAATAGATATTCATACCACCAAATATAAAAGACACCATAGTTTATATGATTACTATAATCTATATTATTTAGTGTAAGTCATTTTGGTGCGACAACTTTTTTTATTCAATAAAATCAATTATAATATAATAATACATATAATGTATCCTCACACCTTCCCACAAGGGTCCCCGAAGGGGTAGGCAGAGGTGTATAGGTAATACCCACACACCCACTTTCCGCCAGAGGTATATTAGGTGCCAACGTGACAGATGGCGAGTCCATCGGCGTTACTCCAGCACGACTATACATACGCCTTTGAATTTCTTCTCAGACGTTTGCAGGTTTCCTCTCGATGTTTTCCTTCACCGTTCAGCTCGTGGTGTAACTAATCACTTATGAGCAAAATCAATTATGAGCAGTACTAATGGATCTTGTTACACTTATTGTACCCATATTGGTAATGCTAATAGAAGAGGCCTTTGTATGCTGGAGATACAAGTGCACCTATCTAGGTCTCTAAACAAAATATTTTTTTCTTAGCATTCCCACTTTCTGATGTATCACAGCTAAGTTTGCTGGGGTTTGCTTTTTCTGCACCGAAAGTCATGGCCATACATATCATTGATATTGATATTTATACCTTGGCACAATTCCACACAAATTGGCATAGTAAATTAACCAAAGCTTGTGTTATCATAACTAGACGCTGATAGATCTACTTAGATATATACATAAATACTTAGGACATCCAAGACTAACGTAACTTGTGTTCATCACACAAATATCTGCCCTCAGTGGGTATCAAACCTGCTACCTCAATTTATTTATTTATTTTTATTTAGTGTAGGTGCACATGTCCAAGTGCAGTGTGGGGTCTGTAACCTATTAACATAATTATTCCCAACTAAGACTTCAAGTGACAGGTATTGCAAGTGATGTTCTTGGTATGTAAGTTCGTTACAAACCATACTCAACTTTATATTTATATTCACTATCTTAAATCTATGACTATTTCTATGCATATTTCTTCTATGCGTGTTTGTTACTGAACTCAAAAACGGGTGGACCGATTTTAATGGAATTTTCTGTTTGGTTTATATATTATGGTTTAGATTCAAAATTGGACACGATAGGTGGCGCTGAGATCGTGTTTCAGGAAATATTAACTTTTCACCCGGGCGATGCTGGGCAGGATAACTAGTATTCATATATGTAGGCCTACTAGTCAGCTCACTTGGAAGCGGGCTTTCGGATGTAAAAATAATCCTTCTGGGATTAGTAGTTTCTGAGATTAGTGTTTTCAAACAAACTCCGCTTATTTTATAATTAAAGCACTGATTCTGCATCTCATTAACGAAATGTTGGAGGAATAAAAAATAAATTGAATTTACAAATAATATTTATTGACACTCAGCTAAGCTCTATATTTATTACATTGCATCACTAAATAGTGGTACATAGACACAAGGAAGGTTACTGATTAGAAAAAAACCATAGACAGTTAACGAATTTGAATTTATACATCATCGACAAACGGTATCTGCACTTCGTTACACCTAATTCTATCAAGAAATAAACAATAACATAAGTAGCACCTAGAGTGCATCATAATGATTGAATGAAATCTCACGTTTTTTTTCTTACATCACAATACTTGCAAAAAATACGATACTTAAACAAATCAACTTCCTTAATAATAGAATCAATTATAGTACCAAAAATCAATAACCCTCTAGAAATACTACCGAAGATTGTCTTCGTCAAAGACGACAAGACACTATCACAGGTTGGCATTATAGCCAAATCAGAAAGATTTGGCGCCAAACGTATATCACCAATAAGAATGTCTTGTCCATTTGAAGATCATACACAAAAATATACTACTATTGGCAAGAGATAAAGCAAAGAAGACATCTATGTCAAACATGACACTGACATTGATTAGTTAACCTCACATTGCGTGATTAAGATAACGCGCCTTAATCACCTTGTCTCCAAAACGGTGATTAAGACGTGTTAATTTGACTACAAATTACATGTGTACTTTTCTGTACTTGAATTTCAATTAACTATTTTTACACATTATTATCATTTAAGTATAGTTTAACATTTAGTGTCTTTACACGTTCCAATAATTCACGGCAAGAGATCATTATGTATTAAAACTCAAAGTATCCAGCTTTAAAGAACAATCGCATTGAATGTTTATCTTCATATTGCGTTAATAAAACGTATACGTAACGAGTCTTAATCGCCTTGTATCCAAAATATTGATTCTGACGTGTTATTATTACTACAAATTACAGAAATTGTATGTACTTTTGTCATAACACAAGTCTTTCCAATTCTAATAATGTTTGGCAATTGATTACAGAAAAAATCTTCTATCTTCAGTCTGGCGAACGTGGAACACTGACATCGATTGATTATCTTCATATTGCGTGATTAGATTACTAGAAATTACAGGAATATGTGTTTTTTTGTACTTGCCAATTATTTTATTTTCTATAAATATTTATAAATGTATACAATGTTATAAATTTCGTCTTTCCAATTCCAATAATGTTTGGCAATAGATTACAATGAACATCTTTGACGAACATGGAACACTAACATTGATAGTTTAACTTCATATCGCGTGATAATAACGCTTTGTTAACATGTCTTAATCACTTTGTATCAAAAAGATTGATTTATTGAAATCAAACGGTGATTAAGACGTGTTATTTTCTCAAATTGGTTGTTAAGGTTCATACCGCGTAATAAAGACGCATTGGTTAACACGTCTTAATCACCTTGTATCAAAAAGATTGATACATTGAATTGAAACGGTGATTAAGACGTGTTATAATATCAAATTGGTTGTTTAAGTTCATACCGCGTGATAAAAACGGATTGATTAACACGTCTTAATCACCTTGTATCAAAAGGATTGATTTATTTAATTGAAACGGTGATTAAGACGTGTAATTAGAACCAGAAAATACAGGTACTTTGTACTTATATTTCAAGACATTTTTTTTCATAGAATTTAAGTTTAGTTGTAAAGTATTTCCAGTTTCAATAATCTTCGGCAATAGAGTAAAGTAAACATATTTAACGAACATGGAAAACTCTCATTTATTTATTAACTGCATATCGCGTGATAAAAACGCACTGGTTAACACGTCCTAATCACCTTGTATTCAAAAGATTTACTTATTGAATTGAAACTGTGATTAAGACGTGTTATTATCTCACATTGGTCGCTTAACTTCATAACGCGTGATAAAAACGCATTGATTAACACGTCTTAATCACCTTGTATCAAAAAGATTGATACACTGAATTGAAACGGTGCTTAAAACGTGTTGTTAGCTCACATTGATTGTTTAATTTTATATCGCGTGATAAAAACGCATTGGTTAACACGTCTTAATCACCTTGTATCCAAAAGATTGACTTATTGAATTGAAACGGTGAGCAAGACGTGTTGTTAGCTCACATTGATTGTTTAATTTTATATCGCGTGACAAAAACGCGTTGGTTAACACGTCTTAATCACCTTGTATCCAAAAGATTGACTTATTGAATTGAAAAGGTGATTAAGACATTGTTAGCTCACATTGATTGTTTAATTTTATATCGCGTGATAAAAACGCATTGGTTAACACGTCTTAATCACCTTGTAACCAAAATATTGACTTATTGAACTGAAACGGTGATTAAGACATTGTTAGCTCACATTGATTGTTTAATTTTATATCGCGTGATAAAAACGCATTGGTTTACACGTCTTAATCACCTTGTATCCAAAAGATTGACTTATTGAATTGAAAAGGTGATTAAGACGTTGTTAGCTCACATTGATTGTTTAATTTTATATCGCGTGATAAAAACGCATTGGTTAACACGTCTTAATCACCTTGTATCCAAAAGATTGACTTATTGAATTGAAAAGGTGATTAAGACGTTGTTAGCTCACATTGATTGTTTAATTTTATATCGCGTGATAAAAACGCATTGATTAACACGTCTTAATCACCTTGTATCAAAAGGATTGATTTATTGAATTGAAACGGTGATTAAGTCGTGTTATTAGCTCACATTGATTGTTTAATTTTATATCGCGAGATAAAAACGCATTGGTTAACACGTCTTAATCACCTTGTATCAAAAGGATTGATTTATTGAATTGAAACGGTGATTAAGACGTGTTATTAGCTCACATTGATTGTTTAATTTTATATCGCGTGACAAAAACGCGTTGGTTAACACGTCTTAATCACCTTGTATCCAAAAGATTGACTTATTGAATTGAAAAGGTGATTAAGACATTGTTAGCTCACATTGATTGTTTAATTTTATATCGCGTGATAAAAACGCATTGGTTAACACGTCTTAATCACCTTGTAACCAAAATATTGACTTATTGAACTGAAACGGTGATTAAGACATTGTTAGCTCACATTGATTGTTTAATTTTATATCGCGTGATAAAAACGCATTGGTTAACACGTCTTAATCACCTTGTATCCAAAAGATTGACTATTGAATTGAAAAGGTGATTAAGAAGTTGTTAGCTCACATTGATTGTTTAATTTTATATCGCGTGATAAAAACGCATTGGTTAACACGTCCTAATCACCTTGTATCCAAAAGATTGATACATTGAATTGAAACGGTGATTAAGACGTGTTGTTAGCTCACATTGATTGTTTGATTTTATATCGCGTGATAAAAACGCATTGGTTAACACGTCTTAATCACCTTGTATCCAAAAGATTGACTTATTGAATTGAAAAGGTGATTAAGACGTTGTTAGCTCATATTGATTGTTTAATTTTATATCGCGTGATAAAAACGCATTGATTAACACGTCTTAATCACCTTGTATCAAAAGGATTGATTTATTGAATTGAAACGGTGATTAAGACGTGTTATTAGCTCACATTGATTGTTTAATTTTATATCGCGTGATAAAAACGCATTGGTTAACACGTCTTAATCACCTTGTATCCAAAAGATTGACTTATTGAATTGAAAAGGTGATTAAGACGTTGTTAGCTCACATTGATTGTTTAATTTTATATCGCGTGATAAAAACGCATTGGTTAACACGTCTTAATCACCTTGTATCCAAAAGATTGACTTATTAAATTGAAAAGGTGATTAAGACATTGTTAGCTCACATTGATTGTTTAATTTTATATCGCGTGATAAAAACGCATTGGTTAACACGTCTTAATCACCTTGTAACCAAAATATTGACTTATTGAATTGAAAAGGTGATTAAGACGTTGTTAGCTCACATTGATTGTTTAATTTTATATCGCGTGATAAAAACGCATTGGTTAACACGTCCTAATCACCTTGTATCCAAAAGATTGATACATTGAATTGAAACGGTGATTAAGACGTGTTGTTAGCTCACATTAATTGTTTAATTTTATATCGCGTGATAAAAACGCTTTGGTTAACACGCCTTAATCACTTTGTATCAAAAAGATTGATTTATTTAATTCAAACTGTGATTAAGACGTGTTATTATCTCACATTGGTCGCTTAAATTCATAACGCGTGATAAAAACGCATTGGTTAACACGCCTTTATCACCTTGTATCGAAAGATTGACTTATTTAATTGAAACGGTGATTAAGACGTGCTATTAGCTCACATTGATTGTTTAATTTTATATCGCGTGATAAAAACGCTTTGGTTAACACGCCTTAATCACCTTGTATCAAAAAGATTGATTTATTTAATTCAAACTGTGATTAAGACGTGTTATTATCTCACATTGGTCTCTTAAATTCATAACGCGTGATAAAAACGCATTGGTTAACACGCCTTTATCACCTTGTATCCAAAAGATTGACTTATTTAATTGAAACGGTGATTAAGACGTGCTATTAGCTCACATTGTTTGGTTAACTTCATATCGCGTGACAAAAACGCATTGGTTAACACGTCTTAATCACCGTTTTAGATACAAGGTCATTAAGGCGTGTTTTTACTATTGTAAAGAATTTTTTCACTTGTATTATAATAAAAATAATCCTCACGCCTTCCCACATGGTTCCCCGAAGGGGTAGGCAGAAGTGTATAGGTAATACCCACACACCCACTTTCCGGCAGAGGTATATTAGGTGCCAACGTGGCAGATGGCGAGTCCATCGATGAAAATACACACATCTGTAATTTTAGTCTCTTTCCATTTCCAATAATTTTCGTCAATAGATTACAGTAAACATATTTAGCGAACATGGAACACTCGCATTGCTTCTTTAAATGTTATTAAACAAGGCGATTAAGGCGCGTTATTACATTTATCAAACATTTTGTTACATGAAAATTAATTAATCGTTACTATCATTTAAGTAAGGGACCATTCATGAATTACTTAAGGAAGAATTTGGCCATGTTTGAACCACCTGCGCCTTTACAAGAACACAGAAGATTTCTCGGAGTTTCCCTTACCCTTCTTACGTAAGATTTTATACATTGATCAAATGTACTAAAACTCATTATTTAACATAAATCAAAGTTCTTTCAATCAGTCTACGGTAGAAATAGCTCACAACGACTAATAAAAAGTTGCGTAAGAATGGATCTTACCCCTCCCCCTCCCAATCGTTACCGTTACGTAATTATTGGATGACCCCTTACCCAGCTGATACATAATTGAATACGTAGGCTAGATACGTAATTTTAAAATGTATGAGCTAAGGCTGATAATGCCTTCCGAGGTAGACGTGCGGCTCACCCCCCGGCCTCCTGGTAGCCTGGTACACATCGCGTTCCTTGTCTGGGTACTTGGTAGGCAAATTGGGCGAATGGAGGTTGACTTTCGCTGCGTATCTGTAGGGAAAGTACGTACATGCATATCGTCACCACGGGGTGGGCAGACATAGTAGAACGCCTATTCTCTCTAGACTTAGATTTCTTTCGCTTCATCCACATTCATCAGTCACTTCATACATACTCGCCGGTTTCCAGTATTTTTTGCGTTCTGCACAATATAGCTTAAATTGGTTTCTCATGCTGCTAGCCCAGCAATTCCATCTAGGTGATTCCTATGTCTTGTATCACAACTAATGCCGTGGTGGTGCGTTTTTCGCTTATCAAAGCAACTTTTTGTCCAACATTAAATTATAAAAAAAACTGTCCAGTAACAAAACTCTATGGCACCATATATTACAACGAAACTAGCATTCAATAATAAATTATGTAAAAAAATACATTTAGGGTGTCCGGAACCAGAGAATTAGAAGCGACAGGTTTCAGCGTTGGTCAATCTTGGTCAATGTATTTAGGCGGAACCGATATCAGAGGCCGCAAAAAAACTATATAACCTAGTGACACGAGATTTTTTTTAAATTAAATGTTAATCTATACTTATATTATAAAGAGGAAAGATTTTTATGTAAGTATGTTTGTAACGAATTGGCTCAAAAAGTACTGGATCGATTTTTTCACCATTGGAAAGCTACATTCACCCTGAGTAACATAAAGTGCATTATATAAGTCTAACTGTGTCCCTAAACACAAACAAACGTACCTTATGCCAGCGATGTCAATCTCGTAATGGCCGCTTGTGACGTATTCGTTGTTGATCTGCTGCGGCACGCCATTCGCGTCCAAATTCTCAACGAAACCCAGACAAACCTGAATATGACAATTACAATTATAATATATGTAAACACTGAGTAATTAAAATAATAAAAGCAGTAGTAGCAGTAAAATATATCACCATAATATTTGAGCCACAGAAATTCTCATATGTAAATAAAAAATAATATAAAAAAAATTAAATAATCAGCCAAGTATATCGGATAAGCAGACGACATGAATGATCACATAGTATCTACTCATTTGGGACGGAGAGTCAGCGAAAATAACCTGACAAACGTGATGCGACCCACCTGCTTCTTGAAAGTGAACCCGTAACTGGTGGTGGTAGTTTGGCCACAGTAATTGCCGTTCCTGTATATAGGCTCGCCGCCCCACGACCACATATCCAGCTCGTGGTCGTGGTCAGTGAGTAACAGCTGAACGTACAGACGACGCACACCTTCCTTCCGTTGCTTCATAAGGGCCTCGCGTCCGATGAAAGGGATGTCTTTCTGTTGGGGAACATATTTACTTTGATGTATGGTAAATAGCAACTTCAAAAAAAATATATCATCATGAAGTCATTCACGAGAGTGAAAGAGATCAGTCTCTTTTACATTCTTCAATAAGAATATATCAAAACTGAATAAATTGCGAACTGTATTTGCGAAATCTTGGAGAGAAGTAATTATGTTTGTACGTTGGCATAGTAGGAATCGGTTGTTGGGTGCAGTTGCTGTAATATAAGAGGCGTAATAATAATTCCGTGCAGGGACTAGGAAGCTTACATAGAAGCAAGCACCGCAGGAACACAAGACTACTCGAAAGCAGTGCCATTCGGCTGCGATCTTCTCTAAGGTTGAAGTGGACAACATCAGTATTGAACGGGAGATCCGGCCTTAGCTCTCGTCTGCTGCTCGTGTGATGTGGTGCTGGGGATGCCTTTAGAACCAAGATGGCTGCATACTTACATCAAATTTTACTCGCCAAGTGCGGCCGCACTCTAAAGGCGTGGTCATGGTATCCAGGTCCTGTCCCCAGAAGGCGAAGAACTTCTCCACCCGAAGAGCGCGCGATGCGTAGTAGCCAACGTGGCTGATGCCATACTTCTCGCCCTCAGTCACCAGCCGGTTGTACACGTGGAGAGCGAACTGATACATGCGAATGTTTAATCATATGCCACACATTTTAATATAGTATTTTTTTATTTTGACCCTAAATTTTATGATTGCATGTCCGAATCTCAACGGTCTTTACAGTTGGAACGTGATACTCTTTTGGACGTTGGAACTCTGCATCGTTTTCATCACTTCCGCTTTGTATATCTGTTTCGTCAATCTTTCTTCACTCATCCTTTCTATATGCCCAAATCAACATAACAAGTCTCTATTCATCTTTATAATGGCACCCTCATTGACACGCGCAAGTTGATTTGCTAATCTCTTCATTTCGGTATTCGATCTAGATATATACATACATACATACATACATATCACGCCGAGTCTATTGGATCTAGCTAATTGGAGCATGGCCTTCCTGTACCTCTTCTTCCACACACTTTCGCACCGTATATCTATTTCGTCAACATTTCTTCACTCACCCGTTCAATACGTCATTTGAACACGTAACATGGCTTTCTTCATCTTCACAAATACACCCTCATTGGCGCAAGTTGCTTTGCGAATCTCTTCATTTCGGATTCGATCTAGATACATACATACATATCATCGCGCCCAGTCCCTAATGAGGTAGGCAGAGAGAATAGAGTCAGTTCTCTCTAGACTTACATACCTCTTTCACTTCGTCAACATTCATCAGTCTCTTCATACATGCTCGCTGGTTTCGAGTACTCTTGACGTTCCCGTCTTTAGGTGTCCCATCAATTTGATCTAGGTAGTTGAATGTGGTCTTCCTCTGCCTCAATCAATCTTTCTTCTCTCATCCACTCTGTGTCCAAACCGATGTAACATGCCTTTCTTAACTTTCACAATCACACCCTCGTTCACCGCAATTGTTTTGCCCATCTCTCATTGCGATCTGAAATCCACACATTTTTCGCTGCAATTATGCTATTTTCATGCTTCCTCTAACATACCCAGGATTCTCTGCCGTACAATAAATCACAGTAATATCGCGGTGTGGACAGCTACTCAAGCATCCTTGCTCAGAGTTTTTCTGCCCATTACTGCCCATCAATGCCCGATTTACTTTATTACCTCTTCCGTTTTTTTCATACTTTCCATCTCGTGTGAACATGCTTTCTAGATATACAAATTCATTCACTTGCTCTTGAATTTGCCCATTTACCGATATAACACGCTCAGTCACGCATCAATATATAGATACATAAATTAAAATTATATAAAGTAAATAAACTCACCTCATTAGGGATATAGAGAACATAACCCAACTCGCCAGTGTGAGTTAGATTCATAGCTCTAATACCATTCGCCAATCCAACGTCGAGCTCTTTAAACGTGAAGAAAGGAAAGGACGAAGGTGAGAGATCGGTGTCGGTAAGTTCCGACATGAGATTCCTGGTGAACGGCCCCATGACACAAATGGCGGTGTACATGGAGGTGACGTCAGACATGGTAACGGATCCGTTGCGAGGCAGGTGGCGCTTGAGCCACGCCTTGCAGCGTGTCTGCTGGATCGTCGGGGCTATCATCATATAACTGAAAAGTAATCGTTGGCCACTCAACGATCGAACAGCGAAGCTTGCGCGTGGTTCGTAATTGAATAATTGCCCAGTGAACGTATAATTGGTGCGAAGTCGAATGAAAATGTGCACCAAGTGAAAAAATGTGCTCTTTGTAGTTTTGGAAAAACAACGGAATAAATCGGAATGTTGGTCGGTACTTTTTCCAGCGGGAAATTCTAGATGAATGATCGGAGGAACAAACATTGTGTATGGACTTCCATTTGTTCATAAATGAAAGCCGAAAATATTATTTATGCGTGTTCAGGTCTTCTAGATGTTGTATTACCTGCTCGGCTAAGGTCTTGTGAAATTGTGTATCATTAAAACCATTGTCATATATAATAAACATACCTGAGTTAACAACCACCTGTAGGTATAATCAAAATATCTCCACGCCACACAAGGGTCCCGGAAGGGGTAGGTAGAGGTATGTAGGTAGTATCCACCCACACACCCACTTTCCGCCAGAGATATATTTTAAGTGCCAACGTGGCAGATGGCGAGACCATTGTCGTTGCTCAAGAACGTCTATAGATACATACATACTTATTTGTATTATGATATAAGGGCTTCGTTCATTTGTGCATTTTTGAGACAAAATTAGATTTAAAAATATCAAGTGTACAGCAATATAGAGAAAATGCAGCCCTTTAATGAGAGAACGCATAAGCTCGCAGAAATCTGTATTCGGTTCTTGACTTTAATAACCATAAAATGTACATACATATGCAAAACGATGGCGTTTGATGATGATGATGATGATGTCAGCTTTGACGGCAAAATACGAGAAACTGGCTAACGCAAGATATGTAGTACAGGCGTCAACCAAAGCGTCGTGCAGTTAGTCAAGAATACCTATATAGTGATGGTAATCAGCTTGGAATGTTACGCGTTAATTTGTAAAACAAAACATTTCTACAACGGCTGGTTATCCGACCAAAGTCGGATGGTATTAATAATATACCAGACCATAATGCGTATTAAGGGAATCGTACATATTGATTACCTTCTTTATTGGACGTATTAAACCTAAGCTGTTGTTGACTGGACGCACGGTTAACCAGCCATGCTATGTTCATTTCGTATCTGTCCTTGTCATAATAAAGGTTCAGACTCATTTGCACTCCCGACCTTAAGGGTTTTGATAAATTAAAATGTAACATGTAACGATATTACCACAAAGCTTAAATTAGGATGGAGCCCTGCTAAAGGTTATTAAGACCCGTCCAGGTCGAAGCTAGATTGAGGGTGTAAATCTGAATTAGTAACATAAGGATGAGCAGTCGGTGTGGCCGGTGAATCATGCCGCTGGCGCTGACGATTCCGGGATACATGATGAAACCGCTCCTCAATGTTGCAATGCTTCAGTCGTGAAATATGCTCCTCAGCATATTAGGGCAGCAGCATAGTAGGTACACAGGGCTGGTAAGTCACACATGTAAGGAAATACGTGGGCCAAACAAACAGACGTATAGCATGGCACATACTTGATGCTTAGGCGATGATGACCTGTCCATGCAGCTGATGAATTGATGGAAAGTAGCGTTTGATCGCGACGAGGGATGCCCTTGCACAGTGGCACAAAGGTTAGCTGTAGTTGTCTGGGTGACTCACTGATACTCCGAGATTCTGGCTAGGCTGCAGTCGTTCTCGTACCCCCCACGCTCGTTCTGCATGCCGGTGTGTATGATGCTGCCGACCGGCACGTCCACGTTATTGGAGCACAAGTACTGGAGCAGGTCCACTACCTCCCGACCTTGAGACTGGGGACAGTTCAAATCTTTACTATACTGTAGTATTGACAGTATAACTATATAACTATAAGGACATTTAGATTCTATACTAGCTACAGTATATATTTATCTACCATCTATAATAGCGGCGCTCCGCGGTTTCACTCAAGTTAAATTAATGTATATAAGTCACATGATTACTGCTCTAGGACTAAATATTAAGGTGCAAGGCCAGACCTGGTACAAGCAAATTGCGACTTTAAAGTGATGAACCTATTTAAACCTTTTTCAAGTAACTTATCAGGCAGGCGAGTGGTGCGAACACTTACGTGTAAATCGATCTTGGTGAACGATGAGTAGTCAGCGAGGCCGACGGACTCCCGACACGCCCAGTACTCCCTCTGCACAGTGTCGAACCAATGTGGCTTGCCAAAAGACTTTGTGTGCGCTATTTTGAACGGAAGCGGCTTGGTGGGAGAAACTTCTGTATTCCCTATTAAACAAAAGAAAAGTTTTCACGAACCTGTCTCCTGAGCGATAACTATAAGTTTATATTTCTACAGCCTTCCCGGAGGACCGCAAAGGGGAAGGCACAGATGTGTACGTAGCACCCGAAGATATATATTTTAGGTCTTGAGCTGCCAGATGGCGAACCAGCACCGTTTCTCTTTGACTTTCTTCTCAAACGTACAATAACTTTACGTCAAGGGAAATCTTTATTGTTGCGAGGAACTTAACTATGCGAAGGATCTTTTGACTTCATAGGCTTCAGGTGACAAAAAGTATTGTCTTGGTCTATCTGTCTGTCTGTCTATCAATTTATCTCAGGAAATGTAACACAAAATTTGGCTGAGATACAGGAACAAGGATAATTAATGTTGTTAGAACTCTAGTGCTAGTAGAAAAGAGGCACGGCCGTCGTTAATAATGCTAGCACGCAATGCGGGACCTCTATCCATCAGCCTCGATGTTACACACAAGCATGTAGAACTCCTGAAATGGGAGTGCAGACGAATGACTCACCTATAGATTCGAACCAAGTAGGTCTCTCGTAGCCCATAACTTGTCCGAATACAGCGCCTTTGTCGCGCAACGTTGGGTAGATTGGGGACAGGCGCAAATTGCGACCTGTCTCGAACTCATGAAACGGGTATGGCAGACCGTAATGAACACCTACGGAAAAATACTTATTATAATTAATGATTCGATTATGTGAATAGAACTAGCCAGTAATTGACCTATCAACTAAGGGTCGAGGGTTTTAGAAGTAAACCTCATGCTGTACTAAATGGTATATACACACACATATATACATACATGTACAGACGTAAAAATACACTCATTATAGTTAAACATGCGAAACAAGAAATGTGAAATAATCCCTTCAGGGTCGGCAATTCTGAACCGTAACCCTTAGGGTTGCAAGCGTCCATAGGCTACGATAACCTTTTATCATAGAGCTGAATTGGCCAGTCAACAAGTTAGTGGTATGAAAAAAAGACTGCACGAACCCGGTACTTCCTTCACGCGGTCCCGAAGGAACCTCTTGTTATTGTGCAGCCCGAGGAATCTGTTGAGCCCCAGTTCGTACATGTCGTATTTAGTGTATCCATCCACGATGCCGTCGACCGTTGCCTCGGCGACTCCTCCCGCCGCCGATATGCCCACCGTCTTCATGCCAGCAGCCACGTGGTAATTGAACATCTGCACAAATTAATAAGACGTTCACCACTTGTTTTACTACTAACTACTACTACACTAAGTACACTGACTAATTAGAGATAAAACTTATGTGTAATATTTTACCCTATAACATAGAATTTTACGATCACAACGTTCAACGTACACAAAAGACCTTATAGCAACTAGATCAGAATCATATCTGTTCGGTTTACGTTTAAATTAATTATGACTAACATACAACTAGTTCCCGAATATCTTGTTGAAAATATCCGCACCATAATTATTCGTGGTTTCTCTGAGCTCCACACAATTTGCCTGAATGCCTGCGAATTTAACGACCATCGTAACGGTTATATTCGCACATTCAAACAAATCGTGTTGAGCGTGCTCTTCAAATTCGTGATGGACTCTCTCCTGTAGGCTTCGTCTTCCGTTGATCGGTTATTCCTGGAAATTTTTCGAAACCACGAATTTAGCGTTAGAATTTGCTATAGTTCATGATTCCAAAAACTTCCAAAAACAAAGAAAATCATTTTTCAAATCCAATGGTTCTGTTGTAACAATTATAAATACATCGGAAATATTATACATATTATATCTCATTTAGGTATTTATTTATTTTATTTAGGTATATTTGAATATTGTGAGTATGGGCTTAAAAATGGTTACATATACCTAGACATATATATGAGTATATAAATATATATTTGGGTGTAAATATAATGAATACGTATAAGTGTAAATATATGTAAATATAAATATATAGAACACGTCCTGAATCACGATTGTACCACGATTGCAGGGGCCCACACAAATATACACACAAAATGTTATCCTAATTAGTCAAGTCGCTTTAGAAAGGGTTGGTAAAACAACCCAGATAGGTACATTCCTTACAAAAAAATATTTTTAACCCGAATAATTCACACATTGAAAACAAATCGTCATATCTAGAGAATACACATACGCTTAAAGACGTAATCTTACCCTAATTAGTTTATGAGATATTATTTATTATTTATATTATTTATTATTTATATTATTTATTGTTTATTAGTTAATGAGATATTCACGAAAACTAAGAATTTTGTAACGCGATTCGTAAAAAGAACAACTTTCACAAGCACACGAGGGTGAAAGGAGAAGATAGAGGGCAAGGACACGGCCCTGCCAGCCCCCATCTCCCCCAGACAATGACATAACCTATCTATATGGCAATGAAATAACTTTTTCTTTTAACTAACTTTTAACTTGAAATAACTTTAACTTTATATATATATATATATATATATATTTATATATATATATATATATATATATTTATATATATATATATATATATATATTTATATATATATATATGTATTATAAATGTACATGTTTGTATATATACCTATAAATTAAATCTAAATAACTACGTGTAATATAAATATAACAGTTTTTTCTACATGCACATGAAAGTATTGTAATAACAAAAACACAATTTATAAAATGTTTTTCTGTCTGCTACGCTCCGAAACAGCTAGACCGATTTTGACAAGACTTTCATGGGCAGATAGCTAGTTAGAGTATTTTTCATTTACGTACATATATGTATGTATGAACATCATTTTATATATATGAATTAAACGCGGGTTTACACCGAGGGGCACAAGTAATCACAAAGAGGTTACAATACCACAATCAGTTGTATTAACAATGTACAACTAAGCTAAACAATCACTATATTAGGCATATATTTGGCATACACGTAAATAAAACAATTACAGAACATTAGGGTACACACATACAAGGGGTAGGCAGAGGTGTGTAGTAGTATCGACACACATTTTACACCCAAGATATATTTTAGGTACCAACATGACAGATTGCGAGTCCATCGCCGTTTCTCAAGCACAGAGTATGCAGGTTTCCTCTCCATATTTTGCTTGGCAGTAATTCTCGCGGTGTTTATATAATAACTTAATCCCATAAAATATGTATAAGAACCCAGGAGTCCGTCGATCTTGACATTTCCTGATACATTTCAAAACACCGAATTTAGCCTACTATAACAGAGCTACGTCCGGCATTTAAAAATAACCAGGAAACTTTACCTGTAGACTTCGTCTCTTCTTGGCTTCAGTATATTACTCACAAATAGTAGATATTTATGTACATACATACATATCATCACGCCAAGTCCCCAACGGGGTAGGCAGAGAGTATAGAGCGCCAGTTTTCTCTAGACTTACATACCTCATTCGCTTCGTCCACATTCATCAGTCTCTTCATACATTTATGTACATTTTTAAATAATACTACACAAACTGGTCTAATCCCAAACAAAGCAGGCAACAACTATGCGAACTAAATAAAATATATCTTTATACAGGGTGCATCAGAAAATAGGACAGTTGGCTTCTATAATTAATAATGTGGTATCTTAATGACGATGCAATAAATCAAATACATAACTCAAAGATAACAAAATGACAATATTATTAAAGGGAATAATACCCACTCGTTTATTTATGCGAAAAAGTTGCATAGTTGTTAGTATTCCTTTTGGTCTGCTTTTTTTTTTGCCTCATCGCATATTTGATCAACTGTTTTTCTTAGGCACCCTGTATAAAAATTTACACAGAAATATTCGCACCCGCGATTTTTCGCTTCACAAACTACACCATCACGCCTTTCCACAAAGATTCCCCAAGGGGTAGGCTGAGCAGCAACACTCAGTAGGTGAAAAGTGGATGTTCGTCACACCTCTGCTTACCCTTGGGGGTTCCTTGTGACCGCTTGGTCAAAGACCGCTTGGTTAAGGTCTAATATAGTTCACATTGGTTGGAGTCCACTTCAGAAGATGCACGATGCGATGCTCGATTCGTCACGATTGTATGTTTGCTGGACTGTTACTGAATACCGAATTTAGCGAAATGGCAAGCTAAATCCGATATTTATTAACAAACAGCATACACTTCCCAACGATCACCTTTTCTGTCCTTTTCTTACCTATGGTAAAATAGCCGAACTATGAGGGACACGCCCATAAACAATATCGATGTGGGCGGTTCCTTGCGATCAAGCATTAAGGTCTAATATAGTACACATTAATTGGAGTCCACTTGAGAGAAGATTCACGATGCTATACTCGATTCGTCACGATTGTATGTTTGCTGGACTGTTACTGAATACCGAATTTAGCGATATGGCAAGCTAAATCCGATATTTATTAACAAACAGCATACACTTCCCAACGATCACCTTTTCTGTCGTCTTCTTGTCTATGGTAAAATAACATGAAAATAGCCGGACAAGACAACTATGAGGGACACGCCCATAAAGAATATCGATGTTGGGGGTTCCTTGTGACCAAGCTTAAGGTCTACTATAGTACACATTAATTGGAGTCCACTTGAGAGAAGATGGACGATGCGATGCTCGGTTCGTCACGATTGTATGTTTGCTGGACTGTTAGGAATACCGAATTTAGCGATATGGCAAGCTAAATCCGATATTCATTAACAAACAGCATACACTTCCCAACGATCACCTTTTCTGTCGTCTTCTTGTCTATGGTAAAATAACATGAAAATAGCCGGACAAGACAACTATGAGGGACACGCCCATAAAGAGTACCAATGTTGGCGGTTCCTTATGACCAAGTTTAAGGTCTAATATAGTACACATTAATTGGAGTCTACTTATGAGAAGATGCACGATGCGATGCTCAGTTCGTCAAGGTTTTATGTTTGCTGGACTGTTAGGAATACCGAATTTAGCGATATGGCAAGCTAAATCCGATATTTATTAACAAACAGCATACACTTCCCAACGATCACCTTTTCTGTCGTCTTCTTGTCTATGGTAAACTAACATGAAAATAGCCGGACAAGACAACTATGAGGGACACGCCCATAAAGAGTAACAATGTTGGCGGTTCCTTATGACCAAGTTTAAGGTCTAATATAGTACACATTAATTGGAGTGTACTTATGAGAAGATGCACGATGCGATGCTCAGTTCGTCAAGATTTTATGTTTGCTGGACTGTTAGGAATACCGAATTTAGCGATATGGCAAGCTAAATCCGATATTTATTAACAAACAGCATACACTTCCCAACGATCACCTTTTCTGTCCTCTTCTTACCTATGGTAAAATAGCCGAACTATGAGGGACACGCCCATAAACAATATCGATGTTGGCGGTTCCTTGTGACCAAGCTTAAGAGCTGATATAGTACACATTAATTGGAGTGCACTTCAGAAGATGCACGATGCGATGCTCAGTTCGTAAAGATTTTATGTTTGCTGGACTGTTAGGAATACCGAATTTAGCGATATGGCAAGCTAAATCCGATATTTATTAACAAACAGCATACACTTCCTAACGATCACCTTTTCTGTCCTCTTCTTGTCTAAGGTATAGTTATATAACATGAAAATAGCCGGACAACTATGAGGGACACGCCCATAAAGAATACCAATGTTGGCGGCTCCTTATAACCAAGTTTAAGGTCTAATATAGTTCACAATGATTGGAGTCCACTTCAGAAGATGCACGATGCGATGCTCGGTTCGTCACGATTGTATGTTTGCTGGACTGTTACTGAATACCGAATTTAGCGATATGGCAAGCTTAATCCGATATTTATTAACAAACAGCGAACACTTCCTAACGATCGCCTTTTATGTCGTCTTTTTATTGTTACGATGGAAGGTTCTCGAGGTCTCGCCGTTTGAGAGAGCCATAAAACTATAACAACAACACTTGGCCGGAAATCGAGACAAAATGACGCGACGAAAACAAGTTGTTTTCATCGCTCGTCTATTATTCTGCGGATGCATACACACAGGTATTCTACGAATATCTTCATGGCGGTCTCGAGCCTTCCACCGGTTTCCCGTATGTCGTGCCGGTGCTCCGAGTTTACTCTGCGAGCGAATGTAAATACAAGTGTTTATCCAGAGCTTTATCAGTTACTTTTGTGAATGTTTCAGTGCTTACTGTTTTGTAGTGTATAGTGTACGGTTTCACCGTAAAAGAGTCCGGAAATATTAAGTGTTCGAATAAACTGTCGTTTTTAGTGTAACCCCGGCTGTCATTCAATTTTCCCGAACCCCAGCTCGTAAGAATTGGTGTCAGAAGTGAGGTATAATTATGCCAGTTTTTCCGAAAGACGGTACTCCAAGGAGTCGTACCAGGAGCCAAAGTCGCCAATTGGAGGCTGCCCGAGGGCGATCCATCTCAGTGTCCTATCCCATCCCAGGAGTCCATCACAGACAATGCAGCAAGAGCAGCAGACTGCGGAGTCGACGGCCACTTGCAATGCTACGAATGCACCGCCAATGAATCCTCAAGTCCCGGCTACCATGGATCTAGCTGCAGTCATGGCGTTGCTGCAGGGGATACATCGACGTCAGGAGGAGAAAGCCTGTGAGCTACAAGAGCAACTCAAGCCAAGGAAGAGCAAGTGCGACGTCAGGAAGAGTAGTCACGACAACTTCAAGAGCAGCTGAAGCGCGATAAGGAAGAGCAAGTGCAACGTCAGGAAGAGTAAGCCCTTCAGCTCCAGCAGCTCAAGCATGATAAGGAGGAACAAACCCCATCTCCTTAAGGAGCTGAGTGTTCATATTGGGAAAGAACTGACAGCAGTCAAGGAAAACATTCAACAGCAGGAGAATCGCATAACAGATGTAGATAGCGGTTAAAAGACGACGTGGGGACTTGAAATCCGGAGAAGGCATTGTCGCTCCTGTAACCACATCTTCGATGCGAGGATTGAAAGTGCCGCCATTTGATGGAAGCTCTTCATAGTCGGCATACAAAGTCCAGTTCGAAACTGCTGTTAAGTCTAACGGATGGAATGAAGCACAGGCCATGGCTGCGCTCACTCTGGGACTACGTGATCAAGCTTTATCCATATTAGAAGCACTTGGGAAGGACGTGATACGTATGATAAGCTACTAGAAGCTTTGGAATCACGATACGGTGATAGACAGTTGGAACACGTATAACGTGCTCAGTTGAAGGACTGAACCCAACGTAGTGGGGAAAACTTGCAACAAGCAACAGAGGAGCTCTTAGGCTGTATAACGTTGGAGCGCCTTGTGAACGAATAGCAATGCACGTTGCGGGACCATTCCCTGTAAGTGAAGCTGGGAATAAATACTTCGTGGTTATAATGGATTACTTAACCAGATGGCCGGAAGTATTCGCAATACCAAACCAAGAAGCCTCAACAGTGGCCGATAGACCAGTTCATGCCGTGTCTATACTATAGTATGTCGTGCCAGTGCCATATATAAGGCGGCACCCAATGGGCACGCGCAGTTTAGTGAGTGTTTCAGTTCCTAGTGCTTAACGTGTTAAATATCACATTATGTGACAAACCGTGTTCTGACGAATAAACTAATTCATTTCATTTTAGCTAATCATTTTAGTATTTATAGTAGCCCTTATAGCGGATAAATATTGTTTACAATTACATTACAACACATTAGAGCATTTTAAATATATAAATATGATACAAATAGTTTCAAATGGGAAGTTTGACAGGAGCTTAGTTACTAATTCGGGAGAGAACGGCTGAACGGAATTGGATGAAAAACACATAGAATGATTAACACATACTTAGGATATGTTTTATACCAGTAAATCTATATGCAGGTTTAAGTTGTAAGACATAGCTGTTATTAATGTATATTACAAAATGTTATCAATAATTTACGTTATGATATATACACTAAGTTAAAGTAAATAACACGTTTATTGGTGTAAAAAAATTCAACCGCCAACATCAATTACCACCAAGATCATACATATCATACATATACACTTTTATAGCACATAACTGTACCTAACCGTAACCTTTTTAACAATTCGCGGATGAAGTGGGTAGAAGGGGAGGGGGGAATATGTTTATTACTTTCAAGAGTTCGTCTGAGTGTTAGGGATGTCGAATGAAAGCAAACCATTTATCATTTTTTGCGTTCACTGGCGAGAATACAATTGTATTTTTAACGCGTATATCTCATCAACTATGTAATAATTATTCACAATAAACATCCAACGTTTGAAATAGATATATAAAGAGAAATCCTCCCACACGCCGGATGGAAAACCAATTACACTGTTTATAAATATGTATGCAACTAAATGACATGGGTCCACGTCATGAAGTTAACAAGAAAAAAAGAACAGCACATAGGAATGACATTCTTAAATGGCCGATTAATCAATTATAGCGGTTAGTAGGATACTCCAAACTTCTTCAAATCATACGGCTATGACAAACGGACAATACCTAAGAAACCTACCTAAAGAAATAAACTACCATTGTAACATATATCTACAAAAAGGTTTGTCCGATAATGAACCTTATACCTAGATATAATCTCGCTTTGAGTCAAATCTGTCTGTAGAACTACGTAAAGCATGTGGCAAATCTATATAGATTTGCATATATGTATATATATATATATATATATATATATATATATATTAACGAAATACCACTGCATGACTCATCACGAAATCTCTAAAGCTATATATAGTGCCATCCACGAAGACGCGCCCCACCAATTTCTAGTCGAGGGGTTCGCGGGGTGCAGGGAGTATGACCCGAGTCCATTAACTGTAGTGTGCGTGTGCACTCATGGGTAATTAGTGTGAACGGAAAATACTCAAACATTAGTGTAAGGTTGCACACTTACACTATAAACTGTGAGGAAGAATAGTGGGGCGCGTCTTCGTGGATGGCACCATCTATATACATCTTAGCAAACAGTTGCTATGGTAACTGCAATAGTTACCATAGCGACGGTTGGACAGTATTTAATAATATACTTCTCATCAGAAAAATAATACCTCATATTATTAACTATTAAACGACATTTGACATATATTCCTAAATATACAAATTTTCTGATAATCCTTACAAAATATAAACTTGCAAGGTGTTTCGATTTTCCAGATGAGAAGTGTATTACAGAGGGCTATAATATAACACAGTATAAATATGAGCTAAAGCAATACGGAAATTAAGAACAAACCGTTTAATACGACACACTCACACAGACGCGCTCGGCGCTCTACTCTACTAAGTATTAGACCTAGTTTCCATACTGCTTTATCTTATATTTATACTGTGGTTATTTACAAATACAACCCTACCTCAGGAGCCTCGCCAACGATCCACTTGCAATCGGGAGAGAATGCCTCGAGGCCGTTGCATAGCTTGTGCAGCACAGCCTGGCTAAGAGCTGGTATGCGCTTGAGCAGCTCCTGAAGCAGGACGTGGAAGTGGTCCCAGTCCTCGGCGACACACCGTTGTGCAGCGTTCAAAACTATTGACAATTTAAAACCAACTATAAAATCCTCCACACATGTGCATGTACACCGACCGATTTTCAAATTGAACTGGCATAAACTTAATGTAATAAATATAATAAAATATACATTTGCACTCTTGTTTTACATACACCTATCAATATATATATATATATATATTACTAGTGGTCCCGCCCAGCTTCGCTTGAGTGATCGATCACAGCGCCACCTATCGGGTCCAATTGTGAATCTAAACCATTCTCAAATCCATCTGAAGACACAGAAAATTTCATTAAAATCGGTCCAGCCGTTTAGGAAGAGTTCAGTGACATACACACTGACAGAAGAATTATATATATAAAGATAAGATATGTCGTTCAGCGGTGCCTATAAAAAGGCGGTGCACCTTTTCTCGGTTAAGTAGCAAAAGTTATCGGAACTTACACTACGAGAGACAATACAAAAAAAAAACGATATCGAGTCATTCGACGTTGAGCGCTCGGTGCGAGAACACGTAGGAGAGACGGTGCCTTGATTTAATTTTAATTGCTTAAGTTTTAATTTAATTATTCCGTTTATTATCAAAGCTGTAAGTACTTTTTATTTTAGTTTGGAAATTGGATTTTGTTCTTGTTTAAATCAATAAAAATTGTCAATCATAAGTAGGGAAGTTTTGTAATTTGTTTTTTTTTATTTTTATCCTATTTCTGACCCTAAAAATATATATATAGGTACTAGCGGCTCGTCCCGGCTTCGCACGGGTGGACATTTATTTTTTAAACATTTTGTCATAAAAAAAATTCTTGCAATTAAAATAGCCTATATTAATTAGTGATAATAAAGCATTAAAATAGTGAAAGAATTTTTAAAATAGGTCCAGTACAATTTGAGCCAATTCCTTACAAACATACTTACATACAAATCTTTCCTCTTTATAATATTAGTATAGATATATATATATATATATATATATATATATATATATATATATATATATATATATATATATATACATATATATATATATAACGACGGAACACAGTAAGGCGCTAAATTAAAAGGCAATACTCACTCTCTTCTTCGTACACAGGTTTCGCCACTGGTTCGAAGCCCCCCGCCAAAATGCAGCCATCTTTTTCCCTCATGTATATGTAGCCATCAGGGTCACGGACCACTGAAAGGGTTGGATAAGTTAGTCTGTTTTGTCGGTATGGATTCCATCAAATTACTCTGATAACAAATTAAACTTACCAGGAGTCATAGGGTCCAGATTCGCGATGGGCTTCGTATGTAGATAATAGTGCTCGCAAGGCAGAAGCGGTACTTTGATCTGAGGCTTGGCTAGTTGGCCAACCTAAGGAAATTTTACAAATGTTACAGAACAGAGCTATTAAAAAGATGTGGAATGTATAATTATCATCACTTTTGGTGTATTATAAACAATTTTACGACCAACATACGGAGGGGAGAGTAAAGCGACTTGACTTACAAATCTCTTTTGCTCCACCCACGTCCATCAGTCTCATACTCATAACGACAATGTGATATTTAAACAGGTATGTTATACGAAACAGATATACAAAGCAAAAGTGTGTGCACGAAGAGGCAGAGGAAGACCACGTTCCAACTACCTAGATAAAATCGATCGGACACTCAAGGACGGGAACGTCAAGAGTACTCGAAACCGACGAGCATGTATGAAGAGACTGATGAATGTGGACGAAGCGAAAGAGGTATGTAAGTCTAGAGGACTGGCGCTTTAATCTCTGTCTAACCTGTTAGGGACTCGGCGTGATGATATGATGATGATGATGTTAGACATGAAAGTCGTACCTGCCGAGCCCAGAATCCAGCGCAGTTGATGAAATATTCACACTCAATGGCGCCCCTGCTAGTTTCCACGCCGCACACTCTATCATCTCGGGACAAGACGGAAGTCAGCGAACAGTCTTCCATCACTCCGACACCTTGGGGATAACACAACACGATCACCGCTCATAAGCCTCACCACAAAGTAACGCCAGATCTCGTTATATGTGCAAGGCTAAGATTTTTCCCATAGACATGTAATAGATACGCTGATTACAACAATTAAATACATGTATTAATCATACTTAAATTTATCATATATACATACATATACACATAATAACTTATTACTAACATTAAATAGATTGTGGTGGTAGCCGAGTGGTTCGAGTAGAAGCCTGTAACGCGATGATTACAAGTTCGAATCCCGACTGTACCACACAACGAGCTTTACAGCGAAGGAAAACATCGATAGGAAACCTGCATACGTTTGAGAAGAAATTCAAAGACGTATGTACAATCATGCTTGAAAAAAATCGATAGATTCGCAATCTATCGCTTTGGTACATAAATATGACTACAGATAAAAGAGGGTGTGTTACTACATATCTCTGCCTACCCCTTCAGTAAACCTTGTGGGAACGCGTGAAGATATACAAACAGATATACAACTAAACCTAAGATTACAATTTTATAATTAAATGTAGGATTACAAGTTACTTTAACGTAAGTGTTAATTTGATAAGCTTCAAAATATGTGACATGCATGGATTTCTAAAAACTCCTTTGCTGTGTACGTATCCAACTCGGTGTCGGTTGGGCGCAACTTGCTGTCGACTGTAATAAATACATTTAAAATTAATATACATATTATAATAAATACGAATTAAATAAAAGTTTGCAGAGGAACCAACAAGTACCGGGGGGCGTGACACTTCGTACAAAAAGGGGGGCTTGTCATAAAGTATGTCGCAAAGAGCGAAGTGGTCCGAACGTAAGCTTTACGACACATTAAGGTACTAATAATTGCACATAATATACCACATCAATATACATATAAGCGTCGCTACAGGAGGCTAATGTAAAAGAACATCACATAATATTATTTATTTCATATCAGACAATATAAGTACATGAAGGTACATACATATAGGTACATCTTGTAGTAAGTATACAGAATGTGACCTCGGACATAATTGCTTAACCCTAGACGAGCGCGTTATCACAAACATCGTTAAGGTTTGTAACCTTTTGACTTTACAATATTACAACTTGACTGAATTCCAAATGTTTTATATAAATTGAATTTAAATAAAAACAACATGTTGTTACAGACACTAACTACCACATCAATTTTACGTGAAGTCACATACATACATATGTAGATACCTATCATAAAAGATGTGTGCATACGATTATGACGCTTATTACACCAAACCTAAATATACTTGAAGAGCAAAACACCTTAATAAAACGACTCATTAGACATGTATTTAAAATATCATTAAATAGCTGTTTAAAGTAACACCTAACATACCAACACATTTGTTCACCATTCAATACCAAAGTTCGATCCAACGTGCAATATCAAAGTTTTGACCCCACTCCGTAAATAGAATTACGTAACTATGTATTACTAAGTAATCCTTGCTCTCATGATAAATACTGTGTTAGTAAATATTACAAGCTTAGCCCGGCCCAAAATTCATTCAAATCATGCCATCAAGTTCATCCGCGAACACGTGATCACCAAACCATATTCACAAGCCTTTGAGTTATACCCATCACTAAAATATAATGCCCTAAGTATTGGACAATGTCCCTTTTTAATAGAGTAAAATACATGAGACACCTTAAATTAAAAAAATATAAGCAATATGTAGTAGCATGTAATACAATTATACGAATTTGCATCAAATCGCTTTTTCGTCTCGACTCTACTGCGAGTCAAAACAATCGCCCATAATTTGACTGAATTTGACAGTGACGTTCGGCATATCAGCGCTGTCGTCGTCGCTTGTTTGAAATAGGCTGCGAACATCCATTACACGTAATTTATGACGGTAAAGAAAACGCATACGCAAGTCTTCATCATCCGACAATAATCCTTCTGTAAGAAAATAAATACCATTTTATAATTGAGAAAGCCACAAAAGTGTGAACTAACTACATTTCCGGCTATTACTAAGAATCATAAAATGTTACCTGCCCCTCACCTTCACGAACCAACCAACATAGTTGGACACCAACCATTACCAACGTTGGACGCCATCATCATAACATTACCAAACAATTGGATTACCAAGGGGAAATAAAATGAGCTACACACCCGACATTGCCAAATGAAACAAGAAAAGAAAACACATTTATTTAAATACTCCTTAAAATACATAACAATGCTTCTAAGTTATATTACGATCCTACCGTGATTGAGTTTCCTAGAACAGATGTGCTGGCAGCGATGGAATCATCCCTAAAGCTGCTAGCAGTTTTCTACCGACTGTACTGTAGACAATGCGAGAGAAACCTTTGGTATTGATAGCAGCCAATAGGCTAACCGATAACCGCTTAACGCGAGTCGTATGCTTGCTTGTTTGCAGTATTTTTAATGTAAAAAAACACATAGATCTCGAGTTCGGTTTACATAAAACGTGTAAACACACTCAAAGACCTTGATGTACCTAAGTATAACGTTTTTTACGGCCAAGCCTTAACGATCTACCTGTACTTCGTACCTTTTTGTTTGTGACATACAACAGGGCCGAAACAGGCGAACCCAGTAAGGAGTAGTTACAGTTGGATTATGAGAAAAAGGACCAGAATATTACGCTTGTCCTTTTATGTGGTTACTACTAAGTATTCAGATGACGATCGTTAGGAACGGTTTCCTCAAGATAATTTCCCTCATCGTAAAACTCGTAGCTCAATAAATCACTGTACTCAAAAGGTTCAAACCTGGAATATCTCCGTTTTTCAGGCGACTACTCAAAGCAAGAGCGAAATAAGAAATCAGAGCGCACAGACGATCAGCTGTTTATCAGAGGTCATATCTGCTGTCGCTGCATCCGACGCGCCCGCAAGTCGTTCAATCAGACGCGCAAGCGCCGTTTATTGCAAAATCGTACCACAATCTACCCATATATAATTTACAGGTATTGGCGAATGTGCATACTAACCACGGCAGGAGATCTATCTATACTATTAATGACACGCTGTCCCCCACTGGGCAGGCAGAGAGAGTAGAGCGACATTCCTCTCGGCGAACGTACTTACGAAATATATAAATACTTATATACAATAAGTACGTAATGAGTACAACGTATAACAATCATACATACATGCAATATACATTCATTATGTAGATATTACAAAATATTTGTATTTAAAAACCAAAATTATACACACATCTAAGGGAAAATCTTATCTTGGACAATCATATACTAGATCTGGCGGTTATATATACATATATACTTAGAATACTTAATTATATTTAATATATACTTTTAGTTAATGAAACCCAGACCGTTAATGGTAAACAACTCCGGCACAGCTTTCAAGACTATATGGGAGTACATACCTTTATTTACCGCTTCGCGAATTAGGGTCATACCGAGCAGATGGGGGTCACCCACCCCATCACCAGGTATCCAGAGCCCGCCCAGTATGTCCTCTATGTTCAGCATAGGCATCAGCTCCTGGCATCTCTTCGGGTTGATCAGTTCGCATGGGATTCCCCACGATCTGATAAAGAAAGCGGCCTTCTTAAATGATGGGAAATGCTTCACCTACCCAATACGCATACATAGTTAGCCAGTGTAGGTAAATATGTATACAAATTTATCGCATACCTACGAATTCATTACAGTGGTAGATTTTCTACCCAGCTAATAATCTATCCCTGTTCCGAATTTTATGAAATTCAGTTCATCTGTTGTGACGTGTTGTGTACAAACAACAAAATATTTAGCTTTAGAAAAGTATGTATACATATTTACGAAAAGCTTTGGACATCAAAATGGATAAAATAAAAATAACAAGCACACTTTAGTTAATCACTCAAAACTAACTTATAAAACTTTCCGTGTACACTTCTGCCTTGTAATCTTTGGAAATTAGGGTGATGTGTGAGAAAAAAATTTTTCATCAGACTACAATATACAAGATAATAAAATACAAAGATATTCAAACACTTATAAATAACGGACATACATATATATAAGTCTCTATCATCATCTACCATCATCATTACAATGACGCCGAGTCCCTCACGGGTAAGCAAAGAGATTGGAGCGCCAATTATCTAGGGCCAAATTGAGCAAAGCTATTACTAACGGAACTAGACCATTATATACATAGACATTTATATGCATAACATCAAAGGGACATCTTGAAATTAAGTGCAAATACTCGTGTCCATTATACAAATATCTGCCACAGAGGGAAACGAACCCATGACTTCAAGTATCACAGCCAGGACCTCAGACTGCTAGACCAGACGGCATAGAATTTCCATCACTACCAGAAAAAATACATTCATATAGGCAGAGAGTATAGAGCGCCAGTTCTCTCTAGACTTACATACCCCTTTCGCTTCGTGCAGAAATCATTTAAATCGCAATATTCAGATGGCCTCTCATCAAAACAAAATTTATGCTAAACATCATGACCATATCTGTATCATTCATAATGGTCTGGCAAGTAGGAATTTGCTGATGCTATTTCGCTCTGAGAATTATAGCCTAAGATTATTAGTATAGTCTGGTTTAAATTTCGTAAAATTGTTGACACAAGCAAATAAGTGGAATTAATTCGCATATTCAGACAGATGGAAACATGAACTAATATATGATTTACAATAAATCGCAACTGCTGCACTGCAGAAAATATCACATTACTTCAAATTAAATATAAAGATTAGATTTTACTAATACATTGATGGCTCTAGAGTCTAACAATTAACACTGGCTGTGAAGCTTGAGCGATGAACACTGAATATTTGTACCATAGTCATTGTTTCCTATGTATCTAAGTATATAACTATATATACATATAATCTGCCTTGTTACCGAAGAAGATGCTTTGCTCAGTTTGGGTGCGAGTTGATTGTGGAAAATCATTTTGGCTGACTATTTTATAAATCAAGTCAATATCAATCAGATATTTTACTCAACTTGGGTGAAGCACCAAGATAGAATATATATATACAAGCTGTGCCTAGCAGTTTCACCCGCGTGATAAATGATTTGTGTGATAGTATTTTTTTTAATAAAACATATTTGTGTTTATCGAGCCAATAATGCATCTATGTCCCAATTTTGTTCAGCAGTTTTTGCATAAAAAAGAAGCAAATATCCTCACAAACTTTCACATTTCTATTACTAGTGGGATAGTCTACCTCTTTAGATTAGATGTTCTATTGTGGCATGATTTGCTCAGTTTGGTTTCAGGTATGGACTAATAAATATATTGCCCATCACCTCATTGCAAATACTTGTATACAAATATAAAATAACTATGGCTAAGGGAACTGCAGAGCACATTTGCCTATTTGCCTTGTACAGAAAATATATATAATATATCTCACAATTATATCTCCAAAGATTACAATGCATTTTTAAAACTATTTACAGATATATGTGCACACATACATATTATCGCACCTAATCTCACAGGGGTAGGCCAAGTACATATAAGCTACACAACTATATTTGACAATAGATACTATAAGCCTCAACTTTTAAATATAAATATATTGGAAAGACTTTATATGCATCTATTGTATTTAACTTCATAATATATACCTCAATACATGTAAGACTGTAACAATTGCAAAATAAAAAATAAATTAGGGATGGGTCATAAAATTTTAAACAAAGAGTTTTTATTTCTATTCATTCAACCTACATGGACTGACTCTTCATCCTCCTGTAGACAGTCATCCGGTCCCGAGTTCTGGCTAGCAACAAAGATCCGCACTGTTTCCATCCAGTCTTCTTGCCTTCCGACTCCAAATTTTGTAAAAGAGCTATTGACGACTGGGCTAGGCGCACTTGCGCTAAGGTAGGCTTGAATGCCCCAACAAGCCCCGACGAATGCCAACGACTGCCAGCTCCGATTCTACGCATAAAGAAGATCTATATCTTAGAGGATTATTCATTTTTTCATAACAGGTAAAATAGTGTAAAATATTCTTACCTTTCACGCTCAATTAATATGGTTCTGTCGCCCCAGCCGCGTCTTGCAAGGTGGTACGCCACTGCCGCCCCCATCACTCCACCTCCACAGATGACGACCTTCGCTTTAGTAGGCAATGTAGACAGACAGCCATCCAACTTCTCTTCATTATCCAAGACTTCCAGTCGACTTGAAATATGCCTCGGTAAAACACTAACGCACTTGTAACCGGCACTTTTTCTCAACCCAGCCCCGAGCTGCCTAGCTAGCATTTTTAATTTAATGCTTTATGAATATATGTAGTAGTCTTTGAAATTAATAAACAAATTGGAAAAAAGCTTCATCGATCACTTATATTTCGTAAAATTTCTAAAAATAACAACAATCTTATGACATTTTTGTTATGACATTTCTTTTTGACTTCGCACAACTTAATAATTTTTTTACTTAGTCTTTTGCATGTTGTGGATACAGGTTCTTTTAGTAAATACATGTTAAATTATTGCTATGCTGAGTTATCTTTATAAATGTTGACAAAGATAATTAATGTATTTATTTGTTTGAATAAAATATATCTCTTCACAACACAACACCACACAACACGATAACTGATTCACAAAAGGATCACAAAATAAAAGTATTGCACAAAACTACACAAAAAATTCACACTAAACACCGCTAATGTTACAATGTTCGACTCTGCGCTTTTAAATAAGCTGAACACTCCCAAATTATTATCCACAAATCACTGTCACTATTATTTAATTTATAGTCTTTTCATAGATTTTCTAAGTGTCCGACCAAAATCATGAATCTATGTTTGAGTTCCTTTCGAGAGGTCCACGTCTGCTCGCTAGCCGAGCTCAGGCAATACAGATAAATCTTTCTGACGTCCGAGCCCACGTACCAGAACTACGCGCATGCGTCAGTTGAAAAAAGTTCGGGAGATGCCCTAGCCTCGCTAAAGACCTACCAATAACTCAGGGTATCGTTATTGATTAACCCGGGCGCTACCTCCCACACGATCACACAGATACAGGGTGGAAACCCAGCTTGTAGATAGAATACGCACGTGTGTGAATCGATACATAATTAACATTTCCTAGAAGAACCTGCGGCAGTGTAGCCAGTAAAGTAAATTTTCCCGAATAATCCAGTATTTTAGAGTACAAATACTCATCGAAATATTGCTTAATGTAGATAACCATTTTATTGTTAAGTATCTACACTTTTGAAAACCTAATAAGGAACAACAAAAATACTTTGATAAACTTAAATATATACTTACATATCATCACGCCGTCCCAAACGGGGTAGGCAGAGAGAATAGAACGCCAGTTCTCTCTAGACTTGCATACCTCTTTTGCTTCGTCGACATGATAAATGAAATTAAATGTATGTATTTTATTTAATGGGGAAATATGGACTTTAGATCGAGCTGGCAACACGGACCTCAGGCAAACTTTCCATTTATCCCGAAATGCAGACACATAAGCACACTGGCGCTTCGATCGGAGAATCGCCGTGTTAAGCCCTAGCAACACAGGTCTGAAAGCTGACTGTCTGTGTTAGTGTATGTAGCTCTCCACTATGTACGTTGTTGCCTGTGTGCGAAGCAAAGGCTACAGAAATAGCACGATGGAGCTGAAATCAATATCTGGGTGCCTAGATATAATGAGGTGGGAAGGGGTTGGGTGGGGAGTTCAAATCAAATCAAAGCATCCACGGATGTATATTTCCTGGACATGGATGGACATTTACATTTTAAGCGAAATATTTATGACTTGCATGAATAATAATAAGTGTAAACTAAACAGCCCTGGTGGCTGAGTGTTTGTAGTAGCCAACAACGCAACGATTCAAGCGTAAGTTCAAACCCTTGAAAGTCTGTCCTAGGATTTTTTCACAACTGTGAAGGAAAAAGTTTGAGGAGAAAATCAAAGACGTACGCTTGAAATCGACATCTGTCACTTTGGCACTTACTTTGATATATCTCCGGCGATAATAGGGTGTTTTTTTGCACCTCTGTCTTCCTCTTACCCTCCCTCGAACTCTCGTGAGACAGCGTGAAGTCATGATATATTGACGGCCGTCTGGTCTAGTGGTTGGATCTCCTGACTGCGAAACTTGAGGTCGCGGGTTCGAATCCCGCTGAGGGCCGATATTTGTGTGATAAACACGAGTAGTTGTACCTTAGTCTTGGATGTCCTATGTATTCCTCTTTAAGTAAAGAAAAGCACAAAATTCCGAGCGGAATTGGATAAAATTTGGCAAAAAACTAAAAAGAAAAAAAACTAATAGTGATAATAAACCTTACGCTTGGGAAACCGTCACTTATATACCAATATATCTTATCTTACTAATATTATAAGTGTGAAAGTTTGTAAGTTTGGATGTTTGCGGTTCTTTCACGGCCAAACGGCTGAACCGATTTGGCTGAAAGTTGAAATGGTGATAGCTTATACCTAGGAATAGGACATAGGCTACTTTATCCCGAAAATTCAAAGTTCCTACATGAATAAAATTTGCCTTAGTAGTAATTCAGATTTGCATCAAAATGATATCAAGACTCCTTAGTGCTTTTGATTTAAATTACATTTTATTTTGACACATGTTAGAAAACTCAATCCTGTCATTACAGAAATTCCAAATAATTCGATGTTCTAATATTATAAAGGCCTAAGTTTGTATGTTGCTCTTTGACGGCATAGCGGCTGAACCGATTCTAGCAGGAAACTATTGTAGCTACTTTTTCCTTTCCTTTCTGCATGCGGGCGAAGCCGCGGGCATAAGCTAGTATGTATATATATATGAATAAGTTCAGAGTACACAGAAGTAAGAATAAGCATGCGGTTTAACTGATTGGGCTAGGGGAGGTTTTTCTAAAAATATACATAGGCCTACAAATATAAATATACAAATATAAATAGACATAGGCCTAGGTGGGCACTTACACTTACACATATATTGTGGAAAGACGTGAACCATGGTAATCTTTTTTTTTTTTTTTTTATTCAATAAGAGTGGCAAACAAGCATACGGCCCACCTGATGGGAAACGGTTACCGCAGCCTATTTACGCTCACGATACCGAAGTATCACTTGCGCGTTGCCACTCTGTGTTCGGAGGGTTATACTGTGTTAGCAGCATAATGGCATAATGGGACTAATCCCTCTGCTGCCAAATAATATAACAATCCTCCCCCTCCCCAAGGAGCTCGTTACTGGAAAGCTTATTCACCTCGTACTTCTATAAGGTGGAGGTCCTGCCCCAGTCGGGCAGCTCCAAATTCGAACGGGAAACCTGTTATGCCCTACCTCTCTTAAAGCAGAGCAGTTGCCTTGTGAAGTTATAGGCTGTGTATATGTCCTTATGATACCATGCAAGATGCATGCAAATGACAACGTCATTAAACGGAGTAATAATTATACTCACTCCGAAACATAGTTTTAAAAAAACAACTAGTTAGAATCCACAGCTTCCATACAATTCCTTCGGTTCAGTAGTTAGGTATGTTCAATGAACTTCCCTTTGAGGTTTACTTTAGCCTCATATAAGTTAAAAATATACCTACATAAAATGTAAAAATAACGCGATAAAAAAATTACATACCGCAAGAACGTTCTGATTTATTTTATTGTGTTGGCTTTGCTCCTATGCGATTATTTGGCAAACTAGCGTCTTAAATTAAGAAATAATATAGATAACACAGTTTTATTTTAATATTATCATAAGAAGTGCCTCTTCTCATCAATTTATTTATAACGTATTGTCCCGCCCGGCTTCGCTCAGGTGAAAAAATTTTCTGAAACACGATCGCAGCGCCACCTATAGTGAATCTAAGCCATTCTCGAATCCACCTGAAGACACAGGCAATTTAATTACAATCGGTCCAGCCGTTTAGGAGGAGTTGTGTAGAGAGTGACACACGCACAGTAGAAATACCTATATATATAAAGATGAATATGATACTTTAAACATGATATGCATGAGAAATAAAATGCTCTTTTTCCCATAGGTAAATTAATTCTTCTCATGGACTATCGTCGGGCCCTCTTAATAACATAGACTTTTGCTGCCTTCAGTCGCATAGATATACCATTTTTTTTTATACCACTTGGGTGGCAATCAAGCATGCCGTCCGCCTGGTGGTAAGCGGTTACGCGGCCTATGGACGCTTGCAACACCAGGGGTATCACTCGCGCGTTGCCGACCCGGCAGGAATCTCTTCACACGCTTCTTGAAGAACTCCATTCCAAAATTATTATGGTAAATACTAATACCGGATTATAATACTTCTTCGTGTTTCCTGTAGTGTAGTGTAGCTTTCTGTAGTGTTTAGCCTTACCCTCACTAATCCACAGCAGAGATAAAACTTGTTTATGGACTTTGTAGACTGACTAGTAGATACGCACATATCATAGCGGCGAGTCCCTCACAACTTCAGACAGAGCAATATACTGTTTCCATGGCAACGGTATTAGGTTGACTCGGCAAATTGGCTCCGTTTTGATTTTATTTTACAACAATAAAGAATGTCTTTAGTCGAGATAGTTGAACACGATGAAGTTATTTATACAATACTTGACAAACCGCCGCCGGAACCGCCTAAAACACCCAGGTAATATTTTGTATTTGACTCTATTTTTCATAGCATTGAGATTCCTTAATACATGATGTACTCTGGTCATCACGCCGAGCCCTAACGGGGTACGCAGAGAGAGCAGAGCGCCAGTTCTCTCTAGCTAGACATACATACCTTTTTGCCTGTGTTGCTTTCATTAGTATCGTTATTCATGCTCGCCAGTAGAACTTTCTGGAACAAAATTTGATCTAATTCCGTTCAGTAGCCTTTATCAAAAGTAGCCTTTGCGTGGAAGTGTAGTAATATATAATAATAATATATATGTAAAAAATACATACATACATACCATCACGCCAAGTCCCTAACGGGTAAGGCTAAAGGGTAGGCAGAGAGTATAGAGCGCCAGTTCTCTCTAGACTTACATACCTCTTTCGCTTCGTCCACATTCATCAGTCTCTGTAAAAAATGCAGCTATAATATTGGTAAGTTAATTGTACAACAGTTTTTTATTAATATCCTCACGCCTTCCCACAAGGGTCCCCGAAGGGGTAGGCAGAGGTGTAGATAAATACCCACACACCCACTTTCCGCCAGAGGTATATTAGGTGCCAACGTGACAGATGGCGAGTCAAGTTTTTTAATATAAATCGTTATTAACGTAAAACATCTAAACCGACGAGCATGTATGCAGAGACTCATGAATGTGGACGAAGCGAAAGAGGTATGTAAGTCTAGAGAGAACTGGCGCTCTATAATCTCTACCTACCCCGTTAGGGACTTGGCGTGATGATATGTATGTATGTATTTATTATAATATAGGTTTATTGGGTATATACATATGCATTTATTGATTTGAACGACACAAAGTTAGTTAACCTAACTCCAGGTACCAATCTAAGCTAGAAAAGGAGCTGAAAGAAGCAGTAAGGCCACAACGTCACAAAACTTTTGGTTACGCCGAGACGCCGATGAAACCACCCGAGCAGTTCTTAAAAAAGGGAGAAGGGGTCGGCCAGCCAGTTAAGAAGTCTGACCACAAATGTTTCGTCACCGGCAACTTACCACCCGTGCCAAAGAGACCGCCTCCTGGCAAGAAACCCGAGAAGCCTAAAGTCAATTTCCGCGTCTTAAATATTAAGAAGGCCATCAAGGTTAAAGGGAAACCTGTTGAACCAAGGCAAGTAGATTTTCAAGCATTATGTATATCTGCACGCCTTAGTACATAGTACCCACACACCCACTTTTCGCCGGAGATATATTTTAGGTGCCAACGTGACAGATGGCGAACAACAAACACGTCTTATATGTACATAATGTACGTCTTTGAATTTCTTCTCAAACGTAGGCAAGTTCCCACTCGATGTTTGCCTTCATCGTAAAGCTCGTTGTGTGGCTGATAACTGTACTTAAGTTCGAAAAACTCATTGGTACCGTCGGGATTCGAACTTGCGATATCTTTGTTGCAACCGAAACGGAGGTTTTGTTCCCAGAAGCCGTAAGGACATTATCTCTTTGTTAGCTTTTCCGATCGCTTGTCCATACGATTCGTGCTCGGTGCCTATCAAGACGCAATGCCCGCACGATTCCCTGTGCATGTGTGCATAGCGCTGTTGCAAGCACAGGCAACTCAGACTGCTAGATTTATCGGGGAGGTACATACGTACATTACAAACTCACACTAGCAAAGATATATATGTGCTCGCGTACCTAAGCCCTTAGTGTAAGACGGTATATCTATTATTTAATCCATACAAATAAATAAATTTGGAGTGTAACATTAAAATAACCGCTTTTTACTAAATGCATACACTACATACATACACGCAGATGTTTACACGGTACATATATACAATTATAAAGTTTGTCTGTCTGTCTTTTTGTTCCGGCTAATCTCTGACAAAGCTGGACCGATTTTGACGTAACTTATACTGGCAGATAGCTGATGTAAAAAGAAATTACTTAGGCTACTTTTATTTAAGAAACTAAACAATAACTTTATGTCAAATTAAACGCGGACGAAGTCGCAGGCACAGCTAGTTATATCTATATCTCCTGCAAAAGCAGGGTGTAGTTACTACGCCACTGCGTACCCCATTGGAGACCAGTGGGAAGGGGTGATGATATATATTTATTGATGTACAATTCTCTCGACAGACTGGTAGATACTAGAGACGGTCACATCAAAAAGATCAAAGGTTCCGGTGAAGTACCTGAGTATTGCCTGAGACCAGACTTCGGCCAGATGCCAGCGTACTTGGTCAAACGGAACAGAAAGATCCACAGACAGCTGGAGAAGATCAGATTAGCTGAGGAGAACAGGGAGAGTCTGTGCCAATTAATCAGTGAAGAGGAACGACAAAAATTGTTGGAGGTGAGTGACAATCTTAAATATTTCATTTATCTTCACTCCGTCCCACGAAGATCCCGAAGGAGAAGGCATAAGTGTGTAGCACCCGCACATCCTGCTGGGCACCGTCCATAGGCGGCGGTAACCACTTACCATCAGGCGGGCCGGGTGCCTTGTTTGCCAACCAGAGGTATAAAAAGTACTTTTCACCGGAGATATATTATAGGTGTCACCGTGGCTCCTAAGCACGACATGCATATGTGATAGAATTTCCTTTCGAACGCACGTTTCGTCTCGATGTTTTTCTTCACCGCAAAGCTCGTAGTGTAACTAATCACTGTACTTAAGTTCAGAAAAACTCATTGGCACAGTTGGATTCGAACTTGCAATCTTTGTGTTGCAACTGAAACAGAGATTTTGTTCTTAGAAGTCGTAAAGACATTATCTCTTTGTTAGCTTTTCCGATCGCTTGTCCATACGATTCGTGCACGGTGCCTATCAAGGTGCAAGGCCCGCCAGATTTTCTGTGCATGTGTGCATAACGTTGTTGCAAGGCAACTCAGACTGCTAGATTTACCGGGGAGGTACATTACAAACTCACACTAACAACGCTATATATGTGCTCGCGTACCTAAGCCCCAGAATCCAGGGAGTCCTGAAATAATTCCTAGCTCAGTGCGCATGCTTGAAAGTATTGATCAGATCCCACCTAACCTAACCTAACGCGTCATGTCTGCTGAATCTTTGTCTATGCCATAAATACTCTCCGAAATTACACTTGTTGCCCGCCAGATTCTTACCATTGTTAAGGAAAAACGGGCGTGCTCCCCAATAGGGTGTTCTGTAAACAGTAATTTCCCGAAGAATCCGGATA
The DNA here is from genome assembly GCA_945859725.1 of Drepana falcataria. Lineage (NCBI taxonomy): Eukaryota > Metazoa > Arthropoda > Insecta > Lepidoptera > Drepanidae > Drepana > Drepana falcataria. Next base: position 10,897,236 of record OX243921.1, read on the forward strand.
TTTTTTACCGTTTCGTTAAGCCGTGATAGCGGATAGGAGAACAAAGAGATTTTCTTTGTGTTGATTTGGGCTAAAATTGGGCAGTTTGGGTGCGTAGAATAAATACCATAGCAGTTAGTATTTGCTTTTATGACAAATGAATATCTACTTTTGTCCGTATTTTTCTTTTATAAATAAAGCGCTTTTTTCAACTCTTTCAGTTTCAAGGCCTTACGGTTTGAGATAAAATGAGGCTAGAACAGGATTACCTTTTATTATTTTATATTTATATAAAAGAAAATATAAAGATTTGTTCTTTAAGTTCTTTTAAGGTTCTTTAGGTGGTAGACTCTCACGTGCAAGGACTGATTAACACCACTTATTTATTTATCCACATGTTCGTGAGTTTCACAAAATCGAGACTGGCACGAACGATTTTGATTCAATTTTTGTGCATGGATCTCTGGATAGTTTAGATTCACGATTGGACCCTATAGGTGGCGTAGGGATGGTTTGCGATTTTTATGATTTCACTCAAATAAAGTATATTATATTTTTATAATCATTTTTATAATAACTTTTCACAGCATTGAGCACAAACCATATCATCGCTCATTTAAATATAGGACTATAACTTAGTCCTATATTTAAGTTTTTTAGTAGTAATATAAAAAATTGCAAGGTTTTCCCCCATCCCACGTTGCGTGGCGTGTCATGGACTTGGTTGATAGTGTTTTCCATCTGTAAACAATTTATGACTGCGCGTTAATTCATCATACTAACCAACCTGAACCAGGTCACTTGGCATTAGCCCGTACCTGATGGAAGAAACTGACCTCGGGTAATATGTTTATATTGCCCGGGTTTATTTTTTACCCCTTTTCAAGAAACTGACCTCGGGTTTGACTTTTATTTATAGTACCCGAGGTTTTTTTACAACAAAGGTCCCCTTCGATGGTAAGCGGTTACCATACTCACCCGAAGTAGCCGACTTTATAATGAGTGGAGTTGTTGTGTTAGTAGCTGGCAGGTCGAATAGTACCCTATCTAACAGCTTATAAATTAAGAATAATAATTTCAGGATCTTAAACACAACTGGCAAATAATGCAGAAGGCATTCCTTCAGCTACCGATGCTGACCGATACCATACCCAAGATACTAAGAAAAACGAAAATGGAATTGGAGCTGAAACAACTGGAAAAAGACATCGCTTTAGTGGAGAGCAACCCTTATATTTATATTTATCCATGAATTTATATTAAAATATAATTTAAATTTAGAACTATTTTTATCAGGACGTTTTTGTTAACATATAACGAAAAATTTCCATTTCCGTATAATTAAGGTCCTCGTGCAAATTTACTGCAATTACGTGTGTGCTCATAAACATATTATACTCAATAATTATACTTGGCATGCAATTATTAAAATGATGTTATTGAAATAGTAAATCAAACTGGGTATGGAGAAAAACGTTTTTTTTTTATTTAAAAATCAAATTCTTCCAGATAGTGTGTTTATCCACGCCTTCTCACTTAGGTGGCCCTGTTCTGCCGGAAATAGGTGGATGTCAACACGACAGGTGGCGCGCCTGTCGCCACGATCCCAACACGTCTTTGAATTTCATCACAAACGTATTCAGGTAGCGTCATGACATTTACTTCACCGTAAAGTTTGTGTCGAGGTTAATTACCCTATGTATGGAAAAAAATATTGGTGTCTACCACCAGGGTTTGAACCGGAACTATTGATTTTGGTGACGACTGCTTTAACCACTTGGTTGCCACGGCTCCATTTTTAAACGTAATATCTTTACGCCTTCTCACAAGGGTTCCCCAAGTGATAGACATTGGTGCAAAAACTCTCTTGGAGATATAATGAGGTGTTAAACATGTATATTTAACAAAGGAAGAATAGGTATATAAGAAAAGGTCTGTGTGTACTAATTGTATCTGTGTATCTACACTAATATTATAAAGAGGATTTTTTTTTATGTAAGTATGTTTGTATTGAATAGGCTCCGAAACTACATAAATACTTGATGTCCACCCGTGCGAAGCCGGGACGGACCGCAAGTATAAATAAATAATAATAATAATATTATACACACACACACATATTGTACACACACACATACAAACAAATAGGATGAAAAAAAGACAGAGAATAACATGTAATAGGCACAATAGGCGGCCTTATCGCAAAAGCGATCTCTTCCAGGCGCAAAAGCGATCTCTCCAAGTGAAGAGAGAAAAGAAATAGAGAAAAAAAGGTAGGTGTGATAGTTGGGCGGATGATATATACATATTTGCTATAATATACATATACTAAGCAATCTAAATAAATAAATACGAAACATATACCTATTTTATACACATACAATAACATATACATAAATATACTTACATATGTATAAGTTATAAAGAAAAATAGTATTCGAATAAAAGTTTCTTGAAGGAGTTAAATTATATTAATAAAGAAGGAATAAAATTTGTCATGGTTATTTTAAAATCGTACAGATGCTTCAGTTTTGTTAGCACATAGGTTTAAAGTCCCCCTAATAAGTCCCCCTTCATTAGTCCATCGTTTAGAGTCGCGTGTTTAGGTCTCTAGGGTGAGGCCGGGGGTTGTGCGTATATTCATGAATTCAGTTTATTTGAAAGCACAATTTGAATTTCCTTTTGCTAGCATAGGGACCGTCTTCATTACAATCCTACAAAATAATTTTGGATTTCACTATATTCAACAAACGAAATAAATCTTAATATATATAAATTACACGTTGTTTGTCCGCGATGGACTCCTAAACTATTTAACCGATTTTAATCAGATTTGCACACCGTGTGCAGCTTGATCCAACTTAAAAGATAGGATAGCTTACATCTCAATTTATAGTCGCAATATTATCTTATTGCCAGTCGGAGTCGAGAATGATTTAGATTTCACAATTGGACCCGATAGGTGGCGCTGCGATTGTGTTACGGGCAATTTAACTTTTTCACCCAAGCGAAGCTGGGCGGGACAGCTAGTATTCATATATATTATGTGTTTATCTTCACGCCAAAGCCAAGGGGTAGTTACAGGTGTGTAGGTTTACCATGACAACTTTTCGCCGGCGATATTTTTAGGTGCCAACGTGACAGATGGCGAGTCCTTAGCCGTTACTCAGGCACGACTATCTATACGTCATTGAACTTCTCAAACGTACGCAGGAACGTTCCCTCTCGAAGTTTTCCTCGAAAAGCTCGTGGTGTGACTAATCACTGTGTTTAAATTCAGCTAAGTCATTGGTAAGGTCGGGAGTCGAACTAGCAATCTTTGTGTTGCAGGTAACTCGGCCACGGCCCTTCTATATTCTTCTTATAAATATTCTAATTTTAGAATTTTATTACTCTGTGCAGCCAACGCCCAATATCTGACCCGCGTGCATGTGTGTAGGTGACCTAGCGTGTATTTGGGAACCCAGCTTGGTACATAAAGTTATGTACTCAGGTCGGCCATGATGGACTCACACAGGTTCAAAAGTATTGATTGAATGCAGCCTCCGCCCCACCTTGCAGATGCGCCGTCTCTTTGTCCCCTTACTGTGTGCTAGGCTTCATACAATTTATACAGAGGAAGTCTTTGATCATTTGATTGTGAATAAATAAATAAATTATAAATTACAAGCAATTTTATAATTTAACAAACCTGCAAATGATCAGTTTTTTTTTTACTTTAACATCCATAGAGAGTACCAATACGATGCTAAAAGTATGCCACTTTACAAGATAACAAACTACAATTTAAAAACTTTCACATTATCAATTTGATTCTAAATGATGTCTTTGAACCGTTTCTGCAAGTTTTGGCAGGCTCTGGTGATGTATATCAATATTGTTAGACATGGTGTTAATCAAACGAATGGCTCTCGATAGGGGAGCGTATTTGAGTACACGCTCAGAAAATACTTCATAGATTTATAACATTACATTCACCCATGGAAAGCTATATTACGTACTCCACTTACTTACGTACTACTCCGAAATAACTGAGTAATGTTTTAATTAAAAAATATATTAATCTAAGCATATATCGGAGGCACAAGGACGGGATCGTCAAGAGTACTCGAAACCGGCGAGCGTGTATGAAGAGACTGATGAATGTGGACGAAGCGAAAGAGGTATGTAAGTTTAGAGAGAACTCTATACTCTCAAATTCAATGGTCGGCATATTTTTATGGTATGGTTTTTTTAAATAAAAAAAAGTATTCTTTATTTTAATCATATTTTGGATATTTATACTAATATACATATCATCACGCCTAGTCCCTAACGGGGTAGGCAGAGAGTATAGAGCGCCAGTTCTCTCTAGACTTACCTGTCTCTTTCGCTTCGTCCACATTCATCAGTCTCTTCATGCATGCTCGTCGGTTTCGACTGCTCTTGACGTTCCCATCCTTGAGCGTCGTATCTATTTTTTTTATACTTTCTGCAATTTATTTTTTACGACTAAGTGGCAAAAAATATTATATATATATCCTCACGCCGTCCCACAAGGGTCCCCGAAGGGGTAGGCAGAGGTGTATAGGTAATACCCATACACCCACTTTCCGCCAGAGGTATATTAGGTGCCAACGTGACAGATGGCGAGTCCATCGCCGTTACTCAAGCACGACTATACATACGCCTTTGAATTTCTTCTCAGACGTATGCAGGTTTCCTCTCGATGTTTTCCTTCACCGTAAAGCTCGTGGTGTGACTAATCACTGTACTTAAGTTCAGAAAAACTCATTGGTACAGTCGGGATTCGAACTTGCGACCTTTGAAATATTATTGTTATCAATAATACCTTGGGACAATTCCACACAAATTGCCATAGTCCCAATTTAAGCATATCTTGTGTTATGGCAACTAGACAACGATATATTTACTTATATAGATCGATATATACATAAATACACAAGATATCCAAGACTAAGGTACAAATACTCATGTTCATCACACAAATATCTGCCCTCAGCGGGAATCGAACCCGCGGCCTCAAGTTTCATACATTCGCCTCGCATGCGATCCACTAGGTATTGCTCGCACGTCGCCGACCCAACGTGTTCGGTCCCCGGCGCGTGCAGGAAATTAATAAACACGTCTGGTCTAGTGATCAAAGCTCCCGGCTGCGAAGCTTGAAGTTGCGGGTTCGATTCCACTTCTATCTCCCGCGAAAAGTTGGAGTGTGGGGTATCTACCCCTTCGGGAAGGAATATTTATAAAAATATAATAATACATAGTAAAATGTAAGCAAATTCACCACTTCACAGCTTCAGCAATAATTCATATCTTTTCTGGTGGTTTTTTTATATCTTGACGCCTTCCTTCAATGGGTCGGCCCCGAAGGCGTAGACAGAAGTGTGTAGTATCCATACACCAATTTTTCGCCGGAGACATATTTTAGGTGCAAACGTGACAGATGGCGAATCCATCGCCGTTACTCAACCACGGCTATACATAACTACGTCATTGAATTAATTCACTAACGTATGCAGGTTTCTCTCTATGTGTTCGTTCATCGTTAAGCTCGTGGTGTGTCTCAACCGTAATTAAATTCTACAAATCTCATTGGTTCAGTCATAATTTGAACATGCAATCTTAGCGTTGCAGGCGACAGCTAAAATTACTCGATCTGCTCCTGATAATCAAAATATGATAAATAATAAATAATTCATATTCATAAAATCACAGACAGCCGTCAAACTCCGTTCGCATAGTTACAGGGATCGTCTATTACTCCCACACACCACCCAACACCCACCACCTACACCCTACCACCCACCATCGCCAGCGACGCCATTTTGATATAGAAATCACAGCCCACGCTCGCAGCGGCGCCGGGACGCCGGCCCGTCAAATTATCTCTATATTACCCTTGAAATTAATAGAGTCGTAGTAACCGAGGGAGCTTTTTTGTCCCCCTGGCGAGACATGATTTCAAGTCTGATTTGAGCTGCGGCCATTACACTTTCATGTTTTCTGAACTCGAATTCAGTTATTTATGACACGAGTCTATATACACGATAAAATAGAGCAGTCTTCAGGGTGTTGTTGGGTGTTGTGAATGGATATCCGAGATGATAAAATGTAACAAATAGCTCCACATAGGATATACACATGTACATATCATCATGTCGAGTTCCTAAGTCCCTCCACATAGTAGATCACAAAATTACATTATTAAGGTGATAATATTCATTCCGAGAGAGGAATTTTAATTAGGGTATATTGGGGATCAATTCATGTGAAATGGCCCCAAGGTATTTACTTATTATTTTATTTATTTACTAGGTAGCAATGTACTCGAGTCCACTTGAACTAAGGTTCTTGACCGATCTGTTTTTATTCCTGAGCCCAAACAGGTTCAATTGGCATCCGAAACTAACGGATTTAAGGGCTGGTTCTCGTACAGCATGAAAATGTATGGTCAATTTTGTAAGGAGATTTAGAGAGGTAGGGCATAACGGGCTTCCCGTTTGAATTTTGAGCTGCCCGACTGGGGCAGGACCACCACCTTATAGAAGACCATAGCCTATTAACACATTTTCTTGTGATGTGTTCCTACGCGGGGAATAAGGTTTCCATTAATGAGCTCCTTGGGGAGGGGGGAGAATTGTCATATTGTGTTGGCAGCAGAGGGATTAATCCCTTTTGCTGCCAACATAGTATAATTCTCCGAATACAGAGTGACAACGCGCAAGTGATACTTCGGTATCGTGAGCGTAAATAGGCTACGGTAGCCGATTTCCATCAAATGAGCCGTATGTTTGTTTGCCACTCTTGTTGTATAATAAAAAAGGGATTTAACTTATGACAAAGGAGACCGTCTAGACCTAGAGTCTATTTCCCCTGTGTGTACCCGTACGTTACAGTGTTATAGTATACGAGGTGTCCGGCCAGTGCCAGTGGACATAAGTTTTTTTATATAAGAAAATATAGCCCATGTCACTCAGGGTGAATGTAGCTTTCCAACGGTGAAATAATTTTTCAAATCGATCTTATAGTTTCGGAGCCTATTCAATACAAACAAACAAACAATCAAATCTTTCCTCTTCATAATATTAAAAGGTATAGACTACTCAGACGCATAATAAGAGACAGTCTCACTCAAGACTAGACCATGAATGGCCGGCCCTTTTCTAGTAAATAAATATTATGTAATAAGATTGATGAATGTGGAAGAAGCGAAAGGTCTGTGTCAAGGTCTGTACGTGTGGCGGCAGAGTGAGAACAGCTCACTCTGCCCCATGAAGGAATTGCGGATCTGTATTCCAAGGGTAGTACTTATCGCCATCTACCTAAAGCATGTCCGCATTTCAATTATAAAGTATACTTATTCGCTTACTATGAACCTTAACATATGGAACTGCTTAATGATAAGCGGTTTCCGTCGCCTATGGACGCTTGCAACACTAGAGTTCCCTCGCGCGTTGCCAACCCAGGAATTTCACCTCCATCTTTATTCCGCTAACCATCAAGCGGGCCACATACCCACTTTCCGCCAGAGATATATAAGGTGCCAACGTGATAGATGGCGAGTCCAATGCCGTGGGAGCCTTGAAGAACTCTATGCTGTACTCTCTAGGGAAACCCTCTACGGGGAGCTCATTCCACAACCAGAGCTGTCGCGGAAGAAACCTCCTTTAAAACCGCGCAGTGTAAATCTGTTTGGTTCAAACCTCACGTCTTCCTACAAGGGAAGGCAGAGGTGTATAGGTAGTACCCATACACCCACTTTCCGCCAGAGATATGTTTAGGTGCCAACGTGACAGATGGCGAATCCATCGCCTTTACTCAAGCACGACTATACATACGCCTTTGAATTGTTTCTCAGACGTTTGCAGGTTTCCTCTCGATGTTTTCCTTGGTTCAAACAAAGGGTGTAAAATCTCAGATGGTGACAAACTATAGCTGCATCTATAGTCCTGAGCCAACGCCCAGTTATCTCACACAGTCACACTTACCAGGGAGTAATTGGTATATAACAAATTGTGCCTGTGTTAGCAGCCACCATCGCCTTGCACACAGGTGCAACGATTGAATTTACCCCCAGCCTCCCTTCTGGGGACTGAGAGCTTCGTTATAGACTAGTACATAAACCTTATTCCGACAACTTCGATTTATATTTAACTGCCTGCGACTTCGAACTGTATTACCACCGTATATGGGCATACGGTTACGAAAGTACATAGTGCATACCTATCTAGAAGTACGTATACATAAATATATATATATATATATATATATATATATATATATATATATATATATTTATTATATATATCTTAATATATATATTTCTTGTGTGCGTGTGTATGTGACTGAACTCCTCCTAAACGGCTGGACCGATTTTAATGAAATTTTCTGTGTGTGTTCAAGGGGATTTGGGAATGGTTTAGATTCACCATTGGACCCGATAGGTGGCGCCACTGGGTCCGTGGCTTTAATTTTTTCTCCCAAGCGAAGCTGGGCGGGACAACTAGTATATATATATTTATTCAAAGAAGAAATTCAAAGACGTATGTATAGTCTTGCTTGAGTTACGGCGATGGACTCGCCATCTGTCACGTTGGCACCTAAAATATACCTCCGACGATAAGTACTACTTACACACTTCTGCCTGGGAAGGCGTGAAGATTAAGTAAATATGTCCACACATCCACTTTTCGCTGGAAATATATTTAGGTGCCAATGTGACAGTTGGTGAGTCCCTTGACGTTTCTCAAACATACGCCTCATTTATAATATCTTTCCAGCATGAAGTGGGTGTGTTCCGGTACTACGCAGTAGGTAAAGTCAGAATTTGTTGTACAAACCTATAAATAAGATTAATAGAGGAAGACAGAGAGCGGATGTCTGGAAAAAGAGGCCGAGGAAGATCAGTTCGCAACTACCGAGAATAAATAGATAGAAACTCTAGCATGGGAACGTCAACGGTACTCGAAACCTGTGATCATGTAAGAAGAGACTGATGTATGTGAATGAAGCGAAAGAATAAGCAAGAGAGAACTGGCGCCCTATATGCCTACCATTATGGGACTCAGCATGATGATATTTTCGTATCTTTATTATAAAAATAACTCAAATGCGGCACGCGGTAACTAATGGTAAGCGGTTACCGCTTGCTTGGCTTAAGTATTCCAATATGTGTATAGTACAAATCTGTTCCGTTGTTAAAACCAAAATATCCCGTATCCTTTGTTCTGGAAGCTGCATGACCGACACAGCTACCAGTATGCAAGCAATGCAAAAGTTCCGCATCAGCCGCGCCCGGTGGTGTTTATGTGTGCGAGCTGTTCTGTATACACCTGGCATGTATTACTCACACATTTATATTGAACATAACATATACAGGTAACGCACACAGTCAATCACAGCATCTATTGATCCAATGCAGTCCTGCCACACCCATGTCCCGTTTTGCTGCATGCAGCCTTGTTACTTTGTCTTTGTTCCTGTAATGATGTTAGCTTTGATTATTCATTTAACAGTTGGACTCATGACAGTGTTTCTGATGCAGTTGCTTTCGCTTGCTTCTGTCCAGCGCAATCTCTTTGATTCTCTTCTTAGATCTGACTCATATAATTATCTTAATCTTGGTCTTCGTCTTATCTAGCCTTCGCTTTCTTCGAAGAAATTCTTAAAAGAAGATTCTTTTAGAATTCAAATAAAGAAGATATGGTGCTTTTTATGTCTTTGTCTTTCTCACTGGTAGACAACCCCGACTGGTAGACAACGCCCCTTTAGCGCTAGAGATATGTTTTGTTCCATCAATATATAGTGTTATTGTTATATTTATATATACATATCATCACGCCTAGTCCCTAACGGGGTACGCAGAGAGCACCAGTTCTCTCTAGCCTTACATACCTCTTTCGCTTCGACCGCATTCATCAGTCTTTTCATACATACAACAGCTTATACAACAGCAGGATATATGAATGATGGCTAAGAAGGTAAAAAAAAGAGTGCTCCCGTTACAAATACATGAGAATAATGTGTACAATGTAATCTTAGTCTGTCCGTACGTAACAAAGTGAACCAATGTAGAAAAACGGGTCTTAGCCTTTTCTTCTCTTGGTTTTTCTTAGAAATTGTTATTTAACATATCCTCACGCCTTCCCACAAGGGTCCCCGAAGGGGTAGGCAGAGGTGTATAGGTAGTACCCATTTTCCGCGAGAGATATATTTTAGGGGCCAACGTGACAGATGGCGAGTCCATCGCCGTTACTCAAGCACGACTATACATTGCCTTTTAATTGCTTCTCAGACGTATGCAGGTTTCCTCTCGATTTTTTCCTTCACCGTAAAGCTCGTGGAGTGACTAATCACTGTACTTAAGTTCAGAAAAACTAATTGGTACAGTCGGGATTCGAATCGATCTTGCGATCTTTGTGTCGTAGGCAACTACTCGAACCACTCGGCCACCACGCCTTTGTTATTTAATGTTCAAAAGATATGACGTTCCCTGTGTCCCTTTCGTCTCGACTTCCGTAATCTACGTCATCTCTACCGAATCGGAGTGCATCCCAACGAGCCACACATGTCTTTCACTACGCGGTTTCATAGGAGCTTACTTCCGTCAACATCCTGACTGTAGAATGATCTCCACGATGAGGTTTCCCCAAAGAGTACCTACAGCATGGGGCACTTCAAGAAGGATGTGATAAGATTCCTACAGTAGTGCCTTGATAGATGAAAATAATTCATTGGAATTCCTTCTAACAAGACATTGTTCAAAATACCCCATCTAAATGGCTTATGTGGCGTGTTAACACAGATTGCAGAGTAAGACAATAAAAAAAATTTTACTCTCTGCTACGCTATATCCATATCCGACGGTAACTTATGATCAGACAACACCAGAGTGGACTGATACTCCTAGAACTATAAATACTCGGGGATCATATAAAGGGTACCAGGGACAGGTCTCCTACCGACGCTTGTAGTAGAAATTTAGTTCGCCTCTTAGGAGAGTAGGCAGAGGTATATAGGAGTACCCACACACCGACTTTTACGCCAGGTTTTAGGTGCAAACGTGACAGATGGCGAGTCCATCGCCGTTCTCCTCAAGTACGACGAAACGACACGACGAACACGAATTTTTCATTTCATTATTCACAGTAAAGCTGGTGGTATTACTAATCACTGTACTTAAGTTCAGAAAAACTCATTGGTACTGTCGGGATTTGATCATGCGATCTTTGTGTCGCAGGCAACTATTCGAACCACTGGGCCACCACGGCTTTTTTCAATCTTAGTAAGGAAGAAAATGTCGTTGGACCATATCCTATGAAAGCAGCAGGTATTTGCCTAATATTTGAGCGAGTATCATGTGTGCTTATTAAAGTGTTCAGAACTGCTACACTAAGGCGACATTATACCTACATAGGACTCTCGCAGAGCCGACATGTATCTGCCGACCACGTTTTGCTGTAAAAGATCCAATTGGGGGTTTAAAAACAGTATTTCGACTGCTGCCTTTGTCCTGAGTAAACGACCGCCATCTGTAGGCTAAGGGCAAAAACTCAACAACTGATTGGTCTTGTGACGAGAACGGTTTCCAAAACTCCGCAAGGAATGGGTGTGATGGCAGAAGGGGGCATAAGTTGCTAAGTATGGAGTTTTATTTTTATTGTACAAAAATTATGTATTATTTATAAAATAATAATATATCCTCACGCCTTCCCACAAGGGTCCCCGAAGGGGTAGGCAGTGGTGTATAGGTAATACCCACACACCCACTTCCACTTTTTCTTAACTTAAGTACAGTGATTAGTCACACCACGAGCTTTACGGTGAAGGAAAACATCGAGAGAAGACCTGCATACGTCTGAGAAGAAATTCAAAGGCGTATGTATAGTCGTGCTTGAGTAACGGCGATGGACTCGCCATCTGTCACGTTGGCACCTAATATACCTCTGGCGGAAAGTAGGTGTGTATTATTTGTATTGAACAAAAAGTATGTATTAAGTCTGCTACAGGTATTACTTACTAGGATTGTCATCCCTAATTCATTGCTATGTAACCTTTACACACATACACATCATCACGCCGAGTCCCTAACAGGATAGGCAGGGAGAGTAGAGCACCAGTTCTCTCTAGACTTACAGACCTCTTTCGCTTCTCCCTTTATACATACTCGCCGGTTTCTAGGACTCTTAACGTTCCCGTCCTTGAGTGATAGATCGATTTGATCTAGGTAGTAGGAACATAGTCTTCCTCTGCCTCTTCTAGCAAACTCTCGCTCTTTATATCTGTTTCGCCAATCTTTATTCACTTATACATTCTATATGTCCGCAAACCTCCATTCAAGATTTTTTTTTTGTGTATTTTTCTGATGTTTTATATGTAATCATATCATATGTTAATCCAACTAATAATATAAATGATAATAATATATATGTATGCCAAATTTCATTCAATTTCATTCAATAGTTTCTAGAATATCTTCACGCTAAAGCGTGAACACAAGGGTTCCCGGTTTTCGTTTCCCGGTTTTCGGTTCCCGTTTTTTAGACTACAAGAGTGGCCATCAAGCATACGGCCCACCAGATGGCAAACGGTTACCATAGCCTATTTACGCTTACGATACCGAAGCATAATTTGCCCGTTGCCACTCTATGTTCGAAGAGTTATACTGTGTTCGCACCATAATGGAACTAATCCCTCTTCTGCCAACATAATATAACATTCCTCCCCTCCTCAAGGAGCTCATTATTAGAAACCTTAAGCATTCATCGCGTAGGAACACAACACAAAAAACTGTGTTATTTGGCTACGGAGTTAAATAAGGTGGAGGTCCTGCCCCAGTCCAGCTCCAGCTTCGAACGGGAAACTCTCTAAGGATTCGGGTAGGAGGAGGTGTGTAGTTAACACTTCGGGACCCTTGTGGGAAGGCGTAAGAATTTATACCACATAACCAAATGGTGACGTCACTAGGAGCGAAATGAAACACACAAATACGAAAACACATTTATTGGACATACTTCACAAACATATGGAAACGGTTCTACGCCTAATTGACTAGCTCTTTATTCTAGAGAGACTGGGCCTCGGTAGATAGGTATGTCACCACAAATTTTACTCAAACTTTATACATACAAAATGTTCTCCGCCTCGCTAACCCGGACCTAAACCTTGTTGACTGAACGCTGTCTCGAAATTATGTATATAGACATGATATATACAGGGTCCTTTAGAAAGAAGAACAGTTGACTTCTAGGCAATATATGCATGCAAACAAATAGCGCCAATGTTAACAAAATTACATCATTAAAGAGAGTGTGCTCACTTCAACAACCGTTTTTTTTAGAACTTTTTTTAATAAGATAAAAGATTGTTAGATTCTACACGTAGGTATAATCAGATTATCAGAGCATCGTTACAGAAGATTTTATGCCAAAATAAAATAAAACATTGTCAACTTAGAACTGACATACTTGAGCAACTGTCCCGTTTTCTAAGGCTACATATAGAGGATATCATAGATATGGAGACGTAAGTCTAACCCCAGTCATTAGGAGACCAGTATCCATCTTACCAGACCGGATCAGCAGGGTAGCTATAGCACGCGAAATATATTTCAAATTCGCACAAATCCCTTAATTGAAACAACACCTTAAATATACAACTACACATACCTGGAAGAAAACTTAAAAACTTTTCAATACTAATACTTACCTAAAACGGACTTAAATACCGTTTTCAGTAAACGCTTATTCAATTCAAACGTATAATTATGTTATATTGCACGCTATAGTCCATTAGTGTTAACAGTGATAGCGGATATTTACTTTACTGTCGACGTACTTGTATCCGAATGACTAGAGGGCCTATAGATAGAGATATATACGTCTATAAGCTGAGCTAGGGAAGCTGGGCTAGGATGTAAAGCAAATTATCAACATTAAAACATCAATTTTTTTTTACTTTTATACCACGGGTGGCAAACAAGCATGCGATCCGCCTGATGGTAAGTCAACTCTTAAACTTAAGACTTAAAAGATATGACTGCAGTGAGAAATAACCATAACAACCCATCCGTCCGAACATCATGTATTTAATTACGCACAAAATCCATACTTATCTTTCTCAAATTAATAATACGTTTATTACACTAACAGCCGGTTTCTGGTACAATTTTAGCACGATGAATTAGTCAACAGATTGTCACAATAACAATCTGTTAACAATCTGTCATCGCGCTTTGAGTTTCTAGAACGCAAATCATCGAAAAATTAACTAATCTACTGTTGACAGCCGAATACATTTTTAAAGTATGTCTATTTCCCTCTAGCTTATAGCTTCGTCTTTGTCTTGCAATGTCAAAGTATTCCCGCCGGGAGCTGAAGTTTCGTTAGTTGGACAAAAGTTTGATTTGTTGTTGTTTATCTTGTTTGTTTAGGTACTTCAGTTTTCGTGTGATAAACAAGTGTAAAGAATATAAATAAATAAAGTGTAAATGTTAAAATGCCGCCGCTGTCGCGTAAAAATTACACAGAACGCGATCTATCTACTTATATTTTATTCTAATACTTATATTATATAATTTATAGTAATTCAACATATCGGTAGGTTCCCGACAGGGCTGATGATGATGATTTGAAACTTGCCAATTTCTAATATTTTTCCTATTATTAAAAGATTATTTCGATTTCTGTAACTTTACACACTTATGTCTTAGGGTTTGTCTTAAGAGATTCATATTAAAAATCAAATAAAATTATATGAATAAAAAAAAGTGTGTGTCAGCTCCGACGCACGACTGGAGTTTACTCCTTACGAACGATTATAAAATAAATAGATTAGTTAATAAGGGTAAATGAATGTATTTCTTATATTACTTAGAGTATGCATGACACATCTATAGATTGATTTTTATTCATTGAGTAATTTTCTCAATTTTGAAATAAATATCAATTGATATAAATTTATATTTATATCAATTATAAATAAAATATACAATTTACGATAAAACCTCAGCAAGTTGACAGTTGTTGTAGGTTAATATCAGGTTAATACAATAATTGAAAGTAAATATTAACATTAATTACATTGCCATTCTGTTATTCTCGTTGCTATGGAGAGTACGAGAGCACCAAAAACGTAACGCTGTCATTCATCAGTAGATTTTACCTCTCATATTTTTCTCATACCGGGCGCCTTATATATGAAAATCGATTCTTAAGGAGTAAACTCCAAAATATAACCAATTCAAAACTAAAAATCAAAGGCAATGTTCTATTAAAATTTCAACGTAAGGAATTAGGAAACCAAATAGCATTATTGATACAAATTAAGTTTTATATTAATATTGCTATAAAAAACGATAAATAAAAATCGATTATTTTGTAACATCCCTATATCCTATTTAATCCGCTTAGAAATTAGAGTTAAAATCGGAATACTTGCGTTAACACGTCGATAATTCCTCGATAATCTACAATTAAAAATTGTATGTCAACAATCTGTTAACGAAGATTTCTCTTTGTTAACAGATTGCGTTCAGAAAGTCAAAATGGCTCCAATCGGCAATTGATTTGGGATTTGACATAACGTTGACAAACTGCCTACAGTTTGTCAGTTGAAGCTTCTAGCAACCCAAACTACGTCTAATCAGAGATTAACAATCTGTCACGTAATTTGATGGATAGAAATGCGTACGAGAAACCGGCTGTAAATAATCGAAATACGAGTCATATGTCATAACATAGGGGACAACAGGGGAGGTACCTTTAGGGTGTAAAGCACGCCCTAATTGTACGGGTAACACCGCCAGTGGACAACGGAGATCATAGAAGCGCGTTTCAAGAAACTTCATAAATACACCATGGCTTAAGCATGGTGTATTTATCTATTAATAACAAATAATGGAATAATAGAAAGTGACCTAAGGATCGATCGAAAAATTTGTTTGATAACGAACGAACTTTATATACTTTAGCTACTAGATTTTAGACTAAAATATTAAAGAGAACGATCTATTATCTAAGTACAAAATGCATGTATTTTTAGGTTACAACAAGACAAGGATACCGGATACCGACCCATTGGTTAGACAAAAGTGGAAGATAGTTGGAAGGGGCAAATGAGATTGGCACAATATGGAACACGTGGCATGTTGAGGCGAAAAGAAATTTAAGATATTTTATACCACTTGGGTGGCAAACAAGCATGCGGCCCGCCTGATGGTAAGCGGTTACGCTTGCTACACCAGGGGTATCGCGCGTTGCCGACCCTAAAATAAGACTTAATAGACAGGCTATAAAAATAGTATCATTTAGCTCAAATATAGATCTGTATAAATAATACACCGTACACGATTTAAATAATTAATTTGGATTATAAATGTTTTAGTGTTTAAATCAGTATTCTAATTATTTGGACACCTACAAACATAATGATAATAAATAATTATTAAACTAATAAATGATAAAATCTTACGATCATATAATAAATATTAATATACATTAAGATAAATAAAGACTGCAATTTTAATGCTTAATAATTAACTATAGCCTTATTATTACAAAAATATTTAGTATAATTTTATACGGCTTACACGTACCTAATCTTAATATATATATTTCTTGTGTGCGTGTGTATGTGACTGAACTCCTCCTAAACGGCTGGACCGATTTTAATGAAATTTTCTGTGTGTCTTCAGATGGATTTGAGAATGGTTTAGATTCACAATTGGACCCGATAGGTGGCGCTGTGATCGTGTTTTAGGGCATTTACTTTTTTCACCCAAGCGAAGCTGGGCGGGACCACTAGTATCTTTATATATATAATCTTCTGTGGGTGTGTATGTCACTGAACTCCTCTCAAACGACTGGACCGATTTTGATGAAATTTTTTGTGTGTGTTCAAGGGGATCTGGGAATGGTTTAGATTCACAATTGGATCCGATAGGTGGCGCCACCATCTTTTTTTTCCACCCGAGCGAAGCTGGGCGGGACCACTAGTAGTAATATAGAGAGAGCCACCATGAAAGAGTATAAGTAATATTATACATACACAGATATAAATGGCATCACGCCGAGTCCTCTCTAGACTTCACAAACAAGACAAACTTTAAATTATTACATACACCAATACTTCTATGTAAACATATTAATATATCAATGGGAAAGATCAGGAAGTCAAAGATATTTTAAGTAACATAGCAAAAAAAACTTTAGTATTATTAAAATTTCTAAGACAGCTGTCAATGTGACATATCATCGTATTCTACATTTGACTCATTAGACTACGAAAAAGGAGCAACAGTCCGCCGACGGTAAGCGGTTACCGTAGTTTGTATCATAATATCAGGCAGTGAGGGCCAGTAGGTACTTATAATGTTACTGCCAGGAAAGGGCCTCCTCTATATAACGTATCTTTATTACTAGTGGATAGTATCATAACTTTAATTATCCTCACGCCTTCCCATTAGGGTCCCCGAAGGGGTAGGCAGAGGTTTATAGGTAATATTACAGCGCCCTTAATACGAAATATGGTTTGACCAAAGCGTAAGAAATTACAGTTTTCACTTCCTACAATGCCCAGTCCCATTAAGCCTACTTCAATTACCACTCCCTTAAAGCCTACTTCGTACGCTTACCGCTTTCATTAAGCCAACGAAACCACTCGAATTAAACAAGCTTGTTCTTGTTCCAAGCTTCCAGCTGACCACGTCCATTACGTTCAGTTACCAAAAATCCACTCCCATAAAGTAATTTTTTCAAAAATACCACTCCATAAAGCCTATTTTCCATAAAGACAACTCCCGTAAAGCCTACTTCCCGCAATCACCATTCACATTAAACCTGCTATATATAATTATCACTTCCATTACGTTCACTTACCAAAAATCCGCTCCCATGATGTAGTTTCTCCAACAACGAATACTCGCATCAAACGTACTTCCCAAAAAACCCAATCTTAAGTCAACTGCCTTTGAATACCACTCTCACTAAATAGTCCCCCGTAACCACAGAAAATCTGTCTCGTCGAGACAAGTTCCCAACAGAATTTAGGTACTTTCCTAAAAGTCTAATCGCGTAAAATCTATTCACAAGTAGTCCACGACTCAACGAGAGTGGTCTTCCCAAAAGAACTATTCTCTATAAATGCACATCCCAAAAAGACCACTCTTTTTAAGTTCTCTTGCCTAAAATGTAAATTTCCGTCTACTTTACCACACCAAATTTACCACATCTAATAATTGATAACGACGTGATGGCTGGCAAATTGAGATAATGTCCACAACTAGTGTTAACATTTAGAGATTGAGACGGAAATGTAAGCCAGATGTACACGACTATATTTTGTATTAAGGGCGTATTTTTATATGTACTTTCGTAGGTATATATAGTATGTAAACATAATGTGACTGTAATAATTATTTATATGGAGGTATTGCAAAAACTCTAATCTAAGCGGAATTACTTAAATTAACTAATAATTATGTTTAATTTAAGTACTGATTACAAAATAATTAACAAAATAGAACGTTATTTGGCAGAATACAACCATAGTAGTAAAATTAGACTCCAATTTAAAAATATATATTAATAAATATCTATTATCTACAAAATAAAGTTATTCGACCGAAGTAGATTAAACAATATTTGGGTACCTAATACAACCTGAAATGTGAGAAAACATTTCATGTAGTACATTAAATTACACACTACAATCATTATAGGCTACCATGGAATGCATTGATATATAAAAGCTTTTCGCTTTTAATCTAATCTACAACCTACTCAAAAGACAACATTTACGGTGTACTTGAGCATAAGTGAAACTACACAATAGTAATTATGGGGAACCCTACTAAATGAGATCACTAAGAACATATTTATATCTATCTATATAAATAATAATAATAAATTACGTATTTATTTCTCTAATGTTAAAGTAACGAACAAACTTCTTATATTTAATACAGGCGGATATACGACTACAAAGTTTATAACAGTGAGGAATTTAATATCAAGTATAATGTATAGTAGACAATTATACATGAAAATGCAAATTCTTAATGCTATTCCTTATTTCTAGCACTAATTATGGCAGTGTGTTTTCAGTAACCTTGACCAAATCAGCCAATTCTGAAAGACAATTTTTTATTTAATACGTACCCTATTATTGCTGTAGATCGGACCCTAATGAAATGAAACCCATGAAATGTATGGATATCGATAACAATTATATATTTTTTTTATTATAAATTATGTTTAAATCGTTCTTTTTGCCTTGGAACTATGTATGTATTGGATGTACAATTTACAATTACGGTAAAATATACTCAGCGCACATAGACGCCCAAATCAGAATAGTATCCTATACAAGTCCTTTCACCTTATAAAACAACCTATATTTCCAACGTATTATTGTTTGGATTAAGTTTATTAGTAAGTAACTTGAGATTTTACTTGTATAATTTAGTAGAACTTACATTTTGGCTGATTTCTTGTTTATCTTCTGGTATAAAGAGCTCTTGGTATGGCTCGCGGGGCCTTTGGCTAGACCCGACGGCCCTTTAGCGAGGGAGAAGAGCCTGCCACGAGGTTCGGGTCCTTCAGGTTTGACGGACTGACCGGTGCGTAGCTCTGGGTCTGGCCCAGACCAGGGTACGTAGTCCTCCCTTTGAGGGGTATAAATTATTCCATTGAACGTCCGATGAAACTACTATCTATCCAACGAGTATGTAAATTATTGTGATCTCGTTCATTATTCGACGGGATAAATGCATAAAGTTTAATAATGGGACCAACTTAAGATACATTTATATCACTATATAATATCCATAATAAATTTTTCTTTCAATTAATGTCTTTGTTGTATTGAAATATCAATTAATAAGTATTTGTTTATTAAATTAAGTCCACCATTCTAACGTTATTAATTTTATTTGTAATATCGATAAAAATATCGATTACGCTACATGTCTATTTCAAAAGTATCAATTACTGACAAATACTGACAGATAAGTAAATGTTAATTTACTCTGTCGAATTAGCATGACGTCATAATTATAACTTTAAGGATACGTACAGTAACAAACTGTCTTTGGGGCCGTGACGCAGCGAAGGGTCGGGTCCGCGCGTTGGTGTAGAATATTTGGACTTGTACTTGCTGTCAGAGCTGCTAGTCGACTTCAAAATGGGCCTGCAATTTTGGTGTTGCTATCACAATGCAACGAAGTTTGGAAAAACAGGGCTGTCCGAAGAAAGACTAATTACTATGTGCATGAAACATTTATAAAAGTCTGCTACAACATTGACGACTAAGACTCTAACAGCACGGATAAATCTGGCTTATAATACGGCCCATTCGTTCGAAAGTGGTTACGTAAACGTAAACACGATTGGATAAGATAAGATAAATCTACAATACAACCATGCAGTTATCTTAATTTCAGATGCAAAAAATCAAAGGGGGTTAATGTTCTACTGAAATCATGTGAGAGCTAAACAAAACAAAATATGCGTATGATAAATGACATCTAGTATTATACATGCCTGAATTTTTATCGTCTTATTAAGGGATATACATATGAGGCTGTATATTCAGTTACGAAGGGACGATAGGAACGTCATTATATTTGATTATAAAGTAAAGTATGCTACTATATATAACATTCGAACACTCACTAAGCTTAGTGAAACCAATTATATCTTACACGATATTATAAATAGATGCCGAAAATATCAATGATAAAATCTTTAAGGAATACACACACAAACATAATTTAATAATAAATATATAAACAAGATATTAAATAGTATATTTAACGGAACAAAGGTTTCAGATATGCAGATAAATAAATACAAGAATATATTATGAGTATTACAATGCTAAGCAATTCGACTAAAGCCTTTACCAATGTACATAACAATAACATCGCCATGCTTCAAGGAAAACACAATATATATGTCTATATACAATATGTTTCAAATAACACAACTATTGTACAACATAGGAAATTATATAATATATTATTTTAATGAAATGAAAGTAATTAGTTTTCAGGCTTCACCAATATAAACGTAGCGAGGTTGCAGGGGTGTATACTAGGTCTCATTTGTTTCATAGAAAAAAAAGCCATTAGACAGTCGGTTAATTGAGGCAGTCTAGGCTTATCAATATGTCATTACCGAATATAAAGTTGTTTGGTTTAATGTGATTATCTCAGGACCTAGGTTCGAATTCAAAACATATTTTGATTACGGATTTATCCATCTATCTATTAAAGCTATTAAACTTGACGTTGTGGCCAACAGGAGCGGACTATCAACGAAACTTGTTGCGATAACGGGAAACTGTTTTCCTTCAGAGCTTCCTTTGCGTGCGCTACGAAAAGGTTAAAGTTACACAACAGTCTTGTATTACGGAACTGTTCCTCTTTAAAAGTTCCAAAAACTTTGTCTATCTCATAAGGTTGGCTCATTATAACCTGTTTAATGATAACCAAATTTTGAAAGATAAACTTTCCATGATCAATGAGACCCAGCACTGTCATGCAAGCGGAACCTACTTCAGTTGCTCGGTCCAAGTCTTCAGGCGGCGCGTTGCTGGGGCGACGGGCGGCGGACTCGGGGCTCGCCCCTCCACGTCGCACACACTAACGCAACGGATGAATGAGGCGCCGCATTATGAACTCTACTGCTGTGATCATTTAGCCCATTTTGGCTTCGCTAATCTGAACTTTTAGGTTAAATATTGCTTGAACATAGCAGTAAAGTCGATGATTTTTATTTTAGTTTTATTAACATCGTTACCAAGGGGGAAAGATGTTATGTTATAATAGTTTCTAATGATTTTATTTATGGTAATGTGTGGTTGTTGATGCGTTTATATTGATATCACAATGAGAGCAATATAATAAGTCTTAAGAGGAACGGAAGTGAACTTTGCAAAACTCACAAATATCAATATCAACGCATTAGTGTGAGAAGCTAAAAAGCAATTGGATCAAAAGATTGAAGTTGATTAAATCATTCGGTATGGGTAAAATGATTAATTCATTAGAGTGGTTTTGCGAGTGGCCACATATCTGTCAAAGAGATGAGACTGAACGATGGTTACAAAGCCATACGTATTTGAGTGTGAAGTGTTATAACAAAATAATATGCCTTAATTGCTACAATTGAATCCCTATCCGTGGCAGTACCTATATGTAACGAGATAATCAAATTATTTTACTGTCAATGGCTGTGGTAATATGATTCTTCATTCTCAATCGAAAAGTCACCCTTGTGTAAATTTTATCCATGCTACTTACCCTCTCATCTGCTCTACGATTGATGGCCTTAACTCCTTCACTTCTGCTACTTTCACCAATTTCGGCATCTCCTCTTCTAGCAGCATTGCGTTCAGGATCTGTTCTGCTCTCTCTTCATGATAATCTACGCTATCTAACGCTATCGATATCACTCGTTCAGCTACTGAGCTGTATTGTTTTTGGAGCTTTTGTTTTACTGCGGAAAAAATACTGCCTGAAGATTTTTGCCAAAGATAACAACGGCTCGTCCCGGCTTCGCACGGGTGGGCATTTATTTTTAAAACATTTTGGCACACAATTTATTATTATCTTGCAATTAAAATAGTCTATATTAATCAGTGATAATGTAGCATTCAAATTGTGAAAGAATTTTTAAAATCGGTCCAGTACTTTTTGAGCCAATTCCTTACAAACATACTTACATAGAAAATCTTTCGTCTATATAATATTAGTATAGAAATAGAACATTTTAACGGATTATAAAATGTTCCTTAATATATTCTGCTCACATGCATTTTTTTCCTCGAGTGTTTTCATTATAGTAACTACTTTCTTCGGCTGCTGCGGGGTCTCCTTTTCTTTCTTCACGATAGTTTCTTTCTTACTGAACCCCATGGTGATGAGTTCCTCACTCGCTTTCTGGACATTGTTATCCTTGTTCGCTAGGACATCCAGGATGAGGGTCTCTTCCGCTTTGGGGAATATGCTTTTTAGGTACCTGATAGAATTAAATATTCGCATCATAAAGCGAAATTGGAGATTTGCTAACCGGAACTAAAGGATATGGACTGGTTTGCTAGAAACAAGTGGAACCTTAGTTAGCCAATACCCCACATGTACGCGCCCCTTATGTAAGATATTATCTGGTGTGGATCAATTGCACTCAAATTCATTATTTGACGTTAATCAGACATTACTCTAACGCTTAAGTGTGGAAATTGTATACATCGCCCCTCCCCCCCTCCTTAACAACCTCCCCTCCGGCTCGGAACATTTACATAAATAAATTAATGGACGCTAAGGGGATACAAATGAGGATAGCAAGTTAGATTTGTTTGCTAAGATAGCGTGGTAAGACTTAGATAAAGTTAATAAGATACTAACTTGAGTTTCATCTTCGGTGACTGATGTCTGGGCTGTCCGTCGACAGACCTCGCTCCATAGTAGCTGGAAGCTCCGGAAGCCGGCCGGAGGAGAGACGGTGAGCCTAATTTCATGAACACTTTTGAATTCGACCAAATTTTGTATGTTATCCACATTTTTGTCCAAAATATTTGCTCAGATAATTTTGCTTCTGTACTTAAATCCGAATTCTGACAGTCGGTAATGGAACGTTCGTGAGATGGCATACAAGCGAATTGGCCGCAAATAATATATACAGACGGCGATTAGATGGCGTTAAATTAAAGAACGCTCTCAGTATGATTGTGTATTTATCCAGTGGGTGTTGAGATAAAAGAAGAAAGTTTTGGGAATATATAATATTTCAGCACTCTCACTGGAGGCGAGTGAGTTGGTAATAGAACTAAGTCATACTATTTTTCTTAAGTTTCAAGCTTCCGCCATTATAATAATAATAAGGATATATTATTGCAGAAATGGGAAAATGTGGACCATTTTACGAACGGAATACTACGGTTTGAATTCATACATACATACATACATATCATCACGCACTCCCTCCTACTCCCTGCCTACCCCGTTAGGGACGGTGTAGGCAGGGAGTATAGAGAGGCAGTTCTCTCTAGACTTACATACCTCTTTCGCTTCGTCTACTTTCATCAGTCTCTTCATGCATGCTCATCGGTTTCGAGTACTCTTTTCTTCCGTCTGTTTGTTTTGTTTTGTTTTGTAGTTGGAACGTGGTTTTCCTCTGCCCCTTCTTGCACACACTTTCGCTTTGCATATCTGTTTCGTCAATCTTCCTTCACTCATCCTTTCTATATGTCCAAATATGTTTTCAATCCTTACTTCAAATTCAAGTCAATTCTCACAATACTGTAGGGAGGTTTAAATACCACCACGTTCCCAGATCAAATTGATCGAACACTCAAAGATGAGAACCGTAAGAGTACTCGAAACCAGCGCTCCAATCTGCCTACCCCGCGAACGACTTAATGCGAAGGCGTGATGATATTAACGAATATATGAAATAGCGAAGTAAAAGTCTAGCAAACTATAAGCAGTGTCCAAAAGAATCAGAATAACTGTTGCAAAATTTGTTTAACGGCCATTTTTGATCGTTATCTTATCAATGGCATTGAATTTTAGATAAATATTGATTGAATCCTGACATTTGTAACTGATAATGATACTAATATTATAAATGCGAAAGTTTGTGAGTATGGGTGTTTGTTGCTCAACCACGCCAGAACGTCTGAACGGAATTGAATGAAATTAGGCATAGAGATAGATTATTAGCTTGATTAACACATGGCATAACAAAAAAAGCCGTGGTGGCCGAGTGGTTCGAGCAGTTGCCTGCGACGCAAAAGTCGCAAGTTCGAATCCCGACTGTACCAATGAGTTTTTCTGAACTTAAGTACAGTGATTAGTCACACCACGAGCTTTACGGTGACGGAAAACATCGAGAGGAAACCGGCATACGTCTGAGAAGAAATTCAAAGGCGTATGTATAGTCGTGCTTGAGTAACGGCGATGGACTCGCCATCTGTCACGTTGGCACCTAATATACCTCTGGCGGAAAGTGGGTGTGTGGGTATTATCTATATACCTCTGCCCCCCCTTCGGGGACCCTTGTGGGAAGGCGTGAGGATATATTATTTTATATTATATTATATATTAAAACGTGGGATATGCTTGGTTACGAAAATAAATCTAAATAAAATTATACTAATGAGATTTGTACGCGGGTGAAACCGCGTGGCACATCTAGTATGTGACTAAATATGTAGTATAAACAAAGAAGCTATATCCCCAAAAAAATATAATGTTCCAATTATACATTTAAAATATGGATAGCTGAAATAATGTGGTCTTAAAACTATAAAACCTAATATATATATCTCTGATCGGGAGGGGAGGGTGTGGGTACTACCTATACATCTCAGCCTACCCCTTCGGGGACACTTGTGGAAAGGCGTGAAGATATATCATATTTATATTAAATAATTCATTTTAATAAATAAAAAATGTATAACTGCATTATATTAATAAATTATAAAAGTAATAAAAAATTATATTTATATGATATATTTCTTATTAATATACAATATTAGGTCGCATCTTAATTATTTAATAAAATTATAATTTTTATAAAATAATAATAATAATTTTATAAAAAGTATAATTTTATTTAATAATTCAGATGCGACCTAATATATAATTAAATAATACTTATTAAAATACAATAACAGGTATCATCTTATACTAATAATGAATAATTAATTAAATGTAACATAGTGCTAAAAATATGTAACTTTATATCAATAACTAAGGTCTCATCATATCACGGGTCCCAACGAGCATGTAGCCGTCGATCAGTCCTAACCCGCAGTGGCCCGACGGGACGAGCTTAAGTGTATGGTACCTCAAGCGTATCCCGTCGGCCCAAAATGGATAAGAATCTCTTCATCTCTCCGCATCTCCCTTCTTCTCTACTCACCACATCTATTCTTATCGCCTTTCTGGTATTTCATTCGAATCTTATTTTCTATCTCTTCTTGTCTTCTCATTACCACTATCTTCTCACTTTTTTTCTTCTCCTTCTCTTCTTCCGACACATCTTGTAGTGAAACGGAATAAAATTAATTGCACCAACGCGGAGTAACCCGTCAAATTGTATTAACCGCCATTTGTACACATGGGTCATTGACTGGATAAGCAGAGAGAGTAGAGCACCAGTTCTCTCTAGACACACTGACCTCTTTCGCTTCGTTCTCATTCATCAATCACATAGTAAAGTTTTAAATAGGCCCTCCTTACCGTAAGGGGTCATTGACAATGGTGTCAAATGGCTTGATCCTTGCGTAGACCCGTAGGCTCCCTTAGCAAGCTGGAGCGCGGAGTACACCCCGACAGCCCCTTTCTGCAGCCTCACAGCTGACGGAGACATGGTAAGAGGACCTGGCGTCGTGATCGGGTGCTTTTCTACTTGTAGAGCGCTGATCACAACCGCCTCGCGATTGTAGTACCTGTACGATAATACAACTATGCGCTAGCTTCTTGATCTTCAAAACAAAATATCGCGACTAAAGTTGTCTGAATGAGTCAAGTGTATTCGGTTCTGATAATATATATTTTTTGAAGAATCAATATGCCTCGGAAATTTTCCACTTACTTCTTCAGCAAGATCTTGATATGGGTCTCACTGACGGTCGGAAACATAGCACTTATTTTGGCTACTAGTGCGTCGGTGTCTGATGTAAGCGTGAGGGAGTCTTGGAACTTCTCGTTGAGGTGAGACACGCGGCCCGGGACCGGACTGCCTTTGGGCGTGAGGCATAACGCCCGGCCCAGTATCGGACTCTCATTCGGGGTGGTGTAGGCTCTTGGGTCCTGAGTAACAGAGCTCAATTTGTAACAACATGTTTCGGGACTGACCGTTCTATGTGGCAATAAGCAGCCGATGCTAGCAGCACCCAGGGTCGGACCGTGTCGTGATATTGCAATCATAATTCGAGAGTGAGAAAGGGACAGAATACACATCTGTCGCTTAAACAATCTTGAATAATGATTACAACCCAATAAATTTTGTGCTGGTGACTTCAAAGTACAACACTATATACGTAAGTAATATTATCCTACATTGTGGACGATTGAAGAACTTACCTAATAATTTAGAACTCCGTCGGGGAGGCGGCAGATTGGCCGTGTTATGACCCGCTAGAACTTTCATTATTCCAGTGTGAGACAGTTTACAATATGAGTACATATTCGAAACTTGACTTATTTCTTTGTTTGTCAATTTGGACAGAATGGGGTATGAACATTTAAAAGTTTAACCGGAATCTAGCACATTATAATGAAAAAAACGATTTGCTCGATGACTCTACATTTGATCGGTTAACAAAAGACGTCTCACACTGGAACAATGAATGCCGTGACGCGTTATAACACGGCCACCTGCGCGCGTGTCACTCCTATGCAAGTCAGTCACTCAGTAGTATGCAACAGAAGTCGGTGCAATATATAGTGGCTTCCAGACTGGACGAAGTCCGCATGCGCCATGACCGACGATACCTAGGTTCGCGAAATAATGATTGGTCTGGATGCCCTGTGTTGATCGGATACAAAGGATTCTGATTTTTTTATGGCATGAACATCATTGTTTATGAATGTTACTCGAACCTGATTTCCTTGTAGATGCGTATTGCAGCTTTTAATATACTACGTAATGGTATATTTCCTATGCAAGGCACCAAATCAATACCGTGCAACAGTTTCCACCCTGAGTCTAGATTTTTCTAGAGCGTCCTTATCCGCATGCGCAATTACAGGTCAAATCTGGGTTCAATTTTCAGATAACCCCGCGTTCATCGGAAACAGGATTCTCATTGATTGAAAAGGGGTGATCATTATCTATAAAATTTTACTTTTTAATCACTACATTTCTCCCGGAAGCCATCCTCTATACCCCTAGGCTTACTAAACCGAACTAACTTCTACCAAAGCAACTCTCGATATCGTATCCCCATATCTTGGAACCGAAATGGTCTCATACTGCCCGGTTTCAAAGGAGTTTTTTTTCTGCGAACGATCAGGCTATATATCAAGCAAACTTCCCGTTGAGACTTACTCCAGAGAATGCAGCATGGAGTTCTTGAAGAGAGGAGTCAAAATATCTTCTGAGAGTTGGCAAAGCGCGATTACCAACGGCGGTAAAATCTACATGAGAGTATGATTAAATGTGCCTCAGGGATCGGTCACAACAATACACCATGGAAATGTCGCGAAAGTCTGATAGCAAACCTACTAATATAAGGATATAAGAGCCAACGACCTCATACACCTCATATATAGTTAACCTTAAGTTAATTCATTATAAAAAGCCGTGGTGGACGAGCGGTTCGAGTAGTTGCCTGCCACACAGAGTATAAAATCCCGATTGTATCAATGAGTTTTTCTGAATTTAAGTAGGTACAGCGATTGGTTACAACACAAGGTTTACTGTGAAGGAAAGACTTAAGAGTACTTAGTAAAGAAATTTAAAGGCGTATGTGTGGTCGTGCTTGTATTGCGGTGATAGACTCGCCATCTGTCACGTCTGGCGGAAAGTGGTGGGGTGTTATTGTAATGAATCAATAAATAAATATCAGCATGTCAAGTCCCGAATGCCAGTTCTCCCTAGACTTGCAGACCTCCTTTGCTTTATACACACTCCTCAGATCCTTCACACTTGCGCCAGTGAACTCAACAAAACCTAACCTCGAGAGAGCCTGCTTTATAGATGGTGATATCTATAAAGCAGATATGCGTATACATTACACCAAGAAATTAAATAAATTTGCTCATCCAACCAGCGACCCTTAGCACGGCTGGGTCACAAGCAAGATTCCAGACGATAAACCCATGGATATCTTACTAATATTATAAATGTGAAAGTTTGTAAGGTTGGATGTCTGCGGTTCTTTCACGGCCAAACGGCGGAACCGATTTAGTTAAGAGTTGAAATGGTGATAGCTTATACCTAGGAATAGGACATAGGACTTTTTTTTTTTAAATCCTGAAAAATTTTAAGTTCTTATATTATAATGTATGATGCTCTTTCACGGCATAGCGGCTGAACCGATTCTAGCAGGAAAATTTCCAAAGCTACTTTTCGAACTCAAGCTAGTATAATGATATGTTAGTACTCTTTCTGTCGCCTTTGAGATGACTTAAAGTCAGTCTGTCTCAATAAAAAGATAATACTTAGTAATTGTAATAGTACTTATTTTCAATACAAAGTAGGTACCTAATGTGTTGTAATAAATCTAGAATCACCTCGAGTGGAGTACGCATGCGCTATGACCGGTAGATACCTAGGCATCTTCGTAAATCAATGATGAGGTAGTCAGACATGCCATGCTTTGAAATCACAGAACAAAGGCTAGTGCATTTTGTGAAGACCTAGGTATTTAAATATTTCTCATACTTTCAATATCGATATTTCGCCATAGCACTATTGCATTAAATAATTCAACAATTCATATTTTAATATGAATTTCTATTAAGCAAATGACTGATGAATGTGGATAAAGAGAGAATTGGCGTTCTACCCGCTCTGCCTACCTCGTAAGCCACTGGCGTGATGATATTAATGTATACATATATGATTTAGCAAAATGACAAGTTAATTGCTATCATTAATCGCCTTTCAACTAAAGAATTACGTACCCTTATTCTTGGTAGTCTATACGAATACTATAAAGAGGAAAGATTTTTTATGTAAGTAGGTATCAATTGGCTCAAAAAGTACTGGACTGACTTTAAAATTCTTTCACCATTTGAATGCTACATTATCACTGATTAATATAGGCTATTTTAATTGCAAGAAAAAAAAACATGCCAAAATGTTTAAAAAATTAAATTCCACTCCATTCCATTTCGGGACGGGGCGCTATCATATACATATCATAACCTTTCAATAGATCAATTAAATGCGAGTTGGAGACGCCAATTCAAACCCTTCACCATGTACAGAGCTGCACCAGTCATGGGCAGCCCTGAACATTCGTCGGACACACGTCGGGAGGGATTTCAAGGGTCTTACAGGGCGCAAATATTAAATTAGTTTTCAAACAGCTAAGGCTTAGTGACGTAAAAATATTCTTAAAATCGCAGCTCGAAGTGTATCCAGAATAAATCCTCTGAAATGTATATCCTCTTCTCTAAAGTTTGTATACGACTCCAATTTATATCTTAATGACGAAAATTTGCCAAAGAAAAACACATTTTCATATTGTAATTTTTTTCTCACATTACGATTAGTGAATATTTTGTGTATCATGCACACATATGGATTAAGTTATATGACAAATTTTAGCGCAATGTTTTTATTGTACCTATTATTGGTGTACTTTATTACCAAATAAAATAAAATATGTTGCAAACTGCTAAAATCTACTTTATTTCAAGGCCATAAAGCATACTTACAAGGTGCGGCTTGAGCCCCTTCGGGTGGAACATCTTGGGGCTGTGCTGGCTGAAGGCATGTTGAAGGCGTACTGGAGAAGGATATGGGTGCACGTGGTATGGGGAGCCATGAGTCGACTGGAGTCCCAAATGTACAGACATACAGACAATAGCGATACTGTGAACAATTCGTGTAGTTTGGCATAGCTAATTCGGTTTAAGGGGGTCGTGTCACATCTATATACCGTAATCTTAATATATATAAATTACGCGTCACGTTTTTTGTCCGCGATGGACTTCTAAACTACTTAATCGGTTTTAATCAAATTTGCACACCGTGTGCAGTTTGATCCAACTTGTAAGATAGGATAGCATCTCAATGTATAGTCGCAATATTATTTTATTGCAAATTATTTGTCTATTATTTGACAGATAATTATCTGTTAGCTCCAAATGATTCTAACAGATGGGGATATCTGTTGACTGTATTGGGTAAGGATGTATTTATTTATATAGTTATTTACAATGTAATATAACAGGAACCTTAGCCAAAGGAACGCGTGGCCGGGTCTGCTAGTATATATAATGTGTGACAGAGGAAGTTCAGTGGTTGTCACATGCACTAACATTCCCCGAAGTTCTGTCAGTTTTATAGGGTTTAGAACAGTGATTTCACAGACCAAGAGCAGTCAGGGAAACAACAGTCCAAAGACAGTACAGTCATACTAGACAGAAGATGATCGTCTCGCCATCTGTCCCAAAATATATCTTAAAAGGGGGATGTTACTACCCTCCAACTGGAGCACAAGAGATTTGGATTGGATTAGAATAGTGATTGGAATATTCTGATATCAGAACTTTCAAATGTTAAAATGTTTAAGTGAAGCTCTTCAGTAAGCATAGTCAACCCATTCTTTAAATAAATCAGCTATGCCTTAGGTGCTAGTCACACAGTGCCATTAGCAGAAAGCCAAGTGCCACATTGCCATAAACTCCTTGTGGTAACAGTAATAAAATTTAAATTAAGTACTTTTAGACCATTGTTGTAAACGCCCCATTGGAATCTGCTCTTCATTGTAACCGCTACATACAAAAAAGATTTATCTGGAATTAATATTAAAATTCTTCTTAATATTAAATTTCTTTGTACATGCAAATATTTACATGATTTACATTGTCATTCAATGATACCGTACAAGTATGTTACCGTAATAGTAAACATCTTTATATACATAATTCCTCTTTCTCTTTGGACTCATAAATCCTAGCTCAATTTCTATTATATACATCTCAATAAAAAACATAAAAAAAAAAGTTTGCTATCACTCTTTTAATAGCACATACAAAAGAAATAATAAAACTTAAATACAGTTTTTGTACTTCCTCAAGGTGATGTTAAATTGTGTAACAATTTTTGCCACCATTTCTTGTTCTGAGTGAGGTTGAAATATCATCATCAGCTGCCCGACTGGGGCAGGACCTCCACCTTATAGAAGTCCGTAGCCAAATAACACAATTTTTTGTGTTGTGTTTCTACGCAGTGAATAAGGTTTCCAGTAATGAGCTAAGAGAGGTGGGGCATAACGGGTTTCCCGTTCGAATTTGGAGCTGCCCGACTGGGGCAGGAACTCCACCTTATAGAAGTCCGTAGCCAAATAACACAATTTTTTGTGTTGTGTTCCTACGCGGTGAATAAGTTTCCAGTAATGAGCTCCTTGGAGAGGGGGGAGGATTGTTATATTGTGTTGGCAGCAGAGGGATTAGTCCCATTGTGCGGCCAACACAGTATAACTCTCCGAACACAGAGTGGCAACGCGCAAGTGATACTTCGGTATTGCAAGCGTAAATAGGCTGCGGTAACCATTTTCCATCAGGTGGGTCTGTTGCTTGTTTGCCACTCTAGTTGTATAAAAAAAAAATTGTGGAAGATAACCAATCAGTAATGGTTTATGCATTCTAATACTCCAGTGTTAAGACTCAAACACTTGGCTTACTGTTGACCCAGCTGCCCAAATATTCCCCCTGCTATTTATATATTTATTTATCAAAAATGGACACCAATTAAATTTAAAAAAAAGAAAGAAAATACACACAAAGACAATATACAATACACACAAGTAACAAAAGAATATATATTTTGATGCAGAGTTTATTAATAAAACTACAAGCATTACACTAAAAATATCAAGAGGAGACCTGCATCTGTGACAAGAAAAATAAAAAATAATTATAGTGGTCACATTGGCATGGCACTCATCTTCAGCGAAGAGAAGGTAATGCTACACTTCTGCCTAGCTTTTGGAGACCGCTGCAGGAAGGAGTGAATAGTCTCTCGGGCAAATATATTACACACATTTTAAATGAAATAATGTACATAATGTGATATTTAAATGTACATAGAATTGCATGTTCAGCCATATAATAACTATGGCACTTAATTATTCCATTGTTTATTAATTTTTTTGTACACAAGATAGAAAAAAACCTGTATACAAGATATAGTATAGATAAAAAAAAATTAAGACTCCCAGAAGAAAATATATTTTTTCTTTAATATTTTTTATTAAATAATACTTAATTTGGTGATAGAATATTCAAGTTGTAACGTTTTGGTAATATTTTGGGCTGACCATAACTGTATTTTTTTTCAAAAACCTGTGTATGGAGCTAGTAAGCTTCTGGTTCATCTTACTCTGTTTTAGATAGTGTTTGACACATTTTACCAGTCAGTTAACAGTCCTACGGGTCCTTATATTTAATGTTTGACTCATTTAAAAAGAAGAATTAGCTCGCCGACGAATGTATCATTAAAAATCAATAATATGTCCTTACCTGGGGATTTATGCAGTCCAGCGCAATATGATGGGCCGCATTTTGCAGAGACTTGTGTTTAGTTCTTAACTCTTCCATTTCCACAAAAGAACAGTAGTACAATACACACTCTTACTTTACATTACCTGAGCATATTACGATTTTATAACATAAGTGTAGACGATGTTTTCACATATTAATGACTAAATACTAGCCTTAAGTGATCCAACTAGTACTCACAGTTCTTTATATTTTTAAACCGAAAGCTTATTATTTTTGAGGTGTTTATATTTACCTTACAACAAAATTTGTGTGCATATACACTGCACGATATAAGGATTGTAGGGATGTGCGACTTGGATCGATATTTGAGTATCGACAAAACAGAGCGGTACATGAGGGAATATATCGTATAAAAATTGTTAATATTTTTAAAGAAAGGCAACATATGACATTAAACTTATGCAATCTGATAATTTTCAATGCAGAACACATTGAAGAACCTGGATCAATGCTAAAATGGAAATATGAAAACATTTTTGCTGAGTTTTCGGATTGATGAGTTTGAGGATTATATAGAGTATCCCTAGATTTTCTGCAGAAAAACAGACGATACTAAGTCCTGCATTAAGCTGAGTCGATGCTTAACATTGATATAATTTTACTTATAGCACCGAAGCCGGCGACGTTGATAACTTCGTTAGCTAGGTCCCGGGCAATAAATGTCATAAGGTGCAAAGGTTTTGCTTTTTTATTAATTGGCTGGATAGTCAAGACCGCATTGGTTGGTTTTATTTTATTAACGTGGAAATTGAGTCAAATACTAAAATTATATTTTATACCAGTAATTTTATATTTCGAGATAGAGATAAAGTACAGTAAAAGTCCTGTAACACTGCTTGTACTATCAATGGTTCAATATATTGCTATTTTGAAATGACTAAGAATTACTAGGACTTTATCCTGATAAATAAATAACTTATACTTGTATATAAAATTAATGTATATAAATTATTATGCGAAACCAGAGTGGGCATAAAACTCGGAAAAGTAGAAGAAAACACATTTGATGAATAACATATTGAAATAACACAATGGAACTACAAATTATCTGACAATGCAATAAATGTGAATATGAGCATGAATATAAAAAAAATAAATGAAAGGAAGGATATTGGATCAATTAGTAACAAGCCGTTGTAATCGATACAAATCTGTCTCATGAACATCCCTATGCGTGTAAAGCCTTCAGAGGCGATTATTTGACAAATTGGCATTGCGAAAAATCAATACGAAGCTAAAGCTGCGTTCATCGAATTAAGAAGGCACTTAATCTTTTGAAATCACCTAATGAGACATACTAAACATTTACAATGCAAATAATCATTTTCACGTTTATACTTATTCTTGCTTTTTCATCTAAGCCGTCATTAAACAAATTAAATAGGTACTTTAAATGCATTTATTATTAAACTATTTAGTTTCAGGGTCCCCAAAATGGAATTTATTTAAAATAAAAACGAGATTTAAGAACTAGTTCGAGTGAACTGAACCAAACTGAAAAAATGAAAAACAATAGGAACGACCTTTGAATTTCGAATTTACCGCCTTAACCTAAGAGGCATAAGTACGTGAATGTTTTTGTGAGATTTCATTATTCGATTATGGCGGACGGTGGTAGAATGGAGTATATGTTTATTTAGTAAGCATGCTCCTGAGTTGTTAGCCATATATGAAATTGTTTGAAGTCAATAGGTTCGCACTTGAAGAGTGTCAGTCGATGCGGGCGGATGTGAGATTATGGCAGAAAATAGGAGTTCGGACAACGTCGTCATGCCGGACATTACCGAAGCGTCCGATTCCGATCCGCTGTCGGCGGCGGCCGATGTCGATGCCGACCGAACTGACGGCGCTACAGTTTTGGCGAGAGGCATCAAGAGTTCTCGTTTGTCAAGCGATTCAAATGGGGTAGTAACTGTGCCGGTGTCTTTGCCAGTGGGAACTCTCATCACTGGCTCAACGTTCAACGTAATTACGTCAGACCAGCTGTCGCACTTTAAGCCTATGTTATGTGTGGATAATGGATTTATAACGGGCGGTCCGGTTAGTGAAGACCTAAAGGCGACCCATATAGTGATACAGAATCCATCGTCACCGCGGACCAGTAGTGAAGAAGGCAGCGGCGGGAGCAGCGTGCGCGCACCCGTCGGGCGGTCTTGGGCGGAGACTGCTAGCATGCCCATCCTGCCCGTACGTTGTAAGAACACGTCTGCAGAACTCCACAAGCAGAAATTCGGCTCTGGAGGACGTGGCCGGTGTATTAAGTACGGAATAGAGTGGTACACGCCGAGCGAGTTCGAGGCCCTTTGCGGACGCGCCTCTAGCAAAGACTGGAAGAGATCCATCAGGTTTGGAGGCCGAAGCATCCAGGCTCTTATTGATGAGGGGATCCTGACTCCGCATGCTACCAGTTGCACTTGTGGTGCCTGCTGTGACGATCAGTCTGGTGAGTGAATCACAATTTTAGTTTTGAGAATTTGTATTTGTAAAGTTTCTTTGGAGTAGTACCTTGGTGTAGTACCTGATTAATAGTACATGATGCGGACATGCCATGATCTTCAATCAGCGACATAAACAACATTGTATGTTTTATTATAAATATTAAGTAGTTATTTCATTTACAATATTAATTTACAATTGTCTTAAATTAAATTTTAGATATTTTTATATATCTATACTCCTCCCAAGGGTTTTTTTTTTTTGGTACAGCAAGAGTGGCTAACAAGCATACGGCCCACCTGATGGGAAACGGTTACCGTAGCCTATTTACGCTCAAGATACCGAAGTATCACTTGCGTGTTGCCACTCTGTGTTCGGAGAGTTACAGTGTGTTGGCAGCATAATGGGTTTAATCCCTCTGCTTCCAACACAATGTAACAATCCTCCCCCCTCCCCAAGGAGCTCATTTCTGGAAACCTTATTCACCGCGTAGGAACACAACACAAAAAATTTTGTTATTTGGCTACGGACTTCTATAAGTTCTTGAAAGGATAGGCAGAGGTACACTCTCTTTTTCTTTATACTTATAGTACTAAGATAATTTTACTTATTCTTATTTATTGCATTGTGAGACATAACAAATTATACAGTAGGTACATTACAACATATAACTTAAGAAAGTTGCAGATATATAATGTAATTCTATTGACTAATATTTAATAAGGGAACATGTTACAGCATTAAGATCAGTTGAACTAAACTATTAAGGTTTTTTGTGTACTAAAGTTAAGCTTATTATATAATTGTGTTGTGATTAGACACTCACACCAAATTCAATCATTTGTATCAGTAAATTGCTAAGTCTAAAGAGGATTGATGTCTCTGCCTACTCTGTGTGCGACTGTGTGTGTGTATGATCATGATGATGGTGCATGCGTGCGACTGATTGTGCATTATTGTATTTACTTCATTATATAAGTTATCAACAATCTAAGCTGCAATAATATTTGTTGCAAGCTACCATTGTGCATGACAATAATGATTATGCAAGATGACACAGGTATGTTACAAAACTGAATAATTAAGTAGATATTTTTCATAACAAGATACATTCTAAGGCTACTTATTACTGTAAATACAGGGAGATTTAATTATTTAACAAACATTTATAATAACTATATACCAATTTATCTATTTATATTTGTCCCTAATGGTCATACATAATTCTGCACTACTAGTCAGATTTATTTGTTAAATCTTAATTGCCTTGGATGGATAGAGATGAATATTATTATAATATTTATTATTTGCCATTATCTTATTGACCCTTGAGTATTTCTTGTTTGAGTTGTGATGATAGTTGTTTAATCAACTATCAATAACAATACACAACAGCTTATATTTCATTTAGTTATGTAGCAAATCTCTAGCCCAATGTGGACTACCAGCTACTGACTACCAGATCTTTACATGGGGCAATGGCCACCCTTTACCAAGGCATACTTTAGTTACATGAGCTAATCCAATTGCTAGACTTTCTTATACCTGGAAAGAATTGTTCCTTTCATACCATGTTAGTTCAGTATGGTTTGGGTGGTCACCCATACCATTACTGTCTACAAGTTACCAGCAGATCAATCAATGTGCATACTGGCAGCTTCTTCTTCAATCACATAAAGAATAAAGAGAACAAACAATATACACAGTATTGTCCGATTCTTGTATTGGAAGTAAGAGACATTCCAACTGTTTTGATGTGGGTACATGCTATGACGAGTGAGTTTCCCACCCAGAGTAAAGGTCAAAGGAATATTCATATGATGTGATTCCATACAAAATTGTAATACCTTGTTCCAGCAATGGGACCTGTGCGTCTATTCACCCCGTATAAAAGAAGACGGCGTGCTATTCTTGAAGAAGAGATGAAGAAACCGAAGGTCAAAAGAGAAGGTAGTAGCATTGGGGAAGCTGAAATGGATAACATCAATCAGACGAGCAACAATAGCCACTCAAAGGAGGCTTGGCAGACCATTGCTGATGGACTTGACAGCAACTCAGAATACCATTTGTTGTCCAGTACGGATACCAGCACAGATCCATCTGCAGGTAGGCTGCACAGATATGATTGACATTGGTAGCTTATAGCAGTATTTGGAAAAATTTTATGCTCAATTTTGTATGATTGATTAGCTGTGATGCTTAGAAATTAATGTTTGTAAGTCTAGAGAGAACTAGCACTCTAAACTCTCTGCCTACCCTACCAGGGACTCCAAATTATTCGTTTATACCCATGCAGAGCGAAATCAACTGTCATTGTGGCTCAATCTTAAATGTTCATTCAGTTGCAATGTAACTACATTTTAATCAACAAACACAGTAAGGCAGACACAATTTAAAATAGTTTTGGTGATCGAAATATATGTTGCAATGCGATATTTATGTTAATAAATGTTACATTCCTCTTATCACATCTATTTAAATGATTGGCATCAGTCAAGATTTATATACATTACTTATTAATATGATAATGACCTTTTGAAACTAAACATACAACTGCATATAAAATTAAACTAACTTGGTATGTTATTATATTGTTCTTTGTTATCAACTTTTGATCTATATCAACATCATAGCTTTAACGACCTATTTATTATTTATATTTATTACGAAGTTCGAATCAAACGTGTGTTACTTGCACATTGGTTGAATATTTTTCAACTAACATATATTATGTGCTAAGCCAATAACATGTCTGTTATTTTGCATATCTCGCAACCAATAATAACTGTGCAAACGTAAATAGGTCATTTGATCATAGTATTGGTCATATCCGCAACCATGTAGACAGACGGGCCTATATTTGTGATGCTAAATCCAAATAAACCAAAATAAAACAAACCAAAAAAATATAATAAAATAGTATAAAAAAACCAAATAAAACATCTTTTATTCAACGCAAGAGACACAGGAAACACTTATTGATTGTCACATACTAAATAAAATACTAAAGTTAAACGTTTACGTTACGAAGAAAAAAAATCCTTTTTTAACATTTGTTCCCTTTTACATGGGTTCCCTTTTGATTTAGTTAATTATGCGATATATTATAGACATGAATGCGATGTAATTATTTGTTATAGCGTTTTTATAATTGCTAGTGGAATGCTTTGCATTAATCTATCGTCATGTATTATCTAATGCGAAAGGATTTCCGTCTGTCTGTATCTGTTGAGGCATATACAGCTATGTATAACATAGTCTAGCGCTACTGCGCGATGCGTGGGTTCGATCCCCACATGGGTCTTCTCAAGACTTAGAACCCCGTTTTTATTTCTTTTAAAGTATACAACTATACACATCGATTATACAGACTTCTAACGCCAGCTTCTCGGTAACAGTGTTTGTTATATGTGGTTAAAATGAAAAATATTGTTGTATTTAATACGAGCTTTTGTGCGAGTGTTTCTTTATCTCTACTTTACAGTATGTGTGTGTATTTTAGCTTACAGCTTAAGCCACTTCTATGATTCAATGCAATATAAGCAATGACTGCGAATAAAAAAAATACGTTGCGATGTACCATGTTATTTAATACCTACCAAAATATTGATTTCAAAGTCATCAATTTGACCCAACTGAGTGGTGTATGCTATGTACATAATATGCTGCAAATATATTACATATAGTACGTGTGCTGACTGTACAATGCTGCAACCGCAGATATTGGACACGCTAATTCCTGCATCTATGACATTTTTACCAAAGTTTATAACTATGCTATACATCTTTCCGTCCAGTTTAGCTACGTCTGTAGGTTAACAGATTTTCAAATTGTCTTCTAAATTTCCTGCTTTGCTTGACGTCGATATGATAATTACGTTCTATTACTATGCAATGGTAATAGAGACACTTGTGTGCCAGACAGAATATATACATATCTTTAGGCAAAGGCCATGAGCAACTTACTTAGAAAGTCACATGTCTGGTATTATATTACATATTTAGTATTACATATTATATTCGGGAGGGTCAAGAGTACTCGAAACCAACGAGCATGTATGAGAGACCGACGAATATGGACGAAACGAAAGAGGTATATATGTCTAGAGAGAACTGGCGCTCTATACTCTTTGCCTACCCCGTTAGGGACTCGGCGTGATGATATGTATGTTTGTATTAAAGGTAGTAATAATACTCACTCCTAACCATGGTTTTAGTGTCAATGTTAAAGCTGTAATGTTTGCGTTATTATGCAAGGGGTTTTTGTCTCAAAATAAGCAATCCTGTTTTCAGGTCTGCCGGACATGAGCGGCGTGTTGAAGCGTCTAGATGATATAGGACAGTCCTTGATCCGTCTCTCTAATGAGTTGAAGCAGTGCGTGGAGGACGTGAGGCTGGTGAACGCGAAGTATTACGATAGGATGGAGCAGGAGCGGACGAGCGCGCTGCTAGCTGCCAGTGTGGAGGCACAAGTAGACGCCGAACAGGTGTCGCTCCACAATGTAGACGATAGCGAGAAGAAGGTAAACGTACTAGCGGTGCCCTTCGATTCCCACTATCATATTTTTTGTTTAAGTAATGAATAAATGATACATTCGACTCGACCACTTTTTATCGTTAATTGTTTTAGATACTCTTCACGTTTTAATTATTGAAGGTAATCTGAGTGACTATAAATAGTGACTAGTACATTTACTAGTACACGCAAAACACTGCATTAATCTATACATATTTATTTAAATACCCACACACTCATACACATGTATATATGTATGTATGTATATATATATACATACATCAGGTATATATATATATATATATATAATTTTCACGAAACCCAAGCCATTGCAACTAGCTTCTAGTATACATTCATGCAGAGATTAATATTAATTACTAGCCCCACCCAGCTTCGTTCGGGTGAAAAGAATTATCTTAAATACGATCGCAGCGCCACCTATCGTGTCCAATTGTGAATCTACACCATTCTCGAATCCGCCTGAAGATACACAGAAAATTTCATTTAAATCGGCCCAGCCGTTTACGATTTCATAAATAACATACAGACAAACATTAATTTTTAAATATATATAGACACTAGCCTGTGGCCGCGACTTCGTTCGCGTGCAGCGTGCAATAGTGACTTTGGGCAGCATTTTTTGGATAATGTTGGATGATGTTAAGTGAAGCTTACCACAATATATTAGTGAAAACCACATCTAAATCGGATAAGCCGTTTCTGAGATTAGCGTGCACAAACGCACAGACAAACAGACAAAAATTCTAACAATCAGTGTTTTGGGTGCTGTTTCCGTTGATTAAGGTCCGCATCATATTTTTTCTCACATATCTACCATGTACAGACAAAGACAAGGCATGTTGGTTCCAACACTCATGTACGGAAGTGAAAGTTGGGTATGGCAGAAGAACCATGAAAGCCGAATAAATGCAGTTGAGATGAGAGCGTTAAGAAGTATGATAGGAGTTAAACTGAGTGACAGGATAAGAAATAATGAGATAAGGAAACGTTGTGGTCTGAAAGAAGATGTGGTGACAGAAATTGAGAAAGGTATGCTGAGATGGTTTGGCCATGTCAGGAGAATTAATGAAGAACGATTGACGAAAAAAGTGTATAAGGCGAGTGTGAATGAAATTGTTGGAAGGAGTAGACTTAGACGGACGTTTCTAGAACAAATTAGGGATGTCTTGAAAAAAGGTCAGGTCAAGAGGAGCATGTATGAAGAGAATAATGAAAGTGGACGAAGCGAAAGAAGTATGTAAGGATCGTAGCAAGTGGATAGAAGTGGTCTCTGCCTACCCCTACGGGAAAGAGGCGTGATTATATGTATGTATGTATGTATGTACAGACAACGATCCGTTACAATTTTGCTATATTGTATAGATAGATTGCTAGTGATGATAAGTATACCCGTGGTGCTTACCTGGGGCGAATGTGAATGCCAATTTAACCAAATAAACAAAAACCAAAAAATATTGCTATTTAAATGCCTTCTCGAAGCGATACTTAATAGGAACTACTGTATTGCTTACTAAGATATGTTATTTGAATATCAAGACCTTTCGTTCTTCGAACCTTAATATTTGTGCTAGTTATAAGTAAACCTGTATTTCTAAATTTAATTGAATTGTATTGTTTTGAGAAATATGTCTTAATAAATGTCTTAAACCATAAACCAATTTAACAATAAAGGTGTTATTTTTTTATCATACCGTTTCTTTATAAAGCATAGACTTATTACATTGCAGTGCGCGAACTGCAACCGCGAAGCATCTGCGGAGTGTTCCCTTTGCCGGCGGACTCCTTACTGCTCGACTTACTGCCAGAAGAAGGACTGGGCCTCGCACCAGATCGAGTGCCTGCGCTCAGTCCCTACCATCCACGTAGACGCCCCTCAGCACCAGTCCATTATGCTAATAGTCGAGAGTCCACAGCAATAGAAATGTAAGTATGATATCATCAAGATGAGTTCCTCTCGAGGTGAGCAGAGGGAGTAGAGCACCAGCTCACTCTTACAGATTTACATTAATCTGTGATTTAATTATTCTCACCGTATCCAGTACCGTTGATTAGCATCTTCTAAGCAACTAGAATGTCAGATTCTTTGAATAATACAATTTTGTAGCGAGTGAAACCGCCGGGCACTGAATGCTATATACTTTGACACTCAAGCCCACTAGGAAACCAATAGGTTTACTCCCGTTAATTCACAATCAATTACTCAAAATACACGCAAAGTAAATACAAAAAAACAACAATTTTGTTTTGTAGAGGATTATATATATCAGATATTATATATGGGTTGACATACAAGCACGC
Source organism: Drepana falcataria (assembly GCA_945859725.1). Taxonomy (NCBI): domain Eukaryota; kingdom Metazoa; phylum Arthropoda; class Insecta; order Lepidoptera; family Drepanidae; genus Drepana; species Drepana falcataria. The sequence continues at coordinate 10,939,742 of OX243921.1, forward strand.
GGCACGCCTGATAGTGGTGGTGAGCGGTTACCGCCGCCTATGCCGCAGCACCAGGGGTCCTGCAGGAATCTTCACACCCTTGAAGAACTTCATGTGTTCTTTAGGTTCTATAGGTTTTACTAACACTTGTCGTGTTTTAAATATTTTATATGTATTTTGTGTTTTTTCGTGCTTTCAGAATTAATCGGCTGATCCAAGATGTGTGGACAAGTAACCAAATTGTTGATAATTATGAGATAAGAGTTAATAATAAGTATTGTATATATTTTTTATATTTGTATATATATATACATATAGGTTAATTCTATAGAGTTGATTACACTAGAAACTGCAGGTGAGCACTAGTATTCATTTAGAAATTAGATGTTAATAGATTATAGCATGATTGGACATTTTTAATTGAATTAAGACTATTTATTGACCACCAGTCTTCATGCGAATAGGCTTTGGCAAATGTCATAATATTAAAACCAAAATTAAAAATTATATTAGTATGTCCATGCAATTCAACAAGAGGGTTAGACAAGGGTAAGAATGCACCTTAGCCAGAGATATATGAAATGCTAACATGACAGATAGAGAGGCTGTTGCTGAAGGAATAAGACCTTATTTAAAAATTTCTGCGCTTAATTCAAGCCAATAACTAATAGATCCTGAGGTTATTTTGACAAACAGACTCTGAAGCCGATCCCCGTTTAGGGCTACGAGTCTTCAAATCTCATGCAAACTTTATGTATTAATTTGTTTTGTAAATATTGTTTATTTTTCGCGCCGTTCAAGGAAATCCCTTAAAAAGGTAGGCGGATGAGATGAAAGCTTTATCCTTAGATATGAGGTGACAGATGGTAGGTCTGGCGTCGTTATGGAGTTACGAATGTACACTGTACAAAACAAACAGTCTCCTTCGCTGTAGTTATATAAGTCTACTAGCTGTCCCGTCCAGCTTTGCTTGGGTGAAAAATAAAATTTCCTGACACACTATCGCAGCGCCACCTATGGGGTCCACTTATTGATCTAAACCATTGTCGAATCCACTCGAACATACAAAAAAAATAGAGATCGGTAAAGCCGTTTTGGAGCATAATGATTAACACACGGACGCAAGATACATATAAAATATATATACAGGATGCCTTGGGAAGTGGGACCATTGCTCGAATACAAAGGCACAAAAAAATTTGCAATAAACAAACGCATTCTATATAACCAAATTTTTTCCTTATTTTTACACAAAAAGTCTGCTATAACGTTAAAGTCACATATGCAGATTCTAAATACATAATTTTTTTATATTATTAATAGTTTAAAAAAAACATATTAAACTCCCTATAATAGTAATTTTATTATCTTTGGAGCTATTTGTTTTATTGCATCTTCATGAGGATACATTCACTACACCTGATACCTACAAGATACCTTCAGGGTCAGCATCGCGCGAGTGATACCCCTGGTGTTGCAAGCGTCCATATGCGGCGGTAACCGCTTACCATTAGGCGAACCGCATGCTTGTTTGTCAACCATGTGGTATAAAAAGAAGACATCTGTTCTATTTTATACAACTACCTGTATAAGTAATGTTTAGTTCATATTAATTTTTTTGGTTTGGACACATAGAAAGGATGAGTGAAGAAAGATTGACGAAACAGATATACAAAGCAAAAGTGTGTGCAAGAAGAGGCAGAGGAAGGCCACGTTCCAACTACCTGGATCAAATTGATCGGACTCTCAAGGACGGGAACGTTAAGAGTACTCGAAACCGACGAGCATATATGAAAAGACTGATGAATGTGGACGAAGCGAAAGAGGTATGTAAGTCTAGAGAGAACTGGCGCTCTATACTCTCTGCCTACCCCGCTAGGGACTTGGAGTGATGATATTTATGTATATTTATTTTTGGAGTTGTGGTTTGTGCTTGAAAGATAGCAAGTTCGAAATGCAGCTGCGATGTTTTTTTGACTACCATGATCCTAATACCATCCTCAATCATGCCACAACTTTTACGGTCAAGGTGCTTGTAAAACGGCGATTGACTCGCCATCTTTCTTGTGACACCTAAATATGTCTCCGGCGAAAAGACGGTGTTGTGACACCTCTGCCTACCTACTGAAGGAGTGAATGTATAGTATTATTATATATCAAATTTAGCAGAATAGATGGTGTTCCTTCCACGCACCACTTAGGAGGTTTTATGGTATAAAAAGCTTAATTCAATGATTAATAAGGAATTATATTAATTTATTATTTTAAAGATGTTGTAAATGGGGCCTGATAATTATATTATGTTGTTACCAATTACATTATGTGTCGATATACACTCTGTTACCAAATATAGTCCTTGTTTAGTTGTAAATAAGGGCGGTTTTTATTTTAATTGTAAAATTTGTGTACTATGTTAGTTTCAGTACTTATATGACAGGTGATTAGTCAAACACTGTTGACACTATGTGTTTAATTGTATTTTTTTATGTAAACTTAAGACAAAATGAGTTGTATGTGTCTAATTAATTGTTGTACTAGTATAAACCATCTTTATTATTATTCTCGCCTATAACATGCTGTTTGAGTATTTTTCACTTCCACACCGCGCCAATCTGTATTATTTACTGTACACATCATCGCCATTATTCTCATGCCCTTATACCATCCTGGTTGGGATCGGAGAATTGTTCGCGTCCATATGTCTCCATGAGACGTCAGTACTATCGTTTGTGGCAACATCACACTATCTGGGCATACCACAACCAACGCTAGCTGTATAATATCTGTGACACTTTGCTATTACCACTTGAATTTGTCCGGCCAAATCAAGCACATTTTCGTTTCAGTTCCATTCAAGAACATGTCATTTATATTTTGTTCCGTACATCTACTTACCATGATTTGTGTGTACTTAGTACTTATGTTTGCCTATGGATAGCATCTTGTGGGACGATTCTATGAAATATAGTTGTTGGTATATTTTCATTTTATCGATGGTAAAAAGTGCCATGACTGAAAATCTTCCGAGTTAAGAGAGATAATAGCTATAAATTCTATACTTATATATATATATTTTTTAGTTAGATATGCATGTATTATGTTGACGTCTAAACTAATATTATAAATGTGAAATTGGCATAACTCAAGTCACAACATAATGGCTGAACAAAATCTGATGAAATTTGTGTCAGAGATAAAGTAAAGTGTGGAACAGGCCTTGGGATGTTTTATTTCAGAATAAAACGTATCATACAACCGAGTATCCATTTATAATATTAGCATAGGTAAAACATAATTACGCGGATGACACCGCGGGATACCTATACTATGCTATGAGGAAGTTGTTCTCCTCATAGCATAATGAAAGGCATAGCATAAAGGAGTGTGAATTGGTAATTTTCTCTATTCTATCGCCCTTCGCTTAGCCTAGAGAGAAAAACATAATGCAATAAGTATTTGTATCAGCTAGTTAATATTTTTTCATATATATGTTAATATTTACGGTATATACTAGTCTCCATATTTCGCCCAAGTTACTTATTGTATACTCCCTTTAAAGTATGTAGAATGAACTGACGTATGTAACAAAGATGATACTAATTAAGTCCATAACTGCCAATGAAGCAATATCTAGCATAATCTTAGATAATTATTATGTAGCCAAGTAATTAATTATTGAATAAATATTAAGGCATGTATTGAACAGGGTGTAACATACCAATTCAGTATTTTTAAGAGGGTGCTTAGTATCAGCCGTGCGAAATGAAACGCTGCCACTATGCAATAAAATTAATTATATTCTAAACATCCCCTTAAAAAACTGGCTTGTTAAACCCTGTTAATACAATGGTTTACAACCGCAAAAGCCTCAGGTAAATTGTATTGTTATATTAAGGAATTATCGCACTTGTATCAAAAATCAATTAATATTTAGAAATTTTACCACTAAAACATGGTATTACAATATTATTAACTAACAATAACATTTCTCAATATCACTTAACGATATTTGCTAATCTCACGAATATTATTATCATTGGCCTTGGTGTTGCAGGCGTCCATTGGCGGCGGTAACCGTTTACCAATATGCGGGGTTACCTCAGTGGTCCATGCCACGGCCTTAATAGGTATAATTCACTATATACAACACACATAACTTCCTATTATTTAGGGGCTTTGATAGGAATGTAAACTGTAGCTTGTTTGTGAAGTGTTTGTGGCGCTTCCGTTAAAGGTCATAGCACATTGAGCTTCCTTTAAGGGTCATAGTATAAATGTTAACATATTAAATTCTGATTGATGTTCTTTGTTTTTAGCCTTAGGGGCGTCCATAAATTACGTGAGATGTTCAGGGGGGGGGGGGGGGGGGGTTCGAGTCAAATCTCATCTAATCTTACCTTGGAGAGAGGGGGGTCTCGGTCCATTTAATCCAGATTGAACATGCGTAAGATTTAATCTTATAATTAAACTCTCAGCAATATTGATTACTAGTCTTAACTAGTCGTAAAAAAAAGCACGAAGCAATTTTTATACAATAAAAATCCAACTCGTTTACGTAAGAAACCCACATTTAGAAAAATCTCAAGTGAGATTGGGGGATGGGGTTGAATAAAATCTCACGATATCTCACCAGGGGGAGGGAGGGACAGAAAATTAAAAAAGACATCTCACTTAATTTATGGACGCCCCCTTATGTAACATGGTTAGAATGTCAAAAACAGCTTTTATTCAGGATCGGACCGGTCTTGTCCTGAATAAACCGGTTTGATAATAATACCAAAGCTACAAAGCTTTTCTCTGGTTACTTGACATTATGGGTAATCAGTTAACAAATATTAAGAGATATCTTAGCCGTTCATTCGTACTGATACTTGTAACTAACATGTTATCACACTGGTGTGTCGATGAGTGGTTTCTTTATTAGTCACACCGGTTTAAAATATCGTCAGATATCTTTCAGATCAAATGTTTTTGTACTCGGCCACGAGTTATAGTGGTTCGAGTAGTTGCCTCCGACACAAAGATTGCAAGTTCGAATCCCGATGGTACCAATGAGTTTTTCTGAACTTAAGTAGGTACAGTGATTAGTCACACCACGAGCTTTATGGTGAAGGAAAACATCGACAGGAAACCTGCATACGTCTGAGAAGTATGTATAGTCGTGCTTGAGTGACTCGCTATCTGTCACGTTGGCACCTAAAGAATATCTCCGAGGGAAAGTGAGTGTGAGTACTACGGGTGACGGGGACTCTATGGGAAGGCGTGAGGATGAGATATTTTAGTCTCGAAATAATTGTTATAAAGTAATCATAAAACCTTTTTTGGAATATAATGTACATACAATACAATGTAGGCAGAGAGTATAGAGTGCCATATAATGATAATGTATAATATAATGTATGCAATGAATACAATCTCGGATTAAGTTTACAAATATTGACAGATACCCTTTTAGTCACACCAGTGTTATAACCGAGTGGTATGACCGGCGCGAACAATCATATGTTTTATCGTAATATAGGGAACGAAAATACTGTATTTTTATTTAAAATTAAATGCTGAAGCTTAGCCAAAGGTACACCCACGAAAACCTCGTGAAGACATATCTTAAAGCTAAGTAGTTAATTTATTATCAACTAAAAGAGACCACCTAGAGATAGATATATCGTACCTTCGTTTATTGTACATATATGATATGTTACCGAGCTAAACAAATATTATTAGGCATTGTGTAATTTATCAATAGCTTAACTATTTTTGCTAACTTAGGTATGGCTTAAGCTTCTTTATGTCCTCTCTGGTGTGATGTTAAAAAGTTAAAGGCATACTTTAGGTACGGGACATGAGTAGTGGAAATATTGTAAATATGAATAACATGATTTCATGGCTGAGACATACATATAAATTATTGATGGAACAGAACTGTGTCTAGAAGAAGAGGCATTGAGCAAACATTCAAAGGTGAGAAATGAATGCTCGAGACCGGTGAGCAAGTATGAATATGGATTAATTGAAAGAGGCCTGTAAGTCTAGAGAAAGCTACTGCTTACTCTCTGTGTAATCCGTAAGAGATACACAGAAGGCTGGGGGTACAATGTAACCAAATTAAGAGCAATAAAGTGGCTTCTATAGTTAAGTATACACAGCTGTATGTCGAGTTCAATTTATTTTGTTATGAGGCCCGTGAATGTATGAGATTATGTGCTTACGTACTTAGCGAGGTTGCTAGTTGTGTCCGGTCGTAGTTGAATATTATTTTGTTGCTTTATTATTGATATGTGTAGGAAGACTCATTGTTCGCAGTTTAAATGGTTTTAGTGCTGACACTTATCTCTTAACATTATATTGGCACCAGTTTTTGAACGGCGCGAAGTTATATGCTAATGGCCGTGTATTAATTGGCTACTTAAGTCTCTAATACAGTATACTAATTTATAGCACGTGTGATATTTTATATACCTATATAAAAAGCACTCGACTACGTGCGTTAACCTCGCGAAAATTTCATTTTGTTTTGTTATTTTAGATGGCTTATATTCACAACTAAACTCGCCGCGATCCTGTAGCCCACGGAAGGGACTGCTAGTGTTCTATATAAACAATGCAAAATCGGGTTATTTACACTATTTATAACTCAGCGAAGGAGGGGAAGGATTGCGATTTGATCTGTGATTTGTTGGATTCGTCTAATTCGAGAATAGCTAACTATTAACCTATAGAAATGTTACGTAAAAAAAACTATCACCGCGTTACGGCGGTACAACCTTCGCCAGGTCAGCTAGGTAATTATAATAGACGATTCAATTTGGCACGACCTAAGTCCTAAAATAACCTTGATATAAATACTATTGGATTTTCTTCATTCGTAAGGAATTTCGAACTACACTCAATTTGGATTTATGCTGCTGTATCCAATTTTACTAATTTCTACCGAGCGATGATCATTTTCAGTAATTATTTATCAGAGGCATTAGAAAACACTTTGTGTACAGTCAGTGTTTGCACTGTCTGAGTACACAATGAGTGTCTGTGTGTGTACTCAGTGTAATAAAGAGTGCCGGGTTTTTTTTAGTTTAAAAAGCATGTTCATGTCATTAACATCACGGTGATGAGAAACAGAGAGTGATTAATTGATATTTCCGAATATATTATATGTTCGTACGTATATGTATGTGAATAATTGTACTTTCAAATTGTGATATTAAATATTGAAGAGCCAAGACTTAGTTTTAAGACTGTACATAATAATATCTGCACTGTATCGGAATTATCAATAGAACGGCCACGTGGCTTTAGTTTGTGTATCCGAAAGGATATCAATGGTTTGAATGACGTGAAGCTTTCGACAGTTCGTATGGCCATCTAACTTGACCGCTCTGAAGTGAGTGAGAGACAGAGAACCGCATTCGGAGAGGTTATAAGTTAAATGTACTTATTGTGGTCAGGACCATTTTAATCGGATCACATTACAAAGTTATTAGTGTGAATACACCTTGTAAATAATTTATCTACCTCTTATGTAATGTATGATTGGAATCTCATACTGTTCATCGTAAAATCGTAAAGAATTTCTTGGAGCATTCATCCAAGAAATTCTATACCTATAGAACTTATCAAAGTGTTCCAAATGTATCCAACACAGATGCGGACAATTTAGCTGCTTCATATCAAACTAACAACGATTCGCATTTTTATTATACATATGTATATATTTATCATGGATTTCACGTAATATTTTTATAATTCAAAGTGCATCGGCCCAACGAACGTCTGTCATATATGCAAATATGCTCCCATATAGTTAGTATATACTTATCGGTATGCAATATTATATATAATGATTACATTAAGAGTATTATTATTATTATTATTTTACCATTTTATAATATTAGTATCTACCGAGACAATGTGTTATTAGTTTCGTTATTTGAACGGTGAAGTGATATTTATGTGAATATAGTTTAGGGGCTAGGGTTGTTTTTATTGTACCGCTATTTAAATTATGTAAAATAAAATTTGTTCCATGTTATATACTTAGTGGTATTATGTTTGATTTTGTGCTAACCCTGTTGAAACCCTTTGCTGTTGGTGCTACAATCCCTCTCAATTAAGGTCGGTAACCGCTTGCCATCTGACCAGGTATATCTGTTTGCAGGGCTGAAACAACACCCACTCTTTTCCAGAAATATGACTCTACTATCTGTAAAACATCAGAAAACCGCCATGCAGAAATCTTTTTGATCTCTATAATGTAGTTAAAAAACATTCTGTCCCCAAATTTGCCGCCTACTCAGCCTGCTGGTAAATCCGCCACTGCTTCATTCACATTCATCAGGTATACATATAGTTAACTAGCTATCCCGCCCAGCTTCGCCCGGGTGAAAAAGTTAAACTTCCTGAAACACGATCGCAGCGCCACCTATCGGGTCCGATTGTGATGTAAGCTATCTTATCTTTCAAGTTGGATCAAACTGCACACGGTGTGCAAATTTAATCGAAATCGGTTAAGTAGTTTAGGAGTCCATCGCGGACAAAACGTGATATGTGGTTAAAAGTACCTAATCTTCACGTATGTATCTTCTAGCGCAAAATTGATTTGATTGATTTCAATCTGTTGCCACTCATAATTTCCAAGAATTCAAACCAACGGTCATACTATAAAGTGGGTTTGAAGCGATCATATTTCTTTCTGAAATATAAATAAAATAACGTTTTGTATGAGTGAATGTATATATGTATATTTTAAAGTAAATACATACATGAATATAGCGTAAGTTATTGATACATTATTACAGCTAATAATTACTCGTACAATAGTGTTAGAAATTAGCAAGAGAAAGCAAGCGGAAATTGTAGCTTTACAAGATTTTTAAAGAAATATATTAATACTACTTTTTTTCGATTATGAATACATTTTGATTTTCGGATAGGTTTTAGTCTATATCAATACGATTGTAGGGTGATAAGCAAATACAACATGTAAAATTGTAGATTAAACATGAGATTTTTTAACGATTCACAGAGTTGCAGATTCTAAACGCAGACGTAATTTAGTTGAATCATTGTTAATTCGTTAAACATGATTGTTGATTTAACTATTCGTGGGTGTACAGGTGTGCCAAAATTTCGTATTATTCTTAAATACTATGGTCTACTAATTAGTCCGCAGGGCATGCGCCAATGTGAACATTTCTCGCAGCGGCTGTTATAGGTACCGGAACGAGGGTGTCTCCCAACGATATATTCCGTACGCAACCCGTGAATCCACGGCGAGACTTCACCCCCCGAACCTTGTGCAACAGCCTCTCGTGTCCGCCAACGTACAGTGCTGACCTGGTGTCGGTAGATTTGAACGCCCCAATGCCAGGTTTGGAGAAGTGGCCATCTACTCCCACAGACACTACGTATAGGGATTTCACCACTGGAAAACGAAAACAATTATTAAGATTCACGAGTAAATTTAAAAATCATTGGCAGCGGTGACCGCTTCGGCGGCTTTCTCGGCGGGCCATATGCTTCTTGGCCACCTGATAGATATGATCTAATATCAAGTTCTTTTTTAATTCATTTATTGCTAGGATACAAAACTCAACAAGAAGAGTGGCAGACAACTTTAAAGCCCATCTGATGAGAAGCGATTACCGTAGCCTACGGTAGTACCACTCTATGAGAGTACTCACTCACTCGGAGAGTTATACTGTGTTGGCAGCATAATGGGACTAAAACCTCTACTGTCAACACAATATAAAAATCTTCCCCCTCACCAAGGAGCTCATTGTTGGAAACCTTATTCATCGCGCCGGAACACAACATAAAAAATAATGTTATTTGGCTATGGTCTTCTATAAACTGGAGGTCCTGCCCCAGTGGAGCAGATCCAAATTCGAACATGTCCCGTTATGCCCTACGTCGCTTTTACTTTATAAAATGTTCGGTGATTTCGAGTTAAGTATGCTTCTCGTTATATGGTGGTCGGCTGTGGGGCTAGGAGGCGAAGAGGAGCAGAGAAATCACTATATGCCAATATTTGAACGGGAGACTATGCCTACTTGATGGTGTGGTAGCGGGACTCACCGTGTATTTTGTGCCACTTGCCATCGCAGAGGGAGTACTTGTTCCCAAGCTTGTACGTGGCTCTGAATGGTCCGTTCCCGTTCTCCACGCTGGCGACCACCTCGTTGTCCAGCATTTCAAGCACCATGTAATCCTTCTTGCCGTGCACGCTCAACAGTAGACCAGTAGAGTTGCGTGGCTTCACCTCCAAGGATATCGATACCTCGTCACCTACTTTGAAATTCTCCAAGAGCTGGAACCAATTTAGTAATATTATTAAAGCCAAAGTAGCTCTGTCTGCTTGTCCGTCTGTGTGTCTTTCTCACAAGGTACTCAGGCTACTATGAAATTTGCGCTACGTAACGTTATCAGGGGTTTTGAAAAGGATGGCTGCTTTTACAGTATTGCTACGTCGGGATTATCAACTGAGATGACCAGAGTACGGCGAAATAATAACAACATTATAGTATTATGGCGCTGTAATCTCTCTGCCTACCCCGTGAGGGACTAGGCGTGATGGCATATATAGTAACAATGTACGTAGTGTAACAACAACTAGGCTACGAGTTTTTAACACGTCGCTCGTCTCACGATACCTGGATAACAATGAGTTCAAGTACCAGCACCACGTGACATAACACAATTTTGGCTCCATTTGACGTAGGTAACAGGCAGCAAAAATTCTTGATTCTCGAAAATCTTGTTATTCAATAAGAAAACGAATACTTGCCTTCAAATAGTTGCTGTGTGCGTTGTTAGAAGCGCCGAAGTAGATTCCGTCCTCGACCGTGTCTATGCATCGCAGAGCGTTCACCCGCGCCGAGATGTCAGTCACCGGCTGTCCGTTCATCAGGAGGCCTTTGAGGCATCCTTTGAACGGTTGGTAGAAGCCCTATGAACAATAAATTAACCACCCTATACCCAAATCCTAGATATAGAAGTACAAAATGTTACCGCGATGTCTACGCGCAGCAGGACAGTAGGAGAATTTTTTTATGTTTTTTTTGTAATTTTATTTTAATTTAAAAGTTTACCAATACGCTAGGTGCCAGATTTTAGGGAGTGGAAAATTATGGGGTCAACATTTGTGCTATATCATTTATAAGGTCCACACAAAGTTTATATGACTGTGAACCATAGAAATGTATATGATGTCGGTAGGTTAGGTTCAAGCAAAATTTCAATAGCTTAGGTACCGGCGTTAATGTGTAAGTCCGTCGCAGGGTTCGATACAAACGGGTTAGTCTGTTTGACGTAATACCGCTCCCTGTTGTATAATAAATAGCGCGTAAACAACTCCAGCTAATACTTGCATTCAAATTCTCTATGGGCACTGTGGTCAGGTCCTTCAGGCCTCCGTAGTAGTATGGCTGTGCCAGCAGTGCGGGCGACGAGCACGTGCCGAGAGCTTCACCAACGCGCTCGGAGTCCACCGCCAGCTTGGCGTGTACCCCGCTGCGAGTGAGCGTCGCTGTATGCCACTCAGTGTCGTTGTATGTCTGCGCGGAGACTATGTGTCGGGTCTCCTCACCGCAGTTGAACGCATAGTGCAACTGAAAGTGAACTTAATTTTAGGGGATGGACGTAGAAGTATTAATTAATAAATCGCACTAATTACACCTTCCTGCACTGCCTGGGCCTCTGCGTCTCCAAGCCCCTAGAGTAGTATAATATTAAACTATGCATATATATTCCGCTTGGACCGCTCTGTCTATTGATGAAAACCGCATTAAAATCGATTGCGCATTTAAACGATCTAAGCGCTCAATGTAGAGATGATTTGAACATACATATTTAAGCATTCCACCCGCTTGATATCCACTAAGGAGTCCACTGTTCGAGCTCAGATTGAAGTTCTATGGAAAGTTGTTACCTTTGCGTCTTGCATGTAGAAGGCGAGGAACTGGCTCGGGTTGTGTTCAGCCTGCGAGTAGAATATGAGCCCTCCGTGACGATCGAAAGTACGGAAAGTAATTGACAAGTCGAAGCCGGACTGTCTGCCCGGTAGCTTGGCGTATTCGATGCGGCTGTCGTTGCGAGTACCTAGTGATGAAGAAATAATTAATAAAAGACTACCCACGGTATGAATACCGATACCATAGATAATGTTAATTAAAATTAATTAAGGTCGAGAAAAACATCAACGTTTGAGAAGATCATTCAAAGACTTATATAAAGAAGTGCTTATGAAGCGCGACAGACTTGCCATTCACCTTTAAATATATCGTATTATAGAGGGTATTATACCTTTGGATAGGACAGTCTGTCTGTCACCTGTCTGGCATGAAGATACATTTATATCTTGACGCCTACTTACAAAGTTATCCGAAGGGGTAGACGGCAGGGGTAAAACTAAACATACCCACCCCATTTCGCCAGAGATATATTTCTAGGTGCCAACGTGACAGATGGCGAGTCCATTAAGTACATTTATGAATTTCGTCTCAAACGTATACAGATTTCCTCCTCGACGTTTTTTTTCACCGTAAAGCTCGTTGTGTGACTGATCTTCTTACTTAAGTACCTACAGAAAGTCTCATTGGTAGAATCGAGATTCGAACTTACAATCTTTGTTGTACGCTACTCGAAGCACTCGGCCACCTTGGCTCTAAATATACATAATTTGACTTACCAAATCTGTACCCTTCGTTGGGATCCCCAATACTGTAATAGGGATCGAACGCCAATGCGCAGCCAGTTTCGGGCGCAGGTGGAGCCCTGCGTGTCGTTGTTGAAGGCCTCACAGTCGTAACCGGGGGCCTAGCGCTTGAAGTCTGCGTAGTGCTCGTGATGGGGGCCTGGGGTGTTGTTGGCTCCTCTGTCACCAACGGGATCAAGGCGCTGTTAACGACTACTATGAAAACATAATAAGATTTATTATATAAAGACGAAAACGCCAAGAGTACTCGAAACCAGCGAGCATGTATGAACTGACTGATGAATGTTGATCAAGCCAAAGAGGTCTAAAAATCTGGAGAAGACTGGCGCTAAACTCTCTGGGCCTACCACGCTACGGATTCCTTTAATGATGTGTATGTATGTATACTATAAATGCGACTGTGGCAGACGCACGCGGGTGCCAGATGGTAAGCAGTGGTGGTAGGGTGTACCACGCCTACTCTAATTTTATTGGAAGGAATCTCTTGAAACTAGACCAACATAACTACTTACCACCAGCTTCCGGCGCAGGCGCTTGTGGCTCTTCAGGCGGCGCTGGAGTTGGCAGGACGTCTCCCAATACCGGCACCGCCCAGTTCGTTTCATCTGGTATATGAAACAAAACTAACCCGCTATGAATCAGGCCTAAAATTCACCACGTGGTTACATTGATTTGTGCATCACTACAGCGTTGTAGATCTTATAAGACCTCTTCCTAATAATGCATTCATCAGTACACAATCCTAGAGCAATTCTTTGATGGAGACTTCTATATGATGTAGGTAGTGTAGCAACAATCCTGAACAAAATAAAAATTTTGCTCTAGCTACTTTAGCAACTGCTATTCGTCTCATTCTTCATTGTGTGTTTGGCCAACAACTCGCCTGACTGACGTGTCCAGGTCAATCAATCCCAATTAAGCATGGCCGCATAGGAATAATACTTAAGTGAAAACAATCCATGTATGAAGAGACTGATGAATGTGAACGAAGCGAAAGAGGTATGTAAGTCTAGAGAGAACTGGCGGTCTATACTCTCTGCCTACCCCGTTTTACTCGGCGTGATGATATGATGATGAAAACAATCCTCACCTTGGTTCACCCCCCCGGTGCTCGTCGTGTCTCCGCAGCGTCCGAAGGTGACACTGCCGTGTGAGAACGGACCCAGCAAGTTCAATACTTGTCTGTTTAGGGTCACGTCCGCTATGCACCCGGAGAACGGCACCTTTGACCCTACTTTGCCACCGACTACATAGCCCGGCTGAACGCCGCCGACGAACAGGACTCCTTGTAGTATGTGCAACGGTGCTGGCGCCGTATCGGTACTGAAAAAAAAAATTATACTACTACACGCAATTTCTAGTGCCACTTACTCTAAACTGGCCGGCATTTACAAGGATGTTTGTTATTTTCATTCTATAATATTATTTCAACTTTATTTAGTCATTTAGTATATAATAAAATATCGTCACGCCTTCCCACAGGGGTCCCCGAAGGGATAGGCAGAGGTGTATTGATAATGATAGGCACACACGCCCACCTACGTGCCAAACCTGCATATGTCTGAGAAGCAATTCAAAGGCTTATATATCAGTTGTGCTTGAGTAACGGCGAAGGACTCACCATCTGTCACGTTGGCACCTAAATATACCTCAGGCGGAAGGTGGGCATGTTGGTATTTACCTATACACCTCTGCCTATCCCTTTGGGGACCCCTGTGGGAAGGCGTGAGGATATATTATTTTATTATTAATGTATTATTATTATTAGTGTAACCCATTGGATATCATAGAATTCAACTTTATCAGAAAAGATTGCGCGACACTTATTAAGAAATGCTATAGAAACTACATAGAGAATATAGAAAATTTAATAACAAGTAACCCGAAATATTTCTGGACACATATAAAAAACCAACGGAAATGCGGGCCCTTCTTTTCCTTCAGAAATGACTCTTGATGATATGACTGCAATAGATACTAAAACTATTTCTAATTTGTTTGCTGAGCAATTCGCCTCTGTGCACGATCCGATTGACGTCAACAATACATCTGAAAGAGCCGTACCCTCCCCAATAATAGCTGAAATCTGTAACTTTTCCATCAACAAAGATGAAATAGAAAATAAACTTACTGGACTCGACCTGTCAAAAAGATCGGGACCCGATAATATACCCCCAATATTCTGGTCAAGATGTGCTCAAATACTAACAGTCCCATTGGAAATAATTTACAACACCTCTCTTAGAACAGGTATATTTCCAAATGTATGGAAACGCGCTAAAATTGTGCCAATCTACAAGAGCGGTAAGCGCGAGTTGATTAAGAATTATAGGCCTATTTCTATTCTTTCTACACTGTCCAAAGTATTCGAGTCAATTGTTTATCCAATATTTTACAACCACATAAAACAAGTTTTATCCGGAAATCAACACGGCTTTATGAAAATGAAGATTATAAAAAAATATCAACTAATACTAATCTTGTTACATATATCTCCGATTTAACATCATCAGTCGACAAAAACTTACAAGTAGACGCTGTCTACACAGATTTTTCAAAAGCGTTCGACAAAGTCGACCACTGTATACTTACTAGAAAACTAAAGTCTCTAGGCATAACTAATATGACTTTAAATTGGTGTAAATATTACCTTAGAAACAGACTGTCAATAGTTGTTGTTGATGGAGCCGAATCAGAGCCTTATATTGCATCATCAGGGGTACCCCAAGGCTCAAATTTAGGTCCACTGTTTTTTAACGTCTTTATAAATGACATATGTGACACCCTAAAATATTCAACACCTTATCTTTTCGCGGACGATCTTAAATTAATACGTATCATACAAAACGAACATGACCCTCTGCTACTACAATCAGACATAGACAGATTAAGCCAATGGTGTGCTATTAACAAAATATATTTAAATTTCAGCAAATGCTACCATATTAAGTTTACCAGAAAGCGCATAAAAATACAAACAGAGTACAATATCCAGGGTAATACACTTAAAGAAGTCAATGTTATTCGAGACTTGGGTGTCTATTTGGACAGTAATTTTCGCTTTAAAGAACATATTGACAGAACAATCACGGAGGCATATAGGGCTCTTGGTTTTGTTTTAAGAATGTCTAAGGAATTTAATAAACCGTCCACTACTATAATTGTATTTAGCAGCTGCGTACGTAATCGTTTAGAATATTGCAGCACAGCCTGGAACCCCACATATCGGACCTATGTAAACAAAATTGAATGTATACAAAAAAAAATTACACATCATCTTGCCTTTCGATTTAGAGTAAAGCACTTGCTACAGTCATACAACGACCGACTTAGTTATTTCAATTTAATTTCTCTAGAAACGCGCCGTACTGTTTCAGATTTAATTTTTCTATTTAAAATGTTCAACAATTATATTGACTGTCCAGAACTCCTTAGTAAAATTGACATCAACATTCCTCGGCGACTTCCGCGGCGCTCTTATGTACTGTTCAAAGCCCCGAGGTGTAGAACTAATCTGTGCAAACACGCACCAATAAGTAGAATGACTACTCAATACAACCGCATAGCTAGTTCCTCTGGAGACATTGATATGTTTAACAATAAGCTGAACCACTACAAAAGTCTAGTTACCGACTTTGTAAATCTTAGCTTAACTTACCACAATTAATAAATAAATTCGTTGCTTAATTTAAATTTAAATTCTATTGAAAGAAGTATAGCTGCTGGCGATTATGTGAACGGAGCTATATTGACGTTGAAGGGCAGTAAAAACATAAGCAAGAAAGCAAGAGCAGCTGTACACAACGCGGTATTGGTGACATTTTAAGTGCAAACAGCATCACTCAAAATGTGACGCGCACATTGCACTCACTACAGGAAAGTAAAAAAAAGCCATAAAATAGTCTTAAATAGCAAAAACCAAAATTCAAGAGTATTATACGACCCGGCAGGGCGTGGACTCGAACCACGAACCTCTGAGCTCTGAAACTCATCGCGCTAACCTTGCGCCACCCTGCCTGTATTAATACCGACGAAACTGGACATAAAATCATGAAATACAGCAACAGTGAAAACGTGAGCGTGCTCTATTAAGAACCTTATGTCTAGGTAGTTAAGGTTCTAATATTTAAAGAATCACGCACAGATAAGTTGGTTTTGCAATGGAAATCTGACGATTCTGTATCCGATCTATCCGAGGTAATAAATATTTATGACACGTCTTTTATTTACTATACGTTGAATCACTTATTCCCTTGAGAAGCGCATTTCAATGGATTCAAGGCGAATTAATCTAGTACATATTCTACTGTAACACTGTAAGTAATATTATGAATCAGGAAAATTAGCATTTGGTAAGGGTGTTCGTAGCGGCCGATGGCGAATATTCACGAACGTCTACTATGCAATGAAGAGATTCGCAAATCAACTGGCGTGTATGTATGTATGTCTATGCACTGCCACTAAGGCGGAGGGTATCTAGGAACTGGTATAATAGCTCCCACATTTCGCCCCAAATATACCGGGGCTTAAAAACGTCGTGGTGTTGGCACCTACCTCTTGTCTTTACATAGTATAAAATGAAGTCGCTTCCGCTGTCTGTTCACTTAGATCTTTTAAACTATTCAACGGGTTTTAATGCAGTTTAGATTATTACAGCAATAGATAAAACGATTCAAGAGGAAGGTTTATATGTATAATACATTCCTATTTTAGTACAGAAAAGCAAAAATTAAAGGATTGTAATGTAATGTCGTAACAAAAATATTTTTCAATTTAATGTACTACGGAATTTTATATCATAAAAAGATCTATAGTCTATACTAATATTAGTAAAGAGGAAAGATTTTTATGTAAGTATGTTTGTAACGAATTGACACAAAAAGTACTGGACCGATTTGAAAAATTCTTTCACCATTGGAAAGCTACATTTATTTTGAGTCACAAATGGTATTTTTCCTTTATATAAAACACCCGTGCGAAGCCGAGGCGGACCGCTAGTGGTATATATTTATCTCTAATGGATAACCCATAGTAACCATTTTTATCTTTTATATATTACTAGCTGTCCCGCCCAGGTTCGCCCGGGTGAAAAAGTAAAATTTCTTTAAGTAAAAAGATAAATTAGGGGATGAAAGTTTGTATGAAACTTTGTCAATTTTAAACCGATCGGGCTGAGACTTTGCATGCAGGTAGATGTTATGACGTAGGCATCCGCTAAGAAAGGATTTTGAATAATTCTACCCCAAGGGGATAAAATATGGTATGAAAGTGTGTATGAAACTTTGTCAATTTTAAACCGATCGGGCTGAGACTTTGCATGCATAAAGCTACTATGACGTAGGCATCCCCTATACACACACATACACATCCAAAATAAATCAAACCTTACTGCGCAGTCACTATCTCTACGTACATTTAACTTCTTATATAAATCCTGTAGTTTGTACCTGAAGTAATCAAAGTCATCGACCACCAGCCGCAGGGCGTCGCTGCCGTGAGTGACCGTAACGACGTGCCACTGGGAGTCGTTGTACGTGCTCAAGCCCGTATCCAGTTGCTCCCGCTGGCTCATAAGCACCAACTTGCCTAAAACACATCAGTAGGAACTGTATACAAACTACATTAATCGATGTACACTTGTATTTAGTCTCGAGAGAACTGGCGCTCTACACCCTGTGCACAACCCGTGAGAAACTCAACGTGATATTTATTACTTTCGTTATAATTAAACGATTATGACGGCAAGTTTATTAATTTAAAAGAGGTTTACCATGGAGTAGTTGCCAGCGACATAAGGATCGCAACTTCGAATCCCAACTGTACCAATGGGTTTGTCTGAACTTAAGTACAGTGATCAGTCACACCACGAGCTTTACGGTAAAGGAAAATATCGAGAGGAAACCTGCATACGTCTGACAAGCAATTCAAAGGCGTATTTATAGTCATGCTTGAGTAACAGCGATGGACTCGCCATCTTTCACGTTGGCACCTAAAATATATCTCTGGCGGAAAGTGGGTGTGTGGGTACTACCTATACACGTCTGCCTACCTTTTCGGGGACTCTTGTGAAGGCGTGAGGATATATACCTTTGATCAATGACAGTGATATACTGTCCGGCGTGGAAGTTGTCTGTGTCCGGCTGACGTAGAGGAATACCAGTCCATCCGGATGGCCGGTCTTGAACTTAAGTGTCAGTTGAAGATTCTCCGTTGTAATGTCCACGAAGCGGAGATAGCTGTCCGTTCCGTTAAGGGAAACCAGAGAGGCGAACTGTGGAGGATGACGGCGATTGGCAAATATATTAATTGGGAAGAACATTTTCAACAGTTCCTCTTAGGTAAGTAAATAAGTTACAAAAAAAATACGAAGTAATTGCAAGTGCCTTGGATTCGATTCTAATAATCGGTATGTATGAAAAACAACAAGAAATAGATATGGCTTTAAATTCACACATACATACACATAATCACGCCAAATCCCTAACGGGGTAGGCAGAGAGTATAGAGCGCCAGTTCTCTCTAGACTTACATACCTATTTCGCTTCGTCCATTATTCATTCATCAGTCTCTTCATATATGCTCGTCGGTTTCGAGTACTCTTAACGTTCCCGTCCTTGAGCGTCCGATCGATTTGATCCAGGAAGTTAGATCTTCAACTTTGGCTTAGAATTCAAATATTATAATTTATACTAATTCTATACTTCTAGGTATCAACGGAACCGAATTTCTTCTCTTGAGCTGAACCGAAAGCAATCAGCTTTGGCTAAGAGTTCAAAATTTTTTATATAACTAAACATAGATCAGAGCGTTATAATGACGTTCCAGTTCAATCATAATTTGACAATGGTAAAGGGTTGTACAAGCGCATGAAGGCAACGCTAGAGAATGATCGGTACAACGACGACCAAAATACTATCAAATTAATCAGTTTCAGGTCAGTGACGGGGATTAGCCACGTGTCAAGAGTAGCAAATGGTACGGCCCACACATTTGGGCGCCCCGAGGACCAACAACATTTTTGACCGTAAAAAAGAATGTATTTAAAATAGAAATTTTCTGTTCTCTTGAAAACCATAAAGTTGGTAACCTACAACCCTCCAAGGCCTAACTTAATCCGGCACTACTTATGACTCTTACCATAGACAAACTCTCACCTGGCAGCCATAGGCGACTCCAATGGATTCCAGATTCACGCTGAGGTCGATGTTAATGCCGTCTATACTAATTTGCCTGATGCAACCATCGAAGCCCTTGCTAGTTACTTGGACGATTCCCTTGTTATCGCCCCCAAAGTTCATCGTGTCGAGTTGTGTTATTTCAGCGGACGCGGAACCGGAATCCGCCTTCAAAGTCTCATTGTCGACTTTGAGGGAACACTTGGTCAAATATCTGCCGGCGTCCAGTTTATGCCATTTGCCATCATTGTAAGACTTTGCGGTGCCTATGATTATCATATCGTCTGGGTTGCCGAGGGACACCTGCAAATTATATATTTTGTTAACAAAGGTTCTTCCCTCCCAAAAGAATTCCGAAGGATAGGCATATAAGCCTTAGAACACCCACTTTTGCCTGAAATTTTGGGACCAGTCCCGTGCGAGAAAGATGATACAGCACTTAGATAAAATTACTCATCACTGAAATATCTCAGCGAGAATTGAGTTTACAAACAATAGCTTCGTAGGCAGGACGACTAAGCACCCGTCTTATCAGTCCCCTAGACAAAATCAATTTTTGTATACGTCAGTAGGGTATAGATAGGGTATAGACGACCGTCTGGTCTAGTGGTTAGAGCTACTGACTGCGAAACTTGAGGTCGCGGTTTCGAATCCCGCTGAGGGCAGATATTTGTGTGATGAACATGAATATTTGTACCTTAGTCTTGGATGTCCTATGTATTTAGGTATATATCTATCTATATAAGTAAATATATCGTTGTCTAGTTACCATAACACAAGCTTTGCTTAATTTGGGACAAGGTCAATTTGTGTGGAATTGTCCTAGGTATTTATTTATTATTATTTATAGATATACACACATAAGTACTGGTATCTGTAGTTGTTACATAAGAATGGGATAACCCCATTGCCCATACCTGCAAGAACACTTTCCCATCTTGCATTTGAAGCGAGAAGAAGTAGCTGTCTTCTCCTGCGAGGTAAATGAGCCCATCTGGGGCGTAGGTCCTGAAGAATAGGAGGACGTGGTTCTTCTGCGGCGTGAGGTATCCACGCCCTGGCATCGTGACATGCGCACGTCCGTTGAACCGATACTCTTGGGGACCAGACTGCGATGTTATCAGCTTATCTCTGAAAACATTACATTTGTCATAAAAATGTGAATAATTTATCTGGTTATAACAACTTTGACATTTTGTTAAAAACTAGCGGGTTAACTGCGCTTAAAAAAAGAAATACACTTTATCTAGATGTTTTAGCATTATTCCTTTGCAAATTAAACCGGTTTGGGGCACATCGGATGAATTGTTTCAATGTGTTTAAAGGACATAGGTAGAAATATTATTTTTGTATTACATATAATAAATGCATATAATTATAGAGGAAAAAGTCAACAATATTTATTGCCAATTTGAATCATCAAAAAATTTTGAAAACTTAATTTACAGACTGATATTTCCGGGGTAGTTAAACGTATGACTGTATGTCCCACCTCTGCCTAGCACCCTTCAACTTGGCGCCATTGACGAAGTTCCACAGACCAACTGGAGTGTCTCCAATCATGAGCTCTTCGATTTGTCCCTCAAAGGCAGGGAACCTAATCCCTTGCAACTTGGCATCAGACGGTACTCCGCCTACGTAGAGCTTCGACTTGTCCCTGTCAAGGTTGAAGATGGTGTGCTGTCCTTGCAATTCTCCGTCCTTGACGTGGGTATATTCCGTACCATTGTCCAGGGTCTCGCGGATCGCGAGCTTCACCTTCTGCCCAACTCTGCGGGGGAGAGGGATACAAGATAAAGAAATTACATGGCACAGTGCTTGTTCAGTATCATCAAGATTCGCATAGAGAGCAGAGGTGAAGAAAACAAAAAATGTATACCTGTCTACAATGACCTGGTACCAACGGTTGTCGTTGACGAGCTTCTCGCTCGTAATCCTGGTGGGCTCGCGGCCGGTCTCAGCGCTATCGCCGATGTCCATCTCCAAGTAAGGATATCCGTTCTGCACGCCTACTACCATGAAGTCGTCCTGTGGAAACGACATTAATATTTTTTACTACTAACTGTGCCCCTGCGTATCACCCGCGTGAAAATAGATTTACATGGTATTTTTTTTCTATAATAAAACATGCAACTACTAAAATTTGTTTTGGCGTGAAAAAATGCTGATTCTCATTTATTATATACATATATACATTCACATTTATAATATTAATGGTTACGCCACGCGGTTTCATTCACCCTAACTTCTATTATACATATTGTATATGATAACTATCTCTGCTTATCCCGTTAGGAAGTCAGCGTTAGAAGATCAATCAGTTTTCTCTAGGCTTATAGACTCTCTCTCTTATTTTGATGGTTCAAGAACGTGAAAGAGAAAACAATCAATTTTGTACTTATACATTCAATTTAAACGATTGTCCTGGTTTGTATTTATGATAGAAAAAGCTAGAAACTGCCTTTGAATCTGTTTTCTTGTCAATAAATACTCACGGACTTAGTCCTCCTCAGCAAAGTGCCCTTAGGGTTTCCGAGGTAAAGGATGAAACCGTCGTTTTCTTTGGTCCTGAAGTAGGCCGAGACGTGAGTGGACGTAGACATCTCATCGACGGTATCTGGCAGGCGCGGCTGCAAGGTCGACCAGCGGTCGAAGGTAACTCCCACTTGGATGCGATTGGCTACCGTTCGTGCCTGTGAAGAAGTGAGAAAATAATACATGGAATTCCCACGAATTTTAACAACATTTTTTGTGCCACTATCGTAAGACTACCACCGTTAAATATATATATTTGAAAAAAATTGCTTGACTTCTTAACTACCCCTAAAATCTGCTGCACAGAGCTCCACTCACCCACTCAGTCTATTGGTAAATCCGCCGTTGCTCATAAGCTTAGTAATGGGTGCTAATACGCATCTGCTGGGAAACTATGACACTACGATCATCCAAGAACGACACCTGTACAAATAATAAAGAGAGTAATACCTGTTCAACAAGTCCCTTGAGTTTCTGCAGTTTCTCGTCCGCCTCACGTCGGTGATGCTCCAGTTCGTCCTGTCTATTCTTTACCGTGGAATACGTGTCCCTGATTGGTTGGTCCATCTCGTTGATCTTCTTAACTGTCCAAGTACATTAATGTTTGTTATTATCTCACCATACAATGTCGAAAAAAGTTGTTGAGTCGTTGATAAGTTCAGTGGAAATACTTTTAATGTATTATCACTTTTAAGCAGATTAAGTTAAGACAAATTATCTTTATCGCTCTATGGTCAAGCCAAAATGTACTAAATATAGAGCGCAAGTTCTCTCGAGACGTACATACCTCTTTCGCTTCGTCCACATTCATTATACATGCTCGTCGGTTTCGAGTACTCTTGACGTAATAAATACATGTAATGTTCTAACCCAAGTTGTCGACATTGGACGCCATCTTTTGTGCCTCGTCTGCGAGCTTAGGCAGGGTCTGAGCCCATTCCTTGCCAGCAGCGAGCTCGCCCCCGAGCTGTGACATGGTGTCCAGCGTAGACCAGACTGTTTGGTTCACTCTGTCTGCCTGCCGTGCCTCCTCGTCCAGTGAGGTAGTCGGTGGAGACGGCAGTGAACTGAGAACGTTTTGGTCATTCAAACAAACATGAAACAAAGACTAAACTGGTCTTAGCAAAGTTTATTACCTAGTGCGTAGATCTTTTACCACTTGGGAGGCAAACAAGCATGCGGTAATTGGACTTCAGAATCATATTTTAATTATTGACTCGACACAGCTAGTTGTACAATACGGACAAAATGTCCTATATCAAAAAAGCTTCGCGGGTCGTTGCAGAATGATAACAATATGGTCATATACTCACAGCAGTATGGCGTGGTTGTCATCGTCAGCTGATCTGAGCGTCATCGAGGCGTGCGCGAGGCCCTGCTCAGCGGAAGTGAGGTTGGGTCGCAGTTGCTGCTCTACCATCTGCCCTGCATTAGCGGCGGTCTCCAGCAACGATTGCGATCGGGCGCGGGCAGGTGTCACGCGGGAGTTGAGCACGTTGTTCTGAGGAACATTAAACCATACAATCATATCATCACTAGTGGTTGAATGCTAGTTCTAATCTCGACTGAGGTTTTTTCCACTCAAGTGCAGAGATTAGTCATTTTACGGTAAAGGAAAACGTTGAGAGTGGGTTTGGGTGAACAAATATTCTCAGCGTTAATCGAATCCGCGACCTCAAGTTTCGCAGTCAGGAGCTCTAACCACTAGATCAGCCGGCCGTCAGTAAGTCATAATATGAAGCTCTTACGGTATCTGCTGTGTTTTTCAGCGCCTCCTGGGCTTCGTCAGCTGCTTTCTTTGCATCGCCTATCTCCTGCACTATGGACGAGTAGGCAGACGCTGCACTGTACGCGTGTTGCGTGCGAGTGTTGTTGTTCTCTCGCTCTGCTAACGCGCGCAGGTTGTCGGCCTGTGGGTGGGAAAGAGGTAGCTATAACTATACACGATAGGATTCCCTGCGAAGTCATTCTCGTAGTACTATGCATCTGTGTGACATAGTTGAGGGTCCAGGATCTGAGAATCAGTTGGAATACAAAATTATTTGGATTTAAGTATAAAATATTATGATAAGCTAAAGATATTATTCAAACTAAGTCAATAATTGTATTGTATGTACATTATAATACATATCTATTAACAAATAATTTGTCAATCCAAAGTTCGCATCAATGACACCATTGAGATTTGTTTATGTCCATTACGTAAAAATTAACAATACTAAATATCGTATTTACTCGTAAAGTTTTGTTATATGCGTGTAGAAACAGACAAACACTGCTTTTTTACAACATTAGTTGAGATATAAACTGTAATTCTGTGATCCAACATCAATCTGCAATCGTGAACTCACCCGATTTCTCAAAGCTGTTGTGTGTTGCATGGCAATGTTGGTAACATTATTAAGATCGGGCAACTCTTGGGCTATAGTGTCCAATCTCTCGTTCATGAGTCGAATCGCGTCGACAATATCGTTTGAGGCTCGCGACGAATTCAAAACGACGGTTCCAGCGACAATGTTGTTAAATGTCGCGTTCCCAATGTCGTACGCCGCGTCTATAAGGTCTTTCATAGCGGCCGAGTTCAATTTTGTTACGGAGAGGACTTTGTTTCCGAACTTGGAGAGGCTGTTTGGGAAGATATAAACATTGAATTAGTAAAGGAATATGTCTTTTAATATATATAATTATATATAATATAAAAATCTAATCTAAGCCTTGGTGGCCGAGTGGTTCGAGTAGTTGCCTGCGACACAAAGATTGCAAGTTCGAATCCCGACTGTACCGATGAGTTTTTCTGAACTTAAGTACAGTGATAAGTCACACCACGAGCTTTACGGTGAAGGAAAACATCGACAGGAAACCTGCTTTTGATAAGAAATTCAAAAACTTACGTATCTCAGCCGTGTTCGAGTACAGGCAATGGCCTTACCTGTCACTTTGGCACCTAATATATATTTATATACTAGCTTATGCCCGCGGCTTCGCCCTATCGGGGACCCTATATCCTCCCCCCATACGGGCTTCCGACAGACGGAGATGTGTAAATATTTTTATTACATACATATCATCACGCCTATCCTACTCTAGTACACTGGGTAAGCAAGGAGAGTAGAGCACCAGTTCTCTGACTCAGACCTCTTTCGCTTCATCCACATTCAGTCTCTTCATACCCTCACCGGCTTGGGCACCCTCGACGCTCCCATCCTTGAGTGTCTAATTCATTTGATGTAGGTAGCTGGATTTGTTTTGTAACAGCGTAAGTGTACGTACCGATTATCTTCGTTCAACTTGTCAGCTCTGCCGGCAGTGTCTCGGGCCAGGTCAGTGTACTCCAACATGTTATCAACTTTATCTTTCAGTTCTCGTGTCGCCTCCACTAGTGATTCGAATTTCTACAAAGCAAAAAGAGTCATCTTAAATACATACATATCATCACACCAAGGCCCTCACGAGCTAAGCAGAGAGTAGAGCGCCAGTTCTCTTAACATTTATATATAAGTTTATACATCATATATTGGAGTGTCTGTTTTTTGTAATATTAAAAAAAAACGCGTTTTACTAAATGCATATTGATTTATACACGGTACATATACGAAAATATTTTTTTTTAATTTGTATCCGTCTGTCTGTCTGTTTGTTCCGGGTAATCTCTGAAACGGCTGGACCGATTTTAACTTACCTTTGCCTGTTCGTTGACAGGTCGCACGAAAGCATTCATACGTTCGATTTGTGTAGTCGCGTTACCGAAGGCACTCTCAGCCTGTTGCTTCCTAGGTGCTAAGTCTTTCTCTGAAAAATAAACGCACCTTCCGTCAAGAATTCCCAAAGTGGTAGGCAGATATATCAACCACCGTCCAACATACGTCTTAGAATGCCTTCTCAGACATATACAGGTTTCCTCTCGATGTTTTACTTCACCGTTAAGCTCGTGGTGTGATTAATTACTGTATTTAAGTTCAGTAAAACTCATTGAGTCGAAGATTATTATTAAATTTATTATTCTTATTATCATTATTGTATTGTGAGGGACTTCTCTAATCACTCGGCCCCCATTTTATTACTTTACTAATACTCACCAGATATGTCGCTCTTTATCTGTTCAGCTTCAGCGAGAGCGCTGTCGACCTTCGGTTGTTGGCTGAGCTCCAAGCCGGTAGCCAGGTCAGTGACGTGGGTGACCACTTCCTTCGCGCTGTCAGTGCCAGCCCTCACTGACGCCAATATGTCCTCTGCATCGGCGGCAAGTTCCCCTGCCTTTGTGATCTGCTTGTCGCTGTCGGTAGCTGCGAATTCTGCCTGTCATGTGTAAAAAATATATTAATTAGCTAATGTACCATGACCATGAGCTAAAAAATTAAGAATCTTAATTAAAGAAAAAGAAAGAAAAGATTGAGGAATAGAGAATGGTGAATGTATTAGTAGTAATAGTATAGGTTGTATCTTAAAATATATCAGTTGTCTTGTACAGTTCTTCTAAGAGGTCAGGTGTGGTGAATATATCCTCATGATGCTGTAATAAAGCAGTTAGCTCCAATTATTTGTACCTACATAGTAATATTCGCTGCGAAACATGGCTTCATAGGTTTTATTCAGAAAGTACTAATGACATAAAAAAAATCTTTATCGTTAGATCAGACTATTTTACAAATATAAGGTAAAAATTACAACTAAGAATGTAGATGTATTATATTTAGGTTAAAGCGAGTCGAATCCTTGAAATTATTTACAAACGTATAGTACAGGTTCCTTCTCGATGTTTTCATCCAGAGTAAATGCTGTAGTGTGAGGAGTACTTATGTTTAAAATAAGTTCTGGTATATAGACCACCTGCTTTCGAGCTTGCAATATTTGCGTTGCAGGCGTCTATTATAACCTCGGCCACCGCGGCTTTGAATACAAACGACAATCACCAGTCTCCGTTATGAGACGTCACTAAGAGAAAAAGTGAATAATCACTGCACCAAGTTAAAAATATATATGTTTACCACCAACAAGCAAGTATACACCTGACGGTACCCGGCTACCGCTGCCAATCGACGCTTGCAACACCAGGGGTATAGCTATTGCCATCCACGAAGACGCGCCCCACTATTCTTCCCTATAGTTTATGGTGTAAGTGTGCAACCTTCCATTAATGTTTGAGTATTGTCGGCACGCACTGATTGACCTATGAGGGCAATACAATTAATAGAGTCGGGTCATACTCCCCGCACTCCGCGACTTCTCAACTACATATTGGTGGGGCGCGTCTTCGTGGATGGAACTAAGTATACCAGGGGTATCAATTACACCAGGCCGACCCTTCTCCATCAATGGTACAGATTGAGGTTTGAATTTAAAACATTTAGAATATACACCCTGGCTCTATCTCTATATACTTACAGATCTGAGGAGATTCTTGAAGTTGTTTTCCAAGTTCTTCACAGAGGCGGTGACTTCCCCGACATCCACGTTCCTCAGTTCAGCAACCCTGGGTCTCAACTCTTGCGTTTGGTCCGATATGTAGTTCAAGCGTTGCGTCGTGAAGAATGAGTCCGCTTTGTCCTATAAAAAGGAAAATTTTAGTTTACGTAAATACCTACGTACGATTAAGAACTTATAAGATCACATTTCGGTCTGTCTGTATGTAGCAGGCATTATTTTCTAATTGACTGTGTGGATGTAAATTTACATACATACATACATTTCATCACGCCGTATCCCTAACGGGTTAGGCAGAGAGTATAGAGTGCCAGTTCTCTCTAGACTTACATACCTCTTTCGCTTCGTCCACATACATCAGTCTCTTCATACATGCTCGTCGGTTTCGAGAACGTTCCCGTCCTTGAACGTCCGATCAATTTGATCTAGGTTTCGGAACGTGGCCTTCCTATAACTCTTCTTGTACACACTTTTGCTTTGTATATCTGTTTCGTCAATCTTTCTTCACTCATCCTTTCTATATCTCCAAAGCAACGTAACATGCTTTTCGGGATAGGTGTAAATTTTTGTATATTCGCACCATTCACTTGATTTGCTTAGTGTTTTTTCAGGAATAAATTATATCCCATGTATTACTCCAGCGAATAATCTATCTCAGTGCCACAATTCATCCAATTGCGTTCAATAGATTTTGTTTGAAAAAGGAACACACATCCTTGCAAACGTTCGCATTTATAATATTAGTGTGTTAAGCCAAGGAGTATTTATTATATTACCTTAAATTCGAGTGTCTCGTTTGCTAGCAAGTTGCTCAGGTCTTCAATAGAGAAGATGAGGGCATCAGTGCAGGAGTCACATTCTTGGCATCCCTCGTGGGGTAGTAGTACCCACCTGTTTAAAGAACACGTATTAGAGTCACTTAAGATGCGCAGTGATGCTATCTCAACAGAATGTCTAAAAAAATATTCATCTATACTATAATATATATACATATGTAAAAATGAATGTTTGTCTGTATGTCTGTAACTAATTGGTACAGACGGGATTCAAACTTGCAATCTTTATGCTGTGAGCAGCTACTTGAACCATTCGGCCCCCACCGCTATTTTATAAGAGAATGATATAAAAAGCGAAGTATGGAAGACAATTACCTTTCTGGGCACCGGTCACACTTCTCGCCTATTACTCCGGGTAGGCACTCGCACTGACCAGTCGCGTTACACATGAACCCGACGGAATAGCCCGTATTGCAGTTGCAATCTAGTAAAGGAGAGCACAGACAATACTGTAAGGTTCTTCACGCCATCAGACTAGAGCGTTATCATCATCATTTTCGGCTCACATGCACCCACTGCTGGGTATAGGCCTCCCCGGTTCTACGCCAGTGTTCTCTGTTCTGAGCGTAATAGCACCCTTTTTTGCCAGCTAACACCTAGGTGCCAATGAGCCAGCTAACACCTAGGTGCCAATGTGCCAGCTAACACCTAGGTGCCAATGTGCCAGATAACGATGTCGTAGTCTCGCAAGCAAGTACATATGTCTCTTAGTTATTTCTCGAACTTATGAAGGTTTGGTTTCGATGATTTCCTTGACCGTACAGTACGGGGTTTGATAAATCACTGTACTTTAATTCAGAATAACTAATCTGTACAGAACGCCGAGGATTCGAACCTTCAATCTTTCAGGTGAATACTCTGACCACTGAGCCACCACGGCCTTATAATAAAGAAAATATTTAATTGTTTGTAAATAAATAAAATAATATCCTCACGCCTGCTCACAATGGTGGCAGAGGTGTATTAGGTAATACCCACACACCCACTTTCCGCCAGAGGTATATTAGGTGCCAACGTGACAGATGGCGAGTCCATCGCCGTTACTCTAGCACGACTATATATACGCCTTTGAATTTCTTCTCAGACGTATGCAGGTTTCCTCTCGATGTTTTCCTTCACCGTAAAGCTCGTGGTGTGACTAATCACTGTACTTAAGTTCAGAAAAACTCATTGGTACAGTCGGGATTCGAACTTGCGACCTTTGCGTCGCAGGCAATTGCTCGAACCACTCGGCCACCACGGCTTACACTCAAGAACTACTTAAACGATTTTAATGATTCTTTCACATATGGAAAGCTACATTATTCTGAAAATACATGAGCTTTATTAAAAACGACTTAGATACTTACGTTCACATCCGTATTTCGTGTAGTTCCAATATCCGGCTGCACATTGATCGCAGTGTTTGCCGGTCACTCCTTTCGCACACCTGAAAAAGGCAAAAGCTTTCGCTTACAACCCGGCGTAATTCTTTAGGCAACCTAAGTATTAATTAATATAACAAGTTAATATAGCAATAGTAGATATACGTGTGCAAAATAAATTATTACAATGATATATTATGATTATTACACTGATATATGTATAAGTGCATTTTAGATATTGCATAAAATACAATTGTATTAGTAGAAATATTAAAATAAGTATTCAATTGTAAAGTATAACAGGGCAATTTTATCTCTAAGCATAGTATGTTGTGTAAATAATGTCAAAAAAATAACAAGCCGTGGTGGCCGAGTGGTTCGAGCAGTTGCCTGCGATGCAAAGGTCGCAAGTTCGAATCCCGAATGTACCAATGAGTTTTTCTGAACTTACGTAGTGATTAGTCACACCACGAGCTTTACGGTGAAGGAAAACATCGAGAGAAAATCTGCTTACGTCTGAGAAGAAATTCAAAAGGCGTATGTAATAGTCGTGCTTGAATAACGGCGATGGACTCGCCATCTGTCTCGTTGGCACCTAATATACCTCTGGCGGAAAGTGGGTGTGTGGGTATTACCTATACACCTCTGCCCACCCCTTCGGGGACCCTTATGGGAAGGCGTGAGGATATATATAAGAGATAATAATGTCTATACTTAGGTTATTGTACATGCAATACATTTATTTGATTTGATATGATTATAAAAATTGGGAAAAATACTTGGATCACCAAGGTAAATATCTCCGCCTGGCTGGGCTATAATTGACAGCTTACAACAATACTAGGTACTCAAAGTATTGCTCTATGCCGCAATGCTTCTTACACTTCATTGTATGGTACTGTGAGTTGTGTCTACAGCCAATTAATATACCTTAACCTCTTCTCACAAACTGCTCTAAAGGGATAGGATAGACAGAGGAGTTGAAATACCCACATTTCTCTACTATATACATACATATAATATACAACAGCACGACATTGCAAAGGTCTTTGAATTTCTTTCTTAAGCGTATTGATGTATACGAAAAAAATATTCTGTTCAGAAAACTCATCAAATTGTACCACCTAGGACACGCCTACGTAGCGAGGACCTCGACGTGAAACAAGCATAGCATGCATATTCCTCAAAAGCTGTTTGGGAATCGCTGATACTGGTGGTTGCAACTCACTTGCACTGGCCAGTGTTCTCGTCACATTGGGGGGACTCGGAGGCGACGCCGCAGTCGCAAGGGGTGCAGCCCTGCCCGCTGCTCAGCCCCCAGTGGTTGGGCGCGCACTGGTCACATTGGCTGTGGATCACGCCCGGCCGGCACACGCACGTGCCCGTTGTTGAGTCGCAGTAATCCATGCCGAACTCGTCGCACACGCAAGCTATTACAGAAAACCGTTAACATTTTTGTATTATCCATGTTTGAGTACTCATTGTGTTAAAATATTATTCCCATAGCTTTAATAAAGAGAAATAAATGAACAAATATATAGATAAAACACAAGGATGACAAGCCTTCCTCGGCAGCGAGCGAGTGATACACCAGGAGGAAGCGTCCATTAGAATCGATAACCGCTTACCTTCAGACGGACGGCATTCTTGTTTACCACTGAGTGGCTAAAATGAGGTCACAACGAAACACCTTTTGAAAAATTTATTTTGGATTGGAGAAGTACCTCAGCCTTATGGCTCTAATTCTGTTGCTCTGGTGAAGGTTAAAGAAATAGTTTGCTATTGAACGCGACGACAGCCGTTCATAGACACGAATGAATAAAAGCTATTATACTGACCTCAAACGATTCGGTACAATTGTCAGTCATGGTGAATCAAGAAGGTCAAAGACATCGTGACTTTTAGACGCCATTAAGATCAGGCCTGAAATTTTAAATTAACATAATTGTAGGCCGATTATAATATTACTTCAACATACCAGTGCAATTCTTGGAGAAGATAGCGTCCCCGAAAAAGCCGGGCGCGCAAAGGTTGCACGCTGCGCCGGCGGTGTTGTTCACACACTTGAGGCAATCTCCGGAGATGCTGTCACAGGAGCCTGGCTCCTCCACGTTGATGTTGCCAGAGCAGTTACACGGCTTGCAATAGTCACCTGAACACACAAGAACTTAAATAGGTACATGCTTATATTGCTTATGTCGACACACTGACAGCGAACTTAAAACGGGGAGTTACGCACTTATGACGCTAATAGCTATATTTCTTCACGACCTTCACGAGGGTCCCCGAAGGGGTAGGCAGAGGTGTGGGTGTGAGTACCCACACACCCACATAGCTATATTTAAGGTGCCAAAGTCCATCGCCGCCAATAGCAATACAAGCTTAAGTATAACGGTTGTATTCCTATAAACGAAGACGGGCTTGCCATCTGCCACGTTTGCACCTCTGCGCAAGGTATTGTTACACTTTTGACTACGCCTTCGGAAAGCACTATGGGAAGGCGTGTTCAAGAGCTAACGCACCGACAACGAATTTATGACGGCTATTTACATAGTCAACCGAAGTTACAAAGGTGAGGTCTCCAAAACATCATCAGCCTGTTGAAGAAGACTGATCAAGACCACGTGCCGTCATCTATGGTGAACCAGCTGCATTAGCAGTCTCCGATACCTTCGACAACATCGATGACACCAGGCTCCTGAAGGATAAACCTTAAGGCCAGCCTGGCTGAGGTGATGATAAGGTTGAATGCCTCCGAAACCATCATAAGTGAACTTCGTACCGAGGTCGTGTTATTGCGAAACGCGAAATCAGTAAGTAGGTCACTTGAGGCTAATAAAATCAACATTCGTTCCGAGAATGTGTCCGTCAATTTTGAGTCGGCTGAACACGTTACCGGCAACCGCTGACGACGTCAACCCTGCCGCCCCTCTCTCCACCCCAGTGCAAGTGATGAATCGTGTATGCACTTCGACCCCTCAAAGTGCCTACGCCGCAGTTGCTGCCATCAAACCTGCCGCTCAACAAGCGACCTAAGGTCAACATCGGGAGTCGCCGCGAATCCACTCGCACGACTTTACCGCAAGGCCACGTAAATAACCAGTGTGATGAGGAGGGTTTCATCAAAGTGAAAAAAAGAAAAAGAAAAGCAACTTGTCGGAATCAGTGCGGAAAGGCAACTGGACAGAAGTTCTTGTTGCGTCTAGCCATCCCGACGACGCCGCTCTACGTGTCCCGCCTACACTATTGGACAGGGAGCCAGGATGTCGAGGAGTATAGCCTCCTGAAGACCAAACTCTGTCTGAGGGTCGAGCGATTGGAGTCTCGACATGATGTGTATTTTAATTCATTTGTGGTAAGAGGAGAAAGAGGAATTTGAGCCGAAAGTTGTAGTTTTCCGGCGATTGAGAGGAACACCCCGAGCCACACGTCGCTAACCTCACGTTTGAATTGGTCTTAAGAATATTGTAATACAATAAAAAACAAAAGAATATTACATTTTATTTTGTACAGTATTTTAATGGGCCTTGTTGCCTATAAATAAAAAAATAATAGTAGGTATGATCACTTTATTTGTGGCGACACGACAGCGAAATACATGTATTTCCAGCCAAGTTAAGGTGTTGTTCCGCCTCTCCCTTCGCCTCCGGAGAGCCTTCTGGGGAGGCTTGAAGAGAGTTACGTACCGATGGTCTCTGGTTGGCCGTAGTACCCGCTGGCGCAGTACTCGCACCGCGGGCCGCCGTACCCAGGCTTGCACGAGCAAGATATCAGCAGACCATTGTCACTCAGCTCACATCCAATCGCGAAGCTGTCGAATTGAATTGGTTGATATTCATAGTAATGTTCTAAGTCATTTCTCAAAATCCTATTTTTAAACTGACTACTAGCTAGTGTCAGTTCGTATTATGGCGTATCTGAAGTAAATAATGCAAGTATGACCGAGTGGTTTAGGAGGTTCCTTGTTAGCATTAATATCGCAGGTTCACATCACAGTGGTCTGTACCAATGAGTTTTATACAAACATACAAGTAAATAAAGGGAAATATCGTGGCGGAAACAAAAAAACAGGAAACAAAGTGCCTGCAGGAGGATGGCGGTTTCGCCATCTGAAACATTGACACCTAAAAACTCCTTCGAAGGTATGGGGGAGTAATTATAAGTTAGTTTATCCATTCCAGCATTAATTTATGTATGCATACATCACGCCGAATCCCTCACGGGATGGGCCTCTATATCTTAATACATACCTATATATAAATTACGTGTCACGTTGTTTGTCCGCGATGTGCTCTTAAACTACTTAACCGATTTCAATCAAATTTGCACACCGTGTCCAGCTTACATCACAATTGGACCCGATAGGTGGCGCTGCGATCGTGTTTCAGGAAGTTTAACTTTTCCACTCTGGCGAAGCTGGGCGGGACAGCTAGTTTAAGATAGTTCTCTCTAGACTTACAGACCGTTTCAATCACATTCATCATTCTCTTCGTACATGCTCGCCAGTTTCGAGTCCCCTTGACGTTCCCATTCTTGAATGTACAATCTATTTGACCTAACTAGTCGGAACGTAGTTTTCCACTGGCTCTTCTTGCACACACTTCCGCATATCTGTAAGCTATGAACTACGTTTTCTACTATAACTATTGTGAGGTTGTTTGTTACCCAATCACGTGGGAACGAACAGCTGGACGGAATTGAATGACATTTAGCAAACATATAAGAGAGGTAGGGCATAACGGGCTTTCCGTTCCAATTTGGAGCTGCCCGACTGGGGCAGGACCTCCTAGAAGTCCGTAGCCAAATAACACAATTTATTGTGTTGTGTTCCTACGCGGTGAATAAGGTTACCAGTAATGAGCTCCTCGGGGAGGGGGGAGGATTGTTATATTGTGTTGGCAGCAGAGGGATTAGTCCCATTATGCTGCCAACACAGTATAACTCTCCGAAAACAGAGTGGCAACGCGCAAGTGATACTTCGTTATTGTATGCGTAAATAGGCTGCGGTAACCGTTTTCCATCGGGTGGGCCGTATGCTTGTTTGCCACTCTTGTTGTAGGTATAAAAAAAATATATACATTATCAGTTAGTAAAGGATAAGTGTTATTCCAGAATCAAATATTGAAATCAAATTACGCGAGTGAAATCGCGGGGCACAACTTGTGTGTGAATACTGACTAGTAAAATTGACTCACTTGTTGGATGGATAGGGCACCGGGCACGCGCAGATGAGACAGTCCCTAGGAGTTCCTATAGTAGCATCGCCGTGGTACCCTGAGATGCATATCTCACAGTGGTCACCCATCGTGTTGTCCGTGCATTCCTGAGAGAGATTAACTTATATAAATATACTAGGATTTAAGTTTAGTTTAGTTAGAGTTCTCGAAACCGACGAGCATGTATGAAGAGACTGATGAATGTGGACGAAGCGAAAGAGGTATGTAAGTCTAGAGAGAACTGGCGCTCTATACTCTCTGCCTACCCCGTTAGGGACTTGGCGTGATGATATGTATGTATGTACTATGATTTAATATCTTAGTGATAGTAGGTGCGAGCCCCGGCGTTCTGGAGCAATGAGCTGTATCTGAAAGCTAATCACGTTACTGATTTTTTTGAGAAGGAAATAAATACGTTTGTATGTATAACCGTGGTGGCCGAGTGGTTCGAGTAGTTGCCTGCGACACAAAGATCGCAAGTTCGAATCCCAAGAAGAAGAAGCAATTCAAAGGCGTATGTATAAATAGTCGTACTTGACTACATGTATCTCAGGGGAAAAGAGTGTGGTTACCTCTGCCTATACCGGGGATTCCAGGATTCACTATAAATCGCCGTTCATGGATGCATGGATGGTTTAGATTCGCAATTAGAGCCGTTAGGTGACTCTGTGATCGTTTTCAGTTCTATTTTTTTTACCCATGCATGCATGAATTTGCTAGTACATGATCCTCAAGACTTCCCTTGGAATAAGCGGGAAAGACACTCACCAAACATACGCCAGTGTTGACATCACACTCCCTCGAGTGCCCATTGCACTGACACGGCACGCAAAATCCGGAACTTAGTCTGTAGTAGCCTTCAGCGCACTGCTCGCAGGACAGCCCCCTATAAGCTTGAGGACAGAGGCACTGTTCCACTGATAAAGCTGGCCTCGCGTATCCATTCAGCAAGTCCACGCCGATGTCAAGAGTCACGGACATTAATCTGCAAAAAAACGACTCAGGGCTAAATAAGTATTTATCCCTACTAATATTATAAATTCGAAAGTAACTCTGCCTGTCTGTTACCTTTTCAAGCCTAAACTACTGAACCGATTTTAATGAAATTTGGTACAGAGATAGCCTAGAGCTTGAGGAAGGACATAGGCTTTGATGCGAATAAAGGGTTGCAATAGGGGATGAAAGTTTGTATGGAAATTACGTCATTTGTTAACCTAGAAGCTTGAAACTTATTTTTTAGGCTCTTGATTACATATAAATTAATATTACATTCTAAGTTTGTAAAAAATTACATTATTTAGAAAAAAATAATGCTGCTTAATATCACTTTTCCGCGCGGACGAAGTCGCGGGCTCAGCTAGTAAACATATAATTCTTCGGAGATGTATATGTCACTGAACTTCTAAGCCGATGTTGATGAGTTTTATCCATCATCAAGCATACGTTTGCACAAATCTCTGGATGTTAGAGATTCATCATTGAACTCAATAGATGGCGCTGCGATCCGTTTAATGTTATTCACCTAAGCGAAGCTGGCAGGACAGTTATTATTTTCTACGAGTAAAACAAACAAATTTATTAATATAGATTTTCAGGATAACCTTACCCTTAATTGGAAATTCTTGACAAGGTACCCCTGCTAGTAAGGAAGAAATATGAAGAACGATTAAGAAAGGAAGAAGAAAAAACATAGCAGCAAGCTCAAATCCGAACCAAACGTGGGGACGAGACAATTGGTAGTAGATAATAGGTGAGTATTTCTCGCTTGCCCAAGCGATACCTAAAAAAAACTCCTTACGTCTTATATGTATAGGTAGTACCCACACACCCACTTTCCGCCAGAGATATATTTAGGTGTCAACGTGACAGATGGCGAATCCATCGCCGTTACCTGTACCTTGCAAAAAAAAACAAACACTCCCTATAACCCACCTCGTCTCCTCAGCTTCGTGCCAGTAGGAGGCCCTGATGTAAATGCTGGTGACATTGACCAGAACGTTCATGAACTGTTCGCGCGTCACTGGGGTCCCGTCCAGGTTGCTGAACTCCTCCTCAGTCAATCGGACCCCGTGCATCCACTCCACGTCAGCTGCTGGTTGCTCGATGCTGTTGTGGACTATAGTTCTGCGTTCGTAATACAATACATTGGTGTTAATTAATAGAAGTGCAGGTTCAGCATATATATCATACTGTTTAATGCAATTATATAAGTGGGTGTGTGGGTACCGATACACCTCTGCCTACCCCTTCGGGGAACCTTCTGGGAAGGCGTGAGGATATATTATTATATTTATTTAATGCAAAAATTTCATTTAAAGTTTGATTGGCAGTGCCTGAGACATTCACGTTCATATCAACAATCGGTGTGGTGATATTAATGAATGGAAACATCGAGAGCAATATTATTATCTTATCTTACTAATATTATAGATCTTACTAATATTATCTTATCTTACTTCTTACTATGTTATTTTTATATTCAAAATGTAAAAGTTTGTAAGTTTGGATGTTTGCGGTTCTTTCACGGCCAAACGGCTGAACCGATTTGGCTGAAAGTTGAAATGGTGATAGTTTATACCAAGAAATAGGCCATAGGCCTCTTTTTTTTCAAAAATTCAAAGTTCTTATATTATAATGTATGATACTCTTTCACGGCATAGCGGCTGAACCGATTCAAGCAGGAAAATCTCCAAAGCTACTTTTTCGAACACCACGCGGGCGAAGCCGCGGGCATAAGCTAGTATTTTCATATACAGGAATATAACACGGCTAAAAGAGCTTGTTTTAATATAAAACTTAATTACCCTCTGGAACTGCCAATAATGACATCGGGCGCGGGAATGGCGCGCCCGTCATTCCTCGCTGTGTAGTAAACTGAGTACGATAAATACCCGCCGTACGACGTCAGCCGTTTACCTAAAGCAAACCAATTGTAGCTTCAAAATAGTTTAAAAAATCATCACAATTTATGAATATTAATGTTTGTTACTCAACGGAATGTCATGAAAATTGACAATATTACAATATGCTGTCAATATACGCGTATTTTTCTTCTACTCTTTGTATGTAACTATATGTATAGTTAAGTAGGTAGATAGAAGATTTTGATAAGTGTGGTTAGGTAGTAGGCTTATTATGTATCAAACCTACTTATCAAGACCACAGATATCAACACTCGAGAGCCTACCGCAATCATGGCAAGTTTGGACCCCGACTATACCGATGAGTGTTTTCTGAACTAAGCCACGTTGATTAACCAATGCCATGAGTTTTGCGGCGAAGAAAAACGCTTATAGGAAGCCTACATACCTACATTACAGATGAAATTAAAAACGTACATATGTATACTGAAAAGCGGCAATGGACTCAACATCGGTCTCATCGGCCGAATGGCGAAGGAGGGTATTGACACCCCTGCCTACCCCAGGGACCCGTGGGAAAAGATATTATCATCACGCCTGGTTTACTCACCCAGGTAATAATCAGGCACACCAAAGTATAAGATCTTCTCCTCGGAGTAACCGTATAGTTGAACGGCGATGGTGCTCTCGTTGAGTGCTGTAGGAGCGACGCTGATGGGGAAGATACCCAGGGTGTGGTTCCAGTCCACATTCACGAGGAACCAGTCACTCATACCTTCAATCTATCACACAAATTTTAATCGATATCATTATTAACATAGTAGTCGTAACGGTTTCGCCAGCGTGAAATAATATTTCATTGGTAGATTGTTGTCTGGAATAAAACATAATTATATAGTCTACTACCTTATGCCCGCGGCTTCGCCCGCTTGGAGTTCAAAAAAGTTGCATTGGAAACTTTCCTACTAGAATCGGTTCAGCCGTTATGCCGTGAAAGAGCATCATACCTAATAATATAAGAACTATGATTTTTTGGATAAAAAAAAAAAGTAGCCTATCCTATTCTTAGGTATAAGCTATCACTATTTCAAAACTTTCAGCCAAATCGGTTCAGGCGTTTGGCCGTGAAAGAACCGCAAACATCCAAACTTACAAACTTTCACATTTATAATATTAGTAAGAAATAAGATAAGATAATATAAGATATGATAACACAGCGAATATTCTATCTCTGTGCCAAATTTCATCCAATTCCGTTCAGTAGTTTTTGCGTGAAAGATGAACAAACATATGGTCACATTTTTTTAATTAGTAGGATATGAAACGGCAATTCCATTTAGGTATATTACTGGTTCAAGAACAATTGTTTTGATAGTCAGAAGGCGTGAAGTTGCGCTGTAAGATATTTAGGATATACTTTATAAGTATGGTACTTACCGCCGCCCAGTACAAGTTCGAGCTGGCACACCTGGTGGTCGTCCCGAAGCAGTAGCAGCGAGTGCACCCATCTGGGTTATCGGCTTGCAGGTTATAGTACTCCTCTTGGCATGTGTTGCAGGCCTGGTACAAACAGTAAAATATAAATTTCATTCGATGTAGAACTATTAAGAAATACTATTTATGCGCATTTTACTGCAGGCCCACAGTAGGCTTGAGAACTACGAGAGCCGCGAAGGACGAGTAGTTCGCGTGTCATCCAAAGATTACAAGTTCAAATCCTGACTGAACCAAAGAGATATTGAAGGGGACACTTGCGAACGTTTGAGAAACGACGATAGAATCGCCATCAGTCACGTTGGCACCAAAATAAATCTCCGGCGAAAACGTGTGTTATTCCTCTGCCTACCCCTTCGGGAACCCTTGTGGGATGGTGTGATACAGTTGAAAACTCCATAATGTATAATAGGACAAGCGTTATAATTCAGACCAGCTATCAAGCTCACCAATTAGCTGATTATCGCTTAGGGAAGTAAAGCTTTTTAAAACTCTGGAGTGGACATTTCTTAATATCTATAAGAACACGAGAGTATCGTAAAAAAGGGTTAAACCAGCCTAATCTCTGGAGCATGAAACATACATGAAGTTCAAATACAAAGGAATAAAAACCATGTTTTGAGTTTAATTGTAAGCATTATCGAAATGTGCCTAGTAATTGTATTTCTTACATACATATCATAACGCAGAGTCCCTAACGGGGTAGGCAGAGTGTATAGAGCTCCAGTTCTCTCTAGACCTACATACCTCTTCGCTTCGTCCATATTCATCAGTCTTTTCATACATGCTCGTCGGTTTCGAGTACTATTATGTAGTGTATTTCTACATGTGTCTTAAAAGACTTGGACATGTGTATGTTTTTTGACCTTACCTGTCCTCGAACGTGCCTCTTGCAGTAGCACTGAGCGGTGTTCTGGTCGCAGACGTCGTCTGTAGTACCTTCCGGGTTGCACGTACACTCCACGCAGTTGGGGAATGCGTAGTGCCCGGCCACACAGCGGTCGCACACGCGCCCAATCACGTCTTCCTTGCAACTGCACACAATTTCAAAGACCTTAGCAATGAAGGTTAAAGTCAGCGGCACTGGACAAAAAGTAGGCTGTACATAATGACGAATACCATTTATTGTGACGATGTTAAATAAATGCTATGGCTTTCTTACATAAATGATTAAGTTTGTAACGAAATAAAATATTATTTGCATTAAAAAAAATAGATCTTAGATCGACGACCCAAGATGTTAACTAATAATAATAATAATATCCTTTATTGTACACACACATCTACAAAAACAAATAGGATGACAAAAAACAGAGAACAACATGTAGTACGCACGAATAGGCGGCCTTATCGCAAAAGCGATTTCTTCCAGGCAACCAAGTTAGAGAGAAAAGAAATAGAGAAAACAAAAGGTAGGTGTGATAGTTTAACGGATGAACGGAAGTTTAACGGACTAATTTCTAGTATCTTTCGATGGAACGAACGTCGTCTACATTTATTGCAACAGTACGCCATGGCGAGGCCCCAAATGCAAAATTGCAATAATTGAACAGTTTCTAGTGAAGTAGGGTGCGACGGAATCTACCATTAGAAATTTGTGTTACCAAACTGGGGTGTTACGTTTGAAAGACGTTCGCAGCTAACTTCACACTTTTTGGCCGTTGTCGAGTTTCAGAACTGTACAGGGAATGGCCGCGCTAGAGAAGGGAGGCTGAGAGTACCTTTTAATACATACATACATACATATAATCACGCCTCTTTCCCGTAGGGGTAGGCAGAGACCACTTCTTTCCACTTGCTACGCTGCCGTGCTTTAGCTAGAAAAGGGTTAAGCCCGACTAGTCAATTTTGAGATATCGTCAAAAAACGTGGGAATTGATGTCTTTAAAAATCTATTCAAGATGGAGTAAACATTCTTAGAGACAAAGTTAGCTAATATTTAACTCTACCTTATAGAATAATTTCCATCCTAAAATATTGTCTTTATAATACCTAAAACCTATTTTTTCTTATTTAACTAAGCATTTCACTCGTAATGTTAAACTTATTATGACTCTAAAACAGGGTTAACCATAACCTAACCCACTTTTAGCGTAGTATTTTGATGGAAATGTCACTATCAATAATTTACTGCAAAGTTATTCAACAATGCTTACTTATAAATAAGTTATCCACCGATAACTCATTTATAACTAAGGATATTACATCATAATACAGAATAGGATAACGACAAAAGTATTTTAACCTTTATTTAGGTAAGTAAAGGCAATACTTTTTTTTTAATGACCTGTATTTATGCAGTATTACTTAACTAAAAATAGGTTATGTAAGTATCACTCGTGGTTAACCCTTTTACAGCTAAGCTAAGTGGAATGATTAGTCGAGGAAAAAAAATATTTTGCCATAAAATAGTAATATTTTGCCATCTAAATTAAACTAAAGAACCAAATTTACTTAACCATATGCACAGATCAATAGCTAACTTCGTTTCTTTAAAAGTAAGTCTGTTAAAGTAACATGTAAGTAGGTAGGTAATTAAAATAAAATTCTATACCTGAAAAATTGGAAATAAAATAAGTACTTTTAAAATGAAATTAAAATTCCCTCGTTAGGCTAACTATTTAACTATTTAAATGCAATTAAATTAAAATGAGATCAATATAATCTCACAACAGCGCTAAAAATACTTTGTGATACACTGTCGACACATATAAGTAAAAATAATGCATGGACATTATAAAATATCAACAATAAATCACAATCTTATTGACAATAGAATATGTGCCATATTGGCATGCAGTTAGCAATCTCTCTAGTTTAAAGGTTTTTACTCTTATATAGTTATCTGGCCGAGGCAATGTTTCATAATATTTTTTTATACCACATGGGTGTCAAACAGACATGCGGCCCGCCTGATGGT
The DNA here is from genome assembly GCA_945859725.1 of Drepana falcataria. Classification (NCBI taxonomy): domain Eukaryota; kingdom Metazoa; phylum Arthropoda; class Insecta; order Lepidoptera; family Drepanidae; genus Drepana; species Drepana falcataria. The sequence continues at coordinate 10,982,255 of OX243921.1, forward strand.
TAGCGGCCACCTATGGAAGCTTGCAACACCAGGGGTATCGCCCACGCGCTGCCGACCCTGCAGGAATCTTTTCACACCTTTCTTGAATAACTCCATACTGTAATCTATAGGGAAAACCTCAACGGAAGCTCATTCTGCCTGAGCATTCGCGGAAGGAAACTCATTTGGCACCGCGCAGTAAGAGACCTTTACGGTTCCAATGTATGGGAATGAATTATCCGTCGATGGCGAGAGGTATGGGGGTAGAAGGTAGAAGTGGGCATCATATCATGTCGAACAATTCTTCAGAACACTCCGTTATACAAGTGGTAGAAAACACACAGGGAGGCAAAGTCTCTCCTCAGATTTAGTGGTTCCAAGCCGCTTGTCAGCATGGGATCATCGACAATCCTAGCTGCGCGATTCTGTACCGCGTCAAAAGGCACTAGCTAGTATCCTGAGGCTCTAGCCCACATGCGGCAGCAGTACTCCATATGTGGCTTAACTTGCGACTTATAAAGTTGTAGCCTTTGCTGCGGTGTAAAGTTTTGCTTAGCTCTGTTGAGCACACCGAGCTTCCTGGACGGCTACTTAGCCTTGTCCTCTAAATGACCACGGAACTGAAAATCACTAGAAATGTCAAAAAGGATCCCAATGCTCTCCTAGATGTTAAGGGGAGTGTACTGGAATTGTAATACCATAGCAAATGGAAGTGTTTTTGGGGGTCACCCCGCAAACTTGTTTCTTAGTGAGGTTGAAGTGGTTTAATCGGAGACATGACAGACACAGACCCCAATCGAAGACACTACAAAGTGTACTCTAGATTTCAGAGACAAATTGTTCGCGAATTTCCTCCATAGTGGAACGAGGGAGATTAGCATAGCCCGTATAGTAAGTGTCACCAGTACTTTCGTCTGCATATCAGTGCATTCCTTCAATAGAAAGCATGTCTTTGATATGCAGAAGAAACATAGTTCAGGGACAGCATAGAGCCTTGCGGGACGCCGGCATTAATGTCCATGCTATCGAAGCAGAGATCGTCAACGACGGCTCTTATGCATCAACTGGACAAAAGGTTGGCTACCCATTTGCATTATGGATTTGGCGTAACAACTTCCACTTCAACTTTGTTGATAAAAAAAAAATGACCTGCCAGTTGTCTCAAAACTTCAGTAGGTCATGCTCATTCTAAAAGTATACAATTAGCATGTAAAATCCCGAAATTACTCCGGGAAAAAACTTTTTTAATTAAAGTAACAAAATATTATAACAGAAGTTAAATTAAAATTAGCAATATTTACAAAGAACAGTACAGAACAGAACAGTTTACTAACTACTTACAGATAAAATATTTGTCCCAAATCGGTATCCCGAGGCAACGTGCCAGGAAGACTAGCAGCATTGCCACGCTGGATAGCAATGCTGATTCTCTGAGCGAGATATGTTCCAGCCCGCCTGTCACGAGACTTCACAAGAGGTCCCGACTAGACGGCGTGAGACCTCTTTGAAAAGATGGTGAGCCTCAGGACCCCAAGGCCCCAAGTGCATTATAGGCCAATTAATTTATTTTAATATTTCTTCAAATTATCTCTCTCACCATCTCACCTAATCTCTTTTCATGACTTAGATGGATATAATTCACTACTCATTGTTTAAAAAAAAATACCGGTTTAGTGGAGAAGTGGCATACACTCCTTTTGAAAATATAAGTCCATGAATTTTAAAGAGAGGTTCCACTAGCACCGGTATATATTTAAATAATGAGGAATAAAAGCCGTATAGATCTGACATACATAACTCGTGCGTTGCATTTTACTGCAGTTTACTTTGTTCTAGCTTAGGAATGAGGCTTAACCCTTCTTATACCAAGGTTTCTTCCGAAATATTAATTGGTATTACTTGATTTAAAAATGGTTAAGCGATCTTAACCTATTTATAGTTACGTTTTTTATGTTAACTTATTTATAGTTTATTTTTGTACGCCAATTTGCTCACACTTTACTTACTTTTAGTAGAGTTAATAAACCTTAACTTTAATTAAGTTAAGCATAAATAGATAACTTTATTTTTACTAGGCAAATAATATCAAAAAATATTTGGTCTTCCTAGGGTTAGGATACTTTTGCCCTCTTTTAGACTAGTTTCGTGGGTTAGCTGGTTTTTAGTTAAGAAAATTATAAAAAATGTGTCACTTAACTGTTTACTGAGTATCTGTATCTCTTTTATGGATAATGATAGAGCTTTGGTTCCTAGATCAAAATGTAGAGAATTTTGCGGTGGTAAAATTTGCATCATTACCTAAAAAACGACCATATGAGGGTTAACCCTTTTCTAGCTTAAGTACGGCAGTACGATCCTTACATACTTCTTTCGCTTTGTCCACTTTCATTATTCTCTTCATACATGCTCTTCGGTTTAGGGTACTCTTGACCTGACCTCGCTACCTTTTAATGTACACATATTTTGAATAGGGAAAAGGGAACGGGCAATAGAGACATCTAAACAGGTAAATACAAAATCTAAATTGCTATAACAATAGTTGTAAGATGCGTCAAGTCGCGATACTCACTCGCAGTTGCCAGTGTCGGCGTTGCATTGTAGCTCGTTGTTGCGCACTCCGAGCGGGTTGCAATTGCAATCGTCGCAGCCGCGCTGCACGTCGAAATTGAACGTGTACGGCTTGCAGTGATCGCAATTTTCGCCCTCCACGTTCTTCGGACAGATGCACATACCTGCAATTGTGAATTTTGTTGTGTGAATAACAAGGTTCTTTTTGTAATAACTTGACATAAGCTCCGCTTAAAACTTCAAGCTGGAATGTTGCATTAGTACACTATTGCTATCAGTGCTCTACATATTATGTTGTTTTCAACTCGTTTTATCGAGCCCTATACTCCGTAAGAAGAAATAGGGTTTCCACGAAGAATTATCGTAGAGCAAATGCTGGCATTACTCGGCAGATATAATGACTTTACGCTTTTCCAGGAAGTTTTTTTTTCGTAGTAACGCGGAGATATATTTTAGGTGCAACGTGATAGATAGCGATTCCGTCGCCGTTTCTCAAGTACAACTATACATACAATGAGGTTTTATCTATAGAGACGTTATACTCCTTGAATATGAAGTATAAACATGGCAAATTTTATGCTATACCTACCTATAGCTACAATACACAACTCACACAACGGCATTAAGCACACTGATGAGATTAAAAGAACACGAAATATATGAATCCTAGTTGTCAGAAAGGGATAACAGCACAGCCACGTGCCAATATGTCGAGCTCTAATCGTTCTCTCTTTCGCTCTTAAACGTAACGCGCTACTTGTCTCTTTCGCGCGAGTGGCGCAGTGGCATCGTCGCAGGAGTTAATTCAGATTAAAATTTAATGTAAAATTTTCATATTTTTGATAGAAAAAACAAATTTACATTACTTACAAAGGAAAAGACACATCCTACTTGTTTTTTTACACTCGTGCAGTATATGTTCTGCAGTTTCTAAGCACCTAAGAAGGCATTTTTCCTAAATGCTGAATAAGTGTTACGTCGTTGCCAGTCAAGCTGCGACTAACTTGACTCAAGCCAATTAGCTTGTATTGAGTTAGCCAAGCCGAGCGCGGTAAGACGTATCTATTCTTTTTCACATCAATGTATACATACATCTTCTCAAACTACTCGGTCACTTGCTAGCCAGAAATATATACTCCCTCTAATATTATATAATTATCAATGAGAAAGTTTTTGTGTAAGGATGTTTGTGACTCAGTCACGCCAGAGTGGCTTAGCGGAATTATCAGAGCTGAACGTTGAAAGAAATCAATAAAGTATCACGCAGGTGTCAGTACAAGGCACAGCTTATATCCAGTTTAGTACGAAGGTCAAGCACGGTACTCGCCATAGTCATCGCAGATGGCAGTGGCAGGGCAGTGGCACGGGCGGCAGTTGGGGAAGCCGTAGAAGCCAGTGCGGCAGGCACTGCACGATCGGCCGACCACGTTGGGCCTACACGGACACTGGCCACCGAACGTGTCGCACTCCAACTCCGTGGAGCCCATGAAGTCGCAGGAACAGGCGAGCGCTCCGCTGTTGTACTCCGATGTTATTGAGAACATCGCTTCGCGGCAGAAACCTGGAGAAAAGGGATGAGAAAAAACTAAGTCGTATCCCAATAGGTACCGTATTTTCTTACATTTCTGTATTTCTCCATCCATTCTGTCTTAAAATATGCTATCCAGAATAAATAATATTGTTGCGATGGAAGGTTCTGGAGGTCTTGCCGTGTGAAAACCATGACAAACAACAACACTTAGCCGGAAATATAGACAAAAGGAGGCAATTAAAGGACGTAAACAAGTTGTTTTCGTCGCCCGGCCATTGTTTTGCGGATGCATTCACACGGCAATTCAACGAACATCTTAATGGCGGTCTAGAGCCTTCCACTGATTTCTAGTATATCGTGCCAGTGCCATATATAAGGCGGTATCCGAAGCGCACGGGCAGTCAGTCAGTTTAGTGAGTCAGTGGAGTTAGTCAGTTGAGTTCAGTGCGAGTGATCACAAGTGTTTTATCGGTGACTATAGTGAGTGTTACAGTGTTAGTGAAGTGGTTCAGTGTCTAGTGTTTACTGTGTTCTACTGTTACTGTGTTGTAGTGTACACAGAGTAGAAGTGTTTCAGTACCTAGGGTTTACTGTGTTTTACTAGTACTGTGTTGTAGTGATCAGTGCTGTAGCGAATAGTGTAAGGATTCATCGTGCAAGTTTCCGGAATTATTCTGTGTATAGAATAAAGTGTCGTTTAAGTGCATCAACCGGCTATCATTAAATTATCCCGAACCCCAGCTCGTAACAATATATTAAAATTTTCGGCATCTCACTCAATGCTAGTCTAAGCACGTCCCCCAGCGACAGATAAAATACTCTTAGAGTTGTAAAGATTACATCTAAGCGCATAACAAGTTGTGTATGGAGATCGAATTTGCACACAGCGCAGCCTGTCGCTACCATTGCGGCAGATGTCTGAAAAGTAATAAAATAACGAGATACGTTCTCATACTGACCAGTTTCATTAGATTGGATAAAGTAGCGGTTGGTAGCACACTTCTCTATAAACTCCCTGGTGTAGTCCAGCATGTTGGCTTCAGTGAGAACCGAGTCGACATAGTCCGGCGACGCAATCACGAGCATGTAGTCCAACCAAACTCCGGTACTGGTTTCACCCTGTTGACAATCGATAAGCTCATAAATATAAATACCTGGGACAATTCCACACAAATTGACCTAGTCCCAAATTAAGCTTGTGTTATGGTAACTAGACAACGATATATATACTTATATATATATATACAAATACATAGGACATCCAAGACTAAGGTACAAATACTCGTATAATAATATAAAAATATATACAAATACTCGTGATATACCAAATATCTGCCCTCAATGGGAATCGAACCCGCGACCTCAAGTTTCGCAGTCATTAGTTCTAACCACTAGACCAGACGGTCGTCGTCATAAAGGAACACTTATCATGGCGAGCCCTAGACTAAACTACCCTCACACCCTGCTAGCACGTGCGCCTCGTGGTATTTTATCCACTAGTGGACACAGAGGAATTTCAGTCGAGGAAACTGTGTCGTGATGCACGTACTAGCACAAGGGACCCTTAAATTGCTTTAAGTTATCACGTTTATGCTATAAATAAACACAAAAATACTTCAATATAATTAAATACGTTTTATATATTCGTTTTATATATTTATATATACGCTTCATGATTACCAGCGCGAAATACAACAACAATTTGAATTGAGGAAAACTTAAGAAAAAGAGGAAATACGCTTTATGCTTTTACTATTAAAGATAACATGCTTTGATTGCATTTGAAAACAATACGAACTTTACTTTTATATATAACATATTTTGTTAGTATTACCATCACCACTGGGGGAGTGTTTTAAAAGTCTTCCAGAATACTCACGTCAAAAGTAATGGTGATATTTTCGTTGGCCGCGAATCTGGTGTTGCCGTCACCGAGCTTGAGGAGTGCTCGGCAGCCAGAGTTGGAAGGGCAGAACTGGACTTGCATCGACACCTCTTGGCTCTGACCGTCGATGTTCAGCGTTCCTCGGACTGTGCTCTCTGGGAGAAACGAGTTTTATTTAAATAAGCGAAGCATAATTATATCGCTCAGATACTCAAAGGAAACGTCAAGAGTACACTAAGCCAGCGATCTGTAGGGGTAGGCGGAAGTGTCACAAAACACTCTTTTCGCCAGTTTAGTATTTAGCCGCTCTGGCGTGATTAACTTAGAAACATTTTTTTTTTATTTCACATATGTATAAGTAAGTGATGAAAATATTGGTAATGCTACTCACCCGGGTGTTCGGGTTGGTAATAGTGAATCAGAAACACATATTCGCCGGGTGTGGGGACTCTCGCAGCGAGCACAACCGGCTCATGCCCGGGGGCCAGGTACACGACCGCCGTGGAGTTGTCCAGGATGGGTGGGCGCGCGTCTCTGTTGCCACCAGTGCCAGATTCGATTTCCACCTGTGTAATAATATTAATATCCGAAAATTTTATTATATTCGATTTAAATATTAAACATTCTTGTCATTTCATTTCTTCTTCTTCTAATTGTCTATTATTACATATTTGTACAACCGCTCCGATTTCTAAGACATTGTCAATGTATAATAGAATTTAAATCAGCTGAAACCGCGGGGCATCTCTGACCTTCTTTGAATCAACTGCGGCTGAGAACACCGCCGGCTCACAATGTCCATCCCTGCGCAGGCAATACGGCCGAGGAGTTATGTAGTCGAGGTGCCACTCGGACTCCGGGACTAATATCAGCGATTTTATGCCTGCTGCAGTTCTTTCATCGCCCTGAGAACAAAACAATAAGATTTCTTTCTAAAATCCAATATCATATATTTTTTCTTGGAAACGGTGGTAATGGTAATTTAATATATGACTTTCAACAAGTGTACCCTGGATCCCGTACGTTGACTTTTTTTAAATATTTAGAATACTTCTCTCAAAACATTCTTGAATTATGATTGCAAAAGCACATCATGGTAACAACTTGGTTTATGATCTTTGGTAAGAGCAAAATACAGTTTATTATATATTATTTACATTTAAATAGTATCTCTCGAAAAGAGAGCGATGTTACAATTCTACTTATCACCTTTTCTGACGTTCAAAGTTTGTCGAATTGAATTTGTCTTTTTGATAATTTTCTAAGACAGAAAGAAAAAATCTAAATTAGGTATCAATATAATAATTACCTTTAGAGTGACGACATTATTCGTGTCTGAAATATAAATGACACTGGCCAAGGCGCTGTTGTCGGCCGCAATCTGCCGGCAGGGTGTTGTATACGGGCAGAGGTTGAGGTAGAGGAAACTATTGGACTCTTTTCTGTCGCCCGACTGAAACCTTAATAAAAAAGACACGTTTTATAAACACTTGGCGCAAGCGTGCTAGAAATGAAATTAATGACATATTTATCCAACTATACGATCCGATAGTAAAACAAATACATTTAATTTACGAAAATGAAGACTAATTAAGCGACTACACAAAAAATATACACCCAAGAATGGGAACGTCAAAGGTAGCCTCGAAACCGACGAGCATGTATGAAGAGACTGATGAATGTGGACGAAGCGAAAGAGGTATGTAAGTCTAGAGAGAACTGGCGCTCTATACTCTCTGCCTACTCCGTTAGGGACTCGGCGTGATGATATTATGTTGACGATGATGATGATGTATTAAGACACAAATAAATTAAGATCCAGCGTAAGAAATCTGTAATCTGTATGTCCGAAGAGAACTGGAGCTCTACGCTCTGCCACCCCGTTAGGATCTCGGCGTGATGATATGTGTGTATATATGTACCAGTAAGCAGCTCTCTCACCTTACTGTCACTGGCGCGAGGGTGTTCTCCTGGCCTGCCTGGTCCACCGGCGTGACGTACTCAGCAAGCAGTACATAGTAGCCAGGGTCGATCTTCACGTTGTATTGCAGTTCCGTTTGGGCGTTTGAAAGAAGTGGGATCGTGTTCGGTTCCACATTCAGTTCCGTTAGTTGCTGAAAGTATTAGACGGGTACGTCAAGAGTACTCGAAACCGATGAGCATGTATGAAGAGACTGATGAATGTGGCGATATAAGTCTAGAGAGAACTGGCGCTCTATACTCTCTGCCTACCCCGTAAGGGACTAAGCGTGATGATATGATAATGATGATGTACCTATTAAACGTTCAATTGTTTATTGTGTCTATAACGATGAATAAAAACGAATGTTTTTTTACTTACTCTCTGGTCATCTATGAAAGTCGTGGCAGGCATCACCAAGTCATTGACATCCAAGATGGTCCATCCCGCCAGGCTTGGGTACATGAAGTGACGGCATAGCCGCAAGTCGCCTATCACACAAGGCGCGTTGATCACTTTGGTCAGGACCGTGGCTTCGTAGTACGCCTCTGGGATGAGGACGAAGTAGTCCTAGACAAGAAAAAAATTTTTTTTCATTCAAACTTTTGTGCACCAGTGATGACTGCTCGGATCCTAGTACAATTATGGTGTTTAGTCTGAGGAAGGCTTATTATATAATATACGGGGTATGTTCATAAAAAAAATCTAATCATATTAGTGTTACTGAATTGATAGCGCTATGATATGTATTATAAATATTTTTCTATATATGGACCGATATTTTGTGTCAACTTATCTACCAGTTGCTAATTAATAGTTGAAAACATTTCCTGTGTTAATCCTAATAATGTATCTCTGTGCCAAATTTTATCCAATACCGTTCAGTAGTTTTTGCCTGAAAGATAAACAAACATAAGGATGGAACTTTCGAGTTTATAATAATTATTTTGCAGTCATTAATAATACGATTATACAGTTGATAAAATATTTCAAATTGAATCTTAAATTTCTGAAAGTCATAAGTAAAGTTGGCCCCAAGTTGGCCCCTAGGATTTTCCACCTAGGCTCAAGGTACCTCTGCCATCTGGTACATCCACTATTGCTTAACTTCTAACGCCAAGTTCACTCACAATCATAACTTCCTTGCTGGTTTTGATAGTGACGGTCCAATTGCCAGGGTTCATAACAAACGGTGAGGGAGCATTGCCTTTCTCGCCTGCAACCGTCACCAGCTGGGGCTGGCTGGTCGGCCGAAAGGCAACTGTAAACCTGAACAGAAATAATAAAAAAAATATGAAAAAAAAACAATGCCGATTGAAGGAAAGATTGCATCTATGAAGAGACTGAGGAATGTGGACGAAGAGAAAGAGGTATGTAAGTCGAGAGAGAACTGGTGTTCCATATCTCTCTCTACCCCGTTAGGGACTCGGCGCGATGATATGTATAGAATTAATAAATACAACAATGTCAATAACTAATATGTCAAGAGATGGCGCTAGACGCTTCGACAAACGAACAACGCAGTACATGGAAAAATTCGCGCGTAGTTTCGAAATATTTTACTCGTAACAAATTCCAGGAGACAAACATGTCTGACTACACGTGACTACACGCAGAAAAAAAAACCAACACAAAACTCGACAAACGTGAGTGAAGTTCAAGGCGAAGGCCGTTGGGAAGTAGGGAATGACGACGCAGACTGACCCGAACGTTCACCAGTACAAGTACAAGGACAAAATATGCAGACGGACCCCATCCGGTGTACACGGAATCAATAAATAAATTGGTCAATAAAGAAAGTTGACAGATGGTTGAACGTCCCATAAACCAATGTGTTGTTGCCTTCAAAAGCTATACATTTGTTGCAATTATAATTACCTAGCATTAGAATGGCTCAAATATAATTTGATCGTTTTATAATGTGCTAGTTGACAGCCCTAGTCGTACATTATAAATGAAAATAATAAAACAAAAAAAAGCGGGAATGCGGCATTTAAATGCTCCAAGTATGTACGCATCATAGTATGTATGTATATATTTCAAACACGGCCGTTTTATACGAACAACAAAGCGGCCATATTGTTTTTCGGTTGCTCCTTCTGGACACGTAAGCCCTCCGAAGCGTCAACACAATAAGTCAATTTATTTATAGTCACTACCATCCCAGGGTCGAGGACACACGCCGCGTCTGCATGTCTGTCTGTCTGTTCGCGCTAATCTCCTAAACTTAAAATTTTAATTTAACGCTGAATTCCATCCTACAAAAAGCAAAAAACTGGTTAGAGGAACATAATCTTGAAATTAACTTTACACAAACTAAAATAATGTCCTACCACCCATATCAAAAAATACCCCTAAACATTGACTTTAAATTTGACAATAAAATCCTTGAAAAAGTATTTTCCATTACTCGGCTTAACAATAGACACACATATAAATGGGAAAACGCACAAAAAAAATTGAAACTAAAATATCTAAATTTACATATGCACTCCGTGAGATAAAAAAAACTACTCGCTACATATTATGCATATGCTTATTCGTGGCTCACGTATGGCATAATTCCATGGGGTAATAGTACTAATGTACACTCACTCTTCATACAACAAAAAATAATTGTTAGAATACTAGCCAATATAACTAATACTGACAGTTGCAAACCCTACTTCAGACTATTTAAAATATTACCACTACCATGTATTTATATATTAGAAATTTTATTTATTTATTTATTTACATACTTATATTATCATTACTGGTACCTAATGCGATAAATAAGCTACAGAGGACCTGATAACAGGTTAATAGTTAATAGTTAGTTAATAGTTACTTAAATTTATAAAGATAAACCCATTTTTTTATATCAAATATGACGACATACCGTAAAATACTCGTTGAGACGAAAAAATTAATTAATTAAACCAACATCAAGACTGAAACACACACTAACAGACCCTTCGTTATGTCAACTAATATATTTAATAAACTCCCTGATAGAATAAGAAGTGAAAACTATTTTAATCTATACATATAATAAAATTTGAGTGTCTGTTAAATATTGTCGTAAAAATCGTAATATTGAAATAACCGGTTTGTACTAAATTCATATGGATGTGTACACGGTACATACACAAAATTATACTTTTTAACAATTTTTGTCTGTCTGTCTGTCTGTTTGTTCCGGCTAATCTCTGAAACGGCTGGACCGATTTTGACGGGACTTTCACTGGCAGATAGCTGATATAAAAAATAATTCTAAAATTAATGTATAATTTTAGAATCTGAAAAAATTTTTTGTTGTTAAATTCCACGCGGACGAAGTCAAGGGCACAGCTAGTAAATATATAAAATTAGTTAAAGAATTATTGTTTGAAAAATGTTATTACACCATAGAAGAGTTTATGCAAGATAAGATTAGATAATTAGTTTCCTATAAATAGTTTCTTAAGTTTCTATTCAGTTTTTTTTTTAGCTAAATATATTTAAGTTATGTATATATATTAAGGTTAGAATAAGTTAGTAAGTACCAAAATTGTTCCCCTCTCTATAATTCGTGTGCCTCTCACTAAAACGCCTAAAGAATTATGATTATGAAACTACTGAACGGAGTTTCATGCGTCTTTAACCAAAGACAGAATAATTCATGAGAAAGGGCTAGGTGGATAATTTGTAAAATTATATGTAAATATATTACATTAAATATACATACATACATATCATCACGCCGAGTCTATAACGGGGTAGGCAGAGAACATTAAATATATTTTGAAATATGGTGCTAATTAAAGAAAATGTCGGAAAAATACTATATTAATATACTAAATATGCTCGGGAAAATTACACTTGAAGGCGTGAGAAAGGGAATGTAACTTTTAATAAGGACTCCTAAATACTAATTTTGAGCAGACAACAATACAAATAGCAAAGGCTCTACGTGTATAAAGGTAAAACTGTATTCTGCGCGGACAAAGTCGCGAGATTGTTGATATCGAACCATCAACAGTACAATAAAAAAAAGTTACGATGCCAATAAGTAAATGCGTAAGTCGCCGGTAATGCGTAATTGCACATAAACTGCATTATTTATAACCTGACTTAAGACTTACGCAAGCTGCCATTGAGACTAATTGTTTGTTTACTAAAAGGTACACGATGTTTTTGTCCAAATTAGCGAAAATCACAAATACAAATATATTTGGTTACCACCAAGGTGACAAACAAGCTCGCGGTTTGCCCGATGGCAAGCGGTTACCGCAGCCTAGACACTTACCAGATTTAGGTACGAATGATAACTAAGCTCTACGCTAATATTTAATTAGCGTAAAACTTTTAGTCCCCTAGCGAACCTGAAATGGGTCAAATTTGCTGTAGATCTTTTCGATAGACCTTTTCATAGACTTAGTCTAAAATGTTTATACAATTGTATGAGGACAAAACGTAGTATCGAATTTTTCAGGTGAGTATCGATTCTCACAAGCCAGCCAACCAGTCTACATATGCGCGTTAAGAATTCAAAGATCTAAAACATTTGATTATAGTTGACCGTAGGTGATAGAGCCTGAGAAAATTTTTGGGGTCTTCTTTTGACAGATATCGTTGTACTGGCAGCATTTGTATCTATTTTTTTATAGTGCCGCCTATAAGAGTTTCTTGAAAACGTTACCCTACCTTACATTTGTGTAAGGCTTAGGCCTAGAAGGCTTAAAATCTTTTTATCAATTATATATATTTCTTAATTAGTTTAAGCGGTTGGTTTAACCGATTTTTATGACATTTTCAGACATTACCAATAGTACAGTAGATACACTATAACATTATAATATCTAACACCCTGTAAGGACACAGCAATGAGAGGTAGTTATTTCTAAATAAATATTTCGTAATTATGAAGTATGTGTATCCTTTACATTTTATTTTTAGATTTACACTTTGACCCGACGGGCAATTTTTATTTTTCACCCGAGCGAAGATGGACGGGACAGCTATGTACTATCTTATCTTACTAATCTTACTAATATTGTAGGTAAATGTGAAAGTTTGTAAGTTTGGATGTTTGCGGTTATTTCACGGCAAAACGGCTGAACCGATTTGGCTGAAAGTTGAAATCGTGATGGCTTATACCAAGGAATAGGATTTTTTTGTAATCTCGAAAATTCAATCTTATAATATTATAAAGTATGATGCTCTTTCATGGCATAGCGGCTGAACCGATTCTAGCAAAAGGATTCTAGGAGTTTTCGAACTCCACGCGGGCGAAGCCGCGGGCATAAGCTAGTTTATATATATATATATATATAAATTAAATGTTGGGGCCCCTAAATAGTTTAGATCTACAATTGGACCGATAGGTGACGCTGCGATCGTGTTCAAGGTTTTTTTATTTTTTACCCAAACGAGGGTGGTCAGTTAGCAGAGACATAAAAATCAAGCAATTTCAAAATGTATTCTTATCTGGTGGATGCATAAAACCAATAACAATATGGTTCCAATGTTCGACAATTACTAATTCTTATACTAAGGTGACTACCTAGAGCTACTAACTAGAGCCGTGGTGGCCGAGTGGTTCAAGCAGTTGCCTGTGACACAAAAGATCGCAAGTTCGAATCCGGACTGTACCAATGAGTTTTTCTGATCTTAAGTACAGTGATTAGTCACGCCACGAGCTTTACGGTGAAGGAAACATCGAGAAACCTGAATACGTCTAAGAAGCAATTCAAAGGCGTATGAATAGTCGTTCTTGAGTAACGGCGATGTAATTGTCATCTGTCAGGTTGGCTTCTAAAAAATATCTCTGGCGGAAAGTGGGTGTATGCGTACTACCTATACAGCTCTGCCTATCTTCGGAGAAACTTGTGGGAAGGCGTGAGGATAAAATGGACAAATCTGAAAATAATTCGCACATATATATCTAGCCCTTGAAATATGCTTCTACTACGGAAACCAGAAAACAAAAAAAAATTACATACTAGAAAAAAACAGATAGGTATGTACATATATATTAAATATAGGATATCCAAGACTTTGGTGCAAATATGTGCTTCCAGAGGGAATAGAACCCGCGACCTCAAACTTAGCAGCCTGACCACTAGACCTAACGGCGGTGAAACTACGAGTACACACAAATAATGGAGTAACATATTTATTTAAAATTATAGTATGCCAATGTCGCCAAAGCCAGCAGTGCACAAAATTATATTATACATCGAAAAATACACGTACAAAAGAAAGCGCGCATAAAATATTCCTAGCCGAATTACGCATCTAGCGAAGTGAGTGAAAAATAATAAGAGACTCCAGTTAGTACATAGTACATAGTAGCTTAGACATGGAAGTCTACATACAAATGTAGTTTCACAATCTTGTATTAACATAAATTACTAGCTGCGCCCCTCGTAATAGAAATATTTTATTTTTAAATTCCTTCTACTAAAAATCGACTAAACTAAACAGTCTAACAGAACTAAAAATCGACCACGGTGTTAATCCAATCAAACCTCCAATCAAGCGTGACTGAATTACAAACATCATAACTAACACATTGATAATATTTGTAGAATCAAAGAATGCGTATATCAGTAAAAGAAGTAATTAATTTTAGAACATACCTGTAGTGTTGCGAGCCTTTCTCAGCGCAGTCAATAGACACACTGTCTTTAATTAATTAATATTAAATTGTTTTACAACACGAGAGTATAGTGTTGTTAAGCTTTTCAAACTTTAATAGGACACGTCTGGTGTACAAGAAAGCGAGCGGGCAAATGTGGCCGTATGCATCGATCCCCTCATATTTATTACACAAAACTGCGTAGTAAATACAATGCAAGAGGAAGGGAATATTCTAGATCCTTCGTGACCAATTATTTGGATACTATTTATATCATAAATGGGAAGGAAAGTTTGTGAGGATGTCCGTTACTCAATCGCGCCAGAACGGCTGGACGGAATTGAATGACATTTTGCACTGAGGTAGATTATTAGCTGAATTTACATATGGGACATATATTATGCTAGAAAAATGGCTGCCAATGCAATCAAATATTAATCTTGAAATAATTCAAGAGCGAACTATTGTTCAAATTACGATATTAAGTAGCCGAACCATTTCTGACGTGACTGAATATCTGAAGTTTGGATGGACATATAGCAGAGCAAATTTATCGTCTTTAGTATGAATCATTTCTCAGTTTGAATATTATTTGGGCCTTGGTGGGAGAGATTATTGCACGATTACGATACGATAAGTAATTAACTATTTTTTGCTGTTTAACCAGTAAGTTATTGGGCGCGATGATATGCATGGTGGCCGACGAATTCGAGTGCAATTTTTAAGTTCCCAGCAACACAATTAGTCATACCACGAGCTTTATGTTGAAGGAAAATATCGAGCAAAAACCTGCATACGTTTAAGAAGAAATTCTAAGGCTTATGTATAGTTGCTTGAGACACGGCGATGGACCCGCCATCTTTCACTTTGGCACCTAAATTATATTATCTCCGGTGGATATTGGTGTATTGGTACTACATACTTCTGCCTACCCCTTCGTGGACCCTTGTTCCCACAGGAGCGTGAAGATATAAGAAGTAAGTTGGACCTTGTGGAATCAACAGTTTTCTTCTGGCGCTAACGTCGTTTATGGGAAATAAATACTTTGTAAAAAGCAAAAATTGTCTAAATATAATCAAAAAATAGCAAAAATTCGACTGCTCATAAACGGCAGAGCGTGGATTCGAACCACCCTTGCGCCACCCTGCCTGTATTCAACTCGACGAAATTAGGCATATAAATGATGAAATACAGCAACGACAGCGTTGTATAGACTTAAGCGTGCTCGACTATAAACCTTATGTTTAGCAGGTTAAGGTTCTAATATTTGAAGGCCCACGCACAAATAAGTTGGTTTTGCATTGCAAATCTGACGTATTCTGTGGCTATCTGAGGGAATAAATATTTATGCCGCGTTTTTTATTAACCATACGTTAAATCACTTATTCCTTGAGAAGGGAATTTCAACGGATTCTAGGCGAATTAATGTATTATTCTAATGTAGTTATATTATAAAGAAGAG
This sequence comes from Drepana falcataria, assembly GCA_945859725.1. NCBI lineage: Eukaryota > Metazoa > Arthropoda > Insecta > Lepidoptera > Drepanidae > Drepana > Drepana falcataria. The sequence goes on from OX243921.1 coordinate 10,998,244, forward strand.
AAGTTCAGTGAATAATCAGAATATTAGAAGAGTTAAATGCTCATAAGTGTCATTGCTTTACTGCTACTAGGGCGAAAGCTGGTCATGGGACTGCTGGCTCCCACGTTTCTCCGATGACATATCATGAACACCGTTGGTAATTAAATATATATATATATATATCGTAAGCGGCTGAACCGATTTTAATGAAATTTTTTGTTTCTTCAGGTGGATTCGAGAAGGGCTTTATATTCACAATCGGACCCAATAGGTGGCGCTGCGCTCGTGTTTCAAGAAATTTAACTTTTTCACCCGGGCAAAGCTGGGCGGGACAACTAGTACATGATAAATCTATGGATCATTAACTAGTATGTATGTTTCTGATGTCTCAGAATATAGAACTGCTGTCTTCTAGTAAGTAGTAAGTTATAGATTGTTGTGAATGCGTCTTCATAACGATACAATAGAACGAATAGCTGCAAAGGTAACAAAATTTCAACATTATATAATATATCTTCACGCCTTTCCACGAAGAGGTAGGCGGAGCATATACCTCACCGTCACCGTTAAATTCGCAACTAACTTAATCATTAACCACTTAAACACGTTATTGCAGTTGAGGTTCGAGCTTAAAAGCATTGGCAGATGACTTTTCAAATGCACTTCGATTTGCCAAGGGTAACTAGGCTATGATAAAGAAAAATGCATTCTGTGGGTATGTGGCTAGGACTTACTTTTGGCTGATGTCGAGCACGCTCTCAGGTGTAACCGCGATGGTGGCGAGGACAGGCTCTTTGAGCGGGTTGGCATACTTGACTACCATACGGTACAGTGAGGACTTGCCTATGTGCACCACGTTGATCACTTCATTCTGTGGAAATATGCACCAATTATCAACTAGAGAACATCTAACCGCTTGCTACCCAGCGAGTCTTAAGTAAACAATATAATTTCCAATAAGTAGTAAAAGTTTAAGAAAACAATAGAGTATACGTAGGTATATGTTTAAAGAGATAAGCTATAACTGGCACTCAACTCTCTCTGCTATACAAGTAGGTTTTGTGTATATATACATATCATCATGGCTAGTCCCTTACGGGGTAGGCAGAGAGGATAGAGCGCCAGTTTGAAATGAAATGAATGAAATGAAAATATTATATATTTATCTTTCACAAAGGTATGTACAGAGGATCAGCTATTCAGTTAACTTAGTGAATCGCGCCTTTGTGAGAGACTGGTGCCTGTACTAGGTTGATCCTGTATTACAGGTTACCAGGCTCTCGCCCCACTGGAACATTACTGTATTTCTTACAACAGTAACTATTTCGTATTCAATTAATACCAATTTACAAATATGTATAAGCTAAAGCTAGGGGTTAGTGTGTATGTGTGTGTGCAAGTGTGTGTGTGTTTTGAGCAGGTTGGGGTGTATGTGAAGAGGAGTGCTAAGGAGTTATGTATATGTATTAAATGGTTAGGAGATTGGTAGAATTAAGTTTTCTGTTTCGGCGTAGGATAAGTTAAGTAGCCATGTTCTTACCAACTTTACATAACGAACTTTGGGAAGTGAGTAGATACCAAGTACTGCATTGATTTTATTGTAAATGTATGGACCAAGAAAGCATAGAAATCTTTGCGCGAACTGAGTTTTATAAATTACAGAAGGACAGACTAAAGATTTAAGCCGTTTTGACTCATTAATCATGGGATCGTACTTAAGTAAAGAACGGCTTATTACTATAATTTTTAAAGTAAAAAGTTGACGAGCTGTTAATAATTAACATTATTGGTACAGGTCAATGGTTGGATAAAGAAAAGGTAAAAAGTAGCAAACTTTGAGGACTGCACGCTGTGCACGTTCAAGATGTATGAGGCTAGTTTTGGGGGCACCCCCCATGATGTAATGCAATAGGTCAGCAAGGATTCGCAAAGAGCATAATAAGTGAGTTTTAGGATTTTATCATCGGAGATATGTCGCAATTTTTTGAAAATGTAAATTAGTTTACGGGTCCTTGATGTAAGTTGATTGATATGAAAGTTAAGGTTTTTATCTATTATAACCCCCAGATATTTTATACTATCCTCACACTTCAGTTCTGGACAGAGACATTCGCACTTCGAAGGGTTAAAGCATGAATGGGCTATGATATTAAGAAATAATTCACAGGGGCGGTTTCTATTTTTTAGAGAGAATGCAACATATTTTGTTTTTCCAACGTTAAGGGTTAAAAGATTTTCGTTCAACCATCTTATAACTACATTAAAACCAGCCTGTGCAAGCCGATATACCTCATCCCAAGAGTTGCCAGAAAAAACAAGTGCTGTATCATCGGCAAATGTGATGATCTTTCCATTTAAGAGTTGTTGTTGACAGAGATTTTTAATAAAGGCTAAAAATAGGGTTGGGCCGAGAATGCTACCCTGTGGAACACCATAGGATATTAAAAGATCTTCACTATGCACCCCATCAATTTTAACGCATTGCTTTCGGTCATTCAGGTAACTAGCGAAAAATTGTAACTGTGAGCCACGAATACCAAGGTGTTGTAGTTTGTCAAGCAATAGTGGAACAGAGACTGTGTCAAATGCTTTTGCTAAATCTAGGAATATGGCGATAACTTTTTTATTTTTGTCCATATCAGTTACTACTTTATGTGTGAGTTCGTGAACCGCGTCGCTTGTTGATTTGTTCTTGCGAAATCCGAATTGAGAACTAGATAACAGATTATTCGATTCAAGGTAGTCGACTAGTCTATTGTTGACTAGTTTTTCTAATATTTTAGAAGACACTGGAAGAATTGAAATTGGTCGATAGTTATCGACACAGTCTCTGGCTTCACTTTTATGTATGGGGTGAATAACAGCCCTTTTGTACTCCGTAGGAAACACGCTAGTAGTAAGTGATAGGTTACAGATGTGCGTCAGAGGTTCTAGTAATAAGTGCCTATACCTTTTTTGTAAAAGTACAAGAAATATTGTCTAATCCAGAGGCCCGATATTATTCTGTCTACCTCTTCAACGTCTGTTGGGAGAAGAACAAATGAGTGAGGATGAGAAGGCATTCGAAAGTATACAGTAGGTGAGGTCGATGAATTTTTAGCCTCTTTGTTTTCTGCCAGTTTCCTTCCCATGTCAGCAAAGTGCTTATTTACTGCATCTACTGATTCTAATGGATTCATATTGTTAATAAGGTTGGAGCTTGGGGATTTTTGTTTTTGTGTGCAAGTTATTTTTTTATTACCTCCCAAAGTTGTTTATTGGTTCTAGCTCTTGAGATTTCCTTTTTTTCGAATTCACTCTTGACCTTTTTTAATATACTATTACAATATAATTTCGATAACGAGTATACGTTAATCGAATGATTTCGTTCTCTGGCTGCTTTTTTAACTTCTTGTGCAAGTGATCTCGGTTTTTCATACATTTTAACAGGCGCTTAGTAATCCAAGGCTTTAGAATTTGTTTACGTCTGGAGATGTTAATTAGTTTGGTGCAACAGTTTATCTTATGGTTTATAGTATTATTAAGGAAAATAACCGCCTCATTTACGTCTTTCATCGTGAAAATGGGGGCTAAATCTGATTTGGAAAGCGCTGTATCAAGATCGTCATAATCTACTCAAGCTAGCAAGCACTCTAACTCGATTAACAACAAGATTTAGGTTTAGCATCACAGTATAATGAACTGTAATGGTAGTATGTGAAACGCAGAATTTAGCCTGGAATTTAGTCTTTAAAATGACATGGTCGAGACAAGTTGAGTTATAGTTACAAGACACATGAGTTGGAATATTATGCGCTGGAAGCATGCTATGAGAAGCTAATCCGGGATCCTTGGAAGAGTCAGCAATGTCAAGGTTTAAATCACCCGTCAGGATTATATTACTAAAGGAAGATAGATCAGAGAGGATATTGTTAAGCGACTCTAAAAAATCTTTTATATCTTTGACACTTGGAGAGCGATATATAGCAAGAATAACTGTGGTTCGATCAATTTTAATCATTAAACAATTCGCATCTAACAAAGTGGGTTCCGATATATTAAATGAGTTTACTCTAGACTTATATACATCTTTCGCTTCGTTCACATTCATCAGTTTCTTCACACATATTACGTGCATAATATTTACTATTTAATTTATTTAATATATAAATATATATTTACATTTAATGATTGTAATTAGCATAATTGGCCTTTTGAATTTTCCGTTCGAATTACTTAAGTAAATAAATAATTTACCACTTGCTGGCGCGATGACAAAAAGACGTGTTCGAAATAACAAATGAAATTGTGTAACAGACTTTAATAGATTTTCGTAATTATTCAGTTTGGTACTTAAGAATCTTCTCTTATATACATGCGCTTACGACTCGTGTGATGGTAAGCAGTTATCTAGTTATACTACAGGAATACTACACGCGCAGCTCATCTCATATTAAGCGCTGTAGCTGTGCTAGCGTCAGGACAAAACAGTCTTCACTCTTACAAAGATAAGTAAGTCTAGACAGATCTAGTGTTATTTGACTATGATCATCCGGAACGTGAAGTAACTGCCCCAGTTGAGCAACTTAATCCAGGCGAAAGCTATCAATAATAATTTTAAGTCTTACTGCTGGGCAAAAGCCTCCCCCTCTGTTTCCATCCCAAATGAGCGCTACAGCCGACCAACTTTACAGGTGCATGTAACAATTGTCTTAGTAAAAAACAAATGCCTACCTGCAGGATTGAAAAGACCACGTAGCCCTTCCACGAGTAGCCGGGAAAAGCTTCATCAGAATTCCTGTATCTGACCGGGCCTGATTGCGTGACTCCGTCTTCTACTTCGTATTGAAACTGATGCAGGGTTGGGAAGTAATGTGCTCGAATTGGTCGATCGCAGCGCCGCCCTTCGACGCGCGAGTGACAACGACATTGGCCAGTAAACTTATCGCAGTTATTGTCAATCGAACCGCCTATGTCGCAGTCGCATTCTGTTTTGAAATAAAGGTGATATGAGAGAGGTAGGGCATAACGGGTATTCCGTTCGAATTTGGAGCTGCCCGACTGGGGCAGGACCTCTTAGACCTTATAGAAGTCCGTAGCCAAATAACTCAACTTTTTGTGTTGTGTTCCTACGCGGTGAATAAGGTTTCCAGTAATGAGCTCCTTGGGGAGGGTGGAGGATTGTTACATTGTGTTGGAAGCAGAGGGATTAAACCCATTATGCTGCCAACACACTATAACTCTCCGAACACAGAGTAGCAACGCGCAAGTGATACTTCGGTATCGTGAGCGTAAATAGGCGGTAACCGTTTCCCATCAGGTGGGCCGTATGCTTGTTTGCCACTCTTGTTGTATAAATAAATAAATAATAAAGTATTAAGTAAGAAGAAATTCAAAGGCGTACGTATAGTCAGCCGTGCTTGAGTAACGGCGATGGACTCGCCATCAGTGCCATCACGTTGGCACCTTAAATATATCTCTGGCGGAAAGTGTGTGTGTGGGTACTACCTATACACCTCTACCTACCCCTTCGGGGACCCTTGTGGGAAGGCGTGAGGATATGTTATTATTATTAATCAAGTTGACAGTTGAAATGCAAATTTTCTTATTTATATTCGGGTGATGCATACTACTCCAGACTTAATTGTTTTTTTTACATCGTGTATGATTCATACATATAAATAGTTCGGCTTTGGAATTTGGATGTTAGATAATTATCAACAATAACAGAAACTTTTTAAACGCTGTATTGCGTATAAAAATTCGACTTGTTGTACAAGAAAAAAAATGCTTCTCAAAGTTGCCGTGACTTGTTTAAGGATGTTAATTATGACTGCCAGTTCGAAACACTAATCCAGAACACAACACAACAGAAGACAACAAATTAAAAACATTTTCACGGTAATTATGACTCTGCAAACGTCATTTAGATGTTCCGTTTCGTTGAAAAATGTTGAATCACTTACCAGTACAACCGAATACGTTGTCCTGGTGTAGGTTGTAGAATCCGTCTTTGCACAGCTCACAATGGCGTCCGTCCACGTGACCCCGACACGTGCACTGACCAGTCTTCGTGTCGCAGGCTCCTAGTCTTCCCAGGGTCCCGGATAAGGAGCATTTGCAATCTATAAAAAAAAACATAATGACTTAAATTTTACATACACAGATCTTAACTACGTCTTGATATACGCCATTTGAAAATTTTTAAGCATCACGAACGTTATGACAGCTATGATGATCTCTCTCGCATCATTCACATTCATCACACTTCATACATGCGTGTCGGTTTCAAGTATTCTTTTACGTTTATCCACAGCCGGAGTTTTTGCGAAAGGATATTCTCTTAAAACCGTACAGCGCAAAATCTATTTGGGTCCAATGTATGGGGATGAATCTTTCACCAGTGGTAAGAGGTACGGCGGGAAAAAGGTTTGAAGATGGTCAAAGATACCTTCGCATCCGTAAGGGTTGTACTCCTGTAAGTTCCAGTAGAGAGGCTGGCAGTCGTTGCAGATGCGCCCCTGCACCCTGTCTTTGCACTGGCAGAGCTCACCAGCGGGAACTGAACCGCAACCTGGACGAAGACACATTTACCAAATGTCACATAGAGATACTTTATTTAGACTAGATTATTTAGTGTCGTACTAAGAAATGTTGGGCACTAAATCTGCGATGTGATCGCCATGCAATAAGTATCTAGGGAGATGTCTTCGTGTTTCGATTATTATGCCAATTCTTATGATAGAGTGCCGTGGTCGCCGAGTGGCTCGACTAGTGGCTGCAATCCAAAGACTGCAAGTGCGAATCCCGACTGTACTAATGAGATTTTCCTGAATACGATGTGCTTTCCTATAAACGGTGTTTGACCATACCACGTGTTTAAGGTGAAGGAAAACATTGTGTGGAAATTGCAAGTTTTTTTCATATACCACACGGTTGGCAAACAAGCATGAGGTCCGTCTGATGGTAAGCGGTTACCGTCGCCTATGGATGCTTGCAACACCATTGTTCGCGCGCTGCCGACCCTGCAGGAATCTTTTCACACCCTTCTTCAGAACTCCATGCTGTACTCTCCAGTGAAAACCTAAACGGGGAGCTCATTCCACAGTCAGCGCGTTCGCGGAAGGAAACTCTTTTGGAACCGCGCAGAACCTTTGTGGTTCCAAGGTATGGGGATGAATTCGTTTGTGAAAAAATTCAAAGACGTTTGTGCAATAGTTGTGCTCGAGAAACGGCCAGCTTCTTCCACGTTGGCACCTAAATACAATTATAAGCCCAATACTTACCGGCGAAGCTCGCAATGACTCCCCTGGGGTCGCAGTTGCACTCCTCACAGGCTGGGTAGTTGTAGAACTGCTCCTTGCAGTGGTCGCACTTCCCGCCGTCAAAGTTGGCCTTGCAGTGGCATTGCCCGCTGTCGTCACACGTCGAGCCCAGCGATCCCGACACGTCGCAATTACACGCTGTTTAAGGCAAAACATACTTTACTTCTGCTATTAAATATCATTATATCTTTGGTATTATGGTACGATATCAGTGTTTTGGTTGGTTACGCATGTATTCCGAGAGATAGTCGGTTCATTTCTCATTCTTAACGGACGATTTGAGACTCTGTCAAACCTCAGAAGCTGAGCTCTACGTTCATCATGACCTAATAATATTTAATCTACACACCTATAATATGACGTACATAACCCTGCTCTATTGGAAAGCTTGAATTATTATTGCATAAGCATGTCATGGCATAGCCATAGCTGATTATGTCCTGTTGTTTGCGAAATTACATATACCTTACGAGTGTTAACCGTTTCATCTTTAAATAAGATCTTAAATCAATCTAAAATGTTGGACGTAGAAGAAAGTCGCGGCTCGTAACATACCAGAATGGACTGAAATCGTGAGCGCCGTGCAATACTTCCGCCTTGCGCAAGACAGGGACAAATTTCATAAGATCATAACCAACCTGCACTAGTTGCTGAGGCGTCTCATGAAGAAGATACTTATAATAAATGCTTCGTACATCCGTTTACTCACCCAGACAGTCCGGGTACTTGTAATATCCGGGCGAGCACTGGTCGCACTGCTTGCCGCCGAAATTGGAAAGGCAGTTGCACTTCCCGTCCGCGGAACAACTGGTCGAAGTAGACCCTGTGGGGGAGCAGTCGCACGGCACACACTGCCGGTCGCGTCCACGTACCTCCATGAAGAAACTACACAGTGGTATAATTTGGGAGCTTAAGTAAGCTGTTGACTATATCAATTGCTTTCGTGATCTGTTCAGGTATCGACAGGATGCCTTATAAATTTGAATATTTTCACAATTAGGACAATTAATACTTATAAAAAATTTGCTGTCCCGCCCAGCTTCGCCCGGGGAAAAAAATTTAAACTATTGGGTCCAATTGTGATGTAGCTATCCTATCTTTTAGGTTGGATCAACCTGCACACGGTGTGCAAATTTGATTGAAATCGGTTAAGTAGTTTAGGAGCCCATCGCGGACCAACAACGTGATACGTAGTTTATATATATTAAGATAAAAACAGATATATTATAATATTTTTGATATATCCATGTAAATCATGACTTTATCTTCGCTTAAAAACTTGCTGTAACGGAAAGAGATATATGTAGATCTATCTAAATTCCCTATTACTTTATCCTATTAATAGATGCTAAAAAAACAGCATAATACCACGTATCAAAGTGAGTATTATTCCCCTCGATAGTGTTGACTGTATGTTATTTATGTAGCTATTTGCAGTATTGCGCCGTCATTAAACCAACTGTCCAATTATTTAAGACATGTATATATACATGGGCTGTCTGACTCTTTAGGCGTGGCTCTGCGCTAAAGGTCGCAGGTTCGATCCTTGCCGGAAACAAAAACTTGTTTCTGAATACTTGTTAATGAAAAGCATATCTATTTATTGGGTGTGTTTATCAGTACAGGATGTCAGGTTTCGTACAACTTTGGGAGGGGTAAAATTTTGGTAGGGGCTACACGAACCACTACGGCTTTTGAATTAGTTCAATGGTTGGGGAATATTTCTGTCCTCACCCGGATAGGCACTGGTCGCATCTCGCCCCACCGAAGCCTGTCTTGCAAATGCACTGACCGGTGACGTCATCGCATATGCTCGCCTGGGTGCCACTCGTGTCGCAGTTGCAGTCTGCACAACAATTATAGTTTACCCTTAGTAATATAAATCCATATTTTGAATCGGCAAATTATCATAGCGAAGGAATGACAATGTTAATAACATACCTTTGAAAGATGCCGCACAAGTTGATATCGTGGAAAGTTAAGCGAAGTTTATACAGTATGAAATGGGCAATTATATAATGTATAGCTGTAAGTATATATGTATAGGACATGACTACGGTGCAAATACAAGTGTTCATCACACAAATGCTTATAGGATTAGCTATCTGCCAGCGAAAATTTAGTCATAATCGGTCGATAATTTAGGTATCAGTAATGGATATTTAATTAAATATAGTCTAGTGCCCCAGAGAGCGGAACCGCACGTTACTCACGTTTGCAAGTCGGGTAGTTGTAATATCCTGCTTCGCATTGGTTGCATGTCCTCCCGCTGTATTTACTCTTGCAGGTACAATTGCCGGTGTCCTTGTCACACACGTGGTTTACGGAACCCACTGAGTTACATTCACAGTCTGAAAAAAAATTGCAAACATTATGTGGCAGACTCGAACGGCAATATTAGTGTAAATTTCGATGACTCGAACCACTAGGCCACAAAGATTCAATAGTGTTTGTAAATAAACAAATCAGTTTATTTAGACATCATCAGTACGTCCATAAACCAATTACATATAAACCAAACAATATTAGCAGACGTGCCGACCACCTTCCTCCATCGATCTGCCAATTATATATGAGAAATCAAGGACAATACCTTTACATTCCGGTGAGTAGTAGCCGTCCTTGCAAATTTCACATGACTTCCCGGCGTAGTTGAACTTACAGGGGCACTGCAGACAAACATATCTTATGAGTGGTCTAAGTACAATTCAACACAGTGGGTAACAATATCCTTCAATTACGCATTCAGTTTTTGCCATTGTTTGACAAGCGCCGAAGATGACGAAGCAGTTTTCAGCAATCTACCGTTAGTAAGCGGTGCCCTTCGAATTCAACCCAAGTTTAAACTATATTAAAGTCAGTAAATTTACCGCGGGGAATTGTTGCGTAACTTCAACGTTTACGCGCACGCGACGGAAGCTCTCAAAAGGAACATTTTGATCGTTTCTGCAACTTTTTTTCATTGCTGCTCTGCTCTGCTCATAGCGGGCGTAGTAATAATAATAATAAATAATATCCTCACGCCTTCCCACAATATTCCCCGAATGTGTTCTCAAGCACGACTGTACATAAGCCTTTGAATTTCTTCTCAAACATGCATAAAACCTTTCCTTTCGATGTTTTCCTTCACAGTAATGCTCATGGTGTGGCTAATTACTGTACAATATTTTATTTAGGCTGTTAAACAGGGGCACTTTGAAAGCAACGTTAGCGTTCACAAATTTTGCAGGCTAAAAACTATACTACTTCCCATTGACTTCATATATATACCATTTCGATACTGCTTCAAAAACACACAGAGTACAAGAATATACAGAAAATATGTGTTGCCTTTTATTTATTAGCCTGTTTTGCCATTTATTTTTATTAATGCACGCCTTGTCAAAAGGTTTACGAAATAATTATAGCAGTCGCTTATCGATTGAGATACACATAATTGCCAATGTGACAGGTAGGATGACAAGTCTGTCGCTGCTTTACAGCTAGGTACGTGACCGATTTTGGACTTCGTTTCTCGTATTGTTTGTTAAAAATAACTTTAATGTATTCTAACTGAAGCGCCGTGTGTCTCCTAGGGGTCACATTGAAAATTGGCACTGAAAATATAATTTATCAGAATAGAATTCGAAGAGGACGGCACAACAGACAATCCTTACTAATATAAAAAATGCGAATGTAAGTTTGTTTATTTCGTTTTCACGTAAAAACTACAAACCGATCAGCATAAAACTTTGTTCAAATATTCGCTAAGGTATAGGGAAGGATATAGGATAATATATATTACAAAAAAATTATAAAGGGTACAAAATATACATTATTAGCTGGAGTAATAAATAGGATTTTAGGTCCAAAAAAAAAATCTGGAAAAATTATACTAATGAAATCGATTTCTACGAGGGTGAAACTGAGGGGCCCAGCTAGTTATATATATTAATATTTATCTCAGGCGGCAAGTGGGTGTGTGGGTACTACTCATACACACCTCTGCCTACCCTCTCGGGGAGCCTTTTTGGAAGGCGTGAGGATATTATTATTAAATAAGTTTCGCTCTACGTAAAATACTATACAGTTTCTCCATCCAGTTCAAGCTCACCAAGCCATCGGTGGGTGTACAATGCGGTCCATCCGTCCCATTAAGGTTGCATGTACAAGGTTTGCAGTCAGGGTAGTCGAAGTACCCGTACGCGCAAGAGTCGCAGTTGGGCGGGTTGAATTCGGGGCGACATTCGCATCGCCCTATCTCCTCCTCACAGTTGCCAGTCGAGTAATGGAGGTCGCAATTGCATGCTACAAAAGAAAATTACAATAAACAGTTACATACATACATACATATCATCACGTCAGGTCCCTAACGGGTTAGGCAGAGAGTATAGAGCGCCAGTTCTCTCTAGACTTACATACCTCTTTCGTTTCGTCCACATTCATCAGTCTCTTCATACATGCACGTCGGTTTCGAGTACTCTTAACGTTCCCGTCCTTGAGTGTCCCATCGATGTGATCCAGGTAGTTACATCTATTATTTAATCTTTTCTAAGTATCGCTTTGTGAAACAAAATACATAGAAAGCTGCATGTAATCTATAATTTAAATAACTATATGTATATATGTCATCACGCCGAGTCACACACGGGCAAAAGGGTAGGGAGCCGGTTCCCTATAAACGTACGTAAATTTTAACTTAAATCTTACGTATGGTTATGTACCTAAATGTACTGAATGAACTGTTGGACTTCCTACAGACATAGCCATTTTAACAGAGGGTTCGTATTTAAAGGGAAATCGTGCCTTAACAGATACCTGTAATGCCACATGTTACAAACTCATGAGCTATGTTCAGATATTTTATTTGTTTGTCTCTTCCTTTATTATTATTATAATTATGTACTCACGTTGGCAAACATCAATCTCATCCCACGTCTTCCCATAGGGCCTATAGAACGTCGGTCGGCATTTATTGCAATTGATCCCCTCAGTGTTGTGTTGACAGTTCTTGCAGACGCCACCGCCTTCGTACCGCCCGTGGATGTCCAGCGAGAGGCGTTGTTCGTCCACTTTGGGGTCGTACGCACACTCCGTTGTGTGGTTGTGGCAATTACATGCTGAGGAACGCAATTATAAATATACCGTGATAGCCCAATGGCTGATGATAAGCATCTAGAAAGGCTATGCAAGTTCAAACCCCAGTCTGGTCTTGTGTCAACATTAGCTTAACGGTAAAGGCGAACGTTGTAATGCGAACACTTCTAGGGATTATTGTTTATGGTATTAAGTCCCTTGCTAAGGTATATCAAATATATGTAATTCGTTATGAGTGCCTGTGTTCTAGCTCGTCAAAACGGCTGGATCGATTTAAATGTGTACATTCAAGTGGTTCCCTGGATGGTATGAGAACTCTCGGCAGGTGGCCCTGCTGACGTGTTTCAAGAGCTGTTATTTTTTCACCCAAGCGAAGCTGGCCGAGACAGCTGCTCGATATAAGCATCCAAAACGCATGTTATCTTACGTTCACAAGCAAATCTGTCCCAATTCTGTGAGATCCTCCACTTCTTCTGCTCGAAGCCAGGGCAGCACTGGGCACACTGGGGCCCGCAGGTGTTGTGCTGGCAGTGGCAGACTAGTATGTTGGTGTCGGCGGCCGGGTCGGCGGGCGCGCACGTGTCTGCGTGACCGTTGCACATGCACCGGCCTCCAATACTGATGTCTTTGATACTGTAGAAGTACTGGTGGAAAAAAACAAATGTTACAATAAAATTAAGAAACGGTGTAGGCAGAGAGAATAGAGCGCCAATTCTCTTTAGACTTACATAACTCTTTCGCTTCGTCCACATTCATTAGTCTCTTCATACATGCTCGCCGGTTTCGAGTACTCTTGACGTTCCCGTCCTCGAGTGTCCGGTCGACTATACCTACTTATCGATTCTATCTCTCTGCCTACCCCGTTAGGGCGCCACGCGGCGTGATGCTGCGTATGTATGTAAATTAAGATACAAAAGTAAGTCCAAATTTAAAATACTTTCGTCACCTTTATCTCCATTAAGACAAAAGGTCACAAGCGAACATTCAAGACACTCGCATCCATAAAATAAGATTAAAATAATAATACACTTACATTCTCTGTAGGGCTTACGATAATAATAATAATACTGTATCATCACGCCGAGTCCTTAACGGGGTAGGCAGAGAGTATAGAGCGCCAATTCTCTCTAGACTTACATATCTCTTTCGCTTCGAAATGAAGAATATTTACCTTGCATATATTAAGTAAATGCAAAATTTCACAGAATTTTACTCACCCCTCACTCAAGATATATAGAGTATTATAAGGGATAAAATATTATATACATACATACATACATATCATCACGCCAAGTCCCTAACGGGGTAGGCAGAGAGTATAGAGCGCCAGTTCTCTCTAGACTTACATACCTCTTTCGCTTCGTCCACATTCATCAGTCTCTTCATACATGCTCGTCGGTTTCGAGTACTCTTAACGTTCCCGTCCTTGAGAGTCCGTTCTATTTGATCCAGGTAGTTGGAACGTCCGTGGCCTTGAATGCAATGAATTGCAAAGGCAAGGAATTGCAAATATATATTTATCATTATACATATCTTGCTTTACGGATGGTTCAACAACTCACTCGTCTTGTAACCGTGGGGTCCTGTCGCGCGACCGACATGAGGTGACCGAGTAAGTTCTTTGTTCTCAGTAGGCGTAGTCGCACATTGGTCGCCCGTGTCCACTCTTGAAGTACCGATGAGTTGAAGTATTTGTTTGAAGACGGCCGGTAGTTCAGCAGAGATATTGGAATCTGGAAGACAAAATGTCTTCAAATATTGCTTTCAAGGTGAATAAATAATGTCAGACGTACATCTATATGTACATATATGCTTTCGGCTTAGCACAAAGCGAAAATTTTTTTAAATTTTGATATCCCGTCATAGTTGGTATTCTTATTTGTCATACCAATCCTTGCAGCTGTTTCCACGGGATGGAGTTACAAAAAACCAAAACTTCACAATGAAATAGTAAAGATATGTATGTTTATACTAGCGGTCCGTCCCGGCTTCGCATGGGTGGACATAAGAGTTTTTTAATAAAGAAAATATAGTCTATTTCACTCAGGGTGAATGTAAGTTTTTCAAATCGGTCCAGTAGTTTCGGAGCCTATTCAATACAAACATACTTATAATTATATGAATTCGTGCTGGTTGTGCGGCCGAGTGGTTCGAGCAGTTGTCTCCGGAACAAAGATCGCAAGTTCGAATCCCGACTGTACCAATGAGTTTTTCTGTGCTTAATACAGCGAGTAATCACACCACGTGCTGTACGGTGAAGGAAAACATCGAGAGGAAACCTACATACGTCTGAGAAGCAATTCAAAGACGTATGTATATTCGTGCTTGAGTAACGGCGATGTACTCGCCATCTGTCACGTTGGCACTTAAAATATATCTCTGGCGCAAAGTGGGTATGTGAGTAGTAACCCACATTTATTTACCAACATCAGGTACTCCTATACACCTCAGCCTACCCCGTCGGGGGATAGGCAGAAGTCAGAACCCACACACCACCTTCCGGCAGAGATATATTTTAAGGTGCTAATGTAACAAGTGGCTGAAGTTTCTTCGTCGTGGTCACGTGATGGTGGCGTATACACCTAGTGACATACCTCACCGCCCTCCAAAGGTACAATCTTGGAGTATTCGGTGCTGCAGATAACTGAGTCATCCCTGGTGATGGGCTGCAAGCTCTCCTTGCCGAAGTACCGCTCACAGTCCCTGGGATAGCATCGGAATAAAGTTTACATCAAGACTATTACAGCATTATAAAATTAAGTTCCCACGTCTATCTTTCCATCTGAACGTGCTACATTCAAAAGTGGGGAATCTAAAAGGAATACCGTAGCGCGAGATAATTTCTAGAAAGGTTTATTTAATATACTATATAATCAAGGTTTTCGTCAGAGCACCTGCCAGCGAAGCTTGAACTCGCGAGTTCGATTCCCGCTGAGGGCAGATATTTGTGTGATGAACACAAGTATTTGTACCTTAGTCTTAGATGTCCTATGTATTTATGTATATACCTATCTATCCTCACGCCTTCCCACAAGGGTCCCCGAAGGGGTAGACAGAGGTGTATAGGTAATACCCACACACCCACTTTCCGCCAGAGATATATACCTATCTAGTTAAGTAAATATATCGTTGTCTTGTCTAGTTACCATAACACAAGCTTTGATTAATTAAGTATTTAAATTTGTGTAGAATTGTCCCAAGTTATTTTATTATTTACCAAGTTTGGTGGAGTCATATGCAAATTACCGCTACCTTATGAATGAAATGAACCTTAGTGTCCGATTGATATAAGTCAGGTCTACTTTGTAAAAACTTACTGAGGTGAATCTGAGAAGTACTGCCACGGCTTGAAGGTCTTTCCGTAGTCGGTGGATTTCTCCAAGGCCCAGAGTCCGGGTCTAGGCGAGTTGCCCATCCTTACAAATACATACGCCACGTGGAATTCCTGAAAATAGATTTAACGTCACTTTGCTTTTCAATTACGGCATTTTTCAGTCTTATGAAGTAGTATTGTTATTTCATTATATAGGTAGTATCGACTTAGATATACTTTTTGTGGCAGATGGCGAGGCCGTCGCCGTTACTCGAGCACAAATATATATATATGCCTTTGAATTTCTGGTCAAGCGTATGCAGGTTTCCTCTCGATATTTTCCTTCTCCGTAAAGCTCATGGTGTGACTAATCAGTGTACTAAAGTTCAGAAAACCTCATCGGTACAGTCGAGATCCAAGGCTCAATAGTGTATAATAGTGTATTCAATACAAGCTAAAGGTAGATATTTGAGTGGTAAGACACAATTTTAATACATACATCTCTGAAAGGGGAAGGCAAAAATATAATAACAATAATGAAGGTGCCTTATGACTCGACTATCTAAACATCCAAACGACGTTCTATATACCATTTGCTATATTTTCGTATAATCATCACGGGACAGCGCTGGCGACACCCACGCCTTCCGTTAGCGTTACAGTATTACACCACAATTATAGCCCAACATCTCTTGCCCGCGAATTAGACAGTGTATTGTTGGCTCCCTACAAAAAGTTTAATTCCCAATATATAAATCTTGTCAGGGCTGTAGCCCTTACAAGATTTATATTTACATAGAGCCGTGGTGGCCGAGAGGTTCGTTCGTTGCCTGCGACACAAAGATCGCAAGTTCGAATCCCGACTGTACCAATAAGTTTTTCTGAACCAATGTACAGTTATTAGTCTCACCACGAGTTTTGCGGTGAAGAAAAACATCGTGAGGAAACCTGCATACGTCTGAGAAGAAATTCAAAGGCGTATGTATAGTCGTGCTTGAGTAACGGCGATGGACTGGGCATCTATCACATAGGCACCTAAAATATACCTCTGGCGGAATGTGGGTGTGTGGGTACTACCTATACACCTTTGCGAACCCCTTCGGGGACCCTCGTGGGAAGGCGTGATATTATTATTATTATATTCGCAATGAGCATATTTTTGAGTTCATACTAAGATGTGATTTTGAAATATTATATCCAAAATCGCTTATATAAATTTGTATGCGTACTGTGAGTGTAACACATTTTTCAAAGACACATGTTTGAAAAATATGCGTCACTGAATTCTCCTCAGTCGAACGGTGTGAGTCCTGGATTGTTTAAGTTCATAATAGGACTAATAGATGGCTAGTTATTCTTTCATCCAAGCTAAATGGGCAGAACAAATGTTATTGAATGAAGTATATTAATGATGAACAACATTGTATTGAATCATAAATTACTGCTTAGTCTTGCAAATCGCAGAAGCAGCGCATTAGACGAAACCTGATCCGTATGTCATCATAGGAAATTAATGTCGCTAATATATATACACACGCATAATATATACACGCCTTCTCACAAGGGTCCCCGAAGAGGTAGACAGAGGTATATAGGTAGTACCCACACACCCAATTTCCACTAGAGATATATTTAAGATGCGAACGTGATAGATGGCGAGTCCATCGCCTTTACTCAAGAACGACTATACATACGCCTTTGAATTTCTTCTCAAACTGCAACACAGATTGCGAGAACATTTAAAAATGATATTTTGGTGTATGTACCGTGTATACATATGCATTTAGTAAAAAGAGGTTATTTTAATATTACAATCAGACACTTCAATTTTATTTATTTGTAGATTACTACCGTACTAAAAGCCGTGGTGGCCGAGTGGTTCGAGCAGTTGCCTGCGACGCAAAGGTCGCAAGTTCGAATCCCGACTGTACCAATGAGTTTTTTCTGAACTTAAGTACAGTGATTAGTCACACCACGAGCTTTACGGTGAAGGAAAACATCGAGAGGAAACCTGCATACGTCTGAGAAGAAATTAAAAGGCGTATGTATAGTCGTGCTTGAGTAACGGCGATGGACTCGCCATCTGTCACGTTGGCACCTAATATACCTCTGGCGGAAAGTGGGTGTGTGGGTATTACCTATACACCTCTGCCTACCCCTTCGGGGACCCTTGTGGGAAGGCGTGAGGATATAGATTACTACGTTGGCAAACAACCTTGCGGTTCGGCTGATGATCAACTAATCAGTTGATTCGACATCGCATGGATGCTGGACACAATTGTTGAATTCGCAGACGCAATTTTAAAGGAAGATTTACGAATGCGCACTGTGTGTAGTTATGGTAAATGTATTTTAAATACACTTCTCATCAGAAAAAATCGAAACACCTTGCAAGTTTATGATTTGTAAGGATTATCAGAAAAAAAAATATATATATATATATATATTTAGGAATATATGTCAAATGTCGTTTAATAGTGAGGTATATTATATGAGGTATTATGCACTATTAAACTACATTATACATCATCATCACAAATATAAGAGCTGGGCTCTTGTCGGCGTCTCTGATGCATATATTCCTAAAACAAAATGAAGTATTGTTTTCTATTAAACGTCATGATACATATTATATTCCTAAAAAAAATTATGACGTATAATCACTATTAAACAACATTATACATTTATTCCTAAATATAGATTTTTTTCTGACAATCCTTACAAAACATAAACTTGCAAGCTGTTTCCATTTTTCTGATGAGAAGTGTTGTATATTTTAAACTAGCTGTCCCGGTCAGCTTCGCCCGGGTGGAAAGTAAGAAAAAACACGTGTATCGAAAAAACCTTTTCAGGCGAAAAACGTGTTTTTTTATTTAACGCCCTCGCGTTCCGGTTTGCGGGTGGAGTTTCATAATATCCGTTCTTAGCTGACCTCTACACCGCGTAAGGAATACTCCTACCAAATTTCAATTCAATCGGCCTTATAATTCCTGAGATTTCGTGATGAGTGAGTTCACAAATGGGATCTCCTAAATAGATGAGAGAGGGAGATAGATTGTAAACAAACACATATACATAGCGTACTATACGTAGACAGAGACAGCAGAGCGTCAGTAACAAAATACGTCATACATATATACTAATAGCTACAGCTATAATATTATAAAGGAAAGTTTGTAAGTTTGGATGTTTGTTGCTCTCTCACGGCAAAACGGCTGAACCGATTTGGCTGAATGTTGAAATGGTGATGGCTTATACCAAGGATTAGGACATTTCGAAAAATTCAAAGCTCCTACGGGAATTACATTGGCCTTATTAGTATTTCGAACTCTAGGGGCGAGGCCACGGACATAAGCTAGGATATTACACATGTAAACTTGAGGTTGGATTATTTCAGCTTAAAAAACTCGAAGACCTTCACCAATTTAGCTCAAATTTCACATCGTATACACAATCCGCTTAAAGGTTGGTTTCTTATAATTTCGTTTCAGTAAAAGTTATTTAACACTTATTCATGCATCCACAGCGCCACAGTGACGTATGGCAGTGAAGTTAGCGTATGAATTAAAAGATTATCACTTTTCATTACAACTCGCAAATGCATAGGTTTAGATAGTGCCAGCCACGAAGACGCGCCCCACCGTTCTTGTAAGTGTAAGTGTGCAGCCTTCCACTAATGTTTGAGTATTGTCGGTACATCCTGATTACCTATTGTGTGCACACGCACAATATTATAGACTCGGGTCATACTGCCCGCATCGCGCGACCTCCTCTACTAGAAATTGGTGGGGCGCGTCTTCGGGAATGACACTATCTATAACACAAAAATCAATTCGCTAAGCTGTCCAGTGTTGAGAGTACATAATAAAAACGCTTTGGATGCAATGCATTTTAAACAATATAACGGAACCCAGTTTGTTTCCACCTTTACTTTAAGTTTCCATTTGCAATGATGATCCAAAAGTGTGAAAGAGACAGAATCTTTCGCACTCTTGAATGATGGCAATATCACACCATGATAAGGCCCCTGAAATAAAGGTATATCTTCCCGACCAAGATACTAACTGTGAATTTTGGATATACGGCGTTCATACATAAAATGAAATTCTACCTACTACCATAGCAATTCGAAATTCAATCACCAGCTGATACGCTATGTATCCAAAAGTTTGTAGTATAATATTTAATATATAAACGAAATCTTAAGCAATTTGAACGGAACGTTATTATTTTAAATGCACTTAAAGACAGTTGACAAAAATAACATTAAAAGGGAATGTAGCTTCCCCAAGCCTACTTATAGACGTGCATCTACGACACTATAAACCATTTTATGTCCTGCCCGGGTTCAACGGCCTCTTGCAACTATTTCTGGGTGCCTGGTTTGGTCACGAATACAATCCGTGGTTTGAATATGTATAGAAGTCTCCGTCACTGAAGCGGATAAAACTCAGAAAGGAGACAATATATAGGATACCTACCAGTAAGAAAAAAGGACGATAGTTTTGAAAAGATTCAAAATAATCTTGACACACAGATAAGTAAGTTATAGCTCCGTAACTACTAGAAGTTGTAGTAAAAAGTTAATGATTTCGATTGCTAAATAATCGTTGAGAACATAACTTAAAACAGCGTAATCATATAAAAAAAATTTTTGCCCAAAATACAAAAGAATTTTAGAAATACATGTTATGTATAAAAAAATATTTAGAATATGTTTGAAAATAAGTGGTAGGTTTCAGAAATACATTAAAATAAATCAAATTAAAATGTGTTAATAGCAGTAACGTTTGTAGACAAACTATTTAGTACATTTAACAATATCACATCCTGTATTAAACAGCAATACAGAGTAAGCTGATACTCTATGCTTATAAATACATTATTTAAATATGGTACTGGTGGTCGTATTTGTATAATATTAATTTCTTTTATAAATGTATAGTTAGTTGGAACGTGGTCTTCCTCTACCTCTTCCTGCAGACACTCTAAATCGGCAAGCATGCAAGACTGATGAATGTGGACAACGCGAAAGAGGTATGTACGTAAGTTAAGAGAACTGGCACTCTACTCTCTCTGCGTTCCCCGAATATATAAATAAGGACTCTGCGTATGTTTATTCTTATATGATATCGTTTTTTGGTACATCTTATGTTATACATATTTGTGTGTGATTTATTAACAATATTTACAAAGAACAGTTGAAACTAACTATCCCGAGGCAACGGCCAAGAAAACTAATATTTGTTATCTTAATATATATATATTCTTCTGTGAGTGTGTATGTCACTGAACTCCTCCTAAACGCCTGGACCGATTTTAATGAAATTTTCTGTGTGTGTTCAAGTGGATCTGGGAATGGTTTAGATTCACAATTGGACCCGATAGGTGGCGCCACCATCTTTTTTTTCCACCCGAGCGAAGCTGGGCGGGACAACTAGTATATATATAAATTAAGTGTCACGTTGTTTGTCCGGGATGGACTCCTAAACTACTTAACTGATTTCAATCAAATTTACACACCGTGTGTAGTTTGATCCAATTTAAAAGATAGGATAGCTTACATCACAATTGGACCCGATAGGTGGCGCTGCGATCGTGTTTCAGGAAATTTTACTTTTTCACCCGGGCGAAGCTGGGCGGGACAGCTAGTATTTATATAAGTTTAAAATAATTATCCGTCCAATCTGTCCTCTTTATTATCCAATATCTGTTTTACTGGTGTAATAAAGATTTGTCACATGTGGCTTATTATACTTAAGTTAAGATCAACATATGCCACTTAAGTACTGCAAACCAAACGCTTGGATGATCACATGCTACCGTTTAACCAGACCAAATACTAAGAAAGCTTAAAGTGCCCTTCGAAGACTATTACTTTGTATATAAACAAATGAAGATCAATATAGGTAAATCATCAAATTATTCCATTCCTCGAAATGCTTGTTCGCGATGTGTCTTCAATACACTTCACTTCAGTTCATTTGACACATCAATTAACTTCGTGCGTAATATGTAAAAAAATTCTACACGTTTAGTTTTTACTACACGTTTAGTTTTTACTACACGTTTGGTTTATATAAGCTCCCTAAGTACAAATACTAAATAGGTAGTAGGAAAGTTAGTCTCTTCACCTGCCGGGATCGAGCGCTGCTGCAGATTAAGTGTAAATTTTAGTTTATCCAATGGAACAACAATCTCCACATTAGTTATGAACAAGTCAGTATTCAAATATCCCTACTAATCCCTACTAATATTATAAATGCGAAAGTAATTCTGTCTGTCTGTCTGTTACCTTTTCACGCCTAAACTACTGAACCGATTTAAATGAAATTTGGTACAGATATAGCCTAGAGCTTGGGGAAGGACATAGGCATTTAATGCGAAAAAGGGTTGTAAGGGGTTGAAATAGGGGATTAAAGTTTGTATGGAAGTTTCTTCATTTTTGAAGCTAGAAGCTTGAAACTTATTTTTTAGGCTCTTGATTACATATAAATTAATATTACATTCAAAGTTTGTAAAAATGTTACCCTTAAGGGGGTAAAAAAAAATGCTGCTTAATATCACTTTTCCGCGCGAACGAAGTCGCGGGCACAGCTAGTAATACATAAATATTAATAATAAAAAAAACCTTATACAAGAATAATACAAGCAAACCAAAATACAAGAATAGTGAGCTCGACGCATGTGAATACAAAAAAAATGCAGTGCCAAGATTATTGGGAGTAATTTACCTGTCCCAGGTCGATGGTGAGGTTGACCTCGTTGTACTTCATCCCCCTCGAGAGCGGGGGGCTCTGCCACCAGGTCTCCATGCCATCGACAGCATACTCCGGAGGGTGAGTCTTAGCTTCGTTCGTCGAGTCACAAAAGTCGCATACCTTGGAAATCACAAAACATCAATATACAAGTTTAGAATCACGTTACTACCATAAGAAGCTAAACAATAGGATTTCTTTAAAACTTGAAGGCGGGTTGTATTATATCCTCACGTCTTCCCACAAAGGTCCCCTAAGGGGTAGGCAGAGGTGTATAGCTAATACCCAAACACCCACTTTCCGCCTGAGATATATTTTAGGTGCCAACGTGACAGATGGCGAGTCCATCGCCGTTACTCAAGCACGAGTATACATGTATACACCTTTGAATTGCTTCTCAGACGTATGCAGGTTTCCTCTCGCTGTTTTCCTTCACCGTAAAGCTCGTGGTGTGATTAATCACTGTACTTAAGTTCAGAAAAACTCATTGGTACAGTCGGGATTGGAACTTTCGATCTATGTGTCGCAGGCAACTACTCGTACCACTCGGCCACCACTGCTTTAATGAGGAGATCATTGTGCTTTTAGCATCATCTTTACTTGATCTATAAGAGTTTGAAGACTCAAAATTAGTCACTCAATATAATACGCTTATACATAAGAGAGTAAACATATTCATTGCTTAGGCATGGTTACATTTTATTTATTGAAATCAGAACAAATGGTTTAAATGGACAAAAGCTCGGTTTGACTGTGATAGGACGCTCTAGTACTGATTGGTGTGGCAATTCAAAATAGGGTATGTAGGAATTTAATTACTTCATTTTTTTTCCTTCTTCATTCGAAGATCATATCGTATGATATACATAAGCAAAGTGTCTCATGTGACAAGCCTTATTGGGTAGGTAGCCGGCAACAAAACCTCGTATTCATTTCATTGACTCACTAAAGACTTTCGCCTCGTTGGAAATACAATACCACGTGCGAGCACCCAACAAATCCTTTCATTGACCAGCTTCTTTGTGTGCTCCGAAACTTGTTACAAAGCAAAAAGACATCCAGATTTGGTAGCCATTGTGAACATCCGAAACAAAGCGGTGCTAATAGAAGTATGCGCGCGCGCATTTGGCTGCCATGTGTCCGCAAAAAGCCGACATCCTCCGATTATGACCGAAATTCTACGAACGGCTTGTTTGTTGAAATTATGATGATTTTTGATTGCTGGGAAGCGCTGGGTTCTGGTAGAGCGATTATACTTTTATATAAAACGGTTTCATGAAGTTCCACACACCCTCTTTCCGCCAAAGATATATTTTAGGTGCCAACGCCATTAAAAAGTCGGTTTTGATCAGATTTACTTATTACTAGCTGTGCCCGCGACTTCGTCCGCGTGGAATTTTACTAAAAAGTTATTGTTTAATTTCTTGCAATGAAAGTCGCTTAAGTTATTCTTTATTACATCAGCTATCTGCCATTGAAAGTCTCGTCGAAATCGGTGCAGCCGTTTCAGAGATTAGTTGGAACAAACAGACAGGCACACAGACATACAAACAATTTATAAAATTTGATTTTGCCATATGTACCGTGTATACATCTATATGCATTTAGTAAAATGCGGTTATTTTAATATTACAGACACTACAATTTTATTTATTTTTATAGATTATTATGTGCATTTTAGAGACTTGAAATCGTCAAAATTACGCTCTACCACTCATATAGTTCTAATTGGTAATACCTATTATTAAGCATAGAAAGGAGCATACGAAAAAAAATAAGATAATGGGCTTTTTTTTTTTTATTTCCTTGCATAAAATAATTATGTAATACAATATATCTAAGTCCCCGTACGTAGGTACCAACTGACAGGTGGCAAATTCTCGATTGATTCTATTTTTGACGTCTCTGCTTCCTAACTTCTACAACGTATGCAAGTTCCCTGATGATAATTCCTCCTTTAGCGTAAAAGTCGTGATGTTATATATCCCTGTACTGAATTCAGAAAAAAACATTGCTTACAGGTTTAAACCAGTAATCTATAACCTCTCGATAACCACGGATTTCTTCACCTAATTTTTGAATATTGAGATGTAATTTTAGGAGTAGAGATAACATAGTAACCGCACTGAGTACGCTAACACGCTCTGTTATCTATGACCTCTGACCTTTCTATCTGTTGTGAATGAAACTATTATTGTATGTAAAGTTTTGTTAACAGAACAGTGTTTCTTACAAAATAATTTTGAATACGACGCTTGGTTTTTAGACCACGAAATTTCTTATGTAAAGTTGTGCATAAGTAAATTTCCGACGAAAAGTGCGTGTATGGCTAATACCTAAAAACTTTTGCCTACCCTTTCGGCCTTCCTTCTAAGGCGTGATGATATAATATTGAAATAAGTGTCAAAATATGTCGATTTCTTTACCTTAATATACAATAATTTCGTACATTGAATAGCTTTAAGTTTTAGACATTAAAAAATTACGTGGTCTTTTATATAATATAATAATAATAGACTCTAAATGCCGGTTGCGGCTTAACACAGAAAACAGAAGCATTCCTAAAATTATTTGGGATTTTATTGTAACCAACCACCGCCCCAGATATATGTAACATTTTGTATTTAGTGATAACGGCTATCTCCCGTCCGGTTGGCTCAACATCCCGACGATAAGAGGTCGATGACGCGCTGCTTAGATTAATTACCAACATGAAGAACTGCCTGTCCTTGCGTTTTATTAATAAGTCTCAAGAAAGTCCTTGGTTACAGGTTGAAGTCAGAAGGTAAGGTATCGTCTTTAAATAAAAGGTCACAATATAAATACATTAAATCTCAAAGTCGACTAAAATTTGTGTCGAAATTTCCAGGTCTATCCGTCCATAGTTGCCGTATCCGGTGACAAATACTATTATGAATATAAAATTATCAATGTTAGAGCCAATTAGCTATCATAACAGACATAGATGTTCCCTCTAGCATGGTAATTGTGGCGCTACCTTCTGTGCTGATAGTCGCCGGATCGATCGCCACTTTAATATTTGTTGTCTCGTTGTAACTCGCGTAAACTTCACATATACTATGTATATATATCCTCACGCATTCCCAAAAGGGTCCCGAAGCGGCAGTATAGGTAGTACCCACACACCCACTTTCCGCAAGAGATATGTTTAGGTGCCAACGTGAATTGCTTCTCAGACGTATATAAGTTTCCTTCACCGTAAAGCTCGTGGTGTGACTGATCACTGTACTTAAGTTCAGAAAGACTCATCTGTACTATTGGGATTCGAACTTGCGATCTTAGTGTCGCAGGCGACTACTCGAACCACACGGCCACCACGGCTATTTTTACATTATTTTTTTAATATATTATGATTAATATCCAACTATACATATAATCCTGCTTTTCAGAATCAATCTGGTGATATCATGCATATCCAATCAGAACATCTTGAGTGTAACGCGATCAGACATACAGACGCGGCGAATGCATTCGGTCTATAATGTAGTGATTAACAGAACATATACCTAGATGAAGACAAGCATAGGCATTGATACTGACTGATCTTAGAATACTTCGTATCTCCAGTACGAAAACGTTAAAACGGGCTTTCCCCTACTGCATGGAATGCGCAAGACAGTGGCTATGCTATGCCAGTCGCTATAAACAACACAGTAACACGTGACAGAAATAGATCTGCATGTGTTCGTCTGGTGTTCCGCTAGTTCTATGGTAACACTTCTGAAATAAGTTTTCGTTGTAAAGCTTAAGAGTTCTGTTATGGATACCATAGACAATAGTAATATAAGTAAAACTAACGCGCACCACAAATGCATTATGGAGCGAAATTGAAATGTCATCAGAAGAAAAACAATTGATGTACGACCATTCATTCAATATACGAGTTCTCTAACGGGACGCTAGCTTGTTTCCTTTTGCTTGCAACTTATAGGCTTCTCAATAGCACAATGAAATCTTACAGGTCAGATTATATATAGTGAGATAGACTCCTGAAGTCACCAAAACTTGAGCCGGGCGAATAGAACAATACCAGGGTTGTGGTTGGAGTAATCTTATGATAGGTAGAAATCACCACAACATCATTAGGCAATCTCAATATGACTGAGCCTCTTGGTGTCGTGAGTGACAGGCGGGGACGGGGTGTCTGTCACGTTTGCTTTTAAATACAAGCCCTCAAGGGCCATTTTAGCATGTAATGCGTACGTAAGTTATACTTTAAATAAACATTTATCAAAAAACACGACGTAAACTGAAAAAAGCTTATAAAGACTTATACCTACTATGTATGTATGTACACAGTGTGTTGTAGAGTATTTTATAAATGGCTGACAATTAATAAACCACTGTTCTTAATTGCCAAATGCACATATCCCGAATAAAATAACTCCCATACCAAACAAACTCGAACCAGTCTGATTAAGAATAAATCGCAGTGCTTATCATAATAATTGTCTTCTCAGTAATAAAACTTAAATTCTTAAAATGTAAACTTAAAATTGAACTCTACATTACTAGATATAAGGTTGAACATACCTGTCCCTGGATCACGTGCTCATCGTGATCGGCGTTGGCGCCGACCAGTTTACAATACAGCTCGGGACCTTCGTCTCCACATGTCGCAGTCGCCGTGATCTTCTTCCCCAAAGCAAGATGAAAATACGGGGGTGTTAATATCTCTCCATTTATAGCGTGTAGGGAACATAGGACAAGCGCCAAGGCTCGCCACATCTTAAGCGGACGACGGCCGCACGCCGAATGATAGGACGCTCGGGGTTAGCTTCGGGTTTTTGTAACTTCAGCACGGCAAAGGATTTTAGACCGTATTAGCACGCTGTAAGAGTGTGAATCAAGTGTAGCATGCAAGGGTGTCTTGATGGTTTTTATCATGGGATATTTTGTTTACTGGTCTGTTGTGTGCACAAATTGCTGAGCAAAGTCTGTATTAAATTAAGTTCGGGTTTAAGGACTAGAACGCGATAGATCTGTGATGAATTGTATTTCAATTATACGATGAATGTATTGTATGTATACAGTTCACAAGTAGGTATTTTAAAATGTATAAAAAAAATCGCTGTTATGTAATAAATAAATTCATTCATTCAAACATGAACTCATAACAATCTAAAATACAACATGTAAAATAAAACTCTCAAAGATATAACTGATGTACAACTTAAAATAAGCACAGATATACTGCACAAGCGCTGGGCAGTGTTACAATACTTACCAGTGCAGATACAGACGTGGTAGCGCACATAGAGGGAGATTCCTCTATTAAATGGTGTCAAAGATGCATGTGGACTGGACACGCATCCTTCTTCGACATTCTTCAACAATCGCTCTAGCTTTGCGAACCGGTTGGAAGCAAAACTCTTGCCTTTAGTCGGCTCTTGAGTTCTACAACCCCTTTCATTGTAAACCTCTCCGACATCAGTATACCTTTTAAAACAACCGTTTTTATATATTTTGCCGTAGAATTTGTTTTTGCTTGTACTCTGCCCTGCGCTGTAATAACAGCGAACCTTGAACCTTCTCTGTTGACTTCGAAGCCTGAAGTCGCTACCTTCGAATATGTGGTAACAGGTTGGACCTATGGGAATGCCGGTTTCGTTGAGGCCGCACATATAGCATGATGTTTTGGGGCTTGAGCGCAAGGATAGTGGTATGTTTGGTGTGGTCTGCATAATGTCAGGGCTCAGGGAGGGTTCAAGAGAATCAGTAAAGGCGTTTGGATTTGCAGAGGAGAAGTGCATTTGAATAGTTCTGTGCGTTGTCCACTGTGATGGGTTTTCGGTCCGCGTTGCCAATCCTATGGTAGAATTCCAATTGGTGGTAGTTCTTGTTGCAATGCTTTCTTTGAGAGAAGTTTTTGATTTTCCGGATCGTTTGTATATTAGTCTTGCATCCCAATTATCCAAATAATCATCCGAGTCAGTTGATTCAGTACCGCTATCTGCACCGCTTACAACAGAATCGTTATAGGTTACAGATCTGGAATACTCCGATGTATTGATTTTGAATAGCTTTGTAACTTGCATAGCTGTAGAGGCTTGTCGGAAGATCCATTTCGTAATTCCTTTGCCGCGTTTAAATTTCATGAATTTAGGCCATCCGTAGTAGTAATCCAAATGATTTTCATAGTTCGGTAGGTATGATGTTGTAATTCTGGTGCCGAGGCTCGTGTTCCTTACGAACTGGTACCTATCATGGCGTATAGTTAAAGGAGCATACGTGTATGGCTTCCATAATGTTCTGAATGTCAATTGCTGGAAGGTTGGTAAGTTTGCTTCTATGTTTTTTCTGAAATAAGGATCACAGGTAATGTAATTCGTAGCATATATGGACAATATACTTAGAAAGAGGAGTGATTTCATCGTTTAGTTCAAATTTTCGGATATTTTGTAAAATAATATACAACGAGCCATTTATGAAAGGCTTAAATACTTCGACCTGACATTTATTATATCGCCTTCTCGAATGACAAAATGACGTAGTGGCACAGATCCGATGAGGTTCAAAGTTGTTAATGTTTCTTCAAATGTACCGCCTCTTTCGAGCCATGTACTCTTAATAAAGATAAATTATAAGTGTAAAATAATTATAGATTAATCTATATAATCATATAAATCTTATATACATACATATCATCACACCGAGTCCCTAACGGGGTAGGCAGAGGGAATAGAGCGCCAGTTCTCTTTAGACTTACATACCTCTTTCGCTTTGTCCACATTCATCAGTCTCTTCATACATGCTCGTCGGTACTCTTGACGTTGCCATCCTTGAGCGTCCTTATTAAACCTTATAATTTAAGGTTTTCTGCTTAACAAACTAAAATCATGGTCAACTAAATTAGTTAAAATATTGTAAATATCAATTTTGTGTTTCTGTTTCATGGATTTCTTTTCATATTCATTGTTTTTCTGCTTTAGAGGTTACCTTCCCGAAACGGATGACAAACATGCGCCTCTTCCTTTTCCTCTATTTCTCACTAAACGTCATACTTTATTTACAACAAGAAGAACGACAACATGTCACCCTGGCATATATTTTTGTTGTTATAAGTTCTTTTTTTGAGACACGATTTATTATAAACGTTATTTTTATTAATAATTATGTTTTTTTATTTTATTTTATTATTGTGCGTATTATATATATTTGAGTTTGGTCAGTCTTCTTTCTTATCAAATGTAAAGAATCCTTACAGTATAATATCTTCCAGTGAAAACACGTTACAGGAATATTTTGAAGAAGATGACACTATTGCCACTTTCCCACTGGTCTACAGGAATCATTCTCAGATGTCAACTAGTAAAACGTTTATACCTAAGTATATTAATATAAGGAAATACATGAAGTCCACATCCAGTAACGCTATCAAACTGCCAATGGAAACACAGCAGTCACAACAACCGACGCTGACTTTCAAACCGTACTTTCCACCAGAAACCAGAACAAAGAGTACCTTATTCACCAGTCACCACATATCAAGGACTACTAGACCTATAACCATGCAAAACACCGTACATCCTCAATGGAAACTGAAGAATAGGCTACTTACAAAATATTACGCCCCGTATGTAGAACACACGATGACCTATGCAAACACTGCAACTGAAAAAAGAGAAACTATAGCAATGAAAATACAACAAGGTCCAAAAACAAAGGAATCAAATACTACACCAATCGAAGCCTTAATAACTCAAAAAACCAAGGACAAAGTTACTGTAACAAATGAAAAATTAATTATTACAACGATCAAACGTGCACAACCTACATTGATTAAAAAAACTTCTAAAGAGATGACCACAAAAATCAAAAAGCCGATTGCAAAGATGGTAAAAACGACAAAAAAGCTGAAGAAGTCTTTCACTAAAGGTAAAGCCTCAAAACCCATAAGTAAAGAACGAGTGAAAAATACCTCAGACAAACCAGTGAAACCTTCACAAAGAGCAGATTCTGAAACTACTGAAACTACTGAATCTGCAGAAACCACTGAAACTACTGCAACTACAGAAACGACTGCAACTACAGAAACGACTGCAACTACAGAAACGACTGCAACTACAGAAACGACTGCAACTACAGAAACTACAAGTAAAACGACTGAAACCAGCAAAATTGAAGAGAGCTCTACGACTACAGAGACGACTAGTACAAGCAAAGGGTCAACTAAAAAAGAAAAAAGTATTACAAAGCGATGCTATACTTGCGGTCTAAATGAAACTGGCCTAAGTAGTCCGCTTTGCCATAAAATATTCGAGGATCCTGACCAACGTTTAAGCGGCGTTTGGAAAAAATTCAGAACAAAATGCGCAGGATCAAGTGTTATTGGCGGCTGCTTTAAAAGATTCCTTGACGTGGGAACGGAATACAATGAAAGGGGTTGCAGGGAAAAACCTCCTATTAAAGGCAAAAACTACGCTTCGACTCGGTTTAGAAAATTAGAAAATATGCTCCGAAAGGTTAACGATGGCTGCGCAGTTAGCCCTCACGCCTCGTTAACTCCATTCAGCAGAGCTATATCGTTATATGCAAGATATCACGTCTGTGTTTGCTCTACAAGGTATTGCAATGCTGCCTATAATGAGCTACCAAGATTATATTTTACTTTTTGGTGCATCCTTGTTGTTTTATTTAATAAATACACAAGGTCACACAACTAGCTATCGTGTTTTTTTTCTTCTCATATAATAGTACTCATAGTAGTAATGTTAGAGGAGGCCTTTGTCAAGCGACACACTGAGCTTAGAGATATTCTATAACAATACACCAAAGGAAATGAGCTCAGGATAAAAAGGCTATATAGATAGATAGATAATAGTCCTACTTATTGACAGGGTCATCTTGTAACTAAAAGTGGCATTACTATTTACTACATTGGCTTATAATAAAGACTTCAAGGAAATGGTATCCTGAAGAACTAATCATCTTCAAATGAGAGTTGACAAAGAGTAGCAATCGCTTCAGTTATTATTAATATCAGTAATGTTAAAACTTGAATCTAAACTGCTATTTAAAGGAGCACATTTTAAACTAGCTCTATCTTAGGCAATGTTGTATGATGAATACATATTAAACGATAAAATATTTTGGACTACACTTTATTAGTCTAACAAAAGTTACAGAGAATATTGATATTTATGACCCTCGTCGGGATTTTTCTGCTTCAAAGGTTTCTGTTCATTGATACTGTCGACGCTGCTCTGTCTCCGAAGCGATCTCAGATCCGAGTTGCTTTTCTTGTTTTCACTACCCTGGTTCTTGCCTTGATGTTTTTCTTCACTCAGGTTTTCTTTCTTAGATTGCAACCCTTCATCGTCACTTTCAGTTGTGCTTATCATGATGACAGGTATCACGGAGCTAATTGAATCAGATTGTTTGGATTGATTACTCGATTCTGATATCTGCTTTTCGCCCAATATTTTCTCTTCCTTACCAGCTTTACATGCAATGTACAGCTCTGGATCGATACAGATATTTTCATGCAGTCTCTTCTCCATTATTGCTTTTTTTTCTGTCCTATCATCAAATTTTTCTATTTTGACCTTCAGGTTTCCGTCGTCTTTATGTTTGATATTTACGCCGATTTTAGTCTTAAACTCAACGTTATTTCTCTTTTTCTGTTCAGGATTTCTAATGACTGTGATATCTTTTATTTTGAGTAGTTCTCGCGGGAGTGTTTCATGAAAATCCGTCTCGGTCTCATCGTCAATGTTATTCGATGGCGGTGATGCAACATTGGGTTCTGTATCGCTCTTTTTGTCTAATGCCATGCCTACAATCTTAGCAAAGATTCCACCTGTAAATTGACATCTTTATTAAATTAACCGGTAAAAGAGCATTTCTATTTCATTGTATGACGTAAGTGAGCATTGAGTACCAAGGGAATAAGGTGAAAATTCTACAATAGAAGCCCACCGCTTCGACCGCGTGGGTTTCGAAAATGTAGCTTATGTATTTTTCTGAATTAAAATGTAGCCTTTGTCCTCAACCTATGTATAAGCCATTGCCATTTCATCTGTCAGCCAAATCGGTTCTGCCGTTTTGCCCTGAAAGAGCAACAAACATCCAGAAACACCCAAACTTACCAACTTTCGCCTTTATAATATTATTAAGATGAGAAGTCGAAAGTCGACAGCAAATCTTAAGTTGAAACGTTTCATTATGATTGTTTATAGGTGTTTCGTGCTGTTAGTATAATATATTACCTCGCTTCTTCACACCTTTCAACGATTCATGCTGCTCTTCACCAGCACTAGTTTTGCGATCATCGGAATCGATTGATTTGCTAAGAGGGAAAGTAGGCAGAGCCTTCTTCCACCGCGCAAAAGGAGTATTGTCCATAGCTGAGGAACCAGCTCGTCTTGTATCGGCTAATTGGAACATCTTTCGTCTTTCCTCAGTTCGTTCGCGACGTAATTGTATCTGGAAGTATATGCTCACATAATTCCTCGGATAAGAGGTAGGCACTAGTAAGAACAAAGAGTTTCTGTCGGTTCTATAAATCAGTGCACTTAAACAGAGGTGAGACAGATATGGAGTAGCTTAAGGGCTAACACGGGTCTAGTAAAGAAAATTTTGACGATTATGTAAGAAATGTTAACTGTTTTAAATTATATATGTACATAATATATTGAAATATCTTATATATCTGAATTTTGAAAAGAATATATTTCTATCATCAATATATTTTAGCAGATTTTGACATCGAAAATCACAATGAAACAATAAGGATTTAATAGTTATAATTAATAGTTAAAGTCTATCTATCTGCTGTAACACGGGTGCGTAGATTTATGAAAATTTTAAGAGCCAAAACATACAAATGAAATTCTTACAAACCTTCAAATCATTATTGGCCTCTCGCAGCGAATTTGTTAAAGACGTTAGATAATAAATGATCAATATCAAAAGGACAAGCAGAGGGATAACAATGGCAGGTGAAGCGATGTATTCCAAAGCGAAATTCAGACTCTTTGGGAGTAGGTTATATATATTATTCGTTAGTATATAGTATATCTTGTCGTACTCGGAGAAGGGCCCGCAATGCCAGGAAGGTTTCACCCAGACGATAGTATAGCCCACGGGTAAGACACACAGAAACAGCATTGTTAACAGCAACGACAGGTAAAAGTTGTTGCTCTTGGATACTCTGAAGACAACTTCGTGGGGCACATTGCAGGTCATTACCGCCCAAGATCGTAGGTACATCATGATCATTAGCTTGACGACATTCAAAACGACGATGCCAGGGGAAAAGAACATGCCCATCCAAACCATTCCTTGGTTGTTGATCAAGTGTAGGATGTTCTCTGCTATCTTGAAGTCACCGTATTCGGGAAATTTCTTCTCCAAGTCCCAACACCAGCAACGGTTTACGTATCTCACAAAGAGAGCTCTGAAGAAGTCCATGAATAGCGTTCCCAGTAATACAAATACCTAAAATATAGTTATAATGGTATATGCTTGTTATTATATAAGTGCTATTACACCAAAAGGTAGTCCAAGACAGCTAGAATATAGGAGTAATTGAAATCACATCAAAAAGTACTTACTAAATCCATCATAGTGAGTTTTACTAATTCTTGTCCAAACATAGTTTCCCAGCACAATTTCAAGAGTCTTTTTTTTGTATGCACTGTCAAGTTATACATCCTCCTATTATTTATACCCATGTACGCCACATCTACCGAAGTGACATCACTGTGATTTCTTGTCAATTCGCTAGTCTGTACTTGCTCCTTGCATTTTGTCACATAGCATACTCTTCGAACCGTGGTACAGTTGGACATAAAAAATACTTGAGTTACGTTCCTACCTGCACAAGTCACTGAACAATTAAATGTGACATTTGGACATATTGCATTAGTATCAAGGTATGATAAATCTAATGTAGATATGGGAACTGTTGTCATATCAAGGGCGGTGTCAATATTAGTGGGTGTATTTGTAGAGGTCTTTTGAGTTGAGCTTCCATATGGTGTCTCACTTACGAATGTAGTTGATGACGAATCAAATGTAACAGTATCAGAAGTATACTGCGTGGTTGATTCCATTTCAATATCAAATATACTTCCTGTACTAAAGGTATCACTAGTATCGGGCTGTGTGTTGCTGTTGTCAGTAGTTGTCTCTCGGTCAATAATCGAAGTCGTGGATGGATTAGTAGTAGAGGAATATTCAGTAAATACATCTGTTGAAGGTTCACTACTTAATTCGGTAAACGTGGTACTTTCGTTAAGAACTGGATCAAAAGTCACCGTACTTGTACTATAATAATCAATATCCGTATAATCTCCAATTGTACTCGTGTCGTTGTCGTCACCATAAGTAAAATTATTGTTATCATAATTATCAGTAAATGCCGGAGAGGTATTCTCTGGAATATAAAATGTCAAATTCCGCAGTTTCATTAACTCTTCCTGTCCAGAGGATATTTTGAAGGTTGTTGGTTCAACAGAATTATTTTCAGAATTAATTTCCTCGAGATTCTCAGCATAGGATATAGGACTATCGTTCTGAAGGCCCACGCTTTCGACGCCTCTCAGGGTTGTTGTTTGCATTATGTAATTAGTAAAAGGTATTGAGGAAGATTCTAAATTTGTTATGTCATCGGTCGTTATAGTCAAAGGTAAAGCTAACAAGACTGTGCACGGCCCACACGGCACTTGTTCTTCGTAACACGTCATGGGTATCTTCATGGCAAGGGATTCGTTAATATTTAGCGTTCCGTTTGAAATCGTGGTAGCGTTCATACTAAGGGTAGGCTTCAACGTATCCAGTTCTTTGCTCATGCCTTCAATTTTACTGAACAAAGCAAATATTAAAGAGTACAAGTTCAGCAAATTGAGCAGCATGATTCTGAAATTGAAATGGGAAACTCAATATATTTAGCAAGTGCTTGTTTCTGTCAGCTCGGCCCAAACGAGCTTTTTAGTTAGCTTATAACGTGTTAGGTCAAGTTTATGTCGTCCCATACATTTCAAGGATATAAACCTTATCTTAATTTACTTATCTTAATTACTTATCTAATTTCAATTATCATAATCAAATTGAGCCGTCGATGCAGAGTAATTCATTAGAATCCCGACTGTAGCAATGTGTTTTTTTTTAAGTTAAGTACAGTGATTAGTCGCTTTACGGTGAAGGAAAACTCGAGAGGAAACCAGCATACGTGTGAGAAGGAATTCAAAGACGTTTTTATACTCGGGATTGAGAAACGGCGACGGATTCTCCATCTGTCAAATGTATTAAGAAAGCGTTTACCTACCTTGCAAGTTGTAGCCTCAACTGCTTACGTGGATGGTAATGTTCCAAGAAGCCTAGCAACTCAAAAAATACTGGAAACGTTATTGAGATTACAGTGACAACTATCGTTGTCTCGTTTTCACGCCACCATCCTTTAACCTTTATGTCACCATCCGAGCGAGACACCACTGTCACGACGGCGAACGCTGATATTACTAGGAGAATTACCACGCACATGTTGACGAGAGCGCGCAATGAGATGATACGCCAACTGTGGGATAATCATATAATTATATATCTATATAGCTGGTTCGTGGTGGCCAAGTGGTTCGAGTTGCCTGCGACACAAAGATCGCAAGTTCGAATCCCGACTGTACCCATGGGTTTTTCTGGACTTAAGTACAGTGATTAGTCGCACCACGAGCTTTACGGCGAAGGAAAGCATCGAGAGGAAACCTGCATACGTTTGAGGAGCAATTCAAATGCATATGTATAGTCGTGCTTGAGTAACAGCGACAGACTCGCCATTTGTCAGGTTGGCAGTAAAAAAAAATTACATTAAAAAAGGAATCAACTTTTTACATTATTTTTTTATATATTAATATTTAAATATATATAAACACAGCTCGTTCTTACTTGCGCAGATCTTTTTTCTTCTCGGCCTCCTCAAGTAGAGCCTCTTTGAAGCCCAATATAACTGAAGCAATGCGGTTGTGAGCAGTTTCAGTGTTACCAATCATAAAATCCCAACCGGTGAACAACTTCCATGAGAATATGCACTCGTCCTCTTTTTCTGATAGTTTAGACATGCGAGAGTTTTCGGCCATTCTACAAGATCCAAAGTTATATTACATATACGAAAGTATTTATATTTATCTGTTACGTTTACAGCACCAAGCTGTAGGACCAATTTTGATTAATTTTGCTGTAGGGATAGACGGAATCTTCGATACATAGGCCACCTTCTGTCGCATAAATATAACTTGACGGAAGTGAATTATGAAAATAAACTTTACGGATCAGTAGGAGATAGTCGCGGGCAACAGCCATTGTTCGATAAAACATACAAAATGGTATTTGGAGTCGTTATTAATGATTTTTTAATTGAACACGCGAAAGCAGCATTTCTGGTCCTACCCATAGAAATAATCATAGGTGATTAAAATTAATTAAAATGATCCATTGAGCATTTATCACCGAATATAATATCAAATGAAGTTGTGAACAATGAATTGGACACAGCATTTCGTTATGTCACGCTCAAAATCCGTGCCGTGGTAGCCGAGGAGTTCGAGCAGTCGCCTGCAACGCAAAGATTGAACCTTCCGATTCCGTCTGTACCAATGTTTTTCTGAACTGATGTAGAGTTTTTAGTCACACCACGCGCTTTACGGTGAAGGAAAACATCTGCATAGGTTTGAGATTAAATTCAAAGACGGATGTGTAGTGTGCTTGAGTAACGGCGACGGACTCGCCATCTGTCATGTTGGTCATCCTTCATCATTGGTCAACCTATAATATATGTCAGGCGAAAAGTGGGTGTGTGGGTACTGCCGCTAGCTTCACAGATCACCCCTTCGGGGACCCTTTCGGGAAGGCGTGAGGACATATTATTACGTTTAAAATAATGTATATTTGCTAAAATGTAACTGCGCATTGGACATCAAGCAACCTATATACATTTCCAGGAATAAGATCAAACCCACGGACAGTAATAAAGTGAAAATAGACTTGCTTTATACAGATGAGAGTCTTCACATGATGTTTACAAAAGAAATAAGGACGAGCTATTATACTGAGTTAGTACACGGTGCATATAATTTGAAAAGAGTAACCATGGAGTTTCTTGCCGGTTCTTCTCCATGGAAGCGACCAACCCGAACCGTGCTTCTTTTTCGACGTCGTATAAGTGCCCACCTGGGCCTATGTGAAATAAAAATATTTTGATTGATTGATATACAGACTGAGTAATTATGACGAAATTTTGTGCAGTATTGACCGACTCTTAGATAGAAATGAGCTTTTTAGGTCCTAGATGAGTCCTACGGTTTTATCCCGTGTAAATCGGTTTAGGAACAAAACATACTATGTATTAAACCAGCTCTTAAAGCCACTTAAGAGCTACCTCTGTGCTAGATTTCATTCAACTCCGTTCATCCTCTCCGGCGTGATTGAGGAACGAACATCCATACATACAAACTTTCGCATTTATAGTAGACTAGGAGTTATTTGTAACGTGATGTAGAATGCTATAGTAAAGTAGCTCTGCTGTATACTCGTATATATTGTTACTGTTCCAGCCTCTTTGCTATCCCTTGAGTAGCCGCATGATGATATATAGCCCAGAGCCTTAATGTGTAATGCAAAAAATATTTGATAAGTAATTCGTGAGATTAGCGACTTCAGACAAAGAAACTGCCTCTTTATAATGTTTGTATAGATGTTACATGACGTTGCTTATGAGGTATACCTTAATATGTATTTCAATACAATATTTAAAAATATACAAAAAATCTGTTTGGCTAAAGGACTAGTATCGATGTCGTGAATAAAAAAAAGAAAAGACATTTACTCACTTCCTCAATATAGCAACGAAGCTATATATGTAGACAACAAGACCAGTAAGGAAGTAAGCCAGAGGCATCCTGTACTGAGTCCTCTCCACGTTGCTATAGTATCCGTAAAATATCGCGGAGCATTTCAGCACACCTTCGAACTCCCACAAGGTAAGCAGGTTGGTAGCATTGCGGCGCTCCTCCGGCATAATTATCTTGCGCTCGCCATCTTGTTCAGGATTCGCTGTTAGGTACTGTCGTTTAAGATTATTAGCAGAGATCTCAGTGTCTCAGTGTGTGTCTCACAGTGGAGTGTGTCAGTGAGTGACAGGCAACATTACATTGTAGGCTTTATAGATTCCCAGATCTTGTTAACTTACTTCACCTCCATACTTATGGTGTGATACGTATGAATGTGTTTGAATGCTATGACATGTATCGGATGTTAATGCGCAGGCGAAGGCAGTTTCTGCTAAGGCGACGTCGGTTGATTTCTATTATGCCCGAACAGAAAGTATGATGATAAACAAAATGGTTTGTTAGTCGTTGATCGAACACTCGCAAAGATAAGCGAGAAGCTTAAATAAAAAAGGCACGATATTAATAAAGTACATAACAAGTAAGCTTTAAATAACCTCAGGTATGATGACGAAGACGAGAAGAATGAACCCAATGACTAGATTCACCCAGAACAACCATCGGAGGAACGTGAAGTATGACGCCACGACGGAGCCAAAGTGTGATTCAATCTCCTTGATTCGGAGTTCCCAAGGGATCAGCAAGTTTGAGGTGTTAGCTGCTTCACGTTTCAGTTGCTGCCATTTCTGTGGAAAGAAATATTAAACCTTCATACGCCTTTGGGTTTTAGACGTTTTATCTTTTTTGGGGACCTGTTTAGGTTCGCGTACTTGATCTTTTGTAATGAAGTACCATTGCAAAACTCCACAATTCCTTATACTCTAACATTCTGCAGCTGTGAGCGCAGTACTATCGGAGACGAAGTGTAGGATATTATATCAACTTCATCTGCTTAGTTATCACCGTAATTAATATTATCTACTTTGCAATAAAATAACGTTTAGTGGTGATACCCAGTTGAAAGTCGAAATTTAAAAGAAAACGAAATTGATATCGTTTACCACCTTTGCAATAGAATTGCGTTCGGTGACGATACTCAATTGAAATTCGAAATTTAAAATATAATCGAAATTGATATGGTTTACCACCTTTATAATAATACTAATAATAATGATAGATCGATTAGAGCGCCGCACAATGATTGTGGATATTACT
Organism: Drepana falcataria; assembly: GCA_945859725.1. Lineage (NCBI taxonomy): Eukaryota > Metazoa > Arthropoda > Insecta > Lepidoptera > Drepanidae > Drepana > Drepana falcataria. The sequence continues at coordinate 11,037,794 of OX243921.1, forward strand.
GTCCCGCATGATGGGAATCTCGTGAAAGCCGAAAAAGACAAACAAATAAAATATTTGGACTTGGCTCACGAGATTGTCAGCATGTGGGATGTGGACTCTGCAATCATTGTGCCGATAGTAATAACGGCCAATGGCCTAATGACCAAGAGCCTCAACCAACACCTCAAGAGGCTCTCGTTAGACATTTGGATCAAGTGCCTGATGCAGAAAGCAGTATTGCTCGAAACGGCACGTATTGTGAGGAGATTTCTTTCTCTGGGCCCCTAACCACCGGTACCTTGGACCCTGATCCCGATACCGGTGGGCCCCTATATTTTATATTTTTAAATATGTTTTTAAATATGCCGCTATTTAAAAATGTAATCTATAAGATGTATTTAAAATAAAGAATAATAATAAATGTATTTCATCAAACTGTTACACAAAATAATTATTATGCTAAGGTTAGTAGTATTAGCTAGTCGGTTTCCGAATGGAATGAGAAAGCATTTGCAACTGCTGACATTGCTAGGCTGCAGAACAGCCTGTGTTAAGCAGGCTCATGCCTCTGGATACAAAATTGGTTAAAAGTAACTAACAATAAAGAGTAAGGTACTTATAAAACATACAAGATCGAGAACAAACTATTTCTTACTATTACAATAACGTTTATATAATAACGTTTGGTGGCGATTTTGACCGAATCAACCATATTGAATTTTAAATACTATCGCAGTTTGTACTTACAGATGCCATTAGAATAGTGAACCTCGCATAAATGTCTCTAGTGCACTTCGACTGCGCCAGTCTCTCCTGCAGTTGTCCTTCGTGGCGCTTAATGTATGCTTTCGCCTGAAGCAACAGAATATCACTGACGATAGATAAGTAAGAAGACCTCTGTCCTTATAATGTTGAAAGAAACGACATTGTATTCATAACAAAGTCTCAAATGAAAAGGACTATCTAATCCCAACTAATAAATACATTCGTTACATTGGTACCTAAATAAATCTCTAGCGAGAGTTGTGACACCGCTGCTTACCACTCCGGGGCCCCTTTGGCAACCTTCTATCAGTTACTGCTTAATGAGACTAAATGAGAGGAGTCTTAAGAGAGATAGGGCATAAGAGGTTTCCCATTCGAATTTGGAGCTGCCCGATTGGGGCAGGACCTCCACCTTATAGAAGTCCGTAGCCAAATAACACATCTTTTTGTGTTGTGTTCCTGTGCGGTGAATAAGGTTTCCAGTAATGAGCTCCTTGGGGAGGGGGAGGATTGTTACATTGTGTTGGAAGCAGAGGGATTAAACCCATTATGCTGTCAACACACTATAACTCTCCGAACACAGAGTGGCAACGCGCAAGTGATACTTCGGTATCGTGAGTGTAAATTAGGCTACGGTAACCGTTTTCCATCAGATGGGCCGTATGCTTGTTTGCCACTCTTGTTGTATAATAAAAAAAAATGAAAAAAAAGTCTGAATTAATGACTCTCCCTAATATCATCTAAGCTGTTGTCGAATAAACTTAATTCATATTCAATTTGCATATATGTATGTATATACATTTTCAAACCACGTCGTTTCTACGCCATAAGGTTATAATCGATTTTGGTTTCCCTATTTCTCTTCTCTCATTCCCTCATATACGAACCTGATGAACAATCTTCAGCTTCCGCCGCATGCCCAGTGGCTGTTGCTTTACCGAGCCTAAGACCTCCTTGTGGAGGTGGATATTCTCGAAGATCTGTTCCTGCGTCACGGCAGGCTGTCCTTCCTCCACTGATATTGCAGTGCTGTTTTGGTATAAGCATCAGTAGAATTGCATTGAAAAATATACATACATACATACATATAATCACGCCTCTTTCCCGTAGGGGTAGGCAGAGACCACTTCTTTCCACTTGCTACGATCTTTACATACTTCTTTCGCTTCGTCCACTTTCATTTTTCTCTTCATACATGCTCTTCGGTTTAGGGTACTCTTGACCAGACCTTTTTCAAGACGTCCCTAATTTGGTCTAGAAACGTCCGTCTAGGTCTACCCCTTCCAACACTTTCATTCACACTCGCCTTATACACTTTTTTCGTCAATCGTTCTTCATTCATTCTCTCGACATGGCCAAACCAGCATAGCAAAAATATACATGTATATGTCTATATATTTATTTATTTATTTATTTATTTACATACTTATATTATCATGACAGGTGGTACCTAATGCGATATGTTTGCCATCTATGCGTTCCAAAACTATCGATCAGTTTGTATTGAAACATAGAGGTGTTAACTCTGCCTACCCCTTCGGGGACCCTTGTGGGAAGGCGTGAGGATATTATGTTATATTTATTATAAATTTATTTATTTCCTACCCGAAGTTTAAGGGAAGTAATAATATTACTTCCCATAAACTTCTCAAATGCATATTGTTACATACATATTTTTAATCGTTGTTATTGTAAATTGTGATGCATAAAACGCTTGTGTATTCAAAATTCAAACTTTTTGTAATGTTCTTAAAGTTTGTTTTTCCATACCATAACTGCTTAATGACACAACTATAGGGGGAATGATCAATACGCCTCTCATACGAGTACACATCTGATTATTATTATTTTAATTATAAGCTTTAGTGTGTATGTACTCTGGGTGTGTATTTAAATAAACAATTGATCTCACTCTCCAGAACTTGTCGTAAAAACAGATGAGCGTCTTCTAGGTCGGTTTTCGTCTGGCAAAAATGGTGACGAGGGTCGTCTGGCTCTGCCCTTCCTGGAGCGGCGAACGCTTGCTCTTCTCTGGCGCAGGACAGCGCTCAGACTTACGGAATAGTCCTCATCTTCAGAACCGTCTGGAAATGTACTTGTGGTTAAAGTGGGTAAAGTTAAAATATTTGCAATGTTGTATTGAGGGGTTACAGTAACTCCTGGAGATTAAAAATGAATATAGTCACACCACGGGCTTTACGGAGAGGGAAACTCCGAAAAAGACGCCTATGAATTGCTTCCCAAACGTATACATGTTTCCTCTCAATGTTTTCCTTTACCGTAAAGCTCGTGGTGTGACTAATCACTGTACTTAAGTTTAGGAAAAGTAATTGGTACAGTCAGCATTCGATGTTGCAATCTTTGTGTTATAGGCATTTACTCGATCCACTCGGCCGCCACGACATTAAATATTATTACAGTGCCAGTTATATGTACCTGTCAGGTAAAAAAAGCCCAGACTTCTCGTAAATTACTGCAATGAAATTTGACACTTGTGTAATTGATACGCATTTTGCTGGATTCAATATTTACGTTATATGTACCTACACGATTTGGCAATAAATGTGTTAAGAATCTGTAAATTTTACCGAGTCTCCTCCTCCAGATAGCTCCATATGGTACACCCATAAAGAACCCGTAAATAATAATTATTCGTTCGCGTAAAGCATATATGTATTAATACAATAAATATTTGCTCATATACGTTGTCAAAATTCGCTTAAAATAATTATACATATGTATATTTATAAATAGACAAGAACGTATGGATTCTTATTTTATGCATGTATAATAAGTTAATAAGTTAGTTTAGTCGTTTAGTTTTTTATTGTGTTGTATTTTGCTTTGTTATTATTTACGATTTAAAAGTAATTTGTTTAATATATTGGTATTTAGCTCCATCATCATCATCTATCTCAACCATCTTATCTAGAAATTTATCGAATATAAAGCAAACAAAATAAAAACATTTCTTAAATAAAAATTATTGGACCAAATAAATAATTCTTCTGAAAAGGTTGTGAAACTAAATAGTAGGAGAGTATACGCTGTGGTGGCAACAGCGCTATCAATCTGAGCTATAAGTTTTTTATACAAGTAAACTACAACACCCACCACCAACTCCCGGGGAGAACTGGACCTCGTTGTCAGATGGTCGATGGAACAGGTTGACCCCTGATGACGTCATGCTGCCGGGGTCGGCCCACGTCACTGACAGTCGGTCTACTGATGGTTGCGGAGAGACGGGCCCGTGCTCGTATGAACCCTGCAGTCGGGAGGTAAAACTTTATTTTTTATTCTTTACTAGTCGTCTCGCCCAGCTTCGCCTGGGTGTCTAAAAAAATCTAAGCCACGGACCCAGTGGCGCCACCTATCGGGTCCAATTGTAAATCAAAATTGTTTGTCAATTGTAAAAACTTCATTAAATTCGGTCCAGCCGTTTACGATTCTATACAGGACATACAGACAAATTGTGCCCAGCGATTTCATCCGCGGAAAATTTGATTTCATTTGTAGATATTTCTGGAATAGAACATATTATATATCCTCATGCCTTTCGTATAGGTAGTACTCCACACACCCAATATCCGTCGTAGATGTATTTTAGGTGCCAAGGTGACAGGTGGCGAGTCCATCGCCGTTATTCAAGCACGACTGTACATACGCCTTTGAATTTCTTATATTATTTATACATTCATTAGTCTCTCCATACATGCTCGATGGCTTCGAGTACTTTTGACGTTCCCTTACTTAAGTGTTCAATCGATTTGATCTTGAAAGTTGTAACATGGGCTGCCACTGCCTAATTTTGAAATTCATAAGCAGAACACAGTACTGATTAATGATGAGTGATGATTAGTTGCAGCTTTAAAATTCATAAGCAGAACACAGTACTGATAAGTGATGAGTGATGATTAGTTGCAGCTTTAAAATTCATAAGCAGAACACAGTACTGATTAATGATGAGTGATGATTAGTTGCAAATTTAAAATTCATAAGCAAAACATAGTCCTGATCAATGATGAGGGATGATTAATTGCAACTTAAAAATTCATTAGCAGAACACAGTACTGATTGATGATGAGTGATGATTAGTTGCAGCTTTAAAAGTCATAAGCAGAACACAGTACTGATTTACGTTGAGCGGAGTTACTTGCATTAAAATACTCCTTCAGCCAGTACTAATTCTTCTGTTCTGGAGACCTTACCTTCACACACAAAACAATACGAACGTTTTGGCTATCTTAGAGTGAAAGCCTTACACTCGGTCACTCACCCCGCAGTGTAACCCAAATTTGGAACGGATGCTCCCTGTTTTCGTGCCCTACCTCACCTAATGTATGCTCAGGAGTTCACTACTCGTGGAATCTTTATTACAATTTTCACGCTTCGATGAAGATGAATGATGAAGCGAGTTTATTATGTGCAAATGTCCAGCTACTCGTTTTTAGTGAATGAAATGCTTTCACAACGGAAATGTTTTGTCCAAAACACCGGTTTAATTTACAAAATGGTAAGTGTATGTACAATCGTAACTTTTATATCTTGTTCATTACTTAGCACCGACTATAATTATTAACACTTAGACCTTAGCGACAGATTTTAATTACAATAGTGGTTTTAAAACATCGCGTGCCGGCAGAAAATTTTGAGCGAAAATTGCCAGTTCCAGTAGTTCCATATCGTTTCATTATGTTCCATTATAAATAATTCTATCATTTACACGCCAATTACGAACTTCTTTTTAAGTACTACATACCTAATATGTTTTATGTATTTACTGCTACCCACGAGGGCACCCGAAACAGACTGTTTTGCCGGACATAAGTTCACATGTCAGTTGCCATTTCTCACTAGCTCCACGGTGAAGGAACACATCGCAAGGATACCTGCATATGTACACGCAGAAATTCAGAAACGCGTCAATATTTGATGTTTGCTGTGGTATAGTCGTGCTTGAGATGAGTTGATGGACTCGCAGTGGGATGAAACCCGAGCTCAGTGATGTCTTAGGAGATGTCCTAATCAGGTAGACGGATTTAGGTCGCTGATATATGTAGTTATATGTATTTCATTACGTGTATTATTGTCAAGCAGTAGAGTTTAAGCGCTTGGTTGTTCCTTGCAATTCGCTCGTTATTAGCGCCAATTAAAAAATAATAAAATCACATTCATGTTTATCAAGGTGTCAGGTGTTCAGGTGTGACACCGCACACATATGCCACTTTGTTAATTAAGTTTTTGAATTAAACGTAAACATTATAACTTTATTTACAATAATAACAAATAACGGTATTTATAAAATATTTCAAAGTAAATAAATAAAAATTTAGTCAATACGATATGTAAAAATATAATTTGTTACGTCTATCTTTTATCTTAACCGGTTCCAATTTTGAAAATGCAACAGTGGAATTACTCGTAACGGTAATATTTTATCATTTATTTCTGAATATCGCGCCTGTTTAACCATTATATTGGCCACCCTGTATTTGTGTATATTTAAAAAAAAAAATCCAATAACAAATCACAACGTCTAGCTCAACATTAACGAACACACGGTTCCAAATTTAAAAATGGTACACTTTACCGCTCGTTGGATTCTGAACAACTAGGCTCTACAGTGACGGTCATCCGAAGACTGAGGTCGGGCAAAGCTCGTCGCATACAAACCAATAAATTGTGCGATTTACGATCCGTTCCTAGGTGTTTTGCGAAGTGGCCGGTTCGTTTTAATGAGCTTGCGTCACGCGTATTGATTGAGTGCTTATGCTTTTATAATTATGCATTTCCCGGGGTGGTAAATTAAACCAATTAAAACCAGGGTTGTGAAAAAATATCTTATTAACTGTTTTATCGCGCATAGGGGCTGAATACTCACACCCGTTTTTTTGTTCCACGTAGGTATATTTGCATATATATTTATATCGATATCTATATAACTCAAAGGTGACTGACTGACATAGTGATCTATTAACGCACAGCCCAAACCACTGGACGGATCGGGCTGAAATTTGGCATGCAGGTGGATGTTATGACGTAGGCATCCGCTAATAAAGGATTTTGATTAATTCTACCCCCAAGGGGATAAAATAGGTGATGAAAGTTTGTATGAAACTTTGTCAATTTAAACCGATCGGGCTGAGACTTTGCATGCATAAAGCTACTATGACGTAGGCATCCAATGCACACACACATCCAAAGTAAATAAAAAAATACTGCGCAAAGACACTATCCCACGCGTACAAAGTCGCGGGCACATCTAGTATATATATAAATTTAGAAAGCTGTATATATGATGGAATTGTGTATATAATTATTTATACGATATAAATATATAATTGACACCACGAGCTTTACGTTGAAGGAAAATATCGAGACCAAATATATAAATAAATGCATACGTTTGAGAAGAAATTCAAAGGTGTATAGAGTAGTGGCTCAGAAACGGTGACAGTCTCGCCATCTGTCACGTTTGCACCTAAAATATCTCCGGTGAAAAGCAGGTGTGTGGATACTACACACCTCTGCCGATTCCTTCGAGACCCTTGTGGCCAGACGTGAAGATATATTTTTTGATACTGTCGCCAAATATTCACCTTTTACTTTGACACTAGAAAGTTTACTGGTCGCTTTAATTGGAAGAAAGGAATCGCATATGTCACCCTGGTAGAATTAAGTTCAGTGTGCGTCGCGTTTTATATGTATGAGGAAATTAATATACGCTATAGCTTGATATTGGAGGGTGCGGTGAGAAATAACTATAACAGTCGTACAGTCGAGCCGTTAAATGATAAATAAAAAAAAATAAGTGCTTTTAGATACAATTCAAAGAAACATATAAATGTCTCCCGGAGTTTGAACCTACTTCATACTTTATATTTGGCAGAAACCTACTAAAAGCACACCGCCTGTAACCGCCGCCGAGGACGAATGACAGTGACAGAAAACAATTCTCAGTTAAGACACGTGCTAACCCGCAAAATAATTAGAAGTTTATTTTGTAGACCAGACGGTTAGATCAAATCGATCGAATACAAGGGATGGGAAGGTTAAAAGTACGCAAAACCGATTTACGGGTATAAGGAGACCAAAGAATGTGGATAAACCGAAAAAGACCTAAGTCTAGAGAGAATCGACTCTTCACTCTCTCTATATATTACTACTACTCATGTTCCTCCGCACATTTTTCGAAGAGATCGCATCTCAACTGCATTCAAGCTATTTTCATATTTCCTCTGACATACCCAGGATTCGCTGCCTTACAATAAAGTAGGCACCAATATCGCATTGTGGACAGCAACTCGAGCTTTCTTGCTGAGACTTTTGCTGCCCATCAATGCCGACATGGCCCCATTCACCTTATTACCGGCAGTTTTCCTTTTATTATTTCTATATTACTTCTACTATTACTCTCTTTAAAACCGTAAAAAAAGATACATAAACATTATATATAATGAGTTCTATTGATCGAATAATAATGTCATGCAATGTAGCACCTTACAATTCTCACAACTTCAAAAATATTGTTCTTTAAATTCTCTCAGCACTTGTGTACGTCACTGTCCGCTTTCCAACGACAGATATCACGCACAATCATCATTTATCTCGGTAGTGTCAGAAAATGACAGCTCTATTTCATTTAGATACTATTATTATTTATAGCAATATGTCCTGCAGTTTTATGGTCTGTGTACCAGGCACAGACGTACCTACATATTAAGTATATACGAACTTATCATAACGTCGAGTACCTCATGGGGATGGGAGAGTAGACAGCCGGTCTCCCTTAACTTATACACTTACTTTCGTCCATGTAAAAGTTCGCTTCATCCATATCAGTTTTTTCATACAAGGAAGCTCGACGTTCCCATCCCATTGAGTGTTAGATTCTAAAGCAAAGGTAGCCTTATCTGTTTTGCCATAGAAAAAACAAAACTCAATATGAAAAAAATACATTATTTACATACGTATTTTTCATTACATACTGTACGCCTAGATACAGAAACGTTTCAAATGTACTCGAAGTATACTTTTTATTATTTTTATACATACATAAATTTTATTGCCAAAGGAACCTTGCAAACGGACGGAGTAACATCAGTTCAGAGAACTGTTGCTTTACTTCCTGTGCCTAGTCCATGAACCTGGCGTATTGACATGTATGTATGAGAGAGGTAGGGCATAACGGGGATTTCCGTTCGAGTTTAGAGCTGCCCTGGGCAGGACCCGCACCTTATAGAAGTCCGGGACCAAATAAAGCAATTTATTGTGTTGTGTTCCTACGTGGTGAATAAGCTCGTTGGGGAGGATTGTTATATTGTGTTGGCAGCAGAGGGATTAGTCCTATGCTGCCACCACAGTATAACTCTCCGAACATTGAGTGGCAGCGCGCAAGTGTTACCTCGGGATCGTTAGCGTAAATAGGCTATGGTAACCGTTTCCCATCAGGTGGGCCGTATGCTTTTTTGGCGCTCTTGTGGTATAAAAAAAAATATGAGACGCTCTGAAGAGACCAGTTCTAAAATGTATAACGCTGAATACTAATATGTATTTTAAAAATATCCTTATAGATGAAAGCACTTTCATGATGAATAATAAAGGTGATTTGGATTTTGAATATTATTTGCATAGTATAGACAATACCAGCCCACACCCGGTCTCGTGATGCGAGGCAGTTTGTCTTTCGGCGAGTCAATGAGTGCTTCCCAATCAGTGGCACTGATTAATCTATGCAAAATAGGGCTGCCCACCTCCACATCTTTACTCATTAATGTAGACGGAGCGTAATAACACATCTTGGCGATATTAGGTGGCAAGTCTTCGTAATTCAGGTATGACTGTATATGTTTTTCTCAGACGGGCAAATTATCTGTACTGGTCAGACTGAAAATTATTACAAGGCTCGAACCTGCAGTCTTTGCAAGTGACTATTGCAACCACCTGGCTTCTACTCCATAGCTATCTTATCTATACTAATATTATAAGGAGGAAAGATTTGTAGATAAGTATGTGTAACGAATTGCCTCAAAAGTACTGGACCGATTTGAAAAATTCTTTCACCATTAGACAGCTACATTCACCTTGAGTGACGTAGACTATATTTTCATTTGTATAAATAAATTATTTCCACCCGTGCGAAGCCGGGACGGATCGCTAGTTTATTATATGGCAAGCAGACGATGAGAGTAAATCAATATATTCAGATACATATCTGCGGTTGCAACTTTGGGATTTTGGGGTTAAAAGTTCATCATCCTTTTAAAGAGGACTCGCGTCGACTACTCGAGGCCTGGTTTATACCTAGGCCTACAATGCTGGTAGTCCTCTTGACCCATTGCCACGGGATACCAATTTGGCATAAATAGTGTATCTATCTGTATAGATAGTGCCACGAAGACGCGCCCCACCAATTTCTAGTCGAGGGGTCGCAGGATGCTGCGAGTGTGACCCGACTCTATTAATTGTAGTGTGCGTGTGCTCTGATAGGTAATCAGTGTGTACCGACAATACTCACGCATTAGTGGAAGGTTGCACACTAACACTATTAACTATAAAGAAGAAATAGTAGGCGGCGTCTTCGTGGATGGCACGATCTATAAGTAGCTTAATATATTTTCTGTAAATATTGTTTAATATCTTCACTCCTACAAGTGCCTCGGAAGGTAAAATAGGCAGACGTGGTATATTATTAGGTGCCAACTGCCAGACGGCGAGTCCATCGCAATTTATCAAGCACAACTATACATATATAAAAATAATATACATACAACTATACATACATCTTTGAATGTCTTCTCAAACGTACTCAGGTTTCCGTTCGATATTTTGCTTCACCGCAAAGCTCGTGGTGTGACAAATAAATATTTTAAACAAATAATAATTTATTAAAATAAAACATACAACAAACATAGAAGCCGTGGTGGCCGAGTGGTTCGAGCAGTTGCCTGCGATACAAAGATCGCAAGTTCGAATCCCGACTGTACCAATGAGTTTTTCTGAACTTAAATACAGTGATTAGTCACACCACGAGCTTTACGGTGAAGGAAAACATCGAGAGGAAACCTGCATACGTCTGAGAAGAAATTCAAAGGTGTATGTATAGTTGTGCTTGAGTAACGGCGATGGGCTCGCCATCTGTCACGTTGGCACCTAATATACCTCTGGCAGAAAGTGGGTGTGTGGTTATTACCTATACACCTCTGCCTACCCCTTCGGTGACCCTTGTGGGAAGGCGTGAGGATATATTATTATAAAATAAAACATCCTCACGCCTCCCCACAAGGGAAGGGTAGGCAGAGATGTGTAGGTAGTACACACACGCTTTCCGCCAGAGATATATTGTAGGTGCCGAGTAAAATCAAAGTAGTATAAAATTATAATGTGATGTGACAACCCTGTGCTGTCCATTCCATTAGCCCCCCTCCACTCCCGCACCCCATAATGTTATAAATAACACCGAATAATAATTAAGCACTTTCGCCTATTCGATCGATAGTGCAAAATATCAGTCCCGAAATTACCACCAGGACGTGTTAGAGATCCAAGTGAGAAAGGGACATCACATACGTCTGTCTCTACCACACTCTTGATTAATGATGGTTATATCACATTATGGCAAATCCCCATATCACTCAAATAGTATATGTAGTCAAAGCAACTGAAGGAACTATTAAAAAAAAGGTAAAGATAACCTTTTATTTAAAAAAAAGGAGCAAGGTAGCATTCGTAAATAATTTTTTTTTGGTATAAAAAAGACCTTTCCGTTCAGGCGTTCTGACATTGTTTTTGGTAACGCACATCATAAACCTTCACATTCATAAAGAGTGTGGAAGAAGAGGCAGATAAAGACCTCGTTTCGTGAATCTTAATCAAATCAATCGAATACTCAAGGAGGGGAACGCCTACCCCATCGGGGATCATTATGGGAATTACATATATCATAAATTAATACATATTCTTGCATAAGCTTTCAATAGTTCGATGTGACCCAGGTCATAGACAGGGTAATGGCTGGCAGGTATTAAATGTCGTTAATTAGTGCTCTTTAGTGGAACCCCGCCCAGTTTGCCCGTAATTGTAGCGGTTTTAGCCCGTATACAGGCTGTAGCAGATTAACTCTGTCATTTTGCTTTTCATACATCATTATTATCGATTTTTTTAGAATATCCGAACTGCGACGAACATATAAGGTTCGTATGGAGGAAAACTGTTTAATTGAATCGATATTCTCTATAATGTTTGTGTACTGAGTACGAAAATTTATACTGAGTACAAAGCTTGAAATGTCAATTCACAATAACAACAATAAATAAGTCAAAAGCTGTGTTGTACTGCTAAAATACCTCTGGCGGAAATTGGGTGAGTGGGTATTACCTATACACCACTGCCTACCCCTTCGGGGACCCATGTGGGAAGGCGTGAGGATATATTATTATTATTATAAAAGCGGTGGTGGGCGAGTGGTTCGCAAAGATTTCAAGGTCGAATCCCGACTGTACCAATGAGTATATCTGAGCTTAAGTACAGTGATTAATCACACTACGAGTTTTTCGATGAAAGAAAATATCGAGAGGAAACATGCATTATAGTCGTGCTTGAGTAAAGGTGATGCATATATTTATCTATATATGTATATATAAATATATATATCTGTAATAAATAGATTTATTTTAACGGTATTCACTGGCAGATCTTAAAAAAACCTTAGTCTACTTTTAATATGATATATTATATTAATTGAATTATTAATTATTTAATGTGCGAGACACCGCGAGGCACAACTATACAAATTTTACAAATAAAGGTGCTAGCACAGATCATAATGAGAAAAATATTTTTGTTTGGTCTGTGTAACCTCTCGTACAGGAATAATCCACCTGAGGGACACATCAATACCTTTGCGTAAGTTATCTGGGGTATTTTAAGTGTTGGCACAGAATCCCAATTATAGTGTATTGTTTTTTTTTTTTATAATTATATTAACAACAATTAACAATATTTACAAAGAACAGTTGAAACTAACTACTTACAGATAAAATATTTGTCCCAAATCGGTATGCCGAGGCAACGTGCCAAGAAGACTAGCAGCATTGCCACGCCGGATAGCAATGCTGATTCTCTGTGTACTGTTATATTAAAGTTCAACTCACCTGCGGGGTCAGCTCCGACCTGGTCTCAATGGTAACCCTGGGCCGAGGATCCAACTTCAGAATACCACGCTCTTTGCCCTGCGCAAACAATTTAGCGTTTATTTTTTTTGTCCTCTCGTAGGGTGAGATTAGGAACTTTTGCTACTTAACCAAACACTGAATCTGATTATTCTAATCATTAGCACGGCATACAATGCAGATTATCACGAAGAAATTGCATAAAAATAACAAAAATATACTAGGACATATACAAAATCACGCCTTCCCGCAAGGTTCCCCGAAGGGGTGGGTAAAAATGTATTAGTAATAACCACACACCCACTTTCCTTCAGCGATATATTTTACGTGCCAACGTGACAGATGGCGAGTACTATAATCAATAACAATAAACTCTTATTCACCTACAAAAATATTTAATTACATAAGTAGCGAGCAGAGCCTCACTTTAAGCGTAAGCCTGTGGAATGGAGACTCTGATCTTCCTTAGCTTCGTTTATATTCTTATAGTAGTAAGGAAGGAAATATATTAAATTAATAAGAGAATCATTGTAAAAACTTTTAAAATTAAAAGTAAAACGAATAAATAGCAAATATTATGGAACTGGACAAAGACTCTGACCACCTTATTATATGAGAAAGAAAGTGGCCTTCGACCAGGTACAAGTGCTAAGCAAACACAGCTAAGGACGCCTGTTTGCTTTGGATCTCGGGTTAGGGCGTTGTTAATTCGCGAGCTGAACTAAGCTGGGTAAACTATTATCAAGTTTGTGAACAATTATATATCACGATGGCTTTGCCATTTGCCTTTATCCGGATTCTGTTTACAAAAGTTGAGGTCTGCGTCTAAATGAGATTTTTTTTCGATACACACGTTCCTAATATTATGATCAAGGCGATTGCTTCACGAGATAGGCAGAGAAAGTAGAGTACCAGTTCCTTTTAGATTTACAGTCCTCTTTCGCTTCATCCACGTTCATCAGTCTCTTCTTTTCTATTAAGTTTTGGTATAAATCATATCTGCTTACTAAGTAATAAGTAAGTTGACGTCTACTTTTTGCCTTGCTTGTTGTAGTGGCTCTGCATTCTCAGCTTATAGTTGTGAATTCGATCCCCGTCCCCAATGAATCATTATGTATATATCCTCACGCCTTCCCACAAGAGTGCCTGAAGGGGTAGGCAAAGGTGTGTATATAGTTACACACCCACTTTTTTCCTGAGATATATTTTAATTGCCACGTGACTGATGGCGAGTCGATCGCCGTTACTCAAGCACGACTACACATACGTCTTTGAATTTAATCTCAAACGTATGCAGGTTTCCTCTCGATGTTTTCCTTCACCGTAAAAACACTCATTGGTACATTCGGGATTCGAACTTGCAACCTTTGTGTTTCAGGCAACTACACGTACGATTAATCTTCCTCTCGATGTTTTCCTTCACCGTAAGGCTCGTGGTGTGACTAATCACTGTACTTGTGTTCAGAAAAACTCATTGGTAAAGTACAACTTGCGATCTTTGTGTCGCAGGCAGCTACTCGAAACACTCGGCCACCACGGCTCTACGTTATTTATGTATGTATGTATTTGGTAAGAAAGATAAAAATGAAGGTTGTGTTATTTTACCTTAGCGTCCATGTTGATGCGATCGCCGGCAAGCAGTGACAACTACTATTACGTACACGCTCCAAGTCCATCGCGTGTTGCTGGCGCCCTGTGGGGAAAGCGACATAACCCACGATTATTCAAAATTATGCTACATGATAACGTCGTGCAAAAGCAATTCTATTACTCTACAATACAATACACTATAAACATGATTAACGAGCGACGATTGAAATTAAGCTTATAGTTTTATGCTTGTAATTACAAAGTGTGACTGGACAATGGTGGATAAGTATCATGTTAAAAGTTCAGATTTACTGCGATTTGGTTTAAGTATTAAAAATTACAAACTAGTAAATAAAAAAATAATCTGCGCAGGGGACAGGGTGTTACAGGGGTCTGACGAAATGAGGATGATATTACCCCTCTGCCTACCAGTTCTGGGAAACATAGGACGCGAAAAGGTATGTTGATTTTACACTATTAGTTTTTTTGAAGATGAAGTATGCTTAGGAGCAAATACAAAACTTTTCGTCTAAAGTCGGTTAGCGACCTAAATATTTTACATAATTATATCGATTAATCTGTTTGTTAAATAATGAATGGAGTTGAAAATCCGCATAAAAATGTTTAGTCATCTTTAAAAACAAAACCTGAATAACAGAAACAACAACATTACGAATATCCAGGTAACTCACACGGGTATATCAATGGTGACAGAACGTACACATATCGACATAAATCTTCTTAATAATAATATATATATATCCTCACGCCTTCCCACAAGGGTCCCCGAAGGGGTAGGCAGAGGTGTATAGGTAATACCCACACACCCACTTTCCGCCAGAGGTATATTAGGTGCCAACGTGACAGATGGCGAGTCCATCGCCGTTACTCAAGCACGACTATACATACGCCTTTGAATTTCTTCTCAGACGTATGCATGTTTCCTCTCGATGTTTTCCTTCACCGTAAAGCTCGTGGTGTGACTAATCACTGTACTTAAGTTCAGAAAAACTCATTGGTACAGTCGGGATTCGAACTTGCGACCTTTGCGTCGCAGGCAACTGCTCGAACCACTCGGCCACCACGGCTCTTAATATATATAAATTACGCTCACGTTGTTTGTCAGCGATTGACTCATAAACAACTTAACCAATTTTAATCAAATTTGCACACCGTATGCAGTTTTAGCCGCAATATTATTTTATTGCAAATTCGACACTCACAATTATCTGTTAGCTCCAAAAGATTCTAACAGATGGCGATATCTGTTGACTGGATTGAGTAAGTATTTTTTTATTTACAATGTAATATAATAAAAACCTTAGCCACAGCAACGTGTGGCCGGTTCTACTAGTATAATATGAAAACATTTCATCAATCAAAATTTCTCATTTATGAGTTCTGTTATTGTGGCATGGGTATTCGCAGTAATTAGCCGGTGGAAAACTGCGCAATGGCGGGTTGTTAAAAGGGTTGCTACAACCTTCCTCATTTTACGTCACCATCCACTCAAATAAAATAAGACCGCTAACTTCACTACTGTTTATAAAACAAAGTCCCCCGAAACATGTCTGTTTGTCTGTTCGCATTAAACTCAGAAACTACAGTACGGATTTCCATGCAGCTTTCACACACAAGCAGTGATTCACGAGAAAGGTTTAAGTGTAAAATTTGTTAAGGTTTTGAGTGTATTGAGGGTCGCATCAACTCATTTCAACCGTGAAATGAGTTGATGCGACCCAAAGACAGAATACAACATGAAGGCACGATAATTTTGCTCTACTACGGGTCGCTAGTAAAAATAATAAAAACTTGAGAGGTGTCAAGGGACACCCGGATGGAACGAAGTTCAAGAAGCACACGTCACTCACACGGGGGTTATAAATATACAGCAAAAAAAAAAAGAACTAAAATAAGTGAAACTTAACTTGCCAGCATCATCATCCAATACCATCAATACCAGCAGAAATACCGCAGTATTAATTTTTTATTATAAATTAGCATAACAAAACAATCCGTTGCTGATATATTAGTATTAGTTAAGATATCACTAATATTTGACGTATTCATGTATTAGAATCTGGCCATCTATGATATGCTAATATTTATCAGTCAACTAATATCTCTAGTGACCATCCAAAATATATCCGATTATAATATTCGTAATACTTCGGATTCACTCGACTCAACTCGGCCAGAGTGATCCCGAACGTATTACCGTACCCGCGAACGTACCCGCTCTCATCGCCTTCGCACTGTAAGCAGTGATATCGTAACGACGCTGAGATCCTATCAACGTAGTTTTAAGGTGCAAATTCGAGTGACATCGCATTCAAGCGAGACGAAAAATTTGCTTTCTATAAGAGAGAGAGAGAGAGACAGACAGACTCGTGACGTCAAAAAGTGTCGTGACAACTTTTCGTAAGACAAAAAGTGTCGTGACAACATTTCGTAAGATTTTTTTCCGTCTAGCCCCCTTTCACAACGCGCGATAAGGAACTTCGTTCCAATAAAAAAATATTTAAACACGAATTACGCCTGGATTCGCCAGAAAAAGTTGGACACAGTTGATTATTATAACTTTCAGTATGTTTGAATATTTTCGGAATCTAAAAAAAAATTGTTGCAAATCTTTGGTTAATTCAACACCACTAGTCAATATGTTCTTTGGAAGAAGAATAATACATACATACCATCATATCATCATGCCGAGTCCCAGCGCCATTTTTTTCTAGGCTTAGAAACCGCTTTCGGGTCGTTTATATTCATCAGTCTCTTCATAAATGCTATGACATGCTATGCTCTTGACATTCCCATCCTGGAGCATCCGATCGATTTGATCTAGGTATTTGGAATGTGGTGTGACCTGCCCCTGACAATACATGTAAATACAAATTGGCTCTTTTTTCAAATCAAATCAAATCAAAATATTTTTATTTCACATAGGCCTAGGTGGGCACTTATAAAAAGTCAAAAAAGGTGCACGGTTCGGGTTGGTCGTTTCCATCGAGAAGAACCGGCAAGAAACTCCATGATTACTCTTTTTCTCTGATAATACCTCTATTTGCTCATAACCAAAAGTTTTGTAACTGTATAAGGTTGAAAGAAGGATAATATTTGAAATAAAATTGGGCTTTTTCAAATCAAATAAAACTCTTGTATCCATTAATCATTAATTCTCTGCCAATAACCAGTTGTCAAAATAAAAGGATGGACTGTAATATTATGTGGATGGGCGACTATTTAAAAACACCCTTCATGTCGTCACTCGTAGGTACTATACTGTTCATCTATTCATTACCCTAGATTGGTGCCAGCTAATTGACTCTTATATATAATGTTACAAAGGTCACTTTCCATTGTCCATCTTGGTCTCCGGACTACCCAGGCATGCGGTAAACGATAAGTACTTGGGTCAGGGTTCAAGAGCTGCTGTGGCCGAGTAGTTCGACGATTGCCTGCAAATCTCAAATGTTGCAAGTTGGAATCCTGACTGTACCTTCTTATTTATTTTTACACGCTTTATATTAGCTTCACCTGTATGTATGTATGTAACCGACTTCTTTGAGCTCGATTTTGACCCACTTTAAACGGCCAGATTTCGTTCAAACTTGGTAGACTTATCGAGGACCGATGACAATACACTAATAACTAAAAAGTAGAAAATAAATAATAGTTAATAAAAACTAAAAAAACACGCTTTTTATAGAAAACCGAACTAAAAAATAGAAAATAAATTTCGATAATATCTTAAAAAGCGTGGGGTGCTTTTTAAGATATTACCGAAATGATAATCACTCTACTAATATCTGTCAATAAAATATTTATAACTATTGACACCATGCACCCCACGCTTTTTAAGATATTATCGAAATTTATTTTCTATTTTTTAGTTCGGTTTTCTATAAAAAGCGTGTTTTTTAGTTTTTTTTTCTCAATACTTACCAACGTTTAGTTTAAATTATATTGTAAGAACATCTATCTTGGTGTGACACCACATATTACAAAATTATTTTTGACAAGCTAGAACTAAAGCCGTGGTGGCCGAATGGTTCGAGCAGTTGCCTGCGACACAAAGATCGCAAGTTCGAATCCCGACTGTAGCAATGAGTTTTTCTGAACTTAAGTACAGTGATTAGTCACACCACGAGCTTTACGGTGAAGGAAAACATCGAGAGGAAACCTGCATGCATACGTCTGGGAAGAAATTCAAAGGCGTATGTATAGTCATGCTTGAATAACGGCGATGGACTCGCCGTCTGTCACGTTGGCACCTAATATACCTCTGGCGGAATGTGGGTGTGTGGGTATTACCTATACACCTCTGCCTACCCCTTCGGGGACCCTTGTGGGAAGGCGTGAGGATATATTATTATATATAACTAAGTGTACCCGCGGTTTCATCCGCGTATTATTTGACATCATAGATAGATTTTTTAAGTTAATAAATTTATTTCAGTTCCAAATGTACATGTTTTAGAGGAACAAACATAATGATATGTGTGTTTGCGAACGAATCAATAAATAAAGGGAGTGATTAAACTATAATAAATTACAAATTTTTTTTCGCCTCTAGACCTACGTAACAAAAGATAATGAAACTTTTTTTATCTTTGGGGTCTAAACACAGGTCAGATGATAATAATCTGTGTAACTGTGCCGTTGGCTTAGCACAATTCATCGTTTATCACTCGGAGTACAATAAACGTTTACATATGGCTACCACATTATATTTAATTACACATCAAGTTTTAACCAAAATAAATCGTGATAAAAGAAATAAGTCTTTCTTAAAAAATACCCTGGAATGGTAAAGATTTAAACAAATATTACAGCACCTATTTTCGTTTCCCATCATTCTACCTTTACGAGACTTTTTTTTCGAATTTAAATTAGGCCCAAATAATATTTATATCCTCAATCCTTCTCACAAAGGTTCCTGAAGGGGTAGGCAGAGCTGTATAGGTAGTACCCATACACCCACTTTCCGCCAACGATATATTTAAGGCGCCAACGTGACAGATGGCGAGTCCATCGCCGTTACTCCAATATTATATTATGTTATATAATTTCCTCAACGTGGATGAAGCGAAAGAAGTTTGAAGTCTAGAGATACCTGGTACTACTCCCTCTGCCTACCCCGTGAGAGACAGCGTGACTATATGTATCTTAGCAACTTGTACAGAGCCTTTTAATATGATAGCCCCATTCTCAGTTTCTAAGATTAAGTGTTTAGGTCTTTGACCCTCGCTATCTCAACACTCATCATCTTCCGTAGAACTATTTTTGGTAGTGCTATCACACCGTTATCTGGTCTATATAGGTGTTTGAGGATATACACTCACGATGCTTGATTAGCCTAGGTTAATTAATTTTGCGTACTAGGGGCGAAGTTGGACGCCCCTGGGATGTGCGCAGGCAAAGTGCAATGGTGCGTTCCTCAGGAGATGCCAGAGCCCCACTATATACACAGGTGTAGTGAGTAGAAATCTCACATAGCCCCCCCTCCCCTCTAGGACGGTCGGGCACCTATAGAAGGTTTCCCCCTCGAAGAAAAAGTTCATTCATTTAGATGCATCAGAAAGGGAAAAAATACATTAAACATTGCAACAAGCTGAGTATTCTCACCATTTTTTAAAATAATTACGTCTGTAAAAACGAGATTACAGACGTAATTATTTTCAAAAAGGGCAATTCATTGGTAATACCCAGTTTGTTTGAGTTGTAATTTAGCGCCATCTGGATTTTAATAGCGAACTAAATAAGAATAATTTCTTAATATATCTTCACGCCATCCCACAAGTGTCCCCGTAGAGATAGGCGTAGGTGCATAGTTAAATCCAACACATCCACTTTCCGCCAGAGATATATTTTAGGCGTCAACTTGACTGATGGCGAGACCATTGCCGTTACACAAGCACGACTTTTTACTTCTTTTTTTTTTTTTTTTTTTTTTTTTTTGTATTGTCTCTCGTAGCGTGAGTTCCGGGAACTTTTGCTACTTAACCGGTCAATGGCGAGACCTAGGCCTCCAGCCAGGCACTTTATTTTTAAGCAACACAGCTAAGGGCACCCCCTGTGGGGTACGAACCTCGGCTTAGGGCGTTGCTGGATCGCGAGCAAGGGAGCTGGGCTGGACTGGTCATTTTATTTAAATATTATTTGGGGGCGGGATTTACGCGCCTGGCTCGGCGCGGGCCGGCGTTTGCGGCGGAGGTCGGGGGGGAACATTACGGCTTATTCGCGTCGAGCCTCGCCGGCGAGGACGGAACAGTGGTCGGTTGTGTGTAGTGTTGGTATGTTTTTGTCGGGCGTCCTGGAGGACCGTTATGTCGTCATCCGGTTCGATGACGGCATGTCTTGGACGCCTTATTTTCGAGATAAGGGAAGGAGTGTATCGGGCGGCCGATACGACGAGGGGGTTGGGGTGATTTACAGCAGAATCGAAATGACGTTTGGACAGTTTTTTCAAAAACTGTTTTATAGTGGGGACTTTGAGGTCAACGTGGAGTTGACTATTACGCATGTACCACGGGGCACCTGTGGCTCTCCGGAGAAACCGGCTTTGGAGCACTTGCAGGGGGTTAAGTGTTGACTTGCTAGTGTGTGCGAACACTACACCCGCATATGTCATGATTGGTCGAATGCACGTTGTGTAAATCCTCACCTTGGATTTCAATGAGAGTTTACTTCTTGCATTCAACATGCTGTGAAGTCTACCGAGCGCGAAGGCGGCTCGCGCGCGTACCGCCTTTACGTGGTGACGGAAAGAAAGGCGTTGATCGAGGATCACACCCAGGTATTTGGCTTTTTCTTCCCAAGGAATGGGTTTGCCGAAGAGGGTGATGGGGGCTACCCGTGGGCGTTCGAGGCCTTTCCAGAATAGAATGGCTGCGCTTTTGGTGGGGTTCACTTCAATTCTCCACTTCCGGAACCACCGCCCCAGGGCTGTGACCGCGGTTTGGAGGTTGTCGTGAATTCCCTCGGGAGTTCTACCTTTGTAGTAGATAGCCGTATCATCGGCGAATAGAGCGCTTTTAACTCGTCTATGGAGGGGAATGTCGCTAGTATAAAGCGTGAATAGGAGTGGCGAGAGCACTGAGCCTTGCGGGACTCCTGCTCGTATGGGATGGGGGGAAGAGAGTGTGCCCTCGACTCTGTAGCGGAAGGAGCGGTTCGACAAAAAGTCCCGTACTATGCGTACTAGACGGTCCGGCACGCCCAACTGGTACAGCTTGTATATTAAGCCGTTGTGCCAGACCTTGTCGAATGCCTTCGCCACGTCGAAGAGGAGCATACCCGTGGTATAACCTAGTTGGAAGCCGCTACTGACGTCTTCCACTATACGGTGGACTTGTTGGATACAGGAGTGTTTGGTTCGAAAACCGAACTGCTGGTCAGGTATGACTTTCTTAGAGTCTGCAAAACTCTTTAATCTATTGTAGATAAGTCTCTCGTACATCTTGCCAAGGACGTTGAGGAGACTGATGGGGCGATAACTGGAGGCTTCGGTCTTGGGTTTCCCTGGCTTGGGAATACCTATGACCGTTGCACTTTTCCAGGATTGGGGGAAGAAGTTGTTGCTCAGTGCTGCATTGAAGATGGCAGTGAGCAAAACTATAAGATAAGGGGAGAAGAGTTTGATAACTCTGTTAGCGACCTCTGCCTACCCCTTCGGGGACCCTTGTGGGAAGGCGTGAGGATATATTATTATATATAACTAAGTGTACCCGCGGTTTCATCCGCGTATTATTTGACATCATAGATAGATTTTTTAAGTTAATAAATTTATTTCAGTTCCAAATGTACATGTTTTAGAGGAACAAACATAATGATATGTGTGTTTGCGAACGAATCAATAAATAAAGGGAGTGATTAAACTATAATAAATTACAAATTTTTTTTCGCCTCTAGACCTACGTAACAAAAGATAATGAAACTTTTTTTATCTTTGGGGTCTAAACACAGGTCAGATGATAATAATCTGTGTAACTGTGCCGTTGGCTTAGCACAATTCATCGTTTATCACTCGGAGTACAATAAACGTTTACATATGGCTACCACATTATATTTAATTACACATCAAGTTTTAACCAAAATAAATCGTGATAAAAGAAATAAGTCTTTCTTAAAAAATACCCTGGAATGGTAAAGATTTAAACAAATATTACAGCACCTATTTTCGTTTCCCATCATTCTACCTTTACGAGACTTTTTTTTCGAATTTAAATTAGGCCCAAATAATATTTATATCCTCAATCCTTCTCACAAAGGTTCCTGAAGGGGTAGGCAGAGCTGTATAGGTAGTACCCATACACCCACTTTCCGCCAACGATATATTTAAGGCGCCAACGTGACAGATGGCGAGTCCATCGCCGTTACTCCAATATTATATTATGTTATATAATTTCCTCAACGTGGATGAAGCGAAAGAAGTTTGAAGTCTAGAGATACCTGGTACTACTCCCTCTGCCTACCCCGTGAGAGACAGCGTGACTATATGTATCTTAGCAACTTGTACAGAGCCTTTTAATATGATAGCCCCATTCTCAGTTTCTAAGATTAAGTGTTTAGGTCTTTGACCCTCGCTATCTCAACACTCATCATCTTCCGTAGAACTATTTTTGGTAGTGCTATCACACCGTTATCTGGTCTATATAGGTGTTTGAGGATATACACTCACGATGCTTGATTAGCCTAGGTTAATTAATTTTGCGTACTAGGGGCGAAGTTGGACGCCCCTGGGATGTGCGCAGGCAAAGTGCAATGGTGCGTTCCTCAGGAGATGCCAGAGCCCCACTATATACACAGGTGTAGTGAGTAGAAATCTCACATAGCCCCCCCTCCCCTCTAGGACGGTCGGGCACCTATAGAAGGTTTCCCCCTCGAAGAAAAAGTTCATTCATTTAGATGCATCAGAAAGGGAAAAAATACATTAAACATTGCAACAAGCTGAGTATTCTCACCATTTTTTAAAATAATTACGTCTGTAAAAACGAGATTACAGACGTAATTATTTTCAAAAAGGGCAATTCATTGGTAATACCCAGTTTGTTTGAGTTGTAATTTAGCGCCATCTGGATTTTAATAGCGAACTAAATAAGAATAATTTCTTAATATATCTTCACGCCATCCCACAAGTGTCCCCGTAGAGATAGGCGTAGGTGCATAGTTAAATCCAACACATCCACTTTCCGCCAGAGATATATTTTAGGCGTCAACTTGACTGATGGCGAGACCATTGCCGTTACACAAGCACGACTTTTTACTTCTTTTTTTTTTTTTTTTTTTTTTTTTTTGTATTGTCTCTCGTAGCGTGAGTTCCGGGAACTTTTGCTACTTAACCGGTCAATGGCGAGACCTAGGCCTCCAGCCAGGCACTTTATTTTTAAGCAACACAGCTAAGGGCACCCCCTGTGGGGTACGAACCTCGGCTTAGGGCGTTGCTGGATCGCGAGCAAGGGAGCTGGGCTGGACTGGTCATTTTATTTAAATATTATTTGGGGGCGGGATTTACGCGCCTGGCTCGGCGCGGGCCGGCGTTTGCGGCGGAGGTCGGGGGGGAACATTACGGCTTATTCGCGTCGAGCCTCGCCGGCGAGGACGGAACAGTGGTCGGTTGTGTGTAGTGTTGGTATGTTTTTGTCGGGCGTCCTGGAGGACCGTTATGTCGTCATCCGGTTCGATGACGGCATGTCTTGGACGCCTTATTTTCGAGATAAGGGAAGGAGTGTATCGGGCGGCCGATACGACGAGGGGGTTGGGGTGATTTACAGCAGAATCGAAATGACGTTTGGACAGTTTTTTCAAAAACTGTTTTATAGTGGGGACTTTGAGGTCAACGTGGAGTTGACTATTACGCATGTACCACGGGGCACCTGTGGCTCTCCGGAGAAACCGGCTTTGGAGCACTTGCAGGGGGTTAAGTGTTGACTTGCTAGTGTGTGCGAACACTACACCCGCATATGTCATGATTGGTCGAATGCACGTTGTGTAAATCCTCACCTTGGATTTCAATGAGAGTTTACTTCTTGCATTCAACATGCTGTGAAGTCTACCGAGCGCGAAGGCGGCTCGCGCGCGTACCGCCTTTACGTGGTGACGGAAAGAAAGGCGTTGATCGAGGATCACACCCAGGTATTTGGCTTTTTCTTCCCAAGGAATGGGTTTGCCGAAGAGGGTGATGGGGGCTACCCGTGGGCGTTCGAGGCCTTTCCAGAATAGAATGGCTGCGCTTTTGGTGGGGTTCACTTCAATTCTCCACTTCCGGAACCACCGCCCCAGGGCTGTGACCGCGGTTTGGAGGTTGTCGTGAATTCCCTCGGGAGTTCTACCTTTGTAGTAGATAGCCGTATCATCGGCGAATAGAGCGCTTTTAACTCGTCTATGGAGGGGAATGTCGCTAGTATAAAGCGTGAATAGGAGTGGCGAGAGCACTGAGCCTTGCGGGACTCCTGCTCGTATGGGATGGGGGGAAGAGAGTGTGCCCTCGACTCTGTAGCGGAAGGAGCGGTTCGACAAAAAGTCCCGTACTATGCGTACTAGACGGTCCGGCACGCCCAACTGGTACAGCTTGTATATTAAGCCGTTGTGCCAGACCTTGTCGAATGCCTTCGCCACGTCGAAGAGGAGCATACCCGTGGTATAACCTAGTTGGAAGCCGCTACTGACGTCTTCCACTATACGGTGGACTTGTTGGATACAGGAGTGTTTGGTTCGAAAACCGAACTGCTGGTCAGGTATGACTTTCTTAGAGTCTGCAAAACTCTTTAATCTATTGTAGATAAGTCTCTCGTACATCTTGCCAAGGACGTTGAGGAGACTGATGGGGCGATAACTGGAGGCTTCGGTCTTGGGTTTCCCTGGCTTGGGAATACCTATGACCGTTGCACTTTTCCAGGATTGGGGGAAGAAGTTGTTGCTCAGTGCTGCATTGAAGATGGCAGTGAGCAAAACTATAAGATAAGGGGAGAAGAGTTTGATAACTCTGTTAGCGATCCCGTCGGGGCCTGGGGCTTTCCTAGGGTGGAGATCCTTGATCACTTTCCGGACTTCGTCGACCGTGATCGGGGCGATGGGGTGGTCTGGGTCCTCGGAGGGTGGGTGTGATAGTTTGCTTTCGACCTCGGCATCCACCTTATTGAGATGGCGCGGATCTACCGGCAAGGTACTGGGCGTACATTGAGCCTCGAGACTGTCGGCCAGGCACTCGGACTTCTCGTCGTCGTCAAAGGCGGGCCCTTGATTTGGACGAGTGAGTGGAGGCATGGACGAGATTTTATCCGATTTGAGTTTTCGTTGGAGATGCCAGAAGGCCAAGTGACTTTGTTCAAGTTCCCCTAGGAACTTGTTCCAGCGAGCGTCTCGCAGGTCTTTCATGCGGTATCTCAGCTTGCGCTGGAGTGACCTCAGAAAGGTGCGGTTCGCTTCAGTCGGGTGAGCTCTATGGGCTCGGAGGGCGGCGTTCTTTTCCGTCACCAGTTCACGCACGTCGTCGGGAAGTTTCCAGCGATGGTCTTCCATCACCGGAACTTGTCGTGAACAGGCGTCCACGGCTGACTGTACGTGAGCTGTGAGGGAATCGACCGCCTTTTGAGTGTCGGCTGCCGACTCTATGAGGGGCGGGATACTATCTAAGTGAACAGATGAAGAGGACTTGAGGAGTTCCTCCAGTTTTCTCCAGTCTGTTATCTTTTTCTGAGGCAGGGGCTGACCTGAGTCCGGGGGGCCTAGTCGGGGGGAGAGCGCTAAGGTCACAGGTCGGTGGTCGGAATCTAATTCGTCGTGCGACCTCAACGAGTGCAAACGGAGGTCTACATTCTTGAGGATCGCTATGTCTAGTACGTCCGGTCGGTGGTTGATATTCTCGGGGTAGTGGGTGGGGTGCATAGGCGCAATGACGTCGAATTGGAGGAGCCCGCTGAGGTCCTCCAATTGGCGACCTCTGTTATTTCGTGAGTGGCTGTTCCAAGCATCGCTCTTGGCATTCAGGTCACCCGCGATAATAACCGAGCTACTGACGTTAATGAGGGCTTTGATATCAGCTTTGATATCGGCCGTCGAGTTAACTGGGGAACAGTATGCAGAGACTATCGTGATCGGCTGATGGCCGGTCATTCCTAATCGACAGATCGAGGTCTCAATGTGGGAGAGGGTTGGTGGTTCGATCGGGATACAGTGCAGGGACCTCTTGTAATAGATCAAAGTACCGCCGAGGGCGGATCGAGATCTATCATTGCGAACTACGCAGTAGTTTGCAATTCTAGGGTCTCGGTGTGATGGTTTCAAGAAGGTTTCCTGCACTAAGAAAACGTCGATATTGTTGTCGCGGAGGAACGCGGCGATCTCTTCCTTTTGGCTGTGAATGCCGTTGGCATTAAAGTAGCCAATTGAAAGTGATCGGGGTTTGATTCTGCTGTTTACGTTTGAGTCCATTATTGGTTGGACGAGAAGGTAGCCAGGGACTCTGATACATCGGCGTAGTCGCCGAGCACCTTGAGGAGGGCCAGAGGGTCCTTCCGGACGGCCCTGAGACTTCGTGCCATCT
This sequence comes from Drepana falcataria, assembly GCA_945859725.1. Lineage (NCBI taxonomy): Eukaryota > Metazoa > Arthropoda > Insecta > Lepidoptera > Drepanidae > Drepana > Drepana falcataria. Next base: position 11,064,845 of record OX243921.1, read on the forward strand.
CGTTAACCCTTGAGAGGTTGACGGTGGAGAAAAGATCCGCCAGGAATGCCATGTTGGCGGAGGTTTCAGAGGGGGAGGAAGTGGGCTGGACCGCCTGTGGTCTACGCGGGGGAGTAGCAGCCTGGGGCTGGGGCTGTTGAGGTTTGGCGGTGGAGAGCGACGGCAGAGGTGTAATCTGCGGGCTCGGGGCCGCTGAGGGGACCGGGGGTGACGCTTGTGGGAGGGGTGGAAAGTCCCTCGGAGGGAGGGCCCTCCACGGGGAAGGTCGAGGTGGGGCGGGTTGCGCGGGGGGGGCGTTACGCCATTCGCGGGCCGCTGCCCTCTTGACCACGACCGGTCTGGGTTTGGGGGCTTTAGGGCAGCCCCTGTAATTGGCCGGGTGGCCTTCCTGGCGGCATAGCACGCAGCTCGGGGGTGAGTCGGCGAGAGTGCGGTCCTTAGGGCGAGAGCAATCGCTCGTCCCATGATCTCCCAGGCACTTGACGCACCTGGGTTTTGCGTTACAGTTACGCGATGCATGACCGTATAGTTGGCAGTTGTGACACTGCCCTATAGGACCGCCTTTGTGGGGGGTTTCAACCCTTATGCCAGACAGGTGGCATAGAGTTTTTATTTTGAAGACGGCTTTGCCGTCGGTGGAGTTCTCGCAGATGGCGAGGACCATGTTAAATGCATTTTGACGGTGCATGCGGTGCACCTCCTTCACCGCGACATTCTGAGCCTTCAGATCTTCTTTTATTGACTCAGTGTCAATTTCTCGCGGGACGCCACGGATGACGACCCGGAGTGAACGGTCCTCCGGCAGGTCATAAGTATGGTATTCCACACTTCTGGCCTGCAGGAGCTTGGTGAAAGCTCGGAATTCGGTCGAATTTGGGAGGTGCACCTTAATGCCTTCGGCTGTGGAAGTAGCACGGGTGAAGTTGATTTTGTTGGTTTTACACCAACCGGAGATTTCCGTCCACTTGGACTTAGTGTGGACGAATATGGGGGGGCAAGAGCGCTCCTTCGTCGAGGAAGGCCGCGTAGGTCGCGGGACGGGGGAGAGCCGGCTAGCCTGAGTGGCTTCGGCTTCCGGAGAGGCGATGGGGGCGGGGGAAGGGGGTGCCGGGGAGGGGGGTGCCGGGGAGGACTGTGCGGAGGGCACGGGCACGGTTTTGGGGGCTTTAGTCGGGGGGGAAGGTGAGGTTGAGGCCTCCTTCTTTTTAGCGCGTCTGGCGCGCTTCTTCGAGCCCGTGACGGGCGTGAATTCGTCCGAGGAGCCCTCGGACGACTCAGATTGAAGTGACTCCATTTCGGAGTCTATGATGACAGAGTCGGGGGACAGGGGGGAGTCTTGAGACTTGTTGGCCTCATTGGTGACGTCAATGATAGCGCTCTTGTCGAGCGCTGCTGTTGCGTCGGCAGTGGAGGTACCCGCGATTACGTCGCGGGTGAATTCGTCAAATTGACGTCGGAGGGTGGGCACGGCTTCTAAGAGCCGCGCGAGAAATGCCACTGAGGCTTGGGGGTCCATACTTATGGACATGACTTTGGGCGAGGGAAACGTGTTTCGGGGCGCGGTCGCCCAGGGGAAGAAACACGCAAAGAAACCCCTGGTGACTTAAACGTTAGGAGACCGATCCCCGGGGGGTTGACCCGGGGGTGTGTACTGAACCCTCCCTGTCGGGTGTAGACAGGGAGGTGAGTGTGCCTATGGTGTGAGCCCTAAGCTTGTATTCCCGCTGCCAGTCTTATTGTGCAGCGGGTTCCTGACTGTTCCGGTGTAGAGAGCACTAGTCCGTGGACAGTGCCCAAACTAACACCGGAGGATAGGAGGTAAGGGATAGGAAAGGTGGGCGGTGGGTGATAACCAGGCGCGACTAGGGTAGACCCCAAGGCCGGTGAACCTGGTCCCGTCCGTTTGTAGCCTTACCCTGAAGGGGCAAGGCTAAGAGCGCAACGGGTGAGCGCCCCACTCAGTTCGTTGGCACCGTTTGGTTTCCACCGAGTGACCACGAAACTGTGGATTTTCCCAGAAGGGGACAAATATAATTGTCGAGAAACAAGAATTGTGATTGTTGTTGCCTTGAAAAAGGCGACCAACAATCACCACGTGCGGCTAACGCGTGGCGATTTGCGGGTGTGGCTTCTGCCGGTCGTAGCGGGCGCAGAGCGCGGGAGCGGTGGGAGCACACGTCTGCTCGGTACGGCGGCCGGAGCGAGAGTCCTTTTTACTTCTCAAACATATGCTTGTTATATAGGTTTCCGCTTGATGTGACTAATCGCTGTACTTAAGTTCAAAAGATATCATTGGTGCAGTCAGTATTCGAACTTGCAATCTTTGTGTTGCAGGCAACTACTCAAACCACTCGGCCACCAAGGCAAATTACTGCGTACGTCTTTGCAGATCTTAGTGTACTCCTTTGAAAAAATAAGCGCATTTATGCAACACATTTCAGACACATTAGTGTAATAAGTATAAATAATGAAATAAGTGATGCTCAAATAATAAATTTGCTCCCTACTCAGTAGGTCAGATAGAAACAGACATATGTACAAGAGTGAGACAGGGCTATGAATGAGCCATATCGTCTGGCTGCCAACTCGGCGTAAAGTTTAGTCATGCGCACTCAAAGCTTTCTGAGAACGCACCCACTTGGATGCTGTCGAAAGCTGTGTTAACACTTTAGTTACCAAGTAAAGTGGAAAGTGTCCTGATTTTGATTGAATCAGCTTCTCTAACGTTCTAAGTTCAAATGGCGTTCTGAATGAACCAAAGAGGTTTTCTGGCTTCATAGCAAAAGTAAAAACAATTTTTTTTTTTTTAATTCTTACCTACAATTATATTCCATATTAGCTGTACCCTGCCACGCTTCGCTGTGGATATGTGACTGATACAAAAAACAGATAAAAAAAACAATCCTTGATGCGGATTATACATCATGCTAAAATTTTACCTCGATTGGTGCAGAACTTTTTGAGTTTTTGAAGCGTACACAAACCAACATAACATTTTTATATATATAGATTATGAATATTTCATATTTAGACTTGCATACCTCTTTCGTTTCGTCCACACACCCTGTATTAGGGCTCAGCGAGACTCGAATTTTATTACTTTATTTATTATAGCTCGATTATAATTTAATCACTCAGGCATGACATTACATGCGTCATTAAATAATAATCCAACGTTTCTCAATCACCGAAAAGCTCGCTGTACCTGCAATCTTGATTGATCGTCGATTACCACTCGCCATTACGGCTCTACCCATATTTATAGTGTTATAAAGACGAGACAGAGTTGGTTTGTTGCAAAGCGTTGCTTATAAGTATTACGTCTACTAATTCCGCTCAAATACGGGCACGTCACAGTACTAGAAACCGGCGAGCATGTATGAAGAGACATAGAGAGAAAGAGATCAAGTGAAAGTCTAGAGTGAACTGGCTCTAAGACTTACATACCTCTTTTTTCTACAAAATTAATAAGTACTCTATCAATTGCACATTTGTCTTTCCAGCTGCGTATCTCTGTGTACCCTCTGTGTGCATTTTGTATATGTATGTTTCATAACGACTGACTCAAACAACAATTTAATATGTTTGTAATCGATTTGATGTTACCGGTAAAAAATTGAAGGTATAAATATGAGGAATATTAAAAACTACTGAATAAATGCAACGAATTTGTAACAATTAACTCAAGCGCCGTGCAAAGATAACAAACCGGTTGATGTCCGTGCACGGTGAGCGACACTGTGCCCACGAGTAGATAATATTGCGTCTGTCTACTCATGTGCTTTGGGCACAGTGCGCTTGTTGGAATACAGGGCGAAAAAACAACAGAAATGTTATAAATTATCACAATCATACTTGTAAATGACGCCAGCAATGTTAAGAAATAGGATTATAAAGTCCAATTAAAAACTAAATAAAAGGTTCAATAAACTATGAATAAACTGATATAAATAGAGATATATATATAAACAGTCATTATAAGATGTATCGCCACCGTTCCCACACTGTGTGTATATTGTCAGGATTTTAATTAAAGATTACATATACTTGTGTAGAATTGTCCACCATCACCATCTAAGTAGAAGGTTGAACTTTTGTATGTTTAAACAGTTAAGTTACTTCACCATCGCCTTTTGCCTTACAACCTTCTTAGGAAGGGCTTATTAGGTAAATGATTTGTCTAACGACCGACGTTGTCCCTGGGCATCGCCGAATTTTTCCCCGAATCACCGCACATGGCATTCAGAAACAAAAGCTTGGCCTTTCAGGTTTGGTCTACAAAAAATGGACAGCATGGTGGTATGGAGGCCATGCTTGAACCAGATTGTCATAGAACAACCATTTCGCAGATATACTTTACTTTTCACATGTTAAACATGGTAGGCAATCAATAATTTTATTGGTATTTATAGGCTAGCGCATCATAAAGTAGTCATTGAAACCCACGTTACTGGAAGAACACTGCAAATACAGAAGTCGTGTAATACCAAATAATTAAAGTAAAAAAAAACATTGATTTACAAACAAATATTTTTAAGAAGGCTTAAAGTTTTACTTTATGTTGCATTGCACGACTGCGCTTCAATATGGCGGCCAGTACCGGTTTGCGTAATATACAGTCTATATAATCACATCTCATCATCGGAATACCTCGCCGAATATCCACTATGACAAAGGTCGCAGAATAAGAGACCCTTCACTATCACAGTAAGAAAAGCCTGGTTAAACTATACTAGCAAATAATGGCTTCGATTACTTTTCGATACTTACTTGCTAATATTTTTCATACATAATAAAGCATGCCTCACCGAGTCAAACTGTTTCGTTTCGCTTCTGTTATTTTAATCTGTGACGGATGAAGTTGTGAAACGTCCCGCGCGGCAGTAAGCGCCGTGCGAGCGACCGCGCTGACGTTCGCTCTGCGCTTTGGCAAGATGGCGCGGCGTCTCATTTATACAAATATCCTAGCTTTTATTGCAGTCACAACCGCACAGGATCACTATCACACTCCCAGAATAGGATCACAGAAACTCGCCTCATGTTACAGCAACGACGGCCGACCACAAGTAAGCTTTTGAACTTGCACTTTTTGTAATTTTAATGCGTTCCGCTTTGTTTTCGTTTAGGACTTCGTGTAGACTAGCTTCATTGGTTAGCATCTTTAGGTAGCGTACACCGCACTTTGATGATGATCAAGTACACAAGTATACAAGTAGGTTCTCAGCTTATCTCATGTTATATTACTTATGTATATGTTTTTGGTATAAACTTCCATAATACCTACTCTAACGATAGTTTATGTATACCTATTTAAATAGATACTCATAATTGTTCCCTTACGACGTCTACACTAGTGAATACAATCGAAGTGTCTGTGTAGTATCAACATAACTGTTATTTTCTAAATGCACATGAATGTATATAAAGTACTGGTAATAAAACACAAGTAATAAAATAACTTCTGTCTGATTGTTCTGGCTAATCAACAAAACTGTATCTACGAGAATGATAGCTGGATGATACAATGAGTTTCTTAGACTACTTAAATATTTCGTATATGTATGTAGGTGTGTGTAAAAAAACATGTTTTGACGCGAGCGTAACCGCGGGCGACTACTAGTTTTAATTATAATTTATTTTACATGAACAAATATTAACCCATTTTAGCTTTAAATATCGATGAAAAATCTATTAAAAAGTACATACTTACAGTATTTAGCGGAATACAAATTGGCTGTACCAACTGATGAGTTGGCTGATTAGAGCTCTTTTCTTAAATTGAGTCACACCACGAACTTTTCGCTGAAGGAAAACTACGTGACAAGAGTATAGAAGACTTTGATTTCGTAAGTTCTTCTTCTAAGTCTTCTCGCGATTTTTTCCTTCACCGTAAAGCTCGTGGTGTGACTAATCACTGTACACAAAGCTCGTGGTGGAATAGCTGTACTTAAGTTCAGGAAAAATCATTGGTGCCGTCGGGGTACTCACATGGTTTATAATTTATGACATTTATTTCTCAGAAAGAAGTAGTTAATTAACATATTTTAGTTAACAAAACTGTAGTACCTACTAATTACGTATTTGAGAAGGTATTCTGATAGGAACATTTAGACTATGGTGGTCGAGTAGTTGGAGTAGTTTCCTGCAACACAAAAACTGCAAGTTCTAATCCTGACTGTATCAATGAGTTTTTCTGAACTCAAGTACAGTGATTAATCACACCACGAGCTTAAGCACGGTAAAGGATAACATCGAACGTTTGAGAAGAAATGCAAAGGCGTATGTATAGTCGTGCTTGAGAACGCCGATGGACTCGCCATCTTTCACGTTGGCACCTAAAATAGATCTTTGGCGGAAAAGGTGTGTGGGTACTATCTATACACATGTGCCTACCCCTTGTAGGAAGGTGTGAAATAATCTACAATCTATAAAACATGCAAACTTCAAAAACCTCGGCTCTGAGACTAGAGAAATGTTTCGATCGATGCAATGGAATTCATTCGGAATTTGTACTCGAGCGGTAACCCACCGTTTTCGGCTAGATAATCAAGGGTTATCGTAAAATGTTACCAGTCCGCTGTTACATTAACGAGTTCGTTTACTCGCCCAATGTACCTTATCTCAGGCCAACGGAACGTACTTATCGGTACACATCCGTTATTATATACACTGGAGATGTATCACTCATCCCGTGAACTAATAACGTTCAAAATACATAATTAAAAAAACTAGCGGTCCGTCCCGGCTTCGCACGGGTGGACATAAGAATTATTTTATAATAGAAATAATAGCCTATGTCACTCAAGGTGAATGTAGCTTTCCAATGGTGAAAGAATTTTTCAAATCGGTCCAGTAGTTTCGGAGCCTATTCGATACAAACATACTTACATACAAATCTTTCCTCTTTATAATATTAGTATTGATAGTTATTTATTTGTCGTCATCATGAGTGTGTGTTCTACCGCTTGTATAACGGGGAGTGTTCTGAAGAATTGTTCGATATGATGCCTACTTCTACCTTCTAACATCACACCTCTCGCCATCGACGGGAATTCATCCCCATACCTTGGATGGAACCACTTAAAAGCCGTGGTGGCCGAGTGGTTCGAGCAGTTGCCTGCGACACAAAGATCGCAAGTTCGAATCCCGACTGTACCAATGAGTTTTTCTGAACTAAGTACAATGATTAGTCACACCACGAGCTTTACGGTGAAGGAAAACATCGAGAGGAAACATGCATACGTCTGAGAAGAAATTCAAAGGCGTATGTATAGTCGTGCTTGAGTAACGGCGATGGACTCGCCATCTGCCACGTTGACACCTGATATACCTCTGGCGGAAAGTGGGTGTGTGGGTATTACCTACACACCTCTGCCTACCCCTTCGGGGATCCTTGTGGGAAGAGGATGTATTATATTACCTTGGAACCACAAAGGTCTCGCACTGCGCGGTTCCAAAGGAGTTTCCTTCCGCAAACGCTCAGGCTGTGGAATGAGCTCCCCGTTGAGGTTTTCCCTGGAGAGTACACCATGGAGTTCTTCAAGAAGGGTGTGAAAAGGTTCCTGCAGGGTCGGCAGCGCGCCAGCGATACCCCGGGTATTAGAAGCGTCCATTAGCGGCGGTGACCGCTCACCATCAGGACCGCATGCTTGTTTGCTAACCGTGTCGTATAAAAATATCATAGGTAATTTAGGGTTGGCAAAGCGCGAATGGCACTCCTAGTGTTGCAAGCTTTCATAGGTGTCGATAACCGTTTATAGGTGCTTCAAAAAACATCTTCGGACTCACCATTATCACATTGTAAAATATATTCTGGTGAAAAATAGGTGTTGGAATACTTCTGCCTATCTCTACCAGGTCCACATGGGGAGGCGTTAATGTTATCTTTTTTTTTCTAAGTATCCAATTTATAGACTAGTTAAGTTCACAGATTGATTTTAGATTGAAACTACGTATATATTTATTATATATATATATATATATATATAAATATCCTCACGCCTTCCCACAAGGGTCCCCGAAGGGGTAGGCAGAGGTGTGTATAGGTAATACCCACACACCCACTTTCCGCCAGAGGTATATTAGGTGCCAACGTGACAGATGGCGAGTCCATCGCCGTTACTCCAGCACGACTATACATACGCCTTTGAATTTCTTCTCAGACGTATGCAGGTTTCCTCTCGATGTTTTCCTTCACCGTTCAGCTCGTGGTGTGACTAATCACTGTACTTAAGTTCAGAAAAACTCATTGGTACAGTCGGGATTCGAACTTGCGACCTTTGCGTCGCAGACAACTGCTCGAACCACTCGGCCACCACGGCTTTTATATATTTATTTGAATTGTTCCATATTAAAATTTCGCAACGGTCGCAATGTATACAGCCTAATGCTATTGGTCGCTGTACGATATTTACGGTATGTTACCGTGATGTAACATCGCGTCGCTAGTGCTCTGATGTGAACGTCCTGACGACGCATGCGCTAAATATAGACATACTATTTTGGCGGCAAAACCACCATCTGGGACGCTGCTATAAAGCAAGCTTCCTTATGTACTGTCAACATTTTATTTAAAGCTTTATATGAATGCAATAAGCGACTCTTATTAGGACGCATGGTAGAACCTAGAACTTTGTACCAATTGTAAAATGAAAAAATTAATGGGGTTTTGTTTGTATCGCTGTCTAACATTTCAAGTAAGTCTTATATGTTATGAAGAAAAATGGGTAGGCAAGCGTAGTCCTTCTATTACAATGGACAGCTTATGATTGTAATACATTTATTTAAGTGTCACGGTGCACGTCTCAAGTTGCCACTGTGATCAGGTTTGGAGCTTCGTTGATCATGCCTTCGATGAACTTTGAACCATAAAACACAGGCGTGACTCCACACATTGACCTGGTCCCAAACCACGTGTTTACTTTTCCTTAGAAGGCGGCAATACATATGTACTTATTTACACACCATCTGCGAACTATATAAATACAAGGAATCTAGCATAGATTATAGTTAAATTATTCACCACATAAATCGAAATCGAATACACGTAACAAAGATAAACTCCATGTTCCTACAGCTAGATTACACAAAACTAGCAACTCATTTGTCGGGCAAGGTATTCGCTTTTTTAATAAGCTACCTCGGAAAATAATTGAATTACCTTTTGTAGAATTTAAAGCTGTCGTTAAAAGTAAATTAATTCAAAAGGCTTATTATAAAACATCAGATTATTTGAATGATGGCCATGCATGGCAATGAATTGCTCCTCTGGTACAGAGTTTATATATGTAATCTTTTCTACCCCTACGTAAAAGGGAACAAATCTTAAAAAATGAAAACCGGGGAGTTTGTTTCGCCGTTTCTTCTCCTGGCAGGCACTTTTTTTCTTGGAAACGGTGGTAACTTTAGTTTATATTAAATTTGTGACGTTCAATAAGTGTTCCCTGTGTCCCTTACATTGAATAAAATACTTTGATTTTGATTTTTGATTTTGAACCCGAAATCTTCTCAGGACTCCGACCCTTAGACGAGGCGGTCGTCTTAATATCTGACTCATTTCGCAGAGATGCATCCCAGAGTTCGAGAACGCAGCCTTCATGGTGCAGATGGAAGCTACAAACACATGCGGAGACAACGGAAACAAGAGATACTGTATTCAAACTTCGGCTGGAACATCGACCAGGTATGGAGATTAAGATAGATAGCGTGAACCTAAAGGGATTCTGTCCAGGGAGACAGGCCTACCAACATAATTGATTACATAGTACCTACATACATATAAGCCGTGCTGGCCGAGTGATTCGACAGCCTGCAACACTAAGATTGCAACTTCGAATCCTCTTAAGTACAGTAATTACACTACAACCTATATCCTTTCTAAAAGAAATTCAAAGACGTGTGTGTAGTCGTGCTTGAGTAACGGCGATAGTCCCGCCATCTCGCACGTTGGCAACTAAAGTATATCTCTGGCGGAAAGTAGGTTAGTTGTTACTAGCTACACACCTTTGCCTACTGCTTCGGGGACCCTTGAGGGAAGGCGTGGAGATAAACATACATATAACTATCTACACTGGTTGCCTGGTAGAAATCGCTTTCGCGATTATTTTTGCGCTTTGCCGCCTATTGTGCCTACTACATGTTTTTCTTTGTCATTTCTGTTTGTTTTGTAAATGTGTGTGTTTGTACAATAAAGGATATATTATTATTATTATTATTATATAACAGTGTCCCTATAATTAATGATATCTGTGGTTGAACTTTGTTCCGTAAATGTACGAAATATTGTGTTTCATCATCTTATCTTATTTCTTACTAATACCTATTATAAATGTGGAAGTTTGTAAGTTTGGATGTTTGCGGTTCTTTCACGGCCAAACGGCTGAACCGATTTGGCTGAAAGTTGAAATCGTGATGGCTCATACCTAGGAATAGGACATAGGCTACTTTTTTTTTTATCTCGAAAATTCAAATTTCTAGGTTTCTTTCTACACAGGGTAGTAACAATCGGGTAACGTAACTACCCAATTTAAACACACACGGTACACGAATAATTTCCCGTGCCCTATAAAATTTTGCCCGAACTCACAATAGTACTAAGCTAAGCTAATTAAAAATTAACGATTGGCAAATGAGTAGATATTCGTCCAGTCAGGAATATCTTTGATTGTCATACGATAGTGTACTAAGAATGTTTATTGCAATAACAGTTCTGTAGCAACAACGATTTATACAAATAGAATTGAGCTAAAAATAATTGATTAATATTTCATTATGAAATGTTTTAAAGGGTCTGTAAGTGTAAATAAAAAGAGCTGACACTTGCTCTGCCTACCCCGTGAGAGACTCGGCGTGATGATAATATGTATGTATGTATGTACGTATATACTATATCCTCACGCCTTCCCACTAGGGCCCTTGAAGGGGTAGAGAGAGACAGGCAGAGGTGTATAGGTACCCACACACCCACTTTCCGCCAGTGATATATCTTAGGTGCCAACGTGACAGATGGCGAGTCCATCTCTATTACTCAAGCACTACTATACATACGCCATTGAATTGCTTTTCAGACGTATGCAGGCTCCCTCGATGTTTTCCTTCACCGTAAAGCTAGTGGTGTGATTTTTAATATTTTTTATTTTATTCGATGACTTTTTATAGTACATATTTTTTTATGTCTATTCTTGCCTATTCTTATCGGCCAGTATTGTGTTATTGAGTGACGTAGGTACTACATCCAAGAATATCAACTCTGTACCATTAGATCACATCACGTGGTCCCTGATTATTTATCTGTACGCAGTGTTTTTATCTTCCTTTTTAGCTTCCACGTAATATCTAGTAAACCAATCATCATGAAACGTTGTACACATATTATCTAAAGTATTGGGAAGGATATAGGATACTTTTTAAATAAAAAAAAATATATTTCTATCGATTTTTAGCCGCGGGGCACAGCTTGTACTAATATAAATGCGAAAGTTTGTGAGAATTTTTGTAACTCACGATAAAACGGCTGAGCTGATTAAAACGAAATTTGTGGCGTGTGTAGGTATTACTTAAACATCTCTGTCTACCGCTTCGGGGACCCTTGTGTGAAGGCGTGAGGAGATTATTATCTGGATGACCATATAAGATATAATTAGAAATATAGTAGTTGTACCTGTAATTGTTTGGACACTTATGTATGTTTTATTATGGCATCCATGCATTATGGTGATCCAAATTAATAAATAAATAATTAACTCCAGAAAAAATAGCGAAATCGCCTCTTTCGATCTTTACAAGATAAGATAGTAACACATTCATGATTCCAGCTAAGACAAGAAGTGTCAGTTAAAAATATTCAATCTTAATATAAAAATAAATATAATATATCCTCACGCCCTCCCATAAGGGTCCCCGAAGGGGTAGGCAGAGGTGTATAGGTAATACCCACACACCCACTTTCCGCCAGAGGTATATTAGGTGCCAACGTGACAGATGGCGAGTCAATCGCCGTTACTCAAGCACTACTATTACATAAGCCTTTTGAATTTCTTCTCAGACGTATGCAGGTTTCCTCTCGATGTTTTCCAATCTTAAAATCGTATATAAATTGGAATTAATAAAATATTTTGTTGTAACAGGTCTTGTGACTACTGCCAACCAGGTCAGTTCTCCAGCTACTACCTGACTGACCTGCACCACGAGCAGGAAAACCAGACCTGGTGGCAGTCGGAGACCATGAAGGAAGGAATCCAGTATCCCAACCAAGTCAACTTAACACTTCACTTAGGTGTGTATTTTATCACGATTTAAGTAGACTCGCCATCTGTCACATTAGCACCTAGCAACTCTGCCTGTCGCTTCAGGGACGGCGTTAATAATAAGAATAAACTTTTATGATAATTACAATTCGATTGAATACCTCATTAATCGAACGCGGTTTAGAAGATTTTATCTCATGCATCATGATGAAAAGGAAAAACAATTACCTAGTTTAGGGATTCCCAACCCCATATTATAATAAAATTACACCTTAAGTACGATTGTCTAAACATACGCAAAAAGAGTTTATCCAACTGATAATAAGATTAATACCATATAAAGGGTAAATTAACAAATTAGTGAAAATAATATACATATATAAATATATATTTATTCATTTTATATACATTTATTATAACTAATCGGCGAAATATTTTACATTAAACTTTTCACAATAGTCAATTTCAGATGTGCACAAATATTTCATTAGGAATGTTGATAAATAAGTAGTAAAACTATCGTAAAAATCGGATTATCGATATCGATACTTTATTGACTACACCCTCGCACTGGTTGAGTAGCGCGAAACTGATGCAATTTTCTAGAAAGTTCTTTAACTATTATTACAGATAAAATTCGATCTTATTGCCCTTACATAAGATTGATTTCTGTATTGTACAATTTAAAAAAATTTGGACGTAAAACAAAATTAACGTAATAAAATAAAATTTAATTAAATAACACTTCCCGATGATAGGAAATGCCACTATTAGCTAGATTTTTGTCCGGCTAGCATTCCTGCACTCAAGAATGGAGCAATACGGCATATCTGCACTTGTTTTTCAAAGTTATTGAAAGCGGATTGTACAACTGTCACACACAAGCGGCGGCGGCGTACTGAGCGCGGTTGGTCACAACCAAATTAGAAAGTTGCGCACCAAAAACGTAACGAGGTCATTCATCAGTAGATTTTACCTCTCATATTTTTCTCATACCGGGCGCCTTATATATGAAAATCGATTCTTAAGGAGTAACCTCCAAAAAAATAACAAATACTTTGGTGCAATTCCATACAAATTGACATAGACCCAAATTAAGCAAAGATTGTGTTACGGTAACTAGACAACGACATGTTTACTTAAATATATATATATATATATATATATATATTATATTATATATATATATATATATATATATATATATATATAATATAATATATATATATATATATATATATATATATATTATATTATATATATATATATATATATATATATATATATATATATATATATAATATAATATATATATATATATATATATATATATATTATGAATGTTCTCAAGACCAGACTTAATTTGTGGAATAGTATAGATTAAGTAACTACCAATACCTTCAATAATAGGTACGTATACATGCATATGTATATAGTATACGTACATAACGTCGAGTCTCCCACGGGAAAGGCAGAGAAATTAGAGCGCTAGTGTTCTTCACTTATAGACTTTTTTCGCTTGATTCGTATGCTTGTTTAGTCGGTACTTTGGTGGTTCTCGTACTCATGGCGTTCCCATCCTCAAGTGCTCGGTCGACTTAATCTAGGTAGTTGGAATGTGATCTTTCTCTCTTTTCTTCCTTTAATAATAACGTATGCTGTTGTCTTGCTCTTAGGCAAAGCATATGATATCACTTATGTGAGAATCGTATTCTACTCACCAAGGCCGCAGAGCTTCGCCGTTTACAAGAAGACGAATGAAGACAAGACTTGGGAACCCTTCCAGTATTTCAGGTATGCGTGAGATAAACCTACAATAAATAAATTCAAATATTTAGAATTTCCTATCGACACTGCTATTAACGAAGCGAATTACGCACGTTAAATGATCATCTGACATTTCATAGGAGCTGTTGAAGGTTTAAAGGCATATATCAGTCATTATTTCTGTACTATAATCATACAATTAAGGTATTGTATATAATACTAGTTGTCCCGCCCAGCTTCGCTTGGGTGAAAATGTAAAAGCCTACTGGGTCAGTAATGCCACTTATCGGGTCCAATTGTGAATCTAAACTAGTCTCGAATCCACCTGAAGAAACACAGAAAAGTCGCTTACAATTCTATAAAGGATATACATATAAGAGAGGTAGGGCATAACGGATGTCCCGTTCGATTTGGAGCTGCCCGACTGGGGCAGGACCTCCACCTTATAGAAGTCCGTAGCCAAATAACACAATTTATTGTGTTGTGTTCCTACGTGGTGAATAAGGTTTCCAGTAATGAGCTCCTTGGGGAGGGGGGAGGATTGTTACATTGTGTTGGAAGCACAGGGATTAAACCTTATGCTGCCAACACACTATAACTCTCCGAACACAGAGTGGCAACGCGCAAGTGATACTTCGGTATCTTGAGCGTAAATAGGCTACGGTAACCGTTTCCCATCAGGTGGGCCGTATGCTTGTTTGCCACTCTTATAGTATAAAAAAAAAAGAAAAGAAAAAACAGATAAAATTTATTTTTATATACATATATCTTAATATATATATATTTCTTGTGTGCGTGTGTATGTGACTGAACTCCTCCTAAACGACTGGACCGATTTTGATGAAATTTTTTGTGTGTGTTCGTGGAGATTCGAGAATGGTTTAGATTCACAATTGGACCCGATAGGTGGCGCCACCATCTTTTTTTTCCACCCGAGCGAAGCTGGGCGGGACCACTAGTAGATATATAATATAAATAATATGTATTTACGGGGATGCCTATACCCATTTGTTTATAGCCTAGTATTTGTGCTATTTTATTGTGTTGCAATTTTATTGCATTATACAATAGTTGCATAATATTTATGTGCTATAGTATTTGTTCCAAAAGAATCTGTGTCGCACCTCTCATTACGAGATTGTATGCAATGTTCCAGCGCATCTTGTCGAGAAACATATGGTGTTCAGGAGCAAAGGGCAGCGGAGCTAGGGGCAGAGACTCGAGCACTCTGCACCAGCGAGTATTCTGACATATCGCCGTTGTCTGGTGGAAACGTGCTTTTCTCCACTCTTGAAGGGAGACCTTCGGCTTACACGTTTGACAGCAGTCCTGAGCTGCAGGTAATGTTCAAACTGGAATTCGTCCCTGCACATTGAAATACGTTATGCACGCAGTCTCGCATTGTGGTCTAAGAAGACCCCCTTCCTGAACAATACATTTTGGAATTATTAAAATAATATTATAATAATAATTATTTTGGAATGATTTCCTCAGATATAGTAGAGCATGGTGCTCAAGAACGGGAAAAGTAAGATTTTTGCAGGGTTAGCAATTCAGGAATGATATCCCGGTAGCAACTTAAAATCAGGCGGCATGTTTACCTGCACACTGCTTACCATAAAAACAGAAATTCGATATGTTTTTCTAAATTTATAGATAAATAGCATGCAAATAGTTGAATCATTGGTTATGCTGTCGGCAGGTCGGCATTCCATAAGCGATAGGTACTTCTGGTGTTGTTAACGCCTGTAATATGCGAGCCGTGTGCTTGCTTATCATCTACCATATAAAATGATCGCAATGTGTCCTTTCAGGAATGGGTAACAGTGACAGACCTGCGCATATCCCTCGACCGTCTGAACACATTCGGTGACGAGATCTTCGGGGATGTGCAAGTGCTCCAGTCTTATTGGTACGCCATCGCTGACGTCGCAGTGGGCGCCCGGTGCAAGTGCAATGGACACGCGTCCGTGTGCGACACGCAGGAGCTGTCCGATGGTTCCAAGAGTAGGATCTGCAGGTGGGTGCGATAGAACTTTTACATAATAATTAGGGACTCGGCCTGATGATATGTATAATTATTATTAATATTTATAATAGCCGTGGTGCCCGAGTGGTTCGAGTAGTTGCCTTCGACACAAAGAACGCAAGTTCGAATTCCGATACATGAAATGACTTTTACTGAACTTAAGTACAGTGATTAGTCAGACCACGAACTTTACGGTGAAGGAAAACATCGAGAGGAAACCTGCATACGTCTGAGAATGACTCTCCATGTGCCACGTTGGCACCTAAAATATATCTCTGGCGGAAAGCGGGGGTGTGGGTACTACCTATACAACTCTGCCTACAGACCACATTTATGGGAAGGCGTGAGGATATTATATTTATAATATCAATAAATACATTTTGAGACTCATTGCAGACGGTCGTTGCCTTACATAACATAACATTTTATATTCTGTGTTGACTACTAATTTTCGTGTTCGTCAGACAAATATCCACTCTCAGCGATACTCGAACCCACGACTACAAGCTTTACAGCCGGGAGCTCTGTCTAACAGACCGCATTTTTACATATCGTTTTTCCCAACCTTAGATGCGAACACAACACGGCAGGCAGGGAATGTGAACGCTGCTTAGACTTCTACAACGACGCTCCATGGGGACGAGCGTCTCCCACCAACGTCCACGAGTGCAAGGGTCAGTACAACATACACTGCTGTTATAATGCGCTGCGAATATTTAGCCCAGCGAATGCCGAGTACATAACATGACGTGTACATAAAGGTGCTAGAAAAATTGCAATGTTGCAAACTTTGGTATTGAAAAGCGAATTCGAATTATTTATGCATTTTTATTAACTTAGGAAAATTATTATAATAATGTTCAAAGACATGATGCTTCAGTATTTAAGCCCTACGTTTGAACTTCCTTCACATGCACATGGGGTCAAGTCCCTCTGGGAAAATATTTCTTTACATATCGTTTTCATAATTATCTATTCATTCACTTTTAAATCTAAGAAACAATATTAGTTTTCTTTTGCTATAGATACTTAACGATCATCAACTGAAGGGTGTAAATCAATATTTGCTAGGAATTTCAATCAATTCCTAGAATCTAATATATGTGTATATAATAAAAGCCGTGGTGGCCAAGTGGTTCACTAGTTCGAATCCCGACTGTACCAAGGAGTTTTTCTGAACTTACGTACATTGATTAGTCACACCAAAAGCTTTCCGGTGTAGGAAAACATCGAGAGGAAACCTGCTTACGTCCGAGAAGCAATTCAAAGGCGTATGTATAGTCGTGCTTGAGTAACGGTGACAGACTCACCGTGGAAAGTGGGTGTGTGGGTACTTCCTATAAAACTCTGCCTATTTCTTCGGGGACCCTTGTGGGAAGGCCTGAGGATATATATATACAATTTCTTCCTGCAGCCTGCAACTGTAACGGGTTTTCGAACAAGTGTTACTTCGACAAGGACCTATACGAGCAGACCGGCCACGGCGGCCACTGCTTGGACTGCGCTGAGAACAGGGACGGCGCTAACTGCGAGCGATGCAGGGAGAACTACTTCCAGGGAACTGACGACATCTGTCTGCCCTGTAACTGCAACCCTACAGGTGGGCCCATGCTTGTTTCGCTTCGTCCACTTTCGTTATTCTCTTCATACTTGCTCTTCGGTTTAGGGTACTCTTGACCTGGCCTTTTTTCAAGACGTCCCTAATTTGGTCTCGAAATGTCCGCCTAGGTCCCTTCCAACACTTTCATTCACACTCGCCTTATACACTTTTTTCGTCAATCGTTCTTCATTCATTCTCTCGACATGGCCCAACCATCTCAGCATACCTTTCTCAATTTTTGTCACTACATCTTCTTTCAGATTACAACGTTTCCTTATCTCACTATTTCTTATCCTGTCACTCAGTTGAACTCCTATCATACTTCTTAACGCTCTCATCTCAACTGCATTTATTCGGCTTTCATGCTTCTTCTGCCATACCCAACTTTCACTTCCGTACATGAGTGTCGGAACCAACCCTGATTGTTCCTACTACCCTGTTTCATAAATTACACTGCAAGATTTACGGCTAAGTAAAATATAATAAGGAAACCTCCAAACGTTTCGAAGGACTTAAGAGTCCTGCTTGAGAAAACGATGACGGACTCGACATCCGTCACGTTAACAACCAATTCTACTTACATCGAAAAAAGGGCGCAGTATTGCTGTCTACCCCTTCGGGACCTTTGTTTGAAGGTAACACTCAGTGCATAAAAAGAAAATGTGTTTATATCAGGCTCTCGCAGTCTCCAATGCAACGCTGAAGGCAAGTGCCAGTGCAAGCCTGGAGTGACGGGGGATAAGTGCGACGTGTGCGCCCCTAACCACTACGACTTCACTGCACAAGGGTGCAAGCCTTGCGAGTGCAACCAGGCCGGCTCCTATGGGAATGTTGCACAGTGTGACTCCCAAACAGGGGTTTGTGCGTGTAAGCAGAACGTAGAGGGGAGACGTTGTAGGGAGTGAGTATACAATTATTGTTTTATAGAACTGGGTATTGACAGCGTTCTGGTCTTCCACTGGCCAGATCTGACTGCGTAGGTATTACAGAAAATCTACACATAACCTTTGTGGGACCCATGTGAAGAACATATGCAATTGATATTGGATGTAAGTCAAGCTTTCCCTGTGTGACCAGCTTCCCTTCCCCAGATGTAAGCCCGGATTTTTCAACCTGGATCTTGGCAACGAGTTCGGTTGTACGCCATGCTTCTGCTTCGGCCATTCATCTCAGTGCAGCTCAGCGCCGAAGTACCAGGCGTATGAACTCAGCGCACACTTCATCAGAGACTCTGAGAAGTGGGGGGCGGAGGATGACCAAAGGAAGTCCTCGGCATTGCTGTTCAACGCTAACACGCAGAATATTGGTACTTATTTTCTAGGCTATTGGTCTAGGCTTACATACCAAGTCTAGAAAACTGGCGCTCTCTGACACTCTGCCTACTCCGTAAATGACTTAAATATATATATATTAAATAAATATGATTATGTGACTTTATGCAACTTTTCTCAGTCAATAATAGACTGGGTGTCTCTTTTACTTATAAAGATAGTGCCATCCATTCATCCATTTTTAAGAGTGTTAGGGCACAACGGGGTTTTCCGTTCGAGTTTAGAGCTGCTTGACTGGGGGCAGCACCTCCATTTGGCCTCTATTTGGCCATACATAGTACTACTACCCAAGTACACGCCCATACTACACTCATTGCTGTTTCAAATTTAAATTTGTCAGGATAACTACTTTACCAATTCTTATAATTACAGCTGTCACCTCAAAAGGCGCGGAGGTGGTATACTTCTTAGCTTCCAACCAATTCCTTGGCGACCAGCGACCTTCATACAACCACGACCTGAAGTTCACAATGCGACTGAGCGAGATCCGCGGCTACCCTTCCTCACAAGACATCATCTTGGAAGGCGCCAGGGGCTCTGTGTCCATGAACATATATGGACAGAACAATCCTGAACCCAGCGATCAGGTAATACATAAACCATCCTACAAATTCCGCTCACGCAACTGCTAAAAGGTATCGGATGAAGTTTTGCAGGACCTGGATTTAACACAAAGGATTTGTTTAATTCCAGAAAAACATCGACCTCTAAATTCAAATTTTGTAGCGAGTGAAATCGCGGCATCTATCATCACCTGTTAAATAACATTTGCGACATTGCTCTGCGAACTGTAACATTATATAAATTAAGATCATAATTCCGTGTACCCATATGAAATGCTTTAGTTGGTTAGAAAGTTAATACTTTATAAAAAAACAAAACACGATAATGAACCTTATTTACAACAGCATTAACGGACTGTTAATGGAGTTAAACGAAAATGCATGTAAATCAAAAATTGGGAAAATTTCTTGCCTTTTCCAGGAATTTGAGGTTTCATACGTATATTGTACATATTGATGGTAATTTTGCCGGTAAATTTACTTTACTTATATACCTGTATGCATGTATATATGTATGTGTGTGTGCATAAAATCACGGGTGCTTAAAAATGTCATTATGACGATCGATTGTACTGAAATCCTTCATTAGTCAGCTTAGTTAATATATCTATATGTATAAAATTTTTATGTTGGTTTGTGTACGCTTCAAAAACTCAAAAAGTTCTGCACCGTTCGAGCTGAGCATGATATATAATCCCCATCAAGGATTGTTTTTATCTATTTTTTGCATCAGTCAGATATCCACAGCGAAGCGTGGCAGGGTCTACAGCTAGTATATTTATATATTGTTGCGAAGTTCTCTGTGTCATTAATGAATGTACAGCGAATTTTATAAATAACGACGCACATGCTGATTGTATGGCGATTACAAATTCAATGACTAAGCGGAGGTATATTGATGATGCAGTAACTAGTTGGATATATTGTTTCACCTACTTTCTATAATCATCATCAATTTAAGAACCGTGCTCTTGTCACCGACGAACTCTTTCCATTTACTCCTGTCTCCTATACACCATCACCGACCTGTCTAAGGCCTTGCTCATTTACGTTAATCTTACTCCCTAACTCCTCTCCATACTGAATTATTGACAGCTTTACAAGTGAGCAATGCACATAACTTTATACCCAGATTCTGACCCCCAACTGCCATTTCCAGCCGCAAGAATACAAGTTCCGCCTGCATGAAGACTCTAGTTACGGTTGGACCCCTACTCTCTCGAACTTCGAGTTCATGTCGATCCTACAAAACCTTACGGCAATCAAGATCAGAGGCACATACAATAAGGGAGGAGAGGGCTACCTGATGAACTTCAAGTTAGAGACGGCTAAGACCGGAAGGGAGAAAGGCTCTGCCGCTGCCAATTGGGTGGAAAAGTGTTCTTGCCCGAAGGCCTACGTCGGGGACTATTGCGAGGAGTGCACTCCCGGGTACAAACACGAGCCGGCCAATGGGGGTCCTTACTCCCAATGCATACCGTGCGACTGCAATGGACACGCGCACATTTGTGATACCGCTACCGGTAAGTTGCTTTGTATGTGGTTGTGGTATGGTGCTTCGTGACGTGATTTCAAAAGGTCTAGTTTCTCGGCTAGAAGCTTAATCTCTAGTAACCTGTTTAAAATTGGAGTCGCCTGAATTTAACACCTCTGCCTTACAGAATATCGCAGCCAAGTAGTACTGCTTATAGGAAATGTTGAGGGACCCTTATCGTTTGGCACGAGCTCTTTCTAGCACACTGTATAATAATATATCCTCACGCCTTCCCATAAGGGTCCCCGAAGGGGTAGGCAGAGGTGTATAGCCACACACCCACTTTCCGCCAGAGGTATATTAGGTGCCAACGTGACAGATGGCGAGTCCGTCGCCGTTACTCCAGCACGACTATACATACGCCATTGAATTTCTTCTCTGACGTATGCAGGTTCCTCTCGATGTTTTCCTTCACCGTAAAGCTCGTGGTGTGACTAATCACTGTACTTAAGTTCAGAAAAACTCATTGGTACAGTCGGGATTGGAACTTGCGACCTTTGCGTTGCACGCAACTCCTCGAACCACTCGGCCACCATGGCTCACACTGTATAATATGAGGCCTTAACATAATACGCCATTGTTATTTCAATTCATTGACCTGAAAGGACAGAGACACATTAACTCTCATCGATGGTTGGACTAGTCAGGTGTACTCGAAACCGGTGAGCTTATTCAAGAGATCGATGAATATGGATAATGTGAGTTCTAAGAGGAGATAAAGAGAGATAGCTGGCGCTCTCTCTGCTTGCACCGTGAAGGACCTAATTGAAGATATATATATATATGTATAATAATAATAAATAATATATCCTCACGCCTTCCCACAAGGGTCCCCGAAGGGGTAGGCCGAGGTGTACAGGTAATACCCACACACCCACTTTATATATATGTATATATATTTATGTTTGTCCCAATAATATAGCCAAGCATTATTCTACAGGGTTTTGTATCTGCAAGCATAATACTACCGGCAGTAACTGCGAGCTGTGCGCGAAAGGTTTCTACGGCAACGCGATAGCCGGGACCCCTGATGACTGCAAGCCGTGCCCTTGTCCGAAAGACAGCGGTTGCATTCAACTCATGGACCAGAGTATTGTGTGTACTGACTGCCCCGATGGTTATGCTGGTAAATACTTTTAATATCTTAATTTATTAAATTAAGTTTTTTGTAGATTTAAGCTATTTCTTTCAGAGACAAAGACGTATATGATTGACAACAGATTTGATTCATTTGTAGCGTTATCTGTGCGATAAAGCTAGACTCTTAATAACATTTGTCCCCAGGTCCAAAATGCGAAGTATGCGCTGACGGCCACTTCGGCGACCCCACTGGACAGTTTGGCGAGCCGTCCCCCTGCGAGGAGTGCCAATGTAACGGCAACGTGGACCCCAACGCAGTCGGCAATTGCAATAGAACTACTGGGGAGTGCTTGAAGTGTATCTACAGCACTGCTGGCGATCACTGCGACAAGTGTTTGGTTGGTGAGTACAACAATATCTATCTATACTATCCTATACTTACTAATATTATAAATGAAAATTTAAGTTGGTTGGTTACGCTTTCACGTAAAAACTACTTAACCGATAATCATAAAACTTTGTACACATATTGTTGGAGGTTTTAGAAGTAACATAGGATACTTTTTATTGAAAAAAAAAACATTTTTACGACACAAAGAAAAACCGTTTTGCTGAAAATTTTAATGGTGATGGCTTATACATTGAATTTCGAACTTACTTTACTTTATACTATACTTTTTCGAATTCCTCGCGGGCGAAGCCGCGGGCATAAGCTAGTAATATTATAAAGAGGAAAGATTTGTATGTAACTATGTACTAAGGAATTGGCTCAAAAAGTACTGGACTGATTTTAAAAATTCTTTCACCATCAATGCTACATTATCACACAAAAATCAATTTTATGCAAAAATGATTAAAAAATAAATGTCCATCCGTGCGAAGCCGGGACGGGCCGCTAGTGTACAAATAAATTTGATGTGAAAAATAACTTTGAAGTTAAGACTACGCAGATGAAACCACGTGCGACAGTTAGGTATTTAATAGTCACATTGTCAGTTGGTGGTTAACGTAGACCACCGACCGACAACCTAGTTGGAAGAAGCTACAAAATAAAAATGAAATTTATGAAAAGTTTATTAGTTTTAGTTACCACTGTTAAAGTATAGATAGCGCCATCCAAGAAGACGCGCCCCGCTATTTATCCTCATTGTTTATTGTGTAAGTGTGTAACCTTCCACTAATGTTTGAGTATTATCCGTACACACTATTTACCTATGAGTGCATACGCACACTACACTTAATAGAGTCGGGTAAAACTCCCTGAATCCCGCGACCCCCTCGACTAGAAATTGGTGGGGCGCGTCATAGTGGATGGCACTGTCTAAAACTCATTAACTTTGTAGTATAACTTCTCAACATGACTCTAAATTAATTAACTTCTCGGTAAATGTTGCATTGCAGGTTACTTTGGCGACGCTCTTGATCAGAAGAAGAAAGGCGACTGCAAGCCTTGCGAGTGTCACGCCGCGGGCACAGTGGAGAGTGCCGAGGGCCCCCCGCAGTGCGACGGCCTGACTGGCTACTGCACCTGCCAGCCCCATGTCATTGGCAGGAACTGCGATAAGTGTGAGGTAAATCAATAATCTGCATTTTTATCCTGCCTGGCAATGCAAGTCGACGGTGCCCCCTCATACCTTCATACAAATAATTTAATGAAATACGTAAATAATATATATCCTCACGCCTTTCCACAAGGGTCCCCGAAGGGGTAGGCAGAGGTGTTTGGGTAATACCCACACACCCACTTTCCGCCTGAAAAACATTTCTGACGGAAATTGGGTGTGTGTTTGCACCTTTGCCCACCCCTTCGGGGGCCCTTGGGGGAAGACGTGAGGATATATATATATATATATATATATATATATGGAATTTTGTAAGGTATCACAAATTGCCCCAAATTAAGCAAAGCTTGTGTTATGGTAACTAGACAACGATATATTAACTTATGTAGATATATATATATATATATATATACATAAATAAACAGGATGTCCAAGACTAAGGTATGAATACAATTATTGGAATAAAACATACCATATGTGTCAATCCAGCTAATTTTATATCTACACCTAGATCAATTATATCTGGCGGAGAAAGGATGTGTGGGTACTACCTATACACCTCTGCCTATCCCTTCGGGGACCCTTGTGGGAAGGTGTGAGGACATATATATATTCATAAATAAAAGAAGAAGCATAGATATTGTAATAAGCTGCTGAAGCTGTCAAATAATGTATGTCTACTATGTGGCAGGATGGTTACTACAACATCAACTCCGGCGACGGGTGCAAGCCTTGCGAGTGCAACCTGGAGGGATCGTACAACAACACCTGCAACGCCAACACGGGCCAGTGCTACTGCAAGCCAGGAATCGACGGGTACTGTCTACAATTAACTTTAGTGTCACGACAGGAAAATTACACAATGAAATCATGTATAATTTAAGGAGTTAAACTGGGTGACAGGATAAGAAATAGTGAGATAAGGAAACGTTGTGGTCTGAAAGCAGATGTAGTGATAAAAATTGAGAAAGGTATGCTGAGAGGTTTGGCCATGTCGAGAGAATGAATGAAGAACGATTGACGAAAAAAGTGTATAAGGCGAGTGTGAATGAAAGTGTTGGAAGGGGTAGACCTAGGCGGACGTTTCTAGACCAAATTAGGGACGTCTTGAAAAAAGGCCAGGTCAAGAGTACCAAGAACCAGAAGAGCATGTATGAAAAGAATAATGAAAGTGGACGAAGCGAAAGAAGTATGTAAGGAACGTAGCAAGTGGAAAGAAGTGGTATCTGCCTACCCCTACGGGAAAGAGGCGTGATTATATGTATGTATGTATGATATTATGTATGCAGAGAAATACATAAGTGATACTCATATCAGGTGCCTATGATGGCTTTGCGTAGAAATCGCTGACACATGGCATCGAAAGCATTCGCTATATCGTGGATTCGCAGTTCCCATGAGATGTGGCAAATTCGAGTTCACTGTTAGTCAGCGATATGGCTTATTGCGTATGTTCGTAATCACATTTAATACGTCTATGTGTAGACAACCACACTTGTCATATGTTTGTGTCCAGCAAGCACTGCGACGTGTGTCGCAAGTACCACTACGACTTCTCGGCGGCCGGGTGCCAGGACTGCGACTGTGACGACTGGGGCTCCATTGACTACCAGTGCGACATGGCCGGCCAGTGTTCCTGCCAGGAGAACGTCGAGGGGCGCCGCTGTGACAGGTAACACTCAACAGGGTTGTCTTTAGGAGGTTGCCGTGAAAAGTTTCCTGCAGGGTCGGAAGCGCGCCAGCAAAGGCTAGTGTTGCAAACGTCCATAAGCGCTTACTCAGGCTAATTGGTCAAGTCGAGGTGGTCCTAAAGAGTTATCGATCCACTCTCTCTACACTAGCCAAGGAACGGATGGGGTCAGTCTCCTCTCTCGCTCATATTAGGTCAAATAGAGCCGGATGTTCAAATGTAGTGATCAACCACATTAGAACATCCCGCTCTATCCGCTTACTCTCACCCTCGGACTTTTTCTGAGTTTTCTTAAAGAGATACATTAGGTAGCAACAAATAAATTAGCCCAATCCTTGGACTAATCCATACTTTATTATTGTCATGTCACCCGTCAACTTTTAACTTGCAAATGCCTAGATCTAATGAATCTATTAATTAGGGATAGGAAAGTTTATAGAACTGGAAACCTATGGGTCTTATGTACTTATGTCTAGAAGGTCTACGCGCTTAAATCACTCCGTCTACTCCATTTTATGGTAGTGGTAGTTAGTAGATATTAAAATATTACAGGTGTATGGAGAACAAGAAGCGACGGGATGACGGCCAGGGTTGTGAAGACTGCCCGGCGTGCTACAACCTGGTGCAAGATGCCGTGAATCAACACAGAAAGGAGCTGAGGGAGCTTGATGAGGTAACCTGAATACTTATCTCGTATTCCAGCATAGAAATAATTCCTTCCACTTTCCATTCGGTGTTTCTAGCATAAAAAGCTGTGGTGGACGAGTTTTTCGAGTAGTAATAAGTTTTTATTAACTTATGTACTGCGAATAATGAGACCAAGAGCTCTCCGATGAAGGAAATCGTCGAGAGAAAACTCAGGCTTTGAATTTCTTCTTAAACGTATTCAAGGTTTTAGAAGTAATTCAAAGACTACGTAAGTAAGGACGTATGTGCTTTAGAGGCGGCAATGGGGTCTCCATCTGCCACGTTGGCACCTAGATGTATCCAAAAACGGTTGACCTGAAGTGATGCTGTGACCGCGCGCTCTCCGCCCACTATTTCGAAAACGGTTCACCGTATGAAAAATTTGTAGAGAATTTTGTATTTTACAATATTGATAATAAATACAAAAAAAACTATTTTTGTGACCTTTGACCTTGAAATTTAATAGTTGCGTACACCCTACCATATGTAGATTTTGAGAGAACTTTTAGGACGTCATTATACAAGTATTTACAGACTTACAGCTGGGTATCTCGAATTCCGAGATGAACTTACTATAATGACTGGACTAGTATCTTTGAATTACATAAGGTTCATTCTCCAACAGATCTTAGCCAAGATTTCTAAAGCGCCAACAGTAGTAGAGAACGCTGACTTCGACGTGGAACTACAGAGAGTGAGAGGGGAGATAGAGAAACTCGTGGAAGATGCTCAGGCTGAGATTGGTAACGGACCTGGCGCCAGCCTTACAGACACACTGGCTGAGTTGGCTGACAGATTGGGAGATATCAGGTACCAAGGACGGGAATGCTAAAAGTTCTCTAGTAATAGTATGAAGAGACTGATGAATGTAGGCGGAAGAGGCTTGTCAGTCTAAAGATAACTGGCGTTCCACTCTCACCGCTTACCCCCTAAAGGACTAGACGTATTGGTTTATATCTATTTATGTTACATAAATAGATAAGAATAGATAGATAGAAGAATAAATAGATATGAACCAATTGATAATAAATACAATTTACAATAAAGTAAAATTAAGTATAATGTTGTAATTAATTAGAATATATAAATCGTATTTTTTATATAATTGACCTGCAATAATTACGCAATATTACATTACTACATTATTATAGGAAGTTTGTGTACTGCGGTTACTGCCTTTAACCGCAGTCATCGCAGTGCATCGCACGCACGTTTGCCAGTAGTAAAAAAACTGTAATATAAATTAATAAAATGTGTGTACTAAGTACTAATGCAAGCTTGGTCTATATTTAGGAACATGATGTTCAAGATAGAAGCCGAGACGTATGACGGCAACGAAGCAGTCGAAAGAAGCAAGGGTAACGTGTCCAAAGCCGAGATGACCATTGAAACTGCGCAAAAGGAACTTAACGTGAGTACGAACTCATCCTTAGAATATTCTCAGAGTATATAACAACAACTGGTTGAGTGAATTGACAAACAAAATCCCCTTAGCCCCTGACACACAAAGAGTGCAAGTTCGAATCGGAAGACGGTCTGTACAAAGGAGTTTTTTCTGAACTTGAGTACAGCAATTGATCCCACTACGAGCTCTGCGGTCAAGGGAAACATCAGGAGGTAACTAGCATACGTTTTAGAAGAAATTCAAACTTGTATCTTAGCTTGGGACGGATTGCCATCTGTCATGTTTCCACCTATGTATATATTACAGTTTTCTCTACGATACAGCACTCACTACATATTATGCATATGCCTACTCGTGGCTCACATATGGCATAATTCTATGGGGAAATAGTACTAATGCACACTCACTCTTCATACAACAAAAAAACTTTGTGAGAATACTAGCCAATATAACTAATACTGACAGTTGCAAAACCTACTTCAGACTATTTAAAATATTACCACTACCATGTATTTATATATTAGAAATTTGTAAATTTATAAAGAAAAACCCAATCTTTTATACCAAATATGACGACATACCCATAAATACTCGTTGACTCGACGTAAAAATAAATTAATTAAACCAACATCAAGACTGACACTACACACTAACAGCCCCTTCGTTATGTCAATTACTATATTTAATAAACTCCCTAATAGAATAAGGAGTGAAAATAATTTTAATAAATAAATAAAATTAGTTAAAGAATTATTGTTTGAAAAATGTTATTACACTATAGAAGAGTTTATGCAAGATAAGATTAGATAATTGTTTCCTAAAAATAGTTTCTTAAGTTTATATTTATATAAATATTTTTCTTTTTTAAGTTTCTATTAATATATGTATATTTTTTTCGGCAAATAATTTTAAGTTATGTTTATATTTTAAGGTTAGAATAAGTTAGCAAGTACCTACATTGTTCCCCTTTTTATAATTTGTGTCCCTCTCACCCGGATATTATTGTAAGTGGAAGAGCAATAAGAATTATGAATATGAATTCTGAATTATGAATCTTGTGGACTTTTTAATAGCATCAAAATTCTGGATCTTTCATTCAATATAAGGGACACAGGGAACCCTAATAAATAATCATGTTTATTGCATTACAAAAGTATAGAATACATATGATTTTATACAAACTGTATTCTCTTTTTACAAACATACAGACATATCATCACGCCAAGTCCCTAACGGGGTAGGCAGAGAGTATAGAGCGCCAGTTCTCTCTAGACTTGCATACCTCTTTCGCTTCGTCCACATTAGAAGTATAAAAATACCTGAGCCAGGAGAATCGGCTCTTGCAATACACATTGATTGGTCACCTGTGCATGTTGTAATATTTTTCTACTTATATTGGTATAAATATATAAAATGATTGTTTGTATGTCCTTTATAGAATCGAATAAAATATAAAAAAAACGTTACCACAAACGGCCAAACATACTTCCGTTTTCTCATTATACATGTCATTTTTTCAGCGAAGAAACGGCCAAACACTTACATACTTACATACTTCTGCTGTTTTTTCAATATACATGTATTTTTTTCAAAAGGGATTAATTAGCTGTTGCCGGTACTTTGCACACACACCAAACAAATGTGTACTTTATGTACAGATGGCTCTCGAATACCTGGACGGCGAAGGAGCAGCAGCGCTCGCTAAGGCACGCAACCGTTCCGACCAATTCGGCAAGCAGTCGGTGGACATGTCAGCCCTAGCGAAGGAGTCCAGACTCCTGGCCGAGAAGCTGGAGAACGAAGCCAGGAACATCAAGGACATTGCCGACAAGGCGTATAACACGTCTTTGGCTGCGCACAATATTGCCAAGGACGGCATTAATAAGCAGGCTAATATAAGGTATATGTATTTATTGCTGTATGTAGGTAAATGTATTTGTTGCTCGCTTTTGAAAAATAAATTAATATTCGTACGGACGCTCAAGGACGGGAACGTCAAGAGTACTCGAAACCGACGAGCATGTATGAAGAGACTGTTTAATGTTGACGAAGCGAAAGACGTATGTAAGTCTAGAGAGAAGTGGCACTCCGTCTGGTCTAGTGGTTAGAGCTCCTGACTACGAAACTTGAGGCCGCGGGTTCGATTTCCGCTGACCGCAGATTTTTGTGCGATGAACACGAGTTTTTGTACCTTAGTTTTGGATGTCCTATGTATTGTACATATCTATCTATATAAGTAAATATATCGTTGTCTAGTTACCATAACATAAGCTTTGCTTAATTTGGGGTTAGGTAAAATTGAGTGGAGTTATGACTAGGTATTAAGGTGCCAAGTTACGTGCCGTAGGAGGAGTAGGATTTAAAATGTAATTCTTAAAACGACCCATTCATTCGAATGTTCCAGCAATGAAGTACAAATGCTGGCCAATGAGCTGAATGCAGCGTCGAGCAAGCTCAGCAGCATGACGGAGTTGGCCGACCAAGCCCTGATGCGCGCCAAGTCCGTCTATGACGCTGCCCTCGGCCTCTATGCCGAAGTCAACACCACTCTACTCCCGGACATAAAGATTAACAAACTGCACGAAGATTCCATAGAGATGAATAGAACAGTAAGTAGTATTTTTCATTGAGGTTTTCCCAGGGGGGGGGGGGGAGCAAGGCGGATGCCGCTGGTCTTGTAATCGTCCTTAGGCAGCGGTAACCGCTTACTATCAGGCGGACCGCATGCTCGTTGCCACCTTTATCGTATAAAAAAAGATTTTTTGGAATAACTATGAGAATCTCGAAAAACCATTAACGAAACAAAATGGAGGAAGCACAATTTTATTAATGGAATCTAATACGCCAGTGACGCTTCAGCTGTTATAAAATATGCTTTCAGTAGGAGTTTATGCTTAATTAGCTGTGTTCTGCAGTTACATCTGCGTAAAATGTAATTTCAGTGGTAGTTCGTTTCGTCGTAAATTCGTTTATGCAACATTTTTATTCATGCTTCGCTCCTATTGGCCGTAGCGCGATGTTCCATAGCTTGTAGGCTACTTCGATAAAAAATCAAATCGGATAAGAATTTCCTGAGAAAGGCTTGTTCAAACAAACTATTCAGCTCTCTCATATTAGTATACCTAAGAAATACCTAAGATATAAACCTAGAAAAGGTATTTCGGTTTTATTCTTATAAAATATATCGTCCTTACAGATCGACGATAAATCAGCCGAGCTAGATCGCTTGATAGCCGACAACGAGCAGACTCTACACGACTTGGAGGACTCGATCCGCAAAGGGCGAGAGCTGTTGGACCACGGCCACGACCGCCACGACGAACTGAACGATTTGCTAGCGAAGCTGGACGAACTACAAGCACAGGCTAAGAACGACGTTGAGCTTACCAAGACCACGCTCAAGGATGCAAACGAGATTTATAAGACTTTGAAAGGTTGGTAATTGTCATCATACCGTAAGGAAAAGCAAGTATAGAGAGAGTAGGTGCTCTACTTTACCTGCTTACCATGGTAAGGGTTCGACGTAAAGGTATGTACGTATGTACCCAAAGCCGTCGGTGGGAAGTTCGTCCCCTAACGTTAGAACCAAACAAATCTCCAACTTTAGAGAATTCATTCGTGGATGCTCAATTAAATTTAAAACAATTTTCTCCTGACGTATGTATATTAAGAGATATATGTTACTATAATCTGTTACGTCTTTCCGATAATAATATCAACAGTTCTCTCTAGACTTACAGACCTCTACTATGGAGAGTGCCATCCACGAAGACGCACCCCACTATTCTCCCTTATATAGTTTCAGTATTGTCGGTACACACTGATTACCAATGAGTGCACACGCACACTACAATTAATTGACTCTGGTCATACTCCCCGCGTCCCGGGACCCCCTCGACTAGAAATTGGTGGGGCACGTCTTCGTGGATGGCACTATCTGTATCAATATCAACTAACTCAAACAATTATCTTATCGAATACCTTACAGAATTCAGCGACCAAGTGCAAGAATCGCGCCAGTTAGCAGACCAGGCCGCGCTCGATGTACCAGGAGTGCAGCAAAAAGTGGCTGAGGCCGAGGAGAGCATCTCGAGCATCACTGATGAGCTCTACACCGCCAGCGACAAGGCTAAGGAAGCCAGGGACTTGGCACAGCAAGCGCAGAAGGACTACGCTGATAAAGCTTCTGAGGTTTCTTTTTGCTTCCTTTCTCTGGCGGAATGTGGGTGTGTGGGTACTACCTATACACCTCTGCCTACCTCTTAGGGACCACTTGTGGCGTGAGGATATAATATCATTATGAGCTGATCACATCCTTTTAAACAACGAGCCCACAAGGGTTTTGTATCCACACGCCCGCTTTTCACTGGCGACATATTTTAGGTGAGAGTGAGGTGAGGTTCAATAAGAGTTCCCTGTGTCCCTTACGTTGAATAAAAGATTTTGATTTAGAAATTTATGATTTTACTACAAGGCCTGTAAAGTCCAGTTTAATAGCGGTTGTTTTGTATCAATTTAATGTTATAGGCCGCTCACGAAATAAGGAAGAAGTCATCCACCTCCAGAGCTGATGCCGTGAAGCTCCACGACGAGGCTGATAAGCTCTCCAGTAAGTGCCAAACGACATTATGGGTGGACAGGACGTGTCTTAGAAAATTAAAAAGAAAACTGGTCCTCTTGAAATGACAGGGTATATTGTGCTATTAAACAAATAGCTCTAAAATAACTAATTGAAGAGAATCGTCACTTCAAAACATGGTGTTATGGATATTTTTCAGAAACTTGATAAGGAAAAAGATATAGCTGGATTATACATTGTGTAAGTTCACGTAGCACTAGATTTTGTGCAAAAATAAGGCCATTAGCTTGTCAACTTAAAAAGTATTTTTTATTAGCTTTGAATTAATATGTCCTAGTACATAATTGAACAATTGATATATTTTCAAAGGCGCCTTGCCCTGTACGTTTCGGTGATGGAATACTAAATAAAAAAATTCAAAGATGTAAGTGAAGTGGTACCTACTGACAGATAGGCACGCCATCTGTCACGCTTACACCTGAAGCTACATCCTCCATGTATGTATGTACCTAAATAAACCTTTGGGCGATGTTTGGTGGGAAGTTCAGATAATGAATTACATGAAATAATTTAAGTAAATTAATTATTTAATAATATTATATGTTTAAATAAAATAATGAGAGCTATTCATTGAGACAGTACCATCGTATATATATATCGCTGCCTGTTTCACGGACGATTTCTGTGATGTATACGTAAGTGAGGTAAAAATACATACATCCCTCACGGGGTAGGCGGAGAGTAGAGCGCCAGCTCCCTCTAGTCTTACATAACACTTTCGCATCAATAATCTTCTTAATAATCAGCAAAGCAATTGGAAAATGAAGATGGAAACATCAATATTTTACTAATTATCACGTTTTTCCATAGATCGTGTGCAAGGAACAGCAAAGCAGATTGCAGACTTGGAGAAACTCGCTGATGACAATATGAAGCTCACACGTGATGCTAAGATGAAGGTATGAAACCCAAATTTTCCCCAAAGAGTGTAGCACGAAGTTCTCATAGGATGTGAAAATCGCGTGCTACCTTATAAAAATCTGCAGTTATGATTGACTAGGCTATAATACAAAGCATAAAATATATATAGGTGTATAGATGTGTGGACACTACATATACACCTCTGCCTACCCCTTCGGGGACCCTTGTGGGAAGGCGTGAAGTTACAGTATACAGCGAGGCACGATGTTGCCGCACGAGTTCGTGTCTCAAAGTAGTTATATTTTGTTTATGTTATTTTTAAATACTGTGTTTTTACTAATTTAGTTAATGATTAATAAATATCTGAAAATAAATATATTTTAATATTTTTTTATCTTTCATCTACGTTTATGATAACGTAGATTCGTCTTTAAGGTAAAATTTACTGCCTCAGTCAAACTTCAACTTTGAATGGGAGATCGTACCCTAGTTTTTTGGGATAGCAACAATAGCAATATAGTTGATAGTTTTAGATTGTCGCCTGTGCATCACCATATTGCATGAGTACGACTTAAATGCTTATAACCTTCTTTTTTTTATTCAGGTCGGTCAAGCTAACACCGATGCTCGAGAGGCCGAGAAGCAAGTGTTCAAGGGTCTCGAAGACCTCAAGGTTATCATGGATGAGCTGCAGAACCTTCCTACACTTGACGACGAAGCCTTGGATAGACTCAGTGCGTATTATTATTGTGGGGGTAGGCAGAGAGAGTAGAGCGCCAATTCTCTCTAGGCTTACCTTGCACATTCATCAGTTTCTTCATGCATTACACTTTTACTTTCGCTATCATTTAACCGGATTAAACCGTGTTCCCTGTCTACCATTTTTTTTCTCACAAGTAGTTTTGTTTAATGATTATTTATTATTTATTCGTACAGAGGAAAACCTGGATGCGGCAGAGAGCTCCCTCAAGAGTGTTGACTTAGATGGGAAAATAAAATCTCTAACAGAAGCCAAAAACAATCACCAAAGGTACATTATCTTACCAATACAGAATATGCTATTAGTATGTTTCAAAATACACATGAGTAATAAATAAAGCTCATAAAAAATTTATTACAGCGAAGAAGGTAGCCAGCCTTCTTATAGCGACTGTATTTCCTTGACTACATTCAAATATAAGCCAAGACTGTGTAAAATAATAATGAAAATGAAAACCGTGTTTTTTTATACCACATAGGTGGCAAACAAGCATGCGGTCCGCCTGATGGTAAGTGGTTACCGCCGCCTATGGACGCTTGCAATACCAGGGGTATCACTCGCGCGTTGCCGACCCTGCAGCAAACTTTTCACACCCTGCTTGAAGAACTCCATGCTGTACTCTCCATACTTATTTGCTGAATAATGACCCTTAATAACCCTTCACAGATGGATGAAACAGTACGAGGATGAACACGACCATCTTCGTACGGAGGTTGAGAACATAAAAGACATCTTAAGTCAGCTTCCAGAGGGCTGCTTTAAGCGAATCGTATTGGAACCCACTGAGGGACCCAGCCGTTCTCCCACCTACAGGTAGAAGTTGCAAATCCCATAAACAAGGGATGTACGGTTATCACCAATTACAGCGTGTAACTCAGAAAATGTAACAGTTGGGTTTTAGATGTGTTAAGGTATTGTGAATATATCATGATGCAATAAATCTTCCGAGATAAGGAAATAGTACTCACTTTCAAAACATAGTTTTTATGAATCTTTTTGCGAAACTATTAACTAGATAAAAAATATATAAATTTATGCTAGATTTTATATTACTTTACAAACATACATATCATCTCGCCCTCCCTTACTTTAGAGCAAGATTTATTATAACGTATGTTATTACAAGGTCATATTTTTGAAATTTAGATCGTTTTAAATTATAGCATTTGCTTTATACATATTAGTGTGCCCTGTATCGCTATTTGCGCAACTGTTATATTTTTTTAGGCACCATACCATACATATACAATTAACAATTACACTTAATATAAGGGAAAAGTTTACATCGTACCTTCTTTAGCATCGGATATTATTTTCGGGGTCAATTTGATTCCATTATAGTAATTATTGAACTGGATCGTTTCAATGTTTTTTTAGATTTCTCTTCAACATGATATTTTCTTTTATATAGAGTATACCTGTGTTGTTTTCTTTTACACTGAAAAAGTATAAGGATTAATGTCATCGATTGAGCAGTACTCACATTCTAATACTACTAATATTATTAGAGCTAAAGTTTGTGACGATGTTTCTTTCTCTTTCACGAATTAACTATTAAATGGAATCGGATGAAATCTGAAACAGATAAAGATATTAACCGGCTGAGCCCATAAGCCATGTTCTATTCCCGAAAAGAGCAGAAAAAAGAACAAAATCTAGCATGGCTTGTTTTTAATACCTACTATTCAAGACAATAGTAGTAATCGCACTTCCAATAAGATATCAAAATGTTTATTGTAACTGTACATCCCTTATTTTTGAATTCCAATGTACGTGTGTCCAAGACAGCTGTTTACGTAATCACGTATTTAGACATTATTCCTTGATGTAAACAAGATGGACTTAAAAATGTATAAGGATGTAATTCCTCTTGATTTTGAGTAGTATAATAATGTATCGATTGTGTTATACTATACATATATATTTACAAGATAATATGGAGTCAACTCATTAAATCTGACTGTTAAATCTTTTACACACAAAAAAGCAAGCCTAGATTAAGGACCGGGCCTTTAGGAGACCCGAGAGTTTAAGAGAAGCATAATATCCCTTTCATAAAAAAACTCTAAGGGGCCTCTACGTGTTGGTCCCCACGCAAACCTGGATAAAGGACCGGGCCTTTAATTACATATATTATTATTACTTCTACTTCTAAAACTATAAGCAAGTACCTAACTAGAAAAATATACTTTGTTGTAACTATTCATAATATATA
Organism: Drepana falcataria; assembly: GCA_945859725.1. Lineage (NCBI taxonomy): Eukaryota > Metazoa > Arthropoda > Insecta > Lepidoptera > Drepanidae > Drepana > Drepana falcataria. The sequence goes on from OX243921.1 coordinate 11,100,813, forward strand.
TTATTATATTATCATTACATGAATTAAATATACATGGGTAAATTACATCCATTCCCAAGTGCCTTACTCGAATACATGATCAAATGAAAAGACAAATGAAATTGTAATATTAAATGTACTTACTATGGACTAGCATTTAACAAGGAAACCGCATTTTTACATATATAGAGATAAGTTTTTTTTTATAATAACATTAATACTGTTTGTTTAGACTACGTGCCATATATTTTCAATTTGGTACAACTGTAAATACGATTATAAAAGTTAGTACAGTTACTTCTAGAGTTTCTTTGATAAGTGTTTATTCAAAATCGTAAAAATATGATATTCCTTCATAAATATCGCCAAAGACATGAAATAATGAGAAGCGTATACTTTAGAAATTTCTTTTTTTACAAACCTTTATATTTATAAGTGAAATAATTTTGTGAGTTAATATAATTTGTATTCTAGATTATTTATTTGTAATAAAATACATAACAAAAATCTTTGTCGTTTTTATTTATTATTAAGCGGAGGAAGACCTCGTTCAAACTACTTAGATCAAATCGATCGGAAACTCAAGGACGGGAACGTCAAGAGCACTCGTAACCGGCAAGCATGTATGAAGAGACTGTATTCAAATCGGTCCTGTAGTTTCGGTGCCTATTCAATACAAACATACTTACATACAAATCTTGCCGCTTTATAATATTAGTATAGATAAAATATATGCTCACGCCTTCCCACAAGGGAAGGCAGAGGTGTATAGGTAATACCCATACTCCCACTTTCCGCCAGATATATTCTGGGTGCCAACGTGACAGATGGCGAGTCCGACGCCGTTACTCAAGCACGACTATACATACGCCTTTGAATTTCTTCTGAGACGTATGCAGGTTTCCTCTCGATGTTTTCCTTCACCGTAAAGCTCGTGGTGTGACTAGTCACTGTACTTAAGTACAGAAACACTCATTGGTACAGGTCGGGATTCGCACTTGCGATCTTTGTGTCGCAGGCTACTCACTACTCGAACCACTCGGCCACCGCGGCTCTCACTTTATAGTATACGTATAATATAAATGGTCGGTCACCCATCCTTTTACTAGCCGTTCCTAACCCGCTAAGTTAAGTGCAGCCATTAAAGTCAACTAACTGTCTAACTGCCGGCTAGGGTTGCACCACCCGGGAAATCATGTCTGCAGGCGGGAGGGGCAATAACAACTCTAGTGTGTGCGCGCCCTAAACGTACCACTCACACAACTCGCAGCTAGGGTGGCCATAACTGTACAGAACGAGGGATACATAAGGGACATTATTGAAATAGACATGCTATTTATTAATATCTAGTGGGACATGCCCGGATTTTAGCCAAATAATTATTTTAAGCGATGTAAACTTGAAATAATATATGCAATCAATTATACAATTTTCAACTGTAAAATTTTATAATTATATTATATATCCTCACGCCTTCCCACAAGGGTCCCCGAAGGGGTAGGCAGAGGTGTATAGGTAATACCCACACACCCACTTTCCGCCAGAGGTATATTAGGTGCCATCGTGACAGATGTCGAGTCCATCGCCGTTACTCAAGCACGACTATACATAAGTCTTTGAATTTCTTCTCAGACGTATGCAGGTTTCCTCTCGATGTTTTCCTTCACCGTAAAGCTCGTGGTGTGACTAAAAACTGTACTTAAGTTCAGAAAAACTCATTGGTACAGTCGGGTTTCGAACTTGCGACCTTTGCGTCGCAGGCAACTGCTCGAACCACTCGGCCACCACGGCTCTCTCTTATAATTATAGATTAGGACTTATGCACAAGTGACCAATTAAGTTGTATTGGAGGAGCCGATTTTCCTGGCACAGGTATCTTTATACTTAAAAGGAGAATAAACACAGTTTGTATAAAATAATATCTTTTATTATTATATAATATTATAAATAGGCAGGAGTATATTTGAACGCGCCAATAGCAGGAACTTCAAAAACTGATCTGAAGAAAAATGTATGCTATCTTTATATATATATAATTCTTCTGTGAGTGTGTATGTCACTGAACTCCTCCTAAACGGCTGGATCGACTTTAATGAAATTTTCTGTGTGTCTTCAGATGGATTTGAGAATGGTTTAGATTCACAATTGGACCCGATAGGTGGCGCCACTGTCTCTGTCACTTTTTTTCCACCCGAGTGAAGCTGGGCGGGACCACTAGTATATTATTATGTATGAAAAAGCCTACCAATGTGGATATAGGTCTGTAGCCCTGGAGAAAACTGGCCCTCTACTCTCTCTGTCTACCGAGTGAGGAACTCACTGTGTTATATCTATTCGTACGGCGTATGCCAACGTGACAGGCGGCAAGGCTGGTGCCGTTCTAAAGCACGGCATAAAAGACAAAATATATATACTTACTCGTGTATATACGTGTTTGTATTCTCACATATCTAGATCAGGTCAGGTCATTGGTATAGAACGCAGAGGAGTGAATCAGCATTTTTGTTTTGCAGGTGCCTACTCAAACCCCTCGGACACCACTGCTCTCTGAAGTAGGTATTATCTAGAATGATCCTAACAAAACACTATTCCTGAAATCGCCATGCGCCGTGGATACCCTAGTCGGACGATATGCAAAAGCTACACTAGAACTCCCGCGAGGAGCGCAATTTATGGACCGCGTGCCGTTGAATTTTCTTTTGTTTTTTCTTCCAAATGTATCGCTCCTTCCATTGTAGGCATTTACATAAGTATATATGTATATGTTATTTACTTTAACTATGTACAGCGAGCGATGTTAGTCCTTCCCCGACTACTATTTGCTTCAGATCAATATTTAATCATCAGTATGTAATGTATACGTATGTAGTATAATATACCTACGTACTATATGATGTGATTTAGATGTCATTAATCCTCTGTACATCAATAGTACTTGAAACCGGCGAGCATGTATGAAGAGGCTGTCGAATGTGGACGAAGCGAAAGAGGCATGTAACTCTAGAGAGAGCTGGCGCACTACCTTCTCTGCCTACCCCGTTAGGGACTCGACTCGATTACATGTATATGTACTCCTAACTTTTGAAGGGCTCGGAGAAGTCAATCAGATGAAGAAGAATTGCTTTTAACCTCTGCGTTACGTATTTATTATTATAAAATTTATTTAAAATCTCGTAAAGTAACCACTGTAAGGCAATCCTTAAACGATTGGGAAGTGCACATTGCTATCTTTTACTACCAAGCGTTGTATTAAGCAAACGGATTAATTAACTAACTTTAAACGAGTGTGTTCAGAACGTGAAGTGCTAACTCAGCGGAAAAAGGCGGCGAAAACACATTTACAACAACGAAATTAGCAAATATTTCACCGACCTGGGATGCTTTCCGAAAAACCGCACTAAACTAAAACTAAATAAGTGGTCGAAAAATGTTGATGCCCGCGACCAGCATACACTGACCCGTAAGTACACCCAGTGCCCACGAGATCCCGTTCCAAAACCAGACACAGAAGGCCTGGTTATAAGGCCGGTAACAAGCAGAAAAACAAGGCAGTTAATACGAAAACTTTTCTTAATTACGTTTCGTACGAACTAACTCCCAAAACGAATTAAGTTTGAGGTGAAATTGGGCAAAATAGTGCGATTGCGGATTATGAATACTGTCCCGCCGCATTGCAACCGCCGCTGGAGGTATTTTTATTCGGTGGTTGAATTAAAAATACAACTGAATTCCAAAGGGCTTGTGTTGTGTGTCGTCTGGTCAAGTGGTTAGAGCTCCTGACTGCGAAACTTGAGGTCGCGAGTTCGAATGCCGCTGGGGCAGATATTTGTGTGATGAATACGAGTATTTGTACCTTAGTATTGTTTTTCCCTATGTATTTATGTAAATATCTATCTATATAAGTAAATAAAAGCTAATAAAAAATCTAAAATATTTTATTCAACGTAAGGGAACACTTATTGAACGTTACAGACTAAATATAAAACTACAGTTATCACCGTTTTAGAAGAAAAAAACCTGTTTTTATATTTTTATGTTCCCTTATAAATAAATAAATAAAATCATGTACACCGTGAAAAAAAAAATTAAATAGTGGTGAAAAATATCATATATTATACTTTGCAAGGGGAGCAATTCTTTGCTATTCATGGTTATTCATATAAATGAGAATGATATATTATCTGAGATAAATTATTATCTATCTCTGTGCCGAATTTCATCCGATTCCATAATTCAAGAGCCAATCTAGTGTGTTTGTGTACAAAGTATAAACAATACCATCCACGAAGACGCGCCCCACTATTCTTCCTCATAGATTATAGTGTATGTGTGCAACCATCCACTATTGTGTGAGTATTACCGCCACACACTGATTACCTATAATAAATAATAATAATAAATAAATACCTATGAGTGCACACTACAATTAATAGACTCGGATCACACTCCCCGCCTCCCGCGACCCCCTCGACTAAATGTTGGTGGGGCCCGTCTTCGTGGATGGCACTATTTATACAAGATCTCAAAAATTTACAGATCTATAATTACGTAAGAAGAGAAAGTATATATAATTTATTTATTATTATTATATATATATTATATATACTATTAAGCTCTACTCTGTCTGCCTACTCCGTTAGGGGCCCGGCGTTATGATAGTTGCAGGTGTGTAGGTTATACCTACACACCCACTTTCCGCCAGAGATATATTTTACTCCAGACAATAATTATAAATGCAGGAAAGAAACGCCAATTTTTTATTATATTTATATTATTATTATATAAGAAACGCGGATATACGATGCTATTCAAAACAACGGTTATATGATAAGGTATAGGTATTGTTATTGTTATTGCCAAATTAGGGACGTCTAGAAAAAAGGCAAGAGTACCCTAAACCGAAGAGCATGTATGAAGAGAATAATTAAATTGGACGAAGCGAAAGAAGTATGTAAGGATCGTAGCTAGTGGAAAGAAGTGGTCTCTGCCTACCCCTACGGGTAAGAGGCGTGATTATATGTATGTATAGGTATAGGAAAAAGATATAATATAAGTTATATATCCTACTATAAGAATAAGGAAATACAAGCGTTCTAACGCTGTACGAACCAAAAGAAAAATTGTATTAACGAATTAATTAAAAACTCAATTCAACTTCAATACCATAATAAACTCCGTGAAAATTTAACTTAAAAAGAAAAGTGATTAAAAAGGTACAGATGACGTTACGACGCATAAATTTTCCAATTTTCACCTTACTTTAAAGCGCTTTTAAAGGGCTCTACACACCCTTCCAACAACAAAGTGTATCAAAATGATATGACACAAATTCAACAAAACAGTTGCGCTTCGCGTTTTGCTTAGACGTGACCGGAGCTTTACATGGAGAGCTCTTAAATTCGGACGTTAAAAAAATTAATTAGGTGGCCTTCCTGCCTTAATGAAACTGAAATATTGAGGGTGGAGTCCCAACTCGGTAATGTTGTAAAAAGGCGGAGAAATATCAGTGGAAATGTAATTAGAGACGTGACGCAGACTTTGGTTTGATATTAAAAACAAATAAATTATTCTTTCTTTATAGTCTTAATGACGAGAATAAGTCTAGAAACAGCATTGCTATTAAAAATGTCAACTCAAAAATTACATGTTGTAATGACGTAATATTATATCCCCTCAAAATCTTAAACCCCATATTTATTCGAAAATGTATACGAAATAAGTATACGATAGTGAACAGTTGTAGTAATGAATTAAATAAAAACACGTTAATAGATTGTTATTTTTTTATACCCCACGGGTGGCAAACAAGCATGAGGTCCGCCTGATGGTAAGCGGTTACCGCTATATATGTTATGTTATGTTATAAATGAGAAGAGGTGAGAGATCTCTACGTGTTTCTCAATTTTTAGTAGATAAAAATAATATTAACTCTATAACCCAACTCGTCCAATATATGAACAAGTTCTCGATAAATAACTGGATCAAGGATCTGATGTAGAAAGATGTGCTCGAGAGGTGGTACCTTTGATGAACTTTTAACATATGTTTATAGGATTATGTATATATGTATATGATTAAGAAGAATGTGAAAAGAAAGGGGCTGCGCCTAAACGCTGGCAAGACTAAGGTTCTGGTATTCGAAAGAGATGAACAAGTGACCGAGTGTGCTATATCGGTAAATGGGCAAATTCTAGAGCAAGTGAATGAATTTGTATATCTTGGAAGCATGTTCACACGAGATGGAAAGTATGAAAAAGATATTGAAAGAAGGATAACTGCCGGAAATAAGGTGAATGGAGCCATATCGGCGTTGATGGGCAGTAAAAGTCTGAGCAAGAATGCTCCAGTTGCTGTCCACAACGCGATATTGGTGCCTACCTTATTGTATGGCAGCGAATCCTGGGTAAGTCAGAGGAAGTATGAAAATAGCTTGAATGCAGTTGAGATGCGATCTCTTCGAAAAATGTGCGGAGTAACGATATTAGATCGAATCCGCAATGAAGAGATTCGCAAATCAACTGGCGTGAAAGAGGGCGTGATTGTAAAGATGAAGAAGGGCATGTTACGTTGGTTTGGACACATAGAAAGGATGAGTGAAGAAAGATTGACGAAACAGATATACAAAGCAAAAGTGTGTGCAAGAAGAGGCAGAGGAAGGCCACGTTCCAACTACCTGGATCAAATCGATCGGACTCACAAGGACGGGAACGTTAAGAGTACTCGAAACCGACGAGCATGTATGAAGAGACTGATGAATGTGGACGAAGCGAAAGATGTATGTAAGTCTAGAGAGAACTGGCGCTCTATACTCTCTGCCTACCCCGTTAGGGACTTGGCGTGATGATATGTATGTATGTATGTTTATAGGACACTGGGTGCAGACACATGTATATGTGCCTGGTGGCCAAGGAACGTGTGGGAGATACTTACGTTAGGTTTCAGTGTGTTTTAAGTTTAGTTTTATTTTGTTGAAATAGTTTCTACTAACATAGTTTTATAAGTTAAATCCAGTATTTACTAACAACATACTATAGATGATATGATCCGAAATAAATAAATTATTATTATTATTATATATAGACATATTATGCCCCTCGGTTTCACCCGCGTTAGATCGAACAGAAACCTCAATTTATATTTTCGTATTTATTCTGCTATCTCAAATTTTATCAAAACCGGTTCAGCTGTTTTTTTAATATTAGATGGTAGAACTAACCCATTTTTGTCCGCACGTCTATTTATACATTTTTGGAAATTAATAAAAAAATATTGTTCAGTTTCTAAAATAAAAGTAGCCTAAGTTAATCCTTTTGCATCAGCTATCTGCTAGTGAAAGTCCCGTCAAAATTGATACAGCCGTTTCAGAGATTAGCCGGGACAAACAGAAAGATAAAAATTGTAAAAAAATGTTATTTTGGTCTATGTACCGTGTATACATCCATATGCATTTAGTAAAAAAGTGTTTATTTGCATATTACAAAAAGACACTGCAATTTAATTTATTTGTAAAGATTCGGTAAATAATCCATGCCTTCCCCAAGCCGTGGTGGCCAAGTGGTTCGAGCAGTTGCCTGCGACGCAAAGGTCGCAAGTTCGAATCCCGACTGTACCAATGAGTTTTTCTGAACTTAAGTACAGTGATTAGTCACACCACGAGCTTTACGGTGAAGGAAAACATCGAGAGGAAACCTGCATACGTCTGAGAAGAAATTCAAAAGCGTATGCATAGTCGTGCTTGAGTAACGGCGATGGACTCGCCATCTGTCACGTTGGTACCTAATATACCTCTGGCGGAAAGTGGTTGTGTGGGTATTACCTAAACACCTCTGCCTACCCCTTCGGGGATCCTTGTGGGAAGGCGTGAGGATATATTATATTATTTTATTATTATTATTATTCCCATAAGGGTCCCCGAAGGCGCAGGCAGAGGTGTACAGGTACAGAGATATATTTTAGGTGCCAACGAGACAGATGGCGAGTCCGTCGCCGTTGCTCAAGCACGACTATACATACGCCTTTGAATTGCTTTTCAAACGTATGTAAGTTCCCCCGATCCTCTCGATGTTTTCCTTCACCGTTACGCTCGTGGTGCTATTAATCACTGTACTTAAGTTCAGAAAAACTCATTCAGGCGGGATTCGAACTTGCGATCTTTGTGTCGCAGGCGGCTACTCATACCACTCGTCCACCACGGCTGTAAATAAAGAAAATAATAATATAGGTACCCTAATCTAAAGAAGCAAATATCCTTCGAGCAGACATTCCAGCGGAAAACAACATAAATTGACCATACGGAGTCACTTGGAGACCTATAAATCGCGTGATGCTATAACCAACTTGAATCGCTGCCAAATTATGTTCACATCGCCTCCAACACTTGCTGGTGCACTATCAGCCTTATGTGTATAGGAAAGAAGGGTGCAATGAGCTGTTGGCGAAGTCTGCATGTAACTTGGTGTACGTAACAGTCGTCCGCAAGAGTCCGGAAAATCACTGGCATGCCTACTGAAGTATTCACACGAAAAAAACTGGTAATGAGGGGCGCTGATCAAACTTTTATACCGCTAGGGGTGGGACTAGTCGGTGGAATAATCTCCCTCGATGATTTTCATAACCGCTCTTTTCTTAATATATATAAATTACGTGTCACGTTGTTGGTCCGCGATGGGCTCCAAAGCTACTTAACCGATTGCAATCAAATTTGCACACCGTGTGCAGTTTGATCCAACTTAAAAGATAGGATAGCTTACATAACAATTGGTCACGATAGGTTGCGCTGCGATCGGGTTTCAGGAAGTTTAACTTTTTCACCCGGACGAAGCTGCGCGGGACAGCTAGTAAAATTTATATTCGGAGGTCGATTTAGATCTTTGCTACCTTACCGTGAAGCTGAGTGGTGAAAGCAAACCTGGAACGTGAGAGTAGGGTATATATTATTACTATACGATCACTCGTTTCAATTGTAACAGTTCGACTTGATACGATTTGATATAAACATGCGATTTGTAAAAGATCGCAGCTTAATATCCCATGATTACCCCAAAAAAAACCGAGATCACCAGTGCAACTATTCTGGATAGCTCAAGACAGGGAGAAGTTTTCACAGCTAACGACCCACCTCGAGTAATGGAGTGGCACCTTCAGAAGAAGACCCCAAAAATATGACACTGTACTGAAAATAGCATCTTGATATCGATGCGAGTGTGTGTGTGAGTGAGAGTGAGTGATGCGCATGCGAGTATGAAATGTGGATGAGCGAAAGGAGTCTAAGTTTGGCGAGAATTGCCTACTTCGTGAAGTACTCGGCGTGAAAATATAATATATCCTCACGCCTTCCTGCTAAGGTCCCCGAAGTAATAGGCAGAGGTGTGTAGGTAGGTATTTAGGTGCCAACGTGACAGATGGCGAGTCCATCGCCGTTACTCAAGCATGACTATACCTACGCCTTTGAATTACTTCTCAGACGAGAACTTAGTACTTCAGTTCAGAAAAACTCATTGGTACAGTCGGGTTTTGAACTTGCGATCTTTGTGTCGCAGGCAACTACACGAACCACTCGGCCACCACAATGTTTGATTAATACCCCTTTTGCATTCTTCAATTGATATGAATAGCATTCTGTATAGCATTCTTTAATTATCATATTAAAAGCTCGTCGTGGTAACGTGTTCTTAAACTAACTAATTAAAAAAGAGTGCATCAGATTGTAGCAATTTTGGAGAATATATCGCTCTGGGAGTCTACGAGAATTGACATGTTACATGTGTGTTTCTCAAAACGGTATTAAAAAGTGGTTTCTTTATAATAAATATCGACATCGATTACAAGCGAAGTAGCCGCTTACAACACTAGTACAACTGGCAAGAAAGCGAGTGCACCTCCGTGCAAGTTGATACATACTTCGCGGAGAAAGACGTAAATGAATTCCTGCTTTATTTTTATTTCTCAACTTCTTTAGGAAATAAATAATAGGAAGTACTTTTTCTAAACTCTTATTATACTCAATATGCCATATTTATCTATACTAATATTATAAAGAGGAAAGATTTGTTTGTTTGTTTGTTTGTTTGTTTGTAATGAATAGGCTCCGAAACTACTGGACCGATTTCAAAAATTCTTTCACCTTTGGAAAGCTACATTATCCCCGAGTAACATAGGCTATATTAAATTGGACCCGATAGGTGGCGCTGCGATCGAGTTTCAAGAATTTTACCTTTTTACCCGGGCGAAGCTTTCTGTGTGTTTCTGTGTGTCTTAAGCTAGATTCGAGAATGGTTTAGATTTACAATTGGACCCAATAGGTGGCGCTGCGATCGTGTTACGGGCAATTTAACTTTTTCACCCGAGCGAAGCTGGGCAGGACAGCTAGTCATTGAATAAAATAAGTGAGCCGTGATGGCTGAGTGGTTCGAGTAGTTGCCTGCGGCAGAAAGATCGCAAGTTTGAATCCCGTGATACAGTACAGTGATTAGTCACACCACGAGCTATACGGTGAAGGAGGAAACCTACATACGGCTATGAAACAATTCAAAGTCGTATTGTATAGTCTTGCTTGAGTAACGGCAATTGACTCGCCATCTGTCACGTTGGTACCTAAAATATATCTCTGGCGGAAAGTGGGTGTGTGGGGCACTTCCTATACAACCTACCCCTTCGGGGACTTTTTTATGTTTTACTTGTTTCCAGTACCTATAATTCTACCATTTTCTTAAACACTACAGTTTTATGTACTTAAGTATTTTTATTATTAATAGTTCGCGCCGAATGACTTAATTACTTAATGACTACATAACATAGAAATATTCCTCATGAAATCAGGTGTTATAACAGGTCAATTTGATGTGCAATTTCATCTTTCAAATATACAATTCTGAACACAAGGCTTTTTATGCTTTGTGACTACTTGAAACACTCAATCTACGGCTCTTTCTCACGTAAAATGCATTTTGCTTCACAAAATTTTCATTATAAAAGGAAATATGAAATTTTCCATTTTCCCACCCTTGCAAGCGGGGAGGCTATTGTTCTTACCCCAGACAATGTCTTGCATTTAGCTTTCTAAGACCGACGGACTATGTTTGAGTTGTGTTATTAATCTTTTATGCAATAACAGGAGTTACACAGTAATGTACCTTTATGTTACTGTACTAAGGTACGTTTTGTTTTTATGTTTTTTTTTACCTATTTTAACAATAAGCGATGGGAACGTCAAGCTCACACGAAACCAGCGAGTATGTATGAAGTCATGTGAATGTACATGAAGCGCAAGAGATCTGTAAGTCTAGACAAAACTAGCGCTCATTCTCTGCATACCCCGTGAGGGTCTCGGCGTGATGATATATATGTATTTTTGAAATAATAATTAAATTTACATCTAACGACAAGGAAACCAACCCCAGAATGTTTAAGACTCGGGATTAACGGGATAGAGTCGGGATTCGAGCAATCTTTGTGTTGCAGGCAACTATTCCAACCAAGCTGGTTCTAGTTTTGGTATAAGGAATTTAAATCAATTTATCTAACTCCCAGGTAAGTACGGAACCAGATCGTAGGCGTAAATAAATCAATTCTCACCGCTGGGGTGTCCACGATGCCTGGGGAGCCACAAATCTGGGTAGGGTGTCACTAAATCACGGTTATTGGTAAATGAATCTAATGTCCGAAAGCAATGGCCTTATTATGAGATATGTTAGTAAGTTAGCTTACTCACAAATAGTGTACAGTATGGGGAGGGAGGAAATCATTAGTATTGATACACATATCCATGCTAATATTATAATATATTAAAGCGAAAGTTACTGTGTGATTGCATACTTTTACACAAAAAAATATTAATTAAATGAATCATCAATCGTAATAGAATTTGGCAACGGGATAGATTTCATACAGGAAAAGGGCATAGGCTGATTTTGAGCGCAAGCAAAATATCTTGAAAGGGGTAAAATGAGGGTTGTAAATTTGTATGGCTTTATATATATTTTATATATACATTTATATTTATACATTTCTCAATGAATTCCTTCCTCAATAAACTTCCTAATATATCCTCAGTAGGCTCAGTATTATAGGAAGTACCCCACACACCCACATAAGTATAGTATGTATATTAATATAACGCGACTGATGCCTCAGGGCAGCTAGTCAGTACATAAATAAACCCGTGTATGATTTCACTGGAGGCCTAGGTCTCGCCATTGACCGGTTAAGTAGCAAAAGTTCCCGGAACTCATGCTACGAGAGACAACACAAAAAAAAATGATTTTTTATATGCGTTTAACTTAAAAATATTAACTGATGTGCTTCTAGGAATGATCAAGCTTTTTCCTAAATAATAATGATATAATGTATCCTCACTCCTTCCCACAAGGGACCCCGAAGGGGTAGGCAGAGGTGTATAGGTAGTGCCCGTTCACCCACTTTCCGCCAAAGATTAGGAGTGAATTAGATAATAATCGTAGAATATGATCGGCAAGTATTCTTTAAGATACCTCCAAGTTTAGCAACGCGCGGACGATTCCCCTGGTGCGGCAGTAACTACTTACCATCAGGTAGACCGCAAGGTTCTTTACCTTAGTGGAGCCTCTATCGCTAGTAGTCGACCAACACCCGTTTAGCCGTTATTGCGGGGACGGTTCATACATCGATACCAACAAATGTCTTCATCCTAATAATATTATTTGTGTCTGTGCCGCGGTTTCACCAGCGTAAAAAACGATTTCATTGGTATAATCTTGTCTAGATTTATATTCTTAACAAAATATACATATATCCCATGTGTTAATTCATGAAGAGATTCGCAAATCAACTGGCGTGAATGAGGGCATGGTTGTAAAGATGAAGAAAGGCATGTTACGTTGGTTTGGACACATAGAAAGGATGAGTGAAGAAAGATTAACGAAGCAGATATACAAAGCAAAAGTGTGTGCAAAAAGAGGCAGAGGTCTTCCTCTGGAAGTTGGAACTACGTTCCAACTACCTGGATCAAATCGATCGGACGCTCAAGGACGGGAACGTTAAGAGTACTCGAAACCGACGAGCATGTATGAAGAGACTGATGAATGTGGACGAAGCGAAAGAGGTATGTAAGTCTAGAGAGAACTGGCGCTCTATACTCTCTGCCTACTCCGTTAGGGACCTGGCGTGATGATATGTATGTGTATGTTAATCCAGCTTATAATCTATCTCAGTGTCGAATTTCTTTCAATTCTGTTCAGCCGTTCTGGCGTGATTGGGTAACAAACATCCATACATATAAACTTTCGCATTTATAACATTAGTAGGATAAGTAGGATATGAAAGTTTGGGAGGATGTTGGCTGCTCAGTCTTGCCACATTTTACAAATTCGAATATCGAATGGTATTGGGTGAAATTTGAATTATCACCTGGATTAACACAGAATATATATTTCTTTTCCGGAAAATTAACCTATCAATGAAATCAATTTTACGGGTGAAGTTGCGGAGAATAACTTGTACTTAAATAATATAAGGCTGTCACGACACTACTTCTAACAATACAACTGTTCCTGGTCCCAAAATCTGATTTAAACCAATTATTTGCCAAACTAGTGGCCGTATTACGCCTATGCAAACTGAACCACACAATCGGTATATCCAATTGGACCATATAGATTAGCCAAACATTGGTGCACAATACGATCTCCATACATTGAATATTAAGCTGCGAGGGTGAGAGTGGCCTGAGGCCATTGGCTTGTTACGGCTAGAATTTAGTTGGCTTTCACTAGAGAACATGTTATTGTAGGTACCTCGCTACTCCGTTCGTACCTATGATACGTTCATACATCCTTTTGGACCTTATTAACTTCGAGAACATCCTTTACGTCATCAAGCAAGACTGAGCCTCCGCACGCATTTTAATTTATTACGATCTAAGAAGAAGAAGAGGCAGAGGTAGGCCACGTTCCAACTACCTGGATCAAATCGATCGGACGCTCAAGGACGGGAACGTTTACTCGAAACCGACGAGCATGTATGAAGAGACTGATGAATGTGGACGAAGCGAAAGAGGTATGTAAGTCTAGAGAGAACTGGGGCTCTAAACTCTCTGACCTTCATTAGCACAACCGTTTGCTTTAGTTTCGCACTAAATCCAAGCCGGTTTTATCCAAAGCAACTGTCTTCCTACAAATAAATATATATAAAACTATTATCTCGGCTCTTTTCTTTCTTTTTAAACTTCCATTATTACTTAATACATACATATCATCGTACCTAGTCCCTCGCAGGGTGGGCCGAGTGCGTCAGTTCTTTCTAGACATACAGACCTCTTTCAAAAATCCACATTTATAACTTCAGTATGTATGTAGCAATCATTATAACTTTATGTATATCCTCACGCCTTCCCATAAGGGTTTATACAGCTTTATGTCATATATCAGCTTTTCTATAATTTCGACGTAAATATTGGCTATCTTCTGTGCCTGAATCAATATGTCCTTTATCGACTAGGATTAAGCAAGTCAGGGTTTTTAACGTCACCACCACACCATCACAGTCCAGCTCGTGATCAACAAGCCAAAACATTGGCTTCAAATTCTAATTCAGTGCGGGTAATGGTACCACCTTAACCCCTGTACACACAATGCACTTATTAGCTATAGACAAACATACAGTGCCGACGAAATTAAAGTCACCCTTATGCTAAAGGAAAACTAAATGCAAACCAATTTTATAATTAGAGTGCCTTCGTACAACATCCACTCGAGTGAGCAAACATCTAAAAGCCCGCAGCACTTTCCGAATGTTGCTCTATATTCAAATGATTAACTGCAACATTTGAGTGTAACTTTGTAAAATACAACCTGATTAAAGTAAGGACGAATGGCGGTCTTTAAATCATCGTTTACATTTCGTTTCTGCGTTGGCTTAAGCGGCGTGTTTTCGATTTAATTAAAATGTTACATGTTAATTTGAGTTAAGAATACGTCGTTTCTGGTTAGATTACGGTGAATTTATGTTGGAGTTGTGTTCTGGTTTTGTGTCTTCATATGTACTTCTGTCACGAGGAAAACGCGCTAATCTATACAAATAAATACAATTGGAGTGGCTGTTTGTAATATTAAAATAACCGTTTTTTACTACATGCATATGGATGTATGTACACACGGTACATATAGCAAAATCTCATTGTTTTTAAATGTCTGTCTGTCAGTTTGTTCCGACTAATATCTGACACGGCGGCACCGATTTTGACGGGACTTTCACTGGCAGGTAGCTGATGTTAAAGGGAGTAACTTAGACTACTTTTATTTTGAAAACTGAACAATATTTTTTTTGTAAAATTGCACGCGGACGAAGTCGCGGGCACAGCTAGTATATAAAATAAAATTACCAGTCCAGCCCAGCTCCCTGGCTCACGATCCAGCAACGCATAAGCCCAAGACCGAACCCCGTATGGAATGCCCATAGCTGTGTTAGCATAGCACCTTAAAAGTGCCTGTCTGAAAGCCTTGGTCTCGCCATTGCCCGGTTAAGTAGCAAAAGCTCCTGGAACTCACGCTACGAGAGATTATACAAAAAGAAAGTTCTGGTCACGTATTTCGGCTTTAAAAATTGCATCTTTCCTGAACGCAATTTTTTTACTACGCTTTCAGTTTAACCAGAAGACATCTGTTGTAGCGTCTATTGTATACTTGTACTAAGAACTGGACTCTCTTATCGGCGACACTGTTGCAACAGTGTCTTAATTAATTAGTTGACATGCCTCCCCCCGCCATGCCTCTTGTAAGCGTAGTGGCATTTAACTAATATTTAACATCTATTTGTAAGTTTGTTCTTAGTGTCATGTCACCTATAAATAAATAAAATAAATAAACCTATGTAAGTGACCTTAAATAAATAAATAAGAGTCGGTCACTAAATTCAGTCAACTGACCAAAGAGCTCC
Source organism: Drepana falcataria (assembly GCA_945859725.1). NCBI lineage: Eukaryota > Metazoa > Arthropoda > Insecta > Lepidoptera > Drepanidae > Drepana > Drepana falcataria. Next base: position 11,116,701 of record OX243921.1, read on the forward strand.
TGGTGTTCCAACAACATTAAGATGTAGTAAATGCTTACCATCAGGCCGTCGGAAAACTTGTCTGTCATCAAACTGTCAGAAAAATATGATTTTTCTTTCGTAGCCTTCATAAACCAAATGCGTAGCGCGCGTCATTCCTGTGCACAAACTAAATAGCAGGAGCTACTTTGTTGAACTCTCCATGATCCTGGTACCTGGTACCTGGTACCATGACCCGGTACTGGTGTGGTATAACGGACTGATGTCCTAGCTACGAAACTTGAGGTCGCGGGTTCTTACTGATCTTATAACGGCGAAACTTTGTAAGCTTGGATGTTTTTTGCTCTTTCACAAAACGGCTGAATGGTGAGAATGGTGATGGCTTACACTTCAGATTAGAACATAAAAAATATTTAAGCTATTTTTTAACTCCACGCGGGCAAAGCCGCGGTCAAAAGCTAGTAAATTTATAAATACATAGGACATCCACCACATCCGTCTTAAGCGGGATTCAAACCCGTTACCTTAAGTTTTGCACGTTAGACTCTGACTACTAGGCCAGACGGGCGTCAAATTACGCGATCATCGACCGCATTAGAATGTTTTAGGTTTTTTCGTTTTGAATAAATGAATACAGAACGTTACAAAGACACGGACGGTCAGGCAAAATAATAAGGAAGACGTAATTGAAAGGCACACTCTGGTAATTTCACAATAGACAGTTAGCAATTGCCGCAAACATGGTACCTAAATTGCAGGGTGCATTGCGGTATTGAGCCGCAAACACTACAATACTGATTTTGTTCGTGCACAGTTATTTTATACATTTTAACTTTTTACACATATTCTCTAAGGTATAAGGTATATATAGGATACTTTTAGGAGAGGATAAAAAAATTATAGAATATTAGCTGAATTAACACGTGGATATGTTTTGTTCCGAGAATAAATCTAAGTAAAATTGTACTAATGAAATCTATTTTACACAGGTGAAACCACGGACACAGCAAGTATATAATAAAAGTGGGAAATTCAATGGAAATTAATCGACGAATCTAATTGACTATTAAAAAAAATTGTGTTTTAATTAAGATACCTTGGGACAATTCCACACAAATTGACCTTGTCCCAAATTAAGCAAAGCTTGTGTTATGGTAACTAGACAACGATGTATTTACTTACATAGATAGATATGGAGCCGTGGTGGCCGAGTGGTTCGAGTAGTTGCCTGCGACACAAAGATCGCAAGTTCGGATCCCGACTGTACCAATTAGTTTTTCTGAAGTTAAGTACAGTGATTAGTCACACCACGAGCTTTACGGTGAAGGAAAACATCGAGAGGCGTATGTATAGCCGTGCTTGAGTAACGGCGATGGACTCGCCATCTGTCACGTTGGCACCTTATATATCTCTGGCGGATAGTGGGGTGTGGGTATTAACTATACACCTCTGCCCACCCCTTCGAGGACCCTAGTGGGAAGGCGTGAGGATAGTATCAGTATTATTCATGGTTGGTGTTCTCCGCCGTAGACCTAACCGTAGCTGGGCTGTGACTGTGTGTTGGCTAGCTTTATGTATGGCGTATAATACGTCTGTCTCTTTTGCTCAATTGAATAATGGTTTCTATAGAGCATCATAGTTTAATTAATTTTCAACTAAATTTTCAATTTAATTGTGTCAACTAGGAACTCTTTAACACCTCTTTCTGGACACGAGTTTTAATGTCTGCGACACAGTTTTATACTACTGCAGGCATTATCGCACATTTATTGTATACTGTGTTTTCCTTAATGAATAAATAAATAGTAAAGAGCCGTGGTGGCCGAGTGGTTTGAGCAATTGCCTGCGACGCAAAGGTCGCAAGTTCGAATCCCGACTGTACCAATGAGTTTTTCTGAACTTAAGTACAGTGATTAGTCAAACCACGAGCTTTACGGTGAAGGAAACCATCGAGAGGAAACCTGCATACGTCTGAGAAGAAATTCAAAGGCGTATGTATAGTCGTGCTTGAGTAACGGCGATGGACTCGCCATCTGTCACGTTGGCACCTAATATACCTCTGGCGAAAAGTGGGTGTTGGGTATTACATATACACCTCTGCCTACCCCTTCGGGGACCCTTGTGGGAAGGCGTGAGGATATAAATAAATAGTACTTTGCCTGGCCGATCTTCAATGATGGGACTAGATGCAATTAAACATCAAATATTTTTTTACTAATATTTCTATTTTCAATTTATTGTTTATTGGTTTTCGAAATAAGTTTGTCTCCTTTTTATCATTAATAATAATAATTAATTAATAGTTGCAAGAGAAATGTTTTTCTAAGGTCTACTTAAACTTATTGAATTAGTTTCAGAACTAATAATAATAGTAATCGTTACAATCTGTCAATTATTAATTATTTCCTTTTATTTACAAATAAAAATAATGAATATATTAATTATTACTTGTATAATTCTGCTTACGCCGGAATGTACAGAGCTACTTATCCATATTTAAAAAGTTGAGAGCTATACACATTTCAAATATATTATGTAATTTCCAGTCTGTAGAACACAAACATGTAAAAATATATATACGGTCGAATTGAAAAACCTCCTCCATTTCTGGAGTCGGTTAAAACTTACATATTTATTTTTAAATTCTACGCGTTCTTGTGTAATTGTATGATTGATAAATAATTTTAAATTAGAGTTTGAAAAACATTTATCACAATCCTTACGATAAACTATTAGTTCCAAAATGAGGTTGTGACAAAAAGCTATGTTTACGGCGTAAGCAGTTACACAAACTCTTTGGTTTAATTACACTGTCTTTATACATCACTTGAGATCGTATTCTAAAAAGTAGTCATCGGGTTCTGACAATCAAACCTTACAAAAGCAATAATATTTCTAACTTTGTATTAAAATTACAATAATCTTATATTTGGATACATTAACACAAATAATAGTATATAATTTATTATTGCGTTGCCTGCTTCATACAGTGAAAACTAAACAACAACTAAATATAAAAAATACTCTCGAAATAACAAAAACTTAAGTTATATCCACGCATTCCTAATGAATTATGTTAAAAAATAAAAAAGCCTTGACTAGTTTTGACACTAATGTAATAATACTATAAACTTGTCGGTACTTTCGCGAAGTTATTAAATTCCTATCAGTAATCACTTAAAATTATTGATTATCGAGATCTAAATTGCACGTTTTCATTAATTTAATTATTAGGTTTTTTTCATAAACGCTATATTTACAAAATATCTTTTAAAAATACTTTTTACTTTTTGATTTTCGCCATCATGCTCGGATTCACGCTGAAAATAACATATTTTGTACAATGCGCTATTTGGTCTTACGATAATAAGTATCCGCTTGGATTAAACCAGTATATCTATCATGAATTAAGCCCCAAAGCGGACAAAAACTAACTAATACGATCCAATGTTAATCCTTCATCTATACTAATATTATACATGATAATGTTTGTATGTTCACGTTCAATCACGAAAACAAATGAATTTTAATATGATTCTAACGGAGAAGGTAACCTGTTGCAGTTTGGAAGAAAGAGTGGTATATTACATGAAGAGAGGAAGACTGGTAACGCAGAACAAACCAGAAAATGAGTAAAGTCTATTATTTTTGCGGTACAGATCAGACTCTATCTGTACCTCTAATTTTTTTTATTGAATTTCAAACAAATTTAGTTTAATATCTGGATTAGCATGGGATATTCCTGAAAGTTTCATTCCGCAACATGAGTTACGAAAGCTTCATCCATTTATAATTTTAGTATAGATAATGAAATTTAATACGGATACACAGACAGCCAAATACAGTAATGAAGTCGTGCCCACAAATCCTTATAAAGTAAGAGTCTATAGGAATATCCAATGAATTCAATAATTAATTCGTTGTTTACAGGGCCGGTAGTAGAGCCTAGCCTGGTAGAAGCCAGGAGTCTCTCTGAGCTCAAGTGCAGTCATTTGTCACATTACGATCACTAGAAATAATCGCGAGGAAACTTACATATTGAACTTCAAAGAAGTATTAATGTCGTGCCTGATTGGCGATGGACTCGCCATCTGTCATGTTGGCACCTAAATATATATGTTTCTCCGTAGAAATGAGTGTTTCCATGTGAACGTATAACTGAAAAGACGTTAATCCCTTAGCGTTGTACTAATTCCTTTCAATTCTAGTAACTATTTATGTCAGTTAAATAATGCCTAGTAACAAATTGAAATATGACGCTATATACAAATGTTCTTTTATATCTACTTTGGCTACATTTTTCTATAACCTCTTAATGCCAATAATTGTGCCGTGTCGTGAATGTTTTTTTATTTAATAAAATATATAACAAAAATAGTACAATTAACCTACTATCTACAAACTAAATGTGAAATTATTAGTCTTATTATTATTTTGTACAGTTCAATACATAACACAAGAACACAATGTATAACAAATATAGTAATAGTTAAATATAAATAAGAGGACATCGGCGGGGGGTGGGCCGCATGCTGAGCATAGACTATTGAGGTGAGCTGATATGAAAATAATCAATCTACTGTGGATCAACCGAAAGAGACCCTCGTTCGGCTCTAAAGTCTTTCTGTTAGCTGCGATTGGCTTTTATCGCAGCTAACGTTCGATTCAAAATATTTATATCGTAAGCGTAACTAAAAAGCTAACTAAAGCGTATATAGCGTAAGCGCTAACTGAAAAGGACTGTGTCTGAAGTCTTAGGACTTTGCCTAGAGCTGCTGGCACTCCAGTCTTTCTGTCTACCGCATGAGGGACTCGGCGTGATAATAGGTATTAGCCCTGGAACAGTTAGTGAGTTATACATAGGAAGTATTCAAATTTACGTCTTGCTTCCATACCGGCTTACCTTTATATGTTAAGGGCCGTTCTTTTAAACGTACAACTAACGATCAGTTAGTAATTAGTATTAACAATTTGACGTAGTACATAGCAGTTGAAAGTCATCTGAATGAATTCAATAAAAATAATACTACCCAAATAGTATTATTTGGGTATTAAATACCCAAATAATACTATTTGGGTATTTAATATTTTCCAATAACAAACTCCCACCCATAGCCGTAAGCTATTTAATTATCAGAATATATATTAAATAAATGTTATCTCTGATTAATTGTCGATGTTCAGCGTTTCAATCCAATAATTTCTTCGTATTGCGAATGATGACGGAGACCGAAATGACAATTATCATTAACAAAGCTATTATAATATATAAAATTCAGTCCTTCAGATAAGAATACTAAGCGGAAATGTAGATTAATGTGGACAAGTAAGACATGTACAAACAAATTATTTTAAAATTAAATTAAAGTAAAATTTGGGGATAAATGTTGACACATTGGATCGAGCAAGTGAAAATTAGACTAGCGATCTAGAAGGCTAGCAAAAACCTGCAATTAGTGGAACTTAGAGTAAATCAGCATTTAGCCCGGGCATGTGTCAAGTCGGCTCGCATGCGACCCAGCCCGCCGGCACGCTCACTATATCGTCATCAGATACACATGTGCTAAGTACACCATTGGCGCGACGTCCGCCGCTCGCAGCTTGAAGTACTAACATTAAACACAGAATATTGATTATTTGCAAGGCACATTCTCTTAAAAATTCTGAATTTCAATTTTCATGTACACATCAATGCTCCAAAAACATCAAAACTCGGCGCGTATGAACTAAAACAGTTTAAAGCGAACGCCTACATGTAATGATATGTATATAATAAATTATTATATACCCTGTGTCTCGAAAAATATATAAGAAGTCGTCGTTAAAGTGTACAAACGAACATAAAACGGGATCACGATGTACAATATCTACACTAGTATGTATGTGTGAAGGTGTCGTAAGTGTGTGTGTTTGCGTGTGCGTGGCGTGCGCGGACTAGTAGCCGTACCCCGTGGGGGGGTAGAGCAGGGCCGCGCCGCCGCCCGCCGGTCAGTGCTGCGCCGCGAACTTCATACGCTTCTGTTTCTGCCGCTGGTTGCAGAACCACACGCGCACCACGTTCTTTTTAAGGTCCAGCTTCTCCGCTATGGCCGTGATCTTCTCGCCGGAAGGGCGCGGCTGCACTGCAAAGTACGCTTCCAGGCTGCGCTTCTCGGGTGCGGCTATCGACGTCCGCTTTCGTTTCTTCTCGCCCGCTGGCAACACACTGGGTGCGTCCGGGTCTCGCCGCTTGTTCTTGGCCTGCGCCTCTGCCTCCTCGAGCCACGCCTGAAGGATGGGTTTGAGCGCGATCATGTTATTGTGGCTGAGCGTGAGGCTCTCGAAGCGGCAGATAGTGCTTTGAGAGAGGGCGCCGACACCTGGTAGCTTTAAATTCGCAAGAGCTTTGCCGACATCTGCCTGTGTAACGCCCAGTTTTATGCGCCGTTGCTTGAACCTTTCCGCGAAAGCCTCCAGCTCGCGGGGGTCGGTGTCGGTGTCGGGGTGCAGCGCGGCGGCGGGATGCGCGAGGTGCGCGGAAGGCGCGTGCCCGAGCCCGCCCGGGTGGTGGTGGTGGTTCATGACGTGGTTCATGCCGTAGCCGTGCAGCTGGTGATGCGGCGCCGCTTCGCCCATCGGCGCCAGCGTGGTCATGGATGACGACGTAAGCGGGTCCAGCATCTCCAGACCCTCCATCCCGTGGTGGCCCATCTGCGAGAACAAACTCTGTTTGTAGTTTATTTTTATCTTACTGTCAATATCGATGTTGTTAAGAGGATTATTCGGGGTCGGAGATCATTACAATTGTGCGCCGAATTAACTTCTGTATTAATGTTAAATCGCACGTTGAAGAGGGGGTCGGCACAATGGATATGAAACATAAACAATAATCTTTGCAGCGAGCCTGATGGGCAAACACTCGAGTATCGGGGGCCGGCGCTTTATTGGTGAGTGTTCTGCCAATATGCTCGAGCCGCGCGTATTGTTCGCTAAATGAATGTCAGGGTGGAGTGGCGCGAGAACGCATATGCGCGCTCTGCAAATATTTTGACCGTATCCTTCAACGATGTGTCCTTCAAAGACTTACCTTTCGATCATTTATAAAAAAATATTTTGAATGTAGAGCGGATTTACGTTAAGCGAAGACCACGCGAAAATTACAACTTTTGTTCAGAATAATAGTACTTATTTAAGTAAAAGTAAGATTTATTTTAACTCTAATTCAAAGACGTATGTTAGCTTCTAGTACTGCTTGGGAGACGGCGACGGGCTCACCATATGTCACAATGCCACCTTAAGTTTAGCACCGACGAAAAGAGGATGTTTTACCCCTATCCCTATTCCGTCAGTTTATAGTTTACTGCAAGAAACTGCGATGGAAAATGGACGTCATTAAAATATGTAAATACATAGTACTAAATTAAATATTTACAGATCCTACCGTGAAAGTAGATTCCCTTTGAAATGCTGCATTGTATCATTAATACGTTCGAAACGGACCTTCGTTGCATACACGCTAATGATAGCAACTTGGGAAATTGCTGTTAAATACATGTATACATTCGGTGTCTCCATATTTAATTGTAGATGACACTCGATACTGGCTTATGAGTCGCTGTGTCGCTTTCATATGCATTGAATTCATATACATATATCAACTGTGCCCGCGACTTCGTCCGCGTGGAATTTTATCAAAAAACAAATATTGGTCAGTTTCCAACGTAAAGGTAGTCTAAAATATTCCTTTTAACATCAGCTATCTGCCAGTGAAAGTCCCGTTAAAATCGGTCAGGCCGTTTAAGCGATTACCCGGAACAAACAGACAGACAGATAAAATCGTAAAAAAAATATTTTGGTATATGTACCGTGTATACATCCATATGTATTTAGTAAAACGCGTTTTTTTTATATTACAAACAGACACGCCAATTTTATTTATTTGTGTAGATAAGGGAACTCCAATCTAGCGAAGTTTCAAAGAGACAGATGAATGTAGAAGCGAGTTCTGTTAATCTAGGGAGAACTAGCGCTCTACTATGCTTATTGTGAATGTACTGACTGATATACGTATGTATTAGAATAACAATAGGGGTAGACCTAGGCGGACGTTTCTAGACCAAATTAGGGACGTCTTGAAAAAAGGCCAGGTCAAGAGTACCCTAAACCGAAGAGCATGTATGAAGAGAATAATGAAAGTGGACGAAGCGAAAGAAGTATGTAAGGATCGTAGCAAGTGGAAAGAAGTGGTCTCTGCCTACCCCCACGGGAAAGAGGCGTGATTATATGTATGTATGTATGTAGAAAAACAATACAATGTAAATTATTACACTGACAAGCTTGCTCAGCGCATCAGCATTGCCATACAACTTGGCGATGTCGTCAACCTTCTTGGCACGCTTACGTTTGACACGGATTTGAGATGTTATTTTATTTATTCATATACATATAGATTTATATTATAATACAATTTATTATTATTATTTCTTGTATAAGTATGCCCCACATACAATAAAACAGTGTGTTACAATCCGACTCCTATTGCTATTGATCGGCTTATAACTATGTTAGTGATGATCTATAGAGTGTGTGTTGCAGCAGTTGGTAAAGTACAATGTAGTTAGTGTAAGTTTTTATTATAGTGTTGTCATTTCGTTATTTATTGTCCATTGAATAGTAAATAAATAAAAACAACACATTTAGCTGCAGTTTAATTAAATTAAAAGTTGGTCCCTGCGTAAAATAGGTACACTTGTTTCTCGAAAAAATATCCTCTAATTTCTATTATCCTAGCAAATGGCACTAAATCAAGCTGCGACATGATGTATATTTGGAACTATTTTTGTGTTTCGTGACTAATGCGAGCCAAACAATTCCCTACCTTGCACTTTACGTGCTAAGATTACTTTTCGTTTGTCGTCGGTACTTGTCTAGGAGAGTACGTAGCGGCCTCCAGGGAGGAGTATATCACAATTACGAGTGTGGAAGAAAACGCGTGCTGCACGAAATGTACTTACCTATAACCTTGCAGTGTTTTTACCCAAGTGCGGAAAGAAGTGTGCTGTGTTCATGCACGTGTTTTGGCTGTCACTGAAGTGGAATAAAACCTGCATTTACTTGAGTAAACATGAAACGACGCATATATATCCGAGGCGAGTCGAGTCCATCGCCGTTACTCAAGCACGACTGTACATACGCCTTTGAATGGATTCTCAAACGTATGCAGGTTTCCTCTCGATATTTTCCTTCACTGTAAAGCCCGTGGTGTGACTAATCACTGTACTTAAGTTCGGAAAAACTCATTGGTACAGTTGGGATTCGAACTTGCGATCTTTGTGTCGCAGGCTACTACTCGAACTACTCTGCCACCAGGGCTTTTTTTATATATTTCAGAACCCGCAGTTACGTGTTGAATTGAACCAAATGCTTCTAAAAGCTAGTATCATATATTCAAAAATGATTTTACAATAAACTTATTAAATAAAGGAATACATATTTTATGAATCTTGCCTTCCCCTAAAGGGTAGGCAGAGATATGCAGGTATTACCCAGACACCGACCCTGCTGTACCATTACATATTATTGGTAGTATAATAAATCTTTTCTCTCAATGTTTGGTAAGCTGGTAAGAAACTCAGATTAGAGACACTGAGCTGAGTGTCTTACATATACAGTAGGTAAATACTTTATTGGTAATTAAGTAAATCAGAATTATTTCTTTCAAACACACACAGATACAAAATAGCGTTCAATATTAGAACATTCAACAAAATAGCATAATAACCCAGTAATTACCGGTAACTACCGGTAATTCGTATAGGTAACCACAGGACAGGTGTGTAGGACGAGCGGACATTTGTCCGAATATAAGGCGTGGGGTGAATTTGTCACTGTCTAGTAATAAGGGTAACCACCCTTCAGCTTTGACTGGGCTCCAGTGATGAGCTAATGTCGATGAATTCTTTAGAATATTATATATCCTCACGCCATAAGGGTCCCCGAAGGGGTAGGCAGAGGTATATAGTTGTGCTTGAGTATCGGCGATAGACTCGTTCTGTGACGTTGGCGCCTAAAATATATCTCTGGCGGAAAGTGGGCGTTACTACCTGTACACCTCTGCCTACCCCTTCGGGGATTCTTGTGGGAAGGCGTGAGGATATTTGTTGTCATTGTGTTGCAGGCAACTACTCGAACCATTCCGCCTGCATGGCTTTTAGTACGGTGTGTCAATATTAACTATTTAGGTACCGAACAACAAGTTGTGAAGTTTATCGATAGATATCAGTAAACTTTTTATCGATAGTATGAATACATCACTACATGCATACTCTGAGCGATTGCAAGTTCATATAAAATAAATTATATTTATTTTATTGTGATTCGTATCATAAGTTATGATTTGTACAAGTGCTCGAATTTATACGGGTTACAATGACTGGGGCCACAAGAAGAGCGGCTAAGCACAAGATCTCTACATTAATATAATTAGTTAAGTAAACTGCTGTGTATGTCTAAAAAAGAAAACGTTTTTTCTTTTTTAGCCTCACGCCTTTCTCCCCCCGAAGGGGTGTATAGGCAGTACCAACACACCCACTTTACGCCAGAGATATATTTTAGTTTCCAACGTGGCAGATGGCGAGGTTTTTTTAAATTATTTGTTATTATTTATTATTATTTATGTGGTTATTTTTCACGCCTTCTCAAAAGGATGCTCGAAGGGGTAGGCAGAGGTCCAACAACACCCCCTTTTCACTGGAGATATAGTTATTTTACTGGCAGATGGTAGGTCCGTCGCCATTTCTCAAACCCCGCTATTAATACGCATTCGAATTTATTTTTAAACGTACGCATCTTAAAATTCGCAGTTATAATCACAGTACTTAAGTGTATATTGATCACCGGAATTGGAACCCACAAACAAAACTTTGCAGGTTACTTGCTGTACTTTTCTACCACCACGGTAGTGTATGTAGTGCAAAACGACTAGGTTTACCTCGCGTTTTTATACGCGTTAAAATCATAATATATGGATATAACGTTCCTTTGGAATCTCTCTATCTATTGTTGAAAACCGTGTTAAAATCACCTGCGTACTTTAAGCGATATCATTTTATACATACATACATATCATCACGCCGAGCCCCTAACGGGGTAGGCAGAGAGTATAGAGCGCCAGATCTCTCTAGACTTCTTCCTCCTCCTCTACCTCTCCTCTACCTCCTCTACCTCTTTCGCTTCGTCGACATTCATCAGTCTCTTCATACATGTTCATCGGTTTTGAGTACTCTTGACGTTCCTGTCCTTGAGCGTCCGATCGATTTGATCTAGGTAGTTGGAACGTGGTCTTCCTCTGGCTCTTCTTGCACACACTTTTGCTTTGTATGATTTTATTTTGTACGAATGAATAGTAGTCGCTACCACTATGGCCACACACGCCCAACTCTCCCTATGTGACATGTAAATATCATGAGCATGGAGTTCTTGATGGGTCATAAATACCACAAGCGATACCGAGCCGAACTTCAACCGCTATTGCTTACATAACAAAGTTCAATTTCGATTGAGTCGGAAAATGTCAGACTTAATTTTATGAATGCATTACGACTACTGTTTTGATGGGTTTGAATCATCGGCAACGAGTTGCGATTTCTATAGTACACTTGGTTGAATATGGACAAGTGATTCTTTTTTGTATTGTAGTGTGAGTTTTGACTGACTGTTGCTTATTAAAAAAAATTAAGAAGTAGTAGTATTATATATATATATATATATATATTATATATATTTATCCTCACGCCTTCCCACAAGGGTCCCCGAAGGGGTATACATACGCCTTTGAATTGCTTCTCAGATACAATCTCCGCGCAGGTTTCCTCTTGATGTTTTCCTTCACCGTAAAGCTCGTGGTGTGGCTAATCACTGTACTTAAGTTCAGAAAACTCGAACCACTTGGCCACCACGGCGAACATTTTACGTCATTGTAAGTTAAAAGAGAACGCTTTGCTTGCCCCGTACAATGGACAATGTTTTCTACTATATGAGTGAAGAGCTAAATGTGGAAATAAATTGAATACTATGATATAATGAAATGAATAATAATATGAATTGAAATCTAGAGGGACTGGATCTGCAGTCTCGCTGCCACCTTCATGGAATCTAGACATAATTAATAAAGTTAATGTTTTATGAACGAATTCGCAAGGACCACGTTATTCGTATTGTGCTATACTTCATTACTAATGTTATAATAATAGTTGATAATATATAATAATATCTAGTTTCTTCACTGTCGAATTGGGTGTATCTGTAATGGCAGTGTATAGTGTTATAATAAATAATTAAACGTAGCTCTCTATATAAGTAAACCTGTTAAAGCAGGTTACATAAAATAATGCAGGTAATAAATTATTCGTTACAATTTTTTTAGATTTCACCTTTTATTTTTCTTTATTTACAATAATAACAATTAACAATATTTACAAAGAACAGTTGAAACTAACTACTTTACAGATAAAATATTGGTCCCAAATCGGTATCCCGAGGCAACGTGCCAAGAAGACTAGCAGCATTGCCACGCTGGATAGCAAATCTTATTTATATTTGATGCCTAGTAAGCGCCTCGGCGTGATGATATGTATGTAATATGTATAAGTGAAAATATCATACCTATTTACCGTAACACAAGCATTGCTTAATTTGGGACTATTTGTGTGTAGTTCTCGAAGGTATTTATTTACATCCTAAATTCATTTATTGTATTTGGTAACTTTAGTTTTTATTAAATATGTGACGTTCAATAAGTGTTCCCTGTGTCCCTTACGTTGAATAAAATATTTTGATTTAGATTTAGATTTTGTACACTGTACAATAATTATAATAAAACTGTAAGCACAGTGTAGTTACAAATACTCTGTGCATAAATAATGTATATCGTTTGCGCTTGCAAATAAATAAGGTTGTATTTTGCATATCAACTATTATAGATGTATCTAGTAAATGAACGTTCTTATTGCAAGGATGTAAGGTCGAAAGCGTTTGCGCACGCGCGGATCTAGCTTTGAGTTAAATTTACATATATCTATATACACCGTAGATGATATAAAACCGTACAAAGCGATTGGTCAGGCCAACCACACTTTAGATTCTTCATGATCTTTTTCTTAATCTTTTCAAAGCTATATGGTATTCGTAATTTAAGCATCATTTCAGTAAAGCTTGAGATCGATATGTCAAAAGTTCCACGAAACAAGATTTTTATAATATACTAGCTGTTCCCTGCCACGCTTCGCTGTGGATATGTGACTAATGCAAAAAATAGATAAAAACAATCCCTGATGCGGATTATATATCATGCTAAAATTTCAGCTTGATCGGTGCAGAACTTTTTGAGTTTTTGAAGCGTACACAAACCAACATAATTTTTTTATATATATAGATAGACTAATAATAATATATCCTCACGCCTTCCCACAAGGGTCCCCGAAGGTGTAGGCAGAGGTGTATAGGTAGTACCCACAAACCTACTTTCCGCAAGAGATATATTTTGGGGCCTAATACAGTTAATACGTTAATTAATACATATAAGATTTGTATAATTTTAATTGCTAGATTTACAAGTAAAAAGATGAACGTTTTTGTCAAATATTTATACATCTATCATCGCGCCCTTTTCGTGTGCATGTAAGTCCACTATCTCACGATTCAGACAATTAGCTTTTTATTTCTCTACTAGCTGTGCCCGCGACTTCGTCCGCGCGGAAAAGTGATATTAAGCAGCATTTTTTTTACCCCCATAAGGGTAACGTTTTTACAAACTTTGAATGTAATATTAATTTATAGTACCTGGATGACCGAGCTCAGCTCGGTAAATAAAATAGGTATAAAATATTATTGCGTACGAATTACATACTTATGAAATATATCTTATCTTACCAACATACCTAATAATGAAAAAATATGAACTTGTTGTTTAAATAAAAAATCACGAGTTTAATATTTTATTGAAATAGGTAGGTACTTACTTTTTACAGTTGTAGTTTGGTTCACTTATGTATCATGGTATACTTCATTTAACATGTAGTGTTTATTTCATGTCAATCGGTTAAGAAATGAAAAAGATGCCAATTTAAAGAATCATCACATATAATAAAAGTGTAACGGATCGCTGTCTGTACATGGAAGATGTATGAGAAAATCAACGCACGTTGTGCCATACGCCACAAATCTTGTAGACGTCGCTTCCGTTGTTCGTAATGTTCAGTAGCTATACGTTGTGCTGCTCGCTGCTGCAAATCTTGTAGACATCGCTCCCGTTGTTCGTAATGTTCAGTAGCTATACGTTGTGCTGCTCGCTGCTGCAAATCTTGTAGACATCGCTCCCGTTGTTCGTCATTTTCAGTAGCTACACGTTGTGCTGCTCGCTGCCGCAAATCTTGTAGACGTCGTTCCTGTTTTTCGTAATATTCAGTAGCTACACGTAGTGCTGCTCGCTGCCGCAAATCTTGTAGACGTCGTTCCTGTTGTTCGTAATGTTCAGTAGCTATACGTTGTGCTGCTCGCTGCTGCAAATCTTGTAGACATCGCTCCCGTTGTTCGTCATTTTCAGTAGCTACACGTTGTGCTGCTCGCTGCCGGAAATCTTGTAGACATCGCTCCCATTGTTCGTAATATTCAGTAGCTACACGTTGTGCTGCTCGCTGCCGCAAATCTTGTAGACATCGTTCCCGTTGTTCGTAATGTTCAGTACCTACACGTTATGCTGCTCGCTGCCGGAAATCTTGTAGACATCGCTCCCGTTGTTCGTAATATTCAGTAGCTACACGTAGTGCTGCTCGCTGCTGCAAATCTTGTAGACGTCGTTCCTGTTGTTCGTAATATTCAGTAGCTACACGTAGTGCTGCTCGCTGCCGCAAATCTTGTAGTCGTCGTTCCTGTTGTTCGTAATGTTCAGTAGCTATACGTTGTGCTGCTCGCTGCTGCAAATCTTGTAGACATCGCTCCCGTTGTTCGTCATTTTCAGTAGCTACACGTTGTGCTGCTCGCTGCCGCAAATCTTGTAGACGTCGTTGCCGTTGTTCGTAATGTTCAGTACCTACACGTTATGCTGCTCGCTGCCGGAAATCTTGTAGACATCGCTCCCGTTGTTCGTAATATTCAGTAGCTACACGTAGTGCTGCTCGCTGCTGCAAATCATGTAGACGTCGTTCCTGTTGTTCGTAATATTCAGTAGCTACACGTAGTGCTGCTCGCTGCCGCAAATCATGTAGACGTCGTTCCTGTTGTTCGTAATATTCAGTAGCTACACGTAGTGCTGCTCGCTGCCGCAAATCTTGTAGACGTCGTTCCTGTTGTTCGTAATGTTCAGTAGCTATAAGTTGGGCTGCTCGCTGCCGCAAATCTAGTAGATGTCGTTCCCGTTGTTCGTAATGTTCAGTAGCTATACGTTGTGCTGCTCGCTGCTGCAAATCTTGTAGACGTAGTTCCCGTTGTTCGTAATGTTCAGTAGCTACACGTTGTGCTGCTCGCTACCGCAAATCTTGCAGACATCACTCCCGTTGTTCGTAATGTTGAGTATCTACAAGTTGTGCTGCTCGCTGCTGCAAATCTTGTAGACATCGCTCCCGTTGTTCGGCAATTTTCAGTAGCTACACGTTGTGCTGCTCGCTGCCGCAAATCTTGTAGACGTCGTTCCCGTTGTTCGTAATGTTCAGTACCTACACGTTATGCTGCTCGCTGCCGGAAATCTTGTAGACGTCGTTCCCGTTGTTCGTTATTTTCAGTAGCTACACGTTGTGCTGCTCGCTGCCGCAAATCTTGTAGACGTCGTTCCCGTTGTTCGTAATGTTCAGTACCTACACGTTATGCTGCTCGCTGCCGGAAATCTTATAGACGTCGTTCCCGTTCTTCGTTATGTTCAGTAGCTACATGATGTGCTGCTCGCTGCCGCAAATCTTGTAGACGTCGTTCCCGTTGTTCGTAATGTTCAGTAGCTACACGTTGTGCTGCTCGCTGCCGCAAATCTTGTAGACGTCGTTCCCGTTGTTCGTAATGTTCAGTACCTACACGTTATGCTGCTCGCTGCCGGAAATCTTGTAGACGTCTTTCCCGTTGTTCGTTATGTTCAGTAGCTACATGATGTGCTGCTCGCTGCCGGAAATCTTGTAGACGTCGTTCCCGTTGTTCGTTATGTTCAGTAGCTACATGATGTGCTGCTCGCTGCCGCAAATCTTGTAGACGTCGTTCCCGTTGTTCGTTATGTTCAGTAGCTATACGTTGTGCTGCTCGCTGCTGCAAATCTAGTAGATGTCGTTCCCGTTGTTCGTAATGTTCAGCGGCCACAAAGAAGCCCTCGTGAAACATCTAAATCATAAGACCTTTCTGTTCGTATAATGATAGTCAAGTTTTGCAAGACTTTAGCACTACGTGTGGGACGAGCGGAAAGCTGATTATTTTCATGGTTTTGTTGAAATGAGTTGCTTATCGATCACTATTTTCTTGAAGGTGTTCTTGAGATCGTCGCGGCTGCGTGGATTTAGATTGTGTATAAGCGATTTTTTTTCTTCTCCTTTTAGGCATTTTGTCATGTAAGTAAATAATTGATTTTATATATAATACGTCTACGATAACGTCAAACCAAAAATTCATTGGCTTAAAGTTTGTTGCTTAGCAACGCTTTATTGTTGCTGTATCGGTAAAGCAGTGGCGAAATTCATATTCCAATGAAATTGTAGGAGATTTTCATTGCCTAAAAACACGCATAACACGACTTTTTTTTAAATTAAACCTAGCTAGATCGATTTATCGCCCCCGAAATCCCCCCACTACCAAATTTCATGAAAATCGTTGGAGCCGTTTCCGAGATTCAAATTATATATATACAAGAATTGCTCGTTTAAAGGTATAGGGATGTAATCAAGAGCCTAAAAAATAAGTTTCAAGCTTCTAGCTTCAACAATGACGAAACTTCCATACAAACTTTAATCCCCTATTTCAACCCCTTACAACCCTTTTTCGCATTAAAAGTAATAAAAAGTAATAAAAATAAAAAGTAGCCTATGTCCTTTCCCAAGCTCTAGGCTATACCTGTACCAAATTTCATTTAAATCGGTTCCGTAGTTTAGGCGTGAAAAGGTAACAGACAGACAGACAGAGTTACTTTCGCATTTATAATATTAGTAGGGATGCTCTTGGCATGGAAAAAACTCAGTTGAAAAATAATATATCAGAAGAAAATTTACAGTTAGTCTTAGCGTTATTATTAAAGTCGAAATGTAAGAAGCGGATTACCTAAGTAAGCAGCCAAAGGAACAAAATAAAATGTTGCCTGAGCAAATACATTTTGCCATGATATCAAATAATAAGGTAATGTCACGTGACTACTTTATTTTAATTCTTATTTTGAGTCCACTCTTTAATACCATAAAGAGACTGATGAATGTGACGAATAAGACTGGTGCTGTAATCTCTGCATACCCTACATAATCGGCGTTATTATATACATGGATACGTATATATATAGCATGTTGTAAACGGTTTTATTTAATGTTTAATATATGACTTTCAATATATATTCCTGTGTAGGTATATTTCGTTGGAATAAAAGATTTAGAAATGTTGAATGAAGATAAATGTAGACGTAACGCAATGTAAGCCTAGAGAGATCTAGCGTTGTCTCTGCCTACCCGTGAGGGATTCGGAGTAACGACATGTATGTATGAAATTATAATTTTGGATAATTCAATAAAGAGTCTTTAACACTAGAGAGAACTGGCGCTCTCTGTCTTCCTATCCCGTGAGGAACTGTACTGTTCTATGATTACAAAAATGGTTAACAATTTCCAATCTCTATCGTACGTAATAAAATTTATAAAGACAGATGTTACTGAACGAATTTGGGCATATATTGGTATAGTTTTTTCAGGGTTCCCTATCGCCCAATATGTGTATTTTTTTATCAAGAAAATAAAACATGTTAATAGGTTCAATATAACCGGTTAATGCAACGTTCCACGGCTATCCCCAAAGGGCTGCAGTGACAATCGCCAGCCCTGTTCACATGCCCCCGCCCTGGGGACCGTCCCCTACCTAGTTTACTGTTCGTGTGTATATTGAAGTGTTTGCTTTTTTTAAAGAAACCGTTTGATATTACATGCGTGGTGGGTAGCTATAAAAGTGAGAAGTAAACGGGGTGGTTTGGTCTACAGTTTTAACTGCAATACTAGTGTGCCTATCTCGAAGTGGTTATTATTATTATCATTATTAGTCCCCCACGGGACAGGCACTGCCTAGTGTGGGGGTAGCCCTTCGGGGACCCTTACAGGAAGGCGTGAGGATATATTATTATTATTTATTATAAAATACATCTTTAAATACGTCCCACTGCTTGCTAAAGGATGTTTGTTGCTCTTGCACGGCAAAACGGCTGAGCCGATTGACTGACCATATATCTATCTAGCGGATTTCCGGCGTGCGCTACTTACTACCTACGCTAAAAAGGAAATACTATTTATCTGTTTTTTAGTGACCAAAACCATCTTTGCTATATTGCCTTTCAAATTAAACCAATTTGGACATGGCGTGTAGAGTTTCAAAGTCTAGAGAGGATTTAGGTCGAATCAGATTTTTATATTTAAAAGGTGAAAAATGGGTGTATGGGTAAGGTAGAAGGCGGTAGGAAACAGACCTTCAGGAACCCTTGCCGGATGGTGTGGAGACGACATATAAAAGAAGCAAAGGAAGAATACATCGCCAGGACCGTCAAGAGTACTCAAAACCTAGAAGTATGTATAACGGACTAATGAATGAGGATAAATTGAAAGACGTCTGAATGTCTAGAAAGAACTGGCGCTCTACTCAATCTGCCTACACTGAAAAAGAAGCTTGACTAATATCCCTCTATTATATATTATGCTTTAAAACATTAACTTTTAATTCCATACAATGCAAGCAATAACATTTCAAAAGCAATCCGACGCTCAATTCCAAGACCATAAAAGTAAAAAGGCGCGCTTCGTCCCAAAATGTACAGTTACGTAAAAAAGCGATGTAACCAAAGGTTTCCCTCAAGGTACTTTCGAACAAGCTTGTACAACTGTGTTTACAGATTACTCCGAGCCCCAAACTACAGCTTTTGGGTTCCGTGGGCTATAAACCACGCATTACGCGGTACGGGACCCTCGGAGGGGAAGCAACAGAATTAAAAAGATATTTTCCTTGAGTTGGGTTGTACTTGGTTATTTTTCTTTTTTTTTCTGTTTATAAACTGTAAGGTGTTTGAACATACTAAATACTTATTGTATGTTGGCCAATATGTATGTATTTGCTTTTTATCAATTACGTAAATATGTTTGTTAGTCCATTCAAGTTCCATGGCAGGAGTACATATAACGGAAATGTACGACGTTCACTTCTTGTAAATGGCAGGTGCTTTATAACTGCCAAAAGGGAACACTGAATCTCTCACTTTAATTTGCAAACAAAAATAAACCTACGTAAAGAGCCTGAAGGAAAGCCAGGCGAATGGGGAACGATCCACTCCCTTCCTACAGTAACATTCAAAAATATACCCAAACAATACATTACGTGCTATAGTGCATAATATGAGCTCATTTTTATAGCGTAACGTACATATTTCTAACACATAACATTTGGGGCACTCCCCAAGGAACCGACCCTTTGTAGGTACAGTTGTATCGAAATGCATTTCGTTCTTATTATTTATGCCGTATTTGGCTCGCTTTACGATCATACCTTACTCTCAAGGATATGAAATTCGATTTAAATCATCGGTGAGGATTTTTCTTTTGACTGTACGGCTCTGTGAATGATCAGATTTTTGAGTTATGTGCTCGATATTACTGTTTACTTGTTTTTTTTATTCTACTAATATTTTAGATGTGGGCGTTAGTTACACAATGAAATGCTGGATGAAATTTGGTATAGAGATAGGTTATAAGCTGGAGTTATACATAGGTATAACTCTAGTTCTCCCTAGACTTACATACTTGAAGTGAAGAAAGATTGACGAAACAGATGTACAAAGCAAAAGTGTGTGCAAGAAGAGGCAGAGGAAGACTTCTAACTACCTGGATCAAATCGATCGGACGCTCAAGGACGGGAACGTCAAGAATACTCGAAACCGACGAGCATATATGAAGAGACTGATGAATGTGGACGAAGCGAAAGAGGTAAGTATGTATATATATAAGAATCAAATCTACCTGATGCGGCCTGGCGTTGTGAGGTGGAGGGCCCCCGACCCCGTGATGGTAGACCATGTCGTGCTTGAGCTGAGGGAGCGGCGGCCCCGCCTGCGGACCTGACTGGTGTTTACTGATGTCCACCGCCGCGAGTGCCTCAGCGCGGCTCAGGAGGCCATCGTTCAAGCCACCAAACAGATCTCCCTGTTAAAAAAATATATTATTTGGATTCATTTTCGTGACGTCTATCGTTCTGCAATTGGTACCTACCTATCATATATATCTATATTTTTTTAATATATATTTTTATTGCAATCTGTCATGTGGGACATTCGGCAATATTTTTGTAAATTTAATGACAGTGCAAAATACTTGCCCAGTGACAAGCCCTTATAAATCTTTAAATTAGAGTCTAGTGTAGTATATAGTAGACCTATCAACTTAACCAGTTTTTTTTTCTGTAAACAAACTGTATCTAAGTGCAACAGTTATTTCTGTTAATAATATAATCAGAGCCCTGTCCAATAGTAGGACTATTGGACAATATATAGATGGTTGAGTTAAAAAACTAATTAGATCAGACTATCGGGGTTCGAACCTGGTGTCTTTACTTTGCAAGTCACTTACCTAGCCACTCGGCTTTCACGGCTTTTCCGCTATAACACCTACATCCTACTAATATTATAAATGTGAACGATTGTTTCTCATTCACGCAAAAACTACTGAACTGAATGGAATGATGTTTAGCACAGAGATAGATTTATTGGTTAAAAAATATTTAATTTAATTTGGTCGAGTAAAGTTTTATACATATCTTACCAGACATGGCGTTGTATAGTTATTCATTTAGGGTGTTGTTTTTAATACTGTTAATAAATCTACTAATAATATCAAGTTTTAGGCAGGTAAAACAGCAGGGCAAAGCTAGCATAAAATTGATAATATTCATGAAACTCTACTGAAATATAGACCTATAGAGGAAATAATTGGTACTGCAACACACTTGCAGGTTTTTGATCAGAGTTATAAATACAATATTTAACCGATTTAAATAATAGTGTTAATAGTTGTCCAAAATATAACTTTAAAATCAAATTATACGCAGATGAAGACAGCTATAATACATATATATGAGAATGTTTAAAATGAGAAGGCTAAAAATATCGTCATGAAATTTAGTAGGCTTTCTTTTATACTAAAAAATATATTGAAAGAATAAAAATGGAGGTTGAAGGCTGTATTCATAATTCTTCAGAGCTGAAAATTCTTATTCAGGCTTTTAGCAAGAAACACGTGTTTCCACTTCATTGTAAAATCAACCAATATTGCGTTTTTAAGCAGTTGAAGTCGCGGATAGAAATTAGGAACTTTATAAACAAGTTTATCATTCTTTTAACTCGGACGCTGCGGAAGGCTTTTGGGGTCATAATTACCACGCGGCGCATAGCGGGCGAAAAATGTATTATGGTCGGCAACACTAATTCGGAAGACGTACAAGCCGCATCAAATAGTAATGCAGTCTCAGCCAAAGGCTGCGGACAGCGGAGTTTTTTCCTGGATTACTTTAAATTATTTATGAGTGACTCTGCCACCGAGCGTACGCACCTTGAGTCGCCCCGATAGATGGTGGGGCTGCGTCCTGACTTCTAAATAGATACTTTTATAGTGCCCGGGACCACTTTAAAGTGATAGTATCTCCTTTCGATTTGCCGGTGGTGCACGCGTGTTAACGGCCACACGTGTGGTGCCCCCGGCAGGTGATTCGGTTGGCGTTCCAATTTTATTTAAATTTCAAATTGTTTTTTTTTTTTAAGAAGGAAAATTCTGTTAATTCAACTTTCAAAGAGATGTAAATGCATTTGATCTTTCTTTTATTCTTCAACAAAAAACAAATTTTATTTAAACGAAAGAATATCTCTAGATACGCAAAAATTACCTAAACAGAAAGCAAAACTAATAAAAACCGAGCATAGAGTGAGTTGTATAAAAATTCAAATACGTATGTAAAGTCGAGCTTGAGAAACGGCGATGGACTCGCAATCTGTCACGTTGGCACCTAAAATATATCTCCACCAAAAAGTGGGTGTACTACACACCTCTGCCTACCTACCTGCCGGGGACCCTTGTGGGACGGCGTGAACATATTACGTGTATATGCTTGAAAAACGGTGATGAGCACCTAAATATATCTTTGGCAAAAACAGGGTGCTTTACACCTCTGCCTACTCCTTGTGAGGCACGTAAAGATAAATAAAAAAACTATACGTAACTATTTTCTGGATTTATATTAAGTTCCAGATATCCATTCCCTATCAGGACTTGAAATAAAATGCGCTAAGTGTAAATTATCGTTAATTGAAATCCCTAACAAAAAACGTTTGCCACTTGAGCGTGTGAAAGCGAACTTTGTCGGTAGCCCCCATCACTATATTAGCATCCCGTCACAGACCAGCGCCTCGCTGTAATTGATGTGCAAGTGAGCACGCCGAATATGCTTTAATCTGGCGATGTTAATATTTATATGCGACTAGCGGCCCGTCCCGGCTTCGCACGGCAGGACATAAGATAAAAAAAGGAAATATAACCTATGTCACTCAAGGTGAATGTAGCTTTCTAATGGTGAAAGAATTTTTGACATCGGCACAGTAGTTTTTGACTTTACTTATTACAAACATACACACACACAAAAATACTAATAATTCCTCGTTATAATATTAGTATAGATTTGATGGGCACGCATTTAGATTTACTATGTTACGAATGTACATAAAATTAAAAAATATATATATAGCTTATGTCACTCAAGGTGAAATGTAATAATAATAATAATAATAATATATCCTCACGCCTTCCCACAAGGGTCATCTAAAGGGTAGGCAGAGGTGTGTAGGTGTGTAGTACCCACACACCCACTTTCCACCAGAGATATGTTTAGGTGCTAACGTGTCAGCGAGTCCGTCGCCGTTACTCAAGCACGACTATACACACGCCTTTGAATTTCTTCTCAGCGTATGCAGGTTTCCTCTAGATGTATTCCTTCACCGTTAAGCTTGTGGTGTGACTAATCACTGTACTTAAACTCAGAAAAACTCATTGGTACAATCGGGATTCGAACTTGCAATCTTTGTGTTACTTGAACCACTCGGCCACCGCGGCTCCACAAAAAGTAACTAAGCGGAAATTAAACAACCCCCGCCTTAATACAAGTGTATCAAAATTAGTTACACAATGAAACAAGAGACATCAGTCACTTTTCTATTATGTGCATAGTTAGGGTCGCATCGGAGGGCCGGCGCTCAGCATCGTAATTCAATTTTTGGGCCTCCGCCCTACAAATTGTGATAACAATTGTAACGCAAACTGTTCGATGATTTGCGAGTTGATGTTCGAAGTGATATTGTATTAACGAGGAGATCTGTATTTGAATAGCGACTCGGATTATGGAATTGGCTGACAGTTAGATTTGGATTACACGTAATTTTACTGACAGATGATGTCGATTTGACATGTTTTGACAGGAGCTGTCAAATAATGAATGCAAAGAAGGGACAGTTATTTTTTCTTTTAACTTGTTAAGTAACACGTTTTCAAAATCGTTATTTAGCTAAATAAATCAAATAATTGTCTTTGCTGGCTAAAAGGGGACCTAATATTGGAAAAACTGGTATTTGATTCGTTGTTTCTTCTTCTTATATATGATCTAAATATCTTTTAAATATTGCAACAAATGTAAATGGCCAGTACGCTGCAATGTTAGTAGCGATTCCATTTTATAAAAAATCGTGAAAATTATTATTTTTAAGGTTCCTGACTACGGTGTGCTCGTATGGTTTAAAATTGTCACCAGAAAAGGTAAAATAGTCACGACTACTTTAATTAATTTTACTTTTCTTTAACTTGAAAAAATCATGTGTATACGATCAGAATTCTAGACAGTACAGTGGTTGAGAAACGCCAGCTGTCACCTTGGCACCTGGAAATAGAGGTACCCTTGTGGAAAGTTAAGCAGAGTAATTTATACCACTCATTATATCTATACTAATATTATAAAGAGGAAAGATTTGTTTGTTTGTTTGTTTGTTTGTTTGTAATGAATAGGCTCCGAAACTACTGGACCGATTTCAAAAATTCTTTCACCTTTGGAAAGCTACATTATCCCCGAGTAACATAGGCTATATTAAATTGGACCCGATAGGTGGCGCTGCGATCGAGTTTTAGGAATTTTAACTTTTTCACCCGTGCGAAGCTATCCCTTTCTGTGTGTCTTAAGGTGGATTCGAGAATGGTTTAGATTTACAATTGGACCCGATAGGTGGCGCCGCGATCGTGTTAAGGGCAATTTAACTTTTTCACCCGAGCAAAGCTGGGCGGGACAGCTAGTATATAATAAAGCGTGTCAAATCCAATTGAAAACTCAATCACTAACCAACTCTGTTGCAGAGCTTGTCATCGCCAAACAAAGATAGTTCTAAATCCCTACAGCACTGCATTAATCCATTACTATTATTACTCATTAACGTTCGCATTTTAGGGTTAACTGACGACATCTTCTGATCCCCGGGCACATCTATCCCGTACCGTAATGTCAGTATCAAATGTCAGAGAGATCTAAAAGCCGGGGGTGAGTGGGACCGTACGCCCGATTAGTTGGTTAGTACCGTACAGTGAGAGTGTTAATTTCGTTTGAATTTATTCATGAGTTGAATAATTTTTGAGTGAAATAATACGTTAATTTTGCAAATGGAGGATATCTGCAAATGTTTTGGGCTAATAATTTGCTTACTGAAAATGTGTGGGTTCTGGTTTTAAACTAAGCCATGACAATCAGAAGAAGAAAGGGTAAGCAGAGGTGTGTAGTACGCATACACCCACTTTTCGCCACAATTATATTATAAGTTCGAACGTGATAGAAAGTCTAACTTAATTTGTGATCTTTCAATAACGACATACAATTATTTTCTTTTAATCGTCAAATACAACAATTAACAATATTTAGAAATAACCGTTGAAACTAACTACTTACAGATTAAAATATTTGTCCCAAATCGGTATCCCGAGGCAAAGGAATTAAAATATCCAATAAAAAAATATTGACTCATTCTTCAACTGTTTTCATTAAAATTGACACCGTTAGGATTTCTTTTTCTACTACTTTCTAGTATTACTATCAGAATATAGAAGATTTGGTTTTATAACTAGAAATTATTACGTATATAAAAATATGAGTAAATATGAATAATAAAGATAATATTCATATTGGCTAACGTACGGATAAAGGTTCACCCAAAAATACCGTATGCTAGTGTAGCATCATGATTTAAGTGAATATAAATTTAAAAAATGAAAAAAAAACATTATGTCAAAAAATACTACTCAATTAAGATAATTTTAAGAACCTACGCGCTCGACTGTACCCAGCTCGCTGCGACACGGGATTATGCGTTGCGCACTTAGCCGTTACGATTATGTAGGGGTTCTACTGAGGGGGATTATAATTCACCTATGTTGATGGACATATTTTCAGCATGTTTAGGATCGAGGCTTCGTATCTTTTTTTCTTTCAACGAAGGTTATATTACCTTTCACAAATAGATAATAATAAATAATTATATATCCTCAAGCCTTCTCATAAGTGTCCACACACAACCATTTTCCGCCAGAGATATATTTTAGGGGCCATAGTGACAGATGGCGAGTCGATCGCCGAATGTCAAACCTATACATGCGTCTTTGAATTTCATTCAAAGCGTATGCAGGTATCTTCACGGTGTTTTCCTTCAATGTATAATTGTGTAAATAATTACTCTACAATCTTTGGGTATAGATAGTGCTGTCCACGAGGACGCGCTACGCTATACTTACCTATAAGCGTAAGTGTGCAACCTTCCACGAATGTTTGAGTACTATCACACACTGATAACCTATGATTGCACACGCACACTACAGTAAATGGACTCGGGTCATACTCCCCGCATCCTGCGACTCCCTCGACTAGCTTTAGGTGGGGCGCATCTTCGTGGTTGGCACTATCTGTAGCAGACGACTAACTCAGCAACCAGAGCTCATTACTTGCGAGAGAGAACTAGTTTATCATACCTATTGTATAAATTAAGTATTGACGGCTTCTGGTCTAGTGGTTACAGCTCCTGACTGCGAAACTTGAGGTCGCGGGTTCAAATCCCGCTGAGGGCAGATATTTGTGTGATGAACACGAGAATTTGTACCTTATTCTTGGATGTCCTATCTATCTATCTATCTATATAGGTAAATATATCGTTGTCTTGTTACCATAGCACAAGCTTTGCTTAATTTGGGACTAGGTCAATTTTTGTGGAAGTGTCCTAAGATATTTTGTCACAGCCATCAAATCAACTTACTAACAATCGTAATAACGGTGTATTCAATTCCAACTCCTACAGGAACTAATAAAAACTGTGCAACGTAATATATAATTCAAATGCTACCCTCTCATGGCTCGTACCTGACATATCACGAACCCAAGGGAGCAACGGTTTGATGACCAGCGTTGCCACAAAGAGATATTATCGAATGCCACCTGATTGTCTATCGTAGTTATGGTAACATTTGCTTTTTTTACCGAGACTAGAGCCTTTCTATTGGTGTTATGCTCCGTATAAGGCTTCGGTTTCAGCTAGGGACTTGGACCGGACTAGATTCGTTACGGGTTTTATAAGATAGGTCTTTATCCTCACGAGGACCGGCACATTGTATAAAATTTTAACTTTTATTTATGCAGTTGAGATGCGATCTCTTCGAAAAATGTGCGATATTAAATCGAATCCGCAATGAAGAGATTCGCAAATCAACTGGCGTGAACGAGGGTGTGATTGTAAAGATGAAGAAAGGCATGTTACGTTGGTTTGGACACAGAAAGGATGAGTGAAGAAAGATTGACGAAACAGATATACAAAGCAAAAGTGTGTGCAAGAAGAGGCAGATGAAGGCCACGTTCCAACTACCTGGATCAAATCGATCGGACGCTCAAGGATGGGAACGTTAAGAGTACTTGAAACCGACGAGCATGTATGAAGAGACTGATGAATGTGGACGAAGCGTAAGAGGTATGTAAGTCTAGATAGAACTGGCGCTCTATACTCTCTGCCTACCCAGTTAGGGACTTGGCGTGATGATATGTATGTATTTATGACAATTCGGTTAAACATTTTATTAAGCGAATGTAATCGGATGAATAATGCAGAACGACGGGCGACGGAGCAACTGACATAATATCGCGACAATTACTTGTAACTTTTTTATTATTTAGAGGTAAATACTCATTTATTCAATCATTATCTTTCGGTTTTTTTATGTATCAACTGATTGGTCTAAATTCTCAACATAAGGAATTTTATTAGAGTGAGTAAAATAGTTTTTTTCTATGAATCTAATCTGTATTCATTATAACCGGTTTTATGAAGTTTATCAACGAGATAGCTTGAACAAAATGTTATCCTTCGTTTGTTTTCCTTCATTTAACGTTGCTTAATACACTACACTTTTATTAATTAAATTACATTAGAGCCAATAAATAAGTAAGAAAAAACCTATATTATTTTCAGAGAGCCTTATAGTGCGACTAGTAAAAGTTTTGATTAAGATTACTTAAATATAGATACATTATTGACAACTTCATTTGTAATTTTGAACGTTTAGAAAAGGAGTGAATTTGAAACCTGTAATTTTTCATGTTTTAATAAAACACAAAGTACTCGACTTACCAGAGTACCAGATTACATTCTAGGTTTTCGCCTTTATTGCGAACAAGTACAATTAAGACGAAAAACTAGAAATTAAAACTTACCAAACTCAATGAATTTTGCGGCCGCGATCAAGTCACCAAAACCTAAGAGCGAATGAGCCGTAAAAAAGCATCTATTATCTCTACAAAACAAGTTCCGTTCGTTTAAATAAACAAATCAAGCGGTATTAATAGCAGCCACCTGATCCACTAAAACGATAATCTTTCACAATAACCTGAAAAAGTCGCTCAGCTTATCTTTGGCCAAAGATCGCAAGCAAATCGCAACGCTTGACATAGAAAATGACTTAAAATTTAACGGGATATTACAAAATAAACGAAATAAATATGAACTTACATTGTGCCTGGGCGACCAAGAGTTGCACATCAGTGACGCGTCCTCCAAAATGCGACTCTGTAACGAGAAATATAATATTGTTCATTGCAATATACATTTATAAATAAAAACTACATTGATTAAAATTAATCTAGACGAAGTGAAAGAGGTATGCAAGTCGAGAGAGAACTGGCGCTCTAAACTCTCTGCCTACTCGTTAGGCACTCGGCGTGTTGATATGATGATGATGAACTACACTAAAAATATTCAAGAAACAGGCTAAGTTATAATCAATTATATTTCAATTTACCTAGATCAAATCTATGGGACACTCAAGGACGGAAACGCCAAGAGTACTCGAAACCGGCGAGCATGTATGAAGAGACTGACGAATGTGGACAAAGCGAAAGAGGTGTGTAAATCTAGAACTGGCACTCTATATTATCTGCCTACCCCGTTAGGGACTCGGCGTGATGATATGTATGACTCTTTAATCGAAGCGGATGGTCGTTTAGCCATCCGCTTAAGATTCCTTGTCGCATCGCGGAATCGTGTTTTTTTGTTTCGATATTAACCAAAGAGTTTTCAGCGCTTTCGTTGACTTACAGAAGGCATTGATAGAGTCGTACATAAGGGGTTCTGTGACGTTTTGCCTTGACAAGGAGTAAACAGTTCTCTACTGCATGCTATGGAGTCAGTATACAATATGTATATGACAGTGATAGCAGGGCAAACGTTAAGGTCGATGGCTAAATGTCACCCATGATACAGTAGCCCTCTCTCTGCCTACCTCTTGAGAGGCTAGGCGTTTTAAATAAATAACATGAATATTGTAAATAAGTCAGCTTGAAACTTGTACTTTCAAGTTTTTTTTTTCTATTTATTAAAGGAGTTTTGTCGCACAGCGACTATGTCACTCCGTGAGGACACCTGGATATAAAAGTACTTAAATCTACGCTTATATACTTTCAATCAATATTTTATATTATCAGAACTAGGGTTCGCCAGGATACTGTTACACAGACCCACATCCTGACTACATCCAAACATAGTTCTTCTTCTCTGTTCGACATCTTTGTTCTGGTCACATTCCATCAGGATGTGATATAAATCGTCACAGACGTTACAAGTATTGCAATTGGGAGAGGGAACCTTTTTCATCAAAAAAGCGAAAAAAAAAGTCGAACCAATGAAACATACCACTATTAATGTAATGCAACGGATAACTGAAACATTGTAATTATAAAATACTTGTAACAGAAAAACAAGAATCGACGTCAAAAAAAATTAAACAAAAGTAAAATATATATAGTAAAAAGTCAATTTAAAACAACAATTCCTCAGTGGGTACACAGAGTGAAGAACACATCAGTAACCTAATTCCTTATTTAAACTTAACATTACCAGGCCACGTTAACGTTTTCTCGACAACGGTTCCATTAACAACGTGTAATTCAATTAACAATTTTATTGTGGCACCGCGGCTACGGCTGAACGTGCCTGTAATGTACCTCTATGAAAATTTAAAAAGATCACTGTTACACTTAGTAGGGTATCGATCTAATTCTTAAGTTTGGTGTCATTTGTTCTTCGAGGGTACATGAACCGATTGTATATATAATTATATAATACACTGTTTATTTATAAAGCCGTGGTGACCGAGTGGTTCGAGTACTTGCCTGCGACACCAAGATCGCAAGTTCGAATCCCGACTGTACCAATGAGTTTTTCTGAACTTAAGTACAGTTATTAGTTACCATGGTGTAACTTAGTTACACCACGGTTACGGGAAAGGAAAACTTCGAGTGGAAACCTGCATACGTCTGAAAAGTTATTCAATGGCGTATGTATAGTCGGGCTTGAGTAACGGCGATGGACTCGCCATCTATCACGTTGGCACCCAAACTATATCTCTGGCGGAAAGTGGGTGTGTGGGTACTACCTATACACCTCTGCCTACCACTTCGGGGACCCTTGTGGGAAGGCGTGTGGATTTTATAAAATCTGCCATACGAAACTTTGTCTATGTATGTGATAGATTTGATTTATTTAATTTATAAAACGATGTTATTCTGGCTTTTGCCTGTTTCTCTCCGCTTAATAGAAACAGGACTGTTACCACCTAACGTAAGGCACCTACGCCAGGTTTCGCGTGTACAGGGACTATATACTTTGCATTTGGTCGAACTACGTAATACAAATAAAAATAATTGCGAGTATTAGATTACTGGTTCCACTGTTTTCATAAGAATTGATAGAATTTTACGAGTTCCAGCTATAACGAAAGGCTATACAGCGCCCTCTATATCGCCATTAACACACTAGGTAAAAATTGCGTAGCAGGCTTCAAGCTGAATTATCCTTATTTGTAGCGAATAATAACCCTGGCAGGAAAGCGGAAATTATTACGAATAGCACAATAAATACAATGACAAATTAAGAGCATATGTTTTGGCTTTTACATCAAATATTTTCCCGAAATCGAAAAACGAAAGGTCAATTAATTACGTCACATCGTTGTTTGTACATATATTTTATATGTTCCAACACTTGGAGGATGCCAAATATGTATAAATAGCATGTACTTTCAAATAAGTAAAGCTCTTTAACCATTTATTGCTATTATAGAGCCTGATACGATTTTACAAGTTCCTGTTTTCGCAAGGGCGGGCGGGCTTTCAGCGCCCTCATGCTGGGCGGCAAAGATTTATCTACCTTCCCTAGATGGCGTAGCTAAATTCCTAGATCGCGCTATGGTTTCGTTACCTGAATTTCATGACTAGGCAACGACATGTTTGAATTATTTGCCTCTCTATTCGGGGCCAAAGTGAGAATCTTGTATTATCACTGGTCCCGGGTAATGAGGTCATAAATAAACCATAAACAAATTAAGCCACGGGCTACACGACCCTGGTCGCTGTGTACCTTTTGGGCTTAATATTAAAAAAAATACCTGGTTGGTAATTGGTATCGATCGCCATCCAAGTCAATTTTTTTTATTAAATATCGTCATATATTTTTTGTAATATTACTCGTACTCGAACGTAATTATGTACGTATCCTTACTAATATTATAAATGTGAATGTAATTTTGTTTGTTACGCTTTCACGTAAAAACTACATAACCGATTATCATGAAAGTTTGTACACATATTCCTGGAGGTATAAGAAGTAACATAGGATACTTTTTATTGAAAAAATAAAACATTTTTACGACTGAAAAAAAGCCGGTTTACTGATATTTTTTATGGTGATGGCTTATAACCAGGATTAAGACATAGGCTACATTTGAATCCCGAAAGATTCAAAGCTCTAATATTATAAAGGCAAAAATAATTATGTTGCTATTTCCACGCGGGCGAAGCCGCGGGCATAAGCTAGTACGTAATATAACGTAACGTAATGCCTTTAACTGAGTAAACCTTATCATAGAGATGATTATAACCTTGTAAATCTTATACAGGTCTGTCTGACCTGCATCTGGCTTATACAGGTCTGTCTGACCTGCATCTGGCTTATCAATTTGAGTAGAAACAAATTGTTGGTCGTTTTTTTTTATTGCCAATAAATGTGTAATTTCGAGAGAATACCGAAGTTGAGTTTGTTTAAAATCACACCGATTAGTCTGAAGAGTTTTTCAGTTTTGGTAATCGTTAGCCTGATTTGTCACAACGCTGGATGAAGACCGCCAACATCCAAAATGTTCCTTCTTTCCTTTTCAGGTCAGGTTGTTAAGTGCACTCGTTTCGGACTCCCATATTTTCGATTCCCACCAACAAAAAACATTGAATACAGATATGATTTTGTAACAGCGCTTATATAAAGAGAACCCGTCTATACACTCGTAAAACTAAAATAGCACTGAAAATTTTAATATTTATTTACGCCACCTAGAATGGTTTCAAAGGGGTAGGCAGAGCTGTTTAAACAGCTGTATCCACTGGAGATCTATCGCTGACTCTCACTGTACATACTGTAATTTTGAAGAAAGTACATGTTTCCTTCACCGTAAACGATGCGATAACCCTGTACTAACATCAGGAAAACTCACTCGTACAGCCCGCTGAGGCTTGAACTGCAATCAAGTGTGACTGCTATCAATCAGAATATGAGCTCGGTATGGATCACGGGACCTCGTTACCTGTACATCATGGTACCCTCGATGCAATCTTAGCGGGTCCGGCAGAGGCCTATCATGATCGAAATCCATTACAGATACGAAGCGTACTACAGAAAATAGCATGATTCGAATTCACGTCATAAGTTTGTTCAGTCGTCAAGGACCACTGGGCAACTAACGCTGTTAGTGGTAATAAGACCACCATTTAAACCATCTACCTATCCAATATTTATTCAAAATGGTGTGGCAATGTTTGTTAAACAGTCCAATAAATGTGAAACTGCTGGCCTAATTTGTTTTTAACTGCACCCGATACATCATCAGTAGAACCTAGTCACCGCCCCTATTGACGTTGGAGAAAGATCAGTGACGCGAACGTATTCAGTCGGCTTTGAATGAGGGGCGATATCAACACGCTCACGACACGAGATCAACACGAGAGCTCGCTGAATAGTTTTCCAGAATCAGGAGCCCCAAAATTATATCTATACTAATATTATAAGGAGGGAAGATTTGTTTGATTGTATAGAATAGGCTCCGAAACTAAAAGACCGATTTGACCGCTAGTAATAAATATTTATATTTGATACTTTATAAACACATGTATGTAAAGCTATATTTATAATAAAATAATATCCTCACGCCTTCCACAAGGATCCCCGAAGGGGTAGGCTGAGGTATATAGATAGTACCCATACACCCACTTTCCTCTCAGAGATATATTGAGGTGCCAACGTGACAGCTGGCGAGCCCATCCCCGATACTCAAGCACGACTATACATACAAATTTGATTTGCTTCTCAAACGTATGTAGGTTACCCCTCGATGTTTTCCTTCACCGTAAAGCACGTGGTGTGTCTGATCACTGTACTTGATTGCAGAAAAACTCATTGGTACAGTCGGGATTAGAACGTGCAATCTTTGTATTGTTGGCTCTTAGTCTTACTAAAAAACACACACGAAGCTGGACGGGACAGCTCATTAATAAATAAATACTAATTGCAATAGACATGACGGAAGATTTTGAAATCTTCTATAATAATGTGTGTACACATTTACTTTTACGAGAAACTTTTATTTCCGTAATAAAGTAAGGTTTAACGCACGTTAAAGCGATTTTTCTATTACTTTTTAAAAGTACGCGAATACAGCTCGTAGGTGTCATGGCGGCCGCTCTGACATCACGCCTAAGTAAGCACATAACACATTCGAAGTAAACGAAACATGACACATTTCGTGTGATAAAAATGAACTCCAAAGTTGATAAGTGGTGTGCGGTCCTTCTGTGTCAAAAACACATCAACACCCAACAAGTTGTCTACAAAAATACAAATTTACTTACAAGGAGGTTATTCCATTTCTAAACTATTAAAACGAAGTTGTTTAATAGATATGATGCAAAGTCAATCCT
Organism: Drepana falcataria; assembly: GCA_945859725.1. Classification (NCBI taxonomy): domain Eukaryota; kingdom Metazoa; phylum Arthropoda; class Insecta; order Lepidoptera; family Drepanidae; genus Drepana; species Drepana falcataria. The sequence goes on from OX243921.1 coordinate 11,150,481, forward strand.
GGGAAAATTAGAGCTGCTTGCATTAACGATGGAACCGGGCGTTATTTGAAGAGTCAAGAAATCCAAAATGAAGGTTTTTTTAATCCTCTGGGTGGAAATCAAGCGCATCTGATGGTTACTTCCGCCTACGAACGCTTGCAATACCAGGAGTGACCTTTCGATGTATTTATATTTGTTACTCAATCATGCCAGAACGGAATCGGATAAAATTTTGCACGGCGATTGATTATTATCAGCAAGCTCAACACACAGGAGTATCTACAAAAAAAAACCGTATTCGATAATATTTAAGGGGGATCAAACCGCAGGTCGTAGCTCATATTCAATAGGTTCATTTCACGTATGTTTCAATGCAGGTATAGTGCATTATTTCGCAGACAACAGCCCTGTGAGCTTGGGTCTTCAGTTCACCTATGTAAACGCGCGCCGCATGCACTATAGAGTTGAGACACACCCCACCTCTTGAAACTATGAAAGCTTTATTGTACTGAAATACTCTAAAAGTAATCCAACTTAGCACGTACGCTCTAAATAGGTTTTTTATCTATCTCGATGACTACATATGTATCATAAAACAAAACGCCGCTGTCTGTTCGCTATAAAGTCAAAGTTGCTCTAAGCCGAAGAGCGCAGTGCTCTCTAGACTAACATACCTCTTGCGCTTCGGCCACGTTCGTCAGTCTCTTCAACCATACTCGACGGTTTCGAGTACTCATGGCGTTCCCGTTCTTGAGCGTCCGATCGATTTGATCAATATAATATAAATAAACTAAGATAGTATATCAAAATAAACTAACAAAAACATCCACAATGAAGAGATTCGCCAATTAACTAGCGTGAATAAGGGCGTGAATGTAAAGATGAAGAAAGGCATGTTACGTTGGTTTGGACAGAAAGGATGAGCGAAGAAAGATTGACGAAACAGATATACAAAGCAAAAGTGTATGCAAGAAGAGGCAGAGGAAGGCTACGTTCCAACTACCTGGATCAAATCGATCGGACGCTCAAGGATGGTAACGTTAAGAGTACTCGAAACCGACGAGCGTGTATGAAGAGACTGGTGAATATGAACGAAGCGAAAGAGAACTGGCGCTCTATACTTTCTACCTACCCCTAAATATATAATAAATAAATAAAACATCTGTTTCAACTCGTTGTCCTGCGGGGTGCCACGAAGGCTGGCAAGGAAATGTTTTCCTCTTTTAATATTAGTTTACATGAAACTATTGCATTGGCGTGTAAAATGAAAAATATCACTCATAAAGCTGCGATGCAACTCACGGCACGTGTACGTGGAAGCAGACACTACTAAGCTTCCACATTCTCTCTACAAAGAGAAGCCTTGTGAACTTAGTCGCGATTTTATAGTAAGCTGTATTCCCGTAGGGAGGCATTGCTTTGTTAGTCGCTTCATTATTTTTATAGCTTTCGATATATTGACTTCAGTGTACTGCGATGATATATTAATAATATATCCTCACGCCTTCCCACAAGGGTCCCCGGGGTAGGCAGAGGTGTATAGGTAATACCCACACACACCCACTTTCCGCCAGAGGTATATTATGTGCCAACGTGACAGATGGCTAGTCCATCGCCGTTACTCAAGCACGCCTATACATAGGTACGCCTTTGAATTTCTTCTCAGACGTATGCAGGTTTCCTCTCCTGTGGTTTTCCTTCACCGTAAAGCTCGTGGTGTGACTAATCACTGTACTTAAGTTTAGAATAACTCATTGGTACAGTCGGGATTCGAACTTGCGATCTTTGTGTCGCAGTCGTAATAAAATTAGAGCCATGCTGGTTCGTGGCCTGAAACGCAAAGATTAAAAGTTCGAATCCCGACACTACTAATGGTTTTGTTCTGAACTTATTTACCAAGTCATCGAGCCACGTGTGTGAACCTTCACAAGTTTGAGAAGAAAAACACAGATTATGAATGTCATTTTGGGCCGTGGTGGCCGAGTGATTCGAGTAGTCGCCTGCAACACAAAGATCGCAAGTTCGGATCTCGATTGTACCAATAAGTTTTTCAGTACTAGAACAATGACATTCCTTTACAGAGCGTGAAGATTACTACCCATTGATGCAAGAGGAAGAGTTTTATGTCGAGTTAAATATCGAAGCGGAGCAGTCATAATAATATTTTTTATTTGACATAACATCTAACCATTAGCTAAGTACCTAAAGAACACCGAAGAACGGCGACAGTAACAGAAGTTTAAAACCGTGTCGCGCCTGTCGATGCCCACTTTCAGATCATAATACACCAACTCGTTCGTCCTAGCTTCGTCCGCGTGAAATTTTACAAAAAAGAATTGTTTAGTTTCTAAAATTAAAGTTTCCTATGTTACTCCTTTTTACATCTGTCAGTGAAAGTCCCGTCAAAATCAGTCCAGCCAGAGATTAGCCGAAACAAACAGACAGACAGACAAAAATTAAAAAATATATATATTTTGGTAGGTGTATGTATGTACCTACCGGTATACATCAATATGTATAAAGTAAAAAGCGGTTATTTTAATGTTACAAACAGACACTACAATTTTATTTATTTCTTATGATTTAAAGCGGTTGTAACTGTGAGTTTCAGGTAGTGTTGCTACGTGTATATCTATTATTATAGTGGTGTATTACTTATACACCTCTGCCTACCCCTTCGGGAACCCTTGTGGGAAGGCGTGAGGATATATTATTATAATATTAATATACTTGTACCGTAAGTTATGACACGTACAACGCTGAATAACAATATAATCCACGCAAATTGAAACATAATATAAAAGGCCGACAGTTAACGCAAAAACACGACTGCAAAATTATGAAGCGGGCTACGACATCTTACGACCCGAGCGCTGTTTAATAATTAATGCACAGCCCTTTGGCGTTCGTTTAATGGGCTGGCAAAATAAGGGCTGCCTTATTTCGCCCTTCTGCTCAAAAGTTTTAATACGTTTGCAGGATTTTGTCTGCCGTTAATTTTAAAATGTTGTTTTTTACGCTTACACTGAGCGGTGGCGAGTTTATTTTGTGTTATCAGATAATGGATCGAACACAACGATGGGAACGTCAAGAGTACTCCGGCTTGTATGACTTGTATAATGCCTGGTGAATTTGGATGAAGTATAAGAAGTCTAGCTCTGGCTCTGTGAGAACTGGCTTTACTTTTCATGTTTTATACATACCCAATAGGCGCGTCACGAAACCCCTTCAATAATAAACTAGTTAATTTGATGCATGCGTAATAGAAAACATTACCTATGAATACCTACTGTGTAATACCTAATAACTATAGGTATTCAGTGCATCTCAGAAAATTGCAGATATATGTGAGTGCGCAATAAATGGTAAGCAAATATAGTAATAATATATCCTCACGCCTTCCCGCGACGGTCCTCGAAGGGGTAGGCAGAGGTGTATAGCTAGTACCCACATACCCACTTTTCAAGCGCGACTTAGATACGCCTTTGATTCAATTTTCCTTCACCGTAAAGCTCGTGGTGTGCCAAATCGCTGTATTTAAGTTCGGAAAAACCCATTGTTAACGTTGGGATCGGAACCTACAATCTTTGTGTTGCCGGCAGCTATTCTAACCACTCGGTCGCCATGGAAGCAAATATAAATGAAAAATACAGTAAGTTGTATTTTTTACCATATTTCCGCACACATAATTATGTAGAATCTTTAATGTAAAACAGTTTCTGAAAATCTCCTATAACCATTTTTCGGAGTAAATATTACCTCCTTTAATATTGATGCTATTTATGGATGAACAGAGATGACGAGACTCTCGCCATATCTAACTGCGAGCGTTACCTGCGATTTCCAACGCGTAAATTTGGATTTTTATGGAATATGATGGTGGTCTCTTCATACCTGCTTACAAGGGCCATCAAGTGGTGTGACAACACCCTCTGTGTGCCAAAGTTATATGTCAGTGCTGACATGAGAGACGGCGAGCCCATCGCCATTTCCCAGGTATTTTTTTATTTATTTAATGAAACACATAACAATTTAAAACAATGAAGCACACCAAAAACCACTGAGGTTTGTCCGATTTGCCGTACATTACAGGTACATTCTTCTTTAAATGTTCTCTCAAACATAAGTTTTCTTTCTCGATATATTTTTCTTCACTACAAAGCTACTGGTGCTTATACTCACTAATTTGCCAAACACCTATATCAGCGTTCGTACTGGCAATAATTGCGTTACAAGTGACCACTGCAACCACTCGGTCACCAAGGTTTTTAGTTTTTATGACTATTAACAAATACCTACAAAATTTACATTATTTCCAGATGATGTCTTTCACACGCGCGAACAGTGAGAAATATTTAAACTGTGAGAGCCATTTTAGACAATTACCTAAAAGTAATCGCATCCTACGACTCCCATACAATCTTCGAATGAGAGAATGCCTCTTAAATTCGGCGTACTTAAAACCTGAGCGAGACAGCAACATCTTAAGCGCTGAGCGATGTAACGAGAGGGAACGAGACAACTGTAGGAAGATTATGGTAATGACGATAAAAATGTTCAATGAGGGTGGCGATGTTTAGAAGCAATTTAAAGATATTGTATTTAATGTTTTGCAGAGTTTCAAGGGGGTCTTTAGAGTGGGTGGGGGCGGGCCGTTGGTAACGGAGGATTGATAATTGAACTGCACTCTATAGCACGGGGGCTTTTTCCACTAGCGAACGTTTGACGGTTGGGTTAGGCCGGTACCTACACAAGCTTTTACGATCTCTGTGTACGTGGGTGGAATACATCGACGCTTTTATACGCCATATATATACGAACAGTTCCATATCGAAGCGGTTTTTTAACAGTTCTGTCGCGAAAATAAACTAAAAGTCAGTTAAAAGATGCATGTAGGTAGGTCGGCCATTACGGCTCTCTTATATAAATGAAAAACAGATTTTATTTACTGGCCGTCCATCACGTTTGTGGTATTCTCTCGTTCACTCATTTTGTATGAGTGATGCTAAATTAATTGAAAAATCGTTCACGAGGTGAACGACTTCACTCTTATTTGGTGATTCGTATTCCATAATTACACCTTCGGAAATTACTAGATGTTTAATGAGAAGATATGTATATAATACATAATAATATATAATACACCACATATATATAATACATAGATGTAAATATGAGAATATATAGAGCCGTGGTGGCCGAGTGGTTCGACTACTTGCCTCCGACGCAAAGACCGCAGGTTCGAATCCCAACTATACCAATGAGTTTTTCTGAAATTAAGTACAGTGATTATTCACACCACGTCGTGCTTGAATAACGGCGATGGACTCGCCATCTGTCACGTTGGCACCTGAAATATATCTCTGGCGGAAAGTGGGTGTGTGGATACTACCTATACATCTCTACCTACCCTTTCGGGGACCCTTGAGGGAATGCGTGAGGATATATAATAGATGTAAATTCAATACTGTGTACCTATATACACGGCGACTTAGAGAAAATCTTAGCTAGGAGCCATTGAAACCTGCTAGCACAGACAATGGCTATTTAGCCGGCGAATATCGATGAAGCATTAAATGTATCGTGAGTGTACACGTCTAGCTACCCGGTAATGCGCGGAGATAATCAGCGCAGAGCCATCAACAATAACCATTACGTACTGATAAGTACTCTTACACACTACAGCCAAGGATGCACTGTTTCATTTTTAGGCGGATTAATAAGTATTGTTATAGAGCAATTTAGAGCCGTGGGGGCCGAGTTGTTCCAGTAGTTGCCTGCAATTTTTGGGTATAGCACAATTATATTATCAAATTTTGTGTATAGCAACTTGGCTCTTATAAAGATAACGCTACGAAATCCAGTGCTAGCCTCGCATCTCCAGTAATGTATATATAATAATATAATGTATAAATAATATAATAATAATATATCCTCACGCCTTCCCTTAAGGGTCCCCGAAGGGGTAGGCAGAGGTGTATAGGTAATACCCACACAACCATTTTCCGCCAGAGGTATATTAGGTGCCAACGTGACAGATGGCGAGTCCATCGCCGTTACTCAAGCACGACTATATATACGCCTTTGAATTTCTTCTCAGACGTATGCAGGTTTCCCACGATGTTTTCCTTCACCGTAAAGCTTTTGGTGTGACTAATCACTGTACTTAAGTTCAGAAAAACTCATTGGTACAGTCGGGATTCGAACTTGCGACCTTTGCGTCCCAGGCATCTGCTCGAACCACTCGACCACCACGGCTATGTAATTTAATGTCATTTGCACATTTAGTACACCAGCGAGAGGCTAAGTAAGGCAATCGAACGAATCACTGCAGATACCTACATTTAAGACCTAACAGCCAATAAAAGGCAAAAACATTTACCCCGCCACTAATCGCAACGATTAATTACCATTGAGTGGCGACTTGCCCGCATTAGCGTAGCGTTGCATTAGCGACTGCTATTTGCTACTTCATGTTACTGCTAACTGCTCATTGCTCAGACACACTCAGAGAAATTATAAATTCGTATGGAGGCTATACGAATTTATAATTTCTCTCTTTGTCTGCTAAATGGGTTGTTTCAGATATCTTAAGACTTTAATTTTATTTCAAGTAAACGTGTATGTAGGTATGTCAATGCCCAACAATAACCCTAGACAGAGAATATCCAGAATCTTTTCAGTCCAGCGTGCCAAGACCAATCTTGGATTACACTCTCCGATACCGCCGGCGTGTTGTACCTACATATAATGAGCTCAATGGTCTCATCGATAACCTTGATATCTTCGATGACTCATACAGCATCTTTAAAAAAAACTGTGTAACTGAACACAATAAGAAACTCTTCATAAGTTTATAAGATATATAAATCTTCTATTGTATTTTTATTTTAAGTTAAAGCATATCTGTATAAAATGCTGAAATTGTATCAGAAACTGTATTCCTTGCACACACTCTGCAAAGTTTTAATATGTGTACTTTTAGCATATCTTAAATAAATACTTAAATTTCCTCTCAGACATCTCAAGGTTTCTTCGTCGCAAAAACTTAGGTATAGTGCGACGAATTTACTGTTTTTTTAATTTTTTTATACAACAAGAGTGGCAAACAAACATACGGCCCATCTGATGGGAAACGGTTACCGTAGCCTATTTACGCTCACGATACCGAAGTATCACTTGCGCGTTGCCACTCTGTGTTCGGAGAGTTATAGTGTGTTGGCAGTATAATGGGTTTAATCCCTCTGCTTCCAACACAATGTAACAATCCTCCCCCCTCCCCAAGGAACTCATTACTGGAAACCTTATTCACCGCGTAGGAACACAACACAAAAAATTGTGTTATTTGGCTACGGACTTCTGTAAGGTGGAGGTCGCAGGTCGGGCAGCTCCGAATTCGAACGGGAAACCCGTTATGTCCTACCTCTCTGTTACAAAGAATTTACTCTCACAACTACTCTGTTACGACGTTTCTAATCCTCGTTACTAGCTTCATGCAATGCCCGCGTTTAAAATAAATGAAACATGTTTATTTTTAAAAACTTTTTAATTACAAACAAATATACGAATAAAACCGTTGGCAAGCTAATTGAAATCACTGATGAAAAATTCAGGAGGTACGAAATCGAGCGCGCCTGATGCCAATAGACTAGTATGGCAATGTCAGTGAGTTTTTATTAAATTTATTGTATGACGTGGATCCAAGTCTTTCAGTCACAGCTTATTATATGGTAATGTGTGAAAAATGCAACCTGCCAAATTCAACTTAATTGAGTTTTGTTCCCAGTTTACTGCCGACGTGTTAAGTATTCATGAGGCATGTAACAGTTGTGCAGTGGAAGGCATTGCTTCAGGCCGCGTCTGGACTACTTTGTAGGTTGTTTTATAACTTTTGTTCTGTTTTTATTAAAACTTCATACAGAGGACTGTAAGCATCATCTCTCCTGCCACTGGTATGAATCTTACGAAACGCGTATAAACTGCTAGTGGTTCGGAAAATATCCTTCGCAAATAACGAACAGATAACTACATCTAACTGTAAACCTAATTATAAGTTAGTGAAAATAAGTTAGTACTATATTATATACATAAATATACCTATATATTGATAATAATAAATAATATTCCTCACGCCTCCCACAAGGGTCCCCATGGGTAGGCAGACTTGTATAGGTAGTACTCACACACCAACTTTCCGCTAGAGATATATTATTGGTATATATTACAGGTGGTAACGTGACAGATGGCGAGTCCATCGCCGTTACTCAAGCACGACTATACATACGCCTTTGAATTGCTTCTCAGACGTATGCAGGCTTCCCCTCGATGTTTTCTTTCACCGTAAAGCTCGTTGTGTGACTAATCACCATACTTAGTTCAGAAAACCTTACCTATTGGTATAGTCGGGATTCGAACTTGCAATCTTTGTGTTATAGCCCCTACGGCTAAATTAATTGCGTACGTATTTCTTATGTCTGCATAAAATGTAAATATTGATTATTTTATCAGCAAAAAGTTGGTATCGCATACAAATACCTCTCATCAAAAAGTTCGAATATCTACATTCTTGGCAATAATTAAAATCAAAATGTCCGTCCCTTGTTCTTGCATTAATAACGACATTCCTGTTGAATAGCGCCTAAATTAATATATTTTATAAAGGTCCATAATTTATCAGATTTATATCCCGTTTATACTACAATACCGAGAGGAAGCTAGCCTAAAAAAATTTATAGAACAGTAAATTTCCCCAACGAGAACTGTCACAAAAGGACAGTTAAATACGATGGAAAACAAAAACATATCAGCAGGAATAGTCCGCTCTTTGGCAAAAGCGAGCGATTTCCGCTGTAGCGTCCGGCGTCCGAACTCCGTCCGACGGTAGCGTCGAAATTTGAGCGCAGGGGGCGGGCCCGGTCGATAAGTAGGCGTGGCTGCGTAGAGGTATGCGCGTTCCCTCTAATTGATTGACACAGACCGACGGGCGAGCCGACACTACCTTTTTATTGTGATCCTACCCATAGCTGAGGCCAGATTTACCCGCAATTATGGAATTATTCAAGCTCGGAACATGTCTATATCTGTCACAGACAGAAAATGATGACTGGTCAGAAATTTTGCGACATAGATATTTCTCTACAAAATGTTTGTTCCTATTCACCAGCAGCACGTCGCCCAGTGCATGAAATGAACCGGTCGGTGTGTCGCACTAAAGTTCGCCAATAGCTATAAATTAGTATTGTTTTCGTCTTTTTGAAACTATGAAAACAAGCCAAGGATGAACTACTAAAACAAAACTTTCAGTAGTTCAAAAGTTTATGTTCATAACACTTGGTGCACTGAACAATTTTCTCTACATTGTGTACTGTCACGGCTTTTTCGATCACTATTCTGTGCTAGACGGTATCGCTATTCAAAAGGGGAATCCGAACGCGTCTATTATAGACAAGTATAAACACACTTCAATACCATTAATATGATACTACAAATGCAGTTAGTACCTATCGAAGTTACTCAGTTGAGCCGTAATATCTGCGGTCCTCATAGCATTCCGCTAGATTAACATCTTCCGAGCCGCGTTAGTTAAGAAACCAGGGTACAATTCCGGTGTTATATCTTAGTCTAGAGAGAACTGGCGCTCTATACTCTCTACCTACCCCGCGAGGGACTCGGCGTGATGATATGATGATGATGATGATGTCTTTGGTGGTGATTCACTAACACTTCTGTCTGGTATATATCTTATAACGGGATTGGACGTCGTCAATATATAACTCAAGTTAAGCACATACCTACATATTATCACGCCGGGTCTTTGCGCGGTAGAGAGAGTAGAATGCCAGTTCTGTCTATACTTACAGACATTCACTTTATTTACATTCATCAATCTTTTCACACATACATAGGTACTCTTGATTTTCCCGTACTTGAGTGTTTGATCGATTTTATCTAGTTAGTTGGAACGTGTAACTTTAATTATATATGTATCTATAGGTATAAGCTGGGACGAAAATAAAAAAAAAACTTGTGATGAGATAATATGTGTTAATTGTATAGAAAGACATTTCTATATATTTATCATGTATTGTAGGACGTTTTGCAACTTTTTTGATAATAATTTTATGGAAAAGATACGTGACGGCCGCCTGTCTAGCGTACAAAGCTGGCGGGGAAACTTCAGGTCCAATTCCCGGTGGGGGTGGATTGGTTGGTGTCTTACATACACTTATTTATGTAAACCCTATCTATACATTTTAAATTTAAATAGTATATATGTTTTGATAATTTTAAGTAGGTAAATGTAATTATTTCAAGTAGGTAGATATGTATTATTGGGGTATATTGTCAGCCTATAATAATTGTAAACTTTGCAAAAATATTAAAAATAATCATGATCATCTAACGGGGTAGGCAGAGGGTCGCCAGTTCTCTCTAGACTTACAAACCTCTTTCGCTTCGTCCACACTCATCAGCCTCTTCATACATATACTAGGACCTCATTATTGGAAACCTTATTCACCGCGTAGGAACACAACACAAATGTGTTATTTGGCTACGGACTTCTATAAGGTGGAGGTCCTGCCTCGGGCAGCTTCAAATTCGAACGGGAAATCCGTTATGCCCCACCCCTCTTAAATCTCTCATTTCCATAAGTACAATCTAAGGCAGGTTACCTTCATATTGAGGTCTAGGCTAAAAATACTGACTCATCCAGACGGTAACAATATTTAAATTAAGCCATTAATTATTACCGGACTCTCTAAATTTGGCTAATTAGGCATTTGGCTAGATCTTATTTGAGGGAAATGTGTCAATTAATTACTCCTACAATTAGTTTGGATTTCGTTTATGTTGGTAGCTTTGTTCTAAAGGTATTTGATTTGAAACTATAGCATTTTTAGTATAAGAGTTAAAATTCTCTGGCCTCAGTAAATAGCTGGACCATTCTCCTCAAATAAAGACTTGTTATACAAATAATCACGCCGAATCCCTCTCAGGGTAAGAAACGAGATCAGATCACCAGTTCTGTCCAGGTTTACAGACAACTTTCGCTTCATCCACATTAATCAGTCTCTCCATACATGCTCGCAGGTTTCATATTTTAGTTCATTTGTCCTGAGCCGTGTTGGACGATTGGGAGTAGTCTGCGAAATCTTGCACGTTCGACCTAAACTAGGCATTATGATGACGCTAGTGAATTTATCACTTGTAATCGGTGAGCATGTATGAAGAGTGATGGATATGGATGAAGCAAATATGGCTTAGTCTATAGAGAACTGTCGTTTTATTGCGAGGGACTGCGTAATTATATGTGAGGAATTGCAGGACTTGTAAGGACGAATAGTTGCTTTAGTATTAATTGTTAAACTTTTAAACATGAATATTTAAATAATTAAATTTAAATTATATCAATTTTTTTTTTATGTAAACTACAAGCTATGCAACAATAATCAACCAAAAGTGACTGGTAGAGAATGCCTACGGCATAAAGTCCGCCTATGTAAATAATTTTGCAGGAAGTTTTTATATACCTATTTCCTCACGCCTTCCCACAAGGGTCCCCGAAGGAGTAGGCAGAGGTGTATAGGTAATACCCACACACCCACTTTCCGCCAGAGATATATTAGGTGCCAACGTGACAGATGGCGAGTCCATCGCCGTTACTCAAGCACGACTATACATACGCCTTTGAATTTCTTCTCAGACGTATGCAGGTTTCCTCTCGATGTTTTCCTTCACCGTAAAGCTCGTGATGTGACTAATCACTGAACTTAAGTTCAGAAAAACTCATTGGTATAGTCGGGATTCGAACTTGCGACCTTTGCTTCGCAGGCAACTGCTCGAACCACTCGGCCACCACGGCTCTAGGAAGCTTTTAAATAAAATAAAATAAAAATAATATTCAAAATTTCAACCCGTACACAAATAGTTCCCGTAAATATCTAATGTTCCGTGCTACAGGGTTCCCCGATACGGTCAGTCAATATCAAGCACTTGTAAACTAATCACTTGTAAGCTGCAAAATCATAACAGATGGACGCAAAATATGAAAACATTAGGGGTATACAATGATAATTATCTACAGTACACTTGACATGAAGTACCGGAAGTTGGGTGAATCCGCCGGTCACGTGAGGCCCGCCATCTTGTTTGACTACTTCCGCCGCTGACAGTGGTAAACAACAGTTTGTTATTAATTCGTTAGTAATTTGGTTAATGTTAACATTTTACGTTGAACATAATATTTTATTAATAAAGTTATAGAGTCCGCGGCTTAGTCAGAGAGTAGGCAACAAGAGTAGATTGATTGAGTTCTCTCTAAACTTATAGACCTCTTGCGTTTCATCTACATTCATCAGTTTCTTCATACATGGTCGCAGGTTTCGGGATTAACCATAAATAAAATCAATCAACTAAACTAAAGTCTTGGAAATTAGTTAAATTATCGAAATCTCTATAAATATCAAAATAAAATATTCAAGACGTCTATGTTATATTAATAAATTTTGAATTTTTTTTTTTCAACTTTCACGTGTCATATTCCAACAGACTGCGATCACTTCTCAATAAACATAGACATGGACCAATCAGGATCAGACAATCTTTTTTATTCACGAGCATCAAGAATAGGACTAACTAGCTTCGACAACTCGTCAATAAAGCCAATATACTGGTTGGAACTTTCTTAAGTAACTACAGAACACAGTTTATCGATTTAAGCGGCCTTTGCCACCCTATACGTCACTTTACGTCCCGATATTGATAGCCGGTGACAGTTGCTCTGACGGCCCCCATGTCAAAGTTACAAAAAACATTCTACGCCAAACAAGCAAGCAAGCACGCAAATAAAAACTCTACACCATGGTAATAAAGACTATGGTTATTTTTAGACACCGCAAAAGTGGCTTATTCCTGCCAAGATAAACTTACGCAGAGTCAAGGAAATATTTTGCTTTGAAAATGTACCGAGGTTTTCCCCGGTCGCAGGCTTATGCGGGTTTAAGGTTTTTCTTTGAGTTTTCACAAATACGACCTTTTCATAACTGTCGGGGATCGATTGGGTCAAGAGATCCGGTTTCGCAATCCGGTCTTATCCGGTTCAACTTTGCTTGAGTGTAAGTGAGTGTGAGCTACGAGCCGGCAAATACTTATGTTTTCTGGAATATACGTACTTAGCTAAGTCACAATTACCTGCATCTATTTTTGATGCGCAGCAAAATATTTCTGTGCGTTTATATAACTAAGGATGTACTAGGTTTTAAGTAAACAATTTTGGTAAGATAATATTAATAGCGTTTATTTTTAACTTAAGATAGTTACATTAATCAATCACATATTTTTTTTTATAAATTTTAAGCATAGATTTGAACCCGCCAAAATGTAGGCTCTGTGTCAAATTACCCTCAGCTAGGTGTACTTACAACACACAGAGGACGAAGTTTAAATCAGCAATCAATTTTAATAATAGGTCTCATTATGCATCTTATTGAAAATTTCTCTAGCATGTGAAGCGTGAATTTTCTCAGGACTTAGTTCGCCTCTTTACAAAACTTTGATGTTTGGTCCTGAAAATATGGTGTTACTGGCAGAATGGCTAAGTATAACGAGCTACGGAAATTTACACTTTAAATTGTCTGCAATAATGTTCAATAAGATTTTTTTTTTCGTTGGTTAAGAATAACGTTAGAAAAAACAAATATTAGAAGCTATTGATATCGCATTATGATACGTAATAAAGCATTGAGAAACCTAAATATATAATTGGGTAAAAGAGAGAATCGTAGCTCTTCAGCCAACTCTTTCAATCCTTGTGGTATTGAAGACATATATCTATATAATGAATAAAACAAACTAAAAAAGGTTGGTAGCCTCTGCGCCGATCGCGTGCGGTCTGCAGGAAGTGCCACTATCCCCAAATCGTCGTAGGGAACGCCACGTGCTACTAATTACCGTCGCGCGACCGTCCCGCAACTATCGCGCGACAATATTTTTTTATTGCAACCCGTACTAACAACCGAAGAGCCGTAACCGAACGGTTCGAGTAGCTGCCTGCAACACAAGGATTGCAACTTCACCGCACATATATTTAAGCACCAACGTGACAGATGGCGAGTCCGTCGCAGTTTGTCTATCACAGTTACATCCTTCTTTAAATTTCTTGTGAAATATATCCATTTTTCGTCTCGATGTTGTCCTTCATTAAAAAGCTCCTAGAGTAGATACATCACTGTATTTAAGTTCAAAAGAAACTGTTTAGTACAAACCGCCCGACTTCGAATCTACAACTTAAACCAATCTGCCCTCACGTCATTTCATTAAATACTAGCTTAGCGCCGCGGTTCCACCTTCTTAATATCGGTATATATTTCCCAGGTCATAACTTCTTGCCACATTATATCCAGATCGTACGTGCAAGAAACATCCGTACAAACACTCATGTGTAATATTATAAGGATATATTATTTTATCGACACAATATTAAAGAAATACAAAGTGCAAAGTCCCAAGGCTTTTACGTGAGATCAAAGTGGAGTACCACCGTTACAGGTGAACGTGGCGGCGGAGTGCGTGACTATCCGTGGGACGGCACACGTGTGTCCCTCCACTATAATAACCAAATAACAGCCCACAATTTACTATGACGCAATATATACTTTAAAGGGTTTAGGGACCGCTAATTAAACGATTGTGAATTCGACAACGAGGGCTACAAATATATTCTTCTCATGCTTTCCCTGGCGAAGTGGTATATATATATATATACATAATATTATACTAAATGGGTGGCAAACAAGCATATGAACCACCTCATGGGAAGCGGATCCCGTAGACTATCACGTTACAGAGTTATCACTTGCGCGTTGCCACTCTGTGTTCGGAGAGTTGGCAGCATAATGCGACTAATACCTCTGCTATCAACACTATATAACAATCCTCCGCCCTCCCCAAGAGCTCATTAGATACTGGAAACCTTATTCCCCGCGTAGGAACACAACACAATAAATTGTGTTATTTGGCTACGGACTTCTATAAGGTGGAGGTCCTGCCCCAGTCGGGCAGCTCCAAATTCGAACGAGAAACCCATTATACCCTTAAATACCTTAACTTTATTATTTTAGTTTCATCCACATTCATTGGCCATTAGTTTCGTCAGTCATTAGTCTGTTCGTACACTGCCGCCCATTTTAAGTACGCTTCAATGTCTCATCTTTGATTCTCTGTTTTGGTTTAATAATGTATTTTTGTAATTGCAGCTAATTAGAATGTGGTCGTCACCAGATTAGAACTCTAAAATGTACAAGACAAAATAAAATAAAAATAAAAATCCTTTTTTTGCCAGCCCTTGGTATGCAGATACTTTAAGAAACAACCGTGCAGCCTGCCTGGGTTGCGCCGCCCGAGCAATCGTAAAACTGATAACTCACGTAAATGCGCTCGTAAAAACCAAATGATAACATGCAGCGTGATTCCAATCCTATATGAATTATTGGGAGGTATTTAGATATTTATTGGTTTTTCTTGAATGGGAATTGAACGTTTGACCTCTAATATGGATTGGGATTAAGAGTGTGCTGAAAGGGTTGTATGATAAACGCCCGTAAGGGTTTATAAGCAAAACGTAAATATTTACAGATTCTAAGGATTGAGAAAGAGATGAAGTATGTAAGGTCTAGAGAGAACTGACGCTGTACTCCCTCTAGCTCGCCCGAAAGGGGCCTGGGCATGAACTGAACTGGACTTTTTCGCTTCATCCACATTGATCAGACTTTTCATACATGCCGGCAAAATATTTAGTTAAAACATGTTAAATTTCGCTAACGTAACTAAAACGTAAACGTAAACGTGACATCAATTATAATGCAACCTAAACTGCAAAAGCTACCGCAACTAAACCATACATATAGCTTAAAGGTATAAATAGGCATCACTCTACACAACCTTAGCTAACAATGGCAGTATTCATACGCCGCATTCATAGAGGATCCAATATAGATCCCCGGGGAACCAAGTTAATTTCAAGTTTACGAACTGCTCTACGTATATAATCCTTTATTAAAACTTGTAATAGGTACAAGCAACTGCACTTCGTCCTGAAACTTCATACAGTGGCTTTACGATCTAGTACATTTTATGGTACACTTAGTTTTAAGGTTATAATCATAACTAACTACTAATAAAAAACGTACTCGCCATCTATCACACTTATATAAATATATCGCGGAAAGGGGCGTTGTTCCACCTCTGCCTGCCCCTAAGGAAATAATAATAGTAAGTTTTTATTCAGTAAGCAAGATATTTCTAAATATAGTGTATCCATATAGAGTATTAACATAACAGAGTATCTTGTTGACTAGCAGGCCCTGCTCTTCACAATTACGTAACAATTACATCTATCACTGCTATTGTTCATAATATCAAAATCAAAATTGTATTTTATTCAACGTAAGGGACACAGGGAACTCTTACTGAACGTGGCATACTTTATATAAACTAACGTTACCACCGTTACCATGAAAAAAAAACTTCCAGGAGAAGATACGGCAAGACAAACTCCCCGGTTTTCTTTTTTAATATTCGTTCCCTTTTACGTAATGAGGTTATAATACATGCTATTCGTTGTGAGAATATTATAAAGAAGCAGAGTTTCTTCATCTGAAGTAATAATTTAACTGCACTAGTAATTTCTGAGATTGGATCATCAAGAATCACTAGCGCATTTGATAAATGTCGTTAAAGATAGAGCCGTGGTGGCCGAGTGGTTCGAGTAGTTGCCTGCGACACCTAGATCGCAAGGTCGAATCCCGACTGTGTCAATGAGTTTTTCTGAACGGTGAAGGAAAGCATCAAGAGAAAACCGGCATATGTCTGAGAAGCAATTATAGACTATACATACATACGTATTTGTATTTTTCTCAAACGTAGGCAGGTTTCCTTCACCATAATGCTCGTGGTCACCAAACACTGTACTAAGAGTCCGTCGCCGTTACTCAAGCACGCCTTTGAATTTCTACTCAAATATATGCAAGCTTCCTCTTCCTCTCGATGCTTTGAATTAGACCTATCTAATTTTTAAGGTTGCTTAAACAATTAAGTAGCTTTAATACATGGGTAGGACATAAAATGTGCTCGAGCAGCACTTACGCTCATTATAAGCCTACCAGATACGAATTTGCCTGCTATATGTCGTATGTCAGTGCACTATATAAGCTATACAAGCAAGTGTGTGTGTGCCGAAAGCGGATTTCATCTAATCCACGATAATAATGACTCGAGGACTAATTCAAAGGCTCAGCGAACCAATGCGGTGGCTGGATACATGCGTCACTGGGAATCACTAATGAGCGAGTGGTTACAATGCAAGCAGATTAGTAAGGTGGACTTAGCAGCATCCGCTACAGACTACTTCCAATAAGTAGCGGCACAATTGTGTGTTACTACCCATTGTGCAGTCTTTACATTCACTTAACTTAAAGAATAGCTTTAAAGCTACGATGTATATAGGCCAAATAACCAGCGCTGGACTCTCTCTGGCTTACCCCGTGTGGGACTGATTCGATTTGATTTGGATAATTGGAACGCCTTCCTCTGCCTCTCCGCTTTGTATATCTGTTTCATCAATCTTTCTTCACTCATCCTTTTATATGTCAAAACCAACATAGCATGCCTTTCTTCATCAATACAATCACACCCTCATATAAGCCAGTTGCTTTGCGAATGTGTTCATGAATGTTAATGTAATTATATAATATACTAGCTGTGCCCGCGACTGCGTCCGCGTGGAATTTAACAAGAAAAACATTGTTCAGTTTCCAAAATAAAAAATCGGTCCAGCCGTTTCAGATATTAACCGGAACAAACAGACAGACAGCCGGACAGACAGACAGACAAAAATTTTAAAAATGATATTTTGGTGTTGTATGCATAGATCCATATGCATTTAGTAAAAAGCGGTTATTTCAATATTACAAACAGACACTCCAATTTTATTATATGTATAGAACAATATTTTAATTGTTTAACTAATGTATATATGTATCTATAGACTAAAAAAAATATTTTGTTGACAAAAGTTTAGTTTTGGCGTCATTATCATAATAAATTTAAGACGCTGACGCAGTCCCTTCCATTTGCATTTATCTGTCCAGTGCGACCTTTGTGACGACTCTATACGTCCTAACCAACAAAATAAACAAACCAACATAATATCTATATATAAGCGCGAGTTTTAGCCTTAGACCCACTTTCAGTTATGGAGTACTTTATGGACCACATTTTATGTCCTACCCATGTATTAAAGCTACTTAATTGTTTAAGCAACCTTAAAAATTAGATAGGTCTAATTCAAAGCATCGAGAGGAAGAGGAAACTTGCCTATGTTTGAGTAGAAATTCAAAGGCGTGATTGCAGTTGCTATGCCCCCGACTTTGTCCGCGTGGAATTTAACAAATAAGATTCTATAATAAAAGTAGCTGAAGTTACCCCTGTAATCATCACATCATAAATACATCAGCTATCTGCCAGTGAAAGTCCCGCTAGAATCGGTCCAGCCGCTTCAGAGATTAGACGGAACAACAGGTTATTGAAAAAAAAAGATCATTTGATATATAGTACCGTGTATCCATATGCATTAAGTCACTCGAATTTTATTTATTTGTATTGATGATTCAAATCATTTATTGTTTAATGAATTATTGTTGTTTAATTTATTTTTAATAAATATTATAAATTATACATTATTAATCTTTTATTCAAAGACAGGGACACAGGAAACACTTATTTAACGTCATATACATAATAAAAAACTAAAGTTGAACGTTTACGAGAAAAACCTGTGAGGAAAAGAAACGGCGAAACAAACCCCGATTTTTCTTTTTTAACATCTGTTGCCATTTACTCTGTAACTTTAAAGAGGACTAACACTATTCTATTTGCCTACATGCAAAGATTCAAAGCTTTTAACGTACGTAGGTAGGCATATTCGACTTGGAATCCTACTAATATTGTAAAAGCAAAAGATTGTGGGAATTTTTGTTCCTCTTCAACGCAATAGCACCGAAATTAAATGATATTTGGCGCAGAAATAGTTACTCGGTAAAAACAACAAATAAAAACAATTATTACGTGTGTAACGCCTACGGAATAGCCAGTATTCTAATAAAGGATCTGTTATCAGGCTACAGTGCTAATTATAATGCCGGGTCGGTTCTAAACATGGTTGGGTTGTACTCAATAATCCTTACCATTATTATAAGTGCCCAAGCTTCTGTTTATTACACTTTCACGTCTTAAATACTCAACCAACCAAGAATTTGAGTTTGCATACATGGCGGTGGCATATAAAAACAATGCTAACAAATCTAGTAACAGAGAACTAGTATAATATCCGTTACAATAAAAGATAAATAAATACATACATATGATCTGATTGGTAGGGAGGGAGTAAAGTGACTCTCTCTTGACAGACCTCTTTCGTTTCATCTACAATCATTAAATAATATATCCTCACGCCTTGCCAGTCCCCGGAAGTCAACGAAAGGAGATGGGTATATGTCGGCGAGTCCATACATGAGCCTTTGAATGTCCTCCTAAACGTATGCAGGTTCGATGTTTTCTTTCTCTGTAAATCTGGTGGTGTGACTTATCACTGTACTTAAGTTCGGAAAAACTCATTGATACAGTTGAGATCCAAACTTGCAATCTTTGTATGGCAGGTAACCACTTCGCCACCACGGCTGATAATTATATATAAATATATATATATATATCCTCTCGCCTTCCCCCACAAGGGTCCACAATGGTCCCCGAAGGGGTAGGCAGAGGTGTATAGGTAATACCCACACACCCACTTTCCGCCAGAGGTATATTAGGTGCCAGCGTGACAGATGGCGAGTCCATCGCCGTTACTCCAGCACGACTAAACATACGCCTTTGAATTTCTTCTCAGACGTATGTAGGTTTCCTCTCGATGTTGTCCTTCACCGTAAAGCTTGTAAAGTAATATTGTTTAAGGTTGTAAGCCGTTATGATTAGTAGGCTAGTATAAGCAATTACCACAAACAATCAGGTATCAATAAGTCTGACAGTCCGCATTGACAGATGTGTCCAATGATGTTACAAGTAAAACAGTATAACTAAGCTGGCGTGCACAGAACTCACACAAGCCAAGTGACGTCATTCGCAATAGACGTTATTGCGAAACATTCCAATTGTGCCAATAACTTTTTCATAGTTAATTGGTTTAATATTTCATTTACATTTTCGTCCTATTTTATTTGGAACTTATATTTTACGTTCAAAAAATACTAACAAAGGCATGTTAGTATTTTTTTCATGCATTTCCAATTTTCAGTTCAGAATGCGATTTATCATATCGGCGATAGTGGAAGTAAATATTAATAAGTATATGACGTTCAATAAGTGCTCCCTGTGTACCTTACGTTGAATAAAATATTTTGATTTTGATAAGCGTCACTTTTAAGTTGCTCCATATTCTTTACGGAAATTAATTTAATACAATTGCATTAGTAGGTATGCTTTCGGAAACGAAATCAAAACTGTATGCTTCTTATCAGACGGAAATACTTTATAGAAAATTGCGTTCGATTTAATTAGCAAGCTAAGTTCAAAATTATATTTATTTTACATAAGGTTTCCAATAATTAACTCCTTGGGGAGGGGAGGATTGTTATATTGTGTTGGCAGCAGAGGGATTATTCCAATTATGCTGCCAACATAGTATAACTCTCCGAACACAGAGTGGCAACGCGCGAGTGTTACTTCGGTATTGTAAGCGTAAATAGGCTGCGGTAACCGTTTTCCATCAGGTGGGCCGTATGCTTGTTTGCCACTCTTGTTGTATAAATATAAAATTGGTGGGATATTGGGTAATTTAAAACCCACTTGGTATTTTTTCCCATTCAAAGTTCCAGAAACTTTTATCTTATACGCTTATCCACAGAGTGCAGTTCGGAAACCGTTCAGTGGCTCCACCACTGGTTTGCAACGTGCTCGACAATAGACGCGCGCGTTAATATTTAAGCCATTGTTAGCGGCGCGGTGCCAACAGAAGGCGAAGTCAACCAGTAATTGAGTGTTGTTGATTTGATACGGTTTTCGTTGCGGAAAAATAACTCAATTCTTTTTTATTGAGCTAAATTACTGACCGCTGTTTTGTCTATCTTATCCTTTCCTCGTGATGTTTTCCTTCACTTTAAGTCAGAAAACTTATTTTCATAACACTAGAGTGAATCAAAAAAATGAACATCAAAAATGCATAGTAATTGAATAATAATAATAATACTCAGACAACTGAATTCTAATTTCATAACCCAAACGATTGTATTTTATTGTATTGCTTTGTCTCGTGTGAAAATATTTTTTATGCATAATTCATAAAGCATGAATTTACTTCATGAAAATATATTGGGGGGCTTAACTGTTAGTCCTTGCTACTTTAACTGAAGAATAAGTAATTAAAGATTCAACTTGACAAAAACATTTTAAACTAACATAAAATCCGCCTGATATAATAATATATCTCTTGCGGAAGGTGGGTACTACCTATACACCTCTGCCTACTTCCTGGGGGACCCTTATGGGAAGGCGGATGAGGATATATTATAAACTATTCATAATTCAAATAAATTTTAATTTTAACCCAATTTCTTGAATAAAAATTATTAAAAGTGATAGACCATAACCACCTAATTTTGGAATAACACTCCCACTTGCCGCCAGAGATATATTAGGTGCCAACGTGACAGATAGCGAGTCGATCGCCGTTACTCCAGCACGACTATACATACGCCTTTGAATTGCTTCTCAGACGTATGCAGGTTTCCTTTCGATGTTTTCCTTCACCGTAGTGTGACTTATCACTGTACTTAAGTTCAGAAAACCTGGTACAGACGGGATTCGAACTTGCGATCTTTGTGTCACAGGCAACTATTCAAACCACTCGGCCACAACGGCTAGAATAACCAAAGCTAAAATTATAGATCCAGAAACTGGAGCTTCTAGATCTACCTATAATTTTAACAGGAGAAAGTCGGTTGTGACAAATATAATATTTCAAACAAGTTTCCCTGAACCAGTATTAGATTAGAATCACAGAGATCCCGACATTAAGACATAGAGAGGAGAAACAAGGCCAGAGAAAATAGGTAAAGCCTCTTTTGTCTTACTGCGTCAACGTCATGTTTTGGAACTTGCCAAGGGATATTGAATTCAAATCGTACTCTCTCAAGACTCATTTTAGTTTGCGCCGCGATCGTAACGCCGATATATTTTTGAAATCGATTCGTATTTTACGGGCGTTTTTATCCAATATTAAACCTTATTGTATGATGATTTGGTTCAGTTTTATTAAACGGTCAAATACGCGTATTAATGTTAGTCAGATTCCTTGTAGCTGCCACAATTATATAAACTGCTTATCACTTTTCGATATAAACTGCAGAGAAAGAATGCTAGATTTTGTTTATTTACTCTCACTTAAAATTATCAACAGTTTTACGCAACGCGACAGTGTATAATATTAGGTATATGTATATGTATATATACCTATACCTAATATCAGTATCAATATCTAGTTACAGATATACAAAGCAAGCAGCGTATGCAAGACGAGGCAGAGGAAGACCACGTTCCAACTACTTAGATCAAATCGATCGGACGCTCAAGGACGGAAACGTCAAGAGTACTCGAAACCAGCAAGCATGTATGAAGAGACTGATGAATGTGGACGAAACGACGGGGTATGTAAGTCTAGAGAGAACTGGCGCACTATACTCTCTGCCTACCCCGTTAGGGACCCGGCGTGATGATATGTACATGTATAATATGTATTTTCCATTTTCATATGAATATTATGAAAGTTGAAAACAAGCTTACGCCATGCCTAATGTTAAGCGGGCAAATTGGAAGAACTATTGGAAAAAGATATTGTTTTCGGGAAAATTCGTGTAGAGACATGACCGGTTTCTACATTTGTTCGTTACTGACTACTGGGGAATCCATCCACAAAGCCAGGATTAATAGTTACTGATCAACTTATAACATGTGTCGTGGTGATCTTACACGTGGTGAGATCACCACGACTTTAGGGTGAAAGAATACATCCTGAGATGAAGTCTATAGACGCCTTTTAAAGCCATGCTACCACCAACTGCCATCTATCACTTTCCCATCTGAATATATCTCTATTGAGACCCTTAAAATCATTATAAATTACACCTTATTCCATATTATTATTATTATTAAATAGGCAGTGCCAAATAACTACCTTACGCTCATCATTCCTCGAGTTCAGCCCTTACTAGAATACTGTACTTAATTAAAGCACCTTATTCGCCTCCCAATTACTATCAAAGGTCAATAACCCTCAGTACTCCAACCTTGAGTCCCGTGTTCTTCTACAATGTTTACACACTCAATATAATACTCGATATGCATCCTTTTTTATTATTATTATCATCTGCCTTTATGATCCTCTACATAACTCGACTAACAATGCTACCCTACTGTGCGTTTTGTTTGCAGACGGACCTTAAAACCATCCTCTATCTCACTCACATTCCAACAAGCATCTATACACCCACCCCGTTCTAACCTATGGTGACTAAAATAAGGCGACGCAGGTTGACTGTGGCCGTCTCTATCTTTGATGCAATGGTTTAGCACGCAAAAACGGGATGGCTATATAGTATAAGTGCAGTGTAAACAGTGCCTATGAGGGTATGGTTCTATACAGACGGGTATTATGTATTACTCTGTTATTTGTTTAGCACACGTGCTAATTTTCGTTTAATTTGAGATAATAATGTTGCTTATTTCGTTTCATGACGTCGGTAAAAATCTACTGAGTTATGACTGGCGAGTCCGCTTTTAATGGAAATCTTATATTTTTGTGGCCTAAGTTGCTTGTATTTTAGGTTTTTTTCAATAACTGGTTAATTTATTATTATTATTATTAATTTGTTTTTTCACGGCAATAAATCGAATTCTAAATTTAAATTTTCGCTGTTCCTGGAAGCATTGCAGAATAGAAAAGCGAAACGAATGCAACAGACCACCAAACCCGATGGTCAGACGATAACGTGACCCTTGGCAAGCTAATCATTGATACAGAGCCGGATAACAATGGAATGACAAGGGCTGATTTGATTAATTAATAATTTAGTATAGCTGTGACCACACTTTAAGTATATAGATACATACGTAAACTGCTCAGTAATTAGTAACTGCCAAAGCTAAGTTTATCTCTACTGATGTCACGTTTTATAATTAAGTTGCCTGATTCGGGCAGTATCCCCATTTTATAATAGATCAGAGACATATGGTCACTGAATGGGTCACACTGATCGCTAAATGTCGGTATAATAAATTTGAACCCGACATTAGAGGACCGGGCAGCCACTTCTCAAGTTAAGATTACCTTTATTACTATTATTATTAAAAGCCGTGGTGGCCGAGTGGTTCGAGTAGTTGCCTGCGTCACAAAGATCGCAAGTTCGGATCCCGACTGTACCAATGAGTTTTTCTGAGCTTAAGTACAGTGATAAGTCACACCACGAGCTTTACGGTGAAGGAAAACATGGAGAGGAAACCGGCATACGTTTGAGAAACAACTCAAAGGCGTATGTATAGTCGTGCTTGAGTAACGGCGATGGACTCGCCATCTGTCACGTTGGCACCTAATACATCTCTGGCTAGCTCTAATATTACCTATACACTTCTGCCTACCCCTTCGGGGACCCTTAAAGGGAAGGCTTGCGGATATGTTATTATTATTAAGCAACTTTGCTCATCATAAATCTCTTCATTTTTATACATACATATCATCACACCGAGTCTCTAGCGCGGTAGACAGAGAGAATAGAGCTCTCTCCCTCCTCATGTATATAATAATTAAAGTGTATACAATGCGAATTTTACTGATATTATAGAGCTGAAGAGTTTTTCTTTATACCACGTTGATGGCAAACTAACATGCAGTCCGCCTGATTGTAAGCAAATAGCGCCCACCATGGACCCGATACTTGCGCGTTACCTAACCTTATCCAGTCATAAAACGTATATAATGGATTTAAAATGACTTGTGATAAGTGAAGAAATATTGAGATTAGAGGCGATATAGATCAAATCGATCGACCTCTCAAGGATGGCCACGCTAAGAGTACTCAAACTTGGCGAGCATGTATAGAGATACCTATTAGATGAAGCAACAGAGATTTGTAAGTCTAGAGTAAAAGTATGTTCCAAATATTTAATTTAATTAACTCCAAATTAACATTTATCTGCCCCTGCCGTTGGGGACTCGGCGTGATGATATGTACATGTATATATAACATTTATGGTATGTTATTCTAAGTGGAGAATAACATAATAATATAAATAATATATCCTCACGCCTTCCCACAAGGGTCCCCGAAGGGGTAGGCAGAGGTGTATAGGTAATACCCACACACCCACTTTCCGCCAGAGGTATATTAGGTGCTAACGTGACAGATGGCGAGTCCAGCACGACTATACATACCTACGCCTTTGAATTTCTTCTCAGACGTATGCAGGTTTCCTCTCGATTTTTCCCTCACCGTTCTGCTCGTGGTGTGACTAATCATTGTACTTAAGTTCAGAAAAACTCATTGGTATTGTCGGGATTCGAACTTGCGATCTTTGTGTCGCAGGCAACTGCTCGAACCACTCAGCCACCACGGCTCTCTATAATCGCGAGAATAACATAACCTACCTTTAAGATTACTATGGGTACATATACACCTCTGCCAACCCCTTCGGGGACTCTTTAGGGAAGACGTGAGGATATATTATTATTATTATTACCTATAAGATCTAGTATCAACGCTTTGGTTAGCTTTTAGTTGTTTTTACAAATAAGAAATGTACCTTATACGAAATGTAATTGCAATACATCTTAGGGAAGCGGAACTATCTCCTCAATAGAGGTTATTCTATAATCTAGAAAGAAGAGCATAAACTTCACCTAGCGCATTATTATACAGGCGGACTTTATAATACTTGAGACTGATGAATGTGGACGAAGCGAAAGAGGTATGTAAGACTAGAGAGAACTGGCGCTCTATACTCTCTGCCTACCCCGTTAGGGAGTCGGCGTGATAGCATGTATATACTTGAGCAAACCGTTTATTTTAGTACTAGCTGTCCCGCCCAGCTTCGCCCGGGTGAGGAAGTTAAATTTCCTGAAACACGATCGCAGCGCCACCTATCGGGTCCAATTGTGATGTTAGCTATCCTATCTATAAGTTGGATCAAACTGCACACGGTGTGCATATTTGATTGAAATCGGTTAAGTTGTTTAGGCGCCCATCGCGGACTTACCATAACAAAGGTTGTAGTGTGTCAATCTTAAAAGATAGACATATGCTGTCGCGGACTTTTTTTTGAAGTTTTAAAGAGGAACAATTCCCTAATACATGATATTTGCGTAACTTGACGTTCGAGAGCTTCCGTTTACGCAGCGCACGCAACGGAAGCTCTCGAAAAGGAATATTTTTTTCCGTTTTTGCAACATTTTTTATGTATACTTCGCTCCTATTGGTCGTAGCGTGATGTTATATAGCCTAAAGCCTTCCTAGAGAAATGGACTATCCAACACAAGAATTTTTCAATTCCAATCAGTAGTTCCTGAGATTAGCGCGTTCAAACAAACAAACAAACTCTTCAGCTTTATAATATCAGTATAGAAGTATAGATTTACTGTTAACTATAACGATTAGATCAGTTAGAATAACTTGTACCATATTTTTACTATCGCAAGGATTTTTCTTTCTATTTATTTTTGGAGTAAGCTATATACCAGATACGCAATCAAGATTGTAAGAATGAACGCTGTTTATGTGACATAAGATATTGTATACTCTCTGCCTACCCGGTGAGGGTCTCGGCGTGATGAAATGATATTATATTCTTGGATATGATATTCTTTTCTCAATTCGGGATTTTTTTACAATAATAATTTTACTTTTTTTTATTTATTCCATATCTTGCCCAGAATTAGTTACAGTACTGATGCCAATATTTGTGTCACTTGTTTAATTTGTTTTATTTTTCTAAGTTGAGAATGTGAGAACATTGTGGGCTTTGTAGATTCTTAGATCTTGCTAACATTGTTATAATTATCTTGTTTTATGTATGCTTTGTATAGCAAGCAACGACCTATTGTCGGGCCTACGTTGTTCCCCCATACTTGGGTACTATTGCTGTAATATTTGCGGTACTATTCTGTATAATGAAAATATATTGTTATTGTATATGCCTAATGATTTGAAAAGAGTAACCATGGAGTTTCTTGCCGGTTCTTCTCCATGGAAGCGACCAACCCGAACCGTGCTTCTTTTTCGACTTTTTGTAAGTGCCCACCTGGGCCTATGTGAAATAAAAAGATTTTGATTTTGATTTTGATAATGAAGAGATTGTGTAACGATGCGTTAAGGCAATAATTATTCAAGAATATTTAAAGGATGCATGTATATAACATCAAGTATATATATTTGATGGCGCCGGATGAAATCGGATATTTATGATATGTAAAAAAGTGAAAATTGGATAAAATTTTGCACAGATAAAGATAGTGGTGTGGAATATTAGGATATGTTTTATTCAAGAAATAACACAAGAGTAATTTTCGTGTAACGCAGATTTGAACACGGGACCCAACTTAGTGGACCTTTAGTTATGTATATAATGAACCCCTAAGTCTAAGAATACTCGATGTTGCCTTATAGTGATCTACTTTAACCATTTGAATACTGTAAAGTAAAATACAAAATCTGGTTAATTCAAAACCAAATGCTATACGAGTTATTTTGATGTTTTCAATCACTATTTAATGGAAAATATATTTTAAAGCACGGTAATAGACTTGACATTTGAATATACTAAACATTCCCTTAAGCCGTTTCACATAGGTACATATATGTAAGTAAATATTTGAAACGAGCTCTTGAAGTATTTCTGCCGTTGAAAGTGCATCTCCTGAAACTCGTCAGAAAATATTAGTACATTAGGAATATGTAAACACAATTACAAAATGCTACATTAAGTCTGCTGTATAGTTTTCAGTTTTCGTCGGAAAATTTGTTGAAAATTCTTTTCAAGGCTTGAAATAAATATATGAAAAAAAACGGATGAATTATGAACTTGGCAATTGTTATGTGTTTTCCTCAATGTTAATGATAATAATGGAGAATTTCATTAATATTACATGACGGATACTAATTGAAAGATTTGTTTATAGAGTTCTACCGACGGTTGTTACTGCTAACAAAATGTTACCATTCTTAAAAATATTTTCACGTGTTATATAATATATTAAAATGAACAACTGCATTTATTTGCCACTATTATTATTGTTGTTCCAACAGAGTAGCGCTACATGACGTAGTCGCTACGACACCGCTACGCCGTAGCCGTCGGCTACGCGCTCTACGTACTTAACGTAAGCTTAAGTTTCATTTCAAAGATGAACTTTCCTTGAATTTGCGTTCAGACATTTAAAAGGATTTTAAATGTTGAACAAACGATGGCAGAATGTTCGTGCAGATTTTTTGATAAAGAAATAGATAAAGATTAACAATTCCGCATACGTAAAGTTTAACTTTGGTATGTTGCCGACATTGAGTCGAAATAATACCTACATTGTAATTTTATTCTTTTTTTATAGTTATATTTAGTTTAATTTTAATATTATCAAGCAATTTAAAACATCTGAATGCTGAAGTAATAATTTTAAGAGAATACATTTTAAAATTATTCAAAAATAAAACGTTAATTGCCAAATAAAGTTAACCCCGTCGGCATTCAACAATTTTACGGTGAAATAAATTTCAAACAATCCAACAACGATCACGACCCGACGGCCGTCGGCGGCTTATAACGAGCGTTTCCGCCGGAATACAGCCTTCTAATATGGCAACGTCCCTATTATAAGGGATCATAATTTGGTTTAACTCCCCTTTTCAATTATATTTAAAAATCCCTCAGCATATAACAGGAAATACAATTAATTCATTATTACTCGTTTGTTTTATCAAGTTGTTTGAACTATTTATTGAAATTTATGAGGAAGGCGTTCTGGTTAATCGTTATTTTATTAAATAATAAATAAATACAATTTCCATTGCTATTATTTTTGAGATATTTTTTAATTAATTTTATTATATTAAAAATAATGTAAAATAAAATATGTTATTAAAATATATAATATTTAAGTGTCGTTTGTCATACGTCATCTTTAGATGGTTTATTTAACTTAAGTACATAAATATACATATCATCACACCGAGTCCCTCACGGGGTAGGCAGGGAGGGTAGAGGAACTCTACCCTCCCTACCCTGCCTATCTATGCTATCTCTAGACTCCAGTAATATATTCAAATATTATTTTAAGTTTAAAATATTTTAACTAATTTGTTGACGATTGATGAAATTTAACGATACTTTTTGTGGTGACCCGAAAATCAATTTGATTGGAGAATAAATTTACCATATACCTAATGCAAAAATTATATTGTATATAAATAGGTATGAATGGAATAAATATATATATTAATATGTAAATTGAGAAGAAAAGTAGCCTTCAAATCATTGATACAAACTATTTTTTTAAACTATACAGCAGCTTGAATCATTTCGCTGAAAAACAAACCCTATGGAGCTCCATATATGTACATTAAAATCGCTAGTGCATTAACAACATGTAACACATCAGTCGCAATGCGTAGGTACAATACATAAGCACCTGAAACAAACCTGGTTAGTGAAGTGTTGTAGCAAGTGTGTTCCGTTTTTGAAGTTCTTTTTAAATTTTGGATTCGATAATTAAAAAACGTGCGAACGTTTTTAAAAATAAAATTTTGAATTTGAATTCCGATTCGGTTCTTATTTTTTTTATGAAATTTCACGGTTTTTATTTTAGTGACGGTTATAACGGATGCTGAAGATCACCGTGTGCGATGTAGGTATGCGTCTCACGCGCAACTTTTGTAAGCACCTGTAAACAAAGCTGGTGGTAGAAGTGTAAAGTACTCACAGAGGGGTTGGGGACGCACCGCCTGGGGTCGGAAGTGCGGTACGTGGGGCTGTACCGGCCCGGGAAGCAGCCCGGCGGGGCCATCAGTCCCCCGCCAGACTTCATCTTCTCCGGGGAGTACATGGCACATGACCCCCACGGATCGTCCTCCAACTTAAGCACCTTGGAGGGCGAGTGATACTGCCGGTCGAAAATCTTGACGAGTTTTTCGTACTTTCGGTTAAAATCGCGGTACGACGACCGCTCTGCCCGCCGGGTGGTGACCGACTGAGGCGAGCAAGAGGTATGTGACGTCACTCGCCACGCCCTCACTAGCCCCACCACATCCCGTCCCGCTCCCGTCCCGTCTCACGCATGTTTACGTCGCCGTCGGCGGGCCGCGAATTACTAAATTATTTAATTGGCCCATTCACTTCTGTTGGTTGTTGCCTTTTCACGCTTCTGGGCCGGCTGACGGATGACCACTGAGCGGCCCGCTAAATGCGCTTCTACACGAGCCGTTACTATCTATCACGCCACGGGGTGGTTGCACTCTGTACCGGCAATGTATTAAATACAATTATCAAAAGTGTAAAGACCGTAGTGAGTATAATTCATTTTGTATCCTATACTTTTGGTTAGGCTACAGGAGGCACGCTCTATAGTGTGGTAACGTAGGGTGGATGCCCTATGTAGCGAGCTTCTGAAGGCTACATAGCGCGGCGACGTGCGGGGAGTTCCCTGGTGTAGCGAGCGCTTGTAGGTAATCTACAGTATCCACTCTACATCGGGCAATAACGTGCGCGGCGTAGGAAAGTAGATGCTCGTTAAATGATAACAACCGCTATTATTGCATATCACATGTTGATAGCCGCGGTGGGCGAGTGGTTCGAGTTGCCTGTAACTTAAAGATGCAAGTGCAAGCTGAACTGGAAGTTCGAATCCCGACTACCAAAGAGTTTTTCTCTAGGTACTTAAGTACAGTGATTAGTCACACCACGAGCTTTAAATGTGAAGGAAAACATCGAAAGGAAACCTGCATACGTCTGAGAAGTATGTAATAGGCGTATGTACCTACGTTTTGTCGTGTTTGAGCAAAAGGAAACGAAACAGTTACTTAGGGTATATACCTATAAATATTCTATATATCTATTCGGTTCAGTTGCAGGTTTTCTCTCAATGTTTTTTTCTCAGCAAAGCTCGTCGTGTGTCTAATCACAGTGGCTACTTAAGTTCACAAAAACATCCAGGATTCGAACTTGCAATTCGCGTTAAAAATCAGTTTCTCGAACATGTTGGCCACCACGGCTCATTTATCTTGTTAACCTAAACAAATATGATGTGAAAAGCTAGGTGGTAACTCGGCAACGTAAACCCCTTGATACACGATCCGAGCTCGCATAATTAGCGAAGATCATGGTCGGCGTAGCACGTCACAACACGGCGTAATTACACGCCACGCCGGCAGATGGCGGCAGTTTTAATTTTTCGATTTCGGACGCGCGTACATTATGCATAAAGCTTTTATCGCTCGCTGTGGTTCCTTCGGGACCCCATGATCGTAATGGAAGTGATAAGCGGAAGCGAACATCGTATGGGCGATTTCTAACGACCATTGCTTCAATTTACCGATGCTAGTATTCGTTTATATCTGGGTTAATATAAAAAAAATTGCCGCGGAGGCCGAGTTGTTCGAGTCGCCTGCAACACAAATTGCTAGTTTGAATCCCAACTGGACCAATGAATTATTCTGAACTTAAGGACAGTTATAAGTCACACAACGAGTTTTACGGAAGATAACAGCAATTCAAAGGCATATGTTTAGTCGTGCTTGAGTTACGGCGATGGACTCGCCACCTGTCACGGTGGCATCTAAAATATATATTGGCTGAAGGTGCCTACCACTTCGAGGTGCCTTGCGGAAAGGAGTGAGGATGATAAAGTATAGTATTATATAGTAATGTAAAAACAGTTTATAATTAATATTAGACATTAAAAAAACATCAAACACTGCTTGTATAAGTCAGAGTGATATTTTGTCGTGTCAATGCGGGTGACAGACATGTAGTTTAACACTTTATGTCACCTACCTACCTCATACAGACCTCCATATGTAATTGCAACATTAACATATACATTAATAGCGATGCGATACATAGATATCAACACGCCACCCCTAACAGGAGAGGCAGACAAAATAGAGCGCCAGTTTCCTCTAGAGTGTGTGCAAGAGGCAGAGGAAGACCACCACCAACTACCAAGACCAAATCAATCGGACACTCTAGGAAGAAAACGTCAAGAGTACTCGAAATTGGCGAGCATAAATGAAGTGGCTGATGAATATGGACGAAGCGAGAGAGGTATGTAAGTCTAGAGAGAACTGTCGCTCTATACTGTCTACCCCGTTAGGGACTCGGCGTGATGATATGTATGTATGTATGAATTACAAGTTAGACATGAAGTAGTTTGGGATCTCTTCTATTAAGTTATAATAACGTGTATTAGAAAAGTCTCCTCTTTAACAATAAGTGTATAGTTAAACATATTTCCTGATTTTATTAATTTTGTGGTCAATGTAACGAGTGTATCCGCTTTTAATTTACGCCATATTGTAACCGCGGTACCCTTTGCAGGGATCCGCACCGCGGCACGGAACCACGCTCGAACTCGTTGCAATGCTTAAAGTGCATTAGCTATTCTACGTAAATTGGGGGGCTAATGAAACACTGATTTGCCATTGTATTTTTCATCTACAATCTGAGTGGTAAAGGGGTTAGGTGCTATTAAATATAATGTTATGACAGTTGTTTCAAATAACTAACTTCAAATTAGTCGTAATTACATTTTTTTACGTTGGACCGAACATATATACAAAGTGAGTGATATATACAATGTTCAAAAAGAGGCAGAGGAAGACCACGTTCCAACTACCTAGATCAATTAAATCGAACGCTCAAGGACGGGAACGTCAAGAGTACTCGGAACCGGCGAGCATGTATGAAGAGAGATATGTAAGTCTAGAGAGAACTGGCGCTGTATACTCTCTGCCTACCCCGTTAGGGACTAGGCGTGATGATATGTATGTATGTACATTCTCTTTTCCACATTTCCAAGAACATCGGTGATTTCGAAAGGTTTATTGCCAATCCAATACTTTCAATGACGAAATTGGACAGAGCGTTCAGTGGTAATGTATTGCATCAGGAATGACAACAGACCTCCTAAGTTTGGGATGACGGCCGCATCGTGACGAAATCAGCTTATTATGTGTCGTACTCGTCGTGAGTAGCATAAATAGATAACGTGGTCAACTTACCACGCTACGTCACCTTACCGCCTCGATAGTATATATGAAAATATAAGTATATAACACCTAACGTTGGCCAGAGATTTATTTTAGGTATATATATATATACTAGTGGTCCCGCCCAGCTTCGCTTGGGTGAAAAAAGTAAATGCCCTAAAACACGATCACAGCGCCACCTATCGGGTCCAATTGTCTAAACCATTCTCGAATCTCCACGAACACACACAAAAAATTTCATCAAAATCGGTCCAGTCGTTTAGGAGGAGTTCAGTCACATACACACGCACACAAGAAATATATATATTAAGATATATAAGATATATATATATATAAGTATATAAAAAATAACTTTTAAGTAGGACTGGAGTGAAAGACGGGACGAGCACGGGGCGGAGTGCAGCTTCCGCCGGATGTGGCCCTCGCCCTCCCCCGGATGTAGCCGAGCCCTTCCGAGTGGTACCGATAGTAACAAAACGTAGGTATATACATAACAATTGGGTATTAAGGGTGTTTGGAAATGTTTTTCTTATAACAAGACTTGCAAAGTTAAAATGTTATTTATTATCGTTTTGCTATGATTTGAAACACACTTATTATATTTAATTTAAGTAGAAAATATTTTCTATCTACTTCTTATATATTTACATTTATAAGAAGAAAATTAATAAATATTATTATTTATAGAGCCGTGGTGGCCGAGTGGTTCGAGCAGTGGCCTGCGACGCAAAGGTCGCAAGTTCGAATCCCGACTGTACCAATGAGTTTTTCTAAAAACTTAAGTACAGTGATTAGTCACACCACGAGCTTTACGGTGAAGGAAAACATCGAGAGGAAACCCGGCATACGTCTGAGAAGACATTCAAAGGCGTATGTATAGTCGTGCTTGAGTAACGGCGATGGACTCGCCATCTGTCACGTTGGCACCTAATATACCTCTGGCGGAAAGTGGGTGTGTGGGTATTACCTATACACCTCTGCCTACCCCTTCGGGGACCCTTGTGGGAAGGCGTGAGGATATATTATTATAAATTAATAAATATATAAATAGAAAATCATAATATACAAACATACATATCATCACGCCGAGTCCCTAACGGGGTAGGCAGAGAGTATAGAGCGCCAGTTCTCTCTAGACTAGACTATAAAATCATAATATATTTATTTCTAATATATATTTTCACGACTTCCCACTAAGTCCCCGAAGGGGTAGGAGCGTGTCGGTAGTACCCACACACACCCGATTTTTACCGGTGATATTTTACGTTCTGAAAACTCATTGATACAGTCAGAATTCAAACAGGGACTGTTCGAACTATTTCGTTCAGTTCAGTTCGGCCACCACGGCTATGATCTAATAAAAAAAAAAAATTATTACATGCATTACATAAAATATGTTAATGTTTTATATTATATTGATTTTAGTGCAACAAGATGGGTATATAGATATATAAATAGGTTTTCCAATAATGAGCTCCTTGGGGAAGGGAGAGGTTAGGAAGGGTGAGGCTTTATCACGTTGGCAGCCCCTCTGGCTGCTCACTAACAACTCAACTAACCTCACCCATTATGCTACCAACACAGTATAACCCTCCAAACAGTGGCAACGTACAAGTGATACTTCGGTATCGTGAGCGTATATAGGCTACGGTAACCGCTCCCCATCAGGTGGGCCTATGCTTGCTGGCTATTCAGATTTTTTTAAATAATAATTAATATATATTATTAATTAATACCATTACAAAATGTACGTACATATATTCTACTGCCTCCCTGACTGCTATGCCTTAACAGTGTAATAAATAAATAGACTATTGTCTAAGCTAGCCAAAGCTTTGTTCTTGACACACATATTTAACGAAATGCTGCATTATAGGGTAGGCCTACATTTGTTAGAAATCTATCACCAATTTGTCTGCTATCGGTACTTCGGTACAGTAGGAGGCGGCGCTTGTGAAACGAGAAAATATGTTTTTCCTACCTTCAATTAAAATCATAATTAACGTTGTATTAAAAGCACGCTCGCCCCCACTTACTGGCCTTGTTTCAATATACACTTCAAACAATACACACACTTCATACACAATAAACACAGATGTCTTAATATATATAAATTACGTGCCACGTTGTTTGTCCGCTATGGGCTCCTAAGCTACTTAACCGATTTCAATCAA
Source organism: Drepana falcataria (assembly GCA_945859725.1). Classification (NCBI taxonomy): domain Eukaryota; kingdom Metazoa; phylum Arthropoda; class Insecta; order Lepidoptera; family Drepanidae; genus Drepana; species Drepana falcataria. The sequence continues at coordinate 11,185,987 of OX243921.1, forward strand.
ATTTGCACACCGTGTGCAGTTTGATTCAACTTAAAAGATAGGATAGCTAACATCACAATTGGACCTGATGGGTGGCGATCGTGTTTCAGGAAATTTTACTTTTTCACTCGGGCGAAGCTGGGCGGGACAGCTAGTATAATATAAAATAGCCTTCCCACGAGGATCCCCAAAGGGTTAGGCAGAGGTGTATAGGTAGTCCCATACGCCCACTCTCCGGCAGAGATATATTTTAGGACCCAACGTGACAGATGGCGAGACCATCGCCGTTACTGAAACACGACTTTACATACGTCTTTGAATTTCTTAAGTTGCAATCCTCACAACCATTATGGGTATGGTGAGTGGTTGAGCTGGGACGACCCCAGCGGATGTAGGTTCGGATACGATTTGTCCACGACACGTGTCTGCGGTGGGGCCGCAGACACGTGTCGGTGACCACAATTTTTCTGATAAATATCCTTAAATATATTTGGCATGTAAGCACTTCCGGTCATTTATGAGATTATAATATAGTACAAAGGAAATAATTATCAAAAAATATGATGATTTTATTTGGCTAAGTGCTATCAAGTTTTGCATTCAAGTAAGCTTTCATTGGCTGTTTACTGAGAAGTGTCGGAAAATGCTTACCACACATTTCAGTTGAAAAGGGGGTGTTGTTTCCCCTCTGCTTACCCTTCGAAGACCTTGACACGCGTGAAGATAAATATACATGCATATGCATCACGCCTCACGGGTAGGCAGAGAGCGCCAGATAGTACGTAGCGTAAGTTGTATATACTTAATACTAAGTCAGACCTTAGCCACGTAATCTAGTTACATAGACTTTCATAAAGCGGCTAAAGTCACGCATTTGAACGCTTTCTGTAGTGTCTAGGGACATTTAAAGCACCAATAACTTCCGAAGGGTTGAACTTGTACCACCCTAAGCATACTGCTCGGGGGTAGAGCTCACAATAATGGTTATGAAACGCATATATTGCCCGACAAATTGTTTTGTAAGTGAATAACATCTAGTAGACACGCTCCAGTAATTCTTTCCCCCGCCACGTGACCAGTAATCAAACAAATTGAGATGCACTTACAAATCGATTGCTCTCCATGTATTGCAAATTAAATTATACTCGGTTCGGTAATACGTAATGTATAATTGGCTTTAATTCCCATAGAATTATATGTGATAGAGGTGTAGCGTAGCAGTCATAGTAGGTTACACTCGGGTTCAAATTGATTTGCTGACATTTAAAATGATGATTCAGATAAACGATTTTGTTCAAGTTAGTCCGGACTCAAGGATTTTTTTAATCAGTCTACTCGACTGATTTAAAAAATTCCTTCACCAATGAAATGCTACTAACTATTTTTTAAATCAGTACTCGACTGATTTAAAAAATTCCTTCACCAATGAAATGCTACTTGAGTCCGGACTAACTTGATTATGAGATTTTTATAATTATATCACGAACTCACAATCAATAATAGCTTTCCTCTTTTTTATATTAATAGATATATCTCTATTTACCGCTCATGAGGAAACCTGTTTGAGATAAATTCGTAATAAGATAAAAATTAGGGGCTCGCCATCTATCACGTTGGCATTGAAATGTATCAACATATTTCAAACAACGCGCGGCTAACACCTCATGGTGTACTTACGTCCCTATGTACAGTTTCGGTATGGAGTTCCATGGAGTTTCTTGCCGGTTCTTCTCCATGGAAACGACCAACCCGACCCGTGCACCTTTTTCCACGTTTTATAAGGCCCACCTAGGCCTATGTGAAATAAAAATATTTTGATTCTGATTTTGGTAACCGGTTACCATTTGGCGAGTTAGCGTATGCTTATGTGTGATCTCTATATTGTGAAAACCGCATATTCTGCTTACTATTTTTATTGTATAATATAAAACGTGTCCTTGAAAATGCATAATAAAACATATATAATAATATATCCTCACGCCTTCCCACAAGGGTCCCCGAAGGGGTAGGCAGAGGTGTATAGGTAATACCCACACACCCACTTTCCGCCAGAGGTATATTAGGTGCCAACGTGACAGATGGCGAGTCCTTTGCCATTACTCAAGCATGACTATACATACGCCTTTGAATTGCTTTAAAGAAGTATGCAAGTTTCATCTCGATGTTTTCCTTTACCGTAAAGCTCGTGGTGTGACTAATCACTGTACTTAAGTTCATAATTCATTGGAACAGTCGGGATTCGAACTTGCGATCTTTTTGTCGCTGGCGACTACTCGAACCACTCGGCCACCATGGCTATAAATGCATTGCTATCATGCAATTCATACATTTTATTTAAACAATATATTTATCAAACTTTTTAGTCACCGTATAACACGCATGAATGTAGTAGGTATGTATATAGTGTACAATTGGATAGTCGGGGATATAAAATAAAACGTGAAAACTCCACCGAATCTCCTGAGGGAGGCGTGTGATGGGTCACGTGACCGGCTGGCACCAAATAGATTAGATTATGCATTTTGAACGGTCAGACGTACGATCTTCGGTTTCTCGTCGCCTCTTATTTAACCCCTTTTTGGCAATAACTTTTTGTCAAACCGTAATTGGAAAAAATAACTTGCGATAAGGGACTTGGGAATTTGATACCGGGTTGTGACGTCACGACTATTGGAGTGCTCGGAAACTTCGAAAGTTTGTAACTATTGACAAAACAATACGTAAATTACTTAAATATTTAAAGTTCAATGCGTTGTTTTACGTGATGTGCTTTAGGTCAATTAAAGTGAAAGGATTGCGAAATTATATTTAAAAACTCAGGACAAAGCTTAATCACTTAACTAAATATTGTAAGCCGTGGTGGCCGTGTGGTTCGAGTAGTTGCCTGCGACACAAAGATCGCAAGTTAGAATCCCGACTGTACCAATGAGTTTTTCTGAAAAAAAGTACCTACAGTGATTAGTCACACCACGAGTTTAACGGTGAAGGAAAACATCGAGATGAAACCTGCAAACGTCTGAGAAGCAATTCAAAGGCGTATGTATAGTCGTGCTTGAGTAATGGCGATGCACTCGCTATCTGTCATGGAAGCACCTAAAATATATCTCTAGCGGAAAGTGGGTGTGTATTACCTATACACCTCTGCCTACCCCTTCGGGGACCTTTGTGGGATGGCGTGAGCTATGCGTGATAAACAAATATTGTAAGTAAAATCGGCATGGCATGGTGTGTTCACCACAGTAGACCTCAACTCGCATACATCAGGCTAAATCAATGTCAACCAAATTACACGAAGTCAGAACTGTAGCTGAGCTGTCAGGCCGCGATCAACAATTAGCGACTTGACATTCATTGTACAAAACTTCCAAGGGGTCGTACACGTGCTTGGCACGGGCCAGAATTTGGCGTTCGAACCCTGCTCTGCGCGACCAGGGTTGCTAGACCTACCGCGCCCCACCTCTGCCTGCCTATTAACAACTGAATAGTGACAATGCGATATCATCTAGAAATCTACCAAAAGTGGTTAGTCACGCTAAGTACTTGAATAATATGTTTATTGTTATTAAGAAAAATACGGAATCTTTTTGAGTGTTATTTTTTGCGTTAAGTGACATTTCCGATTGTTTCTCAGAGAAAGCTATTATTATTAATATTACGGAATATAAATTTTTATTTTTGTTTCGTTAAAAAAAAATGTAATTTTCGGACTCTCTTCGATCTTATTGCAATACAGATATTCCGATAAGTCTTACGGTGAAGAAAACACGAATAATCCGGCTATGACTATGACCGCCGTCTGGTCTAGTGGTTAGAGCTCCTGACTACAAACTTGAGGTCGGGAGTTCGATTTCCGCTGAGGGCAGATATTTGTGTGATTAACACGAATATTTGTAGCTTATCTATCTTCTTCTATCTATCTTGGATTTTCTATCTATTTACGTATATCTATATATATTTAAAATATATCGTTGTGTGTGTGGGTACCACCTATACATCTCTGCCTACCGCTTCGAGGACCTTTGTGGGATTATCTTAATATATATAAATCACGTGTCACGTTGTTTGTCCGCGATGGGCTCCTAAACTGCTTAACCGATTTCAATCAAATTTGCACACCGTGTGCAGTTTGATCCAACTTAAAAGATAGGATAGCTTACATCATAATTGGACCCGGTAGGTGGCGCTGAGATCGTGTTCCAGGAAGGGCGAAGCTGGGCGGGACAGCTAGTATTATATAATTATATTAGTAAGACTACTTCTTTTTTAAACTCGATGGTCTGTATCATAAACCCAAGTGAAATGACCACATTACGCTGTAATAGCTCCATTCGATTGTGATAATTAAACATTTATACAGTGCATTACCTTGGTACTTGACCCTGCATTACCTGGGTAATTTTACCTGTATTACCTGGGGCTATAAAACCCATTGCCTCGGGAACCTTCATTAGCTAATCGCCAAATGACTTGGCAATTGAACCCCGATGGCTAGTGGCAGCTACCTCTTTCAGCATTCCAAAGTGGATCGTCTTAAAGTACCCTTGAATGCTATTCCATTCCACTGCATAGCTGCTCTGTGATTTTCATCATAATTATTGTTAATCCTACTTATTTGCTTATTTATTTAATGCACAAAACAAGTTACAATCTCTTTCAAACACAGATAGAACTATGGCTGGATCATAACTCAAAAAGATGCGCTAAGTATATATATAAATTCTTATACTACAAGAGTGGCAACCAAGCACGGCCCACCTGATGGAAAACGGTTCCTGCAGCCTATTTACGCTTACAATACCGAAGTATCACTTGCGCGTTGCCACTCTGTGTTCGGAGAGTTGTACCGTGCTGGTAGCATAATGGGACTAATCCCTCTGCTGCCAACACAATATAACAATCCTCCCCCCTCCCCAAGGAGCTCATTACTGGAAAACTTATTCACCGCGTAGGAACAAAAATGAAAAAAAAATTTGGCTACGGACTTCTATAAGGTGGAGGTCCTGCCCCAGTCGGGCAGCTCCAAATTCGAACGGGAAATCTTAAAATAATTATAAAATCATCGGAAAGCACTTAAAACATCCATAAATACGTACTAATATTATTAATACGAAAGTTAGTGTGTATGTGTGGTAATTTGTAACCCAAACATTTCAGAACGATAGAACGGAAGGGAATTAATATAGATAGTGTCCATACACCCACCATCCACCAGAGATATATTTTAGGTGCCAACGTGACAGATGGCGAGTCCATCGCCGTTACTCAAACACGACTATACATTTCTTCTCAAGCGTATGGCGGTTTCTTCTCAATGTATTCGTGCACACTAAAACTCGTGGTGTGACTGTAGGTAGTTAAGATCAGAAAATCTCATTGGTAGCTACAGTCTGGATTCGAGTTTGCAATCTTTGTGTTGCAGGCAACAACCCGAACTACTGGGCACCCACGGCCGTATTCATGAACATACTTTATTAATAATCTGTTGTATAACTAACGCCTTTTAGAACAGGGCCGAGAGTTCCGTGGGAACACTTATGGGCGTTAGCCATAGTCGAGTATTGAACCCAAATACCGAACACTGTGGGTGACATCCAAAGTACTTAAGTAAAAGACTATCTAACACACCGACATTCCTGAAAAATAGAAAAATAAAATTTTTATTTGATGCAAAACGATAAAAACAATGGCGCGGACTTGAACCGCGGACCTTTGAGCTTGAAGGCTAAGCGCGCTACCACTGCGCCACCCTACCTTACATTAAACTTACGAAATTTGCCATGTAAGTCTCAGAATACAGCGACGGTGCAAGGTGGAAAAAAGACTTGAAATATGAAATATTTCCTACTTTAAACCTTATGCTCAAATAATAAGGTGCCAGTATTTTAAGCCTTATGCGTATATAAATTGGTTTTGTATCGCAACTATGGCTTAGTCTTTGTTTGTCCGAATAAATAAATATTTTTGCAATGTATTATCTCTTAAACTGTATTATATTATTCAAGGAAAACACTGACCTGCCTGCAACCTGCATACATTTGATATGATATGTAAACCTATATATACGCTCTATACTCTCTACCTACCTACTGCCTACCCCGTTAGGGACTCGGCGTGATGATATGTAAGTATATATAGACATGTATATAGTGCCATCCACGAAGACGCGCCCCACCAATTTCCGTTTTGGTGGGGCGCGTGTGTGGAGTATGGCACGAGTCTATTAATTGTTTCGTGCGGGTGCACTCATAGGTGTACTGATGATACTCAAACATTGGTGGCAGGTTGCTCACTTACACTATAAACTATGAAGAGGAATAGTGGGGCGCGTCCTCGTGGATGGCACTATCTATATAGTCGGCATTTACAAACAGCGATATATCTGTCACATTGGCACTTACAATATATATCCGGCGAAAATTTGGTGTATTAGTTTTATACACTCCTGTCTACCTCTTTCGAGACCCTTGTAGGAAGGTGTAAAGGGAGAGGTTTTTTTTTTATACGGTGGCAAACAAGCATGCGGTCCGCCTGATGGTAAGCGGTTACCGCCGCCTATGGACGCTTGCAACACCAGGGGTATCACTCGCGCGTTGCCGACCCTGCAGGAATCTTTTCACACCCTTCTTGAAGAACTCCATGCTGTACTCTCCAGGGAAAACCTCAACGGGGAGCTCATTCCACAGCCTGAGCGTTCGCGGAAGAAAACTCCTTTGGAAGGTGGTGGAAGTGGGCATCATGTCGAACAATTCTGCAGAGCACTCACCGTTATACAAGCGGTAGAACACACACAGGGAGGCTAGAAATATCGACCACAAGGATCCTAATGCTCTCCGAGATGTTCAGGGGAGTGTTCTGGAATTGTGGAGCCACAGCGAATGGAGTTTTTTTTTTACATACATGCACACATACATCTTTCGCTTCGTCCACATTCATCAGTCTGTTCATACACGCTCGCCGGTTTCGAGTACTCTTGACGTTCCCATCCTTGAGTATCCGATCGACTTGATCTGGGTACCTGGACCATCTATATCTGCTTCTTGCATATAATTTCGCAGTGTATATCTGTTTCGTCAATCTTTCTTCACCCAGCCTTATATATATGAATGTACAAAATAAGAAAGAAGATATATATATCGCTTTTAGGTTAAGCTAGCTTTACGGTGAAGGAAAACATCGAGAGAGCATCTTCGTGGATTGCACTATCTATAGCCTTCCTCAATAAACTATTTTTTTATTGCCAAAAGGATTTTTCTAATCGGATTGGTAGTTCCTCAGACTAGCGTGCTCAAGCAAACTATCAAACCATTTAGCTTAATATATCAGTACCTACAATAATATGCCTATAATAATAGAAAAGGCATGGTTTTACCAATCGTATATCAAATTATCAAACATCTAAGTAGGTATAAAAAATACTATAAATCTGCCGGAAAATGGGCGTGTGGGTTCCTATACACCGCTGCCTCTCCCTTTGGGGACCCTTGGGACGCGTAAGGATCTATATAGAAAAAACTAAAGGGTCTGTTTGTGTCAAATGTCAATGTCAAAAGCATTTGCAGTACATATACCTATGGTACTCATAACAAAAAAACATTCATTTTTTATATCATTACATTATCGTTACGTATTATATAAGAAATACTAAGATTAAATTTACAGGAATTTCATATAAATATTTTACAGACGTGTGCCAAAAACTTGGCAGTATTGACACATTGATTGTCATGACACGACACTGCTGATTGGCTGAGCGGAATATTCGCCAGACCTCCGCAAGACACACAGATAAAGATTAAAAAATAGAACCCACGTATAAAGTATCGTGTATACTTAACTTGTGACTAGTTGGGACCAATGGGATCGCAGAGCAGCCCTGATGCCGAAATATCAAAAGGAATTGCGGTTTATGTTGCTATCCTCTGGGTATAATTATGTGTTCAAGTTGCTGGAATAATTAATATATGAAAGAACGCAATCTCCCTGTTAGTGCTCTGCAAATATGCATTTCACCTTTTGTCTGGCACACTCGCTTTTGACCTTAAAGATGTCTCAGATTAAATATGTTTGGGGTTGCTTTAAATCATGTACAAGCGGAAATTGGGAAATTGAAGCCGTGGTGGCCGAGTGGTTCGAGTAGTTGCCTGCGACACAAAGATCGTAAATTCGTATCCCGACTATACCAATCACTTATTCTGAACTTAAGTACAGTGATTAGTTACACCACGAGCTTTACGGTAAAGGAAAGCATCGAGAGAAATCCTGCATACGTCTGAAAAGCAATTCAAAGGCGTACGTATACTGGCGGATCCATCACCGTTACTTCGTACTTAAGAAACGGCGATGGACTCGCCATCTGTCACGTTGGCACCTAAAATATGTCTCTGGCGGAGAGTGGATGGGTACTACCTATACACCTCTGCCTAGCCATTCGGGTCCCTTGTGGGAAGGCGTGAGGATATATATTATATGTTAGGGGTTGTTTTGGAACATGTAAAAAGCAGAAATTGGGAAATTGACATTTTCAAAGCACTGTAAAAAAGTAATTGCTTTCGCTTCACCCACGTTCATCAGTCTCCTCATTTATCATTCGAATATATACTACTAGCGGTCCGTCCCGGCTACGCACTGATGGACATAATATATTTTTTTTAATATAGCCTATGTCACTCAGGGTTAATGTAGCTTTCCAATGGTGAAAGATTTATTTAAATCGGTCCAGTAGTTTCGGAGCCTATTCAATTCAGCGCCCCAATTCCAATTCCAATTGTGGATCAAAATCATTCTCGTATCCACCTGAAGACGCACAGAAAATTTCATAAAAATCGGCCCAGCCGTTTAGCAGTAGTTCAGTGGTAAACACACGCACAGTAGAAATATATATATAAAGATTTAACTACATAATAATGTTACTTTCCATAGTTAAAATGGTTGTTAAAAATTGTTACCTAGTAATTATGCACAGACAATCAAATCTTTCCTCTTCGTAACATTAATGTAAGAAGCCATCGAGGATCCCGCCAAATAATGCTATTCAGACGCACCTATATTTATTACCACTTAGTTGTCCCTTATTTTTGGTATAAAACAATAAAAACAGCTATAAAACTTGAGTGGCCAACTGTGCAAGTGACAAAGATAGCCTCCCTAATCAAATTAGGCTCTCTTAAAAACTGCGCTCGGCACATCATTACAATTTATTGTCCAAACTTTGTCTCATTTGGCGGTCGGAAGCAATGGCCAATTTTGCGGCGACAACTTTCGGCCCTTTATTTGACATTTGTATCCCAGGACAGTTTTTGGTGCTAGTGTTGGGCCATCGTGTGCAATATTGTTTTCGAAGGTGAGATAAGAATAAGTATAAGATAAGTGTGAGATAGAGTGAGAGTAAGAGAATAAGATAAGTGAGGTAAGATGAACACATGATCAGGCAGTCCCTCAAGGGGTACGCAGAGAAAGTGGAGTGCCTCTCGCTAGGCCTACAGACCTTAGGAAAAACGGAAATACGCTGAAAGAAAAAAAATAACTTGCAACAGGAACTTTGCAACAAAGCACAATAGGGGAGTTTCAATGATACGCACTCATTCATCTCCATTAGATGTTTCGACTACATATAGGCATTTGAAATACTTTGTATAATAAATGCGTAGGTATATAGATACTGTATGTAGTACCTACGTATAATTTATGACACGAATACTTTAAAATATATTTGTCTTCTATAATTGCTTAGTTCTTAATTATTTTGATGTTTACATTGTATTAATGGTAAAACGCAATGAGACGAGAATTCAATAAATGTTTGGTAAAATTAAAAAAGAAATATGGTGAATACATACCGGAACACATTTACCGACGTACATTTAATTTGGTAGCAATCTCACAAAGTCCAGTAGTCCGCTAGTCTCCCTAGTAATAAAATATTCCACTCAATACAAAATATTCAATTTACAACCAGATTAAGATCATGGATTTCGTTTTGCAAAAACTATTTCTTCGATATAAATGTATTTATTTTATTGGAAATTCTATTCACTCCCTTCTTGAGGAATTCCATGCTGTACTCTCCAGGGAAAAATCTCAACGGGTAGTTCATTCCACAGCCTAAGCATTCGTAGAAAGAAACTTCTTTGGAACCGCCCAGTACGAGACCTTTGTGGTTGAAAGGTATGCGGATGAATTTCCCATCGATGATGAGAGGTGCAGTGGAAGAAAGTAGACTACACTCTCAGTTATACAAGCGTTAGAACACACACAGGGAGACAAAGATTCTCCTAAGACAGTAATTTCAATATGAGTACTAAGGAGTTACTTTACGCTTTGATCTTGGAAATAATTAATATTCAGGTCGAAGTAATGAATGCGTGGGCAACCGCGAAGTCAATAATGCATGTTAACGGTCTCTACCAAACAGGGTATTTGTGAAGTTGTGAGGAAGAGACTCGCTACCTATCATACATACAATGTCATACAGTTTTAAGGCGTTCGTGGTGCGAAGGCCGACGTGCTCCCTGCACCTCGTCTCGACCTTTATCCGCAATACGTAGTGTTCCGCCGGTTCCGCGGACAAGTGTCACACGAACGTTGTCAAGTGATGTGATGATGGGCCTTAGTATTTTTGTCTATCGCATTGGTTCTCGCTGTCATTATAGTTGTAAGAGAGAAAGAAATAAATAAATCATCATAATCATATCGCCGAGGCCCTAACGTGCTAGGCAGAGAGAATAGAGCGCCAGTTCTCTCTAGACTTACAGTCTCTCTCACCTCGTCCACATTCATCATCCTTGAGTGTCCGAACGATTTGATCTAGGTAGTTGGGTCGTGGTCTTCTTCTGCCTCGTCTTGCACACACTTTTTAATAAATGAACAAATACCATTTTTTTAACAACACAATGAATAAATAACAAAACACTTTTTTATTAATTACACGGCGGGTAGAGATAGTAGGTATATCGATACCTTACAGAGTAGTTGTGGTTAACAAAGCATGTTTGTCGAGCCAGCGTCACAGCAGGAGTCTTTGGCCGTAACATTTTATTCGCTTCTGGTCGGTGGTCGGAATAGCGCCATAAACCTGCGTAACGGCTCAGAGTGCCCCTAACGACGCGTCAGCTCTCAGACCAACTTAATCCCGTTAATAATATATCAGGAAGAAATCACTGGGAACCCAGTTTATGGGATGAAACATCTGACGTATTTAACGGCTTTGTGTTTTAAATTGCGCGTTTTTTTCATTATTTTTTATGGCGAGTTTGTGCCAGTGCGGGGCGTTTGAAGAATTTTAGTCATTTTTATGAATCACGAGTTTATTATGTCACAAGATAATTCAATTAATTGTCAAGCTTCTGATTTCTTCTTTTCAGAATGGCATTTCGCTTTGATGCAGCGTTAGGCTAAAGAATGGGCCAACGTAAATGTTACAATTGAACAGCTTAGCTTTTCATAATGGCCGTGTATCGTGCTTATTAATTGGCTAGAATTACTAGTTAAAGACTTACTTTGGTAATTTTAAACATGTACAAAAGGTAATATTTTGTGTAGTTATTTGACTGTGTGTATATTTACTCACATTATCGATATTGCGCAGTGGTACCAACGTAGGCAGCAAGGTGAGTTTAGCCTTTGTAGAAACTTTTAATATTTTTATATTGGCTATATTGCAGTGACAGGAATAACTTGTTGTGACCGCTAAAAGTTTACACGTTTCAAAAAAGTTAATTTGAGTTGCCTTTACGTCCATAGATGGCGTAGTTTTTTAAGTGCATAAAACGCGCGTACACGAATGCGACGTTAAAGGGGTAAAAAATTCAAGTCGATCGATAGAATAGGTTTTGAGCTTTGCAAACAAAATTACAGAGATGTTTTTATCCATGTCATCTATTTTTCACAACACAAACAAATAAAATATTCTTATATTATAGCTTAAGTTACTCGATTAAAAAGTAAATTGTTATTAGTAGGAAAGTAGTACGGTGGCAATCGGTTACATTGATATTGCGACGTGTGGTCACCAAGAACGTTCACCAACTATTTCTAGCATAGGATAGTAAAACAAAGGCTTCCCGCAGGTTTATTTAAATTTAGCCCAGAGTGCATTTTATCCGTGTAGTTTTGGGCGTCTCGGACGCTCGGTGACAAATAACCGTAAGACGTGCCTCGTGCGAGTACATCCTCAGTGTTTGAAAATTAAAAGCTAAGATGTAGCGATACTGCAGTGTAATTTTTACATTATATTGTATATGCGTAAGTTTGTGACGATGTTTGTTCCTCTTTCACCGTAAAGCTCGTGGTGTGACTAATCACTGTACTAAAGTTCAGAAAAACTCATTGGTACAGGCATGATTCGAACTTGCGATCTTTGTTTCGCAGGCTACTCGAACCACTCTGCCACCACGGCTATTTTGTTATTGTAATTATTTATAAATATATTTCTTATTATTATTATTATTGTGTAGGTGTGCATGCGCTCCGCTCAGCCCGTGGGCCACGCCCGAAGCCAATGCACTTATATCTTCCTCATGAAAATACCAGCCAGCAGCTGCCGCTTACGTGCTCAGGATTTTATTCGCTAAATTGTTTTGTGATATATTTGTGATTATAATAATATATCCTCACGCCTTCCCTAAGGGTCCCTGAAGGGGTAGGCAAATAGTACAGGTAATACCCACCACACCACACACCCACATTCCGCCAGATATATATTAGGTGCCAACGTGATAGATGGCGAGTCCATCGCCGTTACTCAAGCACGACTATACTTTATAGTTTATAAAGTAAATGTACAACCTTCCACTAATTTTGAGTATTATCAGTACGCACTGATTTCCCATGAGTACACACTACAATTAATATACTCGTGTCGTACTTCCCGCATGTATGAAGAGACTGATGAACGTGGACGAAGCGAAAGAGGTATGTAAGTCTAGAGAGAACTGGCGCTCTATACTCTCTGCCTACCCCGCTAGGGACTTGGCGTGATGATATGTATGTATGTATGTACTTCCCGCAACCCGCCACCTCATCAAGTGGAAATTGGTGAGGCGCGTCTTCGTGGATGGCACATACATACATACATATATATCTATATATACGTCTTTGAATTTAATTTCAATAGTATGCAGGCAGGTTAGTGTTTACCTTGCATAATATAATACAGTTTAAGAGATAATACATTGCAAAAATATGTATTTATTCGGATAAACAAAGACTACGCCATAGTTGCGATACAAAACCAATTTATATACGCGTAAGGCTTAAAATACTGGCACCTTGTTCTTTGAGCATAAGGTGTAAAGTAGAAAATATTTCATTTTACAAGTCTTTGTTGCACCTTGCACCGTAGCTGTATTCCGCGACTTATATGCCAAATTTCGTTAAAATAACTTAAGGTAGGGTGGTGCAGTGGTAGCGCGTTGAGCCTTCAAGCTCAGAGGTCCGCGGTTCGAGCCCGCGCTCTACCTGTGACGGTATTTCGTTTTTCGTTTTGCATTAAATAAAATGTTTTTTTCTATTTCCAAAGGAATGTCGGTGTGCTAGATAATCTTTTACAAATACCCTGTAAGTACTTTGGAAGTCACCCACAGTGTTCGGTGTTTGGGTTCAATACTCGACTATTGCTAACACCCATAGGTGTTCCCACGGAAACAAGTCCACCGTTTGAGTGAGCTACGGACCATAGACAGGTTTTTGTAATAAAGTTTTCCTTCTCCGCATAAGTGGCTCGTGCATACACATACACCAATCCCTTACTGAAAAGCAGAGAGTAGATCGCAAGCTATCTATAAGCTATATGATGATGTGTAAAAGTAGTTGCATTCGAATCCCGACTGTACCAATCAGTTTTTCTGAACTTATGTACAATGATTAGTCACACCACGAGCTTTACGTTGAAGAAAACATGGAGAGGAAACCTGCATATTTTTGAGAAGAAATTCAAAGGCGTATAGTCGTGCTTGAGGTATCGCCATCGGTCACTTTGGCATCTAAATCCTCTGCCTATAAGGTAAGGCGTGAGGATATACCTAGAAATAAAATGCAAGGTGCATACCTTTCTTTATCTTTACAATCAAAAGACACATTCATCGCAGTTTCCACCGCTAGAACACTTGTCCAAACAGCAATTCCATCACATTAGCAATCATGACTACGACACGACAATTTGCTACTCGTGCAGATTGTAATACACAATTGAATTACTCACCAACCCTGCGCTCTATAGGGTCTAATCGGCGTCCTATGGTCTCTATGAAATCACATTAAGTATACGCCTCGGGGTACGTTGTCAAAGATGTTTGGAGCTAGAAGTGACAGCAGTTTCACCCTACCAATATTAAATAAGCGACAGTTGTCAGTATGGATATGATGTATTTATAATAATACTAGCTGTGCCTGCGACTTCGCGTGGAATTTAACTAAAAAGTTATTGTTAAATTTCTTACAATGGAAGTAGCCTAAGTTACTCCTTATTACATCAGCTACCTGCCAGTGAAAGTCCCGTCGAAATCAGTCCAGCCGTTACAGAGATTAGTGGGGGCAAATAGACAGGCAGATAAAAAAAAATTGCGGTTTTGCTATATATACCGTGTATACATCCATATTAGTCAACAGCGGTTATTTTAATACAAACAGACACTTCAATTTTATTTATTTGTATAGATATCCTCACACCTACCCACAAAGGTCCCCCAAGGGGTAGGTAGAGTGTATGGGTAGGTAGAGTGTATACTACCCACACAACCACTTCCGCCAGAGAGATTTTTAGGTGCTAACGTGGAAATGTATTTGCAAAAAATCTATATACGATGGATACGATGTTTTTTTTCATCTATACTAATATTATAAAGAGGAAAGATTTGTTTGTTTGTTTGTTTGTAATGAATAGGCTCCGAAACTACTGGACCGATTTCAAAAATTCTTTCACCTTTGGAAAGCTACATTATCCCCGAGTAACATAGGCTATATTAAATTGGACCCGATAGGTGGCGCTGCGATCGAGTTTTAGGAATGTTAACTTTTTCACCCGTGCGAAGCTATCCCTTTCTGTGTGTCTTAAGGTGGATTCGAGAATGGTTTAGATTTACAATTGGACCCGATAGGTGGCGCTGCGATCGTGTTACGGGCAATTTAACTTTTTCACCCGAGCAAAGCTGGGCGTGACAGCTAGTATACAATATAGCTGTGCCATGTTATTGACGGGGACATTTTAATAAACTTTATTTTATTTATGTATCTATATATGTACAATGTTTAATAATATATCCTCACGCCAGGTAGGCGGTGGTGTATTGGTAGTACCCACGAACCCACTTTCCGCCAGAGATATATTGTGCCAACGTGACAGATGGTGAGTCCAAGGCCGTTACTCAAGCTTGACTATACCTACGCCTTTGAATTGCTTCTCAGACGCATGTAGGTTTCCTCTCGATGTTTTCCTTCACCGTAAAGCTCGTAGTGTGACTAATCACTGTACTTAAGTTCAGAAAAACTCACTGGTGCAGTCGGGATTTGAACCTGCGATTTTTGTATCGCAGGCAACTACTTGAACCACTCGGCCACCATGGCTAATGTACAATGTAATACTCGTGTTATGTCCCTGAACTGCTCCTACCTGACTGAACCGAAAGTAATGTTTTTGCTTGGTTGATTGTCTGATTCACAATAATTTAACACAGTAACAAAATATCTCAAGATCTCTTAAAATGTACCCATAAAAATATT
This sequence comes from Drepana falcataria, assembly GCA_945859725.1. Taxonomy (NCBI): domain Eukaryota; kingdom Metazoa; phylum Arthropoda; class Insecta; order Lepidoptera; family Drepanidae; genus Drepana; species Drepana falcataria. Next base: position 11,201,680 of record OX243921.1, read on the forward strand.
ATAAAACGTTACATCCAGTACATCAATATCCGTATAATTCTGCTCACACTCGCGTTTTCAAAGATTAAAAATGTAATTAATTTTTTATTACGTTCTCTATTGGCTTTGCGAGTGCTGTTAGTTTGGGCACAAACAACCCCGGAGCTGGGATTACGCTAGTTCAGTTATTTTACGAGGGGTTCATGTTGGTATGAGCTAATAAGTGGGAGTTCTTTTTCGATCTTTAGATCGTTCTATACCGCGCTAGTGCTACTATGCGTGTAATTCAATTCAAACATTTTACATTTTTCATCGTAAGGGTCACAGGGAATTGTTATTGAACGTCTTATCCTAATAGTATTCCTAATGCGATAGGCTGTGAAGCTGTTTGTTTCAAGCAAAAACCACTGTAGCGATTTGGATAAAATTCGTAGTGTTTCGAGTAGTTGCCTGCAACCCAAAGATCGCAAGTTTGAATCCCGATTGTACCAATGAGTTTTCTGAACTTAAGTACAGTGATTAGTGACACCACGAGCTTAACTTTGAAGGAAAACATCGAGAGGAAATATATGCATACGTCTGAGAAGAAATTCAAAGGCGTATGTATAGTCGTGCTTGAGTAACGGCGATGGACTCGCCATCTATCACGTTGGCTTATATTATAGTATTGACATTAGCTGCATAGGACAGCCAGGCACGCTCATACATTAGCTAAAACAAGCGAGCATAGTTCAAATGTGCAATTTCGCGGAAATTTTCCAGAGTCGTCTGACCGTATTGCATGGTCAGTGGGAAGCAAATGTGATGCTGATTAATCTCTCTAGCTCAGTGATATACTATATTCTTACTTTGTTGCGGTCTTCAGTACAAATACATCGCAATAGCTAAAAGTAGTAATTGCTTGATTTAAGCGTTTGTTTGTAGATTAGCTGTCCCTAGCTTGGTTTGGGTGTACAAAATTGAATCTGGAACACGATCTCAGCGCCAGCTATCGGGTACAAATACATATCTAAATCATCCAGAAGCTTAGGCAAAATAGGTTCTCGGTTCACGAGGAGTTCAGTCATAAACAGACGAAGAGAAAATTATATCATCACAAATTTAAGAGCTAGCTCTTGTCGGCGTCTCTGATGCAGTCCCTTCCATTCGCTTCTGTCCAGCGCAACCTCCTTGACCTCCCTATACGTCATGAGAGATTTTTTTTCTTTGACCTGACCCATGTATGTTAATCTTGGTCTTCCTCTTCCTCTCTTCCCCTCTACCTTTCCTTCCAAGATGTTTCTAAAGAAGCTATCATGTCGTATAAGGTGGCCTATCATCTTTCCTCTTCTATTCTCGACTGTCTTTAGCAGAACTCTCGACTCTTTGAATTTTTGAGCACGTCATATACATACCAAATTCATTGTCATTTTTTTTAATGAATCACATACTATTTAGTACTTTAGCTAATAATCTATCTCTGTGCCAATTTCATCCAATTCTGTTCAGTAATTTTTGCGTGAAAGAGAACGAAATGAGAAGAACTTTCACATATAATATTGGTAGGATAAAGATAAGTAGGCCGAGTAATATAAGTACGGTCGAGACTCGGCGGTCTATACGAATGAGAAGAAGCTTTAGTTCTACGTTTGAAGAAAAGCATCCTGAAGATATCTGTTTACACACAGAAGACTATAAAGTATTTTCAGTGGTGCTTGAAAGACGGTGCCAGACTCGTTATCCCATCACGTTTGACAAGTGAAACACCTAGAACACCACGGCTTCAACCTGTTAGTGTAAAGTAGAGAGAAACAGATGCGACAAACAGATGGACAGACATGCAAGCTAGGCCATATTTTCTGCCTTTTTTGATGCAGAACCCTTAAAATATATATAACGCTAACTGTCATACAATAGCCTCGAACATAATCAGATCAGGGAACAAGTGGAAATTGAATTAGGGTACATTTGACCCATTGGGCTTTCGATAAACATAGCCCACAAAGCATATTCGACTCTAACACGATAACAGCAAAGTTTACAATTCCTTAGAATATTATTGAATGCTTTGATATCATAAACTATGCTTTGTACAAACAGAAATACAGTTCGATTTGGATTGTTAAGCTTTAGTTGTGTGTTAAATAGGGGTGACCAGCAAGATCAATGCTTATTTGTGTCTAATAGTAAAAAAAAAACAACAGATGCAGACGTTTCACGGATGTTATAATGCTCTTAGCGGGATTTTCCCTTTGATCGGGATCTCAGTGGACTTGCATTTTTTTTAAACTTAGATGCAAGGGCTCCCAATTGGCTTACGTATACCAACTTTATATGATAGAGAGTGACTTGATTTTTATCTCTTTAAGAAGTTTGGTGTGAGGTCTTTAATCCTTAGCCGTTGATGTGATTTCGCGGGGATGTGTGTCTAGTTTGTGTGGACTTAGCGTTGAGGGTGTGAGCAACTGTCAATTTACATATATAATTTTATATTGACTTTTTATTGTGATTATTAAATTGATGATATTAAGACAAAAAGCTGGTCTAACCACACAGTATTTTTTGTTTGTAGTGTAAAATAAAAGAAAAAAACAATTAAATAACTTTTAGGTGTCCCTTGAAGGAAATAGAGAGCCATTAAGCGTAATTACTTTACGGATCCTTTTTCAATAAAATATAGTTTTTTTTTCGTAAAATTTGCGCTATTCCTATACTGTCCACCTTTAAGCTTCGTTTAAAGATACAGTTATTAATATAATAAAAGACGATAATCTGCTGTTGAATATGAAGGCATAAAATTTACGGGATCGGCAGTGAGTAGAGAGCCACCACATCTTGAAAGAGATGAACAAGTGACCGAGTGTGCTATATCGGTAAATGGGCAAGTTCTAGAGCAAGTGAATTTATTTGTATATCTAGGAAGCATGTTCACACGAGATGGAAAGTATGAAAAAGATATTGAAAGAAGGATAACTGCCGGAAATAAGGTGAATGGAGCCATGTCGGCGTTGATGGGCAGTAAAAGTCTGAGCAAGAATGCTCGAGTTGCTGTCCACAACGCGATATTGGTACCTACCTTATTGTATGGCAGCGAATCCTGGGTATGTCAGAGGAAGTATGAAAATAGCTTGAATGCAGTTGAGATGCGATCTCTTCGAAAAATGTGCGGAGTAACGATATTAGATCGAATCCGCAATGAAGAGATTCGCAAATCAACTGGCGTGAATGAGGGCGTGATTGTAAAGATGAAGAAAGGCATGTTACGTTGTTAGGTTTGGACACAGAAAGGATGAGTGAAGAAAGATTGACGAAACAGATATACAAAGCAAAAGTGTGTGCAAGAAGAGGCAGAGGAAGGCCACGTTCCAACTACCTGGATTAAATCGATCGGACGCTCAAGGACGGGAACGTTAAGAGTACTCGAAACCGACGAGCATGTATGAAGAGCCTGATGAATGTGGACGAAGCGAAAGAGGTATGTAAGTCTAGAGAGAACTGGCGCTCTATACTCTCTGCCTACCCCGTTAGAGACCTGGCGTGATGATATGTTTGTATGTCATGCTCATATTCATGCTCACCGGTTTCGAGTAGGTAAATTTGACGTTCTATCTTCGACTGTTTCATCTATAAAATGGATAATTATAATATGAAATAATTATATGTATCAGATAATAACATATTTTCTAAACCACATCATGTACACACTATATTTATATTGAAGATTGTCTAGCTAAGTATATTTTGCTTATATTAAGTATATTAAGAAGCTTTACAGATTTTAATATACATATGAATATAATAGAACGATCATAAGTATTTCTATCCCCAATCTACTCCTCACAAATAGTTAGGCAGAGGTAATCTGCTGATGGTGAGTCTGTCGACGACATTCAGGTACTTCTTTAATTTTCTTCTCAAACTACGCATGTATGCCTCTTATTATGTGCGTTGGAATGTGAAAGTTTACACCCCTGCCTTACCTTTCGTGTTCCTCGACCCTTTTGATTCAGCGGCAGTTTCACAATATATTTCTAATTCGATTAAACATCGATTGAGTTAATGGCGAAAAAGTTGCATTATAATATCGTATACTAACCGGTATCCACCCTACTCATAACATAACGCTCCCTGTTTATTGCTATACTAATTCTATCCAAACTTAGCCCGACACTTATCGCCAGAGTAAAGAATCTTTATATTAATATATTCAGAGTCTAATTTGGCTTGACTAGTGGATTGAGAGCCGTACAACTACGGTGGCACCACAGTTCATGGTTTGCAGGACCGTTTGTTAGGAACATGGATCGTGAAATTTAGGACAAGTTATTTTAAATCCAGAAAAATTACAAGTTGAAAGTCAATGATATCAAAATAATGAAAACTCTTACATTTAGAATAAAATCTACAAATGTTATCCACGTCGCAGGTTTCGTCGGTTGAACATAAAACGTATTCGCCACAGGCTTCGGCATTTTAAATTGCTATGTAAATTAATGTGTACAAATTATAGTATAATTAGGCAACGTTTGTTCGTTAGTTTGAACGCGCAGACGTCAGATTTATTGAGGAAGAATACATATTATTATCCGACAAGGCAACGGAGAATTCTCATGCCTACACAAGAGTACTACACATCTCTGCCTACTCTTTCGGGGAAGGTGTGGAGAAGATACAAAAATTGATTGTCTGTAAAGTCGGTTTGCGGACGATAATTTTAAGTGATAACGTCATTAGGAAATATTGACGAAAAGCCGAACGCTTAGGCCGATCGTGCCTCTCTATCTATGTTCCGCGCTCTCGCTCGCACGCTCGGCTCGGGCGGAACGTGACAATTAGTCATGCTTTTCCGGCTCTCTTCTTCTCTTCATCTTAGACTGAAAGTAGAAAGTCATAATTTATAAAAAGAGCTACAATTATAATTATAATACCTAAATATTATTTTAATGTGTAAAAATGTTGTTAAATAGTACATCGGGATAATAACATGACTTGTCCATTATTATAAATCGTGGGGTGAGTGTAACCTCATGTGTGGATTGCTGTAATGTTATTGTGATGCCGAATACCCCGGTCCCCTCGCTGCACTAATCATTACCGTCATTGTTGACGTTCATTACCGGCTGCACTCACTGGCGATCGTCTTTTTATTGTTTTGACATGTAGCGAAAAACTTGGGTAGGTACCCGAAAGACACTAAGCCGATATGTTTGAGAAATGTCCGACTAAAAACGTAACGGGGATTTGTACAATTAATAATGTTTGGATTACTCTAAACTAAAGCCGTGGTGGCCTATTGGTTCAAGTAAGGTCGCGTGTAACGCAATGACTTCCAATCCCAACTTCACCAAATTTTTTTCTGATCTTAAGTACAGTGATTAATCACACCACGAGCTTTACCGTTAAGGAAAACATAAATGATGCGTAAGTCTTAAACGAATTTTTACCAAGTATAGTAGCAGCATTCAAGAAGCGACGACATACTCGCCATTTTTGTGATGGCCGTAAATATATCCCTGGCATAGGACAGGTGCTGTTCACCTCCGCGTACCCCTTCAGGGACCCTTGTACAAAGGCGTTATTATTGACATATATATAAGTACACCATAAAGACATTAGTAAGCTCACCACAATACAAGGAAAACTAGTTTGGGATATACATTTGTACCTACGATCACGCAGAGTCTTTTGCAGTAACCAGAGAGAGTAGAGCGAAAATGCTCTCTAGACTTACAGACCTCTATCACTTGATCCACGTTAATCAGTCTCTTCATATATGCTCGCCATTTTACTCTTGACGTTCCCATCCTCGAGTGTAATTTGGGATTGTAAGTATTAAAATATGTCTTCAAAGGCGTATGTATAGTCGTGATTGAGTAACAGCGATGGACGCGCTATCTGCGCCGTACTACCTATAAACCTCTACCTTTCCTTACCCTTGTGGTGTCGAAACGTCGAACTGAGAAACCTCCACCTTTTTGGAGGTCGGTTAATAATAACCCCCAAACTTGGTACACAGCAGTAACGGCGTGAATTGCTCGAAGAGTTAATTCCGCTTCTAAGTTGCGGCTGCTCTCCGCCTAAGTCATAAGTAATTCCATCAAACATGAAGTGTCACAGTGCGCTTCACTTGGCCCCTTCATCACAATAACAGCAACCGGTGAGCGTATACAGGCTGTGTTTATATAGAGGTTCAATTTTGTAATAGACTTTATGCAACTGTAATGATAATTCATTATGTTGTACTAGTATCCTGTTCTGTATATGTGAATTTAGGAATTGATAATAGTTTTCAATGTACATATGTCTATTAATTATTATATAATCAGTACATTTATAATATTCATGTTGAGAAAAATAATATTAGCTTTAATTTTTGTAGAAATTCTCTTTTCGCCGGAGATTAATAAAAATAGTGATAAATAATGTCTTAATATTAAATATGTCTTATCTTCATACCTACCCACAAGGGTCCCCGAAGGGGTGGACTGAGATGTGAATGACAGAATCCTCTTTAATTTACCTAAGTTATAAGGATGTACCTAAATGCTCAGGCACGACTGCATACTTCTATGAATTTCTTCTTTACCGAATACAAGTTTCCTATGATGTTTTCAACACTATACTTAGTACAGACTAATTCATAAGACTAAGTATAGAACTAAGTACCTGCCGCTGGGTTTCGAACTTGCAATATTATTTTCGCAAGCCACTACTCAAACCACTCATCCAAAACTCAAAATATTACATAAAAGCAAATGTCGTTAATAATTCAGGCATCGCAAAAACACCCTGTACCATCAACCCCGTAACCCTTTCCCAAAAGTAATTATCATCGAGAGTGAACTGCAATCAAAAACATAACGAAAACAGTTGCCGGGAGATCATTATTAATATTAAATAAAGTATTGAATAAGTAGGCATAATCACTGTTACATCCTTTATAATTACTAACAGCGCGGAGCGAAAAAGGTAATCTAATTTTAATTTTAATTTAACCTCTGTAGGTTCGTGATCCGCCTAAGCCTTTCGTACGTAATTTTTGTGTATTTTTTGGGAGCTGTATTGTTACTAAAGTTGAGCAGAGGCTTAGAACTTCCTGTTCCAACCTAAGTACGACGTGTTATTAAAGATGCAAAAGTGTTACACATTCAAGCCAAAATGGCTGAACGGAATTTGATTAAATTCGGCACAAAGATGGATTATTGGCAAAATCAACAAAACTTATGTTTATTCCAGCAAATATCTTCCAATGAAATCAAATTTTACATGAAACTATGGGTATATATAGCTAGGTGTTCTTATATGGTTAAATTAAGATTAAACTAAGCGACATGTCTTCCTCTGGTGGCGAGTTCTCTAAGTCACCTGTCACCTGGAAGCTCAGGATTACATGTTCAAAACCATTCAGTACACATTACCAGTGATTAATCACACCACAAGCTCTACGGTGAAGGGAAACATTGGGAGGAAACCTGTATAAGTTTGAGAAAAAATTCAAAGACGTATTATAATTACTTCGTGCTCCTATATTTTCACATGTATACAGCGATGTACTGCCGTCTGTCTTATTCCTTCTGCCTACCCTATCGGGGTACTCTTATTGGAACGCGTGAAATCCAAGATCAAATATGTTAATGCGTGGCTATTAGCTGTAAAACAAAATGAAATTCAGAAAGTATTAAAACCTCATTGAATCACGCCAACTTTTGAGTAGCACTCCCCTAGACAAACACTTAACGTGCCAGTATTAGCATTAATTCAAAGTGATCACTCCATAATGATAATCAACAAGGCAATTTATCTTTAAATGTGTACAATATATTTTACAAAAAGGGCTGAAAAGAACAATTCATCTTATTACCTCTCCGAGAGAAACCTCACTTGCTTAACTCTATTTCCATCGTTGTTGTAATTTGTTTAAGTTAACACGCTAGGCGTACCAAGCTGGGGTAAAACAGGCCAGCTTCATTTGACCCCTCTATGTATATGGAATCGCACCTGATTAGTTAAGAGTTTTGTACAAACTGAGAAGGGTGGAAGGTTCTCTTACGGCGGTCGGCAAACAATGATGATTAGAGTCATTTATCATTTTAATACGAATCCCACCCTTGTTAATAGGGTGTCCGGGGAATTAATAGATGTAACATTATTTTCATTGTTAATTTTGCGGGCTTGTTCATGTTTTCCCAGCGGTCAGTGCATCGTGACAGTCTTGAAATTAATGTTGCACACTCGCTCGTCCGCCTGGCTTTGTACGGGTAGGCTTTATACCTAGTTATGTTCGTGGCGGACTACACTACACAACATTTTATCACAATTTCAATAAATACATCGTATGTTAATTATACGTAAAAGACAAAATATATACAAATCTTACTTAATATTATAAAACCGAAAGTGTGTGATTATGTATGCGATTATGTAGATATGTATGGATATTAGTTACTCAATAAAATTGTACACATAATGCAGGTTTCCTCTCGATGTTTTCCTTCACCTTAAAGCTCGTTGTGTGACCAATCACTGTACTTGTAAAGTCGGGATGTTTCTTACTCAATCGAAATATGAAATTAAATCAACCAAAATTTAATTGGCCGGACTCAGTAATTAAACAATTATTGAACAGTAAAATACAAAATAATTATCCCAAAATCCATACCAACAACGAAAACATAGGTACATACCTAACGTACAGACCATTATTTGTGGACTGTTACATTAAATAAATATAAAATAATGCGTAAGTGTGTAGGAAGAGGCAGAGGAAGACTAACCAACTACCTCAAATAAATCAGACACTGAATGATGGGAACGTCAAGAGTACTCGAAACCTAAAGCATCTATGAAGAAACTGATGAATGTGGACTAAGCGAAAGAAGTATGTAAGTCTAGAGGAACTGATGCTCTAATCTCTCTGCCTAGTTGCCTCCCCTGTAAGAATGCTACATTATCACTGATTAATACAAGCTTATATTTTAATATTTTAATTGCAAAAAAAGAATATCCCAAAATATTTAAAAAATGTCCACCCGTGCGAAGCCGGGACAGGCTGCTAGTATGAAATATATAATGACTAGCAAATAGCAGGTTTCCCGGAACTCAACTTGTTTAGTCCATAGTAATATATATTTAAAGAGTGAATTTTAGGGTTCACTCGGATTAATGCACGGAGCTCGTAAATGGTAGAATTTGTGATTTTTTACAGCTAGAAAATGGCAAATACCTCCGCCCATTTGGCTCCACACGGCTCCTCGCTTAAACTGTACTCCGCTCCTTCTACGGTACATGTTTGTATCTCTGCGGCGTCGGGTAAGGGGCCGAATATAATGGAGCATTTTTATATAATAATAATAATCGCGCCTTCCCACAAGGGTCCCCGAAGGGGTAGGCAGAGGTAAATAGGTAGTATCCACACACCCACTTTCCGCCAGAGAAATTTTTTAGGTGCCAACGTGACAGATGGCGAATCCATCGCCTTTACTCAAGCCTTTGAATTGCTTCTCAGATGGATGCAGGTTTCCTCTCGATGTTTTCATTCACCGCAAAAGCTCGTGGTGGACTAATCACTGTAATTAAGCTCAGAAAAACTCATTGGTACAGTCGGGATTCGAACTTGCGATCTTTGTGTCGCAGGCAATTCAAAATCAAAATATTTTTATTTTATATAGGCCTAGATGGGCACTTATAAAACGTCGAACAAGGTGCACGGTTCGGGTTGGTCGTTTCCATGGAGAAGAACCGGTAAGAAACTCCATGGTTACTCTTTTACTACTCGAACCACTTGGCCTCCACGGCTCTTTTTTATATATATTCTCGTAAATATATATAAAAATAACAGTGCCTTTGAATAGCTTCACAGGTAATGAAGACAACATCGGTGGGAAGTTTTTGTTGAGCTTAACATTAATAATAATTGCTTATTTTGTTTGCCATATATAATGGTATTCTAAACGTTTACTTTACGATTCATAGGAAATTTATAAAATTATTAAGATCAATCCTTTAGTAGACTATAACAATACAGAAAAAAATCTTACCGACAAGTTCGAACTAAGATATTTCGTAATATTTTCGTGTTTATAATTTTAATATTGGTGTATAACCAATATTAAAATTATACAAATTATAGTTAAGCATTCGCAGCGTGCGATTATAGGTATAGAGAACTGAGCACAAACCAGCCATTGTGCTCCCACCTTTACGCAAGCAACGAGCTTGGTATTTATATTTTGCATTTCTTTCGCGTTCTCATTTCGCGGAGGCGTATGACGGCGCTAGGGTTTCTTTGCTTTTAAATTAAATAAATAATGCACACAATTTGAGCACAATAAACTTTCAAGGTGTGTTTGTACTCTGCACTGAAATTCGCGCCTTCCCATTGGGAACAATAAAAGGAGGGGCGCTAAGTTGTTGCTCGACTAAAAATCTCTATCATTTTTAAGATTAGCCCATACCGATTAGTAATTTGGGATCCGTCTGTCAATAAATGTAGGAATAGTAGAAGTATGTCAGTGTTTTCAATTGCAACACTTCGTTCTCATCATGTTTAAGACATGCTATTTAACGCCTTACCTTGATGTTAAACCAAAGTTTTTTTTTATTTTACTTTTCTTACTCTGTAATCAATGTTTGTTACAAATAGAGTCTGCTGCTCTATTTGTAACATAGTTAAATATACCAACATACTGGTTTCATTAAAAACCAGGAAAAAAAAGAAAAAAAAACCCGCGTATAAAATTTTAGATCCCGTCATCTATTTGTGTTACAATTATGTTGTTTCGGATATTTAAATACATTTAAATACATTTTAAACTATAAGTATACCTACCATAAACTAAAACGAGCAATTTTTTATATGATAAAATCAATCAAATTACGATAGCGCTGTATTGCGGCGCTCTAAAGCGCTATTTTACCACCCCAGTACCTGAAGCAGCGCTCACGTAGCACAAAGCATTGTCATATTTCCCGCCCGTAAGGCTCTGTGACCGCTGTTTACAATATAAATACTAAATAACTAACCTGTTATGCGATTGTGAAAAATGCAAATATGCGTGCCTAGATTTTGACAACAATAGGTTTCTTAAAAAGCGCTAAATAGGTAGCCAATTGCACTGGTACAATAAATGTTGCACAAAAAAATTCTACACGTATTATTACAGTTTCAACCGCATATTAAAATGTGATTACACGTGTTTTATGTGTACATATAATTAAGGAGATCCTTATCAATTTGTCAATTTTGCAATGTTTCAGCCATCACCTTCAATATCTCTTTAATTACTTAATTACTCAAAAGATCCATAAACTAACTATAAAAATTGAAATAATTAGATATACTGTATCACATCTCATTTGTGGAATTCGAGCATGATTGATTAATTGCTTGATTTATTCATGAAATTGCCGGTACCATGGCAGCCTATTGCTATCACAAATATGTCCAAAGTAAAAGGACTTTATGACGTCTGTGAAGCTCCTCTCACACTTGAATAAAACCAGTGCAGTTCCCTGGCTCGCGAATGTCGAAAGCCGAGGCTGTCTCCACAGACTGACCACAGACCCCACAGACCACTTTCGCTGTCATGCCTTAATGTCTCTGCCTTAATGCCTCTGGTTCCCGAAATAAACAGTTTTTTAATAATCATGCCAATACATGATGTCTCCGAGTTCTCGAACAAACTGCCCTCATCCGTCGAGAATTCAAACAACAGTGTATTTTTTCAGATGCTATAAAACTAACACATTTCCATAGGCGACAAATATGGTTGCCCTAAACATATATTCCTGTCTTGTATTTATGAAACATGCAAAACATCGTGCTGGTTGTATTTTATATGACATTTTGTCATCTGGCCGCCCCACAGACGTGGCCTGGGTGCGTAAGGCGCTGGCTGACATATCGGCTCGTAGCGGTTATGTTAGACACAGTACATTGGTCGAATTGCTTCATTTTTGTTAGGAATTTATACCAGTGGTTTACCAGCTACCTATCGGGTCCAATTGTGACAGTCTTCGGGTGAAGTCGAGAATGGTTTAAGTCGACATAGACACACAAAATTTCATTCAAATCTGTCCAGCCCTTTACGATTCTATAAAGGACATACAAACAAACATACATTTTTATATATATAGATAGAAATATATTACATATCTTATATGTAAATCCAGTTAAAAGATCTGTGATCTGTGACATACATCTATGACAAACTCCGTTGTTATTGCGAGTAGTTGTTGCGTGAAAGAGGAACAAAAAACTCACAAAAATTTTAGCATTTAAAATAGTAGTATGTATCTCATTATAGAGGTAGGTATTTTGTAAACTTTTTCCCTCATGCTTTCTTATGGGCCTTTGCGAGTAAACAATATTTACAATTGGTGTCCCAGAGGCCGCTGAGGGTAACGTTTAATTGGCCTATATTTGCTAAGGCTTTAGTAACGTACCTTGGGATATCTATAAAATCAGTAAAGACAAACCGCAGTCTCAATCCGCCAAAGTGATGTGCAGGTATTTTCTTGGGGTGGTGGGTCCGATCTCAGTTTTTGACTTACGCATAATTTTTAAAAGGAGAATATCCACAATTTTAATTCGCATTAAATAAAAGATACAGGTTGGCGCCTGAATCAACCGTATTGAGAAGGTAGATTGGGACAATACCTTCAACACTAATGGCCCTAGTCCAAAACTATTTAAAGCTTTTACGGGAACTAGAAAACGAAATACATTAATATATTGATAGATAACTTTAGACAGAAATACCGTATCGAAATTTATCCGAAGGTTATCCGAACCTTTGGCGCATATGCTCGTGTTATCCCAAATATTCACCCTCGGCGGGAATCGAACCCGCCACCTCCTGAAGCCAGCCATGATCACTAAACCATCAGCTTCCGTAGCAATGATAATATTTATAGAGTATCCATATAATTTGTTTAATTCTAATTGCAAATTTTAATAAACATATTTACAAACGTCATTTGCGTATATCTCTTCACTCTTATCTCGCTTTTCTCTTATTGTGATAAAACACTCTTCTATTGTAACTGAGAAAATTTGTAAGTGTTTATTAAAACCGCACGACGCGTATACTATAGGTCTTAACATTGGGTAAACAAATCATTACTTGAATTACGGTACTTGAATATGAAGTTACCCTTACCTAAACAAACTCCCTATCTCTTTCTCCCGCTATACATTACAGAAGTATAAAAGCTAGAGGCGAACAATAGGGGGATTGCGGCGGTCCGTATACAATTTCGTTATTGCAATTTCATCTTTATTCGATTGTAATAAGATTTAGAGTAATTACGGTGTACTGTCTACAAACTGGATAAAATTGGTGTGCATTTCGTAGCATATGCATCCATTAAAACAGGTATAGCATGAATAGTTGGCGAATTAATACAATGCCCTGAAAGCCAGATGTAAACTTGTGTTTGAATTTGGAACCCTTTTTAACGTCTCTTGGGAGTAATATTAACTAGACTTCTGCATACTATTACAATGATGCATTTTTGTATGCTTAGCATAATACCTACATACATACATATATACAGAGTCCCTAACGGGGTAGGCAGAGAGTATAGAGCGCCAGTTATCTCTTGGCTTACATACCTCTTTACCTCTTTCGCTTCGTCCACATTCATCAGTCTCCTCATACATGCTCGTCGCTTTCGAGTACTGCTTAGCGTAATGACGATATAAAAACAATGGTTTTGTTAAATATTCATCTTCTCGTCTTACCTGGTCTGCGAAAGAGTAGCTAAGCTGAGGTGTAACGCCCCCTTTCGTTAAAGATATAATAAAGTGCCAAAGTGACAGATCGGCGAATCTCCGTTACTCAAACATGATATCACATACGTCTTTGAACTTCTACTGCAACGTATGATACAGGATTCCTCCAGGTATTTTCCCTTACCGTATAACTCGTGTCAAAAATCCATTAGTACTACTTACCTACTACCTACTTTAGTTCAGAAACAACTCATCAGTACAGTTCAACTTCGAACCGGCAAGCTTTGCGTTCTAGATAATTATCCCATCGGGTCAAAAAAAGTATATAGAAACTGAAATTTAAATTTCATATAACTATGTCTACAATTCTTGTATCCCATCTTTACACAGGTTTGTGGCCGCTTAACATCAATTCGATGCTTTCAACATACTCGTACATATCATAATTATACATAGCTACGAAACTGCCTTTTTATTCGAGTGAAAAGAGCCTCAAACGAGAACGACCTTAGCTCGCCAAAGAGTCATATCTGCGACTTTAACTCCTTGAAAACTTAAGGTTGTCATTCTTTCTACATATAGGGTGTCACGGGGTTTCCAGATCCGTCAGATTCTTTACGTTCTTAATGCTAGATCTGACCTCGCTTGAAGCTCCAAGAAGTTAGTGTCAATCAGTCAATTGTGTCAACAACTGAAGATGACAATATATGTATTTATTATTATTATAATTTATACGTACGATTACTAAGGATAACCGACTTATTATTATTTCTTCATTCATAACTATTCAAGTTCGACCTCTGGTCCAAGACTTGTTTTAATTAGATGAAGGACAAGCGATTATCGCACTTAGCCTTACGGCGAACGAAAAGAAAATTTATGAATCCTGGCAGACTTCGGACCGTGTATGCCAGTCTTGCCATACATCAGTTTGTTCGGACATTATGAAACCCAAAATAAAGTAAAGTAGCGCCATCTATATGAAAATGAAGGCATTTCAGATCTTTGTCGGTGCTAATGCCATCTATTGCAGGACTGCAAAATTATCTACGCAAGAATCCGCTGTCTTATTCATGTTTAAAAATGAATTGAACGGACCTCATCTCTAATATAGTATGCCTACCTTATTAATTTTTTTTTAAGATTGCGTCCCTCAAATCATGTCTCTATAATCTTTAAAACTGTAACAATAGTTATTATCATTTTACATAATATAAAAGAAAGTTGCTCCCACTGTTTGTAAGTTTAGATTGTTTACACTACACAACCTAATTTACTGTGGTTTTCATCAAAAGATAGCGTGATTCAAAACGAAGGTTTATATGCAATGAGGTTTATATGTATAATTTTAATGCGTAAAAGTATAATTTAAAGGTATGAACGTGTTGGCTTTTAGCTTTTAAGATTATATTATTGGCCGCAATATGAAATAAAAAAATATAAAGATCATTATCAATTTAATATTGTGTATACCATACAGCTAATGTATACAATCGCTAACATTCTTGGTACAAGTAAAATAATATAATTAACTATTTATGACATTAAATTGTGTTTTGAGGAAAAATATTTAAAACGCAGACAACAATATTCCACATAGGAATATTTAAGTCAACTTTAATGCATAAAACTAATAAATTCCTCTTTGTAAGTTTCTCTATGGTTATGATTAAGTACAAACAAAAAATTTTGAAGCGACTAAATAATCCAAAGTACTGTAGTTACGAGCGAAGAGCTAATCGGGATGCTTATGTTCACTGTCGCTTGTACATCCTAACACGCTACACGGAACCATTTTTTCAATGATACTCTGAAAGGATAATTGTTATTCGTAGTTCAGAAGTAATTTAACGTGTATTTCCGTATTACAATCTGGTTTCACACGCGCAGTCGTTAAAAGTTTAACACATATAATTATTATTGTTTAAAATCAGCTTTCGAGATTTAAAGTAGAAAGTTAATTCTAAAGTTTTGTTTGTCTTCCGTATCTTGAGAATCCTCAAACACTCAATAATTTTTATTTTATTTATTTATTTATTTACACACACTTTAACATCCTTACAGTAGGTATACCAATATGATGTTAAAATAAATTTATAATAATAATAACATTAATAAACTAATTTACAATATAACAAAATACACTTTAAAAACTTATATATTATCAAATAGTTTCTAAAAAATTTCTAACCGTTTCTGCGAGTTTCGGCAGGGTCTGGTGGTATATATCTATATCGTTAGACATGGTGTTGATCAAACTAATGGCTAAAATAATGGGTGAAGAGGTTATCGCGCCTTATAAAAGACGGTAGTTCTTTGAATTCTTCGGATATTTTTTGTTATTTGAACTCTTAAGTAACGGATGAAAGAGCTGATTTTCAAAATATTTATTTTAAGAATAGTACAAGATATTGGTGGAAGGAATGGCGCGGCGGGGCGTTCCCGGAAGTATGAAGGGAAGGTCATCTTAGTAGAACCATCAATCAAACGTTTTCCAATACATACATTGAACCAAATTGTTTCTAAAATTTAACGCGCAATCGTTGAACAAAAACCGTTCAATGAATCAACGGTTTACGTTGCAAGTTGACATTAGAAGCACGTTAAGTTGTTGACGAATTTGAAAAACCGTCAACGACCCATTACTAATTGATACCAACAGGAAGGGTTGCCATCCCCCGATTTGTTCTAGTTTATAAGGCCTCCGCGGAGCGCCCGGTCGGGGTTTAATTTAAAAATTCTATAAAGTCTTGGGTCATTTGTGTGTTATTTTAAGAATAAAAATAATCTAACTGAGCATTAAAACAATTTGTAACAATCTGTAATCATATTCTGAAAATAAATAAAAAGGTGATTTATGTCATTTTTCAACAGAACGTGTTCGGGTTCTGGGCTCAAAAAACCGGGGTGTTCCCGCGTCTCGTCATGGTTGCCAAATGTTTGAGATGGCAACCCTACCAACGGGTGACTTTTTTCGGAGTTGATAATGCCCGCTGTAAGCGTCCATTGACTAAAGTAATAACTTAAACGTACGGACTATGAGTACGGCCATACATTTGTATCATCTTAGAGACATATAATTTCCTTGTTAATCCCTATACCTTTAAACGAGCAATTCTTGTATATATATAATTTGAATCTCGGAAACGGCTCCAACGATTTTCATGAAATTTGGTAGTGGGGGGATTTCGGGGGCGATAAATCGATCTAGCTAGGTTTAATTTAAAAAAAAGTCGTGTTATGCGTGTTTTTAGGCAATGAAAATCTCCTACAATTTCAT
Source organism: Drepana falcataria (assembly GCA_945859725.1). Lineage (NCBI taxonomy): Eukaryota > Metazoa > Arthropoda > Insecta > Lepidoptera > Drepanidae > Drepana > Drepana falcataria. The sequence continues at coordinate 11,218,653 of OX243921.1, forward strand.
TGGAATATGAATTTCGCCACTGCTTTACCGATACAGCAACAATAAAGCGTTGCTAAGCAACAAACTTTAAGCCAATGAATTTTTGGTTTGACGTTATCGTAGACGTATTATATATAAAATCAATTATTTACTTACATGACAAAATGCCTAAAAGGAGAAGAAAAAAAATCGCTTATACACAATCTAAATCCACGCAGCCGCGACGATCTCAAGAACACCTTCAAGAAAATAGTGATCGATAAGCAACTCATTTCAACAAAACCATGAAAATAATCAGCTTTCCGCTCGTCCCACACGTAGTGCTAAAGTCTTGCAAAACTTGACTATCATTATACGAACAGAAAGGTCTTATGATTTAGATGTTTCACGAGGGCTTCTTTGTGGCCGCTGAACATTACGAACAACGGGAACGACATCTACTAGATTTGCAGCAGCGAGCAGCACAACGTATAGCTACTGAACATAACGAACAACGGGAACGACGTCTACAAGATTTGCGGCAGCGAGCAGCACATCATGTAGCTACTGAACATAACGAACAACGGGAACGACGTCTACAAGATTTCCGGCAGCGAGCAGCACATCATGTAGCTACTGAACATAACGAACAACGGGAAAGACGTCTACAAGATTTCCGGCAGCGAGCAGCATAACGTGTAGGTACTGAACATTACGAACAACGGGAACGACGTCTACAAGATTTGCGGCAGCGAGCAGCACAACGTGTAGCTACTGAACATTACGAACAACGGGAACGACGTCTACAAGATTTGCGGCAGCGAGCAGCACATCATGTAGCTACTGAACATAACGAAGAACGGGAACGACGTCTATAAGATTTCCGGCAGCGAGCAGCATAACGTGTAGGTACTGAACATTACGAACAACGGGAACGACGTCTACAAGATTTGCGGCAGCGAGCAGCACAACGTGTAGCTACTGAAAATAACGAACAACGGGAACGACGTCTACAAGATTTCCGGCAGCGAGCAGCATAACGTGTAGGTACTGAACATTACGAACAACGGGAACGACGTCTACAAGATTTGCGGCAGCGAGCAGCACAACGTGTAGCTACTGAAAATTGCCGAACAACGGGAGCGATGTCTACAAGATTTGCAGCAGCGAGCAGCACAACTTGTAGATACTCAACATTACGAACAACGGGAGTGATGTCTGCAAGATTTGCGGCAGCGAGCAGCACAACGTGTAGCTACTGAACATTACGAACAACGGGAACTACGTCTACAAGATTTGCAGCAGCGAGCAGCACAACGTATAGCTACTGAACATTACGAACAACGGGAACGACATCTACTAGATTTGCGGCAGCGAGCAGCCCAACTTATAGCTACTGAACATTACGAACAACAGGAACGACGTCTACAAGATTTGCGGCAGCGAGCAGCACTACGTGTAGCTACTGAATATTACGAACAACAGGAACGACGTCTACATGATTTGCGGCAGCGAGCAGCACTACGTGTAGCTACTGAATATTACGAACAACAGGAACGACGTCTACATGATTTGCAGCAGCGAGCAGCACTACGTGTAGCTACTGAATATTACGAACAACGGGAGCGATGTCTACAAGATTTCCGGCAGCGAGCAGCATAACGTGTAGGTACTGAACATTACGAACAACGGCAACGACGTCTACAAGATTTGCGGCAGCGAGCAGCACAACGTGTAGCTACTGAAAATGACGAACAACGGGAGCGATGTCTACAAGATTTGCAGCAGCGAGCAGCACAACGTATAGCTACTGAACATTACGAACAACAGGAACGACGACTACAAGATTTGCGGCAGCGAGCAGCACTACGTGTAGCTACTGAATATTACGAACAACAGGAACGACGTCTACAAGATTTGCAGCAGCGAGCAGCACTACGTGTAGCTACTGAATATTACGAACAACGGGAGCGATGTCTACAAGATTTCCGGCAGCGAGCAGCATAACGTGTAGGTACTGAACATTACGAACAACGGGAACGATGTCTACAAGATTTGCGGCAGCGAGCAGCACAACGTGTAGCTACTGAATATTACGAACAATGGGAGCGATGTCTACAAGATTTCCGGCAGCGAGCAGCACAACGTGTAGCTACTGAAAATGACGAACAACGGGAGCGATGTCTACAAGATTTGCAGCAGCGAGCAGCACAACGTATAGCTACTGAACATTACGAACAACAGGAACGACGTCTACAAGATTTGCGGCAGCGAGCAGCACTACGTGTAGCTACTGAATATTACGAAAAACAGGAACGACGTCTACAAGATTTGCGGCAGCGAGCAGCACTACGTGTAGCTACTGAATATTACGAACAACGGGAGCGATGTCTACAAGATTTCCGGCAGCGAGCAGCATAACGTGTAGGTACTGAACATTACGAACAACGGGAACGACGTCTACAAGATTTGCGGCAGCGAGCAGCACAACGTGTAGCTACTGAAAATGACGAACAACGGGAGCGATGTCTACAAGATTTGCAGCAGCGAGCAGCACAACGTATAGCTACTGAACATTACGAACAACGGGAGCGATGTCTACAAGATTTGCAGCAGCGAGCAGCACAACGTATAGCTACTGAACATTACGAACAACGGAAGCGACGTCTACAAGATTTGTGGCGTATGGCACAACGTGCGTTGATTTTCTCATACATCTTCCATGTACAGACAGCGATCCGTTACACTTTTATTATATGTGATGATTCTTTAAATTGGCATCTTTTTCATTTCTTAACCGATTGACATGAAATAAACACTACATGTTAAATGAAGTATACCATGATACATAAGTACTACCTACCTATTTCAATAAAATATTAAACTCGTGATTTTTTATTTAAACAACAAGTTCATATTTTTTCATTATTAGGTATGTTGGTAAGATAAGATATATTTCATAAGTATGTAATTCGTACGCAATAATATTTTATACCTATTTTATTTACCGAGCTGAGCTCGGTCATCCAGGTACTTTTTATTATGCGATCAATTTTATTATACAAATATTAGAATAATATATATGTAACAGCAAGGCAACTTCAGCTGTTTGTTGTTTAGATCATAGACTACTGTTTAATATACTTGCTTTAGATTAGACATTTAACTTGTAGGTATTTCGACGCCTGTGCTCCTATAGTTCAAGAGCGTCACTTCAAGCACCGTTTGGCATTATCTGTACAGAAGATTTACATATGTACTTATCTTATTTGACAGTCCTAGACTGTCATTGGAATACCAAGGTACTCGTTCAATTCTTCGACGTTTTTCATTCAATGAATCGATCAAAACTCAAACAAAACCAAACTCATAGATCATAGATAATCACTTCAACAAAATGGCTGCTGTGTATTGAGGGACAAAGTGCTAATCTTAAATTCAAAGTATTGATGGTTGCTAGGACGTAGATGACAAAATTTGAATTAAAGAGAACTCCAACCCGTGCCTTAATATACAATTTTGTTGATTTAATTCGCTACAAATTGTCAATAAAGTCACAAAATGTATTTAAAATGTGTTGCGTTAACTTTTATGTTTACGTGTGTGCTCATCGTGTCCGTAAGTACCTACAACCTGTACTATTTATCAGTCTGACGTACTATTCATTGTATATTCCCTTAAATTGTATCTATTTTAATAATTAAGTCATTTCTGAACCTATAGATGAGCGTAAAAATGTGTAAACATTTTTCTGCTGTCATTTGAATAAGTAATAATAATTCGTTCTCGACACACTAGCTTTTTAAATTTTTGTTAATATAGTTCTAACTCAAGTTTTCCATCATTTCAGGGGCAGTCATATGAGGACAAGAGGTGCAAGTGTGTTTGTCCCAGTCCAGCAGCAGTCTTCAACAGTACAGCGGGCGCAGACCGTAGTCCGTTCATTGACAATGTTCCACCCAATAAATGGTAAGTTTTAATGAATGCTATGCTGTGACCTGTTAGTCCACTTTATACAACATGATAGCTACTTTAAAAATACTTATGAAAGAAAGGAAGACTAAGATGAACATACACAAGTTAGATGAAACTGTCTGTCATGACATATATGTTTATTAGAACCTCTAATACCCACGCCTTCCTACAAGGGTCCCCGAAGGGGTAGGCAGAGGTGTATAGATAATAACCACACACCCACTTTCCGGCAGAGGTATATTAGGTGCCAACGTGACAGATGGCGAATCCATCACCGTTACTCAAGCATGACTATACATATGCCTTTGAATTTCTTCTCAGACGTATGCAGGTTTCCTCTCGATGTTTTCCTTCACTGTGCAACTCATGGTGTGACTAATCACTGTACTTATGTTCGGAAAAAGTCATTGATACAGTCGGGATTCGAACTGGCGATCCATGTCTTGCAGGCAACTGCTCGAACCACTCAGCCACCACGGCTCTAATACCCTTAAAAAAAGTTCTATGTGTTTCCAATGTCACATCATATCTGCTGATAATAATGATTATTGACAACTTTCTGAGTCCATACTGTAGTAGATTAGTATTTAGTAAAGCTTTAACTTGCATAATTAAATGATATAACCTGAGTGTCTACAGAATGCTGCCCATAAATTGTCTGCAGATTGCACATAATTTTTGATAACTACCTATATTAGCGAATTCTGTGTATCCAAGTATTTTACTTGCTACTTTTTAGATTGCAAAGTGATTTTATTTGAGCATTGCCAATAGCATTTAGGTAAATTTAATTATATAATAATATAATAATATATCCTCACGCCTTCCCACAAGGGTCCCCGAAGGGGTAGGCAGAGGTGTATAGGTAATACCCACACACCCACTTTCCGCCAGAGGTATATTAGGTGCCAACGTGACAGATGGCGAGTCCATCGCCGTTACTCAAGCGCGACTATACATATGCACGTATGCAGGTTACCTCTCGATGTTTTCCTTCACCGTAAAGCTCGTGGTGTGACTAATCACTGTACTTAAGTTCTGAAAAACCTTAAGTATAGTGATTTAGTCACACCACAACGTTTACATTTAATCAAAACATCGAGAGCAAAACCTGAATGTGTCTGAAAAGCAACTCAAAGGCGTATGTATGGTCGTGTTTTTTTAACGGCGATGGACTCTCCATCTGTCACAATGGCACCTGAAATATATCTCTGGCAGTAAGTGGGTGTGTGGGTACTTGTACACCATTACATTGTATACCATTGCCTTCGAGGTCTATCATCAGCAAAAATTATTGTATGCAGTTGAACAGGCTTTATTTTACTGCAGGAAATTAGATGTAGGTGGCACTGCAATTGTTTACCACAATATAATTTTAACACCAATGCGAAGCAAATATTAAATGGCGAAAGTTTCTAAAGATGTAAAAACTACTGAACTGGGTTGTCTTATTAATGTTAGTTATTAATACCTGGATCAATGGACCAATTAAATCAAATTAGAAGAGGGTGAAACGGCGAGGCAAAGCTTCTACAAATAAGAATTAGTCCTGACTTGTCTGACCTCTGGGAAGAACAGAACTGAATTTTTTTCATATCAGTAATAATTATTCATCAAAATATAAATATCAAATCGCGACTATCTATTTACACACGAAATGAATCTCAATGCTAAGCTAAATAGTATTGAACAAAATATGCATTGCTTATTTCAGTATGTTCTGCTTGTGCCAGATACTGAGCGATTTTCAATATTACAAACTAACTTGAAAGCCATTAGGATCCCAAATGTGACACTAATACTGGCTAGATTGCCATAATTAAAATACAATTATGTATATCTTACGTATAAATAGTGCCATCCACGAAGACGCGCCCCACCGATTTCTAGTTTAGGGGGTCGCGGGACGCGGGTCGTGTGACCCGAGTTTATTAATTGTAGTGTGCATGTGCACTCGTAGGTAATCAACGTGTACCGATAATACTCAAAACTTAGTGGAAAGTGGCATACTTACACTATAAACTATAAGGAAGAATAGTAGGGCGCGTCTTCGTAGATGGCACTATCTTATACAGACTCGTAATACTTCTAGTACAAACCACTTATATAATTAATGCGAAAGTTTTGTATTGTGATTATTCATTATATACGTGTATATGTTTTTCCTTCCTCATATTTAGTGCTAATGTGAAAAGATGGCGAGTCTATCGCCCTTTCTCAAGTACAACTAAACATACGTATTTAAATTTCTCCTGGAATTCTGGTTTCACCATAATGCTTGGTGGTCACACCGTGGTGTGATTAATGACTGTACTAAAGTTCAGAAATAACTCATGGGTATAGTCTGTATTCGAGATTGCGATCTCGCGAACGATTCGGCCACCCAGGCTCTTTTTTCTACTGTATGCACTGTATGTGTGGTTGAAGAGATTGCACTTACTTTATTAACACATACACATAAAATACTTTTACATCGTATTTGGTAATGCAAATGCCTGATGGTAAATGCTTATTGCAACTAGTTGCTGACACTAATTCACATTATGGGCATGAGCCAGGATTACTATATATGCAATGTCCGTATGTACATATAATTCGGATAATTAAGATAAATGAGTGTGTCAGATTAATGAATACCTCTCGCACAATTATAAACTTCAATGTGGTCTTCCAAGACTTTACCTGACTTCTACACCTTTTTGAAGTTAATTTATTTTAGATGATATTGTAGATGCTATTAATTACATTTATTTCAAAGCAATAGTTCTAATGTGCTTACCATTACCTGCTACCGCTCTCAATGTAGGGCTTTTGTGTCAAATTGATTGCTTAACGTAAAAGAAAGACCACATCGTGTTATGGCGGAATGAGCGATTGACTTCAATGTAATATATATATATATATATATATGTATTTTTATTGTCATAACAAATAGTTTTTGATTTTCAGCAACTGTGAAGGGGTAATATTGCCTCGGATTGGTCATCTCGTCAAAGGCAGGGAACAGGAATTCTGTCCAAGATGCGAGTGCAAATATGAAAACAGAAACACTACCATTATTAAGGTACTGTTTGTTTGTTGTTTTATTATTTTCTCTTGAATCAAAACATATCTTTTGTGTTAAATCAGCAAATTTATCTAATTCTTAACCAGAATTATATAAAATTGCTGATGATTCTTTGTCTGAAAGAGGAACAATTTCATTTTTAATATTAGTAGGATCCCTTATTCAAAGTATTAATATATACATACATAATGTGAATTAAGGCATTGTGCTCTTCCAAATAGGTCGTGGTGATCATAGTGATTTGGATTATAATGCTGCTGGTGGTGTACATGGGCTTCCTCATCTGCCTGGACCCTCTCATCAACAAGCGAGCCAAAGCTTCCTACCAGGAACACACCAATGAGGAAGTGAGTATATTTTCATTAAAGACATATAGCAAGCTCAATAAGACATGAGCTGAGAGTTATTGATATCTTCACGCCTTCCTACAAAGGTCGCCGGAGGGTTAGGCAGACAACAAAACGCAATTTTCGCCAGAGATATTTTTTCGTGCTATATATACAAGCTCGTGGCGTGACTGATCACTATATTTAAGCTCAAAAAACTCATTAATACAGTCAAGGTTCGAATTTGCAGACTTCGCGTTGCAGATAATTAATCGACATAATGCAGAGTGCATTCACGGCTGTTACATATCTCCTGGTTTATCTCTTATCTATACAAATATATAAAATTGAAGTGTCTGTTTGTAATATTAAAATAACCGCTTTTTACCAAATGCATAAATATTTTATTTGTCTGTCTGTTTGTTCCGACAAAACTCTGACGGGACTTTCACTGGCAGATAGCTGATGTAATAAGGAGAAAATTAGGCTACTTTCATAGTAAGAAATTAACAATAACTTCTTGGTTAAATATATATATTTACTTTCAAGGACGAAACATCAGTCGGAGGGCCTTCGTCGCAGCAGATGGGTGCTCGTGGTAACGTCCTCAACAGGGTCACCCATCAACAGGACAAGTGGAAACGCCAGGTCCGTGAGCAAAGACGCAATATATACGATAGGCATACTATGCTGAATTGAACACCAAAATAACAACATAATTTAATACGTAATCCATGTAATTCATACATATATATATATATTTACCAAATTGCTTTTTTTATAATTATTGTGTCACAAAATGTATTGACCTCTAAGTGACAGACGTACGAGGACTTGCGACTTGCATGGAAATATTTTTTAATTTAATAACTTTTGAATGTAATTGTTACATAAATTAATTACTTGGGTTTAAACACCACTTAGACACTTAAGGTTTTATATCGTATCAATACTAATAACCCCGCATCTTATGGCAATACGAAAGTTATTCTAAATCACATTTATTGTAATAATTGTTAAGTCTATGATTGTATCACCTGCAGTAATGCAGTAATATCGTATTTGAGTGCTCACTTGTCGGTAACAGTAAGTAGGGGCTCGTGGCACAGCTACTTACTACAGTGAATATTCCCTTTAAGCATGCAAATATTGCAAATTTGATGGATGGTTGGACCACATATACTGAGCGCCAATCTTGCCAATCAATGCCTCTTGTAATTATGACTAGTATGTGAGAATCTGCTTTAATATTTAATAGGGGAACAACAATTATTAGTAATTTATTGCCCACTCGCGCTTTCCGTTTTTAAATTATTAATTTAGACTCAACTACTTCATCCGTTGTTTCAAATAATGTTATGTTTGTAAATCTGCTCAGAAGTTTGGTTTTTGTAGTGGTCACTTTTGTTGACTCACAATTTTACTTGCAAGGTCTTTTTCAAATGCAACATGTGCAAAGTGTTAATTAACTTTTGGACAAAGTAACTTATGGTGTAATTGTATTATAATAAGGTCTGTTTTGAGGACCATGATCTTTTGTATCCCTGTTGGTGATGGCGTCAATTAATTTTCATTTCGTTTTTAGATTTCTAGCATTATTATTTTGTGTTTTACATCTGCAGAATTGAGAAATTTGTCAGGATTATTATTTTCCAAAATTGTTGCAAGTTCAGGTTTTATGTGGATGCTATCCGAGCAGAGGGTACAAAAAAGTGCTATCTCACTCGAACACGTTATAGTACAATCCTTGGATTTCTGTGCCCCTGGTACTTGTTGGATTATAAATAAGTTTCAATATTTAAAAAAAAAATAGTTTAAAAAGCACACGTCTAATTTATATCGTGGTCGGGAGGGAAGAGTAGATTGTATACATTTGAGAGAACTCGACCCTTGAAATGATAGAAGAAGAGATAGAAGAATAAAAGATTGCACATTGTATATACATATATTTTCTCCTTTACTTCTGTTCATATGCTCTGCTTCCTGCATAATAGCATTCACGCATATATGACGTATATGATGTGGTTAAGACACAAATGTCAGGTCGCCCATTCACCGACCAATGTATTGGCTTAACTTATCTTGCAGATAGATTTTATCCGCGACAGGCATGTGCCACGATCATATAGCGTAATCTCATACGTTTTATTGGAACTAGTATGTCATGTCTTCCATATATTAAGAGGTTTTATTTATATGTTGTATCATGTACTTTATCAAGCAATAGTATTATACTGTAAATCAACAGTGATTGGAAATAATGGTGTATTTTAAGTTTTGACTGAAAAGCTGCATAATATTAATGTATATACATTAATATTATGCATATATATATATAATTACTAACTTGTTACTGACATGTGAGTATAGTTTAATATTAAAGTATATTTCCGAATTACTAGGGCTTGCTATTGCTATAACTTTAGAGTGCGATAGACAGCTTTATACATGCATATCATCAGGCCGGGCTCCTAACGGAGTTGACAGAGAGAGTAGAGCGCTGGATCTCTAGAAAGATCTCCTTCGCTTTATACACATTCGTCTGCCTCTTAGTACATGTTCGCATTTAATAGTAGACAGTGTAAGTGTCTGAAACAGGAGGCAGAGGAAGATCAGGTTAGAATTACCTAGAACGAATTGATCGAACACTCAAGGATGGGAACGTCAATAATACAAATTTTACTAATGATTGTATATACACAGGTCTGGCTTAAAACATTCTTGAATTATAATTGAAATAGCTCGTCGTAGTAATGCGGCCCCATTTTACTACTAACTTATACATATTGGATGAATCAGTTATCAATTCTTATATAAGGACGGTTTTAAGTCAATTTGAGTGGTTTTTATCTATAATCGTGCATTATTTATATTTGAATTTAATGTGTATACAATAAGGTGGTAATTGCAATGATTGATCACAACTTGTGGACGGCGTCGGGTGCACCTATATACGCTTCATTTGATGTTATTATTAAAATGCAATTCTTATGGAATTTAAGATGATGAGGTCACGCAATACTTCATTAGTGATATATTATTTAGTTTTTCTTCAGAAAGCAACCATTGTATTAAGTGTAATACTAATTATTTATTCATAATTTGTTCCACAACATGTTATTATGTATATTTTTGCATAACTATAAATGTCCCGAAATCATATTTAAAAAAAAATCGATATACGTTGTAGATAGTGCCATCTACGAAGACGCGCCCCGCCAATTTCTATACGAGGGGGTCGTGGCATGCGGGGGTATGACCCGAGTCTATTAATTGTAGTGTGCGTGTGCACTCGTAGGTAATCAGTGTGTACCGACTACCGACAATACTCATATATTAGTGGAAGGTTGCACACGTACACTATAAACTATTGGGGAGGATAGTGGGGCGCGTTTTCGTGGATGGCACTTTTTATAATTGATATTGCAATGAATAACGCGCAGGAGACACGAAACAAAGACAACCCAAATTAAGGTAATTGATTAATATATACGGTACCTATTTTTATTTAGTCTGTAATCTCTTGAATTACGCGTGGGTGATGTATTTAGTTGTTTTAAATTATTATCTGTAAAATATCCAAGTGTATGTATATTGTAGATGTTGCTGTAAAATTATATCTGTGTATTTTGCTCCCTGCGAAAATTGTAAATATTTTGTTTGTTTGTAGAATAATAATAAAGTTTCATTACTTATTCGTGCGTTTGTTGCTATGCTATGACGTCACCGATTACTAGCGATTGAAAGGATTTGTAATTTTTTTTTATTCCACTTGAGTGGCAAACAAGCATGCGGCCCGCCTGATGGTACCTAAGCGGTTACCGCCGCCAATAGACGCTTGCAACACCAGGGGTATCAATCGCGCGTTGCGAGGTTAAATATAAAAAATAAAGTGAAATTATATTAAAGTGGCAACTATTTTTTAAGGTTTTTTATTCAATATTCTCTCGGCCTACCCGGTTAAGACTCGGCGTCATGATTTGCATGTAGGTATGTATTTCAAGGAGGTACTCAATTCGTCGAAATCTTTTTTTTGTATAGAAATCGACTTTTCAGGATGGCAACGGGCCGTTCATATTCGTTAGGATCAAGTGCAAGCGTCCATAGTTGGCGGTACTACTTATGTACCTACTTTCAGGTTCGTATGGTTGTTTGCCACTTAAAAAACATTATGTTAAGAAAATGTATAGGTACTACAAATTTTTTATTTCGTATTTAGCTATCATGGTAATTTACGCTAATTTCGCACATAACTTATGACTTGAGCGCTCCATCCTATATATGTACCTAAATACATATGAACGCACTAGCAATATTCCTATTTCTAACAATTAATCGATCATGTGTCCACTTTTCCTCCTCAATGCGACGTAGGGAGTCAATTAAACAACAAAGTATTTTATTACATTTATTCAACACTTAACATTCAGAAATTTTGAATACTATACCTACCCACATAGAGGAGTTAATAAAGCTTAAAGGTAATAAGGATAACATTGATTTAAGAAGTAATCATCTGAAATATACAATATATATATACTTATAGATAAACTTTAAACATTAGCCCTTCACTTCCAGTATCCCCCTCAGTCCCTTCTCCCTTTCCCTGTGACGAGGGATCATATTTGATGTAACAGTTCCTGCCGACCTCAAGTGATCAGCTAGCTTAGTCGAATTTTTATTTTCATTCCTATGTTGAAAGGAAATTTTGAACTACAGACCTAAATAATAGCTGTTAATGTTACTTGGCAAGTTTTTAATACTATTTAACTATTTGTTACCATCCAAGCAATTAATCCGGTAAATATATATAGATATATAATCCTAGAACCATTATATATATTTGTCGTATGTATGAAAAAGATATTGAAAGAAGGATAACTGCCGGAAATAAGGTGAATGGAGCCATGTCGGCGTTGATGGGCAGTAAAAGTCTGAGCAAGAATGCTCGAGTTGCTGTCCACAACGCGATATTGGTACCTACCTTATTGTATGGCAGCGAATCCTGGGTATGTCAGAGGAAGTATGAAAATAGCTTGAATGCAGTCGAGATGCGATCTCTTCGAAAAATGTGCGGCGTAACGATATTAGATCGAATCCGCAATGAAGAGATTCGCAAATCAACTGGCGTGAATGAGGGCGTGATTGTAAAGATGAAGAAAGGCATGTTACGTTGGTTTGGACACATAGAAAGGATGAGTGAAGAAAGATTGACGAAACAGATATACAAAGCAAAAGTGTGTGCATGAAGAGGCAGAGGAAGGCCACGTTCCAACTACCTGGATCAAATAGATCGGACTCTCAAGGACGGGAACGTTAAGAGTACTCGAAACCGACGAGCATGTATGAAGAGACTGATGAATGTGGACGAAGCGAAAGAGGTATGTAAGTCTAGAGAGAACTGGCGCTCTATACTCTCTGCCTACCCCGTTAGGGACTTGGCGTGATGATATGTATGTATGTCGTATGTATAACATAGGCTGGCATACACGGCTGGATTGCGTATTAGTGTTATGATTTACACTTTACGGTACTGATTGCATCACCGAGAGCCTTATGAAAGTCATACACATCTAATATCACACGAAATAGATATCTACGTACACATTCAGAAAATATATCTTGTAGAAGGTCCACTATACCAATGTTGGTAGAATATACAAATAATTACGATACTTTACATATAGATATAATTTATTAAATATGCCAATATATATGTGTGTATAGGTAACAATGCAAAGCAGACCCTGCATTCATCCGCTAATTTAGTCAAAATTCATCGACGTCATAAACAAAGTAGCGCTGGCAATCTGGCAACGCTTATCGTGTTAAACCTGAATGACAGCTCGCCTTCCCAATTAGGGTCGGCAACGCGCGAGTAGGGTCGGCAACGCGCGAGTGATACCCCTGGTGTTGCAAGCGTCCATAGGCGGCGGTAACCGCTTACCATCAGACGGACCGCATGTTTCTTTGCCACCCAAGTCGTATAAAAAAAATTAGATTTTCACTACTAGAACCCAACCATATGCTCGAAGCGATCTTTCCACATGAAATAAAACATATTCAAAACACTAAATGTTATTTAATTTAAACAAACCTTTATAATAATGTTTTCAGCAGCGAATCATTGCAATTATACCTTTTTTGAGTGCCTGCTTACTGGACTGATGCGAGACCTAATAACAGTACACTCGAATGTGTAATGATGTTAATCTATATATATATATATATATATATATAGGAGATCCCATTTGTGAACTCACTCATCACGAAATCTCAGGAACTATAAGGCCGATTGACTTGAAATTTGGTAGGAGTATTCCTTACGCGGTGTAGGGGTTAGCTAATAACGGATTTTATGAAACTCACCATATTTTTAAGAACATGTTTTGACATGAACATGATGAGCATGAACTATTGCCTCCATAGGGGAAGCAATAGTTGAAAAACGTGTTTTTTTTACTTTTTCACCCGGGCGAATCTGGGCGGGACAGCTAGTTGCATAATATTGTGGCTTTATCTTTTACCTTTTTTTAATGTCACAGTAAGTGGCTGTCAAGCATACGTGCCTAATCCGTTCATTTCTCTTTACAATGTCCATCCAATAAACATTGCATCCATGGGTACCTGTTGTCGATATTTTCTCGAGATACAACATCAGATTATATGCATGCGTATACCCTTACATCACGTATTATTGGAACAACTAACACATATTTCCACAATACCACAGTAAAACATTTAAAACACATTGATTAATATGACGGAAAAGGTAACGTAGTTGATTTATCATGTTTGTTACCCATGTAAAACAAGTGCCATGTTATTTGAAGAAAACGTTGTAAAATAAATAGAAAATCATGAACTCGGCTTCAGGGACCAGATCGAAATATTCTGAGGAAATGTTGCAAAACAATATAAGAACCATAAAGGACAATAATTCACGTAAATGCATGATGTCTGCACCTAAAATTCCTCCAGAAACAGGACTCTGATGACTGCAATTGTAAAGTTGTTCGCAAAATGGGATAGAATTACGATGAACAAAATTATTTCCGTACAAGGTATAAAAAAGCATATGACAAGAATCAAGATATGCATAATAATGTTTAGTACTTGCATTTCACCTTGTTTCTGATCACATGTGTCAATAATAAATTATAATCGCTGCGCAGGTATGTAATCACGCGGGTTGATTAATCTTCGTACTGGTCACCCTGTGTGAGAAGTTTGCAGGTCTGAAACAAAACATGCAAATAAATTAATACCTGGAGTTATACCAGGGTCTTAAAAGATTCCTGTGAGGTCGGCAGCTTACGACCTCACGGCGTACGGATTTCGTGCATAATTGCTACATTAGTGGTTTGAAGAAAAAACATTTATAACAAAAGCTACCTTTTATCTAAATCCCATTCACCGCAACCTATGGACCCGTTGCAAGACCAGCGACGGGACCCACTGGTCCAGTCACTTCGGATCTTTTTATCCTGGACCTTTGCAATAAATCTGACACTGCGCTAACACAGTGCCTCGAAGTGGCCACACTCTGAATTAATATCCCCTCCAGGATCTACCTTAACGTTTACTTTACCTTTGCTATCTCTAATGATTCCTCTCAAAATTTACAGCACGCGATACCCCACTAGTCTAGCACCTGCGCGAGATAAGTTTGTCGCTTCATATGAATAATGTGAGGGACTCGGCGTCCGGCGTTTTACCGTGAAATAGAACAAACAACATAAAAAAGCACCTATTTATGTAAGATATATATAAAGCTAGATATCCAAAATGCAGACCACCAGAAAAGAACATTATTATGCAAACAAATGTCGCAAGCACAGTAGAAAGCTATATATATGTATATTCCCGATGGAAAAATCACATCCAGTTTTGTAATCATTGCGGCAGAATTTCGTTGTTGAGCAGTGAATAAAATTACCCCAAAAATTACTTAAACCAAATATTCCGCACATTGAATACGAATAAACGAACGAAATTTCATTATTGGTTAACAATGTACAGTGATTGGAACAAAACCATATAGCATTTTAAATTTTTAAAAAAGCGACATTTATGTCGAAAACAAAAGCCTTCAACTGTCGTAGCGAAATGAAACAGTTTAACACCATTACCTCTTCAGTTCCGTGCTCCTCATATAGTTTGACCTTTTTCTTATTGACGAGGGGGTCGAGACATAACACGAAGCCCATGTAAATCGTTAGCAGGGTCAGAATCCACACCAGCATCACGACTACCACCTGATCTCAATAACAAATTTAAATTCAAGACGTAAGATGTGACCAGAGTTTCCATCCATTACTCTATCACTTATACCAGAGTACTAAGAAATCAAGAATGTTTAAAGGACTTCCATAACTTTATATAAACTTTTTCCAGTCTCGTATGATGGCAGGAATTGTGAAGTTCCGAAAACACAGTGCAGGAACACAAACTACAAAGAAGTGTGCATCTACGTTCTCGAGTAAAGGTGATGGGGGTCCGTTATGATTTACCTCTAAGTCCGCTGTTCGTTCGTTAAGCACCATAAAGGTACCGCGAGAGTCACGGTCGAGTATCGAAGCCTATTCTAGAGAGCTTATTTTCAATATTTTTAGTTTGATGTCATTCGTTTTTCTCTGGAATAAAACATATCCTATGTTGTAATCCAGCAAATAATCGATCTTTGTGCCAAATTTCATCAAATTCTGTTCAGCCGTTCTAGCGTGAGTAACAAATATCCTCACTAACGTTCGCATTTGTAATGATAGTAGGATGGACAACACTTGTCTTTATGTGTTATAAAAATGTTATTATTTCGCAAACAAAACTACGTACAATACAAATTGGTGAATAAAATGTATATCTCACCATAATAATTGTAGTATTTCTCTTTTCATATTTACATTCACACCGAGGACAAAACTCGTTCTCGTGACCTTTTATATCGTCCCCGATGCGTGGCAGGACTATACTATTGCAGTTGCTGCAATCGAAATTACTTCAATTAGGTCACATTTATAAGAACATAAGTATAGATTACACACGCTGTGGTGGTCTGTATACAAATCAGTTTTTCTGAAATTGAGCAGAATTTTTATTCACATCACTAACTTTTCGGGGAGGAATATCACCGACACCGACGAAGATGCACAGTCATATCCAGTGTCACAGAAAATAGGACAGTTCTAGATGTTTTCGGGTATTGTGAATATATCTTCGAGAGGAAGAAATAAAATAAATACCTCCGAATATAACTAAATGACAACATTATACATACTTTTGTCATAAAAAAGTGACCGCAGCCTCTAATGTTATTGTTACAGCAGATTTTTGTATGAAAATAAGATAAAGAAATTTTTCAACATACAATGTTTGTTTAATTGCTTTCCTTCATTGTGTCGTAGTTTTTCAGAACTTAAATACAGTGATTTGTTACACGACGAGCAAGGTGAAGGAAGAAATCGAGAGGAAATGCGTTTAACTGGGCATACGCTTCAAAAGAAATTCAAAGGCGTATAGTCGTGCTTGAGTAACGGCGATGGACTCGCCATCTATCACGTTGGGCACTAAAATATATCTCAGGGTCTATACACCTCTGCCTAAGCTTGTGGGAAGCCAGCTCAAACTATCTGAGTGTCAAATTTCATCCAAATCCATACACCCGCTTTTGGATAATCGAGTAACAACATCCTTACTACTTAGTACTTACTATCATGATATTGGTATAGACCAGCTGTCTTGTCCTGCTTGGCTTCGGTGTAGAATATAGAATTTGATGGATTGTTGAATTAGAATTACAATGTGTTGAAAGTAATCACTGTACCTACTAAAATTCAGAAAAACTCATTGGTATAGTAGGGATTCGAACTCGCAATTTTTGGGTTGCAGACAAGTATTCGAATCACTCGGCCAGCACGGCTCTTAGATACTAAATTCAACTTTGTTGATTATTTCTATTGAAGAAACAATCTGCGTAAAGTGTTAGACGTGAAGATCAGATTAACCATTAATAGTAAAATAATAATAATAATGAATACTTTGGGATAATTCTACCCAAATTGACATAATATGCCCAAATTAAGCAAAGCTTGAGTTATGATAAGATGACAACGATATATTTACTTACTAAGAAAGAACATAAATACATAGGACATCCAAGGCTAAAGTGCAAATACTCGTGTACACCCCACAAATATCTGCCCTCAGCGGGAATCGAACCCGCGATCTCCAGTTTCGCAGTCAGGAGCTCTAACCACTAGACTAGACGGCCCTCGGCCATTATTAGTTAAGTGTTAGTGCATACCTCTGAAGGGTTTAGTGGACAAGTGGACATGCAGTGTTGCATAGAAATAAGCAATCAGATATGTCTGACAACAGTATAGATAGTGCCATTCACGAAGACGCGCCCCACCAATTTCTAGTCCCGGGGGTCGCGGAATGCGGGAGTATGACCCAACTCTATTAATTGAACTGTCCGTGTGCACTCATAGGTAATCAGTGTGTACCAACAATACTCAAACATTAGTGGAAGGTTGCACACTTACACTATAAACTATAAGGGGGAATAGTGGGGCGCGTCTTCTTGGATGGCACTAGCTATAATTTTGCTACAAAAATACACCACGAAGATTACGAGTCTACTAAATTTGCAAACAAGCGAAACTGCATACTGTAAATTCTGTAGTTCGCATATATGGGGAAACATACACCGGCAGTTTTTAATACCAGTAAAGTAGCAACACGCCCACGGTTCGCCTGATGCAAAGCGGTCACCGCTGCTTGTGGACGTTCGCGTGTTGCCGGCCCTAGCTGCCTACGAATGTGGCTGGGTCCTTACCATTTATTAGGAGGTACGTTATCAGTGTAGACCCTCCGACTGGCGCTTAAACTGTTGTTGATCACCTCAGCTGGACTGGGGCAGATGCAGCGGCACCGTTTGTCTTCGTACGATTGACTCTGCGAACAAATCACCTGGTTACCATCGATGGGAATTAAGCTGTGGTCTGCAAGTATAGAGAGAACTGGCGCTCTTGTTAAGAAAGTTATATGAAAACATTGTAGTGCCGTCATATAAGGAAACTTTAAACAATATGTTTATTTGTATAGGCTTTAATTTGTAATATGAGTAGTAGCATAAACTCGATATTAAGTAATTATTCTTAAGATAGTGTATAAAGTGTATAGTGTATAAATAATATTATCCAGTTTTAAATATGTTGTATGCCTAGCGGAGGAACTAAGCACCTATACCTGTGTAAGTTAATACCATCTTATTTTCTATGTTCACGAAATAAATTATTTGATTTGTCTGTGCGCCTAGCATGAAGGACGCCTGTTGTTATATTTGTGAGTGTGATATTAAGTATTTGACCTGACGAGGTTGCACTTGAATGGGTGACCGCCTTGATCCCGTCCCGTCTGATTCCTTTAATCTTGGTTGTTTTTTAATACCTTTAATTTATTCTGACTTAGAAAGTCCGATAATCAGTTGATGAAAGTGACGGATAAATGTTGTAGAAATTATGTAGTGAAAATAGCAGTCACGTTTTGTTTCAGTTATATAGATTGCGGATTACCGGTAATCTTTGGGATGCGGAAAGTCCTCGCGTACAAAGTCGCGCGCTCAGCTAGGTGTGAATATGGAACGTGTACCCACATAAAAATCATTATTATATCATCAACATTTTGAGAGAGAGACTGGGGAAGGACCTCCAGAATACCTCCAGAGGACCTCCTTATAGAAGACAGTAGCCAAATAACACACTTTTTGTGTTGTGTTCCTGGGCTATGAATAGAGTTTCCAATAATGAGCTACTTGAGAAGGGGGATTGTTGATTGTGTTAGCAGAGGGATTATTCCCATTTTGCCAACAGGTATAAGCAATTTTTCGGTATCGTGAGCGTCAATAGGCGTAAACCTTAAACATAAAAATTACCATTACATTACATACCAGCTTGGATTGACTCAAGTCACTTAATCTATGCAAGTGTACCATATACTGAGAGGAATCGACACGAATGCAGCGATAATACATATTGTGAACAAAGAAAAATGTGTAAGCTGAATTGTTTAGTCACAACCGAACATTATCTTAAATACATATGAATGATAAGTGAGAGATCACCATACATGTATAATACTGCGTCGAACCCTGGAATATTTGCATATATACAAATTCAAGTGCATCTGTGTTCGTAGGTACCTTACGTTCCCCTATGGTATGAACGATTTATTGTTCTCAATGGTACGGAGGTACAGTTGGAACCGGCAGTGAAAATCTATATATTTAATTTGCTTACATTTTTTGCATTTCGAATTATGGTAACCGGTTACCGAGTAACGCTGGATGTTTGCAACGCCACAGCTCTATCACTCTTTTCACATAAAAAAATTAAATCTACAAGTCTATTCTCTAATGAAAAGACGGATCCATGCACCACCTGTACATACATCGATAATGTTTTCCTCAGACGTACGCAGGTTCCACGCAATTTGTTCCTTCACTTCACCTACCCTATTAATTAATAATACTACAGTCAGTTCGAAAGCGGTAGCATGTCTTCATACATGCTACCGCTTTCGAATTGACTAATCAATGTAAATAAAGGACAAGAGGTGTGTAAGTTTAGGCGCCCGACTCTCTCTGCCTACCCCATGAGCTCGAGCATATGCAAGTATATATATATATATATATATATATATATATATATATATATATAATTTCTGTTGAATCAAGGTGCTTTTCTAATTGATATTCAGACGTTATTATATCTGTGTCTGACCTCTAAGAGAACGCATTTTAATAAGTACTTACTTATCCAGATTTATTCTTGGAGTCTCTCGATATTTTCCTCCCAATGACATCAGTAGAACAACCAGACGTTCCTTTACCACGGTTTTTGTATATTTGAAAAAAAATTATAGCCGTGATAGCAGAGTGGTTCGAGTAGTCGCCTGCAGGACAAAGGTTGCGAGTTCGAACCCAACTGAACCAATGCATTTTGGTAAACTTTTACAGTGCCTTATCACACCTTGAGCTTGAAGATATCGAAGGGAAGCTTGCTCACGGTGAAGGGAAATGAGGGTTTTCCTATACACCTCTACCCCTTCGATGACCCTTGTATGAAGGCGTGTACGTTTTCAATTTCATCACTTTGAACCTTAAATATCTACCTCAAAGCAATTTACTTCTTCAGCTGCAATCGTGTGGCGATCTGTTTGTAAATATATTATGGATATCACGCTTTGACGGCCTCAATGGCCCCTAGACGACCTAGATAGCCCGGAATTTTCATATATGTGCACAGGTTCGCAAGGACACGGGCGCAATATTGTAGTCTCGTTTATGGATTTATTGTCAGGTAGATAAAAATAACTAAAGTTAAATGTAAAAGGTGAATTAAGAAAAATGTGTGTAATTTGACTTGCAGTGTGAATAATGACACACCGCCAGTTTTAAACAGTTAAAAATCCAAGGGTAGGCAGAGGTGTATAGGTAGTACCCACACACCCACATCGCGCCAAGATATATTTTAAGTGCTAACGTGAGAGATCGCGAGTCCGTCACCGTTACTCAAGCACATACATACATACGCCTTTGAATTTCTTCTCAAGCGTATGCAGGTTTCCTGTCGATGTTACAGACTCATCATCAACTCGACTGTTAAGGTCAGAAAAACTCATTGGTATAGTCGGAATGCTAACTTGCGATATTTTTGTCGCAGGCAACTATATTTATCTTATGCATGGTCTCGTAGCGCGATGCATTCAACCATCTTCGATAGTTGGGCTGCGAAATGCAATTTTAACTTTCCAAATTCCACTGGTAGATAGCAGAGATCATCACCTTCAATATACAAACTTTGCAGGTACATATATATATATATATATATATTGTAAGGATACATATGACCACGCCGAGTACCTCACGTGGTAGGCAGGGAGGGTAAAGCACAAGTTTCCTCTAGACTTACAGAACTCTTTCGCTTCACCCACATTCATGGATGAAGCGCTCTACACGGCCTGCCTACCCCGTGAGGTACTCGGCGTTTTTATATACAGCTCGCCGGTTTTGAATACCCATACAAATACATTTTGTAATCAAAATCTGTTAATTTCACATGATGTTAATACAAGGTGAGATAGTTGCTGCCTCTGATGGAATCACAACGCAATTGCAATGGCCGCCCGCCCAGGCTGCGGTTGGGCGTGATGCAATACAATCCACAACTTAATTGCTTTTCGATCGATGTAATGGACATAAGCTATTCGGCTGTTTACACAACCTAAAGCGCTTTGTAAAGCGGCTTTTAATTAAAAATAATTTGATTCGATTTCTATCTGATTGCGAACGATTGGAGTCCTACAAAAAGGCTATCGACCACGGGCGGTGAAGCGATAAATTAGTAGGGGGCGTCTGTTGCCTTCTCCCCGTCGTCGTCGACGTCTCCAAGACGGATCACCGGTCCTAAGTTTAAATGTTGAAACTCCACCTAAAGAAGGGTGTTGTTCCAGGGCCTTTGTGGGAAGATTTTGGGAATTTCCAGGAGCATTTAAAAAAAATGGAAAACATTCCGGACCTGCTGCAAAGCGTTATAGCAAACCCATTGAAAAACCAACAGCTTTGCGCAAATCTACGGCCACTCGAGTTAATAAAAAATATTTAATTTTCTAAACTTTTCCAGGCAGCGTAGCCAGGTCTTCGCACTGCGACCTGCCTCTGAAAACTTATCAGCAGAAACCTCTTAACTAAAAGAAAAAGTTAGAAAGTTAATTAAATAAAATTGCTGATTTTCTTCTAGTTTCTACTATACTAGCTGCCTCGCCCAGCTTCGCTCGGGTGAAAAAGTTAAATTGCCCGTAACACGATCGCAGCGCCACCTATCGGGTCCAAATTTTTTAATCATAAAGGAAACCATCTATATACCCATATAAAATTTCAAACCAATCACTACCCAAAGTATAAATAAAATAACTTTTATAGCGGTGGCATTCATATATATTTTTAAAATGAAAAAACACTTATTTTGACATAACTATAATAGTTTTTAGAAAATTTAATATAGCATAATATGTTCACCGGAGATAGAGAAGCTTCCCAACAGTGCAAGAATTTTTCAAATCGGTCAAGTATTTTCGGAGCCTATTCAATGCAAACAAAAAAAATATCAAATCTTTCCTCTTTATAATATTAGTGTAGACCAGTGCAGGTAAAGTAAATATATAAATATATATATATATATACATATAACTCAAAAATTATCGAACGTATTTTCATGTGTTTTTACCAATACACAGAGTGATTCACGAGGAAGGTTTGAGTATGGTTTGTTAAGGTTTTGTACAAAATGAATAATTGAATGGAATAATGTGGCGATCATTACAGAAAAATTCAAGTCCCCAGGCACCACCAACCAATGCCTTTGGCAGGTCAGTGAGTCAGTCTTTCCGCCACCTAATATACCTCATTAGGTGCCAACGTGACAGATGGCGAGTCCATCGCCGTTACTCAAGCACGACTATACATACGCATTTGAATTTCTTCTCAAGCGTATGCAGGTTTCCTCACGATGTTTTCCTTCACCGTAAAGCTCGTGGTGTGACTAATGACTGTACTTAAGTTCAGAAAAACTCGTTGGTACAGTCGGGATTCGAACTTGCGATCTTTGTGGCGCAGGCAACTGCTCGAACCACTCACCCACCACGGCTTTTTCAATATTTATTATATAAAATACATGTATATATGCACCTGTAATCTTTGTGTGTAGTCGTATGCTCTAACCACTTGGTCACCACGGCTCCATATATGTATATATAATTATATCTTTACGGCTTCCCACAAAGGTCCCCAAGGGTAGACAGAGGTCTTACATCGCCCTCTTTTTACCTGAGACACATAGGTATGTAGATACGGCGAGTCCGTCGCAGTTCCTCAACCTGCACTATAATTACATATGTCGTCGAATTTCATCTCAAGCCTGCGCAGATTTCCTAACGGTATCATTCTTCACCGTAAAACACGTAGGGTTATAAACCACTGTACTCAAATTAAGAGAAAACTCAAGGTACAGACCGAAGGGGATTGAACCTACTATCTTTGTCTCGCCGGCGACTACTCAAACCCCTCCAAGGCCCTTCTTGAAAAGTTTGAAACTAGAAAAGCAATATTGTGGAAAGGCGCATTGGAAACGTATGCAATTTTTTTACAAAATTATTTGACTGACCTTGATGCAGATCTAAGTCTTTCTTCTTCGTCACTGCCGACCACGATATCAGCAAACCAGAACAGGACTTGGTAATCTTACGGAAAAACTCGTCCAGAAATTCGAAGGAATATGTATTCGCGACGACGGAAACTTTAAACTGAATCCATTCGACAAGCTGCCCGACTGAAACTGAGCGCGACCGCGACGCTGGGGAGCGCCACTGCACTGGAAATCTTCGCTTGACGTCACAGGCAATAGCTCTTACAGTTGTAGGTACAATTTGTGTTTGTGTGATGTAAAGACACTGCCCAATGTAATGAATAAATCTATGCCTTGATGTCGTAGTGTTGTGTCGTTTAAGTGCGCAGGTTGAAATCTCTGCCCGTACCAGTTCCTGCATTTAATACAGTGATTTACTACGTAGTTACTTTAGAAAACCTAAGGCGAAATTCAAAGTATGTGACGTCTTGATAGACTGTATGCTGGAACAATGGTAATGGTAACTAGTCCATGCATTCTTGCTTCTTAGGTCGCGGGCAATCCTAGCTGGCAAGAAACCTGGTGTTATTCGAACATATTTGATTGTTGCATAAGCAAACTGGGTATCTAGGTGTAATATTTAAAATAAGCGTCAGTTGGCTTCGTGAACGTCTTGACTGTTTTTGTGCCTTAGAGAGGTAGGCAGTATAATGTAACTAACGTGATACAGCCTACCTCCCTAAGGCACATTGTTTGAACTGAAAATATCTAGATTTTTTTCATCCGGAGTTGTATTCCTCACGCCTTCCCACAAGGGTCCCCGAAGGGGTAGGCAGAGGCGTATAGGCAATACCCACACACCCACTTTCCGCCAGGGGTACAGATACAGGCCAACGTGACAGATGACGAGTCCATCGCCGTTACTCAGGCACGACTTTACATACCCCTTTTAATTTCTTCTCAGACGTATGCAGGTTTTTTCTCGTTGTTTTCCTTCGCCGTAAAGCTCGTGGTGTGACTAATCACTGTACTTAAGTTCAGAAAAACTCATTGGTACAGTCGGGATTTGAACTTGCGATCTTTGGGTCGCAGGCAACTGCTCGAACCACTCGGTCACCACGGCTTTTTCTTTTTACGGAGTTGTCCTCTACAATCGTTTGCGAAGCGTATGCAAACTGGTACTTTCCGAATGTGGCTGAGGAAATTCTTTTCTGATCTCAATTTAGATCAAAACTATATTTTTTATAATCGATACATCATGGTAGATCGGTAAATATCCCCCGTTAGATAGGAAAGTGGGACGTTGAATATTGACATCGCTACCGAAGGGCTAGACGGTGCCGTGCCCCAAGCTCAGGGGACCCTCAGACCCTGACTAGCAAACTTCGTATTTAATTAGCGTAAAAAACCTCCCACCTTTAGTATGTAAATAAAATAGGTGACAACACAACATTAATAATTACCACAAGTTTCCAGCTGTGTTCGAAACACGACTTTAATTATGACAGCCCATTGGCATAATACAGGTGAATTTGCAACAAGTGTCAAATTCCGTTGGGGAGATCTCGTGTTGTTTGTGAATCGAATTGATTAAACCTAACGGATTATTAAGGGCTCTTTTTTGCACCAGGGTCGTTTAGCCGCACCCCTAAGCAACGGCAAGTTTACATAGCAATTTTGTGATGTTTGTAAAAGGCAGCGTGTATAACGTAGGCTACAACTAAAAGACGCGCTTAAGCTAGTGCTGTGTGGATATTTTTTGTGCTGGAATTGTGCTTTTATATTTTGAAGTTTCTTGGCCGAGATAAATCTGTGTAGGAATGAGTTCCAAGTAAATATATATATATATATATATATATATATATATCACTCTACTTAGATTTCCAAAAAAACATTGATACAGTCGGGATTCGAACATGCAATCTTAAATTGGCAGGTACCTACTTATACCACACAGTCAATGAGTCTCAAGTAAATAAAAATACATTGTTAAGATATATGCTTAACACTACTTAATATAATGGCATACTCAAACCCATTTAATAAATAAGGTCTGAGTTTTAGGCTAAAGTGTAATGGTATTCTTGTCCCATGCCTTCTATATCCCGCCTACTCCTTCAAGGTTCTTTTCAACTAAGAAGCTGGGTAGACATGCAACGGAAGAGACAATCAAATATTATATACCAGCATTTTATACTGATGAACGTGGACGAAGCGAAAGAGGTATGTAAGTCTAGAGAGAACTGGCGCTCTATACTCTCTGCCTACCCCGCTAGGGACTTGGCGTGATGATATGTATGTATTATATGACATAGATGTATATATTAAACTAGCTATGCCCGCGGCTTCGCCCGCGTGGAGTTCGAAAAAGTAGCTTTGGAAATTTTGGAAAAAGATATAATTTTGGAATAAGATAAGATATAGGTATAAGCTATAACCTTTTCAACTTTCAGCCAAATCGGTTCAGCCGTTTGACCGTGAAATAACCCCGCATTCATCCAAACTTACAAACTTTCACATTTATAATATTAGTAAGAAGTAAGATCGTAAGATGAACACACCCTCCCATGAAGGTCACCAATAATATAACACCTTTTGCCTGTACATATGTTTAGTGGTCAATGTGCCATGTGCCCTCAGACAGTGCTATTCAATACATGTTCAATGGAATGGAATCCGACACATCATTCAGCCTTTTTTACTAATAACAGGGAACCTCAACCTATAGATACATATCATCACACCGAGTCGCTTACGGGGTAGGCACGGAGAGTAGAGTGCCAGTTCTATCTAAACTTACATACCGCTTTCGCTTCGTCCACATTCATCAGTGTCTTCATACATGCTCGTCAGTTTCGAGTACTCTTGACATTCGATTTCCTTGGCCTAAAATACTAATGTAGGTGCACAAGCTGCGATGAGCACTAAAAGATCTTGTTTATTGTATTTGCTATATGTTGATTACTTCTATTTTAGCTGTAAAGACCATCAGTCTTTTTAAAGAGTTAACTGGCAATAGCTCAAAGCACTTGAATATGTAATGAGTGAAGTGTCTGAATATTTGCATTTTCCTCGCAACCACATAATGTTTCAATTATGTATGTGTTTGAAGAGGAATTTATGATTTCTTATAAATTTATTGTGGTTCGTAAAGTCATATGAGGAAAAATTCTTCTGAAAACTCCAGATGATTTGACTTTTAAAAGTGTGTTGCTTCACTATATCATTTGTCATTAGTATAATTTTTATTTGTCATGTGATTTTATTTTGAATTTTTTAATTTTGCCCCATGGGACTTATGTCCCATTATTTTCCAGCCAAGACAATCTAGCGTCATACCATGACATGCAATTGTATGAAAGGAACAAATTCATTCCTAACTACTCATCTTGATGCTTGAGGTTGCCAATGTGATTTCTGCAGAGAGTCATGTTATAAACACATATTTGAATCTTAGCCTTAGATGTGTTCTGCTTAAATAGTTTAGTCAAATTAAAAACATTGCTTGGTTACGGACTACAAGTTAAATTGTGTAGAAATGTCTCAAGCAATCAAATTTTCTTATAAACATTTCCCAAAAGCATGCCACAGCATGGCCTCAGATGGGCTATTGTCGCTTACATTATGTTGTATGTGTTGTTGAGATTATTTTCGAATAGGATTGCTGAACTGTGTAATATAAAATAGATAAAGAACTGTGTAATAAAAAAAGCATTCAATCAACACATATGTATAATACTGAAGTCATACGAAGCCTTTTTCTATTTAGATATTAATCAAAATACATCCTCTTATGAACAATAAATCACTTCAACAAGGTATATATAAAGAAACATAATTAACAATTTATTTAAACAATAGTCATTCGTAATGTTAGGTATAACTTTCAATTAATTCAAGTTTGTAACACATTTCAATGACAGCTTGCACCTAATACCATATGCGACATTAAAAAACATGTGTAAATTACTTACGAAACCACTCTCCACTTGGAAACATATTAAATAAACAAAAAGTTTTGAAACTTTTACAAACATCTTGAGCATTTTCTTTTTGATTTACTAAGAAATTATATTAACTTTAGTTGCTAAACATAAATGACTCCCATATTTACTAATCGTTAATAACTATAATTTATCACTTTATTAATAAACTTATATTATAAATGCTAAGTATTATTCTCAGAACACAATGTAAACTGATTGAAAGAACTTTAATTCTGACTAGAAAATGACATATTCATGACATGTCTGCTTTTCGTATTCTGTGTAATCTGTGTTGGCATGAAGTTATGGAAGAAAGTTGACAAACGGTTAGTTACGTTGGTACGTTTATTAATATAAAATCCCTACAGTAAGTCAAGGCCTTTACGATTATATAAAATAATAAGTAGGTAAGATAAATTGATATGGTTCGAATATATTGATTATTTACTTATGTTTATACTTAAAGTCTATCTTTAAAGGATGAACCCAATGCGATGCAGGGTTACAAAAGTAAATGAAACTTTAAAATAACCGTTTCTTACTAAATGCATATGGATGTATTACATACATACATACATATAATCACGCCTCTTTCCCGTAGGGGTAGGCATAGACCACTTCTTTCCACTTGCTACGATCCTTACATACTTCTTTCGCTTCGTCCACTTTCATTATTTCACAATGTATTACACGGTAGGTAAATATACCAAAATATTTTTCATTTTATTTTTGTCTCTGTTTGTTACGGCTAATCTCTGAAATGGCTGAACTGATTTTGACGAGACTCAGTCATTGACAGATATAAAAAGGAGTAACATAGGCTACTTTTATTTTAGAAACTGAACAATTACTTTTTTGTTAAATTACGAAGTCGTGGGCACAACTAGTAGAGAATAAACTTAAATTACATTACAATACAATCAATACCGTACAATCGGTTATACAAGAACCGTGTACATTTATTTTTGCACTTTAACATGATACTGTATTTGGCATCAGGTGGTTCTTGTACATTTCGATGAAATGTTATCTGTGGTCCTTTAAAATCATTGTAGGTGCGTTTTTAATTTATTTCACATAAATTAAAAGTTAGCTGGTAACATTGCTCCATGTCACTGTTGGTGACGGATCATGTTTTGAAGTGGGTAGAAATGAAAATGTTATTTTTGTGATGACTGTACGTGTTATTTTTAAGGTAATTACTAATAATTATTTGACACTATTAATTTTATACCCTCAATTAATATTTTTTCTATTAAATTAAAATCTTGTCTATATGCAAGAAGGAACATACTATTGCTTAGGTGGCATATTTGCGTGTCAAAAATCTCTACTGTCCTGCTTTTTAATTTTGCACTATTTTTGTGGTATTTTCTACCCTTATTACGAATGATTATGCATGCTTGTCATTATAGTGTGTTAAATTAAAATACTTGTAACATGAATTAGCCGTTACGCATTAGGAACTATTCAGTTTAATCATTCCCTTTTAATAATAACAACACAGCTATCTACATCAACAATTCCTACTTAAATATTGATAGGGACACATGGCAATGAAAATGTTAATTTTTCATAAATATAAAAATGGGTGTGTGGATATTACCTATACACCTTGCTTACCCCTTTGGGGACCCTTGTGGGAAGGCATGAGGATAAAAAAAATATGTTCAGGCCCAGAAAAAAGTATTTCAATAACAACTGTATGCGTCGATTTATTTGAATTGCTAAGTTTCATAGACTTGACGATTTTATGAATTGTAAACAAGGACAGGATAAATAAATGTATACCTAAAGATGCAGTAGATGCAGAGAAATATGCTGAGTACTAATATACTGCATAATTTGCTTCATCATTACTATAACTTTAGGTATGTGTAGTAATAGTTTTTTATTTAAATAGACAACCTCTATTTAATCCAGGCATATCTATCAATGGTATCTCCTGTTCAAAGTTGTAGTTGTCTACAACCTTGTTATAAAGGATCACAGGCGAATGACACTATCCTTAAACAATACTGTATTGCTGTGATGACTGCTACATTTATTTATTAATCTTTTAACACACCTTCATCTCAGTTAAATATAATATGATAACTAAAAAATTTTACTCTAAATTATTTACTTATTTATTTATTTTACTTTAGTTAAAACGGTATACACCAATCACATTAACCAAAGAACAATATAATTAACAATACATAACAAATAACTTATCTAGGATACTAACATGCTTCGCACTCACAAAACTTCATACATTCCGACAGTACTTTCATCCATTCATCCGCAAACAGATCGCACTCAGGATTGTGATTTAATAAAAGAGCGTTGAGCGCGGTGAGGACTCGCGGAATGGGAGATTGGGCTCGCGCCACAGTGCGTGAGAGCGGTACATCAAATAAATTGTGTTTCCGCCCCCGAAGGTAATTATTGGGCACGAAAAAACGACAAAGCTCGTTGTTCAGGTTTGGGGCGTCTATTAGCCCACGAAATACCTTACAAGCCGTAATAATCTGGACATACGCTCTTCGAACCTCCAACGAGTTGTAACCAAGACACCCCATCAGGAACTTAGTGGGGTACAGGTATGGGTAGTATCCGTAATAGCGTTTGTACATGTGTCGCAGAAATGTCTTCTGAACCTTCTCCAGTGCAAGAGTGTAGGTCACTTCGTGCGTATTCCAATCGCAAGCACTGGTTTCTAACTTAGTTCGAACAAGGGCACTGTATAATAAGCGAACCACATGAAGGTTGTGAAAATCTCGTGTATTCCGTAATACAAATCCCAGTTGCCTAAATGATTCCTTAGCAAGTGCAATTATATGCTCATGGAATGTTAACTTCCGATCGAAAGTGACACCTAGATCCTTCATCGTATTAACCCTGGCGTTAATCGTATTATGGTAGCCGTCTATAGTATAGATAGAATTGTGTTGTGTGTAGGCATATTATCCAATGAATTTATTAATCACTAAAATATATATAAGCATAGGCATCCTCTCTTCAAGCAATTTTTCTGGCTTTTGGCTTCCAGCCATTCACTCCTGCTGCTGGCACAGTATAGTCTAATTGGCTTCCCTATTGGTTAGCTTCACTCATCTGGGCCACCATTTTGTAGATATCTTGATCCACCTTTGATCGTTTCGTCTAGCCTGTCCTACCCATGGCCTCTTGTACTATTACATTGTTTTAGGGGGTCTTAAACCATCTTCGCATTATTCCTACCTTTCAAATGAAACACAAAGCTCATCAGTTGCATAGTTTCAAGGTCTATAAAGGACATTTTATTTGCATTTTGTATATAATTATTAATTCTATATATAAATCTGTTTGTCTGTCGATTTTCATAGGGATTTTCTGTAAATTTGGTGAAATATAGCAAAAAGTGTCATTTTTTAATTATTTGCACCATATTGCTTGGCTAGGAGCTTCCATCGAAAACACTATCTTAAGCCTAAAAGAGATATGTAAGCCTAGAACCTCTCGGGAGTACCATAGGGTAAGCTGGGGCCTATGTGAGACTCGGCATGATGATAATTATGTTTCTGATATTATTACCTTTTTACCAACTAAAAATAAGTAATATGTAACCTTTTGAAATTGAACCCCTGTAACCCTGCAAATCAATAAATTATAAAGATATCAAATCAATAAATTATATAGATATGATGAATTATTATTGAATCTTGACTCAACTTCATGTTAAATGTATAAAATAAGTATGTAATTGATCGTAATTTTACCTGACTATATCATATCTCAATGCCTGCCCTTGCCACTTACTGCAACCTGAGATTGTTCTGAAAAAGACAACGGGCGGTGCCTATTTCATCTATTTCTGGTAATGTCCATAGTCTGATAGCCATGGTAGGCGAGTGGGGTAACTATACAGCAGGAATAGGTTTGCGTAACTTCAAGTCACAGCTATAGCCGTGCAAAATATTTATCTTTAAACCTTCCCATAAGGGCTCCCGAAGGCGTTAGGCAGAGATAAAGCTATATTTTAGGTGCCAATGAGACAGAAAAAGTTTTCACGTCTAAGATTTTGAGGAATTTTGTATTAGGATTTTTTAAACTTTAGAAACGGACGTATGGCATATTATCTGTGCCCCATGGGTTCAACCGCGTAAATAATATTTTCTTGATGACTTTTTTCAAGACTAAACCAAATCCTATGTGTAATTCAGCTAATATTGTATCTCTGTGCCTAATTTGATTCAATTCTGATCTTCAAAGTGATAATTAACAAATATCGTCACAAACTTTCGCATTTATAATAATAGCAGGATTGAGCAGTGGTAGTTATCAAAATTACCAATATTCAAACCTAACGGGGCTTAAGGGGGAGGCTTAAAGTTTATATAGAAGAACTCAAGCCTACTAGTGTATATTATTATATATGTGTGTACTAGCTGTCCCGCCCAGCTTCGCTCGGGTGAAAAAGTAAAATTTCCTGAAACACGATCGTAGCGCCACCTATCGGGTCCAATTGTGAATCTAAACCATTCTCGAATCCACCTGAAGACACAGAAAAGTGTTCGGGCTTTTATTTTGCATCCATGCAAATAAAAGCGGTACCTCTAGTGTATTTACAAATTAATAATATTGTATTATTATAACATATAGCTGATTCGCGCAACTTCGTCTGGATACCTAAGAGAGAGAGTTGTTTCAGTAATAAACTTTCCGTGAATTTTAAAAGTATTATTTTACAATGAGATATCGCAAAAACAATTTAAAAAATCAGTTCGCTGAGTTCAACCGTTCCGTAGCGAGCCGATCACTTCTGAGTTGCGGAGTTACTTTAACATTATGATATCTATCTCCTAAGATGTTGATTCAAATCAAGTTATGTCCAGTACAATTTCGTTTATATTTAAATACTCGTGATTAATGACATATTTATTTGGATAAGGATTCATATTATATGTTGATAAAACATAAATAATAATAATATATATATATATATATTATATATATATATATATATATATATATATATATATATATATATATATATACTATATAATGATAAAACATCTTCGCAAATAATGCATTAATTTTGGACTAATTTAGTTACCATGAAAAAGATTATAGTGAGTCAATCTTAAAAGATAGATATAGGTATGCTGTCGCGGACTTTTTTGGAGTTTACTCCTTAAGAATCGATTTTCATATATAAGGCCCCCGGTATGAGAAAAATATGAGAGGTAAAATCTACTGATGAATGACCTCGTTACGTTTTTGGTGCGCATGCACCTATGGTGCGCAACTTTCTAATTTGGTTGTGACCAACCGCGCTCAGTACGCCGCCGCCGCTTGTGTGTGACAGTTGTACAATCCGCTTTCAATAAGTTTGAAAAACAAGTGCAGATATGCCGTATTGCTCCATTCTTGAGTGCAGGAATGCTAGCCGGACAAAAATCTAGCTTAATAGTGGCATTTCCTATCATCGGGAAGTGTTATTTAATTAAATTTTATTTTATTACGTAAATTTTGTTTTATGTCCAAATTTTGTTTTAATTGTACAATACAAAAATCAATCTTATGTAAGGGCAATAAGATCCAATTTTATCTGTAATAATAGTTAAAGAACTTTCTAGAAAATTGCATCAGTTTCGCGCTACTCAACCAGTGCGAGGGTGTAGTCAATAAAGTATCGATATCGATAATCCGATTTTTACGATAGTTTTACTACTTATTTATCAACATTCCTAATGAAATATTTGTGCACATCTGAAATTGACTATTGTGAAAAGTTTAATGTAAAATATTTCGCCGATTAGTTATAATAAATGTATATAAAATGAATAAATATATATTTATATATGTATATTATTTTCACTAATTTGTTAATTTACCCTTTCATATGGTATTAATCTTATTTTCAGTTGGATAAACTCTTTTTGCGTATGTTTAGACAATCGTACTTAAGGAGTAAACTCCAGTCGTGCGTCGGGGCTGACACACACAATTTTTTTTGAACTTTTAAAGAGGAACAATTCCCTCATACATGATATTTGCGTAACTTAAACCGTTTACGCAGCGCACGCAACGGAAGCTCTAAAAAAGGAATATTTTTTTCCGTGCTTGCAAAATTTTTCATTTATGCTCCGCTCCTATTAGTCGTAGCGTGATGTTATGTAGCCTAAAGCCTTTCTAGAGAAATGGACTATCCAACACAAAAATATTTTTTCAATTCCAACCAGTAGTACCTGAGATTAGCGCGTTCAAACAAACAAACCAACAAACAAACTCTTCAGCTTTATAATATTTGTATAGATTATGGTATACTAGCTGTGCTCGCGACTTCGTCCGCGCGGAAAAGTGATATTAAGCAGCATTAGTTTTTTTCTAAATAAAGTGTAATTTTTTTACAAACTTAGAATGTAATATTAATTTATATGTATAATAATACTAAAAAATAAGTTCCAAGCTTCTAGCTTCAAAAATGACGTAACTCCATAACGTCCATACAAACTTTCATCCCCTATTGCAACCCCTTACAACCCTTATTCGCATTAAAAAGTAGCCTATGTCCTTCCTCAAGCTCTAGGCTATCTCTGTACCAAATTTTATTTAAATTGGTTCCGTAGTTTAGGCGTGAAAAGGTAACAGACAGAAGAGAGTTACTTTCGCATTTATAATATTAGTAGGGATATCTATTGTGTCTAGCCGTAATAAAGATTCTCATATATTTTAGTTACGTATGTAAAATGTCAAATGCCAGTGCGAAATAAATTATAATTAAAAGTCTTCTACGCCTTAATCGTAAATCGTAATTAAGTACCTCTGAAATAAACTGTTTAAATGGCTATGTGATACGCATATTATGATATGTTATTCTTGACGAAGGCCTTTACAATAACAATGCTATCTATTTAAGAGGCCATCCATAAATTACGTCTCACGTTAAGGGGTTAAGTTACGACAAGGGTTGGGGAGGAGTCTCAGAAAAATATGTGACATCACACTAAGTAAGGGTCTCACAATTGTGACCGGCTGTGACAAGGAAGGGTAAACAACATCATGAAATTCGTGTGACGTAATTAATAGATGGCTCCTAATAAACCTAAGAATGTTTACAGGTTTTAAATGTATGTATGTGTTTTTTTTCCAAGCTGCCATAGGCTGCGGTAACCGCTTACCATCAGGCGGACCGCATGCTTGTTTGCCACCTTAATAGTATAAAAAAAAGGTACGATATTTTGCATGGTGTTCCAAATTGGCAATATATATTCTTAGATGCCGTGATGGCCGAGTGGTTCGAGCAGTTACCTGCGACGCTAAGATCGCAAGTTCGAATCCCGACTGTACCTATGAGTTTTTCTGAACTTAAGTACAGTGGTTAGTCACACCACGAGCTTTACGGTGAAGGAAAACATCGAGAGGAAACCTGCATACGTCTGAGACGAAATTCAAAGGCGTATGTACAGTCGTGCTTGAGTAACGGCGATGGACTCGCCGTCTGTCACGTTGGCACCTAATATACCTCTGGCGGAAAGTGGGTGTGAGTATTACCTATACACCTTCGGGGACCCTTGTGGGAAGGTGTGAGGATATATTCTTATTATTTATTTATACGAGTTTTAAATAACTTCAAGTCTTCCCATAAATAGTCCCCAACGTGTAGGCAGAGGTGTTATAAAGCCCTCTTGGGCCGGAAATACATTTAGCTGCTAACGTGATAGATGGTGAGTAGGTCGCCGTTTTTCAAACACGACTATGTATACCTACGATCTATACATACGTCTCTCAATTCTTCTTAAAGTATGCACATTTCCTCACGTTGCTTTCCTTCACTGTAATCTCTTGACATGCCTGTATTTAAGTTGACATAAACCTCTTCGGTGCAAGCGACAACTTAAACTAGGCCAACACTTTTCTTTTCGGTTTTTAAAAACCGGAATTCAACAGTTGCTTAAATATGTCTTAAAGCTTATTTTACGAACTACAAAACTGGGTTAACTTCGCCGTTCAGTTCGCACCGAATTTAACTTGACCACTTTGTTGTTTCATTAGCTAATTTAAAAAATATGTTGAGCTTTAATGTTCAGTACATTTTTCTTCCCTGGTACTAGTCTTCGCACGATATAGCTATTGCCATCTACGAAGACGCGCCCCACTATTCCTCCCTATAGTTTATAGTGTAAGTGTACAACCTTCCACTGATGTTGAAGTATTGTCGGTACTCCCTGATTACCTGTGACCCCCTCGTCTCGATATTGGTGGGGCGCGTCTTCGTGGACGGCACTATCTATATCAGAGGTTCTACACAACATCCTATTTGTTAGCGTTCAAACTATCCAATATCTATTGTGACAATGACATTAGCTGCGGAAAACTTTTTCTGCCATACAAATTAATTATAAGTATTGGATAGCGTGAACGGTAACAGAAAGGGATATAGCCTACGGTCGCTGGCCGAATAAATAAAATAGAAAAGTATTGAATCTTGATTCTCCTATTAATGGACTTAATGGCTTTGATAATCAATGTCCTCTTTTTAAAGCATATATCCCACGGTCGGGTTGCTTCATTCTCTGCATTCCTTAAGGAATGCAATCTCCATGATGATATGTAGTGCTTCAATAAAAAATGCAGACGAATTCGACTCTTCGAAGTCGATTATTTTCAATTACACCCTCGTCGACGCCAGTCGTTTTGCAAATCTCTTTACAACATACTTAATAGAATAATAATATAATAATAATAATAATAATAATAATATATCCTCACGCCTTCCCACAAGGGTCCCCGAAGGGTAGGCAGAGGTGTATAGGTAATACTCACACCCACTTTCCGCCAGAGGTATATGAGGTGCCAACGTGACAGATGGCAAGTCCATCGCCGTTACTCAAGCACAACTATACATACGCCTTTGAATTTCTTCTTAGACGTATGCAGGTTTCCTCTCGATGTTTTCCGTCACCGTAAAGCTCGTGGTGTGACTAATCACTGTACTTAAGATCAGAAAAACTCATTAGTACAGTCGGGATTCGAACTTGCGATCTTTGTGTCGCAAGCAACTGCTCGAACCACTCGGCCACCACGGCTTACTACATACTTATTACTTTCAGCATTGTTATTTTCACTAAAGAGTTTGACCATTCTATATGGTCAAACTCTTTAACCATTGAGCTATGTTCTACGTAACCTAGTGCTTGTATGAAACAATGAATGTTTTCAGAATGCCAATCCAGGCGCCTCAGTGGACGGACTACCTCAACTGTCCTGTCTGCTGCCGGGAGTTCGGCGCTCCGCCCCGGAGTCCGGTCAGCCTGGGCTGCGGGCACACCCTGTGCAGCCACTGTCTGAAACACCTGCATAAGAAACAATGCCCCTTCGACCAGGTACCCGAAAAATTTAACCAGGTCTAACTTCTTCTTCTCTTTTAGTGTATATAATTTATTTAAACAAACATACGACACTTCCCTACTACTAGTTTGGCACACTTCTCGTCATCATTCCCCTCTCCTTATCCTGCGGTATTTAGGGGTCAGATAAATGTGTTTTATCTTCGAAATCTCCCTAACAGATGTCATATATCTTTCACCTTACTAGGTATATAATATTTTCACCTGGTATCACTGAATTACCAACTTGTATACACTTGGGTTCGGTAAACTTGTATAACTCATTTTTACCATAAGCAAAAGTATAATATAATATGGCAACTAGAGCTATGATAAGCCAGCCTATTTAAATAATTTATTTCTTTAATAATATTAGTTACCTATTTAAAAACCGTCGCTTCGGCGATATTATTCACGTCACGTTCCTCAAAACCTGAGGCAGTCATTTGCCTGCAAAATTAATTCGGTTACCAAACGATAATTTTGATCAATAATCCTATTCGTCACGAAGAACTTTAAAGTCCCTATAACTTAAGCTCACGTTCACCGTTCATGAGCTTGCTGATGAAAGACTAATTTCCGTTGCGTAAATTGTCCAATCCTTAAAATGTCATGATTTTCTGGTAACGTTGAGCATTTAGGCGTTGGTAGTGGTCGTACTAAGTTCAATTTGGCTCGCTTCAACTCAGAAGCCCTAGACATAGGCTTTCTAACGCAGAGCTACGCTATACACTGACACTCCTCTCGCACAAACACATTCGTGTTCTCATAGCGATGTCAGTCCAACTACGGCTTCGGGTTATCGGTCAGATTACATGGCGGAGGATACAAGCCATCATAACAACGAATTCAAATCACTCCTATTCCAACCAGACAGTAATCCAAGTAGAGCTAGAGGAACTGGTCGTGAACACGGCTCTGCTCCAGCTGGCAGGGTATCCGCCCCCTACGCAACCGTACCAACCGCCCAGCATCCAGGCGCTGCCGGAGGCTGACCGGCGGGCGTACGACGTCATCGTCCAGAGCTCCGAACAGCTCGCTGTCTACCTCAAGTTCTGCGCTAATAGTAAGATTGATTTAATCTACTACATAACTATTTATTTATCTTCACGTTTTTCCACAAGGGAAGGGTTAGGCAGAGGTGTGTAGGTAGTGAGTACCCATATACCCACTTTCGCCGGAGTTATATTTTACGCCAACATGAGTCCAACGCCTCAAGCACGACTATACATACGCCTTTGAATTTCTACTCAAACGTATGCAGGTTTCCTCTCGGTTTTTAACTTCACCGTAAATCTCGTGTGACTAATCACTTACTTATGTGAAGTTAAGTTCAGTAAAACTCTTTGGTACAGTCGGGATTTGAGCTTGCATTCTTTGTGTTGCAGGCAACTACTAGAATCACTCGGCCAACCATGGCTCTAAATTTATTAATAACAATCTATATCCCACTAATATTATACATGCGAAATTTTTCGTACCTTGTTCACGAAAAACTAATGAACGGAATAGAATGAAATTTGTGTTGAACGAAATCAAATTTAACGTGGAAATCGATCAATGACTGGTCAAGGTGACAAACGGCAAAACATAGGTTGTGGTGTCCTCTGCCTACCCTTCGGGAACTGTACAGTAATGGGAAGGCGCGAAGATAGGTTAATACTTTAACTGTTTTTAACGAAATATTTAATGCTGCAAATAAATACTTTTTCTGGATTATTTCGGTAAGATTTATGTTAACTTGAACCGATTAAGGTCCGTTAAAGTGTACAGTTGGAAAAACTATATCTTTTCTGTGTTAAGGTCAAAATTCGTCTTTAGCCAACAACAACTTGCCAAGCAGTAGACTGTCCAGACCCATGCAAAGAAAGTTGGTGACGTTACTGCAGTGTGCGATAACAGATGAAGAGGGGCGGGGGAGGGCGGCGCGAGCGGCGCGGTCGCTCGGAGAGCGGACGGTCACTGAACTCATCTTGCAGCACCAGGTACGCTATTCTAGAACGTTCTCGATTTTTTTTTATTGCATACAGGTGGTCATAAATGTCACTCGCGGAGTTGTGGTGCTGAGGGAATCGATGTCACTAAGGTCAATTGTGAACTTTACGGTGAAGGGAAACATCGTTAAGAAACCTCTGTACGTTTAGTAAGAAATTAAAAGACGTCTGTTTATATGTATGTATATGTGGTTGTGTTTAAGAGATGGCGACGGGTTCGTTAGCTATCCAGTTGGCACCTTAACATAACTCCGATGAAGAGATGGTTTTTGTACATGACCACTTGCTCTTTCGAGGATCCTTGTTGGAATATGATATAAATGTTTCTGGAAAGGAGTTTCCTTTCGCGAACGCTCAAGCTATGGAATGAACTCCATGTTTTCCCCAAAGAGTCCAAAAAGGGGTGTGATAAGATTCCTACGGAGTCGCCGCCGCCAGGCCGGGACCGATACCACCGGTGTTGAATGCGTACCTACATTTGTAGGTCGCAGGTGGCTTGCTTGTTTTGCTACTTTAGTGCTATAAAAAATCTTTATTTTTCGCGTGTCGTATGTGTATGCATGTGTATAGAATCCCCAGCAACTAAGCGCCAACTTGTGGGCGGCGGTGCGAGCCAGAGGCTGTCAGTTCCTGGGCCCCGCCATGCAAGAGGAAGTCCTCAAGCTGGTCCTCCTGGCACTCGAAGACGGATCAGCGCTCTCCAGGAAGGTAAATATAATGGCTAATTAAAACACGATAACGAGAACACTTGTTAATTTAAATTGGTGGTTATTATACCTCTGCCTACCCCATCAGGGATAGATATGGGAAGGCGCGCATGTTTGTGAGGTTGTTTATTTCTCTGTCACACAAAGACCACTGGATGGAATAAGACCTGTAGACATGGAAGAAGAATGAGATAAGAAGACTAAAAATGTTTTAAATACACGTGGTATGCGTACTTACCCTAATGAAATCAAAATTTACACGGGTAAAACTTCGAGGCCCTGTATGATAAGAAATATGCATAGATGGTTTCCCGCTTAAGATTTTATTTCTTTGGTGTCATCTTGTTATTTGAGGCTACATCGTAACATATTAACATATGTGTCTTTATACTGAGATTTTTTCGAGTTATGAACAAAAAAGTGTATAGAATATATTAAAAAAGGATTATTGCATTATTGTCGGCAGGTGTTAGTGATGTTCGTCGTCCAAAGGTTGGAGCCTCACTTCCCGCAGGCGTCGAAGACCAGCATAGGGCACGTCGTCCAGCTATTATATAGAGCGTCTTGCTTTAAAGTAAGTAGCACGTTCAAATCCGGGTCTCTGAAAAATATTAATGTACATATTAGCCAGTTTTTATAAGATTAAGTACAGTGATTTATCACACAAGCCGTG
This sequence comes from Drepana falcataria, assembly GCA_945859725.1. NCBI lineage: Eukaryota > Metazoa > Arthropoda > Insecta > Lepidoptera > Drepanidae > Drepana > Drepana falcataria. The sequence continues at coordinate 11,258,879 of OX243921.1, forward strand.
GTGGCCGAGTGGTTCGAGCAGTTGCCTGCGACGCAAAGGTCGCAAGTTCGAATCCCGATTGTACCAATGAGTTTTTTCTGAACTTAAGTACGGTGATTAGTCACACCACTAGCTTAACGGTGAAGGAAAACATCGAGAGGAAACCTGCATACGTCTGAGAAGAAACTCAAAGGCGTATGTATAGTCGTGCTGGAGTAACGGCGATGGACTCGCCATCTGTCACGTTGGCACCTAATATACCTCTGGCGGAAAGTGGGTGTGTGGGTATTACCTATACACCTCTGCCTACCCCTTCGGGGACCCTTATGGAAGGCGTGAGGATATTATTATTATTATATTATTATTATTTATTTATCACACTGCTTGTAAAATCTAGGTCGAAATACATACGTACATATTTATGTATCTCCATAAAGAAGTGGAAGTTTATCGCCTTTGCCTACCACTTCAAAAGTTAATGAAATATATATTTATGGTATTCTTTTTATGCTGTCAATATTGGCATACAGTCTATTCACATGATCTGTTATCACTTGCATTGTTAAGTAAGTTTTTTCGCCGACTTCATAAAAGGAGGTATTCAACTGTATGTTGTTTTTATAATGCTGAATTATATGCCACCAGGTATCAAAACGCGAATGCGACTCTTCGCTAATGCAACTCAAGGACGAATTTCGCACGTACGAGTCGCTGAGGCGGGAACACGACGCGCAAATAGTGCAGATCGCGACCGAGGCAGGGCTGAGGGTCGCGCCGGACCAGTGGAGCGCCCTGTTATATGGAGACACTGCACACAAAAGTCACATGCAGAGTATTATAGGTGACTAGCTGCGCCCCGCGGTATTGCCCGCGTACAATTTAACTTCATTGATACAATAAAATATATCCTATCTAGAGCCGTGGTGGCCGAGTGGTTCGAGCAGTTGCCTGCGACGCAAAGGTCGCAAATTTGAATCCCGACTGTACCAATGAGTTTTTCTGAACAGTGATTAGTCACACCACGAGCTGAACGGTGAAGGAAAACATCGAGAGGAAACCTGCATACGTCTGAGAAGAAATTCAAAGGCGTATATATAGTCGTGCTGGAGTAACGGCGATGGACGCGCCATCTGTCGTTGGCACCTTATATACCTTTGGCGGAAAGTGGGTGTGTGGGTATTACCTATACACCTCTGCCTACCCCTTCGGGGACCCTTGTGGGGAGGCGTCAGGATATTATTATATATCCTATGTGTTAATACAGCTATCTCTGCGCAAAATGTAATCCAATTCAGTTCATTAGTGTGTGAAAGAAATACAAACATACAAATTATAATATTATATGGCGAGTCCGTCGCCGTTACTCAAGCACGACTATACATACGCCTTTGAATTGCTTCTCAGACGTGTGCAGGGTTCCTCTCGATGTTTTCCTTCACCGTAAAGCTCGTGGTGTGACCAATCACTGTACTTAGTTCAGAAAATCTCATTGGTACAGTCGGGATTCGAACTTGCCATCTTTGTGTCGCAGGCAAATACGAACCGCTCGGCCTCCACGGCTTTATTTCTAATGTGAATTCTGATAAATAAATTATTCATATAATATTATATTATACGTTTGGCAGATAAGTTACAAACGCCCCAGTCTTTCGGACAGTCCGTGCAGGAGTTGTTCATAGCACTGCAGAGGACCGGGGACCCGGCGCAGCTGGTCATCATGAGCATGCACCTCGACAGGCTTGCGAACATAGACCCCAACCCAGGTAACGTTACTTTCACTATCTATTTATATGTTGCATTCATGGGTCCTCAAAGGCCCGGTCCTTTATCTAGGCTCGCCTATATACCCCTCCAACATGTAGAGGCCCATTCGAGGGTCCTTAAATAAGTATGGGACACACTTCCGGATTATCCCCGCCGCGTGCAGACTGTTGTACATACATACATACATATATTCACGCTGAGTCCCTAACGGGGTAAGCAGAGAAGATGGGACACCAGTTCTCTCTAGAATTACATATCTCTTTAGCTTCGTCGACATTCATCAGTCTCTTCATACATCCTCGTCGGTTTGAGTAATCTTGACGTTTCCATCCTTGAGCGTCTGATTGATTTGATCTTACCTAGATCAAATCTGTTGGAACGTGGTTTTTCCTCTGCCTCCTCTTGCACTGACTATTCTATTGGGACTGAATGCTAAAATTATGTATTTATTATTATTATTATTTGTATTTTTTTTTGTTTATAACTAGAATGTGGGGGACATTACATAGACATTAACTAATATTGTTAGGTGGTTGTACTCCGCGAATTCCTCTAATTTAATTAAAATTTATTCAAAATTGTGAAGTAATTGGTACAAAAGCTGTTTCTTCGCACACTTGTGTTAATTTTGCTATAAAATTACATGTTTTTGACCTTGAAAGACCTGTATCTAAATAGAGACTGAATCTGTTCTCACACACGGGAATCGGTTAATCACGTTTGGTATTATTACAGACGCGAAGAGTCCCACGTGGCAGCAGCTGGCGGAGATAGTGACGTCACTGAAGGAGGTCGTCTCCGGCTTGGTGCAGTACCTGCAGCTGCAGGCAGCCTGCCGGGACTCGAACTACAACCAGAAATACTCTATGCACGATAGGACCCTGGAGCCGTCTAATAGTCAGTACTTGCTTGATTCATTGGCGGTTTACACTCTCTGCCTACCCCGTGAGGGACTGCGCGATGGGCTTGTGTGTTTGCATGTCGCTTAAGTATCGATATAAAGGTTGCAGGCTTGGCCTCGGCAGTTAGTGATGTTATATATACATATACTAGGTGTCCCGCCCAGCTTCGGTTAGGTGAAAAAGCTAAATTGCCCGTAACACGATCGCAGCGTCACCTATCGGGTCCAATTGGGAAATCTAAAGATCTGCAAGATATATAGCCTATAGGCCACTATCCTACCGCAATAAATGGGCTACCTCATGCGAAAATAATAATTCCCGGGCAGTAGTTCCTGAGATTAGCGCAATTCAACCGAACAAACTCTTCAGATTTTTTAATAGTAGTATAGATACATACATACATATCATCACGCCGAGTCTCTAACTGGGTAGGCAGAGAGTATAGAGCGCCAGTTCTCTCTGGACTTACAAACCTCTTTGGCTTCGTCCACATTCATCTGTCTTCATACATGGTCGTCGATTTCGAGTACTCTTGACGTTCCCGTCCTTGAGCGTCCGATCGATTTGATCCAGAGAGTTGGAACGTGGTGTCCTCTGCCTCTTCTTGCACACACTTTTGCTTTGTATATCTGTTTCGTCAATCTTTCTTCATTCATCCTTTTTATATTATGTCCACACCAACGTTACAAGCCTTTCTTCATCTTAACAATAACGCCAGATGATTTGCGAAACCGACGAGCATGTATGAAGAGACTGATGAATGTGGACGAAGGGAAAGAGGTATGCAAGTCTAGAGAGAACTGGCGCTCTATACTCTCTGCCTACCCCGTTAGGGACTCGGTGTGATGATATGATGATGATGATGATTTGCGAATCTCTAGTAGTATAGATGTATGTAGAAATTACTCATTTGCCTGTCTCCTCCAGGCCAGCCGTCGCCGCAGACAGTGTCGACGACGCCGACGCATGCCAAGTACAAAGTGCTGATGTGCAGAGACGCAGCGACCAGGTCTTATTGCCCCAGAGGAATCACCTGCACCTTCGCGCATTCTGAAGAGGAACTGGAAAGGTGTGTAAACTTGCCTACGACCTGACAGCCTCACGTATAAGTACTTTAGCTCAAAAACTTCATTGGTACATTTAGATCCACGAAGACGCGCCCCACCAATTACTAGTCAAGGGGTCGCGGGATGCGGGGAGTGTGACCCGAGTCTATTAACTGTAGTGTACGTGTGCACTCATAGGTAATCAGTGTGTACCGTGTACAATACTCAAATAAACTAAAGAGCGCGCCTTGGTGGATGGCACTATCTGTGCAGTCGAAATTCGAACTTCCAATCTTGTGTTGCACACGACTACTAAACTCACTCGAACTTGATATATGGCATATTAATATGTTATACGATATTTAACATTCTATGAGAATTTTCGCCATGGCTTGCTTAGCGACTGTTATACAATGCATTCCCCTGGTCGCTAATTGAAGCATTTGCAAAATTTTTTTGGACTAAGGATGAATATTTGTGCATATTATAGTCGCTCTATTGTTGATGTCATAAAGCTTATTGTTGTTTGTTTTAGATAGAACCTAAGTTTAGACTTGAATATTGAAAATATTTTGTTCTCATTTCACGATTTTCTTTATTCATATTTAGAGATCCCAGAGGCGTATTGAACAAAATGACAGAAAAAACTCCCCGGTTTTTCGTTACCTTACCCTTTTTTAAGTATGGGTAAACAAAGAATAGATTTAGAAATATTTTTTTGTAAAAGAAATTCAGGTCTCCCTTTCATGATTATAGCCGTGGTGGCCGAGTGGTTCACAACACGGAACAGTAGCCTGCGACATAGATTGCAAGTTAGAACTCCAACTGTACCAAAGAGTTTCTCTGGACTTAAGTACAGTGATCAGTCACACCACGAGCTTTAGGACGAAGGAAAATAATAAGAGGAAACCTGCATGTTTGAGAATAAATTTCTTTAACGTTTGTAAAGTCATGCTTGAGTTACAACGGTGGACTTGCCATCCGTCACGTTGGTACCTGGAGTATAGATAGATGAGAGAGGTGGGGCATAACGGGTTTCCCGTTCGAATTTGGAGCTGCCCGACTGGGGCAGGACGAATTATAGAAGTCCGTAGCCAAATAACACAATTTATTGTGTTGTGTTCCTACGCGGTGAATAAGGTTTCCAATAATGTGGTATAAAAAAACCTTCACTACACTTACGCCATGAACTAATCCAATCAGCAAAAAAACAAGCTTTTTCCGGTATTGAGTTCAGTTCTCGCCGCGAAGTCGGCTGGAGCCATATCTGGTGAATAAGGTAGTGCTCGATTAGGATTGTTGAGTTATTGGTAAAAAAAAATGTACGATGCAATATTTAACACTTCTTGTTCGATGTTCGATGAATTCGCAATAGACACCAGGTATAGTAGTACAACATAAGAATATTTGGAATCATAGACAAATCATCCATTCCCGATACTTTTTCACAAATGAGGTTTTCCTGAACTTTAATACAGTAATTAATCTCACAAGGAGCTTTACAGGAAAACAGGTTGAGGAAAACGTCGCGAGGAAACCTTTATTCGGTTGAGAAGAAATGCATATGTATAATTCGTGATAACGATGGATTCATTTCTCATGGTGGCAGCTACATATATGTTGCTACGGTGAAAAGAGGATGCTTTTATACCTTTGACTATCCCGTCGGCCAAAGTGTAAAGAGGATACAAACACGGATAAAATGCGATAGTAAAAGACGAACTAAAAGGGGTCCATACGTGATGGAACTTTGTGTAAGAATCCAATCACTTTTTAGTTTTGTACCTTATTCTTGGATTTTACTAGACCAGTCGGCCGTCGATTACATTATCCGTAGCCGTGTATTAGAAGTTAGAAAATAAATAATTATGTATTTACTAGCTGTGCCCGCGACTTCATCCGCGCGGAAAAGTGATATTAAGCAGCATTCATTTTTTTCTAAATAAAGTGTAATTTTTTTACAAACTTAGAATGTAATATTAATTTATATGTATAATAATACTAAAAAAATAGTTTCAAGCTTCTGCACAGTGCTGCATAATATAAAACACCTATGTGTATTGTGAAGCATTTTTTTTATTAACGATGAGCCTTTGAGAGTTCCTGATATCAGTTCAAACAAAGGCCAGGGAAATAATGTAATAATATTTGCAATCTCAAAAGCCAATATTTGAAACCACTTATAAGAAAATGCATTATTATTTCAATACGTTTCATTACCCGAAGCCCTTCTCAGCTTAGGCAGAAATCAGTGAGCCAGTTGTATGTATACTTACTAACAACTTCATCACGTTGACGCAAGCAGAGTAAGTATTGACCGAAAAATATTTTTTTTTGCGCAACACGCCGAAGTTTACCTGGTTTCTTATGAAAACTTTAATGAAAGCAACAAGTAAAAGTTACAATAAAGAGGGTAGATTGAGGAAAATAACTCGCCTCGCGTTGTGAAATTACTTATTAAGTGATGTCACACGATTGATTAAAGTTTATTATCGATTAATAACTCTAGATAATTTATTGTAATTTTCATTACGATTCATATTTTTTCCAGTTCATTGTGTTTTTATGGTAGTTATTCCATCGCGTTATTTAAAGTTTGTTATAGGTATATACCAAAAAAATTCTATAGTGTTTGTAATAACTTTTAAATATGAAAATATACAAAACTATGCAGGGTTTCTCACGCGGTAAGCAGAGTACTGCGCCAGTTCTCTCTAGACCTTTTTCGCTTAATAAAAGAGAAGTGTAGCTTCTCTTTTCAATCAATATTATGTTAAATGTTTTTTTTATCTTTTAACTATTATTGGCCTGAACACAAAATATCATACCTACTTTGTGTACAAGTAGGTACGATCCTTGAAGCGTTTATCTGTGGCGATCTGGACTAGTAATTTATTTATGTCGCCTTTTGAAATTCGGTTACTATAAATATGCAATTAGGCGGCCTCGATCTGTAGGCGTCTGAATAGCTGGTGATGTGCCTAACTTGTTGAAAAAAAAAACACAAAAACATATAAAAATTATACAACGTATTCATATCGTACCCGTGGAAAAGCTTAAAAGGAAAAATGTCGACATAACATGACAAAGATGGTTCCGATTATAATTAGTAGTTGTGACGTATTTCTTCCAGGAAAATATTGCTTTGACAAAAATCATCGCTTGGAAACGAAGTGACAGGGCTCGGGGGAGGGGGAGGGGGAGGGATAATGAGAGGCGAGATGTCAAAAGGTGGTTATCGAATCGATACATCGTAAATATAGACGTGTATTGTCGATGTCAGGTATCTACCCACCTCTATACTCTACAATGCCCCCGCGTATCCGCCATTTGCACTTCAAGCTCGGCTCGGATCACATCTTGTTCTTAATTTGTCCGCAAATAAGAAGTAAAGAAAGCATTATGTACGTATACTTGTTGCATACTATAGCATTATAGCAGTGGTCTTTTCAACCCGTATAATGGACTGATTGTGTACAGTCAACCGGCCTTTGTACAATTTGCCGGCAACAGATCATGTGGGTATTTGTGTCGTACGTACGCAACAACCTTTTGAACCTACCAACGCTCGTTTCTCGGAAGTGTGTAAATAAATGCGTTTTAAGAGATTTTATATATTTTAAGCTTAATTTGTAGGATATGAAATAAAATTAATTTTTACGTTCAATTAATCGTGATGTAATCTATTGACGTAGACAACAGTGGATGTTCATTCAAATCGGTAGGCCCATTTGATTGTGCCCCGCGGTTTCGCCCTCGTTAAATTGGATTATACAAACATGTATGTTATTATTTTTAAAATAATATTTCTGGGGTATAGGGGTTACTCTCGTCTAATGTAGCTTTCCAAACGTGAAAGATTTTTTAAATTATGTTGAGTACTTTTTGAGGTTATCCATTACAAACAATCGAATGTTTCTTTTTACTTCCTTTGTTTCTTATTCTTCATCATAATAATAATAATATCCTTTAAAAACATTTACCATGTTACATTATTCAACTAGCGCTAGGCTATTATCATATGTTTTTTTACTGTTTTTTTTGTGTTCACCGTGACTGTTTTATTTGATTTATACTATAGAAATATCTTTTCCTTTTTGTATTTGATGTTATTCTTGATTTTTGGTTATCACGACCAATGTTTCATTATAAACTGCATTCAAAAAATATTTTAGCGAATATTTTGCAGTAGTTTCAAACGGAGTAAACAGCTAAATGATGTAGATGGGCTATGTCTACTATTATACCGTAATAACATAATAAATAAACCAATGTTATTCGTAGTAAAAAGATAAAATATAATAGTGATAGTATATTTTATTACGCTTAATATTTGTTTCATATACCATTGGTGATTGATTGTATTCTGTCTAGAAATATAAACCTATTTACCCTAAATCTGTTTCATTTGAAATGTAATATTACTAATGTGGCTTTTAGTTTAGTTTAGTGCATAGCTGGGTGTTATGATATATGCGATTTTTTTATGCATTGCGATGATACATAATAAATCAGTTTATGAAATCAATAAATAAATAAAAAACTGGGCGAATTATGTAGATATTAAGTTACCTCTTTAGAAAGCTATTCAAGCACGCCGTGTAATATATACCATACGTCACATTGACGTGTGATACGTCACATTGACGTATGATACGTCACATTGACGTATGATACGTCACATTGACGTATGATACGTCACATTGACGTATGATACGTCACATTGACGTATGGTATATATTTCGATAGGGAACGGTTCGTACTTTGTCGTGTCTTAACTAAACAACCAGTTACGTTGTTGCATTCAATGCACTTTTAATATTACCTTCACTCGGCCGTATATTTCTATACTAGCAACTGAGTCACGTGGTTTCACCAGCGTAGAATTGTTTGCATTGGCAGAATTTTCTGGAATAAACATATCTTATGCGTTAAATAATAAGGTGCTAAATTGCGTGAACGAGAAAGAAACATCCGAATATGGTGGTTGTTGTTTGTTTCAGTATTTGTTTTTTAATTGTGGGAGGGCAGAGATGTATTCCTGAATATTGGTCTATGCCTAAAGCTGTAGCTTTGCCGTGCGCATTTGAATTGCTGTTTCTCTTATATATAATGCCTTTTTTTCATATTCAATCACATATACATATGATATATACGGCACCTAAAATATATCTCTGGCGGAAAGTGGGCGTGGGTGCTACCTGTACACCTCTTCCTACCCCTTTGTGGGGAAAGGAAGGGATTGTGGTAAGGCGTGACTTTTTTTCTTATTTTAATTGTTCCTTGTTAATAGGTATAGAAACGCGCAAGTTCCTTACATGACGAACGATGACATGGCGTACGTGAACATGATGCCGCCGCCGCCCGGCATGGAGCCCGTGCCCGCCATGATGCCTCCCCAGCACATGTACCCGATCTACGCGCCGCCCCAACAACATGCCGACAATAACTTTACCCAGCGTAAGTTGCGATTGACTTTATAGGGTTTCACCGACCGCGAGTTGGTATGGCTTTATAATGGCCGCGGGATTCTGATTTCGCAACACACATTTGGAATTACAGCCGTGCGTCTAGCTTACCATCCACGTCGACGCGCCCCACCGATTTCTAGTCGTGGGGGTTGCGGGATGCGCGGTGTATTACCTGAGTCTATTAATTGTAGTGTGCGTGTGCACTGATAGGTAATCAGTGTGTACCGACAATACTCGAACATTAGTGGAAGGTTGCAAACTTACACTATGAACTATGGGGAAGAATAGTGGGGCGCGTCTTCTTTGATAGCACTATGTATAATATAGTCAGTGTGAATCTTAACTGACACTTAAAGTACTTGCAAACTTTTAAAAACCTACTTAACTAAGGGTTGGTTTGTATGAAAAAAAACAGGGAAATTTATTACGTAGGTAGATATTTATTAATTTAGATAGTTGCACATCATCACGCCGAGTACCTCTCGAGGCTGGCAGAGAGAGTCCCTAATCTCGCGGCAGTTCTCTCTAGACTTACATACCACTTTCGTTTGTATCTTACAGAACAAGAATTAATTTTGTCAAATTACGCGACCCACCTGTATAATCAGCGCCCTCTTCATTTTGGTTATTGCAAAAATAATGAGCTTCCCCGTATCAGACGAACATGTATGATGGGACTGATATCTTTTTATTGTGTTTTTATGCCAATTAGTGTTATATAACTAACCTTTTTACATACATATATACATAAAAGGGTAACTTAATTTTTTAATTGTTCTGAAATCAAACTTTAAATAAACAGGTTGGAATATATGTAACCGTTACAGTCCAACGTCCGCCTAATCAAATACACTGCGAATGTCCCAGATTGGATATGGTCCATAAAATTTTAAGCGAATGCTGGATGAAATCTTTCGACGAACAGTTAGCTCATGATTTATTTAATATTCCAGAGTTGGCATGCAAGTATGAGACCGCGTGTTGCCTCGTTTAAGGGGGATGTTTTATAGATACACATTGAATCGAGCGCGGGTAAAATAACGGGTCAATCGTGTATTGACGAGCTAGTATAGGGATCTATAATTTAACAAGAAGACAAAATGTTAATGAATTGAGTCTAGGGTAGTCTCGCTTATTTTTTCTTTTTTTCTCTCGGATTCGATCGATCATGATTGATCGGACGCTCAAGGACGGGAACGTCAAGAGTACTCGAAGAGTAAGAGAGTAAGAGAAGAAGAGACTAATGGATGTGGACGAAGCGAAAGAGGTATGCAAGTCTAGAGAGAACTGGCGCTCTATACTCTCTGCCTACCCCGTTAGGGACTTGGCGTGATGATATATATGTATATATATATCACGCTACTTAGGTTTCCAAAAAAACATTGATACAGTCGGGATTCGAACATGCAATCTTAAATTGGCAGGTACCTACTTATACCACACAGTCAATGAGTCTCAAGTAAATAAAAATACATTGTTAAGATATATGCTTAACACTACTTAATATTATGGCATCCTCAAACCCATTTAATAAATAAGGTCTGAGTTTTAGGCTAAAGTGTAATGGACTTGTTTGGGCGTGATGATATGTATGTATTTTTCTCTATACATATTTTTATGTTGACGGAGGTCCAGCTTATCAAACGGCCTGTCAACGTCACAAAATTATTACAATACCTTGTTTGTATTCCAGCTATTGGTCCCCCGCAGCCGATTCCTCTGTCGTCGGAGGTCCCGCTGCATCATGTCAATGGACTGTCGCCGTGAGTTAACCATCATTTTCTTGTTATCAAAGAGCCGTGGTAGCCGAGTGGTTTGAGTAGTAGCTTGCGACGCATAGTTTTTAAAATCAAATCCCGATTATACAAGTCTGTTGTCTCAACTTAAGTACAGTGATTAGTAACGCCATGAGCTTTACGGTGAAGGAAAACATGTATATGTATATACATATATATCCTTTATGGATATATATATATACTGACATGTATGTGTGTTTATAGTTATTGCATCGCAATTACATAAGTAGCGGACCAAGTTTTGTCATTGTCCTAAGGGATGTTCCCTTTTGACAGGAGTTATCCCGTAGCGCCGATGCAGCGACCAGCACTGCCGGGGGATCCCAACGGTATACCGGTGGCGCTGGTGCCCGGGGGTCGATTTTGGCATCACAACTACGTGTACAGGGAGGAGGCTACGACCAGTGGTCGCTACACACACGCTCAACCCATGTACCCCCAGAGGGCCTGGGCACCGATGCAGCCCGTCAGGGGGGTGTACCACGAACCCCCCAACAACGTCTACATGCCTGCAGGGCCCCCACCTTTTCATTCGGATGATGGTGAGTATCATTCATATTTGTAACTAGCTGTGTCAGCGACTTCGTCCGCGTGGAATTTAACAAATATTGTTCCATTTTCAAATGAAAGTAGTCTAAGTTATTCCTTTTAACATCAGCTATCTGTCAGTGAAAGTCCCGTCAAAATCGGTCCAGCCGTTGCGGAGATTACACGGAACAAAGAGACAGACACACAAAAATTTAAAAAATGATAGTTTGGTATATGTACCGTGTATCCATCCATATGCATATAGTAAAACGCGTTTTTTTTATATTAAAAACAGACACTCTAATTACTAACTACTACTAAAACTAATATTTGTATATTATTAATACGAAAGTTTAATTGTTAAGAGCAATTAGTAAGTAAAGTATGTAATGAGAGTAATTATTAGTACTGCACTTGTATTAATACGGGTACTGCCTAGAGACCTCTGCCTACCCCTTGTGGGAAGGCGTGAGGATGTTTTTTATATGGGACAATTTTTTTTTTTTTGTACAACAAGAGTGGCAAACAAGCATACGGCCCACCTGATGGGAAACGGTTACCGTAGCCTATTTACGCTCACGATACCGAAAGTTTGCTCCTCTCACGAAAAAACTACTGAATGGTATTGGTATAATAACCGTTCATTGTCTTAATTGGTCTACATTCATCAGTAATGAATTAACAATCACGTGTGCGTAAAAAATTACGAATTAGTGCAGAGGGGGGGGGGGGGGATGTTACACCCTGTATAAATGTGAGCATTTACTATTCCAGCTCCTGAGTGCGCGTGCGTGTATTGCGAAGCGCAGCCAACGTACAACTGGCAGAATAATAATACTAATAATGTAAGTATAATCGCTGTTGAAATAGAAGAAGAATTGAATGGGAAGATTTCTTCCTATTTATATTATTACTAGCTGTCCCGCCCAGCTTCGCCCGGGTGAAAAAGTAAAATTTCCTGAAACACGATCGCAGCGCCACCTATCGGGTCCAATTGTGTTGTAAGCTTTTAAGTTGGATCAAACTGCACACGGTGTGCCAATTTGATTGAAATCGGTTAAGTAGTTCAGGACCCCATCGTGGACTTGATTGCCATAAAAAAAGGTTATAGTGAGTCAATCTTAAAAGATAGACATTTGCTGTCCCGGACTTTTTTTTATAACTTTTAAAGAGGAACAATTCTCTGATACATGATATTTGTGTAACTTAAACCGTTTACGCAGCGCACGCAACGGAAGCTCTCAAAAAGGAATATTTTTTCCCGTTCTGGCAACATTATTCATTTATGCTTCGCTCCTGTTGGTCGTAGCGTGATGTTATATAGCCTAAAGCCTTCCTAGAAAAATAGACTATCAAATACAAAAAAAAAATTCAATTCCAACCAGTAGTTCCTGAGATTAGCGCGTTCAAACAAACAAACAAACAAACTCTTCAGCTTTATAATATTAGTATAGATTAATAATGTTAGCCTGTTACATCCCACTATTGGACAAAGGCCTCCCTCAAGATTTCCAAATGTTTCTCCTTATTAATTGTGAGTTTATTCCTCTTTCACGCAACACGTACTGAACGGAGTTGAATGAAATTTCGAACATAGGACATGTTAGAACATAAAAAGAATATTCCCGAGAATAAAGTATTGACTAATTCAAACTTTATCGTGGGGCATGGCTAGCTATATACTAATGTATAAATAGATTTGCCCTAGTAGTTAGTTAAATATAACTAGGGGAAGTTTATGGTCTGGGTTCTTCAATTAAAAAATGTCTGGGAGTTTGTTACACTGTTTCTTCTGGTTGTGTCTACCCCTTTGGGGACCCCTGTGGGAACATGAAGTTATAGTTAATGATGTAAATTTTGAAGGTGTACGACATGGACCGTATGAGACATGGTCTTCCCCAGCCTGCGGCACCGCTTGCTCGTAACGTAAGTGCTTTCGTTACTACACTTGAAGAGACTGCGAATGAGTATGTGTATGAAGTGAAAGAGCCGTGTAAGTCTAGCGCTGTTCTTTTTCTGCCTATCCCGTGAGGCGTAGCTTGACGATGCCAACGGGTACTTTTAATTTTTTTCCCTGTAACATGTTGATATTACTCTGTGTTATCTTTGTATTTAGTACTAAATACAAAGAAAAAATAGGTGGAAAAAATAAAAGCCACGGCCCCTGTGGCGCCACCTATCGGGTCCAATTGTGAATCTAAACCATTCTCGAATCCACCTAAACAAAATTTTTTATTAAAAGCGATCCAGCCGTTTCTATAAAAGACATACAGACAAACATTCATTAATATATACATATATATATATGTATTTGCTTGTTGGTTGTGGAAAATAGGGTGTTCGTCCGCATACCCCTCAGTCGTTACAGTTTGAGGATCTGTATGATTTTCATATTTTATCCGTTTATGGATCCATCGACTTAAATGCTGTACTTTTATTATATTACAGTTCGAAGGAGAGTCGCAAGCCCCAACGATGCCGGCGCATGTGAGTATATTGACATATTTATGATTTCTGACATTGACAATTTATGACAGCTCATGTGACAGTAGGATGTTTGAAGCTTACCGTTTATATATGTTAGGTGAACAACGAGAGGAACCATGTGAGAGAGACGTTTGAGAAGAAATTCAAAGGCGTATGTATAGTCGTGCTTGAGAAACGGCGATGGACTCGCCATCTCTCACGTTAGTCTGTCTGTTTGTTCCAACTAATCTCTGAAACGGCTGGACAGATTTTGACGGGACTTTCGCTGGCAGATAGCTGATTTTATAAGGAGTAACTGCTACTCTCATTGTAAGATATTGAACAATAACTTTTTAGTTAAACCCACGCAGACGAAGTCGCACAACTTGTTTTGGTATATGTACCGTGTATACATCCATATGCATTTAATAAAGCTGTTATTTTTATATAACAAACAGACATTCCAATTTTATTTATTTGTATGGATAATATTTTGCTAATACACCATGTTTTCTTTTCTATTAAAAAAAAACTTAGTCTAACATTTGCTCACTAGGTTTCTACTGTATTTTATACGGGGCTTAGTTTGTAATAGGATGGACTCCTTAATGAGCACACCGCGTGCGTGTTTCAGATGTTCACAGTGCCCGGAGACAGGCCTGCCGTAGGGCCCGACCGCTTGGCCGAATTCGTTGATCGAATTGCGGCTGCGGGGGTGTTCGACTCCCGCAATGGGTCCGATGTGAGTATTGTACTAGCTGCGTCTTCGTTTAAGTAGTATTAGTATAACTATAGGGTACTAGTATAAATATAGGGGTTTAGGAAACGGAATTAGTAGAATTTAGCGATTTGCACAGGAAATCAGACGATGTTCTCTCATACTATACTTCGGACTTCTTAAATAAAATCACCTGTCCCTGCCTTCCTACAAATATTAGTGGAATATTTTATTCAAGGCAGGGAGAGAGGTTTTATTCCAGATAAAAATGAATTTCACGACTACATGAAATCAAGCCGTGGTGGCCGAGTGGTTCGAGCAGCTGCCTGCGACACAAAGATCGCAAGTTTGAATCTCGACTATACCAATGAGTTTTTCTGAACTTAAGTACAGTGATTAGTCACACCACAAGCTTTACGGTGAAGGAAAACATCGAGAGGAAACCTGCACACGTCTGAGAAGAAATTCAAAGGCGTACGTACGTATAGTCGTGCTTGAGTAACGGCGATGGACTCGTCATCTGTCACGTTGGCACCTAAAATATATTTCTCGCGGAAAGTGGGTGTGTGGGTACTACCTTTACACCTCTGCCTTCCCCTTCGGGGACCCTTGTGGGAAGGCGTGAGGATATATATATATATATTGAACAACAGCGATGAACACGCCACCTGTCACGTTGACACCTAAAAGTTATATCCCGCGAAAAGAGGGTGTGCTACATACCTCTGTCTACCCCTTTAGGGATCTTTGTGAGGTGTTCATAGTATATACCAATATGATTACATAGTATAATGTACTTATAATATATACATATATGAAATCAAGAATGTATTGCAAAGACAACTTGCTATAACTTGTATTGAAAACAGGGCTACCAGAACCCGCAGACACTGGTGGAGAAGCTGGAAGCCTTGGAGAGGGGTCTGACCCCGGAGCGGGAATAGGACCTCGACCTATTTTTCATATAAATATTTTTCATATAAAAACTTTAGTGTCCTCTAGTTGTAAGTCTTGATTAAATGGCGTTTATCATTGCGGTATGTTAATGAACAGCAGGTCAAATCGGATAATTGACTTAGTGTTATTTGAAACAACGAATAAATATATATATGTATATATGTACGTACGTATGTATATTAAAATTATGTTAAGCGTCTCCTTGTTCCGTACTCCCCAGCCAACCTCGTCCATTATAAATTACTGGCCTCGACAATAATGGTATCAATTTTCTCATTTGAATTTATCTTGTTCATATCGACATCCTAATTTGTGTTCCTATATGAGACTTTCTTTTGGTTTTATTGTATTCGGGCTGTGATATGTTTTTTTATGTGGGTTTGCGAATTACGAAACAAGAGACTCAAATTGACTGAAAAAAAATCTAGCCAAATGTATGATAACGAAATTAATTTCTGTGTATTATATGTATCTATGTATAGTTATAAATAAAATTGCATAATTCTTCCACTGTCCAGATTCTAACCTGGTGTTCATTGGCATAAATACAGATTTATATTATATACAAGTATATATTTATAACAATTATTTACTTGATCTAAATATACGTTAGATTCGGCTAAATAATGACATATTAAAATCGTACAAGTGTCGCTGAGAGGTCGATCGGTCTATATCAATATGCTCTTCTAAAGGCTAATCTAACCACTTACTTAAAAAAAGTCGTGAGTATTTGGCTCTGCATGGAACGTATGAATGCATGAAGAATGGACGTTCGAGAAGAATTAAAAAGACGAGTGTATAGTTGTATAGTAGTCGTGCTTGAGAAAACGGCGATGGACTCGTCTGTCCCGGTGACATCTAAGTGTATCTCGCGCGGATAGGGGGTGTTAGGGGGCAGGCTTCAAGATATATGTATATATATACAGTATTATAATCTATGTATAAGATGTTATATCTTAGTTTTCCTTGCATATAGCCTGGAGCATTGCAAGTGTTTTTTTCCAATTCCCGGGCTATTACAAAATGCCGAATCTAACATTTATATTGTATAATTGTGCTATGTATATTTGTTGCTTGGTGTTAACAGTACGGCGTAACCAATATTGCGTCTGTACCGCATACTATGCAAATAGTTTAAGATTTATTGATCTTTCCTAATCAAGAGGACTCGGTAAACTCGTTCGTTTACTATGTGATTGAACTCTTATATTACCTGTTAAATAATATTTTATATTGTCTATGAGTATTGTAGTAAACATGATCCTCCATACAAATGTCTCATAGCGTTACACTGCAGAGGTTCTCGTTCATTGTAAATGCCAAATTCTACTTAGTTACGGAGCTGTGTCAAAGAGAGAGGTTGTACCAATACCCGTGGTCACGGGTATTGGTACAACCTCATTTTGCGTAAGAAGTCAAAACAATGTTCCTCTTCTAGCTGTCACCTCTGCCACACTTCTTACTATGTGGGTTGTTGTTTTTATATATGATAACACCAAACTTATGTTTATTTTAAAATTGCGGGTGCCTGTGACTTTGTCTGCGTAGAATTAATTAACATCTCTCCATAAATTATATATTTTTAGATATAGTCTGTTCCCCATAAAAAGTAGGTTACATCTACTATTTCGGTACTATTTGTACTAGTTTTTAACTAGATATTTTTACTTTTCTTTTCATTAGATTAGTTTTCTACTAGATTCCAAGATTCCAATTATCTTAGTACCATAAATTTATCAAAATTGGTTAAGCATTTTAGGCGGGATAACGTAACAGACATGCAGACAAACAGTTATTTTCGCATTTATACTATAACTGTGGATTATGAATCGACTTCATCACATTAGTCAGTAGGTGATACGAAATAATCGCATATTATCGTCTACGATATATTTATTGATAGTTGCAATAAGCAGAAAATGTATTTTTTTATTACTACGTACCAACGTACAAATGTTGGAACGTAGCTCGCCAATCTTAAGTCTTCTACATAAATCATCACCATCAAATCATGACAAATTATATATTAGATTTTAACCCCAAAGATAGAATCAAAATGTTTACGATATCTGTCCATTCAAGAATACGTTTCCTATAACAATATGCACTGTATACAGGGCTTCAGAAATTCGAACAGTTGTCTTCTAGAAGTACTAGGGTGTAATAACACAGATAGAGCTACAAAGATGACAAAGTGACAAAATGATTACAGGGAATAATAATCACTCTGAAACATGGTTTTATGGGCTCTTAACTTATCTTTAAACTATGAATAAGAACATAAATGTAACTTCTAAAAAAAAGAGCCGTGCCGTGGTGGCCGTGTGGTTCGAGCAGTTGCCTGCGACGCAAAGGTCGCAAGTTCGAATCCCGACTGTACCAATGTGTTTTTCTGAACTTAAGTACAGTGATTAGTCACACCGCGAGCTTTACGGTGAAGGAAAACATCGTGCGGAAACCTGCATACGTCTGAGAAGAAATTCAAAGGCGTATGTATAGTCGTGCTTGAGTAACGGCGATGGACTCGCCATCTGTCACGTTGGCACCTAATATACCTCTGGCGGAAAGTGGGTGTGTGGGTATACACATATACACCTCTGCATACCCCTTCGGGGACCCTTGTGGGAAGGCGTGAGGATATATTATATTATATAAAAAAAACTATTTAAATTAGAATCTGCATTTATAACATTACAGTTACAGGACATCTTTATGCCAAAAAAATCGAATGGCTTGAATTTATTCATTATTATTTTTTATTTTATTTATTATATTATAGTTTTTTATTATAGTTAAGTACCCTATTAAAAAATTGAGCTACTGTCCCATTTACTATAATACGTTATGTATAACCGGTAAATCTATATCATCTATATATATATATAAGACAATTTATATGTGTATTCTTTTCTTCTAGCCACCTAACTCAGTTAGAAGCTATTAACAGGGAGGGATATCGGCAAAAATTTACAAAATGTAATATCTATATTTAGATATGATGATGAGATGTATAGATTTATATAATAAACATATGTTGTAATGATAAACTTTTAAAATTTACTAGGTTTCAGAGTGAATATTACCTTGTTTAAAAGTTTGACATTTTGTTATCTTTGGAGCCGTGTTGCATCGTCATGAAGTCATTGGCAACCGCCGACGGCAACTTCTAGAAAACCATTGTTTTATCTTCTGAGACACTGTATATATATTATATATATGTATATATACATATGAACAAAATTATACATTTATATGTATTTTTATATTTTTCATATACACTTGCTATAATTTTGTACCGAACATACGCATTGTAAGCGGAATAACCATGTAAGTAAAATCAAATCCACATATAAATATGGCATTCCAGAAAGTCGCACGTGGTTGTATAGAGGTCTATAAAAATTAAAACATTATGTACTTTATAAAACTTTCAATTCTACCACGTTATTATTGTTATTCGTGTGTCGGTCGAATGATACATTGTGTGATTCTGACAATATCCACAGATGCGCCTGTGCATGCAGTAAATTTCGTCATATATATATATAAATATATATATATATATATATATATATATATATATATATATATATATATATGTTTAGAAATAGAACTTACATAGTATGGTAGTGCGTATCAGATTTCAATTTGGTTATAAACCAGTCACTTTGGTAGGTTAATTATAAATAAAATGGATATATTGTGGCGAATATTAAGGCTGGTGATACATCTATTTATTGTCTATAATAAGAGTTGGAAAATAAAAAGTACTGTAAGGCTGTAAACATATGGATCTGAGAGATACAACTCAACGCGCTTATGTGTAAATAGTTGTATATTTAGTTAGTCGCTACGCCAATGTTAGTGAACATTTTGTGATGTAGGATCTCAGCCTTGCGACCTGGCCGATGACCACGTAATCCTTATCGATGCCTACGGTTTGTTGGTAATAAATCTAGTGCATCTGTGTGCAATACTAAACGATCGGCCGTACAACAAAGGCTTGACTTAAAATCATAACTATAGGATTGTTTTCGTACGGATTCTTCCACGGTCGTGAATCGTGGCACGATTACCACATTTATTGGTTAATTTTTCCTAGGAAAAGTAATTTAGATTTGTAAATAAAAACAGTCTGTTTCAAGACTAATGAATTATAGTATTTTTTACTAATTATAGTGCGATTTGGTTCGTCTCGGACTGGCAGCAATGATGTCAGCGTGGCATTGCGGTTCGGTATGCATTTAAAATCAGGATCACACCTACTTATTTCACACCGTGTCCTGTGTTGTATGCACTTTGTTTTCTTTTAATAACGGGTTTCTGAAAGGGTTACGTTGTCATAACTATAATTCATATGTATACTGATGCATGATCTAAACAATATATATATATGTATATGATAGACTCCTGGGTACGCGTGTATAGAGAGGACAGGCGTTCTCTACCGTCAAATGATACAATTTTACAAAAATGATACCGCCCGCTAAACTGTCATTAATATTTTAGTACCTAAAGCATGGATTTATTGTAACATTACTTTTAGTTTTAAACATTGTCTTAGTTATTTGATATCACGTGTAATGAAAACCTTTAATAATATAATATATTATAGATAAAGCATGGCGTCGAGTTGGATCTTTCAGTGTTATTTTTATAGATATGTATATATTGGAGGCCGCAAAGCCCCTGATTGAAAATGGAGTTAGCATTTGTTTAAAAATGCATAGATACATATTTCAGTTTCCTTTGTATTAAGACGGCGTGTGCTAGATAGTTGTAACTAATTGTAAATTATATGGTAAACTCATTGATGTATGTATATAAATGTAATTATGGTTACTGACACGCAAGTAGCGACGATATGTATGGTCGTGCATGTTAGCGGCGCACTCGTGTGTCGCCATTTACGAGGGACATAATACAATTTATCATAGATGGCTAAGTTTGTGATGTGATTTTTAAAGATTCAGTACAATTACTTTGTTTTTTTTTATGTTAATCGTGTAACCTTCGCTTAATCGTTATTGTATTCAAAACTAACACGTGAGCAAGAGGAACCGGTAGCGCGCGCTCACATCTCCCATACTATTCGTCGAGCTCTGTCCAGTTTAGATGCAGTTATATTTCCTATGAGTTATATTTTTGTTGCTTAGTTTATTATTAGATATTAGAATGAATCTGTTGTTTACAACAGATTTATGGAATAAAATGTTTTTGTATATGCCGTGTTTGATTTTAAAACCATTTTGCAGCTGTGGTGATGGTTTGCAAGTTCCCATTCTGACTGTAACTCGAATGAGCTTTTTCTAGGCTTATGTTATGTAAGGTAATGAATGGTCAATCTAAAAAAGTTTTACGTTGTAGGAAAACATCGAGAAGAAACCCGCGTAATATTTCTGCGAAGAATATCAAAGACGTATGGATGGAGTTAAAAAAATAGTGAATTATGATACTGTAGTCCTGCTTGGGGAACTGCAACGGACTCACCATCTGTCAATGTCACCTAAGTATTTGTCCGGCGAGAAGAGGGTGCTATCCAAGTGCAAGTTTTCACAACTTTTTGATTTGTCACTAGATGGCGTGCCGAACTGGCCCTAGTCGAGAGACGTAGCCAATTAAATGGCGTTATTTGGAGAGCGCATCTGTATTATTTATAGAGGAGAAAAAATATATACATATACGCCACTAGATGTCGCTAGGTTGCTTGAAAGGTCTCATTGGGCTGTTGCTAGGAGGCTCTCATTGATAAAATACGAAGTTCACTGTACAAGTTCAACTCCCAATCTAGTTCAAGTTCATTATCGCGTTGTTGCGCGTTCTGCGGACAGGCGCTTAGGCTAACTAAAAGGGAAATGGAATTATTTCATTAGGAGAATGTTGTTTTCATTCTACTACGTTATTGTTGAATGCATAGCGATGAATGCAATGCAAATGTTCGTTTCAAAGAAACTTAGTTTGGTTTACTGCAAACTGCTTGCAATTTGCAACTTCGTATGATTTCGTTGTCTAGACAGGGGCAGTACTTAGTGATTCACACACACACACTAAGTACGTGCAATGTATTAATGTACTAATAATGTACATAGTACAAAATATATTACCTCTTATCTTCTCAGTAAAACCGAGCAATTACGGTGAAGGAAAACATCGAGAGGAAACCTGCATACGCTTGAGAAGAATGAAGAATTTCAAAGGCGTATGTATAGTGCTTGAGTAACGGCGATCCATCTGTCACGTTGGCACCTAAAATATATCTGGTGGAAAGTGGGTGTGTGGGTATTACCTATACACCTCTGCCTACCCTAGGCCTGAGGATATATGTTCAAAATCTTGTTCAACATGGGACTCAAGAAATTAAACAATTGAACGATTCCAAGTAAAATACTGCCATGAGAAAAACGGCGAAACTAAAACAGAATGTAATTTTTATTGATCGAAATAATACTAATTAAATATTATACTACCGATAGGATATTGTGCGAGGCATTTTTTACTGAAAATATACTAATTAAATTCGGTGCAAAGGGAATAATGATAGTGGACGAAGCGAAACAAGTATGTAATGATCGTAGCAAGTGGAAAGAAGTGGTCTCTGCCTACCCCTACGGGAAAGAGGCGTGATTATATGTATCATCATCAGCCCACTCTAGACCACTGCTGGACATAGGCCTCCCCTAATGAGGCTCCCCTAATGGATTATATGTATGGATGTATGTAAATTCGGTGAAATATGCATATCGTGTCTAAGAAACGGCGATCGGCTAAACATCTGCCACTGGCACCAGAATATATCCGTTACCAATAAAGGACGTTGCCACCACGGCTAGGGCACTATATGTATTCCGCATTTGGCTTCGTGATAAATCAATAATGTTGTCGCTTTAAGCGCTCGAGGCTGTAAGTAAACGATGGTACGCCTCGCCGGCGCTTTGTCAGCACTCAGCTACGAATGGGTGCATCTTGACGTATCGCTTGCTTATGATCACGCGAGACGGCGATGGCCTTATTATTATGACAACCATTATATCCACATGATTTAATAAAACATAATAATGAAAATAGCTTCTTAAATATAAGGGTT
The DNA here is from genome assembly GCA_945859725.1 of Drepana falcataria. Classification (NCBI taxonomy): domain Eukaryota; kingdom Metazoa; phylum Arthropoda; class Insecta; order Lepidoptera; family Drepanidae; genus Drepana; species Drepana falcataria. The sequence goes on from OX243921.1 coordinate 11,281,593, forward strand.
AAGCCAAGGTATATAAGTATAATCTTCTATATCTTCACGTCTTCCAATAGGGGCTGCACGCAACACAAAGATTGCAAGCTCTGTTGTTATTGTACAGTGAGTTTTTCTGTTTGACAGTAAAGGAAAGAAAAGAGTCAGGATTAATATTTTGGCGACAATGTGACAATATGTATATACATATTGTATATCACACATATATATGTGTGAATATAATGATGACAGACGTGGTGGCAGTTGTTCGAGTAGTCGTCTGCAAGGCAAGTCTGAATTTGAATATCTACGGCGATGTTATTTCCACTGCGAACTTTACGGTGAAAGGAAACATGGAGTGAAAACCATCATACGTTTAAGATGAACTTATATATATATATATAGTATATAGTACTCGAAACCGACGAGCAAGTATGAAGAGACTGATGAATGTGGACGAAGCGAAAGAGGTACTTATGTAACTTCTATCTAGAACTGGCGCTGTATTTTCAACATTAACCCCGTTAGGGATCGGCGTGATTATTATTTATGTATGTATGTATATATATATATATATATATATATATATATATATATATATATATATATCATCATTATCATCACGCCGAGATATAGTTTGAATAGTCTAAGGATTCCTTACAGCGCGACATCTATTAGTTGCTAGCGAACGAAAGGCAGCGGTGGTCGCCTAACATCAAATGGGTTCAATTTTTAAATAAGCTCAAATCTCATAAAACGAACTACTAACATTGATATAATTTATTCTACGATAATATTATTATACGATTCTAGTTAAAATATCGCACTCGAGTGCATAGCCTGTTGCATTTTACCTTGCAAAGAGTGCACTTTTAACTGTTGCATTAGCCTACTCGGGCTCGAAAGTCAAGAGCGAGGGTGATATCGTTCGAGGTTGCCCTTCGAACGCTTACATATAGATACTAGCTTATGCCCGCGGCTTCGCCCGCGTTGAGTTCGAAAAAGTAGCTTATGTATTTTCCTGCTAGAATCGGTTTGGCCGCTATGCTGTGAAAGAGCAACATACAATACATACATACATATAATCACGCCTCTTTCCCGTAGGGGTAGGCAGAGACCACTTCTTTCCACTTGCTACGATCCTTACATACTTCTTTCGCTTCGTCCACTTTCATTATTCTCTTCATACATGCTCTTCGGTTTAGGGTACTCTTGACAGTTTATAATATTAGAGCTTTGAATTTTTCGGGATTCAAATGTATCATAGGTCCTAATCCTAGGTATAAGCCATCACCATTAAAATGTTCATCAAAACAGCATTTTTATATTTCGTTAAATATATATTTTTCAATATGAAGTATCCTATGTTACTTCTAATACCTCCAAAAATTTATAAAGTTATATATAAATGTATAAAATATGTGTACATATAAAGTTTCATGGTGATCGGTTAAGTAGTTTATACCTACGTGAAAGCGAAACAAACAAACTTACATTCACGACTGTAGGCGAGTATTCTCAAATCAAAATATTATTTATTGCATGTTAAGGGAGGAAGATTGCCATATTTATTATCACCTAAATTACCACCTAAAAAAATAAATATAATACTGGCAACTACAACAAAACTGTTTTTGAAGATTTTAATTTAAAACTTTATCATTTTACAAAATGTGTTAAACTACCATACCATACCAAATTATAGCTCTGTAGTCAATGTACTAACTCTATGCTAACCGGCGGACGGACGGACGGACGGACATGACAAAACTATAAGGGTCCGTTTACTATGGAACCCTAAAAAAGTAAATATTTCCAGATATGAATGAGATTATCATCTGTGTTGCAAAAGACCGCTTTTTAAAATCAAAATATGTTATTCAACGTAAGGGGCACGGAACACTTATTGAACGTCACATCTATATCTATACTTAATATTATAAAGAGGAAAGGTTTGTATGTAAGTATGTTTGTATTGAATAGGCTCTGAAACTACTGGATTTGAGACCGATTTGAAAAATTCTTTCACCATTGGAAAGCTACATTCACCCTGAGTGACATAGGCAATATTTTCTTTTATTAAAAATAATCTTCCACCCGTGCTTCCAGCCGAGACGGCCTGTTAGTACTTAATAAAAAACTAAAGTTATTTTTTTTTTGTTTATCGGGTAAATGAACGCATAGTACTTAACACGGAAAGCCAATTACGAGTACCAACTAGACAATTATTTTTAGCCGGACTCACGGTGGATCAAGCAATATAGGGCGGATATATCGTATGGATTTTCATTGTGTTCTACGAATTGGCGTATCATAATTGTATAATATAATTATAATACGCGATATCATAATAATACAAATACCAAACAAATAGTTGTGTATTTGGGATGTTAGCAAAGCCAGGTTTGCATACATACCTACATGTCATCAGATGGAGTCCCTCACACAGGCACACAGAGAAGAGCGTCAGCTCTCTCTAGCTTTACAGATCTGTTTTTCTTCATCTACATTCATCAATCTCTTCATACATGCAGTTTCAACTCTTTACGTTCCCATCCTTGAGAGTTCGTTCGATTTGATCTTAAAGTTATAATTGCAATCTCCATCATATTTACATACATAGGTACATACATATATAAATCATAATTAATCATACGGTGAAGGAAAACATCGAGAGACACATTGATACCTAAAATATATCTCCGTCCGATAATATACTTCTACCTACCTATACTTCTCTGCCTACCCTTTCGGTTCCCTTGTGGGAAGGCGTGAGGATATATATAAACTAATCTAAAGAAGATATCAATATAATAATATTAACTTCGATCAGCGATCAACGCGATGCGCTGAATGCAGCCCGCATCACTCTCGCGTGCCATTGCCGCCGCTTTGTTGTGGGCTATTTTAATTCCGAAGATATTTTATCCAAATGGAACAGTTTATGAAATCTAATATTATTAATGCCAAAGTCCTTAAGGGTGATTTTTGAATTGATTCACGGCACATTGTTAGATTGTGAGCTGGATTAACGCAATATCTTTTATTCCAGGTAATCTAATGTTACGTGGATATTATAGTGTAGAAAAGCTCTGAGACAATATGAGAAAATTTATATTTATTAAGGTTAAAGTTGAGTGCTATCACTGCCGCAACTAGCCTTTTATGAACGCGATGCGAGCTCCAATAACTGAGCCTTGGAAAAAAATCTAATCTTACCCGGTTATGAGATTAAAATGGATTCTATATAGAGAAATAAAGCATTTTCAAGTTTTACTATACGTAGCCGAATTCTGAATTAGGAAGTACATACATATTCGTACATACATAAATTATTGTCGATGAGGTTTGAAATGGTGCCCTTAGCTGTGTTTGCTTAGCACTTTAAGGTGCCTGGCCTTGGTCTCGCCATTGCCCAGTTAAGTAGCAAGCGTTCCCTGAACGCACGCCCCTAGAGAAAATACGAAATTAAAAAATTGTGTGGGTCTCTTACTTGAGTCTTGAAATCTGACGGTCTGGCAACTCAGCGCGCACAAGCCAGCCGCGCGGGACATGCAACGCCGCTATAGCATGCAACTAGTGCCTGATCATGCCTGATAGCACTATGCGCTCGTAATATTACAGGCGCGAAATGTTATTATGCTAAAACTGTGTTCTTATATTACTTACTACTTGAATCAAACGTCAAAAAATATGTACGATAGCCAGGCAGGGTTTGGTACTAAACCATTTTGACACGTCACTAAAAATGTGTTTTGTACTTGACATTAATTTTGAGTGAATAAACTATTTCTATCATCAAGGCAACGGCCCATTATAGATATCTTGTAATAGGATACACCTCTGCCTACCCCTTCGTGGACCCATGTGGGAAGGGGTGAGGATCCATTTCAAAGCATAAAATTACATGGTTTTGCTAGGTTACCTAAAAGCACGTATAAAGTGAACGAAGCGAAAGTATGTAAGGATCGTAGCAAGTGGAAAGAAGTGGTCTCTGCCTACCCCTACGGGAAAGAGGCGTGATTATATGTATGTATGTATGTATTAGGTATTTCCTCGTTACCTTATCAAACACGAATAAGCGTATTAATAAAAATGCTAATAACTTTCTTAAATAATTTATCTTTCTATTGTTGGAAACGGTATTAGAATCTGTTCAGTACTTGCAGAGATTACCCCAACTCTTTCAGTGTGTCAGGGGGCAATTCGGTCGTTGACCTTGATCAGGATAATGGCGGTACTCGTATCGATGCAAACCCTGTCGATACCTTTACCTGTGACTTTAACTCTCGCTGCGTGTTTTTTCCATTGGAAGACACATTTTGTTATTATAAATTCTTGATAAAGAGGTACTTTCGATATTATGCGGACCGGAAGCATCGAAACCCGCTTACGTCAGAATACACTTTGACTGGATTTGGAAGCGAATCACTCCAAAATGGCTGAGCGGAATGGGATGAAATTAGGTATAAAGGAATTTTTTTGTTCAATAAAACCATAATAAAACGTTACGAGGGCGCAATTAAATTTTATGCATATTTAATTAAGTGGACGATTTAAATTAAATATATTTATCTATACTAATTTTATAAAGAGTAAAGATTTGTATGTAAGTATGTTTGTAAGGAATTTGCTCAAAAAGTACTAAACCGATTTTAAAAATTCTTTCCCCATTTCATTGCTAAGTACATTATCACTGAATAATATAGGTTTTAATTGTAAGAAAAAAAAATGTTTATGCTAAAATGTTTAAAAAATAAATGACCACCCGCGCGAAGCTGGGACGGGTCGCTAGACTTGAATATAGGTGAATTACTTTAGTATCAACATTATAATATTTCATAGAGCCATATCGACGCGACTACATCTCCCGACACAGACGATCAAATTCAACTTGTTGATCATTCAGAAATGCGAGAGGTCTTAGTAAGATGGCCAACTTCCCTTCGGACCTACACAAAGTAAAATGTGATACGGGGTTGAACAACTTGGCAGCACCGGACGTTATTATTATAATTATTCTATTCACTCACTATATATATTTTTGTAACCCTTATGCTTGAAACTTTTAGAAAGCGAGATTGCTTTTCACTTTTATTTCATATTCCAATTGTGAATATAAACCATTCTCGAATCCATCTGAAGGAACACAGAAAATTTAATTTACAGACAAAACAAACATTGATTTTTATATATTCGATTTATTTATTACAAATAAACTTAAAGCTATAGTCGAATCTTTATATGTTTATTATAAATAAAAGATATTTATAACGGAGAGTGTTCTCACAACTTATTTAACAAGGCATTTAGCTATCGGCGAAGAATTCATCCCCTATACCTTGGAATCACAAAGGTCTCGCACTGCGCTGTTCACAGGAGTTTCTTTCCACGAACACTTAGACAGAGTTTTCCCTGGAGAGTATAGCATGGAGTTCCTCCATCCGTCGATCGTCGTTATTCAAGCACGACTATACATCCTAGGCTCTCCGAAGGGGTAGATAGAGATGTATAGATAGTACCCACACATCCACTATATACACTTACTTCCTGATCAAACGTATACAAGTTTCCTCTCGATGTTTTCCTTCACCGTAAAGCTCACAATGTGACTAATCGGTGTACTTAGTTTATAAAACTCATTACTACAGTCGGGCAGGCAACTACGTGAAACGCACGGCCACCACGGCTCAATACACTGTTATATTGGATAAAAGTTCTGGCATGATTTGACGACAGGCAGAATAAATTTGGCAACACTGTAACACAAGCTATTTAAGTTTGGAGTGTAATGATAGTAGGGTGTAATAATCTAGCTGATATTGATGAGTCGAACTCTCGCTAACTACGTTCGAAGTATAATCTGTTTTCTAACGAATTTACCGACTGGCAGCCAACAATAGTTTGTCATACCCGCGATGAATGTTTGGACAATATGTATATGGCTTATTGCTATATTTTGGTTTATACATTTTGTTACTGTGTGTCCTTGTCCTATGTGTAATAAACATACATACATATTATCACGTCGAGGCCCTAACGGGGTAGGCAGAGAGTACAGAGCGCCAGCTCTCCCTAGACTTACATACCTCTTTCACTTCGTTCACATTCATCAGTCTCTTCATACATGCTCGTCGGTTTCGAGTACTCGACGTTCCCGGCCTTGAGCGTTCGATCGATTTGATCCAGGTAGTTGGTAATATTACTTTCTTTATATCTTGATTCTATTATTGGGAGTGGTGGCCGATGGCTTCGCGTAGTTACCTCACAGAGAAAAATTTAATCCCGGCCGTGTCTCTGAGTTTTTATCCTTAGTAATACAGTGATTAATCACACCAAGAGCTTTACGGTGAAGAAAACCAAAAATATCTGTAAGAGTATCGGTGACAGACTTGCCATCCTAGTCCTTGTTGCCGTGCCTAGTCCTTGGGGACCCTTTTTGAAAGGCAATATGTAATGTAACTACTAAATAACAAATAACTAATAGGCGTAATGCGATATACACCTTTATAAAAAAAATGTTCAGATACGTGACACGTCTATTGAAAGGGCTGTCAGTTTTAACAATGAAGGTTTTAATGGAAGGAAAACGTGCGTCAAGTAGGCATCGATGGACAAATTTTTCAGGTATTTATTAGCGAAACTGTGTACATATTACAATGCCCTGAGACTGTATTGTCCGACTTAGCAGCAGCATTCAGCGCCCACTTGTGTGAACCTTACACATAGGATTTAGCGAGAGTTAATTCCACTCTATTTACCCACGTGACCTGAGTACAATGTCATTTTATATTCGACTGTTATGTATATACACGCATATATATACTGATATTATAAAGAGGAAAGATTTTATGTAAGTATGTTTGTTTTGAATAGGCTCCGAAACTACTAGACCGATTTGAAAAATTCTTTCACCATTGGAAAGCTACATTCACACTGAGAGACAGGCTATATTTTCTATTATAGAAAAAATCTTATGTCCACAAGTGCGAAGCCGGGACGGACCGTTAGTAAGTTAATATAGCAATATACAAGTGAGAAATATGAGTTATTACAATGATATATCATCTAACTAAAGGTACCTTTTAGATATTGCATACAATAGAATTGTATTAATGTAAACCGTAGGGAACCTTATTGCTGTGCCCTCAAACAGGGTGTAATATTATCATTAGGTATATATGTTAAATGTATGTATGTAAATCAAATCGATCGGACACTCAAAGACGGGAACGTCAAGAGCAGTCGAAGCCGACGAGCATGTATGAAGAGACTGATGAATGTGGGCGAAGCGAAAGAGGTATGTAAGTCTAGAGAACTGGCGCTCTACCCTCTCTGCCTACCCCGTTAGAGACCCGGCGTGATGATATATATGTAATGTATTTTCTGTAGACTTACAACCTATTTCACTTCGTTCCACAATAATCAGTCTAGAGGGAACTGGCGCTCCACTCTCTCTGCCTACCCCGTAAGGGACTCGGCATGATGATATGTATGTATGTATGTAAAATGAATTCGGTAAATAAGAATAGTGATTTTACTTTCGCTAGCTACAAACTACGTAACACTGACAGATTCACCCGTGAAGCAATCATACGCCGGGGAGGAAATTGAAATATGTTGTAAAATCGTACTTGGGAGAGTGTGTGAGACATGTGGCTTATTGCATCTGTAGGAGGTCTTCTATAGGGGGATTATGTACTATATCTATACTTATATTATAAAGCTGAAGAGTTTGTTTGTTTGTTTGAACGCGCTAATCTCAGGAACTACAGGTTGGAATTGAAAAATTATTTTGTGTTGGATAGTCCATTTCTCTAGGAAGGCTTTAGGCTATATAACATAACATATAGCATAAATGAATAATGTTGCCTGAACGGGAAAAAATATTCCTTTTTGAGAGCTTCCGTTGTGTGCGCTGTATGTATGAAGGAATTGTTCCTCTTTAAAAGTTCTAAAAAAAAGTCCGCGACAGCATATGTCGATATTTTAAGATTGACTCACTATAACCTTTTTTATGGTAATAAAATTTGTTCGAAATCAATGCATTATTTCCGAAGATGTTTTATCAACATAATATTAATCCTTATCCAAATAAATATATTATTAATCACGAGTTTTAAAATGCAAACGAAATGGTACGTGACATCACTTGATTTCAATCAACATCTTAGGAGATAGATATCATAATGTTAAAATTACCCCGCAATTCAGACGCGTGGTCGGCTCACTACGCATTTGTTTTTGCGATATCTCATTGTAAAATAATACTTTTTAAATTCACGGAAAGTTAATTACTGAAACAACTCTCTCTCTTAGGTACGCTGACGATTGGACCCGATAGGTGGCGCTACGATTGTGTTTCATAAAATTATACTTTTTCACCCGGGCGAAGCTGGGCGGGACAGCTAGTTATATATATTTTTATTGTCCCAGGTATTTATTTATTTATTATATGCATAAATAATACATACACGTATGTATACAAACATGTTCAGAGCAGTGACTCATTCTATCCGCGTGTCTTGCCGTTCTTTCTTTACCTATCAAACTTAAAAGGAAATTATTATAAATGCGTTCTAATTCTTGGCGTTATAACTTTAACATATTTTTGCCTAATAGCTTACTTCTTACAACAACTAAGGTTTGTCACTCACCCGATTGTCAATGTGAAAAGTGATTAATTCAAAAATATATAGACGGTTGTAAAATCGTGCTTGAGTTAAGGCGATGGACTCCCCATCTAGGGGTACAATACACCTCTGCCTTTTTTTATACAACAAGCATTGCAAACAAGCATACAGCCCACCCGATGGAAAATGGTTAACGCAGCCTATTTACACTTACAATACCGAAGTATCACTTGCGCCCTCCCCCCTCCCCAAGGAGCTCATTACTGGAAACCTTATTCACCGCGTAGGAACACAACACAAAAAAAATTGTTATTTGGCTACGGACTTCTATAAGGTGAAGGGCCTGCCCCAGCCGGGCAGCTCCAAATTCGAACGGGAAACTCATTTTGCCTTACCCCTCTTAACCGTGGGAAGGCGTGAGGATGAATTCAACAATAAACTTATAAAAACTAACGAACATTGTTACAAATACACTGAACTATTCAAGACTCAATCCGGAAGTAGTAGCAATAAACGACCAGCTTCCGGTGACAAGCTGGTGGGAAAGTTTTATCTCGTTACATCTCGTAAATCATTTTCAACTCGCAAGAGGCGGGGATTTACTCGCTGCCTCGTGTGCTAATTGCTTCATCACCTCGCGTCGGGAGCGATCAAACGATGCAGACTCAATGTATATATATATACGTATTAAAATGCTGAATGTGCCTGTTATTGGTGCGCATATCAGAAATTGTATTCCTTGCACATACTCTGTAAAGTTTTAATATGTATACTGTTGGCATATCTTAAATAAATAAATGAGTATTTATATAATGATGGCCATGCACGGCAATAAATTGCTCCTCTTGTACGTAGTTTATATATGTAAGATTAATCTTTTCTACCCCTACGTAAAAGGGAATAAATGTTAAAAAAGAAGACCGAGGAGTTTGTTTCGCCGTTTCTTCTCCTGGCAGGTATTTTTTCTTGGAAAAGGTGGTAACTTTAGTTTATATTAAATATGTGACGTTCAATATGTGTTCCCTGTGTCGCTTACGTTGAATAAAATATTTTGATTTTGATTTTTGAAGGGGTAGGCAGATTTTCATTGGATATTTTATTATGTGTATTTTTTTATCATTTAGGCGCCAAAGTAACACGCGTCCTTCGCCATTCCTCAAGCGCAACTATTCCGATGTGTATTGAATAACCGTTCATAAGTTGATGTAGGTAAAACACATTGGTACGGTCTGGTTTCAAACAAGCAATCTTTGTATCGCAGGCGACTACTCGAACCTCTCGGCCACCACGACTCTAGTATAAATTTAAAACTAGAGCCGGGGGGTCGAATGGTTCGAGTAGTTTCCTGCTCACAAAGATCACAAGTTCGAATTCCGAATGTACCAATACGAATGAGTTTTTCTGAACTTTAGTACAGTGATTATTCACACCACAAGCTTTTCGGTGAAGGAAAACATCGAGAGGACAGCTGCATACGACTGAGAAGCAATTCAAAGGCGTATAGTCGTGCTTGAGTTATGGCGATGGACTCGCCATCTGTCACGTTGGCACCTACAATACATCTCTGGCGGTGTGTGGTTGTGTGGGTACTACCTTTACACCTGTCTACCCCTTCGGGGACACTTGTGGGAAGGCGTGAGGATATCATACTTGTGATACGTTTTTAACGTTAGTCATATTTGTAGGTATCAAGTAAAAGTCTGACTCAGGCAGATTAATAAATCGTTCTCTCATATACAGTCGGCTGAAAGAAAGGTTCGTATTCGTAAGGCAAATTTTTTCAATATTTGAAACGGTACAGAATTTCGCAGTTTGCAGTTTTAATATTCATCGCAAGAAATGCAAGAGAAAATATATGACACAGCAAATTATTAATAATAAAAAATATCCCGAAATATACCCCACATGGGTTCCAGAAGGGGTAGGCAGAGATGTAGAGGTACTACCCACATTCCGCCAGAACTATATTTTAGGTGCCAACGTGACAGATGGCGAGTCCGTCGTCGTTACTCAAGCACGACTATACATTAGCCTTTGAATTGCTTCTCAAACGTATGTAGGTTTCCTCTCGATGTTTCCCTTCACCGAAAAGCTCGTGGTGTGACTAATCACAGTACTTAAGTTCAGAAAAACTCATTGGTTCAGTCGGGATCCGAACTTGCCATCGGTGTGCAGGCAACTACTCGAACCACTCGAACAAACGATTAAAAAGGTTTGGTGTTGATATGAAACTAATATATCAAAGATATATAGCCGGTCAAACGGTGCTCAGAAGTTGAATTAGGAAATAATTTGAAATATAACACACGTTTTCGTATCTCGACTGTACTTGACATAAATTAAAATGCATCGACCCTTTATACGAAGTTCTTGACTAAAATATAACCCCCACTAATCAACAATTGCCTACATATGATTCACCAGGTGAGTCACCTGGCTCACCCTCACAATTTCACCCCTTAATAAAGCAAATTAATTAGTCAGGCGATTCTCAACTCTATAGTCATGACAGACATACAAATATCAAGTTCGATAATGTAAGTTGGACTTAGAACAGATGTTGGTAGGGTTCCTTGATGGGAATTATGAAACGAACTCGATGAAATTTGGTACAGAGTTAGATACACACAGTATATATTTTTCCGTACCAAAAAAAAACACAAATCCTAGTTAAGTTTAAAGTATACAAGTAATTAAGTGGAGTATGAATGTGGACGAAGCGAAAGAGGTATGTACCTAAGTCTGAAGAGAACTGACGCTCTATGCTCTCTGCCTACCCCGTTAGGGACTCGGCGTGATGATATGTATGTATTTAAACGTTAAAATTGGTGGGTATATTAGTTCCTATTTAGCTCTATACTCTCTGCCTACTCCGTTAGGGTCTCGGCGTGATGATATGTATGTATTTAAACGTTAAAATTGGTGGGTATATTAGTTCCTATTTAGCTCTATACTCTCTGCCTACTCCGTTAGGGTCTCGGCGTGATGATATGTATTTGTATGTATTTAGTTAGATATAGATATAAATAGGGGTAGGCGAAGACCTATTCGGGGACCCTTGTGGGAAGGCGTGAGGATATATTATTATTATTATTATAGATATAAATAGGATATGTTTGATTCTAGAAAAAAATATTTCAATGTAATAAAATTTAACATTAATGAAAACACGAAGTAAAACCACGTCCCTACAAACCACGGGTAACGATATTTTATAAAAAAAATTTCATCCTTTGCTGTATGTGTCACCTTTGTAGTCTAACGGACGACACGGACACGGACGTAATTAAAACATAGTAATTTTTGCTGTCCCATCCAGGCGCGTTCGGATGATCAAATTTTAATCTGTAACACGATCGCAGCACCTTCTATCTGTGCATAAATACAAGCTAAGCAAATCTTTAATAGTAAACAAAAAAATAAATTAACTACCCACTTGATTGTGCGGCAAAGGCAGAATGCATGGCGGCGTATTTCGCAAAGCAACTGGACTAAATTATCGTTATTGTATGCATCAGACACGCATGCTACGTCGATTTACTCACTATTTGTGAACTAAAGTACAGTGATTAGTCACACCACGAGCATTACGGTGAAGGAAAACATCGAGAGGAAATCTACATGCGTCTGAGAAGCAATTCAAAGGCGTATGTATAGTCGTGCTTGAGATACGGCGATGGACTCGACATCCGTCACGTTGGCACCTACAATATATCTCTGGAGGAAAGTGGGTGTGTGGGTACTACCTATACACCTCTGCCTACCCCTTCGGGGACCCTTGTGGCAAGGCGTGAGGATAATATAGTTAATATAATTCGCGTTAAGCATATACTATGTGTTAATTCAGTTAAAAACATAACTCCGCTCCAGCTTTCATTCAATTTAATTCAGTAGTTTTTCGTGAAGGAGAAACAAACATCCGTAGAAACTTTCGCATTTATAGCATTAATAGAAATTTCGTTGTACACTTCCCGGCGGGAGCACCCTCGACAAGGTATTGAAGACTTTCTCGCAACCAGTAAGAAGGAAGTAAGACGGGCAATGGAACGCGAATGCGAGGAATTCTTTATCTTTTTAGTTTTCTTAGCGATCAATAGCAAGCTCATCTTCAATCCACAAAGGCCGTAGCATCTTGCAGAAGTTCATTTCCGATTTCTGAGAACTAGCAAAGCTGCTAACTCCATATTATCTACCTATTATATAGCTCTATTAATTTCCCCCTCCGTTTTCTGGTAGTTCAAGTCTCTAGGAAAACGGGGAGTTTCTGGAAGTTGGTCTGAATTTGTATTCGCAAGTAACCTTTTTGTTATCAGAATTTTACCTTTAGAAGACATTCGATATAATATTTTGATATGTATACTCTTGGAGCTGAAAGATGAAATTACTGCAAGAACAGTATCTGTTGAGAAATATCGCTGAATCAACTTTTTAATATATATCTTCACGCGTTCCCACAAGCGACCCTAAGGTATAGGCAGAGGTGTATATGTAGTACACACCCATTTTCAGCCAGAGATATATTTTAGGTGCCAACGTGTGAGATGGTGAGTCCATCACCGTATCTCAAGCACGACTATACATACGCCTTTGAATTGCTTCTCAGACGCATGTAGATTTCCTCTCGATGTTTCCTTCACCGTAAAGCTCGTGGTGTGACTAATCACTGTACTTTAGTTCACAAAAAGTGAGTAGTAGTTTTCAAGAACACGTTTCCGCTCGATGTTCTACTTCAGCATAGGAAAAATAACGCGAAATTTGCGCACTTGACAACACTTACGCGATCGACGTGATTACACGATCAATTGAATTAATGTTGAGCGTATTTTGAGTGAGACGTTTATTAGTCACCGCCATTATGCAATAGGGGTTGCAACGTTTGCAATAGTCCAGACGGTCGGCATATATATTTAATTACGGCCGTAACTGCGTTATGCACAGACGTTTTTTTTAATATATAATTTTGTTATAAAAAGTTGTTTAAACCAAATTGCTATATTTTTCTATTTAGTAAATGTTATGAGGCCTTTCGGAGACAGACAATGGAACTCTACCATAGATGCCAGCAAATCAACAGGTGTTATAGCACATATAAACATTCATGCGTTGTTGACACGCCTCGCTTGTATCCTCTAAAAGAGCACGCAGATGTGTTCAGTATAGATACCATGTATAGACAGTGCCATCCACGAAGGGGCGCCCCACTATCCTTCCCTATAGTTCATAGTGTAAGTGTGCAACCTTCCACTAATGTTTGAGTATTATCTGTAGACACTGATTACCTATGAGTGCATACGCACACAACATTAATAGAGTCGACTCTTAATCCGAGCATACCGCGGCCCCCTCGATTAGAAATTGGTGGGGCGCGTCTTAGTGGATGGCACTATCTATACAACCTAATTTCTGACAGAGATGTTCGAAGTCAGGTTGTTTAAAATCTTTTTGGTTTATCGTTATTGTGTGAAAGATGAGAGTGATTTTGTATGAAACCTTAGAATATAATGAGTGAACTTGCAGGCTCAAAAATTAGGTCACGGCCCCGTCCCTCTGTTGGAATTGAAATTCAAATTTGTAACGTTTACGTAGAACGCGTTGCATTACCACTTGGCAGCCACGGCTTTTGAACATGTTGGATTACCGGACGCTGATGAAACTTCGGGTAAAAATGTCTTCAACAAGATAAGATCTCCCCGACCGACGGTAATATTTACCCCGTTCGTTTCTAAGCACTAAATACCCCGCGGAGCGACGTCACTTGGACCCACGGACTAAAGCTTCTTAAGGCACTGGTATAAAATACATCACTTCGTTAGGTAATAAATTTAATTATAAACCATTGTGAAAGAGAAAGAAATATAATAATCAGTCCTTATACATTCCGGGTTCAAAATAATGTCTAAAATAACGATAGAACATCCACGCCGACCACTATACCGTGATACACGATAAATCTTCTACAATATTATAAGCTTTTACCGATAAATAATAATATAAATATAACCTCACGCCTTCCCACAAGGGTGGCCGAATTTGTAGGCATAGGAAGTTCCCACACACCCACTCTCCGCCAGAAATACTGCGCGGCATTATTCAAACACTAACTGGAATTTAGTCGAACGCGACAAATTGCGCTCTTAATATCGTCAATATAGAGTAATGAACACGTGATATGCTGCTAGATCCGCGACATCCCTAATCTAAGTACAGTATAATTTTTCACTCAACCTGGCCTTCTACGCGTAAGACCGTCCTACCAATTGGGGGCTCTAATAATTTGGTCGTATGTTTTCACTTGCGCAGCTTATTCGTAAAGGTTGTATATCCACACAAGTACCATCAAAATTTGGACTCTAACTTCCAAACATTAGAGTCGGAAATTTAAAGTCCATGAGATGCTGATACGACATTTTGACATAGTTCAGCCGTCAGCCATCACAGGGTGCACAAGTATTGCAGGAGCAGTCTGCTTGCAGGTCTGAACCTAGTCGGTGTCTGACACTCGGGTACAGAGCCCGTGTATTTAAAGCGCATCTGTGCAGTACCTCCACATTTTCGACATGTCGCGTAAGTTGCAATTGCCTATTTCCCAGTACATTTAAAATGAAAAAAATTATTCAATTTTGAATTTTCTTTATATTTTTAAATTAAATATATTATGGAACAAAATGTTACAAAATTTATTTCTTTTTATATTATTTTAAAACTCCAAAGTGTTTTCTATTGAAATGAGCTTATCAACAATACAATATTATAAAGTAATCTTGCACACAAGATATTACTAAAATATATTATATTACTCAATTATTTGATATACATATAAATCTAAGACATTTTATAGTTTTATTAATATTGGGTGATATTTTTGAAAAATATTTGTAATCAGGTTAATATACTATTATTTATTATTAGAAGCGCTGGAGACTTATTAGAAGACGTCGTGGCCGAGTGGTTCGAGTAGTTGCCTGCAACACAAAGATTGCAAATTTGAATACTTACTGTAGTAATGAGATTTTGAACTTAAGTACAGTGGTTAGCTTTATGACACCGTGAGCTTTATGGTGAAGTAAAAAATCGTTAGGAAACCTTCATATGTTTGAGAAGAAATTCAAAGGAAATAAAAGAAGATTTTTATTCATTAAAGTTTATTGACTATCGATAAAATATTGTTTAGAAATAGGAAAATCCGCGTTGACAGCCCTACTGCATTTCGCTTAAATCTTCGTCTTTATACAAATGATAGACGTACGTTGGTGTGATTCAAATCTCGTTTGTAAGGAAGCAGTTCTGACATCCATTACGAATTCTTCGTCCTGAAGATCTTATTTATATTCTCTCTTTGAACGAATTATTATCCGGGTATTGGCGATAAATCCGGGTAAATAACATCTGTATTCTAAAAATATTATTTAGGATTTAATTGGCATGTTTTTTGAAGAATGACTTAGAATTTATATTTTAGTAAACTCGGCCGGTATATCGGTGCGTTTGCTCGTAGGGGCTGTTTGGCTTACAAAATTTCTCTGAGTGCATAAGGAAATTTGGGAATCCTTGCTTTTAGTTCAAGGATGTGAGCCTTCCAGTTGAAGAGTATGTTTCTATACCGAGTGTGGTGTAGTTTTTTAATGTTTAAAGTATAAATTAGCTTGGATGAAGGAACTTTTGAAATATTTATCTATTGTATTGAAAAACAAGGTAGTGTCCTCTTGACTTCAAACCATCATTATTTTATTCCGCCGCGATGTCACTGCGCTGTCGCTGCGCCGCCATCAATAATCGCCGCGCCGACGCACTGCTCCCTGCGCGCCGTCACCAATATTAACTTAATTTAGCTTCCAGGTTGCATTTAATTATATAAAGAACATTGTACACTAATGAATTTACTAGAACATTTTATTATACCTGTCATTTTAGAATGTCAGAGTTCATAAAACAATACTATGCAACTATGCAAGTAACAATAAAATATAGGTACTAAAAAGGTACTATGTTCGGACGGTTTTTTTTTATAAATGGTAACCTTTGTCCTTTGTCCTATTCTGTAATTCTGACAATATATACGCACAATTTCATAATGATTATTTGAGGGCTCCACAAATAATAGCGTGAAAGCGTATCAAAAAAATATCTACCACCGCCTAGCGCTTTCACTCGAAAACATATTTTCAGTGCTAGAATTATTTTCATATTATGTTATATATGAAAAAATTGTGTGGAGTAAGGAGTAAGGAGTAAACATACGCAAAAAGAGTTTATCCAACTGAAAATAAGATTAATACCATATGAAAGGGTAAATTAACAAATTAGTGAAAATAATATACATACATAAATATATAAATATTCATTTTATATCCATTTATTATAACTAATCGGCGAAATATTTTACATTAAACTTTTCACAATAGTCAATTTCAGATGTGCACAAATATTTCATTAGGATTGTTGATAAATAAGTAGTAAAACTATCGTAAAAATCGGATTATCGATATCGATACTTTATTGACTACACCCTCGCACTGGTTGAGTAGCGAGAAACTGATGCAATTTTCTAGAAAGTTCTTTAACTATTATTACAGATAAAATTCGATGTTATTGCCCTTACATAAGATTGATTTTTGTATTGTACAATTAAAAAAAATTTGGACATAAAACAAAATTAGACATTTTATAGAGTTATATTTACTTAAATATAACTCTATAAAATTTTTATATCTCTATAAAATTACATAAATTTAATTAAATAACACTTCCCGATGATAGGAAATGCCACTATTAGCTAGATTTTTGTCCGGCTAGCATTCCTGCACTCAAGAATGGAGCAATACGGCATATCTGCACATGTTTTTCAAACTTATTGAAAGCGGATTGTACAACTGTCACACACAAGCGGCGACGGCGTACTGAGCGCGGTTGAGCACTGCAGTGCTTATCGTTGGCATGCGTGCCACGCCTACTTTAGGATTCTATGTTTTCTTTGTTCTGTGCTCACAACCAAAAACGTAACGAGGTCATTCATCAGTAGATTTTACCTCTCATATTTTTCTCATACCGGGCGCCTTATATATGTAAATCGATTCTTAAGGAGTAAACTCCAAAAAAATGGATGAGTTAATCCAGCTTATGATCTATCTATGTTTCAATTCCGTTAAGCCGTTCCGGCGTGATGGACTCATAAAACATGCTCACAAACTTTCCTATTTATAATATAAGTACGAAACGTACGAGTTACCTACTGTACCAATGAGTTTTTCTGAACTTAAATACAGTGATTGGTCACACCACGAGCTTTACGGTGAAGGAAAACATCGAGAAGAAACGTATACGCATACGCCTGAGAAACCAATTCAAAGGCGTATGTATAGTCGTGCTTGAGTAACGGCGAAGGACCTGCCATTTGGCACCTAAAATATATCTCTGGCGGAAAGTGGGTGTACGGGTATTACCTATACACCTATGCCATTTGAGTCAAGCAAGCGTCGAGATAATGTCTTGATCTCTAACCTTCAAATTACGTGGACTGCGGCCTCTGACACTAACTAGCTACATAGGTTTATGTATATCGAATTTAATGTCGTTATCTAAAACTAATATCATGTTAACATGCCCCTTGGCTCCAAGAACGTATCCTACGGTTTGTTTACTGTCTCGTGTTAGATTTTTTGCCGTAAGACTCTGATCACGTTTCGCAGCACCCTTGACGCAACTAGTCTTTGATTATCACCAGGTGTCTTAGCATCTGAGACGCGATTACACTTTGATTATCATCAGGTGACGTAGCATCTGCGACGCAATTAGACTTTGGCTATCACCAGGTGTCGTAGCATCTCCAACGTAATTAGACTTTCGCTATCACCAGGTGTCGTAGCATCTGCGACGCAATTAGACTTTGATTATCACCAGGTGTTGTAGCATCTCCGACGTAATTTGACTTTGGCTATCACCAGGTGTCTTAGCATTGAGATGCAATTAGTCTTTGATTATCACCAGGTGTCGTAGCATTTCCGACGTAATTAGACTTTGGCTATCACCAGGTGTCGTAGCATCTCCGACGCAATTTGACTTTGGCTATCACTAGGTGTCTTAGCATCTGAGACGCAATTATTATTTGATTATCACCAGGTGTCGTAGCATCTCCGACGTAATTAGACTTTGGCTATCACCAGGTGTTGTAGCATCTCTGATGTTATTAGACTTTGGCTATCACCAGGTGTCGTAGCATCTCCAACGTAATTAGACTTTGGCTATCACTAGGTGTCTTAGCATCTGAGACGCAATTAGTCTTTGATTATCACCAGGTGTCGTAGCATCTCCGACGTAATTAGACTTTGGCTATCACCAGGTGTCGTAGCATCTCCGATGTTATTAGACTTTGGCTATCACCAGGTGTCGTTGTATCTTCAACGCAATTAGAGTTTGGCTATCCCCAGGTGTCGTAGCATCTCCGATGTTATTAGACTTTGGTTATCACCAGGTTTCGTAGCATCTGCGACGCAATTAGACTTTGCCTATCACCAGGTGTCGTAGCATCTTCGATATGATTAGAATTTGATTATCATCAGGTATCGAAGCACCTTCGACGTTATTAGGCTTTGATTATCACCAGGTGTCGTAGCATCTTAATAGCATACGCATATTCATAACGGCGCAGTACCTATTCGGTAGACTTCTATATATCTTTCATTTCAGCATTCAACGATTATTTCAAGTAACTGACTTCAATTATCGCGTTTCAGGGTTCCGTACCCAAAGGGTAGAACGGGACCCTATTTCTAAGACTTCCGTCTGTCCGTCCGTATGTATCCTTTGTCACCAGGCTGTATCTCAAGAACCGTGTTAGTTAGACAGTTGAAATTTTCACAGATGACGTATATCTATAACAACAAATACTAAAAAAAAAAAAAAAAAGTATTCAAGGGGATCGTTTACAAAAAAACATTTTTTTCGCTTTTACTCGATGTGTTTCTACCGATGCCGTTATCAATATCGAGCAAAAGCTTGGAATATACACATAATATTAAGTTATTCACACATACATACATATCATCACGCCAAGTCCCTAACGGGGTAGGCAGAGCGTATAGAGCGCCAGTTCTCTCTAGACTTACATACCTCTTTCGCTTCGTCCACATTCATCAGTATCTTCATACATGCTCGTCGGTTTCGAGTACTTTAACGTTCCCGTCCTTGAGAGTCCGATCTATTTGATCCAGGTAGTTGGAACGTGGCCTTCCTTTGCCTCTTCTTGCACACACTTTTGCTTTGTATATCTGTTTCGTAAATCTTTCTTCTTAAGTTATTCATATTTTCAAAATATTTATTTAATTAAATTAAAATAATCCAAATATTTAAGGGGCTCCCATTCAACAGATATTTTTGGCCGTTTTTATAATTAATGGTATGGTAATATGGTGGTCTTCGTGCGCCAGTCCAACTTCGTACACAACAGTCGCACTTGGCCGGTTATATTAATTTTGTATCGAGTAGGTACTTACTTCCTTTGTTCCTTCGTGAACCATAGAGATGCGATAACTTCGTTTTAAGCCTATGTTACCCACTCCATGTGCCTCAGTGTAGTTTTATTACAGTCGCCAATAGATGGCGTAAGATTACGCAAATGGAAATATCGCATTGGACTATTGCCCCTTTCCTACATTAAATAACTTTCTGAACATTCTATGAAATAATGTAATTTCTAATGTAAATAACAAGGAAGTGAAGGAAAACATCGAGAGGAAACCTACGGGTGAGAAGAAATTCAAAGGCGTGTGTACAGTGTATAGTCTTGTCTGAATAACGGCGACGGACTCGCCATCTGTCACGTTGGCACCTTCAATATAGCTCTGGCGGAAAGTGGGTGTGTGGGTACTGCCTATACACGTGGCGTAAAAAATCTAACGCAGAAAGTCCAAAATCAAGTTATTTAGAGGATATATGTATCAGAATATTTTAATATAATTTGGTTTGGTTTGTTTTAAATTATTACTCACAATGAACTTTTCCAAGTTCCAAGAGATAAGTCATCACTGACTATAATCTGGTGTGCGTTGTGATATCTTGGCCGCGAAACCCCCGTTCCCACTTAAAGGGGAACGTTTGGCATAGTATATTGACGACCGTCTGGTCTAGTGGTTAGAACTCCTGACTGCGAAATTTGAGGTCGCGGGTTTATGCGGATATTTGTGTGATGAACACGAATATTTGTACCTTAGTCTTGGATGTCCTATGTATTTAAGTATATATCTATATATAAGTAAATATATCGTTGTCTAGTTACCATAACACAAGCTTTGCTTAATTTGGGACTAGGTCAATTTGTGTGGAATTGTCCCAGGTATTTATATTGTGTTCTCTGTACACATAACCTTGTTACGTTGTATACCACCGACCGATAGGGTTTGGAATAACCGAAATATTCAACAAACACAGGTAGTTCAGCCAAATATCAATATTCAAGCATCAAAATTGATTTTTGTTCGATTCCTTTTAATATCTGCCTCGTTTCAGGAATATGTGGTTGCATAAGTAACAAGGTGCGCTCCAAAAGAATCTATATAATAATACTAGCTGTCCCGCCCAGCTTCGCCCGGATTACAAAGTTAAACTTCCTGAAACACGATCGCAACGCCACCTATCGGGTCCAATTGTGATATAAGCTATCCTATCTTTTAAGTTGGATAAAACTGGACACGGTGTGCAAATTTGATTGAAATCAGTTAAGTAGTTTAGGAGTCCATCGCGGACAAACAACGTGACACTTAATTTATAGTACCTGGATGACCGAGCTCAGCTCGGTAAATAAAATAGGTATAAAATATTATTGCGTACGAATTACATACTTATGAAATATATCTTATCTTACCAACATACCTAATAATGAAAAAATATGAACTTGTTGTTTAAATAAAAAATCACGAGTTTAATATTTTATTGAAATAGGTAGGTACTTACTTTTTACAGTTGTAGTTTGGTTCACTTATGTATCATGGTATACTTCATTTAACATGTAGTGTTTATTTCATGTCAATCGGTTAAGAAATGAAAAAGATGCCAATTTAAAGAATCATCACATATAATAAAAGTGTAACGGATCGCTGTCTGTACATGGAAGATGTATGAGAAAATCAACGCACGTTGTGCCATACGCCACAAATCTTGTAGACGTCGCTTCCGTTGTTCGTAATGTTCAGTAGCTATACGTTGTGCTGCTCGCTGCTGCAAATCTTGTAGACATCGCTCCCGTTGTTCGTAATGTTCAGTAGCTATACGTTGTGCTGCTCGCTGCTGCAAATCTTGTAGACATCGCTCCCGTTGTTCGTCATTTTCAGTAGCTACACGTTGTGCTGTTCGCTGCCGCAAATCTTGTAGACGTCGTTCCCGTTGTTCGTAATGTTCAGTACCTACACGTTATGCTGCTCGCTGCCGGAAATCTTGTAGACATCGCTCCCGTTGTTCGTAATATTCAGTAGCTACACGTAGTGCTGCTCGCTGCCGCAAATCTTGTAGACGTCGTTCCTGTTTTTCGTAATATTCAGTAGCTACACGTAGTGCTGCTCGCTGCCGCAAATCTTGTAGACGTCGTTCCTGTTGTTCGTAATGTTCAGTAGCTATACGTTGTGCTGCTCGCTGCTGCAAATCTTGTAGACATCGCTCCCGTTGTTCGTCATTTTCAGTAGCTACACGTTGTGCTGCTCGCTGCCGGAAATCTTGTAGACATCGCTCCCATTGTTCGTAATATTCAGTAGCTACACGTTGTGCTGCTCGCTGCCGCAAATCTTGTAGACATCGTTCCCGTTGTTCGTAATGTTCAGTACCTACACGTTATGCTGCTCGCTGCCGGAAATCTTGTAGACATCGCTCCCGTTGTTCGTAATATTCAGTAGCTACACGTAGTGCTGCTCGCTGCTGCAAATCTTGTAGACGTCGTTCCTGTTGTTCGTAATATTCAGTAGCTACACGTAGTGCTGCTCGCTGCCGCAAATCTTGTAGTCGTCGTTCCTGTTGTTCGTAATGTTCAGTAGCTATACGTTGTGCTGCTCGCTGCTGCAAATCTTGTAGACATCGCTCCCGTTGTTCGTCATTTTCAGTAGCTACACGTTGTGCTGCTCGCTGCCGCAAATCTTGTAGACGTCGTTGCCGTTGTTCGTAATGTTCAGTACCTACACGTTATGCTGCTCGCTGCCGGAAATCTTGTAGACATCGCTCCCGTTGTTCGTAATATTCAGTAGCTACACGTAGTGCTGCTCGCTGCTGCAAATCATGTAGACGTCGTTCCTGTTGTTCGTAATATTCAGTAGCTACACGTAGTGCTGCTCGCTGCCGCAAATCATGTAGACGTCGTTCCTGTTGTTCGTAATATTCAGTAGCTACACGTAGTGCTGCTCGCTGCCGCAAATCTTGTAGACGTCGTTCCTGTTGTTCGTAATGTTCAGTAGCTATAAGTTGGGCTGCTCGCAGCCGCAAATCTAGTAGATGTCGTTCCCGTTGTTCGTAATGTTCAGTAGCTATACGTTGTGCTGCTCGCTGCTGCAAATCTTGTAGACGTAGTTCCCGTTGTTCGTAATGTTCAGTAGCTACACGTTGTGCTGCTCGCTGCCGCAAATCTTGCAGACATCACTCCCGTTGTTCGTAATGTTGAGTATCTACAAGTTGTGCTGCTCGCTGCTGCAAATCTTGTAGACATCGCTCCCGTTGTTCGGCAATTTTCAGTAGCTACACGTTGTGCTGCTCGCTGCCGCAAATCTTGTAGACGTCGTTCCCGTTGTTCGTAATGTTCAGTACCTACACGTTATGCTGCTCGCTGCCGGAAATCTTGTAGACGTCGTTCCCGTTGTTCGTTATTTTCAGTAGCTACACGTTGTGCTGCTCGCTGCCGCAAATCTTGTAGACGTCGTTCCCGTTGTTCGTAATGTTCAGTACCTACACGTTATGCTGCTCGCTGCCGGAAATCTTATAGACGTCGTTCCCGTTCTTCGTTATGTTCAGTAGCTACATGATGTGCTGCTCGCTGCCGCAAATCTTGTAGACGTCGTTCCCGTTGTTCGTAATGTTCAGTAGCTACACGTTGTGCTGCTCGCTGCCGCAAATCTTGTAGACGTCGTTCCCGTTGTTCGTAATGTTCAGTACCTACACGTTATGCTGCTCGCTGCCGGAAATCTTGTAGACGTCTTTCCCGTTGTTCGTTATGTTCAGTAGC
Source organism: Drepana falcataria (assembly GCA_945859725.1). Taxonomy (NCBI): domain Eukaryota; kingdom Metazoa; phylum Arthropoda; class Insecta; order Lepidoptera; family Drepanidae; genus Drepana; species Drepana falcataria. The sequence continues at coordinate 11,305,386 of OX243921.1, forward strand.
TACATGATGTGCTGCTCGCTGCCGGAAATCTTGTAGACGTCGTTCCCGTTGTTCGTTATGTTCAGTAGCTACATGATGTGCTGCTCGCTGCCGCAAATCTTGTAGACGTCGTTCCCGTTGTTCGTTATGTTCAGTAGCTATACGTTGTGCTGCTCGCTGCTGCAAATCTAGTAGATGTCGTTCCCGTTGTTCGTAATGTTCAGCGGCCACAAAGAAGCCCTCGTGAAACATCTAAATCATAAGACCTTTCTGTTCGTATAATGATAGTCAAGTTTTGCAAGACTTTAGCACTACGTGTGGGACGAGCGGAAAGCTGATTATTTTCATGGTTTTGTTGAAATGAGTTGCTTATCGATCACTATTTTCTTGAAGGTGTTCTTGAGATCGTCGCGGCTGCGTGGATTTAGATTGTGTATAAGCGATTTTTTTTCTTCTCCTTTTAGGCATTTTGTCATGTAAGTAAATAATTGATTTTATATATAATACGTCTACGATAACGTCAAACCAAAAATTCATTGGCTTAAAGTTTGTTGCTTAGCAACGCTTTATTGTTGCTGTATCGGTAAAGCAGTGGCGAAATTCATATTCCAATGAAATTGTAGGAGATTTTCATTGCCTAAAAACACGCATAACACGACTTTTTTTTAAATTAAACCTAGCTAGATCGATTTATCGCCCCCGAAATCCCCCCACTACCAAATTTCATGAAAATCGTTGGAGCCGTTTCCGAGATTCAAATTATATATATACAAGAATTGCTCGTTTAAAGGTATAGGGATATATTAAGATTTTCACAACTTGTGGAATTCGAAGTTCTTAAGTTAGGGAAGTAAGTGCGCTTACTAACAAGCGCACTTACTTCCCTAACTTAAGAACTTGGCTACAAAATTAGAACAGTAATGTGAAGGAGAAACTGATCTTTCACAAGTATTCATTTGTCTGGGGTCTGGTTTATTAATTGGGACAACTTTTGTAAGTTTTAAAGTGCCTCAAAATATTTCCTTTATACGTTCATTCATCTTAACATCTTTTTTATACTTTTTTCCTTAGCCATTTTACTTTAATTAACACTCACATCACAAATTATGACATTATTAAGCACTAATTATCTTGAAATAAAATAATTGCTAGTCATACATAATTCGCGATCGCAAAACTTCAAACATTCATTTATAATCGTCGAACGAACTCGCAAATTCACATCCGCAAATTGCATTCAAGGTGGTCCAAACCATGAGAGCGTTAAGCGCGGTGAGAGTACGCGGTAATGGCGATTCAGCTTACGCTTCGGTCCACGAGGGTGGCACGGCAGGAAACCTGTCTCTGATTCATGCGTTGCGTTATTTGAATTGTCTAGGACAAACATAGACCATCCCTAAGGTTTTAAGTGTCTACCTCCCCACGCAGTATCTTACATACTCTTATTAGCTGGTCGTAAAATCGCACCTCTTGTGTGTCACACTCCAGCTACTCGCTTATACACGGTACCTTAAAAAATATTTGTACCTTCCCGATCTAAAAGATTCTTTCACTACCAAATCTACGTGGGAAAGTCAGTTTTCGTAAACACCCAAATGCTTTAAAGGGCTTTTTTTCTCATTTTACTGTAAGTTTTGAGACATCCTTTAAATTTGATAAAAAATATTAGCCATCAGACCGAGTCGCAAAAATTTTATAAGTATATGTAAAACAAATAGTTGTATAAGTATAACAAATTGTTAAGCTCTAAGACAACAGAGGTTTTCACTGGCACACCTCATAACTGCAATGCCAATGTTTTTAACCTGGTGCATCAGAATATACAAAGTTTTAACTTTGATTCAGACTTCATTAATTATGTTAAAATATATTTGAAGTGGTTTGTTCAAACGCCAAGTCTATTTGCTATAGGAAATAAAATTTTAGTCATCCAATGTGACTTGACGTGGAATATGATAAATAGTGAGCCTGGGAAATCGACACAAAAGAGGATAGAATGATATAAAAAAAAATATGATAGTTCATATTCAGTTGAAACTGATTCTGTTGTAGCCACCGCTTTTGAATCAATTGTTGCTGATATTCCAGTCATAAATCTTTAGACGTGGTTGTCATAACACGAGCACCAAGTACAGGGACCTTTGTGGCAAGGCGTGGAGATTTTTAATTTTCTTTCCGTGTTATGATCGGTAAATAAAACAACCCTCATTAGTTTCGGCGTCAATTTTCAATAAATTGAACATTTAATTATACCAGTACTAGCTGTGCCCGCGACTTCGTCGGCGTAGACGGCTTTTATACCTTGCGTAAAAAAAAAACTTTTTTTTCATAAAAAGTATCCTATGTTACTTCTAATACCTCCGAGAATATGTGTACAAAGTTTTATGATGATCGGTTAAGTAGTTTTTACGTGAAAGCGTAACAAACAAACTTACATTCACATTTATAATATTAGTAAGGAAATTCAATACGGCGAAAGTGTTGGCTGCATTAAAATTGTTATCGCTATGAAATTTCGACATTCCGGGATTTTTATATGATATTTTGTTATACGCTGGGATCCCTATACAGCACAGCTTTTGTAATGACTACTTTTTAACCCTTGTGTCTTGAGCTCCGAGGACTCTTTCCATTAGGAAACCAGACCCTTTCTGTTAAAAAGTACGAGCCAGCTCAAGACACCCCTATAAAGCTAGGCTTTGGGCATAGCTTTGTGAAGAAGTTAAGCTGAACTGGAATATATCTCTCTCTTCTCTCTCTTTTCTCTCTTTTCTCTCGGAATCTCGAAATCTCGGAATATTATTATTATACGGTATTAAGCGATTAAGCGAGCATCATTATCAGTAGGAAATAGTTATTGACGTTTTGTTGTCTTAAGAATTTGAGTTCAACTTGGATGGGGAGAAGACTTAGGGTCGATCTCCTACTTAACATCAATACCCGTGCAGAATATAATAGAGGGACTGCATGATGCATTTCCTTCGTATGTACTCAATAGATTTTATTGAGAGTTAATTGACAAAGCGAGATAGTTAAAGCGCGAAGATGGCTCGCGTGTATCTCTACGTACTCATAGTGTGATAGACGAAGGTCAAGGATCTCTCCAGAGGTTTTGGTTTTTTGTTCCCAGGGTATTAGTTAGCCGGACAAGGCGATGAGCTTTGCATTTATAGATTCATTTCCATTCAGGTGATCACTGTGTATAGATGTTCATCTTTGGACTCTCAATATAATATTTATTTACAAAATACTTAAAAATTTTATGTATTTACTAGCTGTGCCCACGACTTCGTCCGCGTGCAATTTAACAAAAACTTTATTGTTCAGTTTCTATAATAAAGGTAGCCTAAGTTCCTCCTTATTACATCAGCTATCTGCCGGTGAAAGTCCCGTCAAAATCGGTCCAGCCGTTATCCCGTAACCGCATGATTATTAGTTGCCTCAGTGGTACAAGAAATATATAGAGCTGACCTGCGACGAAAGCGTGTGCAGCAGAGTAAATATACACATTTAAGTGCACTTGGTAAGTTAAATAAGACTGTAATTTATCGTTACTGACATTTACTACGGAATCCCTTTATACATCAAGTTTGCTCGCTTTTTGAAGCGCGGTTTTTACAGGATATTCCGAAAAGCTCTTGACTGTTTGTCGACCGCGACGTTGAATTCAGCTAGTTTAATTTGAGAGTCGCGGCGGCCGAGTGGTTCGAGTATAAAAAAAAAGATTGCTAGTTCGACTCCCGAAGACATCCTAAGAGGGGAAACCAGCATACGATTGAAAAAAAATTCAAAGTATAGTCGTTCTTGAGAAACGGATGGACGGACGGAACGTTAACAGATATCCGCCATTTGTCGCATCGGCTAAAGTGTGTACCTACACACCTCTGCCTCCCCCATCAGGGACCCTACTGGGAAACTATTTTGTATCTTATCACTACCATCATTGATTTAGTTGGTATTTATGTTACAATAGACAGCCTTTGTGATTCTTCACTATAATGTTAATTATTAATTTCTTACAATTAAGGTATTTCATTAAAGTAATATATTGATGAATGTGGACGAAGCGGTGTGATTTCTGTGTCTGCACATACGTAATTCAGGATTTAAATACCTTTTCAAATACCTGGGACAATTCCACACACATTGACCTAGTCCCAAATTAAGCAAAGCTTGTGTTATGGTAACTAGACAACGATATATTTACTTATATAGATAGATATATACATAAATATTTGCAATACTCGATGCGCATAAGCCGGACGGATGCTAGGGCGTGCCCCCGAGGCGACGCGCACCAGTCCGTCCCCGCTGGTGCGAAAAATTCAGCACAGGCGGCGATGGGGACCGCCACCCATCACGCGGAGTGCCTCACGGCGGGAAATGGAGTGTGGAGTGTAGGATGGGTGTATGGAATGTAAGAGGAGGTATGGCTGATAAGATGAACGAATTGATCGATGTTATGACAGAGAGCGAGTTAGATGTTGTGTGCTTGTCTGAAACCAATCGGAAGGGTAGTGGAGTAGACGAACTCCCGGGCGGGAGTTTAGTGCTGTGGTCAGGAGTGGCAAACACCGAGCACGCCTGCCAGGGATTGGGAATTCTACTATCCAGCCGCTTGGCAGAATGTATGATAAGTTAGGTGAGCCCCAGAGTTATTTGGGCTCGCTTTATAATAGGCCTTACCCGACTATTTCTAGTCGCGCTATATGCTCCGGTGGCCTCAGCGGACACTTGCGACCTGAATAAGTTCTGGGAATGTGTGAGTAATGTTCTAGAGACGAAAGAAGGGAATGAAAATGGATGGGAATGGATGGGTCGGGACAGCCCGTAAGGATTACGAGGCAGTACTCGGCAAGTATGGTGATAAGAGAGTGAACGAGGCAGGCAAGCTGATATTAGATGTATGTGTGGAGAGAGACCTTTTTGTGGCGAACACCATGTTCGACCACAAAAGGATTCATCAGTATACATGGGAACGGAAAAATGAGCGAAGCATGATAGATCTGTTTCTAATAGATCAGCGACTCAGAACACAGGTGATGGACACCAGGGTGTATAGGGGAGCTGACCTGGGAACGGACCACTTCCTAGTTATAACTAGGATAAGAGGTCTGTTCGCGGGCTGGCGATCCCGCGCTGGGGGTCCCTGTTCTGCAGTCGCAGACCGCATAAAAAGCTGCAGGCTTCAAGATGCGGCTATTAGAGACAGATATCAAGAAAGGGTATCTGAACAGCTAGCCTGTCCACCGAAAGATGTGTCTGAGAGTGTCGATGTTTGCTGGCAGTTCCTTAAGTCCAGCATATTATGCGCCGCGAAAGAGGTTTGTGGCATTTCGAAAGGGCGGACAACCAAAAATGGCGATGGTTGGTGGGATGATGAAGTGAAAGAAGAAGTTAAAAAGAAGAAGGATGCAAGGCAAGACATTTTGGCTATGTCCAGCTCAAGTGAAAGTATGAAAGAAAAGATGAAAGAAAAATATCGCCTGCAAAAAAATCGTACGAAAGAGATAATAGCTCAGAAGCGTGACAGGTTCCAAATAGGTCCGCCCTTTGATACTGAATAAATTATATTATATTATTTTATTATTATTATATATAAATGACTGTAGACGAAAAACTGTCACATAATTTCAAGGACAATGCAAAACTTTTTTGGAGGGACGTCAAAGTCTGAGCAAGAATGCTCGAGTTGCTGTCCACAACGCGATATTGGTACCTACCTTATTGTATGGCAGCGAATCCTGGGTATGTCAGAGGAAGTATGAAAATAGCTTGAATGCAGTTGAGATGCGATCTCTTCGAAAAATTTGCGGCGTAACGATATTAGATCGAATCCGCAATGAAGAGATTCGCAAATCAACTGGCGTGAATGAGGGCGTGATTGTAAAGATGAAGAAAGGCATGTTGGTTTGGACACATAGAAAGGATGAGTGAAGAAAGATTGACGAAACAGATATATAAAGCAAAAGTGTGTGCAAGAAGAGGCAGAGGAAGGCCACGTTCCAACTACCTGGATCAAATAGATCGGACTCTCAAGGATGGGAACGTTAAGAGTACTCGAAACCGACGAGCATGTATGAAGAGACTGATGAATGTGGACGAAGCGAAAGAGGTATGTAAGTCTAGAGAGAACTGGCGCTCTATACTCTCTGCCTACCCCGTTGGGGACTTGGCGTGATGGTATGTATGTATACATAAATACATAGGACATCCAAGACTAAGGTACAAATATTCGTGTTCATCACACAAATATCTGCCCTCAGCGGGATTCAAACCCGCGACCTCAAGTTTCGCAGTCAGGAGCTCTAACCACTAGACCAGACGGTCGTCAAATTTCGTCAGATTTATGACTAAGAAACAGAAGGATTAGAAGGATGGCTTGCTGGATACTGTTGATACATACGGTAAAGTCGTACGCTGTCAATTATAAATGCACTCTTTACTTCGATACACAGAGTAATTTTCCAAAGGGAACTAACTTTATGAACATCACATCCGTGACCTTCGTTGGGTCATCCGTAAAGCGGAAATAACCAATAGAGTCCGCGCTTTAGGACTAGCGAGGACCTCGATTCTAAAGCTTCAGTAATTTGCACATTCGATGGTTTATGTTTGCATGTGTCACGTGGTTTCTTGTTCGTTGAGAAGTTTATCTCCATATCTTGGAACCATAAAGGTCCTGTACCGCACGGTTTCACAGGAGTTTCCCACCGCGAACGTTCAGGCTGTGGAATGAGCAACCCGTTGAGGTTCTCCCTATAGGGAATACAGCATGGAACTCTTGAAGTGTGTGAAAAGATCTCTGCAGGTTGGCAAGGCGCGAGCGATACCCCGTCCAGGCGGCGGTACCCGCTTACCATCAGGCAGAGCACATGCTTCATTTGCCTGAAAGAGGAAGAAACATCCTTACTTACTTTCACATCTATAATTTAGGCATTCAAGCACTTCCTCATCAGGAAAGCTCTAATTAATAATAAATAATAATAAAGAGCTCTAATTAAACGGACTTAAAACAATCTTGACTTTACCAACGTGTATTTTAGAAGCACAAGGTACTATTTTAGAAGCGGGGTAGGCAGAGGTGTTTAGTATAAACCACTTTTCGCCGGAGAGATGTTTTAGGTATCAACGTATCAGATGAAATATTCCATACTATATATGTAAGGTCCGTAGATGACGACAAAAGCCAGTGGAACATTACTTTTCATTATGGCAAAAAATAAGATGTATAAAGTTTCTAAGTAGCAATTTTGCAGAGTAAACACTGTTAAGAAGTATACAGTGATCGTTGATGCTTGATCGTTGCAAGCGCACGGATGACTTATTCAGATAATAAGCTTAGTTTATCTCGCTGAAGTACGATTTCTACAATAATAACAGTTTTCAATAGATGCAATATTCACTCAAGGGAATTTTCTCTCTGTTTATCAAATAAAAACGATTTTCAGGATACAATAAAAAATCCTGATAGGATATATCTACGCCAAGTCCCTAACGGGGTAGGCAGAGAGTATAGAGCGCCAGTTCTCTCTAGACTTACATACCTCTTTCGCTTCGTCCACATTCATCAGTCTCTTCATACATGCTCGTCGGTTTCGAGTCCTCTTAACGTTCCCGTCCTTGAGAGTCCGATCTATTTGATCCAGGTAGTTGGAACGTGGCCTTCCTCTGCCTCTTCTTGCACACACTTTTGCTTTGTATATCTGTTTCGTCAATCTTTCTTCACTCATCCTTTCTATGTGTCCAAACCAACGTAACATGCCTTTCTTCATCTTTACAATCACGCCCTCATTCACGCCAGTTGATTTGCGAATCTCTTCATTGCGGATTCGATCTAATATCGTTACGCCGCACATTTTTCGAAGAGATCGCATCTCGACTGCATTCAAGCTATTTTCATACTTCCTCTGACATACCCAGGATTCGCTACCATACAATAAGACAGGTACCAATATCGCGTTGTGGACAGCAACTCGAGCATTCTTGCTCAGACTTTTACTGCCCATCAACGCCGACATGGCTCCATTCACCTTATTTCCGGCAGTTATCCTTCTTTCAATATCTTTTTCATACTTTCCATCTTGTGTGAACATGCTTCCTAGATATACAAATTCATTTCTGCTCTAGAATTTGCCCATTTACCGATATAGCACACTCGGTCATTTGTTCTTTCGAATACCAGAACCTTAGTCTTGCCAGCGTTTAGGCGCAGCCCCTTCTTTTCACATTCTTCTTTCATTATGGTAATTATGACGCCAGTAAAACCGCGTCATCGGCGTATAGTAGGCAGTTGACTACTAAGTTTCCCATTTTCACTCCACATCCGTGCGTTCTTAGTGCTCTCAGACAGATAGGTATCTGATTAAATAAATAAATAATTGCTATCCAGCGTGGCAATGCTGCTAGTCTTCTTGGCACGTTGCCTCGGTATACCGATTTGGGACAAATATTTTATCTGTAAGTTACAACGGTTCTTTGTAAATATAATTAAACACAATAATTATTAGTCTGAGTTCCGGGAACTTAGCGAGACACTTCCTACATACATACATACATACATATAATCACGCCTCTTTCCCGTAGGGGTAGGCAGAGACCACTTCTTTCCACTTGCTACGATCCTTACATACTTGTTTCGCTTCGTCCACTTTCATTATTCTCTTCATACATGGTCTTCTTTTTCGGCTTAGGGTACTCTTGACCTGACTCTTGACCTGACCTTTTTCAAGACGTCCCTAATTTGGTCCTACAGCGCTACTAAATCAGGGCTAGGAGCACTTCCTGTGAGGCTATTATATAATTTTCTGCATGAGCTTGTGTATGTATCCCGGAACAATAGGCTCGCATTATTGCCGGCCTATTCTACATACCCTTAGTTGGAAACTAATAATAAATAAATAATAACTAATATTCGCTTATTTTACCGGGTCGGAAACAAGCGCTACCCTTGCATATAATATTATCGAGTTGGAAAACTTCTAACCTTGACTTAATGACCTACATAATGTTAGAGGTAGAGTATTTTCTTTATTAAGAGAAAACAAATACTATATTCGCATTCTAGTGTTATCTTTGTTCGTAGAGTGGTAAAATACGCTTTATGAACTTTTTTCGGCAAATATTAAAAATAGCGAGAGGAATTGGATTTTCATAGAAAGGTCTATTTTAGAATGGATTTGTACTAATTGGGCAATACCTACTTTACCTACTATAGGTACCCTCCTTAAGATTGCAGCCAGATGGAAATGTCGTCAATCTTTTTTCACTCGCCCCTGTCATATATATTTTATTTATTTATTTATTTATTTATTATATTATTTATTATATTCTGGTAAAGGTCAGAGATAAGATTTTGTAACGGCAATATTTTATGCAAAGTGTATTTTATCACCGCTCCAATATGTTATTTACTAATCGCGTGGACGGATGGCGGCGTCGCCAGTCATTCTTGCGTATAACGTTCGCAATCTGGTAAGCTAGCAAGCGTTCAGCCGTATACTTTATTTATCTATCCATAAAATAAGGAATCAAAAGAAAAGGATTAATGTAGAAATATTGACGAAACTGACACAAATAGATAGATAGAAGCGTCCGGAATTAGGCAGGCAAAGGCCAACGACTACTTGGATTGAATTGATCGAACACCTAAGATTGGGATGGTGAAGATCTTTCGAAAACCGATGTATGAACTGAAGTAGGGCATAACGGGTTTCAAGTTCAAATTTGGAACTGCCCTGAAGCAGCCCAGCTGGGGAGGTGGGTTATTATTTTGTGTTGGCAGCAGAGGGATTAGTCCCATTATGCTGCTCACACAGAGTACCAACGCGCAAGTGATACTTCGGTATCGTGAGCGTAAATAGGCTTCGGTAACCGCTTCCCACCAGGTGGGCCGTATGCTTAAATGCCACTGTTGTTGTACGAACATTTCTGTAAGTCTAGAGGAAACTGCTGCTCTACTATCTCTGACTCGTATCATAGTTATACATTTTGATAGTGCAGGGCCGGGTGTGAGCTGTAATTGAAAAAGATTGACAATAGGTAATCTATACTAATATTATAAAGCTGAAGAGTTTGTTTGTTTGTTTGTTTGTTTGAACGCGCTAATCTCAGGAACTACTGGTTGGAATTGAAAAATTATTTTTGTGTTGGATAGTCCATGATTCTAGGAAGGCTTTAGGCTATATAAAATATAAATAAATAATAGTTAATATTAAAAAAAATCTCTGAAAAGTGAGTGTGCGAAAGAGACAGACAACAAGATTCTGAGACGTTTTCAATATACGAATAAATGCTCCATCGCGAATCCCACGTAAACGGGCCTTTAACTTCTTTGATGTTAAATATTCTTATTCTAACCTCGGACATAACGCCGCTGTTCCAAGGGTGTGTAGGCAGTATAATTCACTGTCTAAGTTACACGACCTTGACATATGTGACCGACTCCCCAATTATAAAAAACAATTGATAGATATTTTAAATGTTTAATCTTAATATTTTAATGTGTGTTGTCTATTCATACTGCCATTGTTTGTAGTTTTTAATGCTGTTTTATTTCAAATGTTTAAACAAAATAATTAGTTTGTAGTTTGTATTTTCACTTTTTTTAAATGTTTTTATATTTTTATTTTTATATAGCCAAACTTCCTGTTGCGACTGTATATCAATGCATGCTGTGGTCTCCTGTAACTGAAGGGACACGCTTGTCTTATATTGTAAAGATTATGTTTGTGTACTTTTCGTGTAACCTTTGTTGGAGATCCATAAATAAATAAATAAATAAATAAATAAATAAATATATTGACAAATACTCTGTCAGAGTGACGTGTAAATATTGACGGTAAAGGTGCGTTCCACTAAGCGCCCACAACAATGAAAATTCTCCTATACCTAATCGATCCACATAACGACCGCGGTCGTTGTGGTCGCGGCGAAAACGTCAATTATAATGTCATAACTTACGCTCACGACGACCCATCTAAAAAGGTGGGTCGAAGTGATCGTTGAATCGAAGAAAATTTGCGTCATTTTCAAAACTCAAAGCATATAAAATGGCGACTGTACCTCTTACCAAATATCCAAGTGTCGCCGCAAGACATTTTAATTCTATTTGAACGTAAATTAATTTAAAACACCAATAATATTAAATATAAAAAAAACATTATATTTTTTTTCAATATAAATCTATTTAAATTAATCAAGTTTATTTTCAAGGCTTACAGATTATAAACTAACGTCTTAAATCTTTTGCTTTCTTTTTACTAACTCGCCGTTTGTATTATTTACCTGCACGCTCAAAACGCTCTGTAATCCATTCCATTTGAGGTTACGACAGTAACGCTTACAAGCAAACTGTGCTCGTGAGCGTGATCATTGTGAACGCTTAGTGGAACGCACCCTATGTATAGCTAGACTGACATTTCATTCAAGTAGTAGTTTTGACAAACCTCAAATTACAGTTTCTTTCATAACAACAAAAGCAAAAAGATGTTTGTTGCGTTTTAGTGTGAGTTTCATACTTAATCGTCGTATTTTATTAGTAATACCACCCGTAAGGCGTCAAAATATCCGTTGGCGCACACCAGTTCGATCGCAGTGTAACGCAAGTCCTATTCAATCGCAGTGTAACGCAAGCCCAGTTCAATCTTCGAGCCAATGAGACTGAAGAACAGCGTAGGCAATGGTAAATACAAATTTCTCCAGATTTATTTCCTGGGGAATTCTGAAGAAGAAGTAAATGAACGCTGTTCGCGGATATCATTTAGCAGTTACAACAACTTTTGCATGAACATAATCAGTTGATCCAATTGTTCAAAACTGTCTTACAAGTAATGTGATGCCATCGGACAATCAGAAAATAGTGATCACAGCAGACAAGCGACCTGCAGGAGACAACATGTCATGAGAGAGGCATCAATGCACCAATGTCAAATGATGTTGCCTTAGTTGTGATATAACCAAGAAATGATGCCATCATCCTTCAGCATATTAGGGCAAATTCTCACCTCTTATCAAAATAATCTAATATCCATGTAACAATAAATGAATATAAACTACACCTAAACAATACTTTTAATGCCTCACTTTTTAACATAATAGTAGTTTCAAACTACTTAACCCTTTCGTTAATAAGTCAGCAGGCATTTCAGTAGTTGGCCTTGGCATTGAAATTTTGACATTGAAAAAATGGCATTGCCATGTACTCGGCCTCAGTACTGGACAATGCCACTGTTGGTTGTTTTCTGCATTCATATGATATTACAGTACCAGACAATTTAAAACAGAAACCTGTATAAGATCTCCTGTCAATAGTATTTGATGTCCAATCTGAGTCTACAAATCCTTCTAAGTTTTTATTATCATTTGTAAACATTAAACCATAAGATTTTGTTTTATTTAAATATTCTAACACTCTCTTTGCGTTTTTCCAGTGAACTGCAGTAAAACAATTGTTAAATTGGCTTAAATAGCTGACACTGTAACTGATATCTGGGTGTGTAAGTATAGACAAATACATAAGACTTCCTATCAGTTGCTGATAAGGATATTATTTACAAACATTTTCTGACTTATCCAACTTCAATTTACATTCAATAGGAGTATCAACAACATTACAGTTTGACATCTTAAACTTATTTAAAATATGTTCGACAAAATGCTCCTGATCTAATGATATACAACCATTTTTATATACTTTTACTCTCATACCTAAGCATTCTTTCACTTGCCCTGAATCTTTAGTTTTGAAATTTGACATTAAACTATGTTTCAGTTCATCTGTCAATGCCTTGCTACTGGAAAATATGAAAAAATCATCGACAAACACAGTTTTTAAAATTTGTTCATTATTTACCTTTTACTATATAAACATGGTTCCAATTTAGACTTAATATAACCCTGGCTTAACAAACAATCATCTACTCTCTTATTCCACTGCCTTGCTGATTGTTTAAGTCCATAAATTGCACGTTTTAGTTTGAGTACACTGTTACTCTGACATTCTAAATTAGGTGGTAATGGCATGTATACTGTTTCATCAAGGTACCTAGCCATTTAAAAATGCAGTGTTAACATCAAGATGAGTAATTTCTAAATTTAACTTTACACTCAAAGAAAATAACATTCTCAAAGTGTTAATACAGGTAAGTATGTTTCTTTATAGTCCACACCTTCTACTTGGGTACAGCCCTTAGCGACTAAACAAGCCCTATATCTCACTTTATTATCACTTTCAAACTTTCTTTTGAAAACCCAAATTTTAAATTCTTTTCTAGAGCAAGTGAATGAATTTGTATATCTAAGAAGCATGTTCACACGAGATGGAAAGTATGAAAAAGATATTGAAAGAAGGCTAACCGCCGGTATTAAGGTGAATGGGGCCATGTCGGTGTTGATGTCGGCCAGCAACGGTTGCTGTCCACAGCGTGATATTTGTGCCTACTTTATTGTATGGCAGCGAACCCTGGGTATGTCAGAGGAAGTATGAAGATAGCTTAAATGCAGCTGAGATGCGATATCAGCTGCGAAAAACGTGCGGAGTAACGATCTTAGTTCGAGTCCGGAATCAAGAGATTCGCAAATCAACTGGCGTGAATCAGGGCGAGATTGAAAAGATGAAGAAAGGCATGCTACGCTGACTTGGACATATAGTAAGGTTGAGTGAAGAAAGATTGACGATACAGATATACAAAGCAAAAGTGTGTGCAAGAAGACGCAGAGGAAGGCCACGTTCCAACTACCTGGATCAAATCGATCGGACGCTCAAGGACGGGAACGAAAAGAGTACTCGAAACCGACGATCATGTATGAAGAGACTGATGAATGTGGACGAAGCAAAAGAAGTATAAAGTCTAGAGAGAACTGGCGCTCTATACTCCCTGCCTACCCCCTTAGGGACTTGGTGTGATGATATGTATGTATGTATGTATGTATGTAAATTTTCACCCATGCGAAGCTGGGCGGGTCAGCTAGTGCAATATATTTTGTGAAACACTGCACAGGAACATGACTGTAAAAAAATAATCCTTTAGCTTTTGAAAATATTCAAATACGACGCCATGTTTTTATGACGTCACTGAACAAAGAATACTGTCGGCTTTCATCGAACATTTTATCAACTGTGAAAATGTGGTAACAAAGTCATGTTTATTTGCTATGGCGCAGGTATGTTATTTGCTTAATAACAAGGCCGCGATGCGCGTCTGTAACCGGAGAGTACTGACACAAAGGGTGGGATGCTAGGTCGAACCTCCACCATTGGACTGCTACCCAGTCGTGTAAGCGTATATGTTAGAGTTGAAATGGGACAACGTAGCTATCCAGCTGCGCTGCCGCACAGGACCGGCGCTGTTGCCTCTCCCACTGCTGAGTTGTAGGTTCACGCTTATCTGCCAGAAGCGTTAACGGCCAGGATTGAGTTTAGGCAAGGTGACGCAACAGTTCATGGGATCAAAAGTGGTACTACCGCGATCCTTGTTTCGCAAAATTGTGATAGTTATAATAATAATGTTCAAGTTTTCGTTACTCAAACTCGACTATACATCTTTGAATTTCTCTCAAACGTTCATATGTAGGTTTTCTCTCGATGTTTTCTTTCACCGTAAAGCTTGTGTTGTTACACTGTACTTAAGTTCAGAAAAACAGAGAAAATACTCCAACCCCTCGAGCTCGGTAGTATAGTAATTATTATTTTATAAATAAAATTTAAATACGTTTCTTTGTAAATAATTAAGGATACTGATAAGAAAACACAATTTATAGTTTTTATGTCTGTCTGTTTGCATGGGCTAATTTCCGAAACGACTTAACCGATTTTGACGGGACTTTCACAGCGAATTGCGAATGTTGTAACGAGTCACTTTGGCTTTAATCTTTGATATATATGTAAAATAAATATTTTGGGGCACACCTAGTTTTCAAATATCCTTACTGCTTTTCTCTCAAATACAGCCACAACAAATATTTTACAAGATGTTTGATTTTGTAAGTCATTATTGAATATTTATGAGTGCATGAATGAATTAATATTTTTTACGGTTCAGTAAGTCCATTATGCGATGCTGTATTAATGTATATTCTGGAGTCTAGGGGGCTCAATCTATTTTGGTCACTGTCAAACTGTTTAGGTCATTTCTTACACTCTTAAAGTGGGGTGATTTTACAGCAATCTTATATGAATAAAGGCGCACATACATTTGCATATCAACTAACTTAAAGTTTCTGAGTATTGTTATAGACTGTTATACTGTACTACTTGAGAAAAGTGGTGGTCGAGCGTGCCGAATAACATTCTACTTTCAAGTTCGAGTCACTTGCCAACGAGTTTTTCCGAAATTAAATACAGTATAAAGTATGTACAATCACAAGCTTTGCCAGTTAAGTAACAAGAACTTCAAGAGAAAACCTGAATAAATTGCATAGGAATTCAAAGTCGTATGGATAATAGTGCCCTGATTAATACCCAATATATATAATGTTAGGTTAATTTGTGCGTAACTATCTCAAGATAAGTTAATTAAACACTCAAGTGCCTTTTGGGATAGACCGGGAGAAAAATAAGCCAGCTCTCTCTATACTCACAGACCTCTTCCGCGTCGTCCACTACCAACAGTGACTTAATACATGCTCGCCGGTTTCGAGTACTCTTGATGTTCCCACCCTTGAGGGTTGGTTGAGGGTGGTTGGAATGCAATAATTACCCTGTCCCTTCTTCCAGCCATTTTCGCATAAAAACAACGTTAAATTCTTACTAGTATAATAAATGCAAAGCGAGTCAGGTTTTTAACTTTCGCTTAAAGTGCCATACATATAAAAGTATCATTAAATTTACATATAAAAAAAAACTAATTATATCTGGAGCTTTTCGGGGAACGTTAACATAGTGAGTGTACCTCCCTACGTCAGATAATAATTTCTAAGAACTATATGAAGTCGCGTCAGTAAGATGGCGACCGGCTAGCCGTCTGTCACGTCAGTTCCAAAGTATACCTTCGGCGGAACGCGAGTGTTGTTTAAGGCTTCTTCCATGCATTGTAAGGTAACATTTCTCTTTGTATTTAGAATTTTCTTTATATTTTTTCTCATTTGAGAGGTTCTATAGCATTAACTTCTCCTAAAAGAAATTTTCTTCATGTAATGAAAACACCGAGCGAATATTAAACTTTCATTTGTTCTTACAAAATTGATGTCATTAGCTGATTTGATATAAAAAGGACTTTGAAATTTGTCAAGCGTTTTTTAATTTCCTTTCAATATTGCCAAAATAAAGGTTGACTCCTATGAATAGTGTCTATGTACAGATATATTTCAATACCAATATTTAATTAATATGAAGGCAGCCAAAAGCTCTTTAATTAAATTTAATATTGAATTAAGCTGATAAATATCAAAATGAGGGTTTGAAATTTTGAATAACCGCCTCATAATTAATACTGGCCATTGTCTCTTATTTACTTATATTATGTCTTATAGCGGGACAGTTTGTATCAACTTGCAACTGCTATTGACTTTATTACTCTACAACGGTGACCGTGAGTCGTGCGGTTTATGTGCGAAGTGTAGATTCCCAGGTTTGAACTCTAGCCCGGACCAATACTCTAACAGCCGGTTTCTCGTACGCATTTCTATCCATCAAATTACGTGACAGATTGTTAATCTCTGATTAGACGTAGTTTGGGTTGCTAGAAGCTTCAACTGACAAACTGTTGGCAGTTTGTCAACGGTATGTCAAATCCCAAATCAATTGCCGATTAGAGCCATTTTCAGTTTCTGAACGCATTTTCTCTTTGTTAACAGATTATTGACTTACAATTTTTAATTGTAGATTATCGAGGAATTATCGACGTGTTAACGCAAGTATTCCGATTTTAACTCCAATTTCTAAGCGGATTTAATAGGATATAGGGATGTTACAAAATAATCGATTTTTATTTATCGTTTTTTATAGCAATATTAATATAAAACTTAATTTTGTATCAATAATGCTATTTGGTTTCCTAATTCCTTACGTTGAAGTTTTAATAGAACATTGCCTTTGATTTTTAGTTTTGAATTGGTTATTTTTTTATTCATATAATTTTATTTGATTTTTAATCTGATAATTTTTTAATATGAATCTCTTAAGACAAACCCTAAGACATAAGTGTGTAAAGTTACAGAAATCGGAATAAACTTTTAATAATAGCAAAAATATTAGAAATTGGCAAGTTTCAAATCATCATCATCAGCCCTGTCGGTATTTATATATATTATTATTATTATTATATTATAGATCACGTTCTGTGTAATTTTTACGCGACAGCGGCGGTTATTTATTTATTGTATTGTATATTTATTTATAATTTATTTATATTCTTTACACTTGTTTATCACACGAAAACTGATATATTATGACCACCTCCTCTCACACATTAAAGGATCCTAAACAAACAAGATAAACAACAACAAATCAAACTTTTGTCCAACTAACGAAACTTCAGCTCCCGGCGGGAATACTTTGACATTGCAAGACAAAGACGAAGCTATAAGCTAGAGGGAAATAGACATACTTTAAAAAATAATTCGGCTGTCAACAGCAGATTAGTTAATTTTTCGATGATTTTCGTTCTAGAAACTCAAAGCTCGATGACAGATTGTTAACAGATTGTTATTGTGACAATCTGTTGACTAATTCATCGTGCTAAAATTGTACCAGAAACCGGCTGTAAGTGAACCAGTGTATCACACGCGCGTTTCTCACCTCATATTGGTAGCAATAGTGCAATAGTGCAGCTTAGAAGAAAGAACGAATGGATCCATTAACTGCCATTACTCATAGGTTTTGGAAACTTCGTTAAATAAAGGAATGAGCTCCCCGTTGAGGTTTTAAATAAAAATAGGTATAAAAAAAATAAGAAAGACTGAAAAGTTAAGTGAAGCCTGCGCTATGTTACTGTATGAATTCTGGAACATAACATTGGCCGGAAGCATTGTTACTTGGCTGCGATCTTCGGTCAAGTGGAGTTAATATTCCAGTCGGGTAATTCCAATATATTTCCTCTCATTAAGGTATTTTTAGCCAAGCAAATATATACCACCCACTCACTACTCCACTATCCTCGTTGTTATTACAACATAAGCATTATCCATTAAGGATAGGGGTATTAAAACGTGTTTTTATACTTTATCAATTACTTGGTGACTGATGAATGTGGACGAAGCGAAAGGGGTATGTAAGCCTAGAGAGAACTGGCGCTCTATACTGTCTGCATACCCCGTTAGGTGGCTCGGCGTGATGTTATGTATGAATGTATGTACGAATTACTTGGTATCAGTTGTTATTTTTTACATCTTTCAACAAGTTTATTTAGTAAATAACGAAAATGTTCCCTTTATCCGTGATTTCTGAGTGAAGATCACTACGGAACAGTAATAAAAGGTTTTAAAACTCCAATAAATTCGAATTCTCAATGATATTATTTCTTTCCATTTAAGTAGTATCTCTTTCCACTCTTAAAGTAAAATTGAATTACTTGTAATTGACGGCTTGATAGCGTGGTCAGTTCTGCCTGCGAAGCTAAAGGTCAAGTGTCGATCCTCT
Organism: Drepana falcataria; assembly: GCA_945859725.1. Lineage (NCBI taxonomy): Eukaryota > Metazoa > Arthropoda > Insecta > Lepidoptera > Drepanidae > Drepana > Drepana falcataria. The sequence continues at coordinate 11,323,942 of OX243921.1, forward strand.
ATGAAGGACGGTATAAGTATTATGGGCATTTATTCAAGTCTTGGATCTAACGAATATTATCAATGCGAAAATTGAGAGGTTGTTTGTAACTTACTTACTTGTAAAAAAGCCGAGGTGGCCGAGTGGTTCGAACAGTTGCCTGCGACACAAAGATCACAAGTTCGAATTCCGACTGTACCAATGAGTTTTTCTGAACTTAAGTACAGTGGTTAGTCACACCACGAGTTTTACGGTGAAGGTAAACATCGAGAGGAAACCTGCATACGATTGAGAAGTAATTCAAAGGCGTATGTATAGTCGTGCTTGAGTAACGGCGACGGACTCGCCATTTGTCAAGTTGGCACCTAAAATATATCTCTGGCGGAAAGTGGGTGTGTGGGTATTACCTATACACCTCTGCCTACCCCTTCGGGGACCCCTGTGGGAAGGCGTGAGGAGTATATATATATAGGAGTATATATATATATATATATGTAATATGTTTGTCACTCAATTAGGCAAAACGGTATGGGTTAAAATTTGGCACGGAAATAGATGAGATGATCAAGTACGTGGGCCTGTGGTCTGTGACGTTATCTGCTTAATATGCAATCTTTGCTGGTAAATGGGTGATGCTCGCAGTGGTTCGCAGTGGGCACACATCGCAAAGTATCGCGTGCACACTCCCCCCCCTGCACCTCGCACTCTCACTGCACTCAATGCCCTCTTGAAGTCCAACCCTGACTGTGACGTGTTTGCGGACGGATGGAAGGCTTCCATTGCGGCATGTATGGAGTAATGTGAGATGAGTGTATGAATGAGTTTCTTATAATTACTAATTAGTGTAATTGGATTTTTAGCCGTACTAATTATGTATAAATAAATAAATGCTATGATAGGTAGTGATAGGATAACTGGCGCTCTACTCTCTCTGCCTACCCAGTGAGGAACTCGGCGTGATGATATATATTATGTGTGTATGTAATACGTAAATTCATTTTTCACTTATTTACAAAAAAATATAATGGATAAGTATGCCATGAATATCTCTGCACCACCCAAAGGTTAACTGGTAGAGAATGCCTTCGGCATTAAGTTCGCCTTTGCATACTGTAAATACACGTAACAAAGATAAACTCCATGTTCCTACAGCTAGATTACACAAAACTAGCCACTCATTTGTCGGGCAAGGTATACGCTTTTTTAATAAGCTACCTCGTAAAATAATTGAATTACCTTTTGTAGAATTTAAAGCTGTCGTTAAAAGTAAATTAATTCAAAAGGCTTATTATAAAACATCAGATTATTTGAATGATGGCCATGCATGGCAATGAATTGCTCCTCTGGTACAGAGTTTATATATGTAATCTTTTCTCCCCCCACGTAAAAGGGAACAAATGTTAAAAAAAAAAACCGGGGAGTTTGTTTCGCCGTTTCTTCTCCTGGCAGGTACTTTTTTTTTCTTGGAAACGGTGGTAACTTTGGTTTATATTAAATATGTGACGTTCAATAAGTGTTCCCTGTGTCCCTTACATTGAATAAAATATTTTGATTTGATTTGATTTGATTAATAATGTTTGCAGGAAGTTTTAATAAAATAAAAAATAAATAAGTAGAGTAGGATAATAATATGGACCATATTAATTAAGCGTGCTATAAATTGCCTCGTTAGCGAGAGTAGCGTGATGCCAACTTGTACATACTTTATATTACTTTTTAGATACTTTTGCTTCATGATGCGCTTTGTGATAATGTCGTCTTTCCGGCGTTCTGCCACTTACGAATGATTCGGAACGAAACGGATCGCCGTTGTACTGGAGGAGCGCTTTTGCCAGTAAAATGGCATTTTATTTTTGTTCTCACGTTGTATCGTGGTGCTTATAAGCTTTGACGCCGAAACACGAGTCAAATAGTAAATTGAGTTTCGTTCCGACTTTGACCTTGTCTCCGTATGCACCAGTTGATACATTGATTGGTTTTCCATTTCTACCGAATACCGATTGACCAATATGTGGATCTAAATTGGGAACTTCGATTAACTTTCACGAGTTAGACGTTTTTAAAATCAAAGGTATACAGTATTATTTTACTGTTGCTGTCGAATTTTAGTTATTTAGTTTGCAAGACGCTCGAAAAATTTTGTCTTATTACGTGGGCGTAACTTCACGCCATAATTTTTTATTTAATTGTCACCGCGTTGAAACAGATCACCAAAATACAGGTACGGAGGAAATCGACATGTTACAAGACATTGTACTATGCATGCTCATGCAATAACATTTCAAGCCTTCCCGTGAGGGTCTACGATGGGGTAGGCAGAGGTGTGCCTATATTTTAGGTGCCAACGTGGCATGGCGGGTCCATCGCCGGTTCACAAGCAAATCTGCATATGTTTGACAAGAAATTCAAAAGACGTATGTACTTATAGTCACATAGTCTTTTGAATTTCTTGTTAAACGTATGCAGGTTTCCTCTCGATATTTTGCTTTCCTGTATTATCGTGAGGCGACTAATCACTGTTCACGAATTTGCAATATCTGTTTTGCAGGCCAGGTCTCGAACCACGGGTCTATATTATCAGTATACAGCCAAGCTCTGGCTATGGAATAAACGCGGAGAAGTCTCCTTTGAACCGCACAGTTTGTGACCCGTTTTCTACTACTTAGGTCTAGAGACTAGTTTATAGTTTATGCATTATTTTTTTACCAGAGATAACATAACCAGTAAATTTATATTATAACCATTAACATTGAAAATAATCAATGGATGTACCATTACCATACAGGTTTAAGCAAGAACAATAAATAAACATGACAAATACAAACTTATTATATGAAATAGAAACAGGCTCAGTGGAGAGGAAAGTGAGCGGATGTCTTAATTATATTTGCTATTGAGATTTCTCCGAGTCCTTTATTGTATTTAATAAATGTGTTTATATAGGAATTCACACACACACACAATATGGCCCGGTTGGCCAGTCAGACGTAACGAAAATCCGTAGACGTGATATAAATAAGTATACAGAATATCTCGACAAACGGGTGAAAAACTTTGTCAATTAAACAATTCTTCTAATGATTTACTTACTTACTCCTTCATAGTGTAGGCCCGTTACTCTGGTATATGGTTCTATGTGAATGAAGCGACAAACGTCTGTAAGTCTAGTAAAAACTGACATTGTTACATCTCTGCCTGCCCTGTGAGGTATGAATATTATATGTACACCGAATAATAAACAATTAAATGTTACTGTTGTTAACCACATAAGGAGCATACGGTACAGGAAAAAATTAAGAAACCTTCATATGCTTTAGAAGCAATTCATACATATATATATATATATATACACGCCGAGTCCCTAACGGGGTAGGAAGAGACTATAGAGCGCCAGTTCTCTCTAGAGTTACATACCTCTTTCGCTTCGTCCATATTCATCAATCTCTTCATACATGCTCGTCGGTTTCGAGTACTCTTGACGTTTCCGTCCTTGAGCGTCCGATCGATTTGATCCAGGTAGTTGGAACGTGGCCTACCTCTGCCTCTTCTTGCACACACTTTTGCTTTGTGTATCTGTTTCGACAATCTTTCTTCACTCATCCTTTCTATATGTCCAAACAAACGTAACATGCCTTTCTTCATCTTAAATTAACGTAACAATCACGCCAGATGATTTGCGAATATCTCCATTGCGGATTAGAAGAAATTCAAAGACCGAAGAACACATTTATATTTTTATTTTCGCAAAATTATAACATTGCAATCGCATATATCGCATTATAACATTGCAATTGCATAATCAATGACGATCAATATTTATGATATCAATCGGAAATTAATAAATTCAGCCATATGTCCTTTTGTATTTATAGGTAAGTACTTTTTGTGTAATTTACTTTTGTGCCTTAGACTACTAATATTAAGAAGACTAGCGACTCACAAAGACAAACTCTATGTACTTACTGCTAGATTACACGAGACTTGTAAACTCTTTCGTCCGGAAAGATATACGCTTTTTTAATAAGCTACCCCATACAATAGTTGAGCCACCTCTTCTAGAGCAATCATCAAACGCTATCACATTTAAGAAACTTATCATAATATACTTATAAGAATACTAGCTGTCCCGCCCAGCTTCGCCCGGGTGAAAAAGTAAAATTTCCTGAAACACGATCGCAGCGCCACCTATCGGGTCCAATTGTGATGTAAGCTATCCTTTCTTTTAAGTTGGATCAAACTGCATACGGTGTGCAAATTTGATTGAAATCGGTTAAGTAGTTCAGGAGCCCATCGTGGACTTGATTGCCATAAAAAAGGTTACAGTGGGTCAATCTTAAAAGATAGACATATGCTGTCGCGGCCTTTTTTTAGAACTTTTAAAGAGGAACAATTCCCTCATACATGATATTTTCGTAACTTAAACCGTTTACGCAGCGCACGCAACAGAAGCTCTCAAAAAGGAATATTTGTTCCGTTCTTGCAACATTTTTCATTTATGCTTCGCTCCTATTAGTCGTAGCGTGATGTTATTTAGCCTAAAGCCTTCCTAGAGAAATGGACTATCCAACACAAAAAGAATTTTTCAATTCCAACCAGTAGTTCCTGAGATTAGCGCGTTCAAACAAACAAACAAACAAACAAACAAACAAACAAACTCTTCAGCTTTATAATATTAGTATAGATAGAGCCGTGTTGTAAAGTTGCCTGCGACACAGAGGTCGCAAGTTCGAATCCTGACTGTACCAATGAGTTTTTCTGAACTTAAGTACAGTGATTAATCACACCACTAGCTTTACGGTGAAGGAAAACATGGTGGGGAAACCTGCATACGTTTGAGAAGCAAGCATACGTCAGAGGTGTATATATATAGTAGTGATTGAGTAACGGCGATAGACTCGACATCTGTCACGGGCGGGTGTTTGGGTACTACCTATACACCTCTGCCTACCCCTTCGAGAACCCTTGTAGGAAGGCGTGAGAATATATATATATATATATATATATATATATATATATTTATAATATTCATATAATTATTAATAATAGCCATGCATGGCATTGAATTGCTCTTTTTACAAACCTTTAGGTATGATATTATAAATAATTATCTTTCGTTACGGTCGGTATATAAAATCATTTATGAGGATAAGACCGTAGGAATCAGCAAGTATTCGACATATATTTTCTTTTTCAGGTATCGGACTATTTGTCCTGTTCGCCATTGCCATCGTGGCCTGCACGCGAAATGGTAAGTCTCAAATCAATTCTGCCTCATTCCCATATCATTATATGTATCAGGCACAAGCCTTTCCCGTTAAATACATTATATGAATGTACTGTATTTAAATATAATTCTCATCAGAAAATACGAAATAACATGCTTATGTTTATGTTTTGTAATGATTATCCGAAAAATGTGTATATTTAGGAATATATGTCAAATGTCGTTTAATGTCAACGAAGCGAAAGAGGTATGTAAATCTAGAGGTAAATCTCTGCCTACCCCGTTAGGGCGTGATGATATGATGATGATATCGTTTAATGGTAAATAATACCTCATTTTTTTTTTTTTTTTTTTTTCATAAATATATATCATAATATACTTATCTCTCATATTATTTAATACACATTATGCTTATACATACATACATATTATCACGCCTCTTTCCACTTGCTACGATCCTTACATACTTCTTTCGCTTCGTCCACTTTCATTATTCTCTTCATACATGCTCTTCGGTTAAGGGTACTCTTGACCTGGCCTTTTTTCAAGACGTCCCTAATTTGGTCTAGAAACGTATTATGCTTATAATACTTATAAAACAACTTGTAAGGTGTTTCGATTTTTCTGACGGGCAGTTTACAATCTAATAAGAAACGAATGTACCATATTACATAATAGTTATATGAATCTCTTAGCTTGTACCTAAATTACATTAATTGTTTGCGTGACGCCTTGATACTTTTGATACTTGTGAACAGTAAAGTGCTTCGTTTTACAGGCATTGTATTTGTATTATTAAAAACCTAACGGTGTCTATGAGTATTATACTAGGAGCGAATGTTTAAATGTAATGACTACTTGTAAATATATGTTGTATTATTATATATGGACCGTAAGTGTATAGTATGCACACACGCATATGTATATTGTACATATGTATGTAGTAATGTGGCCGAATACGCATCATCCCGTTCCATTTACAAGGTGTTTGTCAAACATAAAATAGCAAAAAATCGAACATAATATATATTTTTTATAAATATATATACAGGGTGTCTCAGAAAATACTTACTTTCGCATAAACATGTCCTTAACCATAAGGTTAGAACATGTACTCAGTTTTTTATATAATATTAATAGATCTTTCACTATGTAATTGGAGCTTCTATATCTAACCATAATTTTCAGATTTAATTATCTGTGGATTGGCAAGCAATTCGATATTCAAATTTATTTTTTCAAAGTCGTGGTTTTTCAAATTTTGTTTAAGAAAGTTTTTTGTTTTTGTGAAATTGTAGATTTTGGCGCCATTGATAAACTGAAAATTCTTACAATTTTTCAATACGAGTTCCTGCTTGAAAATACAGTTGCGCAAACAAAATAAACACGGTCCATTATTGTATGTATATGATAATGTTATTTTGTTTATTTCATCGTCAAGAGAATATTTTCATAGCACCTATAGCTCCTAGACGAAATTTTTTCTGAGACATATTTTCTGACATAAATACATATTTATGTAAAACTGGCTGCCCGGACAGACTTCGTTCTGTCAAAAGTTAATAGTAAAAATTAAATAATTGTTACGAGTGATCACGTTATTTATATCTCAACAATAAACGACAATTACTTACAAAAATAACTTTGTAGACTTTGTAGACTTCAATTTTGTAGACTGCAATCTTACTATCTTACTTCTTACTTATATTATAAAGGTGACCGTCTGTAAGTTTGGATGTTTGGATATTTGCGGTTCTTTCACGGTAAAACGGCTGAACCGATTTGGCTGAAAGTTGAAATGGTAATTGGTTATACCTAGGATTAGGACATAGGTTTTGAATCCCGAAAAATTCAAAGCTCTTGTGTGTCCAACGTATGGCAGTGTGTGTATAGCTTTTATTGAGAGTAATGTATTTTTTATTATATTTATCAGGAAAAAATCCGAACAATAGGTCAGAGAGAATCGAGTAGTCTTCAGTAACACAAATATTGCAAACTCGAATCCTCAGTGTACCAATGAGTTTTTCTGAACTTAAGTTGACTAACTTTTAACTAACTGAAAATAAAGAAAAACAACAAAGAAAAAAAAGGAAGGAAACCTGCATACGTTTGAGAAGGAAATCATTGTCGTGCTTGAGAAACGGCGATGGGTTTGTCATCGGTCACGAAGCACTCGGCCACAACGGCTTTTTCTATATTGAAATAAAAGATATCTAGAGAATACTTTTTAATCACACTATTTATTTTTCATTAACATTGTTTGTTTTATTATTATTTAATTGATGCATCGTTTAGTACGGTGGCCTTTTTGCCATTTTAAAGTGTGGAACATGTAAAAGCGAAACACTTTTTTTCCTACGGCCGCTTTGTAGGCTAGTGTACGTAAATAAAGGGTACCGTACCTATATGCTATTTTGCACTACCAAATGCAAACTTTCAATATACGCTGTTGGTTCTGTCGCTTGCAACAGGTAAGCTCGGATACGTTTTAAATGCGTAGTTTTTCGTGTGCTTTTAAAGTAACCGTGTGCATGAATATGCAACACGATCGGATTGAATGAATGCTAATATTGTGAAAAGTACAACATATAACACATATAACATATAACATATAACACATATAACATATAACACATTAGGTAACAAATACTCCTATGATCTACGTTCGACTGTTTTATCTATCAATTGACATAAAATCGAGAACGACAATAAAAATAATTTAACAATACTCATAGTGGCCGCAGTCAAACAGTAAAGTAGATAAACATTACTACAAGTGGGAGTTTAAGAATATGATAATGATTTACATAAAAATGAAATATTCTAAAATAAATATAACGGCGACGGTCTCGCCATCTGTCACGTTGGCACCTAAAATATTACTCTGGCGGAACGTGGGTGTGTGGGTGCTACACACCTCTAACTACCCCTTCGGGGACCCTTATGGAATGGGACAAATAAATATATATATTGGAACCGTAAGGAACGGTTGTGGTGGCGGCAAAGAAAACCCGATGTTTGCGGTTCTTTCACGGCCAAACGGCTGAACTGATTTGGCTTGAAATGGTGATAGCTTATACCAAGGAATAAGACATAAGAAATAATTTTTTATCTTTTAAAATTCAAATTTCTTATATTATAAAGTATGTTGCTCTTTCATGGCATAGCGGCTGAACCGACTTAATTAATACGTAAGCTACTTTTTAGAACTCCACGCGGGCGAAGCCGCAGGCATAAGCTAGTATTTTGATTATACTAATTCTAATGCTTTATAGTATACAATATTTTTTAATTGGTTACTTGGCGCGTAAGCAAATAAAGCTTTTTTTCTTTTTTTATGTTATTAAAAACCTCCCGTGGACATTAAGCAACATAGCCAAGCCATTCTTGAGTTATGCACTTACCAAAATTCATTTTTATTTATATAGATCCTTTATAAATATTGTTAACAGATGTTATATTGTCCATTAATATACATACCCTATATATATGTGGTCCCTCGCAGTCATGGAGGCCAGCGAAAGTTTTCAAAGTGCTATAAAGCGAATATGTATAATACGAGTATATGTATTTGATGTTGCCGGATATCAAGAGGACAGCTGTATTTTCAGAAGTAGTGGTGTTGAGAGCAGTCCGCGGTCGAGACGCTCGTCTGCCGTGTGGTCAAGGCAAGGTGTTCCTGGACGGCCCCGACTCATATGTGCTGTGGCTGAGGAATGATAGGGATTTCATGTATCGCTTCCCCGAAGAAGATTTTGATAGGTTCGTCTTCGGTTCTTTTAGCTTTGACAACCAACAAACTACTTTGGGCAACATTCATTTCATTTCAATTCAAAGTCATATTATTTTAATTTATCATATTTCTATATCAAAATCAGCTTTTATCATTTCACAAATCAATAGTTAAAAGGGGTATCACTCGGGCGCAGAACAAGAAAATATCACTCATACTTTATCATTAGCATGTTGATCGTCAATCATCACCACTGCAAGTGACATCACCCAATGTGATGACGATATCTCTCTCCGACCCAGTAAAGGACACGGCGTGATGATATGTATGTATGTATGTACATTTAACAAGACATCCGTGGACTAGTCAGCACTACAAGCAACTCAATAGCTAAAAGTAACTCAATACAACTCCAACAGCGTTGTACCTGGAAAATTGTGGGGGGAGGCCTTTGCCCACTAGTGGGATGTACTTGGCTGACAGTAACAGGGAATAACATTTCTTATACCACACTTATGTGGCAAACGAGCTCGAACAATAAACCATTCAGTTAAAAAGTCAACACACGATATATTTGTCATCCCCTAAATAATAGTGGTGATAAATGGTCATTAATTTCACATCAGCACCATCACCGTATCATGTTTAAGAAATCGACGATGAACTATTAATTGTCATAATTCATTTGCTGTTTGCAGTTGATAGTCATAGCTATCAACTTTGTTAAACTCACAATTCAAATGAATTATTTGATTTAAATTATTGTGCATTTATTGACATGACCAAAAGTAGAGTTAGAAGCGAAAGAGGTTTGCAAGTCTAGAGAGAACTGGCGCTCTATACTCTCTGCCTACCCCGTTAGGGACTTGGCGTGATGATATGTATGTATCTAATATAAATTAAAGTAAACTAAATATATATCCTCACGCCTTCCCACAAGGGTCCCCGAAGGGGTAGGCAGAGGTGTCTAGGTAATACCCACACACCCACTTTCCGCCAGAGGTTTATTAGGTGCCAACGTGACAGATAAATATAAAATATAAAACTAAATATAAAACCACAAAAATAAAGAAATAATCAAATCCTAAACAATTGTTTAGGATTTGACAACAAATCTTTTTATGTGCGTTTTTCAACACTCATAAAAACGTAACATTACGATTCCAAACTATCTTCACTCATTTTGTTTATTTGCCTATGTTCATCACTCACAGATCATTCAGTGGTATTTTCGGTACCTGCGAATCTGGGGCCTGCCTCGATGAGACTTCCCTGCTCTTGAAGAATATCAAAAACGAGGATCAAGGGGTGTACAGATGCAGGGTTCACTATCAAGCGTCACCCTCCGTTGATTACTTCATAGATATTCGACTAGTCGGTGAGTCGGGGTGGCATGGTGTGGCTTCCACAATAGATTGAACACTCAGCGCTTCGGTGGCTCAACACCTGCTGCTGTAATCGTAATTTAGAAAAATTACCCGTGACGTTGTTTGTCCGCGCTGGACTTCTAAACTACTTAACCTGTATATATGTTCATAAAAATTGCACACGGTGTGCAGTTTGATCCAACTTGAAACGCAATATTATTTTATTGCAATTTATTTGTCTATTATCTGCTAGTTATTATATACATATATATACATACATTGTTAATATGCCTTAGAAAATAGTTGAAAAACAGGAGGGTAGATCAATAAAAAAATACTACGTTTTTTATATAGTTAGTAGTTTCATGAAATCATGTTTTAAAATGTATCCTCTTAATTATGTTGTCATTTTGTTATCTTCGCTAAATATTTGTTTAATTGCATTTGTCAAGAGGATATATTCACAACCCCCTACAAATCCTAGAAGACGACTGTTCTATTTTCTGAGAAAACCTGTATTAATTATAGATATACATCGTTATTAGGTACATGTATTATTCACATTCTGCCATAATAGTTCCCTGACTTTCCTATGAGTTTTATTGCATAGTTAATTAGAAAATCACGATGAAAGTAGCATAAACTTAAATTATATTATATGAAATTAATTATGTCTATGCTTTTATATGCTAATGCGCGAGAAAATTATTATGTACATTAAGTATTAATAAGCGCTTGATTAGCGATTATATATCTTAAGACTATGTATGATAAGATTGCAATAATTTAGACTCAACAGGATTTTTAGGTACGAAAAGTATTTTTTGTTCTAGCTATAATGCGTAAAACTGGACGTAGTTCGCTATGCTAGGACAGGGATGGCGAATCTTGCAGATTATAGTCTATCTAATAAAGATAGCACTATGACAGTACTTTGTTTCGTCTACTCTATGACGTCCCTTTCGTTCCCTTTGCAATCTTGAGTAATGATGTCGCTTCTTAGAACACCCCCAGATTCTGGAGTTAACGGTATTAGCAGAGTTGAAGCTTAGTGTGGGTGATCTATGTGTGTTGCTAGCCAGCTTAAATGAATATGCACAAAGTTGAATTAGCACCAAAGCTCAAATGTATGAATGAGCCTTAGAGAACTATCATATTTATATTATGACAATTACAGACGCTCCGGCAACTCCAAAACTGTTTGACGGAAAAGGAAACAAAATTGAATCGGCATATGTAGGACCCCTGACCTTAGGATCTGAACTGATCCTCAGCTGTGAGGTAGAAGACGGTAAGTTACGGGCTCAGCTCCTGTTGGATTGTTTTTATCGAATAGAAATTAACATGTTTGAAACGATTTCTAATCGTCTCCTATGATGAATTACTGCTACTATAATAATACAATAAGAATGTATCTAATCTTCTAAGGATCTAAGCTCTAGTCCCAAATGTGCACATAGAGCAAAGTTTTGAAATATATCACATAAATCTCTAGCTCATGTCAAGTGAGTAGTCAGTCAGTGATCACAATATAATTATATTTTGCTACATTTCTCAAAGCAATTAAGATAGACAAATTAATAAATCTCTATCGGTGTTCACTGTGCAGACCAGTATGAGACACTGGTGTACTGGCGTCGAAACGGAATAGTCATGGAACGCGCACAAAGAGTACAATCCGGCTTGCTACGAGCTGTGACCAAAGTCAAAAGCTTGACCAGGAATGATCTCAACGCTCATTTTGAATGTCTTGCCAACAACGGAGACGTTACAGAGCCATCTATTACAGGAGTTATTCTCAAAATGTATTGTAAGTACTTCACTTTCAGTTGAGTTATATGCACATATTAATAATACAGAGCACTGGAATGTGGTGAAGCCAATACATGGAATTGCGTTCCATATTTACTTAATTCTGACACAAAGCACAATACACGCCGCACTACCCATTCGGGCTATTGAAGCTTAGCCTCGAATTTATTTAAGCGGATGAATAGTATCCAGTAGTTATTATTTAAATACAAATTGGATCTCTTCCTATTTTTATAATGCAATGGTGGAAAAATGATTGTATATCTACATACCCCTGCCAACCCCTTCGGGAAATCCTTGCGGGAAAGCGTGAGAATATATAAAGTTTGTATAAATTTATGCTTTAAATTATATTTTTCACTTTCCGGGGGAGTCATATCGATTGATTGAGATCGTCTACGCCTTCATGGAATTAAATATTTTTTTATGTTTAAATTTACTAACAGTGGTGGCTGAGTGGTTCGAGTAGTCGCGTGCTAAACCAAGATTGCAAGTTTGAATTCTGACTTTACCAATGAGTTTTTCTGAACCCATGTACAGTGATTGAAACACCACGAACTTTTCGGTACACCCTGAAAGGCAATTCAAAGGCGTATGCATATTCTTGCTTGAGTAACGTCGACGGACTGGCTTGTCACGTTGGCGTCTAAAATATATAGGTACTTTTTATAGTTTCGCCTCAGGGGGTAGGCCCCTATGAAAACCCTTGGGGAAGGGGTGAATTCAAAAAGGCGGCGTTTTCTCTTCAGTTTCAACTCAACCTATCCTTCGTCGTTTTATCTGTCAATGATATGAGGGACATCCGAAATTAAATACTGCACTATCATTTTGAAGTGTTCAAAGCGGCTGTAATATTAATTGCAGTACTCGTACTTCGATTCAATACATTGCTAATTCGTCTTAATATATCCAAACTAATCAACACTTGACTAAAGAGGGCAGTGTGCTAAATCCTAATTCTAATTGTGTCACCCGTAATTCTAAGCAGGGTGCCTTAAAATTTAAAATAGTGGCCTAAAAATGTGTAACGTTTATCTTTCTAAAATTTCCCAGTGAAAATAAAACGTATTTCGAACTATCCCTTTGAGAATGTAGACATTCTGTTGTATCTAGAGCAAATTTTTAATGACACATGACGATATGTACACACCACTTCAACTTCTAGAAGATCCCGTATTTAAGCAATAAGCTCTGAAGTACGGCATCAACAGCACTTATCTTGTCTGTTCCAGTGCCACCGATAAAAGTAGCAATACAGCTGGACAACAATTATTATTTTGAAGTAGGTCAACCGCGTGTGGTAGACTGTATTGTCGTAGGCTGTGTCCCGCCGCCAACAATCACTTGGCACTTAGGCAAAGACGTATTGAGGCCTAATGTGCACAGAGTAAGTATTACCCGATATTAAGACACCAATCCGAACAGTCATGAAAGAAAGTACATACAAACACTTATACCCTACATTAAAGCCTTGACACCTAACGTCATTAGACCAAAAAAGAATAAGAACGCAAAAAAGATAAAAACTAAGGCATTGAAAAAGACTCTGACCACCACGTCAGAGGGACACTGGAAAAAAAAAAAGAAAAAAAAAAAAAAACGTCATTAGACCAGATCAGACTCAAGTGAGATGAAATCCAGGCCTTATGCCATCGAAAAATAGAAATCGTTAATATTCTTAAGCGCTTAACGCTATCCTGTAGACTACGAATAGCAATACGATACGTCTGAAAATAAATAACAATAACTAAGATAATGGACACAAAACAGATCAGAAACGTGCTAAAAAGACTAGCAGCGTTACCTCGCTGGTGACAAAGCTGATTCTCAGGGAGTAGAATCTACGACCGGAGACCTCTTTAAAATATGAATTGATAATTACAAAAGCTTAAAATAGTGAAGTAACATTTTGCTTGAAGGCCTAATTCTAATGGCACGTTGACCTCACGTTGAACATTGAACATCTATGAATATCGTCACAGGCCTTATAGAGTTTCAAACACTCTCCAGCCTAGGAAATGTATATAATGTATATGTATATAATGTATATGTATATAATGTATATGTATATAATATATATAAAGTGGTCTAATAATTTTATTTTTATTTACAATACAATGTTCACAATAATTCACTTACATATAAAATATTCGACCCAAATCGGTATACCGCGGCATTGCCATATCATGATTAATATTGCCACTTAATTATGGTAATTGCGGAGCTCAGTATTGGTATCTGATCTGAAATAACCAGTTGTTCGTTGTTCTGAAATATAAAGTTTGTACTACGGCGCAACAGGTCTCGCTCGCGGGGGGGCGCCAGACTAGGGAGCTGACATTCTATCACTTATTCATTTGCAGGAAAAGCATGAGGGTAATTTTACCCTGTCATCCCTCAACCTGGTGACCTCGATAAAAGACGATAACAAAAGCTTATCGTGCCGAGTGCACACGGAACTTAAAACCGTACACGAGACCAATATTACAATACGAGTGGGATGTGAGTAATATTTATAAGAATATAATAATAATAATAATAAATCCTCACGCCCACAAGGGTCCTCGAAGGGGTAGCCACGCACCCACTTTTCGCCAGCGATATATTTTAGGTGCTAACGTGACATATGGCGAGTCTATCGCCGTTTCTCAAGCATGACTTGCACACTAATAACTGTACTTAAGTTCAGTAAAACTTACAGTCGAGATTCGAACTTGCGATCTTTGTGTAGCAGGCAACTACTCGAACCACTCGGCCACCAATATTTCTTTTGAAGTAATTCACATGGGCTTTCGAGGCTGGGTGTTTCGCCTGCGACGCTAGATTGCATCTTTGAATCCCGGATCAATGAGTTTTGCTGATCTTGAATACAGTGATTTATCACACCACGACCTCTATTCTCTTCACTTATTTGGTGAAGGGAAACATCGATAGGAAATCAGCACGATCAAGTAGAAATTAAAAAACGAATGTAATAACGCCTAAGAAAGGGCCATGGATTTGCCTTCTGCCGCATTGGTACTTAAATATATCTCAGGCGAAAAGTGGGTGCGATGTTACACCTTGGCCTACGCCTTCGGGGACCATATGTATGTATATATAAATAATTATCTATGTGAGAGCCTTTGATCGCAGATGTACTTAGTGAGTCGCACACACATAATTAAATAGAAATAAACAATAGTATTGTTAAAAATTTACCCAATAAAGTCGGTCAATCAATATCATGAACTGGTAAAATAAACACATTTGATGTATATAATAATATAATATGTATATAATATAATATGACCGATCATAATTGATTGTATGTGAAATAATGAGATGCATATCACTCAGTTTGGATTTACTCATTTCTCATCTGGCATTAAAATTCTCCCGCCCCTACAGTGGCGCAGAAGAGGGTAGCGAAAGGCCTCGCGCACCATCGATGTCTGATCGAAGTCGCGCACCAACGCTTTGAGAAAATAATAAGTTACCCTATACATCTCAAAGATATATGTATTTTTTTTTTACAATGAAATATTTCATAGAAATCTGCATATAAAATCTGCCGCCCTCTTCTGGTAAATCCGCCAATATACACCTACTGGTTATTTCAAGTTATATAACACGCACAATACCAGTCGAAATAAGTCACCGTGTTAAAGTTACATTTGATTTAGCGAATAGTTCATAATTATTTTGTCATTATTGTAACCTTCGATGAACGTTGTGTAATCATAATAATACAATTGGTTAATATGCTAAGGTTCTAAAGGAGTGAAGCTTTGTCGACAGACCGACCGCTCTTCCGAAGGGCAACGTCAGTAGTCAAGGCCGGCCGAATCGTCAACCTGACATGCGCAGTGGAGTCCTCGCCGCCGCCAGATAGATTTATATGGACGTTTCAAAACAACCCGGAATATTTTAAAGAATACGTAATTAGACTATACCTACTTATACGCAAAATTGTCACACGCTGCGCTTGAACCAATCTCCTAGACAAAATGGCTTTCTGTTCGTTCTCACGCTATTAATATGGGATATCTGCGAAAGACTTTTTCCGCAACTTATCTCATTACCATACATATCATCACGCCGAGTCCCTAACGGGGTAGGAAGAGAGAATAGAGCACCAGTTCTCTCTAGACTTGCATACCTCTTTCGCTCCGCCCACATTCATCAGTCTCTTTATACATGCTCGTCGCTTTCGAGTACTCTTCACGTTCCCGTCCTTGAGTATCCGATTGATTTGATCCAGGTAGTTGGAACTCTCTCTTGCATACACTTTCACATTGTATCATCACCATACAAATTATAATTATCAGATATCATGAACGCTAACAGAAAGGTTTTTTGTCTTTGGGGCCTCAAATCTATAATAATATCTAAATATAATCTCTAAATATTTTTATTTTAATTCCTACAAGCAGGCTGCAATTGAGACGCTATTTGTTAGCAGTTAAAGCACATAAGGGTGTCTGAAGACCTGGTCTCGCCATGGCCCGCCTAAGTAGCAAGTATTAACGCTTAGTGACAATTAAAAAAAAATAGTCACAAAATAACAGCGATTGTTTAAGTCTCCGCTGTGAGCGATGGAACCATAAAAGCACTGCTGTTGATCTGCTATGCGATTGTAATTTTAAAGTACTGTTAACTGCCATCTTGCTTTCATCTAAGAAAACATTGGGGGTAACTTGCCGGATATATAAATAAATTAAAAAAAACGCTGTGCATTTGTGGCAAACAAGCTTATGGCCCACCTGATGGGAAACGGTTAGCCTATTTATGCTTACGATACCGAAGTGCCACTTGCGCGTTGCCACTCTGTGTTCGGAGATTTGTACTGTGCCACACAATATCCTCCCCAAGGTGCTCATGATATATATATATATATATATATATATATATATACAATATAATATTAATAATGTTTGATTGTTCGAATGCTATGTGTATGTAAACCTTACCTATTGTTTCTGTTCCTAGATGATCTCGCAGAAATATGAAGAGCATGATACATATAGCTCTAACTTGAATAAGGATCTACGGATGTTCGAAATTAACGATATCAAATGCGTAGCCTTTAATCATTTCGGCCAGCAAATAAAGCCATGCACTTTTAACCAGTCCGATGCAGACCCTGTTACCGAGTCCTCGGAGTGCAAACATGGTCAAGCCTTTTCTAAATTAGGAATGCCTTGCCCTCGAGGTATGATATCGATTAATTATACAAACATGCCATATGGGGGACTCGGCGTTAATGTATCACGCCGAGTCCCTGCTCCATATGGCATTCATATTATATATATTAAGAATTAAGAAAAGGTAGGTGTGACAGTTGAGAGGATGAAATATACACAAATGAATAGGCAATCTAAACAAATACGAAACAAATATACATACAATAACATAAATATAAATATACCTACATATGAACAATTAAAAAGAGAAATAGTGTGTTCTCTGAGATAACCTGTATATATATATATATATATATATATATACATATATGTATATTGAAAGTATTTTTATCGCCTATTATATCGCTAAATTTAAATAAATTTAATTACATAGAGAGAGAGAGGTAGG
Source organism: Drepana falcataria (assembly GCA_945859725.1). Classification (NCBI taxonomy): domain Eukaryota; kingdom Metazoa; phylum Arthropoda; class Insecta; order Lepidoptera; family Drepanidae; genus Drepana; species Drepana falcataria. Next base: position 11,341,631 of record OX243921.1, read on the forward strand.
GCATAACGGGTTTCCCGTTCGAATTTGGAGCTGCCCGACTGGGGCAGGACCTCCACCTTATAGAAGTCCGTAGCCAAATAACACAATTTTTTGTGTTAGGTTCCTACGCGGTGAATAAGGTTTCCAGTAATGAGCTCCTTGGGGAGGGGGGAGGATTGTTATATTGTGTTGGCAGCAGAGGGATTAGTCCCATTGTGCAGCCAACACAGTATAACTCTCCGAACACAGAGTGGCAACGCGCAAGTGATACTTCGGTATTGCAAGCGTAAATAGGCTGCGGTAACCGTTTTCCATCAGGTGGGCCCGTATGCTTGTTTGCCACTCTAGTTGTATAAAAAAAATACATATGTATATATATCCCTCTTTTAGATACAAAATAAAAGGCACGTCGGCAATCTTCGTACGCGCAGACACGAACCACGATGGACGATAATTCCCGAAGCGATACACATATTTTAAAATAATTCTTATCTGGTAGTAGTAAAGTTTAAAACTTGTTGTCACGCACTTCACCTATTTCGCTCGCGCGTTTCGGAATAATTTGTGCCATTGAAATGGGGTCGGAAGTTAATGTAATGTAAAAGAAATATTATATTATATATATCCTCACGCCTTCCCACAAGGGTCCCCGAAGGGGTAGGCAGAGGTGTATAGGTAATACCCACACATATTATATTATATTATACTTATGAATAAAATGTTAATCTTAAAGGTGTGTGTGTAGACAAGAAAATAACTATTTTTTTTAATAAATATTAACGCCCAGTGTATTTCGTACAGGGTAGTGTTCTAAGTACATCCTCCTTTTAATGAAGATATAATTTATTGTTTTAATACACACTTGCCCCGTTCTATTTGCCACTAAGTGTAATCGAAAATAGTCAAGCTCAGCGCAAGGACAGCGCTTGACTGACTAGCAAATAGCGCGTCTGACGTTAAGTCAATCAACCAATAGCAAAGAGGATTAGCAGCGCGTAATAGAGCCGCTGTCCGATTGGTCTATATATTTCCCTCGTAATGAAAATCGTGTAAACTGCGAGGGTACGTCGATGAGCCATTTAAGTTTTGTGTGCACTAATAGTTATCTGTACCGTCTCTATAGATAGTGCCATCCACGAAGACGCGCCCCACCAATTTGTAGTCGAGAGGGTCGCGAGGTGCGGGGAGTATGATCCGACTCTATTATTTGTAGTGTCCGTGTGCACTCAGAGGCATTCAGTGTGTACCGATAATAGTCAACTATTAGTGGAAGGTTGTACACTTACACTATAAACTATAGGGAGGAATAGTAGGGCGCGTCTTCGTGGATGGCACTATATATATCTTGCTTAACCGACGAGCATGTATGAAGAGACTGATGAATGTGGACGAAGCGAAAGAGGTATGTAAGTCTAGCGAGAACTGGCGCTCTATACTCTCTGCGTACCCCGTTACGGGCTCGGCGTGATGATATGTATGTATGTATGTAACTTGTTTATAACTGGTCGATGTTGTTCACAGCCAAGTCACACAATTATGAGAAACCAAGCTCGATGCAAAGCTATAGTGTAGAAAAATGGATGCTGTTTGCCAGCATAGGACTCATAGTAGTGCTAGTAACACTCATAGCACTTAATACATGCAAAGGATTTTGCTTGGCCTGCCTCAGAAGACAGCATAACCAAAGAAACGGTAGGATAATAAGATTTTCTGTTTACCAACAAGTACCTTCTTATAATAATAACTAGCTGTCCCGCCCAGCTTCGCTCGGGTGAAAAAGTTAAATTGTCCATAACATGATCGCAGCGCCACCTATTGGGTCCAATTGTAAATCTAAACCATTCTCGAATCTAGCTTAAGACACACAGAAACACACAGAAAGCTTCACCCGGGTAAAAAGGTAAAATTCTTGAAACTCGATCGCAGCGCCACCTATCGGGTCCAATTTAATATAGCCTATGTTACTCGGGGATAATGTAGCTTTCCAAAGGTGAAAGAATTTTTGAAATCGGTCCAGTAGTTTCGGAGCCTATTCATTACAAACAAACAAACAAACAAACAAATCTTTCCTCTTTATAATATTAGTATAGATAATATAATTTATTCAGTAAAAAAAATTACATTAATTTTAACTATTGACCAGTCGCCTTTTAAGCATGCAATGCCTGTGTTAGGAGACCCTGATCTTCCTTATTATTATGTCTTCACAGCTTCGCAGAATGGTTATCGTTATTATACCACACTGTTAGCAAGCGTGCGGTCAGCCTGATGGTATGATGGTAAGCGGTTACCGCCTCCTATGGACGCTTGCAACGCCAATGGTATCTGGACCCTGCAGGAACAGGAATCTTCTCTCACCCTTCTAGTAGAACTCCATGCTGTAAATGGGTGTAGCTCGCGTTTCGCCGTTTCTCAATCACGGCCTTACAAATACATGGTCGAAATTGTGTTTGTGCAGGTTTCTTATCGATTTTTTCTCGTGGTGTCACTAATCACTGTATTTAAGTTCAGAAAAACTAATTAAAGAAGGAAAACATCGAGAGGAAACCTGCATACGTCTGAGAAGAAATTCAAAGGCGTATGTATAGTCCTGCTGGAATAACGGCGATGGACTCGCCATCTGTCACGTTGGCACCTAATATACCTCCGGCGGAAAGTGGGTGTATGGGTATTACCTATACACCTCTGCCTACCCCTTCGGGAACCCTTGTGGGAAGGCGTGAAGATATATATAAAAACTAATTGATACAGTCGGAATTCGAACTTGCGATCGTTGTGTCGCAGGCAACTGCCCGAACCACTCGGCCACCACGGCTTTATATTTAATAATTTGTTAAATAAATATTGTTTTAAATTAAATTTGCAGATTTCTCTAATCGAGAGTCCCCTGACATCACAATATGCCACAAACCAAGACACGAAGTAAGTATTGTATTAACCCGGCTACGTTTTACCCGATTACGGCGGATTGGTGTTTAAATTGTTAGAATTTGAATGAGATAAGGCAGATTTACTTGCGATAATGGTGTTACCGCAAGTAAATCTCCCTTACTTTGTGATCAGAGTTTACCTATCTGCCTCTCATATTCTCAATATATATTTTTTTTTCAATTTTATATGTTCACGTCTTTGAATTTCTTCTCAAACGTATGCAGGTTTCCTCTCGATGTTTCCTTCACCGTAAAGCTCGTGGTGTGACTAATCACTGTACTTGAGCTCAGAAAAACACATTGGTACAGTCGGGATTCACAATTTGGCAAAGCCGCATGTAAGTCTTGGGAGAAGTGGCGATCTACTCTCCTTGTCTCCCGCCCTCTCTGTCTACCCTATTAACAAGGCGGCGTTATTATATGTATGTATCAAATGTCGCAAATGATTAATTCACCAGATTTATTCGTTAATAATTCTCTACTGAGATATCAGGACAGCGCAGAAAAGATTTTGATTGAATTCATGTTTGTAATTCCAAATTCAAAAATATTAGTTTTAGTAGTATTGGGTATAAACTAGCTACGCCCCAACGTTTCAACCACGTTTTTTTTTTATACCACTTGGGTGGCAAACAACCATGTCCGCCTGATGGTAAGCGGTTAACGTAATATTGTTTTTTTTTCTCTATCTAAAATGCTAATCCTCCTAATCTCTGTGCCCGATTTCAAATTCCTTTCAGTTTTTTGTGTAAGAGAGTTTTCGACAAAGTACCGTACAAACTTTGATGTTTATTTATAATAATTAGTAGGACAAATATGTCGATTACTTAAAAGTAGGCATTTACCTAAAGGTATAACTAACTAAACGGTAAAAAATATTTTTTGTTCAGTATTTCTAAGTCAGACACTATCGCTCGTTGGTAAAATTTTATATGAAAACTGTCTCCCTTGGGTGAAAAATACCTACAGGGTCCAATTGGGTCTTACCCAATCATCATCACAAATTTAAGAGCTAGGCTCTTGTCGGCGTCTCTGATGCAGACCCTTCAATTCGCTTCTGTCCAGCGCAACCTCTTTGACCTCCCTATACGTCATGAGATACACTTTTTCTTTGATCTGACCCATGTATGTTAATCTTGGTCTTCCTCTTCCTCTCTTCCTTCTACCTTTTCCTTCTAAGATGTTTCTAAAGAAGCTTATATACATACAAAATTCCATCCAAATTGGTCAAAATCGCTTAATGGGGTAAGGTGATAAACACGCGAACAGAAGAATTATATACGTATATTAGAATAAAAACAGGTGCCTGGAGCGGTGTAATATGTCGGTCGAATTATTTTATATTAAAACAATTTTTTTTACAGGTTCCTCTCAGTATTTCGACGGTAAGCATAGAGCCAGTTAGCGTTGAAGAGATCTCTATGAACGTCCTCAGGAGACCACCCCTCGGGGCGAAATCTTTCTTCGTGTAAATTCATTCATGATGGGATTCAAGAGGGTCGCGGGATGCGGGGAGTGAACAGAGTGTATTAATTATAGTGTGTGTGCACCCATAGGTGAGTACGTATAATACTCAAACATTAGTGGAAAATTGCACACACATAAGGAAGAATAGTGGGGCGCGTCTTCGTGAATGGCACTATCGATCTATACATGACTACATATTATCATACCTACGGAAGAGATTAGCAATTACGCAAAAAAATATAATAATAAGAGATTTTTGTTTTAGATGATATAGGGTCCAAATTTAAATTTCATTAAGTTATTATTTTCAACCAAGCGATTTATTTTAAGACAGAAATCAAAATTATTAATATGAAAATGAGATTTACACTCAGACATTTCATGTTATGTAAAAATATTAATGAATAAAAGATATATATTTTGCATCCAAACTATAGGAACTAAGATAGATTTAATGATTAAAAAAATATCTTCGAATGTAAATAATATTATAAATGTAAATAAATATAAGAGCTCAGATTACAGTTTGTCCTTATTTCAAATTTCATCCAGACTCCTATGAATCCCCCACCTTCTTCTAACCCTCTAACTAACTGTCTTTCCTTCTCCTCTCATCATTCGCATCCTAACTATAGGCACTAAAATTGAACAATTTACCATTGATGTTTAAATGTAAATGAGATTATGAATGTTAATAAATATAAGAGCTCAAATCACAGTTTGTCTTTATTTCAAATGTATGTATTCCCCCCACTACCCCACCCTCTTCTCCCTAACTCTCTCTCCTTCTCCCTCGTACACAAACACGGTAATTTGGGTGTGTATTATTATTTATTGTACAACATACTCGTATTTTAACTCACTGATGTAGATATATATATACAAGTTGTCCCGCCCACCTTCACTCGGGTGAAAAAATAAATTTCCTGAAACACGACCGCATCGCCACCCCTCAGTTTCAATTGTGGATCAAAACCATTCTCGAATCCATCTGAAGACACACAGAGAATTTAATTAAAATCGGTCCAGCCGCTTAGGAGGAGTTCAGTGTTTACGCACAGGTTTGGTAAACAAACATGCAGCCATTTATAATGAAAGTAAGTTTGGTAGCGAACTTGACTTTATTAACTAAGTTGCTTAAGCATGTGAGGGAGCCGGGGTGGGGAGCAATGTTGCTGATACTCAAGAAGTATATACATTCTTTTTATTAAGCGTGCCGTGCGTAAGAGCCGTGGTGGCCGAGTGGATCGAGCAGTTGCCTGCGACGCAAAGGTCGCAAGTTAGAATCCCGACTGTACCAATGAATTTTTTCTGAACTTAAGTACAGTGATTAGTCACACCACGAGCTTTACGGTGAAGGAAAACATCGAGAGGAAACCTGCATACGTCTGAGAAGAAATTCAAAGGCGTATGTATAGTCGTGCTTGAGTAACGGCGATGGACTCGCCATCTGTCACGTTGGCACCTAATATACCTCTGGCGGAAAGTGGGTGTGTGGGTATTACCTATACACCTCTGCCCACCCCTTCGGGGACCCTTGTGGGAAGGCGTGAGGATATATTATTATATTATATTATTATTATATTATTAAGCGTCCGGCGCTCTACCCTTTCCGCCTTCCCCGTTAGGGACTCGTTATGATATGTATGTATGTTTATTTATACACGTTACCCAACTTTTTGGTTTTACCACCCAACAACCCAGGTTTGTTCCTATGTCACGCAAATACTACTGAACGTAAATAGATGAAATTCAGCCCAGATTAATAACTGGACTAACACAGAATATGTTCTGTTACAAAAAAAATCTTACACGGGTAAAATCACTGGACTGACCTAGTACCATTTGTGAGAAAGAATGTGAGGATATTTTGTCCCGCAAAAAGTACAGAACGGAATTGAATTTTGACACAACGACAGATTAGCTGGATTAATACATAGGATACGTTTAAGCTCAGAAAAAACTACAAATGCGATAAAATTTTACACGGGTAAGACCGCGGGGCAAAGGTTAGTTATTTAATGAAGGAGCTGTTTATATATTGTTCTATTGGCAGAATTGAGCACAAGTTTGGTAGCCCACCGGCAGCGTCATACGCGCAGCCAACTAGCCGGCTGGGACACGTTAGCAAGAGGTAGCGGACGCGGGAGCGGGCTCCGTACATAGAATATACACTACATTATTCTAAAGAGATTGAACAAGCTTTCTGTAATAGGAAAGCTAAATTTATTTACAACATCAACAATTAACTATATTTATGGCATGTAAATGCGGGATATGAAATGATTGAATTATTTTGTGTTCAAGCATACTTTGACGACCGTCTGGTCTAGTGGTTAGAGCTCCTGACTGCGAAACTTGAGGTCGCTGGTTCGAATCCCGCTGAGGGCAGATATTTATGTGATGAACACGAGTATTGGTACCTTAGTCTTGGATGTCCTATGTATTTATGTATATATCTATATATATAAGAGACGTGGTGGCCGAGTGGTTCGAGCAGTTGCCTGCGACGCAAAGGTCGCAAGTTCGAATCCCGACTGTACCAATGAGTTTTTCTGAACTTAAGTACAGTGATTAGTCACACCACGAGCTTTACGGTGAAGGAAAACATCGAGAGGAAACCTGCATACGTCTGAGAAGAAATTCAAAGGCGTATGTATAGTCGTGCTTGAGTAACGGCGATGGACTCGCTATCTGTCACGTTGGCACCTAATATACCTCTGGCGGAAAGTGGGTGTGTGGGTATTACCTATACACCTCTACCTACCCCTTCGGGGACCCTTGTGGGACGGCGTGAAGATATATTATTATTATTATATAAGTAAAATATATCGTTGTCTCGTTACCATACCATAACACAAGCTTAGCTTAATTTGGGACTAGGTCAATTTGTGTGGAATTGTCCCAATGTATTTTACTAAATGTGTTTAAAAAAATTCGACTAGGCAAAGAGAGTAGAGACAGACTTACAGACAGACCTCTTTGTAGTATTTAAGATCGGGAATATATATACTAGCTGTTTCACCCAGCTCCGCCTAGGTGAAAAAAAGATAATTTTAGCCCCTGAAACATGAATGCAGTACCATCCACCAGGTAAAGAAGAGTTATATATTAACATATCTGGTATTATCGAGTAAGTTTATTAGCCAAGGCTATTATCATCACGCTAAGGAACTTAGCAAAATACTAATTCAAAGGTTCCGTACCGGCCATGGAAAGGCACATAATCGCCTAACAAGGAAACTTACATTCTAAATCTACCTTAAGCTCTCACAAAGTTTACAATTTATAATAAGGTTATAAGTGTAATTTGTACAATACATAGATTATAAACGATTCATTTATTAATTGGCCTATACCGTACCATAGACGCTACCTTACGTTACCTTAGAAAGAGAGGGAATATTAAGAAGAATGAGTAAGAGGCAAGTAGCCAGCCGCAGCCACGAAAGGAAACAGTACACTCAACGCAACGACCGTGAAGTGAGTTAGTGAATGTTAAATATTGTGCAGTGCGATGTAAGGTTAGTTTTAAAACTACTTACCCATTATTGCATGCAAAGTCACACATTACACGGCCTGTACCTGCCTTTCGTAAGTATTTTTTACGTAAAAGTTACAATTAGATCGCCCCGGAGACCGGTTAAGCAACATAATGCCAACTTCCAACCCACTGCTTTTAAAAAGCTTTCAACTTGCTATAAAACCAATTCATGACACGTTTCCGTGGTTTTGACGGTAAATTAAAAACAAAAAAGTGTACATAATTTGTTACGTCCATGTTGGAGCGCTAATGGTCCAGTCTGCGTGATGGTCAGCGGTTACCCAAGCTTTAGTGATATTTAACCCGTGATACGATATTTAGGCTTACCGGATGTGTGTTCGCAGCAGATTCCAATTTGTAGGCAGTTTTTTTTATACCTCACTGGTGGCAAACAAGCATACGGTCCGTCTGGTGGTCCTTTTGAGGTCTTTATGTGGGACTGGGAGGTCTGCTGATTTCATTGCTTAGAGCAATGTACTTTACTTAGTTCTTTGGTGTTGCAACGTTCCAACGAATACTTTCCAGTGCGATAAAATGCTTTAAGGTTTTTTTATAACTTAAAGGAAGTATAGGTAACATTAATTACATTTATACTCAAATATAAATCCATAAACAAATTTAAAAGAGTGGAAGTGACTTTAAACCTAATTTGAGGAAGTACCAGTACTAAGCCTACTTAATTAAAGATACTGCATGCACTAAACATAACACGCTATGTAGGCAATGCCTGATAATCACTTTATCTATACTATAAATAAATAAATAATCTATACTATAAAAAAAATTGAAGTGTCTGATTGTAATATTAAAATAACAGCTTTTTACTAAATGCATATGGGTGTATAAACATAGATCAAATTCACATTTTAAAATATTTTTGTCTGTCTCTCTGTTTGTTCAGGCTAATCTCTGGAACGGCTGGACCGATTTTGACGGGATTTTCACTGGCACATAGCTGATACAATACGGAGTAACTTAGGCTACTTTCATTGTACGAAATTGAACCATAGCTTTTTAGTTAAATTCCACGCGGACGAAGTCGCGGGCGCAGCTAGTTATATAATAAGCCGACGGTCTATTTATTTATTATTAGTACCTTGAGTATATCGTATATCGATAAATTTAAAACGACTGTCCAGAAATTATGTTAAATGATATGATACGTTACTGAAGAGTATCAATGTCGTCTCATGAATAATAAGTCCGTAACGTGTGGCCAATGTCATGATTGGCTCTACATATGATTGCTTAGAGATGAGCAATTAGGCCACGGCCCCACTACCATGACGTTAGTACACTTATAGATTTGCTAGAATCATATTATTTTTCAATTACAATTTCATTGTTCAAAACAGCATTGCTATCCAGCGCATATATTTTATCTGTAAGTAGTTAGTTTCAACTGTTCTTTGTAAATATTATTAATTGTTGTTATTGTAATTAATTTTTCAATACATCGAAACTAATAAATAAAACATTTGGCAGCCCCGACTTGAACAATGGCAATACTGACACTTTTTTGTGGAAAGCAGACGCATCCAAGGGCACTGACAATGTGGTTGAAATCTCAGGACGTTTAGTGCTTGGCTCTCCGACCTTTCCTTTCGCAACAACTCGAGATTTCTGAGACCACCTTACACGTCACCAAGTAAACACACTTGTCTGCATGGAATTTACCCAACTTTTTACCTCAAAATTTGTTTATGTTTTTATGTATAGACTCACATATACGTCTTCAATCGGTGTAAATATCTTCTATGACTCCAATTGTTCGTTGATAATGATTAATTAAATAACCCTAAATACACGTAACATTACAATAGATTGTATCGAGCACCGTGGTGGCCGAGTGGTTCGAGTAGTTGCCTGCGATGCAAAGATCGCAAGTCCGCAATCGCAATAAGTTTTTCTGGACTTAATTACAGTGATTAGTCACACTACAAGTTTCACAGTGAAGGAAATCATCGAGAGGAAACCTGCATACTATCAATATCTGAGAAGCAATTCAAAGGCGTATGTATAGTCGTGCTTGAGTAACGGCGATGGACTCGCCATCTGTCACGCTGGGACCTAAAATATATCTCTGGCGGAAAGTAGGTGTGTGGGTACTACCTATACACCTCTGCCTAACACTTCGGGGAGCTTTGTGGGAAGGCGGATAAGGATATATATATCAATTATAGATTAATTGAATATCAAACAAAATCTTACAGAATTGAGTCACTTGTCATATAGTCGCATATCACTAGCTGGGTATATTCGAATAAAACCCTTTATTCAAATAACTAACAAGCTACTGTAAAGATGCTTAAGTTGCATAAAGCACTACACGTTACAGATGCAGGTAATCTGACCTTTAAAGTGAATTGGCAAAAATCTCAGTTGTTTTTTCGCACTGTATTCCAACAAGCGCACCGTGCCCCACAGTGTCGATCAACGTGCACGGACACAACCGGCTTGTTATCTTCACACAGCGGTGGAGTTAATTGTAACGTATTCGTCACATTAACTTACTAGGTCGTCAAATAATCCGTCTACATATCATACATATCAACTGGCGTGAATGAGGGCGTGATTGTAAAGATGAAGAAAGGCATGTTACGTTGGTTTGGACATCTGAAAAGGATGAGTGAGGAAACATTGACGAAACAGATATACAAAGCAAAAGTGTGTGCAAGAAGAGGCAGAGGAAGACGATCCAACTACCTGGATCAAATCGATCGGACGCTCAAGGACGGGAACGTTAAGAGTACTCGAAACCGACGAGCATGTATGAAGAGACTGATGAATGTGGACGAAGCGAAAGAGGTATGTAAGTCTAGAGAGAACTGGCGCTCTATACTCTCTGCCTACCACGTTAGGGACTTCGGTTTGGAGTACTCTTGACGTTCCTACCCTTGACCGTCCGATCGATTTGATCCAGGTAGTTGGAACGTCTTCCTCTGCCTCTTCTTGCACACACTTTTGCTTTGTATATCTGTTTCGTCAATGTTTCCTCACTCATCCTTTTCAGATGTCCAAATATATATATATATAATATTATAATAATATAGACAACTGGCGCTCTATACTCTCTGCCTACCCCTACCCCTTAGCTGTACCCTGCCACGCTTCGCTGTGGATATGTGACTGATGCAAAAAATAGATAAAAACAATCCTTGATGCGGATTATATATCATGCCAAACTTTCAGCTCGATTGGTGCAGAACTTTTCGAGTTTTGGAAGCCCACACAAACCAACATAACATTTATATATATATATATATATATATATATATATATATATAGGTACTCTGTATAGCTCTGTACAAAGAGCGCCAAAAATGTACGTATATGGAGCTAGAACGACCTGAGGTGGTTGTTCTCCGCCATTTATTACTCTACTCACACTTTTTCGTTATAGAATTACCTTACAAAATGATAAACACGTTTAAATTTTTACGAATATAGATATATCTATACTAATATTATAAAGAGGAAAGATTTGTTTGTTTGTTTGTTTGTTTGTTTGTTTGTTTGTAATGAATAGGCTCCGAAACTACTGGACCGATTTCAAAAATTCTTTCACCTTTGGAAAGCTACATTATCTCCGAGTAACATAGGCTATATTAAATTGGACCCGATAGGTGGCGCTGCGATCGAGTTTCAAGAATTTTACCTTTTTACCCGGGCGAAGCTTTCTGTGTGTTTCTGTGTGTCTTAAGCTAGATTCGAGAATGGTTTAGATTTACAATTGGATCCAATAGGTGGCGCTGCGATCGTGTTACGGGCAATTTAACTTTTTCACCCGAGCGACGCTGGGCGGGACAGCTAGTATATTATATATAATATAAATATAATTTCCAAGTGAAAAGTACAATCAAGATATAATTAGAATCTCAACTGTACCAACGAGTTTATCTGAACACAGGTACAGCCATTAGTCTCACCTTTACGGTGAGCGAGCTTTACGGCGCAGAAAAACATCGAGAGGAAACCTGCATACGTTGGAGAAGAAATTCAAAGACATATATACAATATGTATTATATAGCAGTGCTTGAGAAGCGGAGATGGAATCGCCATCTGTCACCTTGGTAACTTAAATCTCTGGGTAAATATACCACCTAATAATAGTGGATGTCTGTGACTACCCCCGGTGCCTACTCATATAGGTACCATTATAAATTAAGGAGCTAAGAATTAAGGCTCTTCGGTCGTCGGCGTTTCTGATGCAATTGCTTCTATTCTAAGATATATATATATATACAATATGTATATAAATTATATTATTATATAAAAAATAGTTCTGGATCTTAACCGGATGCAAGGATTGGTAAAAAATATTGGCCACAAGTCGACCACAATGCTATACCGAGCTTGATTTTTGTCAAGCGACAAGGAGCCTAATTTCATTTGTGTCAAGAGTCAAAAGCCGTATGTCACGTTCAATGACTTCTGTGATCCGGTCAATTACAATGTAACGGTGCTCGGGTGGTTACGCTAACGATAAGCGTTGCGTATCTCGCTCGTCTGTCACATTTGGTAGCTCACAAGTAATGGTTGCGGGATCGATCTCCCCTGGAAAACTATTGTCCTGGATTGTCTTATTCACTCTTAGATTATCACCAAATTTATAGATGCGTATATTATATATATATCCTCACGCCTTCCCACAAGGGTCCCCGAAGGTGTAGGCAGAGATGTATAGGTAATGCCCACACACCCAGTTTCCGCCAGATTTATTTTAGGTGCCAACGTGACAGACGGCGACTCCGTTGCCGTTCCTCAAGAACGACTATACCTGTAACTTTGAATTGCTTCTCAGACGTATGCAGGTTTCCTCTCGATTTTCCCTTCACCGTCAAGCCCGTGGTGTGACCAATCACTGTACTTAAGTTCAGAAAAACTCATTGGTACAGTCGGGATTCGAACGTGCGATCTTTGTGTGTGGGGCGCGTCTTCGTTGATGACATGTGTTTTTCTTCTTAGTGATTAAACCAATTATTATACTTATATATGTACCTAATACGTAAATATGAAGGTCGCTGATACTAATAAAGGCAATACATAGTTTAAGGTCGAATGACTTCGTGTGAAAAAAAACATACATGCAAATTGAGAAACAACTCTTTATTTTTATGTCGGTTATTAAAAGAAATATTCTATCCATTACTTTGCTCAGAATCACACCGTTCGTTCACCTCAGTTCGCTTAGTAAACATCAACAGTAGGCAGTGTCGACGTGTCAAATGCGATTATCTCCAATGGCCGCACTTAAAATGAACAATTTTCCATGAGAAATTAGCGAAAAGAAATCCCGACATCTTTAAGAATGGAAACTTAACATAAATATTTATTTAAAACATGTTTACGGCTACAAATATTAAAAGATTATCATAAAACATGTTGAATAATCAACGTTTTATGAGGGTCGTAGTAGGTATAAATTCCCTTTCACCGAAACTATTAAGTTGGATGTTTCCTTGTTTTTCCCTGTATCCCAGTTTCCCTAGTAAGCTGTGGGTTAATTAATTCCCTCTGCTCGCGAGTTAAGTTTTTTCAAGTAATCGTACGAGTTTCTCGTAACTTAAGTACAGTTGGACGCACCACGGGCTTTACGGTGAAGGAAAACTAGCAATTCAAAGGCGTATGTATAATCGTGCTTGAGGAACGGCAGTGGACAACCCATCTGACACGTTGCACCTAAAATATATCTCGGGAGGAAAGTGGGTGTGTGGGTACTACCTATACACCTCTGCCTACCCCTTTCGGGGTGGCACCTTGGTGGACCCTCATGGGAAGGCGTAAGGATATATATTATTTTATTTATTATATCTTTACTATAATAATAATAATAATACCCTCGCGTCGCACTTTTCAGAATCTATGGCGTCTCATTCTTTATAAGGAATGTATCAATTAACTTCATCTGTATTCATGCTTACCTGTACCATGTAGTACCTTCATGTATTAGTTTGCAGTGCTTACTGTGGCACGGCCAAAGTTTGCTTCTCTCTCATCTGGACGCCAGTATCGCGTCGTCACACGTCATCATTCCTGTAGATCAATTCTAAATAACGCAGATATTATTTCATGAAAAATGCAAGAAACATTTTGCTTTTATTTTTTTGTGAAACTAAGCATTATTGTTTACTCCGGCTGTTTTTTCTAAAGAAGGTAGAGCGCGTTGATGTCTTTCAATTGTGGTTCTGAGTTAAAACAAATGGCAAAGCAAAGATTTGATTCTTCTTATCCGGTGGATACACAAAAAACGTCACTTGCTTGAGAGTTAATGATGATGGTTTTGTGGAGGTCAGTGGGCTTTTGTTTCTTTGGTAGTCCTACCCCGCGGTTGCAGCCGCGTAAAAATATATCGTTGTATTTTATCCATTTTATAACATATCTTTTTAAATTATATATATATATATATATATATATATATATATAGATTAATATTTAGGTAAATTTAGGAAAAGGGCAACTAAGAATGAAAGAGAACGTATAAAGAGGTATGTAAGTCTAGAGAGAACCAACACTCTACTGCCTCTGTCTATTCTGTGAGGCACTCGACTTGATGGTATTTCATAGTGATTGAATTGTTAATTAAGGGTAATTTTAATGGTTTCAAAACGCAACGCTATTTCGTACAAACATGAGAAAGTTCAGAATGGTAAAAAGCGCAATTGACTCGAGGTTGCTTATTTCAAATCCCCATTGTGGCGTGGAACAATTGTAACATAATTTTCCAAGAGAAAACTATAATTTTCAAACCGCTGACAGGTGTCGCTTGGAAATAACACTTTCATCTTAATGCATCGGTAAACACGTTTGATACTACCCTTGTATATCAGCTTTAACCCTCGTTAAGTCTGATTTCTATGGTAGTTTATATATATAGTAGCATATTCTATGTGTCATAGAAAAAAAAAACAGAATGAATAGTATCCATTTAATATCCTATATCTGTGCTAAACTGTGAACCAACATCTTTACAAAAAATCGCATTTATTATATTATAAAAATGTATTATGAAAGCGAGAATATATGAAGATAGTGATGAATGTGGACGAAGTGAAAGAGGTATGCAAGTCTAGAGATAACTAGCGCTCTACCCTCTCGACCTACTCCTCACCTATATCCTCACGCCTTCTCACAATGGTCCCCGAAAGGGCAGGCAGAGGTGTAGAGGTTGTACCCACTTTCCGCCAGAGATGTAATTTAGGTGCCCACGTGACAGACGTCGAGTCTATTACATTAAATGTCTTCTCAAACGTATGCAGGTTTTCTCTCGACCGCAAAGCTCGTGGTGTGACTATCACTGTACTTAAGTTCGTGCTGTACTTAAAAAAGAAATATCGGGATTCGAACTTGCAATCTTTTGCAGGCAACTGCTCGAACCACTTCGTCACCACGACTATTATGTATATATTTATTGACATAGTGTACTCATTAACGTTCAATGTTGTTAATTGAGTACTACACATGCTTTTAGCGCTTTTAGAGCGGCCGTCGTGTCTCTGTCTGCTTATAGCTCGATTTTGAAACTGATTGTAGGGCAGACGTACCTAGTCTCGCCCCATAGGCTATAGGCCATAGCCTATACCTATCTATTCCAGTTGACCACAATTGCCAACCGTTTATATTCTATCCTAGTTCAATGGCCTGCACTTGGCAGGGATCGCATCTGGCTGTATCTTTTTGCAGTTGGAAATTATATCCAGCAAGTAAATAATATAAGAGAGAACTCAATTTTAGTTTTTATTTATAGAATGAAACATATCCTATAAGTTAATCCAGCTCATAGTTTGTCTCTGTGCCAAATTTAATTCAATCCCGTTCAGCCGTTTTGGCGTGATTGAATAACAAACATTCGTACAAACTTTTGCATTTATTATTTATATTTGCGAATATTTTATTGGCCATATTTCCAATTTCGTAAACAAGATCGATTAACCTTTAAACAAATATTATACCGGTATGAAATCAAAGCGTTCAACTATTTTATTAACCGTGCAGTTCATATTTACATTTCAAGCTTGAATGACAGCGGCAGACGTCCAGTAATTTGTATCAAACCAACGACGAGTAATATTGAGATAAATAATTTACACTAGCGGCCCGTCCCAGCTTCGCACTGGTGGACATTTATTTTTTAAACATTTTGGCATAAAAAATATTTTTTCTTGCAATTAAAAATATATTTTATATCAATCAGCCTATATTAATCAGTGATAATGTAGCTTTCAAATGGTGAAAGTATTTTTTAAATCGGTCCAGTTTTTTTGAGCCAATTCCTTACAAACACACTTACATACAAATCTTTCCTTTTTTAAAATATTAGTTTAGATATGGGTTTGATATTTCCTGATACAATATTAATATTGATGCAAAAATTAATAAATGCATAATTTTGTGAGTATGTATGCATGCTTGTTACTCAATGACGCCAGAAAGGTTGAACGGTATTGAATTAAATTTGGCACAGATATTGTAGGAAAGCGTGGATATATATGTTGTGTACCGAAAATAAATAAGTTTATTCGTGTGTTTGGGCCTATTATATATAATTAGCGGTGATAACGAATCGGGAGTGCATACTGCACCCGTACAGTAGTTTTATTGTTTAACAACCTGCACCCTCCAGTTTAAAAAAATTACCATAGCTGTGGTGGCCGAGGGGTTTGAGTAGTTGCCTGCAACACAAAATTTTGCGATAAGTTCGAATCCCGGCTGTATGAATGAGTTTTTGTGAACTTAAGTACGGTGATTCACACCACGAGCTGTACGGTGAAGGAAAACATCGAGAGGAAACCTGCATAAGTTTTTGAAGAAATACAAAGGTTTAGTCATGCTTTCTTATAAATTAAACGCTTGAGACGCAGACAAGAACTGACAGTTTATTTAAAAGGTACAATAGATGGCGTTACAAATACAACACCCCTACATAACGACATAATTCAATAAACTTATTGAGGAACAAGACCTATCATTTTTATGAATTTATGATGTTTATTTGATAACCTTTTAAAACCTTTTGTCATCAAATCTGCAGGCATATGTTGAGTTGAGATATACATAAATTTAACTAAATTATCTTTTATAGCATCTTTGACATAATAATAGCGTACATCAATATGTTTTGTTCTATTTAGTGATTGGTGACTGTTATGTATCCTGTGTTTTTATTGAAATTTTAAGATAATATGATAATTTACTCGGAAAAACAATTGTCCTACAAAATCGATGGTTTGAGTTGGACCGTCCTCCACGCCAAATAGGTCGAAATAACGAGGTCATAAAAATTATTAATAACCAGCAGATTTTTTGTATGCAGCTTAGTAAATATTAGTATAATTGAATGGCCACAAAGTCCTACAAATGTATTGGTAGGTTTTCCTAGTCCTACACTTGGAAGATGTCGATTCCACGGCAACACCATTCCCATTAATAACCGTAGGGAAAAAAATACACGTTCAGTTAGTGCATTCTCTGCCTAAATCAAACAGTGTCCTACGAAAAAATGGGTATGTATCGCTAGTCCTACAGCTTTGTTGCCCAACGTTTTAGCATCAAAACTTTCAACACTCGAACCGCAATCCATAGCATCCTCTTCACTAAATCTGTGAATGAATTTATATATACATACATACATATCATCACGCCAAGTCCCTAACGGGGAAGGCAGAGAGTACAGAGCGCCAGTTCTATGAAGTAATTATATAATTAAAAGAGATTGTATAGATTCAGGAAAATCACGAATATTCACGCAGTTATTAATCACTTAAAAAATCAGTCGGCGGCTGCTGGACTATTAAACGCTTGAGACGCAGTCAAGAACTGACAGTTTATTTAAAAGGTACAATAGATGGCGTTATAAATAAAACATGCTTGATTAACAGCCCCCGCGTAAAAAAATATTTGATTGGTAATTTTTTATTAATCCAGCTATCTCTGTGCCCAGTTTCATTCAATTCCGTTCAGCTGTTCTGGCGTGATTAAGTAACACACATCCTCGCAAAGCACTAGTAAGACTACTGCAAGGTAAGATACAATTCTGCCGGACTGAAGCTAGAAAAGGGTTAACCCTCATATGGTAGTTTTTTAGGTAGTGATGCAAATTTTACCACCGCAAAATTCTCTACATTTTGATCTAGGAACAGAAACAGATACACGGTAAACAGTTAAGTGACACATTTTTTATAATTTTGTTAACTAAAAACCAGCTAACCCACGAGACTAGTCTAAAAGAGGGCAAAAGTATCCTGACCCCAGGAAGACCAAATATTTTTTGATATAATTTGCTTAGTAAAAATAAAGTTATCTATTTATGCTTAACTTAATTAAAGTTAAGGTTTATTAACGCTGCTAAAAGTAAGTAAAGTGTGAGCAAATTGGCGTACGAAACTAAACTACAAATAAGTTAACATAAAAAACGTAACTATAAATAGGTTAAGATCGTTTAACCCTTTTTAAATCAAGTAATACCAATTCATTTTATACAGGATACATAAATACATATAATCACGTATCTTTCCCGTAGGGGTAGGCAGAGACCACTTCTTTCCACTTGCTACGATCCTTGCATATTTCTTTGAAAACCTTATATTACCAAACACTATCCTTTAAAACAAAAAATACAAAATATTTTGGAAGAATCCTTGGTTAAAGGAGGGTTAAGCCTCATTACTAGGCTATAACAAAGTAAATTGCAGTAAAATGCAACGCACGAGTTATATATGTCAGATCTATTACGGCTTTTAGTTTTATTCCTCATTATTTAAAATACCGGTGCTAGTGGAACCTCCCTTTAAAATTCATGTATGTACTTGTATTTTCAAAAGGAGTGTATGCTAGTTCCATTAAACCGGTTTTTTTTATATAATGAGAGATAAATGTAATGAGTAAGTAATTATTTTAACCCATCGAAGTCATGAAAAGAGATTGGAAAAGACTCATCTCTTTCAATTACGACATACAAGAAACGACGGGCGCCTCAGATCTTCTAGTTGTCCAGAGAAGTTATGATTTTCTAGGTCATGCTAATTCTGGCGGTATGCATGGAAATAATAAAAAAACCTCAAACGTAGCGAGAGAGAGAGAGAGATAATTTAAAGAAAATTTTAATTTAACTTTTGTAACATTAATAAAAATCGTTATTCGCAGGAGTAATTTTTGGATTTTACATGCTAATTGTATACTTTTAGAATGAGCATGACCTAGTGAAGTTTTGAAACAACTGGCAGGTCTGAGGCGCCCTTCTTTTTTTTTAGCAACAAAGTTGATTATGCCAAATGCATAATGGAAATGGGTAGCCAACCTTTTGTCCAGTTGATGCATAAGAGCCGTCGTTGACGATCTCTGCTCCGATAGCATGCTGGCGTCCCGCAAGGCCCTGTGTTGTCCCTGTTCTTCTGTATATCAAAGTCATGCTTTCTATTGAAGGCATGTATTGCTATGCAGGCGAAAGTACTGGGAGCTAATCTCCCTCGTTCCACTAGTGGAGGAAATTCGCGAACAACTTGTCTCTGAAATCGACAGTACACTTTGTAGTGTTTTCGATTGGGGTCTGTGTCTGTCATGTCTCCGATTAAACCTAGTCCACTTCAACCTCACTAAGAAACAAGATTGCGCGGTCACCCCCAAAAAAACCTCCATATACTGTGGTATTACAATTTTAGAACACTCCCCTGAACATCTAGGTGAGCATTGGGATCCTTATTGACATTTCTAGTGATGTTCAGTTCCGTGGTCATTTAGAGGACAACGCTAAGCAGCCGTCCAGGACGCTCGGTGGGCTCAACAAAGCTAAGCAGTACTTCACACCGCAGCAAAGGCTACAACTTTATAAGTCGCAAGTTCGGCCACATATGGAGTACTGCTGCCACCTGTGGGCTGGAGCCTCAGGATACTAGCTAGGGCTTTTTGACGCGGTTCAGAATCGCGCAGCTAGGATTGTCGATGATCCCATGCTGACAAGCGGCTTGGAACCACTAAGTCTGAGAGACTGCCTCCCTGTGTGTTTTCTACCGCTTGTATAACGGAGTGTTCTGAATAATTGTTCCACATGATATGATGCCCACTTCTACCTTCTACCACCACACCTCTCGCCATAGACACATAAATCATCCCCATACCTTAGAACCATAAAGGTCTCGTACTGCCCGGTTCCAAATGAGTTTCCTTCCGCGAATGCTCAGGCAGAATGAGCTTCCATTGAAGTTTTCCCTATAGAGTACAGCATGGAGTTCTTCATGATAGGTGTGAAAAGATTCCTGCAGGGTCGGCAGAGCGTGGGCGATACCCCTGGTGTTGCAAGCTTCCATAGGTGGCCGCTAACCATCAGGCGGTCCGCATGCTTGTTTGACACCCGTGTGGTATAAAAAAATAATTATGAAAAATTGCCTCGGCCAGATAACTATATAAGTGTAAAAACCTTTAAACCAGAGAGACTGCTAACTGCATGCCAATATGGCACATATTCTATTGTTAATAAGATTGTGATTTATTGTTGATACTTTATAAAGTCCATGCATGTTTTTTACTTATGTACATTTTATATGTGTGTCGACAGTGTATCAAAAAGTATTTTGAACACTGTTGTGAGATTATATTGATCTCATTTTAATTTCACTACATTTAAATAGTTACCTTAACGAGGGAATTTAAATTTCATTTTAAAAGTACTTATCTTATTTCAAATTTTTCAAGAATAGAAGTTTATTTTAATTACCTACTTACATGTTTCTTTAAAAGACTTACTTTTAAAGATACGTATTGATCTGTGCATATGGTTAAGTAAATTTTGTTCTTTAGTTTAATTTAGATGGTAAAATATTTTTTTCCTCCAATAATCATTCCACTTAGCTGAGCTGTAAAAGGGTTAACCTAACCTAATAAGGACTAATAAAATATTTTTTTTAGTTTAGCAATATTGCATAAATACAAGCCATTTAAAAAAATATTGCCTTTACTTACTTAAATAAAAGTTAAAATACTTTTGTCGTTATCCTATTTTGATTATGATGCTCGTTTTCATATAATTTTCTTAGTTATAAATGAGTTATCCAGATTAGCTTATATATAACTAAGCATTGTTGAATAGCTTTGCAGTAAATTATTGATAGACCCATTTACATAAAAAAAACTACGCTAAAAGTGGGTTAAGGTATGGTTAGCCATGTTTTAGAGTCATAATAGGTTTAACATTACGAATGAAATGCTTAGTTAAATTAGAAAAAATAGGTTTTAGGTATTATAAAGACAATATTTTGGGATGGAAATTATTCTATAAGGTCGAGTTAACTATTAGCTAACTTTGTCTCTAACTTTTAAAGACATCTATTCCCACGTTTTTTGACGATATCTCAAAATTGACTAGTCGGTCTTAACCTTTTTCTAGCTAAAGCACGGTAAAATTATATTTCCTTACTTCGTCTTTCGAGATTAGAAGAGTACGCGTAGGGTATTATTAGTTTAAGCAGATAGCCCGCCATCTTTTTTTTTGGAGGTAGTTTTACAGTCTTCTTAGTTGCTCCAGTAGCATTGCCTCGCATTCGTGTTTTAGTGCGACGTCGATCACCACGTTATAATTTACAGTCCAAAACTTTTCTGTTTTGGTAAAACCATGGCAAACTGTTTTAACGAAAAAGAGGAAATTATTTTTTTAAAAAAGAAGTTAAGGAGTAGTAAACTGAAGCTTATCAAACTTAATAAAAAGTTGCAGAGTAAAATTTCTTCCTATAATATCAACATCCTGTCGGCAATATCTGGCCCGTCCAGCTTGTATCCGAACAAGGAAGATACGGTATTTATAATCAATATATTACCTATCGTGTTGGCTAATTTTATAAAAGATATTGTGAATAGTCGTAAGGACCTTCTCTGTATCGAACCAGCCATTCGCGTTGTGTATATCTTATGGGGATTGTTTGAAACAACGAAATGTGGTAGACTACTGATTGTGTACATTTAATATGAAATGTCTCTTTTCTGTAATTTTAAGTTTATTTAAGTTATTATTATATTCTCACGCCGTCCCACAAGCAATTCGTTTTACGTGAGTTTATAATGCATGGTTCGCTAAAAAAAAAGTGGGTAGGTTATCTGCTCTCAACTAAGTGGTAGAAAGGCGATACCTTACTCTTAAAATTGGGATATAACTTCACTTTAGGTAAGTTCGTTTAATCCTTAACTATGTTTGACACAAGATAAATGTTAATATTTAAATTAAATACCGATTTGGGACAAATATTTTATCTGTAAGTAGTTAGTTTCAACTGTTCTTTGTAAATATTACGTTCGCCGTACGTTACGCCTCCGACGCAAAGGTCGCAAGTTCGAATCCCGACTGTACCAATGAGTTTTTCTGAACTTAAGTACAGTGATTAGTCACACCACGAGCTGAACGGTGAAGGAAAACATCGAGAGGAAACCTGCATACGTCTGAGAAGAAATTCAAAGGCGTATGTATAGGCGTGCTGGAGTAACGGCGATGGACTCGCCATTTGTCACGTTGGCACCTAATATACCTCTGGCGGAAAGTGGGTGTGTGGGTATTACCTATACACCTCTGCCTACCCCTTCGGGGACCCTTGTAGGAAGACGTGAGGATATATTATTATTCTTTATTTTAAATACATCTTATAGATTACATTTTTAATTATATATATATATATATATATATATATATATATATATATATATATAAACATATTTAAAAATATAAAATATAAGGTACCGGTGGTTAGGGGCCCAGAGAAAGAAATCTCCTCACAATACGTGCCGTTTCGAGCAGTACTGCTTTCTGCATCAGGCACTTGATCCAACTGTCTAACGAAAGCCTCTTGAGGTGTCGGTCGAGGCTCTTTGCCATTAGGCCATTGGCCGTTATTACTATCGGCACAATGATTGCAGAGTCCACATCCCACATGCTGACAATCTCGTGAGCCAAGTCCAAATATTTTATTTGTTTGTCTTTTTCGGCTTTCACGAGATTCCCATCATGCGGGACTGTAATATCCACAATCATTGTGCGGCGCTCTAATCGATCTACCACCACTATATCCGGCTTATTAGCGGTTATACACCTGTCCGTGATAATAGATCGATCGATCGATATTATTATTTATTATTATATTATATTATTGTAAATAAATACATGATACCTAATATACCTCTTGCGGAGAGTGGGTGTGTTGTATGGGTGGGTATTACTTATACACCTCTGCCTACCCCTTGTGGGAAGGCGTGAGGGACTTTGTATTATAAAATCTGAAGGTACAAGAATCAGTGGTAAGGAAGCGGGGAGGGCAGTGGTCGCCATTTGCAAAGCAATTTTCATTAGCAAAAAATGCCAACGTTATCTCTGAGGCGAAATGAAATTATACAAATGTTTGAGTTGCACATAAATGTGCAACTCAAACATTTGTTCACACATTTGTATAATTTCATGTACATATATCACATGCATATAATAACGTGTGTGTGTTTGAGATGATTTCTATATGTGTTTAAGTGATTTATAAGAGAGTTGGATCAAGCTGCATCGTTTTAGCGAGTTTTCACTATTCCAATATCCTAGGGATCTCAATGTGAGCGGGATATTCTATCTCGTGTTTGTAACTTGTATCGGAATATCGATTGGACACAGACGACACAGTGCCGCCCCTCCGGCGCTTGCTGAGGCGTAAACTCTTGATTCGACCTTGACGCGTCCGTTCGCACGTTTGAGAGCTTAGGATATTTAACTACTGGCTATTTGGCGCGACTCCGTCTGCGTGAATTGGGAGTAAAGAAAGTAACGTGTATTATAATTGATATGAGGTTCTCGTATAAGCGAATGAAGCCAACCTATGTGCTTTGGCTAATAACATATAGAATTATTTTTGCGAATACATTATTCAAAGCTAATTAATACATATCAACAATATTTACAAAAGACAGTGGTATAACTAAACCGCAGGACCGATTTCAATGAAATTTTCTGTGTCTTCAGTTGAATACGAGAATGGTTTAGATTCACAATTGGAACCGATAGTTGGCGCCACCATCGGATTTTTTCACCCGAACTAAGCTGGACGGGGCAGCTAGTATATGATATATATAAAAATGAATGTTTGTCTGTATGTCCTTTATAAAATCTTAAACGGCTGGACCGATTTTAATGAAATTTTCCGTGTTTCTTCAGGTGGATTTGAGAATGGTTTAGATTCACAATTGGACCATAGGTGGCGCTGCGATCGTGTTATAGCAATTTACATTATAGCCCTTATGAATCTATAATAATGTCCGTGAATCTGTTTGTGAAAACCGCATGAAAATCTGTTCTGTTCTTTTGATTTTATCGCGACAACAGACAACACAATCTGACAGACACGGCGGGGCACCTTGTTTTATATGTAGACGTAAGCAGACTCATAGCATCTCGTATCTGTTCGACTGCACTAAGTGGCGTAAGTAGTGAGATGAAAACGAGAGTACGTGACCTCCGTTACTTAAGCTGTTCGATACTTGCCAATTTCGTTGCGTCATTAAAGCATTCTAGCAACGGCCCGCGGTTTCATTTACAGTTTGGTACACCCGAATTTGTTACAATGCCTACGATCGGGTAATGTCGTACTTTGATGTCGATCGAAGACAATCCTTAATTTGAATCTTTATTAATATTTCAGTTCTCGGTTCAGTTTAGGCTATTGTTTTTTTTTTTCTATAAGTCGATATCAATTTACGGGCAATACAGAATGTTAAGATTGATTTAGGCACTTATTAATCTATGTTCTAAATTTGAATCTGCAGTTTGCCATCTCCTCCAAGTCGTCACCTTGGCACCCCTAGGGCACCGAGTGTCTTCCACTCTTCACATTACGATCCTCCATTTCCCACATTTAGGCCTCGTAGTGTTAGATTTAATATTAACGAACTATTTTAATGTTTTGCCCAAAGATGGAGGACTTCGAGAGAGTAAAGACATGGTGTCTTCAGCGGAAGAAGCTATGGGAGGACCCGGATTTCCACGCAGTGCAAACATCAGCTTTCTATCACCAGATGCCACCGTTCACCTTCACATGGAAAAGAGCAAAGGTACATTTAATTTAATTGTATAAAAATTTCAGCACCTGGATGGTTGAAGGGGATAGACTTAAGGGGACTTAAGATGAAGGAAATGATAAGACATGCCGCGAAGGTCTATCAATGCCCACGCAATTTAGGGTAAAGTATTCGTATGTCGAGTGAAACAATTGAAATACCTGCGAAAGTATAAAGTATAAAACATGTATGCGAATTAATCATTGCAAAATTTTATAAGTTTTAATAGTTAGGTGATTTTTTATATCATACAATACTATTTGCCATTCTATTTCAAGTGCAAACAGTTGGGAATCTGTACCTACATATTAATAAAATTTACGTGTCTGTTAATATTATCAAAATTACCGTTTTTATAACACAATTAATATATATGTTTTTCTCTCTGTCTGTTTGTTTCGGCTATTCTAGAAATGATAGGAGTTTTTGGGCTTTCATGTACTGTAATATGTAATGTATTATACATATAAACCTCCCTCTTGAATCGCTCTTATCTATTACTGAAAACTGCATTAAAATCCGTTGAATAGTTTCAAAGATCTATGCGAACAGACTGCGGAAGCGACTGCATTTTATACTATGTAAAGATCCCCGATACGTTTCTCACTATCGGTAAGGCGCAGTCAGGCACAGTATAGGCAACTTGTATCATTGCGGTCGCTGTGATTGTGGTGTGATGTGGGCGTGTGTCGTAATATGGCATAATTAAACGATTCAAGTAATTTTACAGCAAATCTACGAGCCTTTGTGTGCAGTCGATTGATCCGCCCTTACTTATTCATAGATAACAAACGAGTGTAGTAATTAAAACATTCTTGAAAACAAGAGTCAAAATATTATACAACCTAATAAGCATCACTTTCTCTGCTCTCGAAGAAGTTTAGCCCGTGTTACAATTGGGATAAAGCTGAATATGGCATGTGATCTAGTAAGCGGCAAAGTGTGTCGAGTCCGGCTTTCTCCTATCGCCGCTCTCGAGCCTAAATGACGCAGTATACTTTACATATGGTGTCTCACTGTATTTGGGAGGTCACACTCTCAGTCAAATATTTATGGAAATCAATTTATTATTATTTTCCTTTTTAATATATTTTTTTATAAAATACGATATTTAATATATGCTGGTTTTGCTGAACGCTGAGGAAGAAATGGTTGGAATTTAGAAAAATAGTTATATATATCCTCACGCCTTCCCACAAGGGTCCCCGAAGGGGTAGGCAGAGGTGTATAGGTAATACCCACAAACCCACATCCCGCCAGAGGTATATTAGGTGCCACCAACGTGACAGATAGCGA
Source organism: Drepana falcataria (assembly GCA_945859725.1). Classification (NCBI taxonomy): domain Eukaryota; kingdom Metazoa; phylum Arthropoda; class Insecta; order Lepidoptera; family Drepanidae; genus Drepana; species Drepana falcataria. The sequence continues at coordinate 11,367,912 of OX243921.1, forward strand.
GTCCATCGCCATTACTCAAGCACGACTATACATACGCCTTTGAAGTTCTTCTCTGACGTATGCAAGGTTCCTCTTGATGTTTCCTTCACCGTAAAGCTCGTGGTGTGACTGATCACTGTACTTAAGTTCAGAAAAACTCATTGGTACAATCGGGATTTGAACTTGCGACCTTTGCGTCGCAGGCAATTGCTCGAACCACTCGGCCACCACGGCTCTTAATGCTCTTAGAAAAATTGTTAATTGATGGATAGCCAATTTATCACTTAAGGCTACACATTACACATAGCCTTCCTTCACAACCTTCTGCAACAGCCCTTTGATACAACTAGGGAGGTCGAGGCTTATTGGCATTAGGCCGCTGGCCGTAATGACTATCGGTCCTACCTACCTATGTACATACCCATGTTGACAATCTCGTGAGCTAAGAAATATTATATTTGATGGCATCTAGCTCGTGATGTACGGATACATGTTTTTTCTTTCTATTTTGTTTGTCTTTTACGGCTTTGATGAAATATTCATCTCATTAATATTATTATTCATAAATTTACATTATCTTAATTTATTTATTTACTACTATTAAACCTGCATACGTCTGAGAAGAAATTCAAAGGCGTATAGTCGTGCTTGAGTAACAGCGATGGACTCCCCATCTGTCACGTTGGCTCTTAATTACCTCTGGCGGAAAGTGGGTGTGTGGGTACTACCTATACAGCTCTGTCTACCCTTTCGGGGACCCTTGTGGGAAGGCGTGAGGATATATATATATATATATATATATATATATATATATATATATATATATATTATAGCCACTTATGTCACACACTGCAGGGTACAGGCCTCCTATATATATAACAGATGAGTTCTAGCTTTAACACACATTTTGCACAGCAATTGGAAATGATCGCTATATTTACATATGTACCTACATTTATAGGGTGTGAGGTAAGCCCTATTCCGGGGGTTTGATTATTATCGTCGTGAGACCAACAAGAGCCAAGTCGAAAATTGGGTCGCGTTGGATTCGCCAAGAAGCCACCCTTAAAAAGTTACAACGCCCCGGACGTTTACGTGAACCCTTCGCTTCGATTGTTCCACTAGGGCTTGGAAAAGTCTTTCTAACGGCAATAGTGACCTTGTCAAGTATTCTTACATAGACCACACTTCTTTGTCAGTCATATGTATTACTAGCTGTGCCCGCGACTTCGTCCGCGTGGGATAGTAACTTACCGCAGTATTTTTTTTATTTTGGATTTGTGTGTGTTTATAGGGGATATGCCTACGTCATAGTAGCTTTATGCATGCAGTCCCAGCACGATCGGTTTGAAATTGACAAAGTTTCATACAAACTTTCATCCCCTATTTTATTCCCTTGGGGTAGAACTAATCAAAATCCTTTCTTAGCGGGTGCCTACGTCATAACATCCACCTGCGTGCCAAATTTCAGCCCGATCCGTCCAGTGGTTTGGGCTGTGCGTTGATAGATCACTATGTCAGTCAGTCAGTCAGCCACCTTTGAGCTATATAGATATAGATGTATAATTAAGAACTAAAGAAAAAAACAGATATACAAAGCAAAAGTGTGTGCAAGAAGAGGCAGAGGAAGGCCACGTTCCAACTACCTGGATCAAATAGATCGGACTCTCAAGGACGGGAACGTTAAGAGTACTCGAAACCGACGAGCATGTATGAAGAAACTGATGAATGTGGACGAAGCGAAAGAGGTATGTAAGTCTAGAGAGAACTGGCGCTCTATACTCTCTGCCTACCCCGTTAGGGACTTGGCGTGATGATATATATATATATATATATATATATAATTAAGAACTGTTCGAACAATCGCCTGCAACACAAATATTGCAAGTTCTAATCCCGAATGTACCTATGAGTTTTTCTGAACTTAAGTTCAGTGAAACTCATCTGTCACGTTGGCACATAAATTATATTTTATGAACTTTTGTCTAAAATGAGTTTAGCCTTTGAATATCTTCTCAAACGTACAGGTTTCCTCTCGATGTCTCAAAGGCCATCTCAGGATTTCCATGTATAGCCCAATCCTAGTAGGCTATAGATTATAAGACTTATATTGTCAATCTATATATATATAGGAGATCCCATTTTTGAACTGACTCATCACGAAATCTCAGGAACTGTAAGGCCGATTGACTTGAAATTTGGTAGGAGTATTCCTTACGCGGTGTAGAGGTCAGCTAAGAACGGATTTTGTGAAACTCCACCCGCAAGGTGGAGTGCGGGGAGATCCCATTTGTGAGCTCACTCATTAGGATATCTCAGGAACTATAAGGCCGATTGACTTGAAATTTGATAGGAGTATTCCTTACGTAGTGTAGAGGTCAGTTTAGAACGGATTTTATGAAACTCCACCCGCAAGGTGGAACGCGGGGAGATTCTATTTGTGAACTCACTCATCACGAAATCTCAGGAATTAGGCCGATTGCCTTGAAATTTGGTAGGAGTATTCCTTACACGATGTAGAGGTCAGCTAAAAACGCTCAAATATCAAACAATAATAATGAAAATAGGAAACCAAGACTATTCCAAATTCGCCTCTTTTTCTCTTATTTAATAAATAACGAAATATTCAAAGATTTGTAATGTGAAGATAGGCACATATTTTTGTGCGCTTTAATCGCAAACGCTGGGAAAACCTTACGAGATAGATCAAATGAATGTACTACGGAGTAGTATATCTTCAAATGATCGATATAAAAGTCCGCGATGGTATTTTTTATCTTTTACATTATTATTAGTATCAATATTGCACCCGTGCGAAGCCGGGGCGGGCAGCTAGTATTGTAATAAAATGGATTGAAGGGTTAGAGCCGTGGTGGCCGAGTTGTTCGAGCAGTTGCCTGCGACGCAAAGGTCGCAAGTTCGAATCCCGACTGTACCAATGAGTTTTTCTGAACTTAAGTACAGTTATTAATCACACCACGAGCTTTACGGTGAAGGAAAACATCAAGAGGAAACCTGCATACGTCTGAGAAGAAATTCAAAGGCGTATGTATAGTCGTGCTGGAGTAACGGCGATGGACTCGCCATCTGTCACGTTGGCACCTAATATACCTCTGGCGGAAAGTGGGTGTGTGGGTATTACCTATACACCTCTGCCTACCCTTTCGGGGACCTTTGTGGGAAGGCGTGAGGATATATTTATAACTCGTAAGAAATGAAAAGTTAAGTAAAGTAATGTATTTATTGTGCCTGCCTATAGCAACCTGTTGCTATACACCTAAAAGAAGATAGCTATACGATTACGACTCCATCTTGAAATGATTCGTCGTTGTTTCTGATCTGTAAAGTCACTGCTGCCATCATACAGACAGAAATGGGTGCGGTGGCCGAGTGGTTCGAGCTGTGGGCCGCAAAGCAAAGGTAGCAAGCTACAATCGCGTATGTCGTGCTTGAGAAACGGCGACAGACGGCCATCTATTACGTTGGCACATAAATATATGTCGGTATTGTTACCACACCTTTGCCTACCCTGTTGAGCCTTGTATTGTAAGCACGTGAGTAGATATTTCCATCCCCTACGCAATTTATATTTAAGGTGGATGGATTAATGTACATAATCGTAATTTTAAATGCCAAACTGAATTCGGAGCTGCCCGTCTGGGGCAGTACCTCCTCCACCTTATAGAAGTCCGTAGCCAAATAACACAATTTTTGTGTTGTGTTCCTACGCGGTGAATAAGGTTTCCAGTAATGAGCTCCTTGGGGAGGGGGGAGGATTGTTACAATGTGTTGGAAGCAGACGGATTAAATACATTATGCTGCCGACACAGTATAACTCTCTGAACACAGAGTGGCAACGCGCAAGTGATACTTAGGTATCGTGAGCGTAAATAGGCTACGGTAACCGTTTCCCATCAGGTGGGCCGTATGTTTGCCACTCTTGTGGTATAAAAAAAAATTTACTCGAGCAATTTTTTTTCCGCCTTCCCGAGTTCTAATATCATCCAGATGTATTTAAGTGATGCAACATACAAACGCGCATGATACCTCGTGACTATTACTCTATAAACTATATACAACTATAAACAATTACATACATACATATAATCACGCCAAGTCCCTAACGGGGTAGGCAGAGAGTATAGAGCGCCAGTTCTCTCTAGACTTACATACCTCTTTCGCTTCGTCCACATTCATCAGTCTCTTCATACATGCTCGTCGGTTACGAGTACTCTTAACGTTCCCGTCCTTTCTATGTGTCCAAACCAAAGTTACATGCCTTTCTTCATCTTTACAATCACGCCCTCATTCACGCCAGTTGATTGCGGATTCGATCTAATATCCTTACTCCGCACATTTTTCGAAGAGATCGCATCTCAACTGCATTCAAGCTATTTTCATACTTCCTCTGACATACCTAGGATTCGCTGCCATACAATCAGGTAGGTACCAATATCGCGTTGTGGACAGCAACTCGAGCATTCTTGCTCAGACTTTTACTGCCCATCAACGCCGACATGGCTCCATTCACCTTATTTCCGGCAGTTATCCTTCTTTCAATATCTTTTTCATACTTTCCATCTCGTGTGAACATGCTTCCTAGATATACAAATTCATTCACTTGCTCTAGAATTTGCCCATTTATCGAATACCAGAACCTTAGTCTCCATTAGTTAGTTAGTCCATACCTTTCTTTGTAAGATGAATAAATAAGATTATTAATATGTATGTTTCAACCCAGTATGCGTGCACCTTTATAGCTTCATCATCCCTTAGTGAACAATTTACTGCAAGACCTTCCACACTCGCACGCCACGCGTAGGGTTGCCAACGACTTGTCGCACTGACTTGTTTGCCCGATGATTTGATTGATTTGATGTTTTTCACGAACGTTTATCATGTGTAATAATATGACGTTTCATTTTATACATATGATTCCGTACAAAAATAAGACAATTAAGTTCCTTTGACCAAATCTATAGAAATATTTAAAAGTCCGACTTTGTTTATAGTCGATATAAAAATAATAGTTAAAAAAAAACTAAAAAACACGCTTTTTATAGAAAACCGAACTAAAAAATAGAAAATAAATTTCGATAATATCTTAAAAAGCGTGGGGTGCATGGTGTCAATAGTTAAAAATATTTTATTGACAGATATTAGTAGAGTGATTGTCATTTCGGTAATATCTTAAAAAGCACCCCACGCTTTTTAAGATATTATCGAAATTTATTTTCTATTTTTTAGTTCGGTTTTCTATAAAACGCGTGTTTTTTAGTTTTTTTTAACTATTATTTATTTTCTACTTTTTAGTTATTAGTGTATTGTCATCGGTCCTCGATAAGTCTACAAAGTTTGAACGAAATCTGGCCGTTTAAAGTGGGTCAAAATCGAGCTCAAAGAAGTCGGTTACATACATACAGGTGAAGCTAATATAAAGCGTGTAAAAATGGATCGCTAAACGGCAACCCTAGCCACGCGCCGCTTCAAAGTTTATACTGCAAATTTACGAAGGTCACTCGAACCCAACAATAGGCTCCTGTTAGTAGTACTCTCGCAACTCGGCACCATTATAACTAACGGTAAGAACTAGTCAAGCATACTTCGTGAAACGGTAACAGAATAGTAATTTTATTTATCGAGAAATTATTTTATATTTTGTATGTGTCATTCGCAATTGTGGTTTGACTGATTCGACAATGAAGTATTGAGGAAGCTGAGTCTTTGTTTGTGTGACGTAAGTGACATAACGAAAGTGACTTGAATTTATTTCAATGATCTAACAGCTCCGGGGCCAACCTGTGCTATTGTGAGCATTGTACAATAGTGCGAAAGAGATAGATGTACGTGACGTATATAAATTTATCTCTGTCGTACTTTCAAATAATGATACCGATTACATATGAGTGTACGAGCCCTAGACTCATTGTTCAAAATAAATGCATTTTAGTGTTTTTAGCTGTACCGTTTGTTCACTCGGGGTAAGATAAGTTTCGACGCCTTAACGTCGTATTTGCTTGAACCTGGCCAAATATCACTGTTGCTTACATTGAATTCCAAACGAAACGGTAATTTCATTGACGTTTGCACAGTAATTATCGATCGCAAGAAAAGAGTAAATATATATGACACTGACACAAACAATTACATACATACATACATATCATCACGCCGAGTCCCTAACGGGGTAAGCAGAGGGAATAGAGCGCCAGTTCTCCCTAGGCATAATACCTCTATCGCTTCGTCCACATTCAACAGTCTCTTCATACATGCTCGCCGGTTTCGAGTACTCTTGACGTTCCCGTTTTTGAGTGTCCGTTCGGTTTGATCTCACGCAATATACAAAATGTTATTATGGATGTGCGTTGGTTCTCAAACTACATAGGTCTAACCTTACCCTCTTCGACATTAGCCTTATGACGCAATACGCGTTTATTTTTGAAAATACTTAATTTGTACATGCGCGAGCTTACATTGTTACGTTTAATTAATGTGTCAACATCAAAATAAGTTTTTATATTACATCCATGTATGTAAATTATTATACACTAGCTTATGCCCGCGGCTTCGCCCGCGTGGAGTTTTGAATACGAATTTAAATTTTCAGGATTAAAAATAAACAAAAAAAGTAGTCTATCTCCTATTCCTAGGTATAAGCTATCACCATTTCAACTTTCAGCCAAATCGGTTCAGCCGTTTGGCCTTGAAAGAATCGCAAACATCCAAACTTTCACATTTATAATATTAGTACGATTTGATGCTTAATCCCTAATTAGAGTTGTAGTAGCTTGCAATGGATATTATTGTATGAATTCAATATGTAGTTTTACATTTCAAGGACCGTGAGCGGTATATTCAGGCTCTAAGTGCATATGTGCGCCTGGTATACGGTCTGTCCCCGCTCCGCCACTCAACCGCAAACACGGTTGCCAACTGACAAGCAAATAAAGCCAATCTCAGTAATTTAACCTAGCATTGTTTCACTAAAAGCCTATCTATCTAGTTCTTTCTTCAACTATTTTATTGTGAATACTTCGATTACATCTAATCGATATCGATATGTATTACACCATTCGTTTTGTCATTATAATGAGTTTTCGCCAATATCGTTATACGGTATTAACTAACGCATATTCACTTGAACGTCTATTGTTTACGGTAATAAATCAAACTATCATAGAGCCCATATCTATATATATATATAATTTAGTAGCAGTTGTAGGTACTAAGTACATAGAAAAACAATTTTTTTTGTTCAACCTACAACAGGCATTGCAATATTTTTATTTATTATCTTATTTCATTTGTTTTATTTTTAGTCTGATGATTGAAAGCTATAATCATATCATCATTCGATAGGGAGCGGAGCAGTATTATATATATATATATATATATATTATATTAGTATTATATATATATATAATACTGCGAGCAGTATTATAATAAATACCAATAATATTTCTATTTATCATCAATATATTATATCATATATTGGCTTCCTCATCATTTATCATCCTCATTATTATAGGCATCATCATCTAGAAAAAAGAAAGCCTTTATCTAGTGGTCTACTTTCGTCGGACGTATATTTGAATACCAACGTGACAGACGTGACAGGCGGGTCCACCGACGTCTCAAGTAACGTCATTACATTTCTTCCCAAACATATGCAAGATCACCAGGACACGAGCTTGCAAAATCACTCGGTATACTGAAATCACTCGGTATACTGAAATCACTCGGCTGACATGATTCTCTCAGTAAATAGTGGCTCGACCACACGTGAGGTGGCTAAACCTAATATTTGGCTGAATTCCACACGCCGCCCCTTTGGTCTATATAGCATATATATATAATATACATTTAAAGGTATACAGATAAGCCGTGGTGGCCGAGTGGTTCGAGCGGTTGCCTGCGACACAAAGATCGCACGTTCGAATCCAGACTGTACCAATGAGTTTTTCTGAACTTAAGTACAGTGATTAGTGCGAGCTTTACGGTGAAGGAAAACATCGAGAGGAAACCTGCATAACTGTTAGAAGAAATTCAATGGCGTATGTATAGTCGTGCTTGAGTAACGGCGATGGACTCGCCATCTGTCACGTTGGCACCTAATATAACTCTGGCGGAAAGTGGGGTGTGGGTATTACCTATACACCTCTGCCTACCCTTTCGGGGAACATTGTGGGAATCCATAGCTCCTATTGTTAAGCCTCTGGCTACTACAGGGAATAATTTTGTAGTTTTCCAGTAGTTGCTGATATTGTCGCGTTTAACCAAACTTCAACTTTGTACATGCATACATACATATCCTTACGTCGAGTCCCTAACGGGGTAGGCAGAGAGTATAGAGCGCCAGTTCTCTCCAGACTTACATACCTCTTTCAACTTTGTAATATTTGCGAAAAAAAACGAAGTATTGAATGTTAACCCTAAAGCTCTTGACTTGAGCCAACATTAATCAATATTTAATAATACACACTGCTCCGACGGCTGCGGAAGCCGATACTCCGCTCCGATAGCCGAACCGAGGCAGGATTACGGATATTTCAATGGCACCCTTTCAACTATTCAATGTGAATATGGTTACAAAGCAAACCACCCTCTATCGAAATACGAGTAGTAAGCAAGCTAATATATCTAATAATAGAAGTATTCTAAGCCCAATTTACTCTCTATTATATTAGTTATCTGTCTGTGGAAATCCCGTCCAAATCGGTCCAGCCGTTTCGAAGCATCGCCGAAGCAACAGACAGAAAAATGTTTCGCTCGTGTTTTCGTTATGCAATTAGGAGAAAAAAAACGTAATTTTAAGATAGCAAACAGACGCTTGCGTTTTATTAACCGACTTCAAAAAAGGAGGTTTCTCAATTCGACCGCATATATTTTATTAGTATGGATATCAAATGAACATGCTTTCTACTTAACTGCTTAAAGTATATACGTTCGCATTTGGCACAGTGACATCGCGAGCCCACTTAATTATAGCGCAGTGAATCTTGGGTGTGACATACTTAAGGTAGAAGGAATTCAAGGAACATGATAATAGCAGAAATGCAGTTTAGATTAAGACTTGTTAAGACTCATTTTATTCATACACTAGCGGTCCGTCCCGGCTTCGCACGGGTGGACATCATAATTGTTTTATAAAAGAAAATATAGCCTATGTCACTCACCGTGAATGTAGCGTTCAAATCGGTCCAGTAGCTTCGGAGCCTATTCAATACAAACAAACAAACAATCAAATCGTTCCTCTTTATAATATTAGTATAGATTTCGTGTATATACAGCATATATGCATGCTACATCTCTGAAGGTAAGCGAATACCGCCGTTAACAGATGCTAGCAATAGCGGAATTTATAGAAGTAATTCTTTAACCAATTTTCTATTAATCTAAAATCCGATACTCCAACCCTTTTGAGAAGCTCAAGAAAAATTTCTCATTTCATAACTTCAATTTCCGCGTTACGAAGCGTTAGGTTAAGAAATATGTTTTATTTTGTTTGGTGCCGGTAGTTTCATATCTTAAACGTAAAATTGTGTCGACTCAATTGCGGGGTGGTTTGCAAAGGCTTAGGTATACTGTTTGTAGGTCATATATTAAAACTAAATTAACGATTTGCTTCCAGGAGATATATTCAAATCCGAAGTTCATAATTGAAAACCAAGAGGCATTTGACGTTGTACCGGGAAATTTTGGTAAGCTATTGCTGCATTTCAATACTTGATAACTCTGTTAAAATGCATACACTCTTCGTTTATCCTTATTTGTTTCTTTTTTATTTGGCAAGATTTGGACACATGGAACATTTTAAACATACCAGTTAAAATCCCGACGGAAATAATGAGTTTTTATGAGGTTATGTACAGTGATTTGACACTACAAGCTTTTATGAGAACACTATCGAGAGGAATAACTTTACATTTAATAAGATGCCTGCGACGCAAAGGTCGCAAGTTCGAATCCCGACTGTACCAATGAGTTTTTCTGAACTTAAGTACAGTGATTAGTCACACCACGAGCTTTACGGTGAAGGAAAATATCGAGAGGAAACCTACATACGTCTGAGAAGAAATTCAAAGGCGTATGTATAGTCGTGCCTGAGTAACGGCGATGGACTCGCCATCTGTCACGTTGGCACCTAATATACCTCTGGCGGAAAGTGGGTGTGTGGGTATTACCTATACACCTCTGCCTATCCCTTCGGGGACCCTTGTGGGAAGGCGTGAGGATATATATATATTGAACAACAGCGATGAACACGCCACCTGTCACGTCGACACCTAAAAGTTATATCCCGCGAAAAGAGGGTGTGCTACATACCTCTGTTTACCCCTTTAGGGATCTTTGTGAGGTGTTCATAGTATATACCAATATGATTACATAGTATAATGTACTTATATAGGTGACCAGTAAGTAGGTTCTTTAGAAAGTTGTCTGTGGTCGAACAAAATCAATGTCTGAATGTAATTATGCCGTATAATAGAGGCGTATGCAATATATATAAATGTTTAAACTATTTTCAGGAGACAAATGGCTGGTATCATGTTTGGCGGTGCTGTATATGAACAAAGGATTGTTAAACAGGGTGGTGCCGACCAATCAGCAGTTCGACGAAAATTATTGCGGAAAATTCAGGTGATCGGAGATGTGCATGACCTTGTTTTTTTTAGCCATGGAGTAATTTAACTTTTTAAAGATACCCTTTTTATTTTTTATTGTGTGTGGAAACCAACTAGTTGGACGCTTTATAAGAGCTAATTTGATAGATAAATTGAATGAACTAAAACTAATAAAACACAGGAACACTTATGAAAGAGAAAAAAAATATATCAGTAGATATATACCGTGCTCTTAAAAATTTCTTCCCTTCTATTATGACCAATCAAGAATACCAGTATCGTACTATATGTAATAAATATCGTAATAAAAAAAAACATGTTTTATTTATATTTTTGTCCCAGATTCCGTCTGTGGTGGTGTGGCCGGTGGGTGGATGTCTTTGTGGACGACCGGCTGCCGACCCTGAATGGGAAGTTGATGTTTTTACAGTCCAGCAGCTCGGAGCAGCTGTGGCCAGCTCTCCTAGAGAAGGCATACGCCAAGTAAGCACAGTACGAACATACGCAACATCGCGCCGAGTCCCTCGCTGGGTAGACAAAGGGGGGGGGGGGGAAGGGTTCGACAAGGTATCACAAGGGGAAGGGGTATAGTAGATTCTTTGTAGGTACTAAAAATACACGTGATTTTTAGTGGGAGTGGGGGGGGCCATCGTAAACATAAAATATCACGTGATTGAATGAATGAACAGCCCCGTAGGCAAAAAGAGCGCCGGTACACGCTAGGCTTACAGTCCTATCTGGATTATCGCAATATTATTTTATTGCAAATTATTTATAATATTTGACAGTCACAATTAATATCTCCACGAGCCCGACCAGTACCACCGGTTTGAATCTGTTTAATTTATACAATAGGAAAGTGGGTGTTTGGGTACTACCTGCTCACCTCTGATAACTCTTTCGGGGATCCTTGTGAGGGAAGGTGTGTGTATATGATATATACAATTATTTTCAACCTGACCTGTTCCCAGACTGCACGGCTCTTACGAGGCTCTCAAGTACGGCAACCTCCTCAACGGCCTGGTAGACCTCACCGGAGGCATTACGGAGTTGATACCCATTGAAAAGGTCAATCCTCATCTCCTGAACACGGCACTGGGTAACTCCAGCATTGTTACTGCACATCTAAACGTAAGTTTTATGTATAAACTAGTGGTTTCACCCGCGTTTTTCTGCACCCCACAGGGTCCCCACAGGGGTCCCCGAAGGGGTATACAGAAGGGTAAAGGTAGTACCCACGCACCCACTTTCCGCCAGAGATATATTTTAGGTGTGACTGTAGCTATTCGCGCGAGTCCTTCGCCGTTACTCAAGGACGACTATACATACGCCTTTGTATTTCTTCTCAGACGTATACAGGTTTCCTCTCGATTCTCGATCCTTCACCGTAAAGCTCATGGTGTCACTAATTAATGTACTTAAGTTAAGAAAAACTCATTGGTACCGTCGGGATTCGAACTTGCGATCTTTGTGTCGCAGTACTTTGTAATTATAAATCTGTGAACCAAACGCTTGGGAATTAATATGAAGAAAATTAAATTCCAATACCGGTTTGAAGGTAGGCAGCGCCACCTTTTGGTTACAATATAATTAATATTCCTAGTTTCTTTAGCGTGTGGCGTGTATAAACCGAGCTTTCAACGTTTCAGCCTTTTGCAAACAAAATTACCTAGATGTCGCTAGTTGTATTTGTAATTCAACGGGAGTGCGTGCATAGTATAAAGAAGAGGCTATAGATAGCATTGAAACAAGCCGTTACAGGTTTATTATTTCGTGCGAATTACTCCAGATATCGCCATATATCTGGAATACAATATAGTAATTATCAACTCGCAATTAAAATATCATAAAACCGCTTACGAGCTGGTGATTCATCCCAAAAGATATGTATAACGTTTAACTACTTAACATATCAACCCGCCTAGTGTCTAACGAGACGAGAGAACGAGGCTGAGAGAATTTGCGCCAGTTCTAAACTTCAGTTCTAAACTTACATACCTCTTTCGCTGCATCGGCGAGCCGAAAATCTTTTTAAGCCTACTACTTACTAAATAGGTTTATTAATTTCAATAAGATACGAAAAGTGGCTCCTCAATCCATACGAATAGTAAATCTTTACCAATTGCCTTTTTTTCACACTTCGCATCGCATGGAATTTTGCGTTTCGCATTTCGATATTCATTGCGATAAAATGATGGCACATGATAGTTGAGTCGTTTTAGATAAACAAATACATATTGTATAATATGTATATAGATAGTGCCAACCACGAAGACGCGCCCCACTATTCTTCCCTATAGTTTATCGTGTAAGTGTGCAACTGATTACCTATGAGTGCACACGCACACTACCATTAATAGACTCGGGTTATACTCTCCGCATCCCGCGACCGCCACGAAACTAGAAATTAGTGGGGCGCATCTTCGTGGATGACACTATCTATACTTAGGAACTGACGTGTTCTCTTTTATTTTCAGTCAAACTTCGTGGATAGAGTACCTCTGCAACCAGAGATGAACTACATGATCACGAGCGTGGAAGGGGTAAGTACGTCCAAGATTGCGCAACGTAATAAAGATATATTACGTTATACGTTATTGCTGTACTTCGCGGTTTTTTTTTTAATTAAGCATATTTAGTGTTAAGGACCCTGGTATTTCGTACACACAAAGAGAGTTTAGATTCGAGTTTTATAAGTTTATAAGTTGAGCTTTTTGTGATTGATCATACTGTTGACAGATAGTATTGTGGCGTTGACTGCTTGAGTGGATGCAATAATAATAATTATTAGAGTTTGTATAAAGTACCAACGTCAAATTTGATTACATAGGTATTTTTTTCTGAATAAAGTATATCCTACGTGCCAATCCAGTTATAATCTATGTATGTGTCAAATATAATCCAATTTCGTTCTACGAGCACCGTCACAAACATTAGCATTTATGAAATTGATTGTTTGTTCTTGCGCCAGCCGCTGATTTAGTTTTATTTTATATGTAATATCCTCACGCCTTTCCACAAGGGTCCCCGAAGGGGTAGGCAGAGGTGTATAGTTAGTAACCAACACACCTACTTTTTCGCCAGAAATATATTTTGGGTGCCAACGTGACAGATGGCGAGTCCAGGTTTCCTCTCGATGTTTTCCTTCACCGTAAAGCCGAGGTGTGACTAATCACTCTACTTCAATACAGAAAAACTCATTGGTACAGTCGGGATTCGAAGTCGCGATCTTTGCGTCGCAGGCAACTCGAACCACTCGGCCACCGCGGCCTTAAGTATTACTTCAAATATTAATTATATTGCTTTGTTCCCAAAGGTATTAACTTTCGCTGAACCTATTGTGGTGGTGCGCCTGCGACGTCCACTGGCTGCCGGCGAAACCGACATCACTAGTGTGGTGCTCACGGAATCACAGTAAGTGACATTTATATAAGTCAAGTCAAAATCGGTGAAGTGAAGATTACGGTACGAATCGTCCTAATCGTCCTGAAATCGGTGATAAAGTTACGGTAAAGTTATCGGACATATTTCTTACCCCTTCTGGTATTATAGTTAACGCTTAGTTTAATATTCGTCGTATATATTAGTCAGTGCATGAATTAAGTTGCACCTACTTCAGCAGCTAGCATCATCAACAACGGTTTTGTTTGCACACTGCTCAAATGACACAATTTCCGTTAAGAACATTAATATCTCCAACCCAAATTAACTTGCAAATACCGTCAAGATATTCATTCCACAGCAGACATCACAGCGTTCTAAACTGTGGTGTGGTTGTAGGACTTGTAGGTAAGGTAGGTAAACCTAGTGCAAAAGAAAAACATTATACTCTGTGTTAAGATGAAAGCCCGTGGACAAAAGTCACTGTTTTCAAAATCTCTTTTCACGTGATAGAACCCATAAGTCGCTCCTCAGATTATTAGAATATCAGATTATTATTATATATATATATAGATAAGGATCCTCTAGAATCCACAAATTCTGTTTTTTTAACCAAACCCTTGTCCCAGTACTAAAATAACCATACCCAATGGTCCCAATCGACGACGATGAATTTTTTTCTCGCGTGCATCTCTATGACGATGGAAATTGGATCGGGAAAGGGCAAACATAACTTTATGTTGAGAACAGTCTTTGCTGAGAACCTAATGATAATGAAATGAAGTGGAATGTATTTTGTCGAAACCGAGCCATAGACTAAACACGAAAGCTTGAATGTATTCGTTCTGTGGGTACAAGTCTTTTAATTAATAAAAAAATAATTAAGTTAGTTTGCATTAAAATAAATTTGTAGTGTATTTACTACAAATATATAGACATAATATTTGTCAAATGATGTTTGGCACAAAAAAAAACATATATACACATTCCATGTTATTTTCCTACAGTAGATAATACATTTTTTGATTGAAATTGTATAATACATGGTATTTTATTACGCTTGTCGTTATCTACTGTGATATTTGGTACCAGTAATTGTAGTAACAGAAAACCTCTTAGATTATAAATAAACCTCCTATTTCCTTATTAACTTACTCGTGGACCTATCATAACAAAACAAAAGCATTACTCGCCTTGAAACATAAAGCTTTCTAGAACCTCTGAAACAAGATATTATATTAAATCCTGATCCTGAGGTATGTAAGTACCACGAACGAACGGGAGTTCTATGGTACGTATCTAACTCTATGGCTAGCTGCGATATTTTCTTTCATAGTGACTAGCTATTTAGATTGAATATCGATATCGATAATTTAGTATTAGTCAAGGAAAATCAACGAAAGCTTAGGAGTATTACAAACTAGCTGTACCTGACATGTGCTGCAATGCCACATCCTTTTTTCTCGTGGATGGTCCCAGATAACTCTACCAAAGTTTCATCACAAATAAAAGAAGGAAGATAGATAGTTGATTATAAAGTATATTAGGGGTTCGCATTATAATTATATTATTTATTATTTTAACGTACTTAAGCTGTCGTTCCTTAAATTAATAAGTTTATATTTTGCTTGACGATTTGATATCAATATTTATTTAATATCGACAATTATCGCTATAGCTCATCCTTATGTCGTCCAGTCTACTTGTATTGATTTTTCATTACAAGCTCACTGCATGCTTTATACTATATTGAAGGCGAGACGCGTGTTATATTGTATGGCTGCGCTTTCAGACTGCGCTTTATTCGTCCGCAAGAGAGGGAGAGGATCACTACCCCCAACGAAGGTTTCTGGATACCGTTCGACGACTTCGTCAAGCTGTTTGACAAACTAGAGATGGTGCATTTAGATGCAGAGATCAGCCTGGCTGAGAATTCTCTCGAAAACAGGCAGAGATGGTGGATGGAGGTTTATCACGGAGCTTGGAGAAAGGGCGTCAGCGCCGGTGGATGCCGAAATTTCGCCTGTGAGCCACTTGGTGAATTTTTTTTTATTTTTCGTGATTTATTTTGTTCAAGTGCATACAGAAAACAAAGCCCGGAATTTCTATTGTATCGATTTTTGTTTTGTTTTTTTTTATGTTGAGTTTATTATTAATTCGAGTTAATTACAAGAAAACCTAGACATATAATGTGCTTTTGAGTAGTAGTTTGTAATTTATAAAAATGGGCTACCTAAATAGATCAATGGGATACGTGCCGCGCCCTTCGCCATTCACTTTATGGAGTTGCTTTGTCTGTGACAAAGTTAGCTGGAACAGCAAATAAAAAGCAAAGCCCATATAAGATAAATAACTTTTGCAACATTTAAGCTAGAAATTCTTTCATCTATTAAATTATTGTAGTGTCCAAATGAGTGAGCTTATTGTCTGTCTACAATGGCACAGAGCTTACTGAAGCTTTTATACTCAAAGAATTTTTGATAATTTTTTTTTCTTGTACATTTTTTATTTCATTTCAATGTGTTAGAATAAATTTTAATAAGCATACAGTCCATGAGATGGAAGCTGTATTTTTACTAACTTCCTAGCAAATTTACGATATAGGTAGTGGTACATCCATATTGATCATTGTTTGGCAGAGAAGAATTGCAGCTTTTAGTCATTGTCAATAAAATTTACAGGCTATTTATTTTTACGAAAAATAATTAGTTGTAGACTTCTGCAATAGTACTTTATGTAAATTACATATAATTTCCACTGCTTGCTGTGTAGCTTCTGCAGCACAATTATGTACTTATTGCAAGACTACATTGGACAACAAGCCTACAGCAGGAAATTGAATAGAATGACTTATATATATACCAATACCAAAGCCCCTTCATAAGTTTAGCACCTAGAAGTGCAAGTGGGCAGATGTCCTCAAAACAGTTATAGTTGATACAAAGCTGACTTCACTAATTGACAGACAATATACTGCTCTATTCCACGCTCCATACTTTTTCTTTATGGTAAACTTGCTAGTGACTTTCACATATGAAGACTGTCATACAGAATAAATTTTTACATATTTATGTACATACATACATACATATCATCACGACAAGTCCCTAGCGGGGTATGCAGAGAGTATAGAGCGCCAGTTCTCTCTAGACTTACATACTTCTTTCGGTTCGTCCACATTCATCAGTCTCTTCATACATGCTCGTCGGTTTCGAGTACTCTTAACGTTCCCGTCCTTGAGACTCCGATCTATTTGATCTAGGTAGTTGGACCGTGGCCTTCCTCTGCCTCTTCTTGCACACACTTTTGCTTTGTATATCTGTTTCGTCAATCTTTCTTCACTCATCCTTTCTATGTGTCCAAACCAACGTAACATGCCTTTCTTCATCTTTACAATCACACCCTCATTCACGCCAGTTGATTTGTGAATCTCTTTTTTTTTTACATGAAATGTACATGAAAAAAATATTCAGAAAGATGATAATACAAACTAGTCTATTTTCTGCAATGTTGGAACTTGTTGTTGGAATGTTTGTAATAGTATTTGCTCTGAAAATAGAGAATGAGTATTTTGTTGTATTTCCAGACTTATACCACACTAACCCACAAATCCAGATCCAGTTGGATGAGGCAGATACTGTCGTAATTTCCATGAACCAACACAATGTCATGGAGCCCAAAGTCATTGGGTTTTCGATCTACAAGATTTCCAAGCCACTGACAGAGTGTGCCACAGCTCAAGTGTTCCAAACAAGCAAAAAATCTGATAATTCTAATTACAGTAACAGCAGGCAGGTGACCCATAGGTAAGGAATAGTGCAATTGCGAAATGTTTATACACATTTAATTTTTTTTTGTTATCATCTTTCTCGCAACTCTCTTCTTTTGTCTTGCAAGCCATGCTTCAACAGCGATAGACAATTTCACTAGCGATGCGACTTTTTACAGTCTTCTCTATGCGAATGTACAAAACAATAGTAAGAACAAAGGTTTGAAGTGGTTCTGTCCGTATACCATGACGGTTAATATTCTAGATGGGCGCTCGAGGCTGGTGTGTATTTGGTCATTCCAACTACTTTTGAGCCGAGGGAGGAAGGCAAGTTCTCTGTGAGGGTTTTCTCCCTGCGTTATTTGAAGATGAATGCTCTGGATATGCAGGCTACGATGAAGAAACCTGCCGTTATCAAGGCACCCCATGATATAGATGTGAGCACATTTTCTCATTATGAGACTTTCTTCGGCCAGCTTGCTGATGAACATAAGTCGATTGACATATTCGAGCTGCAAGACTTGCTGGAGGAGTGTCTGCCCAACGATTACATCAGGAGCTGTGCTTCCATCGACACATGCAGGCAGATTGTCCTTACTATGGATGTATCCTTTTTTTTTAAATATACATTGTAGTTGAATTTTATTGTTCGCCCCCTCAAATATATAGAAAGATTTAACAATTTTAAAAAGATTATTAACTTCCACATCATGAAATAAATAAAAAAAGTACTTAAAAATCACAGGATTTAATAATCTATGCAACTAGTTACCCTGGATTCTGTAGTTCTTATTTCATTAAGTCGTAAATTCTTCATTAAACTTAAATATTTATAAGCCACTACACAGACTCTATGGTTTGTACATATCAACAATTAAAACAAATATCTGTTCTGAAAATCACTCTGATTTGAGCGTAGATCGCATATATACAAGTATGTAACTTAACTTAAGCTTAAACTTAACTTAATGTAAGCTTTTCCCCGCGGTAAATTTTATTTCCTTTGTGGTTTTTACCAAAATATAACATGTGCTATATTACTCTACAACTACTTGAGTAACAAACATTCTAATATACGTTCTCACTGTTAATGTTAGTAGATGTACATTTCAGTACTGTACATGAACACGAAACATGCATGCCAGCATTCATAGGTACTTCCAAGTCGAGATGGACCTCATTCTGCACAAAATAATCAATATTTCCCTGAACAAAAACACAGAAAAAGGGCAATGGTCGGGTGACTATCTCCGACTTCAAAGACCTGATGTGTAGCCTGAAGCTATGGCAGCAAGTTTTTAAGGGTCAAGCCCAAGAGAAGATGGGTGTGCTGCGCGCCGAGCGCCTCAGGGATGCGCTCCGTGAGATTGGTTTCACCCTCCCTGAAAAGGCTATGGTCCTCATCATGATCCGCTACATGAGGAAGGACGGAATGCTCAGATTTGGCGATTTCGTTTCTGTGGTCATGCATCTGCACAGAATCTTTGGTGAGTAATTATTACACTACAGTTCAGTTTCAATTGATGACAAATATATAAATTTGTTTTTTTTTGTGTCAGAAAACTACAAACAGACTAAAAGCGATGAGGCAACATCGGAAACGCGCTCGACTCTGTCGGAGGTAAGTGCTGGCACATTCGATAGTGCGTCACTATCTACTCTGACACAATGGCACCTAAAAATACAGAATAAATATATACTCCAAAGAAGGTGTCATCACGTCACTGCCAACCCCTTAAGGCTCTTGGAAAGACGTACAGAGATATAAATATATCGGAGATACATTTAGGGTATTTAAAATTATTGTTTCACATGTATACCAAATTAATTATATTATCTAGTATTTGATACGCTAATATTATGGTACAAAGTCTTAGCTTATATTTATGTAAAGTAAGTATAAGAGACTATACAGGTATCATGGCATTTGGAAAACAATTAACTTGAAAATAATAAATTTTTGTCTTTTTTCAGTGGCTGGTTAAAGCTCTCTCCTGCTAAATTTCTTCAAACGGAATTGGACTGAATATTTTTTCCTTAGTCCTTAGAACCAATGGAACATTATATTGGATTCCATTTATCAATATTGTATACCTTATTACTTATGAGTCTCCGTGTACTGTAGCTGACAACATTGTCTCTAGGTTAATCAAAAATACTTAAAACATTATACTCTGCGTGTACCTTGTACTTGTACACTTTATACTGGTTGTTTTTTGTTATTTCATATATTATGTTGTTTATTGTTAATTGTTTTTACAATGTTATTTTTGTTTAGATACTAAAGTTACATTTATTTCGTTTTTATGAACAATTAAGTATATTGTTTTGGAACTTTTCAACGTTTAGTTTTGACTATATAAGGTCAGAATGACTAACGCTATGATGTAGTAGCCCACTTCATCTTTCAACGTATCTAAAAACATCCGTTTATATTTTGACTACTTCCATTCACATAACAAAAGTTTATTATACTTACTCTGATGTATGTGTAGTTTACAAGATTGTGTTTCCTTTTTTTTATATTTCATTAATACTCATTGCATTTCTAGTTAGTTGTAAGCGATATGTAGGATCTTTAGTGTAGGTATGTGTTGCATTGGATGCGTCTAACAATACCACGCACGCCTCAGACGGGAACTCTGGGTTTGTTTGTATACATGGTATCCGAACATAGTCAATGGCATGTAAAACCTGAGGTGTAATCCATGCACGCACCGAATTACATACGATAAGTTACTTACTGTACAACGCAGTGCTGAGGCAAAGTCATGGCGCGTAGTATACTGACAAGGCCATATAGTAGGTTGGTGTAGAAGAGAGTTTTGACTTAACTTGTTTAGGCAAAAAATCATACAGGGCTGTTAATTAAGGATGTACTGACGTTATATATTTCACGTCATGTTAACAGGCTAAGGTGGTATGTGGTAAAATGAGGTTGCCAAATTGTAGGTATCTGAGAAGAAGTGTTGAAAATCGCAGAAGAACTGGCCCCGCCAGCACAATACACCAGACGATAGGTATATTCCCAATAGTGGGATGTTACTGGCTAATTATAACTTCCTACTCATGTGTTGGTCGGTAGGCACTGCGTTTTAGGTTAATTATATCTTGAGCAAAGAATATGTTAGCGCATCGATCTCGATTATTTAAATCATTATAATTAAGTTTTGTAGTTCGTACATTTTGACGCTTAATTCAAGTACATTAACCACCGAGCTGGTCCATACATGTGAAAGAACTTATTTCATAAAAACTTGATGTTTTCTACTTAATAAAGATGATTCTGAAATATCTTGTTTTATTCCTGCTACACCCACTTTGATTTCCCTTCTCAATATGTTGTCAATAATGTATTACACATATTAATGAAACCGGCGAGCATGTTTGAAGTGAGATGAATCGAAAGAAGTAGGTATGTGAGTCAAGACTCTTGACTTACATACACCTTGACTAAAGAGGGACTGAAAAGAGAACACTTCTCTCGTCTGATAAGAGAAGTCTTCTCTTGTCTTAACTAATATCCCTACGTACTCTGCTAACCCTACATAAAACAAGATTTTTAAGCAGGCATGTTCAGTTATGCATTCCGCACCATCAGTTGCGTCTTCGATTCCCGCAAAGATGCGCATTTCCTAAAGTACTTGTTATATTTATAAATAATATTTTGCAACGTTTGTCAGTTCATTACTGGTAACATGGTGTGTGAAAACTTATAACATAAAAGAAACAGATTCTTTGTACAATAACATACAAGAATGCAGCATTATTCCAGATAAGCAAGACGCACCTTTTAAAATGGCGGCAAAGAATACTATTAAATGGCGGACAGAATTAATCAATGAACTCCGACAGGACGTCGGCGCGCATGTGCTCTATGAATTAAATAACCCGCTATTTCCAACTATCTTGTGATTGGCCAATATGTAGGGTCTGTAATTGGATAATATTCCTAATTCTCCTGGCAGGTATTTTTTCTATAAGTGTTCCCTGTGTCCCTTACGTTGAATAAAATATTTTGATTTAGATTTTTTTGATTGATGTAGATCAATTTACTATTAATTATTAAAATCATGATACTACTAAGGGCCAAAATACTACTAAGTTACATTACATACACGTTATCCTTCAAGGGTTCATGACTGCAGAAGAGTAAAAATACGCTCTTTCGCTGGACATATAACGTAACACGTGGCGAGTCTGTCGCCATATCTCGGACCCCTGTTCTTACGCCTAACACAATTTATATTAAACTAAATCATTTTCTATTGCCTCTACGCTATCCATTGTATGGCAACGACAAATCTGCCGAAATATTTTTCCTCAGCAAATGTTGCTCCATACCTACAAACTGTATGTACTTAAGTTCAGAAAGCTCATTGCTATAAGCCGCAGAGTTTCGACTATTGATTTAGCAATTCAGGTTCAGATCTTCAGATATATTATGTCATTAGGTATTGATTCAAACTTCTCTCACAAAAAGTACACGCTTATCCTCGACGAGTAATTGCTCCAAGAGTAGGTACCGCCGCTACATTTGATTTACTTATTTTTTATTTTTAAAACTGATAAACACTTCCATTTAATTATTTTCTATTGTTTAATTGATGATGTAGTAATTCTCAGCTATTTGGGATTGTGTACTCATTGATATGGTGAAATACTCAGTACAACTAGGCTTTCACAATGATACCAACATTTAATAACTTGTATTTTTTTTATTTTTGCACTTAAAATACAAAACAAAGCAGATACTACACGCGTAACAATATCAGTTTCTAAATCTAAATTAATTATATTTTAAAATCATAGCCAAAAAGTGTAGTTTTTTTTTATTTACTTATATCATAAACTAAATTCACAATAACTATTTATTATTTAATTAGACTATCCATCAGTCTGAATGGACCACACACAAAAAAAGCAGCACTTTAACCATCATTCAACAAACCATAAAAAAAGATAATGCTGCATTATCAGTATTGAATTTAGATTAAAAGATTAAAACTTGAACTATGAATATAAGTTACAGCAGTTTTTATCCATTTTATAAAACAATTATTTTGTTTAAAAGTAACTACCTTTTAGCTGTTAACTTCACAAATACCTCCATCTGCCTATACCACAAATATTCATCAGTGAGAATTGTGGAAGTTTTCGTAATGATCCTAGTATTGCCGTACACCCATATAAGAGGCTGTTCCTGCAAGTCCACCTTAGTTATTTCTTGTCCATTGATGAACTATCAGGTTCTTTTTCACTAGTCCCTGATGCAGCTTTGTGCAGTTCATATAGTTGTACAAGCTGGTCTTCCGTCATGTGCTCAAGCAGTTGAGGATCAAGGTACTCGCCAACTTTCTTCCTCCTAGCTTGTTGCAGTGGCTTCATCTGTTTGGCGAGACTTATTGCGTAATCCTGCACAAATAGTTGAACTTACTAAACTTGGAAATATTTATTCATTTAAAGACACACCAACCAAAAAAAACACTAGCGACATATGTATTAATGCTAGAACAACAATAAAAAAATATGCAACTTCTCATTTAGAAGTATAGAGGAAATATACCTTTGAATGAAACTCAAATCTCTGCCAGTTTGCGTAACATGACAGATGGAGAGTAGAGTCTAGACGGCTGTCTGGTCCAGTGGTTAGAGCTCCTGACAGAGGGCAGATATTTGTGTGATGAACACAAGTATTTATACCTTATACTTGGATGTCTGATGTATTTATGTATATATCTATCTATATAAGTAAAATATATTGTTGTCTAGTTACCTTAACACAAGCTTTGCTTAATTTGGGACTAGGTCAATTTGTGTGGAATTATCCCAAGGTAATAAGGTATTAACTCTGTTGCCATTATATATGATATAACAACTGCAATTGTCTTAGAATTACTTCCCAAATATATGAAGGTTTTTTTTAATATGAATGTTTCCTTCACTGTAAACCTGATGGTGTGATAATTCACTGTTCCAAATTTTATATATATATATTAACTTATTGGTACAGACTACAGTTGTCCAAACATGCCATCTTAGCTGACTATGGATAGAATTACCACTTGGCCTGAAGATTTACAGTAACACATTACTCATTACCTCCAGTTCTTCACAGGGTAGGCAGAGAGGGTAAACCACCAGTTCTCTCTAGACTTATAGAACTCTTTCCCTTCACCCACATTCACCAGTTTCGAGAAGTATGAGGAATTGATTTAGGTAGATGTAACGTAACACCTATTATGATATAACTACTAACTGTCCACTCATTGAGAAATATCCTGGCCTCCTCTATGTTACACTTCTTGTGTCTCTTAAACTCGTCCCTGGCGTAGTTGTCTCCCATTACCCGTAGCTCAGGCGGCAACGCACGGTGAACTCTAAATATCAACTTGTACAGTCTCCGTACTCTCAATATATGCTCTGGTGATGACATGCTGGAAATAACATTGAGTAATTTGAATTTACAAATTCATTTCAGTGTTATGAAATCAGTATTCCTAACCAATGCTGAAAAAATACTTGTAAAGTTTTCTGCACCTATAATTAAGACACTTAACGAGATATTAAATCGAAATCACAGACTTATTACTATTATTCATTTATATATTAAAATTACATAAATGAATCAATCCGATATTCTTTAACTAAACTTTTTAGCAGGAATCATAAACAAACCTGACAGTTTAATCTGTCAAATTTATAAATTGACAGTTACTGTCATGCCTTGTTTATGTCACCACTCGTTTCAACCAAAGACTACTTTTGAACACTGAACTCAACTCAGAACAATAACTAAATTATTGTTCTGAGGGACTTAACCTTCTTCATGCATTCAAAGACAATTATAGACCCTAGCAACCCGCCTTCGCTTCGCACGGATAGTAGAGCATAATTATTATACGTACATGCTGTATTCTGTCGTAGGGTCGCATAAGTCGCATTAGCTCATTTCAACCAATACACTCAAAACCTTAACAAATTTTACACTCAAACCTTCCTCGTGAATCACTATATCTATTGTTTTAAGCCGCGTGAAAATACATTCTGTACTTTCTGAGTTCATTGCAGAAAAACAGGACTGTTTTATCATATTTAGTGATGCGTAACATCACGGCGAGTCTCTCAAAACACTTTTTTCGCTCCATTCAACCATTCAAAATACTTTTTTGTCCAACCGGCCAATGATACTAAATTCAAATTTATATCAAGCTTAGGCTTGTGTACAGTTCGAATAATGAATAATTTGTAAAATCACAAAAAAATATGCGTCTTCATACGGAGGTCTCACGAATGTGTCCAGTTGTAACAAGGGATAACAACAACATTAATTACGTTATGGATGGCATCTCGGAAGACCGTTGTGGAAAGGCCTGTGTGTATACATACATACATGTCATCAGGCCGTGCCATCCCTCGAGGGGTAGGTAGCAAGTATTAAATAGTAGTCTTTCTTTGGTAGGTAGAGTAAATGACCAGTTTCTGTCTCGCTGCTGATCCATATTCAGGTAATTTGTAGTGTAAAAAAATTATAAATATATCAGGGAGCAAATAAAACAGAAGCAGTTTGCTACCTAAATAATTTATTCTCAACATTGACAGTACCCAGGCCAACAATTGTGAATAATCTGTATGAAAGACTAAGAAATTACTCAGTACACAATCAACCGACGTAGGTACTTTATGCTATGCAATTCATTGTACGAGGTATTGACGCCATACAATATAGCGATGACTAACTAATGTTAGACGGTATATACACGTGGTTATATTCAGTCAATACCTAGTCACATAAAATGTACCCATAAAAATGTCTGGAAGAGATTACAACGGCTCGCTCATCTCAACACAAACAAATGTATCACCTTGGCATTGAAGAAAAATATTTATTTTGAATAAGTATGTGTCCTTTGATAATAGGAGTCAAACATGCTGTATTTGTGACGTCACACATTGGTACTTATGGAATGTTCGGAAAAAAACTGAATAGAAACAAGTGAAAACTCACACAATGCATGCTGGTAATACATAATTATGTTTGAAGCACCAGCCGCCATGTTAACGCAATATGGAGCATTAAGTTCAGAAGGTACATCTTAAAATACCAACAAGTATGTCACTGTAAACTTTTTTTTTTTTTTTCAGATTTAATTTTGTAACAAAATCTGAAATTAATTTGGAAAGTAATGGAGAAATTAAATAGTGATCAGTATTAGACACCAATAGAAATCAAAGCTTTATTAAAAAATAAACGTTATTTTTTAATAAGCTATGATTTATGCTTTATGAGAGAAAATACATCTGAGTTACATGCACCTGCACAATTACAAAAGTTATGGGTATCATAGATATTATGCTACCCGTCAAACAGAAAAATAATACTTCTTTTTATATATCCCTGCTCATAAGCTAGAATATATAGTATACTGTATACTAGAAACATAATATGCAGTATACTATGATAGTAGGAGGTTTGTATGACATGTAAAAAATATTATTTTGAGCATTGCTTGAGGATGCACATAATGTATTAATTTAACAAGTATAAATATAAAGATAACATCTTCGCAGTTATCAGACATGTGTAATAATAATAAGACTTGACCACATACAAGAAGGAAGATGTAACCTGGTGGAAGTATGAATAAGAAATTCATGGATCTGAACAGATGTTAAAGGTAAAAAGGATTGTTTTTAGTATCGAACGCTTTTGCGCGTCACGGGACATACATACATCTTATATATTAGCCGCATTTAGGCAGTCAGTTTAGCTAAAGGGTCAAACTTGTACAGATATTCCATCCTTAACGGTAAAAAAGTGTAATATGCCAGCAACTCCCGTGGAAAGATTGTCGAAGACATACACGTAATTTTATATGTACCAATTATAGTTAGTAAAAAAACTTTACTTTACTTTTGTAAATTAGACTTAAATTTTTTCTTGTATGAAAGGATGTGCTAAGCAGTGGTTGACGGAGGCCCGCTTGGCCGGGTCCAACATGAGCATGCGCTCGAGTAGATCCTTGAGTTGCGTGATCTTCTTGGCTTCGGGCGGCGGCAGACGGTGGTATACTGGCGCGAGCTCTGCTTGGAGGTCGCGAGTGGCTTTAATGCTTGATATTACTACAATTTTCTCCTGCATCCATGAAAAAGAAAATGTAGTCAGCGGCTATAGTACTTAATCTTTTCAAACATACATGCAGGAATTATGGACAGTCGGCAAAAGTAGTTAACCATTTCATACATACATACAGGAATTATATATAGTCAGCGGCAAAAGTAGGTCATAATTTCATACATACATATATTCATACACACATACATTCATATAGTATATCATCACACGGAGTCCCTCACGAGGTAGGTAGATAGAGTGGAGCGCCAGTTCACTACTTACAGACCACTTTCGCTTCATGTACATACATCATATCTCGTATCATCATCATACATCAGTCTCTTAATACATGCCCGCTTGTTCCGTGTTAGAGAACAAGGTTAATAACTTCCGGCTTTTGAAAAAGGTGGTTTCTTATTGTATTACAAACCATAAAGAGTAGGATAGGGAGGGGAAATCTATACTAATATTATAAAGAGGAAAGATTTGTTTGTTTGTTTGTTTGTAATGAATAGGCTCCGAAACTACTGGACCGATTTGAAAAATTCTTTCACCTTTGGAAAGCTACATTATCCCCGAGTAACATAGGCTATATTAAATTGGACCCGATAGGTGGCGCTGCGATCGAGTTTTAGGAATTTTAACTTTTTCACCCGTGCGAAGCTATCCCTTTCTGTGTGTCTTAAGGTGGATTCGAGAATGGTTTAGATTTACAATTGGACCCGATAGGTGGCGCTGCGATCGTGTTACGGGCAATTTAACTTTTTCACCCGAGCAAAGCTGGGCGGGACAGCTAGTTCATAATATTTATGAAATTAATGTGTTCATCTTTTATATCGTTCCACACATGTACAAAACTTGATTCTAAAATAAACAGATCTTGCAATATAGGCAACCTTCGTTCGAAATTTCATCCAAATCTGCTCAGCCATTGGTGCATATATACACAAAGTTTTTTTTTAACGCGCTTATAATATTATCAAGATTATTATTGCAACACATGGCAACACTCACCCGCTCCGTAATCTTGTCCAGCTCGTGATAGGTAAAGTTGCAGTTGGCGTCGAAATGTTGGTCTTTGAAGACGCCCTTCTTGACAACTTTGTTGGGGAATTTCCCTTTCAGATCCATAAAGTACTTGAGCATTTCATTGTTCGACTTGCCGCTGAACATGATCTTGCCCGTGGACAGCTCATATATGGTGCACGCAGTCGACCACATGTCGATACCGTTGTCGTAGCTGGCGCCTAGGATGATCTCGGGCGCTCGGTAGAACCTCGACACGAGGTACGGCGTGATTTCATTGTCCGACACGTGCGACGCCGAGCCAAAGTCACACAGTTTCAGCATCAGTTTACTTTCGTTCACCAGGATATTGTCGGGTTTTATGTCTGTAACGAGTGTGTAAAACAGATGTGGGAGGTGTGTGTGACACAGAGGGACACAGAGGAAGACACGTTCCGAATAAACAGATCGAGGTCTCAATATACTTTGGTTCTAAAAATACTGGAAATATATGTTGATGAACCGACGTCTGTAAGTCTAGATAAGCTAGCTGTGTCTATATGGGATAGTGACTGCGCAGTATTTTTTTATTTATTTTGGATGTGTGTGTGTATAGGGGATGCCTACGTCATAACATCTACCTGCATGCCAAATTTCAGCCCGATCCGTCCAGTGGTTTGGGCTGTGCGTTGATAGATCACTATGTCAGTCAGTCAGTCAGCCACCTTTGAGCTATATAGATATAGATAAATGTCTGTAGATACCAAACCACATGAAGCTTTGAGTGCTTTCAGTGTTAATCAAAGTATCAAATACCATAAATATGACAGAGACAAGAAAAGGAAACTTAGTGAAAATGTGATAAGCTCACCTGCATGAATGATACCAGTCTTTTTCAGCAGCTTGAGTGCCAGCAACATCTGCTGGGTGTAACTCCTGACAGCTTTGATGTGAATGCCACTGTTTTTGCCATACTTCTTCAACACCTCTCTCAAATTCATGGACAGTGGTTCGAGGACCATGCACAAATGCCGTTTGTGGAAGAAATGTCGGAAGAGACGGAGACAGTGGAATTTGTCTTCAGGGTCTGCATCGTTCAGGCGTTTTAAGATCTCCAGCTCGCGAAGGCCGGTTTTGTGCCTGTATTACAATAACATTAATATATTCAATGTTGCCTAGAAACGAAATACATTTTAAGTTGACCAATGTTTTTACTTTACTACAATTTTTTATAATTGCTGTCATCATAAAAGTCATGCTTTATCTATACTAATATTATAAAGAGGAAATATTTGTATGTAAATATGTCTGTATTGCATAGGCTCCGAATCGATTTTTTTTCATACAACAAGAGTGGCAAACAAGCATACGGCTCACCTGATGGGAAACGGTTACCGCAGCCTATTTACGCTCACGATACCGAAGTATCACTTGCGCGTTGCCACTCTGTGTTCGGAGAGTTATAGTGTGTTGGCAGCATGATGGGTTTAATCCCTCTGCTTCCAACACAATGTAACAATCCTCCCCCCTCCCCAAGGAGCTCATTACTGGAAACCTTATTCACCGCGTAGGAACACAACACAAAAAAATTGTGTTATTTGGCTACGGACTTCTGTAAGGTGGAGGGGAGGTCCTGCCCCAGTCGGGCAGCTCCGAATTCGAACGGGAAACCCATTATGCCCTACCTCACTTGAAAAATTATTTCACCATTGGAAAGCTACATTCACCCTGAGCGACATCGGCAATATTTTCTTTTATAAAATAAAGTCTTATATCCATACGTGCGAAGCCGGGACGGACCGCTAGTTATACATACAGCAGCATCTATGGCATCATCATGAAGCTATATTCACAACACCCCTTAGCTTCTAGAAGACAGTTGATCTATTCTATCTGAGACATCCTGTATATAACTGTGCACAGTAAATAAATAACACCGCCTACCCTTTCGGGTGGATAACAAGTGATAACAGTCCATGGCGACTCACATGATTTCATTGTTGCGTATAATCTTGACAGCGACATCGCCGTTGGCGCGCGCCTGGTCGCGGGCGCGGATGACGTTGGAGAACACCCCCTGGCCCGTGTACCCGTACACCGCGTATCGGTTGTCCAGCACTTCGCCGATACGAACCCTGAACACATCAACGTCAAAATTCACACTGCGATATTAATAATTCTAATTCGAAATCAAAAATTTATATACATAGTTCGAAATTATATATATAAAAATATACCTCTGGCGGAAAGCGGGTGTGTGGGTATTACCTATACACCTCTGCCTACCCCTTCGGGGACCCTTGTGGGAAGGCGTGAGGTTATATTATTATTATAATTCGAAATTAAATATGATAATGTGGCCCCATTGCACTGCACCGATATACTCTGCTCGCTTTATTGCCGAGATAGGTATTATGTAATTAGAACCAGGGGAGTGGTGTCAGTAGAACCAGAGGAGTATTATGTACCTGGTTCTAGTGACCAGGAGAGTAGTGTCATTAGAGCCATGGTAGGAGTGTCACTAAAGTCCGGGAAGTAGTGTTACTAGACCCATGGGAGAAGTCACAAGTGCCAAGAAAGTGGTGTCACTAGATCCAGTGTAGGGAAACTAGAGCGAGGGTAGGGACACCAGAGCCAGGGGAGTGGTGTCACCAGAGCCAGGGGAGTAGCGCTACTAGAGCTGGTGTGTAGTACCTGTAATATCCCTCGGCGTCATCCCAGTTGTCGGTCAGCGAGGGATTCTCCAAGGCGTTCTTACTGTTTGGTTTCCCTGCAGTTGGGGTCTGCAAACATATCCAACAATTTGATTAATCTCTTTACAAGTATGATGAATGTGGATGTGGAAAAGAGGTCTATAAGTTAGAGAACTGGCGATCTACTCACTCTGCCTTGCCAATGATGTAATAAATTATAAAAGTAATATTTTTATGTGAACTCTTCATTAAATTTTTTGATAGTTAACTTAGAGCATAGTGTAAGTAACCTCTTAAATCTTAGAAAAGATATTAATACCATTCCTGTCGGCGATTTCATAAATAATTAAAACTGTTCAATTAAGAAAAATAATGATTATAAAAATAAATGAAATGGTAATAAAATTATTTTATAATTCATGGTTTAAAAAATTCTAACAGTTTTTCAGTTACGTAGCATATACGACCTATATTAATGTCAAGAATATATTATAAAGAAAAACCAGTTGCATAGCTGTCAAAACACCAATTATTATTAAAGTACTCACATCTAGACTATAGGTGTCCTGGTCCGCAAACATGTCCCACTCGCTACTTCTGCGCGACTTCTCCAGCTTGAGCGTGTGCTTGGACTCATTCTCAATGTTCTTTATGAGCTGGCTGGAGTCAGTGTTGGCCTCAAAGTCATCATCGGTACTGGCAGTCTTGGATTTCGTCACATTATTGATCTGTGGAGACATTGCCCTGGCCTTAGCCTTCTCCGTCTCTGGAGAACTATCATTCGCCTTCTCCTCAGTCCTGTCCTTTTCCACGTTTGTTTTGACGTTGGTTTTCGAATCTATCTTTGGTGGTGTTGTCATTGCATATTGTTGATGCTGTTCTATATTTGTTGAGCTGTTGTCGCCGCCGAGTCTCTGTAAAAGGTTCAATAATCAAACTACTAAGGAAGAAGCAAAAATTCACGGCTCTCGAGCCATATAACTGTGTAATCATTGTATCACCAAAGGTAATATAGGCAGAAGGTACAAACACCTACATTCCGCTGTTCAATAACCGGAGGTGTACCAATTAGTTCTTTCTGAACTTTCTTAAGCAAGTAAAATTCTTATTTTCTAGGGAAGAAGCGACACAACGAACTCTCCAGTTATATACGTATAAGAAATTGGTTCCCGTTTTAGTGTGTTCTAATATCGTATAATACATATTTCACACATAGTCACACCACGAGCTTTACGGCGAAGGAAAACATCGAGAGGAAACCTGCATAAGTCTGAGAAAGGCGTATGAATAGTCGTGCTTGAGTAACGGCGACGGACTCGCCATCTGTCACGTTGGCACCTAAAACATATCTCTGGCAGAAAATGGGTGAGTACTACCTATACACCTCTGCCTACCCCTGTTATATCTATATATACTCCTCACCAGAAAAATGTGAGGTGATTATATAGGATTCATTTTTAAACGACACTTGACATATATTCCTAAAAATATGCATTATTCTGATAATCCTTACAAAACATAAACTTGCAAGGCAAGGCAACTTGCAAGCTTGTTTAGATTTTTCTGATGTGAAGTATATATACATTTGATGATAGCTTTTGATGATGCAAGTCTAGAGAGAACTTGCGCTCTATACTCTCTGCGTACCGTTAGGGACTCGGCGTGATGATATGTTTGTATGTATGTATGTATGTATGATAGCTTTTGTGTGTATGTGGGTACCTTCACAAGCTGCTCCCTTTGCCGCCTGCGGCGCTCGATGATCTGCTGCTCCGTCTCTTCTTCATCCTCGGTGTCAATCGATATGTTCAGCTCTTCGTCACTCGAGCTCGGTACAACATGGGTCGTTTCGTTTGTGGAATTCTGAAACAGTTCACTTTTATTACATTCATTGTGACTAGCTTCTTAACTCTTTGGTAGTGGTTGCGATATCCAGGACTATGTGCGACCTAGCTGCGCAGCGCGGTCAAAACGGCAATTGGTCATTTATAAAAGTATATTTTACCAGCTGTTTGCATAAAGCAGATGTTATTAGTATAGTATAAAAATACATTTGGCCAAGGATTAAAAAGAGCTTTGTGTACCTTCCGCCTATTCCTGTGGTCATTCCTGGCGCCCCTGTCACGTGACCGCTGCCTGTGGCGGTCGCGCGACCGCCTGTCTCGGTCGGAATGTCTTCGTTCACGGCGGGCCGCAAGTGATCGATCGCGCGATCTTCTAAGCCGACCGTCTCTATCTCTCCTTCTATGCTCAGACGCCCGAAGGTCTCGCTCTCTCTCCCTTATTCGCTCTTTTTCCCTTTCTCTGTCACGCTCCTTCTCCCTCTCCCTCTCTCTATCGCGCTCCTTTTCTCGCTCCTTCTCCCTTTCCCGCTCTCGCTCTCTAATCCGCTCCCTTTCCCTTTCTCGTTCCTTCTCGCGCTTCTTCTCTCGCTCTCTTTCCTTATCTCGCTCGATTTCTAAAAGCTTCCGTCGCTCGCGCTCCTTTCGCTCTCTATATTCCCTCTCCTCGTTTCGTTTCTCCATTTCCAGTCTACTCTCTCTGTTGATGATCTCCCGCAAGTCCTCATCTTTCCGCTTTAATTTTAACTTCTCACGCTCTGAAGACCGGCTGTTCTTCCGGTCTTTACTAGATTTGTGCTTGCTGCTCCTTCTGTGAGTGTGTTCCTTGTCCTTCTTCACCTTTTTTTGCGGAGGTGATTGCTCATCATCATTAATGCAGATCACGTCGGTGGACTTGCACCCTGCGCGTACGCTGTCGTTGTCACTCTTATCGGAGGTGCAAGCGACCAATCGCGCCTGTAGCAGCTCCTTCTGTTGCATCAGCTCCTCAAGATTCAAGTCATCCTCTATCACTGACAGCTCAGGACTAGCGCAGTCCTCCTGATAGTTTTCAGTCTCTGAAGTCGAGGAGATGATCTCCAATGTCTCTTCTTTCCCGTCAACTTTCTTCACGTGGTTGCTTTTTTTAGATTTAGTCTCAGATGTGTTGCCATTCTTGGTTCTATGCGATGTTTCTGACGATTGATGAGGTGCGCATTGCCTAGACTTCTCAATGAGATCTTCTACATCAGAGAGTGAAGTCTCGCTTTCCTCCTTAATACTCTTATGTCTCTTCTTGGACTTTTTTTTCTTCTTGTGAATTTTTGTTTCGGCTTCAGTGGCTTCCCTCTTGCGTTTCTTGTGCTTTTTGATCTTTTTCTTCTTCCTACTCTCGTCTTCATGGTCTCCATTCGTGGAGTTCTCCGATGCTAACTTTGATCTGGAAAATATAATGTAACATACTTACAGTGATTGGTTTAAGCGGCAAGTCTTCATGGTAGTGGCCTTTTCCATTCACAACACATTCAATTACTCTGCAATATCACATTATAATTTAGAGAGCAGTTCATTTGTAAAAGAAAAATATTTCTTTTGGAATGTTCTTGTATACCTATTTTTCAAATTAGGTCTGTTTATCAATTCAATTGATATATTTATGGTGAAATCAGAACTGTGCATTATGTAAACGATTTTTTTTATATTTTTGTTTAATATTTAGTTATGTTAATATGGCATTAACGTCATGATTACGAAAACTGTCAGATACCTCTGACAATTGTACAAAAAGGCTTCATACACTGGCTGGGCTGGGCAAAGATGCAAGGAATTATTTTTTGGCAATACAAATTTATGTACAAGCCAACGAAAATCAATGTTAGTTGAAACCAGGCTAATTAGCTCACCTATATGCCACATAGCAAATTTGAAAAAGGTGGAATTTCTATGTATTTAATGTTATCCTTCACTCCTCTGACCCACATATAACATACTTATATTTTAGGTGGTGGTGTGACGGAGGTGTGACAACTTACTATACAAATTTAGGTAAACTACATATACATATGTACTTATACTATACTATAATAATATATTATATAATATACTCTATACTCTCTGCCTACCCTGTTAGGGACTTGGTGTGATGATATGTATGTATGTAGTTATGTACATATACATATGGTACAAATTACTGGCATTTCAAACTGTAATTCTGATATTGTAGGTGTATTAACCACTCTGCAGCCAGTTAGTGAATTTAGGCAGGTATTGAAATTAATGATGACAAAAAACTTATATAAATGAGATTTTGATTTCATAGGAATTGGGTACAATCTATTGGAATAAGAAAAAACATATATTAGCATGCAGTTAGTATGCTTTAGACATATGTATTAACAACATATATATATATATATATATATATATATATATATATATATATATATATATATATATCCTTTTTGCATTGATGGATAATGATGGCAATATTACATCCTGGTTAGGATACGGGTAAAATCTTGTTTCATTAAAGCATTCCGAAAGTCATGATAAAAATAGATTTTTGGAAGAAAACCTCTTCGATGAAATATCTTGCATCTTACAAATGTGCTTGGTGCGAGATTTAAAGTCTTGCAACGGTGTTTAACCAGCAGACCAATGGACCAATGGGCTATTCAAAGATATATCATATGGCAGCACTTCAATGATTGAATTATGTACTTACTCTTTGCCCATTGTGGTATGTAAGAACTTAAAGATTACCTGTGAAAAGAAAAATAATGATTAAATAACCCATCTCTAAATATGTATAAAAATGTTATGTTGGTTTGTTTACGCTTCAAAAACTCAAAAAGTTCTGCACCGATCGAGCTGAAATATTTGCATGATATATAATCCGCATCAAGGATTGTTTTTATCTGTTTTTTGCATCAGTCAAATATCCACAGCGTAGCGTGGCAGGGTACAGCTAGTACCTTATATATACATCATGCAGTCCCTCATGATGTAGGCAAAGTAGAGTGCCAGTTCTCTGTAGACTTGCAAGTCTATGCATGTTAAGATTCAAATAAAACATTTGACTTGTCTGTCTCTATTTCATCAAAAAAATAATATTAATATGTAGTACATTACATATTAATATTATTTTATTTGGTTTCAACACCACTATATCAGATATTAAAAGATTATTGATGCAAAATTTACATATATATGATAATCATTCCCAAAACACAACACATTGATTATTGAAGACCTTTCATGATAGATCTGATGTATGTTCCAATTTGTGGTTTAGTACATTACACGATATACAGATATTGTACTATGAATTAAGTTTTATATTACATATTTTAGACAGAAATTTAATGATGGATACTTATTATAAATAAATATGCAATTGTGGCTGGCCACAGCATGTAATTGATAAGAAATGGCCATAGACTTGCCCATTACAATTAGCAAGTTGGTCAGTGATACCAATGTCTGAATAATGTATGTATGAAGTATTTATATCATATTGGTTATGGAAAAGTACCCAAAGTAGAGATTATGAATAAATAAGACTAAGAACATGTGGGCGGGTGCTTAGAAGTCTCTTAACAAGCTTTTGGCATGAGCAATGGAAATAAGTTGAGCACAGATTTCATTTTTATTATCAAACAGTGTTTGTCCATGAACCTAACCTGATTAAAAAAAATAACTAAATATACTAAAAAAGGTCATATATATGGTCTTAACACATCAACATCAATGCAACATCAGCATAGTTTGATGGAATCTTCAATGTATTTGAATTGAAAACCTATGATTACATGAGAAATACAGAATGATTGATAGTGAGAAATCACATTTCGCAGAGTAATATTGTGAATATACATCTATATCGTTACACTATAAAGTACTAGTGATAAACCTGTTCATTGTTCGCGTCTGAAATAAAGCAAATTATGTTAGACTAAGACGAGACACGAAAACTTACAAAAGAGTAGGCAACGCTACGACAGAAAAATTGCTACCCACCCTATGTTGTTTTTTAATCAATTTGCAATGCGCTTTAAAAGCAACTATCAGTATATATGTGGTACTTAAATAACTAGCGCGCTTCTTACTGTTAGATTACAATATAATAAAATGCGGCTTTTTACAAATACAAACACAACCTATATGTGTAATCTCTTTTCGCCTAAAATTGTATCGAGTTTAAAAAAATTACGTGACATTACCACAGAACACTAATTGCTTCCACAGATATCAGTATGTATTCACAAGTCTCACAACAAATACCACAATGCCGCGACTCCATATTTCAATCAAATGTGTAAAATCCTGTCATTGTCATATTAACTTTCAATTGAGTGAATTCAATTTTGATTTCAGTGCAAACCATGGTGGCTCTGAAGCTTTTGGAGTGCATAAGGTTGACCATAGACAATTCACTAAATTATGAAAGTAAAATAAAACTGTAATATTAAAGCTCGATTACTTGCCTGCGACACAAACATCGCAAGTTCGTATTCGAGTAAATATCTCTGGCGGAAAGTGGATGTGTGGGTATTGTATTACCTAAACGCCAGAGATATACTTATTTATATTATATTATCGGTAGCACGACTATACATTCACCATAGTGGATCCATACATACAGTCACCATACCATTAAAGGTGAACCTTTAAATTTCATTTCAAATGTATGCAAGTTTCCTCTTGATGTTTTCTTCCACCGTAAAACTCGTGGTGTAAAATTGGAATTAGTTAACTGATTTTTTTTCTAGAGTTAAACGTATCCGACGTGCCAAACCAGCATACAATCTATGTATGTCTGTGCTAAATTTCATTATTCGATTTCAATCGATTTCGATCGACAGCATATGTGCTGTTCAGTTGTTTTTGCAAGAACGACTAAACAAAATTAAATGGTCTCACAAACATTATTTAAACATTATTATCCTCAGCACGCATGTCACAAATTAAGTGTATAGTTCCTATTTTGGTCGTGCGCAGATTTAACTAGTGCGCACCTCTAGAACGCGTATCGATTAGGTACAACATTTACGAGAATTTACACTGCATCTTCATTCATCGTCACTCAGGACGCGATTGGCGAAATAGCTGTATTTTAGCTCGTGTTAAAAAAAACAAGAAAATTCGATTGAATTGTGGAATTTAAGTCAATATCGAGTGAGATAATTTCACGTGAGTGATTATTATAATGTTTGGCGCTATATTTTTCACTATTTTTGCCATTTCCGGTTTCAATTTATAGCAATAGCTGATTATGCATCAGTCTTTAAGCCGAAGTCGTGACCAAACAACAGATATTATTTAACAAAGAAAGTTTTATGAAATGTTGGTAAAAACTTAATATGATTGCCTCCAGTGATACTCTCCACCTGTTTGTAAGTATTATGCATCTCTCGTCGGACTATCACCGAACTAGAGATGGAGAAGACAAAAAGAACAATATATTACTACACGAATGAATTATATTTGCCCTAATAACTTAGTATAAACATTGTGTGTAGAAAAATAAAGACATTAAATCTTGCCAGTAGGTACAAGTATTTTTGAAATGACTAAATTAATACTACTTAATTGAAATTTCAGCGCAGGAGCTAAGAACGCGGATGAGTTTTTCTGGTCATCTTATTAATTGTGTTTAATATATATATTTTTTTTGTATTGTCTCCCGTAGCGTGAGTTCCGGGAACTTTTGCTACTTAACCGGTCAATGGCGAGACCTAGGCCTCCAGCCAGGCACTTTATTTCTAAGCAACACAGCTAAGGGCACCCCCTGTGGGGTACGAACCTCGGCTTAGGGCGTTGCTGGATCGCGAGCAAGGGAGCTGGGCTGGACTGGTAATTTTATTTAAATATTATTTGGGGGCGGGATTTGCGCGTCTGGCTGGGGGCGGGATTTGCGCGTCTGGCTCGGCGCGGGCCGGCGTTTGCGGCGGGGGTCGGGGGGGAACATTACGGCTTATTCGCGTCGAGCCTCGCCGGCGAGGATGGAACAGTGGTCGGTTTTGTGTAGTGTTGGTATGTTTTTGTCGGGCGTCCTGGAGGACCGTTATGTCGTCATCCGGTTCGATGACGGCATGTCATGGACTTTGTGTTTAATACCGTGCCGTAGAATTTTTTAAGTCATTTATTTTGTTTACAGATCTCAAATCTCTACCATAGATACGGGCTATGGTAAATATTTAAGATCTGTAAACAAAACAAAACGCACAGTACCATAAAAAGTATACCCTTTTTAAAACAATTATTAATGATCTATTAATATTGTTGCACCCAATTAAGCATTTGGGATTTTAGCGTCACTGTAGTAATATATGCTAAAAACCACTCTGTTAGAGTATTTGCTCTATGGACCTGTTGAGCAAAAAAAGTCTACTAGGTACTTATAGCCTGTGGAGACTGTCTGATAGAGATGCTGAATGTTTCTTTTCTTGCTTGCTGTCAGTCAGTGTAGTAAGTAATAAGTTGACGTAAAGCTTGTGGTCAGAAACTACAATAATTGTGTTCTGCTCGCGGCTGTTAATAAAAGAATACGGAGAAGCTGGTGTAATTATCAAAATAGTAAGGGTACAAGTGTTCTATGGTACTTCCTATCCTGATCGAACGTAATTAATTTTTAGATTTTTTTATAATTTAATTTGAATAATAGATTATATTTAATAAATATTATTTATTTATTGTTAAAGTTATAGCACTCTATTCCTTTTCAAGTAGGAGCTCGATTCTGTAGGCATCCATAAGGAGGCTTGACTCGTGATATGCTATACTATAGGTAGTGGTAATAAACGAGCAAACGAAGTGATTCGACAACGAACCTCGTTCAGAATTTAAGCTACTCGACTTTTGTAGCACCTTCTCCTTACAAGAGATCGCATCCGAAAGGCACTGCTAAGGGGTAGTGAAAATACTTTATTTTAGTTTGGTTAGCCAGTACACTGATGTCATACTGAATACTTTTTTTATTATAGCAATATTGGTACACTTTATTGTTCTATTAGCTGAGCAACTCAACAACTGGGCATTGTGAAGATGAAACGGTTCAGCTATGACGATGAGACTGGTGAAATCATGTATTACCATGTGAATGATGAGACTGGTGAGCCAATAATAGAGCAAGATGCAGAGTTCCGCGAGACTATAAATCGGGAACGAGATCCTCCAGCTCCTCCACCAGAAGGGAAATATATGAAGTTCCCCCGCGGATACATAAGTAAGACCAAGAAGTTTAAATCCCTAAAAGCGAACATTTTAGCAGGTTCTAACCCTATAAGTCATCGTATGCTATTAATTCCTACACTCATGTTTTTCCCTCGAGTATTCTGCATTATGTTGATGGTGTTGGAAATATTTCTCCATGCTAGGTGTCATAAGAAAAATACTATGTTGATTGACCCCAATTTATACTACCAGAGTCCTTTTCATATATTAACCAGTAAGTTCTGTAGTGTGTGCCGTGACTGCGAGACTGCTTCAAAGGTTGGTCAAATGCAAGATAAAAGACGTCACCGCTATGATTACATTAAACAGATCGCTTTATAAACATGTGGACGCACTAAAAATGCATTTGTTTTTGCTCTACAGGGACTATCACTGGACTAATAATCTCCATATATGTTTTTGTATTCATCAGCTTTTGTCGACTTATTAATTTCATATAAGTACATACAACATTTTAAAGTCAACCTGTATTAATATCATTCATGTGGCTAACTTTGTTGATAGTTTGTATAGATCTGTTTCTCTTTTTAGTCTTTTACATTAGACCATTGTGGGAAACCATATTAATTGAGGGATGATGGTCGCCTTATATGTATAATTGATTTCAATATTAGGATTAAATGTATTCTTTATTTGATGGTAAATAGATTTACCACATATACATACAAGTGATATAATGTGTGTGCATGAAATCACATTTGTTAATTATTGTAGCTGAGAATATCTATCTCCTATATAACTTAGTGTTACTGTTAATATTTTGTTTTGTTAATAATGTTAAAACCATTTTTGGATATGGTTAGATAAAATCTAGTGTTGTATATCTATGGTGCATCTAACAATTAATTTTCTATAATGTCTGTATTTATGACTGAATATATTATAAGTTTAATGTATAAGTTACTAATGTTGGTCTTACCAAATCATAAGTAAATTTACTGTTGTCAGATATCAATTCCAGCTAAGTGAGGCCAATATTATATTGTGGTGACGATTGAAAATCTTTCATATATCAAACTCAGCCTCAATCTAGCTTTTTCTACTTACTCTTTGGAGCTTATAAATGAACTAAAAATAAATTAAACAAAATCTTTTTTAAATTATATTCAGTCAATTGGAAAAAGTTGTTTCAGGAGATGTTTGATCTGGACTTATGAAAAAGTATACAATTTACTTTGGATATATTTGTTTATTCAGTTGGTGATGGGCTGCAATTATATGTAGGTATTTATTATTTAAGGCAAAGGTTTTAATATAAGTTCTTTGGTAAATAAAGTTTGTTTTATATAACAGTTGTTTGAATAACTTTTTTCTAACAATATAGTTCGATAGAATAGCCTATTTGTAAGCTCAACAAACTGATCTCATTGCTATACAGTTGTGTAGTGGTTATTTTGTAAGTACATAATGGTAGGGTTTTTCTGGGTGACATTCATACACACACATCATACAACATACACAGGGTAGGCAGAGGGAATAGAGCGCCATTGATCATGACCCGTTGCCACTCTGTGGTCGGAGAGTTATACTGTGTTGGCAGAATAATGAGACTAATCTCTCTGTTGCCAACACAATATAACAATTCTCCCCCTCTCCAAGGAGCTCATTACTGGTAACCTTATTCACGGCGTAGGAACACACCACAAAAAATTGTGCTATTTGGCTACAGACTTCTATAAGGTGGAGGTCCTGCAGGTGATATCCTTCGAACGGGAAACCTGTTATGCCCTACCTACCTCTCTTCCATATTGTGAGCGTAAATAGTTATTACACAGCCCCTGATATCGGCTTATTTGAGTCTTGTGCCTCTGGCCCCATACAACTGAGCTTCGAGGCACATCATGGGTCGTCTTTTTTTTTTTTTTTATACCACTTGGGTGACAAACAAGCATGCGGTCCGCCTGATCGTAAGCGGTTACCGCCGCTTATGGACGCTTGCAACACCAGGGGTATCACTCGCGCGCTGCCGACCCTGCAGGAATCTTTTCACACCCTTCTTGAAGAACTCCATGCTGTACTCTCCAGGGAAAACCTCAACGGGGAGCTCATTCAACAGCCTGAGCGTTCGCGGAAGGAAACTCCTTTGGAACCGCGCAGTGCGAGACCTTTGTGGTTCCAAGGTATGGGGATGAATTCCGAGAGGTGCGGTGGTAGAAGGTGGAAGTGGGCATCATATCGAACAATTCTGCAGAACACTCCCCGTTATACAAGCGGTAGAACACACACAGTCTACGTCTTACTACAGATAAATCACATCATATGCACAGAGGCAGGTGATCAGATACAAAAACATTTTCGCCACTTACCTTAATGCAAATTTTGCCTCGCTATTTTCTCTGCATTTTCCTCCATATATGATAAGTGTTCATATTTCTGCTTGTAAACTGATAACGGTATTTTCAATGTGACGTTCAAAAGTGATCGTTAGATTCGTCAACGATTTGGTGATCAACAAATAACTTTTGGAATAGTTTAGCATGCAGAATCTGTCCAGATGCTATGAAGTAAAAAGTTATATCAAACGAATACAAAGCCCCATTAAGAATACCTTCGACACTGTCTTATGTACAAGTATTGTGTCATTATGTAAAGCTAAGGGAAGCTTAATAACAACACCTTACACATTTTAAGAAGTTTTTATTTAATTTTAGGTTACATTTATGTAGAGCTGCATTCGTGCGGACGCGGCTTATAGCAAACACAAATTTAACATACATTTTAATCATGTCGAGCAATCTATAACAAAAGATGTATATTTTGTATATATATAACGGAATATTTACAGACATACCATGCGAGTATGCGCCTGCGCCTGGCACTAATGGGATTACATTGACTCCTCTTGGCTACTCATACCTAATTGGTATATTCAACAATTATAAAGTAGTAGGTTTGCAACGAAATTTCATGTTTTACCTATTGTTTATTATTAATAGACATCCATTACATTCATTGTTTAAAAAAGGAGTGTACGTAACTTATTTTAAATTTTGAAAACTTAATAAGTGAACGCACACAGATCAACGTTCGAGAACAACACTTATTACACTTCTAGAAAATGCATAAATATAACTTATCGTCGTAATTGTAAATACATAATTTATATATTTCGCTGTCACATTTATATTATCAGCGTTCGTTACGTTGTTGACAATGACTTTGTGATGCCACGCTTGTGGACTTTCGATTCACTGGTCTGCGATCCTATTACTAGGCTGAACTTGTTCTTTGGATAGTTTATAGGTACATGTTATCTATAGATTCAAGTTACACGGATTACAATCGGAATATACTTTAAAATGTGATATCCATAGCTAAAGGATAATACGACCTGTTACTATTTACTTGCCCAGTTCTAACAATACAAAGTGTATATGCTGTATAAGCATGCATCATGCTTTTTTTTACATGATGTATAGTGCTTTACAAAATCGGGTCCAAATCCGCGATTGTATTTGCACATTAAATATGCATAATTTGCACTCCATTTCCAGTTAACAATTAAATCCACACAAGTCAAACAAAAACAGGCAATTTGCCTACAACATGTATAATTTGTTAATACATATTATATATAGTGGATAGGAACCAATATATGTAGCACATGC
This sequence comes from Drepana falcataria, assembly GCA_945859725.1. Lineage (NCBI taxonomy): Eukaryota > Metazoa > Arthropoda > Insecta > Lepidoptera > Drepanidae > Drepana > Drepana falcataria. The sequence goes on from OX243921.1 coordinate 11,411,143, forward strand.
ACGATATCATAACGCAAGATAATCTATTATGCAGTTATCTAAAATATTTCACCTTAAGTTGGTCAAGAAAGTCTAGCAATGTTTAACATCAATACGTTGTCAGCACCACTCTCCTATAATTTAAACGGCTATAAACAAGTTTTGAGGACTGAATTGCCTCCAATTTTATGTGCCACCGAGGCAAACATGACCATGCCTTGGTTTGCACAAATTTACTCATCACCGATTTATTCATAACAACCCTGGCACCATTCCGCTGAACATTACTATCAATCTTTATTACCGCATATTTAATATATTTAGTAATTAATGAAAAAGTATAAAAACACAAAGAAATATTATTACAGCTCCTTACCAGTCATTGGCAATGTTCACAATAAAAGGTGACCAGAGAGACCCATTATTACATATTAAAAACGAAATGAAAAAAGTTGGCTTTATGCATAATTTACTGATATGTTACACAATAATTTTGATTTGTAAATACATTTAAAAGAAAACAATTGCCGTATGCACGCGATGCGTGTTTAAAAACATTACAATACATAAAGGAGTAGCATGGCCTCTATGTATACATATATCACAAAGATTTATATACGAAACTATGTAAATGATATTTTGCTCCATCATGTTCTGACCAAGACATAGAATCAAATATTTAAAAAAAAAAAATTACATATCTATTGTGATACATCGACAAATGAAATACATAGACCGGCTGAAGTGTAATAATGGGTAGCCTTTTAGCATGTTGGAAGCTTAAGATCCGAACTTGAATTTGGTTGGTACTTGCGCTGGAACAGTGAATGAGTAACCTGTAAGTGAAAATACATTTTAAAATAAAACATTTGTGTCTCGTAGCTCATGCACTGTGGATGCCATTCCATACACTCAGATGGGAAACAAAACCAGTGCCATAGTAATATCTCCTGATGTCAACGTACAAACTGAGTCATATAAACATTTTAATATACACATACATACATCACGGGTTAGTCACAGACATGTAGAGCAACAGTTCTCTATAGACTTTTTCAGTTTGTACGTCAGTTTTTTTTCAGAGTACTCTTAACAATTCCATGATAGTGTCCGATGGGTAGTGGGAACATGGTCTTGCCCTGTCTCTTCTTAAATGTAAATACATACCACCGCTCTGCTCTATGCGCTTGCTGTCTTGCTGGGCTTTGCGCTGGTCAGCCAACAGGAACACGGAGTTCAGATGTTTCTGCTGCTCCTCATTGAGCACGCTTGTGAGCGCATGGTATAGACCTGGCTCTGTCGTGGATACAGCTGCGAGCGGAAGACACATGCGTTTTTAGTTTAATCAAGTCAAGGATACCCGTTTTCTTCTTTTTATGTACTTCTATGGTGCTAGCCCCGCAGGTTACTTCAGTCTAAAATTTTATTTATATTCTGAAGATGGGATGCTATCTAGCTAATTTAGGGTTCGAACGCTCTCTGCTCTCGGTAAAGTCTAACCGTTTGGTAGGTGTACTTGACATAATAATATTTTTTATTATTTATTACTATTTTAGTTTTATTTAATTGTGACTTATTTAAAGTCGATAAAATTATTTGCACCTGCCAGATTTTAGGCTTCACTTCGAAAATCTAGGTTTAGGGGAGCCGGCTCGAATAAAACAGAAAAGAACTCGCTAGATGGCGCTGCACAACACCAACTTCGAGTTCGAGCTATCGCAATGTAAATTGCGTCGCATTGCAAAGCATGACTTACGCTAATACTGTAAAAATATGGCTTCAGTGAGATGCCAGAACTGACCTGAGAGTGTGTTCTTAAATCGGATGTATTCATCGATAAGGCAATCTTTCAGGTCGAGTGGCGTCGTGTAGCACTCGATGGCTGTATCTTCGGCGTCGTAGTCGTCATCGTCCTGACATGAACAAGTATAGTATAGTTAGCATCATATATTTATTGCACATTTAATAATTAGTTAATCCTAGGTATGGTACGACAAACATGAAAACAGCATAAATACAGTTGAATTGCATTCCCTTCGAAGTGTACGTAACGATTTTAGATCGAATCGGCGATTAACAATAATTTGAAAGGAAGAGTGAAGGAAGATTGACAAAACTAATATACAAAGCGGAAGTGTGTGCTAGAAGAGGCAGAGGAAGACTACGTTCCAACTACCTGGATCAAATCGATCGGACGCTCAAGGATGGGAACGTCAAGAGTACTCGAAACCGACGAACGTGTATGAAAAGACTGATGAATGTGCCCGACGCGAAGAGTAAGCATATAAGTGTAGAGAGAACTGGCGCTCTATTCTTGGCATACCCCGTGAGGGATTCGGTGCGATGATAAAATTAAGAATGAAATTATATAGGCCATATCACCTTTATGTATCACAATACGGCTACGTCGTGATGATGTAGTAAGAATGTACAGCTTATAAGTATGTACTTACAGAATCGCTGTCATCGAAGTCCTCGACCCTGGCATTCATGGTGATGCCCTGCTCCTCGCTGTTCTTCACCGCCATGCGAGCCAGGTTCTCCAGATATTCATTGTTCATCTCGTCGAGATCGTCTTCGTCACTCGATAGTACTTCTGTAAAAGTTAACATTGATTAACATCTATCTTCTGCACGCCTTCCTTCACAAGGTTCCCCGAAAGGGTATGGGTAGGCAGAGGTGTATAGGTATCAAACACACATTCTTTCCGCTGGAGATACATTTTACGTGCTAGCGTGACACATGGCGAGTCCATCGCATCAAGTCCTTGAATTTCTTCTGAAAAATAATTTAAAAAAATGCTATTCTTGGATAAGACGAATCTAACAAATCACAGATCATCAGAATCGGTCCACCCATACTAAAGTTATAAACGGTGTGAATGCAAAGCCGACTTAATTTTATTTATATACAAAGATCCATATTTTACAACATAAAGTGTACAAATAACGAGCTCCTATTCTAAATATATACGTACATACCCAGATGGGTATATACGTATATATTATATGGGTATGCAAACAAACAAACTCTTCAGCTTTATAATATTAGTATAGATATACTAATATTATAAAGCTGAAGAGTTTGTTTGTTTGTTTGTTTGAACGCGCTAATCTCAGGAACTACTGGTTAGAATTGAAATATTATTTTTGTGTTGGATAGTCCATTTCTCTAGGAAGGCTATATAAAATATAAAAAAATAATAGCAAATATTAAAAAAAATCTCTGAAAAGTGAGTGTGTGAAAGAGACAGACAACAAGATTGTGAGACTTCTTCAATATAATGACAAAACTCTGTCAGAGTGACGTTCAGTAGTTAGGCCAGTGTGTCTTCAAAAATATTGACAGTAAAGGTGCGTTCCACTAAGCGCCCACAACGATCAAAATACTCCTATAATCTTAAAATTAAATAAATTAAATTTTTTTTTCAATATGTTAGGCCAGTGTGTCTTCAAAAATATTGACAGTAAAGGTGCGTTCCACTAAGCGCCCACAACGATCAAAATACTCCTATAATCTTAAAATTAAAAAAAATTAATTTTTTTTTCAATATGAATCGATTTAAACATTAATTAATCAAGTTTATTTTCAAGGCTTACATATTATAAACTAACATCTTAAATCTTTTGCTTTCTTTTTACTAACTCGCCGTTTGTATTATTTACCTGCACGCTCTGTAATACATTCCATTTGAGGTTACGATTACGACAGTAACGCTTACAAGCAAACGGGAAAAACTGCGGTCGTGAGCGTGATCAATGTGAACGCTTAGTGAAACGCACGCTATGGATAGACTGACATTTCATTCAAGTAGTAATTTTGACAAACAACAAATTACAGTTTCTTTCATAACAACAAAAGCAAAAAGATGTTTGTTGTGTTTTAGTGTGAGTTTCATGATTAATCGTCGAATTTTATTTAAAAAAATATACCACCCGTAAGGCGTTAAAATATCGGTGGCACACACCAGTTAGATCGCAGTGTAACGCAAGTCCTGTTCAATCGCAGTGTAACGCAAGCCCAGTTCAATCTTCGAGCCAATGAGACTGAAGAACAGCGTAGGCAATGGTAAATACACATTTCTTCAGATTTATTTCCTGGGGAATCCTGAAGATGAAGTAAATGAAAGCTGTTCGCAGATATCATTTAGCAACTACTACAACTTTTGCATGATCATAATCAGTTGATCCAATTGTTCAAAGCTGCCTTAGAAGTGATGTGATGCCATCGGACAATCAGAAAATAGTGATCAGAGCGGACAAGTGACCTGCAGGAGACGACATGACATGAGAGAGGCATCAATACACCAATGTTAAATGATGTTGCCTTAATCGTGTTGGGGGAGGATATGGAGTCTCGCGATATTGTAACGTAACCAAGAAATGATGCCATCATCCTTCAGCGTATTAGTGAAATATATCGTTCTTAAGATGCTTTACAATACCCATTACTATTTTTCCGAAGAGAGGACGGGATGGATATAATTTTTAAATAAGATGATTAATCCAGCAAATGGTATTGTATCAATGCATAAATTAACAAAACTGTTTAGATTGTGGCCACAGATGTTTGTAGAATAAAAAATACGATAATATAAGTTGTGTAAAGTATTATCTAATTACGTCAGTGTGTTGGTCATTCAACTTCTTCTTAATGCTGGACCGATTTTTATGTTTTTTTTTATTTGTATTAAGTGGATTCGAGAATGGTTTAGACTCACAATTAGACCCGACAGGTGGCACTGCAATCGTATTTCATGAAATTGTAATTTCACTTCCGAAAGAGATGAACAAGTGACCGAGTGTGTTATATCGGTAAATGGGCAAATTCTAGAGCAAGCGAATGAATTTGTATATCTAGGAAGCATGTTCACACGAGATGGAAAGTATGAAAAAGATATTGAAAGAAGGATAATACTGCCGGTAATAAGGTGAATGGAGCCATGTCGGTGTTGATGGGCAGCAACGGTTGCTGTCCACAGCGTGATATTTGTGCCTACTTTATTGTATGGCAGCGAACCCTGGGTATGTCAGAGAAAGTATGAAAATAGCTTAAATGCAGCTGAGATGCGATATCAGTTGCCAAAACTCCACCTCCACCCGCAAGATGGAGTGCATGGAGATCTCATTAGGATATCTCTCAGAAACTATTAGGCCGATTGACTGGAAATTTGGTAGGAGTATTCCTTACGCGGTGTAGAGGTTAGCTTAGAACAGATTTTTGAAACTCCACCCGCGAGGTGGAGTGCGGGGAGATCCCATTTGTGAACTCACTCATTAGGATATCTCACGAACTATAAGGCCGATTGACTTGAAATTCGGTAGGAGTATTCCTTACGCGATGTTGAGGTCAGCTAAGAACGGATTTTGTGAAACTCCACCCGTAAGGTGGAGTGCGGGGAGATCCCATTTGTGAACTCACTCATTAGGATATCTCAGGAACTTTAAGGCCGATTGACTTGAAATTCGGTAGGAGTATTCCTTACGCGGTGTAGAGGTTAGCTTAGAATGGATTTTTGAAGCTCCACCCGCAAGGTGGAGTGCGGGGAGATCCCATTTTTGGACTCACTCATTAGGATATCTCAGGAACTATAAGGCCGATTGACTTGAAATTTGGTAGGAGTATTCCTTACGCAGTGTAGAGGTCAGCTTAGAACGAATTTTATGAAACTCGACCTGCAAGGTGGAACGCGGGGAGATTCCAATTGTGAACTCACTCATCACGAAATCTCAGGAATTAAGGCCGATTGACTTGAAATTTGGTAGGAGTACTCGTTACACGATGTAGAGGTCAGCTAAAAACGCTCAAATATCAAACAATATTAACGACAATCGGAAACCAAGACTATTCCAAATTCGCCTCTTTTTCTCTTATTTAATAAATAACGAAATATTCAAAGATTTGTAATGTGATGATAGGTCCATATTTTTGTGCGCATAAATCGCAAACGCTGGGTAAACCTTACGAGATAGATCAAATGAATGTACTACGGAGTAGTATATCTTCAAATAATCGATATAAAAGTCCGCGATGGTATTAAATTATCTCTAAAGGATAAACCACCATAACCATTTTTGTCTTTTACATTTTTATTAGTATCAATATTGTACCCGTGCGAAGCCGGGGCGGGCAGCTAGTACAATATATTTCCCAGCTGTTACAGCCGTGTTCTTAGGGAAGGATCATGACAGGATACTACACTAAAAACAGGTTATTTTATTATGCTACAGTATATATTATTACACTTAATGTATATATGAGCCGCGGTGGGTCGAATTCGTTCGAATCGGTGAAAGAAAAAATCGACTGGTAATCTGCATATGTTTGAGAAGAAATTCAAAGGCGTATATATTGTCGCGATTGAGTAACGGCGATGGACTCGCCATGTCACCTTGACACCTCAAATATATCTCTGGCGGAAATTGGGTGAGTGGGTGCTACCTATACACTTCTGCCTACCCATTCGGGGACCATCGTGAGAGTTTGTATGGGAATTCCCAACACATGGCAAGCACAATCAATCAACCTATGCCGTTATAATATGTTATGAGCTACTACATGAGTATGCGTGTAACATGGCTGCTAGTGTCTGTAGTCTGTTTAGGATTTGGAGGAAATACGTATTTATTCATACATAAATACATATCATCACGCCAAGTCCCTAACGGGGTAGGCAGAGAGTACAGAGCGCCAGTTCTCTCTAGTCTTACATACCTCTTTCGCTTCGTCCACATTCATCAGTCTCTTCATACATGCTCGTCGGTTTCGAGTACTCTTAACGTTCCCGTCCTTGAGAGTCCGATCTATTTGATCCAGGTAGTTGGAACGTGGCCTTCCTCTGCCTCTTCCTGCACACACTTTTGCTTTGTATATCTGTTTCGTCAATCTTTCTTCACTCATCGTTTGTAAGTGTCCAAACCAACGTAACATGCCTTTCTTCATCTTTACAATCACGCCCTCATTCAGGCCAGTTGATTTGCGAATCTCTTCATTGCGGATTCGATCTAATATCGTTACGCCGCACATTTTTCGAAGAGATCGCATCTCAACTGCATTCAAGCTATTTTCATACTTCCTCTGACATACCCAGGATTCGCTGCCATACAATAAGGTAGGTACCAATATCGCGTTGTGGACAGCAACTCGAGCATTCTTGCTCAGACTTTTACTGCCCATCAACGCCGACATGGCTCCATTCACCTTATTTCCGGTAGTTATCCTTCTTTCAATATCTTTTTCATACTTTCCATCTCGTGTGAACATGCTTCCTAGATATACAAATTCATTCACTTGCTTTAGAATTTGCCTATTTACCGAAATAACACATTCGGTCACTTGTTCATCTCTTTCGAATACTAGAACCTTAGTCTTGCCAGCGTTTAGGCGCCCCTTCTTTTCACATTCTTCTTTCATTATGGTAACTAGTGACTGCAGTTCGCCCTCTGATGACGCCAGTAAAACCGCGTCATCGGCGTATAGAAGGCAGTTGACCATTAAGTTTCCCATTTTCATTCCACATCCGTTCGTTTTTAAAGGCTCTCAGACAGTTATCTAGATATGTAATGAACAGCCAGGCAGACATGATACACCCTTATTTGACCCCCGACTTCACATCAAACCAGGGTGACATCTCACCGTTAACCCTAACGCACGCCTCGCTATCACTATAGAGTGATTTCACGGCATGCAGTAGGGAACTGCTCACTCCATATCCAGGCAACACGTCCCAGAGTTCCTTTCGTACGACTCTATCAATAGCCTTCTCCAAGTCGACGAAAGCGCAGAAAACCTTTTGGTTAATATCCAAAAACTTTTCCGCGTATTTATTCATATATGTATTTAATACAATTGTGTTAGAGTGTATTTACCTTCATCCTCATCATCGTCGTCTTCGTCTGAGGATGTGTCATCATCGGCCTCGGCCCTGGCTTCGTAGGCCCTCTTCAGACCCTCAAACAGCACTAAGCAAGATGGTAGTAGTTTTGGTACAATCTCCTCTATGTTAGGTCGCTGCGGGCCCATTTCTAGCAGGGTGCAAATGCCGAGCACGCACATTTTTCTGTCATGAAGACTGGAAAGGAAACAACATCATCAGCATTGAATGTGTAGAGAGAGAGGAGTAGGTTGTAATAGAAAGAGAGTAGAAACCACTCAATATAGGGAGAACTCTAAGCTGATAAACCTTGAAGGGATAAATATTTAAAGTAATACACCCACATTCCGCCGGCGATATTTAGATACGAACGTGACAGGTGGCGTGTCCCTTGCCGTTACGCGGAAAGGAATGTCGCAATAAGATATCCTGGCAGGATGCTTACCCCATGAAACAGTCAGTATCATGTATCCACTGCTTGATGAAGTGCTGTGTTATAGAGGCATTGGGCACCGACTCCTGGAGCTTGTCCAGTATCGTGAACAGCAGGTGTGGGTTGCAGTACAAGATTGCTATGAGCACCTATTGTGATAAAAACGCTGGATGAGTAATCAGATTAAGTGTTCCATTTATTCAGCACTAGCTGTGCCCGCGACTTCGTCCGCGTGGAATCTAATAAACAACATATTGACCAATTTCTAATATAAAAATAGCTTAAGTAACCCCTTTTTACATTAGCTATCTGCCAGTGAAAGTCCCGTCAAAATCGGTCTAGCCATTTCTGATTAGCCGGAACAAACAGACAGACGGACAGAAAGAAATACAAAAATTGTAAAAAAAGAAACCGTATATGTACTGTGTATGCATCCATATTTAGCAAAAAACGGTTATTTTAATATTTTAAACAGACACTCAAATTTTATTTATTTTTATAAATGATGCTATAATGAAAATGTAAATTAACGTAATAATGATAACAATGAAAGCTCCTTCATACAATGGGACGTCACAAGGGGTTCCTTACATTGGGACCCTAGCCATCGAAAGGCAGAACCGTGGTCCAAGCTATTGCTGGTGCACTTACCTGGAGTAACATAGTTCTGAGTTCGGAGGTCCTCACTTTCTTGGTGAGTCTGTTCAGGACGAGTTCCACGAAAGATGGCAGGCAGTTGTCAATCTTTCCGGAGCACTGCAGCACCATCACCTCGAGCAGCTTAGCGGCGTGCATTTCCGCTTCGTCCTCAGAGTCCGAATTTAGTATCTAACGAAAAAAATAATCAGGTTTACTCACACATATATCACTCAACTGTGTTTCGCAAACGCTTTAAATTAAACCCCCTTGCTCCCTTGGGTAGTAGAATGAACCTTGGGAGTAGAATAAATTAGTGCTTTCAACCAAACTTTTGATAATAACATTGTCTTGATTGGTTTAAAGGTTCAAATTTAACAATTTGCGTTGCAACACAATAATGTAAAGGCGCAATGAAAATAATACTGGAAGAAACATCGCTGAAGCATAATTGCACAGGATGTTTTGCTTAAGGTTAAGCAATGCTCACAATGTCGCGTAAGGTTTTATACATTAACATATATTTATTTGCATATATAGTCTTTAAGTACATTCGGAATATGAATTAAACAGTTTACTGTAAGTCTGATAAATAAGTAATAAATAAATAAATACCTGGGACAATTCCACACAAATTGACCTAGTCCCACGTTAAGCAAAGCTTGTGTTATGGTAACTAGACAAAGATATATTTACTTATATATATATATATATATATATATATATATATCCTATGTATTTATGCATATATATATTATACTAGCTGTCCCGCCCAGCTTTGCTCGGGTGAAAAAGTTAAATTGCCCGTAACACGATCGCAGCGCCACCTATCGGGTCCAATTGTAAATCTAAACCATTCTCGAATCCACCTTAAGACACACAGAAAGGGATAGCTTCGCACGGGTGAAAAAGTTAAAATTCCTAAAACTCGATCGCAGCGCCACCTATCGGGTCCAATTTAATATAGCCTATGTTACTCGGGGATAATGTAGCTTTCCAAAGGTGAAAGAATTTTTGAAATCGGTCCAGTAGTTTCGGAGCCTATTCATTACAAACAAACAAACAAATCTTTCCTCTTTATAATATTAGTATAGATATATATACATAAATACATAAGACATTTTTTTTTGTATTGTCTCTCGTAGCGTGCGTTCCGGGAACTTTTGCTACTTAACCGGTCAATGGCGAGACCTAGGCCTCCAGCCAGGTAAATACATAGGACATCCAAGACTAAGGTACAAATACTCGTGTTCATCACACAAATATCTGCCCTCAGCGGGATTCGAACCCGCGACCTCAAGTTTATAGTTGTATATAGTATAGTAGTAGTTTAAGATAACGTACGTATGTATATGCAAGCAGTTTCATCAACATCGGTTGAGTAGTCGAGATGTGAACAAATAAACATTCGCATTTATAATATTTACTCACCAGCGTACAGGTTTTTTCAATAACCAAATTTTTTTTTATAATATAAGTAGCATATGTATATGCTACTCGGTAAAAATGTAGCTTTCTAATGGTGAAAGAATTAAAATCAGTCGGGTAATTTTTGAGTAGAATCGTAACAAACAGACAAATAAAAAAATCAAATCTTGCTTACCGGTGCCACACTATCCTATGTATGGCAAAAACATTTGCTGCGGAAAACTTTTCTGCAGCCGTTATATATTCCGCAGCAAGGATTTTATCTAGAGCCGAGGGTATGTCATCAAACGAAACGCGGGTTTTAGCTAGTATGTGACGGTCAAGCTGATGCGTCAAAAGACAGTAGCATACATCGCAGAGATAGTTCGCTTAGCATTCACATTATCATTAAAAGTTGACAGCGGATGCGAGTCTGATTGACTTACAAAACTTTAACGGAACTAGGGCACTTAAAATTCACATATTACCCTATAAATTGAAATATACATCTTATGACGGCATTCATGTTTTGTATTCCACACTGTAGAGTTACATTTTCGACCTTAAACGTGCAGTAGTAACGTCGTCATTCGGGTAGTGCACATCTTTGATTTAAATACAAAATTTATAATTCGTGATATCAAATGCAAAGAACAAAACTGGCTGTTTTATATTCTTAGACGTATTCTGCAGCAAAATATTTATGCTCACAGAAGTTTGTCAGCCATATTTATGTCTACTTATTATCTTTCGGAAACAACTAACAGAAAACATTTATAAGCAACCAAGGTTTATTATATGTACATAGGAAAGTGACATGTAAATTTTAAATAATAAAGTTGAAATTTTCTTACCGCTTTAGCCATATTGAACATGGCCAGTATGTGGTTTTCGTTGGAGAGAAACGCGTTTGTATCAACCGTGATGTAGTTGTGGAGGACTGGCATCATGTCTGTGAAGTAGTCGAACCCTCCCTTTTCGAACACTTGGTACAGAAGCTCCAGAACTTTCCACATATCCTCGGATATGGTCTTCGACGATAAGCTGCACAGTAATGTCATCGCTTCTTCGTAATATTCTGTGAAATAATTTCGAATTTAAATAACCCAAACTCAGGAAGGTGGCAAAGAATACACCTATTTGACATTGTATATTTTCGTTTTTTTTACCAATCAGGTTTCTTGAAAAAAAATTTACTGACAGTAAAGAAAACCCCATATTCCATCTATAATTTGTAGATCTGCCTATATCTATCTTTATTATACAGTTTGTGTAGACATTGTCAAAACCCCAAAAAAGACGACCTATGCGACGGTCGGACATTGTTTTATATGTTACTAGCTGTCCCGCCCAGCTTCGCCCGGGTGAAAAAGTTAAACTTCTTGAAACACGATCGCAGCGCCACCTATCGGGTCGAATTGTGATGTAAGCTATCCTATCTTTTAAGTTTGATCAAACCGCACACGTTGTGCAAATTTGATTGACATCGGTTCAGTAGTTTAGGAGCCCATCGCGGACAAACGACTATATATATATATATACTAGTGGTCCCGCCCAGCTTCGCTTGGGTGAAAAAAGTAAATGCCCTAAAACACGATCACAGCGCCACCTATCAGGTCCAATTGTGAATCTAAACCATTCTCAAATCCATCTGAAGACACACAAAAAATTTCATCAAAATCGGTCCAGTCGTTTAGGAGGAGTTCAGTCACATACACACGCACACAAGAAATATATATATTAAGACTAGTGGTCCCGCCCAGCTTCGCTTGGGTGAAAAAAGTAAATGCCCTAAAACACGATCACAGCGCCACCTATCGGGTCCTTGTGAATCTAAACCATTCTCAAATCCATCTGAAGACACACAGAAAATTTCATTAAAATCGGTCCAGCCGTTTAGGAGGAGTTCAGTCACATACACACGCACACAAGAAATATATATATTAAGATATATATAAATTACGTGTCACGTCGTTTGTCCGCGATATATATATATATATATATATATATATATATATATTAAGATAAGATGATATGATAAAAGATTGTAATTAAAAGAAGTCCCTAATTGTCTGTCTGTCTGGCCTAATCGTTTCGAAGTAACACTCTCTAGAGTAATTGAATAATTATATAAATTCAGAGCTTGCTTACCAATAATACTGTGGTGTAGTATGTGTCCGACAACGCGCAGCACAGTCTTCTCGAGCTGCGCCATTATCTCCGGGTTGTCCTCCATCACATTCAGCACAGTCTCCATGGTATTCAGCAGCCCCATGGCTGTGATCGCCTTCTCATCAGTGCCCGAGTCAGACTCTATCACGTTACTGAACGTGGTCGCCAAATGGTCAGTGATTTCAAACGCCATCGGCATCAGCTGCTCCGTATACATCGGCACGATCTTCTGTAGCACATTGGCTATATTGTCGTTTTCTGTTTCACGAATTACTTTCAGTAACTCCGTAGTGACCTCCTTCACTTGTGGCTCCAAGTAGATGTGAACTTTCTCTTGGGACGTTAGCAGCGTCTGCAGAGCGACGGCCCCTTCCACTTTGACCGGCAGCTCTGCGTCGTTCAGTAGGGCGTTGACGTTCAGCCGGACGGCCTCCATCAGGATCTGGTCGTTTTTGAAGTGGACACCCGCGAAACAGTGGATGACCCAACACGCCCTGGCTCTCATGTACCCCAGGGGGCTGTGGAACTCCGGGAACACGTACTGGCCGAGTAGAGAGTCGATTTCTTCCTTGTAGAACTTCTTCTTTATTAGGAGGTCGTTGAGAGTGCCGACCATGTGCAAAACACCATCCCTTTGCTTCACGCCGTATTCACCGTTCTGAGATGTGAGAACTTGCATGCACAGGTGCATTGTCCTCTCGAGCATGTCCTTCCTCTTCTTGCAGCAGGACACCAGCAGCGTCTGAGCGGCTGTCACTGGCGAGACATAGTCTTCGAATATGTCTGCAAAAATATTACTTACTTACTAAATAGTTCGATGACGTTTTCACTAAAACAAAGGGGCAGATTATCACAAATATCGAAGCGGCTTACGAGATACTAGGTCAGAAGTTATTTCCGGAATGATTGACGATATAAAAATATGGATCATTTGCAAGTTCTACCTGTATTTGAATCTTAACGTTTAGATCAAGCCCAAGTGTTGGGGTAAGCGAAGTGGGCGAGAAATAACGAATTATACCGATTACTGGATATCAATATTGTGAAATCCAATAGTGTTGGCAAATAAATTAAACTGATTAGAAAAACTCTGTAAATTCAACTTCCAACCAACCACCTTTTGGTTGTGTTGAAAGTTGAATTTACTGAAGAAATCACATCTATATAGAAACATACTGTGTGTGCATTTATGGATAAAAAACATCATAAGTTGTTTGCCAAAGAGGAAATATATGACGTGACTTAAAACTGTCACTAAAACTAACTACGGTGAACGAAATATAAACTGCATAAACTAGAATGTTATGTTTAACATAACATATTTTAACGTTAAATAATCCGCACAACTAAAATAAATAAAACTTCAAGAAAATCTGAAAGCAAGGGTAAAAGTAACTTTCATTGTGTAGAAGGATGAACGAGAAAAATTCGGCCGGATGTTACCGGAGCTGAAAGTTAAATCTTGAGCTTATATTATATATTCGTTCGAGTTGCCATTTTACGTAATGTAGTTATTTCCGTTTTGCGTCATATATGAGATCGATTGGAGGCATATGAAAACGAGATAGTGAATATTTTATGTTAATTGGCGTCAGCTCGCAAAGCGCCGCCTTCAGACGGGTAACTATTTTGCATGATTAAAAACAAATAGATAATAGACGTTGCCGTTAACTTCGAGGACATTACCGCAGGCAGGGTTCTAATAGCCTCCTCTTTTAGCTGTGAGACAATCGCCGTTATTCTCAAGCAAGCCTATACATATTTTTTAATGTATTGTCGACTGTGTGTAGATTTCCTATCGAAATTTCGAGATTTCCTGTTTCACCTCCAAGCTCGTCGTGTGTTTGTATTCGTCATTATTAATGTTCAGAAAAAACACGCCTTGTATGTTTAAATACATACGTTTTTTTTTATATACCACCCGGGAGGCAAACGAACATGCGGTCCGACTGATGGCACATCCTCCTCTTTACATAAAACAAAGTTATACCAATACTTATAAGAAATATTATCAAGAAATAAACAAACGTGATTAAAATTACAACCATATTCAATATATTAAAAACGTTGCTGATAGTTGCTCTCTTATAGAGAGAGAGAAAAGAGTATGATTTCCTTATCTTACTAATGTGCGGGGCCAACATTTGAGACCTTAATTAACGTTTAATATTACACCACGCACATCAAGTGGCGGATAGATATGTAGCTATTAGTAACATACATACCTAAAAGCATCTGAGTATAACGTGGTAACTTCCTTTTTTTTTTAAAGTCTGTAAAAAATATTTGCGTCAAAAATAGAGTGCTACATTTTATGAGAATTCGTCTTTCAGCTGGGTTGAGTTAAAGGGTTGTGATCGAACATTTCCCTCGGTCTACTCCGTGAAGTAAGGCCCTGGCGTGATATGTACATTGTGTTCCATGTCAGCGTCTGTACATATGTGCTCGATGATTATGTAAATGAAGTCACATTACTATATTAATTCATGCATATTGTTATATCTATATATCTGCCAACATGTGAATTACAGACATGTGTTCCCTTTGCACACATTCAACTTTCAAATTCAGGTGCTCTAGTTTTTAATACAAACATATAACATAGCTACCTGGAAGTTTAGAGAAAACAACAAAAATATACGTAAATATATGTCAATGGAATCGTTATGTATAATGCAAGCGGGCTTACGATGTTCAAGGAGAAGGCCTCCATGACCAGGAGAAAAAACTTTGGTTGATTACTTTTTCCAAAAAGATAGACGAATTTGAGAGAGAATAGTATCATATCATATCATAAGGCCTCGTAAACGTCAATTGCGGTTCCGTTAGGCAGGTGGGGGGATGAGCGGCGGTAGACTTCACTACAAAAAAACTAAACTAAAAAAAATATATATATGCAATAATTTCCCCTTAAACTAAAAAAGTCACTAGCTCCCGGACTACAAATGGAAAGCTTTACTTCGAAGTCGCTTGGGGCGCAGTACAACTATGAACGAATGAAGCGAGACTACGACGCGCAATACAAGTAATTCCTTTATTACTCAATAAAGGAAGCAACAATATTGTTTTTTTCCCTGACCGCGAAAACTAGATGCGAATAAGTTGTAATCTACCTCCCGTCGTTACTTGCCGAGCCAGAAGTATTACAAGCACTGAAATAATTTAAATGATATCTACGTACCAGCGCAATGTAGTAGTAAGCCGAGCTTTGGAATCCCAAAGAGGATGCCTTTGCCTGTGCATTGTATAACCTGACTTTTGACCTGACTGACGTAGGCCTTTCGGTCTCGCCATTGTTCGGTTAGGAAGCAAAAGGTATTTTGCTACTTAACACTTACCAGACACAATAAAGTAAAAATATTGTTTGTTTTTACAGTTCGTCCCGGAAAAGTAGACTAAAACTTTAATGAGACTGGCGATTACTTAAAAAGTAACCACGTGACAGATCCGAGTCTGGCATCATTTAATTATAACAAAAACTTCACATACAAAATTAGGTAAATTTATTTCGTCTCGTAAATCTCGTATTGTAAAACTCGTATAGGGGACTGTCTAAATAACTTCCCATAAATATTTTTTTACATACTATTTCCTCTTGACCTGCTGAGATATTTGCTAATAACCTGACGAACCGACAAGATTAGAGAACTAAGAAAAATATTCAGAAGGAAAGTGTGACAAGAAAATGTGACATCGGAACGTGTTCTCTGGTAAAACGAGACTTATATAATATTTTAGAATATATATTTAAAAATAAATAAAATATAGCAGCTGCGTAATTGTATACATCCTTCCATTGTTATTTAGGCGGGATAATATGGCAATAAACGGATATCTTTTGGTCTTGCTTTAGAACGTATTATCCAGCAAGTGATATTCTATGGAGCCGACACCAATTGAAAGTTTTTTAGTACCACTAAGGTGGCAAACAAGCGGCCCAGCTGACGGTAACAGCCAGGATATCACTCACCCGAATCCAACAATGTCTTTACACCTTTAAATATATATACATACATCTGATACTCGAGTATATAGATTTCACTTACCAAACTTCATTCTGATATATTCGTGTGGATCGGTGCTCCATAGTTCTTCGTCAGATTCGGAAAATGACATCAGCGGGAAGAGAACCTCTTGAATTATTGCAAACATGTGAGGCTTCAGCAGCTTCCATGAATGTGCGTGAATTACACTGGGGACAAAGGAAAAGCATTAATCTATATATATATATATATATAGGAGATCCCATTTGGGAACTCACTCATCACGAAATCTCAGGAACTATTAGGCCGATTGACTTGAAATTTGGTAGGAGTATTCCTTACGTGGTGTAGAGGTTAGCTAAGAACGGATTTTATGAAACTCTACCCGCAAGGTGGAACGCGGGGGCGTTAAATAAAAAAAACACGTTTTTCAACTATTGCTTCCATAGTTATGAAACTTGGTCAAAATATTATTTTTGGCATGATGTTAATTTACATTTGAAATATAAACCTTAGTCACAGCAACGCGTGGCCAGGTCTGCTAGTTGTGTATAAATTGCATGGCCCCGAAGGAAACTTGACAAGTTCTCTTCCCCCTTCCCCTTCTTGAAAAGTTCTATTATGTGGTGCTGGTTTCGACCTTATTTCCTATTTTACTTTAATAAATTGGGTATTGGGTATTAAGATACAGTTCATTAAGATTGGAAGCTATTGAAAAATAAACCTTAAATACAATGTCAAAAAATCTTACCAAAGATCAATATAGCTGATACTCTGCTGGAGAACCCTGGGCGATATGTACACCTTATTCCTGTACTGGTGCAGGATCCCGAGAAGGACATCCAATATGCCACCGGTGAATGTGGTCAAGTACCACTCTGCGAACTGTACATACTCCTCGCGAGCGTTCACTGGGCTTCCGTACCTGACAGATAACAACTAAATTATATTCAAATAAAAATTGCAAGTGACAGCCATTCCCTCTTACGTATGTAACTACACGCAACTTAACTTTCCACAAATGGTAGGCAGACGTGTGTAAATGTGTGTGGGTGTGGTGAAACAGTTATAATACCTCTCAAAAAGTCTGTGCAATGTGTGTATGGCCCACTTCTTGCATTTCCACCAGGGCAGCTCCACTCTCTCCTCTTCATCCACCTGCAGTGTGTGGTCGGGGACTGGGCGTTCCATAACGGCACGGAATACCTCCATCCACTTGGTAAACACGTCTCTAGTTATCAGGTCCATGGGCAGAATGTACTGTAAGAGGTGGTTTTAATGTAGAAGCCCAGAGTATAATCATTACAGAACATATGTATACAAGTACTTATAAATATAATATGGATACTAAAATGTATAGAAATAAACAAATGTTATCAGTCCTACCTTTGTCAGACCATAAAAACACTTGAGTAACTGCTTCTGAATGAGGACAGATTCCACTGAATGATCGTTTTGGAGATTCACCATCATATTGTACATCATCGGCAGGAGCAGGTTCATAGCCTCAATCAAAGGCACTCGTTTCTCCATTACATAGTACTCGTAATTCTTAACCAGCTGGTACAGACATAGGAGGGCTCCTATCCAGCAGTTGGGCTCTGGATTTTGTAAAAATATGTGTATCTTGTCCACAATCTGGGTCCAGCGTACTGGGAAGTCATGTTTGATGATTGTCTTCAAGCACACACAAAGCTGGACACGGATTATTTCTGGAGCTTGGACAATTGCCTCCACAATAATGTCTCGTATCATTGCTCGGTCTTGTTCGTGAATGCTGAACGGGAGAGGCTCTCCCTCCTCTGCCTCCCTCTCTTGCCATCCTGATGTGATCAAGTTTTTGAGGTACACAACACCAGCTTGACGGATTGGTATGGTTACATCATTTTGCATAACAACTTGGAGCAGTGATGGTGCAAATCCAATGATTTTGTGGATCTGCAATAAAGGTCACCATATTACCATCACCATGATATAGATAGTGTCATCCACAAAGATGCACCCCACTATAGTTTATAGTGTAAGTGTGCAGCCTTCTACAAATATAATGAGTGCACACACACACTACAATTAATAGACTGGGGTATACTCCCCACATCCTGCCGCCCCCTTGAATAGAAATTGGTGGGGTGAGTCTTTGTGGATAGCACTATCAGTAGACAGTCATCGTCACCAACCATTGTGTATGACTGATCTACTTATCCATTTTACAAATAAAAACTGAAAACAAACCGTGTTCGTGAAGTGGTTTGCGTCTGAAACACCTGCAAAATGAAGATTATAAATCGAAACCTAGCAGTCAACCTGTTTCCTGAACTAAGAAAAGTTTAGTATGGTGATTTATTACATCAGGACCTTCAAGGCTTCCAGAAGAAAGAGCATATTTAAACCCAAAGTGATAATGGTATTAATCTTTAGCTTAGCTTCAGTTTTACAGAAATATGAAGGAATATAATTAGATATCTTTTTATTGTGATTGATCAGCAGATGGTGCTCAACAAGCAGTTAAAGAGATGTAAGGAACAACAGAATATCCCATTAAAACCCTGAAAGAACTTTCCGGTTTCAAACAATCTAGAAACATAGTTACAAAGCTAAAATTTCAGAGATCATATTCAGGGAATTACTGATAAAGCTTCAGCATGGAGTCCCAACAGGTGTCAGAGTATGTATATTGGGATTGCAGTTCTTGTGGTCATCTATGTAGCATAAAAAAGGTGGAAGGAAGGAAATATTGATAATAGACTAATTTAGTCTCATATAATTTTTTTAGGATCAATGTATAGGAGAAATTCTTAAAAGGTTCTCGCTGGTTGTACATACATTGTTTTTCTTATGTTCAGGGTAGATTGCACAAATATGTGTATCTGTATGTGTCTTTTCTGAGCCCTACTTTAGTAGTTATTGTAATTTTATAAAGTTAATGTCAGTAAAATATTGGATATATGAAGTTGAGAACTTAAACAAAAGCCTAATATATTGAGGCTGCACAAATAGAAGACAGAGAGATTTCTCTAGAGGTTTTGGATAGTTATTTGTATCAAATTTAGAAATCAGTATAATTCTTTAGGGAACTAGAGAAATTAAGTCTACAAAAACATTAAATTTGATATTGTGAACTTTTGAAGATTATTTCAAATATCTGAAAGATGTTTTAGACAAAAATGTGTTCAATAAGACGTTATAGAGTGCATTATAGTAATATAATGTTAAAAAATATTGATGTTAGTTTAAATAAAAATTTAATAAGGTTCTATACATCAGCAAGCATGCAGTGCTGCCTTCATCATGGTATATGGCGGTGGAAATCGTAACATGACCCGGTTCTAGAGACCAAATTGTGTAATTTACGGTATATATTATCAGTAGGTAGGTTGTACATATTTTTTGCAGAGTGGCGGTGATACCGATCATCAATAATTGAAGACTACGTTATTTGGTTAGAATAGAACATCGTGTTATTGGCTAGCGCGACAACCATGTCAATATGGTAACGAAGTTAAAAATAGACTACGTCCTGCGCAATGCCCAGAATCAATAATAAAATAAAACAACATTCAATGCAATTCCTACCTACGGAAAACATGGAACAGTCTAGCTTAACAGCGCGGCATGATGTTATACGACCCAAGAATAATGCACTCTCATACAATGGAACACACTAGAATGTAAAGCTCTTTGCAATTTGGTCGCTTTATAAAATTCCCGAACATGTGGAGAATCAATGCAATTTACCTGTGAGAGTTGCTCTTCAGCTTGCTGCCTTTGATTGGGATCGATGGTACCGCGCAAAATATCGGTTAGCTTCCTTGTATCCATCCTTAAGATTTACCATAAAATTTTATTTTTAAAAACTTTTAATCGGAGCACACGCGAGAACCGCCGCCGGGCGTGAAAGGAATGGAAGTAAAGCAAATTGTCTGTGGGTTAAATGTCACGTGACGTTTAATAAAGATCCTATTCATGATATGTCAATATTGTCATTGAAAAAAAATCACATTCGCATCTTAGGTTTCACTATTTTTACATACATGACTTGGGCCGGCCATATTTAGCCTTGCGATACACCCTATAATTTCAAAACTAAATTCTAAATTCAATATTTGGTATTTGGACGATGGGACCCTGGGCGGTGACGTGAATTCGGTACTGTCAGACCTCCAATTGATTATTTCAGAATTCAAGTCAATCGGACTTGAATTAAATTTTTCAAAGTGCGAACTTTTTATCTCCGATCTCACTTCAGAAATTGAACGTTCCACTATTTCAAAATTTAATTCCCTGGCTCCAAATATAAATATTTTAGACAAAAATTCACTTCGCCTTTTAGGATCTCCTATCTTCGACGAGGCTTTCCCCTCATTTGCGGACGACCAAAAAAAATTTACCTACGTTTTACGTAGTAGCCATATGTGGAAAGACCGTAAAATTTTACACAGTTTAGATGACACAATTAGGTCTACCCTCTCATCAGTTTTAAATAAATCTTTTGACGACCGCTCGTGGTCTCAGGCCTCCCTTCCTATTAAGTTCGGAGGTCTGGGAATACGCAAAATTTCCGATGTGGCTTTACCGGCTTTTCTGGCTTCAGTACATGGTGTGCATGACCTCATAGGAAATATTCTTATTACGTCACTTAGTGGCTGTGAGGTTTCGCACTTGGCTGAGGCCAGAGATGCCTGGATTATGGCATGCCCAAACACAGACATTCCCTTTAGTCCGCACATACAAAAACAATGGGATGAGCCTATCAGTAGGTTGGCCTATAATGCACGTCTCGATAGTGCATTCAACTCTGCTGATAGAGCCCGTCTCCTGGCAATCGCTAGATGGGAGTCCGGACTCTGGCTTCATGCATTGCCGTCTTTTAATATCGGTACGCTGTTAGATGATGCAACCTTCAGATTGTGTGCAAGCCTACGTTTAGGCGCTAAATGTATTGTCCCACATCGGTGTCACTGCGGGGATATTGTCAATGCCTCCATGCACACCATGGTCTGTCCTGCATCAGCAGTGCCGGCCGGATATCATGTCATTCCTCCATAAATGACTTGATACGCCGGGCTCTGGTCAGCGCCGGCGTGCCTGCTGTGCTGGAACCAGTCGGTCTCGCTCGCGGCGATGGCCGGAGGCCGGACGGTATGTCTCTGATGCCATGGAGGATGGGTCGGCCCTTAGTGTGGGACGCTACGTGTGTCGATACACTGGCTCCTTCCCATCTTCCTGACACATCGGTGGCGGCCGGCGCCGCTGCTGCTCAGCAGGAGTGCCTCAAGCGCCGCAAGTATGCCTGTCTCGGGTCAGGTTACATATTTGCTGCATTTGTGGTTGAAACTCTGGGGCCTTGGGGTCCTGAGGCTCACCATCTTTTTAAAGAGGTCTCGCGCCGTCTAGTCGAGACCTCTCGTGACAGGCGGGCTGGAACATATCTCGCTCAGAGAATCAGCATTGCTGCACGGGGTAGGCAGAGATAATAGCGCGCTATTTCTTTATAGAGTTGCATACCTCTTTATATTAATAAAAGTCGTACAATATAATGTGTGGTTGCCACCACTCTTTAGAGACACTAAAATATTGAAATGTCCTAAATACATAGTATACATAAGTATTTTATGTATTTATTTGCAAATATTGATTATGAACGAGGTAAGTTACTAAAATATATTTTATACATTCATTATCTGAAAGCCGTGGTGGTCGAGTGGTTCGAGTGGCTTGTGACACAAAGATCGCATCGTCGTTCGAATCCCAACTGTACCAATGAGTTTTTCTGAACTTAATAGTACAATAATTTGTCACACCACGAGCTTTACGGTGAAGGAAAACATCGAGAAGGAACTTGCATATGTCTGAGAAGCAATTCCAAGGCGTATGTAGTCGTGCTTGAGTAACGGCGATGGACTCGCTATCTGTCACGTTGTTACCTAAAATATATCTCTTGCGGAAAGTGGGTGTGTGGGTACTACCCAAACACCTCTGCCTACCCCTTCGGGGAACCTTGTGGGAAGGCGTGAGGATAACATTATCTGACGTCTAGGCTGCCTAATTTCTGCTAATCTTTTGGATTACTTCCAAAAATAGAAGATTTTAAATACGAATTATAAAAGAGAAGTTTACATTTATTAATAATTGTTTGTATGTCATGTATAACTCTCCGAACGCAGAGTGGCAACGCGCAAGTGATACCTGTAACGTGAAGTGATACGGTTAGCGATGCGACCCATCGGGTGACGGTTTTTCCGTTAACGAAACGTTAACGTTGATTTACGTTTGTCAACTAGTTAATCAACTAGTTAAATTCATCAACGAGTTAACGTGCTACTAATGTCAACTTGCAACGTAAACCGTTGATTCATTGAACGGTTTTTATTCAACGATTGCGCGTAAAATTTTAGAAACAATTTGGTTCAATTTATGTATTGGAAAACGTTTGATTAATGGTTCTACTAAGATACTATTCTTAAAATAAATATTTTGACAATCAGCTCTTTCATCCGTTACTTAAGAGTTCAAATTGTATGATATGTCACTCGCAATCTATGACGTTATTTTCAACGTAAGTTTTTTAAATTGCTCAGCTCGTTGCGTTTGCGTTCTCGTTTATTGAACGAGACGCACGAGTTAAATTCATAAACGTCGTTGACGAATTCAACTACATAGTTGATTCATAAACAGTTAACGTTAATACGTTGACAGGAGATCAACGGTTGATTCAACTAGTTCGTTTATTCAACGCTCATCACTAGATACGGTAACCGTTTCCCATCAGGTGGGTCGATGCTTGTTTGCCAGTCTTGTTGTGTATATAAAAAAAAAGAAAATATTTATAACAAAATAACAAAGTTCTGTGGGCAGGATTGACAGCTAGCATATTGTCTTTGATTGACAGGAGGACCGATGGGCGACAGGATCATTAAAATTTGCAAGTGTACCTCTATGCACAAATTAGAATCGGAAATTGTGATGTTATATTTCTCATTCGATTAAAATGGTGTAGCGTAAGAATTAAACAGTTATGATGATAATATTATCAAAGCTATTGCGTGTACGTCCTAATTTACACTTTTAAATAAATGCCCACAAATATTCTTTGTTTTTGCACTTGAACTCTCGTCTAGTAATATATATTTGAAAATTCTTAACTTTAAATAATGCAATTTTCTAAATATGAGATATAATAAACAAGAATTAATTGCTTTGGCATCACAAACATCGCAAAATTTCGATCGAGAGGGTGTTTTGGTTCTCAAAGAGCGACAAGATGGGTTCTTTAGACGATCTGAAGGTGAGTCGTATGCAACCTATGCAATAATATTCCAGCAAATTATAGGGAGCAATTTTACACTGGTGTATGGTTGGTTTCTTTAAAGATATATTTTTATAGTGTCAAGCTAGGCGATTTATATATACACGTGCATATATATTAATGCAATTAAAAATATTTTACCCATTTATATGTATCATATAACTTCACTCTGTACTAGAAATTTGCATTATATATAATATGAACCTAATCTCTTGCTGTCATTAAGTCAGGTCAGTTTCCACTTTTTTTCTATTAATGCAAAAATAAAAAGTTGCATCACAATAAAATGCAACCATAAACACAATAAATAAATAACTATGTGAATAATCATCAAAGATGTTAAGGTTGTTTGAATTAAAAATCAATTACTGTAATAGTCTTGCAAAAGCTCAGGATTGGCATGACCATTATTGAAATGTGAGTCTGCATGAATTATTGGCCTAAGATTAAATAGAATAGCTCTTTCTTTAAAAGAGACAAAGTAAATACTCATTTAACTTAATCATCACACTGAGTTGAATCTCTATAACTGGAACCTCATTAAGTTATAATTTTTATTATTATAATACTATATGTTATTTTCCTGCGAGGTATATATAGTACATATTCTATAACTCAAATTTCAAAAAGCTACCTTGCAAAGTCAATGTTAATAAAATATAGTGACATCTTACTTGGGTTTCCCAGATCTCAGCTATAAAATCCAAAAAGGAATGTTCAGGTCTTCTAATCTATTGTTTATAGCTTGACACATGCAATGAATTAATACATTCATTAAGGTTTCCAAGTGACACATCTGTGTGACACAGTTAAATCCTTTGTATCTTGAAATTATTGATAAGTCAAAAACCTGTTAACTCAAAATTTTTACCATTGACATTAGAGTTATCGAGATTCTACTGTATATTATAACATATACAATTATCTTTGCCACCAACAAAAAATCAGGACAAGACAAGAATCAGTGCAACAAACTTCCTGATATTTTTCTTACTTTTGTGGCTCTTGTGAACACTAGAATATTCCAGGTTGTTCAGTCCGTTGGTTCCGGCTGCGAGGCAACCTTCTCTTCTACCTCAAAGGTCCTGAGCCCTGGTATGAACCCATGGGGGTCATAGTGCTAGGTCACCATCAAGTGAAGGTGCAAGGTCAAGATGAAAATGGCCATTGGCAGTTTCAGATTGGTGAGTTTTCCGTTGCTCAGCTGAGCTCCCCGTTGCTGCCAGATGCATTAACTTTGTAGCTTCACACATCACATGACTTATTGGTTTCATATATCCAAATAAATAAAACGATTTTCTTCTAAAACTGCAGTAAACCTACTTTAATTTTTAACCATACATAGCCAGTATTTAACATAACTCCTGTTGAAATGAAGTGATGGTATCCATCAATATTTTTTTCCTTATATTTCCTTACTTAATTACACCAAGTCAATGACAAGGGAAGAGGAGCAGAGTGCCACTGGAGTTAAAGCTCATACAAATAGGTACTGTAATTGTTTCTAATGTTATTCTATTGTTTTTTTAGTATGGGAAAACGGTGTATGCTATCGAATGGCGACCTTTCACGAGTCTGAGCTCACACTTTGGCTCAAAGCTATTGAGCTAGCACCATTCACCCACATTCGGTCTCAGATAGCAGACTTGAAGGAGAAATTGAACAGATTCAGACCCATCGTGGATGTGGCAACGTACAGACTTCAGAAGGGTATTGTTACTGGCAAGTACCCCTACTAAATAATATATATATATATATATACATGTATTATATTTTATACCACAATGACTGCAAACAACCGCGTACCCCATATTGCAGTACCTCGTAGTACCCCGTGTTAATTCTCCTAATAACATATTTCTGCACAAAATTCATCCAATCGGGTTCGCCGTTCTGGCGTGATACTCACAAACTTACGCATTTGTGTTATTCGTGGGATAGTACAGTTCGGATACGAAAATCTATGTCCGTATTCCGTAATTGAGTAGACTTAGAGTCTACTACCCTTGCAAACCATAAGAACTAAGCAGACAACTGCATATAGAACTATACTTAATATGATAACAAGGGTCAGTATAACAAACACCTTTGAGTCATGAATTTACTCTCATTATCAATATGTAATCAAACAATTTTAGAATTGTCAATAAGAAGTTCTAATCAACTATGTTCTACATATTTAATTATCACTGTCGTGTAGTTTTCTTGCAATCAATCATAACTGCAAATTTCAATACGATATTATGTATCGTTTCAAATTGCAAATATGTTTGCGTTATTTATGGACGCCCTGATAGCTACAAGCAAGTCTACTTTAAGGTGATAAATCCTTTTTATCCCATACTCTACATTCCCAAATGCAACTCTAAATTTACCATAGCCAAGAAGATAGGAAATTGGTATTAATAGGTCTAGCATGGGGCACTACCTAAACTTGAGAAGACTAGCTGTGGCCCGCAGTATCACATCGTTAAATTTTATTTCTTTAATCGTTATTATTATTATTATTATTATATAATCGTTGTTTTTTTTACAAACAAGACGTCAATTCCTTTCTATAATATATGTCTTTGTCACTCGGTAAAGATATATCTTTCTAATGGCGAAGTATTTTTTTAATTGGTCGAGTAGTTTTTGTCGAAACAAACTAACAAAAATATAATATCAATGTCCCATCCCGCGAGTCCTGGCCTCGCTCAACGCTCTCCTGAACCAGAACCCTGATTGCGATGTGTTTCATGTGTTTGCGGATGCGTGGCTCAAAATATTGTTGGAGTGTAAGAAGCTTTGCGAGCAGGATGCATGACAGTGACATTTTGTATATATATTTTTTAATTTTTGTAGTATAATATGATTTAATGTTGAATATTTTTTGTCGTAATTAATGTAATTGGTATATGGTTATGCCGTTTTAATTATGTAAAATAAATAAACAAATCAATCAAATTTAGTTTAGAGGAGCCAAATGGACGCTGTGATAGTGTTTCTGCTGTATGTAAGGTTTCTATAACTTTACATACTTTTGTAACCACTATTATACATTGTCACTATATCTAAACATTACCTGAGCATCTCACCATCGGGGAAGGAGATGAAGGTGAAGTGAGTGAAGTAAAATGATAATAATAATAATATAGCGTCACGCCTTCCAACAAGGGTGAAGTATAGCATAAAAATACATATTGTGTTGAATATTACATCTTTTTCTGAGATGTCATGTGATATGATATTTTTTCTAAATAAATAACTTCCAAATTTGTAAAAAAAGTGCCCTCTAAAGTACCTTAAACAACCAACATAAACTAAAAAGTAAAAAACATTTTAATTACTTTAAACCAAGAAGGTTAAGGTATCATTAAAAGGCATTCACCGAAATTATTTATACTCATGTAGGTATCTTATCTATTTACAATTTGTACCTAATAGTCAATTAATTTCATATTATGAATTATTTTTGGTATGTATATTGGTAGGTATGACACACGATATTTTAGTTATTGGTTGTCGCTAAATATTTGTTTTGTGTATCGCCAAAATACCGTGAGTTGCATAGTTAAATGCGGTGTTGGAATGTACATAGTTATCTCGAATGTTGCGTTCGGCCTCATAATATTGACATGCAATTATTTCCGTATATAATAGGTATTTGTACTATAGATTTCCTCCTATTGTTCAGACATGAACGAGATACCGCTGTGCGAGCTAGCTTTGTCCTGTGACAACTTGCTGTGCGATACCTACGGCCGCCCGCCTTCACCCTTCGTCGTTGTATATGTTAGAAACCCCAAGGGCCTCTGCATCAAATATGGCAACACCGAAATTGTCGAGGTGAGTCTTACTATCCTACATAAGGTAACAAACTTAACTAAACGTGTAAACTACGATTCTTAACCAAAATTAATAAAACAGCTTATTACACTTATTTATTATTATTTTTATAACATTCTGCGTTTATTCGATATTTATATTTCTTTATGGGTGAATAAGTGTATCTCATGGCGTATACGGAGGTCAAAGAGATTGCGCTGGACATAAGTAAATGGAGGAGGAGGTAAATGATGAATGAGTGAGCGCGGATCTCGCTTTTGACGTATGTTGGTCTAAAATATACATAGGGACTGAATATATTGCTGGTGTTTGTCATAACAATATTTATCTTATGTACAGTGAACTAGGCCAATTAATTTATCTATCAGTAATTAGTGGCTGAAAGTAACTATCGTCAAGTATGTATTACGTGAACCTCAAGTTGTGGTTAAGTATGTTAATTAAATAACTAGATAGAGATAACATTCTGTACCTATAGAGCAGAGGATTTTAGTTTTCTTTAGACTATCAGATAACCTCTTAATCACTTCATGTTTTTGCGACTATAAACCCCTCGTAATATGGGGTATAATTTTACACTAACCACAATCACGTGTATTTTTTATATCCTCACGCCTTCCCACAAGGGTCCCCAAAGGGGTAGGCAGAGGTGTATAGGTAATAAATACCCACACACCCACTTTCCGCCAGAGGTATATTTGGTGCCAACGTGACAGATGGCGAGTCCATCGCCGTTAATCAAGCACGACTATACATACGCCTTTGAATTTCTTCTCAGACGTTTGCAGGTTTCCTCTCGATGTTCTCCTTCACCGTAAAGCTCGTGGTGTGACTAATCACTGTACTTAAGTTCAGAAAAACTGATTGGTACAGTCGGGATTCGAACTTGCGATCTTTGTGTCGCAGGCAACTGCTCGAACCACTCGGCCACCACGGCTTTTATAATATATGTATTTTTTATAATATATCCTAACGCCCCTTACTATAAGGGTGTATTTTTTTGGTCATCAAAATCACGCGTTCATTTTAATAATCCCATCCTCCTTTGTAATGTCGTGACTTATTCCGAACTCTAGTCCTAGTACCAGACTATGGTAAAGCGCCAGTCCTCTCCAGACTTGCAGACCTCTTTCACTTCGTCCACATTTATTCATTCATTCAACATACATGCCAGCCGGTTTCTAGCACTGTTGACGTTCTCGTCCTTGATTGTTTTATATGCAATGTTTTATAAGCATGTTTCACCTTTTACCAGACTTGCAGCAACCCGTGCTTTTCGAAGACGATATTGTTCCGCGCGAGCGATGGTCTGACAGGTGACACGATTGTCCGTATCGTGGTCTACGACGTGAAGGAGCTCGTCTCCGAGACCGCCGTGCCAATGGGTTACACCTCCCTGCACTTGAACACCATCCAGGTACGCAAGTAACACCAACGACTATAAGCAATGCCGTGTTGGTCGAGTAGTTAAAGTATCAAGATTGTAAGTTTAAACTGCGGTCTCTACAAACGGAACTTAGGTAACTTAAGAACACAGATTTTTCATTAAACGAACTATACTGTGAAGGAAAATATTCTCAGGTTACCTGCAAACCCTTAGATTTGAGTATATTTATAGTAATAATGCTTTGGAAATGGTGGCAGTCGCTGTCTGTCACATTGCAACTAAATATACGTCTGTAGGCGTTATACCTCTGCCCACCTCTTTGGGGACGGTAATAGGATATGAAATTATGTATTTGCTATCACACTGAATCCTTCACGGGATAGGCAGAGGATATAGTACCAACTCTCACCGGCTTCGAGTACTCTTGATGTTCCCATCCTTAAGTATCCGATCGATTTGATCTAGGTAGTTTTATGAAACTTAACTGATGTTTCATTTCAGGAAGCGCAAAGACTACGTGTGGCTTTACTAACAAAGGACAACAAAACAGTGGGTTTCGTCACTATGAACGGATGGAGCCTAGAACCTTCCTATGTGGGCACCAGCCCTAGTCACGAAAAGAACAGCGTGGATATACCACAGAAACTCCGCTCTCATAGGCGGTCTCAGTCGCTCCCCCCGAGACTAGGCCTCAAGTTGAAGTTCCCGTCTTGCAGCAGCCTCTTCAAGCAGAACTTCGTGAACAGTCACCAGGTTACATACAGGTTCCACTCGGGGCTCGGTGGTGACATTACCGTCCACGAGACCATGGCTGAACCGAAACTGTGCTATCTGATGCCAATTCAGTTGCTGTAAGTATGCATGCAGACAGAGTAGAGCGCCAGTTATTTCGATTCACCCACATTCATCAGTCTATTAATACTTGGTTTCGATTACTTTTGACGTTCCCGTCCATGAATGTTCGATCGATTTGATCTAGGGCTTCTGCTCTTTCTTCAGCACCAGACAGACAGAGCCAGACCCTATCGCATAGTATATATATCTGTTTCGTTAAAATATAGTCGAGAGTACCCGTGGACAATGCTTAGTCATACGTAAAACATACAGCTTGGAATTTTTCAAGAGAGGTGTAGAATGATTCTTGGCCGCCAGTGATTGCTATTGCGATAGTCCATGGGAAGGGTAACCGCTTAACATCAGTGAACCGCGTGCTTGTATGCTGTACTGGTTGTAAAATAATTGTGGGATTAGTGACGAGCCACGATCGTCACGGTGAAGGAAATCATCGATATGAAAACCGTTTGAGAAGTAATTCAAAGACGTAAAATATATCTCCGGCCATAAGTGGGTACATGCGTCTGCCTACCTGTTCGGGGAACATTGCTAGAAAGTGTGAAGATATAGAAATTTAAGTACCTAATTGATATGGATTGTCTCTTCAGCGACGTTTACATCCAACGAGAGAAAGAGCTGTTGGAAGAGTTACTGTCTGTGGGCGAGATCTGCGGCCAGTGGCAGGCGAGGCAGTTGGACCTCATCAGCACACACGTATCTCTGCTGAAGCACTACTGCCACTCCCAGAAGTGCATGCAGAATACGGACACCATGTATTTCAAGGCGAGCAGTAAGAAGGGTAAGAGTACACCCTGTAACATTCCAAGTATTTTTTCCTATATAAATAAATAAAATTGGAGTGTCTGTTTGTAATTCGATAACGGAACTTTCACTGACAGATAGCTGATGTTAAAAGGAATAACTTAGACTACTTTTAGTTTGGAAACTGAACAATTTTATTTTTGTTAAAATCCACTCGGACTAAGTCGCGGGCACAGCTAGTCTATAATAATATTACAAATGTGTTATTTCGAATGGATGTATGTTTGGTCAGTCAGGCTACAAATGCTAAGCGAAATCGGATGAAATTTCCCACACAAATAGATTATAGCCTGCAATAGGACATATTAGTCTAAGAGTCGGTGAACCCCAGATCTTCGTTATTTTATAAAAGTTAAAAGTTTGTCTTGGTTTGGAATGTATGCACCATCATTAAGTTTGGGTTATCGTGGCTTTGGTAGGTACTAAAAGTGTGTAAAATTCCAAGGATCTTAGTACATATATAGAATATGTTTTATTCCGAAATAAAAAAACCGCAAATTCATCTCTGGAAATAATACAATTTGACGCGGGTGAAACCGTGGACCTCAACTAGTGTTAGATATGCGAATGTTTATGCTCAAAGCAAAGCGATTTGAATCAGCGATTCTGGCATGACTTAGTACTGAGCATTATTTGTATAGATATTGCCATCCACTAAGACGCGCCCACTATTCTTCCCCATAGTTCATTGTGTAAGTGTGTAACCTTCCATCAATGTTTGAGTATTATCGGTACACACTGATTATCTATGAGTGCACACGCACACTACAATTAATTGAGTCGGGCTAAACTACCCGCATCCCCCTTCGGCTAGAAATTGGTGGGGCGCGTATTCTTGGATGGCACTACCTATAATGTACGATCAGGTGCCATGATGTGCTATTTTAATATTAATTTAAGACTGTAAGCGGTCTATCATATCCCCTTTCAGTCTAAGTCTATCCCTTTCGTAATCTTGACCTCTTTCGCTTCATCCACAATGGCCACAAAGACAAAGACCTTCTGCCATCGCACCTCTCCATCGACAACGAAATCATCCCCTTACTTTGGAATCACAAAGCTTCCGCACAGCACACTTCCAACGGAGTTACCTTCTGCGAATGCTCAGGCTAGGAAATAAACTCCCTCGTTGCGGTTTTCCTTAGAGAGTTTAGCATGGATGTCTTCAAGAAAGTTGTGAAAAGATTCCTACAGGGTCTGCAAAACACGAGCTGTGGGTGATGCAAGCGTCGGTAACCGCCAGCAGTCGGATCAGGTTATTTGCCATCTTCGTGATATAATAAAATCAATAAGACCTACTTGTTTTAGACGATGCAAGCCTAGAGTTCGTCCCCATTAACCTGCATTTACAACGCATGTGGGTGCACAATGACACATTGAACAAGACGGGTTTCCACCTGGTTGTCACGGTGGGGGCCTTCACGGCACACGCCCACAAGTCGGAGAGGACTGGCGGACTGATTAGGTAAGTTTTACTCTCATCACTTCAGTGCTGAGAGCTTCGATCACTTAAAGATGGAAGCTATTTGGTCTCAAATAGCTTCCATCTTTAAGTGCTAAGCAAACACAGCTAAGGGCACAAGACACTCCCCTAAAGGCACAGCTAAGGGATTCGTATCTTGGCTTAAGGTCTTACTGGTTTGCGAGCTAGGGTTCAGAAAGGGGGTAAGGGTATCGCTTACCATCAGGGGATGCTTGCTACCTTAGCGGTATAATAAAAGATATACTAACTAAGCATATGTGGTAGATATGCCAATTATACCAATACACGCCATTGACATTATTTTCGTATAAAGACCGTAATGATTTGTTAAGAAATTATTGACAATTTAAGTGGCGAGAAATAATATATATATGTATATATCCTCACGCCTTCCCACAATAGTTCCTGAAGGGGTAGGCAGAGGTATATAGGTAGTACCCACACACTCACTTGCCGCCAGAGATATAGTGAATATTCGTACTAATATTAAAATGCGAAAGTTTGAGAGGATGTTTGCTCCTGTCCTGTTGCGCTCAAAAACTATTGAACGGAATTCAATTTATAGATGTTTTCAACTGGATTAACACGTCATGATCAATACTCCTAAGAAAACCATATAAATATACCATTGACGGCCGTCTGCTCCAGTTGTTAGAGCTCCTGACTGCGAAATTTGAGATCGCGGGTTCGATTCCCGCTGAGGGCAGATATTAGTGTGATGAACACGAGTATTTGTACCTTAAGCCTTGGATGTCTTATGTTTTTATGTATATAGCTAGCTATCTATCTAAGTAGATATATCGTTGCTTAGTTACCATAACACAAGCTTTGCTTAATTTGTGGCTATGTCAATTTGTGTGGAATTCTTCCAAAGTATTATTAACACTGCCAATTGTGCATATAAGATTGTGTTCATGTCCAGGTTAGTACAGCAAGTGAAGAACATAAACAGTAGCAGAGCAGAGTTGAACTCAATCACGAACAAGATTCACGCCGAGTACGACAACGTCGTGGCGGTCAGGCGTCTGAAGGAGAAAGCGGCGCACGATATGGACCGGATGGTCATGCTGCTGCAGGCGAGGCAAGGGGACTGCCTCCCTGCACTTGTTCACGGTAAGCATTATTGCTAAGTGTATGGAGCGGAATAAAAGATGTAATAGAAG
Source organism: Drepana falcataria (assembly GCA_945859725.1). Lineage (NCBI taxonomy): Eukaryota > Metazoa > Arthropoda > Insecta > Lepidoptera > Drepanidae > Drepana > Drepana falcataria. The sequence continues at coordinate 11,444,449 of OX243921.1, forward strand.
TCCGTAGCCTAATAACACAAATAACCAAACAACCGTCTGGTCTAGTGGTTAGAGCTCCTGACTGCGAAACTTGAGGTCGCGGGTTCGAATCCCGCTGAGGCCAGATATTTGTGTGATGAACACGAATATTTGTACCTTAGTCTTGGATGTCCTATGTATTTAAGTATATATCTGTCTATATAAGTAAATATATCGTTGTCTAGTTACCATAACACAAGCTTTGCTTAATTTGGGACTAGGTCAATTTGTGTGGAATTCCCCAGGTATATTTGTCCCAGGTATTTATTATTATTATTATTGTGTTATGTTCCTACGCGGTGAATAAGGTCTCCAGTAATGAGCTCTTTGTGGAGGGGGGAGGATTGTTATATTGTGTTGACAGCAGAGGGATTACTCATGCTGCCAGCACAGTATAACTCTCCGAACATAGAGTGGCAGCGCGCAAGTGATACTTCGGTATCGTTAGCGTAAATAGGCTACTGTAACCGTTTCCCATCAGGTGGGCCGTAGGCGTGTTTGGCACTCTTCTACTATGAAAAAAAATATTTTGAACACTGGTTTATTGATAATGGCGCGCATATGCACCAAAGTCCGCAAAAAACAAATCACTGACAGCTGTCATTGTAAGTGACCGCGCCAAACCGAAACTCACTGACACCTGTCAGGCAAGTCAGTATACACATCACTTATACAGGTTGTCTCGTTGATATTTTTCTATATACAGGATGTCTGAAAATATAGCAGTTGTCTTCTAGAAGCTATGAATTGTTGTGAATGATACGTTCTCTTTTCATAACTAATTATTCCCTATCTTTAGAATACACAATTCTTCATTGTAAAGTATGTATAGTAGCCAGTATTATAGATAGTGCCATCCACAAAGACGCGCCCCACTATTCTTCCCTATAGTTTATAGTGTAAGTGTGCAACCTTCCACTAATGTTTGAGTATTGTCGGCACACACTGATTACCTATGCACACGCACACTACAATTAATAGACTCGGATACCCCCATCCCGCGACCCTCTTGACGGGAAATTGGTGGGGCGCGTCTTCGTGGATGGCACTATCTATAAACGGTGCTAAAGGCGTATTAAATCCCAAGGATCTTAGTACATAATATGTTTTATTCCAAAAATATTGTATATAATAACCATGATATTATTGCAGGATTGAAAAGTAAAATCAGTAGCATATTAGCCTTATGGGAGCCTAATGTAGTGGAAGAAGCCCTTTCCTTTATTGGTTGGCCCAAGAATAACTGCAAGGAGGATTCCCAGCAGGTATGTACTAAAAAAAAGCTATACACATACATGTATATCAACACGCTGAGTCCCTCGGACTCGAATCGGGCGGTCTGTATGTTTGTATGCCGAAGTAGAAAGAAAATTCGATAACTTTAACGATCTGCCAACTTTTTTTTTGTTTTTTATTATTTATAGTCTTTGTTTAATATCTTTCAGACCATGTCCACGATATTACGCCTCACCGAACAGCTGAGCATGTGTGACGCTATGAGCTCTGACTGCGACACATTCGCGTCATCGAGCTCCAGTTCCAAAGAGACTACCCCCACTGTCGATGCCCCGCCCCTCTCCTCCAGTGTACCAAACATTTTCGCCAACATTGGCCAAAGGACTATCACGGAAGGTACAGAGCTGAACTTCCACAACGATTATTTTAAGAACGAACGAGAGAGTGTCCTGAATCATTCGTTCAGGTCGGTTCGATCTTCGTTCAAAACACTGAATGAGGGGCAGAGTTTGTCATTCGATTCCACTAAACGAGCTGGTAGCCTGAGATATGATTTCAAGAGCTCCGCGTCTTTGGAACAAGTGTCGTACAGATCTCTCGTGGATAGTTTGAACAAAAATGATAAGAGAAAGGTACGGTACAGTTATTATTATAATCACATTTTTGTTTTTCTATATATTTGCCTGAATTATATTAAGATGCCAACGTGACAGATGGCCAGTCCACATACTGCTTTGTTGTAGGCATATACGTCTTTGAATATTTTTATGAACGTATACAGGTTTCATCATCACCATTTCGTTGGTTGTGTAAGAAATCCGTTAATCTTGAAAGAACATCAGGTTACAAAAAGCCGGGGTTCGAACCTACTACTACGACAAAGTGTGCCTAAATGCACCCAGATAGGGTAGACAGAGAGTGAAAAAGTAAAACGACAGTACTCTCTCACCAGACTTCTTTCGCTTTAACTACATTCATCATTCTGACTTGTCAGTCAGTCATCATTCTTGACGTTCCCTTCTTTGAGTGTCCGATCGGTTTGATCTAGGTAGTTGAAACGTTTCTTTATCTCTTCATTGTTCAATGAAACTCTCATATTTTTGACTCCACAAATATATATTTTATTTTATTTATATATATTTATATTTACATATATGATATGTAATGTATGTAAATATAATAATATATTATTATTATTATATTTACATACATTACATATCATCACGTCGAGCCCCTAACGGGAGTATAGAGCGCCAGTTCATCCAGCTTTCAAATAAAATCAACTTTTAAAATATGAATATTTAAAGGAAATCAATTTAGACACTTTCCTTGTATATTTTCTTCGTGTTCAATCCTTTCAATAATGGTACCCTGAGAGTCAGGAAGATGTGTAACAACAACTTCTCCTCGGAGATATAATAATTATGTATCTGCTTCGCTTAATAATTACAACGTTTTCAGTGCACAGATTCCAGAAGCGACTCTGGAACGTTGCCTACCGTGGGTCATGTCGATCAGGCCACAAGAGACGTCAACTTGGCCATCTTGAAGGGCGTGGGAACTGATATCAAAGACTGCCTGGCAACACTTATTGAGGATTTGACGAAAATTGTTGATGAAGGTAGGTAATGTTCGAGATGTATAATACCAGCTGTGTCCGCGAAAAATTTAACTAAGAAGTTATTGTTCAATTTCTTACAATGAAAGCAGCCTTAGTTACTCCTTATTACATCAGCTATCTGCCAGTGAAAGTCCCGTCAAAATCGGTCCAGCCGTTTCAGAGATTAGTCGGAAGAAACAAACAGACAGACAGAAAAAAAATTTTTTTAATATTACAACAGACTCTAATTTTATTTATTTGTATAGATGATTAAAATTGAAGAGATGACTAACTATACGGTCGTCTCCCTCTTTCATCAGGTAACTATACGGACATAGAGCTGGACAAGACGAGAGTGTCGATGGAAGCTTTGAAGATGAGCGTGGCGGGTGCGTCTCGTTGGCTGAGGGTGGCTCACGCTTCCTTGAGGCTGCGGTGCGAGTCCCCCCAGTGGACCCGTCAGCACGCAGCCTTGCAATCCAGAAGGGACACGTGCTTCTCTCAAGCGGTCAGTATTATAATTGCATTGGCAATTAAATTGCCAACGCGTTGAGTAACGGCGATGTACTCAGCACCTGTCACGTTGGCACCTAAAATATAATAGTAGTACACATTTCCGCGTACCCCTACGGGGACTCCGGCGAGAAGGCATTAGTATTCGCTTAAAACTCTGCGTAGAACGTAAATGCTTACATGTAGATTTTTTTTTTTTAAACCATTAATAATTAATTAATTAATTTATTTATTTATTTAGGTATAAGAGTATTAATTATGTCCTTTAATACAGTCGACATTTTGTTATTTTTGGAGCTATTTGTTTCATTCACCGTTTGAGGATATATTCCCTACAACCTACAACTCAATAAGACAACTTCTATTTCCTGAGGCACTGTATATATATACAATTGAACATTGCAGCTAACTTCAGTAACAGCCGGCCTGCTTAGCTGGTTATGCTCAACTCCTCCCGAGGTGGTGGCCAAGCTGCTGGTGTCTGAGTTGGGGCCCCTGTGCGGGTTCGAAGGCCTCCTCAGTCTGTACTACACAGAGAAGGCAATGTGGGGGGACATGGTCGTCGCGATCGAAGACCTGCACACTGTGGTCTTTGAGCTTACGAAGGTTGGACATAGGTATGTGCTCACTCTAATGTATTTATTTATTATTATTATTTTAAGTAATAAAAATCATTCCGTGCCCGTGCTAAATGCCATTATAACGCGAACGATTACTACTTCTTCTAATAATCTATATCTATATATATATAGGAGATCCCATTTTTGAACTCACTCATCACGAAATCTCCGGAACTGTAAGGCCGATTGACTTGAAATTTGGTAGGAGTATTCCCTACGTGGTGTACAGGTCAGCTAAGAACGGATTTTGTGAAACTCCACCCGGAAGGTGGAGTGCAGGGAGATCCCATTTGTGAACATACTCATTAGGATATCTCAGGAACTATTAGGCCGATTGACTTGAAATTTGGTAGGAGTATTCCTTACTACGCGGTGTAGATGTCAGCTTAGAACGGATTGAAACTCCACCCGCAAGGTGGAACGCGGGGAGATTCTATTTGTGAACTCACTCATCACTAAATCTCAGGAATTAAGGCCGATTGCCTTGAAATTTGGTAGGAGTATTCCTTACACGATATAGAGGTCAGCTAAAAACGCTCAAATATCAAACAATATATATTCAAATGATCGATATAAAAGTCCGCGATGGTATTTACTTATCTCTAAAGGATATACCACCATAACCATTTTTATCTTTTACATTATTATTAGTATCAATATTGCACCCGTGCGAAGCCGGGGCGGGCAGCTAGTATATAATAATAATAATAATAATAATCTTACTACTTCCCAAAAACATATATCTTAACAGATGGCAGCACATGTATATAATTCTGTGACATATTCCCGCGGATAATATATCTATATTTGATTTTCTTGCGTGTCATGTGGGTCTCGTTAAGATCGTTGAAAGTATAGGCAAATGTGGTAGTAACCACATTTTACTGGACATAATAACTCACTAACCGGCCAACTTGACTGATGGAAATTCTATCGATACTACTCAGGCATTGCATATGTTTTCACTGATGTATATTTGTTTTCTCGCGTTTTTTTTTCATCTCATTGGAACAGGTCACCAGGGTTGAAACGATCTGGACTATAGGAACAACTTAACTATACAAATGCAAACTATGCAAATATTAATTTAGAACAACAAATCTTTTAACTAAATCTATGTCTATTAGTATTATCTACTAATATCTGTGGTAACTATATGTGTGTGCCATTCTATAAGTGTTCCTTGTGTCGCTTACGTTGAGTAAAAGATTTTTGATTTGATTTGATTTTAAAATTCACCTGTGTTGAGTTATATATATATATATACATATTAAAACAATATATGTGTTTCCAGCAACACTGCTGTACCTCAAATTAGCGGGTCGAGAGGCGCTTTAACCGTGCACATTCCGGTATCGGACTCCTTGTATAACAAATTCACCGACAGAGAGGTAAGTGTGCCTTTATTACCCGACATTGGCAAGGCTGGTCTTCAACCAATGCGTCCTACCAGTTTTAACCTACGGAGCCGAAACTTGGACCTTTGACTGCGGGGCTAATCCACAAATTCAGGGCGCTCAGCGAGCTATGGAAAGAGCAATGCTAGGGGTTACTTGAAGGACAAAATCCGAAATTCATCGAGAGGAAAGCTGCATACGTGCTTGAGTAACGGCGATGGACTCGCCATCTGTCACGTTGGCACCTAATATACCTCTGGCGGAAAGTGGGTGTGTGGGTATTAACTATACACCTCTACCTACCCCTTCGGGTACCCTTGTGGGAAGGCGTGAGGATAATTCAAATAAAATCCGAAATAACATTATCCGACAAAGAATGAAAGTAATCGACATTGCTCAAATAATTAGTTCGCTGAAGTGGCGTTGGGCTGGCCACGTCTGTCGCAGGACAGATGAACGAGCTGGCGAGACCTTGAATGGAGACCACGGATGGGAAAACGTAGTGTAGGGCGTCCTGAGGCAAGGTGGACTGACGACCTTAAGAGGGTCGCTGGTGGTGGCTGGAAGACAGTGTTTTAGGCGCCATGTATGTTCAGCAGTGGACTGCTGTAGGCTGATGATGATGTGGCAAAGACAAAGGTTATAATCGAATTGCAGGAGGGATTTGTTAGTTACATTGCTTAGACTAAATGTCAGCCACACTATCTAGTGATGTGTCAAGTGCAGTACAATTCAAGTATTTGTCAATACAGGTATTGACGTACAAATACGTGACTCCACATGATATTAAGAATGTATGTATTTGGGCATACATTCTTAATATCATGTGGAGTCACGTCACTCGCGAGCGGGGTATTTTAGTAAGAAAGAGTCGAGCGCTAGTTGTCGCCAGACTTTCATAACTCTTTAACTTAATTTACATTCACCTTTTACTGTAATACCGAGCGTATTTTCGAGTAATTCAATAAATTAATTCTCCGAAACAGTTGCAAAACTAACTACTTACAACTAAAATATTTGACTCAAATAGCAGCATTGCCACGGTGGATGGAAATGCTGAGCGAGATATGGTCCAACCTGCTTGTCACGAGAGTCTTAAATAGACGACGCGAGGCCTCTTTTAAAAGATGGTGAGCTTCAGGGCCGCAAGGTCCCAGAGTTTCAGCAGCAAATTTCAAGTATGCCTTGAGGCACGCTTGCCGAGCAGCAGTGCCGCCACTAGAGTGTCAGGATTGGGGGAAGAAGTTTTCATTCACTATGTTAAATATATTTCCAGCATCTGAAGTTCACAATAACGGCTGTGTTTTTCAACATTGGCGTGAATGAGAAGGCGACGCTGGCAGAGGCAATGGGCGAGACCAACCCGCAGTATCACTCGAACAGCGACAACCTGCAAAGGCTGAACAAGTACTACCACAAGTACTGCAAAGTGTTCCCGCCTGACCATCTGGCGGCGGCGCGAGGTAACATCAACTCATGACCATTTTTTATCATGACATGAACTAAAGAAACTAATGCTTCAGTATACGCCTTTTGTACGGGGTTATATCAACTCATGAACTTTTGTTTATCGTGACGTGAATACTAAGGTAAGCAACGACCTATTGTCGGGGCTACGTTGTTCCCCCATACTTGGGTACTATTGCTGTAACGTAAAAATATTGTTATTGTATATGCCTAATGATTTGAAAAGAGTAACCATGGAGTTTCTTGCCGGTTCTTCTCCATGGAAGCGACCAACCCGAACCGTGCACCTGTTTCGACGTTTTATTTGAGCCCATCTAGGCCTATGTGAAATAAAAATATTTTGGTTTTTTTTATTTTGATTTTGATTTTGAATGCTTAAGTCGTATACGCATTTTATATATTTTGTATTAAAATACATGGTGTATGCATCCTGGAACGTTTTTAAATATCTATACTAATATTATAAAGAGGTTAAACTGAGTGACAGGATAAGAAATAGTGAGATAAGGAAACGTTGTGGTCTGAAAGAAGATGTAGTGACAAAAATTGAGAAAGGTATGCTGAGATGGTTTGGCCATGTCGAGAGAATGAATGAAGAACGATTGACGAAAAAAGTATATAAGGCGAGTGTGAATGAAAGTGTTGGAAGGGGTAGACCTAGACGGACGTTTCTAGACCAAATTAGGGACGTCTTGAAAAAAGGTCAGGTCAAGAGTACCCTAAACCGAAGAGCATGTATGAAGAGAATAATGAAAGTGGACAAAGCGAAAGAAGTATGTAAGAATCGTAGCAAGTGGAAAGAAGTGGTCTCTGCCTACCCCTACGGGAAAGAGGCGTGATTATATGTATGTATGTAACGATTTGATTGATGGTTTGTTTGTTTGTATTGAATAGGCTTCGAAACTACTAGACCGGTTTGAAAAATTCTACATTCACCCTGAGTGACATAGGCTATATTTTTTTTAATAAAAAAACTTATGTCCACCCGTGCGAAGCCGGGACGGACCGCTAGTATTATATAAAAAAGACATAGTATATATATTTCAAAATATGCAGTATAGTGGTCCATCAGTTTCGGGATCAAGTTTCAAGGTACCGATACGTCCACAACGTATCCTCACGATATTATTATTATTATTTCAGCGTCATCAAGGACAAAACCGTTAGAAGAGGTGATGGAAAATATAAAAATTTGTGTGCACAAGAAACTGCCCAAGAATGTGGAGGTGTTGCAGTTGGCTGCGCTTGCGACGAGGCTTATGAACGGTACGTTTAGATAGTGCCATCCACGAAGACGCGCCCCACTATTCCTCCCTATAGTTTATAGTGTAAGTGTGCAACCTTCCACTAATGTGTGAGTATTGTCGGCACACACTGATTACCTATGAGTGCACACGCACACTACAGTTAATAATCCTGGCAGTTCACCAAAAGAGAGTACATATTTATTAGCAAATCAATTGATTTGGCCTTTATTAACCTATTGTAGGATATAAGTTTCCTCTCGAACACCTCTGTTTCCTGTCTCGTCGCATTCGGGATATTAGTAGGATAGTAGTATTTACTTCGAGAAAACGAAATTAACTATAATAACTGCATTAGTACTAAACATGTATATTCTATATTGACGCAATTTATTTATTTTTATTGCAATTTATTATTAATTATTGCCAAGTAACTAATAACATAAGGATTTTGAAGAAAAAGAAAAGAAAAACATATGTCTTTTTTTGACATGGATATCGAAGCAATAGTGAGTTGTAAAATGGCAACTAGCGCCATTTAGTGGCAAGCTAATGGACTATCTGCTCGCTCATAAAAGTTTGTACTGAATACCTAGTCTTATGGTACACTCCAGAGTGCAATAAACACTCATATGATATATTAGTTTGCATTTTATAACACATCTCCAGGTATACGATTCACGTCGTGCAAGAGTGCCAAGGACAGAACAGGAATGTCTGTGACTCTGGAACAATGTTCGATCCTCGCCTCGGAATACCATCTGGCTGAACACGAGATGAAGAAAGCACTTAACATTATGAGGAGGTAATTAATACGCTAACTTACTTTACCTTAAATAAGGTTCAATTTTGTGTGTGTCCCCATCAGGGCATTGTTGGATATATTACGCTCATTGTGTTTATTTCCATTGAGCTTAAATATTTACCATCTACATATAATAGAATCATACAATGTTTAATATATATTTACGTATATATTGTTCGTAAATTAATCTTCACTCATTCTTTCTGTGTCGAAAATCAACCTTATAGGCCTTTCTTCATTTTTACAATCACACCCTCGTTCACGCCAATTGCTTTGCGATTCTCTTCATTGTGGATTCGCCCTAATTCGAACATTTTTCGAAGGGAACGCATCAAATATTTAGTTTAGTAATAGCGTGTTTGTTTCATTACAGTGAAGGTTGTCGTCGAGAGAACACAATTAAGAACATAGGCATACGCAAGTACGCCTTCACCAAGAAGCAGGTACTTAGTCTTCCCGAAGCATACAGACCACCGCCCGGCACGTACGGCTCTTCTCAAACTTAAAATACCCTGAATTATTTACATTACAAATGGGTGTACAAAATTAATGATCGGTGTAATCGAAATCGGCTTGTGATTTTCAACATAGGCAATTGTAAGAAAATATAAAGAAAATACGGAATTGTTTATTTATTGTAATGATAATGTATTTCGTGTGGTTTTTATAATTGTTATTTGTGAAGTGTGATGTATACTTGCAGTTTGTATTTGGTTATTTTTGTTGTACCAGATACAAGTTATATCTTATTGATATGCTACCAATCGGACAACGATTAAATTACATCAATGAATAATTATTAATTATTAATATTTTATTATAATTAATAATTATTTCAAAAGCATACAATAGACGTAGCTAACCCAACATAATGTGTACTTAGTCGCACGATAAGTTATAAAATCGTATACTTGATGAACACGTAATGAATTAGTATATTTGACCAATTCTTCCATTGTAGATGCCAATAACTTAATTAAGTACTTAAATGTTAGTTTTTACTGAGAAAATTTAGTATTTTCTTGTGTAGGTGTATTTTATGAATATTTAGAATTAGTAAGGTTGAACTTGTGCTTAAATAAGACGCGTTTCTTGGTATCAATATTGTTAAATTACCGGAGTATTGTATTATTAATTGAGACGTACGTCGCTGCAAAAGAAGTCGAATATTATATTATTGTTCCGAGTACTGTAGTGCCAAAATAAGCAGCATATTTCGTTTCTAGATGAATCAACTAAATACGCAAGAACTGCAATGGCAACACCGATTTTGATATCGTTTTTGCATTTGTCTGGATCCCTGGATGATTTTTATTCACAATAAGTGGCGCCACGGCCATGCTACATTTTGTTATTCACCTAAAGATGCTGAGCATCATGTCCCATGAATATTCCATATTCGCGATTACCTAATTCAATAAACTAGGCGATGTTTAAATGTTACATATATATATCTTCACGCCTTCCCCCAAGGGTCCCCGAAGAGGTAGGCAGAGGTGTATAGGTAGTACCCACACCCACACTCCGCCAGAGATTTATTTTAGGTGCCAACGTGACAAATGGCGGGTCCATCGCCGTTACTCAAGCACGACTATACATTCGCCTTGTTTTTTGGGATATTTTGATCCTTAATTTATGAAAGAACTCTCTACTACTTACAGTATTCTCTAAAGCCAAATCTTCAATTATACATCTACAAGGTGTAACCTTCAACTATGAATTCTCTGTTTCCATATTAATTATATAATTAATTACATATTAGAATTAGTAAAAATAACTTTATGACTATAAATTAGTGATAATCATTAATATTTAAGAGATAGTGTCACTCTTTTCTACCGTAAGGATTAAAATTAAGCGGAATCATTGGCCGCCATTTCCAATTGATACACTTCATTGCGCGTGTCCAAACTAATAATAGTCTATGATTTCCAGCCAGTTTTAGGAACCTTTACTATCAGCACATTATGGAAATTGTGTGTTTGTGAAATTGTGAGTGTGTGCTTAGTGCTGATTTTGTGAACCCGTCGTCTATGCCTTACAATACTTGCTGGTTATAATCGGCCGTCAAAAAAAGGTTAATCTGCTCTCTTTAATCTTATCAATAATTCCGGAACCTTTCATAAATTTACGACAGACCTCCCTGCATTGGAGCTTAGTGATTGGAAATGGACCTGGGCCATATCGTGACGTGCTGTTGCAATCAAAATTCAAGATTTATTAAATACAGATTTATTTGAGTGATCTCTTGAATTCTGATAGCAATACCTAAATAATGGTAGCCTCATAATAAGCCTGAAGTATAATTAACTTCTTGGTTGAATACTATCCAATGATGACATTCATCTCGTATAACTTATAAGCTGTAGTTTTGTAATATTCTTTCGTGTCGTATTAGGATTGGCTTTCACCAACATGCCTTTAATGATTAGATGATGTTCGGCGGGAACTGTCAGTGTCAACTTGACGTTTGTCACGTCGAATCTGTCAATTTGTGTATCTCATTGAACTGTTTGAGTTTCGGACTGATTCGATTAGTTCGCTGTTGATGAAAAACATTTTAGCGGGCGGTATAATAACATATTTGAAGGTTTATAATGAATGGTCACTGCTACTAATCGGGGTCAGTCTTTTTATGTTTCAAGTAGGCTGGGTTTATTACTTTGTAGGTGTATGCTAATGTTTACATGTATACAGGTTGATTATTTAAAGGCTTTATGCAGTCGCTAACTCCGGAGACCAAGCAAACCTCGTATTGAACTAACTAAAATTCTCCCACTTTCGTGTTTAAAAAAAAAGGTTGCGACACGACATATGGAATATCATTTAAGAAAATGTAGGATAATTCCCAACAGGATTCGCCTTCTATTCGAAACACGTGGGGATTCGGCTGTAATATTTCCGTTGATCTTAATTGTCTTGAAGAACTTAACAGGTCAGTAGTCAAGGGGCTCTGTCTTTTTTTGCACCAAGGTCTTAGGTTAGCAGGTTCACCTCCACGTCTCTGCCTATATGTGGTACATTATGATTATCGTAAAGCTTCTAATACACCACAATGTACCGACCTAGTGCCTGATAGTCTCCAGTCTCTAAGCTTCGTGACGTCACTTGCTTACATAATAATTTCATAGCTGGCAGTTCATTTATAGTACCAAGTAATAATAATAAAATAATAATATATCCTCACGCCTTCCCTCAAGGGTCCCCGAAGGGGTAGGCAGAGGTTTATAGGTAATACCCACACACCCACTTTCCGCCAGAGGTATAGTACCAAGTATAAACATATTAATTTGCAATGTTGCCAATAAGTCTTCCTCGACTATCAAAAGTTGTTATACCTCTGACTATCCCCCGAACTCTAACTGCCTGGCCCCGAACCGGTAGGCAGAAGTGTAGTATATCGCTTTTTCCCTGGATGTATTTACCTGACAGACACCTATAAAAAGGTACATGTTTGAATCTCTTCTTAAATATATGTAGGTTTTATTTAGATGGTTTCTTTCATCGGCCACTAGTGCCACTAGTTACGATATACATATAACATCTTGCTGTAACAAGATCCATAACGGAATCTTTCAATCCTGAATCGTAGGTTTTCATTAATACTATCTATTCATGTGGCTAATAACGCACATATAATGATATACATACTTAGTTAGTGTTTATAACTATGGCATTACTTTATATTATTAGTGTTTTTCAAATTTACGTTTTTTTTAGTTTTTGTAAAATTTTACTGTAATAGTTTCTCACTATGGTCGTGACAGTTGTGTACTCGACTTGAGAAAGTATATATGAGTATTATATAAGTATATACCAAGGAGATTCAGTTTTCTCACTAGATTTTGCCACTAGATGGCGGCACATGTAGATTAATATAATTTATGTAATCTCGTTCAAAAGCATTATATAATATACTTAATTGACTATTAGGTAAGTAACATATTAAACTAGCATCTGTCTGATATAATTGATGGTAAGGTATGATTTATAAGAAGCGACGCGTGATAGCTACCTGTCGGTACATAATAATACAATATATGTACTTAATTAATTAAACTATTCCCTACTTAATAATTATATTCAACATATTTTTTGATACTTTATCTTGCTGTTAGTGTTTAGTGATGTGTGAGAGTTTTGCGTTGTAGTTTATACTAATGTGACATACAATTTAACCGACTGATCGAAATCATGTGGTTGTTAATTTGACTTTTTCGAGTACTTATTATTTTATATTATGTTAAGATATTCCGTGCTGAATTAAAACCTACATTCGTTTGTGTCTGTAAAATCTAGCGTATAGATTGCACTTATTTAACTTAGGTGTTTTCTTTTAGAGATAAACTTATTTCTTATATATGTAATTAGTTTTGTGATAATTACAAAGAGTATATATCTATATAGATAGTGCCATCTACGAAGACGCCACTATTCTTCCTTACAGTTTATGTTAAGTTTGTGTTAGTGTGCAACCTTCCACTAATGTTCGAGTATTGTCGGTACACACTGATTACCTACGAATGCACACGCACACTACAGTTAATAGACTCGGGTCAAACTCCCCGCATCCCGCGACCCCCCGACTAGTTGTTGGTGACCACGACTGACTTCGTAGATGGCACTGTGCATACATATATGTATTGTAAGAGTTATGTGACTACTAGTCTGCTGATTTAGCTATGTGGACTCGGATTGTGTATTATAGTGATGGCGGGATGCTTCGATGGCTACTTAGGCATTCTAAGGTCCCTACCATAGGATGCCTAAGGGCTCCCACACATAAACACGATACGACGTCGCGTCGTACAACGATGCGGCGTCGTAACGTGTCGATGCACGATACGACGTCGTGACGTTAGAAACACACGATGCAATCCTGCGCAGTTGTTATTCAAAATTCATCTTTAGGTCTTTCCTAAAAGGCATCTTTAATCATTTAGTTATATGCCAAAAAGTAATGCATCACAGTTAAAAATGAATGTAATTATATATCTAACGCCTGTTACTTGAAAATCAGTTTGGCGATGAAATACGTAGGTACCATGTTTCTCAACTTCGTCCTCGTTCCTAAGTAATGATCAACTGTACCTAAAGATGAATTTTGAATAACAACTGCGCAGGATTGCATCGTGAGTTTCTAACGTCACGACGTCGTATCGTGCATCGACACGTTACGACGCCGCATCGTTGTACGACGCGACGTCGTATCGTCGTATGTTTATGTGTGGGAGCCCTAAGGGATGCTTTCATCAGTTATTTGATATTTTATAACTACTCTTACAATTTTACAATTAACGTGCTTATACTAAATGCTAAATAATATATTGTTAATTAAAGTTTTGTTAAATATAATAAATAAATAAAAAAAGTCCTAGGTAAACGGTTCTCAAAGCGCAGTTGAAAATAAAAAAAAAATATAAAGTATGCTAAACATTGTAATTACAACATTAGCGGTCATCGAAGCGTACCGCGTTGGATTATCTTTATTTTGATTGTTATTGCGTTATTATTATTTAGGTTTAGATGTAGATAAATAATTTTAAGAACGAAATAGATAGAATCTAGATGTAGGTATGGCGGTGCGACAACTAGATACCGCCAGAGTATTGGCTACCGGCGGGAATAAACACTACGCCAATTACACTAATGGCTTGGGACTGGATGTTCTCGTTACAGTTACACAGACCAATGAGATTATTTCTATGCTGCCGACAGCATGGTCTGGTATTCAGAGTTCGATTCTTGCTAAAGTATTTGTGTGATCGCGAGTATTTGTTCCTTAGTACGAGATGTTCTACGTATGAATGGAAATATCTCTTTGAATAAGTATGTATATCGTTGTTTTGTTCCCATAGAACAGATTTGCCCAGTTTGAGACTGTGTGAAATTTAAACAGTTATTCATGTGAAGTACGGTGGTATCTAGTTGGTATCAGAAGAATAATTAATCTTAGGGTTTAGTCATTCATTGTTAAGTGCCATCGGTTTTACATTACATTCTTTTTGTGTGTATTATGTAGTGTCTAATCAAAATCTTTGAGGTGAAGAATGTTAACATTTAGTACTGATAATTATGTGTATAATTTATAGTAAGGCACTTTATGGGGTAATTATAATTTATAAATATGTATTACTTTTTTTATATTGAATTTAGAATGTTTCTATCGTAGTTTTGGGATGTTTATACTTTTTTGTGTTCTTTTAGTCAGTTGTTAGTGAGGCTAAATATATACCTACTATAGCTAAGTAAGTTATTATGTAGAATTATGATCAACTGCAGTAAGTACACTTAAGTCTTCAAGACTGTTCCTGAATTTCAAAACTGAATTCCTCTATGCGTACTTTGTAAGGAATAACTTGATCTATATCCTCACGCCTTCCCACAAGGGTTCCCGAAGGGGTGGGCAGAGGTGTATAGGTAATACCCACATACCCAATTTTCGCCAGAGATATATTTTAGTTGCCAACGTGATAGGTGGCGAGTCAAACATCGTTTTGATTAACAATGCATGACTATATATCTTTGAATTTCTTCTTCAAAGTATGCAGGTTTTATATCGATGTTTTCCTTCACCGTAAAGCTCGTGGTGTGACTAATGACTGTACTTAAATTAGAAAAAAATCATTGCTACCTTCGGGATTCTTTGTGGTGCAGACTACTCGACCCACTCGGCCACGACGGCGATGTAATTAATTAAAACTAAATTAATTCCTATATAATAATTGTTTGATGAGAACGAGTGAAGTATATTGTTTTTTTTGTTTAGAATTCGATTGTTCTTTTTTTCCTTTATCTTTTTATAGTTCACACAATATTATTAATCATATCCGCAAAATGTAATTTCTTTCTAATTATTATCATGTACGTATTAACTACATACATACTATCACGCTGAAGCAGACAGAATAGAGCGTTACCTTTCCCTAGATTTACTTAACTCTTTAGCTTCATCCACATGTCTGTCAAAAGACTTCATAAATGCTCGCTGGTTTTGAGTATTTTCTGATTAGTACTGATAATATGCATTATTATTATTAATAAGCAATAACCTAATCGGATATAAATCATATACATAATCTTGGAGTTTGTTTCAAACAATCACAGCAAATAATAATAATATATTATCTTTATATATATAATTCTTCTGTGAGTGTGTATGTCACTGAACTCCTCTCAAACGACTGGACCAATTTTGATGAAATTTTTTGTGTGTGTTCAAGGGGATCTGGGAATGGTTTAGATTCACAATTGGACCCGATAGGTGGCGCCACCATCTTTTTTTTCCACCCGAGCGAAGCTGGGCGGGACAACTAGTCTTTATATATATAATTCTTCTGTGAGTGTGTATGTCACTGAACTCCTCTCAAACGACTGGACCGATTTTGATGAAATTTTTTGTGTGTGTTCAAGGGGATCTGGGAATGGTTTAGATTCACAATTGGACCCGATAGGTGGCGCCACCATCTTTTTTTTCCACCCGAGCGAAGCTGGGCGGGACAACTATTATTTATAAAATCAGTAAATTTGTCAAATTCGCTTTACGTTCATTCACACGCTTCCATCTAAAAGCCATCAATATTATATATATATATATATATATATATATCTAACCATTTCAGACCTATGTTTGTCATTTATCTACGTATCTTCCTAAGAATACCAACTGTGGGTATTCATGTAATAAAAATATATTTTCATAAAGCATTCGTTGTAAGGAACTTTGATATGGAGTCTTGGTCGTTGCACTTTCAAAATATATGATAATCTTTCATGAACTATTAGCTGAGTACCTTTATGTATAGCATTTATTCTGTCAAGTATTTTGTTCATGATTGAGCCTGTGCATCTTATTTGTCCTACTGCTGATAAATATGAATGAAGTGTTTGGGTTTCTTTAGGCTGTGACACTGTTGGAATCAAAACGTGTATAATAAATGATTATGTTGCTTTTCTCTGGGAGTTTTATTTTGCCTTTTTTAATTCACTCCTTTTAAGGACTGTCAAACCTTTTAATGGTAGGGAGTTTCTATAGCCTGATATAATAGAGAAGGGTTTCCTAAAACCAGAAGGTCGTAAGTCCTCGTAAAGGATATTTGCCTGCGATGGTCTTTATTACACAAGTACATAAGTAAGCTTGTCGTCCAGAAGTAAATAATGTGTAACCTTCTTACAGTAGCAAGTAAGACTGACTATTTTACCAAAGCCGGCAGTGATTTTACTATTACTCACCACATGCACTTCCTAGCTCTTACACAAGCTATGAAAAATTGTCAATGAAAAGCGGTGTTTCCTAGTATAGGAAGAAGTCACCGGTCACAGAAATTATCGTGATATTATTGTAAGTGGAATAGCAATAAAGAATTATGATTATGATTACGTAAGTGCCAACTTGATACGGCGAATCTGTCACCGTCCATGGAACTTGTCCGTCATTGAAATTTAATATCAAACCTCTAGCCATTTTCTTTTGTGGTGTGAAAACAACTGAGTTGAGAAAACTAATTGGTGCACTCCAGCGGTTTCGAACCTGCAACCTGGATCTTACTGATGAACACACGGTTTTCCTGAGCCGCAGCGGCTATTTACGCAAAGGGTATAAAATAAGTGTAGAACAAAAATCATGCTTTCTACAAATATTTACGATTGCAATACATACTCCTTGAGTATAAAAAAATAAGATGTTAAATTGACGGTGCCTACTGTCATTATTGTTCTAAATTGTGTGCCGCCTATGTACGTCAAGAAATTCTAGCGTTACTTACGTACTTACGTACAATGAAAGCATGGGAATAATACCTTTTGATAAGTTAGCCCGATTGATCAGAATCATCGCGCAGAATGGAGGACCATTCAAAGCCATTTACAAGTTTTGGAGAATGGACACGTTGAAGGTAAATACCTACAATTGTTAAGATGCAATGTTAGTTACTTTAATAAACAATTCGCATAATAATAAATAATAATCTATATATATATATAGGAGATCTCATTTGTGAACTCACTCATCACTAAATCTCAGGATCTATAAGGCCGAATGACTTGAAATTTAGTTGGAGTATTCCTTACGCGGTGTAGAGGTCAGCTAAGGATTTTATGAAACCCGGGCACCCGGGCGAAGCTGGGCGGGACAGCTAGTAATATATATAGGTATATATAGATTTCACTTTTAAGCACACTGTTTCATCCATAAGACTTATTTCATTGGGACATTTTATTTCTAGAATAAAGCATCCTACGTGGTAATCCATCTCTACGCCAAATTTCATCAGATTTCATCCCACACATACCTACGCTTGCAAACAAATGAGCGGTCAACCTGTACGCCTTAATGTTTCTGAACCATGGAGTCATTATCATCTTTACACCTCCATACCTTCACACAAGTTCACCAAAAACAGATAGGCAGATGTGTAACAACACTATTCGTCAGAGATATTCAGTTGTCTAAGAACACTCTTCTTTCGTAAAGCTCTGACAAACACTGTAGCTACATTAATCGATTAGAACAAAGATGCAGACCGGGGTTCGAACCTGCAAACTTGACATCGCATAGTACTCAATCCACTTAACTGTCTTGTGTATTAAAGTTCAATTCTACAGGAAGGTAAACTAATGGGATGCGACATCGTCGGTAACAAGTACTATGAGAATAAGAACTACATGATCAGTCGCAGCCGCTGGGTCGAGTTCAGCCCCCTGGTCAAGTGGGAATACGATGCCAGCCAGGTAATCAAAGCTGAGGGAAAAACCACATTTTCCCTCAACCTTCTTTGGGGTATTTTCTACGGAATAGACTTTGGCGAAGGTATAATCGACTTATCTGTCTACCGATATCTTCAGCGCTATCGGGCTGGTTAATTTGCAGTAAGTACCCATTTTTTAAAGTACTTCGCTGGTTCTAAGAAATCTAATGCTCAGCGTAAAAAGCAAGAACATTGATTTCATTTGAACATTTCTGCTAAAAGTTCCACGTTATGGGGCAGACCAGTTCGCTCGTGTCGTTCTGTAAGGAAACCTCATTATTATTTATTTATTTATTTATAAACTGCACCAAAATACGACTTATATTGATTGATATACCACTATCTATACCACACTTTAGGGTTGGCAGCGCGCGGGCGTTACCGCTTGTTGCAATAATCCATAGGCAGTAACCGCTTATATTTGGCGGACCACATGCTTGTTTGCCACCCTAGTTTATCAAAAATCCTTCACGATCAGGTGTCTCCAGAATGGTTTGGATGGCTGCACTATAAGACCGACCGTCTCCCGTGCGAGGACTGTGCCAAGTACTGCCTCTATTGCTGCTGCTGGTGCCATGGCTGGCTGCTACCGCCTGAAGAGAACGTCTCTGGCTCCAGCGAGGCCTACTACCCCTACAGCACCACCAGACCTCGCGTTTATATTTGGGACGGTAAGGCGTTCGTGAAACAATGGATGATGTTCGTCTTTGTCTGTCTTTGGCCTTGGGCTGCAATACGTTTGATTCCTCACCGATATCTTTGGTACTGATAGCTCTTATAGGTTACGGTAACCGCTTCTACTCAAGGTAAATTTTTTCATTATTGTAATAAATTTATTGATAGATTGCAAACACACATACGTCATATGTTGCTACGCCCATCAGGGTATGTCTATTGTCAGTTTATAAAAATTGTAAGCTGTTGCAAAATATTAAATAAATAAACACAAATGTCATCACGCCGAGTCCCTCACGTCCCTCAAATTGCTTTTATTCGAATATACCTTTATAACACATGCATCTATGTGTAGATGGCGCTAGTTGTTTGAGTCGCGCGATGTTTTCCATTGAAGTCGGATTTTGATTTTTTTGATTATGATCGCATTGCTTTGGTCTTAATATATTTTTTTGTGTTTCAATCGTTTTCTCGCAACGTAAAGTAAAACCTCACGCTTAATTGCCCTAAAAACCCTCGGTGGATATCGAAACCACGACCTCTGTAATACATCACAGTAAGCACAGAATCAGACCGTTAGAAATTAATATTATCATACATATCTCATTTTCATATCTTCACGCCTTTCTCTGGGGGTCTTCATAAGGATTTTGTAATACCGACATTGCGTCAGAGACCAATGGAGTTTCTGTTGCCATCTCAAACGATCACGAAATAGGCCCCCAAATTAGGTACTAGATACAGTTAAAACCACATCCTCTTTTCGCCGGAGATATAATTACGTGCCAACGTGACCGATAGCGGCTATCGCAGGTACTCAAGCACGACTGTACATACGTCTTTGAATTTCTTTCCTGAAACATATGGAGATTACGTTTCGATGTTATCGATGATTCGTGAAGCCCTTAACTTTACTGTACTATAGTTAAGAAAAACGAATTGGTACCCTCTGGATTCGGAGTTGCAATCTTAACACTCTGCCACTACAGCTGAAAATTATTGTTGCGCGAAAAAATTACTACTTACGGATCTAATACATTATTATGAAGTTAAGTTTGAGACTTACAAATATGCGAGTTCTTTAGTGATATCCGCTGACGGGCCGTTTATGAATAGCAAAGGTGTTAGTTCAAGATGTAATACAATACAGGATGTTACCTAGGGCCTAGAGTAAATCGTATTATTTATAACTTGTCAACGTTAAATTATTCTTTTCAGGTTTCTCCGTATGCAATCGCCCCTGTTTACCGATGAGCTGAGTGAGCGTTACAATACTAGTACTTAATTAAAGATATATGGCACTGAGAATAATGTAGTTTTAATTGTATTATATTGTTAATTACGTACTCGAAACCGGCGAGTATGTATGAGGAGTTTGAGGAATGTGGCTGAACTGAAAAGTCTATAAATCTAGGGATTACTGGCGCCCTACTCTGCCGGTCCCCGAAGACCCACTTTTCGCTGGAGATAAATTTTAGGTATCGACGTGACAGATGGCGAGTCCATCGCCGTTTCTCAACCACGATTATACATACTTTGAATCTCTTCTCAAATGTTTGATGGTTTCCAAGAAGAAAGAAACCATCAAAACTGTAAAGCTCACGGATGTTTCAAAACTCATTGGTTCCTATAATCGAACTTGGAACTTATGATCTTTTGTGTTGCAGGCGACTAATCGTACCAATCAGCCACCACGGCTATCTACAAAAGAATAATCCACCAAGGCTTCATATTCCATCAAGGATTCATATTCCACCAGAATATTAGTGAGAAACATTTAGTTGGAGCATTTACTTGTCATAGATACAGATTGTCAACATCAAAGCGTTTATCGGAAAACCCCGCAGGATTAAGTAGCTATCCCCTGTCAATGCAACACGGATGGGGTCAATTCCCAGAGCATCGCGTATTATTTCCTAAATCCTACGATATATTAAAATACATGAAATTTTGTGTGTTTGTAACTCAATCACATCGGAATGGCAGAATAATATTGTATGAAATTTGGCACATAGATTACTTGATGGGATAACTATCAATGAATCAGTTCGGGATATACTCCACACGCAAGTCTAGAGGGAACTGGTGCTCTATACTATCTGCCTACCCCGTTAGTGACTTGGCGTGATGATATGTATGTATGTATGTATGGAATGAAACCATGTCGCTGTTCGCCCTCTGTACGCTTCTTTTAAACTTTGCAATGGATCTTAATGCGGCTATAAGTAAGGAGCCTTGGTGGCCAAGTGATTTGCGTCCCACAAAATCAAGATTGCAGGTTCGAACCCTGGCGTTCTATACAAATGACTTATTTCTGAACTTTATTATTTCGACTCTACTTTAACTATTCACAGTGGTTAACCACACCTTGAGTTGAAATGTGAAAGAACACATTGGAATGATAAGGTTACATTTTTTAAGTATCAAAGACATTATTTTATTTATATATCTGATGAGTATATTTAACTAAAACGAGATCGTGTATAATAAGACTGATGAATGTGGATAGATCGAAAGAGGTGTGTAACTCTAGAACTGGCGCCTTGCCTACCTTGCCTACCCGTTAAGAAGTCCCTTAACGGGTAACTCGTCGTGATGTTAATTTAATATTATCGTTAGTTAACTATCTTGGTTTATAGGGCTGTGGACGGAATCATGTATTGATGTAGTATACAATCTTTTAACTATTTGACAAAATTTACTAGATTATCACGGTTAGTAAAATGTGTCAACTTGCTAGCTAAGTTACTAAAGTTGGGACAAATCTTTTTGAATTAAATTTTGGCGTCGACAAATTGCGATCGCTTACTTTGGTATTGCAAGAGTCCTTAATATAACCGCTTAATACCATCCTAGTGTTAGAAAAGAAATCTTTTCTTGTTATTTCCCCAATAATGCTCACTTGACCAGTCCCGTGATGAACCCAATTGAGCCAGTTTCCGGCTCTGCGGAGATCATTCGTGAGACAATCTCGAACGAAGATTTATCTCGATGTTCCGAGAATCGGCTCCCGTGTAACTGGGGCCGAGTCGTGTCTTAAAAAATAATGAAAACTATTTTATAAGAATATGGATAATTTTTATTTTCCTATAATCACAATTGCGTGCTATCTAGCGATGGACAAATAAACACAAGTTTGCGTTAATTGTAACAATACTTTTTTTTACCTATGTTGAAAAACATACACATTTTTTTTATTTGAAACCCTTTATTGTTAGATTGCAATTGATTATGGATTTTGGAATAGTTTTTTTTTTTTATATTTTGCCTATAGTTAATATAAGTAGAATACAAGTATTTAATACAATTACGTATATAATGCCAATGAATAAGAAATAAATTACTGTATGTTTTTGGTATCTTACTAACTACATAATTAGATTAAAAATAGATAAAAGTTGAATAAGTTAATACCAAAAAAAATTTCGTAAAGCAAATAACAAAAAAACAAAGAAATATAAAGCTGTTCCTTATATGATTTGATTGGGTAGGTAATACAGTACAGGACAAGAGTTAGTGCGGGCAAAACTGCGGGGCATAAGTAGTCTGTAGTCTGTTATACGTTTTTAAAATGGTTAAAACCAAACACACATTGTATAAGAATAATAATAATAATTGCAGGCAACTAATTTCATCGCATACATACTTTACGGTGATAACAAATTTTCGTTATTAATCACAAACTTGACTGCGATCCGATTTGTGCCGAAAATATTGTGGCGTGCAACCCAACACATGGGGGCGTTGACTGGGCGTGGTATCGCCCCTTCCCTACCGAGTGAGCTTCGAGTTCAGTCGCATGCCAGCTTGTACGCTGAGCACCAGTCCGCCGCTTCGATGATCGCGTGTGAGTGAGTGAAGTGGGGCAAATGCCCAAAAACATTCGAAAATAGAAAACGAAAAAATTGAACCCCAGATGGGAGTTTACGAGGAGCGGGGAGCGATGCACTGGGTGAGTAAATTTTAGTATTTTTTTTAATTTTTGCCGCTTGTTGGTGTTCGCGCAATGCTGCCCGTCTGATATATAAACTTTTTTAGTCGTTATTTTCAATGCAACTTAATTCTATGCGTACGTAAACTAACATTTAATTAAATTTACATTTAAATTACAACTGAATCGTATAGATATCGTGGTGTTATATATTCTTTTTATTTATTATATACTTTTTTTTATGTATTATATCATCATTGAGAAAAAATATAGAGATAATATTTAAATTCAATTGTATACTTTCTTATTGGGATTTTTAACGTGTTCGTAGGATAATTTATTGCTATAAATAACGGTAGTTTTTTTATTTCACTCTTTAAATATATTAGTGTTGAAATCGTAAGAAGTAGTTCATATTCGTATGAAGAAAAATAGTACGCTTGATACTTGCTTTTAGAAATACTAAAAATGAAAATGGTTTTACTTAATCGTTGACGACATGATAAGTCGCCGGCCGGCTCTAGATATTATGTATAGACAAGCCAAATATGGTCAAGATGTCATTAAATGCGATGTCTATGGTCATATTTGATACATAGACACAAAGTACATACACAATATAGCGCTTCGGCGGGATCGTCAAGCCGTCGGCATTGGTTCTGCTCATACAACTAATATTATAAATGCGAAAGTTTTTAAGAATGTTTGTTCCTCTTTGGCGCAAACACTGCTGATCGTAAAGGGATGAAATGAGGCGCAGGCATAGATTAATTATTATTGATGGATGAACACACGGGATATAGATATTTTATTAAAGAGAAAAACATTACCACTGACTTCAAATTTTAGTCGATTGAAACAGAGGGTCACAACTAGTATAATAAATAAATATAAATAAAAAAGAGCCGGCTTAATAAAAATCTGTAAAGTTTCGATATGTAGAGTTTTCGTGAGTTTATTCCTCACAGACTGTCTTAATTTTTTTCTATATATATAAACTCTTAACATCTTGCCACAATAGTCCTCGAAGGGGTAGGCAGAGGTGTATAGTGCCCACACTCCCACTTTTTGCCGGAAATATATTTTAGGTGCCAACGAGATGAGCCGATGAGAGATCTCAAGCACGACTATACCTACATACGTCTTTGAATTTTTTCTCAGACGTCTGTAGGTTTCCTGACAATATTCCCCTTCACCATATAACTCGTGGTGTCTCTAATAACTGTACCTTATTGTAGAATTACTCATTATTACAGTCGGGATTCGAACTTGCACTAGTAGTTGCGTACGGCTACTCTAACCACTCTGATTAGGCTTGGTTTATTAGCATTGTAAGCTATAAGTTATAACGGCTTAATTATTTAGCATGTTAAAAGGCGTTATATTTATAATCGAGTATAAATTCCATTATTATGTAAATAGTTCATTGCAAATGTGATAATTATACATTTATATTGATTTCTTAATGAAAAAAAGTAAACTGATAGGTACTCTTCAAAAGATACAATATACATACATGGGTGATATTTAATACATTCATACATTTTATGAATAATTTTAAAAGAGCAATTAAATTGTTAATGTCATACTATTTGCGGCGTCGGTATGTACCTTCTTTTTACATCATGAAGAGTGAATAATGATATTAGCCGCGTTTTAATCGAATGTCAATATTCTATTATTAAAGCACGCGCGAGGTGGTCGTTTGGTTCGAGTTGCCCGCAATACAAAGTTGTATGTTCTAATACCGACTGTACCAATGAGTTGTCTCTAAACTAAGTACAGTGATTAGTCACACCACGAACTTTACAGTGAAGGAAAACACCGAGAGGAAACCTGCATACTTTTGAGAAAAAAAATCAAAAGGGTATGGAACGTCGTGCTTTAGTAACGGCGACAAACCCGCCATCTGTCACGTTGGCACCTAAAATATATCTCTGGCAGAAAGTGGGTGTGTGGGTACTACCTATACACCTCTGTTTACCCCTTCAGGGACCCTTGTGGGAAGGCGTGATGATGTATAAATAACATAAGAAATCTATCGTTGAAGTCTTTTGTTCGAAGAAATATGTATACCAATACGGGAATCGGTACTACGTTCGTCACACTGAAACAAGTTTGTCACACTGAAGACATGAATTTACCTATACACCTTTGTACTAGTGTCTCCGATTAGATTATTATAATATATTTCTGAGCTCATTTCCGCCTGAAAAAGAAACAAAAATGTTTGCCTGAAAGAGAAACAAACATCAAAAATATTTGTAGGATTAATATCCCCATACCTAGTACCTGTAGACTTTAAATTTCAGCTTTTTTATACGACAAAGGTGGTCAGCCATAGTGTATCTCAAGTCAAGCAGTTATCATAATCGCTGCAGTTCTGTTAGTAGAGCTCACGCAATGCTATTGAGCTTGATATCGTTACGCTAACTGAAACTGATATCTGACACAATTATTACTTAGTTATAGGTTTTGCTATTACTCAATAGTTCTGTTATATGCTTAATAAGTATATATATATATATATATATCTTCATGCCAGCCCACAAAGGTCCCCGATGACAGAAGTGTGTAGGTAGTGACCACTCACCCACTCTCCGGGGGAGATATATTTTAGGTGCCAACGTGACTGATGGCAAGTCCATCGCCATGGATAATAATTGTAATTTCGATTATTGATTTGGGTTCTTTATTGTCGTGGGTTTAGTTCCCGCCGGAAACATTTTTGTGAAGAGTATTTTCGATGGGTTCGTTTGTTAAATATATCTTAATAGATACTTTTATACATAAGTTATTTATTAGTCACTGTTACTCAAAACCGAATGTATGAAGAGACTAATGAATTTGGACAAAGCGAAAGAGGTATGTTAGCGTAGAGAAAACTGGTGCTCTATTCTCAATGCCTACCCTCTTAGGGACTAGGCATCAGGATATCTAAATACGTATGTTACGTATGATATATATGTATATATATGTTTTTTAATTATTATCGTATATGTATATGCATAATACTAGCTGTAGGTACCTTTAGGGACCCTTATGGGAAGGCTACTAGCTGTACCTTATGGGAAGGCGTGAGGATATCGTATTTATAATGACCTGTTTATATAATTAAGTTCCTATCAAAGGCTGTACATTCAACAAATAAATAAGATAGCTCGGGAGTCAGGGAATCGGGTATAGAAGTAAGGGTTTTAGTGCTCTGCGGAACACCGATAATAAAGTATTTTAGATACTTCACATAATCTACTCTATCTCACATAATATTCACATAATGTCTACCGCAGCAAAGCCTATATATCTGCTATCAACAGCTGATATACATAGTCATATAAGGTGCGGGCGGGAACGAGCCAGCGACCGCTGCCATAGATGGCACGGCTACTAACTAACGTGCCGACTAGCAACTCCTGTAGGTATTATAACCCACCTTTTCTGAAACATTAAAATCCCTATTATATAACTGCAGCAGTTTGGATGTTTGTTCTTCCTTCACGCAGAAACTGCTACACGAAATTTGATTAAGTTTAGCACATAGATAGATCAATAGCGGGATTAATACATAGGATAATATTCGTTGTGTTGTGTGTGTTAATAGTTATTCTGAGCCGTGGTGGCCGAGTGGTTCGAGCAGTTGCCTGCGACAAAGATCGCAAGTTCGAATCCCGACTGTACCAATGAGTTTTTCTGAACTTAAGTACAGTGATTAGTCACACCACGAGCTTTACGGTGAAGGAAAACATCGTGAAGAAACCTGCATACGTCTGAGAAGAAATTCAAAGGCGTATGTATATAGTCGTGCTTGAGTAACGGCGATGGACTCGCCATCTGTCACGTTGGCACCTAATATATCTCTGGCGGAAAGTGGGGTGTGGGTATTACCCATACACCTCTGCCTACCCCTTCGGGAACCCTGGTGGGAAGGAGTGAGGATATTTATTTTTATTTTATGTTATTAATTCCAGAAAAATACTGAACAACTTGCTACAAATTTAAACAAATATGTCAACTATTTGAATATATCGCTCATCAATCTAGAAAGCATTTTTATTTTATCTATGATGAAGTTTTCCACACAACTTTGTGTGGCATCGTAAATATTTGCGCTTTTATACATATTTACTCTCGTTCTTTATCAATTAATGTAAAGTTTTTATGACTGCGTATACCGATTACCAATCTTAATGTATTACTTAACCGAATCGGATTCTACGAACTACAAACGGACTTTTTAATTCTGGTGTTTTTAGAATTAATTATTTTACCACTTCTTTCACACATTTTGAAAACATGTGTCATTTCAAAACACGGACATTTTGGGTCGAAGCAACGCGCGAGCGATAACCCTGGTGTTGCAAGCGTCCATAGGCGGTAACCGCTTACCATCGGGCGGACCGCGTGCTTATTTACCACTTTAGTGGTACATAAAAAAAAAATTATTTTCTTTCCCCAGATATACAAGTGTGACATGATCTTTGAATCAATAAATTAATTATATTCGGTTTGAATGAAATGGTTTTACGAATTTTCCACAACTGCTTCCAAAGCAAAATAAATAATTTATTACGTGAACATAGAAAATAAGATGGTATTAACTTACACAGGTATAGGTGCTATGTTCCGCCGCTAGGCATACAACATATTTAAAAGTAGATAATATTACTTATAACATGCCTAGAGAAAATATTATTAGCAAATAATGCAACTATTAAAAAGTATTCCACGAACGCAAAGTGAACAAAACGTACATAGCGGGCGCGTACAAAGTTACATCTCGCTGTATGTGCTCAGTTAATGTACACGACTCTGTGTATACAGTTATGCCTTTTGATTTCTGTGCAGTATTGACTTGAAACTGTATATTTTTGCGTAAAAGGCTCTTTGTAAGCGAGGATAAATTTAACTTATATTTACAAAAGAGAAATGTTTTTAATATAACATTGCATGCAGCAAATACAGTGAATCAAGCTTTGCTGCAATACATGGCTCGTAGAGTACTGAAAAATCGGCGTCCATCTTTCAATAGACTGTTGATGTTGAATGTAGATAAAATTAAACTGGTCTGTAAGTCTACTCTGTAAGTACTCGCTCTGCCTTCCCCGTTAGGCACTCGACGTGATGTTACATAATTATATAGTTCCATGGGTCTGATAATTTAATTGCATTGAATTTCATTACTACCTTGATTACTGCTTCACTCCGATTTTAAATTTAAATAAGCTTTAATTTAAATTTAATCAATCTATAGATATGACCTTTTGATGAAAACTACAACACCTCGAGTGTCCAATCAAATCCTTCAGAATACTCAAGGATGTGAACGTCAAGAGTATTCCAAACAGCAGAGCATGTATGAAGAGACTGATTCATGTGGACGAAGTGATATCGGTATGCAAGTCTAGAGAGACCTGGCGCTCTGTTCTCTCTCCCTACCCCGTGAAGGACTCGTCGTTGTGATGTGTATAGGTATATGTAGAGTTGTCTTCATAGAGGACATATCATTACAGAAGCTCGTGTCTTCCGACGGATACTTTTGCTATGTTCGAAAGTTGAATTTAAAGTTTGTGAGTGGTTCCGGATTCGATTCCCGCTGTATTTGAGTCCTAGATTTAGTTATTTCATCTTTTTATGGAATTTAAAAATAAATAATTATGAAGTAAAAAAGGCTCCCCGAGGCATAGGTGTGTAGGCTGTACCCGCACACCCACTTCTCGCCAGAGATATATTTTTAGGCTACCTAAGCGACAGATGGCGAGCATTTTGACACACACCACGAGCTTTACGAGAAAGGAACCTGGATACGTTAGAAAAGAAATTCAAAGACATATATCTGCCTAACCCTTCGGGGACCCTTGTGGGAAGGCATAATGGTATAAAATCGCAACGCATGAAACACCTAGCTTTACAGTGTGTTTAAATATGCATCTTATGTTTATTAATTTACGAATGACAATCCTTAAGATAGATATACACAGTTATGCTTAGCTCTATTTGAAGATAAGACTTCTTTAATAATCACCATCTTCATCATCATAATTTTCTCATAATCGAAGGTAATTATAGTGTTAATGGCTACTCATATTTAATTCATTATATTCCACGTGAAAGCGGAATGTAGGTTATACAGGCTGAAACTTAACTTAACTTAAAAGATACCTTATAGATAAAGGAAATATAAAAAAGAACCTGTATTTTTTGGGCTGTATAGTAAGTACATATTATTATTACGTTCCTTACGTGGTAGGCAGAGATACTTAAGCGCCAGTTCTGTCTTGACTAATAGACCTCAGACTCAAGACACTGATGAATGTGGACGAAGCGAAATAGGTATGTGTGTCTAGAGAAAACTTGCTTTTTATTATTTATATATTTTTGCCCCTCTGCCTACCCCGTTAGGGACTCGGCGTGATCATGATAGACTATACATAGATAAAAAAATTGAAACAAACTTGGACTATATAGGGAACAAGTGATATATGTATTATTAAATATTTTAAAGGGACTCTCTATGGGTTCTAAATAAATGGCTTCCTCAAGTCATTAGCTTTATTTGCATATATAATACCGAAAATACTAGTTTTTAAGATGTTTGTCTGTCTTTGTATCTAGCCCTTGACCACTTAATATAACCGGTTACATGACGTCTTTCGGAGATTCGTTTGCCCAGCAATGGGTTAACAAGAGCCGCGCTTATTGATTGCGGGTCTCATGTAAGGAATAGCTAAATAAAAAAAAGGGAAATTTTTTAGACTGTGTTAACTGTGTTACATGTCAATTTCTTCTATTTTTCTATCATGTAACAGATTATTAAAGTTTTGTATGCCTATTATTGATGTACATATTAGGTTTTTAATTTTAGATTTTTATATTACAGTGTCCAAATATGTATATTTTTGGTGTACCTTAGTAAAATAAATATATAAAAAATAAATAAATAAATCTGGTTCAGGAGGGTAATCCGATGAATGTTAAAGTTACTCACGCCGATACAACTTCCACCCAATGTCTTCACGAATTAGGCATAGAGAATAGAGAGCTTTTTCTCCCTAGACTAACATACCACTTTCGATTCATACACCTTCATCAGTCTCTTCAAACATATACGCGCCTGTAGCAAAATGACAATACTTAATAATTTTCCAGGTGTTGATATGCAAAATCTTTATTCAATAACTAGCTGTGCCCGAGACTTCGTCCGCGTGGAATTAAACAAAAATATATTGTTCAGTTTCCAAAATAAAAGTAATCTAAGTTATTCCCTTTAACATCAGCTATCTGCCGGTGAAAGTGAAGTCCCGTTAAAATCGGTCCTGCCGTTTCAGGGATTACCCGGAACAAACAGACAGACAGACAGATAATTAAAAAAAAAGATATTTTGATATATGTAGCGTCTATACATCCATATTAAAACATTTAGTAAAACGCGGTTTTTTAATATTACAAACAGACACTCCAATTTTAATATTACAAACAGACACTCCAATTTTAATATTACAAACAGACACTCCAATTTTAATATTACAAACAGACACTCCAATTTCAATTTTTTGTATAGACAACAGATCGAATGTATGATGCTTCGACCGATTTCGAAAGGAGCTCGGATATTAATTCTTTTATGACAAGGAAAATAGTAGCAATATATACACAGCAAGAATGACCAAATTAGCTCAGATACTACGTTACTATTACTACTATACATTTGTATATTGTTATGTTAAAAAGCCGTGGTGGCCGAGTGGTT
Source organism: Drepana falcataria (assembly GCA_945859725.1). Classification (NCBI taxonomy): domain Eukaryota; kingdom Metazoa; phylum Arthropoda; class Insecta; order Lepidoptera; family Drepanidae; genus Drepana; species Drepana falcataria. Next base: position 11,475,448 of record OX243921.1, read on the forward strand.
CGAGCAGTTGCCTGCGACACAAAGATCGCAAGTTCGAATCCCGACTGTACCAATGAGTTTTTCTGAACTTAAGTACAGTGATTAGTCACACCACGAGCATTACGGTGAAGGAAAACATCGAGAGGAAACCTGCATACGTCTGAGAAGAAATTCAAAGGCGTATGTATAGTCGTGCTTGAGTAACGGCGATGGACTCGCCATCTGTCACGTTGGCACCAAATATACCTCTGGCGGAAAGTGGGTGTGTGGGTATTTATTACCTATACACCTCTGCCTACCCCTTCGGGGACCCTTGTGGGAAGGCGTGAGGATATATTATTATTATGCTAATATACAATGCGAGTATCTACAGGAAGTGTCGATAACCTCCAACCTTTACAAGGAAATATATTCGTGAAGGAATAGTGTTTATTGAAAATAATTTGATAAAACAAATTGTGTAAAACCGGCTATAGGGGTCACTACTTATCTTAATAAGGTACCCTTTTGACAACAACTGGTAACGTTGTGTGAGTGGTTATCGATTGTAAACACGCCCTAAGCGTAGCTTATTTTCAGTAACTGACGGTCGTTTCAATAGACGTATGTGAAAGCCGGAATATCGTCATTCAGCACTAGGATCGCAGCATGATGTGATATTTGCATTGTTATTTCCGCGTGCGGAAGGGTCAGCTTTGTAGACGTCTATATATAAATATATATATATATAGAGGCAGGCAAAGAGAGTAGAGCGCCAGTACCTATAAATAAATATACTAGCTGTGCCCGAGATTATTGCTTAGTTTCTAATATAAAAGTAGCCTATGTCACTCCTTTTTACATCAGCTATATGTCAGTGAAAGTCCCGTCAAAATCGGTCCAGCCGTTTCCAAGAATAGCCAGTTCGAGCAGTCCCCTGCAATACAAAGATTGAAGTTCGAATCCCGACTGTAACAATGAGTTATTCTGATTTTAAGTCCAATGATTGGTCACACCACGAGCTTTACGGTGAAATAATATATATATACTTGACACACTTTGTAAGCTTCGGTACAAATGGGGGCGGGTCTTTGGGCTAAGGGTAAAATGTTATCTCTGCAGACCTAGTTAGCTGCATTGAGACCTAGTTTCGCTGTTATCTAATATACTACTATTATAAGGAGGTAATTTGTTACATTGAACGTACAGACTGGGACGATAGTTTAAGTTTTTTCCGATCATAAGCACAGTGACGACATGAGATTTCCAGTGCAGGCAAACACGGGAAGAACTATATACCTAAGTTTTAGAAGACATTTTAAAAGTGGACGTGTATGTATAGTGCTTACTTCAAAAGGGCCATGGACACGATCTGTCAGGTTGGTGCCTTAATATATACATGGTGTTTTTATTTACTTTTAGGGGACTCTTTCGTAAAGTTATAAAAGAGATATTTTGATCATTGTATTTTTTTCAGAACGAGACAGATGTTAAAAGTGATACAACACCAATCCATGTAGCAATAAACATTAATATTATAAATCTAGTTTAATGTAAATACTATTTTAATGTGTTTATTTATTAGTATTCCGAGTAGTAGTCCGAGTGGAGTGCCATGTTTGATCGAATAATTAGCTGAATTTTATTGCTTTGCCATACGAAAATGGTTACGAGGGAATTTCAAAATTACCTATATACTTGTTGCAGTGTATCATCTAATATATAAAAACGAATGTTTGCCTGTATGTCATTGAACTCCTAACCGGCTGGACCGATTTTAATGATTTTTTTTTCTGTGTCTTCAGTGTTCTTTAGATTCACAATTATACCCTATAGGCAGCACTGTGATCGTGTTTCAGGAAATTTTACTTTTTCACGCAGGTGAAGCCGGGCGGGACCACTAGTATTATATATATATATATATATATATATATATATATATATATATAATATACCGCTACGAAACTTAATATTACTTTCGAACAACCGTTGGGATTCGAATTTCGAAATGGTATTTTAAAACATTACGCCGGTATATTTGTGCGTTTTTTATATCACTACATTGACATATGCAACTAATAGTATAAATGGCATTTTGTCCGTGGATATTTTGTAAATTAGTCACGCCAGGCTGAACGAAATTTGAATTTATCTACGCATGAAAAACATTTTACTTAGGTGAAACCGCGGGATGCGGCTAGTGTAAATATTTGGGCCTTTGCAGAAAAGCCCCGAAAGAGTTTACAGATTAATGTGGGCTTTCATCACAACATATTATTCATCATCATCATCATCATCATCATCATCATCATCATCATCATTATAGAACAAAGTGCAGCTGCGTCTATGTCTGTTAGTTCGCGATAAACTCAGAAACTACTGAACAGATTTTCACGCGGCTTAAACTAATAGGCATAGTGATTTACGAGGAAGGCTTTTAGTGTATAATTTTTGAGTGTATTGGTTGAAATGAGCTGATGCGACCCTCCGACAGAGTACAATATGTAGGCATCATAATTATGGTCAACTACCCGTGCGAGGCCGGGGCGGGTTGCTAGCCAGAGACACATATGTAAATATATTTAACAGTTGAGATGGCAATGTGACGCATAAGTGTATTGCACTCCCTTTGACTTTGAGTCCGCATACGTCTTTGAAGCTCCCATACTCATATTATAATATGAATATTATCCGTCTATTTGTCTGGCTGCTCCTCTCCACACATAGGCCCTTATTAATTACTAGCTTATGCCCGCGGCTTCGCCCGCGTGGAGTTCGAAAAAGTAGCTTTGGAAATTTTGTTATGTTATGTCGTGAAAGAGCATCATACATTATAATATAAGAACTTTGAATTTTTCAGGATTAAAAGAAAAAGTAGCCTTTGTCCTATTCCTAGGTATAAGCTATCCTCACGCCTTCCCACAAGGATCCCCGAAGGGGTAGGCAGAGGTGTATAGGTAATACCCACACACCCACTTTCCGCCAGAGGTATATTAGGTGCCAACGTGACAGATGGCGAGTCCATCGCCGTTACTCAAGCACGACTATACATACGCCTTTGAATTTCTTCTCAGACGTATGCAGGTTTCCTCTCGATGTTTTCCTTCACCGTAAAGCTCGTGGTGTGACTAATCACTGTACTTAGTTCAGAAAAAACTCATTGGTACAGTCAGGAAGTTCGAATTTGCGACTTTTGCGTCGCAGGCAACTGCGCGAACCACTCGGCCACCACGGCTTCTAAGCTATCACCATTTCAAATTAAATCGGTTCAGCCGTTTGGCCGTGAAGGAACCGCAAACATCCGAACTTACAAACTTTCACATTTATACTATTAGTAAGATAACAAGTGTAGATCATACACAGGCTTTTATAAAAACTGATTGAGTTGAAATAGGGAATGAAACTTTTTATTTGAAACCTCTCTTGAAGGATCTCTCAAGTTTAGAAAAATAACATACATACATATCATCACGCCGAGTTCCTAACGGGGTAGGCAGAGAGTATAGAGCGCCAGTTCTCTCTTGACTTACATACCCTTTTCGCTTTGTCCACATTCATTCATACATGTCATCTCCTTATTCATACATGCTCGTCGGTTTAAAAAAACACGATGTACATATTATGGATGTATGTATATCGTTGTCTAGTTGTTTATATACATAAATGTATGTATCTATCTACGTATACATATATGTCATCTCTGGCGGAAAGTGAGTGTGTGGGTACTGCCTACCCTACCTCTGCCTACTACTTCATTGACCCTTGTGGGATGGTGTGAAGATATACGTTAAAACAGGACTCAGTCGAGATTGAAACTTGCAATCTTTGCGTTGCGATACTCGAACCAATCGGCTACGACGGCTTCACAGCGGCGCTAAGTTTTTAATGGAGAACTTTATATGATTAATTCTTCAGTTATACATGTTATCAAACCACATCAAACCATTGTTTGCTGATGTTCACACCGTCAATGTCAAATTTATAATGGCCCGATGACGTAATTGTACGCTCGACCGACGTTAAAAGCGAGCTGTGCCGGCGTAGTCCCTGAAAATCTATTTGCATGTCACACTTTTGCCTTGATGGAACCCTTGTGGGAAGAAGAAGAAGAACTTAAGAGATACTTGTAGCACCTTAATGGTTTTCCATTACTTAATTTATATAATGAGCCGTGGTGGCCGAGTGGTTCGAACAGTTGCCTGCGACGCAAAGGTCGCAAGTTCGAATCCCGACTGTACCAATGAGTTTTTCAGAACTGAAGTACAGTGATTAGTCACACCACGAGCTTTACGGTGAAGGAAAATATCGAGAGGAAACCTGCATACGTCTGAGAAGAAATTCAAAGGCGTATGTATAGTCGTGCTTGAGTAACGGCGATGGACTCGCCATCTGTCACGTTGGCACCTAATATACCTCTGGCGGAAAGTGGGTGTGTGGGTATTACCTATACACCTCTTCCTACCCCTTCGGGGACCCTTGTGGGAAGGCGTGAGGATATATATATATATATACTAGTGGCCCCGCCCAGCTTCGCTCGGGTGGAAAAAAAAAGATGGTGGCGCCACCTATGGGGTCCAATTGTGAATCTAAACCATTCCCAGATCCCCTTGAACACACACAAAAAATTTCATTAAAATCGGTCCAGGCGTTTAGGAGGAGTTCAGTGACATACACACTCACAGAAGAATTATATATATAATTTATATCACCGTGCTGCACTACGGCTACATATACTATACTACGTACATATACTAATACAATGATAGGTCACAATTTGAGTAGTTATTTGAATGGTGTTACCCTCTATTTGAGTATTAGTAGAGATTGTGACTGTGTTATTCATTTAAATGTTGAGGGTCAGAGGCCAATCGACTCTTATATAATTTGTCTGCTGGAAAATAAATACTAATAAAACCTTCTTCTTTCCAGCAACAAAGCGAACGGTATATATCGTCGTACGAAGGTGGGGGGTCACCCGTGGCGCCCGCAACGTCCCCCGGCTCTCCTCGCGACTGCACCTCATGTAGGAAACGCGAGCCTCCGGATGAGACCCAGCCGGACGACGCCTGTGCCGGCTGCGGAGGAAAAATAACTGACAGATTTTACCTGCTTGCACTGGAACGACGTTGGCACACTCCCTGCTTGCGATGCTGCGAGTGCAAAATGCCACTGGACTCAGAGGAGCGGTGCTACGCGCGCGACAGCAACATATTTTGTAAAAATGACTACTTGAGGTGAGTCTACAACATTTTTACTACGTTTATTTATATTATGAACGAGTATTTATACATACATAAATGTTGCCGAGTCGTTTTGAAGAACCGAAGAGCTCATACATCTCTTCAGTGTTGGGTCGCCAAGCCAAGTTTTATCTCGTGAAGCTGGGAGGAAAATAGCATCATCCACTTTGTGAATGTACCACAACACACTTTCTTTTCAGTTTTCTCTGTTTAATACTTATGTAGGTTTTTAGGTATATGCAAATATGTGCGAATACATTTCACATTTATCGCGTTTAGTTTAAAACCAGTCATTGCACTGTTGTATGGGGTGATTATCATTACCAATTATCGATTAACGTGTAATAAAAACGGGTATTTCTTTAAGAACAGCCGCTCTTATCTCGCCCTGTAGGTTAAATGTGGTAATTAAATGCACCCGGTGCGTCGACGCGCTGAAACCGAAGTGCATTATGTAATAAAGTTGAAATTCCTTATGCTTTTGCGCATGTGCATGTATGGCATGCAATTACAGGCCTGAAGAAAATGTACCCTGAAGTTACGACTTATTGTTGAGAGTAACTGAACTTACGTTTAAGTATTTTACCACTAAGGTGGAAACACCTCACCACAAAATAACACAGTCACTAAAGTTGGTTAAATTTTTCTTGGAATCGGCGGTAGCTAGTTTTTTTATTCAGTATCTGACGTTCAATAAGTGTTCCCTGCGTCCCTTACGTTGAATAAAAGACTGATATTTTTTGATTTTGGTTTTGATTGACTGTTTTATTTTCGGTCCGTATGACGGCAACACAATATGTGAATTTGCTTCAATCACTATGCAATATACCATGGGTTCCGACACCTGTATGCATGCAGAAATTGATGAATGTGGACGAAGCGAAAATGGTCAGCTTTACCGCGAGGGAGTCGGCGTAATTTTAATCATGTATGTTGTGCCAGGTTCTATTTAGATTAGCCTTGCAATTAGGTATGTTAGGAACATAGGTTGTCCAAGCACTTCGACAGACACACAATTCGAATTTACTTCTTATAAACCAAAAGCTAATATACAATTTTCCACCGTGTATCAATTTTAATTGACAGCTCCTGTACGCGATATGGAGTGACGTGTATCGAGAGAATGTTTGGATGTAGCGTGTAACTCGTTGCTTACTAGCAGATACCTGTGGCTTCACTCGCGTAACATTGGATTTAATTGGAAGGATCTTCTTTTAGGAAAATATTCCTGAAACTGAAAGTTTGTCACGGTCTTTGTTATTCAATCACTACTCAAAACTCAACAAAGTTGGATGATACTCGGAACAGAGATGGTTTATTTCATTAAAAGTATTTGTTTACCTATGAGAGATATAAATTTTTTCTTAGTTGGATATTTTATGCGGCTGAAACCACGGCGTTTGGCCAGTTTTACATTATGTTTGGTAGAGATGCAGATTGTTTTTTTTTTTTTTTTGTATTGTCTCTCGTAGCGTGAGTTCCGGGAACTTTTGCTACTTAACCGGGCATAGGCGAGACCTAGGTCTCCAGCCAGGCACTTTAGTGCTAAGCAACACAGCTAAGGGCACCCCCTGTGGGGTACGGACCTCGAGATGCAGGTTGAATTCTGCGCCGCATTTATGCAAGTGGGCGATAGTGTTGCGTCTCGCTTGCTCTCTAGCTGTGTGCGGGACATAAGAGAAGGACGGATGATGACCTTGAATGCCCTTGAATTTCACATATTATTTTTTTCTTTTCTTTTCTCAATTTGGGATTTTTTTACAATAATAATTTAACATTTTTTTTATTTATTTCATATCTTGCCCAGAATTAGTTACAGTACTGATGACAATATTTGTGTCACTTGTTTAATTTGTCTAATTTGTGAATGTGAGAACATTGTAGGCTTTGTAGATTCTTAGATCTTGCTAACATTGTTATAATTATCTTGTTTTATGTATGCTTTGTATAGTAAGCAACGACCTATTGTGGGGCCTACGTTGTTCCCCCATACTTGGGTACTATTGCTGTAACGAAAAATATTGTTATTGTATATGCCTAATGATTTGAAAAGAGTAACCATGGAGTTTCTTGCCGGTTCTTCTCCATGGAAGCGACCAACCCGAACCGTGCTTCTTTTTCGACGTTTTTTAAGTGCCCACCTGGGCCTATGTGAAATAAAAAGATTTTGATTTTGATTTTGAATAGTTCTCTATTTCAAGACGTCTAAGAATTCTTTTACTCAGACTTTCTATTTTACAGTACTATCGCCAAATTATGTGACTGTCGCTCTATGAATGTTTCTGAACGGAGCTTTTAAAGCATTTTACTCAGAAAAGAAGAAACTGAGAAATCTATGCTATTTCCGCTTAAGCGCGGGAACATTGTAAAACTATGTTATAGTTTACAAACACTGGGTCAAGTTTACTGATAAGTTCATAGATTACACAACAAATACCACATGATTACGATCCCAAATGTATATGAGTATAATAAAGTTGAATAGTTTGTTTTTCTATGGTTTTAAAGTGCTATTCTATTTAAAACTTAACTTAATACCTGAGGAAGGTAATACTTTTATGAATACATATAGAAATAACCAAGAAAAGTATAAAAATATTGTCTATACCCGAAGCTCTTGTTAATGAGTCGTAAATATATAGTTAAAAAAGTAGCTTATGTATTTTCCTGCTAGAATCGGTTCAGCCGCTAATGCCGTGAAAGAGCATCATACTTTATAATATTAGACTTTAAATATTCGAGTTTAAAAAAAAAATTGCCTATGTCCTATTCCTAGGTATAAGCCATCACGATTTCAACTTTCAGCCAAATTGGTTCAGGCCGTTTTGCCGTGATGGAACCGCAAACATCCAAACATACAAACTTAAACATTTATAATATTAGTAAGATAAGATAAGATTATATTATTTATATTATCTATACATACATACAAGTAAAATTGGAGTGTCTGTTTATAATATTATAATTTTTTTTTTTTTTTTGTATTGTCTCTCGTAGCGTGAGTTCCGGGAACTTTTGCTACTTAACCGGTCAATGGCGAGACCTAGGCCTCCAGCCAGGCACTTAAGTATTAAGCAACACAGCTAAGGGCACCCCCTGTGGGGTCGGACCTCGGCTTAGGGCGTTGCTGGTTCGCGAGCAAGGGAGCTGGGCTGGTCTGGTATTTTATTATTATTTAGTTATTTGGGGAGGGGATTTGCGCTACTGGCTCGGCTCGGGCCGGCACTTGCGAGAGTCTGGGGGATAATATTGAAATAAACGCTTTTTACTATATGCATATGAATATATATACGGTACTTACACCAAAAACATTTTAACAATTTTTGTCTGTCTGTCTGTCCGTCTGTTTGTTCCGGCTAATCTCTGAAATGGTTGGACCGATTTTGACAATACTTTTATTGGCAGGTAGCTGATGTAATAAGGAGTAACTTAGGCTACTTTCATTTAGAAACTGAACAATATTTCTTTTATTTAATTCCGTGCGGACATAGTCGCGGGCACATCTAGTTATTTTAATAAATTAGGACAACTAATATATAGTTGTCCTATTTCTTTTATATACATAAAAAAAAGAATCTGATTAATTTATATTATTTGCGCACCTACGCCGACCCACCCGCTAACCCGCAACTCAATACGCAGTATTAAGTTCGTACAATAACAAAATGTCTACTGCCAAGTTCATATTTCATGTATCGTTTTCCGCTTTGGAAATCATAGTAGGTAGGTGACTCGGTATAGAGTTTTGTTTGGTATATATATATTTATATATGTATATATAGTGAGAGAGAAAGAGTGCAAGTCTGTCATCATCTGTCAAGCATGACAGAGCTCGTTAGTACCGCTTCGTGACCCATTGGTCAGACCACCGGGATTTTTACCGAAAAGTTTTACTAATTAAGCTACTAGTTGAAATATATGTACATAATAATTAAAGCTAGCTAGTGAGTCGGTCGTTGTCGTGCCTAAAAGGAAGATCGTGTTCTTTTTGACATAATTAGAAAAGCTTCATTCGTTATCGAGTAACTTCACTGTCGTAAAAAGTTATCAAAAAATGACCTTGAGTGTACACTTAAAACGTACATTTAAAAGTTGCGGTACAAATTTGATTTGAATAATTTGCAACTCAAAGGCTTAATTACTTATTAATAAACATATTGAGTTAGAAAACCAACCAACTAAATTAAATTAAAATTAACTGGAGAAGAAATAGAATATCTGTCCCAATTCGTTGCCACGGGGAATAGTGCCTAGAGGGCTGGTAGCATTGCCAAGCCAATGGCGATTGACATATTGTAATGGTGATTCTTTAAGCAAGATACCAGCGTTCTTGTCTCCAAATGCCTCGACTAAACGACTTGAGATCTTTTTTATTTTAATTATGTTGTACTTTAGTGCGTATCACTGATAGCAGATATGGAAGGCTGATAAAAAGATGGCAGAATAGACTGGACGCCTTGAGGTCTTGGCGGAAAAAGCCTTTGAACAGGTAGAACGAGAGAAGAGAAAGGCCTTTGCCCAGCATTGGGACAAAGTTAGTGATGATATAATAATATTGTGTTCATTTCATCGATACATACATACCTACATATAATCACGCCTCTTTACCGTAGGGGTAGGCAGAGACCACTTCTTTCAACTTGCTACGATTTCATTGATAACCGTTATTAATTATTTTTTTGATAATTGCTGGAATCCCTTGTAGACCATAGGTGACCGCTTACCATTAGGCGAGCCACATGCTAGTTTGCCACGTGTTTTTAAATAAAAGACTACAATATAATGTCTAATAAGATTTTTATAAAAAATGTTTTAATTCTTCTATAAATACCTATATATCATTAATAGAGAACAGAGAAAAACAGGTTCTTAGCATGTTTTGCGTTTGGAAACAAGAGTGCAGAGGATCTATACATCTATCTCTTCCTTAAACTTTCTTGGTTCAAAGAATGGCACCTGGCGCTGTCTCATGAGTAAAACGTTCTATCCAACGTTTCGCCACCGAGAACATTTATGTAAGCCCATATTATTAAGCTTCAAAGCTTAAAAACAACACGAAGCAGCAATATTATTTTGAGTCATTCGGAGATGAATCTTAGTCCTTTCAAGCCGTTGTAACACTGACTTGTCAGATCGTAATACGGAGTGGCTTAGAATGAGTGGTATTCCACTGAGTACGGTGTGAATTGGCACGCCATGCACAATTTACGAGCCCTAATGTGTCATAAAGCCGACACGAGCTGTATTTGTGTGGTCTTCTGTCCGGACTTAAGTCTATAGGATTTCGTGACGACTCCTGCAGACCGAATATTGTCGATTCTGAACTTAATACAGTGAATTTGTTAATCTATACATACAAATAAATGAATAAAATTGAAGTGTCTGATTGTAATATAAAATAACGTTTTTTACTAAATATGGATACTCTCTACTCTTTGCCTACCCCGTTAGGGACTTGTCTCTGTCTGTTTGTTTCGAATAATATCTGAAACGGCTAGACCGATTTTGACGGGACTTGCACTGGCAGATAGCTGATTAAATAAGGAGTAGCTTAGGCGTCTTTCATTGTAAGAAATTGAACAATAACGAAGTCGAAGACGAAAGAAAAGACGAAGTCGCGAACAGACACACAAACAAAAATTGTAAAAAAAAGTATTTTGGTGTATGTACCGTGTATTTTTGTTAGTGTTTTGTTATATTGGTGTAGGTAGGTGATGGTGTAGTTAGTAAAAGCGGTTATTTTAATATTACAAACAGACACTCCAATTTTATTTATTGGTATGTATAGATAAGTAAAATCAAATCCTATCGAACGGGCACTCAAAGACAGGAACGTCACGAGCACTCGAAGCCGGAGAGCATGTATGAAGAGACTGATGAATGTGGACGAAGCAAAAGAGCCACACAAATATATGAAGAGAAGCGACACAACCTCTGTAACCATATGAAACACAGAAGAAGAACCAGACTGCGTTATAGTGACCTAATTAAGCGTTATATGCCTGCGTGTCGTGATTCCCCACATAGGCAGCTCCTATAAAACATTGGGGTATTATTTGGGGTATAGTCACTCACAGGGAACATTTATTGCTTGCGGCGAGACTAATTAATGCCTCCTGCTAGACATAAATGGGGGTTACTTATAATATATGTACATAATGTTCGCGCCGTTGTGGCCCTTTGAAACACAACTTTTATCCACCCGCCTTCCCACAAGGGTTCCCGGAGGGGTAGGCAGAGGTGTATTGGTAGTGTCCACACACCCACTTTCAGCCAGCGATATAGAGGTATATTTTAGGTGCCAACGTGATAGATGGCGAGTCTATCGCACTGACTCAAGCGACTATACATGCGCCTAAGAATTGCTTCTCAGACGTATGCAGGTTTCCCCTCGATGTTTTCCTAACTCATGAGTAAAGTCGGGATTCGAACTTGCAATCTTTGTGTTATAGGCAACTAAAGGAACCACTCGGCCCTCACAGCTATATCACAACTTTTATTGAACAATATTTGCGTTTCATTTACTAAGCATAGTTTTAGCAATTAACTTGAACGCTGCGCACGTGTAATTGTCCTAAGATCGGCTCAGATTGAGCACTGTGTAGGTATGTTGCAGACAAGGTGTACAATTGAACCAATATATATTTGCCTAACTTTGGATTATTTTTCTACGGCCTTATTTTCTTTCACAACAAAACGATTGAATGCATAGCTTCTGAGGACATGAATATATTCGTATGTTATTAAATAATAGCAAGGATAAGAACTATCTACAATAATATATTTGAAACTATCCAAAAATCGCAAAGGCATAACTGCATATTTTAGGTTGTATAAAGATTTTACACAGCAAAATTTTAATTTCACCCTTAAATTGTGAGCCTCACAGAATTTCCGACTTTGTTTTAGCAAACAAGTGCGCGTGCGCACGCAGTATCGTACCATCGACTCCCCGGCGCGGCGCGCTCAGGTCCTTGGATTTATTAAGGAAGTGTAAGGTAGTATTATGATGTTACACGAAGAAGAAATGTTTTCACAACCTCATAAAAATATCCTTTGAGAATGCCTTTAGGGTTTGTGCGCGTGGTTTAAGGAGTTGAAACTCGCAAGAAATAATTTCAGTCACTATGAATTAAACCATGGTGAGCCGAGACAGAGCCGTCTGCAAAGCAAATATTGCAAGTGCGAATACCGAATGGAACTCGAGTAAAGTAATTAATCACAAAACGTGCTTTACGCCGAAGGAAAGTCGAGTGAAAACCTGTAGATGCTTCATGTGTGAGATTGGAACCCAAATATATCTGCGGTGAAAATAAGGTGTTGTTACAACTCAGCTCACCATATCATATGTAAAATAATATCGTATGGTGTAAATGATCAAGTCCTGCGAAAATTTACTAGGCTCTTTTGAGATTGCCTTGCAGGCGAATATTCGCTTAGCGGTTATTATGCCCATGAATGTTTGAATGTGATTGGATTTACAATCTAATTATGTTTTATGTTGATTGCTTATGTCAAATTGTATGGCGAACGTTCGTTGGCAAATTAAATAAATTAATAGGGAACATTATGAAGACACGCAAAACTTTCAGTTTAACTGCTGCACAAAAAGCACCTTTAATTATTTCAACACAAGGTCGCGTATGTGCTGCTGTCAGCCTATTTTTCTAAATCTTTAAGGTTTAAAAGGTTACTTTTGTTACCGGAAGCCGCGGTATCATAAGTTACCTTTTGCAATAAAACTTTACGAGTTTCAAGACCTGTCTTAATCGTATAAACTAGCGACCCGCCCCGGGTTCCCACGGAATGTGGAGCATATTATACTAACACGTTTTTAACTAGTAATTTCTCAATTTACACAAAACAACAAACTATACAACTAAACCGAAATGGGAAAGCCATGGATCTGTCTATTGCTGAAAATCACATGAAAAGCAGTTCAGTTGTTTCTGAGTTAACTTTAGGAACTGCCTTTTTAATATGTGGCACAGAGATATAATATGTCCTAGTTTTAGAAAAAAATTAATAAAGCTAAGTCTCAAATATTTATAATATTAAATACATATCCTCACGCCTTCTCCCACGGGTCCCCTTTCCGCCAGAGATATATTTTAGGTGCCAACTTTACAGATGGCGATTCCATTGCCGTTACTCAAGCACGACTATACACTATTTGCAGGTTGCTTCTCGATGTTTTCCTTCTACGTAAAGCTCATTGGTACAGTCGGGATTCGTACTTGCAATATTTGTGTTGCAGACTGCTTGAACCACTCGGCCACCACTGCTATGATAATAGTAATAAAGATAATCATACTAAACGCGGGTGAAACCGCAGGGCATCGTTAGTACTTAGAAATTTATGCCTATGCATCATTTCAATAGCTGTCATGTAATGCGACTAAGCGAAGTACAGGCCGGAGGTTATCTGTATTAATTACACAAATAGACCGTGGAACTAATCGACTCTTAATGTGTCCTTATCTATGTATATTGTAATAAAAATACGAGGGCCATGTCTTTTCAACAATGTATATATGTCATCACGCCTTCCCACATGAGTCCCCGAAGGGGTAGGCAGAGGTGTATGGGTAATACCCACACACCCACTTTCCGCCGAGGTATATTAGGTGCTAACGTGACAGATGGCGAGTCCATCGCCGTTACTCAAGCACGACTATACATAAAGACCTATATAATCACGTGCCTGAAGCATGGCACCGTGGTGACGGACTCGCCATCTGTCACGTCGGATCCTAAAATATATCTCTGGTGGAAAGTGGGTGTGTGGGTACTACTTATAACCTTTTGTCTACCCCTTTGTGGACCTTTGTAGGAAGGCGTGAGGATATATCTTAATATATATAAACACACAGATTACATATACAGATTTTATTGAGCTCGCAGAAATTACACCGATAAGGAGAGCCTCAATGTCTTTGAGTACCGTAACGTGGTTGTAATATTTAACTTAGAAAAAAATATTAGCAGAAATCGCTATGAACAATAGCTATACAGTTTGCATTCTGGCACGCAACTACTGGCTGTTTCCTTTTTGTACTAAGGCGTATAAAAAGTAAATACAATTCAATCCGGATACATTTTCCAAATTCAAAAGCCGAAATCGGTTGTTGTTTCTGTATACGGTACGGTAGCGCGGCTATGGCCCGCAGCGACACGGGCTCGTCACCCAGCCCTATCAGATGGACAGCACCGGGTCACAATTCATCCTCGTAATCACGCCATTTACCTAGAACACGTACGAATCACAGACGACCATCGCTACGGGGCGGCGCAGCGACGAGAGCGGCGCAAGTGTGCGGCTTGAGCGGACGTGTTTAAGAGGATTGAGTTTTGTGAGGATTTTGATTTCTCTTTCAAGCAAAAACTACTGAACGGTGTAGGTTGAGATTTTGTAAAGCGATTGTTAGCTGGATTAAAACATAGAAGGTCTTGTAATCCAAAAAAAAAAAGTTAAATTAGCCCATAAAATTTTACGCGAATGAGATCACGGGGAACAAGGACTAATATTGTAATTGTACTAGTTGTGCCCAACGGTGTCATCTGCAATTTTCTTCACGCTTCTGATCAAATTTTAGCATTTGTGTTTTTTTTTCTAGAACAACAATAAATACCTATATCCTATTCCAGATAATCTATCTCCGCGCCAAATTTCATCAAATTCCGCAGAGCCGATCTGGCGTTACTAATGCGAAAGTTTGTGAGTATGTATGGATATACATACTCACAAACTTTCGCATTTATAATATTATGTAGTAGGATTTAAATATGTAAAATTGAAAACGCTCGCCATGTATCGCCTAGACCAGCGGCTGTGTTAACTGTTTCTTTTTTAAATTCATCATACATTTTTATTGTTAACGTTGCCGATACGTTTGTTGATTACACTGTGGTGACCCAGTGGGCAGGAGTGGCTTACATTTCTTGATACTTATATCTTGATACTTGATAGGATATATCAAAGTAAAATAGCCTTCATACTAGTGATGGGTCGTTGACGGTTTTTCCGTTAACGAAACGTTAACGTTGATTTACGTTTGTCAACTAGTTAATCAACTAGTTAAATTCGTCAACGAGTTAACGTGCTACTAATGTCAACTTGCAACGTAACCCGTTCATTCATTGAACGGTTTTTATTCAACGATTACGCGTTAAATTTTAGAAACAAATTTTACAAACTTAAGAGTTCAAATTGTATGATATGACCGTCACTCGCAATCTATGACGTTATTTTCAACGTAAGTTTTTTAAATTGCTCTGCTCGTTGCGTTTGCGTTCTCGTTTATTGAACGAGACGCACGAGTTAAATTCATAAACGTCGTTGACGAATTCAACTAGTTGATTCATAAACTGTTAACGTTAATACGTTGACAGGAGATCAACGGTTGATTCAACTAGTTCGTTGATTCAACGCTCATAACTACTTCATACAGGAGCAAAAAGTCTAATACCGAAATCTATACTACAATTATATAATACTATAAGAGCCATGGTGGCCGAGTAGTTGCATGCAATACAAAGATTGCAAGTTCGAATTCAAACTGTACTTATCAGGTTTTCTGAAGTAAACTACAGTGATTAGTTACACCATGAGCCATTACGGTGAAGAAAAACATCGAAATCAAACCTGCGTACGTTTAAGAAGAAATTCAAATTCGGATGTATAATCGGGCTTGAGTAACGGCGATGGACTCGCCATCAGTCACGTTGGGACCTAAAATATATCTCTGGCGGAAAGTGGGTGTGTGGGTACTACTTATACCCCTCTCTCTACCCCTTCGGGGACCTTTGTAGGAAGGCGTGAGGATATATCTTAATATATATAAATTACGTGTCACGTTGTTTGTCCGCGTTGGGCTCCTAAACTGCTTAACCGATTTCAATCAAATTTGCACACCGTGTGCAGTTTGATCCAACTTAAAAGATAGGATAGCTTACATCAAAATTGGACCCGATAGGTGGCGCTGCGATCGTGTTTCAGGAAGTTTAACTTTTCCCCCGGGCGAAGCTGGGCGGGATAGCTAGTATACTAATATTATGAAGATGCCGAGTTTGTTTTTTTGTTTGAACACGCTAAACTCAGGAACTACGAGAATAATGTTTACAATAGATAGCTCATCTATGGAGGAAGGTTTATAAGCTATGTATATTATGTTGCCGCCCAAAGGAACGGTCATATTAATGAATTTAGTGCAGGTGAAACCGGGCGGCACAAATATATTATTTAAAAGCAAATAAAAATCGCATGAGCTATTCCTAATTATCTCGCAATCGTTAATCGATTGAACATGTATATCGAATAAAAAACTCGATTTGATTCACGTTACGTGTTCAATGTTCACTTCGTATTAGCGTTGACAACGCGATGTTGATCCGATACGATTTGACGCGTTACTCGAGATGTTTTCATATCGATATTTCGACACTTCGCTCGGTTGAGAAATAAAAAATATATGCCGTCAAAATGCCGTGAAATGGGTACCATTCATTTTTGAATCATTTCACAAACACTTAATCGTGATTTGCATGCCATGAACATGTGGTTAATATGTATCGTGGGAACGAGCGGCACGTATCTAATATTTCCACGCTACTACAAATTTAGACAGATACTTCTCCGTTTGAAATACGAATGTCAACGATATAGTGAGCCGACATGTTATCGTTAACTCCAGCAGTGGGCTACACGGAGGACCCGGTACATAAAAAGTTAAAAACATAAATTTAATCGCCGAATAGAGCGCCCGTCGGTTTTATCTCATCCTTTACCTCTCAAATAACATTATCAGCCGAAGAACGGGTGAAATACAAGATACAATAAACTTACATCGTAAATGTGCGTTATGTGGTCATAAATCAAATCCAACTGGGTACGGGGACACTTGTTATATTGCTAATAAAAGTCGTCAACGAAACGTACTCGCGTATATTAGATCTGGTTTATTATCGGTCGATGCAGCGACTTCGGGCATCTTTGGTCGGCTCTCCACTCCGGAAACGTACAGGTGACTTGGTGATAAATAGTCCAGCTTGTCAGTTCATATTCAAATTAATCCATGTAATGTATTCTAAATTTAAATATATTGAACGTATCGTATTTTTGACAAATGTGGACGCATTTACAAATACACCCTCTAATTGAAAATTACTTTGAACGGTGTGTTAAAGTTCAGTTCACGCGTTGCTCTACTAATTAGTCGACCTTGATTTGTCCGCATTACTTGCACGCCTACGTTTTCTCAGAGACTATTAATTGCGTGCCACTCTCGTAAGTCATGCTAACAATCCGTAGGACGTGCCGACTTTGATACCAATATCATGAAACCGGTTGGTGAAATGTACAATGTGTGCTGACTTGTACATTGTAGCTCAATTCAGTAATTATAATCTACCTTTCGTCAAAGGCAAGTGACACTTGTACATTTTGAAATTTAGGAGTTAGCGCGTTGTAGGCCGCCTGCTGATACTTCGAGGAGAACACTTGAAGACTTGTGGCTGGATATGGTGGGTGACGGTAGATATGGAACAAAATGTGGCAAGTAATAAAATAAGCATCACCGAACCCTAAATATGAAACACGTTGGACTGGACCTAAAATATATACTAATGCATATAAATCTTTTTCAAAAATTAGGCCATCAAATATAAAAAAAATATTTTTGAAATAGTGTGTTCCTGCGATCATAACGAGGCGGTTAAAGGAACAACACAGCTTTTACTTCTAACTTCCAATTGTTGGACAGCGTAGAATAAGTAAAAGCATTTTCCCATAAAGTAAACCATCCCTTATTTCAAATTCCAGCTTTCTATATTAATTCCAAAACTAATCTAAGTGGCTAAGGACGTGAGCAGGCGTGCAGACAGTCAGTGTTAATTTTGAATTTATACGACTTTTGTTTCATGGCATGTTTATCAAATTGAAGTATGATGTCCGGTCTCAAAAGCAGTACAGTTATCGAAGACAACAGTGTCTTCAATAACTGTACTGCTTTAAGCACTAACTAAAGCAAAGAGAGTATGTGAGAACGGACAGAATGCGCTATTGTCGGTAGCAGTATCTTGCTTGAGTTTTCGCTATAGTGATGTAACTTTAACTGATTTAAAAATGTTATTCATTACGCATTTTCCGATCTATTCCACTTCGTTAATAAAATTTTGGTGACGTACCTATGTCAAGTACGTGTAAGACATGAATATGCTGATGTATAAGATTTACACATATTTAAATGATCTCATTTTAAATGGCGTACTCTCTTTACTGATAGCATGTGATCTGTGGTATAATCTTGTCGACCTTCGCTTGTAACGGGAAAAAGATTAAACTATTACGCGGCGCCCGGCTAGCAGTAAAGACGGCGTGTCTATAGAAAAGATTCCCCAAAGACAATCTTGAAAATATTCATCATAAATTGAGTATTTCTCACCGCAAAAGTGACGGTGCATGCAGCTCATTTAGCTTACACGCTGTTAGTATATCCAGTACATAATATCAACGAGAATATATAAATGTTTCATTAAAAACATTTTGTTATTAATAAAGCAAAAATATAACACAAAAGTATGATTGATTACGCGCGTACATAATGTTTGTTAAATGCAGGCATCATAAAGGCTTTTCACCTTTATAACCAAACATAATAAGGCTTAATTTGTGTCGTTATCAGTGTGTTGATGTGTTCCCCTCAAAATTAAAAATTTGTTAAACAGATATCGTTATTTCATTAGGGTTCATTTTTAAGGTGTATAATGTGGCTAAGTCTGTCGTTACGGTTTACCACCTGAGATAATTAGGGCTCAAATTGTGAACACCGGTTGTATAGTGTCAGTTTTTGGTAAAATTTGAACGCGCTGATTAAAATACAATATTTACACTCGGCGGAATACCGTGACTGACAGACGGACAAAACCGCTGAGCTAAGAAATGTTAAATATCTAACAAAAGGTTCATTAATATGTATATTAATTATAATTTTTTTTTTAATTAAGAGAATTATATCTCTGGCGGAAAATTAGTGTGCGGGTATTATCTATACACCTCTGCCTAACCCTTCGGGGACCCTTGTAGGAAGGCGTGAGGATATTATAAATACGTGATAGCTTAGTGGTTCGAGTAGTTGCTTGCTAGAAAAGATTGCAAGTTCGAATCCCGATTGTAACAATGAGTTTTTCTTAACTATGATTAGCCACACCATGAGCTTTACGGCGAAGGAAAACTTGAGAGGAAACTGCAAGCGTTTGGGAAGACATACAATGACGTATTGTATAGTCACCATCTGTCCACACGACGGAGTTGTATCCTGTAGAATTTACGTTACTTAAAATGATTTCTATAGGATTTTTTTCTCAGTAATATTTGCGAAGTATATTGATTTGGAAACCTTTCCGTTCTTATTCCACCTATTTTTAATTTGCTGTGAGTGTGAGTGCGAGTGTAAGCCCAAGCACTCGACTCTCACTAAGTACAAAAGCACTGAAAACTAGACTCAGTCCTTGAATATTGGCAAAGGCGCCTGTACAATACCTTGTATGAGACACCCAGAACCTTCATGTAAGCAATATAACGACGAAGAAACAGAAAATTTCATTAAAATCAGTCCAGATGTTTACGATTCTATAAAAGATATACAGACAAAGATTCATTTTTATATTATATAGATCTTAGAATTACTACAAATGGGAACTTATTCGAATGAATTGTACGTCGTATTAGTGGGAATAGTGTTGGAGCTAAATTTATTTATTTAATGCAGTGTTTAGCGTCAAGAAAAATCTATCTTTATTCACATAATGATGCTAAAGACATTTTTTATGTTGATCGCGCTTATCTATGTATGTATCAGTCGGTTCGAAATAATATTAATTTGTTGATCATTTTTTGCGAATATCTATAGGCTATTAACATTACACTATGACACTTATGAGCCTCGCAATGTTTAATAGTGTGGAAGGATGCATGGTAACGCGAAGTAATAGGGCGGGTGGGAAATACAAACGATAGATTATTTATAAAACAATATGATTTCCTAGCAATTAAATAACCGAGGTCTCCGAGTAGTTCAAGTAGATGCAACACAAAGATTGCACGTTCGAATCCCGACTGCACCAACGAGTTATCTGAACTTAAGTATAGTGAGCTAAGAGTACGTTAAGAGTACTCGAAACCGACGAGCATGTATTAAGAGACTGATGAATGTGGACGAAGCGAAAGAGGTATGTAAGGCTAGAGAGAACTGGCGCTCTATACTCTCTGCCTAGCCCGTTCGGGACTTGTATGTGATGACAGTCACAATTATCTATTAGCTCCAAATGATTCTAACAGATGGCGGTATCTGTTGACTGGATTGAGTATTTATTTATTTTTTACAATTAGCCACGGCAACGCGTGGCCGTGTCTGCTAGTATATATAAGATATATAAATATATATATATATTTATTTATGTCTGTCAAATAATAGACAAATAAATAATATTGCGGCTATAAATTGAGATGTAAGCTATCCTATCTTTCAAGTTGAATCAAACTGCACACGGTGTGCAAATTTGATTAAAACGGTTAAGTAGTTTAGGAGTCCATCGCGGACAAACTACGTAACGCGTAATTCATACATATTAAGATAAATAAATAATAAAACGCAGTATAAAAACCACTGGTACAAGTAATAAATAATGCCACGTAATATGTGTACACTCAATAAGCAATACGTTGTAACGTTTCTTTTCACGGACAAACGAAACTTTTTCCATCACACTTGAACGTCGTGATGAACAATTAAATTTTGATTTGTCGGTGCAGTACGCTGATAACCGGAACGTATCAACTTTAGACGGGTTTGCTTACGACCGCACGATACATCTCCAGTTTGTGTTTGAAGTTTACCATAAACAGAACTACATAACTCATCGATGACGCCGATGGATGATAATCATTGCTCAACTATCGAATAAAATATGTAATTGCCGTGGTGGGCGAGTGGTTCGAGTAGTTGCCTACAACACAAATATTGTAAGTACGATTCTCGACTGTACCATTGAGTTTTTTCGGAACTTAAGTACAGTGATTAGTTACACCACGAGCTTTACGGTGAAGGAAAACATCGAGAGGCAACCTGGATATGTCTGAGAAGCAATTCAAAGGCGTGTGTATAGTCGTGCTTGAGTAACGGCAATGGACTCGCCATCTATCGCGTTGGCACTTAATATATCTCTGGCGGAAAGTGGGTATTCCTCTCCCTCCTCTGCCTACCCTTTCGAGGACCCTTGTGGGAAGGTGTGAGGATATATATGTATAGTCGTGATTGAGTCACGGCCATATACTCGCTCTCCGTTACGTTGATACCTGAATATAATTACTATATTTTGTTCTAAAGAAGTGGTTTTTTTACACTGCGTTTCCGAGCAAGCCACTGAGCATCATGAAAACAGGAATAGAGCTAAAGTGCTATTAGTGAAGGTGTAGTTATGTATGTATAGGGTGCATGCAATAATGAAGCATAATAGAGACTAATCAGATATGAGGACCTAATACATTTGCCTGCACCGCCATCTAAGCTATCGAACCCACGACCACGAGATTAGCAGTCAAGAGCGCCGATCACTAACCGTGGTCGCCTACATCGTGTGATACGTTCCCAACGTGATCCGACGTTGCGTGTGAGTGACTCCGTTACGTCAAGTTAGACACCAAGGCACTGTTTTTATTATTTTCATAAGCCGTAATAAACGTGTTGTAATGTTATTTTCTGTGTTAATGTCGCATTTGTTTAGGTACGGATGGTGTGATGTGTGAATTAATTTTGTAATTTTTGACGTAACACAATCTTGAATAGCGGTCCCTAGTTTTAACAGAGGCAAACAGTGAGAGGTTTCCGAGCGTCGAGTTTGTTGTACCTATCATGATTGATGATGATAAATGATGAATTGTGATGATTTTAAAGTTAAAGGTTAGTAAAGGGTCACTGGGGATGAGTGGATTCCTTATTCATTGAACCACCTGCTTTGGTCACTAGTAAGATGGTGATCTTCGGATCTAATAGTCTCAGAGTACTCAAAACTGGCGAACATGTATGAAGAGACTGATAAATGTGGACGAAGCGAAAGATGCTTGAAGTCTAGAGAGAACTGCCACTCTACTGTCTCTGCTCACTCCGTGACGTACTCGGCGTGGTGATGTATGCATATCGGAGTATTAGCAGGGACTTAGTTCTTAGCTGTTCCGACAGTGTCACGTGATTAGAACAACTGCTATTAGGGGGTGACTATGTCGTGACTGTCATAATAAAACAAACTCTACCTTGTCATATTTAAAGCACAGTTTCGTTCGTGTGTTGTCCATCCCATCATATTGCTCCAAGCTACATTCCCATGGTAGTAGTAAGGCAATAAAGTATATATCTAAATTTCGTGAACATATGAAAATCGAGATGTTTAAAGATAACGCGCCACGGGAGCCGAAACTCATAAAAGTATGTAATTAAATGCTATCTTTACAATTATAAAAATAAACGAATTGTTACAGTTTTATTCTAAACAATTTTGTTTCGGAGTGGCGTTTGTTATGTAACATTAGAACTGATAACGATTATGTATCATTGAACTAGGTTTTTGCCATTTCGTACCATCGCCATTATGTCGAGTCGTCAGGGAGAATAGAATAGTTCTATCTAGACTTACAGAACTCTTTCGTTTCCCCACATTCATCACTATCTTGACATTCCCATACTTCTGTGTTCCACCGGTTTGATCTAAGTAGATAGAAGATTGTCTTCCTCTGCATCTTCTTCTAGACACTATTGAATTAAAAATTAATAATTTTGTCACTTATACTTCGTACATGTCCCGAAAGTTATATGTCCGTCTTTATATGTATCGACACCTACCTACAAGTGTTACCTTCGACTTCGTCCGCTTCAAATATATTTTTGCCTTTTAATAGCCTACGACGTTCCTTAAATATACTCTATTTCCTTTATCCTTACGATCCGTTCAGCCGTATAATCGACATTTGGTAATAAACAAACACAATAAACAGACAGACTAACTCTATTTAAATGTAAACTATGTTATAAAAGAGATAATACCTATAAATGATACCTATTATCCGTGGGATACCTATAAATAGTATAAATGTCCCAAATCTGTTTCACGCGGAAGTGTGCCAAGAAGACTGGCAGCATATCCACGTTGTATGGCAATTCTGATTCGCTGAGCGAAATATTCGCCAGCCCTCTTTTCACGGGAGGCTTCAAAAGATTTCCCCCTTTTTTAGGGAAAATTCTCCATGTAAGTTCTTTTTAACATTCGAATAAAGCCGATTTAGATGCTTAAGGCAAAATCCTTTTCTGTTTCCTTAAACGCTATCCGAAATTTATGATTTGTATGCCAATTACCGTTGGCAATGTTGCCGCTAATATTAATATCATTAATAAACATCGTATAGTGAAACGTATCAGAAAATTATTTTAGTGTGGCAGAGCTCTAGAGCTCTAGTGGTCGCATTTAAAAGCTTCCGATTTCCTTCAATACTCAAACCGTTTCGTACGTGTCATTTCTGAAAATCCCCACTCTCACTGCTCAGAGTGGCTCGGAGTGTCGGAGTGCTATGTAAATTGCAATGTGTCTTCACACGCCTTCCTGAAAGGGTCTTCGAATGATAGGTAAAGGTGTAGCAAGACCCTTTTCTCATCGGAGATATATTTAGGTGCCAACGTGACAGACAGCGAGTCCGCTGCCCTTTCTCAAACACGACTATTATAAATACGTTTTAGAATGCTTTCAGAAACGTATGCAGGTTTATTCACGATGTTTTCCTTCAAGGTCAAGCTAGTGGTGTGTTTAATCGCTATGGTTCAGTGAAACACATTGTTACAGTCGGAGTTCTACGTAAACTACTCAATAAATCTTCCACCGGTTTTTGCCCTGAAATTAAAACTCTGAGGAGATGAAATAGGAGATTATTTTCTTACAAATACAAATGCATAATCCTAATAAAAGTAAATTAATGTTATTCTATGTCTACCACCTAACCCTCATCCATATTGATAAAAATAGATGTACCGCAAAACGCAGCCATACACCAAAACTTAAAAATCACTACTATCAGACCGTGACTTAATAAACTTAACACTGCTATTTACCGCACAGTTAACAAATCTACGCCTAATTATATTATGTATAGAGTCCAAAATAGAATAATAAACATTCATCTAAACGCAACATTAATTTGGTAGAATAACATATTAGAATGCTGGCGGTGTGGTCTAATATAAACCTTACACTTTGGATAATAGGGACGGAAATTCCGATTTATGAGTGAATAATAAAAGTTGTCGAAAAAATTACTTTCTCGGCGGAAGCTCGCGTGACGTCACGGCGTATGCGCAGGCGCACTGACGGATTAGCGCGATCAAACTCCTTTGGATCACGCGACGTTTGAATATTCTCCTTTTTTACTAGCGTAAGGTCAGTTGACGGACTCATCTTCCTAACTTTTTGTGTACATATCATATTTTTAGATATATATATTTTAGGTACCTACCAATTTACATAATTACTGATATGAATCGACACCCTAGCGCTACTAATAGTATGAATGAGCAAGTTTGTGGGGATGTTGGATCCTTTTGAGTTGAATGAAAATTCACACGAAGACAGATTATGCGTTGGATTTTCACAATTAATGTGTGTGATAATTTTCATAAAAAAATTATCATTAAAATAATGTTTTATCCGGGTCAAACGGGACACAGATAATATTGTGTATATAACCTTTTTGTATTTCACCTTTAACGTGACATAACGAATGCTGTGTGATCTATGAATTGCATGATTAAAAAGTAAAATGTCATCATTAGGTAATAATACCTCTACAGCTTGCTGCAGTGTATAGTTATCTCATTATAAACAAATTATAATTACCCATAAATTGGTATTGTTGATACCATTCGCTCAAAGCGTGATGAATCAAAAGTTAAAATTTGGAATATGCTGATTCGGTTGTTATATACATTCATATTTTAAAAGTTAAAAGCTATGTACATTATATAATATCTACACGCCTTCCGATATGAGTCCCCGAACGGGACAACGGTGCAGTCGGGATTCGAACTTGTAATCTTCGTGCTGCAGGCAACTACTCGAACCAAACTAAGATTAAAATTTTGTTAGCCGAGCTTGCTGAACGGGTCTTATAAGCGAATCAGATTACTGTATTATCAGAAATCTCTTACTGTCTACACAAGTATTATAAAAAGTGTGTAATTTTTATAATACTTCTGTAGAGTTTAAGTCATATAGTACTCTAACTATTTAAAAAAATCGCCTTTAAATACAACATAATTCCGTAATATGAGTAATATGAGCTTAATAGTTTTGTAAAAATAAAAGCCCTTCATTCAATTTACCAGGTGAACCCGCGAAGCACCTCTGGTCCGCGATAACTACGACACATCAACAAGTTCTACAATCCAAACTGAATCTGTACTAAATCTGAATCTTGTACGTAATTCTTTTTTTTGATCACAATCTTCTCACCGGCGCTACATAATCCATTCCATGAGATTGTCTGCGAACTCGGTTCATTCATACATGCTATCTGAATCTTAGAGACTGTCTCACGGTCATACTGAGTTTTGAGTGATTACATAATAACTGATCATAATATTCAAATAATACGGTTCAGATTTGATTGGGACCCTTTATGCTACGTTCAAATTTAAATTACCTTAATGATATCAAACTTACTATGTGAAGGTATCTCGTTTTTGTGAGATTACATTTGAGGGTTAATATTTCGTTAATATGCATTCCGAATGGTCTAAAATTGTGATAACAGGGCACGATGTAGAAGCCTGTGCTACTCGACACTGCATTTATCGGGAGGAGGTTCCATTATCCCGATACCCAAAGGCAAATACATGTATTTTTTGTAGATAGTATATATCTGTCTGTCTGTCGGTGTCTCAGAAAAAAGGGCTGTTGCTGAAATACGTAATAGGGCACATTCAAAATAATATATAAAAAAAATAGATCTTCATAAAGGAAAATTACACTCCATGTTGTAATTTTTACCTTATTTTCACATAATCTGCTGTTAGGTTAAAGTTATACATGTAGAATCTAATTTATGATTTTATTTTTCTATGTTATGAATGAAATAAAAGTTAAGAACAAAAAACTAAAAGGGGATTCCTAGTGAGTGTTACTTACTCTCTTTAATAATATTGTCATTTTGTTAATCTTTGGAACTATTTCTCTCATCGAGAGGAAACCTGCATACGTTTGAGAAGAAAGGCGTATGTATAGTTGTGCTTGAATTACGGCGATGGTCTCGCTATCTGTTACGTTGGCACTTAAAATATAATTCCGGCGAAATGTGGGTGTGTGTGTAATACCTCCACACCTCTGCCTTACTGCCCAAAGAATGAAAACAACCTAACGAATTCCTTTGAGAAGACATTCAAAGAATATGTCAAAGAACAGTGTAGCCTATGTATAACTTTAGCTTTAAACTTAACTCAAGCAAATGTTCACTCAACAAATTCATCTTGTACATTCGAGTGCTTTACTCCAATGATTTATCAAATACAAATGGTCTCAAAAAGTTATTGCCCATAGCTCAGTCTCTCAGCCAGTTCTGTTTTTATGGACTAGTCTAGTAAATCCATGGCAATCGACAATACATTAGCTATTCACATTAAGGAGTGGTGAGTTATTGCTCCGAGGTATTTTGCTCAAGTTATTTTTGAAATAAATCCCACCACGAGTTTTACGGTGTAGGAAAACATCGAGAGGAAACCTGGATACGTTTGAGAAGTAATTCAATGGCGTATGTATAGTCGTGACGGACTCGCCATCTGTCACGTTGGCACCTAAAATATATCTCTGGTGGGTATTACCTATACACCTCTGCCTACCCCTTCGGGGACCCTTGTGGGAAGGCCTGAGGATATATTATTTACTTATGTTTGAAATGTTATCTTTGCAAACTGCAAAAGGGTCGCCAGGATCACGGTTGTTGTTTTAAGGAGAGCCGTGGTTGTTGATTGGCACGAGTACCTGCAACGTTCGATTACAAGTTCGAATACCGATACATAAAAAGAGCATTCTACCTGCAAACATTTGAGAAGAAATTCAAAGGCAAAGCAAATATAGTCGTGCTTAACGGCGATGGACTTGCCATCTCTCACGTTGGCACCTGAAATATATCTCTGGCGGAAAGTGGGTGTGCGTCTATCTGCACACTCTGTGGGAAGGCGAGAAGTTGAAGATAGTATTTACTGTAGATTAGAATATGGTCTTCTTGCATGAAGACAACGTAGCGTACCCGTGTTAACGCGGCGAATGTTGGACTTTGCGCCAATCGTGTGATAGTGGCATGGGCTCACACATAGGTATAAACAGCGGTTTCACGCGCACAGCAGACGCTGTTATCGCGTGTCCGGGTCATCTGGTCCCCGGATAGTTATCGGCTCAAGCTCGCTGCGCATAATCATAAGGGGGTATCCCATTAGCTAGGACACAAGATTTAAATTCGCAAACATTATTATTACATCTTGGAAGAGTAGCACATCCGTTCTCTACCCTGTAGCACAGAGTACATAATTTTTTTTTTATACAACAAGAGTGGCAAACAAGCATACGGCCCACCTGATGGGAAACGGTTACCGTAACCTATTTACGCTCACGATACCGAAGTATCACTTGCGCGTTGCCACTCTGTGTTCGGAGAGTTATAGTGTGTTGGCAGCATAATGGGTTTAATCCCACTGCTTCCAACACAATATAACAATCCTCCCCCCTCCCCAAGGAGCTCATTGCTGGAAACCTTATTCACCGATTTATTCAGACACAACAAAAAATGTGTTATTTGGCTACGGACTTCTATAAGGTGGAGGACCTGCCCCAGTCGGGCAGCTCCAAATTCGAACGGGAAACCCGTTATGCCCTACCTCTCTTAATTTCTAATAAATTCTTAGCGGTTTTTATTGCTTTCATTTTAAACACAGCCTATTTGTCTAATCTGTATGGTTTGTGTGCAATATAAAATTTACCTTAATGTTACGCGTTAGCGTGTACTGTTTGATTTCCCGATTCTGCATTGTTGATTGCTAGGGTTTCACTTTTCTATATACCAAAATTTTCCTGGCTTCCCATATGGGATGAGGTCGAATGGGTAGGCAGAGGTGTGTAGTAGCGATACACCGAGCCGTTCCTCAAGCACTTTCTCTCTCAAGCGCGTCTTTTCATTTCTTATCAAACGTATTTATTTATATACTTATCAAACGGTTTTCCCTAGATATTTTCAATCGCCGTAAAGCTCGTTGTTGAAATAAATTCGTTGGTACAGTCGGAATTCGAACTTTCAGTCGTTGTGTAGCAGGTGCCTGCTCGAATCACTCGGCTTCCACGGCTCCAGTATGTCTTAACACGATTGAAAGCGCGTTAGGCTGGATGCAAACGGTGTTGTTATTAAATTTACATCAACACATTCGAAGTTCAAAGTGGTTTGAGTTCACTCTAACTCGTTACGAAATGTAGTCTTAGAAAAACACAGCCTTGGTCGTTTTATGTGTTTCGTGTGTTTTTCAGTGATGCGGCTTTAGTTTTCCCTGAATATTTCTTTTAAATTAACGCGAGTACCTAACGTTTAAAAGAATAAACTGCATTTAAGCAGTGTCTCCGTAATCCTATTATTATTGGCACTTGGGTAGATTATTAGCAGCTCTACCAATAAAATTATCTTTTACGCGGGTGCAACTGCGTGGCACTTCTAGTGTAATTTATAAAAACAAATAGTAACCAAGTCTAGAGTATGCACTTGGTAAACGGCATAAACATTTTGGCTTACAATAGGCAAAACGAAGTATTTGTTTTATTTAACTTACCGAAACTTTTCTTTCTACAGCCCAACGGAATCATCATCATCATATCATCACGCCAAGTCCCTAACGGGGTAGGCAGAGAGTATAGAGCGCCAGTTCTCTCTAGACTTACATATCTATTTCGCTTCGTCCACATTAATCAGTCTCTTCATATATGCTCGTCGATTTCGAGTACTCATGACGTTCCCGTCCTTGAGAGTCCGGTCGATCTGATCAGCCAATTCAAAATTAAAGTTGCTCGGTTGAGAGAGCACCTCCCTCTTACATTAGATCGCAACCAGCGCTGCTCTTTAGAGGTGTTGTGTCAATTACATTTTCAGAAATTCGCAAAGAAAGTTGTGTTCAGAATGATAAATTGTTGGTTCCTTTTACTGCTAGTACATAATTTATACAGCTAGCAAAGCCCGACAACTAATTAAAATCTGTTGGTATTTTCTTTATATATGTCTATAACTAAATAGATATCGAAAGTGAAGGTGTCTGGAAGAAGACCTACCTAGATCGATTCGGTCGATCAAGGATAGGAACGTAAAAAGTATTCGAAAGCCTTGAGTATGTGTGAAAATACTGACGAGCGTGGGTCAAACGAAATTCTACGTCTACAGAGACTAGCTCTACTCTCTCTGTCTACCTAAAAATAGATTTACAAACTTAATAATTTATTGATACAAGAACATTTTATATGATGAAAGAAGAATTCTAATATTACATTGAGACAAGAATACACCTATTCTCTTTACTATCTCTCTACTAACTATCTCTCAATACTAATTGTCTTACTCTCCTGATATTTGGGGATTGTTATTATCAGGAGAAATATATTTTTTAAATAATTATTTTGATTAATTTGTTTCATATAATTACCATTTATTTGAAAGAAGGGATGACCCGGTGTGGGCATCGAAATTCTTGTGTCAAACAATATTGGTCTGAACACACCTTAATAGGTACGTTGTGTCGTAATACGAAAATAGTTTATTATGCACGATACAGACGCAGCTTGAGAGGCGCTCATCAGTCTTGCGCGTGTAGTACAGAGATACCAACTCTTTAGATAACACTGAATTGTATATGTTGTCATATACATTGTAAGCAACGAGATTGGGATGTTACATTTTTTATTGATCATGCATCGTTAAGTATTGCATTTTATATTATTTATGAATTATTTAAACATGTCCTACGTGTTAATCGTTGACGGCCGTCTGGTCTTGTTGACAGAGCTCATGACTGCGATGCTTGAGGTCTTGGGTTCGATTCCCGCTGAGGGCAGATACTTCTGTGATGAGCACGAGTATTTGTACCTTGGATTTTCTATATATTTACGTATATCTATCTATATAAGTATATATATCGTTGCCTAGTTATCATAGAACAAGGTTTGCTTTATTTGGGGCTATGAGTCAGAACGTATTTTTTATACCAAAATGGTGGCAAACAAGCATGCGGTCCGCCTGGTAGTGTCGTAGTGTCTCTCGTAGCGTGAGTTCCGGGAACTTTTGCTACTTTACCGGGCAATGGCGAGACCTAGGTCTCCAGCCAGGCACTTAAATGTGCTAAGGAAACATAACTAAGGGCACCCCCTGTGGGGTACGGACCTCGGCTTAGAGCATTGCTGGATCGCGAGCAAGGGTGCTGGACTGGTAATTTTATTTAAATATTTATGGGCGGGATTTGCGCATCTTGCTCTACACGGGCCGGCGTTTGCGACGGTCAGCGGAACATTACGGCTTATTGGCGTCGGGCCTCGCCGGCGAGGACGGAATAGTGGTCGGTTGTTTTTAACACTAGGGTTATCACTCGCGCGCTGCACATAGTCGTGCTTGTGAAACGGCGATGGACTGGATGGCACCGGCGAAGCTCGCGATCTGACATGTTGACACCTAAAATATATCTCCAGCGAAAAGTGGTTGTGTGGGTTCCCATGCCTACCACTTCGGGAATCCTATTGGGAAGCCGTGAATTTATTTTAATAATTGAACTTAAAATAAATTGAATTGAAATCCAATTGTTCAGGTCACATGAATAACCTCAACCTCTAGAAGATAAACAAATATGAAGCCAGTCACTGTAAACTGAGCAGAGTTATTTTCAATGAGGAAATACTGTTTATTTTGCAATAATATTTTAAGCCCTTTACAAGAAGTAGGTACATAAAAGTTCCTTATACTTTAGTTTCCTCAAATAAGAATGAAACTCTAAACAGGTCTGCTCTTATGTTATTCATAACTATTTGTGTAATTTATTAGGAGATTCTTATGCTACTAGGGTTGCAAACAAGCAAGCGGATACGGTAAGCGTTAACTTTTTTTATCAAGGGTGTCATAACCGCATGTGACAGCCCTGCATCTTGTAAATGAAATCCTCTTAAATCATGTCACGCCCATCTGAAAGAGCTCTGTCGCAACTCTAGGGCACTCACTCTTTAGATACCTAAAGGGGGAGCTCATTCCGCAGTCTGACCGTTTAAAGAACCGATTGAAGTCCACTATTGAATATTTACGTAATATTGGTATGTAAAGCGATATTAACATTTTATTGCTCACCGTAAAGTAAACTCGAAGTATTGTAGTATTTTCACACCTTCATTTAATTTTTCACTGGAGGTACATTTTAGTTGGCAACGTGACAGATGGCGAGTCTATCGCCGTTTCCCAAGCATGGCCATATACATGTATGGATATTCGTGAATTTCTTCTCAAACGTATGCAGCTTTTGATGTTTCCCTTCACTAAAACTAGTGGCGTGAATAATCACTGTAACGTACTTATTTCTTAGTACTTACTTTTTAAATAATAATTATTATATTGTACTTAAGCTCTTTAGTACAGTTTGGGAGTCGAACGTGCAATGTTTGTGTTGCAGCCGACTGTTCGAGCCACACGGCCGCCACAGCTCAAAAGTAATATACTTATTATAATGACAACACGGAAGCAATTCATGTATGTGTATCTTATGTATTGTAGTTTAAATACTGCTAGTGACCCGATTAATTACCAGGTACATTAATAGTCTAGTTATATCTTAAATGGATTAAGGTAGAGTTTTCGATTAAAGTTCCCACTTGTCTTTTTATACTTTAAACTTTGCTCATATATTATTCTGCCTTTTGGTGCAAGCCGCATTCAGCAGTTTTTGAGATTATTTTATTTATAATTTATAATTATTTGTATATTATTTTATTATTATATTTATAATTATTTGCGAACACGTGGTGGGGGACTTTCTTAATACATATTGTTTCTATTAGCGAATGTGATATTAACTCGGCTTTCCGTTACTTTGTTCGATAAATTGTATTCTCTTTTTTACACATTTAAAGGACCAGTATCGCTCTAAGAAAATGATATCAAGTAAATCGAGAAGGCTAGGAAAAAATAACGGAAACGAAAACAATGGTATTGCCGTATCAATAATAATATTATCCCTGTTAAAAAAAAGCATTTGACCTACAAAAGCTTTGCCCGAGCAGATGTCAACATCAGATGCGTTTTTTTTTTCAAAAAGTCGAGCTCTTAATCCTTTGTAATAAGGGCTATAATACCGGTAAGGCTTACAATTGTGTTGACAGATGACTAATGTCATTTTTATTGTGTGGTAAGTTCCATTGTGGTTTAACGTCTCCATTTTGTCTGGGGAGTTGGTTGTGCTAAGATTTATATGTATACTAGTGGTCCCGCCCAGCTTCGCTCGGGTGGAAAAAAAAGATGGTGGCTCCACCTATCGGGTCCAATTGTGAATCTAAACCATTCCCAGATCCCCTTGAACACACACAAAAAATTTCATCAAAATCGGTCTAGTCGTTTGAGAGGAGTTCAGTGACATACACACTCACAGAAGAATTATATATATAAAGATATTGTGCTTCTCATTGCGTATTTTGTAAACAAATTGAGACAAACATTATAAAGCTGAACAGTTTGTTTGTTTGAAGGCGCTAACCTAAAAACTAGTTCGTATTGAAAAAAACTTTTACTATTGCATTATCCATTTAATAGCATCACAATGGAAAGTTTTATTCCTTTTGACATCTTCGTCACGTCTTCCCACAAGGGTCTGCGTAGGGGTAGGTAAATGCATTCAGGTAGCACCCACACCAATTTTGACTGAAATTTTATGGAGATAAAACTGCGGGACGCAGCTAGTAAACAATCAAATTGCGCAAGTCGAATGTGGTCAGTGGAATAACGTCAGTACTCGAGGAGCTCACCACAAACACGTCATTCATAGATACCTAGGTGAAGCTACGGAATTCCTTACTGGCATATCTTTTAGCTGTCCCGTGCCGAGACAAGTGTCGAGTGCCAGCTAACTACCGTATAGAATTTGCAATTACATTTTAATTCGACTTTCCATAATTTTTCTCACGCCTATATTCTATAAAGTCCTTAGACGTAACAAATACCGGGGTCTGTTCATACGGTACGCAGTTTTCGGCACTTTTCAGTGTGGACAATATTGCGGCGCGATAACATAAAACATTATGGTTTGAATAAATTATCCAAGCTTAAATAATATTGTGAAGTTTTTTATAAATTTATTCAAACCACGCATGCTCCCCATGCGTACAAAACGAATTGTGAAACTAGCAAAATAATGCGATTTGTCGCATCGTCGCATCCCAATGTGGATTTACCTTTACAATTTATTGTTAACCGCAGCGTGTTGATTGCGGTTACTATCTTTTGAGCCTTATTAGCAAGTATTAAGAATGAAAGTGTGTTAGCAAGTACCGTCGGACACTTGAAATGTTTTTTATGTGTACGTAAAAGGGTGGTATTGACTGCTTTGTAAGTAAATAAATGATTATTTTTGTTTGTCGAGTGCATGAGTGAGATGTCAACTTGTGAATACAATTGTTCCTACAATGCTGCTTGACGTTTGATTGTAGCGACGACACTCAATAAATATGTTTGTTAGTAGCATACTGCTCATTGGTATTGTCTCACATTGTGACGTTTGGATGAGAGGCTTTTGTTTTGGCAGCTGAAAGGGCATAGAGGTTTATGCTCTATGGGCTACATATGCATTTTAAGAAAAAAATAACTAATTGCTGCTTTGATTACCTTATCTGCGACGTAAGTGTGTATTTACGTCTACCTCACGCCGTCCCATAAGGTCCTCGAAGCGGTAGGCAGAGGTGTATAGATAGGTAGCCACATACTCACTTTCCGCTAGAGAGTTGTTTTAGGTGCCTATGTGACAGATGGTGAAACCCGTGGTGTGACTTACTTTACTTACTCAATTTACTTACTCAGTTTTTCTGAACTTAAGTACAATAATTAAATTGTACTTAAGTTCAGAAAAACTCATTGGTACAGTCGGGATTCGAACTTGCTAACTTTGTGTCGCAGGCAACTTCTCGAACCACTCGGCCACCACAGATATCTACGTCTACCGTAAGGTTAATTTACGTAGCCTCATAAAAGCCTAAATGCTTACGTCATCCGACAAGTGTTTCCGAAAGGTTGTATTTACATGCAAATATAAGCAACGACGTGACAGATGGCAAGGCTGTCCGCGTATTCATCTGCAGTTTTAATAAAGATATTTTTTTTAGTTATGTCTAAGCTTTTCCAGATTGATCATTTCCAAAAATATTCCAATTCCGACACTTAGTTGCAAAGATTAGTGCGTCAAAAACACGAAGAAAGTGTACTTAATTATTTTATACATCATCATGACATGTCCCTTACAGGGTAGGCGGGGAGAATGGAGTCTTTCAGACCTCTTTCGCTATCTTGCCATTCATCCTTACGCCTTCCCACAAGGCTCCCCGAAGGGGTAGGCAGAGGTGTCTAGGTAATACCCACATACTCATCAGTCTCTTCATATATGTATGCCCGCAGCTGTTTATTATAGTATCATAAAGATATCGATTTTCTTGTAACAAGTAAATATTAGATTATTTCTACTACCTACTCTTCATACTTGTAATAAAATTATTATTTAAAACATGAAGCTACGTTTTCGATTTCGCGTGAGAATGCCTGCGTGAGGCGACTGCCCGCTGACAGCCAACACACCGGCCACCATTGTACCAGCTACGTGCCCCCGTACCCAGCTCCCATTGTCCCCGGTACCCCAGGGTGTTTATTTTTTTTATTTATTTGCAAACATACACCGCGACCGCCCGTCGCGACCCCCCGTATCAATTTGTAGCGTCATGTGATGCTTAACTGCATTTAAACGCAGTTTTGGTATTCCTACTTCCGCGATTTATTTGTGTTTCGGGATAGTTTTGTTTGTGTGTGTGGGATTATTGTAATACAGTTGTTATTTCATATTTCACCAGCGGTATCCCCGCGTTAAGTTCATATATGAGAATGGTTGTGGTGGCCCTGTGGTTCGAAGTATTGCCTACAACACAAAGATTGCAAGATTGAATCCCGACTGTACCAATGAGTATTTCTGAACTTAAGTACAACAGTGATTAGCACGAGCTTTACGGCATAAGAAAACATCGTGAGAAAACTTGCATACGTTTGGATAGAAATTCAAACATGTATGTATAACTGTGCTTGAGTAACGGTCTACCCCTTCGGAGACCCCTGTGGGAGGGCGTGAAGAAATATATATGTATAGTGGAGCTTGAGAAATGGCAATGGACTCGGCATTTGTCACGTTGGCACCTTTCAATATATATCCGGTAAAAAGTGGGTGTCTAATACTTACATCATACTTGGGAGATGACGTGGTGGAGAATGAGTTGACTGTCACGTTGGCACCTAAATAATCTCTGTTGAAAAGTAACGTTAACACTTCCTATAGGAATGCCAAAATAAATATAGACCTCTTTCGCTTCCTTGCCATTCATCATATTTTTCATACATATGTATAATCGATGAATGAATTATATATATGTTAAAAGAAAAGTGTATTACCGAAAGTGTCAGTGTCAGGTGTCAGTTTAAACTCCATAGAGGAGTTAAACATAACTTGCAAATTAATTACAATCGTATTTTTTTGCTATTTCCCAACACCTTGCAGTTAATATTCACATCCACATAAGTAAGACAAAACAATAGTTCATGTGAACGATGTAAAAACCCGATAAAGTATCAATAAAACCGACGCCTAACCAGGTGGAACCGGGGGCAAAAACATGTACTCATAAACGTTAATCAACTTGCGATCGGTTTAAATTAACTTGAAGCGTTTTTCACTAAACTATTTTAGCTTACGTGTAACACGTAACCGATAAAGGGTGCGCTTTTGGCGTGATATGAGTACAATGTGAATGCAACATAATAGGTCTGTAACTCTAGAGGAAACTGGCGCTCTACTCCCTCTGCCTACCCCGCGAGGGAATCTTATAAATAAATGTAAGTAATCAGAATTCTTAGTGAAGAGCAGATTTGGTTAGAGGGTAATTGATCATGGTAGGTATTTTTTTTTATACAACAAGAGTGGCAAACAAGCATACGGCCCACCTGATGGGAAACTGTTACCGTAGCCTATTTACGCTCACGATACCGAAGTATCACTTGCGCGTTGCCACTCTGTGTTCGGAGAGTTATAGTGTGTTGGCAGCATAATGGGTTTAATCCCTCTGCTTCCAACACAATGTAACAATCCTCCCCCCTCCCCAAGGAGCTCATTACTGGAAACCTTATTCACCGCGTAGG
Source organism: Drepana falcataria (assembly GCA_945859725.1). Classification (NCBI taxonomy): domain Eukaryota; kingdom Metazoa; phylum Arthropoda; class Insecta; order Lepidoptera; family Drepanidae; genus Drepana; species Drepana falcataria. Next base: position 11,512,171 of record OX243921.1, read on the forward strand.
AACACAACACAAAAAAATGTGTTATTTGGCTATAAGGTGGAGGTCCTGCCCCAGTTGGGCATCTCCAAATTCGAACGGGAAACCCGTTATGACTTACCTCCTCTCTTAAAAGAACATCATCAAAGAAAAACAATATCAGGTATAGATTAGACAATATTTTCAACGCATTATTTTATCTGTGGCGGAATGTGGGTGTGTACCTATACGGCTCTGCCTACCCCTTCGGAAACCCTTGCGGGAAGGCATGAGGATATATTTTATCTTTATGGCTATCTCAAGAGGGTTCCTGATGGAGTTGTGAAAGTACATCTTAGGTTTCTGTCTCTCGGGCTCGATTTTCGCACGAAGCATATTTTCAAACGTATGCAGGTTACCTCGGTGTTTTTGAAAAACTCATTGGTACAGACCCCCGGGGTTTGAACTTGCTTTTGAATGACATTTACTCTCGAACATACGCGACTAATGACTATAACGAATAGTGATGTGCGAAATTATGAAATTACTAGCTTATTCCCGCGGCTTCGCCCGCGTGGAGTTCGAAAAAGTAGCTTATGTATTTTCCTGCTAGAATCGGTTCAGCCGCTATGACGTGAAAGAGCATCATACTTTATAATATTAGAACAAAAAAAAAGTAGTCCCGTCCTATTCCTAGGTATAAGCCATCACGATTTCAACTTTCAGCCAAATCGGCTCAGCCGTTTTGCCGTGAAAGAACCGCAAACATGCAAACTTACAAACTTACACATTTATAATATTAGTAAGATATGTCCCTTGGTTTTAATAAGTTATAGTCCCTAAATTATATGGGCATCATGATGCTGGCAGCAGGACGTCTTTAGATATTTGGCAGGAACCAAATTAGATATATTGAAATAGAGCACTCGATGGACTCGCCATCTGTCACGTTGGCACCTAAATATATCTCTGGCGGAAAGTGGGTGTGTGGGTACTACCTATACACCTCTGCCTACTCCTTCGGGGACCCTTGTGGGAAGGCCTGAGGATTAATAATAATTATTATTAATATGAGAAATAGAGCAACAATCGGATGCGAGACCATAACAAAAAGTAAACACAGAAAACCAATTGAAATAGTTATCTCCTACTGGTTTTATCAAATAAAAAAATACAATATAATGCTCTAAACGCCGACTCTTCTTGAGCTATGCGTTGCTATTTGTTTGATTTATTACATTATATTGTTTATGGCAACACCAGTAAAAACCCTGTCCCATTAGTCGGGTATTAAAACTGTAATTAGGTTTTAAAGTTCGAATTTGGAAAGCTTTCAAATATTATCACGTTATTTTAATGTACGTATAAAATTGTGAACAGTAGGCTAAGTTCGTCATCAAATGTGCGTTCAGATAAGGGTTTAATAGACATTGTAAAACAAATGACAAACCTCATCTTTATAACGAAGTTCGATTCGATATGTTTTATGGAGGCGGTCTATCTATCGACTTTAATAAAAACACCTTTTGGTCGGCATCTTACTGCTTGTAGGTACCTGCTTACTTACCTTAATTACCAAACACATACAATATATACTCTGTCTACTATGTGTATAGAATATGATCACACATTACACAAGGAAAGCAGAGTAGAAGCGACAAGCTCTATCCGTCGGAGATATTATGTACAAACGTGACAGATGACGAGTCCAATGCAACAAACGTGACAGATGGCGAGTCCTACGCAAATTTTCAAGCAAAACTATACATACAATATATCAACGATTTTCTTTTGAACATATGCAAATTTTCTCACGACGTTTCCCTTCACCCAGAGATCGTGGTGTGATAAATCATTTTACAGAAGCTCAGAAAAGTCGTGAATAAGTCTTAAGTACAAAGTGACAGTCAATAGTTTGACTATCATTTTTATAGTGTTCATTTTGTAACGACCCAGGTACAAAGTCTTTCCTTGTAGTAAAGTGACTTGATAAAATCATTTGCATACCAATACTGTTTCAAGGGACTACCAGCTATATGGGGGTGCAATTAACACAAATAAAATAGGTTGTTGTGTCTGTATTGAATAGTAATCAGATCAATAAACTTAACGACGGCACGGCGCGGTGTAAGTATTTGAGTTTTATATACCTTTTTATTTCAAAGCAAGGCTTGAACTGAATAAAGACGGACGAAATTTGTGATTTGAAAACTTTGGGTAGGCAGAGGTGTGTAAGTAAACCCTTCCCGCCAGAGATATATTTTTTAGGTGCCAGCGTGACAGATGGCGAGCTCATCGCCGTTACTCAAGCAAGACTATGCAAACGTCTTTGAATTTCTTCTGCATGCATATGTTGCATTATGTTAATCTTCACCGTAAAGCTCGTGATGTGACTAATCACTGTACTTAAGTCCATACTAAAAAATTGCTACAGTCAGGATTCGAACTTGCAAATCTTTGTGTTGGAGGCAACTACTAGAATGACTCGGCCACCGCGGGTCTTAACTCTTAGTCCTCGCTTTTGTGTCGTGACATTCGAAATAGCAAATCAAAGTGACGGTTCCGTGTTTTCTATTAGATTAGGTTTCAAATTGGATGCGTCGTCGGTCAATTCAAAGGCCGATTGATCGGAAACATCGATAGTCGATTAGTCGCTTCAACTTATTTGCATACTGCCGATAAGTTTTTATAACCTCAGAATCACTGATTACAATCATATTTTGATATAACTAGCGTGATCGTTCAATAGGTGTTTAGAGATCAATACATTTTGAATTTTATTCATTTTATATTACATAATAAATCAGTTATAATTCGATATTCGACTGATTGAAGTGTTGCTGTATCCTAAATGTAGTCTTCAAAATCATCAATTACTGTTATATTTCTAATTTAATATCTTTGTTTCTTATTATGGACATAACGTGACGTGACGTGTCGTCATTGGCACGATTGGCACGACTGGCGTCTTGAAGCTCTGTTTTCTGTGTTTATGATCGCAGGTTTGATGCCCGCCGGAAACAAACGTTTGTGGCAAGGCTATATTTCTACCAGGGTTAAAATCAGTTGGCTATGTATGAGAAATCCAGATCATTATTAGTACTTAAGCCGTGCTAGAAGGCTAGTTAGGAGTAGTTGCCAGCAACGTAATAGAGTTTGCATGTTTATATAATCAGTTTTCTGAACTAAGGCACAGTGGTTAATAATACCAGGAGGCTTACGGTGAAGGAAGACATCGATAGGAGACCTGCATACGTTTGAGAAGTAATTCAGAGGCGTATCTATAGCGACAAGCTCGTCATCTGTCACCTAAACATAGAGATATGTTTAGGTGACAGATGACGAGCTTGCCGCCGTTTCTAAAGCCCTAAAGTTCCAGAAGGTCGTGGGAAGGTATGAAGATATGGATATATTTGAAAAGTATAAAATGAAATCAGGTTAACTAGATGACAATGGAGCGATGAAATGAATCCGTTTAAGATAAAACCACTTAAAGATAGCCTTCTTAATTATGTAAAAACAAGTCAACGTGGGAATCGAACTCGCTACCGGCTCTTGAATCAAACGGGGCCGTGAATTAATTATCATTGTGATTACACCGTCACGTTGGTATAATGTGTATCATAATCACTATCAACTTTTTGACAAGTAGAGATAAAATACGGACACACGATAGACGCGGCTGTGGTCACTCGTCTCAGCGTGTGAAATTATTCATATCTTCTTTTCGTTTGAAACCTTACCAACGCTGTTGAAAGTAACACCCATACATACCTACCTACAAAGGATGTGTTCCTACTACCATACATACAAATAATGTATTCCCACTAATATTATAAACTAGCGGTCCGTCCCGGCTTCGCACGGGTGGACATAAGAGGACATTTTTATACAAGAAAATATAGCCTATGACACTCAAGGTGAATGTAGCTTTCCAATGGTGAAATAATTTTTCAAATCAGTCCAGTGGTTTCGGAGCCTATTCAATACAAACATACTTACATACCAATATTTCCTCTTTATAATATTAGTATAGGTGTAAAGGTTTGTAGGATGTGTTTCTCTTTCACGTTGACAACAACACTAGCGAAAGGAATTGGATGAAATTTGGCATAGAAATAAAAATAATATCCTCACGCCTTCCCGCAAGGGTCCCCGAAGGGGTAGGCAGAGGTAATACCCACACACCCACTTTCCGCCAGAGGTATATTAGGTGCCAACGTGACAGATGGCGAGTCCATCGCCGTTACTCAAGCACGACTATACATACGCCTTTTGAATTTCTTCTCAGACGAATGCAGGTTTCCTATCGATGTTTTCCTTCACCGTAAAGATCGTGGTGTAACTAATCACTGTACTTAAGTTCAGAAAAACTCATTGGTACAGTCGGGATTCGAACTTGCGACCTTTGAGTCGCAGGCAACTTAGCAAAATAGCAGGCATAGAGATAGATTTATTTATAAGCTGGATTAACACACAGGTTATGCTTCACACCAGAAACTACCGTTAAAATCAAATTCACAGTTAATGTTGCTATAAAGTCCATTTAGCCGTATGTACTATGCGTGCGTGACTAAAATGTGTTTTTAAAAGTAACAAAAAAGTGTTTATTTCATGAAGGATTTATTTCATTGTACCGACAATCTTACCAATATTGTAAAAGCGAAAGTTTGTAAGTTTCTTTCTTGCTCTTTCACGGCTGAACCGATTTGGCTGCAAGTTGAAATGGTGATGGCGTATGCCCATGATTAGGAATCCCGAAAAATTTAAGGTCCTAATATTATAACATATGTTGCTCTTTCACGGCATAGTGGCTGAACCGATTCTAGCCGGAAAATAGATAACCTACTTACTCCATGGGTTTCCAACTTCCAACTACCTTGATCCAATTGATACTTAAAGATGGATTCGTCAAGAGTAATAGCGGCAAATTATATGAAAACGACCAGCATGTTTGAAGAGACTGATGCATGCGAGGCGGGAGAACTGGCACTCTCTGTGTCTACCTCGTGAGGGTACCTCTACCTCTCTATGATGATACATACATGTGTATGTGTATTAATTAAAACTTTTGGAAAGTCGTCCACATTTTTCTCTCAGTAGATGGGTACCTAAGCCATTTATTTTTCTGACAATCTTCGAACTTTCTCTAAGATCAAAGATTCTCCCCTTTGGCATTAATAATATACGTTTATTTTTACCACTCATTCTAACCTCACAGGTAAGAGTGAGAACCATCAATTCATTCTAATTTAGCTATGCCGCGTCTAAAATTATGGACCTAAGAATAAATCAGTCGACGCGGACCGCTACTATGAGCCCGTGAACGGCATGGCGTGAGATAAAAGTGAGACGGGCCATTCGAACGACTATGCAAGTTGAATTAGAAAAAGGGCAGTTGCTCAAATATGCTATTGGGCACCATGACGGGAATCAAATAAATTTAAGAAAAAAAAAATCATATTAATTTTCTTTAAGCTTATTTTCCTTTAAAAATCCACTGTAATGATGATTTTATACATGTAGAATCCAACTACATATTGTGTACGTATTTATTTTTTAAAAACAACTCATAATACCATGTTTCGGCGTGACTAATAATAATAATAATAAATACCTGGGACAATTCCACACAAATTGACCTAGTCCCAAAGTAAGCAAAGCTTGTGTTATGGTAACTAGACATTACTTATATAGATAAATATATACATATATATATATATATATTTTAGTCTTGGATGTCCTATATATATATATATATATATATATATATATATATAGGACATCCAAGACTAAGGTACAAATACTCATGTTACAATGAGGTATAAATACTAATAATAAAACGGCGCCCTTTAATAATATCGTGATTTTGTGAGCAGTTCCAGAGATTAGCCGGATCAAACGGACACAGACAAAACAGACAGCACTATATTATGTTTACAAACTGATACTTAAATTTAATTATTAGAAAAATATAGACAATTAATGAATGTACAATATGATATATTGTGGTTTCACTTTCAATACGACGATGATGATGAAAGTTTTTTTTTCTTCTGGCATTTTCTAAGCGATGTAATATCTTTACAATTACCATCCAAAAACGGAAACTCGCATCTGAATATAGATACCATACTTAATTAGTGGTAATATTTTCCATGGTAGGGGCGTCGTGGTGCGTTTCGCACGATTTGCGAGCGCACCGTAACGGCTCCGGCCTGAGCTGAAACACTCGGCGTTAATTAATGGCAACGCCATCTATCGTTGACTCTCAATCAATCTATCGGTGACACTTTGCCAGCCTTCTATGTCTCACATCACACCATTAGATTCCAACATATACGGTTTGGGGTTACAAGATTTTAAAAGATAGGTCAGCATTTTTGTAATGGACTTAATATACCTCCTAAAATAACGTGAAAAATCCGTGTAAACACCCCTGCCTACCCCTTCTGGGACCTTACTTATTCGCAATGCAAAATCGTTCGTCAAAAATCAAGCAAAGAGTGCCTTTCGCATAACCTTGCAAAATCATCAGACACAGAAACCGCCGGGTTTATAGCCTCTAAAAACACATTCCGAGGTATCGGGTACCTATACCATTACCGCGGTTGGGTTAGCACATTATACCCGTGGCGTTTTGTTACAATAAAGACGCCGCTGGGGCGCAGTTTTTGCAGCGTTTGTAGAATTGCAATGTCTCTTGGTATAAAGTGTGCCTAGCAAACTGAGAAGTGGCGCTGCCGAACTTTTTTTTTTGATAGATTATTTAATGCGTATATTTGTATAAATAAACCATCTGTCTTTTATAAAGCCTTCCGCGGCATAGAACCAGAGAATATTTCTCTTAGCGGATCAGCATTACCCGCTAGTATCTCTAAGTTCTTTGAGCAAGCAATGTTGTCAGATCTGACGTACTATATGTTAATGGTTGTGTTAACTTTGCCTAATTGACAAACCTAGATTCACAGTGTATCAGCAAATTAATCAAGCTATAAATAGTACTTTAAATAATAATAATATTATTGAGTACATGAGTATACGCGTTTATGTTCTTAGTTCCGTAGTCGCCGCAGCGTATCGGATTGCAGTTTTCTCGCGCGAACTGACGAACAGTGTGCCAAGAGTTTGTTACGATTAATACGCTCGTTAGCTTAATGTATTGTTTGAGCTTTTAGGATTCATGTCAACGCAAGGACGAATAATAAAAATCCAGGTTCAGAGCTCTCCTCATTTCAATGTTCCTTCTGCAAAAATAAAACGATTGAGCGAGAGAAAGATTGGGCGCGGAAAAAGTGATTATATTTATCTATATACCTACCGGAATATTATAGCCTGAAAGAGCTCATATTTTCTCTTAGTTTTTAATTTATATGATGGCCGTCTTGTCTATTGGTCAGAGCTCCTGACTGCGAAGCTTGGCATTGTTTGTGCCCCGCTGAGGGCAGATGTTTGTTTGAACATGAGTATTTATGCCTTGGTCTTAGATGGCATATGTATTTATGTATATATCTATCTATGTAAATGTTATCATTGTACAAGCTTTGCTTAAATTGGGTAAATTGCCATTTAGCATTTCTTAATATTACAGTTTACACCCGGTCTGATACCGAACGGAGTCTATAGTTGAAAGAATATGATACTAAAGAAGAAATAAAAAACACGCTTTTTATAGAAAACCGAAGTAAAAAATAGAAAATAAATTTTTTAATATCTTAAAAAGCGTGGGGTGCAAGGTGTCAATAATTTCGGAGATATTATACGGATATAAAGATATTATCGAAATTTATTTTCTATTTTTTACTTCGGTTTTCTATAAAAAGCGTGTTTATTAGTTTTTTTAACTACTATTTATTTTCTACTTTTTAGTTATTAGTGTATTGTCATCGGTCCTCGATAAGTCTACAAAGTTTGAACGAAATCTGACCGTTTAAAGTGGGTCAAAATCGAGCTCAAAGAAGTCGTTTACATACATACAGGTGAAGCTAATATAAAGCGTGTAAAAAGACGCCAGTCAGAAGAACAGCGATACAAAGTAGCTGCTTTTCATCTATATTTTCCGTTTTGCGTATGGTAGATAAATATTATATTTGTGGCGTAGATGTGAGTAGAGACTGTATGTGCAAAAGGAGCAATTCATAGACGCTATACTTGACTTTTGCTTTATAGCATACATAGATGTCTGTTACTCAATCACGTCGCTGAACGACGTATTCTATGAAGTTTGGCACAGTTTATAGATTATTTATAACCTACACTCTTATCATCACGCCACTTCCCTCGCGGGTTGCCTGACTGGGGCAGGATCTCCACCTTATAGAAGTCCATAGCCAAATAACACAATTTATTGTGTTGTGTTACTACGCGGTGAATAAGGTTTTCAGTAATGAGCTCTTTGGGGAGGGAGGAGGATTGTTATATAGTGCTAGCAACTGAGGGATTAGTCCTATGATGCTGTCAACACAGTATAGTACTCTCCTCAGTATAGTACTGTCAGTACTCTCCGAACATAGAGTGGCAGCGCGCAACTGATACTTCGGTATCGTTAGCGTAAATAGGCTACTGTAACCGTTTCCCACCAGGTGGGCCGTATGCTTGTTTGGCAATCTTGTCGCTTTGGTAAGAAAAAGTAAGGTAAGGAAAATATTTTTTCCGAAACTCGATCGCAACGCTACCTATCGGGTCTAATTGTGAATCTAAACCATTCTCGAATCCACCTGAAGGCACAGAAAATTTCATTAAAATCTGTCCAGCCGTTTACGATTCTATAATGGACATACAGACAAACATTCATTTTTAAGTTCATATTTTTAAATATATATATACCTATATATATATATATATAGATGTGATCATTTTGAAATACAGCCCGAGCGTATTGATGTTAACCACCTAGTGTATCCGAGGTTACAATGCAGACGGCTATATCCACAGAAGGTTCACTTAGATGTATCCGCTGCTCTACTCACGTTAGGGATATCTAGCTATCTACATTAATGTTATTAAGAGGAAATGTTTCATTGTTCGTTTGTTTGAAACTTTTTTGTCATAATATAAACACACACCATGAGCTCACACACCACGACGAAAAACATCGATAGGAAACCTGCATACGTTTGAGAAGAAATTCCAAGGCATATGTATAGTCGTGCTTGAGTAACGGCGTTGGACTCGCCATCGGTCACGTTGGTACCTAAAATAAATAACGGGCGGAAAGTGGGTGTGTCGTTGGGTACTACCTATACATCTCTGCCTACCCCTTGGGGGCCCTTGTGGCAAGGCAAAAAATCTCAAAAATGTATCAACTGATTTTAATGAAATCATCCGCTACATAATTCTTGAGTAACAAGAGCATTTTTATTTAATTCCTTGTAAGTCTGAATAGCAAATGAACGCAGGTGAAGTCGCAGAGCTCTATTAGTAGGGTATATTTGACTAGCGTCCTCAACGAAGCGTGGTATCTGCTTCGCGAACCGTGAATTTCGCACTATCTGCATTTAGTTCCCTTTTGTTATACTTATGGGGAGCGTTTCTCGATGCTTGTCCGTGGATATAATTTTAGTATAATTGCGTAAGATTACACTAGTCAGTCTCATGCTATGATTTGTACGGCCTATGAGATCTTTATTCGACTTTGCTGAGGAATTTAATTACTCTCCTATTATATTCGAAGATTGCAAGCTCGAATCCCGAACGTACCAGTATAATAGTTTTTGACTTACTTAAGTACTGTGATTAGTCTCACGGTTTTGCGGTGAAGGAAAACGTCGAGAGGAAACCTGCAAAAACTTGAGAAGATAACCGAAAGCGTACGTATTATTGTGATTGAGAAACGGCGACATAGTGGCCATCTGTCACGTTGGCAACGTGAAATATATTTCAGACAGTAAGATACACACCACAGTGTGTGTGCATCTTACTGTGATACACTTTTGCCTACCCTTCCAGAACCCTTGTGGGAAGGTGTGATTTTAGTATGTGTATGATAACCAAACTAGTAGTAATATAGTTTAGTACGTTACTTAATTCAATTTGGAACTCTTATTTTCTTCTATCTATAAATGATAGCGACCTCTGCTTGGGCAAGTGTACTACTGAATACACTGTACACAGAGGGATTAAAGCAGCTTTAAGTAAAAAAAACACTGCTTATTTTCTTCCTATCCTTGAAGAGCACGCAAAGTAGAGATTTAGCTCAGGGAATGAATGTAGAATGGGAGCGAGTGAAATAAAATGTGCGGGTCAATCACAGGCGGGCAGGATAGTATCGCTCGTGGGCGACGGTCACGAGTGTCCGATCGCTTCATTTGAACCGGGCCTTGGGGTACGTGTCCTGTGCTAGCGGCCGCGAATGTAAATAAACTCAACATCAAAGTAAATATACATACAAACATATCATTACGCCAAGTCCCTAGCGGGGTAGGCATCAAAGTAAATATCACGAAAAAATCCCTAAAATACATTAAAGCTAATGCAAAACGTATAAACAAACTGATATAAACCTTACTTAATCATCGTCGTTTTAAGAGCTGGGCTCTTTGCAGCGTCTCTGATGCAATTCATTCAATTTGCCTTCGATTAGTGAAATCTTTTTGACTTCCCTATACGTTATGAGAGACATTCTTTGATCTGATTCATATATATGTAAATCTTTCCCTCTAAAAGAAACCAGGTTTTTAAAATAAAATGCTGCCTAATATAATAGACTATGAATGACATATTAAATAAATGGAATTACATAACCTAACGGCTTAGGTTAGGAGGAACTTTCTATATGTAAAGACAATTACCGAAGGTATTTACTAATAGCATCCAGCAAATATATATTTTTTCATGATATTGTATGGCTAAGCTTCGTTAATTACTTATATAAACATATAAAACAATGTAGGAAAATAATCATTTATATTAAGTTCGCTATCGAAAACAATTTGGGGAACGCATAATTTTGCCAATTAAGGTAAATAATTAATTTAATACAAAATAAATGTTTATATAGAAGTATTTTTTTAAATTAGTTTACTACTTAGTTTTCTGGGCTCTATGCAATTAATACTGAAATATCTTATCGCTATCAATGCATACCTATTGCTTAGCGGCTGTAAAGAGTAAAGAATTCGTAGAAGGAACGTTATATTAAAATTAACCCAGACTTTTTTCCAAGCATACGTACTTCTTCTTGCTTCCTTTCAGAAAATATCTGGGAATGTTTTTTGCTGGAAATGTTTGTCATTGGAATACCTTACTAAGTACTTTTTCTAGAATAAACAACGTTACTTAATTAAAAGCGATACACACTATTATAATTACGTTTATTTTATTAAGTATGTGATAAGTGGCTACGGTGAAATGGCGCTCTGTTCTTGCCATAACAACTTTGTATTAATAACAATAAAGTAACCAGTATATTTTACAAGTAAAGTTTCCCGTAGCGTCTGTCTGTCGTAGCGCAATAAATTCTGAACGAATTTGATGCGCTATTTAAATAGACTATATTATTTCTTTACATGATATAATATATGATAATGATTTATTATTCAAGTTGCACTTGAGCAAAGACGAGTTGGGATGCTAGTTAAGTAAAATTGTATAATCCTGCAAAAATCTGTCTAGTTTTAAGATATATGTGTGTGTCAATGTGTAGGAGGGTGAGTTTGTCAGCGCTCTTTAAACACGACTGTGCATAAAACATAGAATGTTCCCACTGGTGTATTGCAAGTTTCAAGATTTGAAGTTCAAATCTTGAAACTTACGTCCCAACACCGGGATCTTGTAAGGAATGCATTCATGGCTTTTGGGTAAAGCTATTAATCACGATACAAATAAGAGCTTATCTAATATATATGTGATGAGAGCCGTGGTTGCCGAGTGGTTCGAGCAGTTGCCTGCGACGCAAAGGTCGCAAGTTCGAATCCCGACTGTACCAATGAGTTTTTCTGAACTTAAGTACAGTGATTAGTCACACCACGAGCTTTACGGTGAAGGTTAAACATCGAAAGGAAACCTACATACGTCTGAGAAGAAATTCAAAGGCGGCCACCACGCTTCAAAGAAACCTCATTATTATACCTTATTTAATGTAAAAAATATTCGCATGCGAAGTAAATAAAGCTTCACAGAATAATAAGTCAATATTATGCTCTTTTAAACTCAAAGCTCCGCTTACTAGTACTGAACATATATATTTAATTATTAAGACGTTACGTTCACGGGTTGATCAAAGATAAATAACATCCTATACCTTCCTCTGTTTTAGTGTGGTAATTAAAACTGAAGATGTTAGATACTGGCTCGCCAAGGAAGACGTCGGTGGTCTTCGTATCGAGATCCAAACTATTTTTTTAAACCTTTATTCAAATCGTTTGGTTAGTGAGCTGCCAGTTTGGTTAGAGAACGTTAGCTTCCTTTTGAACATTGTTTTGAGGCTTCTGGGACATTCATCACTGATCTTCTATATCGTGCATGTAGTATTATGTTCATTACTTCGTCATAAGTTCGCTCAAATTGGGTAAATCCAACGAAAAGTACAATATATTTAAAAACGTAATTTATATGATTTATTTGAAATGAAGAATAATAATAATATAATAAAAATATTTATTCAGTATTCAAGAAAAAGCTTTTCTTATAACTATGACTGTGACCAGTCTCCTTTTAAGCATAATGATGCCTGTACCAGGAGTCCCATATACATGTACCCTATCCTTTCGGGGATCTTATGAAATATGCTAAGACATCCTTACTAATATTATAAATGTAAATGTAAGTTTGTTTTTTACTCTTTCACGTAAAAAATACTTAACCGATCATCATAAAACTTTCTACACATATTCTTGGAGGTATTAGAAGTAACATAGGTTATTTTTTATTAAAAAAAAAATTACGAAAGATAAAAAGCCGTCCTCGCCGACGAAGTCGCGGGCACAGCTAGTAAGGCCATAAAACAATGTGACATAGAGTATAAAGATATGGACCTAAAGACCTCAGACCTAAAGCACAAGCTTATACACAAACCTGAAAATTTTTAACTAGCTGTTAAAATTTTCGATCTAAAATATTTAAATTTGAAATTATTGGTTTATAAAAACAACAGAATTTAATGGTATTTATAGAGACAAAGTCTGTTTATGAAATTGGAAAATCTTAACAAGCCGTTTGTTATTATTATCTCAGTTGTGTCATATATTATTTATGGCCGGCAACAATTAAATTATGATTCGATTATTCCTATGCTAAGGTTAGTTAATAGTCAATATCTGTCAGTCAACTTCAATAACTGCCGTGATTTTCCTATGTATTTATTATGATTTTAATTCTGTGCTTTTTTCAATTGCGTTTTTAGACAATTATAAAATCCAGTACCATTAGTACATACATACATACATATAATCACGCCTCCTTCCCGTAGGGGTAGGCAGATACCACTTCTTTCCACTTGCTACGATCCTTACATACTTCTTTAGCTTCGCCCACTTTCATTATACTCTTCATACATGCTCTATTATCTATCTCTCTGCCAAATTTCATCTTATTCCGTTCAGCCATTTTGACATTGTTTTGTTCACGTATGTGACTTTGTGCTATTGCCCCCAGACTTTACGGCACCAAGCCATGCGCGCGGTGCAACAACGGGATCTTCGCATCCGAGCTGGTGATGCGAGTGCGTGACCTGGTGTTCCACTTGCACTGCTTCAACTGCACGCTGTGCAACGCGCCCCTGCCCAAAGGGGAAACCTTCGGCATCAAGGATTCGGCTGTTTATTGCAAGTAAGATCAAGTGTCACCTCTACGATGCATATTATATTGACGACCGTCTGTGGTCAGACCGCCTGACTGCGAAGCTTGAGGTCGAGAACGATTCCCGCTGAAGGCAGATGTCTGTGTGAAGAACACGAGTATTTGTACCTTGTGTTTATTTATATATCTATGTATATAAGTACATTTCTCGTTGAAATGTTACCTTAGTATAAGCGTTGCTTAATTTTGTAAAATTTTTGCAGGTTTCAGGGTCAGGTACATACCGCGTTTAAATTTGCAACCGGCAAGGTAGGAGTAATATCATTAAGATAATTTGTCCATTGATTCGTATTCTGTGATTCTTTTTCTCTGGAGAATCTTATCGTAATCATATTCTGTTAACGTTCATACTACCCAATATCTATAACTTGTAAGGTTATATAAGATACAGAAAAGTTATCTTTTCGTTTCAATATCTAATGTCATTGTCACTCACGCTGTGGTATCAGTTTGCTCAACACTATGTTAGGTGGTGTTGATGCACTCGGAGTAGGTGTACGTGACCAACGTACCGTAGCACTTCCACAGCATCCCACGTGCTAGAAGCCTGACTCACACAATGTAGAAGCTAAGGATAGCCTTGTAGCCTAGCTAATTAAAGGACCTGCTATCACGGTCATTGCTTTTCAGTGATGTTGACTTATGTATTCGATGTAAACAGAACTGTTACTGTCATGAGGATGTCAATTATGTTCTTATCACGGGAGTAAACGGGCCCTTGCAAGGTTTACTTAATTTTTTTTACATACATCTGCATCTACTTTGTATCTGCTATCTTCTCCGTAAGATGCCAAGGCGTATAAACGTTGTTTACTTTTTTTTTGTCAATTACACGAAAATTTACGCAGTCCCAAATTATGCCAAGCTTGTGGTTATATATATATATATATATATATATATATAGATATATACATAGGACATCCAAGAATATTCGTGTTCATCACACAAATATCTGCCCTCAGCGGGATTCGAACCCACGACCACAAGTTTCGCAGTCAGGAGCTCTAACCTCTAGACCAGAGGGCCGGCCACTTCTATATACATATAATAATATATCCTCACGCCTTCCCACAAGGGTCCCCGAAGGGGTAGGCAGAGGTGTATAGGTAATACCTACACACCCACTTTCCGCCAGAGGTATATTAGGTGCCAACGTGACAGATGGCGAGTCCATCGCCGTTACTCAAGCACGACTATACATACGCCTTTGAATTTCTCCTCAGACGTATGCAGGTTTCCTCTCGATGTTTTCCTTCACCGTAAAGCTCGTGGTGTGACTAATCACTGTACTTAAGTTCAGAAAAACTAATTGGTACAGTCGGGATTCGAACTTGCGACCTTTGCGTCGCAGGCAACTGCTCGAACCACTCGGCCACCACGGCTATATACATAATTATGTATATCAAATATGCAACTCACGCTTCTCTTCTTCAGTGCCAGTTCTTTTTAATTAATGTTACTACGCACGTTCTCTCTAGACTTAAAGTAAATTTTAAGTGTGCAAGGGAATAAAAGTTGATATGAAGATTTTCTACTTTAGTCTATTTCAGGGAAATTCCGTGAAGTGTTAATGACGTTGAGTCTAGACAATTTCCGGCGGTAGCCTAAGGGTATTCACATTGATATATACATTCGTTGTAATACCTTTAGTTTACTTTCCAAACCCCCGTTTTGTATCTATGTATTTGCCTGTTATACATTTTTATTTATTATCTGTCTCAGAAAAGGAAAGCGAGCTATGTCAGCAACACTAAAGTTCTTTTTTTAATTGAAATGTTTTTCATTCGAATACTAGAAGCATTATAAATGCAAACATTTGTAAGCATGTTACTCAATCATGTCGGAATAGCTGCATGGTATTAGATGAAGTTTGGCACAGAGATAGATTATAAGCTACATTTACAATGTATAGCTGTATTTATTAATATTTCTATATAAATATATTTTTACAATTATTTATAGTATATTTTATTCCGTGGCGAGCCCTGGTGTAGTTGTTCGAGTAGTTGCCTGCGACACAAAGATCGCAAGTTCGAATTCCGACTGTACCAATGAGTTTTTTCCGAACTTAAGTACAACCGTCTTTCACGTTGGCACCTAAAATATATCTCTGGCGGAAATAGAGTGTGTGGATTAGTATCACACACTCTCTTTCCGCCAGAGATCCAGAGGCAGATCCGGCAGAGGTGTATGGGTAGTCCCATACACCTCCGCCTACCCCTTCGTACCCTTGTGGGAAGATGTGAGGGTATATTATTTATAATTATACTTTATTGCCGAAAAATAATACATGTAAAATTTAAATGTACGCGTGCGACACAGTGTATCATCAGGATGGGTTTCCTTTCGTTACAGGCTGCATTATGACACCATGCCGGAGTACGGGAGCCACATTACAGTGCCGGGTCCACCCCAGATGTGCCCCACGCCCTATCCCGGCCCACCACCGGGGGCCCTCTACTCTCCATACCCATCGCCCGAATTCCGGGTCGACTCAGATGTTCCTACAGGCCAGTTTTTCAACGGCACCGCTGCTCCCCCGCCCCGGCAAAAAGGCCGGCCAAGGAAGAAGAAACCCAAAGACCAGGAGATCATGACCTCAAATCTCGGTGAGTGACCTCTCATGCTAATAGCGAATACCGCTTTGGGCTCAATGAATTTTACTAAAGTTACAATTGATTAACAAACAAGTTCTTTGGCCTTTTGACTTGAGAGACTGAAAAGTTAACTTTTTCACAATTATCTTTAGTAAAGAATTAGGCTTGCTTATTTAATTTACTAGCTGCCCCGTCCCCCCAGTTTCGCTTGGGTGAAAAAGTGTATTTTCCTTAAACACGATCGCACCACCAATTGTGAATCTAAACCATTCTCGAATCCACCTGAAGACACTCTCTTCGCAATGTCTCCGATTGGGGTCGACTAAACCTAGTCCACTTCAACCCCACTAAGACACAAGTTTGCGCGTTCACCGCAAAAAAAACTCCATTCGCTGTGGCTCCACAATTCCAGAACACTCCCCTTAACATCTCGGAGAGCATTAGGATCCTTGGGGTTGATATTTCTAGCGACGTTCAGTTCCGTGGTCATTTAGAGGACAAGGCTAAGCTGGAGTCCAGGAAGCTCGGTGTGCTCAACAGAGCTAAGCAGTACTTCACATCACAACAAAGGCTGCTACTTTATAAGTCACAAATTCGGCCACACACGGAGTACTGCTGCCACCTGTGGGCTGGAGCCCCTGGATACCAGCTAGGGCCTTTTGACGCGGTTCAGAAACGCGCCGCTAGCATTGTTGATGATCCCATGCTCACAAGCGGCTTGGAACCACGAACCAAGTCTGAGGAGAGAATTTGCCTCCCTGTGTGTGTTCTACCGCTTGTATAACGGGGAGTGTTCTGCAGAATTGTTCGATATGATGCCCACTTCCACCTTCTACCACCGTACCTCTCGCCATCGACGGGGAATTCATCCCCATACCTTGGAACCACAAAGGTCTCGCACTGTGCGGTTCCAAAGGAGTTTCCTTCCGCGAACGCTCAGGCTGTGGAATGAGCTCCTCGTTGAGGTTTTCCCTGGAGAGTACAGCATGGAGTTCTTCAAGAAGGGTGTGAAAAGATTCCTGCAGGGTCGGCAGCGCGCGAGTGATATCCCTGGTGTTGCAAGCGTCCATAGGCGGCGGTAACCGCTTACCATCAGGCGGACCGCATGCTTGTTTGTCACCCATGTGGTATAAAAAAAAAAGACAGAAAATTTCATTACAATCGGTCCAGCCGTTTACGATTTCTATAAAGGACATACAGACAAACATAAATTTATTTATATATAGATTTGCAATAAAAAAAATCGTAGCAATTGGCACAATATTATTTATGTTTATCAAATAAAATAAAAAAAATACTATTCTTAACGTTCTGTATTTAAAAAGATATTCGCAGATTTGTGTCGGGTTGAAACGTCAACGGCCGCGACTCCTTATTGACACAGAGCCCGTTTAGCCGACAAAACGGTTACCATTTTATTAACACATTAAAGTCAAAACTGCACTTACCTTCGCCAGATTATCGGCGGCGACTTCCCGTGTGTTTGTTTTTTTTTACATATTAGGTACACTTTTTTGTCGAGATACCGAAACCAGTCCGTTTATCGGGCTCGCAACGTTCGATCAGGGCCAGCCTGGCGGGAATTTAATTCCAAGTTTGAAATTAGGACATTGCGTGCAGTCACAGGATAAGAGTCTCGATGCATTTGTCAGCAAAAAAAACATATAAGCCAATCTCTTCCACAAATTGCCGCGAGATCACGTTAAGCGTCATTGTGGCCAGCGTCATGCCTCGTCTTCTTTTTGCTAGTTGTTGCTAATATAATAATTTCCAACTATTTTTTGGAACTTTAAAACGGACGAATTTCCTATATTTGATAATTCATATAAAATAACAATATATATACCACAGAGTGCCACAGAAAATAGTTGTCGTAGTCTAGTTATTAGGTAAACAAATAGCTCCAGAGATATAGATAGTGCCATCCACAAAGAAGCGCCCCAACAATTTCCAGTCGGGGGGGGTCGCCGGATGCGGGCAATATGACCCGAGTCTATTAATTGTAGTGTGCGTGTGCACTCATAGGTAATCAGTGTGTACCGATAATACTCAAACATTAGTGGAAGGTTGCACACTTACACTACGAAGTATGAGGAAGTATAATAATATCATATAATAATTTAATAATAATAATAATATCCTTTATTGTACACACACATCTACAAAAACAAATAGGATGACAAAAAACAGAGAACAACATGTAGTACGCACAAATAGGCGGCCTTATCGCAAAAGCGATTTCTTCCAGGCAACCAAGTTAGAGAGAAAAGAAATAGAGAAAACAAAAGGTAGGTGTGATAGTTTAGCGGATGAAATATACACATACATACATATCATCACGCCAAGTCCCTAACGGGGTAGGCAGAGAGTATAGAGCGCCAGTTCTCTCTAGACTTACATATCTCTTTCGCTTCGTCCACATTCATCAGTCTCTTCATACATGCTCGTCGGTTTCGAGTACTCTTAACGTTCCCGTCCTTGAGAGTCCGATCTATTTGATCCAGGTAGTTGGAACGTGGCCTTCCTCTGCCTCTTCTTGCACACACTTTTGCTTTGTATATCTGTTTCGTCAATCTTTCTTCACTCATCCTTTCTATGTGTCCAAACCAACGTAACATGCCTTTCTTCATCTTTACAATCACGCCCTTATTCACGCCAGTTGATTTGCGAATCTCTTCATTGCGGATTCGATCTAATATCGTTACGCCGCACATTTTTCGAAGAGATCGCATCTCGACTGCATTCAAGCTATTTTCATACTTCCTCGGACATACCCAGGATTCGCTGCCATACAATAAGGTAGGTACCAATATCGCGTTGTGGACAGCAACTCGAGCATTCTTGCTCAGACTTTTACTGCCCATCAACGCCGACATGGCTCCATTCACCTTATTTCCGGCAGTTATCCTTCTTCCAATATCTTTTTCATACTTTCCGTCTCGTGTGAACATGCTTCCGAGATATACAAATTCATTCACTTGCTCTAGAATTTGCCCATTTACCGATATTGCACACTCGGTCACTTGTTCATCTCTTTCGAATACCAGAACCTTAGTCTTGCCAGCGTTTAGGCGCAGCCCCTTCTTTTCACATTCTTCTTTCATTATGGTAACTAGTGACTGCAGTTCGCCCTCTGATGACGCCAGTAAAACCGCGTCATCGGCGTATAGTAGGCAGTTGACCACTAAGTTTCCCATTTTCACTCCACATCCGTTCGTTCTTAGTGCTCTCAGACAGTTATCTAGATATATAATGAACAGCCAGGCAGACATGATACACCCTTGTTTGACCCCCGACTTCACATCAAACCAGGGTGACATCCCACCGTTAACCCTAACGCACGCCTCGCTATCACTATAGAGTGATTTCACGGCATGCAGTAGGGAACTGCTCACTCCATATCCAGGCAACACGTCCCAGAGTTCCTTTCGTACGACTCTATCAAATACCTTCTCTAAGTCGACGAAAGCGCAGAAAACCCTTTGGTTAATATCCAAAAACTTTTCCGCGATTCCTTACATCCTCTTCCTGGTCTAATGGTCTTCCTGGTGAAATATACACAATTACTATAATATAAATATGCTAAGCAATATAAATAAATAAATACGAAATATATATACTTACAATAAAATATACATAAACATGGTAGCGAGTTCCATAGACGGACAGCTTGCGCAGTGAAGGATTTGGAATAGGAAGAAGCAGTGAAGGTAGGAGTTTTAAGGATGAGTTCCCTGGTTTTACGGAGAAGGTGCAGGTTGGAAAAAAGAAATTCAAAGCGTTCCTGAAGGTATTTGGGGGCTCTAGGATCAAACAAAGTTTTGTAAAGAAGGGATAGGATATGAGTATTCCGGCGAAGTCGGATAGGTAGCCACTTGAGCCTACGGCGAAATTCAGTAATGTGGTCATATTTGCATTCAGAAGTATAGTGGGGCGCGTCTTCGTGGATGGCACTATATTTAACAGGAGTATACATTATTTAGGAGATTTGATTAAAGGGAATGAACTTCCGTATTATAATAGGATAAAAGGAAAAACGTAGTTGGATTACTCCTAAACCTTTATCTTTACAGCAGATTTTGATGCGAAAATATGGTAAAGTAGTTGTCATGTGTTAGAACTTTTTTATTTATTGTAATTTTTTTCATTGTTATTGATTTTCATTGTATCCTATAACATTGCTGAAATTCCTGAAATTAAGCACAGATGTACATTATTTTACGGTGAAGGAAAACATCGAGAGGAAACCTGCATACGTCTGAGAAGAAATTCAAAGGCGTATGTATAGTCGTGCTTGAGTAATGGCGATGGACTCGCCATCTGTCACGTTGGCACCTAATATACCTCGGCGGAAAGTGGGTGTGTGGGTATTACCCATACACCTCTGCCTACCCCTTCGGGGACCCTTGTGGGAAGTCGTGAGGATATTATTTATTATTATTATATAATAAAAATTTATGCTAAGACTCCATAATTTCCCACCAGCTGTCCCAGAGAAGAGAAATTCATCAAAATTTGTCCATCCGTTTAGGACTTCAGACACATGCACAGAAGAATTATATATTTTCATTATCATTCGTCTCTGGCTATTCGTGATGTCATTACGCACCAAACTTAACGCCAGTCGTATTGCGGGGGCTATTTAATCGTACATATAAGCAAATAAAATTATTATGTACATACATAAGTAGATAGGGCATACATGTATAGGTGTGTATGACTGTTTGGGCGTATGTGACAGACACTATGTCTGTGGCTACGTGCAGTGGTTGCAGACAGAGCTAGATAAAACGCGGCGCGTACTTTTTGCCCTACTAAAGTGTAATGGTGCGCGATCTTAATTGAAGTAACACATAAAAATTACAATATACACGGTTGAGTAGCGGCAAGTATGCTCGGTGCCCACTCTCGTAGCATTTACGATCAACGAGGTGGTACAATTTGTAGTTTGCTTTACATTTCAATGGGCAATAGTATTTCAGTATATTTTTTTTATGTAACGTTTAATGGTCGGGTTTTATTGAAAGCAAACGGAGACTTGCAAAAACTGGTTTCCCACGTGTTGTTAGCGTGTGCCTCGCGTCTCCCCGCCATGCCCACGTCAACTCAGAGAACTGACATTTAAGCCCTATAAGTTGGTACTACCGCTACTCGGTACGGCCCTGACCTTCCAACTTAAGTTTTTTTATTTATACATTGTATTTATAAGTAAAGGTTGCTTAACGTACCGAGTAATAAATTTTTTTTTTTAATTTGGAGTTTTGGGTCGTAAATATTTTATCGTAAATACATTTTCCTATGCCTTAATTTTATTAAACTTAATGTGCATGCAGAACAATAGTGTTAAACGTATATTCAAATAATTAAGCATTTGAGTCTGAATTTATATACCCCGAAGCCTAATAAACATAAGCGGAGTTCACGCCTCGCTTCCTTGGCCGACGTAATGAAAACACAAGACATTAAGAAAAATATATTTCTACTCTTCATAGGTACCATAAAAGTTTATAAATAAACATTTAAAGGAATAAAAGAGACAGTAATTTTATTTACGAAGAGCTCGAGATTGTATCGCCGAAGTCAGTGACTGAAATAAAAATAAATATAAAAAACTTTAGGTATAATGTTATAGATTAGATGTTATCTTTTATCTAAAATGGGCAAGCATTAGGTATGCTTAATATCCCGGTTGCCCGCCGTATACCGTGAGGCCGTGTGTGGACCAAATGTGGGTAATATGCAAATTATTGACGTTGTATGACGTACCTATCTAATTTTTCATTCAAAGTCTACTTGTAGACAGTCACTATTTTGCAGTCTATGTATTCTATTATTCACATTTTGAATTTGGAATGATTGACACTGAATTGGTTCTGTTCTTTTTAGTATATTTTGCATGCTTTTCAGTCAAATACATTTGAAAGTCTCATTTTATATATTCAAGCAGCAGATGAAATTCTTAATAGAAGCATATTTACGCGCCTCAGGTTATTCAGGTTATAAAATAACTTATGACTTCACATAATAAAATTTTGTTCCGTTTTGTTAAAGTTCTGTTAAATCGGTCACCCAATGGAATCTTACTGTGAAATATTTTGAGACACCTAAATCCAGAATAACGCAATTTACGAATCACCGAAAAAACTCCAAACAGCTCTACTTGATCCCCGCCAAAACCTCTGCTACAAACTAAATTGGCGCAATGGGAGTAACAAATAAACGTGACAGAATGGCTGTGTACACGCCAATAAAATAGAAATGCCTGACGATGTGCAATTCAAAAACCCGGATAGCATTTCGTAGCTTCACGAACTTATAAATTCGCCGTCTATATTTTTTATACACGCCAAGAAGGGCAAATATCAAGTTATATGCGACGGTTTCAACTGCGGTAAGTTCATCTTTAGACTAGCGACCCGCCCCGTGTTCGCTCGGGGACATATTGTTGTGTTATATTTAAAATGGATTAAGGTAACGTTAAGATAAAAGCTTCTCGAGCTAAATAACTATTCAAGCGTCATATTTCAATATGGCAAGTTCGAATCCCGACTGTACCATTGAGTTTAGCCATTAGTCACACCACGAGCTCTATCAAGAGGAAATCTGCAACGTTTAGGTATTAGGAAGGTAGAGTATATTTTTTATTAATGATAATTTTATAAATTTAACAATTACTCAGCAAATTAAGAGTATACACCGTTAGGATGATACACCTTCCTCTTGAACCACATTATCTATTGATGAAAAACCACATTAAATTCCGCTTAGAGATACATACTTTGAGCTAGTAGATATTGTGTTGTAAATAGTTTCACAAAACAGTTGACAGTTGAAACCAACTAAATAAATACATAGGGTTACCAAATCATCTTTCGCTAGTATTTTAATAAATATATCATGTCCCTTAATTAGGCGGGTTGATTTTTCAAGTGCTTTTTCGTGTGGGGTACCACCCCTGGTAATAAGAAACCGAAACACGAGAATCCTGTTTTATGTACCAGCATAAATCTTTATCCGGATGAGGGCGGTTCGACGTAGTAAGTACTTATTTCATTGGGTACTTTTACATA
Source organism: Drepana falcataria (assembly GCA_945859725.1). Taxonomy (NCBI): domain Eukaryota; kingdom Metazoa; phylum Arthropoda; class Insecta; order Lepidoptera; family Drepanidae; genus Drepana; species Drepana falcataria. The sequence continues at coordinate 11,535,590 of OX243921.1, forward strand.
AACCGTTTGCCTTTAACTATTGTAATAATAATAATACTCCGCAATCATTGTGCCGATAGTAATAACGGCCAATGGCCTAATGGCAAAGAGCTTCGACCAACACCTCAAGAGGCTCTCGTTAGACGGTTGGATCAAGTACCTGATGCAGTAAGCAGTACTGCTCGAAACGGCACGTATTGTGAGGAAGTTTCTATCTTAGGGACCCTAACCACCGGTACCTTGGACCCTGATCCCGATACCGGTGGGCCCCTATATTTTATATTTTCAAATATGTTTATATATATATATATATATATATATTTAAAAATTTAATCTATAAGATGTATTTCAAATAAAAATAATATCCTCACGCCTTCTCACAAGGGTCCCCGAAGGGGTAAGTAGAGGTGAATAGGTAGTTCCGCAAAAATATTGTTCACACACATTTATAATATAATATTAGTAGAATTATAGCAGTAAGTAATATTTTTTCTTCAATACGCATTACCGACCGGCAATTGGTCGACAAAGCGGCGAGACTAAAAGTACCTATCTGAAAAAAAAGCAGTTGTGACCGCTGACCAATGGGTTTTTTACCAGCTCGCCTAACAAGAGGGTAGGCAGCTGTAAAGATTAAGCGATTAGTTTCCTCGCAGCGCAGTTGCAATAAAATATACGGCACTCTATTGGATACTCCACATTGAAAACATCGCAGCGTCTGTCGCTCGGCTCAGCCAGTTTTGCAGGCCTGGTTTTTGCCTGCCCGGCCATTTTAGAAGGCGGGTAAGTTTTTCTTAAGCGAGCTGGCAACCTGCTTAAAGCTATCAATTATAAGGGAGCCTTTCGTAATGCGGTGAAAGGCTTATATCTCAGTCCCACGGCTCTACGTGAGTCGCCAGACTGAGCACCCACGTCTCTTGCACGAAGATAGACGTACAAGAATTTTTATATATTTATCTAATTGGAATCTGTGTTGGGTAGCCTTTAAGTAGGTAATGGTTTTAATTGCACATTTCTGGCGTTCATAACAGCCTACTGCCTGCCTACATGACGTTTGGTAACGTGTCTAATACAAACGTGGCAATGTAACAAAGTCTTTGTCAGTGGTAACATATATCCAATGTTATATTGCATACCTATTCGGGTACAGAGCATCTGATTGGCTGATTTATTATTATGTAAATTCGACCATAGCATGATAGATTAACAAAACAAATCATTATCATAATTAGGTAGGCGCGAGAGCAAACATTCTATTTCGAGCGCATTCCACTTCACTATAAAATTTTATTAAACAAAAATAATACCGTCGACCTCTCGTTCTCCATAAAATATTATCGTACAAAAATCAAGAGCCACAATTTCCCAACGCAGGCGAGGAATAAACGCGGTATCTGATCGCGGCGGGGTTATACCAGTGTCACCCAGGCACCATACGTGAATAAGGCGAGATCGTACCGTCGCCCGCCTGAATAGGTGTATCACGTAGTGTGACGTGACGTCGTACATTGACGTGTTCGGTGACAGCTAATGTCAGGGCAGATGTTCTTGTCGTCTGAAGTATTTATGGCTCCTTCACATCGCTACTAAAATGTATGATATAAGATATTATTAACATTACGCCCTGAGTAACGGTTGTGTTTATTACAACTGTAATAAATTGGAAATAATTTATGTGCGCACTATTTAATTTTTCTTATTAGTGGGTAATTATAGTTTTTTCAGTGTGTCATGTCTTTTAGGAATTACCTGGTTTTGTGGATTCTTGTGCAGACAGATAACTAGAAATGAACTGATTTACTTGCTTAACTAACCATAAAATTAAACCTTTAACGTACGCGTTATATGACGTGTCAGGTTATTGATAGCTAATAGTATCGTTAGGATACCTACAAAAGGTGTTCAAATATGTGAGGGGAGGGAACAGACACACCCACACGCTATCACATGTGTCGGCGTGTTCTCTATACGCTGAATAGCAGACGTTTTATTTTTTATAAGCATTCGATATTGAATATGACTAGGTATAATGATTACGTTGCTTAAATAGTCAAAATGTATTTTATGCGAGAAGAAAAACATAAATTAGTTGTTGAAAAAAATTTGCTCATTCTGTCTATGGCAACCTTTGAAAGTCAATGATAATTATTTTACCTCGCATCGACAGCTACACTACACTTAAAAATTTCCGAACGGTGCGACAATAAATAACTTACAAACAGCCCACAAAAAATACGCTTCCTATTTCAATAACGGGAGCGGTGTAAATTATAGGACGTAATGAACTTGTCCCATCTACTTCTTACTTCACGCGACATTTTTTGTTTTTATTCAACATCAATACCTCCATAAATTTCTACGGCTGTGATTTATTCCCCGCCAAAATATGTACGTGTTTTTTTTCGGCACCGGACATTTTCGGGTAGCGGCCCACGTTGATACAGATATCGGCCATCGGTAGTTGGTCGGTTCATATTTTTTTTAAAACAAAAGTTTAAACTTTTTCCTTTTTACTTTTTTCTCCGATAGCGACGCGTTTTAAAAACGGAATTCGAAGGTAACATTTTTACGGTGAAATCGATTTATTGTAAATAAATAGTTCTGTTCAACGATAACTTGCGCGGGAATAGTAAAATAAATTTGCAATATCAACGCTCGATTACCTGCTAATTCACCTTTGAGTGAGATTTCACGGCCCTATGTGTATTTAGTTACGATATTACTGTATCAATTTCTCGCACGATTACCATATGCATATAATATTACACGTTACGTAATTCACAAATATAGATTTGTTGAATGGTGCTGATACCTTAAAAAATATGCATGTGTATATGCAGTTAATTTTTTTTGTAGTTATAATTTTTTCATGACATAGATACTAGTCCTTTAGTCTTTTATAGTCCTTAGATACGTCTTTAAATTTAGAATTTATAAACTGTCACGTATTGCAATTCATCTTGGTGTGTTTGATGGAAATCACAAGCAGTAGCAAAATTTAATAGGCCTCCGTCGCGGTAATATACTTATATCATCTCGCCATCCCATAAGGGTCCCCAAAGGGGTAGGCAGAGGTGTATAGTTACTACCCACACACCCACTTACTGCCAGGGATATATTTTAGGTGCCAACGTGACATATGGCAAGTCCATCGCCGTTACTCAAGCATATGACTATACATGCGCCTTTTAATTGCTTCTCAGACGTATCCAGGTTTCATGTCGATATTCTCCTTCACCGTAAAGCTCGTGGCGTGACTAATAAGTTCAGACAAACTCATTGGTACAGTCGGGATTGGAACTTGCGATCTTTGTGTCGCAGGCAAGTACTCGAACCACTCGGCCACCACGGCTACAATAATTGTATTATTTGAAAGAATATGCATCGATCATTCATAATACAGTAAGCTCGTATCTGGAGACGGGTCTAGCTGTTCCAACGAATTTCTTAACACATGGTGTCACTGTCAGTCGACTAATGTGATATCCATGTTGGTACGTTTTGTTGCCGCCGCTATCTTCCCCGAGACATCTGTATCAGTGGCAGAGAGATCCAATAGCTTTATATCGAAGTTTATTTATTACTTGTACCTCTTACGAATTAAAAATCCAGAATAAGGTTGTTTTTTTCCAACGTGCCGCGTTTAAGTGCGGCCGTTCTTAATTCAAAGTTAGTTTGAATTTGGAAATTGAGTAGAATCTCAAGCTGTTTGAAAATATTCGCATTCTATAGCTTTAGGCGGAAGGGTTTTTGTTAAAGATCTATTCGCTTAGTATTTGTATGCTTGAGTACTTTTTAAACACAAGCCCAGGGCTGGGAATAATACAGCGATAATCTTTAAGCCCGCCACTTTGACATTTAATAATATGTTTTTTTTTCATACATGATGTAGATACAAGTCATTTAGTTGATATACTTATTCATTATCGATGTTAATATTTTACTTAATAATATGCAGTGCCGTGCATTGCAATGCTGCGTGTTTTTTTCTGGTGGCAATCGAATGTAATAACAAAACGTTATAGACTATAGTATTTCTTTATACTCCAACGGCGGCAAATAAGATAAATCGAATCGAAATCGATGTATATTAATTAAGAAACTGTGGTGGCCGAGTGGTTCGAGTAGTTGCCTGCGACACAAAGATCGCAAGTTCGAATCCCGATTGTACCAATGAGTTTTTCTGAACTTAAGTGCAGTGATAAGACACACGACGAGCTATACGGTGAAGGAAAACATCGAGAGGAAGCCTGCATACGTCTGAGAAGCAATTCAAAGGCGTATGTATAGTCGTGCTTGAGTAACGGCGATGGACTCGCCATCTGTCAGGCTGGCACATAAAATATATCTCTAGCGGAAAGTGGGTGTATGGGTACTACCTGTACACCTCTGCCTACCCCTTCGGAGACCCTTGTGGGAAGGCGTGAAAATATATATATATATATGTATATAAGTTTAATAATTTGATTGCATAATACGAGTAGAATTATTTCAATAATTTATACAGAGATATAAATGTACAGGGACATTAAACAGTCGGAACAGTAAAAGTTTTGTTCTAACCATGGGGTGCCTAGCTATAGTGATGCGGTTATACCATAGAACGGGATACATATCGATATAACTTTGTTTATTAAACCCTGGGAACATTCAGTGTATGAGCCCAAAAGACTAGGTACCAAATCGTGGATATATGGTAATAAAAAAATTAAAATATTACATGTTCCAGTCCAGCCTAGTTTAGTTACCTTGTGAATCGGCAAGACTCAAAACCGAGTTCTAAGCCACAAAGAGGGTGCCCCAAAAACACAATTACATCTTTATTACTGCTCCGCTCTCTTAGATAGACCATATTAAACTATACATACAAACCTTTCTATCTCTATATATTGATAAAAATCCCATTAAAATCCGTTTAGTAGTTTTAAAGACCTAGGCGTTCAAATAATATCTTCACGCCTTCCCACAAGGGTCCCAAAGGGAAGGGTGTAAAGATAGTACCTACCCACACGTCCACTTTCCGCCAGAGATACGTTTTATGTGCCAACGTGACAGATGGCTAGTCCGTCGCCGTTACTCAAGCACGACTACTATACATACACCTTAGAATTTATTCTCAAGCGTATGCAGGTTTCCTCTCGATGTTCTCCTTCACCGTAAAGCTCGTGGTGTGACTAATCACTGTACTTAAGTTAAGAAAAACTCATTGGTGCAGTCGGGATTCGAGCTTGCAATCTTTGTGTTGCAGGCAACTACTCGATCCACTCGGCCACCGCGGCACTGTTTGAAGGGCGGGAAGCAATTTTTTATAAATCGACGTGAGAAGGAACCCTTGTTGTAGATAATCGGGGTTTGAACCGCTGACGCTGGTGTCCAACAAACCCGACACAGTTCAAAGGGATATTTTTATTAATGAATTCGTATGAGGCGCAAGATGCCTACATTGGGGTCAGCTTCCGGTAATACCTGATTCGACTGGTTACCTGCTTTTAAGGGTCTTTATTTGGAACAGATTAACGTTCGTGTGAGCATTGAATCGAATATTTCTTATATTTTAAGTGTTTCTTTATATTTCTTTTAACTTTGATAGTATTATTCATACCACGAGCTTAACAGTGGAGGAAAAACATCGAGAGGAAACCTGCGTACATCTAAGAAGTAATTCAAAAGCGTATGTGGATATAGTCGCGCTTGAGTAACGGCGATTACTCAAGCGCGACTATATCTACATACGCTTTTGAATTATAAAGCAATATTAACCATAGGTTATAGGTCTTAATTAATAACAAAGAATAGTCAGGTAGGCAGAGAGAGCAGAGCGTTAGTTCTCTATAGAGTTGCAGATCTCTTTCGCTTCAATCATCAAGCTCTGCATAGTAACGAGAAATCTTTATAAGGTACTGGTTGCCTAACTGAACTTGCTACCTTTGTGTTGCATGCGAATACTAGAACCACTCGGCCGCCGGGGCGAATATATATTTTCTGTGATTGAGTTGAGTTGAGTTATAAAGATGCATCTATCCATCCACCCATAGATGCAAACTTTAACATTTATTATACCATCATAAATAAAACGAAACATTTTAGATGCCCTAATGAGGGAGCGATCTATTATGTATCTCTGTTTATGGCCAATCGCAATACTAAGATATCCTCGACCGTGTAAAATCTTCGCAAACCCTCCTTGAACTTTGAGGTACATGATTGAGATTCCGTTAGACCTTATTAAGATCTCTCACGGTGTAGTTACTACGGGGAAGACCTCTTACTAAAGCCTTAAAGCTTGGAAAAAGGACTCTGGAATCTACAAAAATACCGCTCAATTATGTACTGATAGACTAAAAATCACAAATATTATTAAGAATTACGGACAGAAACTGTTGACAATTTCATAAATAAAAAACATTTCGATAAAAGAAAAGAAAAACAAAAGAATACGTCACTAATACAATAACCATAACATTTTTTTTATACGACCCATCATCTCCGGTCAGCGATATCAATCGACGCCGTATAACCCTACCGAGATAAGTGGTGGTAACGCCGTAATGTACTGTATGCACCGCCGGGTCATTGGCTCTCGGACGGGTTGGCCACAGTAGCACCCCCCACTGGGTCGTTATGTGAGCTGGGTTTTATATTATACGAACGGTATGCGGATGATTCTAACTATGTATGGGATTCACGCCTCCGAGTTTCGGACAAACACTCGTTTAAGGCTTAAATCTATACAAAAAAAATGGTAAAGGCGTTTGTTTAAAATTTTGTATAACAGTGTTTGACCAAATGCACGTGAAAGGAAATTAGGTGCTATTGCTTCAGGCAATTTTTTTAAACAGCTGTGCTGATTGACTGAAAATAATTAGGGCTCCACGACTAAAAATTAACCCCTTAACAATGAGTCTACGCACAACCAGGGGAATGTTTTCTACCTAAATTAACTATTAGCTGAAAACCAGACAATAAATAAAAACAAGTAAAGAAATAAAACGATGTGAATTTATCACATAAAGTACTGAAACATCTTGCAAGCTTATTATAAAATTGCCTAAAAGTATATCTAACTGAAATGGCTATATTGTTTATATAATGAATATGTTTAAATACATACATAGCGTAGGTGTGAGTGACCTATAAACAAAAGCAACACGAAAATTCTTTAAAAGTAAGAATGTAGTGTAATCACAAACGCATCATATTTATGACACGTTTAGTTATGACACATTTTACGACAAGACAGTCACAACGCTACGAGCCCATTCAAACAGCAATGCTATTCAAATGAGTATTGTGAAGACGTATAAAGTTTTCGCACCGTCACCCGCCCGCCATAACAATAACTCCACATAATGGCTCTGGCCACCGGACGGAGAGCTATCGTTTAGGAAATCTAATTTTTTACCTCAACATATCTACCTCAATGGCTAACTGAGATCACAATGACCTTTTTATAACCAACCCAATTTTTTTTCAAACTTTTTTACACTTTATCTTACTGCATTTTGTGTCTCAATCTATTAATAATGCCTTCTTTTAGCGGACTCGACGTTTTGTGAAGAGATCCAAGTTGACGATAAAAGTGATTTGCCGGAACACATCACTGTCGTTAGGATATCAATGTATGTGGTGTGTGATATGGAGCTAATTCAACTGTGTATTTCATACATACACTCTTACGCGCTCACCTACAGGGTAGGCAGACAGAATAGAGCGCCAGTTCCTTTTAGACCTCTTGTTACAGACCTCTTTGGATTCATCCACATTTGTCAGTCTCTTCATAAACGTCGGTATCTAGTACTCTTGACGCTCCACCTGTGTTCGATCGATTTGAACATTTCGCGTAAATTGTACGTTATACATATAGTATAAATATCTCAATTAAAATTATTTCATGTAACGTGTATAAGGAATTAAAGTCTTCGTTCGCCTGCCTTTCTGCAGTGCGACGGTATCAACGGTTTGGTGCACGAACGCCCGAAGCGAAGCCGTCATGACCAGATTACCTTGACCTCTTTGCATTCGTGGTTCAGTTACTTTTTGGCTATTTCTTCAGTACTTGCCAGCTCGCACGCTACACTGGTCACGGATTATCTGCGCCACTTGAGTAAATCATGTCGAGCAAACACGAGACGGACCGTCAACGCAACGCATCGCGCTCACAATCGGTGTGAAGCTTTCTTTATTATAATAAAAACAAACTTAGCATTTTATTTAAGCAAAGTGTTATCTGCTCATATTGACTTTTTTTTAAGAATTGTGTTTTAGGCGACGGACGATGGTAAAATAATCGAGTGTAAAATAATTATTGAATGCCGAATTTACATTACTAATTAAAAACTGTACGAGTGCGGCGACACCGGCATTAGTTCAGCTCGAATTTAGAATATGTACAATAATTTTGCATGTTTGACGCTCACTTTTGAAAATTTTAAATTGGATCATTTAAAAGTAAACATGGTTCTTTATGGTCAGCGAGCGCGGCGCGTTTGCATCGGATGGGAATTAAACGCGGATCGGTCTCAGCAATCATTAGCCCGAGTAAAACGCAACGGGTACCTTGCATAATTACCTCGACGCTAATTGTTCGCGCCAAACACATGGAACGATTGAAACTGTCGCGTACATTAATATCAAAATTAATGAATACTTATTTAATTAAAACTAAAAATTGCAAGGGATGAATGAATTACACTGTATATATTTACAAATAAAATATCCCAAATCCGTGTCACGTGGAAGGGTGCCAAGAAGGCTGGCAGCATTGCCACGATGTATGGCAATGCTGATTCGCTACTTTTATCAATTGAATTGTTTAATTTTATGTAATTTTAGTTCGTTTGTTCCGACCTTTACAAAACTACTTCGCTCGTGGTCTGTGGGTGGATAGGTAACTAACTGCCCTTTCCGCTGCAAGTTCAAAATGTTAGTAGAGTACGTTCATCGGTCCTGGTAGCTTATTAAACTGCTTTGGTGATATAAGACAAAGTCAAAAAAATATCGAGAGTATTGGCGCTGTACTCTCGCTGCCTACCCCGTTGAGGACTCGGCGTGATGGTATGTGTGTGTTTCGGGATCAGTAGTGGGTAAGTATATTGCAAGCGCTCATCAGTAGTCGCTTAACATGGGTCAGACCATATTATTGCTTACCACCTTTATGGTGTTATACTTAGTAACCAAAGAACGGCGTACTTAGTTATTTCTATAACTTATATCTTATAATAATAATAATGTATAGCCAATTGTGTGCCACTTCTGGGCAAAGGCCTCCCTCCTGTCCTTCCACTCCCCGCGTTCGACCTCTACCTCCGACCAATTGCTCAGGTGCTTGTCCAGTTCATCCCGCCATCTTCTTATATCTTACATATGAAGATTTGTGAGGATGTTTGTACCATTTTCAAGCAAAAAACTATGGAATGCAATTGCAAAGAGAAAGATTATTAGCTGGCTTAAACTATGGGTTGTTTAATTTCAGAAAAAAACTACCAATAAATTTGAATTTGATTCGAGTGAAACCGAGGGGACAACTTGTGACGATTAAAACAGAATTACATGTTATTTTAAAATCGCAGTCCTACTCCACACCTTTCATGGTTTGGCAGCGTTTACCGGCGTTCTTTATAGATCGTTAAAAGTAGTCGCAGCTCCGTGCACTATCGCCACGGACCCGTCACGGTCGTTCGTAACGGAAAACAATGAGCCGAGTGCGTGCTACGACCGATTTACGACCAAATACTATTGTGTTACCGTTTTACGAAAGAATTATTTTTGCGGGTACTTTAAGTTGTATTTCAGTTGGATAAATTATTATTTTGAACGTGGAACGCATTACATTTCTTTAACGTGGACAAGTCAAAGTTAAAAAAAGTAGAACTATCAATGTGTATGCGTATAACCTATCGTTATGACACTTCAAGTTTTTTTTTACTTATTAGGTACATAAAACAGATGAGCTCGGCAGCGCGCGAGCAATATCCCTGGTGTTGCAAGCGACAACAGGCGGCGGTAACCCTTTACCATCAGGCGGACGGCGGCGGCCCGCCTGATGGTAAGCAGTTACTGCGTGGTATAAATCTAGAATTTCAGCAATAGTAATATCGCAGCATAGTTTGCGTAGTAGTTTAGCCTACAGCAAAATGTATTCCGGTTGAATTTATAATATTGTGATACCGCGTTACGTCAGGTCCATCCGCCATTGAAGCCAAAAATGCTTGGCAGCCATGTTGGCAGTGCCGGACAAAGGGCCGGCTCTGCACGGATGGCTCTTTGTACATTGTTCTACGGTAAAGGGCCGCCGTAAAGCGTCTGCTAATAACGGAATTCTCATTCCATTTCTCTCTCTCCAAATTCCATCCTCCAAATCCATTCTCTCCAAAAATCAAAGATGACCAACAATATATCTAGACCTTCACCTAAAATATAGGTTCAATTAATTCTGATTGGCAACTCCAGGTATATTACTAAATCATACATACATATGATCCCGCCGAGTCCCTAATAAGGTGGGCAAAGATAATAGATCGACCGTTCTCTCTAGACTTTCCAACATACCTCTTTCGCTTCGTCCACATTCAGCAGTCTAAATTTCATTATTACTTAATCATAGGCAATAACAAAATTTTGAAATAAGTATTCCGGTGCAATTGGGATTGGGTACCCAAGTAGAGGCATATATTTATATACAGAAAAGTCCAGCCTAGAATTCAGATTTATATGAATAGATAATTAACAAAAACCATTGCCCTAAATTCCAGAGCCGGGAACTAGTTTGTTAAAAATTTGATTGTCCAACTTATTGGTTCAATTCATTCATTTGCGAATTTGCCATGCGAATTACGTGTGTTAATTTCTGAATTTCATGTTCTCTGTGTGATGCTGCTGCTATCTTGTAATGATGTTTATTATCGGAATTATTAAATTTGTTTAATCCATGATTGTTAAAATTTATTATTGTGCCTTTATTTTTGTTTTGTTGCTCACTCAATTTTGGTAATTGCAAATAACAATCTTTCCACAGAAATATTGCACGAATATTTACATAATATAGATACGAAGTTTGTTTTATTTATATATGACATGAATATGCCTTTTTCTATATTATGCTAACTATATTACACACTTGTGACGTCACAAAATCTCTGAATCCAAATTACTATACAGTTTTATCTGTCTCTTGCTCTCAATCATCTGACTAACATTTGCCCCGATTATGCCCTTATATTCTAATTACTAAACAGACGTAACTTTGAATCCTCAGCATTTAGCAGCTTGAGTGTGTTCTCGTGCCATCAGATCTGAACGCTGAATACTTGGAGATGGGGTTCCGTGGCGGCGGGCTCGGTGCCACCTCGAGGACAAAAAGGATGAGGACCAGCTTCAAGCACCATCAGCTAAGGACCATGAAGTCCTACTTCGCCATCAATCACAACCCCGACGCGAAAGACCTCAAACAACTCAGCCAAAAAACAGGACTGCCGAAACGCGTTCTGCAGGTAATATGGCCAAATTTAATATTTTTGCGTTGCGAACTTATGTGGGACGCTAATTGTGTTTCTCTTTTGGCTGCATTATATTAGCTTAAGATGTAATGGCATGTGCCAGTCTACCTATGGATTTAAAAAATACAGCCTGATTTTATATCAAATAAAAACTCAATTAGCCACATACATTGAGATATTAAGGCTATTAACAAAATCTCTACCGGAAAACCAACTTTAAGTGATTTGACTTAATAAAAATGAGTAAGCAAAGGTTGTACTGCATAACAATTGTTTACCGTTTAAAAACATGTTACGTGCTAAAAAATATTGTGCGGATTTTATGAACACATAAAAATAGTTTACTTTCAATACAGGTTTAATCGAAGTGTAATAGTAATTTTTATTGCGGCGACTTCGAATCGCACTTAATCACTAAATGTATTAAGTTCGTAAAGTTATAAATACTGTGTAATGACCCGTTCATTATTCACAATGGAGTGTAGATATTTGTACAAATCATCAAGTTTTGTGTCCAGATCAAACAAGATCAATTTAGAATTTGATTGTTTCCTAAACGGGCTTAACTCTGGAACTGGAAAAATATTTGATAGGCAATCTTCGAGAGATGCTATACTTATGTTGTATTCATTACTAGATGTCGCCAGCGGTTTCATTCGCGTCAAATTTGATTATACATATATAAGATAAGATAATATTAAGATAAGATAAGCCGTGGTGGCCGAGTGATTCGAGCAGTTGCCTGCGACGCAAAGGTCGCAAGTTCGAATCCCGACTGTACCAATGAGTTTTTCTGAACTTAAGTACAGTGATTAGTCACACCACGAGCTGAACGGTGAAGGAAAACATCGAGAGGAAACCTGCATACGTCTGAGAAGAAATTCAAAGGCGTATGTATAGTCGTGCTTGAGTAACGGCGATGGACTCGCCATCTGTCACGTTGGCACCTAATATACCTCTGGCGGAAAGTGGGTGTGTGGGTATTACCTATACACCTCTGCCTACCCCTTCGGGGACCTTTGTGGGAAGGCGTGAGGATTTATATATATATAATATTATATACTTACTGAACTTCAGTACAGTGATTAGTCACACCACGGTGAAGGAAAACTTCGAGAGAAAACCTGCATACGTCTGAGAAGCAATTCAATGGCGTACGTATAGTCGTCTTGAGTAACGGCGATGGACTCGCCATCAGTCACGTTGGCACCTAAAATTTATCTCTGGCGGAAGGTGGGTGTGTGGGTACTACCTATACACCTCTGCCTCCTGTAATGTATCCTTAGTGTGGATCAATCTACGAGTTAAGTTATTATTGTAATACTCTCAGATTAAGTAGACTATTAGTACAAGCTTCAGACCTTTACTAAGTACCAATTATATTCAGCTAGATTAGTTCAACGTGAAATACGCGATTTATAACGTTAACAGACCGGATGTTCACTGATTAGAAGATAAATGCACTTAGCTCTTGTAATTTATTTTTATTTGAATGAATATAAGTTAATATTTATCTTTATAAATTAGATCTCGAAGTATGAATATTCTAGGGACGTTTGAAATTATTTTGTAATATAGTCGTAATTTCGTCGTATATTTTTGTAAGTAGTTTAAAAAATACTTAATAATAATAAATGCGCAAGCCATAGTAGTCCCTATCTCTTGCAAGCGCCGGTACACGACGCACATTAACCCAGCCCTAAACTTATCTAAATAATATCACTTGGTCCCAGCTCCCTAGTTTCTGAATCATACATACATACATACATATCATCACGCCAATTCCCTAACGGGGTAGGCAGAGAGTATAGAGCGCCAGTTCTCTCCAGACTTACATACCTATTTCTGAATCATAACGTTCTATATAGTAAGTATATTGTAAGCCGAGGATCGAATCCCCACAGGAGGTGCCCTAAGCTATGTTCCTAGTACGTAATTGAAGCCTTATAGTCTCGCCATTTTCCAGTTAAGTAGCAGAATTTCTTGTAAAATCTTTATTACGCAATTCCTTGTAAGGTTTATGTTTTGATTGAATAACCTAAACTTGGAATCCAGTGAAATACTTACAGGATGAACTTAATCCGGCCGGAGAAAGCCTTAGATCGCGAGTAATGGGAATAGGTAAAAATATACATAATTCTGTGCCCAGTAGTGGGACACTGGGCTTTTAAAACAAGGTATTACAAAGTCAGCGCAATGTTATAAATCAACTAGCGCCCGTCTCGGCTTCGCACGGGTGGAATATTTTTTTTCTTGCAATTAAACAGCCTATATTAATCATTGACAATGTAGCATTCAAATTGTGAATAAATTTTTAAAATAAAAAAAAAGTCTAGTTCTTTTTGAGCCTTTTTTACAATACATACAAATCTTTCCTCTTTATAAGATTAGTATAAATATTCATTAAGGCTATATTGAAAGTTAGCACTTATCCAATAAATTGGTTTAATATTACGCATTATCGCCTGTTTCTTGTTATATTGCGTCTTACAATACACGAGCAGCTTACCTTTACTTGTAGCCCGAAGTGGAGTGTGTCAAATACTTAAGGTAGGAACCGGTAGACGCAAATGCGAATTTTATGTTCCCGATATCGTATCGGCTGCTTACTTGCGAGTTCTTTTAGACTTGACACGATGCTGTCGAGCCATTGAATCGATTCTCAACATGGACGTATTTATGCTTTAGTATGTCGTAAATAGGCTATGACAGAAGACAGGGCGCTATGGCGCTCATTAGTGGAGGCCTATATCCAGCAGTGGACTAGTCTGGGCTGATGATGAAGTCGTAAATGTTTTGTTTGTTCTTTGTGATAACTTTTCAGCCCGGCTTTTCAAATCAACATTGGAAATGTGTTATACTTACTGCTCATGTCTATGTGACGTTTTTTCGTTTGTCATCATGAGTCTTAAAATGTCTTTTATGTGTTAGCAACTAGACAACGATTAATATACCTACGTATGTTTAAGGATATGTTGCTTAAATGCTCATAGAGGTCGTAGAATACATACATATGTATATATAACATCACGCTGGGTCCCTCAGGAGGTAGGGGGCGAGTGCAGAGCGGTTATTGCTGGCCTTGTGGACCATTCCTTCATTTAAAATTAATCAGTCACTTCATAAACGCTCACCGGTTTGAAGTACTATTATGCAATGTGAAGATATAAATATTCGCGTTCATCTTACTTATCTGCTCCTAATGAATCAGGAGAGTAATTTTTCTTGTTAGTAATATAAGGAACATAGAGATAAAGTGAACGAAAAAACGCGAAACATGTTTAAAAAAAAAGTTATCCAGATCCTTAACTATTTTGACTACTAATTGCATGTAAATGAAATAGCGCTTAACAAGGAGTACCAACCGACTATAAAAGACATTAAACATGCATTTAATTGACTAAGCCACGAAAGAACTTACGAAATCTGATGCGATGCTTCTGAAACGTAACAATTAGATTACCCTTTTCCAATTTTTATTACATGTCAACTGATCATGTGTGTTTATAATGCATTTATCATCACGCCTTTACGCGGAGATCCCAAGAGGGGTGAGCACAAGTGTCATAATACGCCCTTTTCTCCGGACATATATTAAGGTGCCTACGTGACAGACATCCCTTTACTGTCTTTCAAGCATTGCATATATATGTCTTTAAATTTCATAACAAACGTATGCAAGTCTTATTACGCTGTTTTCACAGGCGTGCTTTTTAAACGGACGAGGTACTCGCTCTGTCACGTTGACATATATATCTAGGGCAAAAAGAGGGTGTAGTTGCACGTCTGTCTACCTCTGAACACCCTTGTGTGATGCCACGAATATATTAATATGTATGTGTGAATCTCTATGTAAGTAATTTTATATCATGTCATATTTACGAAACCCCAACGAATTATATTGTTGTCGTGAATGGGTTACAATCCAGCTCTATTTCAATGCAATATCCGAACAGTCCAGACTTTATTCCATTATTTAAAAAAAAGCCCAAAAATACCAGATATAATAAAGGCGGACGAACAAAGCACCGCCTGCCGTCCGTCCGGCGTACTAATATGTTGCTTACACGGCGGTTCCCTCATATCGCGTTAACGCCACAAATTTGTTTACCGAGCGGCATTTTAATATAGACCTGCCTCAAACGGACTATTGTTCCTCTAATTACTAATGTTTATAGGTGAAGCTTGCGTAACACGTGTATTCCTCTTTCCAAACATGTTTTTTTTACCAGACATGGACCTATCTTAAGGTCGGATTGGAGCCAGACATCGACGTGATTATTATCCTGGTCAAATTCAGACATACATGTCTTTACGCCGTTCGATTATAATAGACTAGCGGTCCGTCCCGGCCTCGCACGGGTGGACATAAGTTTTGTTTTATAAAATAAAATATAGCCTTTGTCACTTAGGGTGAATGTAGCTTTCCAATGGAGAAAGAATTTTTCAAATCGGTCCAGTAGTTTCGGAGCCTATTCAATACAAACATACTTACATACAAATCTTTTCTCTTTATAATATTAGTATAGATTAGGCAGAGACTTGACTTCTTTCGCTTTATCCACTTACATCTTGGCGAGCCCTCCACTGGGCAGGTATAGAGAGTAGGCGTCAGTTCTCCCTAAACTATAGACCTCTTTTCTTCATCCATATTCTTCAGCCTCTTCATATACTTATGTCTTTTAATATTGACTCAAAAGTTGTTAGCAAAATGAACAGTAAGTAACATGCTTGGCTATTTATTCTGCCGTTGTACTATATAAGCTTCTCGACTTTGTGTCTGATGATAGCCTTAAAATCATTTATGTATCGATTCATTCAATAAAATCATTGTATGAATGGATTAATATCAAGTTTTACCGCCTAATGTCCAATGTTTCCTGCATCCAAGGTATGTAAGTTAAATGCACTCGTGGTTACAGACCGCTCGAGTCACAACTTGCAAACTTTATTGGAGACTTCAGCGACTAGGCCACCACGGATCTATAGAGCATATCAACATTTCGTAGCAACTACAATAGTACTGTGTCAATCCATCATTTAAAATTAAACTAGACTACATCTTTGTAATGTTAACCAGTTTAGGGCTTTTTACTCCATGTAAGGTGTTAAGTGGATAACTCCAACTATCGCTAACGTCGTCTCTCGGCATTTTTCGGTAACATACATGTTTGAACTCAAAGACGGAAATGTCAAGACTACTCGAAACCGGCGGGCATGTATGAAGAGACTGATGAATGTGGACGAAGCGAAAGAGGTATGTAAGTCTAGAGAGAACTGGCGCTCTATTCACTCTGCCTATCCCGTTAGGGACTCGGCGTGATGATATGTATAGTACATGTTAAACGTGTAGGTTTAACTTTAGTCAATCGATGTGTCTAACTGATGGGATAATTTTACGTCTTACGTATCTCGGTTCCTTTTTAGGACGAATATACGCAAACGGACCTAAATCAAGCTTGTAATTTTAGTAACTAGACAAACTTAAGGTACAAATATAAAGAATATCGGTACCCTAAGCTTGTCATTATATAAATGTTCGTCATCATTGCGAATCGAACCTGTAATCAATATATTCCCAGAAGTTCTGTCAAAGCGATCGCCAAAATGTATTCTATCTGAGCCTGTATGAAAAGTCAATGTATAATATACATGCAATCTTAAGCTTTGGATTATTCAAAGTGAGGGTTGAATCTCTGCCCGCCCTAGCTGAATATATCCATGACAAATTCTATTTACTCCCGCCCTATTTTGGTACAATGAGGAATCGTGTTGCAGCCGAGATACGACGCATAAATTTCACCTCCCTCCAAATATCGATTTGGATTTTTTGCTGAAAAGCCTTTGGCTTCGGCGCCATCTTGTAATATTGAGAACAATGAAGGTTTCGGGGACGAATTCCGGGACTTTGAACAGGATCATAATTTACTAAAATATACTTTAGTATGTTTCCTTCCTGATTGATTCACAAAATTATGTTTAATATCCCGTACTTATAAAAGTAATAAAACGATAAAACGATCTCAATTAGTCTTTGCACATTAATGTATTATACTTATAATAAGAAAAAAACAAAAGAAACTCACTAAGGTTTTAAAAACTGATTAGTTCTACGTACTTAGAAATTTCTAGAAATCATAAGTTCATACACATAAATATAGAGATTCACCTCAAGCTGCATGCCTAACCGACATTATTTTTATTATTATTTGTAGCAGTGCATACACAAAAAAGAGCAGTGATGTCTAATTGCCTGAGGCGCCTCGTAATATATCGCCGCGAGATCACTGCGGCCACATTTGGTTGAAAACGTCCCATATTTCTCTCTACGTCCGCAATTACGTGATTTGTCACTCAGTCTCTCCCTCTTTGTCCCAGAAATATGTGAGTCAAGTAATTGGATGAAAAAGTGCATTCCCGTGTATGATTTTATTACGCGATCAATTTGAAGCTACCGATAATAAGCCAGCGAGCTTAATCGATCTATTAATTACGTTCGCGCGGAGTTTGAATACCTTATTAATTTCAAGTCGCATGTCAATTAATTTGTCAAGCATCTATTAATTAAAAGGAAAAAATTATGTATCTGTACAGTAGCAAGTTTCTTTTGAATTAAACTTTTTTTTTATAAATGTGTCCTAACCATTCGAAGTTCAACTCATGTTATATTTTTAAATCGTTTTCATGGCTTGACTCCGAACCCAATAAAGATGCCAGTGATGGCACACAAATAACGGGCCAAGAGAAGTCCTACCCCAGCAATTAGTATCGGATGGTCACACCTCGACATTTGGCCAGATATAATTTTACTTTCTAAGTACATTTTGCGACGATAATAAACCGGGTTGTGAAGATTTAATTTGGACTTTGAAAATTGAATGTCTACGCTGAAAGTTGCATGGCAGTGAGACGAGCACGATCAAAAACCCTAGCAATTAGTACGGGCGTCGCGCTGAGACGGTCCGTTGGGCGGATAATTTCCGCCGAGCGTTCAAAAGGTTCCATTTGTCATTTAGTCGCGAGAACTCGCACTGAGCGGACGTGGTGCGTCGCCCTCCTAATTTATTCAAATATTATTTATTTAAGGAAAACGGACTATTAATCAATCTCCCAACTTTTTATTTACACACAGGTCTTTTGCCTTTGATCACGTTTGTTTGGACATTTATTAAGCTCACTTTATACCGCTTTAAATACTGCCGACTTTTTTGAGTTCCACTTAAGTTCCCAAGTTAACGCATACTTGATAAAGGAACGGAATGTAAGTACAAAGCTTCATGCGATAATTAATAGTGGGAAATAATGATGTTTGTGTGAGGTTTTATGGTAATTGATTTGTGTTATGCGTTTACTGGCTCTTTGTAAGACCGGTGTTGATTGTAATTCAAACCTTATTACCCAAAACGCGGAAGTATTTTTATGTATACCCAATACTATCTAACTTTGAATGCACACCAATTAAACTCATTAGTAGTTAAAACTGACCGTTTATTACACACGATTTATATTGCTTATTTAATTAACTGAGCACACCTGAGCGTTCAAACCTTAGTTAATTATTGATTTGACTAATTCAACGAAACCTGATAATTCAAAGGTTTTTAATTTTAAGTAAAAGCTATTTGACTTATCATTCTGGTATTTTGTCGGATGGTTATTGAACTAGTCATGTCTTCTTAACTTTTCTAATCACTCGATAAACTAAGTGGCTTCTATGATACAAGTTGTTACAATGCATGCTCTACGTATTATTGATTTCTACTAATATTATAAATGGGAAAGTGTTTGCCTTTACCGGACGATTGTTACTCAATGACGCCAGAACGGCTGAACTAAATTGGATGCAATTTAGCATCAATGGCAAATATATCTCTAGATATAGATTTTATTTGCTGGATTGACAAACATCACTATCTATTTTGTTATATTAGTGATATTTTATAATATTTCACGAAGTGGAGATTTACATCAATGTTCTGAATTTTGATGCTACCATAACAACCCTTCATACAAGTGGGGCTATGGTAGCGTCACTTGTCGCGACAATGTAAATTGGCTCAACTCAACTATCTGTAACTTAATAAAGTGTGCATGATCGTTTAGTGGCCGTGTGACCGTTGCTTCCTCTAGTCTAGTCGAACGGCACCCCTCGTGGCTAATGACCCGTTCACCGATTACGATTTTGTTGTAGGTAGTGTCTATCTAAGCCGTGGTGGCCCAGTGGTTGTTTGAGGAGTTGCCTGCACCACCAAGATTAAATAATAGATCGGAAACTCAAAGATAGGAGAGAGACATATATTTAAGAGAGGTTGGGCGTAACGGGTTTCCCGTTCGAATTTGGAGCTGCCCGACGGGGGCAGGACCTCCACCTTATATCCATCGCGTGGACCGTATGCTTGTTTGCCATTCTTGTTGTGTATAAAAAAAAGGATCTGATGAATATGGACGAAGCAAAAGAGGTCTGTGAGTCTAGAGAGAATCGGTACTCTCTTTGCCTGCCCCGATCTTGCTATTGATATCTAATGTGCGTCTGTACTTAGTAATGACAGCGCTCCCGCCCCTCCGTCCCACCGCTCACATACTAAGGCGCGGCCAACTAGTTCTGCACGGACTATTATAATTAAGAATCAGGCTGTTGATAAAAAGCTATGTATTATTTTATTATAGGATCGCCTTCGATTTTTAAAAGATAAAAACACACACTTTTGAATTAAAAAGATACATACATTATGATGTATGTGTACCATATAATGACGCCGCGTCCCTAACGGGGTAGGGAGAGAGGGTAGAGCGCCAGTTCTCTCTAGACTTACATACCTCTTTCGCTTCGTCCACATTTATCATTCTCTTCATACATGCTCGCAGGTTTGGAGTAATCTTGACGTAACACAGATACAATGATAAAATAAGAATATGTGATTACGTCGGTATGTTATTGTTCCCCAGTCGTTAGCACATACTTAACTGAATCCAAGCTGCGTTAAAACATTGCTTTATTAACAACAATGTTTTTCATTGTAAATGCTGAATTTATAATCTGAGGAAATAGCGTTCATTTCATATCAGCCGATCATAAGCTTTTCTTAACACAAGTTATTTTCCTACAGTTTCGGAAGTTTATAGTATCTAATTAGTGGAAAACAGGATGATGCGGTTTGTCTGTATTTTTTTAATAAATTCAGATATGGGCTACTTATTAACGTATTAAAACAAAGGTCTTACGAGAAGAAAATTGTGGTCATCACGATCTGGAACTTATTTATGAGTGTACAAAGTCAATTTTTTATCAGCATTTTTTATTCAAACTCCCTTCTCAATTTTTTATCATCTTTTGATGTTACTCTATGAGTCTAAACCACAAACTTTAATAATTAATTATGCTCTACGGTCTAAAATCCTAATAAAAATAAAATCAGCTTAAGTATTTTTCATTTAAGAAGTATATTATAACATAAGCTATTTGTCAGTGAAAGTTTAGTCAAAATCAGCTTAGTCATCTCTGAGATTATTCGGAACAAACAGAGAGACATTGCGTCTTCGTTATCAGTACCATATGGCACTGATAACAAGTAGACATACATATGCATTTAAAAACAACAGATATTTGGTTGTTACGAACAGACATTCCGACTTTATTTATTAGTATATATTTAATTGACAGAACTTCGTGTGTTCTGTCATTGTCGACCAGTAGCTACCGATTGTCGATCGTATCGCGGTGAAATATTGTCTGCCTCAAGACGAGTCGATTTAAAAAACACGAGATCTAGATCTGACTAGGAAATCGTTTTGACGTTTTAAATATTTTCCGTCTCATTAATAAAGTAATAATAACTCTCTCCAGTACATCTGGCAGTAATGTGAGTATTCTATGGCAACTTAAAAAAACATGTGTAACACAAATTTAAATACTTCATGGCCCGTTATAATAGCGCCGTGGTGGTCGAGTGGCTCGAGCAGTTGCCTGCGACACAAAGATCGCATGTTCGAATCCCGACTGTACCAATGAGTTTTTCTGAAATTTAGTACAGTGATTAGACACTCCACGACCTTTACGGTGAAGGAAAACATCGAGAGGAAACTTGCATACGTTTGAGAAGTAATTCAAAGGCGTTTGTATAGTCGTGCTTGAGTAACGGCGAAGGACTCGCTATCTGTCACGTTGGCACCTAAAATATATTTCTGGCTACTTCCTAAACACCTCTGCCTACCCCTTCGGGGACCCTTGTGGTTAGGCGTGAGAATACATTTTTTACTATATACCATTATAGTATACTAGCTACTGTGGAGGAGGAGAGGAGAAGGTTATTTTAGATGGAAGACCTATGAGACATATTTTACTTACATATCATCACGCCGAGACCCCAACGGGGTAGGCAGAGAGTATAGAGCGCCAGTTCTCTCTAGACTTACATACCTCTTTCGCTTCGTCCGAATTCATCAGTCTCCTCATACATGCTCGTCGGTTTCGATTACTCTTTTCGTTCCCGTCCTTGAGCGTCCGATCGATTTGATCTAGGTAATTGGAACGTTTTATTTTACCTGATATTATATTAAAACTAAGTGTAGAAGGGAATCTCTGCTATAAATACATATTAAAACTGGTTGAATTTCAAAAGGGATTGCCGAGAGGTTTAAGTTGATGCCACATCAAGAGTGCAGGTCCGAACCCCGGCGATTAAGCACGCCACGAGTGGTGGCTAAAGGCAACACATCCGCCATTAGCCACGTTAGTACTGGACACACACCATTCTGTGTTAACTCTTACTACATGGGTCCCCGAAGGGGTTGGCAGAGGTATGTAGTACACCCGCTTTTCGCCGGAGATATATATTGAGTGCATCGACGTTTCTCAAATACCTAGGACTATGCATACGCCTTTGAATTTCTTCTCAAACGAATGAAGGTTTCATGTCAAAGTTTACCTACACCACCGTACCGAAATCTCGTGGCGTGTTTAATTTGTTTAATCAACCTCAACCAAACTTCAACGTTCGGGGACCATTACGGAAGAAATTTAATTATACAAGCTATTAGTACTTAAGCGCATCATAAAACATCAATAATGAGCAAAAACCATTGTAAAAAGTAATAAAATATCAGCCATGAATAAATCCATGATCTTCAACAGACTGACTTATGACTCTTGACAAACAATTTGTCTGGAGTAGGTATACTTGTCCAAGCTTAAAACAATCACAGGCGTTTTCCATTGAATTATATTTGCTTACGATTTTGCTACAAAGCAAATTGAGACGTAAATTATGGCAGTGAAAGATTTATTCTGAACGTCAGCGCGTGACGGAATAACAAATGGCTTTACTGGCATACTTCTGCAATATTTGCGACGCTGACAAAAATAGATTTTGAACCTCAAGTCATGAGATTAAAGCGGGGTCTTGTATTTAGTTGTCTAGAGTAAAATCGTTTTTTGGTTTCTTCATCAATTTTATACATAACATCGATATAATTTGAATTCGAATTTGAATAAATCGAACTTTACGTCAGTGGTAAAACTTATAAGTAAGAACTAACATCGTTAATGCTGCCAGCAATTTTTACACCCTTCCGCTTGGGATTTGGGACTTAAATTTTCTTGGTTAATATGTAATCTTAGTCTCCATTCTTTCTAATATATTATATTAAAATTAGAAAATGATCGAGAAAGTAATAAACTGATTCACGATAATTCATATTATGGATAATATGAATTATCGCAAATTTTATTCAGATAATTCAATAACCAATTTTGACCGGATATTTAAATTATGGATTTTGTACTTCGTTTAACCTCAATTAGCATCACAAAAGATAACTGTGGATTCAACACGAATAGAATATTTAAATTCACTTTAAATATAAAGCCACATAGCTCCAAGGATACGTAGAAATAATTAAAATATAAATAAATAGGAAGACGTCTCATAATGATTATAATTAACTCGATTTATTTATGTTAATCACCTTAAGTTTCTAAGTATATATAGTGAAGAGATGCTGTAAATGCTATTTAAAGGTGTACATTAAATATTTTTAAAATAACTGTAGCAGCGTATGACGTCAAAGAGATTCACCAAAGTTCAGAGACTGGGTTCTAATTTAATGCATAATGTGAATTTGTCAAAATACTTGGAAGGTTTCACAATAATTTGCTTTGACTTAACACCCACACAATGGTCAAACGTACACGAAATGACGATAAACATTATTACCTATATAGTAAAATCTTACTAATAATATAACTAACAATAACATCGAGAGGAAACCTGCATTATGTCTGAGAAGGAATTCAAAAGCGTATGTATAGTCGTGCTTGAGTAATGGCGATTTATTTTAGCTTCTAGATAAACATTTAAATTTACATTATTATTCTAGGAATATAAAAGCATCAATGAAATCAAATTATACGTGGAGAACCACGCGGCACGGCTAATATATATACATATAAGTGAAGTCTGTAAGTTTGACAGAACTGGCGGTGTTTTTTTTAATATTTTCATAAATACTTAGACACAAGTACAAGTTCGCGGTCTAATATACATCCATGGAATACATTTATCGCATTTGTGTGATTTAACATTACGACATGATTGCAAAAAAACTGTTGTAGATACTGCCGACAAACTGTCATACACTTTATGTGGCAGACTTTATTTGGCAGACTTACTACTTAAGTCATACAGTTTGGCAGACTTACTACTTAAGTCATACAGTTTGGCAGACTAACTACTTAAGTCATACAGTTTGGCAGACTTACTACTTAAGTCATACAGTTTGGCAGACTTACTACTTAAGTCATACAGTTTGGCAGACTTACTACTTAAGTCATACTTTGTCTCCTTGATTAAACAAATAAATTATGTATTAAAATAAAGCTTGGTAAATATGTCTTAACTCTAGGTATCGGTGGTAATTAAAGTTTGATGGCTGAACACACCGTTGTAATAGCTCTAAGGTACTTTTCAGTATGTAAATTTCATATAAAAGTAACACAAATAATTTTAACTGCCTATAAGTATGAATATTCAAATGATATTTTAAATGTAATTAGTTACATTACAGAAATCTGAATGATGATATTTATATTTAGTTATTTTTACACATTTCGACATTAGGTACATATATTAATAATAGATATGACTAAACAAGGTAGCCCTGCTATCTTACAGACCACCAGGCCAAATAAAACACCCCAGCTTATAGCTGTAAAAGGGGACCTTTTAGTTCCTATCCTATTTGTAGAGTTACTCTAATTTAAGGTCGGTCTATAGGCTACGGTCACGGGGACGGCCATTGAGGCCATCGGGGAATACCCATACCTTGGATCAAAACAAGTCTCGCAGTGCTGTCTGGTATCAAGAGTATCGCGGACACTCAGGCTGCAAAATACGCTCCCAGTTTAGGTTTTCCCCAGAGAGTGCAGTACGGAAAGATTCCCTTAGGGCGCTAGCGATCCAGTTAATAATTGATTCTTGTGCCAAATTTCATCAAAATTCCTTTCAGTATTGATTGAGGAACAAACAATCTTACAAACCGATTTCATTGATAATATTAGTAGGATTCCTAAATAGCCTTAGGTCTATTTCAAATGTCTATGGCACTTTTGACCTAAAGATAATCTGTGTGTTACGTGCACGCGGTTAACGGATGAATGGGCGGATGGGCCATTGATATGGAGAGCGGACCACCGTGGCGTTGTCTCCGCGTCGACAAGCACTCATCAATCCTCCTCGCTTTCCACTATTTCTCACCCATCGGATTGACGTGCGCTGGCAGCCTGCGCGCGCAACATAATTAGCCTTCAAACGTCTTAAAAAATAACACACATTTGTTAGACCACCGCTTCATTTGTACACATAAATTATTTTAGTACTATTGAAGAAACGATCGTCTAAATTTGGCATTAAGCAAACAGCGGCCATGACGCGTGGGCGGGGCCTACGAGGACCGGTCCGCCATTGGCCCGGGATTCGCGCCGTGGGAACGCGAATATCGCACGCGTCTCCCAAGTACATCGATTATTGGATCTATTGGATCCAAGTACCTATGCTACTAATATTTGCGATTCCGCAGAGGGTATTTATTTCAGCGGCACGGAACGCCGGAATGGACGCACACGGGAATGTCGGCCGCAGACGTCACGCTCGGCGAGATATCTCGCTAATTGCAGATAAGATCGAGGAGCGAGCCGCGGCGGAACGCTCGCGTGCCCGTAAAAACACTCACTCCAGCAATGCGCCAAGCAATGCCTTCCGCGTGCAAGGGAGCCCCGAATTACGCGACTTTTTGCTTGCGACTCTTTTTAAGGCAAATCGAGTTTTCGTATGCTCGCGATGCAGCACGCATGGTTTGAACATTTATTAAAAGTTGTATTTTTTGCTCGCAGGTGTGGTTTCAGAACGCGCGTGCCAAGTGGCGGCGAATGGTGACGAAGCAAGAAAACAAAATGGCGGAGAAATGCTCATCAGACGGCTCGATGGAGATGGATATTTACCACGGGCCCATGGGGTCGATCCAGTCCCTGCCGCCGCACAGTCCGCCGTACAGCGTCATGGGCCCGCCGAGCCCCAACTCTATGGACTGTCCATAGCGCCAGTTCTGCGCCTTGTGAGCTCTGCACTGAGCTCCGTGGCACACTCCTTGTTTCTTGCCCATGTTGGTTACTGGTTGTGCAGGCACTGGGCCTGGATGTTCCTCTACAACTATGCAATACTGGGTACTTACTGTGGGATGTCGATATAATTCTTTGTTTATATTGAAAGAAGCACCTTATTATATCGTGTGTAAATCGTGCGATGTGTTTATCTATACCCTGCTGTAAGTAAGTGCTGCTCAATTTGTAATAACTCGCTATCGCGGGTTGATCTGGATGTAACGTTTAAATTACCTGTTGAATCTCAGGCGGTTGTTAAGAAATTATGTTGGTTCTTCAAAGAGAAAACGATATTTCGTGCAAAGACGTGTGTGTACCAAATCTGCAATTGTAAATATCCGTCCTTTATAACATCTGCTTTAACCATTAACGACATTAGCTTGAATCTTGTCGCTTACCTATGAAAATGACGACACAAATTTTACGAAGGTGAAAACCTATTGTTCTTAATCTACCTGTAACTTTACTCAACACAAGGTTTTCATATAAATAGGACGATATAAAAATAACTAATTGGTTATTCAATTTAGGCCTTTAGAGAACACACGTGAAGGTTTAATTCACCTACGATCGCTCAATCAGCTTGGCACGTAATATCTTTGTTAATGTTTGTTTGGTAGTTTTGTTCGAATGCCCTAATAGTTGTTTCGACAACTTGATCAATTTGAGAATTATTTTCGTGTTGGATATCCCGTTTACTGAGGAATGGTAAGGTGACGACAATAAATTATTCACTATCGATTCAGTATTGGCTATGAGTCTCAAAAAATATATATATTCGTCATAGAACCTCCTCCTTTTTTAATTCGGTTACAAGTTGTTACTTTTCCCTTCATATGAATCGGATTTTGTAAACCAGTAGGAATGTATGTTTGTGTCCTGTTTATATTGAAATATTGTAAAATGAGTTATTAAATACACGCAATATTTCAATCAATATTTTGTTATAATGTCACGGGGATATATTATAATCAACGGATTATGTAGCATTAATCATAGTGATATTACTTTATCCGGAACCGGGTCTAACATCCATTGATTCGCAACCAGATCTTTAGACATAGGGGTAATTTATACGGATATTTATTTGTATATTAACAATGACGGTTTTCTATCTACGAAAAAACAATTGAAAATGTGGATGAAATTTACTATTGACATATTGTATGTAAAATTGGGTACGATATAGAACAACAGACAAGTTGTTTTACGATTTAATATATACTATTTATTTATTAATATTTAAATAAGGTTATCCTTAATCATAAGTGGATGTGAAAATTATTTCCATAGTTATAAGGAATTAGGGTTAAGCAAAACTTTAAGAATTTTATTAGAAACGGTCAAAATTATATTGTTTTGATGAAAAGCCGGCACTTAGGTATGTTTACTTGTAGAAAAGTCAATTATAACTAAATTAATTATGGATTCAACTAAATTCACATGAGCCATAAAGAGAAAATGTAAATAAAAAATACTCAAGGTTTTCCGTCGAGGTTTTCCAATTGAATTGTATCCCATTTCA
This sequence comes from Drepana falcataria, assembly GCA_945859725.1. Taxonomy (NCBI): domain Eukaryota; kingdom Metazoa; phylum Arthropoda; class Insecta; order Lepidoptera; family Drepanidae; genus Drepana; species Drepana falcataria. The sequence continues at coordinate 11,563,242 of OX243921.1, forward strand.
TTATGACAAATTCCTCTCAATACCAAATAAAACGTGTCTTCTTTTCATGCAGTACGTATATCACATCGAGACATCAAACTTTCAAGTTGATCTTATAAGTGAAATCAAATTTAAGTAGTTTTAAGCATTGTCTAAGTATAACTTGGGAAGTTATCCCGTGTAAGTACACATGAAGTAAGTTCCTTTTTGTATAGATTTAAATAAAGTAATATTACTAATAAACTAAGACTAGTTACGACCGTTGAAATATTGGATAAAAAAAAACAAATGAGCATCATTGAAGTTTATGTCATGGCTTCAGTGAATACATAATAATAATGATAATACTGTTAAATAAAAAGTTCCAATTGTATATAAGTTTCTGGTTTTTATTCATAATTACCACCTCTCCTGCTCCATATAAGGTTTAAGTTAGGTATGCCTACATTTCATACATTAAAAAAAAAAGGAAGACAATTCGAAATTTCGAATTTCGAATTTTCACGACTCCTAAAGAGTCCCTAAGGGATAGGCAAAGTTAAAGAGTAAAGCCGGACCTATGTCCGTTGATCCACATAAAGATTGTAAGTTTGACCCCGACTGTTCCAAAGAGTTTTGCTGAAGGTGTAGTGATTTATATACTTATTAATAGTGATATATGAGTATTAGGGTGACGGAAAGTATCAAAAACATTCAATGACGTATTGTCGTGCTTGCATATAAATACACATTTAAATGGGGCGCCTTAAATTAATTAAATAATGAAAAGGCATTGAAAAGACGCCTGTGAGATGTCATCATTGTGGCATGGAAGAACCACATCCGCGATGCACACATACACACACATACAAAATGCTAAAGGAGTAGTGCCAATTAACTTCAGCCGTCTCCTCATACATGTGTACTCGAAACCATTGCCGGTTTTGAGTACTCCCGAGGTTCCTGTCCTTGAGTGACCGATCGATTTGGGTAGTTGGAACGTGGCCTCTTCCTTTGCTTTTGCTTCCTTTGCTGAATTTCCCCGCTAATGTGAGCTAAGGAAGAAGTTTCAGCTACTTAGATTATTTGAATGATGGCCATGCATGGTAATGAATTGCTCCTCTTATAGACAGTTTGTATATTGTGTAAGTTTGATCCTTTCTACCCCTACGTAAAAGGGAACAAATGTTAAAAAACAGAACGGGGGACTTTGTTAAGCCGTTTCATCGCCCGACAGGTTTTTTCTTGGAAAGTTGGTAAAAATAAAAGCCACGGACCACCACCTATTGGGTCCAATTGTGAATCTAAATAATTCTCGAATCCACCTGAAGAAACAGCAAATTTCATTAAAATCGGTCCAGCCGCTTACGATTCTGTAAAGGGCATACGGACAAACATTCATTTATATATAGAAGAAGAAGCCACGTTCAAAAAGTACCTATTCCCTGTAACGTTACGTTAAATAATGAATTTTGATATTGATTTTGATTTTTATAACAGAAAAGGTTTTGTCTAGAGTAGCTGCGTCGGTAATGACTTCGACTCGGTGACTTGCATTGTGACATACGATATTTATGACACATAATTTTTTTTATGAAAAGTGCTTGGTTCGTATCCTACACAGACGTGCTATAACAATTCCATAGCTTGCGATGATACAGCTTTATAACCCAATTAAATAAAAAAAAATATCAAAATAATTTAGTGCCGTTTTTCCAGTTCCAATTACGCTAGCTTGTAAATAAATACCTTTATAATTAATTGTAAAGCTCTAATTGTATTTATTGTCTGGGGCTATTATAACATTTTTGCGTTTAATTATGCAAGTTATTTATTTCTTTAAACATAATCCATCATTTCTAGTGTAATAAATATTAATGATAAATTACTTTATTAATACTCGGAAGATTCAGGTGTTCAATAAATTAAGGTGAGTAAATTGTAAATTAAAAAAATAATTATGTGTTCGAATGTGCATGGTGTAATGAGTATTCCAATTGTATGAGGAATGAGATTTTTTGTATGCATTGGATGAAATGTTCGGTGTAAATATAACGTGGGAAGGAATTTCCGTCTGTGTGTGTGTTTAAAATGAGCATGCGTATGTATAACTAGCTGTCCCGCCCAGCTTCGCTCGGGTGAAAAAGTTAAATTGCCCGTAACACGATCGCAGCGCCACCTATTGGGTCCAATTGTAAAATCTAAACCATTCTCGAATCTAGCTTAAGACACACAGAAACACACAGAAAGCTTCGCCCGGGTAAAAAGGTAAAATTCTTGAAACTCGATCGCAGCGCCACCTATCGGGTCCAATTTAATATAGCCTATGTTACTCGGGGATAATGTAGCTTTCCAAAGGTGAAAGAATTTTTGAAATCGGTCCAGTAGTTTCGGAGCCTATTCATTACAAACAAACAAACAAACAAACAAATCTGTCCTCTTTATAATATTAGTATAGATATACCAGGTATATTTTTTCTAGCCATTTACAATGGTAATCGGATGTTGGTCGTAGTGGGTTTAATCCCCGCACAAGACGAAATTCTTTATTCAGTATGTAATTAAACTAAAACAAAGGCCATATCATATTCTAGAGGCAGCTTTAGCCATTCTTGCATTATGATTAAAAAAGCACGACATTTCAAGACTGCGGACTTCGGCTTATATTCGGCCAGAAATACATTTGAAAACATATTGAATTCAGCTCATTCCATTTATGAAAAGTATACTTTAATAATTCAAATATAACAGATTAATTGTACCAATAAGTTTTTCTGAACTTAAGTACAGTGATTAGTCACACCGCGAGCTTTACGGTGAAGGAAAACATCGAGAGGAAACCTGCATACGTCTGAGAAGAAATTCAAAGGCGTATGTATAGTCGTGCTTGAGTAACGGCAATGGACTCGCCATCTGTCACGTTGGCACCTAATATACCTCTGGCGGAAAGTGGGTGTGTGGGTATTACATATACACCTCTGCCTACCCCTTCGGGGACCCTTGTGGGAAGGCGTGAGGATATATAATTGTACTAGTCTATAATTTCTATTACTGAGGCAAATAATTGTGATTGAGGGTTACAACTGACATCAATTGCACATAAGTCCTACATGCAGTAAATTAATCAAAAGTAATTGCAACCTGAATTAAATTTGTAGAAATAAATTTGAATAATTATAAAAGAGGGCAATAGTATTAAGTGTTTGTACAACATTAAATCAAAAAGATTTAAAAAGTCAATCCAAATTTCAAATAAAAAATCCGTTTAAATATTTAGTCAGTGATTTATCGCGACGTGAAACAGACCCTACTTTACGCAAATGTTTACACACCGGCTTAGAACAAGTAGGTATATTCTCCAGACCCTTATTGGTAAGGGTTAGAGTCTATCATGAGTTTTGCATAAATAGTCTCGATCGATAAAAGCTATTGACAATAATTCTAAATAATAGTTGGTTTAGTAACACCACGAGCTTTATGGTGTAGGAAAACATCGAGAAAAATTCTGAAGAAGATGTGCTTGGGACGCGGCGGACTCGCCATCTGTCACGTCGGCACCTAAATCTCCGGCGAAAAATGGGTGAGTACTCCACCTCTGATTAGGCGTTAAGATGAGGAGTTAATTAACTTGAATACCAAGTTTAAAGTTCTGTGTATGGTTCGTTATTGATTGATTGTGGTATAAGTAGTATAAGTTAAACAAAGGATTAACTTTATTCTGCATTTAAATATTTATAAGGGGGTCTATCATGACTTATGTGAAAAACGGTCTAAAAATCCTGCACAGCAGAAAACTATACACATTTACTTATGGCTTTAGTTACACCTCTGGCATCCTTATAATACGCGTATATTTACTTACTTTAATAAGCTCGAAAACTTTACATAATATAATAAAAAAACCAACATAAATGGCGCGCAGGGTCAAGCCTCCAGCGAGATGTTTCGTAAGCTGATAAAGGTCGACATTCGGCACCGAACCCGGGACCACCCATCGTGCCATCTGCTTATTTATTGACTTAATTAGTCCACATAACTCACCACCTTTGTCGCACACAGCTTCCGTTCGCAGCGTTGTGTATTCAGTTTAATATGAAAATTCTACTATAGTATTAACAAATACGAAAGTTAATAATAATATAAAAAAAAAAAAACAATTGCCAGTGTAATAAATAAATTATTCCCGGATGACACAGCGGGGAACAGAAGCGATAGACTCTCCATCCGTCACGTAGCGCCTAAAAATTATTATCTTTTTAAAAAGGTTTTTATCACGAACAACCTTACCTACCCCTTCGGGAATATTGGTGGGAAGTGGTGATACTACAACTGTTGCAATCAAGCATGCGACCACCTGATGGTAAGCGGTTACAGCCGCCTATAGACGCCACGTAACATTCCTTTCTTCATCGTAGCACTCACATCTTCGTTGACGCCAGCTGCTTTGCGAATCGCTTAATTGTGGATTCGATCTATTATAGTTACGATGAAAACCGTGGTGGCCGAGTGGTTCGAGTAGCTGCCTGCGACAAAAAGATCGCAAGTTTGAATCCCTACTGTACCAATAAGTTTTTCTGAACTTAAGTACAGTGATTAGTCACACCACGAGCTTTACGATGAACGGCAAAACATCGAGAGGAAACTGTATACGTCTGAGAAGCAATTCAAAGGGTATGTATAGTCGTGCCTGAGTAACGGCGATGGACTCGTAATCTGTCACGTTGGCACCTAAAATATTGTGGTAAGCGGGTGTGTGGGTACTAACTCTGCCTACCCCTTCGGGGACCCTTGTGGGAAGGCGTATGGATATATACGATGAATCTTTTTCCGAACGGAACACATTTTGAATGCAATTTTCAAGCTTCCTCCAACATACCCAGGATTCGCCGCCGTATAAGTGTATTATATTAAAATAAAATGTGGTAATATCTTAAAGGTTAGTCAGCTAGAATCGCTTCTCTGTATTCCCACCGATCCAAAGTCACACAGCCTCAGTCGTGGCTCGTTTGCATACAATATAGAGTTCTGTATATACTTTTTTCACCGTTTCCCTTTTTGGTATTTTTCTCAGGGTTGTCAAAGTTTACAATAGATACTTTTTGGAAATAAAATAACATTATTTATTTATGAATTCATACTTCCGTAATGGTAACATTTTAAATTGTCTACTTCAATTTTTGTCACAGACTCTTGTCAGTGTGATTAAGTTCTTAATGAGTGTCCTGTCATATAATAGAATTCGTCTATATCTGTGGTTGATCGTAGCTACGAAGAATATTAACTTATCTTTGTCTTTAATTTTATATTCTCTGTAGTACATTTTTTTAATTAAAGAAAATGTGTCATATTTCGGGAAAGCTGCTATACCAAAATATAATCAAAGTTGTGTATCGATCTATCAGAAATACTTGATATGTCATTAAAGTCAATTATTAAAATAGGAAAACACCTGTAAATGTATCTACTGAAACAAATATTACATTTATTTTTATAGTATTACTAGCTGTCCCGCCCAGCTTCGCTCGGGTGTAAAAGTTAAATTGCCCGTAACACGATCGCAGCGCCACCTATTGGGTCCAATTGTAAATCTAAACCATTCTCGAATCTAGCTTAAGACACACAGAAACACACAGTAAGCTTCGCCCGGGTAAAAAGGTAAAATTCTTGAAACTCGATCGCAGCGCCACCTATCGGGTCCAATTTAATATAGCCTATGTTACTCGGGGATAATGTAGCTTTCCAAAGGTGAAAGAATTTTTGAAATCGGTCCAGTAGTTTCGGAGCCTATTCATTACAAACAAACAAACAAACAAACAAACAAACAAATCTTTCCAATTTATAATATTAGTATAGATTAAATAAGACTTAAATATATCAGATATCATCATCACAGATCAGTGCGTCACTGAAATCTAGCTTCATAAATCATGTTACTGTTTGTTTGCGATTACCTCAAATACTACTGAACTGATTATGATGCGGCTTTCACTTACAGACTGATTGCATGGGAGGTTTCGGTTAAAAGTTAATTACGAAAGAAAAAAAATGCATAAAATACTGTATCCGTGAGAATTGACTAAGTAAGCATGTAGCTAGTATAGATAAAAAAAAGTCTCAGCTATCATGATCAGACTATGTATCATAAAAGTAATATTAACGTCAGTTTCCAAGGTGTTCTCAGGTGAGAACGGTAGTATAGGATACGTATACTGAGTCATAGCTATATGTTCCTTAAGGATGGTCTCTTGCGCAAAAACTGGTCCCACTTTCTTATAGGCTCCGCAATCCGACAGCCATACAGGGGCAACAGGGATGCATATACAAGCTTCAACATAAGTGGGAAAAGGCCTGCAAATTGAATTCATAACGGGAACATTTCGGCTTTGCCCAACCTGTCTGATATGTATGTGCTTCCGAGAACCTTTAGATTTATTTATGCTGAATGCTTCTGAGTCAGTTCCTATGTGCGTTCGTTTATTTGTATTTAACGACAAAACTGATGCTGTTATGTACCTACCATTTTTATATCAATATTGTGACTGTTTGATATGATAGGAAGAGCCGTAGTGCTCGAGTGGTTTGAGCAGTTGCCTGACACAAAGATTGCAAGTTCGATCCCAGCTGTACCATCTTTCTGAACAGTTACAAGTACAGTGATTAGTCACACCACGCGAGGTAATCTGCATATGTTGGAGAAGATATTCTAAAACGTATGTATATTCGTGCTTGAGAAACGGTGATGGATTCGCTATTTGTTACAGTCGGGATTCGAACTTGCAATCTTTGTGTTGCAGGCAACATTCAAACCACTCAGCCACCACGGCCTCGTATTCCTACTGTTACCGAAGGAAAAGTATGCCAGGCGGGCTGGAACATATCTCGCTCAGAGAATCAGCATTGATATCCAGCCTGGCAATGCTACTAGTCTTCTTGGCACGCTACTTCGGGATACCGATTTAAATATTTTATCTAGGTAGTTAGTTATACAACTGTTTTTTGTTAATATTGTTAATTGTTGTTATTGTAAATAAAGTATATGTTGTTTATGTAAATAATAAGAATACATAATTTATTTAATACATAGTTTATAACGAGGAAACCAGTTTCTTTTAACGCATATCTTATCGATAGTGCAATGAACTTGTGTAGGCATATGCTCACTTAATATATTTTTTAAGAATAAGATAATAAATGTCATGGAAGAAAAATACTATCCAATTAGAATTTTTTTAATGCCTTATATTACACCCTTTTTAAAAGTTGTCAATGCGTTATCATTAAAGCTATTTGTTGATCGTCATGAGAATATGTTCTCTCAACACCGTATAACTTCTAGAATACAATTGTTATATTTTCTATAACACGTGTCCCATAAGATGAATAAATTTTAAATATTTTTCTTAAGTTACCTAGGTTGATAGCACGGCGTAGGATAACATGGCGACTTGCATACGTTTAAGAAGAAATTTAGGCCTGATGATTTCATTGACCTTATCTTATATCGATTTGAAGCTGCGATCTCGACTTTGTAGGTAAGTACTTAAACAACTCACCACAGCTCCTGCTCACATTTCAAAACTAACTATTTAGAAGTCATCGTCTAAAAATATCAATCAGCCTCAGGCTTGTTGATACACTTTAAGAGTTATCAAACCCTAAATACATGTCATTTGGGTCTTATATCATTGTATTAAGGTCTCGAATGCTACGACAGGGCGTTTTAAAAGGTTAACAGTTCGAAACCGCAGACCGTCGGTCGTTTTTGTAAACGTCGTTATAAATCATGCTCATATGAAATGTTCCGTGCAATTCTAACGTTTGGGGCGTTGGTACGTTTGGTGTGAACTGGTGAAGTCTTGGGGTCGCATTTGGATATATATGAAGGATAAAAATATGTTTCCGTTACGGTAACCGGTTATGGCCAAGAAGAAGATGGCGGAGCAGTCCGCTTGACAAAGTCTCTTTCTGTTCACGCTCCACTCACACTATCCTTCATATGGCAATTAAATAAGTCGCGGAAAAGATGATGAATTATTGTCATATAATGTGTTAGTGTGAAACAATAAAGGAATTGGCTAGGGGCTGGCCATAGATCGGAGCAATACGTCGGATGTAGCGCTCGATCGCGGGTCGGGACAGAGGATGGAGTCCTTGGCCCAGCAGTGGGACATAGAGTCATCATCGATCCCACAAAAAAAAATTACATATATCCGACTACGACGAAGTTTTTTGTGTGTGTTCAAGTATGTAATGTGTCTTAGTATGACAATTGGAACCTAAAGATGGCGCTGCAATCGTTTTTCAGGAACTTTATTTCTTTCACCCAAGCCCAGCTGGGCGGGACCACTAGTGTACTATTATATTAAGAAAGCCTTTGGTCTTTATTTTTCAGCATACATATGTAATTTATGTTGAATAGCGAAGTATTAAATTGAATTGTCGTATTTAAATCTGTCGAATACTCAAGAACGTCATGTACTCGTAGCCGGCGAGCATGTATGAAATATCTGATGAACGTGGATGAAGCGGAAGATTGCATTAGACATTCCGTTTATTGAAGAAGGCTCTCACAAGAAAGCGGCGCAATCGACTTTGTTTTACGCAAGTAAACCGTGGAGCACCGCTTATCACAATATATTGCAATGCTCCGCCGCGTTTGTCTGTCTGTTCGCGATAAGCTCCGAAACTGCTGAACGGATTTTCATGAAATTTTCACCAACAAGGAGAGTAATTCACAAGGAAGATTTTAGTGTATGATTTGTTAAGTTTTTGGGTGTATTGGTTGAAATGATCTGATGCGACCCTACGACATAATACAACATGTAGGCATAATAATTATTCTCTACTACCCGTGCGCAGGCGGGTCGCTGGTAGATAATAAAATGTGGGATATTACGACTATCTATTGTATCAACAAGTGCAATGAAAAGCGGCAGTGTTAGCCGCGGAGAAAGTACAAAGAGAAGGCGCCGTCGGCAAAAACTGATAGAAATGTGTCGTGACCCGGGCCGTGCTTCCGGGCACAAATGGGCCGGGACGGGGGCAAAAAGTAGCCACGGTTCGTCTATGAATAGTGGTCCTCTAAGCGCCAACAGGCGGTGAACGCGATTGATACCCTAGGCTATGTAAGAAAATGTAACTGTTCATACTCAGTAACCGCTTACCAACCACATGCATGTTTGCCACTATTTTGGAAAAACGGTTTGAATAAATGAAATAATTTTCAAATTTGGGTCAAATATTCGATCTATAAGTAGTTAGTTATACAACTGTGTTTTGTAAATACTTAATTGTTATTATTGTAAATAAAATTATATAGTTATAAAAAAAAACGTAAATACATATCCACGTAGAGTAAAAAAGTAACTTACCTTATTGATTCAATGTTTAGTGTTACACTAGAGTACCTATATATTATATGTAATGAGCAAATACTCATGCATCTTTAGTAGTAAAGTTAGGAATGCTATAGTAACCTAGCCATCCTATAGAATAACTTGTATTGAGGAGAGAGACCGCTTTTGATGTATTGAGTTTAAGTACAATTAGTTGTATAGTAATTTCTTGCATTATAAAATATGTGTGCGTGTAATTTTGTTATGATTTATTTTGATAATTTTATTCTATTTTATTCTTATTCTTAATGTTGATTTGATTTGGCATTTTTAATGTATGGATTTTGGTATCTGAAATAAATGAATTATTATTGGAGTTTACTCCTTAAGAATCGATTTTCATATATAAGGCGCCCGGTATGAGAAAAATATGAGAGGTAAAATCTACTGATGAATGACCTCGTTACGTTTTTGGTGCGCATGCACCTAAGGTACGCAACTTTCTAATTTGGTTGTGACCACCCGCGCTCAGTACGCCGCCGCCGCTTGTGTGTGACAGTTGTACAATCCGCTTTCAATAAGTTTGAAAAACAAGTGCAGATATACCGTATTGCTCCATTCTTGAGTGCAGGAATGCTAGCCGGACAAAAATCTAGCTAATAGTGGCATTTCCTATCATCGGGGAGTGTTATTTAATTAAATTTTATTTTATTACGTTAATTTTGTTTTATGTCCAATTTTTTTTGGAGTTTACTCCTTAAGAATCGATTTTCATATATAAGGCGCCCGGTATGAGAAAAATATGAGAGGTAAAATCTACTGATGAATGACAGCGTTACGTTTTTGGTGCTCTCGTACTCTCCATGGCAACGAGAATAACAGAATGGCGATGTAATTAATGTTAATATTTACTTTCAATTGCATATTGTATTAACCTGATATTAACCTACAACAACTGTTAACTTGCGGAGGTTTTATCGTAAATTTTATATTTTATTTATAATTGATATAAATATAAATTTATATCAATTGATATTTATTTCAAAATTGAGAAAATTACTCAATGAATAAAAATCATGTGTGTGTCATGCATACTCTAAGTAATATAAGAAATACATTCATTTACCCTTATTAACTAATCTATTTATTTTATAATCGTTCGTAAGGAGTAAACTCCAGTCGTGCGTCGGAGCTGACACACACTTTTATATTATTATATTATTATAATACATGTGTGTGTGTGCGTTAAATATGTGTAAATATTTTTAGTATGATTTATGTATTTACAGATGACGTGTCTGTCGGCGTCTTGTACGGCTTTGAATTTCTCCGCCAACGTATGCAGGTTTTGTACGACGCTCATCTTAAAACTCATCACTAACTAATTCACATGTAGTTAAACTTTAACTCTATTTATTACAAGTCCTATACCTTACAGGTAAATATAGCGTGTCTGGAAACTATAATGTCTCTACAAAAAACTTAAAGTTTGACGAATGCTCAGTGAATCTGAGAGCATTCTCACTTGTATGAGCTTCGATGATATTACCACTGAGAATAGAGAAAAGAATGGAGTCGGATGGTATTATAAATTCAAAATATCATTTTAATGGCTTGTGTTTTTGTACGAAGTGAGGTCAAAGGTCACCCCATAAATTATTTGTCAGTTAATTCTGCTAAATACTTCGAATGAGTAATCCTTTTTCGTTGATCGCAGATCAAGGTATCTTTCACATAATCAATACTCACTATTGGTGATGAGAATTAATAGATAGAAAGAAATTGTCGACTGCAAATGGGATGGGAGACTTAAAGTTTGTATGATGAGTTTGTGGATGGATAGGATGGTTTGTGGAAGAGGTTATTGTTGGAATGTCAGCAATGACGTTTGTATGAAATTGTACACTATAATGTTATAATTAGTGTTATTGATACTGTTGTTCGTTGGCACTTAAAAATATATCCCTGTCGGAATGTGGGTGTGTACCCACACACACTACATATACGCCTCTGCCTACCCCTTTGGGGACTGTTGCGGGAAGGCGTGAGAATCAATTATATACATAATTATTTTGGATCCATATTTTATATAGTTACGTTCAATCAATGAATTCAATATACGCCAATAAGCTCATCATAATCCACATTTTTTCACAGCTGACGTTAGAATTCAATGGAACTCGTTTTTTTACTAATATCATCGATGACAGATAAAAATCTGTATACCAATATTTGGGAGGCGGAGCAGAGGCGACATCTCGCGGCCATGTACTCAATGAATCAAACATAATTGATCGACGCCCGGCCGACGATGACGATGTCAACCCGAACACCGCTTTTTGTCACGTGTAGCTAAGGTTTTTTTACAACGACATTGATATAAGTAGATAACTAGATACTCGAATGTAACGGTTTTAAATGCGTATGCGATTGTTAACTCTAATCGTATGCGAATTCTCACGAGTTCTTTTTCTACTTTAAATATCACTCATTATGTAAATTAAGCTTCTCCAGGAATAATTTGCCTAAAATCCGTGATCTCTGAAATATTTATCTCAAAAAAACAGATCAAGGGAACAATTATCTATGTATATTGATGTCCATACTTGCATACAAAACTTTTCTCTCCATGGGACATGTTTTTTCACCTTTTTCTGGGTATCTAGTTTTAGCCTCACATCAATATTTTTTTTGGTGCGTTTTTTTTCATAGTGTCAATGCAGTTTAAGTAGATAAATGAATGAGAAAGAAAATCATTTTAGACTTTGGTTTTAATGTATTGTTTGTGTGCCAGTGCGCAAAATTACGTGTTTGTGTATGAAGTTTGGCTTGTAAGGAGTTTGGTTTCTTGTTATAATTATATTTTTTCACTTAATAAAGCAAACATTATTAATTATAATCTTTTTATTAATTTTCTGTTGATAATTAATGTAGGCATAACATCGGCAGTATCAGTTTGCCAATCTGGTTGGAAAAAGTTGCTTTAGACCTTTTTTGGACCACTTCAAGACACATAGTTTCTTCATCATCGTAACTACTACATTTAATTGATATTACAACTACAAATAATTGGCCATATTTTTTTTTAACTGTTCTGTCACAGTTTTCTAGATTTGATGTTGGGAACGTGAATATGTATACAAAAGTGTTTTAACACTCTCGTATTTAGGTGCTAAAAAGCGATACTTACTAGACGAATGGCAACTGTTAAAAATACTTAATAAGAGATATTACTTTAACTTATCAAATAAGAGAGTTTATTCCAGCTCTGTTTATGTCACGGCCCGAAGATATAATTATTCATACTTTACATCACGCCTAGACTTTAACTGGCTTCTTACGAGGTAGGCAAACAGAAGAAACCGGCCGTTCTCTCTATACTTATACACCTGTTCGCTTCATATGCATTCATCAATTTCTTCATACATGCTCGCCGGTTTTGAGGTAGATCTGTCGTGCCGTATGTCGGAAAATCTGAACGTAGCGAGATATGATAGAATAATGGCTGTAATAATATTAATATATGTATTATATAATATATAATACATATATTAATATTATATTATTATTATATAAGTAATAATAATAATACACAAATTTACCTATTCCCAAATTGAGCAAAGCTTATGTTATGGTAACTAGACCACAATCTATTTACTTATATAGATAGATATATACATTAATACATACATCCAAGACTAAGGTAAAAATACCCGTGTTCATCACACAAATTTCTGCCCTCAGCGGGATTCGAACCCGCGACCTCAAGTTTCGCAGTCAAGAGCTCTAACCACTACACCAGACGGGCGTCAACAGCTATTATATTACTCTTATATATAACTCTCTTATATATAAACAAGTACTTACTAGGAGGGTCTCCCCTATTATGTAAAGCCATGAAGACCCAGACTCACCCCGTACTGTAGTAATCATGCAGTCGTTAGGGTCCGATGACCGTGCCGGAGGTGTACTGTATCTTTTGGTAAACCGTGGGGATATACGGGAGAGTGTTGCGAGCAGCTAGATTGGAAGACAACAGGAGACAGCAGATTGGAATTCTTCATTTAGTATGCCTTGTACCCCGATGTACAAATGGCGGTGTTAATTATTTCAAATTTAGAATTTATTTTCAAGTCAAGTCGACGAGCATGTATGAAGAGACTGATGAATTTGGACGAAGCGAAAGAGGTATGTAAGTCAAGAGAGAACTGGCGAGAAGATAAAACTCTATACTCTTTGCCTACCCCGTTAGGGACTCGGCGTAACGATATGTATGTATGTATGTATAAGTCACTATTGGGTAAGTATTACTTACTACACCAAAAATAAAGGGTTGAAAATTAACATATTTTTTTTAATTCCGGAAAATTTCTAACTGGCTGCAAAACTGCACATAAAATCAGTCTGTATGTATCCCATCTCTGCTCAAACTACCATTACAAAAACGCTATAACTATCAAACGAAAATAAAACTTGACGCTTCTATTTAAGATTCATTTTACAAAAACGTCACGAACAATGGATTGCTTTGCCACGTGATGCGCCCTCGTACCCTATTGTTAGGGCCAAAAAACAAGCCAAAACGCACGTATCCCTTTTTGTAAGAACAAAAGAGCTCGACTATTCTTGGGAAATATTCGCGAGGATTTTCTAAGCGGTATTGTTTAGCTTTGTGATATCGGACGGTGGGAAAACGACCGACTATCCTACAAAACACACCTATTTTTAACAATACACGGAAGGGAAGTTAGGCATTTTGATAACTTTGCGATACAGGAACTAACTTGTTAGTGGAATATGCATCTTTTGTACTGGATGGAATCAATTGGAATTGGTCGCTGAGGCCTTTGCTCAGTAGTGGAATGCAAAAGGCGGTAGAAGTAAAATATAATAATATTATCTATTATATCCTTTTCTTATCTTTAAAATTAGTCCAATATAGATGATTGTGAATCACTCAAAGCAAGAATCTCTTTATTGCGAATTCAGTCGTATATCCATATATAATATATCCTCACGCCTTCCCACAAGGGTCCCCGAAGGGGTAGGCAGAGGTGTATAGGTAATAGCCACACACCCACTTTCCGCCAGAGGTATATTAGGTGCCAACGTGACAGATGGCGAGTCCATCGCCGTTACTCAAGCACGACTATACATACGCCTTTGAATTTCTTCTCAGACGTATGTAGGTTTCGTCTCGATGTTTTCCTTCACCGTAAAGCTCGTGGCGTGACTAATCACTGTACTTAAGTTCAGAAAAACTCATTGGTACAGTCGGGATTCGAACTTGCGACCTTTGCGTCGCAGTCAACTGCTCGAACCACTCGGCCACCACGGCTGTTAAAATTACCCTAAACACCCAGCTACTAAGCCTGGTAGCCTACAAATGTGGAAGAAGGCGGTCACCCGTAATAAATTAGATTAAGCTTACAATCCGCTTCCCCTTCTCAAAAATCAGTTAATTATGAGCATATACAATGCTCAACCACCTGCGCCCATCGCAGTACGTCAAAGTATTGCTGTCAAATTATTGTCCACTCCGATTGAAGGGGTGAAGGTGTTTGCAGTGATAACAGGTGTCCTCACTTGTTTAATTGAAATATACCAGACTTGGTTATAAAAATATAAACACTAGGCGTCCAGCGCGAAAGAGAAGATGCCAATATATGTACCTGAAGTTAGAGCGAGAATTACGGACAATTCATATATACAACCTTATCTGTATACAAAAACAAAAGAAAATCTGTATCACTTTTGCCAATGGTTGATTACAACATAAACTATGTAAACGCAGTTCAAGTTTCCAGTATAAGAAAACACGTGTACCAGCAGACTCTTGATTGATCATTTTATTCCTGACTGTGTAAGCTTTATATCCTCACGCCTTCCCACAAGGGTCCCCGAAGGGGTAGGCAGAGCTGTATAGATAATACCCACACACCCACTTTCCGCCAGAGGTATATTAGGTGCCACCCACGGCTTTAACAAGCTTAAGCTCTAGCAAGCTTTAAGCTAAACTGGTAATTATTCACTTATTAGCAGCAAAGAAAACAAACCTATCTCCAACTTCACTCAATCACTTAACAGTTCATATTTATATTCCAACGTCTTTCTTCCGTAGGCGGAAGTGTAAACACACCCACTTTTGCCTGAAATATATTTACGTGACAACGTGACAAATGGCGAGTATGTCGCCGGCTTTCAGGTAAGATGTCACATGACTTAATTAATTTCGCTTCCGACGTGTGTGTGTTTTCTCAGGATGGAAAATACCATTGAGATCCAGAGGCCTTGAGGTGATCATCACGTTTGATAGACACCTCTGGTGGCCCCAATATATGGAGCATCATTTCCAATGATCACATTAATTTCGGTAAAAAAACTGCGAAATCTAATACTAAGGCTCAATCTATCTTTTTAGTGTATTAAATAATAATAATATGCCCAACGCCTTCCCACAAGGGTCCCCGAAGGGGTAGGCAGAGGTGTTTAATGTTTTATAAGAGAATAAATTCATACACCCGTCGCTAGAGTATAACTTCAAATACGTACTAGATAGAGTTATGCTTGAGTACCGGCGATAGACTCTCCTTCTGCTACCTTTGCACCTAAAATATATCTCCAGCGAAAAGTGGGTGTATGGTACCACTTCAGGGATCCTTGAGGGAAGGCGTGAATATAAATATGTTTTATGCTTACTCATAATGATGAATTCTCGCTCCGGCCGCCGTACCGAGCAGACGTGTGCTCCCACCGCTCCCGCGCTCTGCGCCCGTTACGACCGGCAGAAGCCACACCCGCCGCTACGCAAATCGCCACGCGTTAGCTAGCCGCTACGCACCGCACGTGGTGATTGTTGGTCGCCTTTTTCAAGGCAACAACAATCACAATTCTTGTTTCTCGACAATAATATTTGTCCCCTTCTGGGAAAATCCACAGTTTCGTGGTCACTCGGTGGAAACCAAACGGTGCCAACGAAACCGAGTGGGGCGCTGCCCCGTTGCGCTCTTAGCCTTGTCCCTTCAGGGTAAGGCTACAAACGGACGGGACCAGGTTCACCGGCCTTGGGGTCTACCCTAGTCGCGCCTGGTTATCACCCACCGCCCACCCTACCTATCCCTTACCTCCTATCCTCCGGTGTTAGTTTGGGCACTGTCCACGGACTAGTGCTCTCTACACCGGAACTGTCAGGAACCCGCTGCACAATAAGACTGGCAGCGGGAATACAAGCTTAGGGCCGACACCATAGGCACACTCACCTCCCTGTCTACACCCGACAGGGAGGGTTCATTACACACCCCCGGGTCAACCCCCCGGGGATCGGTCTCCCAACGTTAAGTCACCAGGGGTTTCTTTGCGTGTTTCTTCCCCTGGGCGACCGCGCCCCGAAACACGTTTCCCTCGCCCAACGTCACGTCCATAAGTATGGATCCCCAAGCCTCAGTGGCATTTCTCGCGCGGCTCTTAGAAGCCGTGCCCACCCTCCGACGTCAGTTTGACGAATTTACCCGCGACGTAAACGCGGGTACTTCCACTGCCGACGCAGCAGCAGCGCTCGACAAGAGCGCTATTAATGACGTCACAAATGAGGCCAACAAGTCTCAAGACTCCCCCCTCTCCCCCGACTCTGTCATCATAGACTCCGAAATGGAGTCACTACAATCCGAGTCGTCCGAGGGTTCCTCGGACGAATTCACGCCCGTCACGGGCTCCAAGAAGCGCGCCAGACGCGCTAAAAAGAAAGAGGCCTTAACCTCACCTTCCCCCCCGACTAAAGCCCCCAAAACCGTGCCCGTGCCCTCCGCACAGTCCTCCCCGACAGCCCCGTCCCCGGCAGCCCCTTCCCCCGCCCCCCTCACCTCTCCGGAAGCCGAAGTCACTCAAACTAGCCGGCTCTCCCCCGTCCCGCGACCCACGCGGCCCTCCTCAACGAAAGAGCGCTCGTGCCCCCCCGTATTCGTCCACACAAAGGCCAAGTGGGCGGAAATCTCCGGTTGGTGCCAAACCAACCGCATAAATTTCACTCGCGCTACCGCCACAGCCGAAGGCATTAAGGTGCACCTCCCAAACTCGACCGAGTTCCGAGCCTTTACGAAGCTCCTGCAGGCCAGAAGTGTGGAATACCACACTTATGACCTGCCGGAGGACCGTTTACTCCGGGTCGTCATCCGCGGCGTCCCTTGCGAAATCGACACCGAGTCGATCAAAGATGACCTCAAGGCTCAGAATGTCGCAGTGAAGGAAGTGCACCGCATGCACCGAAAAAATGCCGGAGAGGCATTTAACATGGTCCTCGCCATCTGCGAGAACTCCTCCGACGGTAAAGCCGTCTTCAAAATAAAAACCATATGCCACCTGTCTGGCATAAGGGTTGAAACCCCCCACAAGGGCGGCCCTATAGGGCAGTGCCACAACTGCCAATTATACGGTCACGCTTCGCGTAATTGCAACGCAAAACCCAGGTGCGTCAAGTGCCTGGGTGATCATGGGACGAGCGATTGCTCTCGCCCTAAGGACCGCACTCTCGCCGACTCACCCCCGAGCTGCGTGCTATGCCGCCAGGAAGGCCACCCGGCCAATTACAGGGGCTGCCCTAAAGCCCCCAAACCCAGACCAGTCGTGGTCAAGAGGGCAGCGGCCCGCGAATGGCGTAACGCCCCCCCCGCGCAACCCGCCCCACCTCGACCTTCCCCGTGGAGGGTCCTCCCTCCGAGGGATTTTCCACCCCTCCCACAAGCGTCCCCACCTGTCCCCTCAGCGGCCCCGAGCCCGCAGATTACACCTCTGCCGTCGCTCTCCACCGCCAAACCTCAACAGCCCCAGCCCCAGGCTGCTACTCCCCCGCGTAGACCCCAGGCGGTCCAGCCCACTTCCTCCCCCTCTGAAACCTCCGCCAACATGGCATTCCTGGCGGATCTTTTCTCCACCGTCAACCTCTCAAGGGTTAACGAAATGGCACGAAGCCTCAGGGCCGTCCGGAAGGACCCTCTGGCCCTCCTCAAGGTGCTCGGCGACTACGCTGATGTATCAGAGTCCCTGGCTGCCTTCTCGTCCAACCAATAATGGACACAAACGTAAGCAGCAGAATCAAACCCCGATCACTTTCAATTGGCTATTTTAATGCCAACGGCATTCACAGCCAAAAGGAAGAGATCGCCGCGTTCCTCCGCGACAACAATATCGACGTTTTCTTAGTGCAGGAAACCATCACACCGAGACCCTAGAATTGCAAACTACTGCGTAGTCCGCAACGATAGATCTCGATCCGCCCTCGGCGGTACTTTGATCTATTACAAGAGGTCCCTGCACTGTATCCCGATCCAACCACCAACCCTCTCCCACATTGAGACCTCGATCTGTCGATTAGGAATGACCGGCCATCAGCCAATCACGATTGTCTCTGCATACTGTTCCCCAGTTAACTCAACGGCCGATATCAAAGCTGATATCAAAGCCCTCATCAACCTCAGTAGCTCGGTTATTATCGCGGGCGACCTGAATGCCAAGAGCGATGCTTGGAACAGCCACTCACGAAATAACAGAGGACGCCAATTGGAGGACCTCAACGGGCTCATCCAATTCGACGTCATTGCGCCTATGCACCCCACCCACTACCCTGAGAACATCAACCACCGACCGGACGTACTAGACATTGCGATCCTCAAGAATGTAAACCTCCGTTTGCACTCGTTGAGGTCGCACGACGAATTAGATTCCGACCACCGACCTGTGACCTTAGCGCTCTCCCCCCGACTAGGCCCCCCGGACTCAGGTCAGCCCCCGCCTCAGAAAAAGATAACAGACTGGAGAAAACTGGAGGAACTCCTCAAGTCCTCTTCATCTGTTCACTTAGATAGTATCCCGCCCCTCATAGAGTCGGCAGCCGACACTCAAAAGGCGGTCGATTCCCTCACAGCTCACGTACAGTCAGCCGTGGACGCCTGTTCACGACAAGTTCCGGTGATGGAAGACCATCGCTGGAAACTTCCCGACGACGTGCGTGAACTAGTGACGGAAAAGAACGCCGCACTCCGAGCTCATAGAGCTCACCCGACTGAAGCGAACCGCACCTTTCTGAGGTCACTCCAGCGCAAGCTGAGATACCGCATGAAAGACCTGCGAGACGCTCGCTGGAACAAGTTCCTAGGGGAACTTGAACCGAGTCACTTGGCCTTCTGGCATCTCCAACGAAAACTCAAATCGGACAAAATCTCGTCCATGCCTCCACTCACACGTTCAAATCAAGGGCCCGCCTTTGACGATGACGAGAAGTCCGAGTGCCTGGCCGACAGTCTTGAGGCTCAATGTACGCCCAGCACCTTGCCGGTAGACCCGCGCCATCTCGATAAGGTGGAAGCCGAGGTCGAAAGCAAACTATCTCTCCCACCCTCCGAAAACCCAGACCACCCCATCGCCCCAATCACGGTCGACGAAGTCCGGAAAGTGATCAAGGATCTACACCCCAGGAAAGCCCCAGGTCCCGACGGGATCACTAACAGAGTTATCAAACTCTTCTCTCCTTATCTCATAGTTTTGCTCACTGCCATCTTCAATGCCGCACTGAGCAATAACTTTTTCCCCCAATCCTGGAAAAGTGCAACGGTCATAGGTATTCCCAAGCCAGGGAAACCCAAGACCGAAGCCTCCAGTTATCGCCCCATCAGTCTCCTCAACGTCCTTGGAAAGATTTACGAGAGACTTATCTACAATAGATTAAAGAGTTTTGCAGACTCTAAGAAAGTCATACCTGACCAACAGTTCGGTTTTCGAACCAAACACTCTTGTGTCCAACAAGTCCACCGTATAGTGGAAGACGTCAGTAGCGGCTTCCAACTCGGTTATACCACGGGTATGCTCCTCTTCGACGTGGCGAAGGCATTCGACAAGGTCTGGCACAACGGCTTAATATACAAGCTGTACCAGTTGGGCGTGCCGGACCGTCTAGTACGCATAATACGGGACTTTTTGTCAAACCGCTCCTTCCGCTACAGAGTCGAGGGCACACTCTCTTCCCCCCATCCCATACGAGCAGGAGTCCCGCAAGGCTCAGTGCTCTCGCCACTCCTATTCACGCTTTATACTAGCGACATTCCCCTCCATAGACGAGTTAAAAGCGCTCTATTCGCCGATGATACGGCTATCTACTACAAAGGTAGAACTCCCGAGGGAATTCACGACAACCTCCAATCCGCGGTCACAGCCCTGGGGCGGTGGTTCCGGAAATGGAGAATTGAAGTGAACCCCACCAAAAGCGCAGCCATTCTATTCTGGAAAGGCCTCGAACGCCCACGGGTAGCCCCCATCACCCTCTTCGGCAAACCCATTCCATGGGAAGAAAAAGCCAAATACCTGGGTGTGATCCTCGATCAACGCCTTTCTTTCCGTCACCACGTAAAGGCGGTACGCGCGCGAGCCGCCTTCGCGCTCGGTAGACTTCACAGCATGTTGAATGCGCGAAGTAAACTCTCATTGAAATCCAAGGTGAGGATTTACACGACGTGCATTCGACCAATCATGACATATGCGGGTGAAGTGTTCGCACACACTAGCAAGTCAACACTTAACCCCCTGCAAGTGCTCCAAAGCCGGTTTCTCCGGAGAGCCACAGGTGCCCCGTGGTACATGTGTAATAGTCAACTCCACGTTGACCTCAAAGTCCCCACTATAAAACAGTTTTTGAAAAAACTGTCCAAACGTCATTTCGATTCTGCTGTAAATCACCCCAACCCCCTCGTCGTATCGGCCGCCCGATACACTCCTTCCCTTATCTCGAAGATAAGGCGTCCAAGACACGCCGTCATCGAACCGGATGACGACATAACGGTCCTCCAGGACGCCCGACAAAAACATACCAACACTACACAAAACCGACCACTGTTCCGTCCTCGCCGACGAGGCTCGACGCGAATAAGCCGTAATGTTCCCCCCCGACCCCCGCCGCAAACGCCGGCCCGCGCCGAGCGTGACGCGCAAATCCCGCCCCCAAATAATATTTAAATAAAATTACCAGTCCAGCCCAGCTCCCTTGCTCGCGATCCAGCAACGCCCTAAGCCGAGGTTCGTACCCCACAGGGGGTGCCCTTAGCTGTGTTGCTTAGAAATAAAGTGCCTGGCTGGAGGCCTAGGTCTCGCCATTGACCGGTTAAGTAGCAAAAGTTCCCGGAACTCACGCTACGAGAGACAATACAAAAAAAAAAAAAAAAAAACTCATAATGATAGGTTAGAAGAAGGCTGCCAACTTGATACTACTTTGCTTAAGCAATAAGTATTGCGATACAATCTCCTAGCTGTGCCTCTCCGTCAGATTTTTTTTTCCAGTTTCTAGAGTACTTTCGAGAGTTTAGAGTACTGGTGAATGTGGACGAAGGGAAGGAGGTATGCAAGTCTAGAGAGAAATTTCTAACGGTTTAGGCAGAGAGAATAGAGCGTCATTTCTCGCTAGGCTTTTGCAAACCTATTTCGCTTCGTCCACATTCTTCAGTCTCTTCATACATGCTCGTCGGTTTCGAGTACTATTGACGTTCCCTTGCGCGTCCGATCTATTTTGATCCAGGTAGTTGGAACGTGGACTTCCTCTGCCTCTTCTTGCACACACTTTTGCTTTGTATATCTGTTTGGTACATCTTTCTTCACTCATCCTTTCTATATTTTATATTATTTATTTTAAGTCTACCTATATTGCGGTTTATGTGTTACACAAATTTAAACATTTTATATCCAAAAACAGCGACATTAATAAGAATAACAACCAACCACTTGCACAAAACAAAAATCATATTCGTTCGAAAAACAAATCGCGTAGAACAAATAATTGAGCTCAGTTAGGGCGCTTAGCCACGCACGGGCGCTCAGCTCTCATTGCACGCAGTACGGGCGACATGAATGGGTGGACGCTTGCGAACACGTGCGCGCGTGAAATCTTATACGCGCCGCCCCGCAGTCTTGTTAGCCAGGTATAGGGATACCGAATGTAACGCTAATTGCGGCCTAATGTGGGAACGGATTTAAACATGTTTGTATATTTCGATATTGCCTATATAAAGCATGCAATATCGATATAGATAAGAGACGAATACTACAATACGAGTAGATTTGTCGATTAATAGATGTAGCTATTTAATGAGTTTAACTTCATGCCTTCCCAGAAGGGAGTAGGCAGAGAAGTGTGTAGTACCACGATTTTTTTGTGACAATATAGAGGCCATCGCTCTTACTCCAAGCACTATACATACATATCTAGGTATGTCTTTGAATTTATTTTCAAACGTATGCAGGTTTAACTCTTGATCTTTCTTCACCGTAAAGCTCGCGGCGTGAGTCGGGATTCGAACTTGTAATCTTTGTGTTGAAGGCAACTATTCGAACCACTCGGCCATCATGCCTCCTGTTAATTTCAATTTTAATTAATAATTACTATTATGTTATATATACCTATATAATAAAAGCAATGTGCTTATAAGCGTGTTTTTAATTTCGCTTCTATATTTGAAGTTCGTAAAGTTCGTTTCTTCTTTTTAAAAAGATCGTACGTTCCAATGAAGAGAATAATGAAAGTGGACGAAGCGAAAGAAGTATGTAAGGATCGTAGCAAGTGGAAAGAAGTGGTCTCTGCCTACCCCTACGGGAAAGAGGCGTGATTATATGTATGTTTGTATGTATGTACGTTCCAATTATCTTAAAATTGAGTGTGATAATTTTTTTTCAATTATTTCGAGAACTTTGGTCAGAATGAAATCTGCTAAGTATAATATCCTGATAGTTACCTATTATTTCACAATATGTTTTAAAACATAACTTAATCAGAACTATTTATTTTTCTGTTTAATTGTGTAATATCACGTAAAAAGTGAGGTAATTCTTCAAGATGGGTTTCCTTTATTTTTATATTTATCATTTCTTGCGTACCTCCTCCAGTATCCCTTTGGTCCGCTCTAAATATATTTTATGACTGAAGAATGCTTATTTTTCAATAAAACGTCTACTTGTCTATAGATGTTTTAATTGCCTGCCAGTGTTCAAAAGGCATGTATTATTTCAATAAGAAAACAGTTTGTTTCTCTAACGGCATTGCTTCATAGTGGTGAGGCGATAATTTTATAGCTCTTATTAAACCAACAAACTCACTTTAATAACCTCGACGACTCTCGAGAGCCATAAACAAAACAACAGCAATCGCTTTGGATAAACCAACAAGCAACTTAACACGTCAATTGCTAACAAAAACTTTGGATGAAAAAACATGAGAAAACCGGCTTAAGCCAGTTAATACAGCTATTAACCTCTCGGCCCGTCTAAATGGCATGTTGATGTTGATCGAATCATGTATCACACCAACTATTAGTCGAAAAGCTTTGCTAATCCGAGCCCCTTTGCCCAACAAGATCCGATTATGAGGGAGAGTTAAAAAATTGAAAATAAAACCGCTATAATAGGCACGTGGCGAAAAAATAATAATGTCGACGTAGTTTTGGTAATGAAGCTGCACGCGTGGCGGGCGCGTGCGCGGGCGTGCGCTCTAATGAGTGCGCGGCCTAACCGCACGCTGGTGTGCGCACGCCTTTATACACGTTTCAAGGACTTTATTATTGACGATGGATAGCGGAAATGTACCATTGAAGACTTGTCGAGCAGGAAAAAGGACGGTAAAATATATATATATATATATAGATTTGCGGAACGAAACCGTATCCGAGCTCGCCCTAATGCTATATTAGGACGCTGAAAACGTTACAGAGTTCTATAGCGACCGACTTCACTATCACACCTAATCCAAACGATTCTCACACATTTGTACCAAATGAATGCAGTCAAATATTTGAATAACAATATTATTAAAACATGAATCCGGCGAGCATGTATGAAGATACTGATAAATGTGGATGAAAGTAAAGAGGGCTGAAAGCGCTCTACTTCCCCTACCTACTCTGGACTCGGCTTGATGAAGTCTTGATCCTGTCAGAGTGAGAGACTTAATTATCTCTTCGTTTCGTCCACATTCATCAGTCTCTCCATACATTGACGTTTCCATGCTGGATTCGAGCTGGATTCTAGGTAGTTGGAACGAGATCTTCCTCAGCCCCTTCATGCACACATTTTCGCATTGTATATCTGTTTCGTCGATCGCGTAGTAGTTTAATATTAATAAGGCTACGAACCTAAATCTCTTCTCGGAGCATGCTCACGCGTAAACAATCAGATTGGATCCGTCGATTAATCAAATACACATCACCTGCGACTGCGTCTGCGTTCACCACTGTCGTGTCAAAACTCTTAATCCGGCCTCTATAGGCGATGATCGATTGTCGTTCGCAGCGTTCTGTTAACAGTCAGAGCTGTTGGGCCATCGACAAAGCGGGACGTTCAAGCGAGATGAATACAGCGATAAAACATCAACGTTCAAACGTTGGATAAATTAAACTTGTACAAGAAAAAGTGTTGTTTTGTACTTCGGATATGGTACATAACTATCAAAGCATTTATACTACAATTATATATATAGCAATATTATTATTATGTATATAGTCCTTAACTAACTTAGGGGCTATTGCACATCAGGTTTGAAGCTTAGGATAGAAGTGCAACATGATCTTCCTTCTAAGATTTAAGTAGACCGACTTTGAAAGTACATAATTTCAATAAAATCATAGACCAATAGCCGTGGTAACCTGCATACGCTTGAGAATAAATTCTAAGTCGTATGTGCGTCCTTGAGTTAAAGCGACGGACTAGCCACCACGGCTTTTTATGATAAATCTATGTGATATAAAGAAACAATCTCTGAGGAGTTCTTCAGAAGAGAATGAAATTTTTGCAGGTAGCGTCTAAAGATCTAAAGGCGTTGGTAACCGCTTTACATTGCGGTCATGACATAAGGCAGGCACCAGGATACTTTTCTTTCTTCAAGGTTGATAGAAAATTCTTAAAGGCATATTCAGTTGTTGGCCAGCCTGACCAGCAATCCAAGCTTCCTTAATAGATGCGCAACGGGGCTATATACATAATTATATATATATATAACCCCGCTGCGCACCTTTATTTGGTTTTTTACTGGAATAATCCATATATATATATATATATATATATCCTATGCCCTAATAATCTTAGTCAGTGCCAAATTTCATCTGATTCTGTTCAGTAGTTTTTGCGCAAAAGGAACAATCATCCTCACAGACTCGCATTCATATTTATAAGTTGGAAAATAACTGCATGTAATCCAACCCGCTATGTCTATGGCCCAATCGTGAAGGTGTCCATTTTTTCTGGTGTTTTTTTGGGATTAGATACAAACTAACATTTTGTTAGTCAGCGGGCCGTTGTATCGGTCGATCGCCAAAGGGTTGTGCTGGCGACAGGTCCCGAGGAGCTCATTCACACGCACTCCGACAACGCCGTCTGGGTGATAACAGGCCTCGCGTGGGGACGATAACGCGTTTCCGTTTTAATTCTCTATTTAATTTCAAACCCATGATATACTAACATAGATTTACAATTACTGGGCGGTTGTTTTAAATACAAACTTCTTTTGGGAGAGCACTTTGGAAAGTGAGCTGGTAAACTATGCTGATAGTAGAATGCTCCTAGCCGTGGTGGCCGAGTGGTTCGAGTAGTTGTCTGCGACACAAAGGTCACAAGCTTTACGGTGAAGGAAAACTTCGAGAGGAAACCTGCATACGTCTGAGAAGAAATTAAAAGGTGTATGTAAAGTCGTGCTTGAGTAACGGCGATGGACTCGCGGCGGATGTCACGTTGGCACCTATATTTCTGCAAATATATCTCTGGCGGAAAGTGGGTGTGTGGGTATTACCTATACACCTCTGCCTACCCCTTTGGGGACCCTTGCGGGAAGGCTTGAGGAAAAGTAAATATATCTCTGGCAGAAAGTGGGTGTGTGGGTTTTAACTATACACCTCTGCCTACCTCTTCGGGGACCCTTGTGGGAAGGCGTGAGGATATAGCTCCTATGTGGCCATCACCGTTTATAAATCTAGACTATACATTGTTGATCTAGTCTTTGGTTCAGTTTTCGGTCCTCTCGATGTTTTCCTTCACCGTAATGCTGGTGGTGTGGTTAAATAAGTTCGGAAAACTCATTGGTACATCCGAGATTTCAACGTGAAATCTTTACGTTACAGGCAGGTACTTGGCCCCGTCGGCCACCACGGGTTTATAAACAAAAATATTCCATATATAAAAGTAGTGAGGTGCGTACATCAAAACACTTTTGTGTACTAACAATTAGTAACGCGTCTCGCTAATAAAGCCAGCACCAGTGGCACCGTGTAATTGATAATATTTTACAATATTTGCCAACTTCAGCCCCTACATTGTTTACACCCCACATATTTACCTTTTTTTGAGCTCCGTATTATTTGAGCATTGCCTGTGGGATAGGCGACGGGCGGAGGCGATTTTACAGGGTTTGACTAAGTGCATTTAGTGAGGTCTAAATGCTAGCGATGAACAGAGAAGTGCATAGAAGTAATTGCATCAGACTCTGACCCGAGCCAAGCTTTTAAATTTATTATAAACCGCATTTAAGTAGTAAGCATACAATAGGTCTGCGTAATGCTAAGCAATTAACGCTGTCTATGAAGCTTGTAAATGCCTTTCTCACTCATTTTTAGTATTAGTTAACCTGAAAACCAATTAGCCACCGCCGCTTAGGGTTTGTCTTCTCTAAACTGTCGTATGGACTAAACATTTGGACTAAACTAAACGTGTGATGTGGAACGTGGTCTTGCAGCCCAGACATTATATACAAAAATATAAGGACGGGTTCATTATAATACATATTACAATACAATACGATTACATACAAATGAAATTAGTAATTTTAATGAGCTAAGAACCGCTACCGCTCGTCGCTTGTTTGTTAACTGTGTGTTTGCAAATGTGTTAGTGACTTTAAAATATTAACCAAGGGTTGTGTTTGATGACTGTTAAAACACGAGATTTTTCCATTCTTTTTGTTCACAACAATCATCGCTAATTTCAATTGCTGCTTATTGTAGTCCGCGGGACATATTTCACAGAGGCTTGTCAACAGTTGGTGTTAGGCTAAAAGAAAGCAACGTTTTCATTGTGTTTTTTTTGTTGAGATGAAGAGATCTATGTTTTGTGGGGAGTGTTATCTATTCTAGCGCGATAGAATAAACAAACTCTTTATAATATTTAGTATCGATATAGTAATGACTCGCACCCACAAGGATCAAAGGGTTAGGGGAAAGACCTAGGGGGAAGGTATAGTTGTAAGAATACCCTCTACCACCACTGCCAGGTTATATCTGAAATCGTCTCACTGGTGGAAATAACTCCCGAGAAGAGGGCGTTCTTCAAGGAGGATGCGATAAGATTTCTGTTGCAAGCGTCCATAGGCGGCGGAGACCGCTTTTCATCAGGTATGTAGGATAAAAAAATACATCATAGTAGACAAGGTATGCAAGGCAATAGACATTGATAGCAGTAGGGTTTCAATAAACTTTGCTAGAAAAAAGTGTACGTAGTCTATCATGGGTGTCTGACTGTGGAATGGCGTGACATAATCTGACTAATGCTATGAAATTGGCTCACGAATACTATATGTTCCGTTATATGTTCTATATGTCCTGTTCCGCGCACCCTCTACGCTCTTAACGCTCTTCTTATTTTATTATCCTGAGTGTGTTCTGTTTGCCTGGATGACTGAATGATACCTTGTCAGTATGTCTGGAGTACTGTACGATTGTACGAACTATGTTTCTATTGGAATGGCCGAGTGCCGTTCTAGAATACAAAGTTAATGTCAATGCCTCTGTCTGTCAAGTCAATGAGGTTGTAAACTCTAAGTCTGTGAAGAGTTTAATATTTATACAAGACGATCAAATCGAACGGACTCTCAAGAATAAGAAGAAGGAGAAGGAAGAACACTCGGCGTGATGATATATGTATGTACCTGTCTATACAGACATGCATGTACAAAAGTATTCTGCCCTCCTAATATTAACCAGTTAAAGCTAACGGGGTTGCAAAATTCGACGGGCCCTCTCTCGTTTGATTGCAGATAATGATGTTCATCGGAACATATGTCTGCCCTCGCTAGTAATTGGGGGTCGGCGCGGCTCTAATGATGGCGGTGGATCCATGAGGGTTAATTTTTTGCCTATTATGTTGCGTTTCGTACCTACATTATTTAAAGTAGGATAGGAAATCAGTTGAGATATAAGGGAAAACCGCCTCATATAGCCTCATGTGCTTGTCTGTCTTATTTTTTTTATACCACACGGATGGCAACCAAGCATGCGGTCCGCCTGATGGTAATGTTCGCGCGCTGCCGACCCTGCAGGAATCCTTCCACACCCTTCTTAAATAACTCCATGTTGTACTCTTCAGGGAAAACCACTTCGGGGAGCTCATTCCTTATAATATTGTTTTAAGAATAATATTAAAAGTTACTTCAAAATTTAACACTAATGTAAGGCTTCGTCACAGAAAATTCTTCTATTTTTACTGCTCAAAGTTCTGGAAATTAATAAGATCTAGTTGCGGTAGTTTTTTCTTTTGATACCACCGCCTGATTGGAGTCCATTTCGGGAATTTATTTAACTAGAACTATATAAGAATTCTTAATTAGTGACTAAGACCTATTAGTAATTTGTATATTTATTATATCTACAAATAGCTAACTATGAAAACGTAAAGTGAGTGGGCGATTGGAGCTATTGATTTTTTTAAACAACATATCAAAACCTTTGGGATATTTAAGATCTTATTTTATAAAAGATATAGATATATATATCTTGTATTAAAAAAATACAATTCAAAACATCTAAATCCTATATTAAGAAGTTACCGAAATTGATAGTGTAAGCAAACGCTTAGAACAAAAGTAGTAATAAATAATAAATGTCTTTATCCTCAAGCCCAATTCAGAGTTTAGTTAACGAAAAACATAAAAACACTAGTGAGCATCATTATCGTCGTCATTATATATCCTCACGCCTTCCCACAAGGGTCCCCGAAGGGGTAGGCAGAAGTGTATAGGTAATACCCACACACCCACTTTCCGCTAGAGGTAAATTAGGTGCCAACGTGACAGATGGCGAGTCCATCGCCGTTACTCCAGCACGACTATACATACGCCTTTGAATTTCTTCTCAGGCGTATGCAGGTTTCCTCTCGATGTTTTCCTTCACCGTTAAGCTCGTGGTGTGACTAATAACTGTACATAAGTTCAGAAAAACTCATTGGTACAGTCGGGATTCGAACTTGCGACCTTTGCGTCGTAGGCAACTGCTCAAACCACTCGGCCACCACGGCTCCTCATTATGATAATCAATATCATCATCATTGTCATCGGCATCACACAGTAGACGCACATCTAAGCTGAGCGCAACGAGCGGTCGTTTGCCGTCTGAATTCAGCCTAAAGCACTAGAACCCATCATAATTCGTTTTTGACAGCCAGTTTTTACATCTAATGTAATAAATTCCAAGAATCAAATATTACGCTTGTTATAAAAGCAAACAAAATGTGCCGACCCCACAAATATGGGTGTAATGAAGTTATTGTCACCCGGCAATTATTCCGTTCAGTGGCTCCCTAACCCTTTGTTGGGTTTTATTACTGATAGTGATATGATAATTATCGCGACTTGAAATATTACTTGTCAATTTGTGTTCTGTGCGGCTAGTTAGTTTTACGACTTTCTTCCGTAGTCGCAGCGTACGTGAACAAATATGTTCGAGCTAATTTGAATGGCTAATTTGTAACTATCTTTGATTTCGGAGGCGAAGCCTAGTGGCTTAAGTAATTCTTAATGTTTTATTAGATTAGCTCAGAGAAACAGCATTGCTATCCAGCGTGGCAATGCTGCTAGTCTTCTTGGCTCGTTGCCTCGGGATACCGATTTGGGACAAATATTTTATCTGTAAGTAGTTAGTTTCAACTCTTCTTTGTTAGAGTAATAAAATGTTTTATACTTAAACTAAACTTAGCTTAAATTACACGTCACCTAGTGGTAAGCGATTACCGCCGCCCAGATACTAGGGGTATCGCACGTTGCCAACCCTAAAAATATCATGACGCCCTTACGATAGGTAAAGAGAGTAGAGCGTTCTAGAACTGCATACATTTTTCGCATCATCAAATGTTAACAGCAACGAGCATGTTTAAAGTAAGACGCCTTCAATATTCACCTTAAGATTACTGATACAAATCTAGGTAATAAGTACTAATGACTGATACCCAACTAAAAAGGCAAAATCACAATATGAGCTTTACGGTGACGAAAAACGTCTGGGGCACACCATTTATCAAAATTAAACAATTTATAAATTTTCTGATACAGACCACGTTGACACCAAAATTTACATCAAGCTAAAATAGCAAGTTATTGCACCTGCTTTCGTCTAGACTCTTGGAAAGGTGTCAACGTAGAATATCTAATAACACTATTTCATTTGATTTCTGATTTCCGAAAACTAACATTCCTCACGGTGCATTTCTATTGCTAGAAATGAAAATTAAAAAACACGTTTCAATCGTTTTCTCTATTATGTAAATATGTGGATGTCTTAATAGCAGTCGGGCCGATTGACTGGGCTAATTTTGTTATCTGCTCATCTGAGCCGAACGGTGTTTTGTGGACATTTATTTTTAGTTTATTAACATTTATTCCAATTATGCTAATGAGCACTTTTCGCTAATCTGACACCGCCGATAGCGTGGCATCGGTATACTATATATTATATTATTATATACCTACTTCTTCACGCCTTTGCATGCCAAGAAGTAAGCAGAAGTGAACCACAACAATGAAATTGTAGGCTGTAGATTCCCAGATCTGATAATTTTGTTATACTTATCTGGTTTTATGTATGTTTTGTAATAGTAAGCAACGATCTATTGTCGGGCCTACGCGGTTCCCCCATACTTAAGTACTAATGCTATATTGGTACTGTATACCAAATGATTTGAAAAGAAGTAAACATGAAGTTTTTTGCCGGTTCTTCTCCATGGAAACGACCAACCCGGACCGTGCCAGGCCTATGTGAAATAAAAATATTTAATTTGATTTGATTTCATCTCGATGTTTCCATCCCCGTAACGCGCTCTAAACGCTCGTGGTTCGCACCAATCTTGTACTTAAGTTCGGGAAAGTTCTTTGGTACAGTCTGTACTAGTCCTTGCAATATTTGCATTGCCAGCGACTACTTGAACCACTGGAATCCTAGAAATGTTACCAATTCGAAAGTATGTCAGGATGTTTGTACTTTTTGTATTTAAATGTAACTTTACCATGATAAAAAAATAATAGCCGTGGTGGCCGAGTGGTTCGAGCAGTTGCCTGCGACACAAAGATCGCAAGTTCGAATCCCGACTGTACCAATGAGTTTTTCAGAACTTAAGTACAGTGATTAGTCACACCACGAGCTTTACGGTGAAGGAAAACATCGTGAGGAGACCTGCATACGTCTGAGAATAAATTCAAAGGCGTATGTATAGTCGTGCTTGAGTAACGGCGATGAACTCGCCACCTGTCACGTTGGCACCTAATATACCTCGGCGGAAAGTGGGTGTGTGGGTATTACCTTTACACCTCTGCCTACCCCTTCGGGGACCCTTGTGGGAAGGCGTGAGGATATATTATTATTATTATTATTATATTTATAGTTCATACATCAGAATAGCTTAGGATTTAATGCATAAAGACATTGTGTTGAGTGACCAAAATATTACGACAAGATCTAATTTTACGTATTAAGATCCGCGGTGCATAGGTAACTATGTAGTTTGTGGTAGTAGGCTAAATGAGGTTCCCTTCTCCTTATGGTATACGCTAGTGAGTTGTGTGCCCCTAGTGCCATTAGCGCTAACGACACCTGCTAATTCAATTATGCTCTTCTGATTACTGTCACAAATAATGTGTTCAAATTACATCCCTCCGCTTACAAACAACGCTTGCTCATCGAATCGCATCGCAACGAAAAGTGGACCAGGAACTTGTCATATAAAGTCGTTAAGTTTGTATCTTAAGTATAGCAATTTGTCACACCACACGATTTACGGTGAAAGAAATCATTAGATTTGAAACTGATGTTGCCTGAAAGTCAAAGAATTGTAAGGATGTCGGCCGTCTACCTTATTGGTTAGAACTACAAATTTCATTTCATTTCACGGGTTCTATAATGTACCTTACAAGTATGTTTATAAAAGCCGTGGTGTGTAAAAGCCGAGTGGTTTGAGTAGTTGCCTGCGATATAAAGGTCGTGATTAATCACACCACGAGCTTTTCGGTGAAGGAAAATATCGAGAGGAAACCTGCATACGTCTGAGAAACAATTTAAAGGCGTCGGGGCAGAGTGGTTCGAGTAGTTGCCTGCGATATAAAGATCGCAAGTGCGAATCCCGATTGTACCAATGAGTTTTACTGAACTTAAGTACAGTGATTAGTCACACCACGAGCTTTACGGTGAAGAAAAATATCGAGAGGAAACCTGCATACCTCTGAAAAGCAATTTAAAGGCGTTTATATAGTCGTGCTTGAGTTGCGGCGATGGACTCGCCATCTGTCACGTTGGCAGCTAAAATATATCTCTGACGGAAAGTGGGCGTATAGGTATTACATATACACCTCTGCCTACCTCTATATATAAATATATAAGTATGTATTTAAAGTAAGTGCGTAGGTATGGCCAATTTTGAAGTTCTCGAAACCGCGGGATATATATGAATAGACTGATGTAAGGCCGGGAAAGTGAAAAGGGTTAAAACGTCTAGAAAGAACTGCTCTATTCTCTCTGCCTGCCTTGTGAAGGCAAGAATACACTTCATCCATATACATCAGTATCATCATACAAGCTCGCCGGCTTCGAGTACTCTCGACGTTCCCATCCTCGAGAGTTCAATTGATTTCATTTACATATTATATACTTTTCCTTTATCAAACATTAATGTCAATATTCCTATTAATTGGTAATTCACAATTAGAACAGATTATTTTTTTTTTTTTACCAGTAACACGTTCTACAAGAATATTCAAACCGCTCTGCATGATTCCCAGTAGTAAAAGCACCCATGAAAACTTATAAGTAACTAGCACCGTTGGGGTGAAATAATTAAATTGTGTTCAATTGTGAACCTAAACCATTCTCGAATCCACCTTAAGATACACAGAAAATTTCATTAAATCGGTCCAGCCGTTTAGGAGGACCTGAGTGACAAACACACGCACAGAAGAAATATATTTACGTATATAAAAGATATGGCCGCTGTATAGTTTTCGGTGATTTTAGCTATATTTATTGCCAATAGATTTCGGACCCTACTGATGCGAGAAAAACTTAGTTTCTTATTTTACAAAAATAGGGCCAGTTCTTTAATCAGCAAAAAATAAGAATATATATATATATATATATATATATATATCCTCACGCCTTCCCAAAAGGGTCCCCGAAGGGGTAGGCAGAGGTGTATAGGTAATACCCATACACCCACTTTCCGCCGGAGGTATATTAGGTGCCAACGTGACAGATGGCGAGTCCATCGCCGTTACTCCAGCACGACTATACATACGCCTTTGAATTTCTTCTCAGACGTATGCAGGTTTCCTCTCGATGTTTTCCTTCACCGTAAAGCTCGTGGTGTGACTAATCACTGTACTTAAGTTCAGAAAAACTCATTGGTACAGTCGGTATTCGAACTTGCAACCTTTGTGTCGCAGGCAACTGCTCGAACCACTCGGCCTCACGGCTTTTTTTTTAAAAAACAACTGTATTTTTATAAAGTTTAATGTTCATATAAATCTTCTATTTCATAGGTAAAGACCCAATAACTGTAAATTATTATAAAAAAAAGCAGAGTTTGTTTGTATGAACCTCAAATTGGAATTCCAAAATTTCGTATCACTTTTTTCAAGTCAATAACTTTATTTCATTCTTTATTTAGACGTTACACTATCAACAATCTTTAAATAAAGGGGTGACAGGTGTGTTTTATCTCGTTCATGTCAACGGGTGCGTTTGACCCCTTACCTACAGGCCGACCCCTTCTGGGGCTTGCTAAGTACCACTCGATTTTACGGATTAGATCTGATTAGCCCCGCACCTGATGTAGGCATGCGTAAAATAAGAGGCTTATTTACATGCCTGTATACAAAAGAGTTGATGATGAGTAGATTTAGATCTTAGTATAATAATAATAATAATACCTAGGACAATGCCACACAAATTGACCTAGTCCCAAATTTAGCAAAGCTTGTGTTATGGTAACTACACAACGATATATTTACTTATATAGATAGATATATACTTAAATACATAGGACATCCAAGACTAAGGTACAAATACTTCATGTGTTCATCACACAAATATCTGCCCTCAGCGGGATTCGAACCCGCGACCTTAAGTTTCGCAGTCAGGACCTCTAACCACTAGACCAGACGGTCGTCAATAATAATATATCCTTCCGCCTTCATCCCAAGTCAGTCGGGATTCGAACTTGCAATCTTTGTGCTGCAGGCTACTACTACTACTCAGCCACCACGACTTCTTTGTGATTATACTGCCAATGTGTTTTGTGACTTCAGTTCAGTTATGATGTTTAATGCAATATGGTCTTTGATGGCGTTAGATTAAGTATCTATATGACTATTTATCATCATAATTTAATAAAGATCAATAAATATCATCACGCTTAGTTCCTTATGGGTCAGGCAGGAGAGTAAAGCGCCAGTTCTCTCTAGGAATACACATGTCTCTTGCTTCTACCCCATTCAATACATGCTTGCCGGTTTCTAGTAAATTTGTATTTTATTAAATAAAATTTGAGTTCAGTTAGTCTGTTTTGCTAATCTATTAAGACCTTGACTTTTTTCATATTTGTGCATTTCTAAGACATATTACTGAAAGTATTTAGAGAAGTTTTCGTCAGATGTATTTAGATGTGCAAACCCAGGCGGATTAACTAGTACATGTCATTGTTATTTAGGTTCATCATGGCGCCGGTATAAAAACGAAAAAAATAACAATAATTTCAAAATAATTTGTCTTCTGCAAAATCTAGTGTTATGTCGAGATAAAATTGCATGTTACCAAAACAATTTGGGACAATATTGTAAAAAAAAAAAGTTTTTTTACCATATCCGGACACGCAAGGGTCAGTTCTGTATCGTGTGACAATGCGACTGTTATGATATATATTATCACGACGACACCCTCAAGCTATAAGCAGAGAGAGTAGAGAGTGGAGCATAATTTCTGTCTAGATTTACTTGCTCACCGGTATCGAGTGAGTACCTTCTCGTGACGTTCCCATCATTGAGTATTCTGGTTCAATTATTAAATATTAGATGTGCCCGCGACTTCGTCCGCGCGGAAAAGTGATATTAAGCAGCATTTTTTTACCCCCTTAAGGGTAACATTTTTACAAACTTTTAATGTAATATTAATTTATATGTAATCAAGAGCCTAAAAAATAAGTTTCAAGCTTCTAGCTTCAAAAATGATGAAACTTCCATACAAACTTTAATCCCCTATTTCAACGACATACAACCCTTTTTCGCATTAAAAAAAGTAGCCTATGTCTTTCCTCAATCTCTATATCTGTACCAAATTTCATTTAAATCGGTTTAGTAGTTTAGGCGTGAAAAGGTAACAGACAGACAGACATACATACTTTTGCATTTATAATATTAGTAGGGATGTTATAAGAGGAGATAATAATAATAATAATAATAATAATAATTTCTTTCATAAGCAGTTCTAACACAGATAGCCACCACTTTTTGCCGGTGTTTAAAAAAATCGCCTGATTATCGATGATTAGAGGCGTACTTTACTTTACCTTACGGCGCTACTTTTTGCTCGGGCGGTATGTCATTTAATTACTCGCCTTTTCAATCGGACAATCAATATATATGTATATATATCTTTCAGTGGGCCAATCACTATATATAATATATGAATATCACCTCATCGAGTCCCTCACGGGTTACCGAGATAGGTAGAGCGACCGTTCTCTTTAGACAATTAAATTGACAATAAATACCTTGGGTGTGTGGCCGCCCGATACACTCCTTCCTTTATCTCGAAGATAAGGCGTCCAAGACATGCCGTCATCGAACCGGATGATGACATAACGGTCCTCCAGGACGCCCGACAAAAACGTACCAACACTACACAAAACCGACCACTGTTCCGTCCTCGCCGGCGAGGCTCGACGCGAATAAGCCATAATGTTCCCCCCCGACCCCCGCCGCAAACGCCGGCCCGCGCCGAGCCAGACGCGTAAATCCCGCCCCTAAATAATATTTAAATAAAATTACCAGTCCAGTCCAGCTCCCTTGCTCGCGATTCAGCAACGCCCTAAGCCGAGGTTCGTACCCCACAGGGTGTGCCCTTAGCTGTGTTGCTTAGAAATAAAGTGCCTGGCTGGAGGCCTAGGTCTCGCCATTGACCGGTTAAGTAGCAAAAGTTCCCGGAACTCACGCTACGAGAGACAATACAAAAAAAAAGGGTACTACCTATTACCCCTTCGGGGACATTTATGGGAAGGCGTAATAAGAAGGCGAAGGATACCTGGGGACAACTCCACATAAATTGACATAGCCCCAAATTAAGCAAACTTCGGACTTCCAAGACTAAGGTAAAAATGCTCGTGTTTGCGTTGTGTCGCCTTGAAGGGGATCGACGGGATCCTTCGCAGCTTCGAATCTTCGCGTTCAAGATTTCGAACCACCAGACCAGCCATTTAATTTTAGCGAATATGTATACTTTTAAGCGGAATTTAAATGAGTAGAATCATGACTTATATATATGTATACTAGTTGTCCCGCCCAGCTTCGCTTGGGAGAAAAAATTAAAGCCACGGACCCAGTGGCGCCACCTATCGGGTTCAAATCCAAAGAATTATATATATAAAGATATAATTCTTCTGTGAGTGTGTATGTCACTGAACTCCTCCTAAACGGCT
The DNA here is from genome assembly GCA_945859725.1 of Drepana falcataria. Taxonomy (NCBI): domain Eukaryota; kingdom Metazoa; phylum Arthropoda; class Insecta; order Lepidoptera; family Drepanidae; genus Drepana; species Drepana falcataria. The sequence goes on from OX243921.1 coordinate 11,600,483, forward strand.
AGACCGATTATGATGAAATTTTCTGTGTGTGTTCAAGGGGATCTGGGAATGGTTTAGATTCACAATTGGACCCGATAGGTGGCGCCACTGGGTCCGTGGCTTTAATTTTTTTCTCCCAAGCGAAGCTGGGCGGGACAACTAGTTATATATATAAAGATATTTGCGGTCCTAAGCAGTTTATTATATGTAAGTTAATGAAGAAACTGATGAATGTGGACAAAGCGAAAGAGGTAAGTAAGTCTAGAGAGAAGTGGTCTATACCCTCTGCCTAACGCGTTAGGGACGCGGCGTGATGATATGTATGTATGTAAGTCAATGTATTTCCTTTCAGTTTCGACAGCTTCTTCACGAGGACGTTCACCGAGGAATTGAGCATGACTTCGATTTTTAAATATCTTACGTACTTTTTTAGACACAATTACTAAATGAAGGTACATATGTAATAATATATTGGAAGCCACCGGCGCCATCGACCACCTGCTCCCGCACGTCACTCGACAGCACCGCTCTTTTAAAGCCACCGACTTGTATTTGACGGCTATTCTCAAACTTATCGATATTAATTTCACGTTTTCTTGGCACGCTGTCGCAGGACACATATTTGGATTAAATATTTAATCACTGTGCTTTATAACAGATTTTATATATACAAATATATATTTAAATAATACATCTAAGTTATGTTTACATATTACGTATGGTTACTGACTTTCTATGGAAGTTTGTTAACTAATTTGTATACATAATTCGCGTTTTTGCACACGTTCTTTTCGCCGGAGATACATTTAGATGTTCAAGTGATGGTTGGTTCATTCCCGTTTCTCGAGTTCGACTTTATTTATAATTCAATGAATTACTAATCAAAGGTAGATTTCTCTAGATGTTTCCCAACATAGTATATGTGTTACTTAAGGTCATATTGTACCACGCTGTCGGAGTTTCTGGCGTTAATAGTGTAACTGTGCAACCTTCGGCTAATGTTTGAGTATTATCGGTACACTCTGATTACCTATGAGTGCACACGCACACTACAATTAATAGAGTGGGGTCACACTCCCCACATCCCGCGACCCCCTCGACTAGAAATTGGTGGGGCAAGTTATCGTGGATGGCACTATCTATACATATTGTTACTCTTCAATAGTTTTGCATTTTGTGTTATCTGACTGCCAACTATACACCTTAGTTAGCAAAATAATTGCTTTTCAAAATTATCTGCAATGGAATTCTAAGTTGAAACGTTTCATAGTGCCGAATTTGAAATGGTATGTGCAGGTGCAGTATTAGAAGTTCATTCGAGTGGGGCAAACTTTATCTGCGAACTTTAGCTGTTTCGCTCAAATTTAGCTTCAATGAGTGCCCCGAAATAGCTGAACACTTAATTATATGTCTATAGTGCATGTTTATAATACAGAACCATAAGTTTAAATTGACGGATTAGTGAAGAAAGATTGTCAAAACCTGTGTTTGACACTGCGAAAGTATGTGGACACTAACACTTATGTCAGAAATTAAGTAAACTTCAGAATTACTCGTAGCTGGCGAGTATGAATGAAATGACTGACGAATATTCGTTTATGTCGCGAAAGAGTCAAGAGAGGAAAGTCCTAATACTAGTAAAAATCTAAACCTTGGAGCTCAGCGGAAATTCGGTTTTCAATCATGAAGAACGCGGATCACGGAAATATTAACTGATATATTCTTTTAACGGATTTTATAAATATAAATCAGCTTTTTACAAACTACGCTTAACATTTTATCAAAGAAAAGTACGTGATAAATATTAGATACAACATGTTAGTATCTATAAATATATTTATAGGATCAATAAAGTTCATCGAAGCTATGACATAATTGAAAGCTAGACACAATTACTTAAAGGTCAGTACTTAAGGCTTAAAAATATCTGTTTACAGTAACAGTAGTACAGTAACAGTAAGTAAGAAGTATATTACCTATTTATCTAATGTAAATATGATTAAAACATGTGCCCGAACATTCAATGTATCTATAACCAGAATAGTCCCCCGTTAGGCAGCGAAACTGCAAGTCACATCTCACCCACAATCAAGATCTCCTCAAAATAATTCCGTTCATAATTTGTGGTTAACAAAAAACTTTGGATTGTCGAATAATATAATTATGTGTGTTTTCAGAGAGTGTGAAATGACTGGTTCAATAGGGCCGAGGCGGTTAAAAAAACTCAAAATCATCGGATAAAAAACAAAGTCTTTATTGATTTGAATTGAATTAAAGGGTCCGAGCGAGAACGTGACTTCGTTACGGCTAAGTTGTAGATAACTTAATTTACTTATGTTCGGGCGTGGGGCAAAAAAAAAATTTATACGTAGGTAGTCAGTGTCAACGTATAAAAAAGATTTGGTTAAGAGTAGGTATGTAGATATTCAGTAAAGTCTATAAGTATAAATATAAATGATTACTTTTAATATGACGGGCCGAGTGGTTCGAGCATTTGCCTGCGACACAAAGATCGCAAATTCGAATCCCGACTGTACCAATGAGCTTTTCTGAACATAAGTACGGTGATTAGTCACATAAGCTTTACGGTGGAGGAAAACATCGAGAGGAAGCCTGCATACGTCTGAGAAGTCATTCAAAGGCGTATGTATATTACAAAACAAAAACTTGCAAGGTGTTTCGATTTTTCTGATGAGAAGTGTATATGAAAGTTTGTTAAGACGTTCCGCTCTTACACAAAAACTACTGAATGAAATTCAATGAAACAGATGTGATTATGTCATTACTAATTTATTTCAGAAAAAAAGAGACATTAAATCTAAGAGTTTCATGAAATTGTAACTAACTAAAAATAATCGGTAAAGTATTTAACTAAAAAATATTTTGTTTCCTATCCCAATTCCAAATTTTACATCAACAATATAAAATCTTTTCTATTTAATTATAAAATCGATTTGGCTGAAAGTTGCAATGTTGATAGCGTACATAGCGTAGTAGCGTATATAGCGTATATCTAGGAAAATAGGACATAGGCTACTTTATTTATTTTTAGACCTGAAAAATTCAAAGTATGATGCTCTTTCCCGGCATAGCGGCTGAACCGATTCTAGCAGGAAATTTTCCAAAGCTACTTTTTCGAACTCCACGCGGGCGTAGCCGCGGGCATAAGCTAATAATTAATTAATAAGCCTTATAAATTGACGAGTTCGATGTTCAAAAAGGCTGAATGGAATGGGATGAAATTTGACACAGGTGTAGATTATAAGCTGGATTATCTCACAGGTTATGTTTTATTCCTGAAAAAATCGAATGGAATCAAATTTGACGCGGGTGAAACCACAGGGCGAAGTTGTAACACTTGAACATAAACCTCGTTTACCATTCAAAGTCAAAACATTTGTCAGACGCAAGTGATTCTACGTTGTTTACACTGACATCGCACGGAATATTATAATGCATTATGATATTTATGGCAATTTACCATTTTGCATAAGTTGCATTACATTTTAACTTATCTACATGCATGCCTTGCATTTGCATACCCGTCTGATTTAAACACATATTTTATTTGGAGTCTAAGGAATGATTTCCTTTCCTCTCGGGCAGGATAAGAAAATACCAAGAGCGACCTTAAAGAAATTCACAGTTATTATTAGTCACACCACGAGCCTTACGGTGAAGGAAAACATCGAGAAATACCTGCATAAGCTGTAGAAATTCAAAGGTGTATTAACGGCAACGGGTATTACCTATACACCTTTGCCTAACCCTTGAAGCGTAGGCTTAGGGCGAAGGCGTGATGATAATTATATTAATTATTACATATATTGAGCCGTGGTGGCCGAGTGGTTCGAGCAGTTGCCTGCGACGCAAAGGTCGCAAGTTCGAATCCCGACTGTACCAATGAGTGTTTTGAACTTAAGTACAGTGATTAGTCACACCACGAGCTTTACGGTGAAGGAAAACATCGAGAGGAAACCTGCATACGCCTGAGAAGAAATTCAAAGGCGTATGTATAGTCGTGCTTCAGTAACGGCGATGGACTCGCCATCTGTCACGTTGGCGCCTAATATACCTACCTCTGGCGGAAAGTGGGTGTGTGGGTATTACCTATACACCTCTGCCTATCCCTTCGGGGACCCTTGTAGGAAGGCGTGAGGATATATTATATTATATTATTATTATTACATATATGTACCTATGCTTCAGAAACGGCGATGGACTCTCTTATCTGTGTTATCTGCCACGCTGTTACTAAAATGTTATTCCCATCACTGCCTACCCCTTCGGAACCCTAGTGGTAAGGCGTAATGATATGGAAAAAGTGGTTGAAAAACTTAAGCCACATGTGAGCTTTTATAGATAAAACGCTGCCTTATATGCTTTTGAGGTTAATCAAGACCAGTGGACCCGTGCAAAGGCGGGCGGTTCGCTGCGCTATACGTAGATAGATTTGAGAATGAATCTCGTGATTCTTAGCATCAGAATGTACCAGTAACTCTTAAAAAGTAAGTTGTATTCACTTTGCACACATTATTTCGAAGGAGATGGGTCAGGTCACTAGGTTTGCACAACTCTACGTGAATATTCTCTTATTGCTAGCTTAGTTATGTAGGGTTGGGCTACAATATATAATACATACATATACTCACGTGTCCCCCACGGGGTAGGCAGAGAGAATAGAGCGCCAGTTCTCTCTAGACTCACATACCTCTTTCGCTTCGTCCACACTCATCGGTCTCTTCATACATGCTCGTCGCGCGTCTAGTCGTGTAGTATAATTATCTCTAAATATGTTCACTGCAGTTACTTTAGCTGTAGTTACTTTAAAAAAAGTCGTCGTGGTCTAGTAGTACCAGTAGTTTTAAGATTGCAAGTTAGAACCCTGACTGTACCAATTAGTTTTTATGAACTTAAGTACAGTGATTTGTCACACCATGACATTTACTTTGAAGGAAGACATCGAGAGCAAACTTGCATACGTTTGAGAAGAAATGCAAAAGCCATAGTCGTGCTTGAGTAACAGCGATGGACTCCCTATCTGTCACCTTAGCACCTAAAAATGATATATATCGGGCGAAAAGTGGGTGTGTGGTACACCTCTACTCTACCCCTTCGGGGATCCTTGTGGGGAGGCGTGAGGACGTATTATATATTATTATTATGGTTACTTTAGTCTTTCAGTTTATAATTACAGTGTTGCATTATGCAATAGTCTCCTTGAATACATACATTAACAAATAATATTATTTCGGATGACAATTTTCTGGCAACCCTATTGCCAGGGTGTCCCACGTCCATATTACCACATCAATCCGTACGTGCATCAGATGGCACGCGTTATGTATGACGGGAAATCTTTTGTACGCAGATTAGCTTAACTTGGATATTTCGAAATAATGTTTCAATATGATAGACGGTCGCTCTGCTCAAGGTAACTTTCTATAACTCAACTAATGATCATGTGACCGATCGCCGAGCGCCGATACCCTTATCTGTCATGTTCAGAGTAATTTGCTTTATACTACTAAAAGGGCAGACCGGCATGAGGCCTGCCTGATAGTTAGCGGTTACCATCACCTTTCAATGCCAGCAGCACCATCGCTTCACACGTTTTTTGAAGAATAAATCCCTACACTACTTACTTGCAACCATCTTTCTCTTACCATTGCAGTAATAAAATAAATATTTATTTATCAAATAGTACCAACCTCACAAATTGACGCAGTACCAAATGAAACAAACTTTATACTTGGGAATTGGACAACGTTTTGTACAATATGACATCTAACATTAAGATACAAATACGGGTGATCTTCACACAAATATCCGCTCACTGCAGAAATGGAATACTTGTAATGAAGCTTCGCAGCCAGACAACGAATAGACCACAAGACCGCTGAAGACTGAGGGAGTATATCGCCTTGAACCACATATAGCTTGTAAACATACAAGTGTGAAGGTGCAAGCTTCAGTCAAGCCTCACTAATCTAAGAACGTACAAACAACCTGTCATGTCGTTTAGGGACGTCAAAGAGATTGCGCTGGACAAAGCCAATGGAAGGAATTGTATTAAAAATGCTACAAGAGCCCAGCTCTTTACCTAATGATGATGAGTCGCCGAATCTTATGTCGTCTTGTGTCACCCAACTTAATGGAAAAACATGTTTAGGAGATTTCGTGTGATAAACGTATGAACTGAGACTGCCCATCCCTTCTCTGAAACGTTGGTGATATTATTAGTCCTTTGGGTGAATTCGGGTGAACTGATGATAACTTGAAGACCCACTCGCTGCGGCATATCGGAAAATCTGCACAGGATGCTGTGCAGTTACTCTAGACTAGACGATGGTTCACACGTCTCTGCATTGATTTACACTCTGAAAGTACACAGAAGAAAGCAACATTTTTCACAAAATTGAAACGGAATGTTCAATACAACTATAGTCCTTATTTCAAGGCATATAAAAACTGCTGACATAATGCTCAAAATAATCATTTATTCCTTTAAATAAAAAATAATTAACACATCCACACCTTAAGAAACAAACAGAATCCATGCGTCAATCATCCCAGATTTTCAATAGCCGCTGGAGAGTTGGAACACATCACGGTCAATTGTTAGACCGTCCATGGCTCGGTCACTACTAGTCTTGACTCGGACAAAGCAATATTTGAACTCAGAATACGGCGTGATTGGAACTTGTTTCTTTTAACTTAACAATGGAGGTAAGTTTGGGATAATGCATAAACTTCTAACGATACTTATATTCTAAGCAAAGGTCTTGTATACCTAGTGTAGTCGCTTCCCGCCGTCTGTACACTTAGATCATGTCAACTATACAACGGATTTCAAAGCGGTTTGCATTTATAAACAGAGCGATTTAATAGGAAGGTCTGTCAGTACTCTATACTATACACTCTCCTATAAGGAACGCGGCGTGATGATAATTATGATTGTCTGTAAAATAATAGCATTACATCTATATCACAGGATTGAGCGTACGATATAAATTCCAATCGGTAACAACAATGGTGGTCAACTGTACACTGTACACTGGTTCGGCCGACCAGTGGACTAGGTGCATAGGTAAAATATACGGAGTCTTGATAGAACTGGCACCCTTACTTCAGACTACCTCGAACATGAAGAGCGGCCGTGTGATGGTGCGACCTATTTTTTCGGAACGGAGGTGCATCCGTCATTGACGGGTGAGAGTTATGACTCACTAGAGAGAGCAGTTTGTCTCTTGGCAAGCGTGTGGTTTTCATCCATCAAGCGTTCCCGATATACGTAACTACTACCACTGTGGTGGTAGCAATAAGCAACCCGCTGGTTGGCCGCTGGCCATGGTTAGCAAACTGAAAACTGGCTGTTGAAACTATTTTAACTGTAGTTTAACTTATCCACCGCAGCGCCATACTAAAAATGAAATGCGACGGGTACTAATTAATAAAGCAATGACGTTCTGTCATAAATATGTAACTGAATATGCTTATGATTTGCGCCACCCGTCAACATTTGAGATCCAAATGTGATTGAAGATCACAAATGAAGACGCGATGAGACTCTGTAAAATAAGTAGCCGCCTTCGAGTCATTTATCAAACGGCTTGAATGTACCGTCTACTGTGGCCACGTTGTCTATGGATTTAAGTTTAGCGGTATTAACATTTTTCGTATCAATTTATGAGTGCGATATCTAAGTATTATTATTTGACTAGATGTGCCCGCGACTTCTTCCGCGTGGAAATGTGACATTGGGCAGCATTTTTAACTTTTCATCCCCTATTTTTATTTTACCCCCTGAAGGGTAAAACTTTTACATACTTTGAATTTCATATTAATGTATGTAATGCATGTCCTTCCTCAGGCTCTAGACTATCTCTGTATGAAATTTCTTTTTAATCGGTTCCGTAGTTTAGGCGTGAAAAGGTAACAGACAGACAGAGCTACTTTCGCATTTATTATATTGGTAGGGATTGCCAGGCAGTCACACCAAATAGCGCAGTTATCCATCCATCCGTCGAGGTTTTCCCTAGAGAGTACAGCATAGAGTTCTCTAAAGAAGTTGTGAACATAATTTTGTGGGGTGGTCACCACATAGGCAGCGTTTACACCTTTCTATCAGGCGGGTCGCATACATAGCTAAACATTTTAATATACTCATGCCGGTAACTCCACGATTCTTGACAACTTGGCTGTGATCATCTCGTATCATCACTCATCATACCGTTTCTTTAATATTTAGGCTTTTATTATGCCGTGGTGGCCGAGCGGTTCGAGTTGTTGCCTGCAACACAAAGGTTGCAAGTTCGAATGCTGACTGTATCTGTGAGTTTTTCTCAACTCAAATACGAGCTTTAAGATAAAACATCGGCATCGGGATTCAAAGACATATGTGTAAACTTGCTGAGCTACGGCGATGAACTCGCAATCTGTCACGTTGGCACCTAAAAATATATCTCTGGCGGAAATTGTGTTTGTGGGTACTATACCTATACACCTATACACCTCTGCCTACCCCTTCGAGGACCCTTGTGGGAAGGCGTGAGGATACATATATATATATCTTAATATATATATTTCTTGTGTGCGTGTGTATGTGACTGAACTCCTCCTAAACGACTGGACCGATTTTGATGAAATTTTTTGTGTGTGTTCAAGGGGATCTGGGAATGGTTTAGATTCACAATTGGACCCGATAGGTGGCGCCACCATCTTTTTTTTTTCCACCCGAGCGAAGCTGGGCGGGACCACTAGTATATATATATATATATATATATATATAAATATATACAAACATAGATTTCATACAGAATTAATATTCTAAAATATCACTTCTAGTCGTATCCATAAGTGTTTGTTAACAGCGAGAACGCGGGCTAAGGCGTGAGTTTGCATAATTGAGTTGATGTAAACGATTGAAATGTTACCACGAGCCGCGTCTTGCCTACGATGTTCCGTGGCTTTACTTCTAAGAGTTTTGTATAACTTGAAGTGGGCCTAGGAGCCCTACCATGATGTGACATAATTACCTGTGCAAGTGCGAAAGAGACCGATTTATAAGCGTCATATACATCTGTCTCGTTTGTTAATGCAAAGGCACATTATCGTAAGGCGTACTTAATCGCAATTTACTGTTTTACTTTGGCTGCTACTCATATGTAAGTCTACAGAAATCTGGCGCTTTATTCGTTCTGCCAACCCGTTAGGGACTCGACCACTCTTAGCCGAGAGTATATTTGCTTTAATAAATAATCGGTAATCGTTTACTCACGTTACCACATTGTCAGCCCTAGAAGCATTCCTAAAGAACCAGGTACTGCATTCTTCTGGGAAAATGTTGTATGCGAATGAAAAGAGAGAGAGAGAGATGGAAAGGGGGGGCAGAGAGGGAAGGTGATAGAGAGATAGTGATAGGGGCAAGAGAGGGAGGCTAGGTATTTTCCTGACTCGGTCAGTCCTGAATGGGGATCCTGTTAGTATTTAGATAAATCCCGATGCTGTACATCCTCAGGGACAGTGTGACGTGCGCTTGAAAGAGAGTATGAGAGAGACTACAGTACAGTACAGCTAGCACATAGTTCAAAAACGTATGTTTCTCATGCTTCTTAGAGTCACAACGTTATGCCAACAGTTTTGTACTATAGACACGTAGGTATTGTACAGGTATAGATACTGCCATCCACGAAGACGCGCCCAACCAATTTCTAGTCGAGGGGGTCGCGGGTTTCCGGGAGAATATCCCGAGTCTATTAATTGTTTGTCTAGTCTATAATTATTTTAGTGTGCGTGTGCAGTCATAGGTAATCAGTGTGTACCGACAATACCCAAACATTAGTGGAATGTTGCACACTTACACTATATATACTATAGGTATAAAAAATAAAGGTACGAAGAGTGGGGCGCGATTCTCGCTCCGGCCGCCGTACCGAGCAGACGTGTGCTCCCACCGCTCCCGCGCTCTGCGCCCGCTACGACCGGCAGAAGCCACACCCGCAAATCGCCACGCGTTAGCCGCACGTGGTGATTGTTGGTCGCCTTTTTCAAGGCAACAACAATCACAATTCTTGTTTCTCGACAATTATATTTGTCCCCTTCTGGGAAAATCCACAGTTTCGTGGTCACTCGGTGGAAACCAAACGGTGTCAACGAACCGAGTGGGGCGCTCACCCGTTGCGCTCTTAGCCTTGCCCCTTCAGGGTAAGGCTACAAACGGACGGGACCAGGTTCACCGGCCTTGGGGTCTACCCTAGTCGCGCCTGGTTATCACCCACCGCCCACCCTTCCTATCCCTTACCTCCTATCCTCCGGTGTTAGTTTGGGCACTGTCCACGGACTAGTGCTCTCTACACCGGAACAGTCAGGAACCCGCTGCACAATAAGACTGGCAGCGGGAATACAAGCTTAGGGCTCACACCATAGGCACACTCACCTCCCTGTCTACACCCGACAGGGAGGGTTCAGTACACACCCCCGGGTCAACCCCCCGGGGATCGGTCTCCTAACGTTTAAGTCACCAGGGGTTTCTTTGCGTGTTTCTTCCCCTGGGCGACCGCGCCCCGAAACACGTTTCCCTCGCCCAAAGTCGTGTTCATAAGTATGGACCCCCAAGCCTCAGTGGCATTTCTCGCGCGGCTCTTAGAAGCCGTGCCCACCCTCCGACGTCAATTTGACGAATTCACCCGCGACGTAATCGCGGGTACTTCCACTGCCGACGCAACAGCAGCGCTCGACAAGAGCGCTATCATTGACGTCACCAATGAGGCCAACAAGTCTCAAGACTCCCCCCTGTCCCCCGACTCTGTCATCATAGACTCCGAAATGGAGTCACTTCAATCTGAGTCGTCCGAGGGCTCCTCGGACGAATTCACGCCCGTCACGGGCTCCAAGAAGCGCGCCAGACGCGCTAAAAAGAAGGAGGCCTCAACCTCACCTTCCCCCCCGACTAAAGCCCCCAAAACCGTGCCCGTGCCCTCCTCACAGTCCTCCCCGGCACCCCCCTCCCCGGCACCCCCTTCCCCCGCCCCCATGGCCTCTCCGGAAGCCGAAGCCACTCAGGCTAGCCGGCTCTCCCCCGTCCCGCGACCTACGCGGCCTTCCTCGACGAAGGAGCGCTCTTGCCCCCCCATATTCGTCCACACTAAGTCCAAGTGGACGGAAATCTCCGGTTGGTGTAAAACCAACAAAATCAACTTCACCCGTGCTACTTCCACAGCCGAAGGCATTAAGGTGCACCTCCCAAATTCGACCGAATTCCGAGCTTTCACCAAGCTCCTGCAGGCCAGAAGTGTGGAATACCATACTTATGACCTGCCGGAGGACCGTTCACTCCGGGTCGTCATCCGTGGCGTCCCGCGAGAAATTGACACTGAGTCAATAAAAGAAGATCTGAAGGCTCAGAATGTCGCGGTGAAGGAGGTGCACCGCATGCACCGTCAAAATGCCGGAGAGGCATTTAACATGGTCCTCGCCATCTGCGAGAACTCCACCGACGGCAAAGCCGTCTTCAAAATAAAAACTCTATGCCACCTGTCTGGCATAAGGGTTGAAACCCCCCACAAAGGCGGTCCTATAGGGCAGTGTCACAACTGCCAACTATACGGTCATGCATCGCGTAACTGTAACGCAAAACCCAGGTGCGTCAAGTGCCTGGGAGATCATGGGACGAGCGATTGCTCTCGCCCTAAGGACCGCACTCTCGCCGACTCACCCCCGAGCTGCGTGCTATGCCGCCAGGAAGGCCACCCGGCCAATTACAGGGGCTGCCCTAAAGCCCCCAAACCCAGACCGGTCGTGGTCAAGAGGGCAGCGGCCCGCGAATGGCGTAACGCCCCCCCCGCGCAACCCGCCCCACTTCGACCTTCCCCGTGGAGGGCCCTCCCTCCGAGGGACTTTCCACCCCTCCCACAAGCGTCCCCCCCTGTCCCCTCAGCGGCCCCGAGCCCGCAGATTACACCTCTGCCGTTGCTCTCCATCGCCAAACCTCAACAGCCCCAGCCCCAGGCTGCTACTCCCCCGCGTAGACCACAGGCGGTCCAGCCCACTTCCTCCCCCTCTGAAACCTCCGCCAACATGGCATTCCTGGCGGATCTTTTCTCCACCGTCAACCTGTCAAGGGTTAACGAGATGGCAAGAAGTCTCAGGGCCGTCCGGAAGGACCCTCTGGCCCTCCTCAAGGTGCTCGGCGACTACGCCGATGTATCAGAGTCCCTGGCTACCTTCTCGTCCAACCAATAATGGACTCAAACGTAAACAGCAGAATCAAACCCCGATCACTTTCAATTGGCTACTTTAATGCCAACGGCATTCACAGCCAAAAGGAAGAGATCGCCGCGTTCCTCCGCGACAACAATATCGACGTTTTCTTAGTGCAGGAAACCTTCTTGAAACCATCACACCGAGACCCTAGAATTGCAAACTACTACGTGGTTCGCAATGATAGATCTCGATCCGCCCTCGGCGGTACTTTGATCTATTACAAGAGGTCCCTGCACTGTATCCCGATCCAACCACCAACCCTCTCCCACATTGAGACCTCGATCTGTCGATTAGGAATGACCGGCCATCAGCCGATCACGATAGTCTCTGCATACTGTTCCCCAGTTAACTCGACGGCCGATATCAAAGCTGATATCAAAGCCCTCATTAACCTCAGTAGCTCGGTTATTATCACGGGTGACCTGAATGCCAAGAGCGATGCTTGGAACAGCCACTCTCGAAATAACAGAGGTCGCCAATTGGAGGACCTCAGCGGGCTCCTCCAATTCGACGTCATTGCGCCTATGCACCCCACCCACTACCCCGAGAATATCAACCACCGACCGGACGTACTAGACATAGCGATCCTCAAGAATGTAGACCTCCGTTTGCACTCGTTGAGGTCGCACGACGAATTAGATTCCGACCACCGACCTGTGACCTTAGCGCTCTCCCCCCGACTAGGCCCCCCGGACTCAGGTCAGCCCCTGCCTCAGAAAAAGATAACAGACTGGAGAAAACTGGAGGAACTCCTCAAGTCCTCTTCATCTGTTCACTTAGATAGTATCCCGCCCCTCATAGAGTCGGCAGCCGACACTCAAAAGGCGGTCGATTCCCTCACAGCTCACGTACAGTCAGCCGTGGACGCCTGTTCACGACAAGTTCCGGTGATGGAAGACCATCGCTGGAAACTTCCCGACGACGTGCGTGAACTGGTGACGGAAAAGAACGCCGCCCTCCGAGCCCATAGAGCTCACCCGACTGAAGCGAACCGCACCTTTCTGAGGTCACTCCAGCGCAAGCTGAGATACCGCATGAAAGACCTGCGAGACGCTCGCTGGAACAAGTTCCTAGGGGAACTTGAACCAAGTCACTTGGCCTTCTGGCATCTCCAACGAAAACTCAAATCGGATAAAATCTCGTCCATGCCTCCACTCACTCGTCCAAATCAAGGGCCCGCCTTTGACGACGACGAGAAGTCCGAGTGCCTGGCCGACAGTCTCGAGGCTCAATGTACGCCCAGTACCTTGCCGGTAGATCCGCGCCATCTCAATAAGGTGGATGCCGAGGTCGAAAGCAAACTATCACACCCACCCTCCGAGGACCCAGACCACCCCATCGCCCCGATCACGGTCGACGAAGTCCGGAAAGTGATCAAGGATCTCCACCCCAGGAAAGCCCCAGGCTCCGACGGGATCGCTAACAGAGTTATCAAACTCTTCTCCCCTTATCTTATAGTTTTGCTCACTGCCATCTTCAATGCAGCACTGAGCAACAACTTCTTCCCCCAATCCTGGAAAAGTGCAACGGTCGTAGGTATACCCAAGCCAGGGAAACCTAAGACTGAAGCCTCCAGTTATCGCCCCATCAGTCTCCTCAACGTCCTTGGCAAGATTTACGAGAGACTTATCTACAATAGATTAAAGAGTTTTGCAGACTCTAAGAAAGTCATACCTGACCAGCAGTTCGGTTTTCGAACCAAACACTCCTGTATCCAACAAGTCCACCGTATAGTGGAAGACGTCAGTAGCGGCTTCCAACTAGGTTATACCACGGGTATGCTCCTCTTCGACGTGGCGAAGGCATTCGACAAGGTCTGGCACAACGGCTTAATATACAAGCTGTACCAGTTGGGCGTGCCGGACCGTCTAGTACGCATAGTACGGGACTTTTTGTCGAACCGCTCCTTCCGCTACAGAGTCGAGGGCACACTCTCTTCCCCCCATCCCATACGAGCAGGAGTCCCGCAAGGCTCAGTGCTCTCGCCACTCCTATTCACGCTTTATACTAGCGACATTCCCCTCCATAGACGAGTTAAAAGCGCTCTATTCGCCGATGATACGGCTATCTACTACAAAGGTAGAACTCCCGAGGGAATTCACGACAACCTCCAAACTGCGGTCACAGCCCTGGGGCAGTGGTTCCGGAAGTGGAGAATTGAAGTGAACCCGACCAAAAGTGCAGCCATTCTATTCTGGAAAGGCCTCGAACGCCCACGGGTAGCCCCCATCACCCTCTTCGGCAAACCCATTCCTTGGGAAGAAAAAGCCAAATACCTGGGTGTGATCCTCGATCAACGCCTTTCTTTCCGTCACCACGTAAAGGCGGTACGCGCGCGAGCCGCCTTCGCGCTCGGTAGACTTCACAGCATGTTGAATGCACGAAGTAAACTCTCATTGAAATCCAAGGTGAGGATTTACACAACGTGCATTCGACCAATCATGACATATGCGGGTGTAGTGTTCGCACACACTAGCAAGTCAACACTTAACCCCCTGCAAGTGCTCCAAAGCCGGTTTCTCCGGAGAGCCACAGGTGCCCCGTGGTACATGCGTAATAGTCAACTCCACGTTGACCTCAAAGTCCCCACTATAAAACAGTTTTTGAAAAAACTGTCCAAACGTCATTTCGATTCTGCTGTAAATCACCCCAACCCCCTCGTCGTATCGGCCGCCCGATACACTCCTTCCCTTATCTCGAAGATAAGGCGTCCAAGACACGCCGTCATCGAACCGGATGACGACATAAAGGTCCTCCAGGACGCCCGACAAAAAACATACCAACACTACACAAAACCGACCACTGTTCCGTCCTCGCCGACGAGGCTCGACGCGAATAAGCCGTAATGTTCCCCCCCGACCCCCGCCGCAAACGCCGGCCCGCGCCGAGCCTGACGCGCAAATCCCGCCCCCAAATAATATTTAAATAAAATTACCAGTCCAGCCCAGCTCCCTTGCTCGCGATCCAGCAACGCCCTAAGCCGAGGTTCGTACCCCACAGGGGGTGCCCTTAGCTGTGTTGCTTAGAAATAAAGTGCCTGGCTGGAGGCCTAGGTCTCGCCATTGACCGGTTAAGTAGCAAAAGTTCCCGGAACTCACGCTACGAGAGACATTACAAAAAAAAAAAAAAAAAAAAAAAGAGTGGGGCGCGTCTTCGTGGATTGCAATATCCATAGCAGTAGACATAATAAGTCCCTGTTAATTTTCCTAGAATACTGCGCATTCATTCAACAAATTATATTAAGAAAAGTTTGATAATCCGTCCGTGCTATGCCTCGGCCGGGTACACCGATTTGAGTATGTTCACAAGAAAAATTAAATTTTAAAAATTAAGTCGAGCGCTTTTCTCGGCACATGTAGTGCATGATCTTTGTTCCGTATGCAAGCTCTTCAACCTCGAACTGTAAACACGGGAATGTATTATGTACATTTTATTCGCGCATTCTCGCTATAACTTCTTCTCTCTTTGCCTTTTTTTATACCAAACGTGTGGCAAACAAGCATGCGGTCCGCCTGATGGTAAGCGGTTACCGCCGCCTATTGACGCTTGCAACAGGGGTATCGCTGCCGACCTTGCAGGAATCTTTTCATACCCTTCTTGAAGAACTCCATACTGTATTCTCCAGGGAAAACGTTCGCGGACGGTAACTACTTTGGAACCGCGCAGTACGAGACCTTTATGGTTCCAAGGTATGGGGATGAATTCCCCGTCGAAGGCGGGAGGTGCGGTGGTAGAAGGTAGAAGTGGGCATCATATCGAACAATTCTCCAGAACACTCTCCGTTATACAAAGTTATAATGAAGTGCTGCTTAGCTCTGTTGAGCATACCGAGCTTCCTGGTCGCCAGCTTAGCGTTGTCCTCTAAATGACTGCGGAACTGAATGTCGCTAGAAATGTCAACTCCAAGGATCCCAATACTCTCCGAGATGTTCAGGGGAGTGTTCTACCTATCCCGTGAGGGACTCGCTATGATGATATGTATATGCATATCTATTTGAAGGTGCGTTATTTCAAGGTTCCAATTATTTCTACAGCAAATTTTCTGAATAGGTATATCATGTTTATCGATTCTGCACTGTGCTTTCTATATTGGTAGTGGCATTCTGTATTCAATGTGGTGATTTAATCAATATTAAACACACAAATTAAATACATACGCCTTCCCATAAGGGTCCCCGAAGGGGTAGGCAGAGGAGTATAAGTAGTACCCACACACTCACTTTCCGCCAGATACATATTGCAGTTGCCAATGTGACAGATGTCGAGTCCGGCGCCGTTACTCTAGCACGACTAAACATACGCTTTTAAATTGCTTTTTAGACTTATGCAGGTTTCCTCTCGATGTTTTCGCTCACCGTAAAGCTCTTGGTGTGACTGTTAATCACTGTTCTTAAGCTCTGAAAAACTCATTGGTACAGTCCGGATTCGAAAATATATAAAAAATGCAATTAAAGGAATTACAGACTAAGCTACCGGCGGTTACAGTATAGAGGTCGGTTTCCAGATATCGCCTACTCACTGAGGTTTTTGTTGGTCATTGTATATCAATAACATTCAATGCAAGGTAGGTACATGCATATTGGTCGAGGGAAGTTCATATTGGAAGGCATTGGCGTTTCATAACATCCAAACAGGGTAAAGAAATACATTACAGAAACAGATACGTATATATATTATCACGCGGAGTCTCTCAACTCTCTCGATGAAGGAAAACATCGAAAGGAAAGCTGCATACGTCTGAGAAACAATTCAAAGGCGTATGTATAGTCGTGCTTGAGTAACGGCGATGGACTCGCCATTTATCACGTTGCCACCTAAAATATATCTATGGCGAAAAGTGGGTGTATGGGTATTACCTATACACCTCTGCCTACCCCTTCGGGAACCCTTGTGGGAAGGCGTGAGGATATTTTAAGTAATAAAATTGTAAGCATAAAGACAAGATATTATGTTACTCACACGCTCTATTACATCGATGTTAGATAATTGCAAGTTAACAAGCAATAGTGAAAGATGTCGCCGAGGTACGAGATATAGAGCGAGAAAAAATTTTTGGTATTCGGGGATATGAACCCGCGAACTTCCTATTGCAATACATCAATGGTTTACAAAAAAAAATACCTCTAAGGGTAATGAATTACCCCACAGAACAACTTAAAATAAACCTACTTTAAAATTAACAAAACCCTTATTTCTACACAAATAAAGATTAAATTCGTACTAACGGCCCGCATTTATAACTACGCTATTTTAGGCTGCCAATAATGAACTGCTTGCATTAGAACCTTTATTCAATGTGGATATAAGGTCGATTATCGTGGGTATAGGTGGCTAGTAGTGTATTGTCATGTTAAAATCCCATGGGTGTAACTCAATCCCAATGTATATCGTTTAAGCAGTTAATGGTTAGCATTTTTTGTTTGAAAAGTGTATAAATCATAAATTATGACACGAAATACTACTCTTTGAACTTGCGACAGTTTTAAAGAACAGTAATTGGAAGCCGTAGAGGCCGAGTGGCTGCAAAGTTGTGGCATTAAACAGGTTCAAACTTCATACTCACCAAAAGGTTTTTAAAATATATAATCATAATAACACACACACACATATCATCACGCCAAGTCCCTAACGGGGTAGGCAGAGAGTATAGAGCGCCAGTTCTCTCTAGACTTACATACCTCTTTCGCTTCGTCCACATTCATCAATCTCTTCATACATGCTCGTCGGTTTCGAGTACTCTTAACGTTCCCGTCCTTGAGAGTCCGATCTATTTGATCCAGGTAGTTGGAACGTGGCCTTCCTCTGCCTCTTCTTGCACACACTTTTGCTTTGTATATCTGTTTCGTCAATCTTTCTTCACTCATCCTTTCTATGTGTCCAAACCAACGTAACATGCCTTTCTTCATCTTTACAATCACGCCCTCATTCACGCCAGTTGATTTGCGAATCTCTTCATTGCGGATTCGATCTAATATCGTTAGGCCGCACATTTTTCAAAGAGATCGCATCTCGACTGCATTCAAGCTATTTTCATACTTCCTCTGACATACCCAGGATTCGCTGCCATACAATAAGGTAGGCACCAATATCGCGTTGTGGACAGCAACTCGAGCATTCTTGCTCAGACTTTTACTGCCCATCAACGCCGACATGGCTCCATTCACCTTATTTCCGGCAGTTATCCTTCTTTCAATATCTTTTTCATACTTTCCATCTCGTGTGAACATGCTTCCAAGATATACAAATTCATTCACTTGCTCTAGAATTTGCCCATTTACCGATATTGCACACTCGGTCACTTGTTCATCTCTTTCGAATAACAGAACCTTAGTCTTGCCAGCGTTTAGGCGCAGCCCCTTCTTTTCACATTCTTCTTTCATTATGGTAACTAGTGACTGCAGTTCGCTCTCTGATGACGCCAGTAAAACCGCGTCATCGGCGTATAGTAGGCAGTTGACCACTAAGTTTCCCATTCGTTCGTTCTTAGTGCTCTCAGACAGTTATCTAGATATATAATGAACAGCCAGGCAGACATGATACACCCTTGTTTGATCCCCGACTTCACATCAAACCAGGGTGACATCTCACCGTTAACCCTAACGCACGCCTCGCTATCACTATAGAGTGATTTCACGGCATGCAGTAGGGAACTGCTCCCTCCATATACAGGCAACAAGTCCCAGAGTTCCTTTCGTACGACTCTATCAAATGCCTTCTCTAAGTCGACGAAAGCGCAGAAAACCCTCTGGTTAATATCCAAAAACTATTCCGCGATTCCGCGAAGCGAGAAGGTTTGATCCATACATCCTCTTTCTGGTCTAAATCCACCTTGGGATTCCCAGAGAAACCTTTCGGATCGCTCTTGCATTCTTATCGTCAGGATCTTCGTGTATACTTTACTAGCTAAGCTGACCAAGCTGATGGCTCTGTAGTTGGAGCAGTCCAATCGTGATCCCTTTCCTTTATAGAAAGGCACGATGACTGCTCGCCTCCAGTCGTCCGGAACATCACCCCTTTCCCAGCAAAGATTGCATAGCAAATAGATGACGTCCCAGACCGCTGGTCCACCGTACTTGATCATCTCAGCCGTAATCCCATCTATTCCCGCAGCTTTTCCACGTTTCAGACTTCTTATCGCACTTACAATCTCTCCCATACTTATTTTATCCGCTATAGGATCCTCGACAGATTCTGTTGGAGGCAGCTCTATGAGTAGATCAGCGGCATCATCATCATACATATCTTTGTAGAATTCACTCCATCGCCTGAGGACGTCAGTTTTGTCAGTCAGTATGTCATTATCCTTCGAAATAATCACATTCATCCTACTACTAGCTGTAACACAATTTCTGGACTTCTTAACTTCACTCCAAAAAAGTTTTGCATTGTCCTTGAAATTATGCGACAGTTTTTCGTCTACAGTCATTTGGAACCTCTCACGCTTCTGAGCTATTATCTCTTTCGTACGATTTTTTTGCAGGCGATATTTTTCTTTCATCTTTTCTTTCATACTTTCACTTGAGCTGGACATAGCCAAAATGTCTTGCCTTGCATCCTTCTTCTTTTTAACTTCTTCTTTCACTTCATCATCCCACCAACCATCGCCATTTTTGGTTGTCCGCCCTTTCGAAATGCCACAAACCTCTTTCGCGGCGCATAAAATGCTGGACTTAAGGAACTGCCAACAAACATCGACACTCTCAAACACATCTTTCGGGGGACAGGCTAGCTGTTCAGACACCCTTTCTTGATATCTGTCTCTAATAGCCGCATCTTGAAGCCTCCAGCTTTTGATGCGGTCTGCGACTGCAGAACAGGGACCCCCAGCACGGGATCGCCAGCCCGCGAACAGACCTCTTATTCTAGTTATAACTGGAAAGTGGTCCGTTCCCAGGTCGGCTCCCCTATACACCCTGGTGTCCATCACCTGTGTTCTGAGTCGCTGATCTATTAGAAACAGATCTATCATACTTCGCTCATTTTTCCGTTCCCATGTATACTGATGAATCCTCTTGTGGTCGAACATGGTGTTCGCCACAAAAAGGTCTCTCTCCATGCATACATCTAATATCAGCTTGCCTGCCTCGTTCACTCTCTTATCACCATACTTGCCGAGTACTGCCTCGTAATCCTTACGGGCTGTCCCGACCCATCCATTTAGATCACCACAAATAATCAGCTTTTCATTCCCTTCTTTCGTCTCTAGAACATTACTCACACATTCCCAGAACTTATTCAGGTCGCAAGTGTCCGCTGAGGCCACCGGAGCATACACCGCGACTAAAAATAGTCGGGTAAGGCCTATTTTAAAGCGAGCCCAAATAAATCGGGGGCTCACCGCATCATAACTTATCATACATTCTGCCAAGCGGCTGGATAGTAGAATTCCCACTCCCTGGCAGGCGTGCTCGGTGTTTGCCACTCCTGACCACAGCACTAAACTCCCGCCCGGGAGCTCGTCTACTCCACTACCCTTCCGCCTGGTTTCAGACAAGCACACAACATCTAACTCGCTCTCTGTCATAACATCGATCAATTCGTTCATCTTATCAGCCATACCTCCTCTTACATTCCATACACCCATCCTACACTCCACACTCCACTCCCCGCCGTGAGGCACTCCGCGTGATGGGTGGCGGTCCCCATCGCCGCACTGTGCTGAATTTTTCGCACCAGCGGGGACGGACTGGTGCGCGTCGCCTCGGGGGCACGCCCTAACAGCCGTCCGGCTAATGCGCATCGAGTGGAATTGCAGCCCTCTGGGCTGGCAGGAATCGCGACGTGCACGCTTCCACTGGGATCCCCTAATATAATAATCATAATAATAATATATAAATATAATATAATATAATATATCATCACGCCTTCCCACAAGGTGTATAGGTAATACCCACACACCCACTTTCCGCCAGAAGTATATTAGGTGCCAATGTGACAGATGGCGAGTCCATCGCCGTTACTCAAGCACAACTATACATACGCCTTTGAATTTCTTCTCAGACGTATGCAGGTTTCCTCTCGATGTTTTCCTTCACCGTTAAGCTCGTGGTGTGACTAATCACTGTACTTAAGTTCAGAAAAACTCATTGGCACAGTCGGGATTCGAACTTGCGATCTTTGTGTCGCATGCAACTGCTCGAACCACATGGCCACCACTGCTTTTTTGATTAATATAATTTTTTTGGCTATAATAATATATTCTCTGACCTTGCCACAAGGGTCATAAAATGCTCGGAGGTTTCGAATACTCTTGACGTTCCCGGTCCTTGAGCATACGATAGATTTGATCTAGTTAGTCGGAATTACTTGAATATATTATTATATTTTTATTTTACAAGTGAAAAGTAATAACATTAATAACGTTAAGAGTACTCGAAACCGACGAGCATATATGAAGAGACTGATGAATGTGGACTAAGCGAAAGAGGTATGTAAGTCTAGAGAGAACTGGCGCTCTATACTCTCTGCCTACCCCGTTAGGGACTTGGCGTGATGATATGTATGTATGTATGTAAGTAATAACATTTTATCAAATAATTCAAAGCAGTTATTTTGTATTCAATTTCAGCTTATGATGAAAGTTTTTTTTTATAAAACAAGAGTGGCAAACAAGCTTTCTAATACATTCGTTGCCACACAATGATTCTTTTCTGAAGTTTTTTACACCACAAGCTCAAGCTATACGGTGAAGGACAGCATCGAGAAGAAACCGGCATTGGAGAGGAGAAAATCAAAGACGTATGAATAGTTTTGCTAGAGAAACGGCGATGCCTTCGCCTAAATATATGCCAGACGAAAAGATAGCGTCGATGCACTTCTGCCTACTCTTTGGGCGCTCTAGGGGAATGCATGAATATGCATATTATTAATTAATAGAGTAATTAAAACATACGTTGCAGAAATCGACGTGTGTGCCTTGTATGTTGCCGAAGTTTGGTTGAAAAATGATTAATAAAACTTATGTCACTTTACAAAGCGCTCGCTTTGTAATGGGACCCAGCGGGCGCCGTCGCCACGTTGCCCCTCATGCATCACAACAAAAACACGAAGCTTCCTTGAAATGATCATTCCCAATATTAGGGTTCCACAAAATAATGAAGTTAACATTTTCATTTACATCTCTGGAAAGTGGGTGTATGGATACTACCTATACACCGCTGCGTACCCCTTCGGAGACCAGTGTGGGATCGCGTGAGGATCTTTATAGCATTTTCATTGTTTATTTATATAAGCTGACAGCTATATAACCAAAGCATTATATTTGTATATATATGTACATATATGTATACTTATACAAATTACTTATGCTTATCATCGTAAAATTAAGAGATGGGCTCTTGTCGGCTTCTCTGATGCAGTCGTTTCCATTACATTCTGTGCAGTGCAACCTCTTTGACCTCCTTATACGTCAGAAGAGTCACCTTTTCTTCGATCTGACTCATGTATCTTAATCTCGGTCATTCTCTTCATATCCCCACTATATTTCGTTGTAAGATACTTCTAGAGAAACTATACTTCGTATAAGGTGGTCTCTCATCGTATCTCTTCTACTACTGATGCCATATACTAATAATTAAAACGTTTAAAGGTATAGTTACGTTAACTATGTACAATGTTAAATTTATTATTATTATTAATCCATTTATTTCAGGCAACACAATAAAAGTACACGTACAAATATAGGGCCCATAAATATATACCTTAACCTAACATACATACAAACTTTATTACAATATATACCTTAAAGACTAACATACATAATTAATAAATATCCTTAGGGTTTTCCGCTCTTGCGCGCATCCCTATAACGCCGGTACACGATTCCTGCAGGCCAGAAATCGGATTGGAAGAACATGTCACGATGCTTTGCAGGCACCTTGAGGACGTACGATTTGAAATTCGTTTCTCTCGCAGACTCAAGACGCTGCAAGTGTAACTGCATCGGTGACGGGTCTTTGCACCAAAACTTTGTCCTCTCCTTCACAAATCGCAGAACCTCCTCGCCTGACGTTTTAGGATCCAACCTCGATATATATATTGCGATGGTGGGATCCACAACACGCAGAGTGAACTCCGATGCGACGGTGGCGGTGGCGGTACCTCGACGATTACGCGATGGTCTCGTCCGGCTTTTCTTCTTCACCAGGGTGAAGCCTTCGTCGTCGACCTTTGGTCGTCCCACACCAGTGTGAGGGACTTGGTTAGGTTGCGGATGACGAGACGCTTGCGCATAACTCTTCTTCTTCGGTTGCTGATGCACTGGAGGAGTAGGGAGTGGCGCAATCTGCGCAGGTTGCGTTGTTGATACGCCAGGGGTCAGGGTCGCTGGACCCGGGCGGTCAATTACCTGCGCATCGGTATTCTTCAGTTGTCTTGCTGACGGGTGAAGTTTGACACCGCTTAACGCCACGTTGGGTATTTATATTTCCCGCTGACTGCGGCGATAACACGGGCACAAACTTATTACGTAGCTCACAAACCTCATTTTTCAATCCAGCGAAAACTTGCTCTGAATCAGTCAATTTGGTCCGGAGATCAGTCACATCGGCACGTAGCGCCGTGATGTCCTTCAGTAGCCTGGTGACGTCGACATGGTCGAAGGTCACCGGGGGCAGCTTGTGCAGATCACGCGCTACATACGTAGGGACATCATCAGGGTCGGTCTCATGGAAGAGTTTAAATATGTCTTCTATGTCCTTCTTGCCATGGCCATCTCTCTGCCTGGTAATGACACGGACTTTGGTCACAGCCGTTTCAGCAAGCACCTTCTTTGCCTTAACGATGTCATCCTCCGAGTAGCTAGAAGTCAGGATTTGAGTCAGACTGATCTGATCCATAACATCCAGCTTGTTCTGTATGAACGCCAGAACCTCGTTGACCAGGATTGTATCCGATCGCTTGTGGGTCGCCATTTTAGAACGTCGCGTATGATCAGCGCGAAAACATTGAGGTCAACATCGACACAACCGCTACGGAGCGACCGCTCTAGTTGACGTTACTGACACGACATGATTTATTAAGGCTCTTCAAGTAACCATGACTACAATGTACATATGTGTGTGCAAATGTATAGTGTCAACGGTATTACTAAATAAGTACTATATTTAATGCTATATTAATTCTACAAATGCTTGGAATACTAAGGACTTTTTATGTAGCTGGCAAACAAGAAAGTGGCCGCCTTGATAACCGTTTTCAGCCGGGGTATATAACCTTTTTCGCGCGTTTTCGATTCTGTAAAAACCTTTACAGAAGTTTCTTGAAGGACCGGGCGCGGTAATTATAAAGGAATTTTCTACAGAACCCGTCTCCTTTCAAGCAAGCTCATTTCGTACCGTGCTTATGCTCCTAGCACAAGCGTTCGTTTTATGAATGATGGTTTCGCAAGCAGTGCTACGACGTTTGATATTTTTTGCTAGTTTCCGCGCACTTTTAGACGCCGCTGTAATTAGTTTTTTCACAGATTTATAAACGAAACCTCCTTAGACCACCACAAGGTTTCTTGAGAAGTTCCTTCCACGAATAGCTCAGGTTGTTGAATGAGTTCAGGTGTGTATCTCAAGTGAGGGTTAGACAAGTCTAATTTTCGCCAACCCACCTGTCACGACTAACTTAGCATTACCTGTTAAGATATGTGTTACACTTTCAAATATTAAACAGAGTTTACTAGATTACTTTTATCAATCAATAATTCTTGACACCTTCCCACAAGGATCCCCGGAGAGGTAGGCAGAGGTATGGCACTTTTTTCGTAAAAAATATATTATTATGTGCCAATGTAGCGAGCTGCCGATGGCGAGTCCGTCGCAGTTTTTCCAGCATTACTTTTCATACACGTTGATTTTTTTCTAAACTTATGCAAATTCCCTTATAATATTTATATTGTTACCTGTTTGGTAACAACTTGGTTTGGTGTTTGGTACATAGCGCCGGAATTCTAACTTTATATCTTGGGCTATCAAGTGTCTACTTAAGCCACTCGGCCACCACGAGTCGATCAATCAATCAAACAATAAGACTATAGATAAATCAAATATCTATGGTATTTAAGCTCGTTCGCTTTAGGGTATGTGTCCATCATATCTCATCAGTAACCGCCGTAATAACAAAGTTAACCCGAAGGCATCCAGATACATTTGAGTTATTGCTTTAGTTAAACTGTACCTCTTGTGGTTTATCGACACCAACGTCCTACTCAGATGGATCATAGGCTTAATGCTTGTGCTATGTTCAGTTTGATTTATGTAGATATTGTATGAAATAATATTAACAGGCAAAATACTCCAAGAGAAAGAAAGAATTGAAAAGTCCAGTGGACATAGCTCCAGGCAGCGAGGCTTTAGGTCGCGGGTTATTCCTTTTGGGGGGTGATATTTTAGTGACTTAGTGTTGAATTTCTGTCTTGAATCTGTATGTAATGTTCATGATACACGCTTTGATTACGAACGGACGTACGAACTGGCCTTTTAAACAAAGGAAGAACACCAAATAGTTGAGAGGAAAGCTAGGTAAGTTCGAATACATTGAATAATCAAAGATAGAAACCAGAAAAGTACGTGAGTATGATATGAAGAGACTGATCAATGTGGATGAAGCGAAAGAGGTCTAGGAATGTAAAAGTCAAGAGTACTTACGATTCTGCTGATGATATGTTAAATGTATGTATGTAAGTTTCTCTCACCCAAACATACATACAAACAGTTGAATCCTTTTTAATTCATGTGCAAAAATTTCGTAATGGGGTCGGGATAATGCCGGGGTACTAAAGCCGTCAGTTTTCGAATTCCTTTCGACATAAATTTACCAAGTCGTACATTCCTAGTACCCTTTGAAAGTAAATCATTTAGCAGACAACTGCAATTAAACCTTTTTAATGTCTCAGTCAATACAAGATCAAATCCAATGTGTTCTATTTTAAAGAAGTGGTTCGAGTAGTCGTCTGCGACACAAAGATCACAAGTTCGAATCTCGACTCTAAACATGTTTTTCTGAACTTAAGTACAGTGACTAGTCACACCACGAGCTTTACGGTGAAGGAAAACATCGAGAGGAAACCTGCATACGTCTGAGAAGCAATTCAAATGCGTATGTATAGTTGTGCTTGCGTAACGTCGATGGACTCGCCATTGGTCACGTTGGCACCTAAAATATATCTCTGGCGGAAAGTGGGTGTGTGGGTACTACTTATAGACCTCTGCGTACCCCTTGTGGGAAGGCGTGATATACACTTCTCATCAGAAAAATCGAGTTGATGTTTTCTAAGGATTCATAATCCTTACAAAACATAGGCTTGCAAGCTTTGTTTCGATTTTTCTGTATATATCTATTATATAATAAGTATATACCTATTTTAAATGTCAGTATGTGTCAGTGTCATATATGTATTTTCTCTTGCATTTTTTACGCTGAATAACCACTGCTCAAGCGTCATTGCAATATTTCGTTTTGTTTGAAATAATATGTTAGCACGGCTGTTGGTTCCCCTGAAGCAAGAAAAAGTCAGCTTTTGGTGACAGAACATTACTTACCGCGAGTGTACATTGCCCTGGGGAATGGAGAGTCGGCACGTGCGACTGTACGATTTTGGAATATGGTGAGATAAATACTATTTCATCATATTCGAGATGTAAAAGAATATTCCAATTTTTTTTGCATAGTTTCATCATTTATATAAAAAAAAGTGTTTTTGAGACTACTTAAGAAAGTTTAATAAAATTACATTAAAGTTGGTTCGGGTCCGAAGCCGCGGCATAGGGCAAGGAAAATATAAATATATATGTAGATATTAAATGTTACGCTTTGTTCATTGTTTTTTTTAACGATTGGTAGTTTAGGTCAGGGCAGTGTTGCCACCTTCACCAACCTGTGTATGCCTTTCTAACCTCATTCATATAAAGTATACACCTGCTCATTCTGTATCATTCATATACTGCTGCTATTCTTCATGTACAATTAAAACGCCAACGCCTCAGTATAACGATGCTAAATCAAAATATCCTCTTTGAACCGCACTAAAGTAATTAAAAGCCCAACAATCAAAGTTTACAGCCTAACATTCGGCCGTTTACCCACTGGCTATAAAAATGGACTTAAAAAAGGAACACAATAATTATATATTTGAAAAGGATTCAACCAAGTTTTGTGTCGGGACAATTTTATTTAAATGTGCACGTAAAACAAGGCCCGCTAAAGGTTGAACAAATTCAAATTCACGTTTACTTTCAACAGATTCTTTACTTATGTTAGCGATTACAATTATGATACTATATTTATTTTCAGGCTTCACGAGGGTCTCTGGAGTGGTTGGCCACCATCTTCAACCCATATCGAAATCATAAAAATAATTTGTATAAAGAAATCTACTAATACGTTTGTTCAAAATTCAGTGGCCGAGGGGTTCGAGTGTTGCCTGCAACACAAAGATTGCAAGTTGGAATCTCGACGAACAAATAAGTACAGTGAGTATTCACATCACGAGCTTTACGGTGAAGGAAAACATCGAGAGGAAACCTGCATACGTCTGAGATGAAATTCAAAGGAGTATGTACCTACAGTCGTGCTTGAGTAACGGCGATCCACTAGCCATCTGCCACGTTGGCACCTAAAATATATCTCTAGCGGAAAGTGGGTGTGTGGGTACTACCTACACACCTCTGCCTACTCCTTCGGCTGAAGCAGGCAGCAAGGCAGAGGAAGACCACCATATAGCAACCAAGATCAAATTGAATGACTAGCCGGTGAGCATGCTTAAATAAACTGATGGTTGTCGATGACGAAAGAGGCTGGATAGTTGTGTATGATCGATGACGGATGGATTAGCTAGTATAAGCAACTACATTAAAATCTAAACGTATGAATTAGGTAATTACTACAGTGATGAATTTGAATCCAGAGAAGAAGGTCCATTAGAAAACTGGCGCTCTACTTACTAATCACGCCCCACAGTACCAAACAATATACATATATATGACACATATATATGACACATATAAGTGCTATAGGTGTATTATAGGTGTACAAATATATGGAAGTGCGTTGGCTATGTTGCTGTCAGCTTCTACATTTTGTATTGAGAAATAAATAAATACATTTTCGACATGTTCGTTGCGAGAATATCTATCTATATATAATATATATAAAATCATTTGATTTGTTTTTTAACGCCTATTAAAAAATTGAAGTGTTTAGATCGAGCTGAAATTTTGACACAATATACATATTCACTTCAATGATTGTTTTATATTTCTTTTGCGTTAGTAAAATATTTTAAGCGGTACTTCTCATGTAACAACAATGTGCCACAGCGAAGCGAAGCATTGTGTCTAATAAAAACAATTATATGAATGGCGATCAATAATGATTCCCAACCAGAATATTGTTTTTTTTTATTTAAAGCACACAAACACACAGCGACCGCGGTTGCGTGGCTCGTGGCTTATTCTGTCTACATGTTTTTTATGACCTAATTATCCGGGACCAGTGATAATACAAGATTCTCACTTTGGCCCCGAATAGAGAGGCAAATAATTCCAACATGTCGGGGCCTAGTCATGAAATTCAGGGAACGAAACCATAGCGCGATCTTAAAAATGAAATACGCCATCTAGGGACAGGATGTTAATCTTTGCCGCCCAGCATCAGAGCGCTCAAGTCGCCCGCCCTAGCAAAAAGATGAAATTGTAAAATGTAATTAGGCTCTATAATGGCAATAAACAGCAATGAAGCTTTATTTTTTGGAAAGTACAATCGATATATTTAATTATATGCAACCGACAATTATCGAAAACCACAAAATAAATGGATGAACGGCGATGTGACGAACCAATGTCCCCGTTTGTTTTCCCGCTTGTTGAAAGTATTTTCATAAATATTTTTCATTATATGTATCGTGTTAGTCTCTATTACGTTCTCGGAGGCAAGAGGCAGGCAGAGGTATAATATTACCCTCTTTCAGCTGGAGACATATTATGTGGGGAGTTTGTGGCTACCTCTCGGATACGTGTTACTAGACGACTTTGAATAACTTAAAATATGCAGGTGATAATGTTCTCAGACAAAGTGATTTTTTTCACAAAATTTTCTGTCATTGATAACTGGAGATGAGACAAATTACTGCTCTTAAGCTTTATAAAAACTTATATAGACTGTATGAGATAGGTAAACTAATTAGTGCAGACACAGTCTAGGATAACATCCCTTATACAGGATGATATACTGAGATAGAAATTATGTTTAATATTTAAAGGGAAAACTGTATCATTGATACATTTCGTAAACGTTAATGTTTACAAAGAATACGTTTTACTTTTTCATATTTTGAATAGTAATATATGTAATATATATTCACGCCTTCCCACGAAGGGGTAGGCAGAGGTGTTTAGGTAATATATAGATATATTGAATAGAATATAGAAACTCACCCAGCCACTCATTATCTTATAAGAAAGTATGAGACCACCAAGACAAGTAAAGGCAAAGTAAACTTTTGCTTGGCTGCTATCCAGTAATCGTAATTATTAAGAAATATTTATGAAATCCACATTGAGTTCAGTGTCACAATTAACTGTTTAAAAAGGTTGATGAACCTTGCAAAGTTTTCTAGTATTTAGTTTTTGCTTGCTTACTCGAAACCTACGAAGTGTGAAAAAAGGTCAATAAATCAAACAGACAAGACAATATGCTATATTACTTAAAAAAGTTTTATATTAATTGTTGTATTTTACCACAAAATCTCCTCCACAATAATGTGATATTGATACGGGTTTTTTTTTATAATTAAGAACAATTTTTCAGCTGTTTTTCTGGGCTGTCTCCTATAGTATTTGATATATCCGACGAAGTGATGGCAATTGACCTTTAGGAATATTTCTGACGACGACAAAGGCAATTGAGCTTTTAGAATAGTTCTCTTAAAGGTCGCAAGGGGCGCTATCATAGCGCTTATCTTATACTAGCCTGGTGCTGCCCTCAGTCCGAAGGATAACGGTGGATTTTGGAATTAATTACTTACCAATGGATATCGGAAAATAAACAAAATTATTTTTTTCCCATCGTGTTGCCTTATAAGGAATAAATAAATATATTTATGTAAGTCAAAACATACTCCTATAGAAGTTACAAATAGTCTCAGTGGTTAAATATGGAGCCACCACTAATCTGAACTTCTACAGTGAGTACAGTGATTACTATACTTTTAAATAAGTTAGTAACTTAGCCAAGTGTAGGAAGAAAGACCCTTGGTAAGTGGGTACTATTAGATACACCTAGGCCTACTAATAATAATGTGAATTAAATAGTAATGTTCTTTTTATGTGCATCACTACGAATAAGTATCAAAATTAGTTCTAAAGTACAGTACATCTAATTAAAAGCCAAAGTACCTACTAAAGTAAAGTAGAAACACTGATTATTCACATCATAAGCTTTAGGTGACGGTAAACATCGTCAAGAAACTTGCATCCGTTTTAGCAGAAATTCAAAGACGTATAGTATAGTCGTGCTTGAGAAACGGTGATGGACTCACCATCTGTCACGTTGGCACCTAAATAGTACCTGGGTAGTACCTCTTTATACCCTTCGGGGTATGCAGAGATGTGCAGGTACTATTATTACTAACGTATAGCGCGATTTGAACAAAACACATTTGAGCATTGTTAACGTGCAAAACAATAACACATGACCGCAACTTGAGTTATTAACACAATAAGAAACTCAAAAGTTTAAATGAAGTGTTAATTGAGTAGATAGCAGTGAAAAATGAGGCGCATACATAACGTAAATAGTCATAAATAATGTTCGGAAATTCAGTTTAAGTTATAATAAGTGCAGGTCGAACAAAAATTAAAAATCAACATGTTATTAATTCCAAAACAGACTGAGGTGTGAGATGGGTTCACAGCAAAATGAGTGGAGTCATGTTTATCTTAGAAATGTTTATTCGTTATTTGTTTCTTCTACTTTCTGCCTACCCGTTAGGGACTCGGCGTGGTGATATGTATGTGTGTATTTACTTCTTCACGCCTTTACACAAGGGTCTCCATTCGACGTAGTTGTTGCTCTACTGTGACAGATGGCGAGTGCAGTGACGTTTCTCAATCACGACTATATAATAAACATCTTTGAATGTATCCTCAA
The DNA here is from genome assembly GCA_945859725.1 of Drepana falcataria. Lineage (NCBI taxonomy): Eukaryota > Metazoa > Arthropoda > Insecta > Lepidoptera > Drepanidae > Drepana > Drepana falcataria. The sequence continues at coordinate 11,631,860 of OX243921.1, forward strand.
ACTTACGCAGGTTTTTATGCTTTTTCGTATAGCATGTAGAACAGTCGAGATGCGACCTTGGATCTTTGCGTTGTAGGCGACCTCTCGGACTCGGCCACCTCCGTAATGAATACTGTTAATATTTTTGTTATTACGAAACAAAAAATTGTGATTACTTACCGAGTAATCCTACAATAGAATACATTGATTATTTGTAGCCGTGGTGGCCGAGTGGTTCGAGCAGTTGCCTGCGTCGCAAAGGTCGCAAGTTCGAATCCCGACTGTACCAATGAGTTTTTCTGAACTTAAGTACAGTGATTAGTCACACCACGAGCTTTACGGTGAAGGAAAACATCGAGAGGAAACCTACATACGTCTGAGAAGAAATTCAAAGGCGTATGTTTAGTCGTGCCTGAGTAACGGCATTGGACTCGCTATCTGTCACGTTGGCACCTAATATACCTCTGATGGAAAGTGGGTATGTGGGTATTACCTATACACCTCTGCCTACCCCTTCGGGGACCCTTGTGGGAAGGCGTGAGGATTACTTGTACATTTTGTAATATCATATATCTAGGTATGCTAATGATTATTATAATAAATATTGTAATGAAATAAAAGTATGAATACTCTTTAGTTTGACCTATGAAAAGCCTTAGAATAACTTTGAGACGTTTATACAAATAATGGTTTTAATATCTTTGAACAGCGGTTGTATAAGGGCTAAAATGGTTTGTATTACAACAATGTTTCCCGACTGATCTTCAGAGTTTTTAATCAGTAATAATAACGTTCTTGTAATTGAATATCAAGTGTTACACAGTTTAAGACCTTTTAGACCATTAAGACTAGAGAACTATAGAAACGCTAAAGCATTTAAACATACCATCAGGCCAAGTTCCTGACAAGGTAGGCAGAGAGAGTAGACTGCCAGTTCTCTCTAGACATACAAACCTCTTTCGCTTCAACTACATTAATCAGTCTCTTCATCCATGTTCGATAGTTTCGAGAATTCTCGGATATTAATCGAATACTCAACTCTTTTAAAAAAAAACAATAAGCGCAACACTGCTCCACCGCTCCTTTTGTTGCGGGTTCAATTCCGTCCGGCGGGTTTGACTTACGACGTACCTCTAAATAACCGTCGCGTCATTACGGGCCGCTTGCTATTTGCATAACTATTGGAATCGAACCTGAATCCTGTGTGCTTAGAGCCTGATGTATGATCAGCGAAGCCTAAATGAATTCTCTTCGCTGGTGTTTTTTTGCGCACAACTTTATGTTGTCCAAATAAGAGTGTTATATTGCTTAGGTAGATTTGTTTTGCTTGAGTTATGGCGTGTGGCGCTTTGTTCTAAAATTATGTTCTTTATGTTCATGTATTTTATGAGATGGAATGGAAACGCGCGTGCTATATCCTTGGTGTTGCAAGAGTCCGGTACCCGCTTACCATCAATCAGAACTATATGCTTCAATATCACCTTGACTTATAAAAATATGATGTGCAATGGAAGAAAGAAGTATAAAGATATTTTTTTGATTTGTCAATTTTGCTTTTAAGTATTCTGGATCTGCCTGGATTTAGAGTTTGATTTGCAAATCACGTCCTAATGGTTGGTCCTCTTTAAATTTGGAGATACTGACCCAGTCCTCCAATTTAGAACGGGACATTCTGTTGTTACTTCTCTTTGTGCATTCGAGTGTTATCGTTAATTTTGAGTGTTGCCAAATTGTAAAAATAATAACTCGATTGAGTGTAGCTTTAAAATGTCTTATATTATCACAATCAGACATATCCTAAAATAACACTTCGGCTCTTTTATTGTACCCAGGGATCCTTTAGAATGGTGAAAGAACCCTTGAACGATTGCATTTAAATAACACGTCAGTGGTATTTTATGTGTATTATTTTCCTTCCCACATAATGCCCGAAGAGGTAGATATTTTAGATGGCGAGCTCATCCTCACGCCTTCCCACATGGGTCCCCGAAGGGGTAGGCAGAGAAGCTATTCAAAGGCGTATATTCGTGCTTGAGTAACGGCAATGGACTCTCCATCTGTCACGTTGGCACCTAAAATATATCTCTGGAAAGTGGGCATGTGGGTACTACATATACACCTCTGCCTACCCCTTGTGGGAAGGTGTGATTATATTATAATTAATACTATTTAAAAATAAAAATAACACGTACGGAACATTAAAAATAAAAATAACACGTACGGAACACAAGCAACAGCGTCCAACTAAACTGCCTGAAGACACCGCTACTGTGAAGGACCAGAGCGCTGGTACAGTCAACGAAAATAACTCATAAAAAAACACTTTATGGATACTCCACCTCTATTGTGTACTAGTGGCAAAAAACTACAGCCTAACAGTCCAATAAAGTTGGGATTCCAGCTTTATTTCAGAAATTAAACAGATTCTGGGAACTGCTTGGTCTGATTCTCACGATATACTAAACTCTTAATAGAGTTACACTATGCCAGTAATAAAGCCTTGATTACAAGCCGAATGCCGAACACAGTAAAACTATATAATTCTTTATTGTGGGTGTAAATATCTGACATTCGGTTTTATTCGTAGTTTTTTTTTTCTTTTGCCGAATTTACGGCAGTGGAGCAAGAAAATAGGGATCGTTGTGGTCATGTATTGTGTAAAAGGTCAAGTGCGAGGATTTGCCCATGACAGGTAATTAAAGACTTATGATTGAAAAGATATTAAGAAGGTACACATCGTAAAAGTGAGTTCAGTTATATTTATTTGTAGTCTCGAATCAACGTTTTATTTTTCGAACATTGTTTTTTTCATGTGTAAGTAAATAATTCCTACTTTCGATGAAAATTATCTTTTTACAGCTGTAATGTAAATTAAATAATTGTTAGAACCGATTATTCTTCTGGTAAATTTGGCGAAAATAGATACAAAAAATACATGTAACCATTTTGAGTATTGCGGTAACAACCCTTAAAAATTGAGATCGCAGAGGGGTAGACAGTGGATACAATACCATTGATTTGTTTTCGTCAGATATATTTAGATCTTATATTATATTATCTTATATCATATCTTAATTTTTTTTTCTGTGCGCTTATATGTGACTGATCTCCAAAGCGGCTGGATCGATATCGATAATTTTTGTTGTGTGTTGAAGTCGATTCAAGAAGATATCAAATTCACAATTGAAGCGAAGCTGGGCGGGACCGCTAGTAGAAATATAGAGAGGAGAGAAGATTGACGCAACATATATACAAGGCGTGGAAGAAGAGGCAATTCTAGACTACTACTTAGATCGATACTCTGATGGGAATGTCAAGAGTAGGTACTCGAAATCGTTAAGCATGCATGAAGAGACTGATGAATGTGAAAGAAGCAAAGGATATATGCTTGTCTAGTCAGAGCTGGCGCTCTACACTCTCTGCCTATCTTTGAGATCCTCTACGCTCTACCCAGCGTAAGTTGGTTAGTTGATATCAAGTTGTTGTTTAAAATAAAGCTACAGAGAAACAAACAAACAGACAAATTTACAGTTGGAATAAGAGTAATTAAAACAATCTTGATCAGGGACACATGAGTAAGTATCCAAAATATTTATTTTCAAACACAGGTACCTTAAGCTTGGCTCCTGTTTGATTTGACTTTGTATTCTCCCTGTGACAAAAGGTAACCCTAAAATATTGTCAACGTCACTTTGACCAGACGCAGGCGGGGGTACAGTTACAAAGGCGCCGCTAGATCAAAGGGATGCGATACATGCCGCCTTGGGTTACACGTTCGATGACAGCAGCGTATGTTGTCTATTTTAAGGTTTTGTTAATTATTGTCGCAAGAAAGCTGTGCTAAACGTAATTGTTGAAGAAGTGACCTCAAGAAGTGTAAATTTCAAATTTTGAAATGTTAAATATTCTCTATATAGATATATATCCTCACGCCTTCCCTAAATACACCCCGAAGGGCTAGGAAGAGGTGTATAGGTAGTACCCACACACCCGCCTTCCGTCACAGATATATTTTAGGTAGTAATGTGACGGATACAATAATATAGATTTGCTGTTAGTTAAGAGCAGGATTAAACTATGTCTTCGTCGTATTTATAATATTATTCTATTCATATTCATTATATAGAAAACAATACATATAAAGATAACGCCATGAATAAAATAGAACACAGATTTATCATATCTTCAGATAGTACATTTTAGAAGTGAATAACTAAATAACAGGTGAATGTCAAAGTATTTATCATAATTAACTAGTTATTTAAAATAAACTAAAAATTTAATTAAATTATATTAATTCTGACATATCCTCCAAATTGCGTTTCACGTATCCTCTACATAACGGCTTTTTGACCATCAAAGCGCAGTGGAAGCGTGCTGGGCCCATAACCCAGAGGTCCGTAGATCGCAACTAGGCTCTGCTACCGTTAGTATAGGTAGTAGTATTTTATGACAAAGCATGTGCTGATAACTTTTCTTTTTGTATGACGAAGCCTGTGGCGAATACGTTTTATGTTCAACCGACGAAACCATCAATTGAAAAAACTTATGCACTTTGAAAATAAAATGTTTAACTTGTCAATTTATCGGCGGATTCATCTCGCTATTGAAATCCATGTGTGTCCGTATTGACAAGCGCCCCCGCTTCTCTATCCCACCACACACAAACCTCGCGACCAACTATGCCCACGCGGACTGTAAATAACCTTAAATTTAATAGTATAGCAACAATTGCTGTAGCACCATGGGGACGTCCATATTTTCCGTCCGTATATATCCAATATAGGAAAGAAATTTCACTAGAAATAAATGAATATACTTCCGAGAATTCGAGAGATAAGACGCTGTATCGATTGTTATATTTTGCGTTAGGGTTGTCCTAATTGAACCGAGCTATGGATATTGTCGCCGGGAAATATTTGATACTCCCCTTAACAATTATTAGGGGAGGCCTATGTCCAGCAGTGGACTAGTGTGGGCTGATGATGATGATGATGATGAAACAATCCCGAAGTTTATTCAGGTATATTATATTTATATTAAGTAAGCGAACTGTCAACATTCAGTTCGCTTACTTAATTCTAGGAACTTGACCGAAATCTCACTGTATTGCAAAGTGGCAGTCAAAGGGACACGCTAAATCCTTAATGATGAAAACATAGGATTTTTTCTTGAAGGCTTAATGGACAGAATATCAGTCGTTGAGCTCGCCACCTGTCACATTGACAACTAAAATATATTGTGGGCGAAAAGACATTGACGTTAAAGGATATTAACATTAAGAATCTCTTACATTATAAAAAAAATGACAAAACTGTATACAAGAGCCGTGGTAGTGAGTTGTTCGAGTACTTGTCTGTCTTTAGTACAGCGATCAGACACACCACGAGCTTTACAGTGAAAACATCGAGAGGAAACCTGCATACGTGTGAGAAGCAATTCAAATGCATATGTATAGTCGTGCTTGAGTATCGGCGATGGACTCACCATCTGTCACTTTGGTACCTAAAATATATCTCTGATGACTATAAGATATATTATACATATACTAGTGGTCCCGCCCAGCTTCGCTTGGGTGAAAAAAGTAAATGCCCTAAAACACGATCACAGCGCCACCTATCGGGTCCAATTGTAAATCTAAACCATTCTCGAATCTCCACGAACACACACAAAAAATTTCATCAAAATCGGTCCAGTCGTTTAGGAGGAGTTCAGTCACATACACACGCACACAAGAAATATATATATTAAGATATTTACAATAGTTAGGCTAAGTCCCATGGTTAGTGACAAAGGTTAATTCGGTTGGATTTTCTCAATGATTTTAGGCTATTTAAAAAATGAAAAAGGTTGTTTAGGTACATGGCATATTTTAAAGGTTTATCGTAATATTATTGGAAGAAGGTACTGTTGAAATAATAATATTACATTAACTTTGTATATATGGATGAAATAGTAAAACAACCCGTTTTGCTTGCATTAGATGGGTAAAAATATGCACAGAATAAAATCCCAACTCATAGTTCATCTAGAATCTTATTGGAATTACTTGCTCGTAACCTATTTGATAAAATAGAGAGAGGATATTTTGAATTGGCATGGGCAGGTAGGCGTCATGGCACGCATATGCGTCCAGGATATCGCTAAGATATAATGCAGAATGCGCCGGTTTGAGCCGGCTGTGTCATAACCCTTCTGGACATCAAAGCCCCTCGTAACAGTACTAAGGCCAGTATCGTAATATCGATATTGTGTTACCGACAAAAATTAAAACAAAGTACATCCCTAGTAGTGTACCACTAATTGGTGTTTACACTGTGTTTCGTAGTCCACTGTCTGTTCAATGGAACGAAAACAATTCCTTATTCACGCATAATACCGAATATTATTTTGTATTTGGTCCGATATTTATCCATAGTTCTAATAGTCCAAAATCCATCGCCGTTACTCAAGCACGACTATACTGATGACATACATACGTATTTCGATGTCTTCTCCAACACATGCAGGTTTCCTCTCGATGTTTTCCTTCACCGTAAAGCTCGTGATGTGAATAATCACTGTACTTAAATTCAGAATAACACATTGGGACAGTCGGGACTCTAACTTGCAATGTTTACGTTGCAGGTTGCTCTCAAACCACTAGGCCACAACGGCTATGTAAAAAATATTACCACTAACAACACCACGAAGGTGTGCAAGGATGTAACCAGAAATGTTGATGATACCACCGGCCATATACTAATAGTACCCTTTCACACCTGACAAAAGCACTATAATCCCTATTGTAAAACAAAAACCAATTTAACAGAATATGATTTTAGGTGTGAACGATCCAATTTGTGTGTGAACACAGGTGTGTTCAAAGAATCTGTTGTTTTGTTCATATGTATTCTTGTACGAAAATAACGTTAAATGACCTAGCAACAGTGTGCTAAGCAGCTGATGAATATGAGGGTACTGGGATAGCACGAGGGCCTGCTTCATAATTACTTTTACTGTTCCTGGTATCCTGGTATATCCCACTGCTAAGCAGAAGCTGCTTGAGAAACGGTGATGGACTCACCAGCTGTGTCAGGTCGGCACCTTAACCTTTGGCGGAAAGTGGGTATGTGGGTACTACCTATTCACGTCTGCCTACCCCTTCAGGGACCACAGTGGGAAGTCGTGAAGATACATATTATAAAAACAATAAACGATATCTTAGGATTACTGACGTTGCACTGAATTATGAGTATAACCTCTAAAAGAAACAAAAGTAATAATTATAATCATATCATCACGCCGAGTCCTTAACGGGGTAGGCAGAGATATATATATATATAGGGCGCCAATTCTCTTTAGACTTACAAACCTCTTTCGCTTCGTCCACATTCATCAGAGTTTTTATTCATGCTCGTCGGTTTAGAGGTAATAAAAGTAATTAAAATAGTAATACCTGTATAGTAAAAGTATTTACTTGCAGTAACAATGAAACTTGATCACTCGCGCGTTGCCAGCTTTGCTTAGGTAAATCACTATGCAACCTGCATGATACTTCAATGTACATGTAAAATAGTATCCCGTTGAGTTTGGTCTCGCAACAACAACGCTACGGTGTTGAGCTCTACAATTTCCGGAATTTATAAGAATGTCCCGTGAATTTGGAGAATATACGTGTAATCTAACAGCGTAACTGGAATGAATGATAAAAACCGTACGATGTTGTATGTACACGACAAAAATACGTTTTATCGTAACAAAGCACAACAAAATAGTTTATAAGATAATAAGATGTTCAATATGTGAATAGATACCTATAAGATTTAGTACTAGGCCACCACGGCCGAGTGGATAGAGTAGTTGCCTGCGACACAAAGCTCGCAAGTTCGAATCCCGCCTGTACCTATGAGTTTTTCTCAACTTAAGTACAGTGATTAGTCACACCACGAGCCTAGTCCAATCCAAGATGTATCTTTTCTTTAAACCTCAAGAGTGGTACACCAGCATATGACCCACCTGATGGAAAGCAGCTACCGTAGCCTATTTACGCTCACTATACCCAAGTATCACTTACGCGCTACCAACACAACAATATAACAATCCTCGCACTCCCCAAGGAGCTCATTATTGGAAACTTTAGTCATCGTGCAGGAACATAACACAATGCAATGTGTTATTTGGCTACGGATTCTATAACCTCATAAAGCACTTCCCCAGTCGGAGAGCTCCAAGTTCGAAGATTCTCTCTTATTGATGACTCTATTATTGTAATCATAATTCATAGAAAGCGACAAGTTTATGGACGTTCCGTTAGATCTGTCACTTATCGCATACATTTTATAAGCCCTGCTAATCTTGTTCCTTTTATAAATAAAACCGCCGTGGTGGCCAATTGGCTCGAATAGTTGCCTGCAACACAAACATTACAAGTTCGAATCCCGACTGTACCAATGAGATTTTCTGAACTTAAGTACAGTGATTAGTCACACCATGAGCTTTACGGTGAAGGAAAACATCGCGGGGAAACTTGCAGACTTCTGAGAAGCAATTCAAAGACGTATGTATAGTCGTGCTTCAGTAACGGCGATGGACTCGCCATCCGTCACGCTAGCACGAAAAATTGGCGGAAAGTGGGTGCGTGGGTCCTACCTATACACCTCCGCCTACCCCTTCGGGGACCCTTTTGGGAAGGCGTGAAGATATGTATATACATAAAAACATAAATAAAACATCAATTGCATGTTTGTCCGAATCCTGACTTATTGTATTATTACTTCATGGTAGAGCCAGAAATACGGTATCACTGTGCCATTTCTCACGATGCTTTCATCACCTATGATTTGAAAAGAGAAACCATGGAGTTTCTTGCCGGTTCTTCTCCATGGAAGCGACTAACCCGAACCGTGCTTCTTCTTTTTCGACGTTTTATAAGTGCCCACCTGGGCCTATGTGAAATAAAAAGATTTTGATTTTGATTTTTTGATTTTGACCCGTAAAGCTCGTCGATAATGCTCGGTCAGATCAGGGTTGTACAGAGATTAGTCAAAGTACTTCAAAACAACTTCGTAGATGTTTCACAACGGTTCGACAAAATGCTTTTCTGTAAGCGTTCACGCTATCCGATATCTATAATTTGTTAAAAAACGATTTCCGCAAGTAATGAGCTGAATCACTGCCGTACATCGGATAGCGTAACGCTAGCGGAAAGTATTATGTCTAGAGCCACAGCTTCGTAAAGTTACATTAAAAAGTTAGTCTACATAAGGTTGTTCCAGGATTGAATCGATTTATTGTAACGATATGCTATTTTAAGCCTTCGTCTTTGGTTATAAGAGGCAGATTGATGTCGTCACTCGGCAACGGCGTTATTGTCACCATGTAACGAGATGAAAGCAATGGTGACTATTTTTGATACTTGATACACACTGCTGTAATGTTCTTAATACTTGCATATTGATCAGAACAAAGGAAATACTTTATAATATACTTATTCACGCTTTCCCAAAAGGGTTCGTGGAAGGGTAGGCAAAGGTCTAACATACTCTCTTCTCGCCTTATATTTAAGAAATTATCTTGATTTCTGTATTTACTGCACAATTTAAATGATCAATCCAAATGATAGAGTTTTAGAGTAAAGGTCTAGTTATATGTACGTAATATGACTTACAATTGTCATTATCATTGAAAAATAAAAGAGGAACATATTTGTATGCATCAAAAATGTATTGAATAATTATGTCTACTAAAAACCTTAATTATTTCAGACGTGCACAACTGCAAATGGCGTCCTTCATTATTTCACAACACATTGGATTCTAGTTGATTTTGATAAAACTTATTCATTTAAATACATTCACATTATATTAATATTATAGTTAAGTAGTTAGTAGTTTTTCATGTTTGTTCTTCTTCATGAAAAATAAATATTGAACGGAAGTTGAATGAATAAATAGGAATATGAATCAAAACAAAAAGAGAAAACAAAACAACGGCTAAACGGAATTGAAGGAAATTTGGCTCAGAGATAGATTATTAGCTGGATTAAGCTGGATAACATGGGATGTTCGTTCTGAAAATAATCCTAAATATTTTTATATACAAAGATATACAAAGCTAAACTTAAAGCTCGATCGTACGCTCAAGGACGGGAATATTAAGAGTATTCGAAACCGACGAGCATGTATGAAGAGGCTGATGAATGTGGACGAAGCGTAAGAAGTATTTAGAGAGAACTGGCGCTCTATACTATCCGCCTACCCCGTTACGGTCTCGGCGTGATGATATGAAAATTTCATAACCGATTAATCATCCGAACATGCTCGCTGAACGCTATGACTGTATGTAACATTGTAATTATTATAAATCTGTCGCCGGGACTGGCAGGCTGTGTGTAGGTATTTTTTTACATCGTTCACACACAAACAAGTGTTAGGGATGTTAATGAATGTGCGGCGGCCCATTTAAATTCACCATATTTTATATATTTGAAAAAGAACAGTTTGCCATGCTGAGCATAATATGATGCATCGTAAGTTAAACGATCCAAAGAGGTTATAATTTTTTTTAAGTGAATATGGATGGAATACGTTCACTCATTGATACAGTCGAGTCATCGATACAGCTTACTCGAACCACTTGGGCACCACGGCTCTAGTAGTATATATATACAGTGATTAGTCACACCACGAGCTTTACGGTGAAGGAAAACATCTAGAGGAAACCTGAATACGTTTGAGAAGAAATTCTAAAAAAATATAAATGTTTTCATAACCAGTCTGTCACTTTGGCACCTAAAATATATCTCTGGCGGAAAGTGGGTGTGGGTACTACCTCTGCATACCCCTTTGGGGACCCTTGTGTCCATTGTATACTGATACTATAGAATAATAGGAAGAATTACTATATATTAATAGCCACGAAGTCGCGCCACTATTTATTACTACTATTTATACATATAGGTAATAAACAAAAAATTGTTGATAAAGTAAGCAATTAAATACAATTTTAATGATCTAAAACTTAGAGTAGTAATTAAATTAATTTAAAGTTTAAAAGAAGCCGTTTCAGTTATTACGAGGGTGGTGTTATGGTGTGTGCACATCACCGCGCGGCGCACCCCGGGGGCTCGAGTTCTTACAACTAAGGGTTATATACTCACTAACGACGAGCAAATATATTTTTTAAAGTGGTTAGTCGTTGGATCAAAATAACATTAAAATATGTACGTTTAGTTAGTTGTGCTTAAGTAACGGCGATGGACTCGCCATCTGTCACGTTAGGACCTAAAATATAAATCTCTGGCTAAGAGTTGGCTGTGTGGATACTACCTATACACCTCTGCCTACCCCTTCGGGGACCTTCGTAGGAAGACGTGAGGATATACAGACACATGTAATACATATGTCTTCAAGAATGGAACTTATGCATTATGGATGGAATACGTTCACTCATTGATACAGTCGAGTCATCGATACAGCTTACTCGAACCACTTGGGCACCACGGCTCTAGTAGTATATATATACAGTGATTAGTCACACCACGAGCTTTATGGTGAAGGAAAACATCTAGAGGAAACCTGAATACGTTTGAGAAGAAATTCTAAAAAAATATAAATGTTTTCCTCCTGATATATATATATATATATATATATATTAGGATGATATATATATATATATATATATATATCATCACGCCGAGTCTAGTTAGGCAGAGAGTATAGAGCGCCAGTTCTGTTTAGACTCATATACATCGTTCGCTTCGTCCACACTCATCAGTCTCTTCATACATGCTCGTCGGTTTCGAGTACTCTTGACGTTCCCGTCCTTGAGCGTCCGATCGATTTGATACATTATGATAATCTGTTTTTTTTTTTTTGGACTAGGATCGCCGCATCAAGATCAGCTTGGAAATCCATGCAAGAGGCATATGTCCAGCAGTGGACGCATATATGCTGAGAAGAAGAAGAAGAATCTGTTTTTAAATAACCTAAGTGTGAAGGGTTGCGTGAATACTTTGGCGCCTTTATTTAACCAAATTACTCTTAGAATAATATTGATCACACAAATAAATGAATTATTCAATAGCGACTTCCGTAAGTTGGCTGCTCTATGACGGTCTCAGTCTTTGTAACCGTGCGAGCGGTCATTACTAACGCCAAGTGGTTGCATTCGGTGGCGTGACAAGTCATTAGGGCTGGTAAACTTTCATAAATCCAACATTTCCACGTACCGGGGTTGAGGTAGACCAAAATCTAATAGGAGTGTTACTAGGAACTTATTCATAAGGTTGTACAATGGACTTACAGAGCCGGATTTAGTGATAATGGGAGATCATTACTTAGCATCAAGTTTTGGGCGAATAGTTTTAGAGCCAAGATGGCCGAATTGTCGAGTACTTTAAATGGACGCAGACTTTGTTAGGAATACCGGTAGTCCATGAAGTATAAGTCCATCCATAAAGGGTAGAGATTAAACACAAAGCGAGCTTTATGGTAAAGGAAAACACGAGGAGGAAATATGCATACGTTCATGAAGTTTTAAAAACTTGAGTCATGGCGATAGGCTGGCCATTTGTCACGTTGGCACCTAAACATGACATGTATTTGTGTGCCAACAACAGCGAAAAAAATACTTTTTTCGCTGTTGTTGCACCGCGGCCCTTTCGGGGCTTTTGTGGGAAGGTAAACTATAAATAATAATAAAAGGGTTGAAAGATGCTTTATAATACAAATAATAATACATAGTTCTTAAAATTTACGATGAAATTTTATAAAAAAACAGTGTTTGGAATTTTTCTCTTAGGCATAGTGGACAGCCCTGTTCGTGACCCGACCCTCCACACTGCGAGACCCTCAGTGAACTACCCTTGCTTTCCCGTTGACTTACTACCTTTTGATACTCACAACGAATGTGGGCGTACATCTTGGTTCATAGGACGATTATATAAGTACAGTGAAACATACCACTCCATTAATAACTTGTAGGTTGCTTGCAATCAGTGCTAGGCTCAGCATAAATAATAAGAATAATAATAAAAAGGGGTGTCCGAAGAGGTAGAGGTGTGTAGCCATACACCCAATTTCCTCCAGATGTATTTTAGGTGGCAGCATGACAGATGGCGAGCCCATCGCCGTTACTACAGCACGACTATGCATACGCCTTTGAATTTCTTCTCAAGCGTATGCAGGTTTTCTTTCGATGTTTTCTTTCACCAAAGCTCGTGGTCGTTAGTCGCAACTAATCACTATTTTTATGTTCAGAAAATGTCATAGGTACAGTCGGAGTTCGTACTCAAACCACTACTACCATAGCTCAGAATGAATAAGTTCTGTAAGTAGAATATACAATATACAATCAACTGTAACTTAGACAAAGATTATGTATAAGAGAGTGATGAAGAAGAGATGATTTGAAAGTTAGGGGAGTTACCTTATATGTATAGTAGGCATATAGCTTACGCGGTGTGGTTTGGGTAGTTGCCTCAACATAAAGATCGTAAGTTTGAGTCCTTTGTATACCGATGAGTTTATCCTTATCTTATGTACAATAATTAAAACCTGCATACGTTTGAGAAGAAATTCAAAGTAGTCAATGTTAAGAAACCTAGTTGGACACGCATTCTGTGGCTGGTATTAAGCCTCGGGCTCCCCCCTCAAGGGTTCTTGGGGGAAGGCGTGAACCTAGACGTACATATATTAATATGATTTTATTTCATTAGGGATTCGTCGTCGTTTACTGTTTTATTAATGAACGACTTCACATTATTTATATCTTCCGGTTATTTGTACTGTAATAGGTAATTAAATTATGCCCTTACATAATTATATCTATCTACTGTAGTTTTAAAGCGAGGCAAGATTATTGGGCCGGTGTTATGAGACGCAGGCCTTTAGTTACAACGTGAATACTTAAGTAGGGAGGGATACTCTATCTATTCGAATGTTATACAGTTGAAATAAACTCGTTTGGTGATATTTTGGATTATAGATAGGTATTATATTAGTAGGATGACGATTTGCGAAGGACTGCTGGCAGATGCTGGATGCGGCAAGCTGAATACAGGGCGCTATGGCGCTCATTAGGGGAGGCCTATGTCCAGCAGTGGACTAGAGTGGGCTGATGATGAATGAAAATGATGATGAATAGATATTATTATATTATAGTGTTGAATAGCCGATTTATCTAACAATGCTATTTATACCTTTTGCAAGCTTCCGTAGTGTCAATGTATAAGCTGTTAGAGTTAACTAACAAGTATGCAATTGTTTGGTTGAATTATTTATCCCACAAAAATAACTACGATAAATATCTTATTAACCGCGTGTGAAATCGCGGGATATACCTTGTGTGTAGTTGTGATAATCATCATCATCATCATCATAATGAAAGTGGCGAATCACCGACTACCAATAAGTTAATTTTGAAACTGGCAAGGCAGATCCCATAGTCGAGTCTTGATCCCATAGCCCAGTCATTTCATCTAGTACACCTTAATCTGTATATATACTAGCTGTACCGCCCAGCTTCGCCCGGGTTAAAAAGTAAAATTTCCTGAAACACGATCGCAGCGCCACCTATCGGGTCCAATTGTGATGTAAGCTATCCTATCTTTCAAGTTGGATCAAACTGCATACGGTGTGCAAATTTGATTGAAATCGGTTCAGTAGTTTAGGAGCCCATCGCGGACAAACAACGTGACACGTAATTTATATACATTAAGATAGGAGATCCCATTATTTAACTCACTCATCACGAAATCTCAGGAAATATAAGGCCGATTGACTTGAAATTTCGTAGGGGTGTTCCTTACGCGGTGTAGAGGTCAGCTAAGAACGGATTTTATGAAACTTCACCCACAAGGTGCAAACGTGTTTCAACTATTGCTTCCCCTATGGAACCAATACTTTTACTTTTTCACCCGGGCGAAGCTGGGCGGGACCGCTAGTACTTTAATATTCGATATCAAATCGATTGAACACTCAAAAAACGACAAGAGAAGGTACTCGAAATTGGCGCGCATTTATGAAGAGACTGATGAATGTAGGTGAAACGAAAGAAATCTAAATTTGTAGGTAGAACTAGTGGTTATATTGTAAATTTGTAGGTATTCTCTCTCTTCAACCTACCCAGTTTACCTAGTGTGATACCCAGGGATTCGGTGTGATGATATATATCTTATCTATACTAATATTATAAAGAGGAAAGATTTGTTTGTTTGTTTGTTTGTTTGTTTGTTTGTTTGTTTGTTTGTTTGTTTGTAATGAATAGGCTCCGAAACTACTGAACCGATTTGAAAAATTCTTTCACCTTTGGAAAGCTACATTATCCCCGAGTAACATAGGCTATATTAAATTGGACCCGATAGGTGGCGCTGCGATCGAGTTTCAAGAATTTTACCTTTTTACCCGGGCGAAGCTTTCTGTGTGTTTCTGTGTGTCTTAAGCTAGATTCGAGAATGGTTTAGATTTACAATTGGACCCAATAGGTGGCGCTGCGATCGTGTTACGGGCAATTTAACTTTTTCACCCAAGCGAAGCTGGGCGGGACAGCTAGTTATATATATATATATACATATATATATAGGAGATCCCATTTTTTAACTGACTCATCACGAAATCTCAGGAACGCGAAGATGGAACGCGGGGGCGTTAAATAAAAAAAATAAGTTTTTCAACTATTGCTTCTATAGGTATGAAACTTGGTCAAATATAATTTTTGGCATGATATTAATTTACAATGTAATATAATGAAAACCTAAGCCACAGCAACGCGTGGCCGGGTCTGCTAGTATCTTTATATATCAACTGCATTATATCATTAGATCTTTCATGACACTTTAAAACAATTGAAATCGAAGATACTGAAATCTTTTCACCCTTAATGATCAAATTTTTTGCCTTTGAAGAAATTCAAAGGCGTATGTATAGGAAGACGACCGTCTGGTCTAGTGGTTAGAGCTCCTGACTGCGAAACTTGAGGTCGCGGGCTCGAATCCCGCTGAGGGCAGATATTTGTGTGATGAAGACGAATATTTGTATATCTTAGCCTTGGATGTCCTTTGTATTTAAGTATATATCTATCTATTTAAGTAAATATATCGTTGTCTAGTTACCATAACACAAGCTTTGCTTAATTTGGGACTAGGTCAATTTGTGTGGAATTGTCCAAAACAAAAAAAAAAAAATGTATAGTCGTGTATGAGTAACAGCGATGGACTCGCCATCTGTCACGTTGGCACCTAATATACCTCGGCGGAAAGTGGGTGAGTGGGTATTACCTCTGCCTACCCCTTCGGGGACCCTTATGGGAAGGCGTGAGGATATATGAGGATATATACACCAGTGAGTCAATTAAATGGCTACCGAATAAAATTCTGGCGCGTCCACTTTTCATTAATCGTGGCTATAATTTGCCAATTGAGGTTCATTCTGCGTGTAAATACGTCATGTGTCACTTTGAAGGTTCGTTTTTTTTATCGCAATCGAATTAACTCGCGTGGATACAAACCCTTTATTGACGATATGCATTGTTCTATATCCAATTTGATATTTGAGACAATAATATAAACAAACAATAAACAATTAATAATGAAGTGTTTTAAGAACATCTTTAAGTAGATACATTTTGTCTACTTAATCTTTATGAAACGAAAAAGATATGATATTTTGTATAATATATTAGCATAGCTTATTTTTTATGATGAAAAAACGAACAAGAAGGATGGAGGTACTTGAGAAGCAGCTATGGACTTGCCTTCTGTCCCGTTGTTACATACATATATATCCGGCAAAAAATGGGTAGTTACCTCACCTTTACAAGGACCCGTGTATGAGAGCATGTACTTAAATTAAACTCATGCTACCTTATATTTCAAGGGCCCTCGAAATAAGATTTAATGTGTCACCTAAAGGTAAAAATAAAATCGAATGAACATACCTACCAAGTAATAACAATTTTTAAGCTATATTCGTTACATTAGCTATTTTTCTTTTGGCATACATATTTACTTTAATGAAACAATTGAATTATCTAATTGTTTGTCGTTCTCAGCATAATTGACACAGAATCAACATAAGTGCCGACCTAAGTTGCCGCCTGTCCATCAAAGATACGTAGGTGTACCTTGTTCCTTATCTGTAGATATTATAAGGCAACGGTTATTTAAACAAAAAATTACTCTACATTACCGATATCAAAGTACTATTTTGCAAGTATCAGGCTCTCAATGCCGCGGCATTGTTGGTTCTTTAGCCTTCAATCTGATACCGATGTTCGCATTGAATGCAAATGTTTCATAGGATTTGAAGCCGGTCTGTTTTATAAACATTTCAACCTATTGATAACTTGAAATTCCTTCGTACGAAAGCTTCGTAAATAATCGATGTCTTACCGCAAATCGAATGCGCCGTCTTTACTCTTGAACGTCATTGTATACAGAAACAAAAAAGCAATTCACAACTCCTGCATATAAAGTTTAAAATTGTTTGCAGCTCCGCGGACGTACATCCTTACTCCTCACGCAGTTATATTAAACCGCGATGCGGCGCGAAAGAACGAAAAAGCCGTCTCCCTCGTCGCAACCGCATTTAATTTACGTAGAAAGGGATAGGTGTTCGACATTGTAGTTCCATATTCGAATTGTACACTTTAAAGACTTGTGGGCGGTGAAGGGGCGTGGCGAAGTCGCGCTTCTCGTCGCCCCCGCAGACGTCTGTCGTGCAGCTCCACGCGAACAGTTGAATGCGTATTGTAAAGCCGGTGTATTTACGACGCGACGTTGCCAGCTCTACGGATTTGAGAGGTAATACTTAATACTTACGTTTTCGTTGCAGTTACCACACAGAACAACTTAATAGTTCCAAGCGTGTGTATGTCTGGTTGTGCGGTGGATGTTACTTTGTATTTATATGCCTAGAAATATTTTTCCGCGTAAAGTCCTCTGGATCGACCGAGAATGACGTTCTCTGCATTCTGTTTTCCTTATCACTATATGTTCCTTTTTGAGAACATGAGGCCTGGTATGTTTAAGAAGGCAATTCGTATATAAAACACCAACATATCACGCCGGGGCTGGCATGGTATTTAAACACTAAGGAATAAAATAGATAGATAATAGAAGATTGAACATTTTTTTTTAAGACATATAAGAAGAAAATTGTTCCAATGGGAAAACAAGGTAACCAGTGCAGTGACATAAATGGATGTACTTCGATTGTTAGGTTAGGACCATACCATACTAACATATATTAGATAAATAATGTTTCTATTGTATAAGCCTCAAGCTATAGAACTCATAGCTCACCAGATGTCTAAACAGTTCTTAAACCTATTGATTATAACTACACTGGTATTATACCTATCATCACGCGTGTGCCTCACGGGGTAGGCAGAGAAAGAGCGCCAGTTCTCTCAAAACTTACAATCCTCTTAAGTGTCGTCCACTTTTATAAAGATAACTACATTATATTTATAAACTAACTCTGCTCACCCCGGTTACACCCCCGTGAAAATTGATTTCAGGTGTTTGATTTTACCTAGATTTATTTTAGGAACAAAGAAATATCTTATGTGTTAATTATCTATCTAATAGTTAATATAACAGCTAATTACCTATTTCTGTGCCAAAATTCATTCAATTCCGTTCAACTGTTCCGGCGTGATTGAGTCCAACAAACATCCATACTCACAAGCTTTCATATTTATAATATAGGTAGGTAGGACAAGCTGTGCCCGCGACTTCGGCCGCGTGGGATAGTGACTGCGCAGCGTTTTTAGATTTATTTTGGATGTGTGCGTGTGTATAGGTGATGCCTACGTCATAGTAGCTTTATGCATGCAAAGTCTCAGCCCGATCGGTTTAAAATTGACAAAGTTTCATACAAACTTTAATCCTCTATTTTATCCCCTTGGGGGTAGAAATAATCAAAATCCTTTCTTAGCGGATGCTTACGTCATAACATCTACCTGCATGCCAAATTTCAGCCCGATCCGTCCAGTGGTTTGGGCTGTGCGTTGATAGATCACAATGTCAGTCAGTCACCTTTGAGTTATATATGTATGTATATATATATGTATATTACACATGTAGATATGTATTTATGCTCAAAGTCGCATGATTAAGCTCCCTTTGTCGGCTTAAGGCAGATTAATCCATCGCTAATTGATTGTCAAACATCGAATGCGTACATTTGAATGGTCAGTGCGTGTGTATTTCAGACATGAACGTGTTCCATACACGTGTCGTGTGATTTGTGATTTCACTTAAGTTTAGCATTATAGTTTGACTTTAGTTACTGCACTAGTATTCGTTTACATATTGTTTGATAAAAGTTCCTATTTTTCTCCTCGAAGGAGTAGACAGAGCTGTGTAATACCCACACACTTTTTGAGTCCATCGCCGTTGTTTCTCAAGAACGACTATAATATATATAATTATTGTGATAATCATGGGATATATTAACTGAAAAAATGCTTCGCTTTGGTATTGGGAGCATCCTGTAAAAGTTACAGTAAGTTGGATAAATAAAAAAATTGCCAAGGGAATTTTTGTTTGTCAGAGGGTAGCATCAGTTCATTACAATTAATCAACACGAAATATACAATTAACCTTTTTCCTGGATAATCTTTATATATATAATTCTTCTGTGAGTGTGTATGTCACTGAACTCCTCTCAAACGACTGGACCGATTTTGATGAAATTTTTTGTGTGTGTTCAAGGGGATCTGGGAATGGTTTAGATTCACAATTGGACCCGATAGTTGGCGCCACCATCTTTTTTTTTCCACCCGAGCGAAGCTGGGGAATAATATATAAAACTAGTGGTCCCCACTAGTTTTATATATTATTGAAAACCCAATAAAATGCGTGTAGCAGTTTTTTAGTTTATGGCGAACAGAGACAGAAAGACACGGCGCGATACTTTTTTTTAATGCCTTTATAATTTTTCTTCCGGTTTAATAGCAATTGAACAGCGGGCAAACCAACGGCTAACAGTTAGTTACTTGACTCATCATCTAAGCCTTTGCATAAGCTGTTACGTTAAAAAGCCGTCGATCTTCGACCGGGTTTATTTTAGCGGGGTATCCATGGGGGTAGGTAATGCAGGGGAGTCGAGAGGAGGGCCAAGAGGCAGGAGGGTGCTGAGGGCCGCCCTAAAGGGACGGATTTTTTTTACCCTCATTCGCGAATTCGACGTCGAATTTGTATGCGGTGTAGTTTTGACATCAAAACGTGAAATGTTAAAAATATATTTATTTAATATTACAACAGTTTTGTCGCAAACATTCTAAGATTACATTTCCGCTATTTGAATGAAAAAGTTTACGGGCACAAAAATTCAGTGTACAAGATCGAAGTTTCAGTGCAAACGTTGACCTTTCTGTTGAACTTGAACAGCTGTAAGTTTCTGGTGTTTTGTTTCTTTAGTGATACTTTATATTTCGTCACGGTATATTATACTGAAAAAAATTTCACAGAACAAGTGCAGAAAATCATTTAGCAGTGTGCATTAGGTAGGTATTTTTTCATGTTCGTGTTGTGATCTGTGAAACGAACCATCTGGAGGTTACTTTCTCTGGAAGGTAGGACCTAAACACCCACTTATCGCCGGAATATATTCAGGTGCAGACGTGACAGATGGCAAGCCTATCGCCGTCTCTCGAGCACGTCATTGAATTTCTTCTCAAACGTATGCTGGTTTCTTCTCAATGCTTTCCTTCACCGTAAAGCTCGTGGTGTGAGTAATCACCGTACACTCTACCACCTATCAAAGTTAAGAAAAAATAATTTGTAAAATCGGAACTAGAGCTTGCATTATTTGTGTTGCAGGCAACTACTTGAACTACTCGACCACCACGGTAGTAAATTTCACATTGTATTCGAATATATCGTTTTCCCATCTTTCTTCACAAATTGAATTCATATTACGTCCATAAACGACGTTGCACTTTCATTGTCATAAAAAAAATACTTGCCGTAAAAAAAGTACTTAATACTAAAATAAAATAAAATTTGCCGTACAATAATGCCTACAATTAATTACATCGAAAAATCCGTAAAATAAATAGAAAAACTTCAATCTATTCTGCAAGTAGTTGAATGCAAAAATCTTTAATATTTTTATACAGAGGTGCACTAAAGTGCTAACCTCAACGCCCCGTAACAATATATCTATACTTATAATTAAGACAGACTATTAAACCTATTATACAGCCGTGGTGGCCGAGTGGTTCGAGCAGTTGCCTGCGACACAAAGATCGCGAGTTCGAATCCCGACTGTACCAATGAGTTTTTCTGAACATAAGTACAATGATTAGTCACACCACGAGCTTTACGGTGAAGGAAAACATCGAGAGGAAACCTGCATACGTCTGAGAAGAAATTCAAAGGCGTATGTATAGTTGTGCTTGAGTAACGGCGATGGACTCGCCATCTGTCACGTTGGCACCTAATATACCTCTGGCGGCTGGGTATTACTTATATACCTCTGCCTACCCCTTCGAGGACCCTTGTGGGAAGGCGTGAGTATATATTATATTATTAAACCTGGGATCTCGATGCTGCATCCACAAAGAATTTACATATCATCACGCTGTCTCTCACGGGGTAGGCAGAGATAGTAGAACGCCAGCTCTCTCTAGACTTAAAGACCTCCTTCGCTTCGTTCATATTCATCAATCCCGTCATTTTCCCCGTTTATTCTTTTTAAATGTATATACCTACATACCTATATGTATATCTTCACGTGAGTCTTTCACCGTTCTTATTTTTCGTGGTGTGACTAATAAATGTAAAGAAAAACTCATTGTTACAGTCGGGACTCGATTTTGAAACCTTTGTGTTGCAGTTTACTCTGCTACTCCAACCACTCGTCCACCACGGCTTTTATTTAAATTAAGCTACATAAAATAACTCCCTAACGACAATTTCATTTAATTAACAGTAATTGATTAACGATTTGATAACAATGTCGCTATTTTAACGTACGCATTGATATTTTTTTATGCATTAATAAATAGGTCCGCGATAACGTAAAAAAAGTGTGTTATCGAAAAAAATATATAGCGCAAAGCTTCTCGTTAAACTTATCGACCACAAACATAATGGCTGTATCGTAAAACATAATAGCTATACGTATTTTATCAGTTGATGGTAAAATGATTTGGATTAACACAAAAGGAGGTTTGTATTTTGTTACTCCCTAGTAGGCTCAAGGACGGGAACGTCAAGAGGTCAAAAGAGGTATGTAAGTCTAGAGAGAACTGGCGCTCTATACTCTCTGCCTACCCCGTTAGGGACTCGGCGTGATGATATGTATGTATGTATGTATGTACTCCCTAGTAATGTGTAAATTTGTGTTTTTGCACTTGTACATCTTCTTGTAGGTATATACCTAAATAATCTCGGTGAATAAGTCTCGCAAACGCTCAGGTATGGCACGACCAACTTTTTTGCATATAATGTGTTCAGGCATAACTGAACCAACCGACTTCGCCTTAACAGAATCTGCGCCTGAAAACATGCTTCCTCTTAACATCCGCCAAATCGCACTTGACATAACACAGTTTTCCTCCGTTAGGTATATTTGAATGATCCGCTCCTTGGCTAGTAGCTAGATGATAATAGCCAGGTAAATATTTTTTTTATAACCCTACAATTAATAATTCCTGGGATTCATTCGCGGGATCACCTGCGTCAAATTTAGTATCATGGTTACATTTTTGTATTTAAACTTCATATGTGTCAATCCAGCTAGTATCAAGTCTATCTTTGTGACAAATATCAATTTCGTTCAGTTGTTCTAGTGTGATTGAGTGACAAACATCCTTACAGAATTTCGGATTTGTTATAGACACTTTTAGTTGTGATAGCATCGTTTGAAACAGATTCCCTCGGCTTGGAATATAAGCTCTTGTGTGTAACTAAAAGATAGCGAGGATCATAAAATATTAAATTTTAACTGCTGCCCGTTATCTGTAGTTTAAAAATGCTTATCAAATTTCTCAATAACTAGTAAAGTAATATAAAAAATTTGTTATCGCTATTTGACTTGTTTAGTTACAAATATATCTTAACGCCTTCCCCCAAGTTCTAATTCTGCTATAAAATTTTGATTTCTTGTTGATATTTCGAACAGTAAGAAAAAAAGGTTTGGTGTTCGAGTAGTTGCCTGCGACACCAAGATCGCAAGTTCGACTGTACTGACTATACTAATGAGTTTTTCTGAACTTAATTACAGTGATTAGTCACACCACGATTTTTTCGGTGAAGGAAAACAACGAGGGGATACCTGCATACGTCTGAGAAGCAATTCAAAGGCGTATGTAACTGTCGTCGTATGTATGTATGTATGTAAAAGTCGTGCTTGAGTAACGGCAATGGACTCAACATCTGTCACGAACTTAAAAAATATCTCTAGTGAAAAGTTGGTGGACCCATGACTTCGGGACCCTAGCGGAGGAGTTATTTACTCGTTTTATTTAATATTTCGTTAGCTTTGTTTTCAGACAGAGTATCAATACCTAATTTGTTCTCTCTTGTTTTGTTTATGTAAGTAACGGTATAGAAGTACCTACTATGTAGTTTATAGGTCCAATTAAAAAGTACCCTAATTAGTAGACTTACTGGCATAAATCTTTGTTACCAAAATATTTCCAGCTGACAGTAGCTGCTATTTATTACGCCAATGATAACAATATACAAACAATAAAATTACCCAAAAAATGTTTCTCTAAATAATACAAGGCGTTAGAACTTCAAGCCTCAAGTTTTCTTTGTCAATTATTCACATGCGATCCAACAATTTTGTATGCGTCTCTATTTTCATGTATATAAGGTTGCATTTGAATAGTTCAGTGGCAAATGCTTGTGTCCCATAACCAATTATATTTGAATCCAAATAAGTAACAGGATTGTCAAATTAATTTGAACAGTGGCTAGGGTCACAGTGCGGAACGGACGGACAGAAACTAATTAATAACACATAGCTACTATCCATCAGTATACAGCAGGGAAATGACAGTGCTCTTGTGAGCAATTAAATTATAATAATTATTGTTCATCTTCTATTGCTTAGGCTTAAGGTATTCGGGAGCGGCTTAAATTAAAATGGAAATTAAAATAACACCAAAGATACGAAATAAAACTCTTTGTCCCTTGGGAGGGTGGGTGAGGGAGAACTTTGCCACCATACATCACCAAGCCGAATCCCTCAAGGGGTGGGCAGTGAGCGAAAAGAACTGGACCTCTAAGTATAATAATGGCTGGACGGATTTAAAGAATTCCAGTCTTGATCAAATCGAATGTACACTCAAGGATGGGAACGTCAAGAGTACTCACAACGGTATGAAGTAAATAATAACCGTAGGAATTGTATATAAGTGAAAGAAGTCTGTTGCAGAGACAACTAGCGTTCTACTCTCTTGCATACCCAGAGAGACTCGGAGTGATATATTTAAAATGATAATGTTTTAGATTCTGATTATTGACATCAATAGATGAGCATTTGAGGAGGATGTTCACTCAACAGTCAAGTCAACAAGTACAGTGATTAGTCACACCACGCGCATTACGGTGAAGGAAAACATCGAGAGGAAACCTGCTTACGTCTGAGTAGCAATTCAAAGGCGTATGTATAGTCGTGCCTGAGTCGATGTTTTCCTTCACCGTAGAGTTAAGTTCAGATAAACTCATTTAACACTCAATCCCTTTTTGTGTGTTAACCATTTCATTGTGTACTTATAAGAAATATACTTTTTGGAAGTGATTTAAATACATATGTCCATTGATATAAACATGCATACATAGGGCATACAAGAGTAGAGTCAACCAAGAGTAATTCGTGATCATCACATATCCGCCCTCAGTGATCAAACCCGCGATCTAAAGCGTCGCAGTCAGAATTTCTCACCACTAGGGCAGACGGCAGCCTTGAATTCCCTTATCGTTTTATTCCCAATTAGAAATTGTTGATAATGGGGTTATTGTACAAAGGCAAGTTAAAGCACTTAATTGCTCTGGTTACACAGTATAAGAGTTTATTTCAATGTTGAGCTAGCTCTTGTTAATATATTCTTTGTAATAAATATACATTAAAAATAATCTTGCCGAATCTCTCACGGGGTGGACAAGTAGAATAGAGCGATAGTTCTTTTACAGAAGTCCTTTGCTTCAACCACATTCATCTCTTCATACCTGCTCGTTAGTTTCGAGTACTACTTACTGCCATCTATTAACATCATCAAGTTAGTATATATTTTACATACATACATACATACATATCATCACGCCAAGTAGCGCCTACGCCCCTAACGGGGTAGGCAGAGAGTATAGAGCGCCAGTTCTCTCTAGACTTACATACCTCTTTCGCTTCGTCCACATTCATCAGTCTCTTCATACATGCTCGTTGGTTTCGAGTACTCTTAACGTTCCCGTCCTTGAGCGTCCGATCGATTTGATCCAGGTAGTTGGAACGTTGAAAATTTTTACGTCATCCCTCCTATACGGCCAAACCAACGTAGGCACAACGTAAAGTTATCATTTGTGAGTATTTTTTAATTAGTTTATACGACCGTTGAGTTTTTGTTTGAAAAATAAAAATTTACTAATTATCAATTCGTAATTAAGCAAACGAATCTCGATATTCCATTGTATCGTGATTTATTGACAAACAAAGACGTTTCCAGGATGAAAACAAATGTTTTAAAGTTCTTACAGCTGTTAATTGGTACAGTACAGTTTGAGAAATATTTCTCATTTTAATTAAAAGAAACGAGACATCAAAGTACGTACAGAAATTTCCCTGTTTACACAATGCTGCCAAGTTTCTTAATTCATTTGGAAAATGTTCAAATGATTTTGTTTTTCCTGGAGTTGGTCTGCATAATTGGTATTTTCTTTAATTAAATTATTACATTTAATAATTGGCGTTTAAAATATATTTTTGACTTCGTACAAAATGTCACATACTTTTTAAGCTCTCCGTTGTAAAATCTAAAGACCAATTTAGTTGACTATATTGGAATTATTTCAAATAGTTGATAATACTTCTG
The DNA here is from genome assembly GCA_945859725.1 of Drepana falcataria. Classification (NCBI taxonomy): domain Eukaryota; kingdom Metazoa; phylum Arthropoda; class Insecta; order Lepidoptera; family Drepanidae; genus Drepana; species Drepana falcataria. The sequence goes on from OX243921.1 coordinate 11,657,870, forward strand.
TTACTCATTATACTTGAACTAGCTGATATAGTAATGAAATTAAGTGATGTGATAAAGTATTTAAATATAGCCTAATCAATCGTTATTCGATTGATTATGCTATATTTAAATATTATTATAAATTGTATAGTAAAATATTATCAATTGTATAGTAAAATATTATAAATTGTAAATCTAAACCATTATTGAATCTATCCGAACGCACACAAATATAAAGTTAAATATCCAAAATGTTCCAGCCATTTAGGAGTTCAGGCACAGACGTACCGAAAGTATATGTTTATAATTTTTTTTTTTAATTAAATGATGTCATAGCGAGGCTCAGCTTGTAAACCTATAAGAATGGAAATATTGTACCAAGCAACAGGTATGACTAAGCTGATAATTGGTCCTTTTATAATGCTTTTTGTTATCATTAAACAATATTTACCTAGTATTTCTCGGAATAAAACATTAGTAAGTCAGATAAGAAAATAAGACTTGAATACATTTTTTTGCGAAAACCACGCTCGCGAAATGGGAAGATCTTAATGGTAAAGAAAAAAAGAGCTCCAAACTTCCAATTTGAATTTATAATATTGGCTTGCAAGCAAAAGCCTCTGCTTGTTCCTCTTTTACTACTGAAAGAAAATACTAAACGGAATCGGATGAAATTTGACACAGAGATAGATTTTAAGCTGGATGAACAGAATTAAGATAGGTTGTAATCCAGAAGGCAGGTGTATAGGTAGTACCCACACACCCACTTCCCGCCCGAGATATAGGTATTTTAGGTGCCAACGTGACTCAGGCCCGACTATAGATACGCCTTTGAATATATATATATATATATAATACGCTTCTCAGACCGTAAAGCTTGTGATGTGACGAATCATTGTAATTTAGTTCAGAAAAACTCATTGGTACAGTCGGGATACAAAATCTTTGTGTTGCAGGCAACTACTTGAACTACTCAGCCACCACGGCAAGTGTAGTAATATAAATTGTATAGTATAGAGCCTTCCTTGTGTTTGTTATTCTTTTTGGACCAGCCCTTAGCTGTATAAAATGGACGTTATATACGAACCCGAGACAATGGAAACGGTTTGAGCATTCCTTTTTTGTATCGTCCAGTGTTTGGTTTGTTTTTTAAAGCTTATTTCGCAGATATCCCAACTTATATGATTAACTAGCTTATACCGCGACTTCGTCCGCTTAACGTCCACTAACTTTAAATGGATTATTTTGCAGAAAAATTTAAGCATTATAGTATCATGGTATTTCTTTACCGCTTACCTAAATCCTAAATATGATTTGACAGGTTTCTAGTTTGAGGTATAATGGATTTCTAATACAAACATTCGACTCCTATTACGCATTTCCGATGGAGTATAGTTATCGAAACTACGGCCTTTTCTCAAGCTTGACTATGCATACGTCTTTAAATCTCTTCTCAAACGTATGCCGGTTTCCTCTCGATATTTTCCTTCAGCGTAACGCACATGGTGCATTAATCACCATTATCAGTTGAGAAAAAAGTTTATGTGTTTTATTATAGAACTAGAACAAATTACTACCAACTCGAATCTAGCGTCCATCTCAGGTCTACTAATGAAATAGCTCTCTCATAGTAACAAAATAGAATCAAACATGCTAGATCTTGGGCAAAATAGTGGAAATAGTTCTAGAAAAAAATACAGGTTTATTTTTATTTATTTATGCATAAAATAACATATATGCTAACAGCCAGGCCTGAAACACTCAAAGTTTATACATTTTCCATGATTTCAATTTAAATTCAAGAGCTGGTCTCTTGTCGGCGTTAGTGATGCAATTCCACGTAGAGTATAGCAAACATTATTTGAAAAAAAAAAACAAAACAAAGTAGAATTGGTCGACTATCATAATAGGCATGCATATAAAATATGGCTTTCAAAACATCCATCGCAGCAGACTTCCCGATCTAGCGCTCTAGCCATTTCTCTCTATAAATTTCAAATGCTACTGAGCATACTTCAGAGAAACGAGTGTGTATCAATAACAGCCAATTAAATCGTGTTTTTCGAGAGCACTCGAAACCGACGAGCATGTATGAAGAGGCTGATGAATGTGGACGAAGCGAAAGTGGTATGTAAGTCTAGAGAGAACTACAGCCTACTGTATTAGGAGAAACTAACCTGCACCACGTGGTTGTGGCGTTAGCTAGGATTCTAGGTAACTAGTGATATTCTACAAATAGCATACAAAAATACATATCATCAGGCCGATTCTGTAACGGAGTAGGCAGAGGAAGGTGTATTGTATAGAAAATATATTATATTTACGGCGATTAAGCAGCCTTCGAGCTAAGGGGTATCCAGGTGCAGCAAACTAAACAATGCTATTGAAAACCTCCTCCTATTTCGAAGTCAGATAAAAATACAATCTTACGTGATCTTAAAGTCAACAGAGACGAAACCGGCTACTTTCGCATTATATAATACAGTACCTATACATTTTTTTCCGCCAACAGGTTCGGTTTTTGACAAAAAAATCGATACTACCATGGAAGCTCCGAGCGAGGAGGTTGAAATGCAAGGGAAATTGAACCTAGTCGTCTGAGATCGAGAGTCTGATTCAAGGGCCAGGACGGAAGCAATGCTGAAAGAACGGGAGAGATCGGACGGGTCCCCTTCCGTGCCAGACGAGTGTGCGGGGTGCGGGGGGAGGATACAAGACAGGTGAGTAAATGAAAGTAGCTTTTGGATCTTAACAACAATGGTTATTTGATAACGACGGTGAAAAAACAGACAAAAATTATATTTTTTTATTTTCAATATACCTTAGGTACACATACATACATTATATGTTTAAAAATGTAATCAATTTTCGCTTAACTTTTTTTATATAGAAATTTGGCGGCCTTGGGTATATATATCTCCAATTTCTGGCATTTCTATACACATAAAAAATGTGATTACTTTATGTTAATAAAACAGAAAAACAATTTTATGAATATATAAATATATATAATATATCCTCACGCCTTCCCACAAGGGTCCCCGAAGGGGTAGGCAGAGGTGTAAGGGTAATACCCACACACCCACTTTCCGCCAGAGGTATATTAGGTGCCAACGTGACAGATGGCGAGTCCATCGCCGTTACTCCAGCACGACTATACATACGCCTTTGAATTTCTTCTCAGACGTATGCAGGTTTTCTCTTGATGTTTTCCTTCACCGTTCAGCTTGTGGTGTGACTAATCACTGTACTTAAGTTCAGAAAAACTCATTGGTACAGTCGGGATTCGAACTTGCGACCTTTGCGTCGAAGGCAACTGCTCGAACCACTTGGCCACCACAGCATTTTTAGGATTTTTTTATTTAATTAGAAAATCTTAGAAATATAACAACCTGTTAATATGTCCGGCTAACATCTACACCTTATATTTAGGGTGTATATAAATATTTTAAAATATTTATTTGTATTCTACCCTACGGTGATCTCTAAATCACCTAATGTATGTAAATAATGCATCTAATGTATGGTACCTAATCTCTACCTGTCCTTCGTCCTACACGTAAGTTCAGAAGTCTAGCCTCAGATCACCAGTGCTTGAAACAAATCGTACCTACCTTAGTAGATATCTTGTCCAAGACACAGTGAGACTAAATGGTTATCCTATTGTAGTCTTAAGTCATATCTTTATAGTCATATTGCTAAGTTATTGACAACCAAATAATAATTTAGTATAGATAAAAAATAAACTAAGGCTAAGAATAGATGATGATGATGATATGATGATGAGAGATGATGACATAATAATTATATCTCTTATAGCCTTCATTATCCTATTTATATGTAAGACGTGACTAATAGCTGGGACAGATTGCTTGTTCTAAAGAACAATGCAGAAAATGCAGGTCACCGAGGCAGCTTTAGTACACATCAGCTGTGGTGGCCAGTGGTTCGAGTAGACCTGCAACATAAACATTGCAAGTTCGAATCCCAACCACTAATAAGTCTTTCTGAACTTGAGTACAGTTTTAGTTAATGAGCTTTACGATGGAGAAAAATTTATAGGATACATTTCGGAATAAATTCAAATATTTACATAGAAATGTGCTTGAGAAATGACGGTGGACTCGCCATCTGTCACGTTGTCACCTAAATGTATCTTCGATTGAAAGATGTTTTACTTCCTCTGGCTTGCACTGCGGGGATCTTTGTGGGAATGCGTGGCTTATTATTTATGTTTTTCTGTAGATACTACCTTCTTGCGGTAGACCGGCAGTGGCATGGTTCATGTCTCCGATGCTGTGAGTGTCGCCTGCCTCTCGACACAGAGCTATCCTGCTTCTCAAGAGATGGAAATATTTACTGCAAGGAAGATTACTATAGGTAAGTTCTTTCTTTCCTTGTATTTATGAGACTGGTAAGACACTTAGGTACGTTGGGGAATCGTCACTTTAATTTGTCTTTGTGTACATCGGAATGGTAGCGGTTGACAGCTGTCTGGTACCATGAAAATATGTTCATATATTATATTCATATTTATTACATTGTTAGACATTGCAAATTATACACTATAATATTACAATATCTAACACCCAGTAAAAGTATAGCAATGAGAGGTTATTATACTATATATAAAACTTTATATTATATTTAAATACAATATTTCAATATTCTGCATTTTTAAAGTAACTATAACAAAAAATTACTTTAATAATACTAAAATGTTTAATGCAGTTGCGAATTTTCCATCCTTTATGAGAAGGGGTCTTTTAATAGTGTGCAATTAGGGATTGAAGATCGCGATATACTAGTGACATGCTGGAGTCCCGCCCCGGCACTATTCGTTAAGGTGTGACGACAGAAGGTGTGAAATAGCAGTTTGCGATTTAACAATGCTCATGCGATTTGCATTTTATCTAATATTTTGTGGTACCATTATTTTACTAAGCTTTAGGTGAGTTTTGCAAAATATTAAAGTACAAGGTTGCAGGTACGAACCGGTCTGTACTGATGTCTTTGGACCTTTAGTACAGTTACGATGAAGGAAAACATCGCGAGGAAACCTGCATACGTTTGACAGTGAATTCAAACACGTTTGTGAAATGCTTTAAAGACGGCGACAGACTCGCCATCTGTCACTTTGGCACCTAAATATATCCCCGGCGAAGGTCACCTCAACTTGCTTCCTCAAGGATACTTGTGGGATGGCTTCAAGATATAATAGGCAGCCCTATCAAACTCAAAAGCAGTTTTTATACGCAGGTAAATTGCTCTAAAGTTATTGAAAAAAATAACTATCCGATTACTTTTGCCTCTTTCATAATATTATCCTTTCGTTCCAACCTAATTTCCATACAATGGAAAATGTACGCAGTTTGTAGCGAATAGGAAATGTGGAGTCCACTTCAATTCAATTCAAAAGCCATATTTCTCAACTTAAATAAGATTAAGCTGCAAGCCCGCACCACGGACGGCTCTTAAATAAACTTGACGTAAGGAGCCGGGGGTGGAATAACAGCAGAATAGCACAGCAGCTACCAATGTAATTGCATTCACGATAAATATTAACGAGGAAAAGTTATTTATGTCAGTTTTGATTATGACTGCAAAGTATAACAATAATATAATTAAAATAATTGGTGGTTAAATTGTTAAAGATGTCATCTGAGACGACGTCAAGATTGACGCTTCAGACTCTGGTGGTATGGTAACCATTTTATGGAGGTGCTCAAAAACATCGTTAATACGTTCGAAATTACATACGACGACCAAACGGTCGTGTCTGAGTTATAGTTAAAAAATAATAATAATATATTCTCACGTCTTCCCAAAAGGGTACCCGAAGGGATAGGCAGAAGTGTACCTATAGGTAGTACAAAACACCCACTTTCGGACAGAAATATATTTTAGTTGCCAACGTGACAGATGGCGAGTCGGTCGCCGTTACTCAAGCACGACTATACCTGCATGCCTTTGAATTTCTTCTCAGACGTATTCAAGTATGGTTTCCTTCACCCTAAAGTTCGTGATGTGACTAATCACTTTACTTAAGTAAGGCGGCGGTAACCGCTTACCATCAGGCGGACCGCATCCTTTTTTGCCACCCTTGTGGTATAAAAAAAAAACTCAAGTTCAGAAAAACTAGGTACAGTCGGGATTCGAACTGTGTTGCAGGTAACTACTCGAACCACTCGGCCACCATGGCTCTGACAAAGTAATACGCAAGCTGACGCGGAGTGATGTAACCCGTAAAGGTTTGGGTACAAGTTTTATTTTAATTTCCAAACTAGCAGGGCCCACAATGTTCGTTACTTACAAAAATGCATTTGAAAAGCTTCCTATTCCGAGAACTCCATTCAAACTCGCCGGGAGTTGGTGGCTATACCTTAAGACCAATAATCATGAAGTAATCATGACTTTTATTTGAAATTAAAATCATGATTACGTAAAATCAACTTCAAAATTATGTAGGCGTTGTGGACATAAGTATACGTACATATATATAAATATATCCTCACGCCTTCCAGGCGGAGGTGTGTATTAACACACTTTGTGTTCAGCTAAGATCTATTTAGATGTCAAGGTGACCCAAACGAAAACCTAGATAAGATTTCCTCTCGATGTTAACCTTAACCGTAAAGCTCGTGTTGTGATTAATCAGTAGTCTAGAAAACACTCATTACACAGTACAGGTACAGTCGGGACTCGCACTCTTTGCCTCTTTGCGTTACAAGTAACTTGAACCACTCAACTGCCGAGGCTGCACTAGACTTAAATATAGTGAGTATTCTTATACCGGCTACTTCTAATAGGGTTGGGTGATAATATGAAGAGTTGATAGTGAATCCAGTTTAAAACTTATATAATACTAGCTGTGCCCGCAACATCGTCCGCGAGGAAATTGTACAAGCCGTTTTAAGTCATATTCATGTAATGGCTGTACTATGGCCGATTTATTTGTATTGTGGCCGGTAGATGACACTGTACCTTTAGTGATTCACCATTCGACACTTTTTGGGGAATTTTATGTCGTTTCATTACTAACCCGATCCCAGTACCTACTTACTCGAGGAACAGAGCATCAGTTCAAAAAAAATTAAGTTTCTAAAATAAAAGTAGTCTAAATTACTCCTTTTTACATCTGCTATCTGCAGTGTTAGTCTCGTCAAAATCGATCCAGCTTTGTTAGAGATTAGCCGGTACAAACAGACAGACAAAAATTGAAAAAAATATATATTCTGGTATACATGCACCGTGTATTTTAGTAAATAGAGGTTATTTTAATATGACAAACAGACCCTCCAATTTCACTAATTTGTATAGAAAATAATGCGGACTGCCCATCTATCATCATCATCATCTTAATATATTTCATGCGAAAAGATGGCGACATCTTTAGCTTCGTGTAGGTATATTTGCATTCCATCAGGTATTTATCACATGTTCCAACAATTATGTTAGAACAAACCATAAAGAATTTGAAAACAAAACAAAATGAACCTTAAATGTAAACGCGACGCATCCTTGTGATCATACGACAGATGTCACCTGTCAACATGTCGCAATTAAGGTGAATTTGGACTGACGGCCACACTTGTGGACTCTCACACCTGTCGAGGGTCGAGGCTGTTGTGTTAGACTGTTAGGAGCAGTGTGGAAATATGAAGTTTTTTTTTTATACATACCTATAGTGGTGAGCTTATATTGCCCCGCAGTTTTCTTATAATTTTTTTTTAATTTTTTGTACAGAATAGTTACAGCACTGATGACAATTTGTGTCACTTGTTTAATGTGTGAATGTGTGAACATGAACATGGCTTTGTAGATTCCCAATTAATTTTTTATAGTAAACAACGACCTATGGTCGAGCTTACGCTGCCCCCCATACTTAAGTACTAATGCTGTAACATAATAATAATCTTGTAATACCAAATCATTTGAAAAGATGACCACCCCGAGATGTGTTACTCATATTTTTCTCTATACTTTTCTGTTTAATAAAACAGTTTTTTAATTTATATATATTTTATTTATACCACTTTTCTGTACCCTTGCAAATGCGTTTTTAATACGCATCATGACACTTTCAAAAACTCACTTCAGAATTCATAATATGATATTACAAAACAGTTTCCTTTTACGGTTTTCCCTCAGAATTTCTGAAGTATCCTCATAATATGTGAAAAATATTATTGTAATTTCTGAATTATCCCGCTTAATTACTCTCCTTGAGAACAATGTTCTCCGCTACCTTTAATAAGTTGTTATGAATACACTAAGAATACGAGTGGCTCCTTCAAATGTTTTATTGACAGTTTAGTTTACTTTTATAACAGCTATCTAAATAATTACCATGCGATGTTTAATTGCTAATTAATTAAATTTGTACGTGAGATATATTCACGTTTGAATATTGTTAAACATCATTAGATCCGTGGTGGCCGAGTGGTTCGGCCTGCGATACGAAGGTAGCAAGTTAGAATCCCGACTGTACCAATGAGTGTTTCTGAACTTAAATACAGAGATTAGTCACACCACAAGCTTTACGGTGAAGGAAAAAATCGAGACGAAACCTGCATACGTCTGAAAAGTAATTCAAAGGCGTATGTATAGTTGGGCTTGAGTAACGGCGATGAACTCGCCGTCTATCACTTTGGCACCTATAATATATCTCTGGCGGAAAGTGGTTATGTGGGTATTACCTATACACCTCCGCCTACCTTTTCGGGGACCCTTGTGGGAAGGCGTGAGGATATATATATATAAATATATATATATTAATATAACTCAATTTATATAAATTGAGTTATATTATAAACATATCAGAATTGGCTGAACTAACTAGAAAATAAGCTGTAACATAATTATGAAAAAAAAAAAAATTTTTAGTCATAAAAAACGGTAATACAATATTCGCTCTGCCCGCCCCGTGAAATTCGTGATGATATGTATGTACATATATCGACCCTAAAAAATCCTTTTCCGCTTCCGGTTTGGTTTACCTTGAAAATTCCTATACATACATACCTACCCCTATACAACATTGTATCAATATGTGTTATCACGGGTAAAATCCGGGTGTGATCCGGTAATAACGCACTTCAGGCCAACCCTCGTAGTGATACATACCATATGGCGTAATGATAACAATAATAATATGTCATGGTGATTGCGGGCTTGATTTGTTGTCTTTTGTTATATAGGTAGAGAGGGGTTAGTCACGCGTGTAATGATTTTATGACAAGTTGACGTCCGCGTTATTACCCGCATTTTTCAATATAAACGATATGACAAATATTAATAAAATAACTAGTAGCTTAAGTTACTCCTTCTTACCTTAACTATCTGTCAGTGTGAGTTCCCTCAAAATCGGTCCAGCTGTTTCAGAGATTAGTCGGAATTAAACAGACAGACAGACAGACAAAAATTAAAAAAATGCAATTTTGGTGTATGTACCGTACATTCATATGCATTTAGTAAAAATATTGATTGATTCAATTATATTTTGAATGGATATTCATTTCCAGTTATAAAAAAAAACCAGGTACAAAAATTAATTAAGTATATTATGTTTGTATATCCAACGGATACGGAACGGATGTGCCCATTACATCGACTAACTTCACTCGGGTTAAAAACTTTCCGCCCGTTCAATGTGTGGACTCTCTGAATAAGTTTCCACTAACGATTTCAACTGAAGAAGAGTTGAAAAGTGGCTTGCAACAATTTTTTTACTTTTCTCACGATTTTGTTATTCCATGTTCTACTTCTAATATATAGATATTAATATTTTTGCTAGATTGCAAACTATACAAATAAATAAAATTGGAGTGTCTGTTTGTTGTATAACCGCTTTTTACTAAACTCATATGGATGTATGTATACACGGTACATATACCAACATATTATTTTAAAATTTTTGTCTCTGTCTGTTTATTCTGGCTGATCTCTGAAACGGCTGGACCGATTTTGATGGAACTTTCACTGGCAGATAGTTGTAAAAAGGAGTAACTTACTTACCTCTAGGACGAAGAAGTTTGCTTATACTGCGACTTAAGATACAAATGCGTCTTTTACATATACATATTTTAATATTATAATAATGGAGTTATATTATATATATTATACACACACATATATATATATATATATATATATATATATATATATATATATACCACTAATACGGTGAAGGGAAACCTCTTTATGAAACCTACGTAAGTTTAAGACGTCATAATCGCCATCCGTCCCGTGGGCGGCTAAATATATTCCCTGACGAAAATGGACGCTTTAACACTTTTGTAAGACATATATCTTCATAAAACATCATATGCCTACATAAAGATATGTCAACTGTCAACGTGTCAACAGCATATAGGCTTTTGGAACCGCTTGCCGTATCTCCACATATGTTTAATTTCCCTCACCCCGACAGTTATTTTTTGTTTTAGACTTTTCTGCGTAAAGCGCTGCGCCCGCTGCGGCAACGGTATTACTGCCAACGAGTTGGTCATGAGGGCCAGGGACCTGGTCTACCATCTGACGTGCTTCACCTGCGTGGCCTGCGGCACCCTGCTGTCCAAGGGCGACGTATTCGGCATGAGAGAAGGCTTGGTCTACTGCCGGCCGCATTATGATAGCAGCTGTCACGATGATTTTACCGACGATGATAATATGAACGCCGTCTACCGGTGAGTGTAGCACATCTTTGGCCTTAGAAAATGATTCAGATACTCAAATACTGACAGTGTCATCTACGAAGACACGCCCCACCAATTTCTAATCGAAGGGGTCGCGGGATGCGGGGAGTATGACCCGAGTGTATTAATTGTAGTGTTCGTGTGCGCTCATAGGTAATCAGTTTGCACTGTTAATACTCAAACTTTAGTGGAAGGTTGCATAATTACACTATAAACTGTAGGGAAGAATAGTGTTAGCCTTGCAGACGAAGTGAAGTGTGGTGTGGCGAGACAAACTATGTGCTGGAAAACCTTTTATTTTACCCAATGAGAGTTTATATATAATACATCATTGATTTTACCAACTTGTGTCAACTTACGTCCTACTGACCGTTTTGTTTTTCCTTTTTTTCTAACTGACAGTTTTTTACTTGTTTGCCACTGTCAAAGGTAAAACCTTAAAAACTAAACTTTGACAGTGGCAAAAAAGTATAAATTACTTCGTCGTGTCGCCAACAAATAGTGGGGTTCGTCTTCGTGGATGCAACTAACTGTATATTGTGTAAAAAAAACTACAAATTTATAACCTTACTAGCTGTATGTATACTCGCGGTCTCGACCCGTTCAATTTTATTTCATTTCATCCCATAAATTAACGATACAATAAATCTGAACGGCGTAAAAACTTTTCACAAGATAATATCGTGAAAATTCCATGACTTTGTTACCGAGCAACGATTTAAAATTCACTATACCCGACTGCGAATCAAAATGGACCAGCAAATTTACAAGGCAAAATATTCGCCTGAAAAATGAATTGTGCTCGAATATTCAATGGAGCGTTTATGATGAATACGTGTACATACATAAATACATACATATGATCATGCCGAGTCTCTAAAGCGGTAGACAGACAGGTATAGAGCGCCAGTTCTCTCTAGACTTACATACCTACCTCTTTCGCTTCGTCTACATTTATCAGTCTCTTCATACATGCTCGCCGGTTTCGAGTACGATTTGATGTATGTACAACAGATCTGCTAAACATAAGTTGCAAGTCCCTCCATCTAAACGGAGATCGCAGTCAAATAGCACAGTAGTGTTTTGTTCCTGCAGTGAGAAGTCAGAGTCTGTGTGTCCCTTATACTGCTTGGAAAGCCATTTCACCCAATGGGATCGGAGCAGCATGTTCATAACATTTATCATTCCTATTTTTGTTTACGTAAACTTACTTATATGTTTATTACGTTTACGTTAATTTTTTAAAACAATTTTCTTAAAAACACCTCTGACCTTAAATGAGCGTTAACAAGTTTATCCTAAATTTGATTAAATGTCCGCTCAGCTACTACGAGCGTCTTTACGATGCCAATTTATGAGACTGGCATTCGATGCTCCAACTTTACAAGCCAATTAAAATGATACGGAATCCATGGCAAAGCTTAGCCTCGAGGTATTCCATAGAAGAATGCCATTTCGGTATAATGTATACATACGAATGAATACCTAAAGAAGACGATAAATTTTTGTGTAGGGATAACAAATGCAGATTATATATATTTTACCTTACAAATAAGTATTATGATATTAATAATATATCCTCACGCCTTCCCAGAAGGGTCCCCGAAGGGGTAGGTAGAGGTATAGGTAGTACCCACACACCCACTTTCCACCAGAGATATATTTAAGGTGCCAACGGGACAGATGGCGAGTCTATCGCCGTTAATCAAGCACGACTCTACATACGCCTTTGAATTACTTCTCAGACGTAGGCAGGTTTCGTCTCGATGTTTTTCTTTACCGTGAAGCGTGGTGTGATTAATCACCGTACTTAAATTCAGAATAACTGATTGGTACGGTCGGGATAAGTATTATATCCTATATGTGTAATTACTAAGTATATTTATATAGGTGCCACGACCTGCTCAGCGAAGGTGGTTCTCCAACTCAGTTCTACAGCCAGGGCCCCAAGGGTAGGCCTCGAAAACGGAAGGCGCAGGGGACGACTGACGACATGCAGCTGCAAAGTATGAGAATGGCAAGCACGGCTTTAGGTGAGTAGTTACCATATGTCGTGGGTTCGAATCCCGCTGAGGGCAAATATTTGTGTGATGAACACGAGTATTTGTACCTTAGGCTTGGATGTCCTATGTATTTAAGTATATATCTATAGTTGTCCAGTTACCATAACACAAGCTTTGCTTAACTTGGGACTAGGTCAGTTTGTGTGGAATTGTCCCAGGTATTTATTATTATTATTATCTATCACGTGGTCACTAAAATGTATCTCCAGCAGAAATCTTTCCTTCAGGCACCCGTGTAGGAATGCGTGAAACTATGTTATTTTTAAACTACTTAGATGGCAAGCAAACGATCTGCTGTTGGTAAGCGGTTACCACCGCATGAGAACGCGCGAGAATTTTTTCACATCCTTCTTGAAGAACTCCATGCTGCACTCTCTAGGGAAAACCTCAACCGGACAACTCAACTTGAACCTCTCATTATTTATTACAAATTTACGCTAATCAACATGGGGACAAATCGATTCCTAGTCGCCTGTAATGTATACCCAATTAAAACATGTTATAAAATCACATTTGCTAACTATTCGATAGAGTTTAAAATTAGAAGAGCAACAAAATTGGAAGCAATCACTTCAATGTTCCTGTAATCCTATTGAACATGTCCCATAAGCTGGTCTAAATCAATTAATTAGTATAAAGGTTTCGGTAACTTTGTAGCGACGTTTAAATTAATACTTGGATATAATATTTACTATCTTCACGCCCTCCGACTAGGGTCCCCACACACCCAATTTCCGCCAGAGATGTATTTTAGGTGCCAACGTGACAGATCGTTAGTCCGTCACTCAAACACGACGATACATCCGCCTTTGAATTGCTTTTCGAACGTATGCAGGTTACCTCGATGATTTCCTTTGACGTAAAGCTCGTGGTGTGACCATTCACTGTACTTAAGCTAAGAAAGACATTGGTAAAGTATCATTGGTACTGTTGAGATTCGAACTTGCATTCAATGAGTTGCAGGCAACTAGACGAACCACTCGGCCACCATGTTTCTTAAAATATTTCGTAAATGTGATAAAAATTCACCACAATTTATTTAACAGAGCTCAGCATGTAAGCTTATATTTTTGTATAGCCTGTAATTAAAATATTATTAATAGCATTACTTCCGTATTATATTTCCCGCGCCGTTTTATTTCGCTGACGCACCGGTGAGCCATACATATTTCATCGACGTAAATTTTTCGGCGAAATCAACGGGAAAGTCAGATCGGCTACCCCTGACGGCCCGATGTCAATTCATCCCGGTTCGAAAAGTGCCTAATGAATAGGCGGCGCGTTTGCAGAAATAAGTCTATCTCGTTTTAGCGCATTGCAAGCCGGATGGAAAGAGGGGGCAGCTTGTATTTTCGTGAGGTAAGCGTCCTGTTGGGGTCGATTTATTCTATAGTGTCGAAATGCAGTCACAGAGGTGAGTTCCAGGTTATGTCCTCACGTCTGCGGAGAATTGTGGACTGAATAGGACGCCTTGTTATTTAAAGTCAAATATTGTTCTGCTATTTGTTAGAACTGCAACTGCTGCGGTGTGGAAAATATTATATTCTTCCATTTCGTTCGTCGTTCCAATGCTGAGCTATACAGAAACTTTGTGGCGTTCGAGTTCCAATTGAGATACAATTCCGTACATAAAGTTTGCCAATTTCTTTATAATAAAAAGGATTTTTTTTATATATTGAGCTAAAGTTGAAGTAGGAAGTAGTACCAAAAGATCGCTCCTAGCACACTTATCACTTCTAATACACTAACCGGACTTTTACAAGAAGGCACTAGCTATGCCTGCGACTTTGTCCGCGTGGAATAGTGACTTTGGGCAGCATTTTTTGGATATATATTGGTTTATTTTGGATATGTTAAGTGAAGCTTACCACAATATAATATATATAAATACGTATATATATATATATATGCGTTTGTGCACGTATATATATATATATATATATATATATATATATACGTGCACAAACGCACAGACAAACAGACAAAAATTCTAACAATCAGTGTTTTGGGTGCTATTTTCAAGTTCGCAATCTTATTTTTTCTCATATATCTTCGATGTACAGACAGCGATCCGTTACATTTTTATTATATGCATAGATAGATTAATGTGGAGATTCCAAGTATCACATTTTCCACGCATCACGTTACCGTATATGCAGCCTACTTATACTAACTACACACTAACCACACATATGAACCAGCAGTGCTTGAAACGCCAACACTCGGCTTAGGCCAGTGTTATGAGTATGTCAGCCGTAAGCCCACATCGATTGGCCTTAAGGTTTAGAATAGCAGGCTCCCGTCTTGGTGAAAGCTTACTGTAGTATTTCAATACGGATTAATAACGGAGGCTACTCTCTATTGGCCCATGAGCTAGGGCCCAGAGAAAGACAAGTTTGGACCTATGTGTGTTACTGGTTGTAGTTGCTCTCGTAGATTCGACCTGTGTTAAACTGTAGGCGTGGACTCGGCGGGCTTAAAGCCACTTAAAGAGTGCATCAGGCTCTTAACAAATTGGTTGAATCGAACTCAGAACTGCGGCTAATAGCTTCATACAGTTTTTGCAAATTTGTTCTGTTTCCGATTTTTCCGAAATTGGAGATTTCCGAAAAAGGTTTTATTCTATAAGGGATTTATATGATCAATAAAAGAATTTATGATTTTAAATTGTAATTTCGTCATAGAATAATGTGTGGATAGGTACTTAGTTACCGTTATTTTGTGGCCGAATGTGCGATTCAATCACTATGTATTTGAACATCACATTATTTTATTACTTAACCGTGTTCTGGCGTATAAATTATTTCATTTCATTTCACCGATAAATTCAATTATATTTTGCTCCTCCTCTTTTATTAGGAGTTAATTATTAATTATATAAATAGTTATTAATTATCATCACGCTATTACTTAAATGACCAGAGAAGACCTCGTCGTGCGATGTAGACTCCCACGTTTTTTTAACACCCCAGTTTACATGTAGAAAAACATATCAGGCAAATTTTAAAATCTACAGATACGGCACGTTCACCAAGGGTACTCCGAAACAACAAAAGACACGTGAGAAAAGTGGTGCTATTGTGCCAACATCGATGTAGATAGCTTGACTTCTAGCGGCAGAGCATATGGCACAATACATCAATACTTTGATTTAATTAGAAATAAACTAGCCCTATCCTGTGTTTCACCCGCGTTAAAACAGTTCACTTGGGGCGAGGCATAATAATGGGTCACGGCCAATATAAAGCAGAAATATTGTAACATGTCGAATTAGCAGTTCTTGATTGTTGGCACAAACAAACAAACCACGATTCTTATTAAATTAACATAGATAAGTATTAGATAGATTTGTCACACCACGAGCTTTACGGTGAAGGAAAAACATCGAGAGGAAACCTGCATACGTCTGAGAAGAAATTCAAAGGCGTAAGTATAGTCGTGCTGGAGTAACGGCGATGGACTCGCCATCTGTCACGTTGGCATCTAATATACCTCTGGCGGAAAGTTCGGGGACCCTTGTGGGAAGGCGTGAGGATATGAGGATGAGGATAAGTATTACTTACAATTAACTAATATATTAGTTAATACTCACCATACAAATATCTTTATAAAATTTCATATCCCAGCGCCCAAATATACCATGTAGTCTGAGCGATAGCAAAGTCGTACAAAAGAAACGGACGGAACTCGATAAACTCCAATTATAAATACCTATAATCTTTTGCATGAACGCATTGAATTGGACGTTAAACGTGTTGTTTTGGATTTCCACATTGATATACCGACCTTTTTTAGACGACCGTCTGGTCTAGTGGTTAGAGCTCCTGACTGCGAAACTTGAGGTCGCGGGTTCGAATCCCGCTGAGGGCAGATATTTGTGTGATGAACACGAATATTTGTACCTTAGTCTTGGATGTCCTATGTATTTAAGTATATATCTATCTATATAATTAAACTAGCTGTCCCGCCCAGCTTCGCATGGGTGAAAATGTACATACATACATACATACATATCATCACACCGAGTCCCTAACGGGGTAGGCAGGGAGTATAGAGCGCCAGTTCTCTCTAGACTTCATACCTCTTTTGCTTCGTCCACATTCATCAGTCTCTTCATACATGATCGTCGGTTTCGAGTACTCTTTTCGTTCCCGTCCTTAAGCGTCCGATCTATTTGATCCAGGTAGTTGGAACGTGGCCTTCCTCTGCCTCTTCATGCACACACTTTTGCTTTGTATATCTGTATCGTCAATCTTTCTTCACTCAACCTTTCTATATGCCCAAGCCAGCGTAGCATGCCTTTCTTCATCTTTTCAATCTCGCCCTGATTCACGCCAGTTGATTTGCGAATCTCTTGATTCCGGATTCGATCTAAGATCGTTACTCCGCACGTTTTTCGCAGCTGATATCGCATCTCAGTTGCATTTAAGCTATTTTCAAACTTCCTCTGACATACCCAGGGCTCGCTGCCATACAATAAAGTAGGCACAAATATCACGCTGTGGACAGCAACCGTTGCTGGCCATCAACACCGACATGGCCCCATTCACCTTAATATCGGCAGTTATCCTCCTTTCAATATCTTTTTCATACTTTCCATCTCGTGTGAACATGCTTCCTAGATATACAAATTCATTCACTTGCTCTAGAATTTGTGAAAAGAATTTAAAATTTGGGTTTTCAAAAGAAAGTTTGAAAGTGATAATAAAATGAGATATAGGGCTCGTTTAGTCGCTAAGGGCTTTACCCAAGTAGAAGGTGTGGACTATAAAGAAACATACTCACCTGTATTAAGACACTCAACTTTGAGAATGTTATTTGCTTTAAGTGTAAAGTTAAATTTAGAAATTACTCATCTTGATGTTAACACTGCATTTTTAAATGACTACCTTGAAGAAACAGTATACATGCAAGTACCACCTAATTTAGAATGTCAGAGTAACAGTGGACTCAAACTAAAACATGCAATTTATGGACTTAAACAATCAGCAAGGCAGTGGAATAAGAGAGTAGATGATTGTTTGTTAATAGGGTTATATTAAGTCTAAATTGGAACCATGTTTATATAGTAAAAAGGTAAATAAGGAACAAATTTTAAAAACTGTGTTTGTCAATGATTTTTTCATATTTTCCAGTAGCAAGGCATTGACAGATGAACTGAAACATAGTTTAATGTCAAATTTCAAAACTAAAGATTTAGGGCAAGTGAAAAAATGCTTAGGTATGAGAGTAAAAGTATATAAAAATGGTTGTATATCAATAGATCAGGAGCATTTTGTCGAACATATTTTAAATAAGTTTAAGATGTCAAACTGTAATGTTGTTGATACTCCTATTGAATGTAATTTGAAGTTGGATAAGTCAGAAAATGTTTGTAAACATATCCTTATCAGCAACTGATAGGAAGTCTTATGTATTTGTCTATACTTACACGCCCAGATATCAGTTACAGTGTCAGCTATTTAAGCCAATTTAACAATTGTTTTACTGCAGTTCACTGGAAACACGCAAAGAGAGTGTTAAAATATTTAAATAAAACACAATCTTATGGTTTAATGTTTACAAATGATAATAAAAACTTAGAAGGATTTGTAGACTCAGATTGGTCATCAAATACTATTGACAGGAGATCTTATACAGGTTTCTGTTTTAAATTGTCTGGTACTGTAATATCATATGAATGCAGAAAACAACTGACAGTGGCATTGTCCAGTACTGAGGCCGAGTACATGGCAATGAGTGAAGCTTGTAAGGAGGCTATATATTAAAAAAAAAATTGTTATCTGAAATTATAAACTGTAATTACACTATTGTTATATACAATGATAACCAAGGGGCTCAGAAGTTATCTGAAAACACATTATACCATAGGAGATCTAAACACATAGATGTACGCCACCACTTTGTTAGGGAAACGTTACAATATCGCGAGACTCCATATTCTCCCCAATCACGATTAAGTTGTATATCAACGCATTTAACATTGGTGCATTGATGCCTCTCTCATGTCATGTCGTCTCCTGCAGGTCGCTTGTCTACTGTGATCACTATTTTCTGATTGTCCGATGGCATCACATTACTTCTAAGGCAGTTTTGAACAATTGGATCAACTGATTATGTTCATGCAAAAGTTGTTGTAACTGCTGTAAAATGATCTCTGCGAACAGCGTTCATTTACTTCTTCTTCAGAATTCCCCAGGAAATAAATCTGAAGAAATTTGTATTTACCATTGCCTACACTGCTCTTCAGTCTCATTGGCTCGAAGATTGAACTGGGCTTGCGTTACACTGCGATTGAACAGGACTTGCGTTACACTGCGATCGAACTGGTGTGCGCAATGTGGGTGGGTGGTATATAATCCATAGGGTGCGTTCCACTAATCGTTCACAATGATCACGCTCACGACCGCAGTTTTTCCCGTTTGCTTGTAAGCGTTACTGTCGTAACCTCAAATGGAATGGATTACAGAGCGTTTTGAGCGTGCAGGTAAATAATACAAACGGCGAGTTAGTAAAAAGAAAGCAAAAGATTTAAGATGTTAGTTTATAATCTGTAAGCCCTGAAAATAAACTTGATTAATTCATGTTTAAATAGATTCATATTGAAAAAAAATATAATACTTTTTTATATTTAATTTTATTGGTGTTTTAAATTAATTTACGTTCAAATGGAATTAAAATGTCTTGCGGCGGCACTTGGATATTTGGTAAGAGGTACAGTCGCCATTTTATATGCTTTGAGTTTTGAAAAAGACGCAAATTTTCTTCGATTCAACGATCACTTCGACCCACCTTTTTAGATGGGTCGTCGTGAGCGTAAGTTATGACATTATAATTGACGTTTTCGCCGCGCCCACAACGACCGCGGTCGTTATGTGGATCGATTATAGGAGAGAATTTTGATCGTTGCGGGCGCTTAGTGGAACGCACTTTTACTGTCAATATTTTTGAAGACACACTGGCCTAACAACTGAACGTCACTCTGACAGAGTTTTGTCAATATAACGTCTCACAATCTTGTTGTCTGTCTCTTTCGCACACTCACTTTTCAGAGATTTTTTTAATATTAACTATTATTATTTTATATTTTAAATAGCCTAAAGCCTTCCTAGAATCATGGAGTATCCAACACAAACATAATTTTTCAATTCCAACCAGTAGTTCCTGAGATTAGCGCGTTCAAACAAACAAACAAACAAACAAACTTTTCAGCTTTATAATATTAGTATAGATATATCGTTGTCTAGTGACCATAACACAAGCTTTGCTTAATTTGGGACTAGGTCAATTTGTGTGGAATTGTCCCAGGTATTTATTTATACCTACCGAGAGTAATCGTATAATATTTGTAAATCTTAAATCCATAATGTAGAAATTTGCAAAGCAACTGGCATAAACAAGGGTGTGAATATAAAGATGTAGTAGAGCTAATTACGTAGGTTATAGGCTAATTAAGTGAAGAAAAGTTGAACAATATGAACAATAGGAATATATCTGCAAGAAGAGGCAGACGAAGGTCACATTCATTGTTCATCATCTGTGGTGAATGTGATGACCTTCTTCTTTACACCATTTCTTTACACTTAGCTTTCCTTTTTTTCCCGCGAGCAAGCATGATGATATGTACGGTATGAATATGATATTGTGTAAATCTATAGTAGAAAAAAAGTTAATCTCAGTTTTAGGACGGCAGTGGAGAGGGATGGACTATGGTTCACTTCCTCTTGCCCTAATTACACCCGCGAAATGTCAACCATATACCATTTGTTGCTTTCTTAAAGATTAACGGCATATTTATTTTATTTATTTATTTATTTATTTATTTATTTATTTATTTATTTATTTATTTATTTATTTATTTATTTATTTATTTATTTATTTATTTATTTATTTATTTATTTATTTATTTATTTATTTATTTATTTATTTATTTATTTATTTATTTATTTATTTAACATCCAAACTTAAATCTATCTTCACAGTACAAAACCAATACAATAGATAAGCAAATATTTTTATGAGACAATATAGCAGGTAACATATAAAGCTGTATTAGTGAATTCACCCAAAGAACAGGCAAATACGTCAATCATTTCAGCAATGTGGTTAAGGATGCCGAGTGCACGCGTCAGCGGCGACTTGTTGAGTAGCTGTGTACTCCCGCGCGGTACCACTAAAAGACGCGGACGACGTCGACGCCCAACATATCCATCAGGCACGCAGAACCCCACGAGCCCCAATATCCCTGGATTATACAGCTTGCCGCGTATTAATTTAAACACGTACAATGCTAAGGCTACTTCTCTCCGTACCCGCAGCTCATTGTACCCTACCATGCCTAAAATAAATAGACTGGGGTACATCAGGGGATAGAATGGATATACCCCGCATTGCCGGTAATATAAATATCTGATAAATTTGTTTTGAACGCGCTCCAGCATAAGACTATATTTATTTTGATGTGGAGCCCATATGGCTGAATATGGAATAAGTTCTAACTAATCGAATATCCATTAAAATTAAGCCAAAAGACTTAAGCCACAGTTAAAGAGGAGTAACAAATAGTAGGAAATGTAGAGGTATAGGATTCAATTTGAATGAAATACATACACGTCATTACGACTAGTTCCCTTTGCCTTACGGTCTGTCGCTTCATCCACATTCGTCAGTCCGCATAATGCGTACGCCGGTTTCGAGTACTCTTGACGTTTCCATGCTTGAGTAAAATAATGTCACGAAAACCCAAGCGCACATAACGAATTCTGTAGAGGGTGGGTGTGTCATTAGTAACTGATTAATATTCGTATCCGAACATAGTTCATAATATTGGTCATACCGGGAAACTTGTTCTTATTTGTAAAAAGACATTGTTTTCTTACACTGTGTATTTGCTTGCTACGCAAGTACACCTTGGTCAGTATTATAAGCGATCAGTTGTGTCTCGCGGTTTCGTCCGGCGGCTAGTCTCGTAAAACCTCGAGAATCGTTTTTTTTTGTGTGACGGTTTAATTACGATTGGACACGATCGTCCTCGATATTCATATTTTATAGTACTTTAACTAGTTTTTGGAAACTAATAATTTTGAAAAAATAAATATACCTACATGGTTACTTTAATCAGTTCCCTCCGGTAGGTACTTGAGGCGCATAGTACAATCAATATTATCATTAAAAATGCGCTTCCCTTTTACGTCTAAACGGTATCAATTTAAAAAGATATTATCTATGTTCACCAGTCTGAAGTTCATTTACGAGAAACAAGCATTTATTTTTCTCAAAGTCCTGGAGACAGGTGTTTATGAGTAACGGTTTTGTGATGTTTTGTGGCTTTTATTATTGCTTTGAATGGTATTTTTTGTTTTATGTTTATTGTCGACCATACTTTGTTTAATTGAGTGGTTTTGTTTTATAATAATGCTGCGCTTTATCTTATGACTAACCGTTTCGGTCGCGTTACCCTTAATTACTTGTACTAATATTAGGAAGAGGCAAACTTTGTCTGTTTGTACGTGCTAATATCAGCTCGTACGTAAGTTATATGCTATGTAAGGCCATGTATCATGATACTACTACGCGATAGCGCTCCCTTGTGTTCCCTCTCCCTCCCTCCCTTATATCTCAATATAATAATATATTATTACGTAAGGTTCATGCGTACTACCGCTCCCTTGTGTAGTAGTATACTTATACATGCATAGCCTACATATACACTTCGAACGAGCCAACTATTGTAAAAATATTGATAATACAGATCGGATAATTAGTATATAATAGCCGTGGCGGCCGAGTAGTTTGAACAGTTGCTTGCTGCACAAAGATTACGAGTTCGAATTCCGACTGTACCAATGAGTTTATCTGAACCTAGGTACAGTGATTAGTAACGCCATGCGCTTTACGGCGAAAAAAAACATTGAGAGGAAACCTGGATACTTTTGAGAAGAAATTCAAAGGCGTATGTAAAGTTGTGCATGAGTAAAGCCGAGGGACTCGACATCTGTCACGTTTGCACCTAAAAATATATATTCAATGAAAAGTGGGTGCTTTCGACACACCTCTGCCTACCTTTTTGGATCACCAACAGGTAAGAACACCGTAATATTAACAGAATATGCCATAATAAACCAAACAAACATGTCCACCCAAGTACAACAGTAAAATAATATTCGTTAGAAAACAGAACCCTCTCAAATAACATTGAGAAATGAGACGACAGGTTCCATGAGCTTCCCGACTATAACCAATCAATTTAGGTCTCAGCTTTGGTTTACCAATTCCTAGCTCAAATTGATATCTGAACTGAGCTGACTAGTCGGGTTTAATACCTCGTAATAATTGTTGTGGGTATTCGGGAAATTACACTGAATCTCCAGTACGTAGCACTGTTAGATGGAAGTTAGAGAGAAATGCCTCAAAGGCATGATTGCCCTTTTACTACTGTCCGTTGGCTTAAAGCATAAGAGATAGCGTTTAATTGTTGTTTTTACTCGTTTGTTGCTACTATATATATATATATATATATGCCAACTATATATCCTCACGCCTTCCGACAAGGGTCCCCGAAGGGGTAGGCAGAGGTGTAAAGGAAATAGCCACGCACCCACTTTCCGCCAGTGATATATTTTAGGTGCCAACGTTACCGTGTCCATCGTACGTGTACCATACGTGTCCATCGCCGTTACTCAAGCACGACTATACATACGCTTTTGAATTGCTTCTCAGACGTATGCAGGTTTCCTCTCGATGTTTTCCTTCACTGTAAAGCTCGTGGTATGACTAATCACTGTTTTTAAGTTCAGAAAAACTCATTGGTACAGCCGAGAGTCAAACTTGCGATCTTTGTGTCGCAGGCAACTACTCGAACCACTCGGCCACCACGGCTTACTTACTACGTGCGCACGTGTAAGTGGATAATCCTATTTATTATTGTGTATAAATTCATATCCATTTTTTCCCTTTCTATGACACATCTGCTAGGGGTAAACATAAACGAATATATTATTATAATTGCACTAAAGCAGACTGCTGATGTACATAAGTAGAATACGGCAAGCGTTAATGTGGGAAGGTTTACACGCGGCAGTGTTTAAATGCTGTTTCATGTAGACCGCTGCCGTCTCTCACTTACTCCACCGCCAAGCGGCGCCTATAAGCGTCATAAAACGCGTACACTCCCAGCTTCTTTATTTTTTTTATTTACAACCAATCGTTAATATCGAAATCTTTACAACTCAAATGCTTTATTACTCAGGTTTATAATATAAAAGTAACATACATGCTGGTAATGTTTTAACCTCATCTATAAAAATAAAATATCAACGGACCTTCATCTCAATGTTATCAGTTTCTCAAGGTCATTAACCTTTTTGTTATGATTCAACTGGTTTTGAAGCAATAGCGATAGCGCAGGTGGATTGGTGGAATGTAAGTAATTGTAGGCGACGGTCTATTTAACGCGGTCCTACTAGTATTCTGGAACGGCGATAGGTGAAAATTAATTTTATTTTTATTTTATAATATTACTGCACACGATGTGCAAATTTGAATGAAATCGGTTAAGTAGTTTATGAGTCCATCGCGGACAAACAACGTGACACGTAATTTATATATATTACGAAGATATTTATATTTTATATTAATAATAATTCGTGAAAAGCGGTTTGGAACATATCTTGCTCAGAGATTCAGTCTTGCTATCCAGCGTGGCAATGCTGCTAGTCTTCTTGGCACGGTGCCGCGGGTTACGAATTTGGCACAAATATTGCAAGACTATGATATCAATTACTAACATACTACTACCACAAATTCCAATCCGTGCATAGGTTGAAAACTGGATGTACTTCTACGTTTCGCCAGGCTATCCCCGTTTATCAAACTGGTCATATCAATCGTCCTTCAATTTGTTCTCTGACGATCGCGAGGTAATGATCATTCATCGTAACGCTAGTAGGGTCAAATTGAAATTGGTGTTAATAGTATATATATCCTCACGCCTTCCCACAAGGGTCCCCGAAGGGGTAGGCAGAGGTGTATAGGTAATACCCACACACCCACTTTCCGCCAGAGGTATATTAGGTGCCAACGTGACAGATGGCGAGTCCATCGCCGTTACTCCAGCACGACTATACATACGCCTTTGAATTTCTTCTCAGACGTATGCAGGTTTCCTCTCGATGTTTTCCTTCACCGTTCTGCTCGTGGTGTGACTAATCACTGTACTTAAGTTCAGAAAAACTCATTGGTACAGTCGGGATTCGAACTTGCGACCTTTGCGTTGCAGGCAACTGCTCGAAACACTCGACCACCACGGCTCTCAAGGGTGTTAATAGTGATCTGAAGTATATTGGCCACGCAAGCCACGCAGGTTTGATCTAGCAACCCCGACTTTAAATATGACTACAAGTCACCTCAACAAACCGGTCACCAAGTTTCACCGTATTTATACCAACTTACCGGATTTTAACCTGCGTATAATTTCATTTCACGTAATTTTTTTCTAGATTAAAACATAAATGTTCCTCCAGCGTATAATCTATCTCTGTGCCAAATTTCATACAACTCCGTTGAGTAGTATTTGAGTGAAAGTAGAACATTCGCATTTACAATATTAGTAGGATTGTATGAGGAAATTAAGTAAATGCAATTCATTCTTACATTTAAACAAATCCAAATGTTTTAATTAAAAATATATATTGCTTATCAACCCTTATCAAACTAACGTCTGTCTCTCATTAGCCACAAAAAGGAAATTCAAATGCATCACAATAATTTTAAATGTACATTTACATGGAAGTCAAAACAAATAACTTGGTATGATAAATGTACCGATAATTGGATATATTTTGATCCAGCGATAAACATAACGGACGACCTTAAATAAAAGGTAGTATAATTTACTTTTACCTGTTTTTACTTGGGTGGTTGATCAGCGGCGCGAGTCAAGGGTAATTGTATGGAATATAATTAACGCAAATACAGTTCCCCAGGTGGTAACGTTCGTATTAGGTCGAAAGTAAGGAGATTTTGATCAATATTAAGGTGGTGTTGCTATTAGACCGCGAAAGTGCCGCGGTGGCCGAGTGAATCGAGTAGTTGCCTGCAAACTGCAAAGTTCGAATCTCGTCTGTACCAATAAGTTTTTCTGAACACAGTGATCACTACGAGCTTTACGGTGAAGTAAAATATCGAGAGGAAACTGGATACTTTTGAGATGAAATTCAAAGACATATGTGTAGTCGTATTTGAGTAACGGCGAAGGACTCTCCATCTGGCACGTTGGCACCTAAAATATATATATATTCGAGCCTTCCGAAGCAGCAGAACAGAGGAGTATAGGTAGTCCCCACACACCCACTTTTCGCTTGACATTCTTCGGCGTAGAGTGACACCTCTACCTATCTCTATGGGAGGATTGTTTTACTTATGACTTAATGCTAGGCTTATGTTACTTACCAGGAATATACTATGTAAAATCTAATATTCTTGCAACGTGCTAAGTTTTTAACGACATATATACTTACGTTGATGTCCGCTAGTTCTCTCTCGTCTTAGGGATCTATTTCGCTTCATCCACATTCGTCTCTTCAGCTAGATACTTAATGTTATTTGTGAATGGATCCAGCACTATTTGGTAAGTTGAGTGATTTACATGACAAGCCCTGGTTACCCACAGTGTGGGTTCGTTTTTTGTGATACCTTTTTAGTAACGCCTCTGGGTATGGCCGGGTGTTAAATTATAATTTATCTTTTCAATTTCGGTCAAATTATAAATAGGTTTTCGATGATATCCTGCCTGTATTTATTTGGCTAATTAAAAGATGGATGTTATCAATGATTTCATCAAAATGCTTAGTTAATGTTTTGTAAATGATATAGATAACAATCATCGTTTTAAAATTGGTTCTACAGTTGATGCGGCGGTTTTTATAAAAGGTTCAAGTTGTTGCCTACAGGTGAATAAGTATTATCAAGCGTAAATTCACGTGCCCATAACACAAGTGTTTGCTCCCATTAAGATCATACTCGTGACCCTTTAATTTTCAGGCTGGACTTGACCGTTCACTAAAATGTCGAGTTGTCATTATGATCCCGCCTTAGTATTAATAGAAGTAATAGGTGAGCCGTACTGGGCGAGTGGTTTGAGTATTCGCCTGAAATGCAAAGATTGAAGTTCGAATCTCAACTGTACATATGAGTTCTTTTGAATTACAATAACAGTTTTAAGTTAAAGGATAACACCGAGAGATTATTAGGTTATGGGATATGCATCATTTCAGAAAAAAAAAATCCGCAGATGATGTCGCCTCAGTTACTTTTATTTATGTAAATTCAGCAATTTATGATTTTTGTAATATTATTGTCATCTAAAGAGTATTGATCTTTCCGGATCCTCGCACCCATCAGTTAGCAAAAAACTCACAAAGAACCAGTGACCACGCGACCGCAGCCGAATCCGCAATCAGTCGGAATTGTTTCCCGTCACCAAGTATTCTGGTGGTAGATAATGGTGATAATAACAGGGATGTGGCGTTACGGTGTGTACGATCAAATAGGGAAGATCCTCAAGACTTATAAACAGATCTTATTGAAGAAATCAAAGCTAATCTAAACGTTAGCGCTAAACTTAGGGTTAGCGCGCACATTACAGTTGTATTAAAATCTGAGATTGTCTTTACCAGGTGCTGTGCGCAGATGTACTAATAAACTCCTAAATTTAAAGCATTTATGTGTTTCATAATTCTAAGACGATCTTGAAATCCGTCATGTTGGCTCTTATATAAATCTCCGGTTCTGTGTTACGTTGTAGGAATGGTTGAAAAATATTTTATTTTTTATTTAGATATGGTATTCATTTCCAAAATATTGCGGTATATTCTCTTCTGATGCATTAAGAAATTACTAATAACAAAGAATGTAAAGTGTCTGTAAGAAGAGGCACAGGAATACCACGTTCCAACCATCTTTTTTATCATACGGGTGACAAACAAGCATGCGTCCGATGGTAATCGGTTACCATTGCCTATGAACGCTTGAAACACCAGGGATATCGATCGCGTGCTACCGGGATCTTTTAACACCCATCTTGAAGAACTCCATGCTGGTGATGGAATGAGCCCTCCGTTGAGCTCATTCCATCTCCACCTTCAAGTAGATCGAACATTCAATAATAAGAACGTAAGGGCTACTCTAAAAATGAAGAACATGTGTGAAGAGACTAATAATTAATGTGAATAAGCCAAATAGGTTTTAGTCTGGAGAGAACTGACGCTCTACTCTTTCTGCCTAACCTATGAGCGTGGTATTATGTGATGATGATATGTATCTATGTAATCACTAAGAGTACCTAAATGTGACACGCTCCACCAACTGCGAGAGCAATGGCCTTAATCCTAAGACCATGTTTATTTTCAGAAATAATTCATCATGGTGACCTGTCATCCTCAATGGAGTCTCTAGCCTATGACTCATCCGTGGCCTCACCGGGCAGTGTCTCCAGCCATACACAGAGAACTAAACGGATGCGAACAAGCTTCAAACACCACCAGCTAAGAACAATGAAGTCCTATTTTGCTATCAATCAGAACCCGGACGCCAAAGACTTGAAGCAGTTAGCTCAGAAGACCGGGCTGTCGAAACGAGTACTGCAGGTTAGTTGAAGTGTCACCCAACAGCTGGTTCAATGAGATATATACTTAATCTCTACATCTGCGAAGGTAGGATATATGAAGGATTTATCCCTTATTTTTTATAATTATTTCTTTAAAGCCATCTCTGTCTCATTGTTAGTCAAAGTACCCCCTCCTCTCTTCTAACTCTCATGATTGAACGCTTATTCAGGTGCCTGTAAAGTTCGTCGTCTGTGCGTCACTTTCCATGGGGTCGTGTCGCTTATTCGGCCCACAACTCGTCTCTCGCCACGTGCATATATAATGTATAATTATTTTTCTATAGGTATGGTTTCAAAATGCCCGAGCAAAATGGCGTCGAAATATCATGCGTCATGAATCCAACGGTAACCCTGGCCTTGTCGGGAATGGGATTGTATCCGGGTCCGTCTCAACCCCAACTGTTCCGAGCATGATGTTGTCGGATTCCCTGCAGCCGATGGAAGAAATGAGGGTGGTCACCCCGCACCCTCACCCCTTGGCCTTCAGTGAGATGTACTGATCCACAGAATATCATTTAAGTTGGAGTTATTGCTAATATTTCACAAGATTGCATGGATATTATATTCGTTTTAATACTGTTATTTTGTTTATACATTTATGATATTAACAACCAAAATAATTTAGTGTACATATATTCTCACGCCTTCCCACAAGGGTCCCCGAAAGGGTAGGCAGAGGTGTATAGGTCACACATATTTTATGTGTCAGCGTGACAGATGGCGAGTCCGTCGCCGTTACTCAACCACGACTATACATACGCCTTTGAATTGCTTCTCAGACGTATGCAGGTTTTCTCTCGTTGTTTTCCTTCACCGTAAAGCTCGTTGTGTGACTAATCACTATACTTAAGTTAAAGAAAAACTAATGGCATAGTCGGGATTCGAACTTGCGATCTTTGTGTCGCCGGCAACTACTTGAACCACTCGGCCAACACGGCTAATTGTGTGAAATGATTGAATTTCTAAATGGTATTACGTCGACGTTTACGACGTATTTAACGGAGTTGCATACAGATTGGACAAGTATGTAAATACAGACATTAAAATTGTATACAACTTACGTAGAAAAGTTTAAGGTATTGAACATTTATTATAATATTAAGTGTATATAATAATATGTTAACATTTATACATATGATGGGTTATATAAGTTAACATTTAATCGCAGATACTTCATGTGATTGAGATATATCACAAATATTATAATTAAGGTATATTAGAGAAAGCTTTGATTACAGAAATATTAAGTATTATCCTCACGCCTTCCCACAAGGGTCCCCGAAGGGGTAGGCAGAGGTGCATAGGTAATACCCACACACCCACTCCATTATTATTAAGTATACCATTTGATATATTAGTTTTTGCCAGACGCTAGTAGAATCGAAATAGTTTCGTTAAGTGAAGTGATACTAGTCAAACTTAACTTAAGTTTTGTAGATGCTCAGGTTAACAACTTATCTACGAACCTCTGAAATATATAAGATAGCAAATAAGGATAGAGATATTAAAAAGATTAGTCTTCCTAAGGGTATACAATGATTGAGAAATTAACTTCATCGTTCAGCTTTCGTTTTCAGATATCGTATTTCATACATACGATAACATATCTTTAAGGACAAGTTTATCGATAATCGATATGGAGAGATCTTTATCTTCTGGAATAAATTCATTCACAAATTCATGCTAATGACTATCTACAAAAAAAATTGTTAAAAAATAATGAATTAAGTTTCATAACTTGTCATATTATTATAAGTATTTAAACGACACAAGGAAAAATGTATTTTATATATTCATTAGTACATACAACATTGGTGTTAGGTTAATTTTAACACTGTGTACATAGCATTAACACTAGGGTATTATTTTATTCTTGTGTCTATATTACACATAAATATGTAATTTCGATGTTTGTATATTATTATTGGAAGTCACAAATTATAACCTTGTGCAAGCACAACCTTAAGCCCATTAATACTAAACACCAAGTTCAAGTTAGTAAGCCATTTTATACTAATAAGGCGATTGGTAAGCGGTTACCGCCAGCGCTTGCAACCAGGAGTATCAATCGAGAGTTTTCGAGAAAATCGAGACAAGTGGTTTTAATTTATTGTATTTTCGTTGGCTTGAGTGTGTAATTTACATTTTATATTGTCCATTTTGTGTGACTAATGTATAGAGATGTGAAAAAAATCCTTCGATAGGGATTTTCACGTTAAGTGATATCTATATTTACGCCGTTATATTAGCTTTGGTGTAGATACCGATGAATTACAGCTACTGCTTAACCTCCAAATAAGGAACGAACGGAACAGGAATGTATTAATGCAACAAATGTAAAACATCGTAATCTTCAAATATCTATCCGACTAAAGGACTTGTATGCATGTCATGCATAAAAATAAATACTCGTACATTGCCACAGGTAATATAAATGTTTATACGCATTCTTCCTAAGCAAGATTGCTAATGACGGTGTTTCAACATTAAGGCGAGTGGTAAAGCAACCTTGGAGATAAAATTCTCGCCATACTGGTATCTTGCTATTTTTACTTAATTACATTATATATAATAATAATAATAATAATAAATAAATGCCTTTGGACAATTTCACAAAAAAATACATATATATACACATATATATTTATATACATTATACATACATCACGCAAAGTCCTTAACGGTGTAGGCAGAGAGAATAGAGCGCCAGTTCTCTCTAGACTTACATACCTCTTTCGCTTCGTCCACATTCGTCAGTCTCTTCATACATGCTCGTCGGCTAAGAGTACTCTTGACGTTCCCGTCCTTGAGTGTCCGATCGATTTGATCTAGGTAGTTGGAACGTGGTCTTCCTCTGCCTTTTCTTGCACACACTTTATATAATAATGTATATATCATAAAAAAATTAAATTATGATCTCGACGTATTGTAATATCTACCGACATGACATTTTCCGTGCATAAACAATAGTTTACGTTTTGTTAGTACATGTTATTTTAACAGTTAATCAATAATTATTATTGTTATTAACAATTATGTATACAATTTATTCACAAATTCCCACCAGGTTTATGTCACATCATATGGTAGAAATGTCAGTTTAAAACTCCTATTTTCTATGTTGGTCAAGAAATCATTCTCGTGTTTAAGATTCATAGTGTAAAACACTTCTTATCAGAAAAATTGAGAAAAAAATTTTGGAATACACATTTTTCTGATCCTTACAAAACATAAACCTGCAAGGTGTTCCGAGTTCTTTCCGAGTCCGAGTTCCGAGACTTCTGATAAGAAGTAGATAAATAATCACGTAATATTCTAGAAATATATATTTTAAGTAGAAACACTAATATATTGAATTAATCATTTTTTGTGTGTTTTATTTACCTCAAGGACTTTAATTTTATTAGTTTAGAGGCATTTTGTTTTTATAGTAAACTGCCAAAACAAAAAAGTGGGAAATAGTGGTCTTCCGGCGGTGAATACGCTGAATATCTATACAAATTTTTCCTCAATTGCATAAAGATTTCCAGTCAGGGACTTCCTTCATTGTATATTCTATATGCAGGCCATACAATTTTTTATGTGTATACATTTATGTATGTTAGTATATTTGTAATGCAAACATTTGGTTGAAATTTGGCAGAAACATAGTTCAATTCAGAAACTATTCATAGAATAAAAAAATAAAACGTTGTTGATTTCTTTGTGTATCATTTAATCGTTACAGCAGATTTTTACGTTAGAATAAGGCAAAAAGCTTGTAAATTTGTAAATGTATTTTTTTACATATTTCAGCAACTGTCCTATCTTCTGAAACACTTTTTATAAATATCTTATGAACAATCCTATTCGCAACCCGAGTATTTAAAATCACCGTTCAAAAGAGATCAAAGGTAAGCCGCATGTAAAACTAGCTAGTAATTTAACACTTATCAAAGCCGCCGATAGCATGTCCTGACCTCATTCTGAGAATAATATCAACGCTTGAACCCTTAAAAATCTCAACTATGACTTTTCTACTAACAACTGGAGTTCATTAAAACAGTGTTCGCCCGCGATAAATCCGACCGAAGTATGTTAATAAGACAGATACGGACTCAATATTCGATTCAATTTTTGATAAATTCGATAAATCACTCAACGATGTTGCAGGCCCAACGTAGCCTGAGTCTGAGCCTTTATATTATAGGGATAATCTCACTTATCCTACTAATATTATAAATGAAGAAGTTTGTGAGAATCTTTGTACTCTAAAACGCCATAACGGTAATCGTAATGAATGAAAATCGTAAAGGTATTGAATGAAATTTGACACAGATGTGTTCATTCACGTATGTATTTTTAATCTTTTTTCCTTCACTCGGCCACCACGGGTATTGTTTTACGAGGATAAAAAGCAAGTACCTTATTTTACTTTAGGGCGAAAGGTACTTTTAAAGTTTCATGCGGGCGGTTTAAACGTGAAAAATTGAAAATAACCTATATAATTAAAATAAATTATATATAGGTATTAATAGTACTTAGACCTACAACAGGGTAAAAGCAGGGGTACAATCCTATGTAATATTATAAATTAGAAAGTGAGTTTGTTTGTTATATACCTATGAATTGATGATTTGATTGATGATCATGAAATTTTAAGTCTAAGTCTAACTCTTTCTAACGGCTAAGGATATGAAGCACTTTTATGTAAAATTAGAAGTATTTTATATTTTTTATACCACAAAAGTTGCAAACTAGCACGTGGTCTACCGATGGTAAGCGGCCACTGCAGCCTGGATTATCATGCAGTTTGTTGGAGTAACTTCATGTCCTTCCTCAGTTCATTCCACAGCCTTGGCGTTCACGGAAGGAAACTCCTTTGAAACCACGCAGTACGAGACCTTTTTGGTCACCGTCATCCACCGTCAAGTTAAATACCTACTTAAAATCCAACCAGCCTCAACCTTCACATTTCTGCCGTCAAAAACGAATCAATAAATCAACGTCAAAGTCATAATTATCCACACGTGACATTTCAAAGGAACACGCCTTTT
This sequence comes from Drepana falcataria, assembly GCA_945859725.1. Classification (NCBI taxonomy): domain Eukaryota; kingdom Metazoa; phylum Arthropoda; class Insecta; order Lepidoptera; family Drepanidae; genus Drepana; species Drepana falcataria. The sequence continues at coordinate 11,691,309 of OX243921.1, forward strand.
AACCAAATCTAGTGAACATTACATATACAATAGTAGTGTCTGCATTACATGCCCTTTATTTGGAATCTTAAGAACCGGTACCGAGACACAAGCCGTCTCAAAATGCACGCAATCAGAAACCGAGACAGAAGCTGCCGGCAAAAACGGACTGTTTTCAGCATTGAGAATGAAACCGACCAGGAAGCGAAGTCGCAATACTTTCAGGTTCATAAATTATTCATACATTATTTCATTGTAAGGCACTACTTGCTTGGAGCGCGACTCTCGGTGAGATTGTCTCGTTATATGTGACAGCTCGTTGGAGTTTCGTTTTTTAAACGTGGGAATACCTGAGCTGCAGGAAGGGGCGTACTGGTAGAGAAGAGGGGAGGGGGAAGAGAGGACAGGGCTTCACCTACCTATCTTTGTGAAGCCCTTTCTTCTCTCTTTTGCAATGCAGACCTCCCCAACCTGTCTTTCACCTTTTTGGCCTCTGAAAGGCTTCTATGACTGTAGAGACATAATATTACGAGCTTTATTTTAGCTTAGCTTTAGAATAGTCACACAACGAGCTTTACGGTGAAGGAAAACATCAGGGAAGGAAGGAAGTCTCCATACATTTGAGAAGAAACTCAAAGACGTATGTATAGTCGTGCTTGAGTAACGGCGATTGACTCGCCATCTGTTACGTTGGCACCTAAAATATATCTCTGGTGGAAAGTGGGTGTGTGGTTACTACTTATACACCTCTGCCTACCCCTTGAAGGAAGAGTGAGGTTATATTATATAAAATCGCAAAGTGCAGTATTAAAGTTATTAAAGTACGTTAATACCACGCGTTTTAATGAATACCTGGAGTATTAAGCTCCGATAGTGAGAGATCCTTTACGCGGAACTCTACCCGCGGAGTGGTAACTCTGGTGCGACCAGTTTTTGCCAACAATGCGTTCCGTCACATCAGATATCATTAGTTGGAGGAGGTTGGATACTTATTAAAAAATTGCAACGTCGTCGAAGGCAATAAACAGGAGACAAGTATGCTGTAAGGGCACTCTGTTTTATATATGTATTAATTATGAGTTGGAATATAATGGGCTATTGTTTGTAACTTCTAATTGTATGTAATTAATTTATGGTTCTCGATGTTATTACACGATCATAACAATCATGTCGTATTTTAATTGAGCTTTAAGCTTGATGGCAGAAGTTCCGTTTTGGTTAACACCGATGTAGGAGATGAGGTTTGAAAACATCGAGAGGACACCAAAGAAAATTATAAGACGTTTATAAAGTCGTGCATTAGAAACGGTAATGCACTCACCATCTGTCACACTGGCATCTAAATATATCTCCGGTGAAAACCTTTACGGAAGCATTTACTTAAAGGCAGTATTTACTTAAATAGAAAAAAAATCTGATATTTTTTTATTTCATACAACACTTACATTTTACGCATTAGTGAGTATGTGCATAATCTTTCAATAATATTTGTTCCCAACATAATATACATATACAGGTGTCAGTGAACGTGTTAGAAGCCAGAAAATTGTCCAGAGTCAACCCCCAGTCCGCTAACACCTACGCGGTAGTGATGCTTGGGAAGAAGAAACACCGGACCAGCATCAGGAGAAACATGGAAAACCCTCATTACAGAGAAGTTTGAACGATTTTTTTGTATATTACTGAAGTGGTTACCGCCGCCAATGCTTTCAGCAACAAGGTATCGCTCGCGCACTGCCGACCCTGCAGGAGTATTTTCATAGCCTTCTTGAAGTACTCCACCAAACACTCACTAGAGACAACCCGGGAATTGGGAACGGGGATTTCATTCAACAGCCTGAGCGTTCGATGAATGAAACTTCTTTGAAACTGGTAATAATACTGATAAGTACTATCAAAATTAGTGCCGTTGTTAGTTGAAGACCCTCAAAATCAATATTGGCCTAATTTATAACATCATAGATTTATCCCGCGGCTTCACCCGCGTTTTAATAATATGTATGATTCAGGCTCTGTTCTCTTGTGTAGTACCTACAATATTAAAATTTACATATATATAAAAAAAAGTGTGTGCAAGAAGAGGCAGAGGAAGGCCACGTTCCACCTGGATCAAATCGATCGGACTCTCAAGGACGGGAACGTTAAGAGTACTCGAAACCGACGAGCATGTATGAAGAGACTGATGAATGTGGACGAAGCGAAAGAGGTATATAAGTCTAGAGTGAACTGGCGCTCTATACTCTCTGCCTACCCCGCTAGGGACTTGGCGTGATGATATGTATGTATGTATGTATGTACATATATATATATAAATCATCCTACCGGACCTCTATCTATTATGCAAACCGCTTCCGGAGTTCAAGCGATCTAAGCTTACAAACGCTGGGTTTTTTTTATTCGATGTTATAAAACGAACTTCGCGTGAAAGGCACACATTCTGAGGATACCTGAATACGTTTAAGAAGAAGTTCTATGTTGTATATAATATAGACGTGATTCAGTCATCGACGGACTCCGCCATCCGTGGCGCGTCGTCACACATTATACCAAATCTCTATATTATACAAACATGCACTTACAAACACGCCCAGTACTTCACGGAGTAGCCAGAAAGAATAGATCGCCATTTCTCTCTATACTTACAGAATTCTTTCGCTTCATTCACATGCACCAGTCTGTTGCTTTGCTCTTTAAACATGCTCACAGGATTCGCGTACTCTTGGCATTCCTACCATTTCCATATCGTTATATACGATTCGATATACGATACGTATATATATTGGTTGCTACATTACATATCTACTTGCATGAAAATGGCAACGGGTTATAAATCTGATCTGATGTAAGATTGTCAATAATTAACAATGTATGTAAGTATAAGTAAGTGGCTGTTTTCAATTCAAGACTGCATTGTTTGTTAATAGAACCAACGTGGAATGTTGATAGGGTTGATATATCTGAGGAATGGACGTAAAAAAGTATGTACAGCGTGCTGTAATAACAACGATTATATGTTTAGATATGGTGCTTAGGTTATGTACCGATGTACGTGTCTTGACAAGCTAAATTATTGCAAAGCTATCTATATACTGCGGCTTTAGTAATAAAATGTTGTAAGTTGTAATGATGAAGAAAGGCATGTTACGTTGGTTTGTACATATAGAAAGGATGAGTGAAGAAAGATTGACGAAACAGATATACAAAGCAAAAGTGTGTGCAAGAAGAGGCAGAGGAAGACCACGTTCCAACTACCTAGATCAAATCGATCGGACGCTCAAGGACGGGTACGTCAAGAGTAGTCGAAACCGACGAGCATGTATGAAGAGACTGATAAATGTGGACGAAGCGAAAGAGGGATGTGAGTCTAGAGGGAACTGGCGCTCTATACCCTGCCTACCCCGTTAGGGACTCGGCGTGATGATATGTATGTAAGTATCAAAATTAATTAAACCTTATTTATGCGAAGCTTGTTCCAATCGTCATTCATTTTGCTGGCAGTGTCGTGTCATAGAAACTCTATCTAAAATCTATATCCATCTGTTCTCATTAAAAGTACATACTTCCACCCACTATATTATAACTGCAAGATAGCAGGCTACGGTAATCACTTTCCCTCAATCGGGGTGCTTATTTCACTCCTTCGCAGTATTAAAAAACAAATGATTTTGTCTTAAACAGTACTTCATATTCGAGCTGTATCTTAGTATTAGAGAGATACAGCGCGAAGTCCTTTGGCTGGCTGTGATGGAGCCAAGGTGCTACGCTCCTCCTAGACTTCTCGGAGAAGCCAACATTGATCTTGGAGCCATTTGGATACAACCTCGTAAGAGCTATTTTTTTATTATATTTAGTACAACGACAATTCATTGCCATGCATGACAACTGCTGAAGGTATTGCTTCTTCTGCAAACAATTACGTCACGCCTTCTCACAAGGGTCCCCGAAAGGGTACACACCCATCTGTTCGCCAGAGATATATTTCAGGTGCCGACGTAACAGATACTGAGTGCATCGCCGTTATTTAAGTACGACTATACCTTAATATGCCTTTGAATTTCTTCTTAAGCATATACATGTCTCCTTTTGATGTTTTCTTTCACCGTAAAGCTTGTGTGACTAATCACTGTGTTCAATAAATTTCATATAACGGTCAAAATTCAGCATAATTTATTTTAATTGACAAATGTATTGCTATAATAAAATAATAATGGCACAGATTTTACGCTTTATTTTGATATAATTGATAAAAAAGCCGTGGTGGCCGAGTGGTTCGAGCAGTTGCCTGCGACGAAAAGGTCGCAAGTTCAAATCCCGTCTGTACCAATGAGTTTTTCTGAACTTAAGTACAGTGATTACTCATACCACGAGCTTTACAGTGAAAGAAAACATCGAGAGGAAACCTACATACGTCTGAGAAGTAATTCAAAGTAATATGTATAGTTGGGCTTGAGTAACGGCGATGGACTCGCCATCTGTCACGTTGGCACCTAATATACCTCTGGCGGAAAGTGGGTGTGTGGGTATTACCTATACACCTCTGCCTACCCCTTCGGGGACCCTTGTGGGAAGGCGTGAGGATAATTTATTAGCATTTTATTTTGATAATAATACGAATTTATTAACTAATTTGCAGCGCCTGCACACTTTTTGTAACAATGTGTGGGCATTGCTATAAAAAAAATATCTGGCGCCAATAGGAATATTACAGTTCCTACAGTATTTTATTTAGCTCCGATCACTGATCCAATCCAATTTTTATAGATCACCAAGTATTCCGCAAATGGGCTCAACTGAGCTTGCCCCGGGAGCCTGGGGTGGGGACAGTAGGTTTTCTGAAAGTGGATATTTCCATTATGTACAGAGGGGAAGTACAAGCACTCCCTGTCATCACAAGTGACGAGAAAGTTGAAGAGTAAGTATTCCAGTATTATTTAGCCGCCAGCCTGCCTGTCTATTCTAAAAGTACAGATGAGAAAGCTAAACGAAATAAAATCAGAACTTTAGTGGTCTACACATACATATCACGCCGAGTCCCTAACGGGGTAGGCAGAGAGTATAGAGCGCCAATTCTCTCTGGACTTACATGCCTCTTTCGCTTTGTCCATATTCATCAGTCTCTTGATACATGCTCGTCGGTTTCGAGTACTCTTGACGTTCCCGTCCTTGAGCGTCCGATCGATTTGATCCTGATAGTTGGAACGTGGTCGTCCTCAGCATCTTCTTTGTGGTCTAAAACATAATATACCTTTTATTACCACCGTCCCATAATAAATTTGATGTTTTTGCTTTGCAGCAATCTTCTGCTGCCTACTGGTTCGGAACAGCAGAGAGCATGCTATCAGATCACGGTCCATGGCGCATTCAGCCTCCCTAGCACTGTTAATATACAGACTAATAATCGTTATGCGAAGCCGCCTACTACGTTCGTAAAGGTCTCTTTTTGTGGCCTTACGGTAAGTAATAATATAATAATAAACCCTCACGCCAACCTCTGCTAACCCCTTCGGGGATGTGTATAGTTAGTATACCCACACACTCACTTCCTGCCAGAGATATATTTAAGGTGTCTACGTGACAGATGGCGAGTCCATCGCCGTAACTCCAGCACGACTATACATACGTCTTTGAATTGCTTCCCAAGCGTATACAGGTTTCCTCACGATGTTTTCCTTCACCGTGAAGCTCGTGAAATGACTAATCACTGTACTTAAGTTCTGAAAAACTCATTGGTACAGTCGGGATTCGAACTTCCGGTCCTTGTTGCCACCACTGCTCGGCCGTAAGTACTAAAACAAATAATGTGTCTTAATTCGTGTCTGTGCTTGTATTAGTCTGTGTTAGTTAAGCACTTAAGTTAGTTAACCAAAAGGCCTCCAGCCAGGCACTCCGCCTGGCTGGAGGCCTTTTGGTCTCACCATTTTTTGCTTAACCAGCATGAGTGAATTCATTCTACGAATAATATCAAAAGAAACATAACTTTTATATTAAGGCCAAAACTGCAGTTCAACCTCGCAACACAAACCCTGCGTACTGCGAGCAGATATCAATAGTTGAGATGTTTCCAAATATCAGTCAGTTGATCCGCTTCGAAGTTTGCTCGGGGGAAGGATGCCTCAACCGGGTTCTCGCTTGCTCTGACTTGAGACTTGCAGACGTGTCCCATGATGGAGAAAATGGTATTTATTTGTTAGAATATTCAAACCCACAGTTCCTACAAAAACAAAAAATCAAAATCAAAATATTTTATTCAATGTAAGGGACACAGGGAACACTTATTGAACGTCACATATTTAATATAAACTAAAGTTACCACCGTTTCCAAGAAAAAAAAAAGTACCTGCCAGGAGAAGAAACGGCGAAACAAACTCCCCGGTTTTTTTTTTTAACATTTGTTCCCTTTTACGTGGGGGGAGAAAAGATTACATATATAAACTCTGTACCAGAGGAGCAATTCATTGCCATGCATGGCCATCATTCAAATAATCTGATGTTTTATAATAAGACTTTTGAATTAATTTACTTTTAACGACAGCTTTAAATTCTACAAAAGGTAATTCAATTATTGACATATACGGATGTGACAAGGATGTGACATATACGGCATACATATATACGGTTCATCGTGATAGACGGCGAGTCTGTTACCGTCTCTCTGACTCGTTCTTATAACTTTGCATTACTTTTTAGGCGTATGCTGTTTTCTGATTGTATCATACATACATACATATCATCACGCCAAGTCCCTAACGGGCTAGGCAGAGAGTATAGAGCGCCAGTTCTCTCTAGACTTGCATACCTCTTTCGCTTCGTCCACATTCATTAATCTCTTCATACATGCTCGTCGGTTTCGAGTACTCTTGACGTTCCCGATTGTATCATGTTTTTGTATATAGTGAAGTACGTGGTGTCATTTAAGTTCTTCTGAACCTGCAATCCCCATAATAAAACGAATTATTTCTTTCTTTCTCTTTCTCCAATCCATCTGAGAAATTAAATGTTCTCTTTCCCTTTTCCAGGATTCTTGCCTACATTTGGACCTTCATTAGTCCACATGTACAGCAACTCCGCATCAGGAAATTTAAGTGCAACTTGTGAGGACGGACCTTACCATAGAGGCGCTTTGCTGGTGTCTTTGAAAACCTTCGTGCCTTATTACACGCAAGACGTCAGATCTACTAACGTGGAACCTGTAGCACCCGTGAATCTGGTGAGATAAAATACTTCAAAAGAAAAAAAGTTTTCTTTAAATGAATTGTTGAAAAATGATTTTTTTATAAAAGATTTATTTTAAATGAATTGTTACGAAACAGACTATTAGATTGTTGGAATCACCTGATATTAATATGATTTAACTCTTTTAGGATAATCTGTGGCAATTGGAAGATTTTTGTATAATCTGTCCAGTTCTGGAAGTATCCATGTTGGATCGAAAAGTTGCAGGAAAACTATGCGGCGTGGCTATGACAATTGGTGAAATGCCTTCTGATAATAGAGGAGATGAAGGTAACTTTACTTATTATCTTCATAGCACCTTCTCACAAGAGGTAGACTGTAATATAATACTACCCTTTCATGAAATGTAAGAATACCCTTTCATGGAATATTTTAGTGTTATTTTTATATACGTACCCAATTTCCGCTAGAAATATATATTAGGTGCCAACGTTACAGATGGCGAGTCTTTGAATTTCTTCTCAAACGTATGCAGGTTTCCTCTCGATGTTTTCCTTCACCGTAAAAATTGTGGTGTGACTAATCACTGTATTTAAGTGAAGAAAAACTCATTGGTACAGTCAGAATTCGAACATGCAATCTTTGTGTTCATAACATGAGATTAATAAAACTATTGATAATGTTATTTGTTACAGAGTTTCTCATGATGGTAGAGGCAATTAGTAAGTATAGTAATTTAATTGTATTGGACACTTACAAGCTACATTACTATGAGTATGCCTTTCAGAATGCCCAAATAGCCTTCCCTTAAAGGTCCCTGAAGGGATAGGTTAGGAGGTGTACAGCACCTACGCAACATACACTTTTCGACGGAATTATAGATGCAATTACAGAAGTCGTGGTGGCCGAGTGGTTCGGGCAGTTGCCTGCGACACAAAGATCGCAAGTTCGAATCCCGACTGTACCAATGAGTTTTTCTGAACTTAAGTACAGTGATTAGTCACACCACAATTTTTACGGTGAAGGAAAACATCGAGAGGAAACCTGCATACGTCTGAGAAGAAATTTAAAGGCGTATGTATAGTCGTGCTTGAGTAACGGCGATGGACTCGCCATCTGTCACGTTGGCACCTAATATACCTCTGGCGGAAAGTGGGTGTGTGGGTATTACCTATTCACCTCTGCCTACCCCTTCGGGGACCCTTGTGGGAAGGCGTGAGGATATATTATGTTAATGGCGAGTCCATTGCCTTTTCTCAACCTCTTTTTACTAATACATAACCTCATTGAATTCCTTCTTAATCGTATTCAGGTTTCGTCTCGATGTGTTCCTTCACTGTAATGTTAAGTTCCTAGTGTTATTAAAACGCTACGAACTTTTAGTTTTATTGTATCGTCATGAGGATATATTCACAACAGTTCTACAACTTCTAGAAGACAACTGTTGTATTTTCCACTACACCTTGTATATTATAAAAATCAAGCGCTGTCAGTTATTCCCGCAAAAATACGCGAATAGGAAGATCTATCTTCGTGAAATTGATGATGATGATGATGATGACATGTCCCTAGATGATTTACAATGAGACCCAATCATTCTTATCTTACCTTTTACCCGAAACACAGCTGGACGGTGTAGATAGGAATATGACTAGATGAAGGTAGTAATTTTTACAACTTTCTTAGAAACCAGAAAGCTTCACTATACGGGAGCTTTAGACGTTATGAAATCTCGGCCGGTGTATGGATATTTGGACTTTCCAAATGCGTTTCCAGTACTGCAACTGGGCGCCCGTCTTCCTGATTTTAGGTTCAGGATGTACAGAAATAATATGATACGCGGGATAGTTACTGATTTGGTTAGTACATGTACTTTTGACGAACTTATAGAGATAGCCGATATATTAATTAAACTTGAAATTTTCAGATTCAGGTTCGACAACAATATAACATTTTGTTATACTTAATATTAAAAAGAAAACTATCCATATTGTAATTATTTATATTCAACCCATTCAAAGCTTGGAATAGTGTATCAGAATTTCCAAATTAAAAAATATATGTATACAAAAAAAAAAGATTAACGTATTATTTAATACCAGCGGCCCATCCCGGCTACGCACGGGTGGACATTTATTTCTTAAATATTTTGGCATAATTTTTTTTCTAGTAATTAAAATAGCCTATGTTAATCAGTGATAATATAGCATTCAAATGGTGAAAGGATTTTTAAAATCGGCCCAGTACTTTTTGAGCCAATTCTTTACAAATATAATAAATAATAATAATAATAATATCCTCACGCCTTCCCACAAGGGTCCCCGAAGGGGTAGGCAGAGGTGTTTTAGGTAATACCCACACACCCACTTTCGGCCAGAGGTATATTAGGTGCCAACGTGATAGATGGCGAGTCCATCGCCGTTACTCAAGCACGACTATACTTACGCCTTTGAATTTCTTCTCAGACGTATGCAGGTTTCCTCTCGATGTTTTCCTTCACCGTTAAGCTCGTGGTGTGACTAATCACTGTACTTAAGTTCAGAAAAACTCATTGGTACAGTTGGGATTCGAACTTGCGACCTTTGCGTCGCAGGCAAGGCTCAAACCACTCGGCCACCACGGCTCTATACAATATTTACAAATATACTTACATGCAAATCTTTCCTCTTTATAATATTAGTATAGATAATTATATATTTAAAAATGTAAAGCTATAAGACATTTTAGAAAGACGAATTCAGTGATCAGTTTCGTAATTAAATCATCTCCTATTATAGGAACAAGCGCTATCAGAAATTGAACGTCGCCTTAAAAGTATGGAGTATGCGAGCCCGAATGAACTTAAAGATGAGCTTAATAAAGCGGTAGATGATACAGCAGGCAATATTATGAAGTTCCTAGACATTGTCCAGTACTCTAACCCAGCTCCAAGTAGCTCTGATGACCTGATGAGGAGGTACAGCACTGAGCTAGATCAGAAGCAAATAGCTTTGCAAAAGGAGGAGATTGTAAGTGTGGTCCTGAGAATTGAGCTTCACTCTAACATGATAGTAAAATATTATACGTAATAAATATTATAGATTTTTGAAACGGATGTATTTTGCCAATAATTCATAAATCAAGTTTCTTAAAAATGCCTTCAAAATACAAATTTTTCTTTCAATAAGAGCACTCCTAAGCAAAGGAAATAATATTTAAGAGAATGGATATGTTTAGGTCCAACGTGAGAGGTGATTAGTCCATCGCAGTTTCCCAAGTTCGACTATATTTTATACATATGTCTTCGCATTACCTCTCATACATAATGGAAATCTACATCCCACGATGTGTTTTTTTATCGTAAAACTCTTTGTGTGATGTACTTATACTTACTTATATATGTACGTAAGTGGACGAGCGAAAGAGCGAAATAGCTATGTAAGGCTAGTGAGAACTAGCGCTCTAATCTATCCCATAGTAGAGCGCCAGTTCCCGTTAGGGACGCAGCGTGATGATATGAATGAATGTACTTAAATAACAACAAACTCATAGATACAGTTTGCCGGGGTTCCGACCAGTGGGTTTTGTTTGGCAGGCGATTAGCCTCTTGGCAACTACTAGCATCTCTAGAGTTTAATGTCGTCAAAAATATCAAAATTTTAGGAGAAGATATACCAGCATATATCAAAGCGAAGCAAAAGTAATTCCATGATGAATCTAATATACTCTATGAGCAAAGGAAGAGATAATCCCATTGGAACTAAAAAAGAAGTGAAACTTATTCTCGCAGAAACAAAAACTCTAGTTCAAAGTCTGCGGAATCTCGTATTTAAGGTAACTCTTCTTTATAATGTAAACTGCGTTTTTAATACTGCATTTAGCAACATATCCCACTCAGTGCCATATCGCCGCAACTCTCAACCTACACATTTTGCACTGCACGGTTTTTGAGCAGTTTCATTCCGCAGACCCTCAGGCTGTGGAATAAGCTCCCATCGAGGTTCCCCCAGAGTTCTTTAAGAAGGGTTTGAAAAGTTTCGGGGTCAGCAACGCTGAAGTGATCACCAAGATGCACGTTTGCATTGGTGGCAGAAACAGCTTACTGTCAGGCGGAACGTATGGCTGTGTGTTCAAATGCATTCGTGAATGTCGTGGCACTCGTGATTCAGGAACTTAAACCAAACGAAGCTGGACGGGACAGCTAGTATATATATGTAATAATTGCATGCATAGCACCAAAGGATTAAAAGTCTTTAATTCGATCGATTATACGAATGAAAATAATGGCGTAAGACTGCCTTCAGTCGATCGTTTTACACATCAATGAGACAGCATCCAAGAATGTTAGAATTTCTTGGAAATCTTTCTATTTATCTTAGAATCTGGATTAGACATTGCAAACAAAGGTAACTTAAGATTATTTAAATAATGATAGATAATCTTTTTCATGTACAGTCGTCTGAAGGCTGGCCTGAAATAATAATTTGGCTCCTAAATAGCGGATCTAGGGTGGCTTTCACTAAGATATCAGCTGCTGATATCATATATTCTGTTATACCTGAACAGAGTGGAAGAAACTGTGGACGAATACAAACTGTTTACTTTAAGGTTTGGGTTTCAATATATTGAGCCACAAAGGTTCTTATTAGAAGAATCGAGTGGTTTAAGTAGTCGCTAAACTAAGTTTGAACTACGGCAGTCTGTACTATTGAGTTTTTCACTTTAAACGCCTAAGAATAAATTCAATGACTGAATAGTTGTGCTCGCGGAACCCCTTTATACGTAATGGTAAGCGTGATGGTAAGCGGTTACCACCACCTGTGGACGCTTGCAACGTCAGGGGTATCGCTCGCGCGCTGCCGACCCTGCAAGAATCAGGGATTGAAATATAGAACATTGCAAGTGGACTTTATAACTATATTTTTTTCAAAACTTAAGTATGGGTATTTATTCGGAAACAATCGTGGGAAAGCTAGAAACAACAAGTGTCTGAGTCTAGAGAGAACTGGCGCTCTATCTTTTTGCCTAGACCGTTAGGGACTCAGCGTGATGATAGGTATGTAAAAAAACAAAAATAAAGCACTTCATCCCCATTTTAAATTCGATCCCAAAAGTTTGGAATATAAGTACAGTTTCAGCTCAATACGATTTCCCCAGCCTTCGTCCTTCCTCAGCCTTTTGATTGTTCCAGCCTTTGAAATGCCCAAAGCACACGAACAACACTTTAACGAGTGGCTGCTTTTGTATTGCTGGTAAGGTTGAACTATTTGTTTGGATGGGCTTGTATAGGCAGATGTTTGCCTTTGAAAACTTTTTACCGCACGGATTCAAGCTCAGGGTTAAGGATATGGACATGTGCGTTAAGTGTTCGGCGACGGTGAGACATTCTTTTTCGCATCGACCTCTTGGCTTTTCCAAAATTGGTTCTTAAATTTTCTATTTATATTTCTATCAGAATATAAAATTTGGTGACTGACTGATGAACGTTGAGATGAACTTACTGATGAGCCTGCAATTTAAATTACCTATTGAAAAAAAAAACAGTGATACACCCCCCATGTATTTGACAGTGACGGAAAACTTCGAAGGGAAAAGAATTTGTATAGTCTTGCTTAAAAAACGGCGTTTATCACTTTATATAAAATTTGTTGTTACCCCTTCAGCCACACTTGGTGGGAAACGTGAAGATGCTATTTTAATTTTCCAGATGCTTGAATGTCGTGCATTTATATATAGGGCCAAATTGAAAAATCTGGTTGATAGCTCCACATTTGCTTATGCTTTTGTGCGAATTAACGCCTTCAACTTCGTGCAGGAAACTAAAGTGAGTATAAAAAATTTTCACAATCCATTTTGATGCAGCTTTGCTATTACTCTCTTCATCGTAAATTTAATTCATACAAAACTTTAATACACTTATTCTATGATTCTGCTAAACTACACTTACTAAGTCTTGTGTATACTTTCAGATCTGCGTAAATTTATTATGTTGTAGTTTTATTTCTTGAAATTGTGTTTTTAAGTCAATGATTTTTGGAACAATTTAAGTGATGAAATGTTTAATTTAGGTAAAACAGAAAACTCTGACTCCGACTTGGAATCAAATACTAAGAATACATAGAATGGTATTTACCTCTCAAGACCGGTTAGAATCAAGCCCTCCGTTTATTTTGGTTGAAGTATATGGATCTGATTTGTCGGTAATAATTATTTTTAAACGTTTTGCTTGTGTTTTTTTTTTACAATATATGATTGTAAAAAAAAACAATGGCGATTAAATTGCAAACATTTCAGGGCAAAACTGACTTGATAGGACGCTTTGAAGTAATGCCCGTGGTCGATGATAGACAAGGATATGAATACGCGCCAAAATTACAATGGTATGACGTTTACAAAGGTGTTGACAATAATGGACAAGTTCTTATGTCTATGCAACTACTGCAGGTAATACTTTATTATGATGCAGATAGGATACAGACAGAGCCATCTAGTGCGTACTTTTTGAACTACTAACATTGCATGAGAATATATTTCTTACGATGTTTATCAAAAAGTCTAACAGAGGGCGATGCATGAATCATCTTTGAACTTTACAATATTATGTACTTTTGTAAACGGGAGAAATATATCCCGTTTACAAATATAATAGAGCCGTGGTATCCGAATGACTGATTCGAATCCCGTAAACCAGTAAGTTTTCCGGAACAGTGATCAAGTTCTTTTATGGTGAAGGAAATAATCGTGTCTGAAATCAATAAATCTCGATACGATAGAGAATTCAATGACGTACCCACCTGTGTTGTGCATTTGAGCAATCGTATTTCAAAAATTCTCAGATACCAGAGACTCTTATGAGGACCACTGCGTACAATTCAGTAGAGGAATCGTTTCATGCTTCAGGAGTGAAAGATTTAGACTCTGGAGCAGATGACATTGAACAGCTCCCACCGAATCTTATACCGAAATATTCGTCTTTTAAGTAAGTTATTCATGAATATTTAAAGAATAAGGACACATCAATATCAGCTTTTCCATAAGATTGTTTTGGTAATTTACATTTCTCTTTATCACTTTTATTAAATAAATGTCTACTTATGTTATACTTTCTAGACCTACATAAATCGGATAATGTACTTGTTTGTTACTTTATTTATGTTAGAGTATGTAGGTAATTGAAACCGGCGATAGAATGACTCTTCGTTAACTGATGAATGTAAGCGAAGCGAAGAAGAAAAGTAAACAATTGAACTCTTAAAATTTCAGAGTAGACGTTTACTGGTGGGGTCTTCGTGATGTCAATATCACCAGAAAACCATGCGTCATTCTAGAAATTGATGACCTTGCCATAAAGTCGGACATCATTTGTGATAAAAAACCAAGTTGTAACTTTCCCAATGGCCGTATTTCGCAAATCTTCGAAGCTCCTCTGTGTGAAACCTATTGTCCCCCTCTCAACATAAGGCTTTATGATAGTAGCACTTTTGGTAGGACGCTCTTCCTAGGGACAAACGTCGTGAAGAATCCGAATAAATATATTATTAGTTGGTTGCCGAAAACGGAACGGGAGGCGTCGTTGATGAGCGCTTCAATAACGTCCTCGGAGTTTTTTCAAGGTAAGCTGAATTTTAAAACCCGAACAGAAAAGAGCGGAAAACCAAAACAGTTTTAATCTCGTGGGCGCAATTTTGACATACTTTTCTGTATCCTATGTAACGTGTATACAGAGTTTAAAGTAGTAGCTAAGATGATAACGCATTTATGATATTAGTACCTATCAACCAGTTTGCCAATTTTTTTGATTATAATTATGAAACGTTTGTCCAATAAGTATTTTAAGACTACTCTTGGCTCTGAAATAAAGCTTGTAAATACATAAGTCAAAGTAAATTAGATTATCGTGCTCTCGTCATCGTTACGTCAACGTTTATCCGAGTTTGACTTATTTATTAGACTCTGTTGATTGCTTCTTTTATGTCGTTATTTGCAGTCCATCAAATGCTGTTTATAAGAAAAAGCAATCAATCTTTGGAAGCAAGTAATGAATATATTGACCCAACAACCGTTAGAAGTGTGATCAAAACAAAAACTAAAAGATCCAAATGGTGTAACTGGCTCTCAAGGAAAGAGCCTGATGAGGAAGAATATGTCTTACTGCCAATGTTTACGAAGGAAAAGGACCAGATCAGGGTCGTGAAGAAGATTCCCAAAGATACAGGCCATAAGGATTGGTGGGCAAGATTTTTTGCTTCTCAGAAGGTTAAGTCGATTTTCAATTTAACGCGAAACATTATCACCTTGTTAACGATTGAGATTATCTAAAAGTGACATCATTTTCAGGAAACATGTGATGATTGTTGCGGAAACGATACAATTACTGTAAGTTTTTCAAATTGTGTTTGATATGTCGCTTGAATTAGAAGTAACCAAATCAAGACAGATTTTTGTACAAAGATAACATGAGCGTATGATATCGTTGGTAGTTTTACCTTAGGTTGGTAAACTCTAGATATAGGTAGACTTCATATATACATGCATATTATCATTCCGTTTTTCTCACAGAGAAGTATTGCTTTACATACCTCGTTCGGTTCCTGCGTCCATCAGCCTGTTGTCTATTGTAGATATCATTTAAATATTTTAGATATATGAATCGGAATTGGAATGTCAGCCAGAATTCTCAAAGTTTAAAGACTGGTGCTCCACACTCAAGTTGTACAACGGTAAAAAGACGGGAATACCTGAGAAAGATGAACAGATTTTTTGTGGATTTTTGAAGGCTGGGATAGCCATATACAGGTGGCCGCCAGTGGGCGATACGATTGCGGTTAGCCACAATGGAGTTGAGCTGAGTAATGGGTAAGGATAACATTTGTTACAGACACAAGGAGTTGCTCTCATATTTTGTCATATAATTCCCATAACTTCGCACTGTTACTTTATTTCCCTAAAGCTTTTTAAACGAAAGTACACTTTGTGACCCAAACAATTGTACAATCTGAATATTAGTTATTTTATTTTATTTTCAGAATTATTCATCATTAATTATTATTCCAGGTATTTTGATGAGCTTCCAAATAATGAGCCTGCGCAGTTAAAGGTTCGCGTCTATGTTATTAAAGGAGTGGATTTAAGGGCCAAGGACTATACAACTAAGTCTGACCCGTACGTAGTTCTCAACTGTGGTAGCAAGAAAATTGGTGATCGAACAAATTTCGTCACAAATTCTACCAATCCCGTTTTTGGCAGGTTTGAAAATTTTCATATAACATCCCATAATAGTCCCCGAAAACTGAGACTAAACTGAGGTGTAATACATAAGTAAGAGTTCGAACTTGTAATCTTGATTTTGCATGCGACTACTCAAACTACTCGGCTACCGTGGCTCAAATGAATGGAATAAAATATATAAGAACAAATTTACAATAAAAACCTTTTTAGCAATAGATAAGTACTTTTTAAGTTCAAAGACTTTTCTAATGCAATTTTCTGCTCCAGAATGTACGAACTTCGTTGCACTTTACCAGAGGAGTACCTTCTCACTCTATCTGTGTTTGATCACGATTTTATATTGGAAGATCAACTTATTGGGTCGACTACTATTGACTTGGAAGATAGAGTTTATAGCAAACATAGAGCTAGTGTTGGGATTTCAACGCAGTTTAACGTGTAAGTTTTTTTTATGGACGTAGTGCGTAACGAAATTACTTCAAACTCATCAGTTGAAAGCAATTAAGAAGCACCATATTGTAGCTTTGCCTATAACAAGGCTCTTGATGTCTCAAGTATATATCTCTTACGCGCCTTCCTACAAGAGTCCCCGAATGGGTAGGCAGAGGTATGTAGGTAGTACCCTCACACCACTTTCCGCCAGAGCTTTCGAGCGACCATTACGGTGTAACCAAGTTCAGACAAAATCATCGGTGCATTCGGGATTCGAACCTGCAAATTTTGTATTGCAGGCACTACTAGAACGATTCGGCCACCGCCACACGATTCGGCCACACATAAAAATATAATGTATCTAAGATCAGATAATTGATAGACTGTATGACGAGTATTCCAGGTTAAGTGAGTTTTTCTGAATTTAATTGCATTTATCAGACTACGAGCTGCACTTTAAAGGAAATCATTGTAAATGGACGTGTGTGCGTGTGTGTGTGTTTTACACTCATTTCCATTTACGTGTATGTAAAACGTACGTGTTTTTGTGGAAAAGCGTGTTAAATTGTAGTTATAATTGAAAATTCGGTTCTTCATGTATTTATAAATAGTATAATGAAGGTTGGTTATAATTTTAAGGACCGGCCCTACAAAATGGCGTGACTGTATGAAACCTTCCAAGATTCTTGAAGAGCTGTGCACCAAAAATCATCTACCTCTTCCTATTTATCCCGACGCAGCTACAGTTATGGTTAATGGGGTTGAATATAAAGACACGGATAGAATAAGTAATGAGCATATTTTCTCTTGTACAAAATCTTATCTCACGTACAAAATAATGAGAGGTAGAGAATAACGGGTTTCCTGTTCGAATTATAAGCTGCCCGACAGGGAAAAGTCCACCTTATAGAAGTCCGAAGCTAAATATCAACATGTGCTGTGTTCTTGAGCGATGAATAAAGTTTCCAATAATGAGCTCTTTTGGGAGGGGGAGGGGCCTCGTTAATGAATGAAATCTGTACATATAATAAAATATTGAGCCGATGTCTGTACCTATATTGTAGATATAAAAGAACAAATGGTTTTGGGAGCCTTTATCAGAACAACTGAAGCCAATTACATCCCAATCCACTTTCATCTGTCTGTCTGCATCAGTATAGTGTATCACCTAAACACTACTGCATGGCATTGAGTGCATCGCTATATTACTAACTTCTAACGACTACAATCGATTCTGATTTAAAAAGTATATATAACTAGCTGTACCCTGCCACGCTTCGCTGTGGATATGTGACTGATGCAAAAAATAGATAAAAACAATCCTCGATGCGGATTACATATCATGCAAAAATTTCAACTCGATCGGTGCAGAACTTTTTGAGTTTTTGAAGCGTACATAAACCAACATAACCTTTTTATATATATATATAGATCCTTCTTCTCGTATGTGACTCTGAAGTCCTCCTATGCCGCTAGACCGATTTTTGTTTTTTATTTATGTTTGGTCCCCTGATGGCTTAGACTCACGATTAAACTCGATATACGGCGCTGCGATCGCGTTTCAGTGGCTCAAAAATTAACGCGCTCCTGACACAAATAATGTTTTTTTTTTTAGACGAAACTTACACTTGTGCATCCGAGCGCAAAGAAAATATTTGCTTAAATATACTGCACAAGTGGCAGACGTTGCCTATTTGTGGGTACAACTTAGTACCGGAACATGTGGAGACGAGGACGTTGTACAACTCAGACAAGCCTGGGATTGACCAGGTAGGTACCTATAACGGTATGATAATAATGCGAGACATGAGATGATTCCAAATAATCTGAGGCGGATTTATCCGCAGGCAACATTTTATATGAGCTTTACGGTGAAGGAAAACATCGAGAAGAAACCTGCATACGTCTGAGAAGCAATTCAAAGCCTTATGTGTAGTCGTGCTTGAGTAGCGGCTCTCAGTTTTAACCGACTGTTTAAGTAGTTATACAATTTAAGTAAGTAGAATATATTACAGTTTCACTTAAATACTATACTGTACTGTAATATATCCTACTTACTTAAATTTCGTCGCAAATGTTAATGGCCGCCGCAAATAGTGCCAACGGCCAATGAGTATTTTCTACTATTACTGTTTTGATTTCCCAGGGTAAAATACAGTTGTGGGTCGACATATTTCCAATAGCAACATGCGATTACATACCTGCTCCTGTTGACATTACTCCGAGGAAAGTGGAGGAATACGAGCTACGGGTTATCGTGTGGGATGTTCAGGGAGTGAAACTTGCGAACAGTGATGCTGGTACAGCAAAGAAGGCGTCCGACATTTATGTCAAGGCGTTAGTTATAGCGGTTTACCTATATGAATTTTATATTACTACTCGCTGTGCACGCGACCGAATAATCACTGTACTATATATTTATTTACAATAATAACTATTTACAATGAACTGTTGAAACGAACTACTTACAGATAAAATATTTGACTCAAATCGGTATAACCTTTATTTATTATTATCGGTAAAACCTCATTGGTACAGTCGGGATTCGAACTTGCAATCTTTGTGTTGCAGGCAACACTCGAAACATTCGGCCACGACGGCTCTTTAATTAAAATTATCTATATATATATATATATAGGAGATCCCATTTTTTAACTGACTCATCACGAAATCTCAGGAACTGTAAGGCCGATTGACTTGAAATTTGGTAGGAGTATTCCTTACGTGGTGTAGAGGTAAGCTAAGAACGGATTTTGTGAAACTCCATCCGGAAGGTGGAGTGCAGGGAGATCCCATTTGTGAACTTACTCATTAGGATATCTCAGGAACTATTAGGCCGATTGACTTGAAATTTGGTAGGAGTATTCCTTACGCAGTGTAGAGGTCAGCAAGGAACGGATATTGTGAAACTCCACCCGCAAGGTGGAGTGCAGGGAGATCCCATTAGTGAGCTCACTCATTAGGATATCTCAGGAACTATAAGGCCGATTGACTTGAAATTTGGTAGGAGTATTCCTTACACGATGGTCAGATATCAAACAATATTAATGAAAATCGGAAACCAAGACTATTCCAAATTCGCCTCTTTTTCTCTTATTTAATAAATAACGAAATATTCAAAGATTTGTAATGTGAAGATAGGCACATATTTTTGTGCGCTTAAATCGCAAACGCTGGGTAAACCTTACGAGATAGATCAAATGAATGTACTACGGAGTAGTATATCTTCAAATGATCGATATAAAAGTCCGCGATTGTATTTAATTATCTCTAAATGATAAACCACCATAACCATTTTTATCTTTTACATTATTATTAGTATCAATATTGCACCCGTGCGAAGCCGGGGCGGGCAGCTAGTACATACATATATGACGTTTTTAAAATAAAAAAGACTGTTTACTCCTAATTTTTAAATCGTTTGAGTACTTTTTAATTTATTTCATTACAACCATCGAATATTTCCTCATAATAATATTAGTCCTTAAATTTTTGGATATTTTATTGTGTTCTCTAATTGCTGAAATATAAGTTACACTTGTCTTGGCTAACGAGCTTCTTTCAGGTGGATCGGATGTACAGAACAAACTCAATACACAGACGTACATTACAAAAGTTCGAAGGGCGATGGCAGTTTTAACTGGAGAATGATATTCCAATTTCAATTTCAGCATGCTGAAAGAAGGGTAACATTGATTCTACTAATATTATAAATGAGAAAAATGTGAGCATCTTTTGTCATTCAATCACGGTAGAACGGCTAAACTGATTTCAATTAAAACGTAGGATTAGTTTTACACCAGACAATATCTCAAAAATATGAGGTCAAACTTTACGCGGGGCGCAAATAGTATCTAATATGCTAACGCTATTTTCGATTCCGCTTAGATTTTTAATAGATTGATTCAATTCAATAATCGAAATAGCTTAAACTGTTATGCAGACAGTTCTAATATTATTTTTAAATAAGAAATTTTAATCTGTTCTACACTTTTGCAGATAGTGGTGAAGGAAGTGGGACCATTCACAGAAGTCGAAGAACACTGGCCACCAATCCTGGTCGTGCATGTCGTGGACAGCGACGCAGCTTCGCAGGACGATTTCTTGGGTACACATATTGTATTGAATACTTTACACACATAACGTTTTGTAACAATCCAATTCAGTTATATTCTAGAGCCGTGGCGGCCATCAACGATTATGTACTAGCAATGAGTTGAAATAATTAATATTGAACCACCTCTTTTCATTGATAAACCCTCGCCATCACGAGTAGACCACAAGCGACCTGAGAATTGGTAAAGTCGATGTGATTTATGTCTGGATTATTTAATTTTTAGCTTCACTGGCGCTCAATCTTAATGCAATGCCGCGAGGAGTCAAACTAGCTTATCAATGTGCACTAACTGACCTGGAATCATGCAGAAAAGTAGATTTATTCACCCTGCGCTCTATAAGGGCTTGGTGGCCCTTGAAGACCACGAACAGGAACACAGGATACAGTTCTTACGCCGTTAGTCATGGGTTCCATGAAACTGTTTATATGTATATGTATTTTAGGCATTAGAGATCTGAGCCGTGGCCGAGTGGCTCGAGTGTTGCCTGCAACACAATGATTACAAGTTGGAATCCCGACTGTACCAATGAGTTTCTGAACTTAAGTACAGTGATTAGTCACACCACGAGCTTTACGGTGAAGGAAACTTGCATACGTCTGAGAAGAATTAGAGAAAGAATAGAATTAGAGAAAGCTTATATATTTATTTGTAAATAAGGCTATATAAGACTAGCTCGCATACATAGCTTTAACACTTCCGGAAGTATGTTCACATTAGTTGAATAAAACTTTCAGGGTGTGATCGATTTGGAGATGACGCTGTTACCAAAGGAGAAGGCCATTCTGATGCCAGTCGGCATAGGAAGAGAGCCACCGGCCCCTCTGCCAGAACCTTGGTATTGTTAAATCATTATGATAGTATGCTATTATAGTCGTGCATGAGAAGACGATGGACTCACCATCTGTCACAGCACCGAAACATATCTCCGGCGAGGAGAGGTTGTTGCATATCTTTTTTTTTGTACCACACTGGTGGCAAACAAGCATGCGGTCCTGATGGTAAGCGGTTACCGCCACCTATGGACGCTTGCAATATTATACCAAGGGTATCGCTCGCGCACTGCTGACATCTGCCTGACTTCGAGGACTCCTGTTGGAAGGCGTGAAGATACCAGTAGGTAGGTAGCTTGTATTTCTCGTATGAGTGTGTGACTGTGTGTCAACGACCGACATTTACCGGATTGGCGTGGTCTAGATTCAAATTCAAATTCATTTATTTGCATCCAAATTTTCAAAAAATAAAGTGTAACGCTGTAGAACTCAGGTAAGTAACTCGAACATAATAAATTGTACACCTTTGAGAAGCATTGACTATTACTAAAATTTCTATTGTTTACTTTAATATGTACAGCTGGTACATTAAATAAGGAAACCCTGTGCTATAAGTACCAGCTTCCTTCCAATGACACAATTTAAATATATTTAAACTCAAAAATAAAGTAACTACATAGTACAAGTTTGAGAGTAGTATAAAATATGACGTAAAAATTTGACAATAGGGATGTGATGTGATTTTAGCCTGGTACATCCCACTGCTGGGCAAAGGCCTCCCCCCATGATTGCCAAGTGTATCTGTCCAATGCTAGTGTTGGCCAGTCCACAGATGTGTTGTCCAGGTCTTGTAGGCATCTCCTTCGTGGTCTACCTAGCCGGCGTCTAGGTGTGTCAGGTCGCCATTCCGTGGTGATAAAAGTATAAGTGCAAAAATCTATATATATAAAAATGTTATGTTGGTTTGTGTACGGTTCAAAAACTCGAAAAGTTCTGCACCGATCGAGCTGAATTTTAGCATGATATATAATCCGCATCAAGGATTGTTTTAGTAAATTTTTTGCATCAGTCACATATCCACAGCGAAGCGTGGCACGGTACAGCTAGTATTTAATAATAATTAAAATGTATATTTCAGCCGGATGGACTCCTTGGATTCATTTACCAACCCGTGCGGATTGGAACGGCTGTTCCGTCACGGTGGGGCCGACTACCTCATCCTCGGAGCTATTTTAATCGTTATAGCATTTTTAATCATGTTGTACTTTGAAATACCATTTGTGCCTTGGGGAAGTGAGGAAATAGAAGTGAGGTAATCTTAACAATAATACAGGGATATTATACGGTGTGGAACCTGTCCAAACCGGTCGATACCCTTACCTGCCTGCGCTGGTGTTGCTCCCCAGGCAAGTAGTAGCTTTTGGGAGCCTTGCCATACAATTTTGTAACTTATCACAAGACAAAAGTCCATTCTTCATTTGTAGGATTTCGCAAATCAATTCGAACGCAAATCCCATACTGAATGACATTGTAAATTCCGTAGGCGTGGTAAATCTGTGCACTATTATATTAATAATAATAAAATTAAATGAATGATAATTATTTTTATAATAGTGCATAAATTAATCACTTCTATCCTTAATGTTACTAATAGTACCGACAGATGCGGTATTGAACATTTCTAAATGACGTCACTATTTCCGCTTCAGACATATAAAGCTATGTTGTCTAAAGGTAGTTAGAGAAAGAAAAGATTATCTCTAGATTGTGACCACACTTATCAGTCTCGTTACATGCTCGCCAGTTTCGTTATATTACGTCTTTGAGTATTATATTTTTGTATGCCACTATTAATTGTGTTGGAGTCAAGGTATTTTTCCAACTGGTATCTTTTAAGATGAAATATTCACTAGTGGGCATTTAATAAAGACATATGAAACACTTTTTCAAAAAGTACTTTGCCTAGGAATTTTCCAAAATATTGAATTTTGTTACCAAGTTGTATCAATTGATAAGTTTATTTTGTGTAAGATTTGTATAATCTTACACAAAATTTTACCAGCTTTTAATTTATTATAGATTTTAATATTGCGTATACTAAGATATTTTATGAATAAACATTTAGTATTTTCGAAAGAATCGTTTTCTTCGGAAGCAAGCGACATCTGTCCTCATTATCCTGAAACATGTTGAGCGGAAAATATACACGTTTCCCAACCCCATCCCTTTATTCTGTATCTTGTAGTATGTAAATTCTGTGTGTAGATGACACTAGTTGTATATTATTATTAAAACAATAATTTTGTTGGATTATTGGTTATAGCCCATAACTCTATGTTAAAAAGAGACATTATTAAAAAATGTTTTAATTAAAAATTAAATCTGCTAACAATTTTATTTGGTAGGTTTTTTAATGAAATCATAAAGTTTTTTTTCTTAATTACATATTATGTGATAATTAAATGGCCAGTAATATAAAAAAAA
The DNA here is from genome assembly GCA_945859725.1 of Drepana falcataria. NCBI lineage: Eukaryota > Metazoa > Arthropoda > Insecta > Lepidoptera > Drepanidae > Drepana > Drepana falcataria. The sequence continues at coordinate 11,715,472 of OX243921.1, forward strand.
TTTAAATACCTACCTAATTTAATGAAAAATCTAAATATGAATGAGCAACAAGTAAATTTTAAGAAAGAGCATTTTTAATTGGCAAATTAATGAAACACAATTTAAATAATGGAAGTAATTCGACTTGTCTGGGAATCGTTTATCTCGTAAATAGCTTTATGTAACTCAATCACGTATGGTTGTAAAGCGCAGTACGCATGCTTACAAAGGCAATGATATGAAGGATACTCAATGCCCTATTACTCATTACTTGTAACCAACCGGTGACAGCCGGAGCAGCCGTCTGACCGTGTGTGTTTTTTTAAGTCTACCGTTTCCAAGTGCACTTTTATACGACAAAGGTAAGTGAAAATTTACTAAAAACAACTTTTGAAGATTAGATATATTCACGATGAACACACACCATAGATAAAATGTGTTTTATAGTGGATATTTGCGTTTGATCGTCGATAACTATGGTTAATATCTATTTATTCACTGGTGAAAGTAAAAATAACGGTAAATCATATTATTTACACCAATTAAAATTGGTTTGGCAATGGTAAAAGATTGTGACATTCCATTGCAAATGTATAAAAAATATTATTGTATTGTATTAGCGTAATATATAAATAATTTCATCACTAACTTTGTCTTTTTAGAGTCTTCACTCTCTTTGGAATATATCGAAGGGATAAGATACTGTGCTATACCACGGCGTTACTCGCCGTACGAGTAGAAACTGGAAAAAATAAAAGCCTTCCGTTCTAGACTTTCAAGTTAAATGTCATTACATTTTTGTTATCTATTTGTTTAGAAGTGGCGACACGAGTATTATAATGTGTTCATCTTTTTGGCTGAGTTATGACGTCATTACGCGCTTCTATAAATTTTCTCTTCAAAGACGTATTGCATATTTGTTTACACACGTTAGGTACCACGATGCATAAATCATTGACCAGCACTCAACCGAACTTGACAAAAGAATGCACAAAGCTATGAAACAAATAATGGAATAAATGAATTATACGAGCATAGAACTTAAGTACAATGATCATGAGTGTTACGGTGAAGGAAAACATCGAGAGGAAACCTGCATTCGTCTGAGATTCGGTATAGTCGTGCTTGAGGTCCGGCGATGGACTCGCCATCTGTCACGTTGGCACTTAAAATATATTTCTGGTGGGTGTGTGGGTACTACCTGTACACCTTTGCCTACCCCTTCGGGGACCCTTGTGGGAAGGCGTGACGATATATACGAGCATTTATATAACTCAAGTTACATAAACTTATACGTGAAATGCATATAAATCAGGATCAGTATACAGTTATTAAATTCTAACCGTTCCCCGCAGTTATACGCGTACAATAATTTAATTTAATGATAGATTTGCTTTCAAAATAAAACGTATCCTGTACGGTCATCATCATCATCATATCATCACGCCGAGTAGGGTAGGCAGAGATAATAGAGCGCCAGTTCTCTCTAGACTTCATACCTCCTTCGCTTCGTCCACATTCATCAGTCTTCATACATGCCCGTCGGTTTCGAGTACTCTTGACGTTACCGTCCTTGAGTGTCCGATCGATTTGATCTAGGTAGTTGGAACGTGGTCTTCCTCTGCCTCTTCTTGCACACACTTTCCCTTTTTATATCTGTTTCGTCAATCTTTCTTCACTCATCCTTTTTATACGTCCAAACCAACGTAACAATGTTTGTTACGTTGGTTTGGATTGCCTTTCTTCATCTTTACAAATCGTTCACACCGGTTCTTTGCGATCTCTTTCTTGCGGATTCGATCTGAGATCGTTACTACGCACATTTTTCGATGGGATTGCATCCCAACTGCATTTATGCTATTTTCATACTTCCTCTGAAATATCCAGCTAATAAAGTATGTTTGTACCAAATTGATCTGATCCCAAGAGCTATCTGTCTCTAGGATTAAGATCCAGAGCCGTTTTGTTTTTGTTTAGTTCCTAAAATAAGCCTAAGTTACTCCTTTTTACATCAGCTATCTGCCAGTGAAAGTTCCGATAAAATCGGTCCAGCCGTTTTAGAGATTATCCGGAACAAACAGACAGACAGCCCGACAGACAGACAAATTTTATTTATTTGTATAGATTATTTAATTTAAGTATTTAATGTATATCTTATAATATATTAGCTGTGCTCGCGACTTCGTCCGCGTGGAATTTTACAAAAAAAACTGTTTTATTTCTTACAATGAAAGTAGCCTAAGTTATTCCTTATTACATCAGCTATTTGCCAGTGAAAGTCCCGTCAAAATCGGTCCAGCCGTTTCAGACATATAAAGAGCTTTAGTAACGGTGGTGGTATGGTTTGGCGGAAAGTAGGTGTGTGGGTATTACCTATACACCTCTGCCTACCCCTTAGGGGACCCTTGTGGGATATACATAAAAATGAGGGTATATTATTATATAGATTAACTAAGAAAAAAATTAACAGTGATTTACACGTATTTATTCTCTAGCTATCATATGTTTATTTTGTTTTCTGAAACAATAAGAAAGTATGGATAGAATGCAATATCCTGAAGTAAATAAAGTTGAAAATACACGTTTGATTCTCACTCGTGGACCAGGGCACGTACACTCACCCCTATTTTCCGCTTAATATGAGCGCCCCAATGCAATTTATACTGCAAAGAATCTGATGCCTTCTCGAAATGAAGAGCGAACACGAAACGAATCATAGAGGAGTGCATTTGTATAGTTTTTGAAGTCCAGAGTTAATACATTCGTGATTTGAAACTCTAGGTACACGTTGGCAATATAAAGAGAAATTCTTTCCGACCCATTTGTACACATAACTACTTTTGAATGTATACCGGGCATCGACTTTTATATTAATGTCAAGTTCGTAATGTCGAATTTGTTGCCATATTTTTTTTACTTGTTAAATCGCTCCTTTGACTATCTCTACTGCATAAATCTATATAGGTTAATATCTTCACGTCTTACCACAAGGTTCCACGAAGGGGTAGGCAGAGGTGTATTAGGTAATACCAAAACAGCCACTTTCCGGCAGCGATATTTTATGTGCCATCGTGACAGATGCCGAGTCCATCGCCGTCACTCAAGCACGAGAGATTCTTTACGAGAGGAAACCTGCATTTTCCTCTCGAGGTTTTTCTTCACCGTATAGCTCGTGGTGTGAATAATCATTGTATTTTATTTAGCTCAAGTAAACTCATTGATACAATTGGGATTCGAACCTGCAATCTTTGTGTTACAGGCAACTACTCGAACCACTCGGCCACCGCGGCTTTTTTTAGATCTTACCACTTCTCATACATATGCGCCGTATTTAAACAACATACTGCTTTCATGAGTAGGGGCATGGAACGAAATAACTCATCAAAACTCTTAACGCGCAGTAATATTATAATTCTACTGTCCTTGTGTTATGTCAATAACGCTGTCATCTTGAAATTACGTATGTAATTACTACATGCTGCATTAATTGTTGTGTAGCAAATTAAATTAACACTATATTAAAAGCTCCTACTGAGATTATATTGTGTGAAGAAACTTTAAATCTGTTCTTAGTTCATTTATGATAATGTGTTTTCGCCTTTCTGAGCAAGATAGAAAAAAACGGGTCATTGATTCATAAAGATCGTACATGTCATCGTGTCTCAAATTGTGCGGCGGCTTGGAAAACTTCAAAACGATTAAGCGACATCCTTACTTGGTGTATAATCTAAGCAAATAAATAATATTTAAGTGTCTGTTTGTAATAATAATAAAAACAATAATATCACCTCAAGAGGCTCTCGTGAGACGGTTGGATCAAGTGCCTGATGCAGAAAGCAGTACTGCTCGAAACGGCACGTATTGTGAGGAGATTTCTTTCTCTGGGACCCTAACCACAGGTACCTTGGACCCTGATTCCGATACCGGTGGGCCCCTATATTTTATATTTTTAAATATGTTTATATATATATCTTAATATATATATTTCTTGTGTGCGTGTGTATGTGACTGAACTCCTCCTAAACGACTGGACCGATTTTGATGAAATTTTTTGTGTGTGTTCAAGGGGATCTGGGAATGGTTTAGATTCACAATTGGACCCGATAGGTGGCGCCACCATCTTTTTTTTCCACCCGAGCGAAGCTGGGCGGGACAACTAGTATATATATATATATATATATATATATATATATATATTTAAAAATGTAATTTATAAGATTTATTTGAAATAAATAATAATAATATCAATAAAATATTATTATTATTACAAGCAGATACTTAAATTTTATTTATTTCTGTTTGTCTGTTTGTAATATTAAAATAACCGCTTTTTACTAAATGCATATGGATGTATACATAGTAGATATAGCAAAATCATTTTTTTTTTAATATTTGTCTGTCTGTTTGTTCCGACTAATCTCTGAAACGGCTAGGCCGATTTTGACGGGACTTTCACTGGCAGATAGCTGAAGTAATAAGGAGTAACTAAGGCTACTTCCATTGTAAGAAATTGAACAATAACATTTTAGTTAAATTCCACGCGGATGAAGTCGCGGGCACAGCTAGTACATAATCTCAGGAACTAAAAGGCTGATTGACTTGACATTTGGTACGATGAAATTTGGTATTCCTTACGTGGTGTAGAGGTCAGCTAAGAACGGATTTTGTGAAAATCTACCCGCAAGGTGGAGTGCGGGGAGATCCCATTTGTTAGCTCACTCATTAGGATATCTCAGGAACTATAAGGCCGATTGACTTGAAATTTGGTAGGAGTATTCCTTACACGATTACAGATATCAAACAATATTAATGAAAATCGGAAACCAAGACTATTCCAAATTCGCCTCTTTTTCTCTTATTTAATAAATAACGAAATATTCAAAGATTTGTAATGTGAAGATAGGCACATATTTTTGTGCGCTTAAATCGCAAACGCTGGGTAAACCTTACGAGATAGATCAAATGAATGTACTACGGAGTAGTAGGCTTCAAATGCTCGATATAAAAGTCCGCGATTGTTTTTAATTATCTCTAAAGGATGTACCACCATAACCATTTTTATCTTTTACATATCATTAGTATCAATATTGCACCCGTGCGAAGCCGGGGCGGGCAGCTACATCAAGAAAAGTAGCATTTAAAACTAAAAAAAGTAACTAGGATCCCCGTGGGGTACTCCAGCACCGGGATTCGAACCCACGTCTCCTGACGCTACAGCCAGATGCCTTATCCACTAGACCATACTGGATATAACAAGTTAGTCGAAATTTTAATACAGTATCAAAAAAGTCAATACTGTTCAGATTACTGAAATAAATATACTGTAAGAATACTGTTCATATTATACAAGAAATACTTTATACAATAGAATAGAATAAAACTCGGGAAGGAACCAGAGGAACAGCAAGAGGTCTTTGAGGCTTTCTGAGCATAAGTGGTTGTCACAACCCAAGGTCATCGTTGAAGAAGATACGGGTATGATATTCAGTGGTGTAGAACTACCTATGTGCAATAGTGTAGAAAGGTGACCGACTCGCCACTTTCGACGTGGGAGCTATTTTACCATTGCCTATGCTTCGTAAAATATTGTGAGATAACGTAAAGGAGCATGCTATGAGATCTAGTATTCAGCGATAACATATCAAATTTACCGCATCATTTCCAATACTATGTGAGACTGCCCATATTTTAATGAGTAGCCATTCGTATTTGATCGGTAAAACTGTACCTCCCGGGACTGTGCTAATGTCAGTACAGTGACAGGTCTGTCAGTACCTGCAAATGTATTGTGTATAACTGCGTGTTTCTATGCTTCTATACTCATTATGAAACTAAGTATTGACTGTGAAGTAAAATAGCGGTGAGATAATATAATATAATAATATATCCTCACGCGTTCCCACAAGGGTCCCCGAAGGGGTAGGCAGAGGTGTATAGGTAATACCCACACAACCACTTTCCGCCAGAGGTATATTAGGTGCCAACGTGACAGATGGCGAGTCCATCGCCGTTACTCAAGCACGACTATACATACGCCTTTGAATTTCTTCTCAGACGTATGCAGGTTTCCTCCCGATGTTTTCCTTCACCGTAAAGCTCGTGGTGTGGCTAATCACTGTACTTAAGTTCAGAAAAACTCATTGGTACAGTCGGTATTCGAACTTGGGATCTTTGTGTCGCAGGCAACTGCTCGAACCACTCGGCCACCACGGCTATAATAAAATTCTAACGTATATACATAACGTGCATGAATGCTGACACCTTGTGAACTAAACAAGTGATAAATATATATTATTATATTGAACTAAACAGGATTCCGTTGACACGAAGGCGTTGTAGACTTTACCATAGCTGACATTATTTTTGACATTCAGTCTTACTAGACAGACAATAACAATATTAATCTCTTCTCAATTTTACCACTTATATATCCTCACGCCTTCCCATAAGAGTCCCCGAAGGGGTAGGCAGAGTCGTATAGTTAATAATAACCCACACATCCACTTTCCGCCATATATTAGGTACCAACGTGATAGATGGCGAGTCCATCGCCGTTACTCAAGCAAGACTACACATACGTCTTTGAATTGCTTCTCAGACCTATTCAGGTTTCCTATCGATGTTTTCCTTCACCGCATAACAGTACTTAAGTTCAAAAAATCTCATTTGTACAGTCGGGATTCACACTTGCGATCTTTGTGTCACAGGCTACTCGGACCACTCGGCCACCACGGCTTTACTTCACTGTCACTTTGTGATACACTGAGCTTTTGCAAGGCATGATACTGAAATGTATTTATCCATTTAAAAATGTATGTTCATTAATATTTATATATCTTCACGTCTTCCCACAATCACACATACACACTCGCTTTCCACCAGAGTATTGTAGGTGCCAAAGTGACAGATGGCGAGTCCATCGCCCGTACGTACGTTACTCAAGTACGACTATACATACGCATTTGAATTATATTCTATCTCAAACGTATGCAGGTTTCTTCTAGACCGGTGCCAGTCTAATATTAAACATATATGCCGGTTCGAGGTCCGGTTTGACAGCACCGCACATAAGATTTGCATATAACCAAAAAGCTAGGTGGCATGGTATTTAGCTCGCGCGCTATAGAGGTAGGTAATATTATAAAAGGGAGTTTGTGATGATGTTTCTAACTCAGTCACGCCAGTACAGAATTGGATAAAATTTTAAACATGACATGTATTCTTCGAGAATAACAACACGATACACAAATCCATTTTAAGGCGGATGGTAAAGGTAGATGGTAAAGCGATGCACGGTTACTATATCATAAAGCCATTATATATGGGCAATCGAGAGAGGACCAGAGTAAATAACAGAGAGAAGAGAGAAAAGAGTACCGTTCATCTTAGACCAAATCATCTGTCCCTTCATACATGACCGCTGGTTTCAATTACGTTCAAATACGTTTTACGTTCTCATACTTCGATCGATTTGAGTAATGTAGTTAGAATTTAGCCTTCCTTGCCTCCTCTTTTAGAGACTTTGGAATTGTACACCATAATTCAAGTCGTATATACTTGTGGTTAAATTGCAATACAAAATTAGAGCAAATTAAAAAGCTAATTTGATTGGTGGTAGCTTTACGTAATTTCCCAAAGGACAGTTTCTTTGAAAACACATTTATGTAGGTACATAATAATGAAATGTATGAATGGCACGTGTATTTTAGTACAAATATACTAAAACGAATTGCATGTGTTGTTACGCGTTTAAACAAGCTTATTGTGATAAAATAGTAGGTATTTGTCTTTATCAGATAATAACCCGAATCTGGACTGAGATATATAGTTCAAGGCTAACAAAGACGCTATTTCGTAGTAGGTACTAATATGGTACTAATATGTATTCTGTGGCTGTATGAGCACTGGGAATAATATCTTTGTTGTTCAAGTAGTACAAGTAATTCGGGTTCATAGTAGGTAATAATGCTTGAGAGATCTGGCTTCGCAGGATTACCTAATGTTTGAGTTTGTAGGACCAAATGGTATGGACTGCACTGAATACTTTAAAATACATTTCACATATTGTAGTTAAGTACGGAATCCGACAATGCCCAGGAATTTTGCCTGTACTTAACTACGCTACTCGTTTTACGTTGTGGCAAACCGACAAAAGAAGGTGTTGTTACGCTTTCCCCTTGACCCCTAGGACCCTTGTGGGTAGTAATATACATTATATTTAGCATATACATATCCATCACGCCGAGTCACGGTTTGAGGAAGGCAGAGAGAGTGCTTTCGCAAGCTCTGTCTAAACATATACACCAGTTTTGCCTTATCCACATTTGTGTATCTACAATGTAATACATGCTCACTAGTTTTGAGTTCTCTCTACCATCGGAATGTAGTTTCTTGTTCTTTGGTAGTCTTTTGTAGTTCCTTGGTTGTTCGATCAATAATGTAGTCATAGTTGTTTGTAGAAACTGTTGTTTGTCTTTCATTTAAAAATACAATTTAGTGTAATGTATTCAATAGTATATGTACAAAGCAACAACCACTATTGCACCATGACGACAAATAAACAACCTTAAAATTGTGTGAATAGAGCGTTATGTTCTCGTCGCTACAAGGTTGTTATAAAGGCACAAATGTATAAAGTAATAGTCAGTTCAAAGTAAAATACTAATGTGTTCGGTTGTCAATAGTTCTTTTATTTAAATTCATGTGGAGATAAAAATAAAACTATTTAACATAAAGCGAGCGTTTTAAATAGTAGTAAGATGAAAGACATTGCAAAAGTACCAGGACATGTAAACAAAGAAGAATCAATGGAGAACATAGATTACGATCAGCTGCTATCAGCCGCTGGTGAATTCGGACGCTATCAAACGTTCCTGTTCTGCTCCACGTTCCCGTTCTACATCTTCGGAGTGTTTTCATACTTTTCGCAAATATTTATAACTGAAGTTTCCCCAAACCACTGGTGCTGGATACCTGAGCTGGAGAACTTGACAGCGGTAGATCGGAGATTTTTGGCAATTCCCAATGACAAAAGCGCACGATTTGGCTACTCACAATGCTCATCATATGTTGCAAACTGGACTGAAGTATTGTTAACTGGTCAGAAGCCCGACTCCACGTGGAGAACAGTGTCCTGCCAAAACGGATGGGAGTATAACAGAACCGAGATACCATATGCAACTATTTCGAGTGACTTAGAATGGGTGTGCGAAAATGATAGCAACCAGGCCACTGCGCAGTCATTTTTCTTTATTGGAGCTATAGTAGGCGGATTTGTAGTGGGCACGATAGCAGACCGCTTTGGAAGAATTCCAGCTCTCGTCTTCAGTAACGTCATCGGCTGTGTTGCTGGCATTGCTAGCACATTTTCTAAAAGTTTCGTCGAGTTCACTGTATTTCGTTTCTTCATGGGTATGTCTTATGATAGTTGTATGATGATGAGCTACTTGATCGTTCTAGAGTACGTCGCACCCAAATACAGAACATTACTTGCCAACTTGCCCTTTGCAATATTCTTTTCGCTTGGAGCTACATCACTACCGTGGATAGCTCTTGCGTGCGATAATTGGAAAACTTTCTCATTAGTAACAAGTGTACCGTTCGCATTATCACTGGTGGCACCTTTTATTATTCCCGAAAGCCCACGATGGCTTCTGGCCAGAGGGCGTGTTAACGAGGCAGTAGATAAAGTGATAAAAATTGGTAAGATAAACCGGAAAGAAATTCCTAAAAAACTAATCAATCAATTTAAGCAATCTGTTGCAAACTCGAATGAAAACCCAAACGGGAGTATCCTAGACATGCTCAGGAGTGCTTTACTCAGAAGAATATTCATTTGCATTTGTTTGGAATACTTCTGCTGCATGTTAATCTTTGATTCATTGCTAAGGACGATTGATCAACTGGAATTTGATTTTTTCATATCTTTCTCAGTCGTATCTTTTACTGAATTCCCGTCACTAGTTATAATATCGTTCATATTAGATTTTACTGGCCGGAAATGTCTCATGTTTGTCGCTTTACTATGGTGTGGAGTGTTCAGTTTTATTACACCCTTCGTGGGTGGTTTTCCTGGCGTCATTTGTGCTATGATGGCAAGATTTGCTGTGAACATGGCTTGTAATACAACGATACAATGGGCGGCTGAGATGTTTCCAACGTCGGTCAGAGGGTCCGGTTCAACGATAGTTCATATTTGCAGTTGCATAGGAACTGTTATATCTCCATTTATTGCATATTTGGATATCTACGTATACTGGTTGCCTCTCGTCGTAGTGGGAACTGTAGCAGTATTTGCATCTCTACTGGCTTTGACAATGCCAGAAACTGCAAGGAAAGGAATGCCGCAAACTTTTGAAGAGGCTGAAGAATTAGTTAGAAGACAAAAACTCTTTGAAGTCCCATGTTTTATGAGAACAGTGGATGATTCTAAGAATACGATAGCAGTAGGACATGACAATAATTCCTTTGAATTGAACTGATCGTTTTGCTTCTTCAGCAAAATCTTCAGCTTATATGAATATTTAAACTGTGTTTGCTTTGTATGTTTGAATCTATTATTCCAATCTATATCCACACGTATTAATTAGCAATTATAAATAAAAATAAAATAAATATCCTCACGCCTTCCCACAAGGGTCCCCGAAGGGGTAGGCAGAGGTGTATGGGTAATACCCACACACCCACTTTCCGCCAGAGGTATATTAGGTGCCAACGTGACAGATGGCGAGTCCATCGCCGTTACTCAAGCACGACTATACATACGCCTTTGAATTTCTTCTCAGACGTATGCAGGTTTCCTCACGATGTTTTCCTTCACCGTTCAGCTCGTGGTGTGACTAATCACTGTACTTAAGTTTAGAAAAACTCATTGGTACAGTCGGGATTCGAACTTGCGACCTTTGCGTCGCAGGCAACTGCTCGAACCACTCGGCCACCACATTTTCCACATCACACACCAGATTCAATTAGTACGTGTGAATATTCTGCCGATAATAACCAGTTAGTCTAATTAATCGTGTACATGTGATGCTATTCTAATTCCATTATTGTGCATGTAATGTGTCTCAAATATGTTCACTACTAACGAATGCTTACTTACATTAATTAATAGTTCTTATTATTATCATGCGAATTAATAAATTATGCAAAGTGCTTATTTGTACAAATAATTTACTGTATCATGTTTATATTTAAATGCTTGCGATTTGTATATTCAGCTGGTACTTAGTTTATATCTATAATAATTATACCCAATTAAAGTATGCAGTTTTCACACACAAATTGTATTAACTATTTTGATGGTAAGAATACAATTGTCAAGATAAAAAAGTTATGTCCGTTACTTCTGACACAACCAACGACAATTATTGTATTTTAATTGTATTGTAATAACATCGACTAAACACTGTAAATGAATGTGATGTGAGAATTTCTGACACAACCTAGACAAATATTCATGTAAAAGAAAAATATACCCCTTGTGAAATCTTTCCTACATACATACTACTTAGAGTACCTCGCGAGGTAGGCAGAGAGATTGCAAGACCAGGTAGAGCAGAACCTCTACCTGGTCTGGCAGTCTCAACATTCATGCACACTAGTTTCGAATATTTATTTTATTATATACTATGAATGATTTCTTCAATCGATGTGAACTAGGTAATAGTAACATCTACTACCTCTGACTTTTCCCTGATCATACAGGTATTCACTCCAGCTACAGCTTCAATTGAGTTTTCTTGCAAATGGAAAGCAGGTCATTTACATTTAAACTATTTCTATTCTTTACGTGGTGTTTTACGACAGCTGCGAGTGGTACTTCTATGATTAAAGAGTAATGCTCTTTAAATATACTTTCAGTTTCCTCAGCAATTAACTCGCGGTGAGACAAATACATACATAGTATCACGAGTCCCTCACGGGGTAGGCAGAGAGAGTACCAGTGGCATAAATATATTCAAAACACCTCGTTGTATTAATAACTTTGCTGCTATAAATTCAAGCCACAAATTACTAAATTATTCATCATAATTTTTTCTCACGCTTAACCAACTGTAGTGACTTTTGAATTCGTGTAAACCAGTTTCTATGAATAAAAATTGATTTCCTTATATTGACTAGTATCTAATGGTGTGAGCTTCTACGATGTTTATTACAACAACATCACGTGTTCGAGCTGCTAAAACATACAGAGCTGGGCTTGGATAGATGATTTGAGTCGAGTGATGTAGATATAGTGCGTGAAGATACGGCCGGCACAATAAATAATTATTCAATTTCATATGTGGAGAACTGACAAACGTTTATGTAGGTACAAATAATTACCCAACTGTACATCAATTTGCCAAGTAATTTGATGACAGGTATCGTTCCCGAGATCCAATCGAGCTAATGGTAACCGCACCTTTAGTAAAGGTACAAACTGCCTTGCCATTTTACCACATACTAGGTCCAGTACCCGGTGTTACCCAGCATGGAAAAGCCAGAAGTATGAACCCTCATTATTTTTCTCAAGGTCTTGTGCTCATCATGTCAATGTCTACTCTCAGCGGAAATTTCAATATTTGCAGCCCGGATCACAGATCATCTGATCGTTCTGAGGTCGTTAAAACATCATAAAAATTACAAGAAGGCACGATCGCATAGTAAGTAAATTAGATTTCAATACCTCTTCTTTAATATCTTTATGTGACCGACTTATACGACTTTTAAAGATGAGGAATGTTACTTATAAGTAAATATTGAGGACAGACATTATATAAAATAATATCTTCACGCATGGGTCTCCGGAATTGTAAGCAGAAGTGTGTACACCTACCTTTCGTATCCAACGCCGTTTCTCAGGCACGAGGATCTTTACGATGCTTTCCATCACCTGACAGCTCGTGGTGTGAGTAATCACTGTACATAAAATCTGTTAAAACCATGGTAAACACTTATCTCTCAATCTTAATAACCGACACGACATGTGACTCGTTAAATATTAGGCAATTCACATATTATAATCCAGATGTCAATGACATGCCCACCCTACTACTCTAGCCGTGTGAGTAAGGGCATCAGAAACAGAATTAAAAGTAATTCGACTCAAACGTATTTACAACTAGCTTCCCCATCACGCGCAATCCTATCTTTCGGGCCCAATTATAAATTTAAACTACATATCTTTGCTATTTTTCATAATTATTAGACAAAAAAACGTCATATCAACTCGAGGACATAGCTTAAACATCGAGCTACATCCTCGAGTTCTTTCGAGACTAGCGAACGGCGATTGATTTAGGATTTTATGTAGATTATGCTCCTATTCCTTATATCTTCACGCCTCTTACGCGTCTCATTCCCACAAGGGTCCCCTGGGGACTGCCGACGGCAGGGGTGTGTAAGTATTACCCAACACCAATTTTTCGGATCCAATTGAATTTAAACCATTCTCGAAACCACCTGAAGACATACAGAAAATTTCATTAAAATTGGTCGAGCTCTTTAGGTGGGGCTCAGTGACAAAGAAACGCACAGAAGAAATATATTTATCTTTATATATATAATTCTTCTGTGAGTGTGTATGTCACTGAACTCCTCTCAAACGACTGAACCGATTTTGATGAAATTTTTTGTGTGTGTTCAAGGGGATCTAGGAATGGTTTAGATTCACAATTGGACCCGATAGGTGGCGCCACCATCTTTTTTTTTCCACCCGAGCGAAGCTGGGCGGGACAACTAGTAAAGATATAATATGGTAGTGTCTTTAAGCCTTTGCCTTCCCGTCTTGTAGGAAGGCGTGAAGAATTATTCTTTCAGCAAACTGCTGAAGCTGTAGCGACAACTTTTTTATTGAAAAGTACACGTTGCCAAAACAAACTGAGAAACACTGATATCTGAATCAGAGATGTGCCTCAGAGAAGGCGCCGACACATACTAACTGTATACAGTTTGTACCGGTCCGTGCATAATGATTTCTACTTTTGTAACGGCTCGTATAAACAGCAGTAGATGAAAATCTATTAGTTACCAAAATTTTGGAATAAATTTCATGCTAATAAAGAATGGCATATTGTGTTAAATAGCAACCATAATGAGCTATATTATGTTGTCTTCTTAGCACCGCTTTATAATTAATTCAATTTTTTAAACTAGTATTCATAACAATTATGTACCGTAGCGTGTAAAACAATACTTAACTTGGAAGATTTTAAAAACACTTGTGATGAATATAGATAAAGCGAAAGAGGTCTTGCAAGTCTAGAGCTGGAGCTGTACTGCTGTAGATCTACCTCAGGCACCATTCTCTCAATAAGTTTGCATTTTACTATTACCTACTATAAGTACTAGGTACTAGGACCTAGGTAATAGATTACTGCTCAGAAAACACTAACTTGAAACTTTAATCTCCATTATTTCATGCGACTTCTACACAGATCGCTATAGCAAGAGATTCTAAGAGAGGTAGGGCTATAACGGGTTTCCCGTTCGAATTTGGAGCTGCCCGACTGGGGCAGGACCTCCACCTTATAGAAGTCCGTAGCCAAATAACACAATTTATTGTGTTGTGTTCCTACGCGGATTCCAGTAATGAGCTCCTTGGGGAGGGTGGAGGATCGTTACATTGTGTTGGAAGCAGAGGGATTAAACCTTATGCTGCCAACACACTATAACTCTCCGAACACAGAGTGGCAACGCGCAAGTGATACTTTGGTATCGTGAGTGTAAATAGGCTGCGGTAACCGTTTCCCATCAGGTGGGCCGTATGCTTCTTTGCCACGCTTGTTGTATAAAAAAAAAAAAAGAAAAGCAATAATAATTTTGAGGGTAAATGGAAATTCATTTTGCCGGTAAATTTTATTGGAGTAGTCTAATTTTACGAAACCAATAAGTACTAAGCTGTATGTAAATTAGCTTTTATCAAACTTATTCTTTTCTCATATTCGTTTACAACCTCACAGAAAACCCGGAAATGTTAGAAATTACTTGAGTTGAGCACAAGCCGGACATTGTAGCACAGGAAAATGGTACCTAAATATTCAAATATTATACCGGTGCCAAGGATGCAAAATGAGGAGTTTAGTTCATATGTGACTTTCACAGAAATATTTTCAAAAATGCTGATTCCATTATGAAAACCAATTTGGAAATCAATAAGCGAAATATGTAAAACTAGCGGTCTGTCCCGGCTTCGCACGGGTGGACTTACTTTTTTTATAAAAGGATTTATAGCCTATGTCACTCAGGTTGAAAGTAGCTTTCCAATGGTGAAAGAATTTTTCGAATCGGTTCTGTAGTTTCGGAGCCTATTCAATGTAATAAAGTTTTTTGGTAATTTTTTCTCACCTTGGGTTACATTATTGGAATTTTAGTATGGATCCCTAACTTCTTGAAAATTTAATATAGCCTATGTTCATTGGAGATAATGTAGCTTCCCAATAATGAAATCATTTTTGAAATCGGTCAAGTAGTTTCGGAGCCTATTCAATGCAAACAAACAAACAAAAAAACAATCAAATCTTTCCTCTTTATAATATTAGTGTAGACGAATGCAGAGTGATGGAATGTAATAAGGTTCTAAGGAACAAAAAGTTCGAGTTCTGAGTTTAATATGTGTAGGTAGGATAGGGTGAACTTACTTCAGATCAAAAAAAAATTAAACCAGCATGAGTTACTAATATTATTATTGCTAGCTGTGGCCGAGTGAATTGAGTAGCTGACTGCAATATTGCAAGTTTGACTCCCGAGTCTACAAATGTGTTTTTCTGAACTTAAGTACCGTGATTAGTCACACCGCGAGCTTTACGGTGAAGGAACATCGAGAGGAAACCTGCATGCGTTTGTGAACAAATTCAAAGGCGTATAAAGTGTGTATAGTCGTAGTTGAGTTACGTTACTTGAGAGGCGATGGACTCGCCATTTGTTACGTTGGCACCTTACGTCTCTGGCGCAAAGTGGGAGTGTGGTTACTACTTATACACCTCTACCTACGGCTTCGCGAACCCTTAAGGCAAGGCGTGAGGATATACATATATCATCAACTACTGTGATCCAATTTAACGCGGTTGAAACCGGGTACACAGTAGTACTTCAATACCGCAATAGCATTGAATCACAAGTGCACCGCTAAAAGTCACATATTTTATGTTTTTTTACATAATACCGATCACGAATTAGAAAGAACGAGTAGAGCGCCAGCTATCTCTAGACTAGAGCTCTTAGACATCGTGTGCATTCATGTTCATCTTTGCTCGTTAGTTTCGAGTAAAAGACTATTTGTCTGAATCGCTACTTAAATCTATGAAAGATTCAAGCTATAATCCTTCCGCAACGCTAGGTCAAGGCAGGCAATCTAACTTTTGTATCGTATATTTTTATGTTGCTGCCTAAACGCTGGCAAGACTAAGGTTCTGGTATTCGAAAGAGATGAACAAGTGACCGAGTGTGCTATGTCGGTAAATGGGCAAATACTAGAGCAAGTGAATGAATTTGTATATCTTGGAAGCACGTTCACACGAGATGGAAAGTATGAAAAAGATATTGAAAGAAGGATAACTGCCGGAAATAAGGTGAATGGGGCCATGTCGGCGTTGATGGGCTGTAAAAGTCTGAGCAAGAATGCTCGAGTTGCTGTCCACAACGCGATATTGGTACCTACCTTATTGTATGGCAGCGAATCCTGGGTATGTCAGAGGAAGTATGAAAATAGCTTGAATGCAGTTGAGATGCGATCTCTTCGAAAAATGTGCGGAGTAACGATTTTAGATCGAATCCGCAATGAAATGATTCGCAAATCAACTGGCGTGAATGAGGGAGTGATTGTAAAGATGAAGAAAGGCATGTTACGTTGGTTTGGACACATAGAACTCTCATCCTGAGTGAAGAAAGATTGACGAAACAGATATACAAAGCAAAAGTGTGTGCAAGAAAAGGCAGAGGAAGGCCACGTTTCAACTACCTAGATCAAATAGATCGGAGTCTCAAGGACGGGAACGTTAAGAGTACTCGAAACCGACGAGCATGTATGAAGAGACTGATGAATGTGGACGAAGCGAAAGAAGTATGTAAGTCTAGAAAGAACTGGTGCTCTATACTCTCTGCCTACCCCGCTAGGGACTTGGCGTGATGATATGTATGTATGTATGAATTTTATGTACTATGTGTATCCCGCAGTTTTAATCCGCTTTAAATTCATATTACGTAAGATTACATATTACGTAAGATTTAGACGTGATGGAAAAGATCGAGAGGAAGCCTAGGACGTACATATGTACGTGTAGCCGTGCGTGCGAAACGGGACTCTCGCTCCGGCCGTGTGCTCCCACCGCTCCCGCGCTCTGCGCCCGCTACGACCGGCAGAAGCCACACCCGCCGCTACGCAAATCGCCACGCGTTAGCTAGCCGCTACGCACCGCACGTGGTGATTGTTGGTCGCCTTTTTCAAGGCAACAACAATCACAATTCTTGTTTCTCGACAATAATATTTGTCCCCTTCCGGGAAAATCCACAGTTTCGTGGTCATTCGGTGGAAACCAAACGGTGCCAACGAAACCGAATGGGGCGCTGACCCGTTGCGCTCTTAGCCTTGCCCCTTCAGGGTAAGGCTAAAAACGGTTGGGACCAGGTTCACCGGCCTTGGGGTCTACCCTAGTCGCGCCTGGTTATCACCCACCGCCCACCCTACCTATCCCTTACCTCCTATCCTCCGGTGTTAGTTTGGGCACTGTCCACGGACTAGTGCTCTCTACACCGGAACTGTCAGGAACCCGCTGCACAATAAGACTGGCAGCGGGAATACAAGCTTAGGGCTCACACCATAGGCACACTCACCTCCCTGTCTACACCCGACAGGGAGGGTTCAGTACACACCCCCGGGTCAACCCCCCGGGGATCGGTCTCCTAACGTTTTAAGTCACCAGGGGTTTCTTTGCGTGTTTCTTCCCCTGGGCGACCGCGCCCCGAAACACGTTTCCCTTGCCGCTTTACCTTCCCACGTCTGCATCCACCATGTCCACAATAATGGACCCCCAAGCCTCACTGGCTTTCCTCGCGCGGCTCTTAGAAGCCGTGCCCACCCTCCGACGTCAATATGACGAATACACCCGCGATGTAAACGCGGGTACCCCCACTGCCGAGGCGACAGCAGCGCTCGACAAGAGCGCCATCATAGCCGTAACAAACGAGGCCAACAAGTCTCAAGACTCCCCCTTGTCCCCCGAATCTGTCATTGTGGACTCCGAAATGGAGTCACTGCAATCCGAGTCGTCCGAGGGCTCCTCGGACGAATTTACGCCCGTCACGGGCTCCAAGAAGCGCGCCAGACGCGCTAAAAAGAAGGAGGCTTCAACCTCACCTTCTCCCCCCACTAAAGCCCCCAAGACCGTGCCCGTGCCCTCCGCACAGTCCTCCCCGGTAGCCCCCTCCCCGGCACCCCCCTCCCCCGCCCCCCTCGCCTCTCCGGAAGCGGAAGCCCCTCAGGCTAGCCGGCTCTCCCCCGTCCCGCGACCTACGCGGCCTTCCTCGACGAAGGAGCGCTCTTGCCCCCCCGTTTTCGTCCACACTAAGTCCAAGTGGACGGAAATCTCCGGTTGGTGTAAAACCAACCGAATCACCTTCACCCGTGCCACGGCCACAGCCGAAGGCATTAAGGTGCACCTCCCGAATTCGACCGAATTCAGAGCCTTCACGAGGCTCCTGCAGGCCAGAAGTGTGGAATACCACACTTATGATCTGCCGGAGGACCGTTTACTCCGGGTCGTCATCCGCGGCATCCCATGCGAAATCGATACCGAGTCGATCAAAGATGATCTGCAGGCTCAGAATGTCGCGGTGAAGGAGGTGCACCGCATGCACCGACAAAATGCCGGAGAGGCATTCAACATGGTTCTCGCCATCTGCGAGAACTCCCCCGACCTTATGCCACCTGTCTGGCATAAGGGTTGAAACCCCCCACAAGGGCGGCCCTATAGGGCAGTGTCACAACTGCCAACTATACGGGCACGCTTCGCGTAACTGCAACGCGAAACCCAGGTGCGTCAAGTGCCTGGGCGATCATGGGACGAGCGACTGCTCGCGCCCAAAGGACCGCGCACTCGCCGACTCGCCCCCTAGTTGCGTGCTGTGCCGCCAAGAAGGCCACCCGGCCAATTACAGGGGATGCCCCAAAGCCCCAAACCCAGACCGGTCGTGGTCAAGAGGGCAGCGGCCCGCGAATGGCGTAACGCCCCCCCCCGCGCAACCCGCCCCACCCCGACCTTCCCCGTGGAGGGCCCTCCCTCCGAGGGACTTTCCACCCCTCCCACAAGCGTCACCGCCTGTCCCCTCAGCGGCCCCGAGCCCGCAGATTACACCTCTGCCGTCGCTCTCCACCGCCAAACCTCAACAGCCCCAGTCCCAGGCTGCTACTCCCCCGGGTAGACCCCAGGCGGTCCAGCCCACTTCCTCCCCCTCTGAAACTTCCGCCAACATGACATTCCTGGCGGATCTTTTCTCCACCGTCAACCTCTCAAGGGTTAACGAGATGGCACGAAGCCTCAGGGCCGTCCGGAAGGACCCTCTGGCCCTCCTCAAAGTGCTCGGCGACTACGCCGATGTATCAGAGTCCCTGGCTACCTTCTCGTCCAACCAATAATGGACTCAAACGTAAGCAGCAGAATCAAACCCCGATCACTTTCAATTGGCTACTTTAATGCCAACGGCATTCACAGCCAAAAGGAAGAGATCGCCGCGTTCCTCCGCGACAACAATATCGACGTTTTCTTAGTGCAGGAAACCTTCTTGAAACCATCACACCGAGACCCTAGAATTGCAAACTACTGCGTGGTTCGCAATGATAGATCTCGATCCGCCCTCGGCGGTACTTTGATCTATTACAAGAGGTCCCTGCACTGTATCCCGATCCAACCACCAACCCTCTCCCACATAGAGACCTCGATCTGTCGATTAGGAATGACTGGCCATCAGCCGATCACGATAGTCTCTGCATACTGTTCCCCTGTTAACTCGACGGCCGATATCAAAGCTGATATCAAAGTCCTCATCAACCTCAGTAGCTCAGTTATTATCGCGGGTGACCTGAATGCCAAGAGCGATGCTTGGAACAGCCACTCACGAAATAACAGAGGACGCCAATTGGAGGACCTCAGTGGGCTCCTCCAATTCGACGTCATTGCGCCTATGCACCCCACCCACTACCCCGAGAATATCAACCACCGACCGGACGTACTAGACATTGTGATCATCAAGAATGTAAACCTCCGTTTGCACTCGTTGAGGTCGCACGACGAATTAGATTCCGACCACCGACCTGTTACTTTAACGCTCTCCCCCCGACTAGGCCCCCCGGACTCAGGTCAGCCCCCACCTCAGAAAAAGATAACAGACTGGAGAAAACTGGAGGAACTCCTCAAGTCCTCTTCATCTGTTCATTTAGATAGTATCCCCTCATAGAGTCGGCAGCCGACACTCAAAAGGCGGTCGATTCCCTCACAGCTCACGTACAGTCAGCCGTGGACGTCTGTTCACGACAAGTTCCGGTGATGGAAGACCATCGCTGGAAACTTCCCGATGACGTGCGTGAACTGGTGACGGAAAAGAACGCCGCCCTCCGAGCGCATAGAGCTCACCCGACTGAAGCGAACCGCACCTTTCTGAGGTCACTCCAGCGCAATCTGAGATACCGCATGAAAGACTTGCGAGACGCTCGCTGGAACAAGTTCCTAGGGGAACTTGAACCGAGTCACTTGGCCTTTTGGCATCTCCAACGGAAACTTAAATCAGACAAAATCTCGTCTATGCCTCCACTCACTCGTCCAAATCAAGGGCCCGCCTTTGACGACGACGAGAAGTCCGAGTGCCTGGCCGACAGTCTCGAGGCTCAATGTACGCCCAGCACCTTGCCAGTAGACCAGCGCCACCTCAAGAAGGTGGACGCCGAGGTCGAAAGCAAACTATCCCACCCACCCTCCGAACATCCAGACCACCCTATCGCCCCAATCACGGTGGACGAAGTCCGGAAAGTGATCAAGGATCTTCACCCCAGGAAAGCCCCAGGTCCCGACGGGATCGCTAATAGAGTTATCAAACTCTTCTCTCCTTATCTCATAGTTTTGCTCACTGCCATCTTCAATGCAGCACTGAGCAACAACTTTTTCCCCCAATCCTGGAAAAGTGCAACGGTCATAGGTATTCCCAAGCCAGGGAAACCCAAGACCGAAGCCTCCAGTTATCGCCCCATCAGTCTCCTCAACGTCCTTGGCAAGATTTACGAGAGACTTATCTACAATAGATTAAAGAGTTTTGCAGACTCTAAGAAAGTCATACCTGACCAACAGTTCGGTTTTCGAACCAAACACTCTTGTGTCCAACAAGTCCACCGTATAGTGGAAGACGTCAGTAGCGGCTTCCAACTCGGTTATACCACGGGTATGCTCCTCTTCGACGTGGCGAAGGCATTCGACAAGGTCTGGCACAACGGCTTAATATACAAGCTGTACCAGTTGGGCGTGCCGGACCGTCTAGTACGCATAGTACGGGACTTTTTGTCGAACCGCTCCTTCCGCTACAGAGTCGAGGGCACACTCTCTTCCCCCCATCCCATACGAGCAGGAGTCCCGCAAGGCTCAGTGCTCTCGCCACTCCTATTCACGCTTTATACTAGCGACATTCCCCTCCATAGACGAGTTAAAAGCGCTCTATTCGCCAGTGCTCCAAAGCCGGTTTCTCCGGAGAGCCACAGGTGCCCCGTGGTACATGTGTAATAGTCAACTCCACGTTGACCTCAAAGTCCCCACTATAAAACAGTTTTTGAAAAAACTGTCCAAACGTCATTTCGATTCTGCTGTAAATCACCCCAACCCCCTCGTCGTATCGGCCGCCCGATACACTCCTTCCCTTATCTCGAAGATAAGGCGTCCAAGACACGCCGTCATCGAACCGGATGACGACATAACGGTCCTCCAGGACGCCCGACAAAAACATACCAACACTACACAAAACCGACCACTGTTCCGTCCTCGCCGACGAGGCTCGACGCGAATAAGCCGTAATGTTCCCCCCCGACCCCCGCCGCAAACGCCGGCCCGCGCCGAGCCTGACGCGCAAATCCCGCCCCCAAATAATATCTAAATAAAATTACCAGTCCAGCCCAGCTCCCTTGCTCGCGATCCAGCAACGCCCTAAGCCGAGGTTCGTACCCCACAGGGGGTGCCCTTAGCTGTGTTGCTTAGAAATAAAGTGCCTGGCTGGAGGCCTAGGTCTCGCCATTGACCGGTTAAGTAGCAAAAGTTCCCGGAACTCACGCTACGAGAGACAATACAAAAAAAAAAAAAAAAAAGCGTGCGAAACGGAGATAAACTCGCCATATGTCACGTTCTACCTAAATATGTTTCCAGTGGGAACTTCTTCCCACAGGAGAGTTTTAAACACGAAGGTGTTTGCTACGCCTGTGCCTAACTCTTGTATTACTCTTATTTACACCAAGACACAGATATAGATATTGAGGACAAGGGCAAGTGTGTTCGTATTGAAGGAGCTGATAACTACTTTCTTTTTAATTGCATTGTAGTTAATAATGACAAGAACGGTAATGGTATTCAGCAAACACCCATTTGGGTCAGTTTATCGTGCCGGCTTCGTCGACTGATTGAACCCATTCAATCATCATTGATGCATTATACATTGGATATGGTTCTATAGTAAACTTGACGAAAATCTTGCCATTTTCAACCTAACTCGATAAGGATAGGGCATAGAATCCAATGACATAAGACTGTGTATTGGTCAAACCAATAATTACCTATAAACGGTAAGCGTCAGTAAACCTTTAAAAATCCTTTACACAAGAAATATAGGACAAGAGAAAGAACATCATTTTAAAATTCTAAGTGTTCATAGTACAAGAGTGAAAAGAAGACCGATTATATGCGCATATACAACTGTTCCTTTCACTTTCTTGAATCATGATCATGATTAGCATGATAATCCAACATAAACCTCAGATTGTGAACACAACTAATATATATTAACCGCGGGTCGTGCCAGCCGAGATGTTAGAGTGGTCGGCAAGGTTTACAACATCGAACCCCGACTGAACCAAAGAGTTTTTCTGGCTTAAAGTGTCATTAATCACACCACGACTATTACGGTAAGCATCGAGAGGAAACGTATACAAGTTTGAAAATAAATTCAAGGCGTATGTCAGAAGCGATGCAACAGATAAATTCGACATCTAATTACGTTGGTATCTAAATATATCTCTGACTGTGTTAATACACCTACCCCCGAAGAAGACCCTTGTAGGGCGGCGCGAGAATATGAAGAAGTAATAATATTAACATGCCCTTCGATGCCGCGTCCAAAGTTTTCAGTTACCAGAAATTTGTTGCTGAACAATAAATAGACTCATGGAAAGCTTGGGGGTCGTAAATTTAATTAGTTAATGATGCAACAGCTCCATCCAATTACATACCAAGCGTTATTCTACTACAGATATATATATATCTGTGGTATGTGTGGTGGTGTGGTGGAGATATATATATATCTCCACGCCCTTCCACGAGGGTCTCCGAAGAGTTAGACAGAGGTTTGGGCTCACACCCCTTTTGCAGAAGATAGATGCAGACATGACAGATGGCGAGTTGAATTTCTTCTGAAACGTTCTCAATTATCGTACATATGTACATATAGTATTACAATTGCGAAAGTTTGTATGGATGTTTGTTTAAACAAGCCAGCGCGGCTGAACAAGATTGGATGAAACGACTCGCCATCCGTCGCGTTTGCACCTAAAAATATGTCCACTACTACCTACTCTGTGGTAAGACGCACATATAAAAATACTTTATAGATTTTAATGAAATTTTCTGTTTTAGGTGGATTGACTTCTGGTGGATTTGAGAATGGTTTAGATTCACGATTGGACCCCATAGGTGACGCTGCGACTATGTTTCAGACAATGTTACTTTTTCACACGGGCGAAGCTGCGCGGGACAGCTAGAAGTTTATGTTTAATCTAGCTGTGCCTTGGA
Source organism: Drepana falcataria (assembly GCA_945859725.1). Taxonomy (NCBI): domain Eukaryota; kingdom Metazoa; phylum Arthropoda; class Insecta; order Lepidoptera; family Drepanidae; genus Drepana; species Drepana falcataria. Next base: position 11,739,462 of record OX243921.1, read on the forward strand.
ATTTACAAAAAAAAAATATTGCACAGTTTTCAAAATAAAAGTAGTCTAAGTTATTCCTTTTAACATCAGCTATCTGCCAGTGAAAGTTCCGTTATAATCGGTCCAGCCGTTTCAGAGATTACCCAGAACAAACAGACAGACAGAAAGACAGCCAAAAATTTTTTTTAATTATATTTTCGTTTATGTCCGACTGGGCCAGCCAAATAACAAAATTTTTTGTGTTGTGTTCCTACGCGGTGAATAAGGTTTCCAGTAATGAGCTCCTTGGGGAGGAGGTTGGCTTGTTACATTGTGTTGGAAGCAGAGGGATTAAACCCATTATGCTGCCAACACACTATAACTCTCCGAACACAGAGTGGCAACGCGCAAGTGATACTTCGGTATCGTGAGCGTAAATAGGCTACTGTAACCGTTTCCCATCAGGTGGGCCGATTGCTTGTTTGCCACTCTTGTTGTATAAAAAAAAAATTACCGTGTATACATCTGTATGCATTTAATAGAAAGCGGTTATTTTAATATTACAAACAGACACTCCAATTTTATTTATTTGTATGTATAGATTTATATACACATTACATAACGTTGTTTCAGACTCCAATCCAACCATGCCGGGCCGAGAATGGCTAGGCGCGCAAGCTACTATCCACCCAGCACTAGGTCCAGCCATTATACCTGCACCTGAAGAAGTAGTTCCGACAGCGCAAGCGATCCACAACTACAGCTGCAACACTCCTAAGAGACGGGGGTTAGGGGTGAGCAAGAGTATCTAAAATGTTATATGTTTTGCCGGCTTTCTTTAGGCGCAGTTGCTAGTATTTTAAGAAACGAATTGATCATACTCCTCCCAGCCCAGCCATTTTACATATATGGCAGTGAAGAGTACTGTCTCAGACGGGGTAGTTGAATATTGAACGGCCAAGTTACTAGTAAGTACTATTTTTGTAGTATGTCATACCTTGTATCTCAGTATGACACAAAATGAAATACATTTTCTTCGTTCCTTTTAACGATGTCATGAAGCATTTATTAAAGTATTTTTGGAGGCAAATATAATACCTCATATATTACTTTAAGACGGACGCTTCATATATACATACATATCAATATGCCGAGTCCTTATCGGGACAGAGAATTACATACCTCTTTCGCTTCGTCCACATTCATGAGTCTCTTCATACATGTTCGACGGTTTCGAGTACTCTTGACATTCCCGTCCTTGTTCGATCGAATTTATCTAGGTTGTTGGAACGTGGTCTTTCCCTGCCTCTTCTTGCATACACTTTCGGACAGACGATTCAGAATTACATAATATTGAAACTCAAATTGGTTGTCTAAAAGAATATCAAAATACTCCACTCGTGTGGAAGACTTCAGTCAATTAGAAGTTAAAGTGTGCTTTGGTTATCGTAGTTAATGTTTATATCATCACAATGACACAACTTTAGTCGGGTTAATAATAAAATTGAATTTCCTTTCCAGGGCTTGTATGATCAAATTTCTAAAGCAGCCATTTTCCAATATTTCTTTGCCTTACAAGCCATATATCACGTACCTATGCAATATCCTCTTCAATGTGAAATGCCTTCAAAGTGTAATATTGTGTCCCAAACATTCGTGCTCACTTGAGTCAATTTGTAAGAAACATAATAAAAAAATAATGGTTGAAACGTCTCCTCACGTATTATGAGTTTGCTCTCGTGATGAAAACTGGTATTGTCTTTTTACGTTTAAAGATGTTGTGTTTTAAATTTCGAGATTATATGTGCGTTAAATTTATTCATTACATACATACATACATACGTACGTACGTGCCGTTATGGCCAAGTGGTTTAAGTAGTCAAAACATAGATACATGTTTGAATCGCGACTGCACGAGATGAAATTCTAAAACGTTTGATAAGTCGTGCTTGAGAACGTTGGACTCGCCATCCGTCACGTTGGCTTCTAAAATATATTAAGCCAAAAATGGGTGTGTACACCATACTCCTGCCTACCCCTGGGGTCCCTTGTATATACTAGCTGGCCCGGCCACGCGTTGCTGTGGCTATGGTTATATTACATTGTAAATAAATAAATAAATACTTACTAAATCCAGTCAACAGATATCACCATATTTTAGATTCGTTTGGAGCTAACAGATAAATGTGACTGTCAAATAATTGTCAAATATTGCAACTATAAATTGAGAAAGCTATCCTATTTTTCAAGTTGGAAGAAACTGCGCACGTTGTGCTAATTTGAATTAAATCGGTTAAGTAGTTTAGGAATCCACCACGGACAAACAACGTGACGCGCAATTTATATATATTAAGATATATATATAGTATGATTACTGCTGGCGCTCTACACTCTCTGCCTACCCCGTTAGGGACTTGTATGTATGTATGATTACTGCTCCGCTCCGTGGGGTAGTAGCATGGTTATAATATAACTTATAGCCATCCTCAATATTTAGATTTCCCTTTTCGAAAATAATGTTATTCACATCGGATTACTCTTTCCTGATAATTCCTTCCCTTTATAAAATTTGTGTAGATAATAGCCATTTAGGAAAACCGGGTACGTACATAATGTTCCGTAAAATGGTTCCTGTCTTTATTTAAATAAGAAAGTAAATTGAATAACACTGAGTATGCCATTAGTATACTTCATACAGATTTAATTTAGCTTCATTGAATTTAGACTAAAGCATGTAAACGATCAATGATGGAACTATAAAAAAATAAAAGCGCTTAGATTTGTAATTAATACTTAATCTACATCTTATAACTTAAAAGTGTAATTTCGAAATAACAAAACATAAACATATTTTTTTTGTCTGTCTGTTTGTTCTTTTCGGCTAATCTCCGAAACGACTTGATCGACATTCTCTTACAAACAGATAGTTGTAATTGTAAAGAATAGCTTAGATTTTTAAAATATTGACCTCTCAATGTGTGTAAAAAGTACCTATATGCTGTATATCTTCCTGCTTTTCCACAAGTACACCTGAAATGGCAACCATAAGTGGTGACGCTCTAGTTCCTCTCTAGATTATTCGAGATGTGGACGGCGGTCCACTCTAACCACTCAGCCAGCAATTAACACAAAGATTGGAATTGAATTGTTGGAATCCGACTTACCAATGAGTTTTCTATCTGAAGTACAGTAATTAGTACATACGTCTGAGAAGAATTGATTGTGTTTGAGAAACGGCGATGGACTCGCCATCTATCAGGTTGGCATCTAAATATATCTCCTGCGAGAAGTGGGTGTGTGGATACTACCTGCACAGTTCTGCTAACCCCTTTGGGGAGCCTTGTGGAGGGCGTAAAGATGAAAACAATATGTATTTATTAAGTGAATTTCAAACGGAAACTCACATCAAGCCATCCATATATCCATTAAGTTCTTTACTTAATACAATAAAATCTTTGATATAATAATTGGATGTAAAAGCACTCTTTATTATCTCCTCTCCGGGTATTTTATCAAATTGTTTGTCTTTGAACTTAGTTCTTGGTAAGCATCACGTTCAAATTATGAGCTAAAAGGGCCAATTGAATAGGCCGTCTCCTATATTCTGTTTATGATTATATATATATATATCCTCACGCCTTCCCACAAGGGTCCCCGAAGGGGTAGGCAGAGTTGTATAGGTAATACCCACACACCCACTTTCCGCCAGAGGTATATTAGGTGCCAACGTGACAGATGGCGAGTCCATCGCCGTTACTCAAGCACGACTATACATACGCCTTTGAATTTCTTCTCAGACGTATGCAGGTTTCCTCTCGATGTTTTCCTTCACCGTAAAGCTCGTGGTGTGACTAATCACTGTACTTAAGTTAAAAAAAACTCATTGGTACAGACGGGATTCGAACTTGCGACCTTTGCGTCGCAGGCAACTGCTCGAACCACTCGGCCACCACGGCCCTACGTACGTTATATAAGTACGGAGTAAAATATATTATAGGAAAGATTAGATTTTTTGTGTGTACATAAGAATTGTACGCGTGTGAAACGCGGGGCAAAGCTTGTATGTTATATCAAAATCAAAATCTTTTATCCAACGTAAGGGACACAGGGAACCCTTATTGAACGTCACATACTAAATTAAAAACGAAAGCTACTAAAGTTACCTCCGTTTCCAAGAAAAAACCTGTCAGGAGAAGAAAAGGCGAAACAAGATTATATAGAAACTCTTTACAAGAGGAACAATTCATTGCCATGCATGGCCATCATTCAAATAATCTGATGTTGTATAATAAGCTTTTTAAATTAATTTACGTTTAATGGCAGCTTTAAACTGTTCAAAAGGTAATTCAATTAATTTCTGAGGTAGCTTATTAACTTTTACAATAATCTTTGTAACATATAACACATTTTGAAATATATATGGACATGGTGCGGTTAATACATCGATTTCTTTGAATAGTTCTCTTAGAGAATCTCCAGCTTTAAGGGTATAAATTGCATGAATATGTCTAAAATAGATCCTATGTCTGCAGCTTTACCCAATAAGAGAATGCTGTAAGACATGACACTGAAAATAGCCGAAATATAAGTACTAAACGGACTGTGTTTATATCAGTGTGTCTAATTTTCTTACCGCGAATGCTGCAAAGCTTCGACAATCCATGAATGTGAGGGCCCAATTGCAGTTTGTGGTCCAATGTGACTGCGGACCAAGGAAGACTGTTGAATCCACAAGGTTCAATTCCTCGCTACTTATTACTATACGGTTAGTTAAAACCTTTGGCATTGTCAATTTAATACATTTCGTTTTCCTGGCATTAATTACCAAATTATTAGCACTAAACCTATGTACAACGTCAAAGAGAGCATTATTTATCGTCATTGATTTCTGTTGATCTTTCTTGAATAGTAAAGACGTATCATCAGCAAATAATACAGTAACATGTCAATTACTCCGCCTGGTCTTTTGGGAACCCATGAAGCCGTAAATTAAACAATAGACAATAACAATTCCTGCAATATATAAGTAAAATTCTCTAGCTCTCTGACGGAAACTATAATTTAGTCGAAGCTAAGTTAAGCTTCGTTTCGGCGGGACTTTATTACAAATTGAACAAACTCTCAGTAGAAGTGCCATTTTGTTTTATGTCTTACGGGAATCATCATAAAAAAACAGAATTATTTTTCTTCATTTTAGCAAAATAAACGATTCACCAAACGTGCTCAGTTTAAATATTAAATTAATTACTGCTTTTAACGTTAATTTGAGTAGGTAGATGTGTAACACCCATTTATATCTGGAAATATATTTAGGTGCCAACGTCGATGGCAAGGTCATGCAGTTTCTCAAGCACTACTATACATACGCCCTTGAATCCCATCTTCCTTAACCGTAAAGCTTCATGTGAATGATAATCATAGACGGTATAGATAGTGCCACCCACGAAGACGCGCTCCATCTATTTCTAGTTGAGGGGGTCGCGGGATTCAGGGAGTATGACCCGAGTCCATTAATTGTGTGCGTGTCATAGGTAACCAGTGGGTACCGATAAAATACTCAAACATTAGTGGTAGGTTGTACACTTTCACTATTATAGTGAGGCGCGCCTTCGTGTTCATCCATATGATAGTACAAAGCGGTTATATGAGTATTACAAACAGACACTTCAATTTTATTTAATTGTATAGATGTTATATAACAAAAGCCTTAGCCACAGCTACGCGTGGTCGGGTCTGCTAGCAAAGCTTGGCTTATATATATATATATATATATATATATATATACATATATATATGTACTTAAACGACTTCATTTTATTTTAGAGAGCAAGAGAGGTAGGGCATAACGGGTTTTCCCGTTCGAATTTGGAGCTGCCCGACTGGGGCAGGACCTCCACCTTATAGAAGTCCGTAGCCAAATAACACATTTGTGTTGTGTTCCTACGCGGTGAATAAGGTTTCCAGTAATGAGCTCCTTGGGGAGGGGGGAGGCTTGTTACATTGTGTTGGAAGCAGAGGGATTAAACCCAATATGCTGCCAACACACTATAACTCTCCGAACATAGAGTGGCAACGCCTGATACTTCGGTATCGTGAGCGTAAATAGGCTACGGTAACAGTTTCCCATCAGGTGGGCCGTATGCTTGTTTGCCACTCATGTTGTATAAAAAAATAAAATAAAATAATTAAACAAAATATTTTGTGTTGTCGCTTGTTAATGATAGGTAGGTATCTATATTTTTGTAGTGTATATTTTACAGGTTGAATAAAGTTGATATAAAATGTACCGATTTAGTTATGCTTTCCTCTTCTAGGAGTGGGTGTGGACAATGGCAGGATTCAACCGCCACAAAAATGAAAGGGCAGTCCCGGACCCTGGTGGAGAACTACAGATTATGTTGCCGATCCGGTCCCAGGGGAATAGCTCTGGAGACGTCTGCCTGTTGACTGAGAGTCCGTTTAGGATTTTGAGGGTAAGTGGATTTTTATGTTCCCTTTTTTTTATTGGAGTTTATTGGAGTTTATTGGAGTTTACTCCTTAAGAATCGATTTTCATATATAAGGCGCCCGGTATGAGAAAAATATGAGAGGTAAAATCTACTGATGAATGACCTCGTAACGTTTTTGGTGCGCACCTACGGTGCGCAACTTTCTAATTTGGTTGTGACCAACCGCGCTCAGTACGCCGCCGCCGCTTGTGTGTGACAGTTGTACAATCCGCTTTCAATAAGTTTGAAAAACAAGTGCAGATATGCCGTATATCACTGTACTTAAGTTAAAAAAAACTCATTGGTACAGACGGGATTCGAACTTGCGACCTTTGCGTCGCAGGCAACTGCTCGAACCACTCGGCCACCACGGCTTTAACTATGCACTATGTTAACTATGTACCTCAAACCAGCCACACATTAAAATTCTCAAATCTGGATAATGTCTCCAACAAGTAGATATCTATATAATGGATTACCTCCATTTCATGCTGTTGATAACACTATCATAGGTGTTATCACCCCATTAGTTTAGCAGACCATATGGCGAATCGCGTAAATGGTTCGCACTGTCGCATTTACGTAAAACTAGCTGTGCCCGCGACTTCGTTCGCGTGGAATTCAACAATAAAGTTATAGTTTAGTTTCAATCATCAGCTATCCGCCAGTGAAAGCCCCGTCAAAATCAATCCACCCGTTGTCGAGATTAGCCGGAACAAACAGACAGACAGTCTTAACTAAGTACCTACCGTGTTTACAAACATATGCATTTAGTAAAAAGTGGATATTTTAATACAACAAACAGACACTACAATTTTATTTATTTGTATAGATATGTTGTTGAACTTCAAATATTCAGGTATAATCCCCTACTAGTTATCCGCAAATAAATCGCATGCAGGGTTTTGGTTCAAGAGAGCGTTGACCCTGCTGAGGTTACGCGGAAGGGGCGAGTTGGCTCCCAGCTACAGCTGCAAAATCTGTCTCCAATACCTGAACTGATTGTCTGGGACGAACAGCTTTCAAAGCTCATTACTTACTTCTTCCAGCCCAGTACCTTTATTAGTTGCCGTTACACGCCGCTGGTTATAACCTCATCGGACCTCAAGTGTGTTAAGATAACAATCCTATTATTTTACTGGGTCCCCTGTCCGTTTTCTATAGAGCGAGTATTATGAGGATCGACGGGCTTGCAGATAGTCAGGGTGAGGGCTGTGAATAATGCAGGTCTAGAATTGACAGCCACGAGACGTGGTTCGTGCCGCTAGTGCTAGTGCCAATGGCGGTAGCTTTTGACGTTTTAAGTGCAAAGTGCAGAAGACCATAAGTTTCTCTGTAGCCCTTCTATAGAGGATAGCCACTAAGGGGATATTAGTTAGTAGAAATCTCACATAATCTATCCACCGCCCCTCGGAAGTCGACATATTAAAAGTTTGGAAAAAAGAAGCTTAATGTTAATAAAGAAAAGGTTCTAATATGTTACATATTGTTGATTACCACGTCCAATAGACGGCTGCGTTTTTTTAATGAATAAGAAACACCATTAACTTACGAACGTATTGCGCATAGTAACGGGGACATTTTTTTACACAAATTGGTTTGTTGAAGCGGCTTACTTGATGGTACCTATTTATCATAATCATCAGAATGAAATAGTGGTTAAAACCAGCAGAGCCATCTATCGTATAGGCACGGGAACATTTTCATATAAGGCAAGGTTAATTAATAATTATGTACATAGTTTCAACTGTTTTGTCTATATTTTATTGTGTTCCAAATTAATTGATGTTTTCATGTGATGACTAAAACCCACAAACTCCATATGAAATAACTACGCCAGCAAACAGTTGAATGTATACAATACAAATAAAGCATATAGGTACGATACTGGTGAATTTATTACATTTGTCTGTCTGTCTGTTCCGGTTTATCTAGGAACCAGCTTATTTTGGGCAGTTAATCTAATTTAACTTAATATATATAAATTTCGTGTCACGTTGTTTTTCCGCGATGGACTCCTAAACTACTTAACCGATTTTAATCAATATAATCATATATAATCATATGCACACCGTGTGCAGTTTAATCCAACTTGAAAGATATGATAGTTTACATATCAATTTATAGTCGCAATATAATTTTACTACAAATTATTTGTCTATTATTTGACAGTCACAATTATCTGTTAGCTCCAAACGATTCTGCGATCGTGTTACGGGCAATCGAACTTTTTCACACAAGCGAAGCTGGGCGGGACAGCTAGTAAGCTATATAAGTTTTAACAATAGAAACTTATTCTTATCCTTATTATTATTTTAAACGTGGATGAAATTGCGGGGCACAGTGACGTATTTGCGATCTTTTCTTTAAATATAAGATTACTAGCTGTCCCGCCCAGCTTCGCCCGGGTGAAAAAGTAAAATTTCCCGAAACACGATCGCAGCGCCACCTATCGGGTCCAATTGTAAGCTATCCTATCTTTGAAGTTGGAATAAACTGCACACGGTGTGCAACTTTGATTGATATTGGTTAAGTAGTTTAGGAGCCCATCGCGGACAAACAACGTGACACGTAATTTATATATATTAAGATGATCAAAAAGCAGTAATTAAAAAGTTGTTTTTTTGTGTGAGATAAAGGTATTGCATAATAAGCACTTTTTACTAAACAATACTCAGTAATACGAAAAGCTTAAATGACGTAATTAATTAGGACCAGCCTACATTCATGGAATGAGCGATAAATCCGTGTTAGTTATCGCCTTCAAATACTGCCATGAGGGTAAAAATCATCATAATATATTATATATACATATACGTGAAGAACCTTAAAAAAACATATAGTCACAGTACAGGGCTTATCAGAATAAAACATTATTTTACGCAGTTGATTAATACTGTCCTCTTCTTTTATATGCTCAGTCTGCCTAAAGAACAGTCACTGTAGCCAATAAGATATTTATGTACCAGTAGGTGGAGTTAATGTATAAGCTAGCAGCATAAATGACTAACGGGTCTTGCTACTAGAGCAGTCCTGTGATGCGTTATTTGATAATCCAATATGTTTAACTTCAATTCAGCTGTTAGATTGACACCACACATGTATCATAGGGTAAATTGCTCAAGTTCTTCAATCTGGATCTTTTTTTTCCACTTCGGTGGCAAACAGGCATGCGGTCCGCCTGATGGTAAGCGGTTATCGCCGTCTTTGGACGCTTGCGACTCCAGGGGTATTGCTCTAGCGCTGCCGACCCTGCAGGAATCCTTTCACATCCTTCTTGAAGAACTCCTGCTGTACTCTCCAAGGGAAACCTCAAAGGGGACCTTGAAATGTAGGAACTAAATCTTTGGCTACTTAGCCAAAACATAACGAGACCAATAGGCCTCCAGCTAGACACTTTTTACGTGCATGCAATAGCAGCTCTAGGCTATCCCCTGTGTTACGCACCTCGACTTCCAAATCTGCGAGCTAGGGAGGTCAGGATTAGTAGATATTATTGGCAGTATTTGTATTGTTAGTAAGTCACTTTTCCTCTAGCACGATGGGCTTTGATTAACTCCGTTTTTTATACCACATGAGCAAACAAGCATATGGCTCACCAGAAGGGAAGCGGTTACCGTAGCCTATTTACGCTCACGGTACTGAAGTGCCACTTACGCGTTGCCACTCTGTGATTTACACTGTGTTGGCAGCAGAATGGGACTAATCCTTCTGCTGCCAAAAGAATATAACAATCCTCCCGCTCTCCAAGTAGCTCCTTATTTGAAACCCTATTCATCACGCAGGAACACAACACAAGAAATAGTGTTATTTGGCTACGGACGTCTATAAGGTGGTCCTGCGCTTACTCCAAATTGGAACGGGAAACCCGTTTTGACCAACCTCTATGCGAAGTTAATCAAAGAGCCAATCGTGAGGTGCCTACCGTTTCGGTGGGCACCTCACGATTCGGCAACCTTGTCATAGATGTAATAGCCATGGTTGTCCGCTTCCGACTTCGCTCTTCTTATGCACAAAGGCTGCAATGTATAAAGCACTTCTACGTGCCTGTGATGATATTGGTGCTACAAAATAATGGGTTAATGTTGTATTTTGATTAGAAACCTGATAAACATAAGCTTTTAACATTGCCCACTTACCAGTTCTATCCGCCGCGCAGGCAAAATGCGCGACCGATACTTTATAATATTCACAATAGTTTTTTTTTTTCATAAAATGTGGCTTTTTCGAAGGGCAAACACGGAATCGAATATACCGTTGAGTAACTTCAAGCTATCTTCTGTAAGTATTTTATTAATTCAAATAGTTTAATTAGGCGATCTATTTTTAAGTAAAAAAGTACACAAACGGTTTGAAACAAATAGCAGAAATTTTAATCAAAATCAAAATTCAAAATATAGGCCTAGGTGGACACTTAATATAATAATAATAATATGGTTGGTCGTTTTCATGGCGAAGAACCGGCAAGAAATTCCATAGTTACTCCATGTTTTTAAAGAAAATCACCGTCGAAGGCGCTCTAAAGTAATATTTGTAGGTACCTTCCTCTGGAATGTTCGAGTTCATTTTTATGCATATAGGTTAATAAGCCAGTTGTGTACGTCTATTGTGAGTAGCCGTATCTGCGATATGAATGAACGAAGCCACGTACGTACAATTTAGCAAGAGTATGAACTATTTTATAGCGCTGCAAGTGATTTGCAAGAGGGACTTAAGTAATTTAACAATAAAGTTGATGTCGGAGATTTATAACTCTCATTGTACTGAAAGTTTCAGATAGTTAATGTAACGTATATAATAAAACTGTGAAATTTATTTGAATAAATCGATCGCGGTGCCTGAGTGGTTTGAACGGTTGCATCGCAAAGACATCCCGACTGAATTTAAATGCGTTTTCTAAACTAATGTACGGTGATTCACGCAACAAGTTTAACAGCGAAGGAAAGTATCCAGAGCAAACTTTCATACGTTTAAAAAGAAACTCAAAAAACTGTCTTAGAAACGGTGATGGACTCGCCATCTGTCATCATGTTGCCACTTAAATATATCTGCAGTGAAATGGGGGTATGCAGTAACAGAAGTACCTCTCCCTATACCCTTGTGGGAAGACGTTAAAGTATAAATAAAACTAAGTGCCGAGTACAAAGTTAAGGTTCCCTTCAAATATTTTTATACGCAGAAAAAAACAGTAACAATCTGGATCTGTTAGTATATGGGGTGAGAAGTAAGCACCCTCGGTATAAGCGAGGGTCGTTCATCCAAAATCGCCAGTGGGACTCACGACTTGATATGTGAAACTACATAGGCAGAGGTGAGTAGGTGGTAGGTAGGTGTATATTACATTCACTTTCCACCAGAGATAAAATTTCCGCGAGTCCATCTCCGTTATTCAAGCACGATTATGTCTTTGAATTACTTCTCAAACGTATGCAGGTTCATGTTATCACATTGGATGTTTTATTTCACCGTAAAGCTCGTGATGTGACTAATCACACTGATCACTGTACGTAAGTTCAGAAAATCTCATTGGTGCAGTGGAGATTTGAACTTTCAACCGTTGTGTTGCAAGCAACTATTCTAACCACTCAGTCACCAGGGCTTTTTAATTAAATATCCCTCTATAAACAGACCAAGACTAGACTAGGGGCTTGTTTACTTTAACTTGTACTTGAAACAATATAAGTATTTACCTATAAAGAAAGTTTCAATTTCATGCATTAAGCTTAGCAAAGTATGTCAGTAATAATGTATGGTATTGTGGACTAGAAACTTCCAGAATCGAATTGAGGGCCCCTCGTTACGCGTTCATTGAGATTGAGTTACGACAACTTTGTGAATGAACGTCGTGTATTCTGTAGTCGTTACATACTTTAGCAAAGAAGTTCTTCCACAAAGTACCTTGCTCCAACATGAATATTACATTTTAAGACGCTATTTCGACATGTTGTTAGGATCATAGTGCCTTACCCATACCTGTAGAGTTCGAATACTCGTTCCTATAAGTTTTGCTGAACTTAAGTTGAAAACTCACGCCTTCCCACAAGGGTCCCCGAAGGGGTAGGCAGAGGTGCACAGGTAATACACACCCAAATTCCGCCAGAGATATATTTAAGGTGCCAACGTGACAGATCTCGAGTCCATGGCCGTAAATCAAGCCCGACTATACATACGCCTTTGAATTGCTTCTCAGAAGTATGCAGGTTTTCTCTCGATGTTTTCCTTCACCGTAAAGCTCATGGTGTGACTAATCACTGTACTTGAGGTCAGAAAAACTCATTGGTACAGTCGGGATTCACGAACTTGCGATCTTTGTGTAGCAAGCAACTACTCGAAACACTCGGCCACCACGGCTCTTCTTTTCAAACTCAAATGAAACCTGCATACTTTTGAGAAGAAATTCAATAGCGTAAGCAAAGTCGTGTTAAGAAATCAGCGACTCGCCATCTATCACATTGGCACATAAATATATCTTACCCTTGCTAATAAAAATACATTACGTAACCAAAACTTTTAAATAATTTTCAAAGGTTTAAATTTCATTTTCATGAGGTTGCGTTTTTATAGATAAGTATAAAGTAACTGCGCACTTAATATTGTTCGAATACTTACTTACACGAAAAGGCTACAAAACACAAAGAAATCTACCTATCCCTTGACTATCGTCATTATCTTATTATTATGCCGACTCTTACACTGCGCAGGCAGATAGAGTAGTGTTCCATTTCTCTCTAGACTTGACATAAAGAATATATAACATCAGACTGGCAAAATCATTGAACTCCTTCAAGAAACTTTTATTTGAATATTATTTTTCTTTATAACTTGTACATATGTAAGTATATTTATGTATATGTTATTGTATGTATATAAAATAGGTATATGTTTCGTATTTATTTATTTAGATTGCTTAGTATATGTATATTATAGTAAATATGTATATATCATCCGCCCAACTATCACACCTACCTTTTTTTCTCTATTTCTTTTCTCTCTTCACTTGGTTGCCTGGAAGAGATCGCTTTTGCGATTAGGCCGCCTACTGTGCGTAGTACATGTTTTTCTCTGTCTTTTTGTCATCCTATTTGTTTGTATGTGTGTGTGTACAATAAAGAATATTATTATTATTACCTATACACCTCTGCCTACCCCTTCGGGGACCCTTGTGGGAAGGCGTGAGGATATATTATTATTATATTATTATTATTATTATTATTTATTTATATCTATACTAGTATTATAAAGAGGAAAGATTTGTTTGTTTGTTTGTTTGTAATGAATAGGCTCCGAAACTACTGGACCGATTTCAAAAATTATTTCACCTTTGGAAAGCTACATTAACCCCGAGTAACATAGGCTATATTAAATTGGACCCGATAGGTGGCGCTGCGATCGAGTTTCAAGAATTTTCCTTTTTACCCGGGCGAAGCTTTCTGTGTGTTTGTGTGTGTCTTAAGCTAGATTCGAGAATGGTTTAGATTTACAATTGGACCCGATAGGTGGCGCTGCGATCGAGTTTCAAGAATTTTACCTTTTTACCCGGGCGAAGCTTTCTGTGTGTTTGTGTGTGTCTTAAGCTAGATTCGAGAATGGTTTAGATTTACAATTGGACCCAATAGGTGGCGCTGCGATCGTGTTACGGGCAATTTAACTTTTTCACCCGAGCGAAGCTGGGCGGGACAGCTAGTTTTATATAATATTCTCTCGTGAAGTACGTAGTTGGACTGCATTTATCGCGGGCTTTTGGCCAAACGAAAAATGGAGAAATATTGTAGGATTATTATTATTACACACACACAGACACAAAGCACACACACACACATTTTTTACTATTTTCATTGTTCATTATTTTTAACTAACTAAACTAACATTTTACTTAAGCCTAACTTTTGTTTGAACAGGACATTTACGAAATAATTATATACTTTCTAAAGAACTAAAACGAATAACACCTAGAACAGGCAAAACTATGCTTAAAAGGGGTAAATGGTCGTTAAGTTATTCATTACGTAATACTACTGGTACTGGTAATTAATATATAATATATAACCTCTCGTCTTCCCGTAAGGGCCCCCGAAGGGGTAGGCAGAGGTAATTAATACCCACACACCCACTTTCCGCCACAGGTATATTAGGTGCCAACGTGACAGATGGCGAGTCCATCGCCGTTACTCAAGCACGACAATACATACGCCTTTGAATTTCTTCTCAGACGTATGCAGGTTTCCTCTCGATTTTTTCCTTCACCGTAAAACTCGTGGTGTGACTTATCACTATAGTTAATACTAATAATAAGACTAATAGCTTAAGTTCAGAAAAACTCATTGGTGCAGTCGAGGTTCGAACTTGCGATCTTTGTGTCGCAGGCAACTGCTCGAACCACTCGGCCACCACGGCACATAATTGTAAACATAAATGGTAATTAATAAGGTAATAATAATATGTAATACCAACGTCTTGTAATTGATAATACGCTCGGAATTATAAATAGGTACGTCTGTACGATAGGTAGTATACAGACACACCACCTGTTACATTGACCGTCTGAACACGTAAGACGGGGCACGTAAGCAAGAGTGTCTGAGATTTCCGCTCGTGTCTTAATTAAAACAAATACATAGAGAATATATCTATCAATCTTTATAAGAGCTATTTTTGTCCCACGTTGAGCTTCTGGCTGTCGGAATACGAATCCACGACACCTGAATTTCGATTTTGCAAGTGAATAGTTAGTTGGGTATTACACCTCTACCTGCTACTTGTTAGAAGGGGTGAAGTAAGATTAATATAAGTCGCTAATATAAGAGGATGTGGTCGAAAGCGACCACATCCTCGACAGGAATTATGCTACCTGTGGACACTGTTTGTCGATGTATTAATCTGGTTTTAATTAAAATTTTTCTTCTATGCCTTATTTCGCTGTAGGTTCTGCATTTACCATCATATTTATAAATTCTACTTGTATTATAAACCTTAATGTAATACTGTTATTTGTCCCAATAAAATAAAATAAAAATATATATTAGTCTGTTTGTGCTCCTAAATAAAGCAAAATAAAAATAGAATACAATATGATACGTAAGGAGAGAACCTTAACCTATCAGCACAATGGGTATCATTGACTCATTCGCGATCTTACCGTGGGTTGTGGAAACTTTACTGTACCGTAGGAAGATTTTCTATAATGTCTTTCTTCTATATGATAGTATATCTTATTACATATTATATCTCCGGTGCGAAATGGGTATAAGACTTCTGCCTACCCCTTCAGAGATCCTTGTGGGATTGTGATATAACTAAGGCCGCCCTTGACAACTTGACTCCAAGACCATCATTACGCTTATTGGTGACCTTGTAGGAAAATAAACCTTCCAAGAAATTCGAAAATATCTTATATGTACCTTATCTATGGAAAAATAAAGGAGAAAATCCAACTGTTGTAATATCACTTGTGTATGCTTTTATATGGCAAATATGTTCTCGTCGGTTCTTTCTTCCCACGTTAATTCTGCCTGGCTCTAACCCAACTTAAGCCAAGTATCCCTGTTTATTGAGCGAAAAGGATCCCTAAGGGCAACTTAATTTGACACCGTCGCTACGATCCAGCACTTACCTAGCTGTGTAGTAAATGCGAATAATAAATAGGTAAACCTATTTTTTAAGTTGAATTTTCTAAACTTAAGTACAGTTCAAGACATACCAAGAGGTTTACGGCGAAGGAAAACAGCGAGAGGAAATCTGCATACGTTTGAGGAGCAATTCAAAGGCTAGTATTTAAAGTATGTATAGTTGTTCTTGAGTAACGGCGATGGACACGACGTCTATCACGCTGGCACCTAAAATATATCTCTGGCGGAAAGTGGGTGTATCGGTATTACTTATACACCTCTGCCTACCCCTTCGGGGACCCTTGCGCTCTATTCTCTCTGCCTATGCCTACCCCGTTAGGTACTTGGCGTGATAATAATAAAAAAATAGCTACATAGTTTAAGCTATCACTTCTGGATTGTATCTTCAGCCCAGAAACTTTTAATAATTAATAAAAATTACGCTGAGTCTCTCACGGTTTAGACAGAGAGAGTAAAGAGCTAGGTCTCGCTAGACGCACAAACTTCTTTCGCTTTATCCACATTAACATATCATCATCATCACGCCGAGTCTGTCATAGGGTAGGCAGATAGAATAGAGCGCCAGTTTTCTCTAGATTTACATACCTCTGTCTCTTCATACATTCTCGCCGGTTTCGAGTACACTTGATGTCCCCATCCTTATCCAAGCGAAATGAACTAGGTAGTTGGAACGTGGTCTACCTCTGCCTCTTCATGCATACACTTTCGCATTGTATATCTGTTTCGTCAGTCGTTCTTCATTCATCCTTTCTCATAACATATCCTCACGCCTTCCCACAAGGGTCCCCGAAGCGGCAGGCAGCGGTATGTATGTAGTATCCACACACCTACTTTCCGTCAGAGATATTTTAGTTGCCAAAGATAATCCTTTTGAATTTGCTCTCAAGCGTATGCAGGTTTCCTTGTGATATTTTCCTTCGCGGTTAAAATCATGGTGTAACTGATGACAAATCACTTTGCAGTAATTCAAGCACTTGCAAACGAAAATATAATTCGTTTCTTCGGTCACATGTCTAATATATCGGAAACTCATATACCTATTATTATGACAAAACAGCAAGCATATATTGCATACAAATAAACGTGTTTCGATTTCCACCTTATTATTACTTCATTATACAACTAACGACCTGCCCCGGCTTCGCGTGTGTAGTAGAGCAAACTACATGCTGTATTCCATCGTAGGGTCGCTTCAGCTCATTTCAACCAATACACTTAACCATAACAAATCATAGAGACTTTCCTCGTAAATCATTCTGTATATTGGTGAAAATCGCGTGAATATCAGTTTAGTTATTTCTGAAATCCTCGCGAACAGACAGATGCGGCGGAGGAGTTTGTTATATTTAAGTAGTGACAACACTAACAAAAGCTTCAAATTATAGCCATTTCGTAAAATATAAAAAAGTTATAACATTAAATAACAACAAATATGTAAGGAGTACTTTAGTATTGTGCAAGAAGAGGCAGAGGAAGACCACGTTCCAACTACCTAGATCAGATCGATCGGACGCTCAAGGACGGGAACATCAAGATTACTCGAAACCAACGAGCACGTGCTCGTCGGTTATGAAGAGACTGATGAATGTGGACGAAGCGAAAGAGGTATGTAAGTCTAGCGCTCTATACTCTCTGCCTACCCCGTTAGGGTCTCGGCGTGATGATATGTATGTATGTATGTACTTTAGTACTCCTTACATATTGTGATGGCTTATTATTTCATAGAGCACCACTATAAAAATTGACTAGTTGAGTGAAAGGAATACCACCACCACCACCACCACCGTTTAAAATGTTGCCAAGACGAGATCATATCGCCAGCCATGTTATAAGGTTGTCAGATCTCATGTAGAGCCAAGCCCCTAACTCTGCAAGCCCTGATTTGTCATACTCTTCACCTTGGTCAAAATATGTACATGTGCGTAAAATAAAAAAATATTACTGTTCATTACTTCAACTAGTGCTACTAAAACAATTGACGATCATGAGTGAAACGAATAACCAATTTGATCGATGTTGGCGCGATAGGAACCAATTTGTACCAATTGGCGGAACAATTACTCACGAAAGGTAACTTACGTCTAACTAACCTTTGAAAATATAATTATGATGTACTTGCCAAGCGCGCGAACTTTCCGCACGTCAGTCAGAGATATTCTGTCGTCATTGGCGCACGTATCTTCACATTTTGCAGTCGCTTTCACGACTGCCCTTTTTTTTACAAGTGTAAAATTTTCATTTTGCAGTTTTGTAAAGTAAGTGACTAAAAGTGAGTAATGGAGCCGTATAACAGATCAAATCGTTTAAAAAATCTTCAAAATTTGAAAAGTGGTGCTATTAAATTGCCTAGACATTGGTCTAAGATTCTTGGGCTTGGTACCATAAGCAAAGCTTCGGCTGAGGAAGTTTTACAGGTGAGCCCTAATAAATAAGAGACAAAAAAATCTATGGCAAAATAGTTTGAGAGCTCCAGGAAGTAAGTTCGCCCACGGTCACTTTGATACCAAGTGTCTTAATAAGTTGTTCATGGTTGCAAGTTTTATTTTCGAATTAAATCAATAACATTACCCTTCTGCAAAACATTTCTTGTGCCACATCAATAACAAAATATAAAGATTGGTCTAGACTCTAGATAATATTAGGATGTAGAATACTCTACACTAGAGTATTCTAGAAAATAAGATTTTTCTAGCATACTAGAGCAATGTTTTTTGTATCCAAATTTTGAATATTTGGATCTACTTTAAGTAGATCCAAATATTCAAAATTAAAAATTACTTTGTGATCGTTGTTACAATTACTATAGAGGTTATTTTCTAAATTAATATTACTTACATCAGCATTATATGGAAAGTTACAAATGTTATGGCGCCCAACATGGTACTTTAATAGAAACAATAAAAAACAAATATTATTCAAGTAACTAAAATTAAACGTAAATTATTTTTTTATAAATAGTTTTACATTGTTGTGATTTTACCGACATAGAGTGCATACTATAATCATTTACATTTACTCTAAATCGTTAATTAACGAACCATATAATAGGTGTATATATCCATGTTGAACAAACAGCCTTTAATAATATCATAACATACATTCATACGTATTTCTTCCTTCGTTCCTCCTATAGAGCTGTCGTTGTCAAGGTGTTCAATCTATTTAAACTTTTGGTAAACAACTGATTTTAACCCCGCTTGCAATTTTTGTCAGTCGTATGTAAACTTACGTCTTTCAGCGATTGATACTACAAGCTATAACATATGTGGGAAGAACAAATTAAAATTAAAGTATATATGAACAAAATATACTTTAAATAAACAATAAAAGTCGTGGATAGGAAAATAATTACCATAACTGACAGGCAAAACCAATGTTTAATACATTGTGTCCATTCAATTAGTAGTAGGCAAAGAGAGATTTGATTGAGCTTTTTTTGTGAGGTTTAAATACAATTTAATAATAAAACTCCTTTTTAACTTTATCCTTGATTTCAATGTGATTTACCTCAAGAACAATCGTACTTATATAAGATTTTTTCTTGTACATCCTTTTTTTTTTTTTTTGTATTGTCTCTCGTAGCGTGAGTTCCGGGAACTTTTGCTACTTAACCGGTCAATGGCGAGACCTAGGCCTCCAGCTAGGCACTTTATTTTTAAGCAACACAGCTAAGGGCACCCCCTGTGGGGTACGAACCTCGGCTTAGGGCGTTGCTGGATCGCGAGCAAGGGAGCTGGGCTGGACTGGTAATTTTATTTAAATATTATTTGGGGGGCGGGATTTGCGCGTCTGGCTCGGCGCGGGCCGGCGTTTGCGGCGGAGATCGGGGGGGAACATTACGGCTTATTCGCGTCGAGCCTCGCCGGCGAGGACGGAACAGTGGTCGGTTGTGTGTAGTGTTTGTATGTTTTTGTCGGGCGTCCTGGAGGACCGTTATGTCGTCATCCGGTTCGATGACGGCATGTCTTGGACGCCTTATCTTCGAGATAAGGGAAGGAGTGTATCGGGCGGCCAGTACGACGAGGGGGTTGGGGTGATTTACAGCAGAATCGAAATGACGTTTGGCCAGTTTTTTCAAAAACTGTTTTATATTTGGATTTTTCAAACGAAAGTGAGTATAAATATATGATGTAACGTAAAAAGCATTTATTGCGAGTAACTAAATTTCTCTTGAAAAATGGTAGATAATTACAAAAATATGCCACAGTCCACAACACAATTAATAATTAATAAAAAAGCTTATTTTGTGTCTCCAACATATATCAATGTCTTCATTCTGGACAGCACTTGAACATTTCCATTCATAAATCCTTTTATAACCCGGTGACAAATGACGTATTTGTTCCTTAGTCTTGGATGCTTTGGATATATTTATAATATATTCAAGCCTTCCCACAAGGTTCCCAAAGGGGTAGGCAGGTAGGTAGGTGTACACCACACCCACTTTCCGCCAGAGATATTCATATTTTAGGTGCCAGCGTGACAGATGTCGCGTCCATAGCCGTTACTCAAGCACAATTATACATATTGAATTTCTTTTTAAACGTACGCAGGCTCCTCTCGATGTTTTCCTTCACTTTAAAGCTTGTGGTGTGACTAACCACTGTACTTATACTTAAGCTCAGAAAAACTCATTGGTACAGTTGGGATTCGAACTTGCAATTTTTGTGTTGGAGGCAACTTACTCGAACCACTCGGCCACCACGGCTTTTTCTTCGTATATATTGATATGTCCATCTATACAAGCAGATATAGCTATCCTTAGTTTGGGAATGGGTCAATTAGTAAGGAGCCGTCTCAAGGTATATTATTATTATTATGTTTATCTTAAATTCACTGGTCCCTAAAGGCCCAGCTTAGGCTTGCGTGAAGATACATATCCAGCACGTAGATGCCCCTTCGAGAGATTTAATATAAGTAAGGGATACACTTGGCGAATATCATATCCGGTGGCACAACGATACACCCGGAGATAATTAAAGATTATTCTAGTAGATGGGTTGGATTACTGGGCTATGGGGGCAGACCACGGACGTCAGTCTTGCAATCGGTCTCAAATCTAAATCGTTGACAGACGGGGACCCGCCGTCCGCTACAAAGCGGCATGATGCCTTGGTAGCAACACCGGTCCAAGCTGGTAGGGATGTCGAGGGCTGTGCACCGATTTCCCCGTTAATACGCATATTGCGCACTTCCACCATTTCGATGACGCTCTCGCAATCCACTCCGGCCGGCTTGGAGGTCACGTGGTATCGCTCCTCATCACGACCTACTCTACATCCCATCTGAGCATCTGAACCCCGTCTACAAAATATGTCTGACGACTGGTCTTCTAGTCTGTATAGTCAATATTTTAATCCCTGATTATGCAAATTGCGGGTTGATTAATAGCCTCCGGGCTTAGATTAATTTACTTCTGACCCATATTACGCGCTATCTTAATTTAGGATCGAGACTGATTTTTTAAGATAACATTCCATTAAGACATGTAGCATGAATAGTTCGTGAGATTATTGTTTCTAACACATGTATATAATAAAAATTAAGTAAATCTAGGTTTAGTCGTTTAAAAGTAGTCATGCTAAATAAAGATTGCATCCGACAACCTTCGATCCATGGAGGTCTGTAAGAATGAGTTATATCTGAGCTTAAGTACAGTGATTTATCTCACTATGCGCATTACGACGTAAAATATCTTGAGGAGGCATGCATACATTTAAGAGTAAATCATAGTCTGAACCGGCGGCAACGGACCATCCACCAGACACGTTGACACCTATATTTAGACACCGACATAATATAGGTGTTACTACACCGCTGCCTACCCTTCTGAGATCCTTGCATGAAGATAGCTGTATTTTTTGTGTCTCTCTACCGGCCTACCTCCATAGATGCACTTTCAACGTGATAATACTTACAGCAATAATAGCCGTGGCAAATATTAATAGCCGTGGTGGCCGTGTGGTTCCAATAGTTTCCAGCAACAAGATTGCAAGTTCGAATCCCGATTTTACCAATCAGTTTTTCTAAAATTAAGTTCCTATAGTGATAAGTCACACACGAGCTTTACGGTGAAGAAAAATATCGCGAGAGAACATGCATACGTTTGAGAAGAAATTCAAAAGACGTATGTAGACTTTTTGACTTATTCTAATATATATCTATACAGCTCAAAGGTGACTGACTGGACGGATCGGGCTGAAATTTGCATTTGGCATGCAGGTAGATGTTATGACGTAGGCATCCGCTAAGAAAGGATTTTTGATTAATTCTACCCCCAAGGGGATAAAATGGGGGATGAAAGTTTGTATGACACTTTGTCAATTTTAAAACGATCGGGCTGAGACATTGCATGCATAAAGCTACTATAACGTAGGCATCCCCTAAACACACACACACACACACGTCCAAAATAAATAAAAAAATACTGCGCAGTCACATTCCCACGCGGACGAAGTCGCGGGCACAGCTAGTATATATATATATACTATATCCTCACCCCTTCCAATACTATTTGCCCTACTATTTATTTTCGATTCATTAAAATATTTTAGTATCATTTATTCTATTTCGTGCTGATTCTAAAGCTGCTATTCGCCTTTGTTCCTTCTAGAACGATCACAGATGTGGGATTATTCGTGGCATCATGATTGTTTCTCGTTTAATACCTAAGAATACGTAACATAATATGTTATATTATCTTTATTAGCGAAAACGAACTATAAATAACGACTATCGTGAAATTAAACTGTGGAAGGAGCTAACGACTGATCTTTTGGAGGCTAGGCATAAAATACGGTATTCTTATTTAATGTCTCATAAGAATTTCGCGATGTTCTAACGCTTTGGAAGCAAACGTTCATTACTATAGTTTTATTTTATTAACTGAACACGTAAAGTGCTTAAAATACTGTACTGCCAAACTGTATGACAGTTAGTCTTTCTTCAACTTCAAATGATCTCATTACTAAAATGCCTTTACCAATATAAATGTCATCAGGCATCAAACCTACTTGTTAGTCGACTTAGTGATATAAAAAGTGAACATATACTGATAGTATTTAATATTCAAGACATTAAGGTAGATCACGTTCCAACTACCGAGATCAAATCGTTCGATTCGACATTCCCATCGTTAAGTGCTCGATCGATTTGATTTAAGTAGTTGGAACGTGGTCTTCCTTTGTCAATTCTTCCAGAAACGTTGGCTTTATGTAACAGTTTTGTCAATCTTTGTTGACTCATCCAACCTAAAATATATCCAAACTGACGTAACATGCCTTTCTGCATCTATATGATCACATCCACACTGTTTTAAAGGAATCTCTTCCCGCGAACTTAGCTCTCAAATGAGTTTGTTCTCAGAATAAATTATGTATTTCAATAAAGTGACATCATCATCGGGCGTTATGGTCCATGAACAAGTTGATAAAATAAACTGATACAACTCTACTTCAACCTTTTTAAACAACAGCAATGTCGTACCTAGGAGTTTAATTTGAAATATAGCCATTGCGGAGTTCGTTTGCCTGAGTTCGTTATTGATTGTAGCTGCATTCCTATGGGAGCCCATGTGAATGCAATGTCTAATGACCATACACCATACATCCCATACGGGTCTTTAAGGGTCATGTTGTATTTACATTTCAAGAGCTTTTGACTTAACACAATAAATAGACTACATTTGCTTAATCAGTTATTTTTTACTCACATGGCGGGTGTACACAAACATTGATAGACGTAATAATGATAGTATATATTTCAAGAGTTGTGGTGGAGGGATTGCATAGTCTTTCCATCTCAAATATGACAGGTATGAGTTTTTTATCTGAAATTGAGTATACATTGAGTACGAGTGACCAGCATATGCTTAAAAATTAAATCAAAGCCCTCTGTATAGCGCGCTTGGAAAACGACGGACTCGCCATCTGTCATGTTGGCATCGAAATATATCTCCGACAAAATGAGGAAGTTTTACCTTAGATTTACCTTTTAAGAACCCTTTCGTGGACCCTTTTGAGAAGACGTGAAGGTGCCACATCCAAAATGCTTTGTTTTTTTGAAGTATTTTTTATTAGATATATGGACGCAAAAATTGCATTATATGTTTCTGATAAACCAAACCTGCAATGTTTCAAGAATCTGCTTTGAAGATTTAAGCGCTCGAGCTTGTGATACCCATTATTATTTCGGAACTTTAAGTAGTGATCAAATTCACTGTTTTTTACGAACCAAAAGCTTTACCGTGAAGTAACTTGCACACGTTTGCAAAGAAAATTTAAAGACGCACTAATGTGCCGTCGTAACGTAAAGAGACTGTCTAGCCAATTGTCGCCTTGGTGACGAAATATATTTCCGGCAAAAATTTTACTAATAGGGAACAATGTGTTTTTACGTGTATTAATTATCATCAAGCCTTCCCAAGAGTGTCCGAAAGGGTAGGCAGACGTTTATGCTATGTATATTTATTTAAAACTGCACTAAATAGTGCAAAGGACGACATTTAATAATTATCTAGATTGTTCACAACATTTGGGTCGATTCGTGCCACGTGACAATTAGGAGCACATGCTATAATAACGTTTCGTATTAGTTCAAATGCTGTGGTAGAACATTCAGGTAATTGGTTATTGAAGGAATTTTATGTAAGGTAGCCAGGTTGAGAAGGGGATAGTTAATAAGCGTTCGGTTTGACCCTGACATTGACAATGACACTTGGAAATTCGGTTGCGACTAAGCCCACCGTGAGGCGTACGACGATTTCAATTGCGAATCGCGTCGTGGCTATATGAAAATCAAAAACAAATAAAGTACTTATGTATGATATTTGTATATATATACAGTACCTGGATGACCGAGTTTAGCTCGGTATTTTTCAGATTTAGGTATATTATTTCGTACGAATGACATACTTATGACAACCAAACACTCATTGGCTTAAAGTTTGTTGCTAAGCAACGCTTTATTGTTGCTGTGTCGGTAAAGCAGTGGGGAAATTCATATTCTAATGAAATTGTAGGAGATTTTCATTGCCTTAAAAACGGACAAAACGACTTTTTTTTTAAATGAAACCATAGGTAGATCTATTTATCGCCCCCAAAATGCCCCCACTACCAAATTTCATCAAAATCGTTGGAGCCGTTTCCGAGATTCAGATTATATATATACATAATTACATATATACAAAAATTGCTCGTTTAAAGGTATTAGATAGATAGATTAGATAGATAGATATAGACGTGGTGGCTGAGTTGTTCAATTAGTTGCCTCCATCACAAAGACTGCAGATCGAAGTAATGGTGAAAGAAAATATCGAGAGGAAACCGACTAAGCCCAGAGTGAGGTGTTCGACGATTTTACCTGTGACTGGCAGTGCGTCATAATCAAATCAATTCTATCTTGACTTAACTCACAAGGTTGACAACACGTGGTGCATCTACTAAACTACTCAATCATTCTGCCGATAGTTGTAACGCTGAATGAGCTAACAGCAAATAGTGGTTTAACTAGTCTTATTCGTCCAAAATTCTAATTTCGATATCAGACTTCTGATATCGAAATTAAATTATCATTCGTTTCGTGAACTTAAGTAAAGCGATTTCTCTTGATATTTAAATATATAGATTTCTATTGATTTATATCAATATTTTACGAAAGTGGTAAATATTATTTAATGAGCCGAGGTGGTCAAGTGGTGAGAGAATTCACCTGTAACGCAAGTATTACAAGCTAGTATCTCGACTGTACCAATGAGTTTTTGGACTAAAGTACGGCTATTTATACGTGATAAACGAGCTTTATATGATGAAAAGCCATGGAATATACGGTAATGTACACTATAAGCTCTAGAATGTACATATGAGTAAAATAATTTTCCGTTATTAATTTTTTGTCTAAAAATATTAGTCTATTTATTTAGTACTCACTATTGTGAGTCACCTCTACAATTAAAGAATTAAAATTATAATCAAAGAATAATACTATTTCAACAATTCACAGTACATAAACATTGAATTTCACTAAATCCATTCAATTTCACTCATAAGATATACACAGCACTAATGTTGCACAAATACGTCAGCTGTATTGCTACAGATATACTGCTATAAGCAGGTCGGTGACGCGCACGCAGTAGATTTCACCAAAAAGTGACTAACGCGCACAGCACACGGCCGCTGCGCATGCGCCTGTCATGAGCATGTCGGTGACGCGAACCCATAAGATTTTCTCTTACCAAAAAGTGCCAAACGCAGATAAAGAAGTTTTCATTACAAAAAATAGTAGCACTGTGTACAGTCTTTAAGAAAATTGTCTATTCCAATAAATTATTTCTCTAAAAAGCTTAAGCAAAGCAACATTTTCCCGAGTTTTTATATTCTTGAACAAACATGTTTACGTTAGAGCACAAAAGCAAAGTGATGACATTAACATGGACAATAAACTTAAAAAATAAATGGATCGCCTGTTTATTTTAGCTTATAGGGCCGTTCTGGGAAGCTAAAGACTAAAAGCAAACGAACTTAGTCTGGTTAAGCGGGCGACAGTTTATCGTTCAAGGGCTCAATTTGTCAAGATCACTTTTCGGTCGAGTTTTGCCGTGACTCAGAGAATAATATATCTTAACGCCTACCTACAAGTGTCCTTGAAGAAATATTCAAAGATCTAATAACACACTTTTTTGCCGATACATATATTTAATTAACAAAGTGAAAGATGGCGAGTTCCTCGTTTCTCAAAAACGAGTAACAAACATGTACTTGTCTTTTTTTAAACGTAAAGCAGAATTGTTTCGACGTTTTCCTTCACCCTAGAGCTCATGGTGGGATAAATAACTATACATTAGTCCTGGAAAACATTTTTGGTACAGTCGAGTACAAACTAGCAATATTTGCGTTCCAGACATGTACACTATTTGGCCACCACGACCTCTTAAATACTATTATATTATATTTATACTTCACGATCGCAAATATGAATAATGAAATAATTAAGTCGATGCCCTAGATTATAACAAATTTATATACCTCTACACAAAGGAATATAAATTTGATATGGGTACGTAATTATATATTTGATACCACAGGCGCGCTTCAAATGGCCAAAGGGCAAAGTGATACTAATTACTTGTCCCTCAGTGTACATAATAAAGCACTAGATATATTCGACAATAAGAAGAGGTTTTCACTTAAAATCCAAATATACGTAGCTACTAAACTGCATACCACAAACGGTGCAGGAATTCGTCTCACTAGAATTACACCCGTAAGTTAATCTTGACCTCTCTTGACCTCAGAAATATATTTTCTCTGTCACAACTTTCCCGAATTTGGTACTTAAAGAGTAATGAAACGTTTTCGTCATACTATAAGAAGTGGCCTTATTATCCAGGGCAAATGAATCGTTCTTCATCAAGCCTATTATATAATAGTTTAGGCTTTAGAGCAAAGCAGGTATGGATTATTGGCCATTTGGCACAATGTGCTTCTATCAAACTTTAATGGTCTTTTCAAAATTCGTTTATTTTTTTTATCACTCGAGGCGTAAATTTTTTCTGGACCTTTTGCTACTTTACCTGAAAGTGCCGAGACCAAAAGGCGTCCAGCTAGGCAGTTGTTAGAAAACACAGCTAAGGGCACCCCAATGAGGCTCGGATCTCAGCTAAGGGTGGTGCTGATTCGCGAGCTAGGGAGCTGGGCTGGACATTACACAAAAGTTGTTCTTTTAATGAAGAGACTGATGAATGTGGACGAAGCGACAAAGGTATGTAAGTCTAGAGAGAACTGGCGCTCTGTACTCTCTGTGTCTCAGTGTGTCATATGCAACCGTCAATGATATAACATTGTTACCTTTAAATTAAATAATGGGCAAGCTTATTATTCCCCTTGGTGCAAGGTATCGGTTATAAGATGACGAATGTTTTCTTTTAAATCTTTTCTCGATTGTACCGACGTCGATAAACGCAAGCGATTTTGCGATCTGGTCGCGAACAAAACTAAAATACGTAACCAAGTAAAAATTTTCTATAGGTAACTAAATTAAAAAGAGACATGTGGCCGAGTGGTTCGAGTAATTGCCTGTAATACTTAGATTGCGAGTTCCAATCCCAACTCTACCAATGAGTTTTTCTAAACTTAAGTGCATTGATTAGTCACACCACAAGCTATACAGTGAAGGAACACATTGAAGAGAAAACCTGCATAAGTTTGAGAATAAATTCAATGTCGTATGTACAGTCTTGCTTGAAACGACTGACTCGTCATCAGTCTGTCATGGTAGCACCTAAAATATATCTAGGGTAACCTATACCTCTCTCACAAGGCGTCAGGATATTATTATTGTTATTATAAGTAAAAAAATATGCTCGATGTGACAAGAAGAATAATATATAACCATAATAACATGTTCGGGAAAACACATTTAGATGATCCTTCAGCAGGAATAGTTGGCTATAATTTGTACCTTTCCCGTTACATAACTTATTAAACTTCTCTATTTCACTTACCATAAATATGAACTAGTTTATGGAACCGAAATAACCTTTTTCAATGCAAATTTGCCAACCAAAATGTGGAACATAAAAGGGTACCTAATGGGGAAAATGGAAGAATATTGTGAATTACCATGAAGCGATCATCATAATAAATCTAGTACTCTCAGTAATCAAAGAAAAGTTGTGGTCGATCAAATCGATCGATCAATACTCGTGTTGGAAATGGGTGGGAACTGCTGAAAACATATCCACACGCCTTCCCACAAGGGACCCTGAAGGGGTAGGCAGAGGTGCCTGGGTTATACCCACTGCTTTCCGCCAGATATTTTGGGTGCCAGATACATACTCCTTTGAATTTCTTCTCAGTCGTACGCAGGTTTCCTCTCGATGTTTTCCTTCACTGTAAAGCTCGTGGTGTGACACTAATCACTGTACTTAAGTTCAGAAAAACTTATTGGTACAGTCAGGATTCGAACATGCAATCTTTATGTTGCATCAGAACCACTCGGCCACCACGGCTTTTTAACATAATAATAATTATGTTCATAACTTCGAGCAAGGTGCCCAGAAGATAGGGGCGTAATAACGTCATCTTTTCGCTGCAGTATTATTAACGTGTCAAATGGGTTTTCCCATCTCATGGTAGAAAACGCTAAAATGAGAGAGCAACTATTCTCACTAAGCAATTTCGACTTGCGTAAACTCGACAAAGTTTAGCATTTTTTATAAACTTAGTATAAAATAGTCATGTAATTTTAGTATAAATGGTATTACTTAGCTCGTGTATAATTTGTTATTAAGCAGCTATTAAACTAACTTTATCCCGCGATTTCTTCTATAAATCATTGATTCATATATTATCATTCTCTTCATACATTCTCGTCGGTTTCGAGTACTCTTGACATTCCGATGCTTGAGTGATCGATTTGACTTAGGAAACAGATGAATGTGGGCAAAGCGAAAGAAGTATGTAAGTCCAGAAAAAACTGGCCATCTACTCTCTCTGCCTACCCCGCCAGGGACTCGGCGTGATTATACGTACATAATATGTATATATATTTATCATAACTGCTCCGCACCTTTGGGTATTG
The DNA here is from genome assembly GCA_945859725.1 of Drepana falcataria. Classification (NCBI taxonomy): domain Eukaryota; kingdom Metazoa; phylum Arthropoda; class Insecta; order Lepidoptera; family Drepanidae; genus Drepana; species Drepana falcataria. Next base: position 11,769,115 of record OX243921.1, read on the forward strand.
GCTTGATATGTAGTTTCCGCGTTCAAACAAACAAAGGAAGAAACTCTACCCCTTATATAATAATAATAATAATATCCTCACGCCTTCCCACAAGGGTCCCCGAAGGGGTAGGCAGAGGTGTATAGGTAATACCCACACACCCACTTTCCGCCAGAGGTATATTAGGTGCCAACGTGACAGATGTCGAGTCCATCGCCGTTAATCCAGCACGACTATACATACATACGCCTTTGAATTTCTTCTCAGACGTATGCAGGTTTCCTCTCGATGTTTTCCTTCACCGTAAAGCTCGTGGTGTGACTAATCACTGTACTTAAGTTCAGAAAAACTCATTGGTACAGTCGGGATTCGAACTTGCGACCTTTGCGTCGCAGGCCAAACCACTCGGCCACCACGGCTCACCACTCTACCCCTTACAATTACATAATAATAATCGCTTCAGATGCTATTACCTGCAATCAAACGTACAAACATCTTTGTAAATATTACTATTGTTGTAATCAATAAACGCCATCCGACAAGGCCCCGACGGGGTAGACAGGTGTGCGGGTAGAACCCACACACCCACATTTCACAGACGATAATATATTTTAGGTGCCAACGTGAAATGTCTGAAGCACAATATAATATACTAGCTGTCCCGCCCAGCTTCGCTTTTTTTTTTTGTATTGTCTCTCGTAGCGTGAGTTCCGGGAACTTTTGCTACTTAACCGGTCAATGGTGAGACCTAGCTTCGCTCGGGTGAAAAAGTTAAATTGCCCGTAAAACGATCGCAGCGCCACCTATTGGGTCCAATTGTAAATCTAAACCATTCTCGAATCTAGCTTAAGACACACAGAAACACACAGAAAGCTTCGCCCGGGTAAAAAGGTAAAATTCTTGAAACTCGATCGCAGCGCCACCTATCGGGTCCAATTTAATATAGGTTATGTTACTCGGGGATAATGTAGCTATCCAAAGGTGAAAGAATATTTGAAATCGGTCCAGTAGTTTCGGAGCCTATTCATTACAAACAAACAAACAAACAAACAAATCTTTCCTCTTTATAATATTAGTATAGATGCCGGCTTCCTCTCGATGATTTCCTTCACCGTAAAGCTCGTGGTGTGACTAATCTATAAGCTATGTACATAATAAAAACACACTTTTCACGAACTATGTACAAAAGAATTCCACTATCCACCTCCTGTCATCCTGTCACCCTCGTACCAAGCCCTGTATTAATGATTAACATAGCAGTTATTTTATTTTTCATATTCTGTTTTTACCATTCCTGCAGGGTGGGCGATACCCCTGGTGTTGCAAGCGTCCATAGGCGGCGGTAACCGCTTACCATCAGGCGGACCGCATGTTTCTTTGCCACCCGTGTGGTATAAAAAAAAAACCTATCCACCGTGAGGGTATAAGATAACAAGAATTAATTTTGTCATTTTATTTCAATACGAAAAGCATTCATTGCATGTCATGGCTTAAGCTTAAGATTAATTGTTAGTAAGTAGCAAGTGAAGTCGATACATTAAACATGTATTTCTTAGGCGGCCGAGAGCGGAAACGTGGAAGATTTCATGCGTTTGTATTTAAACGAGCCTTCGCGACTCACAGTAAGGGACGCTCGTGGGCGCACCGCGACTCACCAAGCGGCTGCGAAGAACAACACAAATATACTACACTTCATCAATAACTACGGAGGAGGTAAGTGCATCCTTCGGCCTAGGAGTCCTACTATTGATTTGATTATCATTGATTTCAGTTTGAGAATAGCCGGCGACGAAAGTGGGTTAAAACCTTTTAATTACAAGCCATGGATGACGGGTTACAGCTGGCCGTCGGAAATCTACTTATTGTATCTCTATTTCAATAATTGCTACTTATAATTTTGCTAGTTGGCAACTCACCGCTTTGATAAATTAATAGTTATTTTTCCAGACTTGAACGCTCGGGACAACGCTGGCAACACACCATTACATATCGCCGTTGAAAATGAAGCATTAAATGCCATCGACTTCTTTTTGCAACAGTTAGTAAACATATTTTTAATCCTTTATCAACGCAAACAGCACCCAAAGCACTGATTGTTAGAATTTTTGTCTAGTTGTGTACTATGTATGCGTTTGTGCACGCTAATCTCAGAAACGACTTATCCGATTTAGATTTGATTGTCACTAATATATTTAGGGAACTTCACTGAACATTTTGTGATTATTTCAGACGTCCCAAAGCCACAGTAAACAACAGTATACAGAACACAGAACAAAAAGTTTTAAGATAAGCGCAAATTTTTAGTTTTCAAAGGTGAAATGTACTCCTACTCACATTTGTCTCAAAACAGTGAATCATTTCATTTATGGGATAAACAAAAGGAATTCTAATTTTGAATTAATTTTCGCTAATCACTGTAATGGCCAAACTGCCAGCTATACAATCATGTGTTTTTTTATGGAATGAAAACTCTTTTGTGTTAAATTAGGCTAATCTCAGAAACGGCTCACTAATATGTTGTGGTAGGCTTCACTTAACATATGCAAAATAAACCAAAAGATACATCCAAAATTGCTGCCCAAAGTCACTATTCCAAGCGGACGAACTCGCGGGCATAGCTAGTTTTGTAATACGGCTTTTCAAAAACCAACTTTCTTTATCTGCATATTTAAAAGTTCGCACAAAACTCTTGAACAGGATTAATTTAAATTTAGCTGAGAGATAGATTATTACCTGGATTATAACACATAACACGAAGGATATGTAAATTTTTCATAAAAAAATTAAGAAAATAATGAATATTAGTTCAAATTATACGCAAGGCACACCTAGTTCAAGTATAAATAACAGATCAAAATCAACAGATGAAACTGTAAATATAGGGTATAAAACATTCCAATTTGAACCTTATACCAACGAGCTGTCCCTCCCACATTCTCTTCAATTAATCTAGAAAACGATCGCAGCGCCACATATCAAGTCCATATCCCTACAGAAAAAGAGCCAGAAGTGTTAAGTTCAACCCCTAGCGATACATCTGCATTCAAAAGGCTTGACGACAATATTAAACACTTAATTATTTCTACGGAAAATATGTATTAAAATGGTTTTTAAAAAATGATTTCGTTTTAAATATAAAATTTGAAATCAATAAGATTTTCAATAATATAAAAGTATAAATTACTATAATCGGCCATTTTGACTGAAACACCAATCACTGCGCATGACGTCAAACCTGAGTAAACTTCACCGTGTCGCGTAGGATTTCGTTCTGATTACGCATTTGGGTTGATTTTTGCATCCATTTATTTCAAGTCAAGTGTAATTTCTCAACTCTTTCAAATTTGCCCTACTTTTTATTGTTTGATGTTGAGAAATTTCAAAAGTTTTTCTTTAACGAAGACCCTCGATACAAATTGTTCTTCAATATGTACCACAAACTTTCCCCGCAGTTTCAACATCGTCAAAATGTATTTCACTGGTAAATTTAATTACTAGAACAAAACAATTCTTTCCAACTTTTCACCGTTGAAATCGCAAAACAATGGTTGTAACTGCTACCATGTACGCAACGGAAGCTCTAAAAAGGAATACTTTTCCCCTTTTTCGCAACAGTTAACAAATAAAAAATTTTCAATTCGAACCAAGTTCTGAGAAAAGGGCATTGAAACAAACAAACTTCTGCTTTATACAATTAGTACAGATGTACGCACAACCTTATACAATTTTAATATAAGTATATACTTGGAACTACTTCATTTTCTCCTTATGTCAAGGTATGCTGATTCGATTCTTGTTCCAGACACGTGGACACATCTGCGTTGAATGAGAAGACACAAGCACCCATACATCTGGCGACTGAGTTAAATAAAGTAATCATATATTTATTTATTTAATAAGGCATAAGTGAAGAAAGACCTCCAACTCCCTAGATCAACTACGATCGGACACCCAAAGATGGGAACACCAAGAGTACTCGAAACCGCCGAGCATGTAAGAAAGATTGATGAATGTGGATGAAGCGAAAGAGGTCTTGGCGTGATGATTGTGTGTATTTACTTAATAAAATATCAGCTTAGGCAGATTTATTCCAAATAGGCAACAATTTATTTTTTAAAACCATGCTCATATTTGGAAATGAATGAAAGGCTTGTATCGCGAAAGCAAAGTAGTTCGTTTTGTTGGGTCGTTTAAATGTTACTCAGGATAAAACAAATGAGCCCAAACTCGAAGATAAACTCATTATCTTGTTCAGTTTAAGAGTTCATATGGCCACCATCAGATCAGCTCCCCGGTTCCATATTAATGCATTGTCACTGAGCACACGCAAGTAAACCAAAAATGATCTTAATTAAATGTCAGTAAGTGGTTCTAACTCGGCTTCCATTTTACCCAGACACACATACTAAGAGGGTAAGTTAAATAAAACTTGGATATATATGGAGTTAAAATCTTCATCTCTTCTATAGCATAAGCATAGAAAAAACAAAGATATTTAGACAAACTTTTTGTTCGTCTATCAATTAACATAGGAGCGATCTTAGCAAGGGGCTTTCTTGGTACCCGGAAATATAATTTTGGTAACATCACTCAATTGTTCATCAGGTGTCGGTATTGGAAGTGTTCGCCAGGCACAAGACCTTGTTTAACGTGAACCAGGGGGGGGAGCACGGTCGCACTGCACTTCACTTCGCTGCCATCCACGATCACGACGAGTGTGCAAGGATTTTGGTAAGTTATATTATTAATATTGTATAATATTATGGATATGTAGGGGAGAGTGGGGTAAATGGTAGGGGAGCTGACGGGTAGTGGCAGCCAACAAAATTTACAGACAGGAAAGTACAAGTCACGCGGAACTGACAGTGGTTTCGAAAACGTTCGGTTATGACACGTGATCGCTGCCGGCCGGCTCAGTAGTGCTCAGCAAAGGTGCTCAGTAGCATGCGCACAGCGGTGACAAGAAGTAGTCAGTTTGGATTGATCTCTCAAAGTGATTACCGCAGTAAGTAGTGATAGTATGTATGCATAATTGAATCAATTTTAAGATATTTAGCAAAATTTATTTAGATTAGTGTCGTTATTTTGAAATAAAAGTTAACTTTCGTGTTATGGGGCAATTTAGGTTTAGATCTCTAAAATATATCTTTTTTTTTTAATATGCTGTGTTAATTAATTTAAAGTTTTAGATTGTTTAAGTTCCTGTGTCCTGCTTCTGTGTAAATGGTTAAAATTGGTTTTAATTTGGATTAGTGTAATTTCACGGTACTCATTTCACATATGAGAGGCTTTTTGGCTCTCATTACCCGAAGCGTGGGGTAATGGGAGAGAAAGTAAGATTTATATAAAACAGCAAATAAATAAAAAACCTGATTATTGTTTATGATTTACCTAAACTATATTTTTTTACTTTTCCTTTTAATGGCTCCAATTCCCCCATTCTCCCCTATATGATTAAATAACAGTTTAAAAGATATAATAATAATATAATATAATAATATATCCTCACGCCTTCCCACAAGGGTCCCCGAAGGGGTAGGCAGAGGTGTATAGGTAATACCCACACACCCACTTTCCGCCAGAGGTATATTAGGTGCCAACGTGACAGATGGCGAGTCCATCGCCGTTACTCAAGCACGACTATACATACATACGCCTTTGAATTTCTTCTCAGACGTATGCCGGGTTTCCTCTCGATGTTTTCCTTCACCGTAAAGCTCGTGGTGTGACTAATCCCTGTACTTAAGTTTTAGAAAAACTCATTGGTACAGTCGGGATTCGAACTTGCGACCTTTGCGTCGCAGGCCACTGCTCGAACCACTCGGCCACCACGGCTGTTTAAAAGAAATCTATTAATTTCAAGTACTTAAAAATGAATTGAAGCTGCATTTTTTGGGACGCTTAGATATATAATTACGTACAATTATTAAGCTTACCCAATAGCATTAAATTGCAAATTACTGTTACGATGGAAGGTTCTCTAACACTACAACCTAAATAGCTTAGCCGGAAATCGAGACAATTCGAGTCTATTGTCCCACGGCTATTACTACGTAAATCTTATTGGCGATCTTGAGCCTTCCCCGGGTTTCCAGTACGTCGTGCCGGTGATATATACAAGGGCACGGGCCCCTGGCTGGAGGCCTAGGCCATTGACCGGTTAAGTAGCAAAAGTTCCCGGAACTCACGCTACGAGAGGCAATAAAAAAAAATGGCTGTAAGAAACAACATTGTCGCCCAACAGATAACAGACTTGGAAGCAGAGTGGAAACGTCCTTGCAACAACGGCTACTATCCAATACACGAAGCTGCTAAGAACGCCTCATCAAGAACCATGGAGGTGTTCCTGCAGTGGGGAGAATCCAGAGGGTGTACCAGGGAACAGATGATCTCTCTCTACGACAATGAAGGCAATGTGCCTTTACATTCAGCTGTCCATGGAGGGGATATTAAAGCCGTGGAGCTGTGTCTAAGATCAGGGGCGAAGATTTCCACGCAGCAGCATGATCTGTCTACGCCAGTACATTTGGCTTGTGCTCAGGTATTGTGATATTTGCAACCCTATATGGTTGTAGAGTAAAAAATCGGGACAAAATATTTTATACCAATTTCGAAGTTCTGTGTACGTTAAAGCAAGAGGTGTTTCTTTTTTAGGAGGTCTGTAGCTAGTATAGATGATATAATATATCATGATATTTAATTGTCTATACCCAAAAAAATATCACAGTAAAAGACAAAGAATTTATATTATTCTAGCTCATGGACAATTGGATTCCGTATTACCGAAATTAAAATATCTTTGTTTTAGATCTTAAGTAAGTACCTATTTATTGGATAACCTCCACATGGGTCCAATTCTGTTACAGTCCTTGGCATTCGTTTAATACTTCATAGCATATTATTAAAAAAGGCGCCTGTCTGTTTGCGATAAACTCAAAAACTACTGACTTTTAAAGTAAAAAGTGATTTTCATGATATTTTTACCAATAGACAGCGTGATTCACGAGGAAAATCCAAATGTACAATTTGGTAAGGTTTTGTGTCGATTGTTTGAAATATTATAATGAATATAGAATGAAATAGTTGAAACAATAATTTTAGAATGTAGTGTCATCGTAAACGCTGCCTACTCCTTAGATAGATTATAATCTACCGAAAATAATGCGTTAAATTGTACAGTGTGTTACAGTTTACAATCTCGCGAGATAAATTATAATTTAACGGAGCTTACAATTTTACGGTGACATACATATGTAGTCGCACGAATTAGGGGCGGGTCGCCAGTACCCGATAATAATATCTGCACTAAACATAAAAAAGGCTTGAATATATATTAAATTATTATTTATTTTTATTTTTATTCTAATTAATTAATAATTAAAAGTTCAAGACAGGGAGATGTTTTCCGAGCTAACGGCAAACCTCCTGTAAAGGAGTGGCACTTTTAAAAGAAGAATTATTATTATTATTATTATATATAACTATACTAGCTGCCCGCCTAGCAGCAATATTGATACTAATAAAAATGTAAAAGATAAAAATGGTTATGGTGGTTTATCCTTTAGAGATAATTTAATACCATCGCGGACTTTTATATCGATTATTTGAAGATATACTACTCCGTAGTACATTCATTTGATCTATCTCGTAAGGTTTACCCAGCGTTTGCGATTTAAGCGCACAAAAATATGTGTCTATCATTACATTACAAATCTTCGAATATTTCGTTATTTATTAAATAAGAAAAAAAGAAGCGAATTTGGAATAGTCTTGGTTTCCGATTGTCATTAATATTGTTTGATATTTGAGCGTTTTTAGCTGACCTCAACATCGTGTAAGGAATACTCCTACCAAATTTCAAGTCTTTCTTTCTTCGCCTTAATTCCTGAGATTTCGTGATGAGTGAGTTCACAAATGGAATCTCCCCGCGTTCCACCTTGCAGGTGGAGTTTCATAAAATCCGTTCTTAGCTGACCTCTAGACCGCGTAAGGAATACTTCTATCAAATTTCAAGTCAAACGGCCTTATAGTTCCTGAGATATCCTAATGAGTGAGTTCACAAATAGGATCTCCCAGCTCTCCACCTTGCGGGTGGAGTTTTTCAAAATCCATTCTTAGCTGACCTCTATATCGCGTTAAGGAATACTCCTACCAAATTTCAAGTCAATCGGCCTTATAGTTCCTGAGATATCCTAATGAGTGAGCTCACAAATCGGATCTCCCCGCACTCCACCTTGCGGGTGGAAATTTTCAAAATCCGTTCTCACCTGACCTCTACACCGTGTAAGGAATACTCCTACAAAATTTCAAGTCAATCGGCCTTAAAGTTCCTGAGATATCCTAATGAGTGAGCTCACAAATGGGATCTCCCCGCACTCCACCTTCCGGGCAGAGTTTCACAAAATCCGTTCTTATCTGAACTCTACACCGCGTAAGGTATACTCCTACCAAATTTCAAGTCAATCGGCCTTAAAGTTCCTGAGATATCCTAATGAGTGAGTTCACAAATGGGATCTCCCTGCACTCCACTTTCCGGGTGGAGTTTCGCAAAATCCGTTCTTAGCTGACCTCTACACCGCGTAAGGAATACTCCTACCAAATTTCTAGTACTCAAAGCCGACGAGCATGTATGAAGAGACTGATGAATGTGGACGAAGCGAAAGAGGTATGTAAGTCTAGAGAGAACTGGCGCTCTATACTCTCTGCCTACCCCGTTAGGGACTCGGCGTGATATGAAAGTTTGTAAGTTTGGATGTTTGCGGTTCTTTCACGGCCAAACGGCTGAACCGATTTGGCTGAAAGTTGAAATGGCTAAAATGGAAAGTTGTGGTAGCTTATACCTAGGAATAGGACATAGGCTACTTTTTTTTTGTCCTGAAAAATTTCTTATATTATGAAGTATGATGCTCTTTCACGGCATAGCGGCTGAACCGATTCTAGCAGGAATATTTTCAAAGCTACTATTTCGAACTCCACGCGGGCGAAGCCGCGGGCATAAGCTAGTGTATGTATATTTTAATAATATTCCAAAATTGAAAAAAACTTCACTAAAATAAAAAAATAATTAAAGGAGATAAAACACCTGTCCTATTGTACCTTTTGGGGTCCCAGTCTGAGAAGAACTGCTGTATGTTTTACAGGGAGCCCTAGAAATTGTGAAACTGATGTTCACAATGCAACCCACGGAAAAGATGGCCTGTTTGATGTCGTGCGATGTTCAAAAGATGACCCCGTTGCATTGCGCTGCGATGTTCGACCACCCAGATATTGTCAGCTATTTGATCCACGAAGGGTCTGATATCAACCCTTTGGACAAGGAGAGGAGGTCGCCGTTGCTGTTGGCTGCTTCCAGAGCTGGCTGGAGGACAGTTCACGTCTTGGTAAGTAATGGCACTTTATTTGTAATTTTTAGTTAATTAGTGAAAATATTACAATAATATTTACTTAAATATTTTACGATAATACCATTTAAAATAATAATAACAATACCATTAAAAATAATTAAGAAGTATATAAAGAAATAAATGTTTAACCTAACCTAACAATATACAAAACACGTAAATAATAAAAAATACGACAGTCTCGCATACTCTAACCACTCGTTCAAATCTATTGCATCCGTCCGTAAGAAAAGCACCTTTTATTCAACAGACAGACACTTATAGATCACTAGCTGTGCCCGCGACTTCGCCCGCGCGGAAAACTGATATTAAGCATTTTTCTTTTATTTTACCCGCTTTGGTCAAATTTTTTACAAACTTAAAATGTAATATTAATTTATATGTAATCAAGAGCCTAAAAAATAAGTTTCAGGCTTATAGCTTAAAAAATTACGAAACTTCTATACAAACTTTCATCCCTTATTTCAACCCCTTACACTTTTTTCGCATTAAAAAGTAGCCTATGTCCTTCCTCAATCTCTAGGCTATCTTTGTACCAAATTTCATTTAAATCGGTTCAGTGGTTTAGGCGTGAAAAGATAACAGACAGACAGAGTTACTTTCGCATTTATAATATTAGTAGGGATTACATATCTATACTAAAGTGCTGTTTTCAAATGTTAGCTATTTTATTTATGAACCTTAAACTAAAAACCTTATAATAATACATAAAGAGGAAATATTTGTATGGAAGTATGTTTGTAAGGAATTGGCTAGAAAAGTACAGGTTCGATTTAAAAAATGTCTTCACCATTTGAATGCTACATTATCACTGATTACTATATTAATTGCAAGAAAAAAATATGCCAAAATGTTTAAAAATAAATGTCCACCCGTGCGAAGCCGGGACGGGCCGCTAGTTAAATATAAAATTACCGTTGCCATGATTTTTAAGGAAAGATTTCTGATGATTTAAGGATACATGTCAGGAGATGAACGAAATAAACATCCCGATATTTTTTGCCTTTTTTAACATAGGAGTAGAGAAAGATTCAAGGATGTTAGGAATTCGGCGTGATGGTATGTAGGTATATAGGTACATTCACTAACACACTAAAATATGGGAACATCAAAGTAATCGACACCGTGCTCAAAGGAACCGACATCAAAGGAATCGAAAGAGGTCTGTAAGTCTAGAGAGAACTGGTGATCTTCTCTCTCTACCTACCTTGTGTAGGTCGATCTATAAGTGTTGTCCGTGTTAGAAGTTGAATTAAAGGTTTTCGATTTTACAATAGAATTTTCTATTCTTTTGGAAAATCGAAAACCTTTAATATTTATCACCATTTACGTATTGGTAAATCCTGCAAGCGTTGTACAACTTTATAACCAACTTCAGATTCGTCTCCACGCGGATATTCAACTGAAAGACATCAATTCAAGGAATGTTCTTCATCTTGTGGTGATGAATGGTGGCAGACTCGAGGAATTTGCTGCAAGTTGTAAGGTTTGTACTCGAAATACATTATAAGTAATATATATATCCTCACGCCTTCCCACAATGGTCCCGTTGAGGGGTATAGGTAGTACCCAGATGCCCACTTTCCACCAGAGATATATTTTAAGTGCCAACTTGACAGATGGCGAGTCCATCGCCGTTACTCAAGCACGACTATACCATTAGCCTTTGAATTGCTTCTCAGACGTATGCAGGTTTCCTCTCGATGTTTTCCTTCACCGTAAAGCTCGTGATGTGCCTAATCACCGTACTTAAGTTCAGAAAAACTTATTGGTGCAGTCGGGATTGGAACCGATCTTTGTGTCGCAGGCAATTACTCGAACCACTCGGCCACTATGGAGGCGTGAGGATATATTATCAACATTATTATTTATATCAAGGAAATAATTTCACGATATTTATTCAACTTCTACAGGACCGTTGTGAAAAAAGTCTTGCCCAACTCCTGAACGAAAAGGACAGTACGGGATGTTCTCCGCTGCACTACGCTAGTCGTGAGGGACATATCCGATCTCTGGAGAATCTCATCAAACTGGGCGCCTGCATCAACTTGAAGAATAACAATAATGAGAGTCCCCTACATTTTGCTGCAAGGTTAATATATTCTTATTAAATTGGTCTGTTATAATATTTATTTACAAAAACAATAACAAGAGGTGTAAAGTAATACATTCTTACATACATACATTTTATCATCTCGCCTATACTAGGACAGACAGATAGAGCATCAGTTCTCTTTTTTTTATGCTACATGGGTGGCAAAATAGCATCCGGTTACCGCCGCCTATGGACGCTGGCAACACCAACAAATCTTTCTAAATCTATCAAAATGTAAGCAATAAAAATATAAATTCCTTTAAAATCTTGAGGCATTTCCATTCAATTTGATCTAGACCCAAACTATTGCTTGGATCCTGAGAACTCGAAAACTATCTTACTAATATTATAAATCTTACTAATATTATAAATGTGAAAGTTTGTAAGTTTGGATGTTTGCGGTTCTTTCACGGCCAAACGGCTGAACCGATTGGGCTGAAAGTTTAAATGGTTTTTTTTTAATCAAAATCAAAATATTTTATTCAACGTAAGGGACACAGGGAACACATATTGAACGTCACATATTTAATATAAACTAAAGTTACCACCAAAGTTACCAGGTGATAGCTTATACCTAGGAATAGGACATGACTGCAATTTTTTTATTCTGAAACATTCAAAGGTATTATATTATAATGTACGATGCTCTTTCACGGCATATTGGCTGAACCGATTCTAGCAGGAAAATTTCCAAAGCTCCCAAAGTACCCTAACTTATATACCCTGACTTAATTATGTCTTTCAAGGCTCGTTTGGCTGTGCATGGGGGAGTGTTGGTTCCGACACTAATGTACGGAAGTGAAAGTTGGGTATGGCAGAAGAAGCATGAAAGCCGAATAAATGCAGTTGAGATGAGAGCGTTAAGAAGTATGATAGGAGTTAAACTGAGTGACAGGATAAGAAATAGTGAGATAAGGAAACGTTGTGGTCTGAAAGAAGATGTAGTGACAAAAATTGAGAAAGGTATGCTGAGATGGTTTGGCCATGTCGAGAGAATGAATGAAGAACGATTGGCGAAAAAGTGTATAAGGCGAGTGTGAATGAAAGTGTTGGAAGGGGTAGACCTAGACGGACGTTTCTAGACCAAATTAGGGACGTCTTGAAAAAAGGTCAGGTCAAGAGTACCCTAAACCGAAGAGCATGTATGAAGAGAATAATGAAAGTGGACGAAGCGAAAGAAGTATGCAGGGATCGTAGCAAGTGGAAAGAAGTGGTCTCTGCCTACCCCTACGGGAAAGAGGCGTGATTATATGTATGTATGTAATAATGAAACTTTTTTCTAGATATGGTCGCTATCATACAGCCTGCCAGCTATTGGACTCTGACAAAGGAACGTTTATCATCAATGAGAGCGATGGTGAAGGTTTGACTCCTCTCCACATCGCTTCAAGGGAAGGACACACCAGGGTCGTCCAGCTACTGCTGAATAGGGGCGCTTTGCTACACCGGTGAGTATGGGGCAATTGACTAATATTCAACTATAATAATAACGGCCTATTAATATAATTTGACGGCCGTCTGATCTAGTGGTTAGAGCTCCTGACTGCGAAACATGAGGTCACGGGTTCGATTCCTATTGTGAGCAGATATTTGTGTGATGAACATGAGTATTTGTACATAAGTCTTGTATGTTCTATGAATTTATGTATATATCTATCTATATAAGTAAATAAATCGTTGTCTAGATACCATAAAACAAGCTTTGCTTAATTAGGGGCTAGGTCAATTTGTGCTGTCCAAGGTTTTTATTTAGTTAATGTATAAAACATTATAAATGCCCCATCTATTACTGATGATACATCCTACTTTTCCCTTTGTACTTCGGCTATCTTTGGTACACAAATAATAAACGCCAAGTGACAGGACCGTATTTTCGGCACGAGTTTTCTTATGAAATGTATGCAGGTTGCATCACGACGCTTATTTTCACCGTAAAGCTCGCGGTTTCAGGTTCACCTCGCAAACTCATTGGTTTGCGATGTCTATGCTTGATAACCTTAGATAACGTTGTTATTCATTATCTCTTTCAGAGACCACCATGGACGCAATCCCCTGCACCTAGCTGCTATGAGTGGCTTCACCCAGACTATAGAGCTACTACACTCCGTACACTCGCATTTGTTGGATCAAGTGGACAAAGATGGGGTTGGCACAATTTATGAAGATTACAGAACAAAATTTGTAATATTTTCTAACCTCCCCAAAAGGGGTAGCTCTCAGGCACGACTTCTAGTGCGATTCTTCAGGAATATTTTCCCTGGAGATGTTTCCTTTGCCGTCAAGCTCGTACACTGTCTAATGGGCTATAGTTACTTTAGCTAATACAGAGATGGAGCCACGTGTTTTAGGGCTTTATCTTAATCAACTTGTGTTACAGAATACTCCTCTTCACCTCGCCACTATGGAGAATAAGCCAAGCTCCATTGCTCTTCTCCTCTCAATGGGCTGCCGTCTCATCTACAACAAGTTGGATATGAGTGCTATTGACTACGCAATTTATTACAAGTTCCCTGAAGCAGCCTTGGCAATGGTTACTCATGAGAATAGGTAATACCATTTTGGAAATAGCCCTTAGTGAGGATTTTAGGTAGCATATTTTTATTTATTACCATTTGATAAACAATATCAAAATCAAAAAACAAAATATTTTATTCAACGTAATGGACACAGGGAACACATATTGAACGTAATATACTTAATAAAAACTAAAGTTACCACCGTTGGAACAGCGCACAGAATTGGTTTATCTCAATACCAAGTCCTGATTGTAAAGAACTTGTAGTTCTAACATATCTACCACGAGGCTACTTTACCTGGGCGTTTTCTCCACCGACTTATAACTCATATATTTTTTTCCTAAAATTGTTTAATATCTAGTGGCACGATGTCATTGACCTTAGAATGGACCCTGTCTTAGGTGTTCAAAATTGCGTGATACGTTATAGAGGGCATATTATGTAATTGTTGAAACATTATTTCCTTCATCAGAGCCAAAGAAGTGATGTCCCTTCGATCGGACCGGCACCCATGCGTCACTCTTGCTCTGATAGCATACATGCCTCGAGTGTTCGAAGCTGTACAAGACAAGTGCATTACAAAAGCTAATTGTAAAAAGGACTGCAAGAGTTTTTACGTGAGTTTCTTTGGTTCATTATCACAATTTCTTTAATAAATAAATAAATTTAATAATAAATACCTAACACTAAATTTTGTCCAAATATAATTTTGCTTAAACGCCTTCAGATCTGTACTTAGCCTTATGATGTCGAATATCATTAAATAGATTTTCCAAATAGTTAATAAACGTCATAGAAGTTGCAATATTTTAAAATTATACACAATTTTACGAAATTTCAGCGGACGGAAGAGAATGAAATACTGAATGGCAAGATTTGTATAGTAAAACTGTGAATGAGGGTTAACCCTCATATTACATTATTCATATCCCTACTAATATTATAAATGCGAAAGTAACTCTGTCTGTCTGCTACCTTTTCACGCCTAAACTACTGAACCGATTTAAATGACATGAAATTGGTACAGAGATAGCCTAGAGATAGCCTAGGAAGGACAGGCTACTTTTAAATGCGAAAAAGTTTTAAAAAGTTTTGAAAAGGTTGTAATGGGCTGAAATAGGAAGTTTGTATAGAAGTTTCGTCATTTTTGAAGCTAGAAGCTTGAAACTTATTTTTTAGGCTCTTGATTACATATAAATTAATATTACATTCTAAGTTTGTAAAAAAATTACCCTTAAGGGGGTAAAATAAAAATAAAATTAAATGCTTCTTAATATCACTTTTCCGCGCGGACGAAGTCGCGGGCACAGCTAGTAATATAATATTCATATTGTGTTATATTAGCTTGGACATACAGCATTGATGTTTATGGAAGATGAAGTAGGGGGTGGATTAGAACGTTATAAACGAGATCGGTTTGTATCAAGATATTTATGGATGTTTAAGAATCAAAAGTGTATGTCTACTCCAAGAGGGACTAAGCGTAATGAATTATATATGTATGTAACTTACATGCTTTGCTATACATCTTATTAAAAGGCGTTTTTTTATTTTGATTGTTTGTTTGGTGAATTTAATAGTGACTAATTTTAAACTGAAAATCTAGATTAAATACAGTTTCGACGCTCTCTGTCCGCAATTGATGGACGAAGATGCTAAGAAACCCGAAAGCAAGCCCAAATCACAGATTCCCCTGCCAGCATTAAACGTAAGTCTTAAATTAATACTTATTTCTCATCCTTCTTTCTCATCGCAGATTAAGTACAATTTCGAATTCTACCAACATTCGAAACTAGAATTAAAGACGTTGCAACAGGCGAGCAATGAACCCAAGTTTCGCCCTGAACCTTTGAGTGTTATTAACGTGAGTGCCACACACATACGCAGTGCCTAAATGTCGGTCCTAGATAATCCTGGAACCAGATTCATTTAAGTAAAGAAAAATTAAATCTGATTCAATATTCTTTGGACATTTATCTTTTAAGTCCTTTTTTGTCGGGTTTTTGACTGATTCTTTGATACAACTGGTGGAGGCTAGAATAGTTTTGTACAATCAACGCATTGTTTGCAAAAATAAACATCATCTTCTACATTAAAGTGTGTTCTTGTTTGTCATGTCTGAATTTCAAATATTGCACGCAGTATATTCAGGGTGACCTACGGTTTTAGGATCGACAAAATGATGTCGCTTCTTTTTTATGTGTGTGTTATTTCTTCCATCTGTGTGAGATTGTTTACTTAGTCAAGAGAACTACGCTGTTCACTTAAAAGAAATTGCAGATAAAATTTAATCTTTCATGCATATTTTTATATCGTTAAAAATATCGACTACAAAATGGTAGAAGGTGTATTTGGATGCTATAGTTATTATTCGATAGAAATTTCGAAAGAAATTGAGCCGTGGTGGCCAAGTGGTTCGAGCAGTTGCCTGCGACACAAAGATCGCAAGTTCGAATCCCGACTGGTGCTGGAGTAACGGCGATGGACTCGCCATCTGTCACGTTGGCACCTAATATACCTCTGGCCGGCTCTGCCCGGGGACCCTTGTGGGAAGGCGTGAGGATATTATTATTTTATTATTATTATAAATTTCGAGTTTTTTCTCTTAAAGAAAAAACTGTGTCCATAGGATTAATCTACAGTAGAATAACCTCAATAGATTCCACAGAGTAACTTAAATTCGCTATAGTCCAGTTAATATGAGATTCTGTTTAACATGTTATCGTTAAACTTTTCCAGGCAATGGTTGCACACGGGCGTGTCGAATTACTAGCTCATCCTTTGAGCCAGAAATATCTGCAGATGAAATGGAACAGCTATGGAAAGTACTTCCACCTCACCAACGTGTTGTTCTATTGTATTTTCTTAACTTTTGTCACAATTTTTACATATCTGTTAATGAAAAATGCGGACCCTGTTGGCGTCAATATGAATACTTCACTTGATTATTCCAACAACGAAAGCGATTATAATGTTAACAGTGGATCAGGTGAGTACAATGACCTATCGAAACCATGCCATGGCGCTCAAAGTGATCACTTACGTTACACTAAATCCTGATTTCAGATTTGGAATCCATTTTTGCTGTGTACGCAAGCACAGGGGCAATTTTGGTTTACAACTTCATCTGCTTGATCAGGGAAGCGTACAACATCAGACAACAGAAATGGCATTATCTAGTGGATCCTTCAAATTTTGTGTCCTGGGTCCTATACATCAGTTCCACCATCATGGTCATTCCATCTTTATTTGGAATTTATCAGGATATTCAAGTAAGCTTAGCCTTGATATTTTTTATTTATGAATAACTCTCGTCAAAAATTATCAATTCATTCCATTGTTTGGTTGACAACAACGAGTACGAATGAAGAGATTCATGAATGTGGATGAAGCGAAAGACGTCTGTCAGTTAAAGATTGGAACTCTATAGAGCCTACCTCTGAAGGAACTCGGCTTGATGATGTTGTTTTTCACAAACTAAAACGTTTTATGGTTTTTCAGTTCTCGGCAGCAGCTATAACCGTATTTCTTACCTGGTTTGAACTGCTCCTCCTGCTACAGCGCTTCGACCAAGTCGGCATTTACGTGGTCATGTTCCTAGAGATTTTCCAGACGCTCATAAAAGTACTCATGGTGTTCTCCATCCTAATTGTGGCCTTTGGGTTGGCCCTTCACATCTTACTCTCCAAAGTGGGTATTAATAAATAATTCTTGAATTTAATGTAATGCCATAAAAAGAAGCTGAAATACTTTATGAGATAATATTGTTCATTAAATAGGATCTTGTATCATAATATCTTGCCAAACATGATAATTATAGTCTGAATGTAATAAATTACTTTTTATAGATGGAGCTAAGCGATGTATTATAATGTATGTTGTAAGTGTAACTATAAAAGCTTTGCGTTCATGACGTCATGAATTACCAACCTTGTCTATTTAGCATTGCAAATACTATCATTGTATATATTAGCATTTAGGTTTACAAGCACTTCAAATGATTTAAGCACGGCGAATTTTAGTCAATATTAATATACATGTGTGAATGAGATCTAATATGATTTCCTTATAGGGTCACCACTTGTCTTTCAACACCATTCCAATATCTCTGATGAGAACCTTTGCCATGATGCTTGGGGAGTTGGACTTTGTCGGAACTTACGTACAACCCTTTTATAAGCCCGAGTCGGAGACAGTTCTCCCATTCCCGATGCCAACGTTTATCATCCTAGGATTGTTTATGGTATTAATGCCAATTTTGCTGATGAATTTGCTGATCGGTTTAGCCGTAGGGGATATCGAGAGTGTCCGAAGGAACGCTCAGCTAAAGAGATTGGCAATGCAGGTAAGCATGCAGGGTAAATTACTAAGCTTAAATCGACATGTAAAGTGTAGGTACAGGTTATGCTGCAGTTATAAGCAAATGTCGGTGGTAAAGACAGGGACGCGGATAACAGTGAAACAGTGGTCTGTCACGTGTCTGACAGTTCACGACGTAGAAAACAACTTTGAGAAAACCTGCATACGTCTGAGAATTCAATGTATGTAATCGACATTTGACACATTTATAAAATTGCACCAGTTAATCCTTATTCAAGGTATTAAATATTGGGATATAAAACGTAAACTTGTTCCCGATTTTAAAGATCACTGACCCTGAAATTATGTCTAGGTTGTTCTACACACTGAGTTGGAGCGAAAACTGCCGGCATTTCTTCTCGAGAAAGTGGATAAAGACGAACTGATTGAGTACCCTAACCACAAGAAATGTAAGCTGGGATTCCTCGACTTGATTCTTCGCAAGTGGTTCTGCAATCCGTTCACGGACGACAGTAGGTGTTTTCCTCTTAAGAGCAGAACCCACCGAGAGCTTCGCTTACTTGCAAGCTTAGTTCATGCATGGAAGGGTCTTGTATATATTGCTTCCTGTTGCTTACTGTAGTGTAAAGCTGATGTTATGGCTACTAGTAACATCGATCCCTGTATGTTACTAGCAATGTGCAGGTGTATGGCACTGCATTTTTTTTATAGAATGTAGTATAGTTGTGTTTTTAATGTTTTCCTATATATGAAGTCTTTTGTTTTTTTCAGAGCTTGGTCAGATTGTCTGATTTGTTTGCTTTTTGGTATTTGATAATCTTTTGTTAGTAGTACAATATTTATTTTACATTATTATTTTGTTTACGGTATAGGGTTTGTTCTAAAATTGAAAACGCCCCACTGATCGTTAACGCTTTGTAGTAACACTATTTTCTTAGTTAGATTAGGGAGAACAGGCACTCTGCTCTTTCTGCCTACCCCGTGAGGGATGATATGTATGTACTTCTACTGATGACCAGTAGGCCATTGAGGCTAATACGAGTACAAAAAAGTTTCTAGCCAAACTTTTTTACTGCGTTAGTGGTTGGGTCAGCACTTAATTATGACCTAGCTTTTTTGGAAAATTTGCGTATCTATATGTACTTATATATAATAAAAATATATTTAAGTTGTTTTGTGTACGCTTTAAAAACTTAAAATTCTGCACCGATTGATCTGAGATTCTCACACAATATAAAGCTTTATCTATTTCTATCGTATCAGTAAATTTTCTGTGCAACCACAATGCGCCACAGTGAAGCGTGATGTGGCATTACTAGTATAAACATATGTATATAATTGTAAACGTTAAGTTGGTTTGGTTGGCTTCAGAACTCGTAAATATTTTCACCGATTGAGTAAACTCAATCGGTGAAAATATTTACGATTGATGACGATTTACTTTGCAACAATATAAAATTTTCGCGTCAATAAAAGTTTTCAACTATCATTCCCATCCATACAACCATTGAAACGAAGCTTGGTAACCTAGGCTAGTATATATGTATATAGGAACGAAGCTTGGTAAGGTAGGCGTAGGTAGTATATATTATGTATATAGGCAAACTAGTAGTATGTATAAATTTGTATTATTTGTTGTGTAAGCCATAGTTTTTATTAATATATTCAAGCACAAATGTTTTTTCTCAATCAAAACACTTCCTTACTTTTGCAGCGTTTGTAAATCAGAGAAGTCAAGAGAGCAAGCATACTAAGTAGTAATATCCCTATTTTGTATTTTATATCCCTATTGTGTATTCGTTGAAACAATATAATATTATGAATACTAGAATCGAAATTGTTTTTAATAATTGATAAGAAATTATATCGGGATTAATAGAGGAATCATCATCCTTAAAAATTTCAAAAGGTGGGCTCTTGTCGGCTACTCTGATGAAATTCCTTCTATTTATTTGTCTAAAATAATGTTAGAGAACTGAAATTCAAGTACACAATAATGTTCTGAACGTAAACCCCTGGTTAACGCGAATTGTGACTCCTGTTTGAAACAGGACCTGTTGTTACGCAGGTAGAGCAGTTAGAGCTTAATAATTAATTTAATAACTCGCATTGACCTAATATAATAACTCGCATTGACCTAATATAATAACTCGCATTGACCTAATATAATAACTCGCATTGACCTAATATAATAACGTAACCTATTTGCACTTTCATTTGAAGACAAGTTAAGTGTTATTCCAGCTGGCTTAGACCTGATGCTGGAGAGCAATGAGGATTACATAACGACTGAGTTGGATAAGCAGAAGCGTCGAATGAGAGATATGTCCATCCTCTTGGAACAACAACACACGCTTGTCAGACTCATTGTTCAGGTGAAATATTTGATTTACAGCAGTGTTTATTACCTTCCCACAAGAGTCATGGAAGGTATAGGCAGAAGTGTACACAACTCCCTCTTTACACCCGAAATAATATTGAGGGTCAACGTGACAGATGACGAATCTATCGCCGTTTCTTAAGAACACATACATAATATACATACGACTTTGAATTTCTTTTCAAATATAAGTTTCCTGTCAAAGTTTTTCTTCACCGTGAAACCCGTGTTCTGACTAATAGCTGCATTGGTTTAGATAAAAATCCTTGGTACCATCGGGATGGAACTGGCTATCTTTGCACTACAATCATCAGCATTTATATAGGCATGTTGGCTATCTTTTAATTCATTCTACGGCTTTTATACCACTGGGGTGGTTAACAAGCAAGTGGCCCACATCCAAGTGGTTACTCGTTATGGAAAATTTAATGGGAATTTTAAGGGAAATACTTACACCGACTTACGCGAAGGTATGGGAGATAAATATCGTTATGATTGTAGAAAATGGAGATTAAGACCGAGGCAGACGACGTCGACGAGGGTGTTTCCCCCAATGACACCCGAGTAGTCCCCCGATGGAGCGCCCCTCGCATCCGCAAGAAGCTCCTCAAAGCCACTTCGTTCAACAGGGGTGGCTAGGGTGGTCATTGGACGCCAAAGGATCGGACACCAACACCAGTGTTTTAGTTATTTATTTATATGTTTGCAATTTGTGTTATAATCGACATTGTCAGCGGACGCTGTACTTGGAAATATAATCAAAACGACAAAGACTGCTTTCAAAGTATAATAAATATTTATATTTATTTATTATTATAAGAAACAGAAATAATAATGTATTGTGTTGGTGGACAATTGATATATGATATGTATTTCTACTAGTTAATAAATATGTTGGTTGGATAATTGTATGAGCCGGAGCCAAAGCCGTGGTGGCCGAGTGGTTCGAGTAGTTGCCACCTACAAACCTCTGCCTACCCTTTCGGGGAACTTTGTGGGAAGGCGTGAAAATTATATATATATATATATAAATATATATATATGTATATAAAACTGTATGACATTATAGTGAGTACCTAATTTTAAGTTGAGGTCTTGGCACCCTATTAGATAGTATATATATATATATAGTATATATGTATATATATATATATTTATAGTAGTATAGATATAATAGTAGCCTAGTAACTGCTTGCCGTCAGGCAAATCTAATGCTCGCTCCTGTGTTGTCATGAACAAAATATTTTTAATATTATTATTTATTTATTTCTCAGATACCATGATGCATTTAATTTTACTTACAATATTTCATTTATATCTCTTTTATTTAGTGTAGATTGCATAGGTGCAAAAAAATTTTTGTATCCACTGATAAAAGTTCGAAAATAAATGCTAAGTAGATCAATTTCACATTATGTTTCACAAGCCCTTCTTTAAGTAAATGTTAGTTTGAATAAGAATTATTTATAGTGTAGTTAGAACTTTTTCGTGTTAAGGATCTTTCTTAGAGTACTTACTGTCAACGTGACATACGTTTTTACTAGTCATGTTCTAGTCATAGTATAAGGTTAATTAATGACATTTAATTCATGAGATTTGTCCGAAGTGAAGATAATTGTATTACTAGTCATTATACATTCCAGACAGTATATACCTTTACAATGAATGGCCCTCGCATGGGAAATGCATACGGCACAGGAATTTGAGACTTAAAGTAAACTCTTAACTGAGACGAGACTGGCCGAACTTCATTTGTTTCACTAACATTTTTTTTTTACTACTGCATACATAGATATGATAATAAGCTATGATATCATTATTGATAAATATTTAAATATTATATCAGTATGATAGCATAGTTATATTAGGTAATTAAAGGTGCATTTTAGACAACATGTATTGTGAAGTGCTAGCGGCCGTGTGGTTCGAGTATTTGCCTACAACACAAAGATTGCAAGTTCAAATCCTGACTGTACTAATAAGTTTCTTAACTTAAGTGCAGTGATTAGTCACACCACGAGCTTTGCGGTGGAGGAAAATATCAAAAGGAAACCTGTATACGTTTGAGAAGGAATTCAAAGGCGAATGTATAGTCTTGCTTGAGAAACAGCGATGGACATGCCATCTGTCACGTTGGCACCTAAAATACCTATATCGGAATGTGGGTGTGAGGGTACCTACACACCTCTGCCTATATTACAACCGTCATAATTATATTGTTATGACGCAATGCCTGAAAATGTGTAATGATCGGGTGTGTGGGTTAAGCAAGTCATTATATTGTTAGCTCGTAAGATGGTTACTAAAATCAGTTAAAGTTTAAAACGTTATTGCTCTCTATGAAATCCAATTCGCAATTTTATATAATACTGTACTCATTTATGTCCTGTTCAAATATTTTTTATAACATACATATAGTATCTATTGTCTCTTATTACAGTTGTCATTTAAATTTTGACATTATTAAGACGTAGCGAAACTATTACATCTTTATATATATAATTCTTCTGTGAGTGTGTATGTCACTGAACTCCTCCTAAACGGCTGGACCGATTTTAATGAAATTCAAATTTCTGTGTGTGTTCAAGGGGATCTGGGAATGGTTTGATTCATAATTGGACCCGATAGGTGGCGCCACCATCTTTTTTTTCCACCCGAGCGAAGCTGGGCAGGACAACTAGTATTTTATATTACATATTACACTATACAAATATTATATATTATATACAAATACGTATATTTACATTTATAATAATATGATGGCATTAATCAATATATATATAAATTTAGTTTTTGATGTAATCATATATGTATATAAAGTATAGTATAAATAAACTAATACTAAATTAAATTAAACTAAATAAGACACCTGTCTTAGCTTGTCTCCGGGAGGGTGCCAAGAAAGCTGGCAGCATTGCCACGCTGTATGACAATGCTGACTCTGCGCAAGATAAGTACCATCTTGGCGTAGATCAAACGATCAAATGTATTATAATAGTAAGTCGATTTAATTTTATAGTATTGTAACTGTAGTGTATTCATAAAACATTATAGCTAATAAAGATAATATTATAAATCATTTGTATTTAAATAACTCCCTAAGCAAGAATCCTGAAACTTGACTATCACTCAAGCAGATATTTTTTCAGCATGAATGCCATACTTTTTCAAGATACTATAGCGCTCCTAAACTTGCGTTTCGCTATTGGTATTGTTTTACCAAGTTACCAGTCTATAGCGATTCCTGCATAGAGCTACGTCTAGGCAGAAAAAGAGTAGCTACGAGTAAAAATGGATATATAGCAGTGCCGCGTGATTTCCCCTGGGCTTAATTAAACATGTCGTATATATACATCCAGCGAATAAACTATTTGTATGCCAAATTCCATATAGCTCCGTTCAGTCCAAAGACTAGTATACTATTCAGTCGTATTGGCGTGATCGAGTAACAAACATCGTCCATCAAGTATTAAGCAGTGCCATCTTTCGTTATAGTGTAACTGTAAATAGTCTCCAGTATTTACAGTAAACGACGTAGCATGGAGTTTCCGAAGTATGCAAAAGTTTTGCATCGCGGTCACAATCTACGCCCATCAGGGCATATTGTCAGTTTATAAAAATTGTAAGCTATTGCAAAATATTAAAGAAATAAATAAATAAAAAATCCCGTCTTAGCTACCCGTAATAAAGTCTCTCATAATAAACGGGCTATCTAAAGATGAAGGGAAGGAAAGATAAAGTTTCAAATTGGATTAAACAGAACAAAGAGAGTTTTCAAATTGGATATGCAGAACAGACATACTGAGAAGACATCAACCATTCATACGCGAAGCAATAATGCGTTTGATCGCGCAAGACAGCTTTGAGTGAATAGTGTATGCATATACTATGGATATGAGTGCTGTAAATAGTTACATTCCAAGCGTTTGCTTATCAAAACATTGTTCGCTTCTTGTCTGTTTTTGTTCTTGTTGTTTTAATGTAGTCATCAGTATTGTAGATTGTTAGTTCTTGAAAAGCTTCAGTTACAATGTAACAGATGTCGCTATAAGTAAAAAATAGTAAAAAAAAACTAAAAAACACGCTTTTTATAGAAAACCGAACTAAAAAATAGAAAATAAATTTCGATAATATCTTAAAAAGCGTGGGGTGCATGGTGTCAATAGTTATAAATATTTTATTGACAGATATTAGTAGAGTGATTATCATTTCGGTAATATCTTAAAAAGCACCCCACGCTTTTTAAGATATTATCGAAATTTATTTTCTATTTTTTAGTTCGGTTTTCTATAAAAAGCGTGTTTTTAATTTTTTTTTTAACTATTATTTATTTTAGTTATTAGTGTATTGTCATCGGTCCTCGATAAGTCTACAAAGTTTGAACGAAATCTGGCCGTTTAAAGTGGGTCAAAATCGAGCTCAAAGAAGTCGGTTACATACATACAGGTGAAGCTAATATAAAGCGTGTAAAAAGGTTTCTAGTGTTAATAGAAATTTAAATGTAATATAAATAACAACCGGAGCTAAACAAACGATTCGAAGGAAATACTACTGCTCTGCTCTTAATAATTAACGTTCTATCCACGTTATGCCCATGCAATCCTAGTTTATAACTAATTAAGCTCTATATCCCTTTGCTATCGTCTTCATACAAAGCATTGCCAAGAACTTCGCAGACATTCCCGCCGCGGGTAGTTAACAGAACTAATGACAGTCCCAGAATCGTACTGAAAACAAGGCTTACATTTAGTGTTCTGGAAAGTACAGCATCAGGCTATACAAGAAAGATGTGAAGACTTGTTTGTGGGTGTAAAGACAGGGTTAGTATCACGGTGACCGCTTTACATTAGGCATGGTTAATTTATGATTGTAAGTTTCAACTACCTCTTTAGGTGTTCCGTTGGAAATATACCTTTTACTTTATTTACTCCTCATGTAGTTACTTCCCAAATAAGTTAGGTAATAGTTTAGTACAACTTTTACGGTGATGGAAAAAGGAAACCTGGATACGTCTTGGAAGCAATACAAAGACGTATGAATAGTCGTGCTTGAATAACGGCGATGGACTCGCCATCTGTCTGGTGGTCTGGTCTGCTTTTTCACTTATTCTATCTATTTGTTGGTCATATATCAGGTATGAAATTGTCAGGGGAGTTATTTGCATTCCCTGCTTGTTATTGAAATGTCCGTCATCGCGGTTACACGTTCATTCGAAATGCAAAATTGGATTCGTTTGTCTTTGCCATACCCAATAGCCTACGTAATTACATTTCAGGAGTGAAACGTTTGTTTATTTATATTGCGAATGTTTCGGTCAGTTGCTATTTGCTAAGCAATAAAAATATACCTAGTATGTACATATAATTAAAATTTAAAAACTGTAAATCAAACATTTTTTAAAATAAACACGATTTCACAATCGTTTTACTTGTGGGGGTCACAAAAATCGGTTTCAAACATAAATCTTCATGCCTTCCCACAGCCGTCTCAGAAGTGGTTAGGCAGAGGTGTGTAGCAGGCTAAAAACCTTTTTCGCTTCATACGCATTAATCAATCACTTTATACATATTCGCCGGTTCTCCGGTTACTTTAATAAGCATATATATCCTCATGAAATAGCATGACGGGAAAAAGCCATTATTAAACATTTATAAGCCATTAATGACACTAAATTTCCCCAATTTACACTACGAATACAACGATTTTATTTAAATGGGTAGGTTCAACAATGAAAGTAGTTGTCACAATGAGTGCGTGCGGCGTAATCACCTGCATTGTCCTGCACCTACGATAATAGGTGAAAATGTGTCCATTGTTACCCCTCCCCTAACGGTATGTTTATATGTTATATATTATACCAGCAACGATTATAATATTCCACTATAACTTTGAGTAGCAGCTAGGAAAAGTATCAATGATGGAGTTAAAAACAATATGTATTGTAATTGTTCTCTTGAAATTTTGCAAGTGTAATGAAAGTAAAGATACGGAGTTGAGGAGAGGTATTTTGAACAGGGTCACATTTCCCAAATGGAACAGGGGTATTGGGATCAAAAACCTCTATCAGGAACACCAGAAAGAGGGGAGATTTTGGACGCCACTGCAAAAAGAAAGTCGATGTAAGTGACTGCTTTTACATACTTACATGTGAAACAAAGATACTATTATTGCGCATAGTACATACAATTTTCATTATTATTAATAAACATATCCTCACGCCTTCCCACAAGGGACCCCGAAGGGGTAGGCAGAGGTGTATAGGTAATACCCACACACCCACTTTCCGCCAGAGGTATATTAGGTGCCAACGTGAAAGATGGCGAGTCCATCGCCGTTACTCAAGCACGACTATACTACGCCTTTGAATTTCTTCTCAGACGTATGCAGGTTTCCTCTCGATGTTTTCCTTCACCGTAAAGCACGTGGTGTGACTAATCAC
The DNA here is from genome assembly GCA_945859725.1 of Drepana falcataria. Classification (NCBI taxonomy): domain Eukaryota; kingdom Metazoa; phylum Arthropoda; class Insecta; order Lepidoptera; family Drepanidae; genus Drepana; species Drepana falcataria. Next base: position 11,796,245 of record OX243921.1, read on the forward strand.
TGTACTTAAGTTCAGAAAAACTCATTGGCACAGTCAGGATTCGAACTTGCGACCTATGTCTACCCCACTACCGCTCGTATGTTATGAACAACCCTTAAGGTTAAATATAAGGTGTAACATGGAAAATCAATGTAGCGGAATAATTGCGAATTATAAGTATACTAGCGACCCGCCCCGGCTTCGCACGGATGGAGATTTTTTTTCTAAAAGAAAATATAGCCCATGTCACTAAGGGTGAATGTAGCTGTCCAATGGTGACAGAATTTTTCAAATCGGTCCAGTAGTTTCGGAGCCTATTCAATACAAACAAACAAACAATCAAATATTTTCCTCTTTATCATATTATAAATATACTAGCCGTGCCCGCGACTTCGTCGGCGTGGACCACTTTTTATCTTTCGTAAAAATGTTTTTTTCAGTAAAAAGTATCTTATGTTACTTCTTATACCTCCAAGAGTATGTATACAAAGTTTTATGATGATCGGTTAAGTAGTTTTTATGTGAAAGCGTAACAAACAAACTTACATTCACATTTATAATATTACATACATATCATCACGCCAAGTCCCTAACGGGGTAGGCAGAGAGTATAGAGCGCCAGTTCTCTCTAGACTTACATACCTCTTTCGCTTCGTCCACATTCATCAGTCTCTTCATACATGCTCGTCGGTTTCGAGTACTCTTAACGTTCCCGTCCTTGAGGGTCCGATCTATTTGATCCAGGTAGTTGGAACGTGGACTTCCTCTGCCTCTTCTTGCACACACTTTTGCTTTGTATATCTGTTTCGTCAATCTTTCTTCACTCATCCTTTCTATGTGTCCAAACCACCGTAACATGCCTTTCTTCATCTTTACAATCACGCCCTCATTCACGTCAGTTGATTTGCGAATCTCTTCATTGCGGATTCGATCTAATATCGTTACGCCGCACATTTTTCGAAGAGATCGCATCTCGACTGCATTCAAGCTATTTTCATACTTCCTCTGACATACCCAGGATTCGCTGCCATACAATAAGGTAGGTACCAATATCGCGTTGTGGACAGCAACTCGAGCATTCTTGCTCAGACTTTTACTGCCCATCAACGCCGACATGGCCCCATTCACCTTATTTCCGGCAGTTATCCTTCTTTCAATATCTTTTTCATACTTTCCATCTCGTGTGAACATGCTTCCAAGATATACAAATTCATTCACTTGCTCTAGAATTTGCCCATTTACCGATATTGCACACTCGGTCACTTGTTCATCTCTTTCGAATACCAGAACCTTAGTCTTGCCAGCGTTTAGGCGCAGCCCCTTCTTTTCACATTCTTCTTTCATTATGGTAACTAGTGACTGCAGTTCGCCCTCTGATGACGCCAGTAAAACCGCGTCATCGGCGTATAGTAGGCAGTTGACCACTAAGTTTCCCATTTTCACTCCACATCCGTTCGTTCTTAGTGCTCTCAGACAGTTATCTAGATATATAATGAACAGCCAGGCAGACATGATACACCCTTGTTTGACCCCCGACTTCACATCAAACCAGGGTGACATCTCACCGTTAACCCTAACGCACGCCTCGCTATCACTATAGAGTGATTTCACGGCATGCAGTAGGGAACTGCTCACTCCATATCCAGGCAACACGTCCCAGAGTTCCTTTCGTACGACTCTATCAAATGCCTTCTCTAAGTCGACGAAAGCGCAGAAAACCCTTTGGTTAATATCCAAAAACTTTTCCGCGATTCCGCGAAGCGAGAAGGTTTGATCCATACATCCTCTTCCTGGTCTAAATCCACCTTGGGATTCCCAGAGAAACCTTTCGGATCGCTCTTACATTCTTATCGTCAGGATCTTCGTGTACACTTTACTAGCTAAGCTGACCAAGCTGATGGCTCTGTAGTTGGAGCAGTCCAATCGTGATCCCTTTCCTTTATAGAAAGGCACGATGACTGCTCGCCTCCAGTCGTCCGGAACATCACCCTTTTCCCAGCAAAGATTGCATAGCAAATAGATGACGTCCCAGACCGCTGGTCCACCGTACTTGATCATCTCAGCCGTAATCCCATCTATTCCCGCAGCTTTTCCACATTTCAGACTTCTTATCGCACTAACAATCTCTCCCATACTTATTTTATCCGCTATAGGATCCTCGACAGATTCTGTTGGAGGCAGCTCTATGAGTAGATCAGCGGCATCATCATCATACATATCTTTGTAGAATTCAATCCATCGCCTGAGGACGTCAGTTTTGTCAGTAAGTATGTCATTGTCCTTCGAAATAATCACATTCATCCTACTACTGGCTGTAACACAATTTCTGGACTTCTTAACTTCTCTCCAAAAAAGTTTTGCATTGTCCTTGAAATTATGCGACAGTTTTTCGTCTACAGTCATTTGGAACCTCTCACGCTTCTGAGCTATTATCTCTTTCGTACGATTTTTTTGCAGGCGATATTTTTCTTTCATCTTTTCTTTCATACTTTCACTTGAGCTGGACATAGCCAAAATGTCTTGCCTTGCATCCTTCTTCTTTTTAACTTCTTCTTTCACTTCATCATCCCACCAACCATCGCCATTTTTGGTTGTCCGCCCTTTCGAAATGCCACAAACCTCTTTCGCGGCGCATAAAATGCTGGACTTAAGGAACTGCCAACAAACATCGACACTCTCAAACACATCTTTCGGGGGACAGGCTAGCTGTTCAGATACCCTTTCTTGATATCTGTCTCTAATAGCCGCATCTTGAAGCCTCCAGCTTTTGATGCGGTCTGCGACTGCAGAACAGGGACCCCCAGCACGGGATCGCCAGCCCGCGAACAGACCTCTTATTCTAGTTATAACCAGAAAGTGGTCCGTTCCCAGGTCGGCTCCCCTATACACCCTGGTGTCCATCACCTGTGTTCTGAGTCGCTGATCTATTAGAAACAGATCTATCATGCTTCGCTCATTTTTCCGTTCCCATGTATACTGATGAATCCTCTTGTGGTCGAACATGGTGTTCGCCACAAAAAGGTCTCTCTCCATGCATACATCTAATATCAGCTTGCCTGCCTCGTTCACTCTCTTATCACCATACTTGCCGAGTACTGCCTCGTAATCCTTACGGGCTGTCCCGACCCATCCATTCAGATCACCACAAATAATCAGCTTTTCATTCCCTTCTTTCGTCTCTAGAACATTACTCACACATTCCCAGAACTTATTCAGGTCGCAAGTGTCCGCTGAGGCCACCGGAGCATACACCGCGACTAAAAATAGTCGGGTAAGGCCTATTTTAAAGCGAGCCCAAATAAGTCTGGGGCTCACCGCATCATAACATTACATTCTGCCAAGCGGCTGGATAGTAGAATTCCCACTCCCTGGCAGGCGTGCTCGGTGTTTGCCACTCCTGACCACAGCACTAAACTCCCGCCCGGGAGCTCGTCTACTCCACTACCCTTCCGCTTGGTTTCAGACAAGCACACAACATCTAACTCGCTCTCTGTCATAACATCGATCAATTCGTTCATCTTATCAGCCATACCTCCTCTTACATTCCATACACCCATCCTACACTCCACACTCCACTTCCCGCCGTATAATATTAGTAAGGATATTAAATTATTATTAGTATTAGTATAGATATTAAAAAGTGTCTTTATTTAAACCAGTTCTCTCCCTGTTTACGGTGGTAACATTTCCAAACGGTGGGTGTGCGGGAGCCTCCGGTGACAACGGCACGTGCATGGCTGCGCGGGAGTGCTCCTCCAGAGGCGGGTCCGCTAACGGCTACTGCGCTAATGGATTTGGGCTCTGTTGTATTTGTGAGTAAGTCATATTTTTTGTTCTGAATGCTGCAGTCCACCGAGTCGAACAATGGAATGGATGTCTGTACATCTATCTATATATATAAAAATGTTATGTTGGTTTGTGTACGCTTCAAAAACTCAAAAAGTTCTGCACCGATCGAGCTGAAATTTTAGCATGATATATTATCCGCATAAAGGATTGTTTTTATCTATTTTTTGCATCAGTCACATATCCACAGCGAAGCGTGGCAGGGTACAGCTAGTAATTAATAAATTCGGAACTTTTAAACTTCATATTACAAAAATGACATAACTATATTTTTTTTCTACCTAGAAAGAGAAATGGTGATCCTCCCTAATAATAGTATAGTATGATGTATAGTATAAGATCGCAAGTTCGAATCCGGACTGTACCAATGACTTTTTCTGAACTTCAGTACAGTGATTAGTCACACCACGAGCTTTACGGTGGAGGAGAAGATCGAGAGGAAACTTGCATACGTCTGAGAAGCAATTCAAAGGCGTATGTATAGTCGAGCTTGTGTAACCGCAATGGACACGCCATCTTTTCACATCGCATTTGCACCCAAAATATATCTCTGGCGGAAAGTGGGTGTGTGGGTACTACCTGTACACCTCTGCCTACCCCTTCGGCGTATTAATTTATGTATTTCTTTTTATATTAAAATTTTTGTACGAAATGTATACGTAGACAGACAGTAGAACCTGAAAAGTGAATTACTGCTAGCCAGTACACTACAATACATCTTATTTAACATTTTTTATTATACTTTCTAATGGATATTACCATTTATTTCAAGAACATGTTGCAACAAAATCATTGAGCATCTTATTCATGAACCATACGTAAATATATTCGTGTCTTGTAGTTACTTATTTATTTATTTATTTAGTTATGACATCATGTGGAAGCTCTACGTCAGAGAACGGCACCTACTTCGTTAATAACGGATATCCGTCGCCGTTCGATGGCACTGGATCCTGTGAATTAACTGTGATCAAATCTCACCCAGATGTTTGTCAAATAAGGTTAGTTTTATTTTTACTAATACTAATACTATAATCATATATATTATTATTTAATATTCTAAAGAGGAATGATTTTATCGTTTGTTTGTTTGTATTGAAAAGGCTTGGAAACCACTGGACCGAATTTAAAAATTCTATCACCATTGGAAAGCTACATTCACCCTGAGTGACATAGGCTATATTTTCTTTTATAAAAAAAAACTTATTTCCACGTGCGAAGCCGGGACGGACCGCTAGTAATTTATAGCCCTAATACAACAATGGACGCAAACAATACTGGGTCCTGGTGGCAAGTGCTTGCCACCGCCTATGGACGCTTGCAACAGCAGGGGTATCGCTCGTGCGTCAACACTCTTTAGGAATCCTTTCACAGCCTACTTGAAGAACTCCACACTGTACTGTCTCATTATATATCAGACCTACGAAGTTCACTACATGTTAGAAAACAAATTTCAAAATGTATGTCAGTCTGTAACTGATAAACTCGGAAACTGCTGTATATTGGCTGTATATGCGGAAAATTGGGTGTATAGGTGCTACCTACGTGTGTGTGTCCCTTCGAGGATGCGTGTGGCAAGGCGAGAAGATTATAATAATAATAAATTATTCAATACAGTTTATTTATTCTTCAATCATTCACAGATACGTTCAAGAGAATCATGAAATTTACCGTTGTGTTTTCGGAGGTTTTACCGTATTTTTTATGTTAGTTGGAATACGTATCGCTGTTTGGCGAACGTGTTGTAATCAAATCCACAATTGTTGTCTATTGTCATGCTCTATCCGATCCCGTGTCCTCATGTCGTCGACAATATAAATAATCAACTGAAATAACGCTGTTTATATTATCACCAACAAGCAAATACTGTGCAGCGTACACCCCCGGGTAAAATGGGAAATGGCACGTTCGTGTTATCAATAAAATGTTCACTGCACCGCAGTTATCAACCTGCGGCCGTTTCGATTGCAGTGGAAGCTGTATAAACGCTTGATCTATTATTTTGTATATTTCACCTCTATACCTAGAAGACCGAGGTCGAATAAAGGAGGGAAATAAAAATCTATCGTCACACAGAAACTAGGTTGCATTAGGATGCAACCTAGTTTCTGTGTGTATAGGCTAAGCGATAATAATAATAATTATTATTATTCTTTATTTAAAATAAATCTTATAAATTACATGTTTAAATATATATATTTATATATATGTATATAAAAACATATATTTAAAAATATAAAATATAGGGGCCCACCTGTATCGGGATCAGGGTCCAAGGTATCGGTGGTTAGGGTTCCAAAGGAAGAAACCTCCTCACAATACGTGCCGTTTCGAGCAGTACTGCTTACTGCATCAGGCACTTGATCCAACCGTCTAACGAGAGCCTCTTTAGGTGTTGGTCGAGGCTCTTTGCCATTAGGCCATTGGCCGTTATTACTATCGGCACATTGATTGCGGACAATAATAATAATTATTATTATGATCTATGGGAAATGGTAATTAAATAAAAATACGTATTGGTTCTTGGTTATCACTACCTACATTTAAAAAAGAGGCAAGGGTACCAACCACCTACATCAAATCAATCGAACTTTCAAGAATGGGATAAAACAGATGTTATATCACCGACGACGTCATTAAACCGACGAACATATATTTAAAGACTTATGACGTTGGATAAAGAGACAGGGGTTGGGGAACGTAGAACACCAACCACACCCGATATCTTAGAGTTGCCAGTGTCCATAGGCGACGATAACCGTTTACCGTGGGGAGGACCGAATGCTTTCTTACCACCTTTGGTAAAAAACAAACTTATTTATTCTGTTTTACAGACTGGACTTTGATCGATTCACCATTGCTGGACCTGAGCAAGTGAATCACGTTTGCAACCAGGATCAATTCATTGTGTCCGGAGGAAACCCAGTGCCTGCCATCTGTGGAGCCAACCAGGGGACTCACAGTTGAGTACCAAATTATTATAATATATCCTCTCGCCTTCCCACAAAGAGTAGGCAGGCAGGTAGTACCCACATACTCACTTTCCGCCAGAGATATATTTTAGGTGCCAACGTGACAGATGGCGAGTCCATCGCCGTAACTCAAGCACGACTATTTGAATTGCTTCCCAGACGTTTGCAAGTTTCGCGTTGATGTTTTCAAATTATTATAGAAAACGAAAGACAAAGAAAATTGAATAAGAGTTAATAATAAAAACATATTAAAACTACACATAGAACAAGGTAACTAAGCTCAGTAGAGTATTAGAAAAGTTGACGTCAGAGCTCGACAAGTATATCTACCTTTGCGGATAGTAATTGGTTTCCAAGTTGAAAATGTAAAGTAAATGCAAGTCTTTATTAGAAATTCAATCTATTTGAAGTCCAGCGCTGCTCTGACCAGAAGTCAGAGAAAAATCTGATTGCATAGTCACAGCTATGCGGAATGAGGTTTCCTTTGAACTAAATTACTTTTTCCAATTATACATAGTTTTCTACCTTAATGAAGTGTTAGTTGCTGTTTATGTAGCTGGCTATTTATTTTTATACTAAACTAGCTGTCCCGCCCAGCTTCGCATGGGTGAAAATTTACATACATACATACATACATATCATCACGCCAAGTCCCTAACGGGGTAGTGTAGGGTAACAAGGCAGGGAGTATAGAGCGCCAGTTCTCTCTAGACTTCATACCTCTTTCGTTTCGTCCACATTCATCAGTCTCTTCATACATGTTCGTCGATTTCGAGTACTCTTGACATTCCCGTCCTTGAGCGTCCGATCGATTTGATTTAGGTAGTAGGAACGTGGCCTTCCTCTGCCTCTTCTTGCACACACTTTTCCTTGTATATCTGTTTCGTGAATCTTTCTTCACTCATCCTTTCTATACGTCCAAACCAGCGTAACATGCCTTTCTTCATCTTTTCAATCTCGCCTTTCGAATCTCTTAATTCCGGATTCAATCTAAAATCGTTACTCCGCACATTTTTCGCAGCTGATTTCGCATCTCAGCTGCATTTAAGCTATTTTCATACTTCCTCTGACATACCCAGGGTTTGCTGCCATACAATACAGTAGGCACAAATATCACGCTGTGGACAGCAACCGTTGCTGCCCATCAACACCGACATGGCCCCATTCGCCTTATTACCGGCAGTTATCCTTCTTTCAATATCTTTTTCATACTTTCCATCTCGTGTGAACATGCTTCTTAAATATACAATTTCACTCACTTGCTCTTGAATTTTTCCATTTACTGATATAACACAATCGGTCACTTGTTCATCTCTTTCGGAAGTGAAAATTAAAATTTCATGAAACACGATTGCAGTGCCGCCTATTGGGTCTAATTGTGAGTCTAAACCATTCTCGAATCCACTTGAACACAAACAAAAAAAAAAACATAAGAACCGGTCCAGTATTAAGGAGAAGTTGAATGACTAACACACGGACGGAATTAGATAATACTTTACACAACTTACGATATTTTTTATTCTACAAATAGCTGTGGCCACAATCTAAGCAATTTTGTTAATTTATGCATTGATACAATACCATTTACCAGTAAATGGTAAAATATTTTTTTAAATAAGATGATTTATCCAGATAAATCATCTTATTTAAAAAAAAAATCCATCCTGTCCTCTTCGGAAAAATAGTAATGGGTATTGTAAAGCATCTTAAGAACGATACATTTCACTAATACGCTGGCGAGAATCCACATTCTCTCCAAACACGACTATGGCAACATCATTTAACATTGGTGCATTGATGCCTCTCTCATGTCATGTCGTCTCCTGCAGGTCGCTTGTCTGCTCTGATAACTATTTTCTGATTGTCCGATGGCATCACATAACTTCAAAGGCAGTTTTGAACAATTTGATCAACTGATTATGTTCATGCAAAAGTTGTTGTAGCTGCTAAAGTAAGCTGATCTGTGCGAACAGCGTTCATTTACTTCATCTTCAGAATTCCCCAGGAAATAAATCTGAAGAAATTTGTATTTACGCCTACGCTGTTCTTCAGTCTCAATGGCTCGAAGATTTAACTGGGTTTGCGTTACACTGTGATCGAACTGTTGTGCGCCAACCGATATTTTGACGCCTAACGGGTGGTATTTTTTTAAAATAAAATATGACGATTAATCATGAAACTCACACTAAAACACAACAATCATGTTTTTGCCGTTGTTGTTATGAAAGAAACTGTAATTTGTTGTTTGTCAAAACTACTACTTGAATTAAATGTCGTCTATCTATCCATAGGGTGCGTTCCACTAAGCGTTCATAACGATCACGCTCACGACCGCAGTTTTTCCCGTTTCACTTGCTTGTAAGCGTTACTGTCGAAACCTCAAATGGAATGGATTGCAGAGCGTTTTGAGCGTGCAGGTAAATAAAACAAACGGCGAGATAGTAAAAAGAAAGCAAAAGATTTAAGAGGTTAGTTTAAGGTCGGTCGGTAAGCCTTGAAAAAAATATATAAATTAATGTTTAAATCGATTCATATTGAAAAAAATTATAATACTTTTTTATATTTAATATTATTGGAGTATTAAATTAATTTACGTTCAAATGGAATTAAAATGTCTTGCGGCGGCACTTGGATATTTGGTAAGAGGTACGGTCACCATTTTATATCTTTTGAGTTTTGAAAATGCCGCTAATTTTCTCAACGATCACTTCGACCCACCTTTTTAGATGGGTCGTCGTGAGCGTCGCGTGAGCGTAAGTTATGACATTATAATTGACGTTTTCGTCCTTATGTGGAACAGTTATAGGAGCATTTTGATCGCTGTGCGCGTTTAGTGGAACGCACCTTTACTGTCAATATTTTTTAAGATACACTGGCTTAACAACTGAACGTCACTCTGACAGAGTTTTGTCAATATATTGAAAACGTTTCACAATCTTCTGTCTCTTTCGCATGCTCACTTTTTTAATAATTACTATTATTTTTTTAATATTTTTTTTTCACATAAACCTTCTCATCACAATAAAGAATACATAAAAGAAAGATTTATCCAATTTGGTTCAGTCGTTTGCAAGTTATGCGCGTACAAACATTTTGGTGATTCATTTTTATATATATATATATATATATATATATATATATAGATTAAATAACAAGGTTGTAAGTGAAAGAAGTATGTAAGGATCGTAGCAAGTGGAAAGAAGTGGTCTCTGCCTACCCCTACGGGAAAGAGGCGTGATTATATGTATGTATGTATGTATGTATGTAAGGGATAACAAACTTACCTTTGTGAAGTCAAGTGACTTAACAAAGTTTTCTTTATACATTTACAGCAGTACAGGTACATGCCTGTTTAAATTCGCGCGTCGCCCGAACTGGAAATGAACCCTGACCTATGACCCTAATATTATAAATGTGACAATTTGTGAGATTTTTTCATTCGAGAACGACTGAACGGAGTTGAATGGATTTTGACTCGAACATTTTTTGCTGGACACAGTTTATATTTTATTCCAGAAAAACATCTACAAAATACAATTTTACGCGGGTGAGACCCCGGGGAACAGGTTAATAAGATCAGGTTCAAACCATGGAGTCGAGCAAATTCATTAAGTAGGTTACATTAGGTAGGTAGAACGTGGAAAAGGCATTTTCGAATTCCTTGTCTGAGAGATGTCAAAAAATCCACTAGATTTACCTCCTATCAGTAATAATATATGAAAATAGGAGACATATAAAAAATTGCAGTGATAGAACTAGATTAGGCTCTAATGCGACTCGCTCGATGGTAACCGGTTACCACCGCCTGCAGATTGCAAAACCAAGGGTACCGATCGCGTATTTCCAACGCTGCTAATAACTTTTCATCCCCATCTTGATGAACAACACACAATACTATCTAGAGAAATTTTCAACGTGATTTTCATGATAACTATATTATAATAAAACTAGCAGTGCCCGCGACTACGTCCGCGTGGAATTAGTCCGCGAGCACATTCTGTATAACATAATTAAGCTAGTTAATATGTCTCCTTAGTGTACATCGACGCTGGAATTGGATCAACCAACCCTGTGAAGCTGACTTTTGTGACAAGTGGAAACTCCTTCGAGAGGATGTGGAAAGTGAAAGTAACACAAATACCATGTACCACCATCTATAAAGGTACTTCAATTAATTAATTAATACATTGGGACAATACCACACAAATTGACCTAGTCCCAAATTAAGCAAAACTTGTATTATGGACAACGATATATTTACTTATATAGATATATATAGGTAAATCCATAGGACATCCGAGACTAAGGTACAAATACTCGTGTTCATTACACAAATATCCGCCCTCAGCGGGATTCGAACCCTAGACCAGACGGCCGTCCAATGGATATTGTTTAAATATCGCCAAATCCCTGTCTATGTGGAGTTCAGACACCTTAACTCGATCCAAGATACCATGGAGAAGCAGCAATTTGAATGCAATCTTCTGTAATCTATCTTCAGTTTGGAATGGAAGTATGAAAATCTATTTCTTATTTCTGTTGTATGTCAATACAATTACAAATATACATATCATCACGCCTAGTGCCTCATGGGGTAGGCAGAGAGAGTATCTATAAAACATACCTTTTTTCGTCCACATTCATCAGTCCCTTCATACATACTCGGCGGTTTCGAGACTTCCTGCCATTCCCATCCCTGAGTGTCCTATCGAGTTGATCTAGGTAGTTGGAACGTGGTCTTCCTCTGCCTCTTCTTCCACATAGCTGCAAGTATTTAGCTCCAAAATAATATATTCATAGAAGAACATCCGAATGCTACCTTCTTCATCGTTACACTCTTGGCAAAGTGTTCGTGTCGTTTCTTGTGTGCCAGCCCTAACTAGACGGCGCCATTCTTCTCGCACAGCCGCGCGTCTGGTGCATTCGTGAAGAAGCAATTTGTAGTCGCCTTTATTTGGTCAGTCCACCTCATGGAGGATCTACCGCGTAGTCAGTTCTATCCACTTTACCCTGAACGACCAGGCACTCGATGGACAAAGCTCCACGTCTTGATACGTGTCCGAAGAAGGTAAGGGTTCGAGACTTCACTATGGAGGACAGGCGTTGCTTTATGTTTATTTCTTGAAGAATGAACTGGTGGATATGCCAAGCATTCCGAATGCTATATTCAAGATCAAATAACATACTTATTACCTTAAGGTTAGCTTCAGTTTGAACAATACAATATCTTTTTCTAAGCTGACGAGGGCTGCCTCCAATACTACACGGGCGTATCAGGACAACTACGTTCGTTCAATTACGATCCCTCGTCGGGTCGGCAGCTCAGCAACCAAGACTATGGCATCTGTGTGAGGATGGAGAGGAACTTCTGCGGTATACAGTACACAGCTTGTGCGGATACTGGTTAGTGTGCATTCTGATAACTTTAAGTCGTAATACCTGTGCCTCAAGAGTCACATTTGATTAACAATTAGCTGTTGGATTCGCTGATCAATAAAATCAATTATTTTCATCGATAAAAACTGTTCCTCAATGGGAGAAGATTGAAAGGAAAGAAGGTGACATGATTATAGTAATATTAGTAAGTAATATGAGATTTGTAGATATAAATTATTATTATTATTATAAGAATTAGCCTAGCTATTCAAAGGGGGAACGCTGCCAGTATCTTCGGAACCCTGCCTAAAGGGACTCCTTTTAAGAATATTTTTTAGTTATTATATTATTATATTTTTTTTTATTTTTTACCTACTTATTATAATTTATGTTTTCCTGTATGATGTAATTATATATTATGATATATTAGATAAGGCATTAATTATTATTAATAGTTAGTTCAATTATATATATATATATATATAAATAATATAGGATATATATATATATATATATATATATATATCCTCACGCCTTCCCACAAGGGTCCCCGAAGGGCTAGACAGAGGTGTATAGGTAGTACCCACACACTAACTTTCCGCCAGAGATATATTTTAGGTGCCAACGTGACAGGTGGCAAGTCCATCGCCGTTGCTCAAGAACGACTATACATACGCCGTTGAATTGCTTCTCAGACGTATGTAGGTTTCCTCTTGATGTTTTCCTTCACAGAAAAGCACGTGGTGTGACTAATCACTGTACTTAAGTTCAGAAAACTCATTGGTACAGTCGAGATTCGAACTTGCAATCTTTGTGTAGCAGGCAAGTACACCACGACCACCGCGACTCATTTGTATCAAAGTGTAAATTTACGACTCTACACTGAATTGACGTACGGAAAAAATCTGTTAACATCTTGACTACACCTACATATACCATACGCCAACCAAGGCTTTAAAGCCACATTGTTATGCATTAAAATTTAAACAGCGAGATTCGCTTGTTCTTGATATAGTCCCTTTGAACTATATTGCATCATGAGCGAAGCTGTACTCGAGTGCAATCGTTACATAGTAAATTGTTCAGTCAGTAAAGCACGTTAAAAGTATGTAAGAAGAGACGGATGAATCTTCACATTGTGAACGACAGAACGTCTAGAGAAATTATGTACGCATATAAAAACATATTGAGTTAATTTTACCTAGTAGTTTTTTATTACCTAGTAGTAAGTAGTAATCAAGATTGCAGATCCAAACCCTAGCGGTTTTATCTAAACTATCGATCAAAAATAGATGGAAAAAAATCATACGATTGAGACTAATTCCAAGGACGTTTATAGAGTCACATTTATAATATTAGTTTAATATGGAACTGCATACGATACTACAACTTCCACTTGACGCTGACCTAGTATTAACTAACGAAGCTATAACGTTATGAAGCTCGTAAGCTCGAAGTCATATTAATTAACTGCAGCGCTCCGATAACGGGTAATTAATATCCCTTTGTACAAGCAAAGCAATGACAAAAGCACTTCAGGCTGTTCCGCCAGTTCCAATTCTACTTAGCGTGCTTCTTAATTAGGAATTCTGGGCCCTTGCTTTGGTGGTTCAATACTTGAGTATGCTTACACTGCTTGAACTTCACCACTCCATGTTCTTGAATTTAAGACGTCGCCCCAATAAATAGTATCTTATTAGCGAATACATCGCTTTTTCTCAACACGTCTTTTTTTACAAGTTTACAGCCCATTTGATGGGAAGCGGAAGTACCACTCTGTTTGTCGGAGAGTTATACTGTGTTGACAGACTAAACCCTCTGCTAACACACTATAATAATCCTCCCCCCTCCCCAAGGAGCTCATTGGTAACCTTATTCACCGCGCAGGAAATCATCAAATTTTATTAAACTAAGTTTTTATCTATAAAATATATAATTTTAATATGACAGGCATAATTTTAACTAGTCAAGGACACAAGAAATATACCTATATTGTTATTGTTAGGTATGTCCCTAGTACCTTAACCTACGTATGTTTCTACTCAGCCTCCAAATTGCCTTTCCAGTAAATTTATTCCGTGTATAATCAACTTCATTTCAGGAAACGCGCTTGGATAGTGAAACCGATAGCCGCTGACTAGACTCAATTTTCTTTTATACGGTCAAGCGATTGAAAATTTTCCTAATGCATATCTTTTCTAGATTATGGCTATTATTAATTATTGGCTAAATACTGAATCGAAGGATTTTCTTACCTCTTTTACTATATAGTAAAATTCTTAAATTGTTTGAGATATAATACAAGATTCGAACACCTTTTGATTTTTTTTTATACCACATGGGTGGCAAACAAGCATGCGGCCCGCCTGATGGTAAGCGGTTGTTATTGCATGACTCACTGACCCTATTCCTATAGATAAATCTAAAGCCGAATTTGATTTGAAAAAGGTTTGACAAAGATTTGACAAAGATTGTTATGAATGTGGACAAAACATGCTGTTAATAATTTTGTTTTACTTTTTATTTTATAATGAACAGTCAAACGCATCTTTGTTTTCTTAAAAAAACCAGAGCTTTTTGGAAAAACTACAATTCCTTTACTTTTATAGTACGGGCGATTAACTTATATGTGTCGTGTAATATATGTTATCTTTTTTACAGTAAACAACCGATCACGTGCCTTTACCCTGAGTGGGAACAGCAACGGCCCAGTCAACTCTATGGTTGGCTCCGGGGCTGGTCCAAACAATTGCGCTAATGACTGGCTATTGGTCCCGTGTGCTGCTAACGTTGGTCGTATCCAGCCCGCCCAAGCTCTATGCACGGATAGGATATGTGGAGGCACTTTTTCCGCTGATCTTTCTATGCAGTCATCATCTGTTATGAGTAAGTCACTTCCACCTTCTACGCACCTCTCGCCATCGACGGGGAATTCATCCCCATACCTTGGAACCACAAAGGTCTCGCACTGTGCGCTTCCAAAGGAGTTTTCTTCCGCGAATGCTCAGGCTGTGGAATGAGCTCCCCGTTGAGGTTTTCCCTGGAGAGTACAGCATGGAGTTCTTCAAGAAGGGTGTGAAAAGATTCCTGCAGGGTCGGTAACGCGCAAGTGATACCCCTGGTATTGCAAGCGTCCATAGGCGGCGGTGACCCCTTACCATCAGGCGGACCGCATGCTTGTTTGCCACCCATGTATTTGCAAATTGCATTGAAGACATTGCAAAAAATATTTGCAATGTCTTCTCGCCATCCCACATTAGTGCCCTAAAGGCAAAAAAGCCGTAAGGCAAAAGAGTGATACTTTTCGCCGGAGATATAGAGTTACATGCCAACGTTACAAATGAAAACTCCGTAGAGTCCTTTTTCCTAGTCCTTTTTAGGCAAGCGCTATACATACAATCACGCCTTCGCAGAAGGGTCCCTGTATTTACACACCGTCTTTTCACGTGACAGGTGGTGAGTCCATCGCCGCCCGCCTTAAGCACATACGATTTCTTCTCAATCTTTCTCCCGGTGCGTTTCTTCGTCGTAAAACTAGTGGGGACTTAATTCACTCTACGTAAGTTCAGAGAAATTTATTGGTATAGTCGGAATTGAAACGTTTGCGATGTAGGTAAACTACTCCAACCACTCGGCCACGATGCCTTTTTTATTGTTATAATAATATTTTATTGTTATTCATATTTAAATATTATTTGTGAGGTTGTCCTGGCTTGGACTTTCATACTGAGCGGTCTGTAAATGAGAATACAAGTGTGTTTCTTTGTAAAGCATTTGCCCGTGAGAACAAAACCTTGCTCAAAAGAATATAGAGCGAGGTCGTCAATACAGGAATAACGTTATACGTTAGCTGGAGACACTTTGACTATTATGTAGCGAAAGAAAGTAATATCACTACTTTAAAATTTTTCTAAGTCCTTAGGTACATTTACATCCATATTTTAATAAGTATTGAGAGCAGTAGTGGCAGAGTAGCTAAATTTACCTCTTGGGATCTCCAAATTGCTGGTTTTATTCCCAGTCCCAGCAATGAGTGTGCTTGAAGCTGAAAGAACCCGGAATTAGTATGAGATGGAATTAAAAATATGCGTATAAATAATATGGAAAAGTTACAAAAAACTACATTAAATAGTAAATTGCCTCCCTAAATGTTTCATTAACCAGCGCACTTAACTGTCAGCTAAAGTCCTTTCAAGGAAAACTCCATTTGTATGGATTTTCAATGACGCGCAGCATACGGATAAACTATCAGTACATTACACGAATTCTGTTATGAGAACTTGAATACACTATGATGTGTTCAATGAAAAATGCGGCGCGTGCATTAAATAGTTTTCAACGAACAACTGGTTTGTCGTAGGAAAATTCGTTCAATTTCCGCACGAATCCACGAGTATATGGATTATGTGTTATATATAATCGAGAAATATTCGAAATGAGTCAAAAATAATATGTGTCTGCCGGGATGTTTGTCGCCTTTTACCAACCAATATTTGCACCAACATTTGTTTTCTTGGGTGTCGAATTTTAATGTCAGTAGGTCTGCCTTAATAATTAATTAGCCTTTTAAGGCTATTTAATTATTTTGGAATTGAAATTGAAGTGAAATATCTTCCGGTAAACAAATTTGTTCGTGAAGGTAGTAAGTTTTCTAAAAATCCGGGACCCAGTTGCTATCATGTAAGGCTACGCAATATGATCTTCAATCTTGATAGCGCCTAGAGGCTATGATAACTGCTTTCCATCAAAAGGTGTGCATGCTTACTTCATTTTGTACAAATAAGTGTAACGTAATGCAATAGTACACCATTGACGTCACGAACAGCCTTTCCTTGTCGCATTAACGAAAGCTTCTGTATCTGACAAGCATAAAATAGGTAAACGGAATTTTACGTAAATGATATCCCTTGAAGTCTTATTGCCCCTTTTCTCGTCTCCAATAAATTTATACATATTGTGACAAGCTGCGTCATTGGAAAACTGGTTTAGTCAGAAGATATGCCAGTTGCAATAAAAGGAAATGTATATAATACTAAGTTGAAACTTTACCTATTTTCGCATGAGAATCTGCTGTTACGATAAAGTTATGCAAATAGAGTATTTACGTATATTATATAGGTTTTAATTTTTCATAATAATAAATGTTTTCCTGAAAAAAGTGAGAGAGTCCTATAAAATCATGTTTAGGAGTGAATCTACTTTAATAATGTTGTCATTTTGTTATCGTTGGTACCCATTAGTGGTTTATAGGTCCTAGTTGTTGCATATGTTTGAGAAGAAATCAATGAACCAAAGGCGTATGTATATTCGTGCTTGAGTAACGGCGACGGACTCGCCATCTGTCACGTTGGCATCTAAAATATATCTCTGGTGGAAAGTGGGTGTGTGGGTCCTACCTCTCTCTGCCAACCCCTTCGGGGACTCCTGTGGGTAGGCGTGAGGATATATTTCCGCATAGTTACCTACAAATACCGCGCAAATAAAAATAGCAGTAGTATTCAGGACATGATAATGTGATATGCTAAATGGTGTCAAGTCAGGTTCAGTATTTTTTGTAGTCAATGCAAATCACAAAAAAACTGCCTTTATTGTTAGGTTGACAAAGGCGAAACGTGCAATCTCATCCATAAATCTATATACCTACACTATTACTTATTGTATAAACTCCGCTTATAGTGACGTACTTCTTGTTGGTTATCAATAAATAGAAAAATGTAGAACCCAGTGCCCACCTCCCCCCAGACTCTCGCAAGTGCCGGCCCGAGCCGAGCCAGTAGCGCAAATCCCCTCCCCAAATAACTAAATAATAATAAAATACCAGACCAGCCCAGCTCCCTTGCTCGCGAACCAGCAACGCCCTAAGCCGAGGTTCGGACCCCACAGGGGGTGCCCTTAGCTGTGTTGCTTAATACTTAAGTGCCTGGCTGGAGGCCTAGGTCTCGTCATTGACCGGTTAAGTAGCAAAAGTTCCCGGAACTCACGCTACGAGAGACAATACAAAAAAAAAAAAAAAACCCAGTGCCCAAACGTTGTAATCGCAATATTCGAACAAATTCTTATACTCAGTCGCGATTGGTGAAACGCATAGATGTTGGTAGAGAGAAAAAACAGCCCAATATTATAAAAAGCAAGTATATTTTTAATATGATCTAAAAAAACTTATATGTAAACCTCAAGAAGTACTATACCGTATTAAAGAAAACTTTCACTTTTGGAAAGCTACATTATTCCGGAGTGACGAGAGCAATTTTATACTTCAAAACTTGTTACATGTTTAAAAAACGCGGTTGAAACCGCGGGGCACTCATAGTATCTAACTATGAGTATAGCTCAGAATCTGAGTTGTCTGACTCAAGCAGCTCCACCAAACATTTGAGAAGAACGCAGTCCATCTAGCTGCTCTCAGGGAGAATAGTTTCGGCGGTAATTTAGGTTTTCAGAACTACCATTGTAATAGCTAGATAGACCTTCTAGTACGCCATTCGTAAATTACTTTTACCTTACTTAGAGTACTTTTACCCGCACTGCTTGGCGTCGATTCTGTAACTATTCTATTCTAGATCTTAGAACTCAAGATCTAGTGCCATTTCAATGATTTCCTGTGTACCTATAAATAGAATAAATGTACCAAATCTGTGTCACGCTGTGAAAGGTGCCAGGAAGACTGGCGGCTTTGCTATGGCAATGCTGATTCACTGAGCGAAATATTCGCCAGCTCTCTTGTCACGGGAGGCCTCGAAAGGATTCCTCGAGACATCCTTATAAAAAGGAAATGCTTCTGGTCACTTATTGGATTGGCCTAACTTACACATTTACATCACTTAACAATATTTACAAAGAACAGTTGAAACTAACTAATTACATTTACATTTATATATTACATATTCCCTACTAAATATCACACTCCTTGATTTCATAAATGTACATTTAGATGTATATATATATATAGGATTTGACCGGAATATATTTCAGTCGGTTGTAAAAGTACATTAATAGGCGATAACCGCTTACCATCAGGCGGACCGCATGCTTGTTTGCCACCCACGTGGTATATAAAAATATGCGAAGATAACTTCCAAGGTTACAATGATAATCTCACAAGATGCTTTTTTCACAAGAATATACTCATAGTTGTGCATGTCTAGTGGAGTCGAGTCTACACGAATCTTATTGTTAAAAGAGAAAACCGGGGAGATTTGTTTCGCCGTTTCATCTCCTAGCAGGTTTTTTCTTATAGTATGTGACGTTCAATAATTGTTCCCTGTGTCCCTTACGTTGAATAAAATATTTAGATTTTTTGATCTTGAATAGCGCTCTCCTTGCCTTCTCTGAAAGAGACTTGATACGAAGGTTTATAAGAAAACACCACTTCTTCTGCTTCGCAGGTATGGTAAAGCCTTTCCGCCTGTGGTTTCACACGGACAGTGTAGAAGCACCCGTAGACACCGGCAACCGAGGTTTCTGCCTCAACTTTGTACAACAACCTTGTACTAATAACGTAGTTTAAGTAGTTATTAAGCTGTGTTTAATAATAAATGTTTATAATCTACGAAGCTTTTATTTATTTATGTATCGAATTACCAACGCGAAAGTAAACGTAGAGCCGTGGTGGCCGAGGGGTTTGAGTAGTTGTCTACAACACATAGAGATTGCAAGTTCGAATCTTGACTGCACGATGTGTTTTTCTGTACTTAATAATAATATAATATAATAATATATCCTCACGCCTTTCCACAAGGGTCCCCGAAGGGGTAGGCAGAGGTGTATAGGTAATACCCACACACCCCCTTTCCCCGGGAGATACATTTTAGGTGGCAACGTCACAGACAGCGAGACCATCGCTGGTACTCAAGCACGACGACAAACATATGCAGGTTTCCCCTCGATGTTTTCCTTCACTTTACACTTCACAGATATAAATTTCAGAAAATCTGTTTGGTACAGTTGGGATTCAATAATAATTGTAGTGCAGGCAACTGCTTGATCCACTCGGCCTTCACGGCTTTTATTGTTAGGATGGTAGAATTGAATAATATTCAAGCGACAGACTTATATGAAGTTCCTAAGTTCATCCACATCATGGTGTGGCCCCATTTCACCTTTCCTCCACACTTAACAGCCACGTATGAAAAACTCGTTTACATATGTCAGATTTCTTAGCGATATAATTCATATACCCGGCCTTGGCTCGTCTTTAAATTTGTAATACCTAAGATGTTGATCTCCAAATAAAAGAACCACTTTGAAATATTTCGTTTTCAATGACAGCGAAATAAATTTAAATGTATAAGCATGTATTCTAGAACTCTCGTTCATCCTCCTAGCAACGATTTGCGTAGATATCTTTAGTCATAATAAAAGAAGGGAGAGTTTCTTTGTAATGTTTGAACGCCCTAATCTCGATAATTTCTGAACTAATTTGAAATCATAATCCATTCATAACAAAAAGCTATATGTTATAAATCTATAGGTTCGCAAGTAAATTAATAAATACATAATAATTCTTCAAGAAGGTCATGAAATATTCCTGCAGGGTCGGCAGCGCGCGAGCAATACCCAGGTGTTGCAAGCGTCCATATGGGGCGGTAACCGCTTACCATCAGGGGGACCGCAAGCTTGTTGGCCACCCGAGTGTTATAAAAAAATAATAATAACTACATCTAGCTCTTACATAAGAGCAGCAAATAAAGGAAAGGACGAGTAGCTATGACAATCAAATCAAACAGAGAGATGCAATATATTTTCTTTGTACATTCGACTATTCAAAGAGCTTCCATTGCCGTCGTTATCTGAAGCATGCAATGATGCATTCAATACCTATTGAGTTGCATGAAAGGTGATTTGACGTTCAAAGCTCAAGCAGAATACAAAGGGAATTGAAATGTGTTTGCCATGCATTCATGTATATACGAATTGCTGAAACTGAAAAGGAGAGAGGTCGCACTCTCTCCTTTCTTAGCAATAGAGTGCTCTGATCACAGCAACCTCCGTGATATTAGTAAGTAGTAACAATATATAATAACCTTTATACCTTCACATAAAGGGGTAGGCAGAGATGTGAAAAAACACCCTCTCGCCGAAGATATATTTTGATGCCAACCTACACCGGTTCCCATGTATGAATAACTTATACATACGTCTTGAATTAATTAATGATCAATACATAGTACATAAGCAGAAAAACCTCTACTAGCCATCTTACTTCAATAATACGATGGCAACACTAGATCAACATCCTGCACATAGGTCAGAATTTAGAGGGGGAATACCGTCGTGTCTGACCGCCTTTCATGTCGGACGTCTTCATCGTCGGTAAATAAATAGTTTGTGAGACCCTTCTGTAGGAAAATAACACATTTTTAACACCTTTACAGCTAGTACATCTGAACTGACCACACAGAAATTGAAAGTTAAGCAGAATGATAGCGATCAGACATATGAATGATGAGCGCCCGCCGCGTCGCTCCCTTTAAATATTTGGAGAGGCCGAACTTGAGTACAAGCAAACATTAATTCTAAGGCTAATACTGAATAAGTAATACACACGAATATTGATTTTGCTGACCTATAAGTGCGATAGAATATTACCAGTAACTAGCAGAAATTCACCCTGTAGCGTAATTAGCTTCAATGTCGTCCATTTTCAATCCCAGGTAGTTGAAGGGGATGCATAATGCAGCCTGTACTTTCGTATATAGGTTGCACGGGCACGAGGAGCGTAGCCGTGACAGGTTTCGTATAAAAGACGGGCTTTCCCGGCATCACGGCAGTTAGAGGCGGGAAATTGTCATAAACGGTCGCTTTTCGTAGTCACCCTGGCTCAATATTCAGACTCCACTACGGTGGTGGTGGGAGAAACCGTTTGTGAGTTACGTTTATGTCGTATTTAAATGAATATATTTTTAATCCGACAACGGTCACCACCTTATTCGGTTCTCACGTGAATTTTTAATGGTTCGATGGCAGCACACTTAGGCTAGTCAGTGTGCGCCCAACATCAGAGTAGTTCATACGCGGTTAAGGAGTTATTCAAAATTTACATGATGTTGGAAATGTCCAGTCGACAACAATTGTACCCTTCTATAGCAACCTGTACGTGAATAGATTAATCCGTGTAATTTTTCTCGTACTTATATTAACTTTCGCAAGTATAGATTATTGTTTAAAAGTTTCCCGTTCAAGAAATAATAAATTTCTTTCTATTGATTTATTTTCGACATTCAGGCTAGCATGCAAAAAATACGTGAAAATAAGTTAAAAGATTTGCGTAATTATATTGACTTTGCCATAAAAATTACGGTTTTGATAAATTCGCGATAAATAAAGTAGAAAAAAGTAATTAAAACAACAAGCTTTCATGATACATTTTACAGATAGTTTTAGCTATTTGCTTTTTCTATACAAAAAAATAATCAAACAAGCCCACGGCTCGGTTGAAAGTAAGCGGTTACGGCCGTCAATAGACGCCACCAACAGCGTTGTCGACTGTTGTTTATCGACATCTTTTACCCTTTTAGGCATAAACAAAGTATAAAAATACTTTTTGACATTTTCTGACGGATTTTTTTTATGTTTAGCTAACGAAGCCGTGGAGATAGAATCCAAGACATGCAGCAAAATCCTAATCGCTCTGTCCTGGGTGTTTGTCTTTGTGACGATGCCATTCTCGCTGTTCATTTGCTTCAAGGTACGTGATGAATTTGTCATTTGACAGGTACGACTTTTCTTGCGTCTCGCGAGTTGTACATTAATTTACTTTCAATATTAATTGTAGTTTTGTCAACTTGTGACCGACGTCTTTCGAGGAAAATGTACAATAGTAGTAATATCCGAATTTTTGGCATCCATTACGTAGCAGCTATTATTTGAACTCGAGTATTCAGGTTTTGATCAATGGAGCAGCCGTCTTTGATCCTATGCGCACTTCGATGTTAAAAACTATTTTTATATCCTTACGCCTTCCCACAATCTACCCCTTCGGAACAAGGGTGAAGCAACACCCTTTTTTGCGTAAAGTAATATTTTTATTCAATGCCAATGTGACAGATGGCGAGTCCATCGCCATGTTTCAAACACGGCTATACATGAGATTTTTAATTTCTTCTAAAACATATTCTGGTCTCTCGATGTTTTCCTTCACCGTAAATTCGCGATGTGATTATCACTGTAGTTCCGTTCAGCAAAAAACTAATTATTCTGTACCCATCGGCATTCGAACTCGTAATCTTTGCTAGATACTACTACAATCACTCAGCCACCACGGTTCTCACGGTCGGCAGCGCGCGAGTGATACCCCTGGTGTTGCAAGCGTCCATAGGCGGCGGTAACCGCTTACCATCAGGCGGACCGCATGCTTGTTTGTCACCCATGTGGTATAAAAAAGAAAAAAAAATTGTGGATAATTTAATTTATTATCACATTGCCCGTTAAAAATCAATGAAAAATTTACCACTAAAAGCCGAATCCTGAATTATTATATTCTTATTTTTCCTAATATTAAATATACAAATTTTCACCTCCGTTCACTCACGCAGAAAAGTTAAGACAAAAACACAAATAAAATACTCGAATTATACACACACTCACACTATATCATCACGCCGAATCCCTAACGGCGTAGGTAGAGAGAATAGAGCGCAAGTTCTCTCTAGACTCGCATACCTCTTTCGCTTCGTCCACATTCATCAGTCTCTTCATACATGCTTGTAACAAACAAACTAGGTTATAATCTAAGGGCTGAACAATAAGCGAATGTATACTATAAAAACCATACAACTTACTTACCTTTGTCTTGTGTAAACCATATATACTTCTCGTCTCGTCTGTGGAAATCAAACATGGCTGATTCGAATAATACTTGAGTAGTATTATTTATTCGACCAAAAGATTATTTTTGGCTGGCAGGCAAACTGTGTAAAAAGAGTTCATTTCATCTTATTCATATTATTACTGCGAAATTGTGTGTGGATATTTACTAATGGATAACATGGTCACAAACTGTCACGCAAAATCTTAATCTTAATAATATATGTACCTATATACCCGACGACCGTCTGGTCTAGTGGTTAGAGCTTCTGACTGCGTAACTTGAGGTCGCGGTTTCGAATCCCGCTGAGGGCATATATTTGTGTGATGAACACGAGTATTTGTACCATAGCATTGGGTATCCTACCACTACCGCTTCTCAACCCACAACCAAGGATACAACAGAAATTCAATTCATTCAATATCAGAATGATTTAAACGCTATATTCAAGAGTGCGAAAGGGGCACATTTATATACGTTGTATATATCTGTCTCTTTCCAACTAAATGACATAACTCGAATGTTATACTGTTGTATAGTACTGTGCCTGCGCCATTCGTAACTAGGTTTCTGGAGCTTATTGAGAAGGTGACAGTAGGGGAACATTTGTGTTACAGCGATTCTCCTATAGTTAAGGCGGAAATATACTTGTGATGTCGGGTTGCGTCATCTGGCTGGAGGCCTAGATCTCGTCATTGACCGGTTAAGTAGCAAAAGTTCCCGGAACTCACGCTACGAGAGACAATACAAAAAAAAAAAAAAAGGCCGGATAAGGATTACTATGCCGGTCATTAATATTTAATACATTATTTAATATTAAGCTAGTGTTAGAATTTAGAGAGTAAAGCAGACAGCGAAAGTAAGCTTGTTTGCCACCCAAGTGGTATAAAAAAAAAAAAGAAAAAAGTTAATAAGTATAATAATTTCTATAAAAATAAATATAAAAAAGTTGTATAAAAAGCAAGTTCGAATCCCGACTGTACCAATTAGTTTTTTTGAGCTTAAGTACAGTGAGTACCAGACCACGAGCTTTACGGTGAAGGAAAACATCGAGAGGAAACCTGCATATGTCTAAAAAGCAATTCAGAGGTGTATGTATAGTCGTGCTTGAGTAACGGCGATAGACCCGCCATCTGTCACGTTGGCACCTAAAATATATCTCAAGCGGAAAGTAGGTGTGTGGGTACTGCCTTCCTCTTCAGAGACCCTTGAGGGAAGGCGTGATGATATAAAAAAGTTCATAAAAGATAAAGGAAGGAAGTAAATACTGGACGTACCTAAAACGGAAAAATACTGGACCAGTTTCAAATAAATTGTATGCAGTCGTAGCTTATATAAAAGTATAAGATTTTTATCAAAGTGTGAAAAGCATACCGGCCCGTGTCTTCACAGAATAAATTTCATATCTATTCATTTCAACATATTGCGTAGAACACGTTGTACACTTTTGGTTAAACTAAAGATCGGCTCTGATAGCTTTCCGCTAGGATGGCAGAGGGACGCGACCATCTACCGTACCGACCGTCAAAACTATATATATATATCCTCACGCCCTCCCACAAGGGTCCCCGAAGGGGTAGGCAGAGGTTTTTTTTTATACCACTTGGGTGGCAAACGCGCATGCAGTCCGCCTGATGGTAAGCGGTTACCGCCGCCTATGGACGCTTGCAACACCAGGGGTATCACTCGCGCGTTGCCGACCCTGCAGGAATATTTTCACACCCTTCTTGAAGAACTCCATGCTGTATAGGTAATACCCACACACCCACTTTCCGCCAGAGGTATATTAGGTGCCAACGTGACAGATGGCGAGTCCATCGCCGTTACTCAAGCACGACTACACATACGCCTTTGAATTGCTTCTCAAAACTATTAACACGCAAATATTAATTCTACAGGTGGTACTAGAGTATGAGCGGGCTGTTATTTTTCGCCTGGGACGCTTGCTGTCCGGCGGAGCGAAAGGTCCCGGTATGTATATTTAAATATAACCACATCGTCAGCTACTAATAAAACGAATCTTTTTACAAAAAGATCGTTTAAGTGACGTAACATCCTCTTCGAATGAGGTGTAAATTGTAGTCTTTTCCAGGGGTAGGCAGAAGCGTATCAATATTCCCTTTGCGCCAGATGTGTATATTATACTTTGCTAGCTTTATGACTACCTATGTTACTTAAGTTTTTTTTTTAAACAACAGGAGTAGCAAACAAGCATACGGCCCATCCGATGGAAAACGGTTACCGCAACCTATTTACGCTTACAATACTGAAGTATCACTTGCGCGTTGCCACTCTGTGTTCGGAGAGTTATACTGTGTTGGCAGCATAATGAGACTAATCCCTCTGCTGCCGACACAATATAACAATCCTCACCAAGGAACACATTACTGGAAACCTTATTTACCGCGTAGGAACACAACACACAATTTTGTGTTATTTGGCTACGCTACTTGGCTACTTCTATAAGGTGGAGGTCCTGCCACAGTCGGGCAGCTGCGAATTCGAACGGGAAACCGGAAAGTAAGTTTAAGTTCAAGAATCTTACTTATATTAAAGTAAAACTCATACATCTCCCCATTTGGGCTAATCTAATAAGGAGTATGACCCGAGTCTATTAATTTTAGTGACCGCGTTCACTCATAGGCAATCAGTGTGTACCGATAACACTCAAACATTAGTGGAAGGTTACACGCTTAAACTATAAACTATTGGGAAGAATAGTGGGGCGCGTCTTCTTGAACGGCACTATCTATATATTATATTTAATTTAATTTTACGCATATGTTTTTTTCTTATGTGGCAGTTAAATGATTCTTCCTTAATTTGTACGCAGGCATATTCTTCATACTCCCTTGCATAGACACCTACTCGCGCGTTGACCTTCGGACCCGGACCTACGACATCCCTCCTCAAGAGGTAAGTACATACTATTAATAGTCCCTTGTACCCCTTCAGTCATGCCATGAAGCATACTGTGTGAGTCCCAGATAGTTGAAAGACGTAGTCCAAAATGTATTGCGAGTTTTTGGCACACCCCTTTCAGCTACTTGTGACTGCACCCGATCCAGCGAAATGGACCAAGAAGAGTCGAAGAAAACTTTTTTTACAATAAGGTTAAGAAAAGGTTAGGTAAGGAGAAGAAAAAAAATCTACATAAACATAATTAGTCTTCAGACCTCTTTTGAATGAGGTTTTTCTCTGTTTTATGCGTTCGTGAAATAATATTATATTGGTCTTTTATTTATTTGTAAACTCTAGACTACGGGGTATTTTTTTATAGATTTTGTTTATCCCGTAGGGGTAGGCAGATACCACTTCTTTCCACTTGCTACGATCCTTACATACTTGTTTCGCTCCACTTTCGTTATTCTTTTCATACATGCTCTTCGGTTAAAGGTACTCTTGACCTGGCCTTTTTTCAAGACGTCCATGATTTAGTCTCGAAACGTTAGTCAACAAACGTTGGTAACAAACTTATGTTCTTTTTCTTTTATGTATAAGCTCTCATTTATTTGAGGTTACCAATAGTAATTTAAGTATCACATTGCTCCAATATTGATTGAATTATTGCAATACCTTTGTGGGGCTCCAATCTTTGAGAGTCTTTAAATTGACAACGAGACGATGCAATACTCACGGTAGAAGTACTTTCGGTGGTGCTATTGGACCAAAATCTACATCCCCCTTCCCCCATCAGGTTCTAACCAAGGATTCGGTGACGGTTTCTGTGGATGCTGTGGTCTACTACCGCGTGCAAAACGCCACGATCTCTATCGCTAACGTGGAGAACGCGCACCATTCAACTCGATTGCTGGCTCAGACCACCCTGCGTAACACAATGGGCACCAGACCCCTTCATGAGATCCTCAGCGAGCGTGAGACTTTATCCGGAAACATGCAGATATCCTTAGACGAAGCGACTGAGGCTTGGGGGATCAAAGTGGAGCGAGTAGAGATGTGAGTTGGAATTATTTGTATTGTAAGTCTGAGCACAATTAATTACATACATACATATCATCACGCCGAGTCCCTAACGGGGTAGGCAGAGAGTATAGAGCGCCAGTTCTCTCTAGACTTACATACCTCTTTCGCTTCGTCCACATTCATCAGTCTCTTCATACATGCTCGTCGGTTTCGAGTACTCTTAACGTTCCCGTCCTTGAGGGTCCGATCTATTTGATCCAGGTAGTTGGAACGTGGACTTCCTCTGCCTCTTCTTGCACACACTTTTGCTTTGTATATCTGTTTCGTCAATCTTTCTTCACTCATCCTTTCTATGTGTCCAAACCACCGTAGCATGCCTTTCTTCATCTTTACAATCACGCCCTCATTCACGTCAGTTGATTTGCGAATCTCTTCATTGCGGATTCGATCTAATATCGTTACGCCGCACATTTTTCGAAGAGATCGCATCTCGACTGCATTCAAGCTATTTTCATACTTCCTCTGACATACCCAGGATTCGCTGCCATACAATAAGGTAGGTACCAATATCGCGTTGTGGACAGCAACTCGAGCATTCTTGCTCAGACTTTTACTGCCCATCAACGCCGACATGGCCCCATTCACCTTATTTCCGGCAGTTATCCTTCTTTCAATATCTTTTTCATACTTTCCATCTCGTGTGAACATGCTTCCAAGATATACAAATTCATTCACTTGCTCTAGAATTTGCCCATTTACCGATATTGCACAATTAATTGGGATGAAAAAAATCCTCTAAGGTACCCACTGGTGAGGGTTGCTTACGTCACCTGTTTGGAAGATATCTTATATCCTCACGCGTTCCCACAAGTGTCCCCGAAGAAGTAGGCTAGAGGATTCGATTCGAAATTCGGGATCCCGGGATCTCGGTCATATTTCAGTCCTAAAATTTTCGGGATTAAATTAATGAAACCGACATTTTCGGGATTGATATATTTTTTAAATAAGTCAATAAAAATGTGCGTGACGCGAAACGGAGAATTTGGAGCAGACTTATAAAAATTGATTGACGATTACTCCAACTTCCATCAAGCCTGAACGCGCTTTTTCAGCCTCTTCATTGAGAAGTATGCGTGAACAGACGTTGTTATACCTTAGATTTTATTTTCGTGGTTTAATTAAGTAATTTATAAAATTTCTGGTCAATTTAATTTGAAAATATAAGAACCTATAAACATTGATCTCTTTAGCGTATATTCTTTTTTATAGTTTATCTAAATAAGTCTAAGAAGATTATTATTTGAAGTTTATTGTTAGGTTCATAAATTGTTTTCACAAGTGCCTAGTTTGTTTATTTTATAAGACGCAAGTATAATTTTGCTTAACCGCCTTTTTGAAGATATAAAACTTAAATATTCTAAGTCCTCACAAAACTAAACGTTAAAAAAATGATTTTGATATGTTTAACTGTCTTTTTGGTTCCACTTTCTATTACCAATACAATCCCGGGACTATCCCGGGATCCTGGGTAGGTAATCCCGTAATCCCAGGAACGAATCCTCTAAAGTAGGCAGAGGTGAATAGGTAAGTAGTATTGGAAGACATCTTTTCGAAAATTACTGTATATTACGATATATTTACTTATATAGATAGATATATACTTAGGAGAGAGAGACAGGAGCTCTAACCACTAGACCAGACGGTCGTCATATAATCGATCGGATACTAAAGGATGGAAACAGATATAATTATTATTATTATAAGAGATGTCTAAGGACAGGTGTTCCACTAATACTATAAATGTGAAAGTTTGTGAGGATCTCATTTATTCTTTCATGCAAAATCTAACGAATTGGATGGATAAACATATAGTATGATTTATAAAAAAAAAACTACCAATGAAATTCAATTTTACGCAGTTCAAATAGCAGGGCACAGTTAGTACAAAATAATTATATTGTAAAACGTATGTTCAATAATCGAATTGAAAAATAAAATTAGCAGAACTTTATATTTCGAACATATTCTTTATCTGTCTTGGTCACGTGACACGTCATGAATAGAACGTTCATTTAAATAATTTGTATTCAGGCATATCAATGACTTCGCAAAAGTTCATAAATATTTGAGCACATGAATTGACGTACGTAGCCTAGGACGCTCGTGTGTTTTGCTTATATTATTCAGTTGCAGAACACATTCATTAAATTTTACAGCTTTTTTAAGAATACGGCAGCCAAACTGATAATTGCACCAGACTAGGGCTTTATCATGACGAGTTTCATAGTCAATCGTGTAGATCAATTCATAGATCAGTACACATGATACTCGTTTACCTCACTCCTTTGCACTCTTCAATAATCATTGAGGTAGGTCGTCATGGTAAGGCCTAGATTGACTCCAAAAAATCCAAGTCATTGACTCCTAGATAACACACACCTAGGTGTGTTATAACCTTATTAATTGTAATTTTTTTGTTTTTTATAATTTGAAATGTGCATGTGTCAACATCAGTTACCTACCTACTTATTTATGGGTATTTAGTTACCAGCATAAGGCAGACTCCTTTCAGCATTGTTGACCAACCTCAGTGGTTTATTTCAATGTTATACATGTACTTTAATTTCAGTTTTATGTAATCTGTAAAATAAATAATAAAAAAAAGAGGTAAGCCAACAAATATTTGGTAAAAAACAATCATTGGTCCTTTTTGTCTTAGTGTATCTATCAATGTTTGGATACGTGTATTTGCTGCATTGTATACAATTCTTTAATTATTCTCTACGTTTCGAATTCGCTCACTTAGTGTGTCTGATACATATATTTGGTTTTGTCGTAGTAACTTTTTCGTTTTACAAGTTCGATTTAAGTTAATCCCGCAGTTTTTAACATACCTCGTTTTACAATTAGCTATAAATTATTGCATGAAGATGATTTTTGATACAGCATGAGTATATGTAGGAATAGTTACACATTGATGATTTTCAATCGAGACTAATCAGAATAATGAAGTGACCAAAGTGTTAGCTTTGGCAGAGTATGTACACTAGCCACAGGCAGCCTGTGTACGAGCGAATGATGGCAGCTAGGCGGGGTGATGCGGTGACCTTAAACGGGGGTAAAGAGAAAGCAATTAGTTCAAAGCGAGCTGGCCTCATCAAAGCTGCATAGATTAGCCGGCTCGACATTATACAGTGTCTAGGCAAAATTGTTTTCATCGAACCAAAGGTGTCTAATGAAGTACTGTTTTTTTTTTGAGAACATAATGAACGTGATGTTCTTACAGCTCCTCTTCCAGTTCTCCTGACTATGTGATGCTTAACCATCTCTTCGTATACACACATATATTTAACAATTTTGTTATTGCCCTTAACGAAGTGTTCGTAAGAAAGTCTACTAAGTACGATTCTTAATGGTTCATCTTCTATCGCTACCCTATACGGAGCTAAGATCAAGGCCGTCGTCGCCATTTACTCAACATTGATACTGGACCTGCCCCAACAAAGGGAGGAAGGTTATCAATTCGTCAGAATATTATTTATTAAGTATGTTCCCCGATGACTCAAAGACGCCTGGAACGATTCGAGCTTTTTTTGCTGTTTAGTATAGATTTTCCTTAGCACCTATTTGCTTTTATGTCTGAGTATAATATGCACCTGCGTATACAGAATTATATCAATATAGGTAGGTATATCTGTCGCTAATACTTGCGAGTGTGCGAGGCTTAGCGACAGTTGACTCTGTATGACCAAAATATTATTTGGGCGTAGTGGCACGAAAAGGGAGCAAATTAATTGATGACCACATTCTGCAGCAAGGACGTACGCCTGCCCGTGCAGTTGCAACGTGCGATGGCTGCCGAAGCCGAAGCCGCCAGGGAAGCTCGTGCGAAGGTCATCGCTGCGGAGGGCGAGCAGAAGGCCTCGCGAGCCCTTCGCGAAGCCTCCGAGGTCATTGGTGACAGCCCTGCAGCATTGCAACTGCGCTATTTGCAGGTGAGTCGGGGTACCGGGAATTATTCTTCAATTATTAATTCCATACAGGAATCTGGTATGAGGCGTTCTTACTCACTACTTAAATCTTTTACTTAATATAACTATTTACTTAATAGTATAAAATTTTATAAGTCATAAAAATTATGAGTAAATATATATAATTTCGTAACAATTACGAGTAAATAGATATATATATATTTATAGTTTAACCATCTTTACATAGTATAAAACAAGAAGGCGATACGCCTATATCTTTTCTGCAGTTTCTATTAATAGAGTGATCCTAAGTTTGTTCGTATAGTTTGATATTGTACTGCCCAAGGAAGCGCATCGCAGCGCAGTAATGTTATGTATGTAATAAAGCCGCGGGGTAAAACTTCGTGGCTAAGGCTTTCGAAAGGAAGGGTAGAGGAGCATGTAAATGCCAACAAGATCAGTCTTGTGCGTAGATGTTTGTTTGATGACGGCTTTACTTGGCGTAAGGAAAGACAACGCAAGCAGTTTTCCCTCACGATTCACTCAACATAGCCATACCACTTCGGCTTAATTATATTCTCTCGTTCGTTGCCTTTTCCTACATATGTATAAGGTAAATAACATATTTATAAGGGTCATTTGGTGAAGTGTGCCAAATTCAAACCTCTTTGCAGACTCTAAACACCATCTCAGCCGAGAAGAACTCCACGATCGTTTTTCCGTTGCCTATCGACCTCCTTACTTATTTCATGAAGGCCAAGGAGGAGGCTTGAGAACAACAGAAGTTGCCCCATTATAAATTTGAATATTGGTTTTATCTTTAAAATGCGAATTAAGATCGATATTCAAATTTATATGGGATTCGAGAAAAACAACCCTGAAAAATTATTCACTCATTATATATGTTGTAGTAATTAGAAATTAATGTTAATGCTTAAAATTTACTTATGAACCTGCTAACGTTATATAAGTAAAGTTTAAGCATGGGATTAAAAAAAAAATATGCGTCACTCTTAAAAAGTATATTGATGTTGAATGTTTAAATCTACAATTAATTTTAAGTAGGTAAATGTTTTGAAAAAAAAATTAGTTTCCAAGTCGTTCTTCAATCACATTTAACCATACATTTAATTATTACAATTTTAAAAGAGTTTATTCGCCTCTAATAAAATACAATATAATATAAGAAGTGAATAAATTTTTATACTATTAGAAATTTCCATGTTTAATGTTTTAATGAACTTGTTAAGTCTAAATGACCTGAAAAGTGTATTAAAACATTTTTTACAAACAAATTTCTAATAGCAATATATAAAATTACTAGTATAAATTTCAATGTTTAATGATTAATGAACTTATTAAGTGTAAATGACCTGACAAGAATAAAACATATAAAATATTAGTAAGATGTTTAAAAAAAATTTATTCAAAAATGTTGTCTATAGAAAACTTAGAAAATTTAGAAAACATTTTATTCAATTATAATATTATATTGATGTTAAATGTTTAAACGTAACTTAAATATATTTCAGTATTTAAAAACAAAACAACAACTAAGACCTATACTAAAATTTTATTTTGAAAAATGTTATAATGAGGTATTGATATTTAATGTTTTAAGTTGATTAATCTTAATTAAGTGACTTGAGCCACCACTTAATAGTTCTTTCAAGACCGTTCATAATCTACCACTAAAAATATTTACCACCTTCACAATTAACTACCATGTTATGAAGTTTTTGAAAGAGCACACCTAGATTAATCATATTGAAACTATCATATAATATTATAGTAATCTTAGGTAAACTTTGATGACAGTAGCATTATAAATGTCTAAATGTAATTTCTGAACCATATATCGATGTTAATAAATAAATAGTATTTTGTTGATGTTTATGAACTATATAATTAATAATACACAAAGCAGCAGGTATATTTTTAGATGAACCTTAAATAGCAATGTGATTTATGTATGTTACCAGATCTGAAAATATATAACAATAAAATTGTTAAACTATATAAAATATATTATTTTGTTGAAAATATATTTATAACAGTATCTATACTCCGAGTGGACATACATATATATTATAGTAGAGTAGTTTGTTTGTTCGTGTTTAAAAGCGTGCTTATTCTAACATTTAGATACTTTCCGTATATTAATGTACGTGAAACGTCATACTCTATATGTAATTCATTCACTTTTAGATAATAGATGTGTGAGAATAAATAAAATAAACGTAATTATTTTTTTATTTTAATTCCTTCTCCCACTATAAAGAAGAGAAAGAGGAACACCAAGATTAGCATACATCAAAGAAAAGCCGTCTGTCATGACATAAGGCAGAAAATTGTGCAACAAGTTTAGAAATAGAAGTAGATCTGGTTTTCTATTTTCCGCCATCTCCGCGAGGGACTTGGTAATAGGTATGTATGTGTCCCGGGAAGTGGTTCCCTAGTGGGGTTCCCCTAGTAGAGTGGTTCGAGTATTTGCCAGCGACACAAAGATCGCGAGTTCGAATCCCGACAGTACTAATGAGTTTTTCTGAACAAGTACAGTGATTAGTCAAACCACGAGCTTTACGGTGAAGGAAAACCTTCAGAGGAAACCTGCACACGTTTTAGAAGCAATTTAAAGGCGTACGTATAGTTGTGCTTGAGTAACGACGATGGATTATGGATGGAGTGCTAACGTAACAGATGGCGATGGACTCGCCTGTCTGATCTGTCACGTTAGCACCTAATTATTATATTATTTATATATTATAACTAAACTTGATAGCTGCCTAATTTTTTGCCTGCCTCCAACCAGGCAATTCTTGGGTGCAAAGCAAACACAGCTCAGGGCATCCTCTGTGGGATTCTGCGTTGCGGAGTTGCTGAGCGTTTGTGAAGTCGCACCTGAAAGATACTGTTAGGTTTGGCATTGGCATTTTTTTTTTGTTTCAGCCTTTAGAGCCTTAGACTGCTGCATACCACGTTTCACTTGGCATGAAAGGATCCTGCTCGGATTCCTGATCAGCGTAATAACTTTGGTCCTAGTTTTCATTATCATATTATTCTTCGTTCAGGTAAGGAAGAGTTCAGAACTTAATGTATATTAAGTCAACTTACATTCCTATGCTCACAAGTAGTTTTATCTGTACGATTTTTTCACTACACAGTGTATAAGTGTAATGAGTAACGTAATATGCTAATAATATATAAGTTAGGTTTAGCACATGGAAAGAGCAACGCTTTTAATAAAAAAATCAATAATTTACATACATATATACCATCACGCCGAGTCCAGGAAAGGCAAAGAAAAAAGAGCGTCAGTTCTCCTTCTCTTTCTCGTTCTCATTCTCTTGACGTTCCCATCAATCAATTGAACTGATCATTCTTGTTTACAGGCCGAAGAAAATGGCAAGGCCAACTATATCTCCCAAATCTATCGTCGGCTTCCGTGTGCCAATGCCACTATAGAAAGTGCGGAGTAAGAGCGTACTTGGGGATACATTTGCAACGATGCATACATGTGTCATTATAACCATGTTATACCATCATTACTAACTGTGATTTTTTTATTTAGCTATGTGGTAATGGGTATTTTGTTAATTATGGTTCGTTTTTTTTTACTAAAATTTTAAAAAATATCTTATATTTAATTAAAATCTTAAATTATCTTAACAGTTTCTTTCATGATATTTATTACCCGAGATAAAATAAAACATTGTAAATCTTTTTTTACATTTTAATGCCGAAAATTTCAAAGTTCTAATATTTAAGAGTATGTTGCTCTTTCGCGGCATAGCGGTTGAACCGATTATAGCAGGGAAATACACAAGTTACTTTTTCGAATTACACGCGGGCAAGCCGCGGGTAAAAGCTAGTATTATATAGATTTACAATTATTTCCGTCAACATCATCGTCATCTATACATATAATAAAAATGTAACTAACTAATGTATTGTGGTAAACTTCACTTAACATTTAGTGTTTATTTCATATCAATCGGTTAAGAAATTAAAAAGTTATGCCAATTTAAAGAATCATCTATCTATCTAAACATAGAATAAAAATGTAACTGATCGCTCTCTGTACATGGAAGATATATGAGAAAAAATGTGATAGGGACCTTTTTCAACGCAAATAGCATCCATAACACTGATTGTTAGTATTTTTGTCTGTTCGTCTGTGCGTTTGTGCGTATGTGCACGCTAATCTCAGAAACGGCTTATCCGATTTAGATGTATATCCTCACACCTTCCCACAAGGGTCCCCAAAGGAGTAGGCAGAGGTGTATAGGTAATACCCACACACCCACTTTCCGCCAGAGGTATATTAGGTGCCAACGTGACAGATGGCGAGTCCATCGCCGTTACTCAAGCACGACTATACATACGCCTTTGAATTTCTTCTCAGACGTATGCAGGTTTCCTCTCGATGTTTTCCTTCACCGTAAAGCTCGTGGTGTGACTAATCACTGTACTTAAGTTCAGAAAAACTTATTGGTACAGTCGGGATTCGAACTTGCGACCTTTGCGTCGCAGGCAACTGCTCGAACCACTCGGCCACCACGGCTTATACGGCGATTTAGATGTGGTTTTTCAATAATATGATGTGGTAAGCTTTTCGTAACATGTACAAAGTTAATCAAAATGTTTATTAAAAAAAAGCTGCCCAAAGTCACTTTTCCACGCGGACGAAGTCGCGGGCACAGCTAGTATATTATAAATGATTCCTTAATATAAAATGCTGCCCTATGATATCATGTTTATGTGAATTTCCCGTAAAGGAATCTTCTGATTCTCTTTCTTTCTTAATCAGGAACCATGAGCGCCTCTAGCGGTCAGCCGCTAGAGGCGCTCATGGCGCTTATATTTCCAGCTAAATAATATACCTCTTGATGATACCTCTTGATACCTAATGATTTTTGAAAGGATATAACTAATCACTATAAGTTAAATTCTACTACTGTACGTTTCTCAGACAACTTAAGGTGAATGCTCAAAGGGATTATTAAATATGATTGAATTCCCGTTCGTAATTCCCAATGGTTAAATATGATGTATATATCGTTTAACATTATTTTTGATTCGGACTAAGTATATACTTACAACCAAGTTTTCCATGATATCATCGAATCAGATTGCTTAAAACCATGTTTTGATTAAGTATCTAAGAGCCCTATTTGGTGAGGCATGCTGTATCTGAAATAGTATTTAGTAATTACCAAGAATATACATAGCATTTGATTTGTGAAAACGGAGCTGAAGTATCTCCTTAAATAATCATGAAATCATGAAATAAGAAAATCAATCAAATGTAATTTGCCGGCAATACTCGGTAATTTTCTTCCAAGCAACGAACACGGTGAAAAACTCAGATTTTGTAGTTTGTTTATAATTTATTTTTGACCCTATCATCCGGGACCAGTGATAATCATAGATTTTCACTTTGGCCCCGAATAAATAAGGCAAATACGCTGAGAAACGACGGGGCTAGTCATGAAACGGATGGAATGAAACCATAGCGCGATCTAAAAAGAGAAAACGCCATCTAGGGAGGGCAGATAGATCTCATCCGCCCTGCACCAGGGCGCCGACTGGCTCGTCCGCACGCCCAAATATTTCACAACTTTTGAATCCATTGAATTATGTTTTAGTAAATTAAAACGAATTTATGCATAGATTTTCAAAAATAAATCATCCTGCAGGTTTTCTAATCTTGGAAAACCAAATTGTCAAAAATTGTCACAATATGCCATGCATGAAAATGAAAACGTTTGCATCTTTCATAAGTAACTCACTTTCGAACTATGCTTCATTATGAAAAAGATTATTTTTTATAAATTTGGCTTTGGTCTATACTTTGAAAAATTAAATGTTTCTGGTTCTATGTGTGAAAAATTAATTTTCGCCGAAGGTGTTGGAAGCTACTGTGGAAAGCCGCCGAAACCATTCTCCGGGCACTCCGTTGCACACGACGCTTAATAATGCACGAACTATGAATACAACCCCTCCCTCAACGATTTGAAATCATATTTTTTTATATATCTATATGCAATAAGATAATCTTCTTCTATCTACCTATATATTAATATTAATAGGTGAAGCAAAAACTTTCTATCCCTTTTTACGAAAATTGCGCGGATGAAGTATGAAATTTCGCACACGAGTTACTAATCAAGAGTTGTGTCTGCTGGGTCTGAGTCTAACTAGTCTGAGGCAAATAAGCATGCGGTCCGCCTGATGCTAAGCGGTAACCGCCGACTATGGACGCTTGCAGAACAAGGGGTATCGCGCGTGTGCTGCCAACCCAGCAAAAATCTCTTCACTTCTTGCATATTTTATAGACTTGGCATATATCACATAAATGTGAGCTTTATTTTACTGCAGGAAAAGTATCTGATGGGCGACGCTGCGGTCATGTTCCAAATTTGAATTTTCACACCAAAGTGGAGCTGCGTGGGACAGCTAGTGTAATATAGTAATTCTAGTGATTTTATTAACGATCCTGAGCAAGCGACCTTTGTTTGGAAACGATCGTTGTTTGCCCGCGCTCGCAGCTTAGTTTACTTAACAGTAAAGACTTCTGAAGAGAACGCTCCGGCATTGATTTCTTTAATACACAAGTTAGTTGAGGTATCCACTAAGGAGGATTGTTTACACGTGATATTAAATCTTCCATCGAATTACATGTCGTCGCCATACAGCTTACATATTCGGTTGATCAGATTAAGGAATACAAAACTACT
Organism: Drepana falcataria; assembly: GCA_945859725.1. NCBI lineage: Eukaryota > Metazoa > Arthropoda > Insecta > Lepidoptera > Drepanidae > Drepana > Drepana falcataria. The sequence continues at coordinate 11,834,859 of OX243921.1, forward strand.
TATATTTTAATTTGTGCTGAAATATGAAAAATTTCAATTGTATGAAAAATACAATTTGTATGAAAACATACAAATTGTTGGTGTTCTCTAGGTATTTGTAAACTACATATAAGGCGTGGATTGCCAGTGAAAGTCCCGTCAAAATCGGTCCAGACGTTTCAGAGGTTAGCTGAAACAAACAGACAGACAGACAGATTATAAAAAATAATTCTTTTGGTATATGTAACGTGTACATTCTAATCCTCCATACATCCTCCACATCCGATATGCATTTTGGAAAAATCGGTTATTTTTCTTTATAACAAACAGACACACCAATTGTATTTATGTGTATAGACTATAATGCCGCGTTTGTACCTGATTTTATATCTGGGGAAACCGAATATCTAAAGAGAAAATATGTCTCTGCTGATGTATAGAGAGGTTATTTAGTTATTTAATATTTTTGCAATAGTTTAAAATGTTTATAAGCTGACAATATACCCTGATAGAGAATTGAAGAATTGAGAGCAGCAGAAGAGCCTAGGTCTAAAGTCAGTCGAAAACAAAAGCGTATAAATATAAATAAATTGCTTACACAAACATCAACATTATGTGGTTAGTGAGGTAATAGGCGTTGAATATTTCATTGACATAAAAGATCGATATAGCTCCACCTTGAAATAATATTCAAAGCAGGTTTTGCAATAAGCATATAGGCAATTAAATAGAGTAAGAACGGTATGTGGAAGTACCCACTGGGACCACGTGGTCCAAGTGGGTATATCTACATAGGTACATCAATTATATGATGGTCACAAGATTATGGGAAAGTCAACATTAACACCGCCGGACATAAATGGGGAGAACGAATATGAATGAAGCGAAAGAGGTATGTAAGTCTAGAGAGAACTGGTCGTTCTCACGGTATGACTACCCCGTGAGGGGCTGAGCGTAATATGTGTGTGTGTGTGTGTGTGTGTGTACCAAGGTTGAAAAACTCATTGGAACAGTCAGCAGGATTAGAAACAGTAATTTAGAGTTTGCAGGTGTCAATTTGATCCATTACACCCAAATGCAATCAGGATATTATGATGATTCTAGTACCTATTGGTAAAACTGTGCAAACAGCATGGAGTTCTTCAAGAAGGGTGTGAAAAGATTCCTGCAGGGTCGGCAACGCGCGAGTGATACCCCTGGTGTTGCAAGCGTCCATAGGCGGCGGTAACCGCTTACCATCAGGCGGACCGCATGCTTGTTTGCCACCCAAGTGGTATAAAAAAAAATAAACAATATCATCAAAACATTATTTCGCAACACCAAAGGCGATCATAAATGTAGTTCATAAAACTTCAGCGTAAAAGTCAGTTGCAATGGAAAACTTTCTCAATTGGAAATTCAAGGATCAATGAAAAATGTTCAAGGATTTGACCACCCGAACATGTGTCATTGACACTTAATAAAGTGAAACATTAATAAAAAAAAATGTTTTTCTATTTGACTGGGTTTAACTAGGTTTCGATCGCGTAGATAACAAAAAATAGCGCGAATCTCCTGCGACTTTGGAGGTTAGATCCCGAGTCGGTTACATGGAGCCGCTCTTAGCTAGAGATCTTCTTACTAACCTAACCTAATTGCAATTTTCAGGCAATCCTCAGTGTTCTGAAATTATCACACCACTGGTTTGTTGTAATTATACGTATATATATATATATATACACAATGTATTTTACTTCCACTCAGACCTCTTTCGCTTCTACCACATTCATGATAATCCAACATTTAATAAATTGAGCCGTGGTGGCCGAGTGGTTCAAGTAGACACAATCGTAAGTTCAAATCCCGACAGTACAGTGATTAGTGATACCGCGAGCTTTACGGTGAGGGAAAAGAAATTCAAAGGCGTATGTACCTATAGTCGTGTTTGAGTAACGCGATGGACTCGCCATCTGTCATGTTGACATCTATACTCCTCTGCCTACCCCTTCGGGAACCCTTGTGGGAAGGCGAGAGGATATATAATTTTTTATATAGTTATATTTTACCTTTTTCTATTCACAAGAGTGGGGACAGGAGGCGACTTGTGAAAACAATGAAGCACAATGATAGCTCTTGGCCTTTTTCAGAAACCGTAGCAGTCTTAGCAAGGCAGCTATTTTCCAATTATGTATAATTTTCCTTCTCTCTGTTATTAGAAAAATGGTGGGAATTATACTTCGCGAACACATCGTGGCTATTTAAACTTCATAATCAATTCTCCACAATTGACATTGCTGAAAGCTTCAGCCACTACTTTCTATCTATGTATAGTTAAATGCATAATCATCGTTTTCGTTATTAACTTGTAAGTTGGTAAATAAGCATGGGTATCGGTCACCCTTTGCAGACCCTCTCCTCTCCGCCGCTTATTGAAAGAATCCGTGCTCTACTCACTAAGGAAAACCTTAACAGAAAGTTCATTCCACAGCCCCTTGTTGGCCCTACAAGACCAGACGGCCGTCATATTATTGAAATTTAAATCTCTTCATTTGAAATTTAAAATTGTCATGTATGTGATGTCATGGTGTCCTTGGCTGTGATTATCACCCACTTCAAAGCGCCAGTAAAATTTAAAGTGCACACATATCTATATATCTATATATAATATATATATAATACCTTTAAACGAGCAATTCTTGTATATATATATATATATATATATATATATAATCTGAATCTCGGAAACGGCCCCAAACGATTTTCATGAAATTTGGTAGGGGGTTTCGGGGGCGATAGATCGAACTAGCTAGGTTTCGTTTTTTTAAAAAGTCATTTTATCCGTGTTTTTAGGCAATGAAAATCTACAATTTCATTAGAATATGAATTTCGCCACTGCTTTACCGACACAGCAACAATAAAGCGTTGCTAAGCAACAAACTTTAAGCCAATGAGTTTTTGGTATGACGTTATCGTAGACGTAATTATATATAAAATAAATTATTTACTTACATGACAAAATGCCTTAAAGAAGAAGAAAAAATCGCTTATACACAATCTAAAGCTACGCAGCCGCGACTCATCTCAAGAACACCTTCAAGAAAATAGTGATCGACAAGCAAGACTCATTTCAACAAAACCATGAAAATAATCAGCTTTCCGCTCGTCCCACACGTAGTGCTAAAGTCTTGCAAAACAACTTGACTAACATTATACGAGCAGAAAAGTCTTGATGATTTGATGTTTCACGAGGGCTTCTTTGTGGCCGCTGAATATGACCAACAACGGGAACGACGTCCACAAGATTTGCGGTATCGAGCAGCACAACGTATAGCTACTGAAAATAACGAACAACGAGAGCGACGTCTGTAAGATTTCGGGCAGCATGCAGCACAACGTGTAGGTACTGAAAATAACGAACAACGAGAGCGACATCTGTAAGATTTCCGGCAGCGTGCGGAACAACGTGTAGCTACTGAAAATAACGAACAACGAGAGCGACGTCTGTAAGATTTGCGGCAGCGTGCGGCACAATGTGTAGCTATTGATAATGACGAACAATAGGAGCGATGTCTACAAGATTTGCGGCAGCCTGCGGCACAACGTGTAGCTACTGAAAATGATGAACAACAGGAGCGATGTTTATAAGATTTGCGGCAGCGTGCGGCACAACGTGTAGCTACCGAAAATGACGAACAACAGGAGCGATGTATCAAGATTTGCGGCAACAAAAATTCTAACAGTCAGTGTTTTGGGTGCTGTTTGCGTTGATAAAAGTCCCAATCATATTTTTTTCTCATACATCTTCCATGTACAGACAGGGATCCGTTACCTACATTTTTATTATATGTTTAGGTAGATGATTCTTAAATTGGCATATCTTTTTCGTTTCTTAACATGAAAAAACAATAAATGTTAGGTGAAGTATACCATGATACATTAGTGACAACCACAACTGTAAAAAGTTAGTACCTACATGTTTCAATAAAGTATTAAACTAATTGCTCTCGTGATTTTTTATTTAAATAACAAGTACATATTTTTTCATTATTATGTTGTAAAAAAATATAATTAATATTTATTTAATTATATAATATTATATAATATCATAAGTATGTAATTCGTACGGAATAATATTTCATATTATATTTACCGAGCTAAGCTCGGTCATCCAGGTACTTAAGGTTAATATGACATATAATAAGTTATTCACATTATTCTATATCTTCCGATTCCGCTTAACACAGAATAATGTGACTAACTTATTATATGTCATACTAGCTGCCCGCCCCGGCTTCGCACGGGTGCAATATTGATACTAATAATAATGTAAAAGATAAAAATGGTTATGGTGGTATATCCTTTAGAGATAATTAAATACCATCGCGGACTTTTTATATCGATCATTTGAATATATATTGTTTGATATTTGAGCGTTTTTAGCTGACCTCTATATCGTGTAAGGAATACTCCTACCAAATTTCAAGGCAATCGGCCTTAATTCCTGAGATTTCGTGATGAGTGAGTTCACAAATAGAATCTCCCCGCGTTCCACCTTGCGGGTAGAGTTTCAATCCGTTCTAAGCTGACATCTACACCGCGTAAGGAATACTCCTATCAAATTTCAAGTCAATCGGCCTTATAGTTCCTCAGATATCCTAATGAGTAAGTTCACAAATGGGATCTCCCCGCACTCCACCTTGCGGGTGGAGTTTTTCAAAATCCGTTCTTAGCTGACCTCTACGCCGCGTAAGGAATACTCCTACTAAATTTCAAGTCAATCGGCCTTACAGTTCCTGAGATATCCTAATGAGTAAGTTCACAAATGGGATCTCCCTGCACTCCACCTTCCGGGTGGAGTTTCACAAAATCCGTTCTTAGCTGACCTCTACACCGCGTAAGGAATACTCCTACCAAATTTCAAGTCAATCGGCCTTACAGTTCCGGAGATTTCGTGATGAGTCAGTTCAAAAATGGGATCTCCTATATATATATAAATAATATATAGATTAACCTTAATATGTGTGCACTTTAAATTTAACTGGTGCTTTGAAGTGGGTGATAATCACAGCCAAGGACACCATGACATCACATACATGACAATTTAAAATTTCAAATGAAGAGATTTAAATTTCAATAATAAGACGGCCGTCTGGTCTTGTAGTCGGAGCCTGTGGGGGGTGTTCAGTGGGGATATTTGTTTGATGGCGAATACTTGCACTGTAGTCTTGGATGTATGTATATATCTATCTATATATATAAAAATGAATCACCAAAATGTTTGTACGCGCATAACTTGCAAACGACTGAACCAAATTGGATAAATCTTTCTTTTATGTATTCTTTATTGTGAGGAGAAGGTTTGTGTGAAAAAAATATTTAAAAAAACATTAGTTAATATTAAAAAATCTCAGAAAAGTGAGTGTGCGAAAGAGACAGAAGATTGTGAGACGTTTTCAATATATTGACAATTAATCTCTGTCAGAGTGACGTTCAGTTGTTAAGCCAGAGTATCTTCAAAAATATTGACAGTAAAGGTGCGTTCAACTAAACGCGCACAGCGATCAAAATGCTCCTATAACCGTTCCCCATAAGGACCGCGGTCGTTGTGATCGCAGCGAAAACGTCAATTATAATGTCATAACTTACGCTCACGACGACCCATCTAAAAAGATGGGTCGAAGTGATCGTTGAGAAAATTAGCGGCATTTTCAAAACTCAAAAGATATAAAATGGCGACCGTACCTCTTACCAAATATCCAAGTGCCGCCGCAAGACATTTTAATTCCATTTGAACGTAAATTAATTTAATACACCAATAATATTAAATATAAAAAAGTATTATAATTTTATTCAATATGAATCGATTTAAACATTATTTTATCAATTTTTTTCAAGGCTTACCGATTTTAAACTAACCTCTTAAATCTTTTGCTTTCTTTTTACTAACTCGCCGTTTGTTTTATTTACCTGCAAGCTCAAAACGCTCTGTAATCCGTTCCATTTGAGGTTTCGACAGTAACGCTTACAAGCAAGTGAAACGGGAAAAACTGCGGACGTGAGCGTGATCGTTGTGAACGCTTAGTGGAACACACCCTATGGATAGATAGACTGACATTTCATTCAAGTAGTAGTTTTGACAAACAACAAATTACATTTTCTTTCATAACAACAACAGCAAAAACATGATTGTTGTGTTTTAGTGTGAGTTTCATTAATAATCTTCATATTTTATTTAAAAAAAAATACCAACCGTAAGGCGTCAAAATATCGGTTGGCGCACAACAGTTCGATCACAGTGTAACGCAAGTTTAATCTTCGAGCCAATGAGACTGAAAAACAGCGTAGGCGTAAATACAAATTTCTTCAGATTTATTTCGTGTGTGATTTTTGTTTGTGTTCAAGTGGATTCGAGTTACGCTGTTACGCATGTTACGCTGGTTTGGACATATAGAAAGGATGAGTGAAGAAAGATTCACGAAACAGATATACAAGGAAAAGTGTGTGCAAGAAGAGGCAGAGGAAGGCCACGTTCTAACTACCTAGATCAAATCGATCGGACGCTCAAGGACGGGAACGTCAAGAGTACTCGAAACCGACGAACATGTATGAAGAGACTGATGAATGTGGACGAAACGAAAGAGGTATGAAGTCTAGAGAGAACTGGCGCTCTATACTCCCTGCCTACCCCGTTAGGGACTTGGCGTGATGATATGTATGTATGTATGTATGTAAATTTTCACCCATGCGAAGCTGGGCGGGACAGCTAGTTATATATCTTAATATATATATTTCTTGTGTGCGTGTGTATGTGACTGAACTCCTCCTAAACGACTGGACCGATTTTGATGAAATTTTTTGTGTGTCTTCAGATGGATTTGAGAATGGTTTAGATTCACAATTGGACCCGATAGGTGGCGCTGTGATCGTGTTTTAGGGCATTTACTTTTTTCACCCAAGCGAAGCTGGGCGGGACCACTAGTAATATTATAAAGAGGAAAGATTTGTTTGTTTGTTTGTTTGTAATGAATAGGCTCCGAAACTACTGGACCGATTTCAAAAATTCTTTCACCTTTGGAAAGCTACATTATCCCCGAGTAACATAGGCTATATTAAATTGGACCCGATAGGTGGCGCTGCGATCGAGTTTCAAGAATTTTACCTTTTTACCCGGGCGAAGCTTTCTGTGTGTCTTAAGCTAGATTCGAGAATGGTTTAGATTTACAATTGGACCCAATAGGTGGCGCTGCGATCGTGTTACGGGCAATTTAACTTTTTCACCCGAGCGAAGCTGGGCGGGACAGCTAGTATATATATATATGTCTTGTATCCGTGTGTTAGTCATGGAAACTCCTATCCGGCTGGACCGATGTTGATGATTTTTTTGTGTGTTCAAGTGGAGTCGAGAATAGTGTTGCGATCTTGTTTCAGGAATTTTATTTTTCACCCATGCCAAGCCGGGCGCGAGAGCTAATAATTGTACAACTTGAAAATTTTTGCTTGGTTTTATTGAAAAGAGAAGTGATCACTATTCTAGAAGTGGAAAACATCGGAAAAACCTCAATATTTCAAACGACAAATCGATTGCTATCGTAATAAATAGTTATTACGAGTTTTCAAGAAAGTTGTCTGGGAACCGACCAGCTTGTGAGCTTGTGTTTCCATTGTAAATGATACACAAGCTTGTGACGTCAGCTATGAAAAAAATACACGTTTTAAATAATTTTATGTTAGGTAAGCTTACCTAACAATATTATATAATTCAGTGAGTATCGATCCCATGGTAATTACAACCAGTTAATTACAGTTAATAGATTTATTTCTATATATATTTTCCACATTCAAAACATTATCGTCCTAATCACTAAGCCCATAAATTAAAACAAAAACGACTTGACACTAACAAAGCCGTAGCTTTAATATGTCCGCATTTTCGTGCGGACATATTCTTCTAGGAAAATTAAAAGGAAATAATTTCAGTTATTCTTTTATGCAACTATCTGCTGAAAGAAATATATTTTATTAGCTTAATAATGTTTATAAATAAAATTCTTAAAAAAAAAAGAAAAGAAAGATAACAATCTCCAGCCGAGTGTGGGATCGAACCACAATCTCTGAACACTTAGGCCCAGCGCGCTACCATTCCGCCACTCGGCTTGTGTTAGATATGGCGAATCGTTTGTACGTATTCCATCAGAAGTGTTTTAAAACTTGATATAAACGAAAATTTGTTCATACAGCGGCTTGTTAAAACCAAACGCCCGCGTGTGACTACAAACTATAAAATTTTATTAATATACTATTTGTGCTTGCATACAATATCATCACGCCGAGTGCCTAACGGGGTAGGTTGAGAAAATAGATCGCCAGGTCTCTTTAAACTTATATATACCTACCTACCTATTTCGTTTACTTCTCATTCATCAGTCTCTTCATACATGCTCGCCGGTTTCGAGTATTCATGACGTTCCCGTCCTTGAGTGCCCGATCGATTTGATCTAGGTAGTTGGTAGTCTTCCTGTGCCTTTTCATGCACACACTTTTGCTTTGTATATCTGCTTCATCAATCTTTCTTCACTCATCCTTTCTATATGTCCAAACCAACGCAACATGCCTTTCTTCATCTTTACAAGCACACCCTCGTTCACACCAGTTCTTTTGCGTATCTCTCATTGCGGATTCGATCTGAAATCGTTACTCCGAATATTTTTCGAAGAGATCGCATCTCAACTGCTTATATGCTTGTTCAAAACAAAGTGTTTTGTTTTGTTGTACAAAAGATTGTTCCTTTAAATTTCTTCATAAATATGAAGATAAGATATCTTATACAAATTACTAACTAGGTTCTGTTCTATAAACCAGATATAGGCTGATACGTGGTATAAGCGACATACGTTCAAGTTGTTTATAAATCTATCCCTACCGCACTCTTGAAGTATGATAGCACGGACGACCTGAGGCTGATGAATAAATGGGAAAACAAACTCATGTTTTTTTTTCTCAATATTATTATAGCGGTACTAGGGCATCTCGTTGACCTACATTTCCGTCCTATGACTAAGACAACGAGGGGACTTACTTCTCGTAACAGATTTATGTACATACTAGCTTGTTGTTTTGCCATATAAATATATATTTCTATTGAATTATTTATTCATTGAATTTCTAATAAAGAAAATAAATGACTTATTGTATGTATGTAAGGGGAGAAAAATTTAAATTACTAAAATGACTTGAAAATGTATTAAAAAATAGGGGTTGGTGATAGGAGGGCGAAAATTTTGGGTTAGGTGTATTTTTTAATATCACATTACAAATTAAAATAAAATAAAAAGTCTCCAAAAAATATAAATAAAATTTTAGGGTTGGACAACCCATATCACTTAGGGGTATAAAAAATAGATAGCAGCCGATTCCCAGACCTACTGAATATACATTTAAAATTTCATAAATATCGGTCAAGCCGTTTCAGAGGAGTAAGGTATTAGGCATTGTGACATGAGAATTTTATAAATAAGATTTTAAAAGGATTTAAGTGAATGCTGTACAGGGCCGCTCTCTATCATCGGTTTATTTTCAGTTTACAGTGAGCATTTGTTAAGTGGACATGAAACTTTTTATATTAATACGTTTTTGACAACATTTGAAGATAGAAGGTTACACAGTATCCATTGTAATCTTTGAAGGTTACTTAGATGCACCAAATAGAACATTTTGGTATTTTTTTCAAACGATATGACATATATACACGAACCCTGACAGATGTCAGTTTAAGCAACCGACATCTGACAGGATTTTTCTTATTTTTTTCTATTTATTTAAGGAGTTTTGTCGCACAGTGACTATGCCACTCCGTGAGGTCACCTTAAAGTAAAAGTTATTAAAATCTACGCTTATAATAATTTCAATAAACCTCTTATTTCTTCAGTATTAGGGTTCGCGAGGATACTGTCGAATCGAAAACTTCACCGATCGTTTGTAAGATCGTTTGACTAGCCTCCTTACTCCACCATAAAGAATATCGCGAACATACAGCAGACACACACCGGATTCAGATCCGGGAAGGCTAGTGTCTCTGCGGTGAATAAGGTGTCCATGAATGTCCTGCAATGACTATGCTGGCAGCAACGTAATCAGTTCGTGCTTTAAGCTGCAAGCACGGTAACTTCAGCTATCATGGGCCGGCAGGCTGCTCGCGCGTGCTAACTTCATTATTATTCGCCCCTATAGACCAGTTAAAACAATGAAAATGTGGGACATAGGTTGCATTAGTTGTCATAATATTGTCACATAGTAAAAACAGGTACTATCAGATGGACCAATAAACAAACTAACTTAATTTACAGCTCATTTCCCTGGTCTTGACATAGAGTGGTTGTTCGCTATACTAGGCAATTAAAGCTGAGGTCGCTTCGCTTCTGCACTACGTGAAGTTCGTTTTTTGTTTGCACGAGATTCCATTTTTCACCAACAGAACACCAGAAGCCTATATTAATTACTGACTGGAATAAATAAATAGAACTCTGAAAGAATACTATAAACGAGCCTTCGCCATCCTTCACGCAATCCGAAAAGGGTCCCGAAGGGGTCTTACAAAGATATTTTTGCTGACATATGGGGAGTCCATTACTATTTCTCAAGCACGACTATACATACGTCTTTGAATTTTTTCTCAAAAGAATGCAAGATGTTTTACTTCACCGCAAAGCTTGTGGTGTGACTAATCACTGTTACTTAAGTACAGACTAACTGAATTATTCAGTCGGGATTAGAATTTGCAATGTTTTTGTTTCAGGCTACAACTTGACCATCACGGATCTTAAATACATAGTATTAGTGAAGTGTATGAACTCCATACACTCGTTACAGATACCATAGACAAATGTAATTATAAGTAAAACTGACGCGTACCATAAATGCATTAAGGCGCCAAATTGAAATGTCATCAGAAGAAAAACAACTGATGTACGACGATTCATTGAACATACGAGTTCTGTTACGGACGCTTACTTGTTTCCTTTTGCTTGCAACTCATAGACTTCTCAATTGGTAATTAAATATAGTCGTGTTTTAGATTGGTGGTCTGAGGGCATGTACTATCCGCCTTAGTAAGTAGACCTATGACACTTGTTCAGCATCAAAGATTACAATGTATATGCTCAGCATCAACTTTACCGCGAGAGAAACCAGACCCAACTACGTCACATAAGGGCGATTAAGTGGTTAATGGAATAAAAATACAATATACATACAATACGTCTTACAGTTTTATATTGATTACCTGCTGTATAATGTAGGTCAGTGATAATGGCTGGTGATAATGGTAGATTGGATACTTGACTTGCGGTCTAATCATACTGCAATACTTATTGAATTTGATTTTAATGGGCTTTTGAAACTTTAACATACATAGTGGATGCGTTCAATATGATTATACATACATATATTAGATGTGTATAATTATATTAAATATACATATGAAATAAAATTGGTTTTTATTTGTAATATTATGATATCAGATGGTTTGTGTACTATCCCATTGCAGTTCCCAGATTTAATTAAAACTTAGGTCCAAGTTTTGCATCTAGCTCGAGAAGCACTTCAACGGATTGCTTTCTGTAGTTGTGATCAGAGTTCTGTCTGCATCGAATAAACTTTAAGTATATATCTAAACATAGTCTTCATGAGAACTAACTCTAACGTGGTAGAGTGGTTCGGAGTCGACTGCAACGCAATTAATTCAACTTCGGACTCTTACCGTACCAATGAGATTTTAACTGAACTCATCCACGCCACGAGCTTTACAGTGAAGGAGAACATAGCGAGGGCACCGTCATACGTTTCAGAAGAAATTCAAAGACGTATCTATAGTCATGCTTAAGATATTATGGCGACGCACTTTCGCCATATTTCACGATTGCAGAAAAATATATCTGCAGTGAAGTTAAGGTTTTCTCGCACCTCTGCCTACCCCTTTGGGAAGCCCTGTGAGAATCCGTTAAGACAACGTCAAGTCAGTGTAACATAATGAAATCAAAACATCCTTCTAAACCACCTACTGTAGATCAAGCACGTCGCTTTGTGTTCATTGTAGTATTTGAGGCATTCAAATGAAATTTACCGTTTCCTAATAACTACAATCTTACTTTACATCACTGACGTGTCACAGCAGTATCGACCAGTTGATGATACGTTGTGTTGACCAAATAGCACTACAAACAGTCATACGTAGACAAAGCTATACATCTATATGACTAAACTCTCACGCGATGTTTAGACATGAAACAAATTAAAATCGATAGGCGACCTGTCGAAAAAGCTAAAACAAATCAATAAAAAATTTACAGTGATTACTTGTAGAAACTTTTTTTAAGTCACTAATGGGGTAGGAAGAGAGAGTATAGCGCCAGACTTACGTAGACTGAAAGACCCCTTTTGCTTCTTTCACATTCACCACTCTTCATAGGTTCATGCTCGCCGGCTTCGAGACTTTCGAGTAGGTACTTTAGGTCGATAATCATTCAATTATTGACAGAAAGTACCCGAATAGTTGAAACTTTGTGACTTTTTCTTCCATAAGATTTTCGCATTGTAGATACATCGAGTCCCCAATTTGAGGGTATATAAAAAATATATATAATTTTGTTTATTTATATAAACATATATATTAATGAAGTTTTTTTTCGAACGTCGTTGTCTTATCGCTACGACTGGAACCAAATTTACAATAAAATTCAGTAATATTTTGGAAGTTCTATTAATTATAATAATGTCAACGTCAATTCCCACCAGGCTACCAACATTACACACCCCTAGGAGTGGCGTCATTGACAAAACTACACATTACACTTTCCAACGAGAACAGTACACAACTGAAACTTATCATAATTACTTTTTTGTCAAAATTATTATACTTCTCACGCCTACCCACAAGGGACCCGAAGGGGCGGGCAGAGGTGTACGGGTAGTTTCCACACACCCACTTTCCGCCAAAGATATATTTTAGGTGCCAACGTAACAGATGGCGAGTCCATCGCCGATACTCAAGCACTACAATACATAAGCTTTTGAATTGCTTCTCAGAGGTATACAGATTTCCTCTCGATGTTTTCCTTCACCGTAAAGCTCGCGGTGTGACTAATCACTGTACTATTATTATACTCAACATTACAAAATAGGCTTACTATTTACCCTTTTGTGTCATGAATTGACAATATGGGGTCACGTGTCTTTATAATATGTAAGCATGAAATGCTTTTCGTTGGTTCATAAGTATGTATATCATTTGAAAACTTAAAAACCGTGTTGTCATATTTAAAGTTATTCGTAATTTTGAAGAAGTCTATTTCTCTATTCTTGGAAGTAAAACTTGCTTAAGAGATATTTGTTTGAACTCTAGAATGAGAATGACGACCTAAGAGTCCAAACAGAGGAAGTGGCAGGATAGAGGGGCGACCAAGTGTTAAATAGTAGTCTTTGGGGGCGACTGCTGTATGAGTAAGTAGTACGTTGAATAAATTGAATCTTTTGAAGTTCTTATAAATGTCTCATATGACTTGCTACACCGCGCGTAACATTTTTTAAATTTAGATGTTGCTTAGGTAACCCATCTTCAGTATATTTACTAATAATATCAATAAAAAAATTCAAAAGGCTCTATGGCACCTTTTACAACGTTTAAGAAAACTTTCTAGTTTTATATCTATTGTCGAGATAAATAAGGCTGTTATTATTAACAAATCTAGACTAAACAGCCCGAGTACAATTTCATTTTATTTCTCGAATGAAACATATCCTATGTGTCAATCTAACTAATAATCTATCTTTGTCCCAAATTCCATCCATTCCCGTTCAGTAGTATTTGCGTGAAAATGTGCTATTCTCCAAAAGTACTGATAGAAATTGAAAAATATGTTGGTGTTGGATAGCCCATTTATCGAGGTATGTTATGGGCTATGTATAACATATATATGTATAACAACGCAATAACGGTGAATAAGGTTTCTAGTAATGAGCTCCTTGGGGAGGGGGAGATTGTTATAGTGTTGGTAGCAGAGGGATTAGTCCCATTATAACACAGTATAACTCTCCGAACACAGAGAGGCAACGCGCAAGTGATACTTCGCTATTGTAATATTGTAAGCGTAAATATGCAGCGGTAACCGTTTTTCATCGGGTGGGTTTATGCTTGTTGCCACTCTTGTGGTATAAAAAAAACCAATAGGAGAGATAGGAGAATCATGAGAAATATTGGAAATCTAGGTAAAATATTCCTTTATTAATTACTTTGTTAGTATATGCAAAAATGACTGACTCCTTGAACCAAATTCAAGGGAAGGAGCTGGTCTACTACACAGGGTAGCCTAGCTTAGGTGCCTGTTGCTACTAACTATGCTAGTTATATTAATACAATTTGCTTACCTAGTCCTATTACCTAAATGTTAAAATATGTGTAATCTAATATAATCACGTTAATAATAATTGTCGCATTGGCACCTAAAATCTGGCGGAAAGTGCATGGAAACCTGCATGCATACGTCTGAGCAACAATTCGAAGGCGCGCTGAGTAACGGCGATGGACTTGCCATCTGTCACATTGGCACCTAAAATATATCTCTGGCGGAAAGTGTGTGTGTGTGGGTGCTACCTATATATATATTATGGTTTTCCTTTTTTAGCCTTCATCAAATATTTATGAATATGTGCAATACTGGGCGTCTTGGCAGGCAATACATCGTACGGGGTGGGAGCGTGCACTATTTCTGTGGCGTTACTATCTATTATGTCTGTGCTAACTAACTGCATTCCTAAATTCAGTTTCAACGACGTCTGTCCATCGCGAAATATGAGATGTATATTCGTCTGGTCTAGTATCTTAAGTGAAAACTGATGGTTTATCTTGAATATCTTTCGTGTTATCTGAAACGGCTTAAATATTTGGGTCATCTTGAACGCTTGGGCCTTTGCGAAATTTTCTAATTCTATTGCAAGCATCTCCTCCGCCTCATCACGCATGCTGTTTTTACTTTTGCCCACCAATGATTTTGATGATTTGGCCGAAGACCGAGATGATTTAGATTCCTTGTCAGAAGACGAGGCTAGAGCTTCAACACGTGGGTCGGGATGTTTGCTTCGTGTATCCAGAAACATTGGCTCCAATACGGGAGGATCGTTCAGCATGTGCCACTTCCACAAGCCTGGAGGGCCGATTTTCTCATCAACGACCATTCCCTCAGATTGGTTGTACTTTAATCTGATAAGTAAAAATTAAATAATTTAAATTCCCATGATCACACTTGACCTTTGGTGCAAGACTAGGAGCTATAGAGGCAAAAACTGTGGCAAAACTTCTTCTTTTGAAATTGCCTTACTCCATGCTACATAGAGTATATCTAGATTTTTGTTCCATTTTTACGCAAAATCTGCTCCACGGAATTGAATGAATTTTGCCACAGAACTGGAATTACATAAAATGGTTAAAACATTTTACCAATGGAATAAAATTGGAGGCGGTTGAAACCGCGGCTTACACAGGTAGTTATTAAAATATTTACCTAAATAGTGTTAAAGCCAAAGTCATTACGACTTATGACTACCATGAGGATTAGAGGTGTGGACTGACTTACATTAAAAATAACAAGCATCACACACCAATTTGTTCACAATTTAATTAAGGTCTGTGTATATTTGAATTATACTGTACATTACTTATGAAATATTGAATTTAATATACATACATATACATATCATCGTGCCGAGTACCTGGCGGGGTAGGCATAGCATTAAATATAAAAAGAGAATATTAATATTAAAAAATATTTTACTGTACCTACGTGTATAGGTGACTCAAATACTACACGCCTGGAACGATTTTTTTTTTCGTGTGTTCAGGAGAATTCAAGAATGGTTTAGAATTATATCATTTGAGCCGAAATCTTATAATAATATAAATAACAGCAATGACATTTCAAGTCCCAATATGATTGTTCTGATCAACTTCAACTATTACAAACATAATTAAATTATGAATTACTTGAACGCCAAAATATTTTCTATGACGTTTATGATTTTATTATACCTTATATTACCACAGTGATCGTAGACCACGCCGTTACCAAGAAAATCGAACAACGCTAAAATAGTGACAGCTTTCATTTTCCCGGTATCCTCATCTTCTCCATAGCTATATATCACATAGCGCTGGTTAGTTATGGCATCTGGAAGATCGGTCAGTGGAATATAATACCTAAAGGCAGCTGTTTCTATCTTTAACCTCTTTTCTTTACTCCTCAGTCTGGTTTAATGATAAAGAAAGCAAATGGATCATTGCAATTTCCAAGCACCCGGGCGAAGTTATTTTCCCTTGGGCGGAGTTTTATGTCATTCATACTACCTATACACCTCTGCCAATCTCATCGAGGACCCTTGTAGGAAGGCGTGAAGATATCAAAATCAAATATTTTTCAATAAAGTTTTGATTTATTCAAATTATCTTATATAAGTTTATTAGTTCGTCCCGGTAACCATATATATATGGTATATCATTATAGAAACAGATATTTTTTCCAGTGAAGCCCTTAGTTACTATTAAACCAATTTAATCATGGAAAAACATTACGAAAGAGTTTGGCTCCGAGATGAAGTCAGACAAACCGAACCGAAATAGTAGAAATTATAGATATCTAATTACCGGAAGAGTCATAATATTCCAATGCTACCGATCCATTTTTATAGTACCACAGTCCTGTTCCATCCTCGTTAATAAGGGCTAATCGTTCACCAGTGTCGTAGAAAACTTGCTTTTCGGATATGTGCCGAGCGAACCAGTTGTAATTAGGATTTACTGGGAGCATTTTGTAAATAGTCATCTACAAATTTAAATACACTGATTTGTAACGATTAACTAGTTGGAGCTCTCACGTCATGATATTGCTACAACGTGGTCAGGCTGGCAGAAGCCTTGGCACCCTTTCGGGAAATAAACATTTGTTTATTTCCCGATGATATTATATTATTATATGATATTATCTTAGATGTTGTTGAACTAAGTTAAGTTAAGATGTTGTTAAACTAAGAAACTATTAATTTGAACCTAATCATATTGTCTCAGGGCCATTAATGTTTTGTGTGAAGTATAATTAATTTGCTTAGATACCAACTTACCCTACGCATCACTTTAGTTGTAGGCAAAACTGTCCAGCCTTTATCGATAAATTCTCTTTTCGAAAGTTGAAAGTTAATGACTCCAGATGGAGGTAAAACTTCAGTCTAAAAACAAAAATCCCTTCGGGTATAAACATGGACAAAATAGTAATCATTCCGGCTACATTCTATATTACGAACATACTAAAAGTAGATGACTTAATATCTATTTTGTACTCGTGGTCTCACCTTCATATTACCTTTGGATTTCTTATCTCTAACCGATGAGACTGACGTATCTGTTGGTTGTAAAATATCTATAGCCAGCGGAGGGCATTCGGGTTGAGTACTGAAAAATAGTGGCTCGTTAGTGTCCCTATCCCCACCCTTATGATGTGAGTCGTAAGGAATTATATCAACCCCTCTTATCATTTCAGTCGGTCGGTATGGCTGTTGGTCACCACAAATAATGACACTTTCTGAAACCTCCACCTCGTCCACTGGCTCTGGAATCTTTACTTCTGGTAAATCTTCGAAAACAGGCAATGTTATTTCTTTCTGTTTTTTAACATCCTGGTCTCTTTCGCGTTTATCTTTTCTATCATTCATCATCTTTAATAATAACCTTTCTTCTGAAGTCACTCTAGGTGATTTTTCTTTATTTCTTTTAGGAGATTTTTCAATGTCCTTAAGAGATTCTTCTCCGCCAGTTTTATTTATTCTCTTACCTTTAGTTTTGCCGGGTGATAATGTTTCACCTTCCCTTATTTTCTCTTTAGAGCTTTTATCCTTTGACTGGTTAACAGACTTATTCGTACCCTTGTTAAAATCTTTTTTGATCTTTACTTTACTATCAGCTTTTTCTGCATCCTTAGGTTTTCTTCTTTCACCTCCCTTGCTACTTTTGTCTCCATATGTTTCTGTATCTAGCTCCTTCTGTTTCTTTGTTGTACCTTTCATATCAGCAGTTTGTATTTCTGTGCGTTTCTTCTTTTCTTTTTCTTTTTCTTTAGCTCCACTATATTCGATGTGCTCCTCTTTTCGTTGTTGCCCTTTTTTCTTTTCTGCCTCTTCTTCTTCTTTTTCTTTATGCCTTCCTTTTTTCTCTTCGTCTTTACCCTTAGCTGCCTGTTCATAAATGTAATCTTTTTTTATTTTATCATTCTGTAGTTTTTCCTGTACGTTGTCTGGCGTCTGCTTCCCTTCTTTAGCTTTTCCATTTCCCCCTACTGTAGCTTTTGCTCTGTCTTTTTCTTTTTGTGAAAGTCGCTTATCTTTAATATCTTTATATTGTGTGCGATTGGAATCCTTATCGTCACTATTTGGAAAGTAATATTCATTTTCTTTACCTTCATTACCATAAATGTGATCCCTCTCACTTCTACCGTAACGATTGCTTCTACCTTCACTATCAGAAGGAAGTTTTATTTTTGTTTTCATATCCCTGCCCGAATTCCGATAGTCCCAGTCATCTCTTGCTGGATGCCACTTTCTGTCTTTTTTGTATGTGCCTTGGGAATGAGAGCTTCTATCGTCTCTTTCTGAATGAAATTCCATATCATCTCTAGGTAGAAAGCGATAGCCTCTCTCATCTCGTTCAGGGTAACTGCGGTCTCTGTGATAACTTCGTGGGTGAAAATACCCTTTATCATATGCGTTGTAAGGATAATCTTCCACGTTCCATCCTAGGTAGCGGTAATCTCTGTCATCTTTACCTGGGTAAAGATAGTCCCTTTCATGTCTTCCAGAGTATCGAAAATTCTTGTTATCATTGCGATGGTCTTTACGGCGGACTAGTTCCTCACGATGTCTACATATACTAGACCTTCGCTCTGCACTATCATTATCTGGAAAGTATTCGCAACTCGTGGCAATTTTGTTTGATGAACCAGTTTCACTACCCGTTTCCGCGATATGTAAATATTCCATATTTTGTCCTTTCGGCCTTGACAGAACTGGTTTGGGAAAATCCTCGATTTTTGGCTGCTGATGTTCATGCAATCCCCCTGGGGACTTGAATTCGCGAAACAGCCTTTGAATTTCAGCACTTGAATTCTCATTATAAATATTATGTTTACATAAGTTGTCTTTATCCAACAAAGTTTGCAGAATTTCTCGTATTCTTTTCAACCAGTCCTTTATTTTCATTTGACACGCTTCATATTGTTTGACTCTACTGGTAACATAACGATTCATTATTAGCTCGCATCTTTTACATTTTCCAGCTTTATTGGTCCGTTGACAATGCACGCAGACGGCACGAATCTCGTTCTCTTTTATATCTGGCATTTCATCGAGTAAACATCGTCCTGTATGGATTAACATCTTGCAATGAGTGCATTTTGTTTTGTATTGACCTACAATATAGAAAACAGTGTTGACATAGACGAATACGCAAAAGGACACAGTGACTGAATATCAAAGATGAAATTAAACAATATTATGGGAATACTAATAAATATATATCTTCACGCCTTCCCACAGAGGTCCCCGAAGGGGTAGGCAGCACACCCACTTTCGGCCGGAGATACATTTTAGGTATCATCATAAAAGAACGGCCGTTTCTTAAGGACGACTATACATACGTCTTTACATTTCTTTTCAATCGGATGCATGTTCCTCTCGATGTTTTTCTGCACCGTAATGGTCGTGCTACCGTAATCACTGTACTTAAGTTCATAAAATAAAAAAATAATATCAATACTTTACTAATAAATATTACTAGGTAGCAATTAAACTTAATAACTAACTCAGCTCGTCTATGTACTCTTGTTTGTTAATTTTCTTCTCGCTCGTATTATGAAGAAGTATTGAATCACTTTTACTGCGTGCATCTAGTTTCTTCATACCCTAAAATTATAAATTAATCCTTGGGATATTATACGTACCTATATAGTTACATATTATATGTATGTACTATAGGTACTACAAAGGTACAAAGCCAACCAGCATGCCGCTTGTTGATAAGCGGTTACCGTTTCCTATTGCTCGGACCTTGCCGACCTTTTGTGGATGTGTTATTATCGCGTCAGATATGAATGGGTCCTCCACCTTCCAAGCACTGCCAAGTCTTGGAGACCTTATTCACCACAGGAACACGACATAAACTAGGAGCTACTAGTGAAGCAAGTTCAATTATGAAGGCAAGATTCTATTTCCTTATCTGTTCAGCCGTTCGTTTACAACGAGGATGTAAAGTTGATACTATAATGTCGATCGATGTAGGGAATAGAGTATTTGGGGCGATGTTTAAACCACAATGAGGTAATGTGGCATGCAATCACTATGTTCCAGCGTCGACTAGTAATCTAATTTTAATATTACCCAAGAGTATAAGAAGAGTGTCTATATCCCTAATCACAATAAGAATCCATGTGGAGATAGAACAAGACGACTTACAGATACTTAGTTTAAAGCACAGTACACCAGTACACCAGTGCAAGAGAAGAAAAAAATTACAATATGAATATCGGTCACATATGCAGCGAAATTAATGCAGACACAAGTCCTACTGGTTGTATCGGACCTAGATTCATACTGGGCTAGGGAGGGAGAAGACGAAAGGGCACGGTTTCGCGTCGGATGGCACGTCAGTGTATGCCCAAGTGCATTTTAATAGGTATTAGTGAGGCGAAGTACTCCAGTTAATAATAAAAAAAGGACACTAAAACCATTAAATAAACAACAAGCTTCTTAATATGTTAATTCTAGTATATTTTAAAGGAAACATTTTCGGTGTTACCGTCACTGTAGAATCATTTTGAATCCTGTAAATTGAAATGCCAGAGCTTTTGAGCTCAATAATTTTCTTGAAATCGTCGCAATTTTGTTTGCAATCTTCGCAGAGTGGAATACTGCCAAATGATCAAAAAAATATAAATGATATGTTTAATGTATCTGCGTCCAACGCCGTATTACACAAATTTTATGAAAGTTTAATGGTTGTTTAACAGATTTAAATTAATAATAGTTCCAAAAATATTTTTCAATTAGGTATATAGTGTTAGTATGTAGGTAATATCACCATAAAAATCGGATAATTCAACAATAACGTTATATAATGGTACCCTTTTTTAACCTTTTTTGCAGTGAAAACTATTTGAATCAAAGCTTTATAATAGTATAGTAATAAACAAAGTTAGTTTAACTAATTGTTTGTAAAACACAAATAACAAAATAATTAAAAGGAAGGATGCCAGTTTGTATGGCGTACTTACTATCATAAGTATATTAAACTTGTTTTGACAGAAACTAGACTTACTAATAAAATCGTAGCTACCTCAAAGCTACCTATACTTAAAGTGGTCGCGAATCAAACATGTTTATTAAAAATGGGGATACCGTGATTAAATAAATAATAATAATATATATCCTCACGCCTTCCCACAAGGATCCCCGAAGGAGTAGGCAGAGGTGTATAGGTAGTACCCACACATCCACTTTCCGCCAGAGATATATTTTAGGTGCCAACGTGACAGTTGGCGAGTCCATCGCGAGCCTTTGATTAATTACACACGAATTATGTATTCTGCTGAGTATCAATAGGCAGACTGGATTAACATACAATATATTCACACACATTCGCCGGCCGAAAACTTTTTGCGTTGGGTAAAGATAATCATGTAAATTAAAACAAACTTTTATTACCTTTCTAAAGACTCCATAATTCATAGCAAGCCCATTATTCCGTACCATTAAATAATATCAAATCTAAAGATTCAATATTGACAATTATATTGACATGTACCAACTACTAATTGTTTTTTCTGATTGCTGGCAATTATTTCGGTTGTAATTATATCACTATTATCTCATCATTTAAAACTATCGATTGGGAATTTTATTACTAAATAAACGAACCTTAGAAAATTACTTAATACGGCTTGTATGTATGCAATATAAACTTTTTTTGGTACATTAAATATTTATAGAACTGGCAGCCCTTTTCGGGAAAATTATGGGTGCGAATTCGTTCGAACTTCGAGCATTGACTTGACAGATTGTCAAACGGGAAAATCAAAACTGCAAGATTAATTTCTCCTAGCCATCAAATTAAAGTTTGGGTTCTAATAAATATTCAATTACTACCGGTAGTTCCCGCTAGTTTTATTTTAATAAAATGCCGTTCCATAGAATATATACGGTTTCTAGTTTTATGTTAGTATGTAATCGTTCTAGCCCTATTTTGCAGCAAAGTTTTCAGAAGTTTAATACTTTCAGGTAAGTACCTATGTCGTAATAATTTTTTGTGATACATCGCACCGCTTATTTCGTTGTAAACAAGTTATTTTAAGTTCAAATATTCCTGGACGTGGCGTGCTCGTATATATGCTGCGGCCATTGTTAGTCACTTTAATAATGTTTAGTCAAAACACAAAATTTGGGTCTGATATCGTTAATAGGAATACTTAATGAATTTTAATGCTAGCATCTCGACACTCATAACTTGATCGATTCTCAGTGTTGCTACAATTTAGCAGCGGCTTAGAGAAGTAATTAATCAGGTTTTTTTAATATTATTGAATATTTATATTTATATGCAGAATAAAAGCTAGTCCCTTTACCATGGGTGTGTTATTCTGCCATTGTGTTTAGCCTAACTCCAGGTTCACTTATCTGATCATGAATTGTATGTATCCCCTCCCCCCACCCCTTCACACATGCTCAAATAATAATCAATGTAGGTACAATAATATGCTCACTTTGATTGTTGCAGATATATGACAATGGACAGAACAAAACACACAAAAGCTCTTAAGACAGAAAAAGATAAATTACGCACATATGTTGTTCAGCGGTACATTGATTATGTAAAAAATTATACCAATTTGCTAGAAGCACGGTTCCCAACTGCTGTGAAAATGTACCGAGTTTTCAGTGTGGGCATTAAAGACTTTTTAAAAGACCTAAAGACATATATATCTTTACGAATAAAAATAACAAGGGACCAAGGGTTTTCAAACATGAGTCGTCAAGAAATTGAACTATACCACAAAATGCCTGCAGACATGTGGCGGATTGCACCAGTACTCATATTGTCTGCTGTCCCGTTTGGAAATTATATTATATTTCCCTTAGCGTAAGTATAGTTTTAACTTGTAAAATCATCAGAATATTAGTTCTTTTTATAGTTAAACCACTAAAATGTCATACCAGTATGCTGCCTTTCTGGTGGCAACTAGATTCAACTCGGGAGAAATCTTTTCACTTTAATCTTGGAGAACTTCATGCTGTACTACATGTACTACAGCCCCTCAGATTCATACTAATAATACTTATTTTTTCTTATTCTTACAGGTTTCTGAAACCAAAGACGCTACTGTGCTCTCATTTCTGGTCAATCCAGCAACGAGCAGAGTTTTCGACACAAGATCTGACAGACCGCCTTCGACATAACAAGCCAGTATTCAGAGCTTTACAAGCCAAGTTAAATGCTGTAAATGACAGTGTAATGAACAGGAGGTGGAGAAGAATTGTAGCATTATTAGGCTCCGGAGTACATCCAACTGCTGATGAAGTACTATCATGCAAAGATATATTCAGCCAGGAGCCCTATCAGTTGAGCAGTTTGACTTATGCACATGCGGTATGATATTTATAATATATATAATAATATATCCTTCTCACAAAAGACACGCCAGCAGGGGTAGGCTGAGGAATGTAGTAGTAGTATCCACACACCCATTCTGCTAGAGATATATTTTAGATGCCAATGCCACAGGCGCTGGGCCGGGTCTATCGCCATTAGGCAGGACTGGGAATTGATACTACCAATTCACCTCTGCCTACCTCCTTGAGGAGCCTTGTGACAAGGTGTGAAGATACTATACATGGATCTTAGAATTTCTTCTCAAACACATGCATATTTACTTAGATGTTTTCCTTTGCTGTTAAGTTTGTGGTTTGACTAATTACTTAAGTTCCAGTTGGGGTATGAACTTGCAATCTTTGTATTGCACAAAACTACTCTGTTGCAATTTTTATGAGCAACTGATACATATATACATATTATTAAGTAATTTCCATGACCACACATTTTGTCTAATATGCCTGATTGCACCAGGCTGACAAAAAACAAACCATCGAAGTTTAAAGTCGCGGCTTTAGCATAGCAAGTTATATCATTCTCTCTAGTTGTGGAATTGCATGCACAAACATACATAAACTCAACTGATCATTATACAATTGCAGGGTCACCTGTTAAAAATGCATGGTCTACGGAAATCGATATTCCGAAGGAATAAATTGAAATGTAGGGCATTCGTTCTCTTGGAGATGGACAAAGCGATTCTTCGTGAGGGTGGCGTGGAGAAACTAACCACCGACGCTTTGAGGAATGCCTGCCACATACGAGGTCTTAATGGGAATCATCTTACCAATAGCGAGTTGAAGGACTGGCTAAACAAGTGGATGATCATATCGCAAAACGTCGACAAATCATCCTACTCCTTAATACTGCACTGTCCAATATTTTTTGCTTACAATCATCCCCAGAATTGGGTGTTAATTTACTAAAGAAGTTTTACTTTATTGCAATTATGGTTTAGGTTTTAAAGTGCCTGCCACTTTTACGCACTAGTGCTATTAAAATTTCCCTCAATGTGCAAAAGATTCTACATATTCTGCGACTGGTAAGATACGTATTCGCGCATTACCTTAGATAATAGGAGTTAAATGGTAGATAAGATCCATGTCTTATACATTTGTTCTTAGCTTTTTATAATATATGTTT
The DNA here is from genome assembly GCA_945859725.1 of Drepana falcataria. NCBI lineage: Eukaryota > Metazoa > Arthropoda > Insecta > Lepidoptera > Drepanidae > Drepana > Drepana falcataria. The sequence goes on from OX243921.1 coordinate 11,859,688, forward strand.
GTTATTGTTTGTTTTCATTATCCAGTGCTTCTTATTCATTCTGGCCTGAAATTTTTCAATATCTACTTGGTCCAGTAGTGCTAAGATTTGGGGTAAAGCAATGTAAAAATTGATGACTTTATATTTTTGGTAAAATAACAAAATAATTATATATACATACTTATATTTATTGTATTATACACTGTATATAATCTTTGTTAATATTACTTAATGTTTAACTACTAACTTTATATACTGTAGTAATACATAACGATAAACGCGCGCACAGTACCTGAATTATGTAAATATTTGTCTATTTATGACATGACTACTTTGTATATAGCATACAAAAGTTTATATAACTTAATTGTATATATATCCCCTTGTAACTGTATTTACTTAGTAATAATAATTTAAAGCTTACTTCTATTATAATGTTTGTCTCTTGGTGGTTATTAGTTGTGGTCTAATTAGGTGCTGGTAGAGTGGTTAGAACTGATCTGCTAAGTCAAGGTTGCAGATTCGAGCCTGTGTGGTCTATACCAATCAGCCTTCTAGTTTACCTTACTGTTGCTGTAAGGCAACATTGGGCAACCTGTATACATTTAAAACATTAAAATCTTTAAAGGATGGCTACCGACTCGCCATCTAGCACCTTGGCACCCTGGCACCCATAAACGCTTCCGGTTCAAAAGGATGTTGTTACACCGCTTTCTATCCCCATCGGATGGCTATGTGAAGGTGTGAATATACAAAAACATTATTCAATTGAAAGCATAGACATGGACCTTCTATCAGCACTTTGGAATCTTCTATTTAATATACAGGTTGTCTCAGAAAATAGGACAGCTATTCAAATATATAAGAGGGCATAATTAAAGAACCAGAAAAAAATAAAACATTTTAAGTTGACAATTTTTTTCTACCTTATTTTTGCATAAAAATGTGCTGTATGTATGTTTCGGATTGAGAATTAGTCTCTTTATTAATGGTGTCGTTTTGTTATCTTTGGAGCTATCGGTTTTGTTGCAGCGTCAGGAAGATGTATTCACAAAATCATATATGTTCCGGACATAACTAGTGCTTTTTCTGAGACTGTATTCTTTGTATTGTAAAGATTAGTAACATCATAACAGTATTCATTGTCTATATAAGGTATTTTACGTCTATGTAGGGTGATAACGCTTCTTATAAATACATTTCAAAGAATTAGTGAGACAAGATTAGAAGTAGGTAGCTTTGTGATATGATGTTAATAGTAATGACGATATTTTGAATATTGCCTTAGTATTATTGGTTTGGAAAGTGGGTGTGTAGGTATTACCTATACACCTCTGCCTACCCCTTCGGGGACCCTTGTGGGAAGGCGTGAGGATATATTATTATTATTATTATTATTGGTTTCTGTCTTTGTAATTTTGTAATTTAACGCTATGGTTTTGTTTTAACTATTATTAATATTTTAGGACGATATACCATACAATACGACCATATAATACGACCATATAATAATATTTATTGCTATTTTTAATATAGATAGTACCATTCACGAAGACGCGCCCACCAATTTCTAGTCGAGGGGGTCGCGGTATTCGGGAAGATGACCCGAGTCTATTAATTGTACAGTGCGTGTGCACTCATAGGTAATCAATCAGTGTGTACCGGATAATACTCAAACATTAGTGGTAGGTTGCACACTTCAACTATAAACTAAGGTAAGAATAGTGGGGCGCGTCTTCGTAGATAGCACTATCTATAAACGATATAATTTTTGTCGGCTTAATACGATGGTTAGACATTGTGTGCTAATTGGGGACTTCTCGTGAAGTGTGAACACGTATTGCACGTGCTTGGACACACATACATGGAGTAACTCATATTGTGTCATTTTAATATTGTCGTATTGTTGTATCGAATTTTGTAAGGAGCTATTATTTTGTTATTAAATTGTAATTTTTCGTATTGCCTTTAATTTACTACCCAGACAACCACTTTCTGCCAGAGATATATTTTAGGTGCCAACGTTACAGATGGCGAGTCCATCGCCGTTACTCAATCGCGACTATACTATAGTTGATTTCTTCTCAAAAGTATGCAGGTTTCCTCTCGATGTTTTCCTACACCGTGAAGCTCGTGGTGTGTCTAAGTTCAGAAAAACTCATTGGTACAGTTGGGATTCGGACTTCTTTCTTCAATCGTTGTATTGCAGGCAACGCCTCTGACCACTCTGCCACCACGGCTCTCCGATGTAATTTTTGTAATTATAGGGGCATAGTTTGGTTGCTTCCTTATTGATAAAATGTGTGCTGTTGCGAATGATTTCTCCGAATTAATATAAACGTTATACTGAAATATATTTGTTGCTTGAGCGACCGAGTTTCATTGTGAAGCCATCATCATAAAACTTGCATGTGCGAATTGATACAATTAGTGTGCATTCAGACATGCGGGAATCGTGCGTTTACGCATCGCGCGGTTTGAAACCGCAAAATTGTGATGCTATTCAGACACGCGCGGTCAGTATGCGATTTCGTGCGGGTTAGCGTCAGTTTCAAAATGGAGGTCGACGAAGAAGTGTGTTTACTGTGGTTGCTCCTTAAAAAAAAGAAAAGAAAAAGGCGGTATTGGGTGCATCCAATATTACGTGACCGACTAGTACATGGTCAGTTCGTAACGTTATATCCCAAATTAAGAATGAATGTCCCATATTGCAGGTCTCTTCTCCAAATCATCAATAAATACTTCAGTGTCGAAACGATCCATGGCGAACTCACGAGCAGTGACATGCTCACCGCGCGGTATCCGCAACGCAACTGAACGCAAAGTAAAGACTCCATAGTAATAGAAACGCGCGGGAGCAGCGCGATTCTATTTCCTGGCGGTTATGTCTGAACGATTACTTTATAACTCATACAAATAAGACCCGCGCGATTTCCATGCGAACTAGCGCTTAGACACGACTATGCTGGTAAGCAACTGTCGTAGGCGCATGCTAACGCAATTATTTTATGACTAAATTTTCCATAGAACATTATAATTTGTACTTTACTTTATAATGTCTGCTGTACCGGCAAAGGCTTGCGCAGTTTATCAGTTTGTTACTCAATCTAGAACACAGAAGACTTGAAATCTGTAACACAGGAAGCTTATAATATATCCATCTTCTATTCCGATAATACGGTTCTCATTGCACAGTTGAATATATCTATGTGGTATGAAATTTATTCTCTTTCTACATCAAGAATATCATGGCGATGAATATATACTTATGCAATTATATCCAAAGATTTTTTCAGTGGCGAATTCGAACTCCATGAGCCTGTGATATCACGCCGAGTCCCTAACGGGGTAGGTAGAGAGTATAGAGCGCTAGTTTTTTAGACTTAAATACCTCTTTCGCTTCATCCACAGTCGAGCATTGCAAATAAAATACCATTGTTCAGAAAAAATACAAGTATGTAATTAGCTATTATAAATAAGGATTTGTTTCAAACCAGTTAGTGCAGACTGATTATCGGAGAACATTGCAAGAGTCAACAACAATAGATGTCTAAAATGTCATTATATGAATACACAACTGGTCTTTTTAAAAAACTGTATCTACGTCATATCTGAGAGGTTAATAAAGAGTGTAATATGAGATAGTAGTCAAAGACTTCTATCTACTATTTAATACTTGAAAATAGTAGTACTGCCTACTGGTGTCCCACTCAAATATAAATCTAGTTTTCTGATAGAGAAGGGATGGTTTTGCTTGGGTACAAGCACGTGTTATTATTAATTCCAGTCCTGGTCGATACAGTGCAAACAAAAAAACCATCCAATCAGCGACAACAAATAGTGTGGCGGCTCGAGTGTGAGCTTGGAATCATATCGGACGCAGAGTGCCCCGTAGACGGCGGCTGGACCACCTGGAGCCCCTGGTCTCCTTGCCACGGCTCCTGCGACGACATTGGTCACCGCAAAAGAAGTCGAGAGTGCAGCAATCCTCAACCTTCGAAAGACGGCCTTCCCTGCTCTGGTGTAGACCAGCAAATCGAACCTTGTTATATAAACAACTGCTCTGTACAAGACTATCGAAAATTAATCGATGCTGATCCGGCTAGATACGAAGCATTGCGACAGCTAGATGCAGTCCCAGCATTACTCGAGCGCTGCCTTCAAATGGAATGCCCCTTCGAAGCAATTGAAGCAGCTCTAGCGACGGATAACACCTGGCAATTGAGCGCTGAAGCCCTATGGAACTCACTGCAATGCGTGAAGCATAATATGGGGTGTCCAGTCATTGGAGAGTGGGGGAGTTGGGGCGCATGGTCGGCCTGTGGAGCTCGTTGCGGCCGCGGTATGCGATGGAGACTCCGACGCTGCGACACTCCCCCACCATCAGATTATCACCTCATATGTTCAGGAACTCCCCTGCAATCTGACGAATGTGAAGGTGACCAATGCGCGGTAAGTAGGATAGACAATGGAGGATCTTGGAGTGAATGGGGGCAGTGGTCGACTTGTTCCGAAAACTGCGGCGCTGGCGTGAGGCGGAGAAAAAGAAGTTGTAACGAATTGGCCATCTCCAAACAAACGGACTCGTGGGGCACGCATTGTCGCGGCCAACATGATCAACTACAAGTTTGTGAGAATAAAGTTTGTATGTTGGATGGACGGTGGTCAGGCTGGAGCGCGTGGGGCCCCTGCTCGCAAGCTTGTGGCGCGGGGAAGCGGTCCAGGACCAGATCCTGCACCAGACCTGTTCCTTCCGGCCGAGGCTCCTCGTGTGTCGGACCTAGGATAGAAGTCGCATCGTGCCACATCACACCTTGTGAGGTCTATGCCCATACAGTCGCGGTGTTTAATGGCGAGTCTTTCCTTTTTTACGACTTTTCTAACAAACGCTCCACGTTGTTCCATTTCTATATAAGGTTCATGGCTGTTTCTCCCCATGGGATACTTGTTCGAAGGGGTGGAGCCCATGCACCCTTGGTTAGACTCAGTTTGCATAAATGGCATTTATGCCTCGAAGCCAGCGGGACAGTACCAGCTTGCAGTCTACCACGAGTCTGTTCTCACAATTCATTAGAGACCGCCATCTGGCACAATGCTTTAGTGACAGTTACTACTGAAGCAGCTACTTTGAGGTTAGATGATGCTTATGTGACGATCAGAAGTATATTCCCATGCAACCCAGAGCTTCCCAACGAGGATATGAAGATCTATGTCGGTGAGAGATTTCACGGAGAAATACAAGAGCTTATCCTCAATTTTATTCCAATGGACATGAATGTCGAAAGGCAACGTCGCAAAACCATGACAAACTTCTATCCGACATCAGCTTCTAACATAGCGTACGAAAAAGCTAGCATGGAAGAAGCGTTCTTGACCCTAGAGAATGGTCAGTATTTGAGGCTTCCGTGCTTTGTAAGTCAAGATGAGTGGCAGATGGAGTTAACTTTGAAATCCAAAAGAGATGCTGGAACCGTACTGTTCATGCGACACGAGCACAGTGGCAGTTGGCTTCACGTAGGTCTGCAGAACATGCGCTTGAAATTAAAGCTATCCCTGGGAAATCGGAGATCAGAAACAGCCAGTTCCACAGAATGTCCGCCTGACCAATGGTTAGATATTACCTTCTCGAAGAAAGCGCAAACGAATACGATAGAAGCTGCAGTAAACGCAGGCGAGCGGCTACACGTATTGCTTGAGAGAGACATCGCGAGGAAGCGACGTGGATCATACAGCAACGAATATGGATCAGAACAAATTTATAACAAACAAAACACTACCAGGGATCTCGACTTGCATCCATTATATTTGTGTACAGATGAGTTTTACGTCGGCGGTGCACCGCAGGAAGCCTCACTAGGAATTCCAGATGACTTTTCAAGTTTCTCTGGTGTTATTGCATCTATTAGTATAAACAAAGAATTGTTGAATTTACACGAATACAGTGTCGAGAGGTTTAAGGACGATAAAGTGCAAGTGTCGTCGAGGACCGCTAGCGTCTCCGGCTCCTACCACGAAACCGCTTGGGGGAAGTCCAACCGCTTGAACCTGACATGCATTCACGCGAGAACTAGTCGATCGCCACATACAGCACACTGGCTTTTCTTAGATACGACAGTAGATGGGGCGCTGAGGGATAAGAAGCTGCGATCGGTAGACGATGGCAGGGTGCTTCGGCTTGTCGCCACAGCGGACAACGACCTGAGAGGATTCTACACATGTCGCGCACACACGAACAAACGTACTAGAAATATCGTCACTTACGGAGTACTAGGCATGCTGGAACACAGGTTGACCGGCCCCGACACGACCACAGCGATCGCGGTCGTATCTACTCTGACACTGGTAGTAATGACATTAGCCTGGTTGATTATTGAAGGGATAAACGACCTTCGCAACGGGCACGGGTTCTTCAGAGATGCCCATTGGACACCTGAAGAGGAGGCCGAAGTAGTTTGCAAGTATATTGACCAGAACATTCACCTTGTAGGATCGAAGAGTGCTGCGAAGTTAGCCAAGGCGCGAGCGAGGCGAAGAGGCCGTCAGCTGGCTAGCAAAGCGAGCTTTGCTGCACAAGAACCTCAAGGGTTGATGCAGATCGAAAGCAACATTCAAGACAATGATTTAACGGTGAGCGAACCAGAAACTTTGCCAGCCCTGCCTGAAATTAAAAGCTCAGTGGAACCTCATGAAATCCTGCGATGCGAACAGGGATACGTTAGTTCACCACGCCACGGATCAATTACGTCACCGAGGACGGGGCTGACTTCATCGTCGTCTTTTGATCTGGTGTCTCCTAGAGTTCTTTGCTCCAGACTCCTTGTATCTAGAAGGATTCATTCCTCGAGACAAGCGTTGCAGAAGACCACAAGAAATAATGTAACTACTCGGAAGAATAGGTCGAGATTGCTAACTATCAAATCGTCTACCTATATCAATCAGTCGCCAGCACATAAAATATTACAGAAGTTTCAACAGTTGAAAGGCGATGATCCATAAGTGGTGTGTATTGAGTAAGGACAATGGTGCCTTAAGTGAAACAGCGATAATGTCAAATACTATTTATTCATTAGTCAATAATTTAAACTACAAAAACAATAAATATTAAGTTTGGCACACAACAAATTATTATAAAATAAATGGCACGAAATATAAACTTTCCATAAAATAATACTGAGTACTAGGAAACAGATTACGGACTACAACTAATATCAATTGAAACAATTTTCAGTTGCACATAATACAGTCATTATTAGAATTGTTCAGAAAGTCTTGAACAAATTGAAAATAATCATAAAACAACATTGATTTGCGTCATATTTCATAGCCTCTTGTGGAAAATCACACTTAGTGACTAGTACTTATACACCAAGCCTCTTGAATACATTTAAAACAGATCTATATAATTCGATACAATGACTAGGTAGAGCAGAAAGATAATAATTTAATTATAAATCTAATAACTAATAGCTAAAAGCAAATTTAATTATAATTCATTATTTAACAATAGCTAATTACCATATATATGATATATAATATGGTATTATAATGTCTTTATTTGGAATACGCAATATAATTATGCAATTATACTAATAAAATAACAAGTCATGTATTTTATAAAGATAAAATCAAATAATAATAAACGATAAGGATCATTAAAGCGGGAAATTGAGCACAATTTCCTATAAAATAGAATACTTATCTGCCTAAATATACAATGAATAAATATTTCATCTACTGTGCAATATTATGTAAGTGTTATTTTGTGCACAATTTTAAAAGTAGTTCATAAGTTTTCTTTAAGAATAGAATAGACTTGCCCCATGTTTTTAAAAAACAAAGAAAACTTTGATTAATTATCAGTTAGTGAGGATGTTTCTTACTCAATACCAATAGAATGGCTGAACATAATTCCAAAAACCATTTAAAGTGTTACAGCATATGTGCTTTTCTATCGGGAATATAAAGGACATATATATTAACGCCATCTATGAAACCGTTAATGGGGGTACCATGATAGCATATCATGGTACCTTGGACACTGACTCTGAATTAAACATACTATTCATGTACATTTTAAAGGAGAATTCCATACCTACCAGGTATGGTAACGAGATGGTTAAAAAACATGGCAAAATTCAGAAGAACTGAAAGCCGCCACTTAGTCGATCAGATTTTTGTATAGCATAAAATTGGCTTATTCAGAAAAATCTCAAGATTATCCGCCATCCTTATAATATACAAGAATAGGAAGCAAACATAACCATTGTTAATCGCCCAAACCAGTTTTTCTTAGTCAAGGTGACTATGACGCCGGCAGCCAGACTTCCTTCGCGGGCGAGGTGGTGCATTTCTCTTGTAATTCTGGTAGTACATCGCAGTACTCAAAACGCCGCCGCTCAACATTGTGGAAATTATGAAGTTTGCAATCAACTTGAGATCACCAGAATCGACGAAAACGGTAAATATCCGCGCTGAAATAACCAAATAAATTTTAAGACTAGTTAATATGTCATCTCTCATACTCCATGTTTAACTAATATACCCTACTTACCGATGTTTGTCGCCACGGAAATGATCCAAGAGGTTAGAGACACCGTGTCCGCGTTCTCCGCCTTAATGATTCCGTACATATACATCACCTTAGCAAATCCACTCAGGGGTGTGCAAAATGGCTGAAAAAGTATAAAATACTACATAAGTTAATTTTTATTTATGAACTACATATCCACGATCGCAGCCCCGTCAGTAAGTCTACATCATCCAGGGATTCATGTATATATAAAATCATCGAAATCAACCGTACCAATCCAATCCCGAATTTTTTGCAGCACTAACACGGCGATTGATTTGTATTAATAAATTCATAAGAGAAGATTGAAGAACAAACTTTATTTGAAACCAAATTCAAACATAGTGGATACCCGTCTAACAATAGACTCGTAAATATGTAGTTAACTTTGTAAATCGATCAATATACACGAATGCGTCTATCAATTGATTAAAGCTACTGCCTCGACTGATCCATAGGTTTTGTTATGGGTATCAAGACATATATAAGCAACATTCCCATCTTTGAGTGTCCGATCGGTCTGATCTAAAACATGAGATCTGGAACATGGTCTTCATCTACCTCATCTTGCACACTTGCCAGTTGTTTTGTGAATCTATTCATTGTGGATTCGATCCACTTTCCAATTCCTCCATCCTGCAATCCAATGCAGGATGACTAGCCATAACCGCATCAAAAATTAATTCAAAACTCACCACGGCATAGGCCAGTGCTACCTTGGGCAGCACATTTGCAGCAAAACCAATTATAAACAGGAAATAAGTAACTGCAGCCACCTTGACGATTGATAAGTTTTGCATGCGATTGTACTTCAGGACATAGTAGAACATCACATATACTTGTACCAGGATTATTGGGTACTCTAGGTATGTCATCATTGCATAATTATTTGTGTAATTGTACAGTGTCATTATTGTAAAGCTGGAATGAGAAATCATTGTTATTATCCATCAAACCTTGAAAGATTCCAGACGAAAACCATGAGACTCATGTTCAACATTCCAAAACACATGAGCAACAGATACGTCCTAAAAGTCCTGAATCTTCAATTCTTCAGCAAGAAATTCTCACATGAAGTCTCAAATACCAGAATAAGCTAAACCAGAATGTTAATGCATTAGTGACAAACCTTAACGGCTCTGGTAGAAAATTAAAAAGGCTAAGATAGACTTTAGGGCAGGCAACATAAATGTGATCCAAGTGGTGCGGCACAAATCCACATTGGTGACAGACAGCTTAATAAAATTATTTTTTTTCCTTAATGGAATAAGAAACAAGAAGACTATTTCTCTGGGTTAGCACCTTTATAACCTTAGGTGACGCATTAGCAGAAATTTTGACTTTTGAAAAATACACTTAAAGGCAGACCTTACCCAGTTAACTCCATAAGCATAGCTTGTAAGTAGATTCCTTCAGCTGACTGCTTCTGCCTCATAGTCATTATTTGTGGTACTTTCAATAACATGCAAGATAATATGATGAGCATACTCAACATATCAGCTATGAACTGCATTATCCCGAAAGACCCCATTTTACCTAAAATGTGACAATAAAAATCAAGTACTTATGTAAATGGTATATTATATTATTCTTCAAATTCTTCAAAACACTACTAATATTATAAATGCGAAAGTTTGTGAGGATGTTTGTACATTTTCACGCAAAGCTTGTTGGATAAAATTTGGCACAAAGACAGATTTTTAACAATGCAACCAAATTTTAAATGGGTGATGCCTTGCATCGCAGCTAGTATCAAATAAACATATAAGCGAATATAACCCGCAGTTAAAATCATCAATAGTATCGCCAATTGACAGAGATTTAGGCCCAAGTTGACCTTCGTCATAAATCCAATTGACAACGAGCGCAATTTTTACCCGATTCTCACGTCACTTGCCGGTACACTGAACAGGGAATCTGATATGAGGGCAATAGAATTGGAACAGCTTACTTGATGATAGCAAAATGATGGAATGATGTAGGCATGAAATGAGAAGTAAAAAGTGAGAACCTGCTAAATTCGTTCGTGGCTTTAAGTTTAGTTTTAGTTCTCTTTCTGTCTGTCTGGTCTGGTCAGGTCAGGTCAGGTACGAGTATGTATGTCAGTGTCAGTCACGTCACGTTACGTCATAGCGACATTTCAATTGTTGCAATTAAAAAAAAACAGGACTACCGATTTTCCGATTACCTGAGGAGGCGTTACAAGTTAAATTGTAATAAGTCTAGTAGTAGTAAGTGAGTTTAGTATATGCAATATATAGCTATCTATAACGTATTCCTACACCTATGAAGGATAAATTATAGATTTAATTTCCATATTTTCTAAACTAAGGGATACCTACTATTTTAAGTTTAACTGGCAGCACTAAACATTTTTTTATTAAACAAATATATTTCCATGAAATGGAACTAGATGTCGTTAGTATCCACCTCCTAAGATTCGTGTTCCTAAATTAGTTTTTTAACGTTTTTGAATATTGTCAATAATTGATAACTGTTTCCACTTATGAACAAAGATTACAATGTATACTGTTTATGAATAACCCTGTAAAATTCTTACTTAAATTTTTATAACAAAATTATGTAGGTAAATCATGTCATTGCAAACTATATTATTGAAATAATATCATCCCTTATAGCCCCTAACGAGAGGTAGTTCGTTCCTTAGATGTGTTTAGTCGTTTTATTCATCAAGGAGATAAACTTTGAAATAATTGAATGATGAAAACGGCTCAGTACGTATATGCTACGTCTATATATACTAATATACAAGATACATAGTTAAATACCTCTTTTTAGAGAACCCACCTACTAAAAGCTCTATAATCCATCTATGTATTTATAATTAAGTGTATGAATACCTACCCCAAGATACTAAATAATGTTACCTATATCGAAGGGTAAAGTACCTTATTCCACTGGTATCAATGTGTGTGCAGCCTTATCTAACTCAATGAACATCCTATAATATACGTCGCGACGCACCACCCTACGAGAAAATGAGATTATAGATCCCGTCTACGTGTATCATCTTTTCGATGGCGTCATCCGTCTCGCTGTCGCCGTTAATAGTGCGAAGTTCGAGCAAGTTCTCGCGCATGGGAGAAATGGCCCACAGTGCGCAGAACAACCCCAACGTACCTATCTATACTACTCCTACACCCAGCAACAGACTGCCAGTGGCGCGCAAATGGCCCGTTTTTTTATTGCAAACTGAGGCGGTAGCTGCACGACGTTTTGCATTCGGCCCGCGATTTTCAGCCAGTCAACTCACTTGCCACTCACTTCGGTACAGTGTTCCGAAAACTTTCGTAAAAGTATTGTATTCGAGTGTTGGAAGTGGTTTCGAGTAATTTCTTTATTGGAAAACTGTGATTGTATGATATTGTTTGATACGGAAGGGTAAGTTATGAAGTAAAAATATTCAAATGAAAAGTTTATATTATAACGGGTTTCGTGTAAGTTTTTCTAAAAATTATTTGGATAATTCCTAAAGAGGTTTATATGATGAGGTGTGAATTGGCTGGAATATTAAATAAATAGAGAAAAGTGTGTGAAACTTTTCTTGTCCTTTGATTGCCTTTTTCTAAGTAGGTACTTATATTCGCAACAAAAAAGTAATATAATAATAATAATAATATATCCTCACGCCTTCCCACAAGGGTCCCCGAAGGGGTAGGCAGAGGTGTATAGGTAACACCCACACACCCACTTTCCGCCAGAGGTATATTAGGTGCCACAAAAACGTAGCAACAAAAAAGTAGCCTCTTAATAATAGAGACAGGTATTTAAAAAAAACTAATACCTCACAACGGAGTATAAAGGGAGTTTATACAAATATATTATGATATTTGAACAAGAGTTGCCGAAGTTCATTGTCATTCATATAATGAGTTGCGAAGTAAAATATCGGTACGTAGTTTTAACCTATTATCTACTGTGTGTTGAAAATATCACAAACAAATCCCCTTGATAATTCATTTCACGTCACGCTACAATTGGGACGTATTACAATTAGTAGTTTTAATTTACGTAGAGGGCTAGCCAAGGTAGGATATAATATGAACAACTTCACGTCTTACTCACATATGTACCTATATATTCGCCACGTTTAATGAAGACCGATTTATAGTTTCCGAATAACGATCTACATCTGGCAGTTCATAAAATAATGCGTTGGTGTCCCATAAAAAAGAGAAAATAAGTACGTCATACCTACAATTCTGGTGTAACTTTATTGAGGTTAAACGTTATTAAATAGGGCATCACTGTTTCCAGAGTATTCGTAACTGATGAGCATGTATGAAGAGACTGATGAATGTTGACGAAACGAAAGAGGTATGTAAGTCTAGAGAGGACTGGCGCTCTATGCTCCCTGCCAACCCCGTTAGGGACTCGGCGTGATGATATGAATGAATGATCACTGTTTCCAAATTAATGTTTTTCCTATCCTCTGACCTTTAGGTAGGTTACCCCTGACTTTTAGGTGTTCGTAGTCAGAATTGTACTAACACACTCCTTTTGTCGGAAAATATGTACTTAAGTGTAATTGTGACAGATGACATGTCCGTCAACGTCTCTCAAGATTGTAAATACGTCTTTGGGAAGCTTCTAAAAACACAAAGCTTGTAGTGACTTAAATCACTGCCCTTAAGTAGAGATAAGTTCATCGGTTCAAATCGGTAGGATTCGAATCTTGGCTTTGACTACATGAGCTACTTAGTTTATTCTTTCGTGTTCAATCACTTTAAGTTTCTGGAAACGTATCTACACCGCATTATAAGTACCTACTCTTTTTATAGCATTGGTTCATACAGTTCTTGATTACAATATATTGAAGATTTCGGTGTTCAAATAATATAAATATACATACATACTATCACACTGAATATCTATCTCACAGACTATATAAAATACATATAATCATTTAAAAACCAGGGAAGGTTTCAGTATTGCCAACAAAATTAAACACACTCCTTTCATTGTTTCTTTCTATTTTGAGATAGTATTTTTGACAGCGAACGGATTAACGTTATTATGCTTTGTTCAGACAAATCAAATATTAGGTAACTGTTTGACTCTTAATACTCTCATAACACAATTTTTTTCTAAATTCAGTATTTTCGCTTCACACTTAACGCAAAGAAGTCAGAATTACAGAATGATTGTTTCACACATTGTATTATGAAATGATCTAGATACAGTATAATAGTTTCAATATCGTTTTATTCTGTGAAATAGTCATATACACCGGGACCGATCAGGCATAGTATAAAGAAGAGGGAGTAGGCTATCTCCGGCCCAATTCGCGATATAATTGCCTACTGTCTTAGGGTTGTCACTTTTAGCTAAATATTAGGCGCGGCTGTTCGCGCTTCGGTAGCAACCGCATGAACAGCGGCAACGTCAAGGTATCTATAATAAAAAATGAATAAAGTGAATGAACTATTATCATTAAAATAAATAAAAACAACATTAAAAACTAACGACTGTCTCTTAGACTATAATCGAATTTGTTGTTATGATTCGAACTTTGTTTTGTATGTATTTGATTTACTATTAGTCAATCAGGTACTCGTACATACTTATTTTGAATTACGATTTTCTGTAAGTAGGTAGGTACTTAGTTACTATACCAACAATACTGAGAAATCGGCATAACTAAACGTAAACAAAGAAATAGCGGCAAACCAATTGTACCTACAAAAGTACCTAATACATTCTAGTAGGAAATTAGGCCTACCTACCTACTTTCTGTGTGATAGAAAACTAATACAAACAAAAAATATGTAAGTACGTAGGTATCTCATCATCAAGTAAAATTATATTATGCTAGAATAAGTGACTAACTTACCTTTCCTGTTCAATAGGTAATCTGAACAGAGACAGGTCTGGAATCGATTAATTATTAAGATACCCAAACACACAGCAATACGTTCTTCTGCGATTATCAGACATTTTGATGATGATATTGATGAATAAATCATTTAGCGGTGCCGAAAAGCCGTGACGCGCGCGCGAACTGAGAAACGGGTCGAGATTTTGTTAAAGTGTGCGTGCGTCGACACATAGATACAATAGCGCACACATACAAGCCGCGCGCGGTGCGTTTGTATGAAGATAACCTACTTCTCTCTTTATACTATGGATCAGGTGTCGACCTCTACAATGCTAGGGACAAGGTCAGCTCGATGATCAACTATATAGGTATAGTATGTCCGTTATTTCCGTCCGCCGAGAGGCGAGGGCATAAAACCTCTCAGCTATAAAACCTCAGATTAGGGTTAAATTGTAACCTACGCGTCCGAATGTGGATTCATAGCAAATAGGATGAATTGTAGTTCGGCTGAAATTACAAATACCAACGAGCTGTTTCTTCAGCCTCATGTAAGAACTAAGAACGGCTCGGAAATGTCATAGTGGATCAAGAGCACGAGTTCATATCCGAACACTTATAGCTAGCTGAAAGACCACTGAAATCATAGTAAACTCTAGCAAGATTTCGCATAATACCTGAAATGTAGGAGTAAAGATACATACTTAAACACGAGTGGAAATATATCTGTACGATAAAATCAAAAAATCTAAATGAAAGTATTTTATTCAATGTAAGGGACACAGGGAACACTTATTGAACGTCACATATTTAATATAAACTAAAGTTACCACCGTTTCCAAGAAAAAAAGTACCTGCCAGGAGATAGATTTGCAATGCTCGACCAGGGCTAGACCAAGACTCACTCGCGGTTTTCGTGCTCGCATCTGAGAAAGATGTCTGTAGACATAGGTATTTAGAAGAAAAAAATGCAATTGTAATAGATTTTGCTTTTGTTAGGTCTATAGGGTATACACACACACACCCACACTAATATGGTCCAATTTTCCCGCAGTTGCACTCACGTAAAATATGATTTTATTGCTCTGCATCTTTTTCTGGACTACGATTGATTTAAATATACCTATCTGTTTTAATCCAGCAACATAATCTATGTGAGTGCCAAATGTCTTCCTACCCCATTCATACAGCCGATAGCGTGATTGAATATCTTGACGTTTTCATCATCATCATCATATCATCATGCCGAGTCCCTAACGGAGTAGTTCTTTTTATTAGATCGTCTTCAAATCCTGATTTAATATACCTTTAAAGTGACAAACAAGCATAAGGTCTGCCTGATAGTGAGTGGTCACCGCCGCCAATGGACGCTTGCAACACTAAATGTACATATCTCTCGCGCATTGCCTTATCCTGCATGAATCTTTTTCCATCCTTCTTGAAGAACTCAGTGCCGTGATCTCTAGGGAAAACTTCAACGGGGAGTTCATTCCACAGCCTTTCGCGGAGAGAAACCGTGCGGCAATAGACCTGTTTGGTTCCCGAATGAATTCCTCGTCGAAACTGTGAGTAATAGAAGGTAGGTAGGTAGGTGATCTATATGAGCGTCATTGTAGTAATGACCGTCCATAGTCACAAACTTCGTGTAAATATTCGCCATTATTACCACAATCCATGGTCCCCCTTGGCACGCTCCGTAGCATAAGCGGTTTGATATATTTAAACATAAGTGCCAGTAGTATTGATTATTTAGCTGGTTGTATTTTCAATACTCTAGTACATCGAGTATTGTTGTTCGAGTCGTCGAGTTGAGATTTTAGTATACTTTTAATATTTTTACATGCTCTTTGATTGGCTTAATGCTGGAACCGAATCAATTGCAATAGGATTATGCCTATATATTATGCCTATATATTACCAGCCAAGAGGGTATATAATATATATGACATATGTGAGTTAAGCTTGCTACAAAATAAATTATATTATTTCGCTCTTTTTAAATATACTTAATTACTTACTGACACTTTGAAAGGTAGTTATGAGTGTTTCGTAAACTCGAAATATTTCGAGTTTTTGTATGCATTTAAATTTATGTCTTAGAGTAATGATTCCCTTGTACAGAATGTTCAAACTAGCCGGGTTATTGTTTAACATTAACTCATTTAGCTGCAACTTGAAAAGTGGAGATTATATGCCAGCCCAGCGGCTCTCAAATATAAAAAAGTTCCTTAATCTTTTTTGTTAATTAATTTTAAATACCTTAAAATATCAGTCTAGTTGGTTTGGGCATTCTGTATGAAAATAAGTAAGAAAAGGCCGAAAATAGTATTATTTGCGAAGGTGCTCCGCCCCTCATGCACGGAGCGAGCGGAATGTTTGGAGGCTTGAACAACGTCACCAGGATCTACTCCCCGATAACCATGAACCAAGATTGGCCAATCCTCGGAAGGCTAATCTTTATGACCGTATCTTGCTGCATTGGCAGCATCGCCAATGGATTTTTCATAGCGTCCTTCATCATTGAGCATACGCTCCGG
This sequence comes from Drepana falcataria, assembly GCA_945859725.1. Classification (NCBI taxonomy): domain Eukaryota; kingdom Metazoa; phylum Arthropoda; class Insecta; order Lepidoptera; family Drepanidae; genus Drepana; species Drepana falcataria. Next base: position 11,876,609 of record OX243921.1, read on the forward strand.
AAAGTTGGTGAGTATTCAAACATCTAGTTAATTTGCTCGACGAAACTTGGACCGGATCTCTGCAGCAAAGGTGATAACTATTTACTTGATTAGTCTGCTTATGGTTTTTTATTTTGTACTGTAGATGCAATGGGTTCCATTACTGGATTAATGGGTCCTGATTAAAATCAATAGTTAGCTGTATGCTGATCGATAGTCTACAACCATTTAGTTTAGAGTCATCTAACTTTCATTATGACTTATGCACCATTATTTTCATGAACAAGTTTTTTATCTTAGAATAAATTTGTAAATACAGACATTATACTTCTAATAGTTAGTCCAGCAGGCATAACTGCATGTTTTCCTTAACTATCATCTACTGTCCTTTGGACTAATCGACCGTTTGTCTATTTTCACCCATCATTGATTAATTAATATATATAATAAATACTTAATCTAGAATTAAAGAAAATAAAAAAGATTGCATTCCATGAGGCAGACCCACAGAGTTTTTGAAATGAGTTCTTATGTATCAGGTTTGACGGACATACGCCGAAGGATATTAGTGTTTTTATGGAATGTATTGTCAATTTTAATTTCTAATTCACAGCAGTGTTTCTCATCAATCATATTGAAAATGAATAGTTCCGGGTTGTTAGTTAGTGCTCACAAAGGAAACATGTTATATGAATTTGGCTAATGCACCATTGCCTATTCACATACGCCTGGTTGTAACAACATGCGTTGGCATCAGCGAATTCACCAATTAAAACCTGTTACCTACCGACCATTATTACAACTCTGGTTTCCTATATATAGGCAACGTTTACCTGGCGTGCATCGGCGTCACAGACATGCTCATCACATCTTTCATCATGCTGACAGTAGCGGTGATCCTCTTGTCTGGACAATGGGACATCTTGCCCGTGTGCTACTGCTTACAGTTCTTGGTGCAGGCCTCTACCTACTGCTACAGCATGTTTTTTGTGGTTAGTTTTAATAAAATAATAATAATAAATATTATTATAGTAGATATAATTTAAACAATATTTGAAATTAAGGTTCAATGGTTTAATTTATTGTTTCGAATTAACTGATAAGTAAAACTGGTCAATCAAATTCACACTCAAGATCCGACAGATCATAAGGAAATGTAAACCATATCTATAATTGCCTAAGGTAAGTGGTAGTAGTACAAGATATCGAAAATAACAATCCTTCAGAATCCATTGACAGAGGTGAAGATTGACAGATATTATCTACTTAATGCCAGTAGTCAATTAATGTATGTTTCATCTGGTTATAGAGTATAAGGGGCTACCTATGGAGTGTAAGGACGAGATAGGGTATATGGAATTAAAATATGGAGTGTATACAATATGCTCCCTTGCAGATGATTGCTGGCGACGTCTTCATCAGTACTTCTTTCTTTAACAGTTGATCGCCGCCGAATCCTACTGCCGCGTCTGCCGCACATCAACTGAATACCAGATGTTCATCTCCATGCCCATCGGCATCATTTCCTTTATGGTCTTCGTAATTGGGTTTTCCCTCGCTGGAGTGGGCATCCTATATGGCCTAGATTACGACTACTGCCTCCGAAATAACCACGGTAACATTAACTTTAGAATTGCAACCACGGTCATCTTTCACGGTATCCCTTTCATCTTAATCATCACAGGTCTGTTCTCCGCATTCATAAACGTGCACCGCCGAGCTGAACAACAATCCTACTACAAACGCTCGCAGCAGTTCGAACGAGACTTCTCCATAACTTGTCTCAATATAACCGTGTACTTGATCTATGTTCTCGTCTGGATACCGTATTTGGTGGTTGTTTACGTGTACCCCGACACCTCGGACCAACGGTACTACCATTGCGCGTGGATCGGCGTCTATCGGTGTGTATTCCCCAGCTTTTTGTACTACGGGTTAAATAAGAACTTTCGGCATGCCTTTGTTCACCTGTTCTACTACTGCTTCTGCAAAAGTACGCTCACAGGGTCCGTCAACGGCCGCCACAGGAGGAGTGTTGAGTATAAAGCAGCAGCTTTTGAAATCCGAGTCCATATACTACACAAAGTTACTAACAGCTTTACCGCTCAACGAGGTGCAGGTACCTCTAGGGAAACCCAAGACCTGTAAATGCCTCATTGGGCCGTTGGGTACTGCAAGGTTTTGTAAGAAGCCCGCTTCTTACAGTGACACAGTCAGTCACCAATCGCAAATCAACAAGTTTTTTGCGAGAGCTCTCAGTCTGACACTATTGACACTTAAGTCATGGAATATTAAAACTGACTGGTTCGTAATATGGGTCCATCTGAGACCATCTTTTTGAGAATTTTCTGATGTCTAAGGATTGTACTGATACGATATCTTTCTGAAAAAAAAGCATATTGTAATTACCTGTAGTAATATTTGGAAAAGTTTCTGCACAAACCGTGTTGGTTAAAAGCGCACTCACTTATTATACATAATATTGAATGTATTATGACTGTTCATGTTGCAAACTCTAAGTAGTATTTCGTGTGCTTAAGTTATTGGTGTTAGGGTAAGACAGAATTAAACCATTCTCGATTTAAGATTCTGTATCCTCCGTAATTATAAATAAAATGTATTTTCTGATTGTGTTTCTTTCAAATGTGTCTCTATGTAACATCTACGCTGTAGGTAGGTAATTAATAATAATAATAAATTTATTTCGGAGAACATCCATAGTTTTAGAATTCAAGTACTATGTGGTTATTCCTCACATGCATGACAAACATTCCCCCCGCTCAAAAATATTCGCTATGTTCTTTCTGATATTGAAGACTAATGTGTTTTGTTAGTACCTAGTACATTAATGTAATTGGTGTTTAATAGTTTTTATGTGTACTTAATAAATATCTATAAAGTAAAGTTTGCGAGTTTTGAAAAATATTGCGTGATAAGGAGAATAGTGTTTATAAATAATAAAAAAATGTGCTAGTAATTAAATTGTTCTATTAGTAATGCTTTGATAATCTCTAATTAAAATCAGTAAACCATATTTTCAGACTGCGACCTATTATTATTATTTAAATTTAGCTTTAACTATGTCGTATTTATTTGTGCCTTTATTATACAGTTTGACTTGATGTGCAACAGCAATGTAAGTATATAGTGCGATTGCTCTATATGCCTAGCGAAGACCTAAACATCTCAACATGCATACCCAAATGCAATGCTTTAACTGTGTCCTAACAGTCTCTCATCAACAGGACTATGTTGATGAGAGACTGTTAGTGAGAGAGAAGTACACCAAGGTCACAAGGTGTACATAAACGGGATGCTTGCGCGGCTTGCTTATTGCAAGGTAAGCGCTTACCGCAGTAGCGTATGGACGCTTACAGCACTAGAGGTATCAGCCGCGAATTGTTTATCTGAGTCATGGACGGAGACTGATGCTATTTACAAGTTCGGTCATGACGCCCGAAAACACGTCGATGCTATAATATACATATATACATATCACGCCGAGCCCCTTAAGGGGTAGGCAGAGAGAATAGAGCGCCAGTTCTCTCGACTTACATATCGCTTCGTCCCTTATCAGTCTCTTCATACATGCTCGCCGGTTTCTAGTACTCTTGACGTTCCCGTTTTTGAGTGGCGATCGATTTGATCCAGGTAGTTGGAACGTGGTCTTCCTCTGCCTCTTCTAGCACACACTTTCGCTTTGTATATCTGTCGTCAATCTCTCTTCACTCATCACATATTATATAGATACTTGATTGCCAAACTACTGTGTCCACATTTCACTATCATGAGCTGTTTGCAGTCCACAAGAGTGCGAAAGAGATCATAAACATAGCCTAAACATTTTTGAAGCAGATGTGTCCCGCAGTTAGCCCGCGTAAGAATAATATGACCATGGTTATAGCCCTCCTTAGTAAATGAATGATCTATCTAACGAAAAATATAATTTAATTATCAAAATCAGATTAGTAATTCCGGAGATTAGTATTTTGAAACAAACACAATTTGCATCTTTATGAGCTTAGTAAAGATTATAGTATGATATTTTAGTAATATTTTAATGGTTTGCTCGATTACAATCTTCAGCGTGGTTGAAATTATATGTGTATCATAGCACGACTTATTTAAGTATATTATAGTACATATTATGTCTTCCCGCCGTCCCACAAGGGGGCGTCCATAAATTACGTGAGGTGTATTTTTTTTATTTTCTGTCCCTCCCTCCCCCCTGGTGAGATATCGTGAGATTTTATTCAACCCCCTCCCCCATCCACCAATCTCACGTGAGATTTTTCAAAATGTGGGTTTCTTACGTAAACGCGTTGGATTTTTATTGCAAAAAGAATTTTTTGCAGAAAGAAAAAAAATTGCTTCGTGCTCTTATTTACGACTAGTTAAGACTACTAATCAATATTGCTGAGAGTTTAATTATAAGATTAAATCTTACGCATATTCAATCTGCATTAAATGGACCAAAATAGTATATATTTTTTGTTTAATCAGAAAAAGAATTGCGTGATATTTGCCGAGACCTCCCCTCTCTCCAACGTAAGATTAGATGAGATTTGACTCAACCCCCTCCCCCCCTTAAACATCTCACGTAATTTATGGACGCCCCCCAAGGGTCCCCGAAACGGTAGGCAGTGGTGTGTACGTAGTACCAACACACCCACTTTCCTTTGGGGTTATATTTTAGGTGCCAACGTGACAGATGGCAAATCCGATGCCGTCACTCAAGGACGACTAGACATACGCCTTTGAATTTCTTCTCAAACGTATGCAGGTCCCTCGATGTTTTCCTTCGTAGTAAAGCGCGTGGTGTGACTTAGTTACAGAAATACTCATGGGTACAATCGGGTTTCCAACTTGCAATCTTTGTGTAGCAGGCAACTACTCGAACCACTCGGCCACCAAGGTGTATATATAGACTTATTTTTGTAGTAGTTTTAATAAATAAAGCTGTTGGTCTATTGACCAAAACACAAATGAGACGATACGTATGGTTCAGATAAATTTATTTAGCAACATTTCCTTCTCCTTTCCTAGCTTTATTAGCAAATAGATTGTAAAAATAATATATCCGAATTTACCCCGAATTATGTATCTTAGATAGATACCCACCCTATGTATATATTTGTATGTAATTGAAGACTGTCGTTGGAATATGTACTACCTAGTAGGTACCCTACCGTAGAAAATTAGGTCTAATGAAAATTGGGCTGTCTCTGAATTATGTACCACTGTATTAACTTGTAAGAGCTTGAATTCGATTTCATAACTTTAAGACATATCTCCTAGCTCTCCTTCTATTCTCATCATCCACATGATGTAGACGTAAATACACTTTGTAGATGTAGTAAGATACCATTTTCTAGATATACTTGTGTACTTAAATGTACTTAGGAGAGAAACGTGTTGTATTTGTAAGCAGCCTTTGAGCTTATATTCCGTAGGTCCATTCTTGGAACGCCCCTACGAAACGTGCTTTTTCATGTTATATGTATATTTTATGTGATATATCTCTTACGTGTGAAAATGTACACTATATGTAAAATTGTAGCGGCTTAGATAAGTAATGAGGAATTAATTATGTGAATCTTGGAACAATCTACTGGAGAGGTCTTTAAAAGTGAACGGATATAGGGTATAGTATTGATAAGATCAAACTCTCAGTTTCATTGTGTATTTTGTGAAAATCGATATGTGTCTATCTATTGTCTGTTCGTGTACGTTCATGAAATATATTTATTGTGTGTCATTTCAACTTATCATTTCTTACACGCCTATTACAATCACATAGACTATGTCATATTAGGGGAACAGCAGATTGTAGACCCATAACTTCGCTGCTAGACGCTATAATTAAATTACCAGCTTCTCAACTTAATAGCTATGGTTTCCGATAAAATACAAACTTATATCCTGTTATGAAATGATAGATTCCTTGTCAAATTGCATTACGATTCTCACAGCCGTTTTGTACTGAAAAGGTAAATGGGAAAATAACAAACATAAGAAAACGCGTTAACTCGCAATAATATATGAACAGGGATTAAAAATGGCAATGTGAGTTTTTATGTCACTCTTTCTATAGTAATAATAATACCACACACCCACTTTCCGCCAGAGGTATATTAGGTGCCAACGTGACAGATGGCGAGTCCATCGCCGTTACTCAGGCACGACTATACATACGCCTTTGAATTTCTTCTCAGACGTATGCAGGTTTCCTCTCGATGTTTTCCTTCACCGTAAAGCTCGTGGTGTGACTAATCACTGTACTTAAGTTCAGAAAAACTCATTGGTACAGTCGAGATTCGAACTTGCGACCTTTGCGTCGCAGGCAACTGCTCGAACCACTCGGCCACCACGGCTCTGCCAAAGTTAGAAACCCTCAAGAATGTGGGGTACTTTTAAATACCAGCTTTCAAATAAAAAAATAATCATCAAAATTGGTTCACCCAGTCGAAACATTAAAAAAACTGTTGAATTGAGAACCTCCTCCTTCCTCCTCCTCCTTTTTTGAAGTCGGTTAAAAACCCTTAAAAAATGACAAAGGTTACATTTAAATAGAATGGATAGAACAATATATTTGTCTCGATAATGCGGCATGATCACTCCGCCTTCTGACATATTATAATTTGACCGACTATTACTCGTTAACCTGCAACTTTATCTGACGCATCTATGTTGATCTAGTTAGCTTTTCCTCGCCCTAGTAGAACATCAATCAAAAATTTAGTAATTATAGTTATAGCCTATTTAATTGTTTTTTTAAAGTTATGTTTATTTGCATTGTAAAGCTTACATTTCTAACGGCCCGTTTAAAGCTTGCATACACACGCCCTAAGCCGAGGGCCGTACCCCGCAGGGGGTGCCCTTAGCTGTGTTGCTTAGCACTAAAGTGCCTGGCTGGAGGCCTAGGTCTCGCCTTTGCCCGGTTAAGTAGCAAAAGTTCCCGGAACACACGCTACGAGAGACAATATAAAAAAAAAGCTACTACATTACATACATACCTAGTGAGAGTAATGTTGACGTACCTACATAATTAGTAAAATTAAAAAACATGTGCTTAATAACTAGGAGTTGTGCGGCAAGTTTAATATATTAATATAATGTAATTTTTTTATACAGTAATAATATTTAAATTTATTAATATATCTTAAGTGGTAAACAAGCATGTGGTCCTCTTGATGGCAAGCGGTCATCGCCGCCTATTGAAGCATACAATACGCATGAGTGCAGGGTGTACCTTTGGAAGTGAACAATTATGAAAATAAAAATTAAACGTATCGTTGCAAATCAGTTTTCCAATTTCGTTTCTAAGTAACTGTACTATTTATTTCAATGGGAATATTATTCAAAAAGATCTTTCTTTATCTATAAATATACAGTGACTTGTTAGATCTGTTTGAACGTCAAGTTTCGTCAACGGGTCTATGACATGTACTTACACCAAAGGGCATGTCTATTCGTTTGACATCGTTAAAAGAATCCAAAGACATATTATGATGACATAGCTTTCCTACTGGTATTTCCCAAATATTCACTCTTAATATAAGATGCATCCGAGTTTATTTTGACACACCATTCTTAAGTACTGCAAGTGAAGACCAGCGAATTGGGTTTTAGATACTTGGCTGAGGTACTTTTAGCTTGCATCCGACAAAGGCCCCAAATATAGCAAACCAAGACCTATGGTGTAAACACCATTTCCGTATGGTATAAGCGTTTTTGTTGAATGTCAATCGCCACACAGCCTTGCTCAAGTCTTTCGGCTAACGAATTGTAACGGTGAAAGGAGAGCGCGTGGTGGGGATTGGTCTGCTGAGCCACCGTGTCAGTTGCCCGCCAGCGCAAGTCAGAAACGGCGTTTCGCACGTCCCGCCTCACGAGCTGTCAAATGTCAAACTTTTACTTTCGCGCAGTTTGATTTTTTAAATTTTATTGTTTTTTCTAACGCGATGGGTTGTGCGATATGAACAAGTGACAACTATATTTTAATTTTGAAAAAGAAAGTTTATGACAGTTTGCAATATGTTTGTGTGTGCATTTCTTGTGATTTTGAGTGGAGTGTCGCCGGCTCTGGCCCAAGGTGAGTGGAGTTGAACAATGTACAATTCTCGAGTAACGTGAAAAGTCGCGCGGTAGATAGCGCACGGTACTGGCCAGTGGGTTAACCTCGAAGCTACTAGTACAGTGGAGTATTCACGCCGAAACTTTTAGACTGCTGTGCGATTAAACTACTTAAACTTTTTTGCACTTATATAACGTTGTAACAATGTATAATAAACACGTTCACACAGTATTCCTAACAATGGACTAGCATAATTTCGAAACTGGACAAAAACTGGTTACACTGACGTAAACTGGATAATTAATTAGCCTTATTGTCCACTAATGATTATAATCAGTGGCGCGAATGGTTCGTAACGTTAAACATGCTCTACGAGGGTGCGATGCGAGGGTTATGGATATGGAATAAATGCTACCAAGTGTATACAAGACCTGCGCCGAATACGACACACCGTTTGCTCCCTCTAACTTTCCCCTCACCCCATTCCACTAATTTATATCCAAACGTGTATTTAGCTCAGTTTAAGGTAACTGGAGTTATTTTAAATGCTTGGAGGTATTACTAATCGTATTGAAACATTTCAAGATTGTAGAACTGGTTTCAAATGTCAAATACATGCTGGAGGTTTTTTGTACCACAAGCTAAAAGAATTAAGTTTAGTTGGTAAGTAAGTAGCTTTACACTACCTGTTGAGCTCCCAAACTGGCTGTTTCTCAATAGTAGGTATGAAATCTCAAGTACTTGGCTATGAAAAAGACAGACCACTTATTCCTAACATAAGACTCATCAGATATTTTTATTAATAGAAAATGTGCTAAGCATGAAACCTAGCGCCTTTACTGTTTACTCTCGAAACTTGATGGCATTTTAGAATAGATATATTTCGATTGAATTTATTGACCAGCTCGATATATTGACCTTGCCTCTCGGTATAGTATCTCTCTCATTAAGTGCTTGGACCCAGGGCCTGGTACAAACAGCCTTCTTGACACGGCACGAATTGTAAGGTTATCTCAGGGGCCTGACTAATCGGTTGCCAGGACCATGATCCCGTAGGGATCCGATTCGCTTATTTATTATAAACAATTGATAAGACAATATCAGTACTATAAGTTTTATTTTCACTTAATGGAACCCAAAGAATATGATACGTAGACGTGGAGGACCAAAAGGATGGCGGGACGAACTGGACATGCACCTCGACAATTGACCGAAGTGGCGCTCGATCGCTGGGGTGGGGAGAAAGGAGGGTGGCCTTAGCCCAACCGTGGGATTGAAGTCGCTTTAAATAATAAAAGTTATCTTCTTACTTATTTACGTCCCATCTTGTGACGCGCTACGTTCGCCCCGATAAAAATATGTTGTATGCGAACTATCGAGTGTGTGTGTTGTTACCTACATACCTACATAATGGATAAATCGTAAGATATTTGTAAGATAAATCGAAGCAAATACCTGGTCCAATTGTGAACTTAAACCATTATAGCATACAACTGAACACACAAACAAAAAACTAATATTACGTAAACAGGGCATAAATAACACTTTTTCGAAATGTAATTATCAAAATGTATGTAACCGTAACGTAACTTAGGTGCTTTAATTAAATATGCTTTAACATATATATATACAAGGTCTAGGCTGGCCTGCTTGAAAGTATTTCAAGGTTCGCATCGCTGTGCATTTATCTATAATGTTTTTGTTACACTTATTGAGAAACATTATCAAGAAAGGTAGGACATAGCGAGTTTCCAGTTCGAATTTGTAGTTTCCCCGACAGGGAAAGGAGGAAAATCACCACTTTATAGAAGTCCGTAGATTTGTTTGGGTTGTGTTCCTACGCGACGAATAAGGTTTCCAATAATGAGCTCCTTGTAGATGGGGGAGGATAGCTGCTGTGTTGGCAGCAGAGGGATTAGTCCCATTATGCCGCGAACACACTATAACTCTCCGAACACAGAGTGGCTATGTGCAAGTGATACTCTGGTATCGTGAGCGCAAATAGGCTACGGTAAACGCTTTCCATCAGGTGGGCCGTAAGCTTGTTTGCCACGCTTGATGTTCTATAAAAAAAATCTTTTTGGTCTTCTTATTATTTTTAAGTTATATTTAAAACTAGATGTTCCCCACGGTTTGACCCGTGTAAAATTTGATTTCCTTGTAATGAAAATGATAAATTATGTCTATGCCAAAGTTCATACATTTTGTTCAATAATTTTTGCATGGCAGAGGTACAAACATCCCCTCAAACTTTACTAGGAATACGGTCTTTGGCAAAAGATGTCCTTTTTCCAAGATTAAAACAAGCTTAAGTTTCGTTCTACCGAATAAATAAGTGAACTTTTATCAAGGCGTGTTGTCATGGTAACGGGCGGTGGACACTGATCACCTAGCAGTTCAAATTCCATATGTCTTACACTTCTAGTATAAAGTCCTAAAGTAATAAAATCCTTCCTCTTTGGAAGGATTTTATTTTAGTTTGCTTATAGTACTTTTATCTTAAAGAATTAAATCAAAACTAGTACTAAACTACTTTTAAAAATATTTTACGTCACGTATTCTTCAATTCTCCGAAAAACACGATGTATGTATCAACGAGACAGAGATGCCCAAGCAGACGATGCTCCTTGAATCTAATCTTTGTTGTAAAAGGCTCAAAGTATGTTTTTGTTTATTTTTGTGTTGTCAAATATTATATATTAAGATTGTTTCCCAGCTGACGATTTACACATGCATCCTCATAATCCCCATATTTCATATATAACACAGGCAGTATAGCTATCATATGGACTTGCCATCTATCACGTTGGCACCTAAAGTATATCTCCGGCGAAAATTGGATGTACTTCCTCTGGAACCCCTTGTGGCAAGACGTGAAGATACACTAAAGCTATGCGAATGTCCGAAACAACGTTCATATTAGCAAAGCTACCTTGTGCGCAAATATTAGTATGTTTATTCTGAAGCAAATATGTAAAGAATGCATATTTAAAACGTAGGAAATAAACTCAATGCTATATTATAAGTCCTAGAGTGTGGCGAGTATTGCTTCCTAATTTGTGGTGGTAACAGTCCAACAAGAAATCGCTCGTCGCTCATTAGATTCAAGTTCGTAAGAGAGGAACGTGTTTATATTATTCTTAAAACATGACTTCAATTAATTTTTAACTAAAACATATACCTACATATTTTCGAGCTTTCCCATAAGGGTCTCCGAACGGGTAGGTAGGTAACAGATCTCTTTCGCTTCGCCCACATTCGTCAGTTTTACAAGCATTTCTGCTACAGTAACTCATTTTCTTCCTTTTTTGTACGTAAAGTGAGTGGTTGAAAGTAATATGAAACACTAAAGACTAGTAATGGCAAAAACATTGCATGCTATGCAACATGCAAGTCGCCAGTTATAAATTTCACGTAATGTCTGGGGATTTACCTCCAATTTACGTAAAATATATTCGTATATTCGATTATTTTTTATTTTCCGTAGCTTGCCCACTTCTCTTCTTTATTGATATATAAAAATACTACTGGATACACGAACAAATAAGGCATTACGTTGAACTAAAAGTCAAGTAAAAAAATTTTGTACTTCAGTAGGTACCCTAGTAACGTATGGAAGACGACCGAATTTTTCGCCATTTCTACTCATTCAAACTCCTCAGCATCGTTTGTGAGGAGGGAGGGCTCCGACAAAGTATCTTTGCTCTCCTGCACTTGACTGGTTTGTGTTTAACTCAGTATCTACTTTTCTTAACGAACTGTAATACGATCGTGACTATTTTTGTGTGTTATGATTATAGAAAGCTTAGTCATAACATTTTTTTTTATTTCTCTTGTTGACTGAGTTCGGAAAAATGTATGCTTAATCCGATAATGGCAAGACCAGAACTCTCCAGTCAGGCATTACTTAGGTATATACAAGACGGTACTTATAGCTTTGCGCAGCCAATGTGGGATACGGATCTCGGCATAGAGCGAAGTTAGCTCGCGGTATAAGGTACTAGTAATGAAGAAAGTTAAATGTTCCACATGGACCCACCCAACGTTGGCTGGTGTCTGACGTATACAGGTTTCCTCGCGATGTTTTACTTCGTCGAACATTGGACATGCAACGCAACCAATAAGACCAACTAGTTGGTTAAACAATAACCAACTAGTTGGTGTCTTATCTGATGTAATGCGCGAAATCAAAACTGGACTATGATCTAATTTGATTGTATTATTGTCAAACAATGCGCACGAAAATAATTTCACTTTCGACGCCAAATAATAATAATTGTACGTACATATCTACAGCGGCTTCAAATTGCTTTCACTTCATCCTGTCTGCATGCGTGCAGAGTCGTATGCATACATCCGAGGAGGCAAGACATTTGGACATTCTGGCTGATCGTCAAAAATTGAACTAACCTGCCAAATATAAAAAAAACACTCTTAAATTAGACTAGACTCTCTTTACTCGAAGACTAGATGAGCTACCCGTTTTCATGCGCGTTACATTTGACTATACATATATATACCTACATATCATATTACTTTGGATTAAGGTCTTTGTATAGCGCTTCACGGTGTCCCGCTATTGCATTGATAATTCAAAATAATCGTATATTATGCATTGCCAAATTATGAATGCAAAAACACGTGTTGGAATATGAATCATTGGGGGTCAATCATTTTAGGTGTAGCTGAGTGGTCTTTAAAGTACAGAGTACTAAAATTTAGTATAATCAAACACGTGATGCGGATGTATCTATGGTACTCTAAATTGTTCAATAAAAAAATTTACTCGCGACTTTCTCTCCATTTAAGCTTGAAGGCCGAAGGTCATTCGCCTTTATATGTTCATAGGCTCGCGGGTGATACAACTTCCGCATATGGTAAAGAGTTTTTATATGTCAAGAGAAACTGTAATAGGCAGGAGTTTGAATCTTTTAAGCTTTCGACGAACTTAAAAACGTAAACCATACTATTCGTTGTACTTTGCATAATGATGTTGTACTAAATATTAGTCAAAGCGGTGATGATGATGATGAAAGATGACAATTCCTAGACTTGGAAACTCAACATCAAAAACTTGAATTCAACATGAGAAAAAAACTATTTAATTGGCAATTTTTTTATTCTGGAATTGTATCCTATGTGTTAATCCAGCTAACAATGTATTCTTGAGTAAAATAACATCCATCTCCGTTCAATATTTTTTGCGTGAATGAGGACCAAACATCTGCATTAAACTATTTGTTTTATAATATTAGTAGGATTTACTGCTCCCACCGTTTCCATGAAAAACATTTTCGCAGAACAAATGGTGATTTCGCAGAAAAGGTATCTCGCTTTGTTTTAATAAGTTCCCCTTTTGAAGTTAGACGAGGGTACCTATTATTTACACACGTATTAACGTATTATTTACACGTACAATTGACTAACAGAGAGACAAGTCATGCATAGCACAACTATGCTGACAGCAAACCTTAGTCATTCGTTTATCTTTTTCATACGGGAAACAGCGCTTGTATGTGAGATTTTTCCTCACAAAAACGACCGACGGCCACTTAGGACCCTCTATGCATAACGGGAGGGAAATAAGTTGCATTATCACGTTACCACAAGGTCGACTTCCCTATTTCCCCAATATGGTATATTATCAATAAACAAAAATATTTATATCTTACCAACCTTTTTTACTTGCAATATTAAATGATTGAGTACAACAAACACGCAGTTGTTTCCTAACTCTTGCGGTATCTGCTTAAATATGACATTTCAATCGTAGTTGCTATTTCATCATCAAAAAGCTGTAATTGAAAACAAATTATTCGCAGTGTTACGAGAAGTAAGAGTTAGATTAACACTCACATTTCGCTTGGACTAAACCAGAACTTAATTGCAATCAAAGAAACAAGCTGGTTTGATTTCTATTCATCATCATCATCATCATCATCAGCCCACTCTAGTCCACTGCTGGACATAGGCCTCCCCTAATGAGCGCCATAGCCCTGCCTTCGCAAATCGTCATCCCACCTGGTCGGAGGGCATTCTATTTGTTTTTTTATTGATTGATTTTGTTGTTGATTTCTATTAACCAACATTAATGTAACTTAATCAACATTCAAATGAGACAATTTAATATAATCCAGTACTTCTAAAATTATACTAGTCACTTTAAGTTTAACACGACAGAGAGTTTCCGCTGGGTCTTTCAGAAATCTATGGCGTATTTCTTATTATCTCTTTATTATATATATATATATATATATATATATATATATATTATTAGGTCTGTTTACTGTTAATACGCTGTATTTAGCCGCTTGGGGTGCTATAATTATTTAAAATATTATAACGATATTTTACATAGCGTAAAGTTGCTAACGACAATCGATACCGAGCCAAGTTAATGGAAGTGCATTACTCAGAAGTTATACCATTTAGTATACAAGTTACGTTCTAAAACATAACAAAACCACTTACTTCAATTGAACCCAGACCTGCATACTAATATTACTTTCGTAACATTTATAAAGGTTACGAAAGCAACTCTGTCTGACTGACGGCTACGTTTTCACCTTAACCGCTAAACTTATTATAGGGAACCAATAATTTCTAAGCATGAACATACTCTAAGGAGACGAAGTACTCGAAGTAGCATGTATCAGCTATTAATTAAAATAAACCGATATTCTCCGTAGACTGATGGCACATAGCAGCTACTTTACCTAACCATCTATGTATATATATTAAATTCAATTGCAGTTAGTTAGTCTCGTCAAACTCGAGAATGGCACAACTAGTTCTATATAAATTGTATTTGCCCTGGATCACCCTGATTTAGTTCACAATTGTAGCTGCAAAACGAAGCTGGGTGGAGCATTTTGTAATTTATCTAAATATAATTCTCTAACTAGAATTAATTATAGGTACCAGCTGGAGTGGCATCATTAAACGACATTAAATCCTAGTTAGACGCTCGGAGGCTTCTCAGTAATAGATCGTGTTTACACCAGCTAGCTGTATAAACTGCCAATCAGTCGGGGAAAGTTCTCAGTTGACCTAGAGACGCTTGCGGTCGTTCGTATTCGATACACGATTACACGTATCTAGGAAATCTTATACATTTGTATAATATGCGTAGTTCACACTCGTAACTTGTACACGTTGTTTTATACTTATTGCCGTATTTGCCGTTATTGCCGTACACTTATGAAATACTTTATGAAAATATATAGACAAATATATTTACACCATTATTTAACTGCGTAAAATTGTATCTGATTGGTGTCTTTTTAACTAGAATAAGACATAGGATATGTGTATGTAATACCCACACACCCACTTTCCGACAGAGATATATTTTAGGTGCCAACGTGACAGATGGCGAGTCCTATACACCTCTGCCTACCCCTTCGGGACACTTGTGGAAAGGCGTGACTTCCGAAGGGGTAGGTAGGGATATATTATTTGTTATTATATAAGTAATAAAGACAATTATCATCCAATTCCGTTAAGCCGTTCTGGTGCGATTAACAAATATCTATTATACAGGTATAGTTAGTTATTTGATTTGCGAATTTATATCATAATCCTCACGCCTTCCCACAAGGGTCCCCGAAGGGGTAGGCAGAGGTATATATATAATCACAGCCTCCGCAAAATGATACGTTGTATTTACCACTAATTGACAAGCGGGAGTGAGTGAGAGGCGCACGTTCACATGCCGTCCATAAATTTAATCGCTCTGCCAAACAACGTTATTGGATAAAACTGTTCTTGTCTAGTTGTTTTGAAACCCCGGCGGGTTATACTACGATGAGTTCTATATTTATTTATATTGTAGTACACTAACTGCTCAGCTTAACGGTTAAGGAAATCCGAGTGCGAAGAGCTTTTAAAAGCTGTGGGAAGCACGACATGTAGATACAATGTTAGTCGTGTTCACTCTTGTATAGTGCATACACATTAACAAACCAAAACCCTTCACATTAACACACCCTTGCAGGGTGGATACATACTGATAATAATAAATGTAATATAAAAATAGCTGTTTATTCTTAATGCCTATGACTACACTATAGACGGTTATCAAAGCAAAAACAAAATTTAAAAATGTTGTCTATCTGTCTGTATGTTCCAGTTACTCTACTAAACGGTTGTATCGACCTTGACGAAACTTTCACTGGCAGATAATGAATATTATAAGGAGTAATTTTGGCAACTTTTACTTGTATAATCTATTTGAATGCGGATGGCACTGAGGATACATGTACCTTCGTGCATGCTCATGCCTGTCTCCCATGGGGCTACCCAGCAGGAATACTGTTTTGTTATTGCAAGCCCGCAAACCAAGTAAAACTTTAAAAGGATCCGCATATTAACCCACAAAATAACAGATAAACTCAAGTCAAAACACACAGTAGCACAGTGTCAAAAACCTTGCAAAAATAAGGAGACACTATGACACAGTAATGTTGTTGGTAAACGGTACGCATAGCCAACCCACATGACGTCAACTGGCCGGACCGGTTTCCAAGCACGCTGCATTTTAGAACACTATTAAACGGACACTGTGTCAGATATTTTATTAATTATCGTAAGGATTTTAATGTGGATGAAGCTACAGAGGATTGTAAGTTTAGAGAGAGCTGGCGCTCTAGTCTATCTGCATACCCCATGAGGGAATCGGCGTAGCTATATATATGTATATAAAATAAGAATGTATTTAATTCATTCAGTTAATATCAGAAATCGATCGATAAATAGAATATGTATTTATAAGTTGTCTCCATATTTATCACAATGAGTCCTTCCCAGGTTAGGCAGAGGGAGCGTTCTTTCGTCTCATCCACATTAATCTGTCTTATCATATTCCTCCCGGTTTTACCTCGTGTATTCTAATTGGACACTGATTAATTGTTCCACAACTGTATGAATGTATGAAACATTAGGGATGTTTTTATTTATTTATTTATATATGCTTTATTGTACACTATATTTAATTTAGATAGTACATCATAGGCAAAAAGTACAATTGGCGGTCTTATCGCACTCGGCGATCTCTTCCAGACAACCATTGGATGGAATACATTAATATCTAGATCATTAATTTGGTAGTTGGAGGTGTACGGCATCTTATTAAAAGAAATGAAATATATATATATATATATATATATATACATATACACATGTATTCTACATATTCCAAATTCAACGGTTAGGGCTGTATTGAACTGTAAAACTAAGTTAATAAAAATAACGCCGAAGCTTTTGAAGGTATGCACTCGAACATACGTATGTAGGTATTCAGACATGGCGTACAGGCAGTTGCATATTTACAAATATGCCGCCGTTTATTCGTTACCCTACTGTTAAATACTTTTCAGTTGTCTGCAATACAAAGATTGCAAGTTCGAATCCCGACTGTACCGAGTTATTCTGAACTTAAGTACAGTGATTACTCACCCCACGAGATAACAATGAAATGATAACGAGGAAAACATTGAGAAGAAACGTTTGATAAGAAATTCAAGATGGGGTACTCACTCGTACGAGTATTGTCAGTATACGTATGAGACAGTTATGTTCAGACAAGGTCAAAAAGCAGGTGAATTTGGAACCGTTTAAACACCTACCGGTCCTTGCTAATACTCTTCTATATAAGGTATTGCACCAAACTGAGCAATATTGTGCTATACCCAATATGTAGAAACATAGCTTGAAAGTGAACGGTTTTTTAACATTACAAAATGTATTGAGTGGTTCATTATATGTTATTCTCTAGAGACGCTAGGTAATATGCAATGTTTTTCATACTATAAAGGTCATACATGTCTGATAGTAAACGATTACCTATAAATGGTTAATAATTACCGTTGCAATACCATCGTAACCACGCTATCGACACTACATTGAGAAGAATTATTGTAAACAACCTAAACGTTTTTTTGTCTACTAAAATTTGATGCATAATTCCATATGAATTTAAATAAATAAATAATTTTTAAACGTGTAATTAAAGATATGTTATTCTTATGTACTTAGTAAAATATTGTATGGAAAGTGGTTTGATTTGATTTTCGATGGGAAATACCGTAGGACTTGAGACTTTCTTGAGACTTGAGAAAAAATCAATAAATTTTCGTGTCATAGATTTGTAACAAGTTTATTTTGAGATACATGACAAAATCGTTTTCGTCACGTACGTTGATGCGATCATAGTCGCATGGAGCTTTGACCTTCGCAAATATCATGAAACTGCATAATTTTTCTACCATTTAAAATAAATATAAAATAATATAAAAGAACAACAGTGGGAGTCGCCACGACAATCCTGAGTTGACAAAGTTAAAATGTTGTAGGTACTGTATGGGCAGTGGTGCCGCCTACAGCGCACTCCTTATAAGGGTATCGCGACTATAACAAGTTTAAAGACCTTGAGTTTACTGATCTATCATAAAGCGCCACTTAATAAGTCTCTGAGTGCGTAATCAGGTTGTTTTGAATTTTTTTATAAAATAAAGTTAATGATTTGACCCGTGGTGGCCGAGTTGTTTGAGTTACCTACAACATAAATATGTTATAATAACAACAATTAATAATATTTACAAAGAACAGTTGAAACTAACTACTTACAGATAAAATATTTTTCCCAAATCGGTATCCCGGGGCAACGTGCCAAGAAGAAAAATGATAATAAAAAATAAGATGAACATAAATATTAAGTCACATATGCACCTACAAAATTATTATATTTACAACTAGCTGTACCCGCGACTACGTCGCGTGAAAATCTACTAAAAAGTTGTTGTTCAATTTCTTACAATGTAAGTAGCCTAAGTTACTCCTTATTACATCAGCCGTTTCAGAGATAAGTCGGAACACACAGACTGACAGACATTTTTTTTAATGTGATGATTTTGCTTAATGGACCGTGTATACAACCATATGCATTTAGTAAAAAGCCGTTATTTTAATATTACAAACAGACACTTCAATTTTATGTATTTGTATAGATGATACGAAATTGTTCCCATTTTTGGGGCACGACTATATATATGATTTGATACTTTAGATGAATTCTGTATTCAAAGAAACTAATATTAATTATTAAACAATAGCAAATTCCTTGGGACGGTGGGCGTGACACACGAACAGGTGATCCGCATTACCGGAATATTTTCTCTCCTTCCGTTTCCGTGAAGAAGTTATACAATTAATATCTATTTCTGTTTCACGTATGGTGATACTCCACTTTTCACCACTGCCTTCATTTGTTTGAGACAAAGCTAGTTCATCATTTATTATATTACTAGCTGTACCGTGCCACGCTTCGCTGTGGATATGTGACTGATGCAAAAAATAGATAAAAACAATCCTTGATGCGGATTATATATCATGCTAAAGTTTCAGCTCGATCGGTGCAGAACTTTTCGAGTTTTTGAAGCGTACACCAACCAACATAACATTCATATATATATAGATTATATAATAATAATTGTTTGCCACTCATGTGGTATAAATAAATCGTAAAAAGAAATATTTTAATACATACCAATAGGTATGGTTAAGTTAATCTGTGGATTTATTCTGCCTTGTTTCGTAATAAGATAAATAACACAAAATGACTCTACATGCAAAACCTATTCATTTTACTACAATTAGTGGAGTTGGGAAAATACAGAGATAAACATGAGATTTATTCTACATTTAAATAAGAATAATGCATACAATAAACGTACATATAACAAAAATGCTCTTGTAGTTTTTTCTTAATTTAAGAACATGGCACCTAATATATCTCTGGCGGAAAGTGGGTATCTATACACCTCCGCATACCCCTTCGGGGACCCTTGTGGGAAGGCGTGAGGATATATAAAAACATGTTTTCTTTGTAAACTATGGTCGTATAGCATATCTAGGTAGTTTTTCTTAAAAAAAAATTAAATGCCTTTAATTAATATCTAATAATGGAAAAATATCGTGAGGAAACATATTGGTGACAAAACAGACATACATATATATAGCCGTGCTTGAGAGATGGCGACAGCCTCGCCATCTGTCACGTTAACATTGAAATTTCCGGTGAAATGCCAGGAACCCTTGTGACAAGGCGTGTATATAATATTTCATATTGAACCACATGATAAATTAAAATCATGATAAACAGAATAAATTATAATGAACATTGCAAACAATAGTTGAGGATGTGAAACAGAACATAATGGCCTCGCAGGTACCTACATGTGCGAAAGCGACAGTTAGGGTCAGTCCGCACATGTGGCGGAAAGGAGCTTGGCGACCTTCTGCCGCTCACCACGGCCAGCCAGATATTATTGGCGTCGTGTGGAATTGGAATCGGAACAGTTTTATGTCGATTTCAGTCATAGAAAACGATATTATCGCTTGATTTAAGACTAAAAATAAAATTTCTAGCACTCTATACTCTCTGCCTACCCCGTTAGGGACTCGGCGTGATGATATGTATAGGTATGTATATTTTAAGCACCACACACGAGAGGAAATAAGAATACACACAAGAGGAAATAAGAATAATAAATATCTTGGGACAATATGTAAATCACTTGGGGAAAATATTCTTTATTAGAGTAATGTACTCCCTGTGAGAACTGCATGAAAACAAAACCCTAGTCAGTCACACACCAACACGCCGTCTGGTCTAGTGGTTAGAGCTCCTGACTGTGAAACCTGAGGTCGCGGATTTGATTCCCGGTGAGGGTAGATATTTGTGTGATGAACACGTGTATCTTAGTCTTGGATGTCCTATGTGTTCATCTCTATAACTATCTATATAAGTAAATATATCGTTGTCTAATTACGTTAACACAAGCTTTGCTTAATTCGTGTGGAATAGTCCCAAGGTATTTATTTATCTCGCGCTTAATAGACACCGCCGACTAGGGTCTAGAGCCTGCTATCTTGACTAGATATGCATTACTGTAAGCACATTTTTTTTACTGTCTCTCTGTAAGCACATTTTTTTACTGTCTCAACCGATGGCCTTGGTTGGCCTATCTCAATGGCGAGACCAAAAGCACCAAGCACTTCTTAGGTGCTAAGCAAACACAGCCAAAGAACCCCAAATGAATAAACTATTGTAATACAGTGTAGTTTTATCAATTTACATACATACATATCATCACGCTGATTCCCTGACTAATAGGTAGAGAGTATAGAGCGCCAGTTCTCTCTAGACTTACATACCTCTTTCGCTTCGTCCACATTCATCGGTCTCTTTATACATGCTCGCCGGTTTCAAGTACTCTTGTCCCTGAGCGTCCGATCTATTTGATCCAGGTAGTTGGAACGTGGTCTTCCTCTGCCTCTGCCTCTTCTTGCACACACTTTTGCTTTGTATTAATTTTAGTATTTCAAATAAGGCATAGGTTTATAGAGCAACCAGCTGCGCAAATAACACGCAACAATAAATATAATGTCTCCCGCCCGACCCCACAGCAGGGGACTGGGGGCTTTCCGTTTCGTACGGCAATAAAATCCTGCAGAGATTGACTTGGCAAAGTGCAGGCTAAGGCCGTCTACTCTGAATGACACTTTGAGCAAAACCACCTTCATGCTACACGAGGCTGTATGTATTTACACGGAGGCAAAATACAACGCATTCCTATAAAGTATTTTCAAATATTCAAATATGCAACTCTAGGTATAACTGTAGGTTCACTGAAAAGCTCGCAGAAAATACATATTTCATCTTACATCGTACCTCGGTTCAAATAAACACAGTATTTACAACAGTAGAAACCGATTTTATTTACTTACTAGGTTCACCAACAATTGTTTACACCAAACTTAAACTAAGTGTATAAAAATATGTGTAACAATTACTTATAGGTAAACACCACGTGTACTTAAAACATCACAAGCTTTTGATTAAATAAAATTAAACATGCACCAATCATCTGCCAAGTACTCACAGCTACTTAGGTTTCAATTTATATATCTAAGTTAGACAGAAGTTTAAGTATGGACCGCTTAATAACACGGAAAAAGTTACACAGGTAAAGAGAATATCTCTTCACCTGAAAGAAGGATAACTGCCGGAAATAAAGTGAATGGAGCCATGTCGGCGTTAATGGGCAGTAAAAGTCTGAGCAAGAATGCTCCAGTGGCTGTCCACAATGCGATATTGGTACCTACCTTATTGTATGGCAGCGAATCCTTGGTATGTCAGAGGAAGTATGAAAATAGCTTGAATGCAGTTGAGATGCGATCTCTTCGAAAAATGTGCGGAGTAACGATATTAGATCGAATCCGCAATGAAGAGATTCGCAAATTAACTGGCGTGAATGAGGGCGTGATTGTAAAGATGAAGAAAGGCATGTTACGTTGGTTTGGACACATAGAAAGGATGAGTGAAGAAAGACCGACGAAACAGATAGTCTAGAGAGAACTGGCGCTCTATACTCTCTGCCTACCCCGTTAGGGACTTGGCGTGATGATGTGTATGTATGTATGTATGTATGTATATATATATATATATATATATATATATATATATATATAGAGCCGTGATGGCCGAGTGGTTTGCGTAGTAGTTGCCTGCAACGTAAAGATTGCAAGTTTGAATCCGAACTGTACCAAAATCAAAATAAAAATATTTTTATTTCACATAGGCCTAGGTAGGCACTTATAGAACGTCGAAAAAGGTGTAACCAATGAGCGTATCTGAACTAAAGTATAGTAATTAGTCGCACCGCGAGCTTTACATACATACATATCATCACGCCGAGTCCCTAACGGGGTAGGCAGAGAGATTAGAGCGCCAGTTCTCTAGACTGACATACCTCTAGACTACCTCGTATGTATAGTCGTACTTGAGTTACGGCGATGGACCCGCCATCTGTCACGTTGGCGCCTAAAAAATATCTCTAGTGGAATGTGGGTGTGTGGGTACTACCTATACACCTCTGTCTACCCCTTCGGGGGCCCTTATGGAAAGGCGAGAGGATACACAGGTGAAGCCGCGGTCACAACTAGTATGAATAAGAAGCCGTCGCCTATTGGCTACACCGTTCATGACTGTCCATTTGTAAGCTCACTCCATGTCCAGTAATTATGCTACAATAGCCGCAAACAAATGAATGTCGTTAACTTTTATGGTAAGCATATAGGTACGTGTATTATTCTCTCGATAAATGGAAAAAGTTATTCTCTCCTTTTTCCATGGTATGCCATCAAACAACGCCAAACCCCAATATTGCGATGTAGCTTTCTAAAAATAAATATCGTATTTTTCCGAGCTTGGAGCGTCGGCGCGTGCGTTAACACCAAAAAAGCAGTGGCCATCTACACAGGAATACCGCTATCTAACACCGATTTTATTATAGACACTGGTAAACGGAACTGAATGGTGAAATTGGTAAGATTGCCATTTAGTATGTAATTGGATACAAGCGAGCAAATGAATTGTAAGCCGTAGTGGCCGAATGGCTTAATTAGTCACTTGGGAAATAAAGATTGCGGTTCGAATTCCGGTCTCTAGTTACCTATTCTAAAATACGTGGTTGACTTACCACGAGATTTACTTAAACAAAAAACCCCTAAGGTTACATTTAAAAAGACAGTCGCTATATGACAACCTTACACATAAATATATCTTAGGTGAAATATATATCTTCGCACCAACGGTCCCCGAAGGGTACCCGAAAGGGTACACACCCACTTTGGCGCCGGAGACATAGTTTAGGTGGCATTGTGACATAATATATAGTGTGCTGTAGGCGCCATGTAAGAGGCCTATGACTAGGCCTATAAATACTGCAGGCTGATGATGATGATATGTAATACCACTAAGTTGGCAAATTGGATGTAGGAATTAATAAATGTCAGCTAAAAATCTCAAGAGTCATAACGCACACAGTAAGTTTGTCGCTTGGTAGAGTACCTGCATTGTACCTACATCAGTGCCTGTTGTACTTGGAATGGAAATATTGTTGCCACTTCACTGCACTCACAAATGGTATTCTGCCCTCGGATAATTTTGCCGACTATAAGCCTTATTGATATGCCAATAAGGTGTCAGACACAGTGCGACGATAATAATAAAGCTGTCCCTTGCAAACGCCACCTGCTCTCCCCCTCACGTAGGCTTAGCACGCAATGGATTAATATTGCGTCAATGCACTGAATAAATAATAATATTTTGACAGTGACATTTTAGTTGACATGTCTCAAACTATATAAATAAAGGAATTAGACAGTGGTGTACTGGTTGAGATGTATATGTATATCCTCACGCCTTCCCACAAGGGTCCCCGAAGGGGTAGGTAGAGGTGTATAGGTAGTACCCAACGCCAACGTGACAGATGACGAGTCTATCGCCGTTACTCAAGCACGACTATACATACGCCTTTGAATTGCTTCTCAGACGTATGCAGGTACCGTAAAGCTCGTGGTGTGACTAATCACTGTACTTAAGTTCAGAGAAACTCATTTTTACAGTCGGAATCGAACTTGCGATCTTTGTGTCTAGGGGCAACTACTCGAACCACTCGGCCACCCCACCACACACACCTTCAAAAGAAAACATCTCGAGTAAACATGCATACGTTCTAGAAAAAAATCTAAGTTGTTTATAGTCATGTTTGAGTAACGGCGATGGACTCGCCATCTGTCACGTTGGTACCTAAAATACAATATCTTCAGCGAAAAGTTGGTATGTGGGTACTAACTACACACTAACACCTAGCTCTTCGGGGATCCTTGTGGGAAGGCGTGCAGTAGGTACCTACCTAGTTTCACCAATCTGTGTGAAAGTACTCTTTGAACTTATAACTAAGTACAACGTGTATTTGTCAATTTAATAAACTTTTATTACACAAATGATGTTGCTCAAAACTCTTTGGAGTTGCAGATAAAAATAAATGTTAAGCGATTCGAATGTACCTACCGAGAAGTTACTCAACCGATTAGTGTTATTCACTATTGCAATACGAATCATAACTTACGAATGCTATTTCATTTTGTTACTTTATACTTTGCATTTAATGATTTGATTTAAATTTTGTGAAAGCACGAATTGCGGAAGGTACTCTACTATGTCATACATTATAATTGCGATATAAAAGTAGCACCCGTCAGCCGTCTGTCTGTTCGCGAGACTTCACCCGCGTGGCATAGTGACTCTGGGCAGCATTTTTTGGATATACCTTCTGGTTTATTTAGGATATGTTAAGTGAAGCTTCTAAATTCAGTGAAAACTACATCTAAAACGGATAAGCTGTAAGCAGATTAGCGTGCACAAACGCACAGACAAATATAAACAATGAGTGTTTTGGGTGCTATTTACGTTGTTAAAGGCCATATCTTCCATGTACAGACAGCGATCCGTTACATTTTATATTATATGTGCAAAAGAGAGATGAGATACATATAGCTCACATTGAGAATCTTTTCTAATGCAAGTCTGTATGCAAAATAACTAAATGTCACCTCGAGAGAAGTTGTAGAGAGTGGTTTCATTCACGGACCAGTGGGCTAACGAGCTCAGCGTTGCCTTGGTAACCGGCTCACAGCCTTCTGCAATTCGTGTTACTCGTCGACTGCAATTCGAATATTCATATAGAGGTACATCCTGCTTAATATTGTAATGCGAAAGTTTGTGAGGATGTTTGTAACTTCATCACGCCAAAACGGCTAAAGGGAATTGAATGAAATGGAAATGAAATTGGTCTGTCATAGATTACTTACATATATATTAATAATTTAAAAAATACTGACCTCGACACCAGGCAACGTCAATGGCACGGAGCTAGCACATAAGATGGGTTTTTCTTTTTTATTTATTTCAGTAAAGTCATATATATATATATATATATATATATATATATATATATATCATCACCACCATATCATCACGCCGAGTCCCTAACGGGGTAGGCAGAGAGTATAGAGCACCAGTTCTCTCTGGACTTACGTACCTTTTTCGCTTCGTCCACATTCAATTCACATATTGTGTGAAGAGACTGATGAATGAGGACGAAGCGAAAGAGTTTTGTTAGTCTAGAGAGCACTCGGCCTACCCGGTTAGGGACTCGACGTGGTATTTATGTATGAATGGCTTTATTTTGATTGATTCCACCTTCACCCCTTTCCAAAAGGATAGAATAGTTATGACACGATCTGCGCTGGAAATATTGTTACATGTCAACGTGACAGATGTCGGGTTGTTGCATCACAGGGCGTATTCGAATTTCTCGAACGTATGCAATTTCCTCACGATTTTTGCCTCAACCGTTTAGCTCGTGTTGTGATAAATCACTACATTATGTACCTAAGTGTGCCCTTCTCAAACTTACCGAACCGTATAACCATATTGTTTGAAAGTGCGAGTTACTCGTACTGGGTCCCTGTTTAAAAACACGTTTAAATCTTCTTTAAAATTGATGACGATAAAATTACTTTTTTACTACTAAACTACCTTGACAAAGGTTTGTTAACCCTACATGTACTTTACATGTATGATTTTTAAGATACAATTTAAACTTACAATTAAATGCAAGGGGAAACCTATATTATCATACTATAGTGTCGATTCTCATGTGCTAAGGTCTGGTTAATTAGACGTCTTGTTCCTGCGAGACTCCTGCTCAGATAATTATAGTCTCTTGTAAAGGGATACTGGATAATATTTGTTGTAGAATCATTGCGCGGCGTGATTGCGCGTCGTGTGCTAATTTGTAAGCATTCACCCGATTCTTAGTAGTTCCTACGGCGAGAAGATTTTACTACAATTAATTCCAGTCAACAAACTTATTAACAATTCTCTATTTGATCCAGTGAACCAGAACTTCGCTGCACAATGTCGGCCTGGTCGCCGGATCAGTTTGGAAACTCTGTCGCAACTTTTATCAAATTAATCTCCATTTTTTGTAGCAGCAGTTTTTGTCGAGTGAAACCTACAAAATGTTAAGGTTGTTGTCGACACGATTCTTTATTAAGATAATCTGTTTAATACGTTTATTTAATTCATAGTGTGATATAAGTATAAGCTATATAATCTTACATTCCTTTGATAACGCTCTCAAACGGATTCACTTTAACATTGGTCTATATATGGAGCTTATTAAACGCATGTTTTGAATTCTTGCTTATGATTCTAATTACGGTTAGAGACGCTTTAATTCAAAATATTTCAGCCCATTAACGGGTGCGCAGAGATATGTAGAACACCAGATCTCTTTAGACTTAAAGGCCTCATTCGTTTGACACACAGTCTCTTCATAGGCGCTCGTCAGTATCGAGTAGTTACTTTTGACGTTCCCATCCCGTTCAGAGTGGTCGATCAATTTACCCTAAGTACTTGAAACGTGGTATTCCTCTGTTTCTTCTTCTTGTCAATCTGTTTCGTCGATTTTGAATACTTCATTTATTAACGTCACTAGATAAGTAACATGCCGTACACTCCCACCATCGTCCACGCTAGATGCATTGTGGACGCGATTTAATATCTTAACACTACACATTTTGTGAAGGAATGCCTCTCAACTACATTAACTATTATATCCATTGCTGTCGTATAATTAAAATGGACTAAATATTGCGTCGTGCACAGCTACTTTTGCTCTCTTGCTCAGTTTGTTTCTGACTATCAACGCACACACCAACGACATTTGTGAATTTGTCTCACAGAATGTCCATGATAGCGTTAAGGGAAACTCGTTCGTCATTAATTCTGCTTGCAAGTATAATATATGTGCATCTTTATGGTACACAGCATTATTAAATATTGTATTAACTCTCACTGCATATACATAGACAGGCACCAATATATATTAGACATAGACATTAAAACTGATTCGATGCTTATATTGTATTTTGATAATGCACTATTAAAATTAGCAGTTCGAATAAGGAACTAGTTATTTTAAGTAAGTACTAATTTAATAATATATGAAAATAACAAACGTGGCCAAATTGAATTAAGGAAAGACATATTTAATTAATAATTAATCTCATACCAAGAGCCAACCAGCTTGAGCCAATACACTTACCCATTGCCATATACGTACAGCTAACTGGTTTCTATATTATGCCGGGAACTTTCACTGATGCATCGAAGTGAGATTATTTTTAATATTTTAATTGGTGATCCGGTTTCGTTCATCTGTACTCTGTTCTCTTCCTCGATCGTTTCTTTATAAATCACAAAAATAGCTCTTAATGTTCTTGAAGTCTCCTCAAACATGCTCGCCGGTTTTGAGTACTATTGTTCGGTCTTTTCATCCTAGTTATATCAATTCGATCTAGGTAGTTGTATAATCTTTTAACCTTCTTTTATATTTCTTCGCAGTACCTTCTAAGAAAAACCTCAGCAGGCAGTTCATTCCACAAGCTGAGTGATCGCGGAAGGAACTGTTTGGTTCATTAATATTTTTATTAAAAACCATCATAAATCAATAGGAATAAAGAATAAATTTTACATTAATTGATTAGTGATTTCCGTTATGAATCGCTCGCCACTTGTTGCTTATTGGCCGCGGCGACGAATTTGCTTGTTCCGGTGAGAGCCTTACAAAGTCTGTCACCCAGATGTGTTATACAGTCACTATATTGCTCAAGGTATTTATTTAAAGGTACTCCAAATTATAGTCAAATCCGTAAGGTGTAATAGATAATGTTGACATTCTGATACAGTTATTGATGTTATTTGGCAACGAGTGGATTCAGCAACCTTTCATTATGCCCTATCGCACATAGAGTGAGTAACGGTCCTATTTTCTGAAACACCATGTATTATTATCATTAGAAAAACGTTTTTTTTTTATATTCGTCAAGTTTTTCATTTGTCGAGGGATGGCGTTTTGAAATGAATTGTTGAACTATAAACCCTATCTATACTTCTTTATTATCGGCTCCTCACACCTTAGTGCGTGACTACTACTGCTATACTCTGCTTATCTAATGGCTGTTGGTAGCTAAACAAATTTCCACAAAATTTTCCGAAGATTTAGGCAGAGATGGAAAAACACTGTGTTCAATTTATTTTGGTGCCAACGTGACTGGTGGCTTTGTCTCGCAAGCTCGTCCTTAATTACGTCTTTGAAATTTTTCTCAAAAGCAAATATCCTTACTATGGGCTCGCCATAGAAATTCGGCCCTCTAAGCTTTGACAGACAAAAAACACCAATTGCGACACAGGTTGTATGCCTCGTTTGTACCAAAATTTTTTTTGATAAATTATCAATTACCTTATCGTCCCAAATTCTTAGGATCTTAAGATGAGATCTAATCGATCGAACACTCAAAGATGGAAACGTCAAGAGTACTCGAAACCGGCGGGTATGTATGAACAGACTGATGAATGTGGCCGAAGCGAAAGAGGTTATGTGTATGGAATGTATAAACCAGTTTTATTCCTGCTTTGTCACATTTTTTTGTCAGGGTTTAAATATATTTTTGGTACAGTCTGCCTAAAAAAATATTTTATCATATTTACTATGATAAAACATCAATTTGAATAAGTAGATATCACATAATAATTATTGACGTTACTATCTTCAACTGGGTTATTGGTTAAAAAAAAACATATTCCTGTCAAGTAGTCTTTGTCAGGCCAAGTTGACACCAAAGACCAAACTGACATCTGTGTCAATGGGCTTACAACCTGTAGGTTAACGACTTAAACCACTCAGCCGTCACAACTAAGTACAGTCCATTCACAGTTATTTTACCTCTGACAGATGTCACTCTATGTTTGCTTAATGTTGGTATTACTGTTGAGTCGACTTGTAAAGCTCCTAACGTTTTTCTTAAATATTTGTGATATTTCATTTGATATAATGCCGAAAAGGATACAAAGTAGCGGAAGGAAGATTGTATTTATTAGCAGTGCGTGATTTTTGTGAAAGAGAAAAAGACAATAATGCCCCTTTAATTCCATTTGGAAATGTTCGTCAACGATTGGCCGCCATTACAGGTATGTAAAATAGGGTTTCCCGTCCTTAACATTTTACCCAAATATACTGGAAACTAGAAAGTCATATCTTAAAGCACCATATTAAAAGACAAACGTCTTTCTATTACGTCATTTATGTTTTGCTGACACCATATGGCATGTTAGACTGCTTGTATTTTTGTGAGACTACATATACGAGTGCAACAACTATTTGTTTTTTTTTCTATAGGATCATGTCGAGTGTTTGTATTATATTGCCATTCATTTGATTTTTGTATTTAAAATTTTCCGTTTCTATATGTACTTTATAAAATGATTTTATTCATCATTATAATAATGTTTGTCAATTAATCATTAGTACCTGGATGACCGAGCTTAACTCGGTATTTTTTTAACGTTTTCTAAAAATGAAACCTCGCTTATAGTTTTTTGTTATTTCAGGCATATCTGAAAAAACTGTCAGCACCATTACCAAAGAAGGCGAAGTAGCTGCATCCACATCTCAAAAAATTTACACACCAAGAAAGAAACGCATGCAAGAAAGAAAAATTGTATTAGATGATTTTGATTTGTGTGCAGTTCGAAATAAAACACATCAAATGTATACCGTCAGAAAGGAGGGGGGAAACTCTTAGCAGAGTTGAAAATTGATATAAACTTTCGTGGAGGTCGTACTACATTGTGGAAAATTATTAGACAAATTGGATTCCGATTTAAAAAATGTGGGTCAAAAAGGAAGATACTGATGGAAAGGCCTGATATTGTGGTCTGGAGATACAGGTACCTTGCTATTTTGAAGCAAAATCGCGATGAAGGCAGGCCTGTTGTGTTTCTAGACGAGACCTATATACAGGCATCCTACACAGTGAATAAATGCTTATAATAGAATTAAATGACGATTCTGATACAGAATCTGACAGCAGCAATGAAGATTCATCTGATTGTGATGATTCATCAATCCACCTGGATCATGCATATTCAAAATATTTATATTGTATTTTTTCAAACAATTGCGTTTTTTTTGGTGAAAATATATATGTAAATAAATTTATAATGTTATACCCTATCTAAATACAAATTTTATTCCATTCAATTTCATTCAATTAATAAAACCGTTTGCGATATAGCTGGTGTATATAAATAAATAAATATACGTTTATATACAAGATGAGCTAGTTTAAATACATAGTACCTGGATGACCGAGCTGAACTCTGTATTTTTTATATGACGTTTTCTAAAAATGAGACCTAGCTAGATCGATTTATCGCCCACGAAACCCCCTGCATACTAAATTTCATGAAAATCGTTGGAGCCGTTTCCGAGATTCAGATTATATATAAATTAAAATTGCCTGTTTAAAGATTAAAGATATAAGATATGAAATAACATATTATCGTGCAACAAAAATTATGCGTAATTAATATTAGCAATACCTTAAAATATTGCACTTTGTACAAGGGAGTTATAGGAGCTAGATATGGCAACATAACGCTCAGGCTGCCAACCTAACAGCTAGAGGTAAAATAACTGTGAACGCACTGTAATTCAATATGACACATTAAATGTCTCTGCTCGGAAATTGTTTAAAATTATTTTAAAATCAACAACAGTTGCCATATAAAAGCCAATTATCGCTCTGTTGACTCCTGGCCAGCTACATGTTTTAATTAATGAAATAAAGCCGAGTGTCATCAAATAAATAACAATCACACACAACAATGAACATTACATACAACCCATCATTTTAATAGAGAAGATTCATTTCCACTCGACACGTCTATCGCCCATCTGCCGCCGACACAAAATTCCACATAGGTATGCTTCGCCTCTATCCCAAGCTCATAAGGTTGAAAGTTACATTGGTTTTAAACTTGAACTTGTAAACGTAGACGTGGGCACAAATGGGCCGAAATACATCGGCTCGTGTGAAGCATTCGATGGGTGAAGGCTGTGTCAATTATTGTAACTGATTTATAAGTATCGGATATGCAAGTCAAGACCGATGCAGGAAAATATAGCGGTATTATTAGGGTATAAATACTGTTCGTTTATCAAGAAAAACATATCCTCACGCCTTCCCACAAGGGTCCCCGAAGGGGTAAGCAGAGGGCAATACCCACACCCACTTACCACCAGAAATATATTTTAGGTGCCAACGTGACAGATGGCGAGCCCATCGCCGTTACTTAAGCACGTCTATTGGTACATACCTTTGTCTTTGCCTTTGAATTTCTTCTCACACGTATGCAGCTTTCCTCTCGATTTTACCGTAAACCTCGTGGTGCGACTAATCACTGTACTGAAGCTCAGAAAAACACATGAACTACTGACTGATATCAAAACCAAACCTCTGTGGTTCATGACATAAAAGGGATGAAACTGGACGTCAAACTAACGCCATCAAAGTCATTTTAATATCTTAGGTATCAAAACCGTAGGGTGTAGTTATTCAAAACGGGTAAAAAGCCAAATAACCCTTCAGAATTGTATCGCTAACCGATGGTAATAAATACCCAAGTGTGTTCGCGAATAATGTCACAGTTCGCGGCCTCGGTCGCATACAAGTGTTGGCTAAGTGACTCGAATGTGTATTTCCTATTAAAATCACGGGTCCGATCCATTAACACGGCGCTCATTCTGTCACTAGCCTTATGTATATTTTTAACTATAGCGATAGATGTCGATGTATATTCAGATAGCGCCATCGTGTTGTTTGAGAAATTTTATTTCAATCGAAACTGTTGTTATATTAATGACTAGCGGTCCGTCCTGGCTTCGCACGACATAAAAGAAAATATAGCCTATGTTACTCAGGGTGAATATAGCTTACCAATGGTGAAAGAATTTTTCAAATCGGTCCAGGTGTTTCGGGGCCTATTAAATACAAACAAACAAATCTTTCCTATTTATAATATTAGTATAGAAGAACAGATAACCGTGGACAATTTATGTAGGTATACAAGGCTTGAAAGAGGACACAAGTGCAGGCTGGCATGTTAGTTGGCCTATCACACCATTGCTTTCTTTGTAAGACCGCAAGATTGATTAATGTAGAGATGTCATCACGGAATGCATTAACACTAGTAAGCACAGAGCGTGTGTAAAATGTATTTCTCGCTCTTGATAGCAAACTTGCTGTGCTTTCTATGACGTCGACCCCTAAGCACTTATGTATGCAGACAAATACTTTATAACTTCGTCGTAAAGTATCGTGTCAAGTGGCTATGTCCACCATCACTAGACGAGTTAGAAAATCGTTTCTATTCACATGTCGTGCCAATATTTTGTCATATTGATACATAATAAAAATGCTACAAATTTCTTTGCAGTTTATTCCCACTGAGTTCTGCGAATGCCATCTTTATCACATTGCTGTCTTGAACGTAGCATTTTGTAACGGTTATAACGCAAACCCACTTTTCGCTGAAGGTATATTTTAGATGCCAACGTGATAGATGGCGAGTCCATTGCCGTTTCTCAACCACGACTATTCTACGTCATTTTCTATTGATGTTTTATTTCACTGAAAAGCTCGTGGTGTGACTAATGACTGTACTTACCATCAGGAAAATCATTGGTACAGTCGGGATTCGAACTTGCAATCTTTGTGTTGTAAGCAACCACGCCAACCACACTGTCACGGTTTGGTAATCACCGCAGAGACGCGCACCCAGGCCATCAATATAAGGTCATAATAACACTGGCGAATCATCAGCATGAGTCAACAATTGAACTAAGTTTTCTACTGCAAACATTTTGATTAATTCTGCAGATATATTATACTACCAATAAACTGGACCTCGGTCTTCTTTGTGTGACCATTAATGACGCGGGTCTATTTATACTGGCTGGATGTTGCATACTATTCCTATGGTTGTCTGGGTCAAATTAAAGGCTGAGCGAGTAATAAGAATAACAATACCATTAATTGAATAGTTAGGCCGTCATCTGTCACGTTGGCACCTTAAATATATCTCCAGCGAAAAGTGGCTTTGTACCTATTCAGGGACCCTTTACGATGTGAAAATATATATAATATGTATACATAAATAGGCCACCTTATACGACATATTAGCTTCTTTAGAAACACCTTAAAAAGAAATGTAAAGGGGAAGAGAGGAAGAGGTAGACCAAGATTAACATACATGGGTCAGATCAAAGAAAAAGTGTCTCTCATGACGCATAGGGAGGTCAAAGAGGTTGCGCTGGACGGAAGCAAATGGAAGGGACTGCATCAGAGACGCCGACAAGAGCCCAGCTCTTAAATTTGTGATGATGAAATATTTTAAATATACTACAGAAGGTGGTTGTCGTCACACGAATATATGGTACAAGTTAACAGTATTTGTCACGTATTATTAATATAATATATTGTATATATTATATATTTCATGCATAAAGTGTACAATATAAATAGCATTGTATAGTGCTTGTATGATAGATGATACTTAACCCTACTATCTACAGAAAAAGTACAAATTAGGCTATAACAAGGAACGTAAAATCATCGTAGCGACGTCATCTCGTTTCACGGCTGACGTTTTTTTAGTACTCAATTATCGACTTGATTAAATTAAACAGAAAGTATAATTTTGCTTGTTTATGAAATGGCACGTCACGCGACCGTCTCAGTGTAAATAGACCATTAACGATCTATCTGGAGCGTTTATTCACAATTTCACAATTCAGACTGTGAATATTGATTTTTTTTTGACATTATATTAAAACTAGAAGTGCCTTGCGGTTACCCTCGCGTTGTTTTACTTATTTGTTTGACTACTCATATACAACGATATACACAACGGAGCGCTCCTCAAAGCTCCTCAAACGGGCTACCTAACGACAAATATGTTTGTGAATCAAATTAACAGTATCTGAGCGCGTTAAAACCAACAAAATTGACCTTATATATTATTCGTATCTATAAATTTATTCGGACATTCAAATAATTTTATTGCATGCAGTGTAAACGTCGTTAACCACTTAAAAAAACGAAAAGAAGCTTTATCGACTTTTGTTTGAGTTAAAATTCAAATGGTATACATAGTAGGTACATATATTATTGCCAACTGCGTACGTAAGACGTAAAATTCTCAACGATTAGACCAACCGGCAGGATCAAAGTAACCTCGATTCTTCAGTTCTCATGTATGTGGCTCATATTAGTGAGAATCAAGGACGTATGAGCTACAATTGCTATTAACACACATTTGAAATTGTATTACTTCGTTTGTTCTCATAAATTAAAAGTATGTTCTTTAATCTAGTCTCCATTAATTGTCTTCTAGACACTAGTTAGGTAATAACGAATACGTTTACTGTATTGAAGCTATTATTTAATTTGAAAATATGTATGTCTGTTCGTTTAACGTAATCGTTCGTATCGTAAACGGCTGAACCGATCTTGATATTGATTTGATAATTTCATATTTCACATGTGTGGTTTAATTAGTGTCGTCGTGTCCCATGATTTGAGAAAAGTATTGTTATGCCGACTTGATCATGATTTATAAACTACTAGCGTACCCGGCCAAGCGTTTCTTGGTTTTGTCATATTAAATTGTAAATAAAAAAAGAAATACTAACTCAATCCAGCCAACAGATATCGCCCCTGTTAGAATCGTTTGGAGCTAACAGATAATTGTGACCAAAAACTACAATACTTTGTGACTGTGAAATAATAGACAAATAATTAGCAATAAAATAATATTGCGATTATAAATTGAGATTAGTCCTCTTATCAAACTGCACACGGTGTGTAAATTTGATTAAAATCGGTTAAGTAGGAGTCCATCGTGGACAAACAACGTTACGCGTAATTTATATATTTTAAGATTAAGAATATTCTACAGACTCCCGTATTTTAACAACATTTATATAACCAAATTGTAAGGAGGATTTTAACGATGTCAAATTAAAATTATTCACTCACAAGCCATTGTGATAGCCGTGGGAACCTGAAATTAATAAAATGTTCGTTCTACATTTAAGATGTATATTAAGATGATAGTACGATCTGAGTATTTCTGTGAAGCTCTCAAATTACAGGACGCGGTGTTAACGCAAATTGTCCGAGAGCTATCGGCGATAATAATAATAATAACAATAAGTACTTGATTTTCAAGTAACTAAGACTCATTTGTGTAAGTAGCATAGACATATTAGAAATATGACTATCTTAAAATGGATAGTACACGGTGAACTGAGACTTACAGACGTGCTTGCAACAATGGTATGTACGCGGTTTGCAAATCACTAAAATATAATCAATAAATTCCAGCTTAGAATGTAGACGGAGACCTAACATACCGTGTCAGACGACATTGGTGAGTTTTATTGATTTGAATGCTGTAGTTCTTTAGAGATGTATTAAAAGAAGAATTGAAGAATTAAGGAATTGAAGATTTAAGAAATTAAGGCTAGTCTCAAAGGCCCGGAATTGAAATGAAAAACGGTGATGACCCAAAAAAAATCAATAATAACATACGAATTCCAAATTTTACTGTATTAATTAAAGCTTTTCAATACCGCGGGGATTATGACTTTGAAACTATCTTTATACAATACAACAATATTATTATATCATTGAGACATATATTTATCGTTTTATAATGACGTAGTTGATTGATCCTTGTTTTCCATCCGACTCTTGGTCTAAAAGTCCCAAGAGAAGGTCTTTAGATACGTCTTTGCTGCAAATACGTTTCATGGTAACTTGGCACACGGAAAATCTAGAAGTTATATTATTTCGCATAAACAAATAATCTCTTCTGGGACTCTTGTGGGACGGAGTGAAGACATATAGTATAATTTGTTTTTGTCAACTAAAGATGCTAAGTATATAATTTTATTTATTTATTTTATTTATTTATAGAGAATACGCTGCAGAAACTTAAATTCAGGAATTTTACATCTGCCTTTGTGCTATATCGATGTGAACAAATCATGTACTTCAAACTCTGGACTCTCGACATACTTGGGATCCTGTATGAGCTCTGAATTTATAAACGTTCTCATCAACGGTTTATTGTTTCTGGGTTTTTGAGGTGAAACTTTCAACTAGCCGTGGTGGCCGAGTGGTTCGAGCAGTTGCCTGCGACGCAAAGGTCGCAAGTTCGAATCCCGACTGTACCAATGAGTTTTTCTGAACTTAAGTACAGTGACCTACAGGGAAACCTGCATACGTCTGAGAAGAAATTCAAAGGCGTATGTATAGTCGTGCTGGAGTAACGGCGATGGACTCGCCATCTGTCACGTTGGCCCCTAATATACCTCTGGCGGAAAGTGGGTGTGTGGGTATTACCTATACACCTCTGCCTACCCCTTCGGGGACCCTTGTGGGAAGGCGTGAGGATATATTATGTATATTTATATTATTATTATAACTTTCAACTAAGGAGTTTATAATTTGCATTGTGCCAGAGAATGCTACTTGCCTTATGCGTATGATAGATAAAATAAGTAATTTATAAATTACTGTAATGAATGCCTACCCCGTTAGAGACGCTATTATGCTTATGTATGTATATTTTTTAGTAGGGCCGTAGAGCTCCCGACTGCGAAACTTGAGGTCGCGGGTTCGAACACCGCTGAAGGCAGATATTTGTGTTATGAACACGAATATTTGTACCTTTGTCTTTCATGTCCTATGTATTTATGTATATATCTATATATATAAGTTAATATATCGTTGTCTAGTTACTATAACACAAGCTTTGCTTAATTTGGGACTAGGTCAATTTGTGTGGAATTGTCGCAAAGTATTTATATATATTATTTGTTTATTTTTATCTTAAAGCTCATTTTACCTTGAGCCCTCATAAACGTATTTGCTGCTGTAGCAATATTTAAGTTCTCAAGTTCTGATATACTGTAGCAAAATGGCTTGTGTGGTTTGCAGGGTTCCTCAGGCTTAGAATTTTATATCGTGGGTAGTTTCTTTTCTGGAGTAATAAAAATAAACCATATGCTTCGTGTTAATTCATTCAATAATTTATGTCTGTGCCAAATTTTGCACAGCTCTGACTACCCCTTCGGGGACCCTTATGGGAAGACGTGAGGATAATATCGTTATGAATTACAGTTGAACGCTTAGCATCTGGTTCCGTCAACCACTCACGAGAGTCCTTGAAAAACAGAAGTGCTATATGGTGATATAGCACCAACTTATCCCCCGATATAAGTTTAGGTACCTGGCAGATGAGGAGTCTGTCAGCATGCAACGTACTCTTTTCCTATCTATGAAAGTTCGTACACGAAGCTCGCTTTAGAACAATATTGTTCTAAACTGTACGCTCGTCGGAACTCTCAATAAGCGAGTGAGGTGCACTTGCACCGGATATAAGATTCATTCAAAGAAAACTTCACTTCCATAATATTGATAATAGAATTTCTGCAGCAGAAGTATGGAATATTTCAGGTAAAGGGGAACGATGAAGTTTTAATAAAGATGTAAATCAACCGTAAATTTATATTGATTCTCAATACCCGAAACATAAGTACATCATGTTATTATTATGATGTACTTCTAATAACATTACCTAGCTAACTAACTGCAACTGCTGTAAAACTGCAAACTTGTTTTTATATAGAACTTTGGTGGCGAAAGTATGTGACTCGCCGTATGTTGAACGTTCTTGCTCTTCCAACACTAGTAGTATCGTAAATACACAGTTTCAAAATGTTAAAGTAACATATTGGAATACTTTGAACATTCCGAAGCGTCCAAAATATGTTTGTACTCCATTTTTTTGTCTAGCCCAAGGTTTGCAGCTGTAGATACATCTAACATGTGTTTCTGTGACCAATTGCTAGTTAATTGTTTTCTACGCTGGACGCTGTAAAATATTACTCGTCTTGGCCTAACAAAAGTGTTTTTTTAGTTTTGTACTTGTTGTCTCAATGGTGTCAAGACTGAACGGGTATTTGGCGCACGTGATGTCATTTGCTAGATATCGTTGTGTGTGTAAGTTACTTGTCATTGTCAGCAAATGTTGAGCCCATTCAGACACGACCAGCTAGAATCACATTGACAATTAATTTATGTATTGACAAGTTTCATTAGTAGCGATCGTTTTGAAAAACAAAGGAAGAGCGGATAACGTTGCAATTCTAGCCTTCTTTACACCCTTCCACGTGACAGGGAGTTGGGCAGTTTATTTTCATTCTAAAAAAATTGTAAATGCGTAAGTTTGCACTGAAAAAAGTAAATAAATAAAAATGAATAAACGGAACGAGATAGATTAATAACGGGATTAATACAAAATACATGTTTTATTAGTTGGGATGGGCACTGCCTTTCCTCTGCCTCTACCTTCCGAGACCTTTGTGGGAAGGCGTATTATTCCAGAAACACTACCAATGAAATAAAATTTACGCGGATGAAGCCGCGAGGCATAGCTAGCTTTTGTATTACATTTTCATGGTTTTGGTTAGATTTTGTTCATTTTTATAAAGTAGTAAAGTGCTTAGCTAAGTAAAGTGCGAGGTGGGAGGGGACAAACATGTATAGGTCTATTCTCGCTGTTAGGGACTCTTGGTGATATGTATGTATGTATTTATAGCCGTTCTTGTGAATCACCGAAGGACTTGCCAACTGCCACCTTCATATATCAGCGAAAAGTGTTGTTACACCTCTGGGATCCTTGTGGGAATTTAATTGAACTTGATTCGTATCGATCAGTCGTTAAGGATAACAAAACAACAAACACATTATGTATATACAATATAACCATGAAGTATTTACACTGTGTGCACGTCACCCCTGCGTGGATGCTCAGCACCCATATTGGTACAGTTGAATGAGAAAGTCCTTAAGATTTTTCCTTAACTCGGCCGATATGGCATTTTTTTTAAATTAATCATGCCTAGGCATAGTAGTACAAGTAGTACGCAATGTTAAGATAGAATGTTGACACCCGAGTGGTTTGTAACAATTAGATTTTTATGAAATAACGTACTGACTAAGACTTTCCAGCTTTATAGTAAAGAAGAAAGAAAGAAAATACATCCGTACATCTGAGTTTTAAAAAATAAACCCAAATGATTTGTATCACATAGGCATATTAATCAGCGTAGGAATGACCTCTGGAGGAAGTTGCTAGAATATTAATGTATAGTAATGTAAATGACTTTATTGACATTAACAACAATTAACAATATTTACAAAGAACAGTTGAAAATCGGTATCCCGAGGCAACGTGCCAAGAAGACTAGCAGCATTGCCACGCTGGATAGCAATGCTGATTCTCTGAGCGAGATAGTGTAAATCATTTTGATAAACCAAATAATTGGAGTGCATGCACCCGTACAACTGTGAACACATATAATTATTCAGAATCAGTTACCTGCAGTACTTGTTAGCGCAGATGTTTGGTGTACCAATCACAATCGTCGTATTTGCTGTTCGCTTCCAACGTAAAGCCAACTGAGTTCAAACATAGCAGTAAATATTTGTCTATGCTCTGGATTCAATATCTGCACTAAACGCAAATCGTAACATCGCATACTGTATTGACGGAAATGGCGTGTATACCTACGTTACATTTTGAATATATTTCCATGTCATATGACTATGAGTATTTGTTCCTTACCTTAGTCTTGGATGTCCTATATATTATTTATAGATATGTATATATATATATATATATATACATATCTATATAAGTAAATATATCGTTGTCTAGTTACCATAACACAAGCTTTGCTTAATTTGGGACTAGGTCAATTTGTGTGGAATTGTCCCAAGGTATTTATTTATTTATTCATTAACTTTATAATAATAACAGTTACTATATGCATCTGGGTTGAAGATCGGAGTTTTCTAGGCAATGATGTATTATTTTCTAGGTATAGGTTAATACATACTTTATTTCTGCTTAATTCAAGAGCAAAATAATTCCTCAATTATTTGAAAAACAAAGAAGATTAAATTACGTTATTAAATTTAATATATATTTTTAATATGTTTAAACTAAAGTACAGCTTTATTTTACTCAGTTTAACTTAGTTTAGTTTTTATATAATGCAAATAGATTTTGTCATTTTAACCTATAGAAATTTTTTACAATATTATTATAAAAATGTTCAATATATAACAGTTGATTTAAGTTTATTTGTATTTATCCTGTAATATATGTCTCACAATAATTAATTAACATCCCCTATTTATTGCAAAGAGAGATTTTATTAAGAGGGTATAGATATAACTTAAATTAATTAAACCTTAAATAAAATATTCGGTGAAGGAAAACATCGAGAGGAAACCTGCATACGTCTGAGAAGAAATTCAAAGGCGTATGTATAGTCGTGCTTGAGTAACGGCGATGGACTCGCCGTCTGTCACGTTGGCACCTAATATACCTCTGGCGGAAAGTGGGTGTGTGGGTGTTACCTATACACCTCTGCCTACCCCTTCGGGGACCCTTGTGGGAAGGCGTGAGGATATATAATATTTTTATTATATAAAATATTCCTACAACTTCATTCATTAATAATGATTATGATTGAACTAATGTATGAATATTCACAGACACATACACAACACATACATGGTTGGTCGATTTCATTAAATTATTTTATATCATAATACAATTATTGCCACTCTTGTCTACAGTTGCTTCTAGTATTGCATACGTCTATAATGTATGACGAACATACATTATTTCGCAAATAAGTACGATTATAAGATAAAATATAAATAACAAAGGCATTTTTTTTACTTAAACATGGAAGTGTTTTGCTCTCCACTGTACAGCGGAGGTGAGCATAATGAACATTTCCTGTGTACGGGGGATTGAAAATGAAAGGAGAGGCAGTTTATTTCGAATTCCCCTCGCATGCAGTCTACGTAATGCAAAAGTTCATTTATAACTATTTAGCTATCACTTATCACTTAACTACCACATAGTTTGGATAGAAGCTAGGGGGTCCGTGTATACAGTTCTTATCTGGACGTTCTAATTTATGACATCACGGTAGCAGCCGCACAGTGGGACAGCGGCATATGCGGCAATGCATTCACATTCTGCTAGTGGTTCGAGCCTTGTACTATGTTTTCAAAAGGTCACAAAAACAAAACTTTAACAAGTGGACAATAAATCTATCGTCAGCCGCCACATCTGGCGACACGCGCCTGCGCATGTGGTGGCTATGGATTTAAAAGTTACAGGACGTAAGTATGAGTAAAATATAAAGTACAAATAGGTGAGTATGTGTTCGGGCACCAGTGGACTGGCCTGAATGCATTAATTGTAGATACAAGATATGGCGTTTCATAATATATATCATGAACGTTGAAGCGCGTTCCCGCGCTACATACAAACGACGAATTGAATTTCCATCGACCGGCCAAATACCTACTTTAAAAAAATATACGTAACTATATTCATATGTAAATACATTTGATCAATTATCTTACACATAATACAATAAGTACGCTTGTGTTTACAATAAAAGAGTTCACTAACTTCATCTAAAAACATAATAAGTAGGCCGCGCATGAATGGTCAACCTACTTGCGCAGGAGTTGGAAAAATTTTGTAGATAGGCGTGACGTCACCAGCGTCAATGACAAATTGCTGTCATTGCAATTATAGTAAGAAATAGGTTGAGGGCCGGTTTTATAACTTTGACAATTTGTAGTAAGTATTTCGTATCCTCCAAAAAACACGAAGAACTTACGTATGAAATACAATTTACTCAACCGTATTTGTAAACTGTGTGACATTATTTTCTGTAAACGTGACAGCGGTGGTGTGACAGCACTGTCACGTTTTTCACCTAGACATCTTCCTAAAACAAATGACGACCTACTTAAAAATATTAGGTATATATTTGCGTATTCGACGCTTGACATTTGAATTCTTGCAAGACATATGGCAAGGTTAATCTGATATAGTATTATGACCATTATGCAAAGATTGCAAGTACCAATCCCGTTTATAAAATAATGTACAGTGTTTAATCACACTACAAGCTTTACTGTGAAGGAAAATATCATGAGGAAGGCATACGTTCGAGAAGAAATTCAGCTACGTATTCGTATATAATATGAGAAAAGAAACTCTCCGTCAAGTTGCCAACTTAGGTATAAACATACCTCCGACGAAAAGAAAAGACTAGCTGTAACTTTATATCTTCCGATAAGACTCCCGGAAGGGGTTAACAGGGATGTAACATGGCGAACCTCACGAGGTCTCCAGAACAGAATTTACTCTTTGAATAATCTCTCAAATGTATTCAACTCTCAAGTTGTTTCCCTTCCCGTAAAGCGCTTGGTCTGTAAAACAACCGCACTTGAGTCATAAAACTCGTGTGCGAGTGGACTGTAACCCAATGGGGTTTGAACTTACAACCTTGTCTTTGCAGGATACTACCTAAACTAGTCGTCCATTATAGCTTGCAATATATATATATTTATTGGGTTTTTAGCTCTGTATTATTACAAAAATAACTACTGTACACTTCCCTAACTGAGTAATCATTATCTTTTGCAACCGGGTACAACAACATGGGTACAGTAAAAATCGCTGGATAGACTCTGGACTTTAACCACCTCGAACCATTTGTTGGTATGAACATATCTTCATAATATATTGGTCGATAAAGTGACCCCTCGCGGCATATCATACTAGGCTATTTGATTCATGTCAACTTCTTCAGATTTTCATACCTTCATGCATGGTGTATGCATGTATGTGTCTTTCAGTTCTAAATCATGTAAGGAGCACACGTATCGAGTATTTAATATTTTGTGGTTCTTATCGCATGTGTAGACAGGATGGCACTTAACATGTTGTTAAACATAAAACATGCATAGGCCCTGAGATACAGAGCCCACTGTAATAGTAATTGATATTAGTGGGGCCAGGACATAGAAAACAAATACTATGCATATATACAGATCATCACGTAGAATGGACTCGCCATCTGTCACGTTGGCACCTAATATACCTCTGGCGGAAAGTGGGTGTGTGGGTATTACCTATACACCTCTGCCTACCCCTTCGGGGACCCTTGTGGGAAGGCCTGAGGATATTATATATATATATATATCACGTAGAATCCCTCCTGGGGTAGGCAGTGATAGTGAAGCGCCAGTTTTCTCTAGATTTACATACCTCTTTCGCTTCGCTAACATTCATCAGTCTGTTCATACATGATCGATGGTTTCGAATACTCTGTATATACGTGTATTACGTGTATACTTAAATTTTTTTTCACCGAAGTATTTAATCAAAGGAACAGTTGGAAAACTAGCTATCAATTAATTTCAATGAGTATCTGAATTTAAGTACAATGAG
Source organism: Drepana falcataria (assembly GCA_945859725.1). Taxonomy (NCBI): domain Eukaryota; kingdom Metazoa; phylum Arthropoda; class Insecta; order Lepidoptera; family Drepanidae; genus Drepana; species Drepana falcataria. The sequence continues at coordinate 11,920,894 of OX243921.1, forward strand.
CACACCACGAGCTTTACGGTGAAGGAAAACATCGAGAACAATATTGAGAAGAAATTCAAAGACAATCTCCGGTTATTGGTGTGTAGGTATTATCTGCACACCTCTGCCTACCTTCGAGGACCCTAATGGTAATGCGTGAAAATATATTATCTATACTGTAATATAATAATCTATACTTTTTTTATTATAAAGAGGAAAGATTTGATTGTTTGTTTGTATTGAATAGGCTCCGAAACTACTGGACCGATATAGAAAATTATTTCACCATTGGAAAGCTACATTCATCTTGAGTGACATAAGCTATATTTTCTTCTATAAAAAAAAATCTTATGTCCACCCTTGCGACGCCGGGACGGACCGTAGTATTATATAAAATTGATTTAATGTTGTTCAGGTTGTACTGAAGCGTAAAGGTAGATATACACCAATGAGCTCACAAAGCTAATGTGTGCCGCTTGTCCGAGCACAGCATGGTCAGCAATGGAACAGCGCCTGCTAAGTGGGGAATCTTGTTATGGAGCTGCTGAAATTATCGTATATGTAAAAATATCGTACAATAACATACACCTCTGCCTGCGGTTCGTAGGTAGGCTGAAGGTAGTTATTATTATTATTATTTTATTATTAATTTGTAATACACATTAGAACGGCCAGTAGCCAATTACTCTAAATAGGTAAAATTATATACACAGCATATACACAACACAAAATAAAATATATTAAACAACATTCATACAATCGCCTCCCAATACTCCAGACATGCCGACATAATAGTCTGCCATCCATCCGCAATCAAATCGCAATCAGAGTTGGACTCCAAGAGATCATTGAACGCAGAGAGAGTGCGAGGGACGGGAGAGTGTGAGTGGTAGTGTTATAGTAGTTGTGGGAAGGCGTCAGGATATATAGTTTAATGTACCTAGTCGTTCTTTGAGCTTAACGTGGTTAATAGCTGCATAAATTAGCCCCATATGCAAATATAAGAATTAGAAGGATACAATATAATTATATATCACTTAGCATATAACAATAGTATAAGTATTCGGTTGTAATTACGCTATGTATTCGAGTGTGGGAACTTGTACATAAATGATCGCATTGTTGAATAAACGCCCTTGGAGCTCCTCGAAAGAATACAATTTTTTTGTGTATATACTTAAATTGTAGAAAACGTATACAGATTGCTATTCTGATAAAAGTATATGTAGCGTATTACATAATGTAATACACTAAGCAGGTACATACGTATAAAAGGACAGGAGTCAGCCATAATATTAGATATTTAAAATGGAAACACTTCTTTTCAAATTCAAAAACGAGCCAGGTTACTTTACTAGGCTTACCACCGATCCGCCGTTTTAATTGAATATATATATATATATGTATATAGTTCGTAGGGTTGACTTCTTAAAACAAATAAAATACCAAAACGCACAATACATAAATAGATTCAACAATTCTATCTGATCGGGATCTAGCCGGGATCGAACCTGCGTCAATTAAAACGGCGGATCGGTGGTAAGCCTAGTAAAGTAACCTGGCTCGTTTTTGAATATATATATATATATATATATATATTTGATGCTAAAGTTTGTGGGGATGTTTGTTACTAAATCATGCCCGAATGACGGAATTGGATGAAATAAGGCACAGATGTACAATATTAACTGGATGGCCATTTAGGATTATAACTGAAGAATCAACAAATGAAATCAAATACTACCGGGTGAAACCGCGAAGCATAGCTAGTGTATGCTAGTGTAAAGGCTTTGAGTGAGATTTACAGAAGAAATGTATTTTAGCAATATAATATATGCGTCAAAACAGTGTATATGTCTACAAACAACACGATCTTACGGCGGAGATATATCCATTCAGAATCCATCGCCGTTTTCCATACGTATGCACGTCTATGAATTTCACCTGAAACGTATGCAATACAATCGTTGAGTGAACCCGAGCTATGTCATAAGTGTTCATCTGTTGCGAGTTCTTAATATTGTCGTTTCTGACGTCTGTAGATGCGTGATAAGAATAAAGTCAGTGTCACAGTGAACTTGCGGCGGCCTTGACCGTGGCTGCAGTGACGTAGGGTCCATTCGGTGTTCCATTTCAATTACACCTACACCTTGCACCTAAAACATCACGTGTTTGCAAAGCAATCACGTTAATGATGTTACCTAGTACTCTGACATAAAAACTATGAGAGAAAACAGATTTGTCGCTGAATGTAACCTTTTCGAGGGAGACTTATATTTTTCACTCGCCTCAAAGATGGTAAGCAAACAAAGTAATAAGTTATACATACTTTACCTGTAACGTACATTCAGTGTTGATGACGTTCAAATACTCGAATCAATAGCTTGCTTCGTAGCATATGTGTTTATTGATCTCACTAGCTCTAATTAAAACTGTACAGTGAGATACTTTCCATTCAAATTATGAATTACTTAAGTTTTACAGACAAGGAGTGTGATGAGCAATGAATCAGACATGTTTGTCAGACCATGGGCTTTACGGTGAAGGAAAATCTCGTGAGGAAATTATGCTCCTCGCGTTCATACGGATCCTTAGATCTGTGATCACTTCTGGATCTCTTCAAGTCACTGAGGCTTTCACCCTGGAGACACGGTCTCAGATCAGGGTCTCAAGCAAAGGTGAATAAAGGCGATTCTTTACAATATCTAGCTATGTGTACCGCTTAATCAAGCTGAGTCACGTATCACGCAATCAATTCGACGAGGTCGTCGTCCCCTTGGGACTCGGCGTGATGATACGTATGTGTATGCAAATGTCCTAAGAGAATGTCTGAATCAAACTGATATTCATAATCATAGAGGTAGATTGTCAAATAAGTAACTCATAATAACCATGTTTTGAAGGGAGTAATATATTCTAACTAACTATTTATTTTATTGATGATATGTTCACAATACTCCATAGCTACTAGAAGCCAACTGTTTCATCTTCTATAGAAATCTTCAAAAGAAAAAGATAAATCCAATATATACATTTTTTGGGAATCGAGATGTAAAAGAACGCTAGAGTTAATTGATGGCCAGACGTGATACCGCATCGGAGCCAGATCAATACACATCTGTCAAATCGGTAACCCTTTTATGCCTCTCGGTGCGTAGGAAAAAGAACTCAATCCACCCCGTTGGTGCGTAAATTACCTTTCATTAATAGGAAATGGGGAAGGAAATGACCGCTTGATCTGGAACCATGCACTTCGACTGAACATCAGTTCCATAGTGATTAGTCTTATAGACTGTGAGTTGCGTGGTAGGTTATACATGTACATACATCCCATTTTACCAAAACCAGAAAGCCTTACAAACCCGATAAGTGAATTGTTCAAAATGTAAAGGTACGTACGCTAGTGCTGCGAAACGTGAACCATTTTTGACACTTCTGAACGTCGAACTAATTCAATTCGTTAAGCGAGTGCTCCAGTTCGGATGCGATTATGCGTTGTCAAAATCGAATCGTGGTCGTGAGATTCGTTTTCTACATGCGCTTCACAATCAATTTTGTTAATATACTAACATTTTTAAAATGACCCTTATGTCAAACCAGAGCCTACTTATTGATTATGCTATTAGCAAATTTGTTTGGGCAGGCCGTAAAAAATACTATTATTAAAGAATATTGAACTGTTCATATATTTTTTGTGAACCACAGCACAAGCTCTGCCTACTTTTGTTCTCTGTTATGTATACAAATAAAAAAAATTGTATATCTCCCTGTAATATTAAAATAATCGCTTTTTCTAAATGCATATGGGTGTATTCACGGTATGTACACCAAACTACATTGTTCAAATTTTTTGCCTGTCTGTCTGTTTGTTCCGGCTAATCTCTAACGGCCGTCTCACAATACGTGCAATCTAGAGGACAGGTTAATTTTTGACTCCAGTATTATAATTGTAAAATGATACATTAAGTCGTTTATTGAAAGTAAATAAAATCTCGTGAATTTGAACGTGACCCTTTGAACCTCCAATAATCGCACAAGTGCGATTGATTATTTGTCTAGTGTTTGTAACATCCTGTTGACGGGTCGGCCGCAAGTTGACACAACACGTAATTCCACCTTCAGTATGCAGGTCCATTCCGTTTGCGTAGCCTCGATGTTGCTCCTCGGAACTGGTCGGCACCCGCTTTAGCTGGTGGGACAAACTGAAATTTTTTACGAAATTGAATGCTTATTTCTTAGTATAAAATCCATGATTAGTCAAATATTCCTGTATTTAGATACGCAGCCGAATTAATACCCTATTTATTTTCTAGAGAGAACTGGCGCTCTATACTCTCTGCCTACCTCGTTAGGTACTCGGTGTGATGATATGTATGTATGTATTTTCGCAGTCGCTAATAGTTACGATAAAAAATGTTTATAGGAATCTATACAGTATATACAGAACATGTACATAATATGCTAAAATGATAACGTTACTTAAATTGATAAACGTAACATCAATGTTCTATTCATCACCATTCGATCTATGTTCTATTCATCAATTTTACATAGAAGCGTTCGTCATGTATCTTCACGCCTCCCCACTATGGTCCCAGAAGTAGTACTTTCCCACCCACACCCAATCCTCGCCGGAGATTATATTTTCGGTGCCAACGTGACAGGTGACGAGTCCATCGCGTTACTCAAGCCCGACTATAATAAAGCTCGTGGTGTGACTTAACACTGTGCTTGTGTTCAGAAAACTCATTAGTATAGTCGGGATTCGAACTTGCAATCTTTGTGTCGCAGGCAACTGCTCAAACCACCTGGTCATCATGGCTCCTCAAGCATTGACATGATATTAGTGGAGATAAGGAGTTATTTATAGTCGCTGCCGCTTACTGCCTACGCCACATATAAGTGGGCCACGCACGTTTCTTGTATAAGTTTTTGTGCTCAGTACAATTGGTCACCGTTACGCGCTATCTCGGACACACCATGAACTGAATATCTTAACATCAACGTTCGCACGTTGCTATGGGCATTTCATATGAGGAATCACACAATACATGCAACAATACGCATATATATGTGTATACGATGTACGGATGCATACCGGTAGAAAATTCTATTGATACATACATATAATCACGCCTCTTTCCCGTAGTGGTAGACAGAGACCACTTCTTTCCACTTGCTACGATCATTACATACTTGTTTCGATTCATCCGTTTTCATGATTCCCTTCATACATGCTCTTCGGTTTAGGGTACTCTTGACCTGGCCTTTTTTCAAGACGTCCCTAATTTGGTCTAGAAACTTTCCCCTAGGTACACTTTTTTCGTCAATCGTTCTTCATCCATTCTCTCGACATGGCCAAACCATCTCATTTTATTGATCGACGTCAATTACGCTGGGAAGCTTGCTGGAATGAGATTTAAATCGAATCACTGCATGATTCAGTCCGTAGTCGCTTAAAATAGGACGCATACAGGTAGATATGCATTATTGCATTGAACGGAAATATTCCATTCAACCTAATCTAATGAATTGAAGTATGAAATGAAGAAACTATGTTTACTTCCTATAAAAAGATTTAAACCTCACTATTGTCAACTGTTATAAAATTCAGTAGAGGAATTACAGAGTCCAGAGAATTTTTAAATTCATATCCACAGCTAAAAGGATTCGGGGTATAACTAAAATGTATGTTAAAAAATATCAAAGTTAGAACTACTTTTTTTTACATATACTGACCAGTATACATTGACCTACTCATGACATTCTATCATGTTCGTCGATTAGTCTATGGAATTTTGGATACGTCGGATACATCCGAACATAAATCGATTTTCAATTAGCTAAAGGCTACAAATTATTTGGAATAATATCTCTTCCAACAATCAGCGCGAGGTATAAACTTCTACATTCTACTTCAGTCTATGTTAAGCGTAGCGCTTATATTCACTCTATTTCAATAAAATAATTACTAAGGCATCAATATTAAAAAGCATAGTATAATCCAACACCATGCCAACACACGTCGCCCACCGTATTGGCAGTGAGAATAGAGCGTATATTATTTCTAGATTTAAGCTTCATCATCATATATATGTATATACGACCGTCTGGTCTAGTGGTTAGAGCTCCTGACTGCGAAACTTGAGGTCGCGGGTTCGAATCCCGCTGAGGGCAGATATTTGTGTGATGAACACGAATATTTTTATCTTAGTCTTGGATGTCCTATGTATTATATAAGTATATATATCTATCTATTTAAGTAAATATTTTATAGATTTATAGATTTATAGCACTAAAGTGGCAAGCCAGCATGTGACCCGCCTGATGGCAAGCGGTTTCCGCCCCCTATAGATGCTTGAAAGGGTGGCATTGCCGATCTTGCAGGAAAGACCTGATTACTAGCGTAGCGATCGAGGTGGCATCGATCTTATAAACAAACTAGCGGTCCATCCCGGCATCGCACGGGTGGACATAAGATTTTTTTATAAAAGAAAATTGCCTATGTCACTATGGGTGAATGTAGCTTTCCAATGGTGTAATAATTTTTCAAATCGGTCCAGTAGTTTCGGAGCCTATTGAAAAAAACAAACAAACAAACAATCAAATCTATCCTTTTTATAATATTAGTATCGATTAGGAAACGCATAAACTGGCCCCGGTTAAGTGTGTTCGATCAGGCTGTGTAGCCCAGAGCTAAGCAAAGTTATTAAAGCCAGCTTCAAGCACCTCCACAAGTCTCCGGTGGGTGTCTATAGAGTCCTCTTATATACAGTAAAAATGGGCATGGATGGAGATATTAAGATCACGTGATGTAATTTGATTGGCATTTAAAGGTTTTTTCTGTCGAAATCTATTGTTCTTTTAAAGAAAGTTAAAACAGGATAGATAGCTTTCGCGTAAATATCTGGCTAAATCAGGTTAAAGCGCTGATTTCAATCATGTTTAGGAAAAGGCCATGAGGACAATAGTGATCTTAGTTTGTGACAAATGCTTTACAGTTCACAGCAGCAAAGTCCAGCTTACCTCCCCCTACGAGGCCACCGACTTCGCTACGCTCCGCCGGCGCTAGGTGTTCATTACAAGTATCAACGTCCAAGTTGTTAGACATTGGCGGTTGAGCAAGCCCCTTACGTGAATAAGGAATCTGACTAATATTATAAACACGAAAGTTTATAATGATGTTTGCTTCTTTATGTGATGTTGAAATTTACCATCGATGTGGATTATTTACTGGAACATATATAATTCGTTATATGGTAGAAAAAAAAATATAACCATTATTTATGTGGTCATTAATTGCGTGAATGAAACAATTAACACCAGTTCCTGTGGATAAGGCTACCAGAACATCACAGAAGTCATTCAAATGATCAGCCAAAAAGCTTTATTCCTCGTACGGCACACAAGGAACACTTATCGAACGTCTCATGTTGAATACAAAATTACCCTTGCCATCACGATAAGTACAGTCAAGAGAAGAAGCGACGAAGGAACTCCCTGCTTCTCATATTACCTGCGGCTAAACTGTATCGGTAATCTGCTACTTTACTTAACCATCAAATGCTTTGTCTCTAACTTTTAATGAATACGAAAATTGTTAGTGTAGGTTTAGGGTATTCTCAGAATAATTTACTTAAATATTTATTTAAGGCCACTAACATAGTTGACCTTGACACCGATAGAAGTAGATACCTCAATACGTCTCAGGACCATTGAAGTGTCACCTATCATGTTTGTATGGAAACTTTTTTGGGGGAAATAATAAGTTTGCTTACACCTACGCAGTAAACTTAGTAAAAGCTGTGAACGATCGATATGGGTATTACCTATACACCTCTGCCTACCCCTTCGGGGACCCTTGTGGGAAGGCGTGAGGATATATATTATTATCGATGTACAGAATGTACAAATAATCTTATATGTGTTATGTCGTTTATGTACAGATCGTTAATTTATATCTTCTTCGTCACGCCTTCCTACAAGGGCAGAGGTAGTCTGGGTAGTCCCAGACTACCTTTGGTGGTAACTCCAGTGGTGAGACAGGATCCCAGTCGCGCAATTCCAATTTTGAAATATCCATAATGCCCTCAGTCCTCTCAGTATAACCGTCATCTCGGATTGCCTTCGGTAAGAATTAGTCACCTTTCAGGGGAATTAAAACTGTATCTTTCATTACTTCACTAATTATTATTTATAAACTCGAACCCATATAACAGCTTATAATCAATCTAATTTCCGCCGATCGAGGTTTTGTTTGAAAAGGGCGCTTGCATTTAAAGGGAATTATGGAAACGTTCATTGTCTATACGTTTCAATGCTGAATACGCAATACATTCGTGTGCTAGTTTTGAAATACGTTACATATGTACGTCTCAATTTGGTCGTGTTTATTATGTCGAGCGCGTCCACTGACTTGGTCAACCAAATGACATGTAACACCACACTCCTTGTAAGGTACTGTTACTCTGTCACTTGGCTTCGGTGCGGTTCAATAGTGTGCACCAAATTGAACTACACACACACATCATCACGCCGAGCCCATAACGGGGTAGGCAGAGAGTATAGAGCGCCAGTTCTCTCTAGACTTACATACTTCTGTCGCTTCGTCCACATTCATCAGTCTCTTCATACATGCTCGTCGTTTTCGAGTTCGAGTACTCTTGACGTTCCCGTCCGATCGAAATTGAACTACAAATTTACAAATCGTTGAAATCACAGATCTGCATTTACATACATAGAGATATTTATCTGAAAGTCTAAAGATAACTCTACTCCCTCTGCCTACCCCATGTATGTACATTTGTATGTAGGTAGGTGTAGGTTCATTGGTCAGAGGTCCCGGCTTCAAAGGTTGAGGTCGGGGGTTCGATTCCCGCTTCAGACAGATATCAACACTATTTATTACTACTATTTTATTTTAAGTTGCAATAAATAGTGGCAATGATTTAACTGTTTGTGTATACCTACTTACGTATATTTCTATGTATATAAGTGTGTATATCATGGTCTAATACACATTTATTTATTTATTTTTGAACTTGGATTTCCAACAAGGAATACATAATTACATGCAACATAACAATTTCAGAAGTGATATCAATAATGGTTCCCTAATTATAGGAAATCACAACAGGCGTTTCGCAATTAACAAATACACCTTTAGTACAAGCTTTGCTTAGTCTGAGTCTAGGTCCATTTGAGTTGAAGGTTTTTATACATATATTATTTTGATCCTAAGCTTACAGTGCGCTTAAAAGTACGCTTGCTTACTTACTTTACGTCTGAAATCAATTACGGACATGTGAAATAATCGAATAAGGTTATATGTAGAGTTGCACAATGTACCGTTTTACAGAGACCATTGAGAATCGATTCGAAATCTAGCTGTATAAGCTTTAAATCGATAGTGGACGCAATAGTATTGCTGTGTTATATGCATAAAGACAATTAAGATTCGTTACACTATATTTCTTGACTAATCTTAGGTAAAATTGCGTGAATTTCAAGAGTGAGAACTTCTAAGAGGTATGTTCGATACCCATGTTCCAATCTTACAATACTTTATCGTCAATGGAGACTTATGAAGGATAACGACCGGTATTTCTTACACCACCATTAAATTACATACTATATATAATATACTAACTGTTACCCTGCAGTACCTTGGACTTGAAAGTATACCTACATTAAGATCTTCCTTTTGAATTACTATATCCAATGATGAAAACTGCATGAAAATCCGCTGAGTGGTTTAAAAGAGCTAAGCGCACAAATTCCTGGAAAATATTAATATTGAATACTAAATAAATACAACATGTCAGAAAAGTGTTTTATTCGTATGAAAGTTCCTTAAGACGTCTGAACATATTTAACTAAGACTATAAAACATTGAGTTTAAAAAATATATTGAAACAGCTCACCGCGTCTTCAACCCTTTGAAACAACCGCTCAAAGGGATGGGGCTCTCCGAGCGCGATTCAGACTCGTAAATGGTCCATAGTCGACAGTCAAGTGAACAGATATATTATAATTTATAAACTAGCTGCCCCACCCAGCTTCGCCCGGGTGAAAAAGTAAAATTTCCTGAAACATGATCGCAGCGCCACCTATCGGGTCCAATTGTGATGTAAGCTATCCTATCTTTTAAGTTGGATGAAACTGCACACGGTGTGCAAATTTCATTGGAATCGGTTAAGTAGTTTAGGAGTCCATTGAGGACAAACATTGTGACACGAGATTTATATATATTAAGATTAATACCTTTAATTTATGAAATCTTATACACTCCAGGCGAAACATAATGATCGTCACTGTAATGATTTATATTACGTAATAAATTCAAATTAAAGTAAAATTACCATTAGATTAAAATTACACATCTACAATTTTTTTTTTATTTGCTACCAAAATATTCATGAGAAATAATTTAAATAGCAAAACAACGTTTGCCGGATCAGCTAGTATATAATTAGCTAGTAATATATTACACAACGTCCCCTAAGTGGTAAATTTACCGGAGATATATCTAGGTGCTATCGTGACAGAAAGCGACTCCTTTATATATTTTACAATAAAGCATTTGAAAGTTCTCCAATTATATCATTTGTAGCAGCTTAACTGAATTGTGATCAAGCCCGACTGACTGGCTATACATGCTAATATAATTATATAATGCTCACTAGCAATATGTTACATAGCTATCAGGTATATGATAATTTGGCATTGTACAGTAATGCGTATCGGAATCGGTATATATAATGATTAGTGTAAGTAACACGTTCATGCTTTTCTAATGTTTGTATTAGAAAAACAAGTGAACAATAATTATTTAAAAAACCATTGTTACCATTACATTCTTGACAACTTTACTTACATACATATATACTTACTATACTATTATAATTATATAATAAACTAGTGGTCCCGCCCAGCTTCGCTTGGGTGAAAAAAGTAAATGCCCTAAAACACGATCACAGCGCCACCTATCGGGTCCAATTGTGAATCTAAACCATTCTCAAATCCATCTGAAGACATACAGAAAAGTCATTAAAATCGGTCCAGCCGTTTAGGAGGAGTTCAGTGACGTACACACTCACAGAAGAATTATATATATAAAGATAATAATATAATATATCCTCACGCCTTCCCACAAGGGTCCCCGAAGGGGTAGGCAGAGGTGTTTAGGAAATACCCACACATGTGCCAGTGACAGATGGCGAGACCATCGCCGTTACTCAAGCACGACTATACATACGCCCTTGAATTTCTTCTCAGACGTATGCAGGTTTCCTCTCGATGTTTTCCTTCACCGTAAAGCTCGTGGTGTGACTAATGAATGTACTTAAGTTCAGAAAAACTCATTGGTACAGTCGGGATTCGAGCTTGCGACCTTTGCGTCGCTGGCAACTGCTCGAACCACTCGGCCACCACGGCACGGCATATAATAAATGAAACCTTTATATTATAATATATACATATATATCATCACGCCTCCCGACAACGGTCCACTGAGGATAATCAGGATATGAACGTCCAAATAAACTATGATAATTTCAAAATGATATCACTCTTTGTCTCGACTTCCATTGCCCTTCCTCTGGATATACTTGTATCAAATTTCCATAGCATTGGTTGAACAATAATATTGAAATGAGAAAACCATTTTTTCTCATTACAATATCATATTATCTAGTTCGTATACATTAACCTTTTAAATTTCTGCCAAGTAACCTACACCCCACTTCTTTAAAAGTTACTCTACAGAAATTGTTTATTGACTTGGAAAATGTATTACATGCTTCCATTTATCTCCTTCTAGGTATTTTCAATACCGTACGCAAATCAAACACCGTTTATACCGTCGCTACGTGATATTCCATAACTCAGTTCCGACGCCGGTGATGTGTGTGAGCTGATTAACTAGTCCTTGCACAGATAACTTACTCAAGTTACTAGTATCTTGTGGTGAGAAAATATCGTATATGTATATATATATATGTTTTAGTCAACATAATAATTAGATTAGGCTTGTACTTACATAGCTGTCCCGGTGAGAATGAAAAACAACACAAAACGTGTCGATGTACATCATCAAAAATATCGTGTTTGTATTTTTAAGCTATTGCATAACTTCTATCAAGGGCCTTGAGCGTGGAGACCGAATCCAGAAATTAAATTTAAACACATTCGAATATAGAACAGTTCCAAATTCAAAATTGCCGGGAAATGTGGAAACGACAGAGCTTAAAAGGCATGCCTAGTACGTAAGCAGCTGTTTGTGAGAAAGTATATAGGTGTATTGCATAAGTTGATAAAAAATGCTATGCAATAGCTTTACCGCGGCAGTCCCCAAGTGCCACACGTTTTTTTTTATATTGTATTCAAAAATATGTTCCACAAATACAATTACCTAATCAGTGCGTATTTGTTACCTCTCCCTTCTTCACTTCCAATAATTTTCATTTCTTGTATGTTGTTAAAGATTTTCAATCATGATGAAATATCAACTTTTACTTTCCATCAAAATAAATTGAAGTCATCACGAAAGCAGAACAGGTACAAAACTGTTAAATTATGCACGTATCAATGTAATATATAGTCCTTATGAGGTAAACAGCATTATCTAACATTCGACGTAGCACGCATTGAATATTTAGGTAACACTGGGTAACCTACAGTTTTATATATACATACTGAATCATTAGAGTTATTCCAGTTTGATCTATCTGTCAATATTATAACGCCGAGTGTAGTGTGTCAGTTCTCTTTGGACTTACAGAGCGCATTCACTTCATCAACATTCATCAGTCCCTTCATACATGATCGCCTGTCCCGAGTAACTCCGTAGAGCGCGAGTTTTCTAGACTTACAAACCACTTTCGCTTCATCCTTCTAATTATTATAAATATATTATAAATATCTTCATATCTCTTGATGTTCAGATCCTTGCGTTGAATAGTATTTTTGGTTCGATTCAGTCTCAGTATAAACAACGTCAACAAGTATTCAGCAATGCACGTTGACTGAGAGTGTTTCGTAGTTCCTTTGGCTTCAGTCCTTGCATTTCAGACGCAGGCTCCCGTAATACAATTACTAGCTAACTCCCAATGGAAAATTGAGAGCAAATAGAAATATTGGCATTGCATAACAATAAATGAAACCACGTCTTAATGGAACTACAACTACTGGTATACCTTGGTTATTTGATGTTTTTATACAATCTTTAATAAGAACATTTCTAAATAGTTAATATTAGAGCCTTGGTTGCATAGCCTTCAGCGTATAAGCCGTTTGCGTTATTAACTATATATTTGTGTCTGTGAAAATGCGAGACCGGTAGAGATAAAATTTATTTTTTTCTAGATGACCGGCGTTGCGGTCATCCAGCAGTTCCGCCAAACGCCAGGGTGTCCTTCCCCAGCCAGTCAGACCTGCTGCCGGGCACCGTAGCTACGTATGAATGTGACGAAGGCTACGAACTCTTCGGGGCACGTGAGAGAGAATGCTCGCTGCGAGGGGAATGGACCGCCGACCAACCATTTTGTGGTAAGCATGATTTACTTACATTACATACTAGGTACAAATATCTGCTCCCAGTGGGAATCTAACCGGTGACCTCAAGCTTCGAAGTCAGGAGCTCTGACTGCTAGACCAGAAAGACGTCAAGTCTTGCCTTGCAGTCGTAGTTTTTATAGTAACACCTTAAACCACGTAACCATGGCTCTCACTTAGATAAAATACCCTAAGAAGCTGACAATCACCAACCAAAAGGTCGAAGGGGTATTAATTGTAAATAAAAAAGGCATACAGATATAACACGACCACGGAAACAGAGAGGCTTTACTCCGCTTTTGTGCAATTCTATCCATTACCATTGTGGCAGCTCCGTTCCGCTCTCGCACTCTTTCTCGACAGCCAGGCAGTAATTCAATAAAACACCACTTAGTATCGAGTTAAACTTAGCTTCAGAGCTACTACTTCATCGGATCACGAATTGCAAAGGTGTTCATAATAAATAAATAAAAAAATACCTGGGACAATTCCACACATATTGACCTAGTCCCAAATTAAGCAACGCTTGTGTTACGGTAACTAGACAACGATATATCTTAATATATATATTTCTTGTGTGCGTGTGTATGTGACGGAACTCCTCCTATACGACTGGACCGATTTTGGTGAAATTTTTTGTGTGTGTTCGTGGAGATTCGAGAATGGTTTAGATTTACAATTGGACCCGATAGGTGGCGCTGTGATCGTGTTTTAGGGCATTTACTTTTTTCACCCAAACGAAGCTGGGCGGGACCACTAGTTTACTTATATAGATAGATATATACATAAACAATATAGACATCCAAGACTAAGTGCAAATACTCGTGTTCATCACACAAATATCTGCCCTCAGCGGGATTCGAACCCGCGACCTCAAGTTTCGTAGTCAGGAGCTCTAACCACTAGACCAGACGGTCGTCATTAAGGTCGTCGTTAAGAAATAAAAATATATATTTATTTCAACAGGGACGAATGTCGCCTTCCGCAAGCCGGCCAACCAGTCGACAACCGTACGTGGTGGCGCAGCGGCTAACGGTAACGATGGCGAGAAGACCACCGAACATGACGGCAAGAGGTGCACAGAGACACAGAGAGAAGCTTCCCCTTGGTGGCAAGTGGATTTGCTCAGGCATTACGCGGTCAAGGTCGTCAGGGTCACCACCAGGGGCTGCTGCGGTAAGGACCCTAAAACTTATTACACCCTATTATTAAACAACGGTGGATACCTGAAAAGGAAAAAGGAGTTATGCAGAGATATTGCGCCGACGGCGCTTGGAATACGATTATCTTCCCAATTAGTACATACAATTCTGTTCCAAAGATTCGTTGAAAATTCCTTTTGTTCTTCTACGAAAACTCCCAAAATACAAAGTAATTGATCCGAGAAAAACAAGATATCATATTTCTATTAGGAATTCATCAATAAATACGTACAATAGAATTGGCGTACCCAACGTTATCCGGAACAATACAAGTTTGTAGGTCGCCCGAGAAGCAATGAAAGTCAAAGATTCCGCTGAAGTACAAACTTTGTAGAATTCCTTTTGTAAGTGAAGAAACAAACATGTTGTAGGTACGTAAATTTCCAAGGATTAGGATTAAATTAATTATATACAACTATGTACATTAAATGTTTTACACTCAATCGTTATATAATGAACGAGCCCGTCCCGGCTTCGCACGGGTGGACATAAGATTTTTATAAAAGAAAATATAACCCATGTCACTCAAGGTGAATGTAACTTTCCAATGGTGAAAGAATTTTTGAAATCGGCACAGCAGTTTTTGAGTTTATTCATTACAAACATACACACACACACAAAATACAAATCTTTCCTCTGTTTAGTATAGATTATAAAGGAAATGTCGGACAAGCTCGAAATAATTTTAAAGTCGATATGCTATCCTCAAGAAATCTAGTGTGACAGGCATACAGATGTCAATGTGACAGCTGATTAAAGTGTTTTGGCTTAAAAATGTTCCCATATGTGGCCACTAGCTGTGTGTACCGTCTCTATGCCAAGTTTCATCTAGATCCGTTCAATATTTTTTACATAAAGGCGGAAATAAAAGACCTCGCAAACTTTCGCTATAACAGAAGTATGAATTAAATACCGAATGTGGCAAGGATACACCTAATATCTCACATCGCACACACATAAAGAGTGTGATCTCGATCAATTTCTGCCGTTCTAGTACTCGTCTATTTCTCTTACAACACCGAGCGCAACCGACTCTGATTTTATTTACGGAAACTGAGTTTTATTTTTTCTTACTAGTACTCGTAGTTCTCGACTGAGAGCGAGATTCAAAGCTCTCTGTTTGCAACGACGTAACACAATATGGGATGCGATACAGTACTATGAAACGTCGAATAAACAAATTGTTAAAATAAATCTAGTTACACGGAACATCTTTAAGTATAACGCGCTCCTTTTTTCAAGCCATTGTACTTGATAATCAACATTTTAAATTACTAATATCTACATAACTGAGAACATTGGGAGTAAAAAAACATTGACGTATCATCATAAGTCGATCATTATTAACCCTTAGTTTTAATAAACATAATTTTAGAGGTTGGTTTTGAGTTCGGCACCTAAAATATATCTCTTGCGGAGGGTGGGTGTGTGGGTACTACCAATACACCTCTGCTTACCCCTTTGGGGACCCTTATAGGAAGGCTATATTATGATTGTAATACACTTTCTATTTTGTGTGTGTGCATGCGGCAATTGAAATTAAACTTTTTATCTATCTATCCAAGTATAGTAAGAGACATCTAAGGGTAGAAAAGAGGACCTGTTTTAAGACTCAAAAATCCAAGCATCGTTACACCAGTTTCGTCCGTTCTTATTTTATCCTTATTTGTAAACCACTTACTTAGTAGCTCACACTGCATGCATACATATGTATAAATATATATGGATATATATTAACAGCAATCGGATTTCCAATAATTGTCAAGCACATTGCACACGTATTTGCTTCGAGTGATCTGTATGGGCTGACTTCCCACAGGACTCAATCACGATCCCACTCAAACATTGCAATTCCTTTGATTCATTTGTATGTACTTGTGTTTGATTCGATGTTAAGCAATATATGAATGCGTTTAATATCGCTTTGATAGTTAAAATACGCATGACAGGGCTCAAAATTAGTCCATGTAAAATTTATATTGTATTTCGACTATTCGTTTGTTTGTTTGCTCAGCTTCCACGACCGCCCGTACTTCGCTTGCTTTCGTCAATAGAAATTATTAAAAAGGTCCATATTCCATGTTGGACTATGGACATTTATTGTAGAGCCATGTTGATCGATGACGTCTTTGTTGAAGTGTAATCTCTCGTACTTATATAACAAATTTATAATAACTTGTATATTTGTGTATGGCTTTGCAGCTATACACGAGTTTAGCAGATGTACCTACGAATATTTTGGCTAAGTATGTAATTACCCCTCTAGAAATGTGTTTTTTGTATTGTCTCTCGTAGCGTGAGTTCTGGGAATTTTTGCTACTTAACCGGGCAATGGTGAGACCAAGGCCTCCAGCCAGGCATAGAGATGTGATCATTCGTAGTCATTTATATGAACCCGTAAGGTACATATATGGAACGTATGATGTGTTTCACCTTAATAACGGTTTTCTCTTCACAGGTCACCAACCACTTCAGGACCTAGAAATCAGGGTGGGCAACAGCAGTACAGATCTACAAAGAAATCCTCTATGCGCCTGGTTCCCTGGTACCATTGGTGAGTTACATATATACAATACTATAGGTATCGTTTCAGTTGTAACTACAATACATAAGATTTATCTAACTTAACGTACAACAATAAAAATCAGGGTCAACCAGATAAGTGGTAGATAGAGATGTAAACACACCCACTCCTCGCGGGTATTTATTTTGTGCTATGTGTCACTGGGTGGAATTTCCAGCGCCGCCTCTCGAATGCGACTTCCTATGCAATACTATCCAACACACATATTAATAAAAAAACCATTAATGTTTAAGTTTACGGAATGTATTCTGATAAGAATAGTAGTTCATTTTGAATGAGATACAGATTAGTTACTCTATTGATTTATTGCGTGTTTGCCTCTTCAAATATTATAGTGTTTCGTAATATGTGCTTGCATTGGATAGATTGCCATCCCGACTAGGTAACTATTTGGCAGGGATACCAGCTATGCTTACACCAATTTTGAAACCTATACACCAATATACACGTATAAATCATATGGCAACACGAAACATGTTAAGCGTACATGACATACATATCTCACGAAACTGTGTCGATGCGAGAGAAACTGTATACAGTAAACAATATGCAATGGAGTTAACTATTTTAAACATTTTTATGGAGTCTTGATAGGCGATGAGGTAACCTAACCTATATAACGGAGCTCCTATTGATTTACAATCCCCAACGATCAGTGGATATGTTTACGCATGGACCAATCTTGAGAGATGAATAGCTCCTTGTATTTTATATTATGGAATGTTTGAGTCCTGGAAAACAAAGCACGTACCTTGGAGGAGCTTAGATGTACAAGTCTGTATGTATGAAGATACTCATGAATGTGGACGAAGTGAAAGAGGTACGTAAGTCTAGAGAAAACTGACGCCCTATTCGTTTTGTCTGCCCCGTTAAAGACTCGGCGTCTGATATGTATGAATGCTTAGAAGTATGAGAACCTATTATTTTAATATCCCATTACATCACAAATTGACCATTACACATAGATATCCCAAGGCAGGTGACAAACAAAAATATAAATTTCCTTTGTAATGCTGACGTGGGCTTGATATCTTAGAAAAAAGGGCAGTTGCTCAAATATATGATAGGACAAAATTAAAGGCAAATATTCATAAATTAAATGATACCTAACGGGGTAGGCAGAGAGTATAGAATATATAAATGAAATAATAAATTCTATTTAACTTATTTTCGCACAATTTTCTTTTTTATCTTATTTATAGTTTTGAAACCATGTTTCTAATGAATTATCTTGCCATTTTGTTATCTATTGGAGCTATTTGTTACCATGTTATACTGTACCATAAGATATAATCACAACACCTAGATATTATATACTTCTAGCTTTCTAACTTCTTGAAGCCAACTGCTCTATTTCCTGAGACACACTGTTTATCCCTTCAACTATGCATATAACCTTTTATGCGGCCTCTGTAGTAGAAATAAAAATTTGAAACAAGTATTACCCGCTCAAATATAGCCCTCATTGAAGACGAACATCATATCAGATGGACATTGTCCGTCTACCGTCTATCTGTATACACGTCAGTATAGCATTGTTCCGCCTGAAGGTTCTGCGATAGCGTAGCGAGGTGAAGAACAATGAGGCTAGGGATAAAATGCCCACAACGCTTACGAGGTAACTGCTCTGATAAATACTAAGGACACATACTTACTTATCTCTGGCGGAAAGTGGGTGTGTTGGTATTACTATACACCTCTGCCTACCCCTTTGGGGACCCTTGTGGGAAGGCGTGAGGACAGATACTTACGGTTGGAATAAGCCTTAGAAGAATTCGAAAGTTTTTCTAAACTTGTGTACAGTTAATTACACGAGCTTTACGGTGAACGAAAATATCGAAACCTGAAGACGTATGTATAGTCGTGCTTGAGAAACGGCAATGGACTTGCCATTTGTCTCTTTGTATATCTCCGATGAAAAGAGGATGTTGTTGCTCCTCTGCCTACTCCTTCTGGAACAGGTTAGGAACTCAGACAAACGTGTATTTTACCCAAGTATACACAATTCAAACCTAAATACTTCCAAAGCAAGTGAATGAAATTTTATAATTGACACAGCTCGGATGGTTTTTATGTATGATCATATATCATCATCATCATCCGATCATCACGCTGAGTCCCCAATCCTTTTAATTATTAATACACAATACACCACAATAACTCCGATCAAATCAATGGCGTAAATTCAATGTAAGGAACGATGCAAGGAATGTATCTTATTGAGAAATCGTACTAACCTTCTATCGCACTATCATTTTCAACAGTTTCTTAGAAAAATGCATCCATGAGACGCTGCAACGAAATATACTGCTTTTTACGCAAGTTCCACAAAGTAAGGATGTACTTTGCTTTAGTGTCAAATATACACGGTCTGAAATAAATATTCTATACTTAACATATAAAGATGAAAGATTTGATTGTTTGTATTGATAGACTCTGAAAATACTGGACCGATTCGACCGAAAAATTCTTTCACCATTGGAAAGCTACATTCACCCTGAGTGACATAGGCTATATTTTCTTTTCCATCCACCCGTGCGAAGCAGGGACGGACCGCTAGTTATGGAATAATCATAATTGTGTGGCATAGTCAATTTGTAGGTGAGTTAGCTAACTATTGGTAACTTTGAGGCTGGCTTGTAGGCAACTAATAGGGTAATGGACGCGCCGTTACGGGTATCACGTTTTTGATGCAATTTACTTTTCCCCGATACGACACTTAGTTTATTCCGTTGGAACGCCAATACCGAGAACATACCTCAAACCTATAATAAAAGCGTTTTGTGAACATGAGACGTCATTTGCTTGCACCTATTTAATTTAAATAACTACTTCTAATTAACTACGCATGAAATATTTTAGCCAACACAAAATCCGATAAATGGCTTCATGAGATCAAAGATGGAAACGTCCTCGAAACCGGCGGGCATGTATGAAGTGACTGATGTAGGTGGATGAATCGAATGAGCTCTGTAAGTCTAGAAGGCACTGGATCAAGTCTCTACATACCATTGGTATATGAGATACCTTAAGCATACCCTACGCTATAAGCTTTGATAACTGTTTACCATCAGAACGTGGGCTTGTTTGCCCAAATTCAAGTACATATATACAACTGGTATCTTAAAAAAACTTATACATGTTCCGATAAGTACTTACAGATTGACCCCTGAACCGCAGACGCGCGCCTCTCGCTCATTTCCGACCTTAGCGTTCCTGATTAGCAATCCTGGCAAGAGAATCATATCCGTTCGTTCTTAGCAAGAGACGTCATCAAATTTTACAAATGCATATATACCTTGCAACTGTCGGAGTCAAGTTGGCCATTCGTCTCCGAGACTCGAGTTTTAAATTACCATACTCAAGTTAGGTAAATGAACAAAAAAAAGTAAAGGCAAAATTTTTCAAATCAGGATTAATAAGTTTCTGTGATCTGAAACTTGTTAATATATATGCTATTTTTATTTATTTATTTTTAAAATACACATTAGAACGGCCAGTGGCCAATTACTCTAAATAGTTAAAAATTATACAGCATATACACAATACAAAAGAAAATATATAAAACAACATTCATACATTCGCCTCCCAATACTCCAGACATGCCGACATAATAGTCTGCCATCCATCCGCAAACAAATCGCAATCAGAGTTGGACTCCAAGAGATCATTGAACGCAGAGAGAGTGCGAGGGACGGGAGAGTATGATCGCGACTTACTACGACAAGCCGATATGGAAAAGAGCCTGTGTTTCCTGGCGCGTGTGTAGTTGTCAGGCACAAATATTTTTGTGAGCTCTTCGAGTAATTCAGGGGCATTAATACTTCCACGAAGCACCTTGCACATAGTTGACATTTGGTCACAGTTCCTTCTCACCTCTAATGAGTTATACCCTAAGCAGCCCTGGAGATACTTTGTAGGATACAAGTATGGATAGTACCCGTACACACGCTTGTATAGAAACCTTAGGAACGCTTTTTGTACCTTCTCTAAGAGTAGTATGTACTTCTTCTGGTAAGGATTCCATACGCATGCGCCAGCTTCCAATTTGCTGCGAACAAGGGCACTAAATATGACGGAAATTATATTGGGGTTGCTAAAGTCCTGAGCGTTTCGCAATAAAAATCCTAGTCGCTTGTAGGAGTCTTTAGCAACCGCTATAATGTGATCGTGAAATGTGAGTTTCCTGTCAAATGTGACGCCAAGATCCTTCATAGTATCCGTGGAAGCAATATTAATGTCACCTACTTTGTAGCTAAAATCAATTCGTTGTCTAGATCGGCCAAAACTCATTACATAGCATTTTGTATGGTTTAACTCCATTTTGTTCTCAACACTCCAATCTAAAACTGCATCAATATCAACCTGTAAAGCCAGGCAGTCGGTTACAGATTTAATCTCGGTAAAAAGTTTGAGGTCGTCAGCATACAAAAGGCAGTCAGCATGCAAGAGAACACCGGGGAGATCGTTAACCATTATGAGGAATAACAATGGTCCTAAGATAGAGCCTTGGCTGACACCAGAACGCGTTTGATACGGCTCAGACTGATATATACCCAGTCTGACAAACTGCTGACGATCGCGAAGGTAGTCAGCTAGAAGGCGGAGAAGACCAGGGGGGAAGCCAATGTTGTGCAATTTGGCCAGCAGTATATCATTATTCACCCTATCAAACGCTTTCCGGAAATCAAAGTAGAGGACATCTACCTGACCCCCTCGATCTAAAACTTTGGAAGTAAATTCAACAAAAGTTAGTAGATTTGTATTAACAGATTTTTTCGTTCTAAAACCGTGCTGTTGATTACACAGATATTTGTCAATTTGGGTGTAAATATATTTATGAAGTACGTTTTCAAAAACTTTTGCTGGGGATGAAAGAACTGCGATTGGTCGGGATTCCTCCACTTCGGTCATGCTGACGCCTTTAGGTATGGGTGTGACCCTTGAGATTTTCCACTGGGACGGATAGGCTCCAGTTTTTAATGCCAAATTGAAGATGTGGTATAAAGGTAAGCAGAGGTAATGTTTAAACGTTTTTAATATATCTGATGGAATATTATCGGGTCCTATAGAGCTATTTGATTTGAGCTTTTCTATTCCTAGTAAAATATCTTCTGGAGTAAAGTTGACAATATTGATATAATTACTACCGAGATTATGATCAGTTATTGGGAGATTGTCTACATCAAGTTGCGGTTTCTCTTCAAGAAATACACTAGAGAAGAAATCCGCAAATGCCTTTGCCGCCTGTGCACCTGTATGTTTTTCTCCTTTATATTGGATGGTTGGTTCAAACCCACCTTTGGCGCGCAAACTTGAAATGTGCTGCCAAAACTTACGGGGATTAGATGTTAAGCTGGTTTCTATCATTTTCATGTGATTTGTATAGGCGGCTGCTGTACGACTTTTTAGACTAGCTCTAAGCTCTGAGAATGCCTTATATGTATTATGACATTTGGTACGCTTCCAGGCAGCATGGAGATTGCATTTGCGTCTTGTATCCTGAATAATGTCACGCGTAAACCACACGGGGTAACGCCTTGTCACTGTAGTTTTCCTTGACTTTTTTGGGATACATGCATCAAATATATCGTAAATAGCCTCATAAAAGCATTCTACAGCCGTATCAACGTTGTCAGTTGTCAGTCCTCACGCCTTCCTACAAGGGTCCCCGAAGGGTTAGGCAGAGATGTATAGGTAATACCCATACACCCACATTAAATATACTTATTATATATATATTACACTATAGTATTTACAATTAATGATAGTTTTATATGGGTGGAATCAATGGAAACCTGTTCGTTTGAGAACAAGAGTTAGCTTGAGAGATTATCGCGTTGGATCCTCAATATATCTGCCGCCAAAAGAGGAAGTTGTAAACTCTGCCTACCCCCTTGGGGGACTATGCAAAGGCATGGTGGTTTATGAAAACGAGCTACAATTTCTATCAAAGTACAAACACATCGTAAAACATTAAGATGAAAGTGGAAATCGCGTTGACACCGTTCTCAAGCTCTCTACGAGTGATGGGAACCGGTGTGATCTAGACGTAATACCATGTTTATCTGATACCTGGCTTGGTCTAGAATTACTTGAACTCGTAATGCCCATTCGGAGGAATACCTCGCCACTAGTAATTATCTTCATAAAATTTCTTCTAATAATCCAAATAGGTAATGATGATATGCCTCTCGCATTTATCGATGTTACGATGTTTATTACTCAATCACGCCGGAATGACTGAACGGAATTGGATGTAATTAGACACAAAGATTGATTATTAGCTAGATAAAATTTGTTGTATTTAAAAAAATACCAATAAAGTCAAACTTTACGCGAGAGCAACAGCATGGCACAACGTGTGTAGGTAGAAGCCACACACACACTTTCAACCAAAGATATATTTTAGGTGCCAACGTGACAGATGGCGAGTCCATCGCCGTCACTCAAGCACGACTATACATACGCCTCGATGTTTTCCTTCTACGCAAAGCTTTTGGTGTGACTAATCGCTGTACTTCAGTTCAGAAAAGCTATTTGGTACAGTCGGGATTCGAACTTACAATCTTCATGTTACAAGTAACTACTCAAACACGGACGAAATCGCGGGAACAGCTAGTACGATAATATAAAATGGTTACTACTTTTGCATTACTTGAAAATGCAAAAAGCGTAGTGGCCGAGTGGTCATAGTAGTCTTCTAAGATGCGAAGTTTGTAAGAGACCTGGCGTTCTGTAATCCATTTTAATTTATCACTCCGCAAGCTTTCCGGGCAGCATAAGAAGATATTAATTGGCTTTAAAGACTGCACTGGCTATCTATAATAAATAATAATCCTTAATAGTTGAAATATAATAAATAAAAATACGGCGAAAACAGGGTGTTTACACGTGAGGCGTGTAAAAATAAATGTTACTTATTGATATAAATAATATGCATACAATTTTTGCTGTCTGTTCATCCGTTCCTTTGTAAGTTCCATTACATTGATGATGCAATACTGACTGCATGCCGCTCCAGGCACTATAATGAGTTGAGTTCCACACGATGCAATCTTCATGGAATTAATGGAATGCTTCATTGATTGCACTCTTAACCCATTTCGCCGAATTTTCTTCAGAGGAAACTTTAAAAGAGTTAGTCTTAAAAATTATGGTTATCACAGTCGTGTAGATTTAGACAGTTACAGATAGACAGACAAAAAATGTAAAATATGCTATTTTATTACGGTGTATCCTCCTTATTGTACCGTATATCCTTATGCATTTTACTATGCATACAAACAGACACTCCAATTGTATTTATTTGTATAGATCACTGCTTCGCTCCCTTCGGCAGTAGCACGATCATGCCTATTATCTTCATCAAATATAAAGGATTCTAGTGGGAAAATATATTTCCGTCGTATTTAAGTCGGACAGTAATTAAGGATTCGTCTAAACAATCAAACAAAGTCAACCTCTATGTAATATTATAATAAGATATATTAATGAATTTCTTCTTTTTATAAACTGCATCCATGCGAGGTAGGGGCGGGTCATAACAAATAACACCGTCGTCGGAAATGTAGACACAACTTTGATGTCTCTAACCAAGCGTGCAAGTGCGCGGGCGGCGTAACTACCACCTTATGTAATGGTAATGGTAGACATACTTTTGCATAATTATTATATTATGCGTTACACACAATGGTTAATTAGTCCAAGAGCGTTGTGTAATTATGATAACGCGTTAGAACATTTTAAACCCCTAAGTTTAAGTCAAAATACTTCAGTATTAACATTTACCGGAAATTATTTAAATAGTTAACTTGCTTATACTCTTTAGACAACAAAGGATTTTATGCATAAACTATAACCAATATTATTTTTATTCATAACGTTTGTGATGTACGAAATATGTATCCAGATTAGAATATTTTTTTATAAATAATAATATAAAAATAGTACAGATCACCAGTAATAATTACAGCTAAATAGATTGTTTGATTGAACGTACATCTATTTTCATTTCCATAATTTTTCATAATAGATCAAATTATTAAAGAATATTTACTGATTTTATTATAAAGTTAACATCGCGCTAGAACGCTCGCTAGAAGCATTATATATTGTAATTGGAATTTTTTAAAGCTGAAGATTTTTTTTAGGAAAAACAACTAAATTACAAACTTCCTTGGAAAATACCTATAACTGTTGGCAAACTCTAGGAAAATCCTTAGTACTTAGCGATGGACTCGCCATCTGTCACGTTGGCACCTAATATACCTCTGGCGGAAAGTGGGTGTGTGGGTATTACCTATACACCTCTGCCTACCCCTCTATAAAATGAAGTGTGTATCTGACAAAGAAAGGATGTCATTACACCGCTGTCTACCCCTTGGGGAATCCTTGTGGGGAAGACGTAAATATAGAGTATAAGAGTATAAGATAAAGCCCGGTATTGCCCTTGAGCAAGCGCTAACAAGGAACATAGTGAACTTAGATCACTTACATTACAAACTACAGGACAAGTTACACATGGCAAGTTACACTTGGCAAGTTTCTACGTTGCATTTCCCATCAGACTACGTAAAGCTGTCAAGTGTGGACAGAGTGGATGAGTTACGTAGGTGCAACTAAGTTTGATCATTAACTTTCCAATCGAACTTTGACCAACAGAGTGGGATGCTGTTGCGAAGATACTAAAAGTAAAGCAATTATTGACGCCATGGAATCATAACACAAACCAAATTCACATATATTAACGAGTAATTGCTATAAAACTTTTCGAATACAGCCTTTCCTTCCCTGGACAAAATATATATTCTTATGAATCGCGAGACTTTTTGTCGTTGAATCTAATACTTAGATAAACTCGATACTAATAAACCCAAATACAACATAGTTTCTACGTATAACCCGGATATCCGAAAAAAAGAGAGAACTGGTGCTCTACTCTATCTCTCTCTGCCATGATATGTATGTATTGGTTTAGTGGTCAAAAACCATCTAATGTAATTGGTATGTTTGTGCCGTTTTAATTATGTAATAAATAATAATATAATAATACCTTTAAAATTAAACCGGATTGGGGCGCAAGGGTTGGAAAGTTTCAAAGTCAGGACAAAGGACATTTTGTAGGTTATATTAAATTCAGTCTCTGTAAGGAGTAAGCTGCCTGATCGAATTGCAATGATAAAATCGTCTACAAACGCAACAAGGAAAGTGCTCGCGAATGTTCACTTACGCTTTCTACAATTTTCCACAATTGTTTCAACTCTCATAACAACTACTCCCATAGTACTCCCAAGTGTCGGCCATAATGGCAGCCTCAGTCACACCGACGCGTCACGATTGACCCATTCCATTTAATGAGAGCACTTTGATTTCTTTTGATTGAATATATTAACACTTTCGCTTACGATGGCGACGAGACACGGTCTTTTATTGTACAGCGTGTGACAAAAACGAGTCATACAAGAAAGAGTTCTAAATATACTTAGTCAACGCGATAGTAAGTACGTATGTAGGTACCTTTTAATGTATTGTTACGTAGACTGAACAAATAATGTGCCTATAAATTATTTAATGTCATTCATCAAGCATATTAAACGAAGGCTCCATTTGGGAAAATGAGATGGCGATTGCATTGCGCATTACACATGAAGTATTCTCAATGTCGTTGATAAAGCCTTAAATATTTCAAAAGTTAAGAATAAGCCACATAGCTACTTATACATGTTTATTGTTTGTATTGCTTCCTTCTGTTATTCTCATTCTGCCGTTATTGCCTTCTTCTGTTTTCATGCGGTTTCTTTAAAAAAAACCTTTAGATGTCAGCACTGTAAAACTTTTATATCTTCACGCCTTCCCGTAAAAGTCCCCGGTGAGGTAAACCCATTTTCACCGCAGGTATACTTAAGGCGCTAACGCGACAGCTATTACTATTAATCACTGTACTTAAGTCCGGTAAAACTCATAGGTACAGTCGGGACTTGCAAGTTCGAAACCCGTGTTGCAGGCGACTGCTCGAACCTCTTGGCCACCACGGTTCCATTGTTAACTTTAAAGTTAAAATATAAGGAAACAAAGGGCGGCAAATATACCTGTACAATATTATGGAACATCAAATCTAACCCCGGCGGGATGATTAGCCACGTGATAAACAAGTGCCAGCGCGGTTATAAGTGTCCAATGCACTCAACACACTATAGTAGGAGAGTTGAGCCACATTGTGGGCAACTTGAAGGTACTTGGGAAGGAACTTGGGTATTTGAGGCAACTTGAAGATTTGTTTAATACATTTTATGTGTTAGCAGAATATGAAGCGAACCAATAAGTATTTAACCGGTTTTGAAGAAGCCTCAAATAAGTCCCTATCTCAAAATCGAGATCCAGTAACGCTCTAAGCCGAGGTCCGTACTCCGCAGGAGGTACTTTTAGCAGCGTTAGCTTAGCACATTAAAGTACTTGGCTGGAGGCTTTGGTCGCGCTATTGCCCGGCTAACGTTCCCGGAACGCTACGAGAGACAATACTAAAAAGAACCCCAAATAAGTTCCAAAACACGGCACTTAGTTCTTGGACTCACATGAGCCGTTCTGGACTTGGGCAACTAGGACGTGCTTTTGCAATATTTTCTTTTGCAAAGAGTGTAAGGGACGGATTCTTTGACGTCATATACACCCTATTTTAGACGCATGGAGGGGACCTTTTGCTAAATTACTAAAGTTTTGAAATTTTATTAAATACATGTCGAAGTGAATTGATAGACATTAAGCCCTCCTTTCAATTGATATACAATTGGTTACCAGCGTAACTGTATGCTGTCCGCCCTCAAAACTTCTTTAGAATTCTTTTCAATTCGAGTAATCGCAATCGGTCAATTACTCAGTGGAAATATAAAGACAGAGTAAAGGGGACTCCTCGAGAGAGGTGCCGTATGGAGGAGCGACTGCTTACCGGCATACGAGAGGTCTTCTGACGTTAGTCGAGTCTCTTTGCCATTATACGGAAAAAACTACGGTACCCGGAGAGGGATTCCCGTTATAACGCATATTGAGCACTTCTACCCTTGATGATGCTCATGATGCTCTTGGTCTCCACCTGGGGAAGTAAAATGGGGAGCCAGAGACATAATTGACGTCTCTGGAGATATCGCGTACGTGGAATTGCTACTCACTAAAAGCTCGCTTATTATTTAAATTATTAGCTGGTTCACGTCACGGTGTGAGACGGTGTACTCGCGGGGTATGCGAGCTATTCACGAGCACGCGATTTAATCGACACCAATTGTCGTGTAGGAAGTAGTAAACCAATGTTGAATAACCTTCTAACCGGGACTTAATGACACTTTGTATATAAGTTGTCTTTACAATAATACGAGCGTGAGGGGTGGATTAGGAAGCGAGCCGATAAAAAAGTTCGCGTCTAGCGTCGAGGTCACTTGGTTAATTTTCGTGAAGTGCAATTCATTTGAGTCTTTATCCTAATATTTCACTCACGCGATTTTAAGTCTTTTTTTTTTTGGTTACGCAGAATTGTAATATACCTTTCGATAATAATACAATTTTATACTTGTAAATAAACGCTGTGAAATTACACAAATAGTACCTGTATTAAAGAAACAATACTTGCAATTTTGATGAGACCTTCCTTATTATAATGAATATATGTAAACAAACGAATATTTCGCTCCCCTAACTATACTAGAACCCTGTAGAAAAGATTTCTGCGGGGTCAGCAACGCGCGAGTGATACCCCTGGTGTTGCAAGGGTCCATAGGCGGCCACATGTTTGTTTGTATCACCCAAGTGGTATAAAAAAACCCTTTTAATCAAAGGGTTTTTTTTTGTTTTTACGACTCGATAATAAAAAGAATATAACAAAAAAGCCCCCTGTTTCGTCTGTCTGTCTGTTCGCGATGAACTCAAAATCGACTGAACCAACTTTATTCCGGTGTTCATTAATAAACAGAGTGATTGGTTTGACATGAGGAGTTTTCGTGTGTGTAATTAAAAAGTTTTTTTTTCATGCTTTATGACAGATATTTTGCACGAGAGTATTGAGAATATATTTGGGACTAAAGAGTACTGACGCTTTACTCTCTTTTGTTACTACTGCAAGATGATGTGGTCTTATCGGTCTTAGATAGTTAAGAATACGTTAATTACTCTTTAAGTGTCGAAGTACTAAAACATATTTACATATTTATTCGAGGAAGATACTGACTAATGGTTAAAAGGTGAAAAAAAATGGCAAATGACAATGTTATATCTTTCTGTACCAAAATATGTAAATTAATTACCTTTTTCAGATGAGGGAGTGACAAAAACATTCACCTGCGCTCGTCCTCTGATCGGGCAACATGTGTTCCTGCAACTCGTAGGGGTGGAGGGATCCTTGTCGCTCTGCGAGGTGGAAGTCTTCACTACTGAAGGTATATAAGGTTTGATAGGAGATTAACGTACTCAATGCGCGATAAATTTACGAGGTAATGAGATCGAGAGATAGTTGAGATCGATTTCACAAATCTCACGTGAATAAGAGTGTGATTGTAATAATGAAAAAGGCATGCTACGTTGATTGATCTTAATAAAGGAGATGGGTGAACATTGGTCGATACAAATATGCAATACAAACGTTTCTGGAAGAAACGAAGACCACGTCCTTAATCGTACTTGAAACTGACGTATATGCATTGGCGGGTCAAGATAAAGCTAAAGAGTAATGTGAGTATTTAGAGGACTAGCGCATTCCCTGCCCGGTCTGCAAGAGACTCGACATGTATTTAATAGAGTTAATGTCCAAAATGACATCAGAATAGGCTCACGTCAAGGACTGAATTAAGGCTTTTCCCGTAGAATTCTCCAACGACCGCTGCGCGCCAGCGAGTTCTCCGGCAGACATTGAGCTAGCTGCCTTCTCAAGGAACTGCTACGAGTTCAATGTGGCTAAAGGAGGGTCATTCGAGGACGCCAGACAGCAGTGCCAGACACATGGTGGCGATCTCATACACGGATTTCAGGTGGGTTATTCGATACACTTTACACATTTTATAGGCTCATCACTTTGAACTATTGTACAAATTTGTATGATTTTCGTACCGATTGCCATTCACTATGCGAGTTAAGCAATCGATTTTCATTGCTTTGAGTGTCACAATCAAAGTCAATTTCTGTGTCAATTTGTTTACCCTTTTACTAAATTTGCTCAGCTATTGAAACATCAAATAAGCATTATCTCAATACATTATACATGTAAGTTAGAGAGATCAACTTAACCACAATTCGTGCATTATTAAGCAGATAACAAAAATGGGTCCTACTGGACTGATCGGCCCTGGGGGACTGGAAACTTCCAAACCTCGATTATCTATTTCACTTTATATTAAGATTTATACAATTCGGGATCAAATTGTTGAACAAATAGTTAAGTTGCGGAATAAAATGGAATTGGTGCCAAATATTATACGTCTTATTCCGAACATCATACAAAACCTCTTTCCATCGTTATGGGCTACATAATAGTGGAGGGAGATAAATATGTGGCCGTATAGAATTGAATATTGTCAGCTCTTCTCATTGTAATTTCAAATCGGAATGCCGTTCGCTAACAATGGCATTAACAATTAGAATGCATAGCGGTAATTATTATGTATGTATTAGAAATCACGGTACTGGGTCACCGTTATACCCTTGAATGATATGCTAGCACGCTTATAGACAGATTTGATTATCATAGAGAATGCGCTATATTGCACTCACATAAAGAGTGTGATCGAGACAATTATTCCTCTTACAACACTGAGCGCACAAACTTTGGCATTTTTTATATTAATTAACAAAATTTTTGTTAAGAAAACATCTAGCAATATTTTTCAAAAACCTTACGACTTAACTATGCATGATTTATTTATGTACTATATTAACGTTATATATTACATAAATATATATTATTTTACTATATTACGTACGTATACACATTAGTTAAATGAGAAAACGACCTTAAATCTTTACATATAGAGTTTATTTCCGTTAAAACAGACCACTCACAAATAGTCGAAGAAGAGCGATCGGTCGTTCGATCATCGTGTATTCATGAGCCTAAGATTAATAATAAATATTTATAAGTAAGTATTCCAGTCTTAATTTTATGAGACGTGAAATACTTGGAAGCGTTTTCCTAACTCATTTGACTTTTAGTACTGATAACAACGCAAGTAAAACTCGAGACTCTTTTCGTGGTTGTAAATGTCCCCCTAACTATACTTATACATCTTACTAAGCCTCCTTTCTTCAATAATTATAAAAAAATCTTCAATAAATAATAATTATAAACATTGTGAGCATCTCTATTTTTAACCCACGAAAAGCGATGAAACGAAACAGACACAGAGCGCAGAGATGGCACAGAGATAGGTTAAAAACCTAGGATAGGTGTTATTCCATTAAAACAAATCCATAATAATAATAAGTTTATTGCCATAAAGGATACATTTTTTCATAACAATTGTACATAACCACATTCAGTTTAAAAAAAAACGTGTTTTTTTTTTTCAAACTGAATGAACTTTTCAAACATATCTAAAATTTTTCGCGAGTGAAACCGCGGCCTATACTATACTATATTACACATATAAAGAAACTAGCGGTCCCGCCCAGCTTCGCCCGGGTGAAAAAGTAAAAAGTATTGGTTCCATAGGGGAAGCAATAGTTGAAACACCTTTGCACCTTGCGGGTGGAGTTTCATAAAATCCGTTCTTAGCTAACCTCTAGCCCGCGTAAGGAACACCCCTACGAAATTTCAAGTCAATCGGCCTTATATTTCCTGAGATTTCGTGATGAGTGAGTTAAAAAAATGTTATCTACTATATATATATAGATTTGAAGTGTGTTTGATATAAAAAATAGCAGCCATTTACCACGTCATCTACTACATATCATATATTTACCACGTCATCTACTACATATCATATATTTACCACGTCATCTACTACATATCATATATTTCTATTTTTAATTTATTTGTTACTGATACCAAAATCAAATATTTTTTTCTGTCTAATTTCATCCGATGACTTGACGATGATGATTATCTTGTATTTCAAGGGTTCAATTTTGTGTCTAATCAAAATTTACCAATAATGAAAATCCATTAGTCTTATTAGTATAATAATAATGATGACTATGACCCCAAATAATGACTAAGAATTATTATGGCTTATACTTTATTATATCTTATACTTTATACAGTTAACAATTATTTCTGTTTCTTTAACCGACATATAAATGTACATATAAACATTTACACACACACACACACACACACAATTACACACTTCGACGTTAATAATAATAGATACATTCCGTAAAATACAAAGAAAGCTATTATAAGCTATTATAAAGCTATTACTGTCTTCAGAGCAATCGATTTCTAGTAAAATATTTACTTCAACTGCGTGCTCAGAAATGCACCATTGTAACATATGTATAAATTGTTTGGATTATTCATATATGGAGGATATATAGGCCTATAGTAATTAAGCGTATTAAATATAGGACTTTAGAAGTGTATTCATAAATATTAAAGTGCTTACTGCAAGTCATAATGGTACCGTGGAGTACCGGCGATGGATTCGCCTTCTGTTACGTTGGCACCTCAAATATAATATATATATATATATATATATATATATATAATATAAGATATATACAAGAATATAATAACAGGTGGTTGTTTGTCTATTTGAACGCACTAATCTAATAATATCTAATATATCTAATCTAATATATATATATATAGAACGCACTAATCTCGAGATCTCATTAGTGAGTATGACATGAGTTTTCGATCGATTTAATCTAGTTTAGTTATCCCAGTTGACGTTACGTTAACTAACTAAACTTAAAGTTAAGTAAAACTAATCTATATCCCTTCTTACAGGGTGCAACGTTAAGCTTCTTGATTCAAGAATTAGAGAGAAGGAAGGCACAGCTAAAGACTCAACTTGTTTGGATCGGTGCACAGAAGGAGCCAGGCCTAGCTTCTAGAACTTGGAAATGGGTAGATGGTAAATATTTCGTTTTGATTTTTTTTCTTCGCTATTCAAATGTTATTCTTATGATTGCAGGATACTTTTTTAATTCGTTTTATATCTTAATATTTTGGAACTGCAATTTGCTCTTTTTTATTTGACACAAACAATGCAATAGAATTCGTAATTACTAGAAAGTGACAAGGGTGTGCTCTTAAGAACGTTCCAGGTTCAAACATTTAAAGCTTAAGTCTTAAACGGACAATATAGCCAGTCTAGACTTAACAATCCGACGATACCTACTTTTTCTAATATTGCGGACAAGTAACAAAGCCAACCGTTCCTTAAATACGGAGTAAGTTAGTAGCTTTGGTAAGCGCCTTGCACACGACCATTGTCAATAATCAACTATAGACGCAATTAAAATACAATACCCTTGGCGCCTATACTAATACGGCAGGGCTCCGCCCTCCAGCCATCAAGCTGCCAATATGAAGCTTTAATACAAAGTGCAATTTGTTCGACGCCGGGCGACGTCGCGCTGTACTCTCAATTATATACACGTGGTATCGATTAGTAACCTTTAATATCGCTTAATTTGTAATTCAATTTATTAAAAGAGCCGTGGTGGCTGTACAAATGACGACTGTACAAATGAGTTTGAACTTATTTCGATTTTTAGAAATTCTAAGACGTGTTGGTCTAAAATATATCTCCGGGGAAATGAAAGTACACTTTGTGTCTAAACCGTCGGAGAACTTTGGGAGAAGGCGCTATAATGTACGTATATTTTTGTATCCCACCAGGTGAAGTGGTATCAAAGCCGACGTGGGGTAAGGACCAGCCGAATAACTACAACGGGGAACAGAACTGCGTAGTGCTGGACGGCGGCCGCGCCTGGCTCTGGAATGACGTGGGCTGTAACTTAGACTACCTGCACTGGATCTGCCAGTACCGTGAGTGTCCCCTCCATAGGTATATATCCGTGTTTTATGATTCTTGGCTCAGGCGAAATTGCGCGGCGAGTTGATCCTTTTTGGCAAACGGGAGCAAACAAGAGAGCATATTATACATTACATGCATATGTTAGTGTATACATACTCACATTAATAAGACTAACTAAATTAGTAAATAAATTTCGTAGTTAGTAGCTAATAATGATAAAAAGATTTTATTTTCCCCGTGTTGTAATAGGCTGTCACTCTTTATAATGTGTCGCTGCATTGACACCATTCGCAGCTTTTTATGATAAACACAAAAAAGATTTTATTGGTTATGGTTAGTTTACAATAGTTGCGCATTTTACCATGATTGCCCAGTGACTCGTAATGAATGTCAACAAGGTATCGCATGAATAATGCACATTCTAAGCTATTTTTAAATTGTATAACATTAATAATTGATATACCAAAAAACCTTAATTTTTATAATGTACCTACGAATGTATCCCTTCCTTAAATGAACGCTTACCCCGACCTTAAACCAATTTGTCGAATGTAATAATTTATATGTGATGATTACGGGCTTACCAAGTCATTCCATAGAATATTTTTTTATAATGAAAGTAAATTGCCTTGTCTTATCATTATCGTATTATATTATTATTATTTCCTACAGTGTGTTCAGTTAATTCATATTGGTGTATCACAGTTACTATATATCAGGACTTAAACTAGATGTTGTTGGTGATGTGAGGAACTATTGACCTTGGTTCCTAAACAAGTAAAAACATATTTGCCAAACATGTCTATGCAATGCGAAAGATTAGATTGTAATTTTTCTTACAGTGGTTACACTGTTGTTTGTGTGTCCATTTAAGTAATAAAATCTTAATCAATAAACTATTTTTGATATCTGACACACTGTCAACATATCATTTATTTGAGACAAAAATAGGTTTTTGTTGCACAAAATGTACAATTATTGTCATAACAACATACTCGTAAATTATACGTGAGTGAGTACGTCCTGAATTATTCACGGAGCAGGTACAGCGAGCGTCGTGCCTCTCGTCTATTACAGACCTTCATCATCAGCCTCTTTATGTTCGCCTCTCTTGAGTAACTCTTGATGTTCCACTATAGTACGATGATTTCGATGAATTGCATCAAGGTACATCCTGATTAACACCAATTATCATATATATATACAGTCATATATATCATATACAGTCATAATCCAAAGAATGTATAACCGTGAGATGTATATGACGTTTTTTAAACAGGCCCTTTCCATTTCTGCATAATTAGGACAATAATTTAACTTTATTTCTTTTCTTCCCCTCGAAAAGTGGCTATGCGAATGTTACTTTTACGAGCGAACTGTATAATGGTGTTCAGCGGCATATGCAATGTTCTGTCATGCATGTACTGTATCTAATAAATTAATTTGCATGCATATTTCACAATGCTTTGAGATCGTAATCAACAATTATGATACAATTTTCGTAACACTCGTTAACACATGGTCATTAAACGGAGGTAATGTTTTACACTATTATACATGTACTTAATCAAATTTAAAAAAATATTGGTGAGACCATCCAAATTTTTTTATATCAGTAATCTTTTTGGGGCGTTTTTCACCGTTCCTCTTAATGTTCCCCACGTTTGTCTTAAGTCTCCCAAACATTTCCAAATCTGAGTACTTTTGCGGAGTTTTATTACCTATGTATATAAGTATATAAGCGATAAACACCGATTTGTAGCTTTGTCTCAGATGTTTTTGGTATTAATGTATAAATCTGTATATTGAAAGACTAGAAATAATTGGCGGTCCATTCCCTCTGCTGACCTGGGACTCGTCTCATGATAATAATATGTATAACTTGTCAAGTATACTTGAAATCGATTGTTATTGAAGATTTTCTTTTCCTTAGGTATTGAGGAACAGAAACAGATATTGATTAAATACATCAATTATTTAATAAACCTACTTGATGTTGGTACCGGACTGTGATTAGTCACACCACGAGCTTTATGGTGAAGGCAAACATCGAGAGGAAACCTACATACGTCTGAGAAGCAATTCAAAGGCGTATGTATAGTCATGGTCGAGTAACGGCGATGGACTCGCCATCTGTCACGTTGGCACCTAATATATACCTCTGGCGGAAAGTGGGTGTATGGGTATTACCTATACACCTCTGCCTACCCCTCCGGGGACCCTACCTGCCGACCCTTTGTGGGAAGCCGTGAGAATAATGACTCGATGTTGGGCTTAGTCTACCACAAACATGGACCAATATTACGTTATTAAACAAAGAGATTTGGATGCTAGTCTTTTAGGCGTTGCCTTCTTTGAGTATAAAAGTATTTAGCAATACACAACCATGTGTCGCATCTAATGTTTCGTGGTGTTTTTATTGTTTTCGTATTTTTTTATAAAAAGCTAAGAAAAAGAATAATAAAAAAATATTCTTTACTATTTTCATAATTTTTTTATTATTTTTTTTTTTTTCAAAAAACTTTGTAAGTCGTTCTTCTTGAAGTACGGTTTTGTTAGGCAAACTATTTAAAGAAAATACCAGGTCATTTTACTGCATCTTCCTCCTTGCAAAATAAATTTTAAATAAAAAACTGTTATAAGTTTGCTTTGCGATGAGACGTTCTTTCCAGCAACATACAACAGTTTTGATTCTTTTACAGTACCGCCATCTTGTGGTAGTCCTGATAAACTACTGAATACGACCATTGAAGGCAGCAACTATAAAGTGGGAGCCACTATCGAATATAAATGTCCTGAGGGTCATATGTTGGTTGGAGGCAGGACAAGGGAGTGCATGAACGATGGATTCTGGTCCGGAGCCGCACCGAGTTGTAAATGTTAGTACTTTTAGAATTATATTCGTGACTAGCTGTGCCCGCGACTTCGTCCGCGTGGAATTTAACTAAAAAGTTATTGCTCCATTTCTTACAATGAGAGTAGCCTAAGTTACTCCTTATTACATCAGCTATCTGCCAGTGAAAGTCCCATCAAAATCGGCCCAGTCGTTTCAGAGATTAGTCGGAACAAACAGTTTTTTTTTAAATGAGATTTTCTATATGTACCGTGTATCCATCCATATGCATTTAGTAAAAAGCGGTTATTTTAATATTACAAACAGACAATTCAATTTTATTTCTAAATATATATATGTACGTTCGAATCTAGCAATGTCATCTAACGTTTTTACCGGAAATTCCCAGAACAATCTTCACTTATAGTTCTGTTTGTAGAAAAGATTTTAACGTAATGTACTAAAGAGATCCTAATCCAGATTCAAGTTGTTTAATTTATATTATTTTTCATTTAAATTCTCATCTTTTTATAAATTTGAAATTATATTTGAATTTTCCTAGAAATATATATACCTACTAATAAATATTGATGGAATGCCCCGAATATATTCCGCCCAAACTCAATTTTACATATTCACTTAGTGACAATAAGGCCACTACTCATAGCGCTAATAAAACTTCACTTTTCAGACGTAAATTGCGGTGGTTTAACACCTATACAGTATGGAGATGTGACCCTTGTAGACGGCAGGACGACCCATGGAGCTAAAGCACTGTATTCCTGCGGTGAAAACTATACTCTCGTTGGAAGTCCTGAAAGGGAATGCGCCGATGAAGGGATATGGAGTGGGGAGGCGCCCAAGTGTCTATTCGATTGGTGTCCGGAGCCCCCGCCCGTATCTGGGGCTCTTTCATCAGTGAGCGGGCATAAGGCTGGAGATCTAGCGACGTACACTTGTCAGAATGGTTTCATACTATTTGGATCACCGGTAGGTACATTGCCTCAAGCAAATTGGGAATAATAAGAACTAAATACAAGAGTACTCGAAACCGACGAGCATGTATGAAGAGACTGATGAATGTGGACGAAGCGAAAGAGGTATGTAAGTCTAGAGACAACTGGCGCTCTATACTTTCTGCCTACCCCATTAGGGACTCGACGTGATGATATGATGATGATGAAATATCCAGCCTGTCATAAAACGTGATAATACTTAATATGTGTAAAATAGGACAGAGTTTTGAATCTGATAAGACTTCTACACTCAACAGCTGGTCTTCGAGGAATGAGAAAAATATTCATTTTCACGACAACCTTATATAATAATATAATCAAGAGTACTTTTTTGCTTCACAACCATTCATTCCTCAGTTTGACGTGCCCATCCTTGAGCGACCAATGAATGTAAATCAAGAGTTAAAAATATGCTAATATATATCTCTCTCGTTGTTTTCCTTCACCAAAAAACTCGTGGTGTCACTGTACGTAAATGTAAAATTGTACAAATAAAACTCATTGGTGCAATTAGGATTCGAACTTGCAGTCTATGCAATTCAGGCGACTACTGGAACCGCTCGGCCACCAAGGCCCTATTTAATCAAAAAGAACAATAAATGGAATCGAAAATTGTTATTACGTATTAATTGATATAATATTTTTTAACTTCCAGAGTGTAACGTGCACTCTCGGCGGCGTGTGGTCTGGCTCGTCTCCATCTTGTAAGTACGTGGACTGTGGAACCCCCGCTCAGGTCCACAAGGGCTCGTTCCGCCTCATCAACAGCACCACCACTTACGGCTCCGTCGCTCAGTTCAGCTGCGAGCCTGACTATTGGCTGGCGGGGGCCGAGGAGCTCATCTGTAACCGTGATGGCAAATGGTCGCACGATATTCCCTCTTGTGAATGTAAGTTGCCCAAATATACTCATTACAATAGATACTTAAACTAACATTCATAAATTTTTTCACGCTTTTCAACTCACGCCTTTTCAAAAGGATCGCCACAAATAAATCCTTTCATATACATAGTTACCGTAAAGATGTATCGCGAAAAAAGTATTAAAATGTCAACATACCGACTTCTGGGAATATTGTACCTATAAGATTTTCATAATCATCCTAAACGTTACCAGTACAAATATACACTTCAAATAAAAAAAAAATGATCACGGCTTTCCAAGAGGATCGCCACCAACGATTCCTTTGCTTGCCCACAAAATGTATCAAAATTTCAACTTACCAACTTTCGGAAAATTTAATAGTATGACTTTCATAGCCAACGTAACCCACTTTACAGTAATCACTTGCGCTGACCCCGAGGTTCCGTCCGGGGGCTACATGGAGGCTTACGACTACAACGTGCACTCCACCATTGACTTCCACTGCGAGAGAGGACACAAGCTGGTCGGAGAGGCCAGCCTCGTCTGCACGTCAGATGGCGAGTGGTCCGGGGAATCACCCAAATGCGAATGTAAGTTTAAAAAAAAATGTTTTAGAGTCTTTATTGAAATTCAAGTTTAAGTTTATGGTTCGTATACAACTGATGTGAAATACATAAGGTTAAAAATAAACTATTTTGTGTCGTGAAAAACTGGTACCTAAGCCAAGCAAAGGCTGACTGGTGTCCTGACACCATCTCCACCATCAGCTTATGTTATTAAAGCATTTAACTTTTGGTCCAATAAAACAGTCTAATGTGCTATGGAAGTATGGCTTCAGTATTAGCAGCAGATTCCGTAATCACCAGTCACGTGATATTTGTAATACCTAAATCATATAAATTTAATGATAACTGCTCATAATAATAAAGGCTATAAAAGCCTACTTCAATAAAAGGGCTATCTAATGCAAACAATATTATTCTATTTCTATTACTGCTAATAGGTTTTCCTGAGACGAAACATACAACATACATACATAGGTCAGTCGCTCAGAGAAAGATCTATTAACCAGCTATTTAGAAATATCTAACAGTTATATCTTCACGCCACCCACCAGGATTCTAGAGCTAATTAAAGGTGTAACACAATGCCTTCCTTCGGCTATATATATTTAAAAATATATAAGAGCAGATAAATAAACAATACCCATTCGTTTCCAGATGTGGACTGTGGCAAGCTCCCCCCGTTGCCCTACGGCTCTGCGGAGCTATTAAACGGATCCACTCACCTCGGCAGCGTGATCCAGTACTCTTGCACCACCAATTATAGGCTCGTCGGCCCGGTGCGCCGTGTGTGCGCTGACAACCACCAGTGGAGTGAGTCTTCTCCCCGATGCGAAGGTACGAGTATCACGCCGCGTTGTCTCTGCTCTTCACATTTTGTATGTAAGCATTATTTAAGCGGTATGTACACTCACCACGTGAGGTGAACCACATTCATGGAATGCCGCCTTGGCTCGTACGTGTGACCATATCGCGCCTTTATAATCATAATTCAAACGAGAAAGAGGTGGAGTTACTGATCTCATATAGGTACGTCTGGTGTTGAAATATGAGGTGTTGCACCTCAGTCGTCGTAATCACTCCAAACCAATTTCCACTCTTGACTGTCTTTATCCACATTCATTGGTTGTGGATCGTCATATTTCTCGCTAGCTTGGAGTACCAATAGTAGCTATAGGTACATTTCTTTTAGACCAAGTAAAAACGAGGATAAAATAAAACTCTTTTTTTAACCACGTAAGTGGCAATGCGTGTCTCGCTCCCTCGCTCCCTATAGACACCTGACCACCAGAGGGATTTATTCGCACCCGCCTTGAAGAACCCCATGGTGAATACTTTAGGGAAAAACTCTTTAATTTTTTTTATATCATCAGAGATCCGGTGCCCCGACCCGGTAGTGGCCGAGAACAGCATAGTGTCGGTAACTGGCAACGACCGCATGCATGGCCGCACCCTCATTAGGACGTCCGTAAGCACCAATAGCGGCAACACCTACCGCATCGGAGCTCTAGTCAAGTACAGATGCGAAAGAGGATACAAGGTCGTTGGCGAGAGTCTATCCACTTGTGAGGACAACGGTCAGTGGAGTGGTACTACGCCCAAGTGTCAATGTAAGTACAGTCTTGTTACCAAGTTTTTCTGTTTGTTACGCTTCCAAGCCTTAACTACACAACCTACCATTATTAGGCATATAGGTTTTTATTTACAAGGGTCTATGGTTATTATTATATTTATCTCAAATACCGTGGGATCATTGCTATTGCCTTTTAACTGCATTGCGCAGCTAATTTCGTGTCAGTCGAATGGGGAGATAAAGGAGACAAACCCAGAGAGATAGGAGGCTGAACTTATTAATTAATTATTAAAAAAAACAGCTGTCTTATTGTCTATACAATATGTGTTCAATCTTTTATACAATAAAATATAGCTCCTATTCTTATAATATTTCAGCCGGAGACTTTATTGGCACTAATCACGCATTACCATATTTTCTCATCCACAGATGTCGATTGCGGTAACCCAAGTTGGGTGCAAAACGGAAAGGTGACCCTGGCCACCAACGCGACATACTACGGAGCAGCAGTTTTATACGAATGTGAGGAGCACTGGCAACTTGATGGTGTGTCCAGGAGGCTTTGCCAGGACAACGGCACGTGGAGCGCAGAAGCACCAATCTGTAAAGGTAACTTTAATCAAGATGACAACTTTTGATACAGGGAATTAACTCAACGGCTTTGGACTCGCCATCTGTCACTTTGGGACCTAAAATATATCTCTGGCATCAAAAGTGGGTGTGTGGGTACTATATATAAACCTCTGCCTACCTCTTCGGGGACCCTTGTGGGAGGGGGTGAGGATATACATATACATACATAGAATTTCTTTAATTATTCTGAAACGGTATGGTAAAGAGGATCACTAAAAGCCTTATGACATGATTGGAAGCTCGTTTGCACCCTCTACTGATGAATGCCGCTAAAGCCTAATTTTATTATGGTTCCGTTCAATTCCAATTGTAGCTCTGCAGTCATATTTTCGGAGATTGGTGTATGGCTATTAGGCGTCTTTTGTTGTGGTTTTACTGATACTCTGCTCCTTTTATAAAGAAACTAGCTACCGGTCGCTTTTAACCCGAGTTAAATTTGCGAATATTACGCATTCGTCTTTATACTCTGGAATAAAACATTTTATCCTATTCCAGAATAAAATTCAATAAAATTGATCTCTGTGCCAATTTCATCCAATTCTGTTTGGCCACACTGACAAATACTCTTCTATAATATTCAGGTTTTCACATTTCTGAACTTAGTCGGTAAAGGTAAATAAATTTAAACTTCACTTTAATGTATGTTTTCTGCAGAAATCACCTGCGTGGAGCCGTCGATCCAGATCATGAACAGTGTAGGTCTACTTGTGGCAACCTCCACGTTGAGCATAGGTGGCGAGGCTCACTATCGCTGCGAGCGAGGGTACAGCCTCAAGGGTAACCAGACTAGGACTTGTCTGCCGAAGGGACAGTGGAACGGAGCCCCTCCTGTTTGCATTCGTGAGTATTGCCTCTTCGTTCTCGTGAGTATTTTGTTTTCCGATTATAATTCGGCAGTGGCGACAGTACCATGACGTTATATTGCCAAACTTTAGGAACACCGACCCTTGAATGCTCCCGAATCATGATTGCAATACATTGTTACAAACTTAGTGGTAATTATGAAGGTCAGACAAATGAAAAATATGAATTGAACAAAAAGATCATGCTACCCCGTGAGGGATCATGTATCCTAACAAAAGAAAGTCTTTGTTTGTCATGCACCACTTAATTTTCATCCGATTGAGATGACATGGCTAGA
This sequence comes from Drepana falcataria, assembly GCA_945859725.1. Lineage (NCBI taxonomy): Eukaryota > Metazoa > Arthropoda > Insecta > Lepidoptera > Drepanidae > Drepana > Drepana falcataria. Next base: position 11,963,801 of record OX243921.1, read on the forward strand.
GAAATTGCCACTTTTATATTTCACAGAAAAAAAACCATTGACTCGCACTCATACATACAATTTCTCTCCACAGCTATCGACTGCAAATCCCCCGGTACCATTGAGAACGGCCGCATCATCATCTCCAACGGCTCCACCCTGTTCGGGAGCTCGATCGAGTATCATTGCCTGCCGCAATTCCAGCGCGTGGGTCCCTTCCTTCGTAAGTGCCTGGACGATGGCCTGTGGTCCGGAGAGGAACCCAGTTGTGAGCTCGCGACCAATGAGGCTGCCGAGAGCGGGACATTGCCTCTCAGCGTGGGAGTTGGGTGCGGGGTGGTGCTGTTCCTTCTAATGCTGCTTGGAGTCATTTATTTGAGGCTGTAAGTATACTAAGTCGCTAAAGGCGTAATATGTAAATTTACAGTGTCATGTCTGCCTAATTAACAGGCGTAAATAAATAAATGAATAGCATTGGTCCCAAACTAAACAAAGCTTGCATTGTGTATGTATGGAACTAAGGTTTTAAATATAATCATACATACATACCTAACATAATGCAGAGTAACTCTTTGACGCAGAGTAGAGCACCAGTTCGCATTTTACGACCAGGCCTCTTTCCCTTCATCCAAATTCATTAGTTGCTAACAGTTATATATTTTTAAGTTGGCACAGTTGATAGATAGTGCCATCGACGAAGACGCGGCCCCACTATTCTTCCCTATAGTTTATGTCACGCGACCCCCTCGACTAGAAATTGGTGGGGCGCGTCTTCGTGGATGGCACTATCTATAAACTGCTCGACTACAGCAGAGGTATTCGTCTGCGGTTAATTTTGGTTATCCCCGATAACTGATGGGATAGAACAACGATAGTATACCTAGGTTCCTATAGTGACATTTCAAAACTAAGTGTTTAAATATATCTCTCAAATCAGTATGTTAATATGTTTAACCCGCAGCCGAAAAGCCACACCGGTAAAAAACACAGAAAACATTGAGGGTGCTGAACGTAAGGAAGACCAGAACGCAGCCGTGATGTCGTACGCGACTCTGCACGACACCAACGGACGACATATCTACGACCATGTGACCGAGAACATGTACGACTCGCCCTACAGCGAACGAATTGCCGACAACGTCGCTTACGGCCGACGGAGCGACACCGACTCGGCTTACGAGCCTGAGCCGACCGGACCCAGTGCTGTGGTCACCATTAACGGAGTTGCCGTCCGTTGATACACACAAACGTGCTTTTAAAAGGACAAGTCGATGCTAATTAGGTAACCGTAAGGTAAACGCGACATGTGTCAAATCAGTCACCTACATTGGACCTTTTATAGTGTTACCTGTTTACAAAATTCCGTGTTGGTTACCATTTTCCTTAGCATGTTCAAATTGGTAGGCTTAGGGTATGTTTTGTAGGTTAAAGGAGTAGTGAGTGCTCGTGGTGGTCACCAACCCTTACTAGGTATTGAACCAAAGATGTAAATGTGTTGGATTTTATGGATGTTATTTTTTATTTTTAAAGCTGCGTTTCTTTTGTACTTTTGACTACAAATTAAGGTGTTTAATGTTATTTATTGATTATATGCCAAAATGTACTTTACCGATAGTACATAATTACTAATTACGGTTTTATTTTCGAATATATTTTCTTATATAAAAATAATAATTTGCTTATCATAATTTAAGCCAATAATATTTATAAAACCTTCTATTCGTACTGTTCGTCAACTACGATCATTTATTGGGTCAGGTAATGCCGACTCTTTTAATAGTATGACATTTTATGTAGAATAAAATAATTTTGAATTTGAATATGTACTTATTTACAAAAAATATGTAATGATACATAAGGAATAATAATAATTGTATACCAAACTGCGCTTCTATTGCTTCATAGAGATACAATCTATTTCATTCATTCTAGTATGTATAAGATTTAAAATATGGTTCCTTTGTGGGTCTGCTAGTGAATATACTTCGGTACTCCGAATATCATGTATTAAATTCTTTCGAGAAGAGAGACTATTTATAAGTGCCTTATTCATAATTTATGCTATTTCATTTGTAAATATCTATTTTATAAGTAAATTTAGATACATAAGGAATTAGAACAAATTAAAATCACCCAATCAAAATGACTCCGTAAATTTGGTAATATAATTATAATATTTTATAAACAACCTAGGTATTTTCGCCTGACATTATAGTTTACCTTATAGGGACATACTTCATACATTTCGTTATACCATAATATTTACATATACATATTTTAATGTCTCTGTAAATATAAATCAGTTGCCGATTGTACCATGTAAGCGCAAAACTTATGCAGGTGTTCATCAATTTTTTTTTATTGTTAGTAACTGTCATGACAAGGTAATTTGAAGACAGGCTATATACCTAATCAAGCATGAAATTTTGAATAATTATTGTGCGCAGCAATCATCGAACCTTGTAAGTAAGCAAATTGTATACCTACATATATAAACAAAGTATATATTAGATATATACAGTACATTACAAAGAAATACTTTACATGTTTAAATTAAGTGATTGGAAAATATATTTCGGGTATTTCTAAGTGGTGTCGTTTGAATGGTGGGTCGACTGTCGACAACTATCAACTATCATGGTGTATGGAAAGTTAATAGCAAAGGTTGATAGTTATAATATAGACTTGCGTAGGATATTTGGATAGCTTGATAAACAATGGAGATTTTATTATCCGAAATGTTTGATCTGCAATATCAATACCCACGCGAATGATATTTTTTTAGGGATAGAATATGTTATGGGTAGCTCTAATTAAATTGGATTATGACAAAAATAATATAAATCCTTTCCAAATTTCATTCAAATTCGCTTTGTGTCAAATTTGAACATTGTTTGTAAACGTTTTATAGGCAAATATGTTTGTCCTTTTTATTGTGTAGTAAGTAGATAATATATCTGCGCATATAACTGCATGAATAATGTAAGCTTGACATGATCACTGCCTGGGATCGTGATGTTTCAAAGTTTACCGTCGGCTGCAATTTTATTGGTCGCTGCGCCGCTGATGGATACAAAAATATACCTAACTAGCTGTCCCGCCCAGCTTCGCTCGGGTGAAAAAGTTAAATTGCCCGTAACACGATCGCAGCGCCACCTATTGGGTCCAATTGTAAATCTAAACTATTCTCGAATCTAGCTTAAGACACACAGAAACACACAGAAAGCTTCGCCCGGGTAAAAAGGTAAAATTCTTGAAACTCGATCGCAGCGCCACCAATTTAATATAGCCTATGTTACTCGGGGATAATGTAGCTTTCCAAAGGTGAAAGAATTTTTGAAATCGGTCCAGTAGTTTCGGAGCCTATTCATTACAAACAAACAAACAAACAAGCAAACAAATCTTTCCTCTTTATAATATTAGTATAGATATGAGATTTTCTCCTTTATTCTACCAAAATATCAATTTCCGCCATTAATTTTATTAAAACATTTTCTTGATTGCGATCTACTTACGATTATGTTCTGTACGTGCCAATAATGGTGCAGAGCAATTATAGTGGGGTCAAATAATGTATTTGTTCATACAACATAAACTACCAACACAGTGCGCAAGTGCGTCATAATATGTATGAAGAGTGGGTAAGTAGTAATTATATGATGGAAATTGTGATTAATTATATTTTAAGTGTTTGACCTGAGAATCATTCTTAATAAATGGATATCTTATATTTGTTATAATTTTACATTTAATTGTCATGAATGGAGTCGTAAAATAAATGTCTTGAATGTGAGTATTTTAATTTCTTTACCAAATAGACGTGTACCTATGCGAATCGTACCAAACTCTTGTTATTCAGACGTTTCAGTTTAATGACTATCAGTTCGTGTCGTAATTTTTAAATTTGTAATTTGCACGGTTCTCTCTGTCTCGTAGACTCCTAAATCTTCTTGAGACAGGACATCTTAGCTAGTGCGGTCGCTTAGGACCAAAAAGGTTTTTTCTCCCTTAGCATGAGTTCCGATAACTTTTGCTACTTAAACGAACAAAGGCGAGACTAAAATGTCTCTTGATAGTTGCTAAGCAAATGCAGCTAAGGGCTCAACGCAAGGCAAGGTCCCTGCTGATTAGCGAGCTCGGGAGCTGGGCTGGACTAAGTCAATGACTGCTTCAGTCAGTCCCGACCTCTATACATATACAACCGAAACGATTGTGGGAAGGCGTAATATATCAAAAGCAGAGACAAGGGACGTAATCTTATACAGGTAATGACACGTCTGATAATTTTTTGTTTAATTTATTGGTATAAAATTAACAATTTTTCAAGAACACAACAACATAGATAAGACCGTTATATCTTACAGTACTCATTGTAAATACTATAAACATACAAACTTACATTATTTCTTTCGGTATGTACTAAAGTAGATGAACAAATGTTTTACAATTAACAAAAATAAATAATTTGTTATCCCTGCTTCACGTTCGTTTATGGATACCCTAATGAGACAACAATGAAGGTACAGGTAAAATGAAAATTATTGCTAGAAAACGGAATTTGAAAAAAATACCAATTGGAATTTAAATAACTTCAACGTACTATTTTCATATGTACAATAGTAACTTAATGTTTATACGATAGGTATATGTGAATGACGTAATAGACCATTTTGCGACCATAAATAATGATTGTCAGTTCCTAATTAACTTCTCTAAAATATGTTTTATAATAGAAGGTATAGAATATTGTATTGTTACAATTCCATAGAAGTAGTTATAATAAAATAATTAACCTCTTATGCCATAGTTTTGGATAAATATACAATAAATAGACCAGAGGACATGCTTTATATATCTCTCATGGTTTTCCTCTAGTTATACATATCTACATACCTACTTAGGAGTATGATATAACGTCCTCACGGGATGGCTAGGGAGGATAGTCCTTTCGTTCGATTCTCATTCTTCAATCTCTTCATACATTTTCTTCTGCCTTTATATAAATACTTTTTAAATGTATCCATGTACAAAAAAGATTTTGTACATGGGTGTGGATTTACTATCGGAGTCAATAGGGACATTGTAGGGCGTTATTCTGACGCGTAAAAAGTGCAGTTCGTTGACTTTCAAATAAATAATTTTTAAATGGAAATCTATACTAACATTGTCAAGGTGTAACTTTGTATCTATGCTGTTATTATATAACAGAGAGGGTAATAGGAACAACCATGAAAATAAAATTTTGCATTAGATAGCCCGTTTATAGAGGCTGATAATGGGCTATTTTATGTGTTAAATATATATCCTCACGCCTTCCCACAAGGGTCCCCGAAGGGGTAGGCAGAGGTGTATAGGTAATACCCACACACCCACTTTCCGCCAGAGGTATATTAGGTGCCAACGTGACAGATGGCGAGTCCATCGCCGTTACTCCAGCACGACTATACATACGCCTTTGAATTTCTTCTCAGACGTATGCAGGTTTCCTCTCGATGTTTTCCTTCACCGTTAAGCTCGTGGTGTGACTAATCACTGTACTTAAGTTCAGAAAAACTCATTGGTACAGTCGGGATTCGAACTTGCGACCTTTGCGTCGCAGGCAACGCTCGAACCACTCGGCCACCACGGCTTAGTTAAAAATCACCATATCACCACCCAAGGGAGCGGATAACCAATTTTAGCGTAGGTGAAACAATAGAGCATAGATAGTATGTAAGGTACCTAACGTATCTCTAAAACCACTGTCAAACATTTTTCATAATAATTGGGAATGGGACAGCGCCGCGTGTGTAGTTTGTTGTTAATATAAAACATCCAAACAACGGTAGAATTACTTACATCACACGTGAGATCCAGTATTATAGGGTGAAATAATTAGGATATGTCGGAGACTCATCGGCCTAGAGAAAATGGTACGTACAACAAAAAACAAAGATGATCTACAAATTTCATTAACGCCGGCGGGGATTGAACCGCGACCAATAAAATAATATCAAATGTAAATTTGAAAAATAAATTATAATTTATCTTTTTATTTTAATAGTGTTTAAAATAGTATGTATGGGCTATCGCGTAAATCGATATGTTCATGAACGCGACATTTCATTTCAAGTTAACCTACACGAGTAATTCTTATTTAAAACAAGGGGCTTCGTCGCTATCAGTGTTAAGGCAACATAGGCAGTATCATTACCACGCCGGCTTGAGCCAATCCAAGCCGACGTCAGGCTCCCTATCACGGGACCAAGGCACAAACTCGGCCCCACTCCCACTCTCCAGTGGCACTAACGCTAAGAAAAATAAACAAAACAAAAAATAAATTAATGAAGAAATGTATTTTATTTAACTCTTATCTCAGGAAATAAATAAAAAAACTTTAAAGAACAAAAATTATAGAACCGCTAAGCTACAAAAGGATACAAATTTATACAATACACTTTAGTTTTTGTATAATTAATTATATGTTATGTTCCAAATCACTTAACACATATTACAATCTTCCTCGTCAATATATAGAATAATCTGTTACACAATTCAATATTCTGAGATTTAAATAAAGCGAGGCATCCCAGCACTTCGAATATAATAATAATTTAACTTACAATCTTTACACCACAAGTTTAAACAAAAACTCATGTCACACGGGACTTAAACACAACAGATTAATGAGTCAAATAATAAACTAAGCGATAACATTTTTTTTACTCTTATGATTAAGCATATCGTATTTACGTAAAAATTTCTTCACTATTTAAAGATCCTACGGCATGATAATAATTATTTCATATAATTGTAAACATCAACAGCGGGCCTCGACTGCGGTAGCTGCGTGATTGGTATACTCTTGCACACACTGCCTCCAGCTACTTGGCGAGCAAGCAGTTCAACTGGGACATTGTGCTAGCGAAGTATTGTCCGGCCCACTGCAACTGCGAGACTAGTCCAGCCCACCGACGCTCGCCCCGACACGAGCGCGACCGAGCCCAACGTGCACTTGGGGACTACTAACTACACTACAGCAACAAACAAATCTTGTAAATAATATATATATATAGTTAGACATGGCCCCCGTTATAGTTTATACACTTCATATATAATCAACATTTGCTAACACGGAGATAATGATGAATACCGTTTGGTTTAGATCATGCATGAGTGGCGTACAAAATCGCAATATATCACATTTTACTAATAAATTCTCAATAATTGTATACCGACCGAATTTCAATAATTCCTTGTGATATTATTAATAATATATTCGCGAACTTGGAATAGCCGAAGGTAAGGTGAAAGCTCATCAATACGAGATTGTAGTGATTAATAAATTACAAATAATTAATTACAGTAATTTGGCATTCAATAAAGAGAAACATATAGCAATAGAATACATTGAAAAAAAGAAAGAAAAGGTCAAGTTCGCAAATAGGCTAATAATACAAAATACATGCAATTCGAGATAAATAATGTAATGTCAATGTAAGGCTTTAACCACCTTGAAAAGGTCAATTGTTAATTATACTAATCTACTTTACACTTAGCCCGTTTAGGAATACATCGAAATATTAACACAAGCCGACTTACAGAATATATACAAGTTACAGCGAAGTCACATCCAACGAAGTGTTATAATTATTGAAAAAAAAAACAATGTATTACTTTTGGTGCTGACTGTAAATTTTGTCATAACGCGTACACTAGTCCAAATAACATCGTCCCTAAGTACACAACGATATAACTATTAAATAAGTTCATAATCTCGAGTACATTGTTAGTGAAAAACTAAATAAATAAACGATTATTATAGTCATTTCATTTTTTTTATATTAAGAAATGTCATAGAACAAAAAAGATAGATATATTCTTCATTGAATTTACGTCATTGATCCATATTCCAATTATGGAAATAAAATACATTAGTATTCACGGATACCAGGCTACGAAACAAACCAAAAAAACTCTAGAGGCCAAGAGAGGATTTTAAATCCGAAGTCGATTACGTCCTTAGGGTTAAAATTTGCCAATTTATAAATGTTATTTTGTGACAGTAATATCATTAGAATTGAGATGATATATTAAATTAAACTAAGAATAAGGCATCGTTTATAATTACATTATAACATCATGGAGAAACGGCAAAGGTTCATGCAATATTTAAAACATTTATATGTTTACGTTTACGAAACACAAAGATCCCTGATAGGTAATGAACAAAATGTTTACTTTTGAAATGCAATAGTGACAGAAGGCGAATGAGTACTGCACAAAACGTGTCCATACAATTGTGAATCCAGATCGCTTGCATAAACCTCTGCACCGTAAAGGGTAGAATATAATTATAGTAACAACAACGAATTACTCGGTCATAATATACGGATTTTGTACTGCAACCATTCGACCATTCTTAATAACTGTATATTGTGGCATACGGATAGAGACTACCCGTGCACACTGATCAATAGTTTATCAGTCTGACACTTTTGAAATATATTTATCAGTAGCTAAGGTATATGGTATGAGAACATTTTTGATTTGACCGCCTTCTACACTTGATCAGAGACAACTGGTTGTCAGCGACTCGTGGCAACTGCTACGTGATGATGATAATAATAATAATGCATTATAGGTAGGAAACATGTGGTTTACGTCGCCGTCGCGTCTCATTTGGACAGCTTGCTGATAACTCTGATAAGAGCACCATTCTCGTCTTTCAGCCGCTGATTGTCGGCCAACAACGCTTGCTGATACTGAAATAAGAAAATATGTTTCATGTAAAATACATAATTTATAGGTGACGCTATAATTATGATATATTGTATAAGTAGGGTTCTAACAGCGTGCTGGGTGCAAAACACGACACGAAATGTATGGTAACTGTTAGTTGATCATCTAGTATGGAAAATGTACATTTGGAATGATGCAGGACATAAACGACTGTGTTTGTGTGTATGTATGTGTGTGTGTGTGTGTTTGTGTGTTTGTATGAGCACCGCTTTTACTCACAAATATTATATTTCAGTACCAACATGACGGAGTATTGAGCTTGACGTTTCTAAGGCACGACCGCACACGCTGTGTTATTGTATGTTTTTTTTCGCCACAGGTCGGTATCAATTTCATTAAAATTGATCCGTGCCACCAAGTTTTAAAACTGTATACGTACTAACCATCTTCTATTCTATAACTTAATATGATTTGAAATTCATTGATACATAATTTTACCCGGTATTACTGCTATAAGAGGCTGAAAAGCGCAAAAATCGTATTTACAAGTCTTATACAGGTTGTTAGCTGAGTATACTATGCGCAAATTAAAAAAACCTACAATTCTACTTCTCCAATTCAGTCTCTCAATAGCATATTGGAAAAATAAATAACAACCTGTATATTATCACATGGGATGTAGCAAAAGCGGGTATGTAACACATATATTTATCACTCTGACGTATCACAGCGAAGCGAGGTCTCGTGCGTGTTCGAGTGTAATGTAGTGTACGAAATATAAATGAAACAACTGAGTTCGATAAATAACAATCATCAGGTTAGCTTGACATACTTGAATCCGTGATGACCTCACACGTGCCCATATCTAGGAGATAATATAATATGTAGGGTGACCACAAACTACAGCAAAAATATATGAGACATTCTCTCCATACAACTGTACAAAATTGGATTGATAGGTAGTTAACAGAACTGGTATAAAGATAATTTTTATGAGCCGTAGAGTACAGGCACTACTCATTGCTACGTTTTTCTTAACTCATTTGACTCAATCTTCCCACAAAGCTCCTCGAAAGGGTAGACATAGGTGTAACAACAATTATTTTCGCCGGACATATATTTAGATGCCAATGCAACAAATTCATCAACATCATCAACGCCATTCCCCAGCTGGCCGTTTCTCAAGCACTGGACAAACCTCAATGGTTTTTTCCTACGACGTATGAAGGTTGTGTACGCGATGTTTCTTCGTCGTTATATATTTTACACAGCATAAAAATAAGAATTCGACTCTACATATTTAAATTGTGACGTTTAACCGATAGCCTATTCTCGAAATACCAGTGGGTTATATTCCCAGAAAGTTATTTCGTCGAATATTTTACACCGATTTCTAATATCTCGTTCAAAACACAAGGCGCCACAAAGCGCCAACGTCACAACAGTGACGTCACATGAGATGCGCCGCTTGCAAGTTAGACACGTATCAAAGCATGCTGGTTCACACTGTTAATATTGCTCGTGGGTCACGATAATGTCGGACACCGCGGTGTGGCCACAAGAATCTGTATAATAAGGCAAATTGTATTCCAAATTTATTTGTAGCTCGCGTACGTGCTCCCGCGGGCTTGGTTTTGCCATATTATTAAGATATAAATGCTTGAGACTGAAGGATAGCGGAACGGTTCGTTTGCAAGTTCCAGATAGATTTCTCAGAACGCTCAGAATACATCACCTTAAGATGTGCATCGTAGACATATTTAACATGTACTCAAAATGGAAATATGTTCCATAATACCTTCATGGTAAACACCATCGCTCGTTATCTATAATATCACCGCTATCTATCGTTTCGTGTGCAAGTTATTACGTGCAATGCAAACGAGCCAGTCTCCCAATCACAACAGTCCAAAGCCCCACCGCGAGATGTCGCTTAGCGTTTGAGCACCATTAATGTGTACACCACTATTTACCTATTTGGCGGCAGAGTTGGTCAGTTTGCTCACCACCCGAGTAAGGGCACGATTCTCTGCTCTCAGCCTTTCGTTCTCGGCTTTTAGTTTTTGCAATTGCTAAAACACCAACCAACATGTTACTAAACACTAAGTCGTACTGACACCAGACGCCATCTTATTGCAAGCGCCATCTTGTGTAACTTTTACTCCAGTGCTAATTGAAAATATATTGTGTCGTGTCGGGTGTGTGGCATATAATAGTTGTTGTTAGTTTTATGTATAAATATCATAATAACCTTTAATTCCTCCTCCATTTCGGATAATTTCCTCTCCATGGCTCTCTTTTCTCGTTTCTCGCTTTCAGATAGCGAGTTTGAGTTCTGCTGAAGAAAACATAATATTCATTGCGGCATTCTCGTGGCAATTCTATTATATCTATTCTAACATCGTAATATAAACTAAAAACATACTAAGAAATTATACAATAAAAAAGCACGTGCATTAAGTTGTGACTTATATTTGATTTCAATATAATTGTATTTATCAATAAATCGCAGTTGCATATGCACCCTAATTTACCCAATGAGGTTATAATCTCTGTTGTGTTCGCCCTTCTCGACTTTTCTTCATCTTTGCCAACTGTCTCTACATTTACAAAATGTTGTATTTGCTACAAGTGGGCGGGATTAGTCAAATCCTTAAAATAGTCCATGCAATTATGTAGGCTACGGATTGTGCCTGTCATTGACAAAAAAATATAATTACATAATATAATATGATTTTGAATATCTCCCACATTTTTAAATATCATGATAATTATTTAAATCATTCATTAAGTTTTATATTATATTTTTATTAATTTTATATTATTATAGAATGTATCGGGGCTTTATAACGTGAATAATGCTAATAGATAACGTTAAATATTTGAAAACATTCGCTCGAGCTTAGTGCGCTGTGCATCATCGCAAAGCATGTCGCGACACAGTGTTAAAACACGATCAGAATTCAGTCGTTATATTGCCCTTTTAGAACAATTCCCCGGGAAACAGGTAAATATTAAGGCCCCCCATACTCAAGGAAACTCGTTCCCAACGCTAAAACATATTCCATTAAAATCTGAAACAAACAACTAGAGCTGATTAAAACTAAAACTAGCCTAATATAGAGAACTTACAAAATAATAATATTTCTGTAAAAATCACACACAGGTTCATCACCATGCTTGACAAAAATCGTGAATATAATTCGCAGAAATTATAATTAGATAGCCGAGAGCATGCTTATAAGATACGGTATAATATTGACGTGTGGCACACAAGTAGTGTATGAGCATGGGGCATACCACTTTCGTGAGCCTGGTGATGTTAGCCCTAGCCTCGCGCAGCTGTTGCTCCGAGGTGTAGAGCAGGTCGCGCAGGCGCCGGATCTCGCCGAGGGACTCCAGGTACAGCGCCTTGTAGTCGCGCTCATCGTCCTCCTTCGTGTGCTCCGTGCCCGACTGGAACACCATACGTATATGTACAGCTTCACAATGTCATTATTACACTAGTTATGGCCCGCGTTGTCTCTCGTCTCACATTTGCAATTGAACGCATAAACAATTTTTGGGTACAGTACAAATAGGTATTTATAGTTATTGAGATTGGCGTGGAACTCTGCATCTTATTTAATATTAGTGTACTAATGTATATAAGAACGACCAACGTATATAAGAAGATGTCATAAAGCAACTCAAATAAAATGGCCGTGTTTTATTTTGATACAGCATACTGGCCAACAAACTCGCGAACCGCTTGAAGGTAACTGATTACCGTAGCTTAAACGTACTAGTTGTATCACACGCATTTTCCCGACATTGGTGTACTAGCAACTGAATGGGCGAAAGTGTATCGCAACCATTCTTTGTGGAGTTCTGAAAACCTTACTCACCGTGCGAACACAACGCTACCCAGAAGCAGTGTCATATGTGTGAGTCGACAATGTCTCATTAAAACCGTAACAATTCTTTTTCCCGTAAAATATAACGAAAATACGGACATTCACAATATGTGAAAAATAACGTAATTCGTTTACACCATGTAGTAACGTTCATAATGACTTACTTGCGCCCTACCATTCCTGGCTATCTTGGGAGGTGTCACTCGGTGTGACAATCACTATATATATAATATTTATGATCTACTTGTTTGACTCCGGACAAATGTATTCTAACGAACACAATTCAGTGAAAGCAGTCTCGAACACCAATTTTTCTCCGTACCATTATATACATTCCCCTAAATATAAGACGCACTTTGATGTTGACCGCGCTGTTCATAATAACCGAGAATAACTCAAAATCAAACTTCACTCTGCATGTGAAGATAACATATCTCAAATATATGCTTTAATTTGTTTCTATTAAGGATTACCAACAGAAATGTATTTAGCATAAATATACATATTTCTAATTCTAGGTAACTACACCTTCTATATAGTATAAATTATAGGAACTGAGGTTGGTGATTTATAAATTTTTCCCCATTAGTCAACAGACACATAAAACTTTCCTAATTACGATATCGATGCCTAGAATATAACATCAATTGCACGCCTATTTTGTATTTCTATTACCTTACATCCTATTTTAAAAAAATATGGTGTTTATTACTTCCGCAGTAGATTGTGTCAAGATCCAATTGGCACACTGACTGTGTGTTAGTAGGTTACCTAGTGTCACAACACTGGTCTCGATTCAGAGACCTTTATTTACATACATACTTATCATCACGCCGAGTCCCTAACGGGGTAGGCAAAGAGCGCCAGTTCTCTCTAGACTTATACAACTCTTTCGCTCCGTCCACATTCACACACACATTCATACATGTATATCTGACTTCACAGGTTAATTCCATACATACTTATTCCGTAGTTGTGTCTTATAGTAGACTTGCATTTTCCTGACGAGTTCAGTTGATACCGATGATGTTCATTTGTTTCTCCCATACATTTAATTCCAGCAGCGTCTTAAGCTTCGTACTTCTATTGCAAATCTAGTGTAGGCCATTCTAATCTGATCTGATAACGACTGACATAACTAGGACTAGCTTGAACCGCGATTGGCGCTCAATCGAGGCAGTGATTGATAACTGTGTCAAATGATATATATATATATATATGAAGTGCAACAAGATGTCGACAAATCTCGAAGCTAAACAAATTGTAAATAATATGACGGGCTCTATGTAAAGTACCAAATAGCATTTACCGTACCACTATGGTTATACTTAATATAAAACGATCTAAACGTCTACCGTTACATTTGAATCTCTATCTCGTTACGCCCTTATTAAACGTAGGTAATAGTGGAAAGCTCGACTACGAATCCAGCGGTCTGTTCGTTAATGCGCTATATAAACAGATTGAAACAATATAGGGCCAAATTTTAATTGTTGTTTTTTTTTATACAACAGGAGTGGCAAACAAGCATACGGCCCACCCGATAGAAAACGGTTACCGCAGCCTATTTACGCTCACGAAGTATCACTTGCGCGTTGCTACTCTGTGTTCGGAGAGTTATAGTGTGTTGGCAGCATAATGGGTTTAACCCCTCTGCTTCCAACACAATGTAACAATCCTCACCCTCCCCAAGGAGCTCATTACTGGAAACCTTATTCACCGCACCGAACTTAACACAAGAAATTGTGTTATTTGGCTACGGACTTCTATAAAGTGGAGGTCCTGCCCCAGTCGGGCAGCTCCAAATTGGAACGGGAAGCCCGTTATGCCCCACCTCTCTTAAAACTTGTACTTGTAACTTCATATACTTTTTAAGACTTCACTATTAGGTGAGATATGGCCCGGCTGAAGCTCAGCGCATACCAAAGAGCAAAGAGGTGATGGCGACGCCTATGGAAACTTAATTGTTCGAGGCTTTTACTTATCTTCACGTTGAATAATGCAACAATGATTATAGATATGTAACATACACAATAACCATCAGAGGCCAGCGAGGAGAGGCTAAGCGAGCGCGAGGAGAGAGACCCATGCGCGTCGAGCGAGGAGAGCGAGCGGGACCGCTCCTTGTCCAGGCTGGACGCCTTGTTAGCGCGTGACTTGCGCTCGGGCCGTACTGGAGGCACATCGTCCGTCGGCTCCGCAGTCAACTCCAATGGTGGTGCTTCCTGCACTTTCGCCGGCGGAACCGCCTTCGGCTTAAAGTTCTTTTGACTAGCCAACAACTTCTTGTCCAATTTTTTCAACACGGGCGTCATTAAATTTAAAGAGCCCAGTGTCGCACCACTCAGATACACTCCACCATAACCCGAGCTGGTGCCCCCGTAGATGCCAAGGTTCGAGGAGGGCCGGCTCAGGCCCGCTGTGTACGGATTATAGTTCCTGTATGCGCTCGAGCTGTAGTTGGAGTAGTTGTTGGAGTAGGGGCTTGAGTACTGCGAGCCGAGCATCGAGCCCAGCATGCTCGGCGAGGAGCCATAGTGCGTGGTGAGGCTCCGCGGCCTCGTCGTGTACCTATCCTGCTTGCGACTCATCACGATCACATCACATTCACTCGATCAGCGACGGAATCGGCGCGCGGACGCCGTGCGATATGAACACACACTGAGTGTTTGTAGAGTTTTAATTCCCAGCGATGTGAAAATATTATCGACACCCACGCTAAACACCGGTAAGTTCGCGCGCGAGAGACGCTAGTGACGCACTGAGCTGGTCAGACGAGAGGGCGATATCCACGGCCACGTGAGCGGCATCACCTGTAAATATACCGGCCAGAGGCGGGAGCGTCGGCCGGCCCGCGCGCAGCTCACGGCGCACACCACCGCCGCAAGGACGACGCACAAATAGAGATTACAGGCCTTCTATTATTATCGATGCCACCTCATCAATCAGTTAGCGGTTTCCTTCACAATTGGCAAGTGAATCGAAGGCCGCGGTGGTTACGAGACCGCCCCTCTAGTACAGGTAGCGGACGCATGCGCTAAAAATAAGCCACAGGAACGTAAACGCTGTACCTATTGAGATATATACAAATAAATACCATTCGAACTGAAGCAGTGATCCATAAATTCATCGCATCTATGTAACAAAATCCATGAGATGTGCCCAATCCTCAGAAACCCTCATCGCTTTTTGTCTTGGCCGCTATATATATAAAATCTATTTTCAAGTTTACGCGTGTCCGGTTCAGAAGGAGCTGACCCAAATTCAGAGTTGTTTGGAACACACTAATGGAATTCTGAACTGTTGTCGACGTCATACAGGCAACCGCAATGTGGTTGCGAGAGACATGCTAACCACGTTATTTACTTGTGATCGGTTACAGCATCCGACCATGGTCCAAGTTTTCTCTGCGGTCTGTTCCTTGTGGGGATGTGGTATTGACAGCTTTTCGATTTGTCGAAATATACATGGAAATTTCAAATATAAAAGAATGGGATGTCTAAATTCATACGTGGGCGGGACGCGGGCACTGTCCCGACATAACACGCGCCTGTCCTATATCCCGGACGTTGATTAAGTACCCGTTAATTGTTTAGGAATTATTAAACTAACATTTTAACGCATGAGCCAATGAAAGCGTTTTTAAATTTAACTTCTTTTGTAATTAAATTATCACAACATCCCGAACACTTCACACCTAGTCAGTAATAAACAACGATAACAACAATAAAGCAGGCGCTAGTTGTGATACAAGATGTATTTACTAGAAAGAGCAATTGCCCGCGATCTCGCTTTGCTAGCGAACTAATAAATATTTAATTATTATCTATTTATGCCAGTCCCTTAATGATACTAATCAGATACAACCACCAGATGAGATTGATAATTAACCCTATTCTTCCGCCCCACTCACTCTGCCTAGCCCGTGAGGCACTCGGTGAGATTCATTGTATGTGTATGTATGTGACACTGCTGGGCCATGCAGAATTCCTCGCGATATTAGCATTAGTCATAAGTAACAAATGGAGAGCACATACTGCTAAAGACAGTCAGAAGAATAAGACAGGAAACCTTAAAGAACAGGCGTAAGTCATAGCGTATTGGAGATAAAGATAATTATTGAGCTGGACCGGGGGGAAATAAAAATAAAAAACCCATCTCTTTGCTTTATGATGGTAAAAGATGCCCTGAATCCACGACTTCCAACGACAATAGAAGAGCTAGACAGACTACGAGTCTGTAGTAGATAGTCGCTCTATAGCAGAATAAGGGCAGACCACACTACATTCTAAAAATGACGCATTGTAGACGCAGAAGCGTTATTTGGTGCCATAAAGATTTCCGTAGCGTCTGCACCTTACCTTAAGTCAATGATGAAGGAACCGATGCGTTATCAAATAATAATTATACAATCGGCAAGAAGATTATTTATGCCTACCCAGAGATATTATACTATCAGCGCAGCGCACGTGATAAACGGTTGTGTCCATTGTATGAATGAGGCCGTGGATGATAAAATAGAATAGGTCAATAATTATACTATCCTTCCATTTCTTTTGTCTTGTCTCATCCGTTCCCTATGAGTATACTTTTGAGTGAGGCATTCGAAATAAATATGTTGTATGAAAAACTACCTCACATTTTTTTTAATCTGCATTTGCTCTTGTAATTCAATTAAAATCGCTGGAAATCTGCCGACATCATATAGTCCGTTCGTCATGCCAATCTCTAATAAAACGGAGAAATTATGAGATTGTATGGATGCAGCGTCGTAAATAACAACCAATGTCACTGGTGTGTAGTCAATTAAGTAGTTTTACGTCTCACGTCACACTAATGCACGGCGCGAGGATGAAATACAGCGTATTTACAAGAGTCCAGTAGTACGGCACTGACCATTCCGGTGGATACGTGTTCGTTCATGCCACTGGACGAGTGCCAACACTGTCGCTTGTCGCTGCAAGGGAAGATTTGGCTACAAGAAATGTGACGCACTTTCGCTTCCTCACATGTGGACATGTTTATATCCTGCTTTTTGGACTTCCTACATAATATTTTTTTTCTCAACGTTATCACGCTTGTTTTGAACGTAGACGGTTGCTCTAGTAGCCAGTGAATTTTAAAACGAGCTGTATTTTAGCTTTCAGTTTAAAGCTTCTACACTATATATCTACACACATCATCACGAGTCTCTCACGAAAGCAGTCAGAGTAGAACGCCAGTTCCTTTAAAGTGACAAACTCTTCGCTTCATCGAGTTTCAGCCGGCGAACATGTATGAAGAGACTAATAAATTTGGACTAAGCGAAAGATGTATGTAAGTGTAGAGAGAACTGGCGCTTTATTCTTTTCTGCCAACACAATATAACAATCCTCCCCCCCAGGAACTCATTATTGGAAACCTTATTCACGGCGTAGGAACAAAACAAAAAAAAATTGTTATTTGACTACGGACTTCTTTAAGGTGGAGGTCCTGCCCCAGTCGGGCAGTTCCAAATTCGAACGGAAAACCCGTGATGCCCTACCTCTCCTGAAACTGTTCACGCCGGATGCTTTGCGAATCTGATAAACTATACTTATGGGTATAATAACAGATCTTGTTCCATCTAGCATCATCTGGCACTTAACTGACGTATTAATTTCAATATGATGTCGAGTCAAGTGTATGTTATAAGCAAATGTAAAATCATCAGCTCGATCCCATCGGCTCGTACTGACCTTGCGCCGGACACATAAATAACTGACTCGTGTCACTCAGCGAATGAATCAGACAACGTATTCGGCTTTGAGTGCCTGTAATGGACTCGAGGATATGATGTACCAAAAGTTCGAATGAACTTAGTCAAAAGATGTAAGCACATTGGTTAAGATGCAATTGCACTGTTGGGTTTTTCGGTAAATGAAACAGAAACGGACCATATAAAATATTAGTCACAATTAATACAAAACAAACGGTTAAAGGCTTAACATATAAGTTTGCTATTAATATTAAAGATTAAAAGTTGAATAAAACATAATTGTCATAAAGAAATCACGACAACAATTAAACATTCGCATTAAAGGGATTATATATATAAAACATACATAATGTAAAAGTTTGTTTGAAATTTGGTGTGTAGAGGTTACCGAGTCAGTTTTAATCTCGACGTGTAAAATAAAAATAGATCTCAGCGGCTAACATTGTTCTAAATTCCACAATAAAAGGATAAACACCGGCGTAGCACACCAAACACAGTAAATCTAGCTTCCTAGCTGATCTAAATATACGCATTACGAACACTTTAGGTGCCCAATAACATTGGGCAACAACCCGTTTATACATTGTACATACAAAACTGACGGAATTCATAATGTCTTTAAATCCGCTTCGTAGTCCTTCTTAGATGGTGGAAAATTAATTAAACATATAAATACTAAGCTCATTTTGGCACAAATATGCGTACCTATGTTTATCATTAGAACTCGTTTCAACCTACCTTGTACAGACAGATAAATTTTGGCAGACAAGGTAAATTAATTTTAAGCCGTTTAAATGAAATATTTTTGTGTATTCAGTAATACTGGAACAAACTTATGTTTTTATTCATAACCTTCATGCCACAAAGGGAGCCAGAAGGAGTAGCAGTAGGAGGCAGAGTTTTTATAACACCCTTACCGCCGGAGATATACTTGGGTGCCAGCAGACAGGTGTCTATTTTGTCGACGACTCTAAGACACTTTGCATACGTCATTTATTTTCTTCTATGGGTTTCTTTTCAATAATTTTCCTTCAGCGTTAATTTTACAGTATTACCTATAACAGTTACGGAAAAAATAAGGTTTGTAACTCATGTGATAATAGTGTAGATTTCTTATAATATATACTGTTACATAATTTGGTTGCCAAGATGAATTCTAATACAATTCGATAATTCCAAAACGTGATCTCAATTTTACTTAAACATAAAATTTTATACATACCATTAAATAGGATATTACAACAGTTCGAAGCATAAGTAATTATATTCATTATTTTGTCAGTGTCAAAACCAAATAAGATATTTCCACGTTTTTCGTCGAGTTAGTATAACATTTTGATTTCTCACGCCCGTGATGGAAATATTCAGCTGGAACGGGACACATCTGGTCAGACCGAAAAAGATTTGTCGTGTTTTAGACGAAGAAGATGCAATAATTTCATTGCATCATGCTGTACTCGAGAGACACACCGAGAGTCGAGAATGAATTTCCCCTTTAGATTAGAATAACATAAACAGTTTTATATCCGTGTCGCCCGACGCCATTTCTCACCATACAACTGAATACATGAAACTTATAACTGAATCTTGATGACGCGGCACCGAAAATATAAGTAAATGTCAATTTGTTGTGACGTGACGGATTCATGTAAGAAATTCTAAATATACTTCATTGTTTGCTGACGTCAAGACGTGGAACCAATTTCGGGGCGCTAAATTGCTGCCGGTTTTATTTCAATCGAGCAACGACGCTTTGGTAGGTTTAACGGCCGAAATTATTAATAGTTTATGATTCTGCAATACCGTTGCTAACCATAATGTTGCTTGCACAGATACCAATGAAAACTACAAAATTACCTCATCGCGATTTATGTACCTATGTAACAAGAAAGGAAGGCTAGTCAAAGTGAAAGTCCCATTACTCAATGTGACCATTTCATTCATCGAACTTGTTAAACTCAACTAGCCCCTCAATTTAGAAAGAGTACTCTTCAATTATTTTGTTAGATCACTATGGATGGATACGATTGCGAAGTACTGCTAACACAAGACTTCTTGCTAGCATCGAATAATAGGCAAGCCTTTACCTAAACATATAGGTAACTAAAATTTTCTTTAATTTTGTAACCATCTTGGTAATAATTATGGAAGTGCATTTCATCTTACGCAAACCATGTTCGTTCGGGAATATCACATATTTCCACCAGCGGCATTTTAGCCATCTTCAATACTAACTGAACCCAAACAGGTGTCTACGAGCGACATTATGCGACTGTCAGCTGTACTAATGACCCAATAAATTTATATTAACGTTCTAATTGCAGCGTGCGGTAATAAATTTACAATGGATACGTTACAGAACATAGTCATTTGCTATAGATCTTATTACACAAAAAATATTTCCATAATGATTGGCAGTCGACTGCGGGTGCACATTGGGACACAACTCTAGACAATTTTGGGCTTGTTAGAAATAATAATAATAAAAATATAAATAGAAATATTGGTTCGATCTAAATAATATCATTTTGAAAGTGAGTAAGTTTGTTTGTTCTGCTTTTACGTCTCAACTAACTCAATGGATTCATGATGAAAATTTTCCCACACATTGTCAGCGGTACAGAAAAGTATAAAGTGATTCTCGTGAGTTCGTTGCTAATGTAACCGATTAACTGTAATACCGTAGGCGTAGATAGAAAAAAAGACATTTAAAACACGAGGATACAACGAATTACAAACCATATGACCATTTTCCACCATGACCATAAAATTACATCTCTACGCAATATATATTTTTCGAGATAAACATTGCCAAATCGAGCTCATTTTATGTTGGTGAGATATGACTAATGATTTCTATTTACAGTTTCGTACGTAGGTTTCGATTTATTGCGATAAGGAAGATTCCACATGAACTCGCTTAACTCGTGACGAGACACTGCTTTGTTTAAAATTATTTTAAAAAGAAATATATCGTAGAACGCAACGAAAGATGGACCATTTATACTATATCGTTGTTTTAAGTTTGTATATACAGACAGCCATACTATACATAATAGTATTGTAGCGATATGTATGGCCAAAGTTCCATTCTTAAAATTACGAATGTATTAATTGAAACTAATACTAAATTATGTGCTTTATAATATACATAACGTATAATTTATATGAAACACAAATTAATTGAAAAGGTGATCGGTTTGCATTGTAACATTGATGAACGTCTGACATTCAATAATTACAACACGGATTCGTATGCGACGTATCGCTCTAGTTGCAACTAAATCCTTAAATACTAAGGTAATATTTACCTGAACTTGTGGTTCCATGTCGCCATCTCCTTCGCCACCCCCGCCGCGGTCGTTAACGATGTCCTGACAAATAATATGGTCATATTTATAAATAATGTCATTCATGTGTACCGCTGGGATTCCAACCAACATCGTTGCCACTTGACTTCACATTATCCTACAAAGGTCCTAAGAATTTCTTATGAGAAAACGATACATAGATGCAACAAATAGAAGTTCCTACTAGAACTACGAAAAGCAATATCGTAATATTTCAGTCAAAGATATTGACGATGTGTTAGCAAGCCGAATTTATCAAATAATAACTAGCCCTATATACCGTTGGCATTGCAGTGTGCTTGTTGTCATAAGATCGGCATTCCTGATTTCTCAATCGATGTTTCCAGCGGGACACGTCACATTATGTATGTATTCTTGTACATTAGCCTGATATTTTGCAAGCAATGCATGCACTCAAACTTTACAACAAATTCACTGATGCTCAAAGTTAAACTTTTGCATTTGTTATGAACCAAAACGGCGATACATTCGCCAAATGTTACATTAGCACCATTGACAAATATATTTCAGGTGAAAACACGGTGACGTGTCCCAGCTGCTTACCTCTTCGGGGGTGCTTGAGGGGAAACGTGTAGAAACACAAGGTCAATAGTAGGTAAGGGTCTGATGTAACAGTGGGTGTGCAATGATGGCTACCTCCATGTCAACATGCCCGACGCCGGTAGAGCGCCGCTTCGGCCGCCGTCTGCGTTGGATCACGTTGAGAGCGGCTTGAGTGCTCGCCGGCGACACATTGTTCGGCGACTTGCTCTCTGTGCTGCTCTCACGGTCCCTCTCATCCTCGCCTGCTTTGATGGGAACGCGCTCATAAATGACAATATAACAATACAAGGAATGCTCTTAGAGTTCTATCATCTACACTGAGTGAGATTTTTTGGTGAAAAGGAAGCTCTTGAACTGCATTATCATGCTAAAGATCGGATAAATCTCAGGGAGCGGAACAGTTACCGTATAAATACAATTAAGGTGGTAGAAACCGCGGAGCACAACTAGTAATAATTTGTATTTATATATACTATACATACATATTATATTATGTTTAAATTAACTCCTTTTTATGTTAACACAATTGAATTAAGAAAGAGAGATAAAAAAGAACCTTAACCACCGCTACGATTGGTTGAACATACCTGCGGAGTGTTCCCTGGGTGTAGTCGAGGTGGTGGTGTTGGCAGTGGACCCGGCCGGGGGGCGCCGCAACGGTATCGTCACCGTCGCCTCAGGTGCGGTTGTGGTGGTGGTAGTGGTCGCAGTGGGCGCAGACGTGTTCGCGCGGCCAGCGTCTTCCAACTCGAACTGATGTCAACATTATTGTTACAAACGTGCTGGTGTTACATTAGAGGCGCACGCGCACACTCTTGGAAATACCATACAACGGAATAAGCTTTTGCAAGTTAGAACCATTAGTAGCTTGAGATTTCGGCTCCATCCGGGACTCGTCGCAACACGTGCATTCTATTAACCTTCTCTTTTGAATGGTTTATTTCGCGACGGTATGATAAATACCACATTCTCGATCATAACTGACAATACCGAAGGTAGCATGCAGGTCGCAAAACATGAGAAATTTTGCAGGCAAGTTACTTATGGATAAGGTACATTCCCATTCAACACTTAAAACGAAATTGATTTGAAGACTGAAAGAAGTAAGAAATACACAAATTAAAACATGCTACTGAACTAAGACATCACGAACATGAGAGTGGAGTGAAAGAGAGATATACATGCGGAGATAATTAAAGGTCACGCCATAGATATTTAAAAAGTTGCCGTTTCTTTTTTGGTCACACCATGCGGTCTATACGAAGGGTACACCATCGTGATGGCTAACTGAGATTGTCAACATACACTTACTAACTAACAACAAATATTAAATTGACATTTTTCACTATCATTTTTGACAATTATATAGAGTTGTAACATATACGTTTATGATCAACGTTGTGAAGTCAATTGATACGTGATAAAAGTTATCTCGAGTAACACCAACAAATGAAATGCAAGGCATGGTATATCGGTATAGCAATGAGAAAGTTTCATACATTATTGTGTCGTTTAAAAAACTAGACTACCGATGTATGATGCATGAATCTCGGGATCATGTCACTATGAACCTTGAAGCGAATAGTTAGGAGAATAATCTCGGGTTTTTGTAAGCATACATTACTGACGTTTCAAAGGCTATCGCAAAACTACGTCGAACTATTTAGGAACGCCCAGGTTGCAGATGCAGCTAAGACATCTTTATTGAGAATAAACCAATGAGAGCACACCATCTGTGTGCTAACTGTTGCTTATCATTTGCTGATTTCAAAGTATTCAAATTGGGACACAGCGTCTAAAGGAAATTAATGAAATTATGTAGTCACTTTATACTTAATGAAAAGTCTGTAAGGCTGGATAGAACTGGCGCTCTACTCTCCCGTTCACCCGGGAGGAACTGGGTGTGGCAATATTTAAGTATGCATGTACGCGCCTTTTAATTGAATCACGTTCAATATAGACAGTTGACAATCTCATTGACCACGTGTAAGCACAGTGTGCACCTTATTGGTGGGGTCGAGCCGCAGCCGCCACGATGGGCGTCGCTCGCTGTTGGCGGCGATTGTCGCAGTCGCTGTGGCGGTTGCGCACGCCAGAGCCATCGTCACCGCCACCTCACCACGCGCCTAAATCATTGTACCAGCTGGCTACATATAACTTAGTGGCCGGCAACGCCTTCGTACAGTGAAGATTTAGTATCCTAAATATTATTAAGTACGTCACCCGATCCGACCCACTTAAGCTGTACCTTTTTACCTGAATTATACCAGGTCTCAGACTTTTTAAGGCTTCTGGCAAACGTGAACATGACTAGAGAATGATTTATGTGACACTGTGATACCAAGATATCCAGGAAAATCTTTATGACTACTTTGGTTGGTCTTTAAGTTCTAAAAACTATCGACCCATTACTATCTGTCACTTCACGCAATGATTACGACTTCGCCTATTAATACCCAATTACCGATAACAATAAACCAATAAGAGCTGAATTCTCGAGGTTTTTTTAAATGAGATGTTTATAGGGAGTAGTAGTACGAAGCTTGATGGTTACGAAAAAGTTTATCAAAGAGGTTAAAAACGTGATGAATAACTCTTTACCACGGGAATGTACATCAACTAAAGGTTAATAATTATACGCTCGACCCAAATTTTTAAGCTGCAATAAGAATACTGCACATCAAAAATTATAAATATTGTTTTTAATTTACGAAGCTAGGTTCCAACTGTCTATTAAGCAATGTATGGCTGTGAGCACACCATTTTATATGTACACATTAATGGTTGTATCAAAATGCAAGTTTCATGTGATGAACGGCTATGGAACAAACACCGCCTTAAACAGTTTACAATCGTAATCTTTAAGTAACACGGCATTATTTTAATTAACACATCCTCGATTTATAGAATGCGTTAGGTATACGGTCTAGGAGTACATTTTAAAAGATTTATATTATTTTAGAATCTAGCAATGTAATGCAACCTATCCCTGTGATCTAAACTGTTTAGCTCGCTAGTTTTTGGCTAGATCGTAGGGTTTCCGATACACTTAAGACCGTATAATTAAATCATTACTTCTAATTTGCCCTTGAGGGAGTATGTAACTAACCTTTATATTTGCGGTTTCTCCAGATATATTATGCTATATATCGCGCTTCCAATATGGATATTTCGAACTGTATGTAATGTACATAGGTATATAATTATATATAATAACAATAAACCAAAAATACCTGAATGTGTTTAGGTACTCTCAGATAAGTATCCTCGAAGGCGAATCGTGATGGCATGTTAAATAATTTATCGAGTATTTAGGATCTACTATGTATTAGATATCGGCAAAATGTACATGTATGTACATATATTTGAACACTTTTTTTTTTTTTTTCTATTTTATACTTTCAATTTTATATAATATAAATATATAATTCATATAATTATAGATATTTTTTGCTAAATATTCTCTTATGACCTTATTGTTAGGCTGTATGAGCCGTATTAATTTACAAATCAGTATGAATATAAATCTAAACAATAGCGAAGTATTTTCTCGCGTTAATATGAAAAATACGTACCGGTCCATTGTCGGTGTTGGCAGGTACATTGTTCTCGTCTGACTTTTTGACGGTGGTCTGCGCAGGACTCTCCGTGGTGCCGTTGCCAGCCTTCTTCTTGACCAACTGCTCGGCCGATTTGATCTCATCGAGGGTTACACCCTGCGTAGAGCGTCGCGTCTCACGCACCCTCTTGGCATGCGCCTTCCTCTGCGTTTCACTTTCTTCATCTCGGACAGGGGGTACGAAAGACCTAGCAAAATGGGTGCTTTTAAAACACAATTCCTCATTCAAAAGTTGTAGATGTACAAGAAAGCGCGCCGCAATATTATTGTTGCAAAACTTGCAAAACAAAAATCACTTCGTTAATAACTACATGCCATGTATGAGAACGTAAGTGCATGCATATCAACACAGCATAGTAAACAATAAATCAACAAAGCTGAGATTGGAACGATAAAATAAAAATTGAGAAAGCGCAACTCATAGGAACACAGTCTATATTAACTTTAGTTGGACACGAGAACGAATATAACTAAACTACAATTTGCAATTTCAGCTCTCTCACATGAACCACAAAGAATAAAGTTCCTTGTTCAGAGAGCAGCGTGTATTTATGACTGCAAAGCGAGCTGCTTTATTCGATGTATTATTAGTATTCAGTTCCTATGCAATCGAGTGCTGATTCCGGCGTCCAACTAAAGCTTCCAACTACATTTAGTATGTACTTGAAGAAGTTCTTGAAAATGTTGCCCGGCGATAGTTTGGTCGGCGTCGCGGAACTCGGAGTGGAATTGCTACTGTTCGACTCTACACTCTCCGTGGAGCTGCCGCAATACAACGCACAATGTACTCTACCGTAGTAGTTATTACTACTCTATTAGATTTGTACGAACTAATGTTTTGAAATCCTTGAGAGCCCTTGAGAAAATATAAGGGACAATCGAGTTGCTCCCAACTGTCCCAGTCATTCCTTCTGCTGTAATGATAATTGTTCACACCGCAGGAAAATAGCACCACACTATAGGGTGAGGGGAAAAGGGGACAGTTCCAGTAGGACAACTCCTATTCTAAACAGGCGATCACGTACATTTCCGCAGCTGTTCGTGTGATCTCGATCACGCAAGCGTCGCCAACAGCATAATCTCCAATTTTTTTTTAAATATGCGAATTCTTGCTACCTTACTGGACTGCGTAACTGAATACGCCTATTTACCTACATATAAATTATTACACCCTAAAACATCTAGATGAATAAATTACAATTTAGTTTTACAACATATATCTCGTATAAATGAATAATATCTCTTGAACGTACCTCCTGACTGTGGTTTGCGTTGTGGTATTGGTGGCGTTGGAGTTTGCAGTGGTTGTTGAAGGCGCGGTCCACGTGTTTACTTCCCTGTCTCGTCGCTCCGTTGGGCTTATCCTGGGATTTAATAGTAATCGTTAGTGACCTATATTTTCTAGAACAGGTCGCCAAATCGATGTTAGCAGGTGAGCTGCATGCTTGAGGATCTGGTAGTCATATATTCAAACTAAGTTACCCACAATAAAAGTACGGACTTTATACGTAAATGACACCATTGTCAGCTATAGAATAAGATATATCGACGTCAATATAGCATTGTTTAATCACTTCTAAGAAAAGACTAGACACTTGAAAAAGCACATGATGCGTGCTTATTTACAATAACGACACTTAAAATCATACGCATAGCAAATCATATGCTCATATGATATGAGCATATGATTCTCATCAATAATGTATACGCAAAAAACGTATGCAAAATCATATACGCATGGCAAGATAGTGCGGGGCAGAATACCGCTGATATGATACATCAAGTGATCAAAACAATCAAAACACCAACATGAAATACAACATAGATTAATTACAATGGATAAATGGGATGTGAATACAATAGCGGATTTCCGCTATTGTTATCACTAGCTATACTATATAGTAATAAAGGGACAAATTTAACGTCTATAATCGTCACTTTCTCCCTCTTAAATGATGACGTCGTGATAAGGCCCCAGAATATAAAGGATGGAACTAGAAGGTCGAGAACTTGTCAAGGATAAATGGTTAAACAGTGTATAATGTAGCGAGAAAAGCAGCGAAATGCAAATGAATACAACTTTGGTATGATGACGGGTCTGTTATATGGACGACGCTGCCATCGTCGGCTTTTAAGAAAAGCTATATTACACCCGAGTGATTACAATACATGTGCATTAGGAAGCAATTACTTCGACTTCATGATTTTATTGTAAAAACAACCAACTTACGACTTAATTCATTACGAAATAAGGAGCAATATTGCTAGTTGACTAGCTAGATTAACTAGATTAACTTTATTTACTAGATTATTAACTAGATTTGACAGCGCCGTCCCACATAAATAAACCATAGATGGGTTAAAGCAGTCTTGGATTACTGTATGTTTACACGTGGCCAATAATAGCACTTAAACATTTATCTAGAACATCTACTTCTTGGTGTGGATGAAAATGAGTTCGGAAACATTACGACAACAAAACGTGCAACGATATTTATACAGCCGATTATTTGGTGTGAGGTGTACTTATACCGTACCGTAACCGTACGGTGCTATTTATTAGGACCAATAATGAACAACCCTCATACATTAAAATCCAAATTTACTTTGAATTCGATCGATAAACTACACTTGACTAACATTAACTGGACTTTACAGTGTCGTATAAAACAGCCTATCTTCTTATACTCCCAGCTCCAGGGCAAAGGTTTTCAAACTGGGGGCCGCGCCTTATATTGAGACGCGTTCTTTTAATTTTAAGATCAGTCCATACAATTTTGTAATTGAAATACAATGACTGACGCTAGTTCAATGCAACATTCGTAAGTAGTAATAAGTAGTAGTAATTTAGTCAAATTATACATAGCTAATTTAACTTTATCTGTATGGTGTTATTTTTACACCTAACGTACTTGGGATACGAGCAGGCGTATGTTTTGTGACACAAAGGACTGTACTGCACTGTACCTAGCCGTGTCGCGTATCAATTGTCAAAGTGACCCACGGTCAACGCAACAGTAATCCAGAAGCGGTAATATCAGCACCTTGTCTGTACATCCTCGTTAGTGTCTGTAAAGTTAGTCTCCTTTTTCCTGTCCGGCGGCGGCACCGGCGGTATGGATGGACACGATGAAGCCTTGATGCGAGCCGTCACGTCCCGGTACCGCTGGTAAAAGCTGTTCACAACACACAAGCTGCCTGAACGATATCGATTTTATATCGACGTTCCCTAATAGCCTCGATGTTAGACACGCCGTTATTGAGGCGTATTAATTATTATTATTTAGTATACCATAATAAAATTAAACAGTGACCGGCCCTGATTGCGGCAACTGCATAGTAATAATATAAAAATTCATCGAGTTAATTTGTGATTGTCGAGTATTTTTTTACCATCCGCAATTTAACCTCTATATAAAAAGTTAACGATCGCCTACCATCATGGTCAATTGTGTTAACGTTAGTTTAATATAATTGTAATTATCTTTTTCGGAAAAATTAATGGATAATGCTGTCAAATTGTTTACAGTATCGATACCTTCCTAGGAGTCGATACTATTAACAACAAATTGATTACCGACAACGTTTACTGTACAAGTGATGTGACACTGAAATGACAACGGCAAACAAAACTTTGAAAATTGATTGACATAATCAAATAAAATCGATAAACAGGCAACGGTTACATAAGCATGCTTCACATATTTGTTAAAAATATTGAAGGATGTACGAAGGATACGCAGCAGGTTGCTACCTTCAAAAATAAACTACCTGATAAATAAATACGATCCTTTTCGTTAAACAAATCATTCGTACAATCTTCACGTAAATAAATCCTTCACCAATTACATAGATAACATTTAGACGACGAAACTATTAGAATACGTCCTTTAAACATACACCGAATATCTGACAATCACGTGACCCATTGTGAGATATTGTATTCATATAGTACTATCATCAATTTGATGGAGTACATCATACTAACAGTTAAAATAGTTATACATTGGTTAGGCCTTCTTTGGTTAGGCCAAATTGAATGCATAATTTGGTAGTGTAATGTTTTTTGAATATTTTTTTCAGAGATACGTTATTATTTTATCCATTAACGTATTTAGTTAAATTAAAACCATCGATACTTCTTACGCTTCTACAGAAAATACGAAGCGAATCATATGAATTAATGGAAATCATAATACGTTGTAAATAGTTTATATATAACGAAATAAATGGTAACATTTCTAAATAAAAAAAACCCGTTATCATGTATAGCATGCGTTCCACTCACGTCTTGTCGTTCTCAAAACTGTGCGTCCTTCTGAGAATGGTGTCGTCTGCGTTGTTGTTGGTCGGTTTTGTGTTATCCCCTGCAATGGAACAATAAATA
Organism: Drepana falcataria; assembly: GCA_945859725.1. Lineage (NCBI taxonomy): Eukaryota > Metazoa > Arthropoda > Insecta > Lepidoptera > Drepanidae > Drepana > Drepana falcataria. The sequence goes on from OX243921.1 coordinate 11,994,054, forward strand.
AGAATAAACACTAAGTAAAGACTAGAAATGTCGCTATTCAAAGAATTTACATTAGGCTCTCTGGAATACGCTGCTCTAGTAACACTATACAAAAACTTCGGCTACATAATACTGATTGTCATAAGGCAGTGGTTCCCAATCAGTGCTACGCGTTTCTTCATATATGCGAGATGCTGAGTGCGGGGCAATGTATTGATAAGGAATTATCACACTTGCAGATTTTAAATCCCTTTTTTTAACAGAGAAATTTTAACTGATGTCTTGCTGTGTAGCTATAGGTAATAACATACAAAGTATTATTAATATCGTGTCTCCCAAATATTTATTTTAGAAATTAGTATAGCTTACTTTGTCTATTTCAACTATTCAAGCATTAAGACGTACGTTCAAACTCTTTGTGTAGTGAACAGGTAGGAGTGATTGAGAACCATTGCATTTAATTCACCGTTGAGAGATAGTGCCCTAAAAAATAAATTATTGTATTCAAAACAAATATAGATATTGTTATGATGATCCACAACCAAATGTAGTCGATGCGTATGTGAGGTGAGTTCCTTGAGGCGAGGATGAGCTACTCGAGTAATATTGAAACAACAACAACAAAAAAAAACACGCCTGACGCCATTACACGATGATGACAATATACAAAGGGATCTTTGATCTATCACAATATATTTATGTATTATACAACTGATTATTATCATAATAAGATTTTTTTACTAGATCACCAGTCCGACGCTCAAGGCATTATCGGGCATGTAAAGTCTATTTTGAAGTTTCGTCAAGAGATCACCCATCGAGCTCGCGTTCCATAACCACCAGGAGTGCATGCGTATATGAACACTTACTGTTAGCATCCTGCTGTTTGTATCTGAAGGAGACGGAGCGTCGCCACGACGGCGATTCGTCAGCCGCCTCAGGCTCCACGCTTTCGGGGGAGGGCGCCCGGCCCTTGGGGGGCTTCTCCGCTAGTTTTGGTATGATCTCCGGCGCTGGTTTGTCTAATTAAATATGTGTGGCTTTGGACAATATTATCAATGACGACTAGGTCTTCTAGCCAACATTTTTGTTTTTTATTAAATTTTGAAAAGTGTACCTACTAACTACCACTATTACATACGCTGTATGTCTACAAACTATAAGCGAATGTAAAGTTACACATTTTGCGTGTTGCATTAGCCGAAACGGCCCCGTACCTCTAACTAATTAATATAATAACATGAGTTACGTAAACTAAATGTTTACCATAACGTAAGTTATTCGCAAAATTATGTGGGAAGTGACTGTAGGCAGAAATATCTACATATAGACATATCTAATCTAAAATAGATTATAACTGCCTTTTCAAAGGTAATTATGACCACTACAAGTTCATGTCAAATTATTGAATAGATAACCGGCAATTTAGTATAGCCCGGCGATATATATACACTGAACTCATAATAATAATAATATATCCTCACGCCTTCCCACAAGGGTCCCCCGAAGGGGCAGGCACAGGTGTATAGGTAATACCCATACACCCACTTTCCGCCAGAGGTATATTAGGAGCCAACGTGACAGATGGCGAGTCCATCGCCGTTACTCAAGCACGACTATACATACGCCTTTGCATTTCTTCTCAGACGTATGCAGGTTTCCTCTCGATGTTTGCCTACACTGAACTTAGTTAGTTTATACCATGTACAATTTGACAGTGACGATATATATGTTATTCTTCATACCTTCCCAAAATGATCCCAGAAGGGTTAAGAAGAGGTGATAACCATTTTCGCCGAAGACATATCGCCATGTCAGATGGCCTCCAACAGAACAGTTATTAAGAACGGGGATGGTACGGAACCCTAATGGCACGAAGCAACACTTTTAAACCAAAAAAAAACATCTACTAGTAAGTACACAAATTGAAGCAACTAAGGCACCAATAAAGGCTACATTAGCACACAATATTGTCCAAAACGGAACTAGTAAAATGGTTGTTACGTGGGAATCTGCCGATATCTAAGGCAGGGTGCTGTATGGCTGTTAGCTTGTTATGTATTGCTGCGTATTTATATACATCGCCAACAATTCTGACCGGCACTTGGGAAAGTTCTCTATTTGAATATATAGATTCTAATTCCTCTTGCCTGGTCAGAAATGTTGGTGCCGTTAGTGTTATATGTGAGTAGTCAGGCGGTACGACCAACAGCTTCGATAGTCTGTCTTAATTAAGACATACTAAAACATAAAAACTCATGCCTTCCGTAATTAAATGTAGTAACAATAACTGAAAAGCAAGGATTGGTTGCAATAACGATCGTCGTACGAGTGTTCGACAAATTTTTAACAATATTGTATATGAAACTGAACCCACAAAACTTTCAACTTTGATAATAACTATTTATATCCAACCAACATAAGAATCACTGATATATATATGCACATAAAAAAATTGAACGTATATGCGCAATCAATAGTTCGATTAAACGAAAATTAATGATTGAGTGAGAACTTTGAATCTAGAATGTTGCTTTTAGGTAATATGGTGCACCGCGCGTGTTGGTCGCACCAGCCGACACCTACCCATTCATAGCACTAGGTCGAAGTAGATACTGACCATTAACAGCTTTGTCTGGTTTCTCTGTGATCTCGATATCGACTCGTTTGGCGTCGTGTCGCGGGGGGCTTAGGTTGCGCTTGTTGTTGTTGATGTTGGCGACGCGTCGCGGCGCTTGCAGCATCGCGTCAGCCAGCCACGAGGATATACTCGCGTCCACCAAGTCCATGCACGTTTGACCCTACCGAATGTACAATAGATAAAGCATCCAAGCACCGGGTAGACTGGACATAAAGCGTAGTTCTCTCTAGACTTACATCTCTTTCGCTTCGTCTAATTTATAATTCATCAGCCAGCCTAGAGTTTATATTTGCCTCTGATCGCAAGGAGGTGGATACAGCACTGAGTTCTTGAAGCTTATTAAACATTGCCGCAGGGTCAATAACGCGCGAACGATATTCCTGCTGTTGCAGGTGTTCTTAGACGGCGGTAATAGGTTACCACCAGTCGGACCTCACCTCATGCTTGTTTGCCACCCTAACTATTATTATTACTAAGGAATAAGAAGGTTATACAGGTTTCCTCTACATGTTTTTCTTCACCGTAAAGATCTTATGATTAATAAGAAGGAAACCAACCGAATAATTCTTGACATGAGGGTCTGCGCCGTATTTGAGGAGTAAAGCAGCGGCGTCTTTCTGTCCCCACAGGGCCGCCGCGTGCAAGGGCGTCCAGCCATCAGTGTCCACGCAATCAGCCTCCACGTTGCAATCTTCCAGGAGAGTTTTCGCCACCTGAAAACAGCGGATGTGCAGTTTATTCCATGACTAGCTGTGTTCCGCAATTGTATTATTCACTTAATTCGCTTCATGCACATTAATCACTCTTTATACATGCTCGTTGGTTACGAGTACTCTGGAGTTTCCCATCTATGAGTGTTGGATCGCTTTATACATGCTCGTTGGTTACGAGTACTCTGGAGTTTCCCATCTATGAGTGTTGGATCGATTTCATTTTAGTGTTACTATGTTATTTATATTATACACATATATGTACATCGTTTGAGAAGAAATTCAAAGGCGTATGTATAGTCGTGCTTGAGCAACGGCGATGGACGCCTTCTGTCACGTTAGCACCTAATATATCTCTAGCGGAAAGTGGGTGTGTCGGTACTACCTATATACCTCTGCCTACCCCTTCGGAGACCTTTATGGGAAGGCGTGAGGATATATATGTACATATATTTCTGAACATAAATTTTACACAAAAAATACAGTGAATTACATCGAACTCCACTAACTAAATTGATTCATTAAACAAACCCAACTGGCCGTATCGCGTCGAGGCTAATTTGGGCCAATCGCAATCAGACCACAATTAATAACCGCTCGAGCTAGCACTTTAAATTACTGGCTAATCAACAAAAGAGACGATATATTACATTGTGTCGTCTGTGCTTACACCGCTTTCATCGGACATATTGTTATTCTTTTCAACCAAGACTACTGTTACAGTATTGTACTATTTAGCGTTATTGCTTTGTGTGACATTTTGGCATGACATGACAGCTCGTTATCGTAAATGTACAGGAAGTTGGGAGAAAACAATTGCATACGTACACAGTAGTTGACTTGATCAAATAAACATGAATCAATCAGTCCACTTTCTATTGGACAGAGCATCGCAGTTCCAATGCGACGATTCAATTTCATTGGATGCTGAACAATCAATTCACCAGTTAGTTAGCCATTGGTTTTGTGATAATTGCATTTGACTTATGAACACGCCTTTCTGTAGGCAGAGATGTATAGGTAGTACCCACACACCCACTTTCCGCCAGAGATATACTTAACTAACTTTGCCAAACAGACAGATGGCGAGTCCATCGCTGTTACTCAAGCACGACTATACATACGCCTTTGAATTGCTTCTCGATTTTATGCAGCCTTTAAATATAAAAAGAAGGCTACCAAATTTTCTCCTCGCTTTCTCAAAAGAGAGGTATTGTGAACACGGATTTTTCATTAGAAATTTATCTAAAAGACTATATATTATGTTGAGTTCAAAAACTATCTAGTCCACTAATAGATATTATGCTTCTCACAATTACTGCTGACACCATATCTAGGCTTCAGGATCTCTGTTGTTTCATCTACATTAGATAGACTAACAAATACATTAGAAAGATTTTTTTCGATTGGTCACCACACTCCATAAAAAAAAATTCGTCTCTTCATACATGCTCGCCGATTTCGAGTGCCCGTCGAGTTTACGATCGATTTGATCTAGGCAGTTACATAGGGGTATTTTTTTTAATTACCGAAATATTAACTGAATTGCATGATCTATGCATTACGAGCATTATTCAAACAATACTGGAATAATTACAAATATACTCACGTCAACATAACCCTTCGCCGCCGCTACATGTAGAGGTGTTCCCCCAGTTTTAGGGTCCCACACTTCAACATAGCCATTAGCAGCCCAGTTCTTGGCGTCTTTCATCAGAGAATCCACTTCTGCATTACGTGATTTCTCGCAGTCGACACCTGAAACATTTTAATGAATCACTGAGCAATCTTTATTTACCTATAATATTATATCTCTTTATAATATCATGTTTATATTTCCCTATTCTATATATCTTTTCTAGCCTGTCATGCCTATCCGTGCATCACCCAAAGGTTGACTAGTAGAGAATACCTTCGGCATTAAGTTCGCCTTTGCAACAATGTTTGCAGGAAGTAGCCTATTTACGCTCACGATACCGAAGTACACTTGCGCGTTGCCACTCTGTGTTCGGAGAGTTATAGTGTATTGGTAGCATAATGGGTTTAATCCCTCTGCTCCAACACAATGTAACAATCCTCCCCAAGGAGCTCATTACAGGAAACCTTATTCACCGCGTAGGAAGACAACACAAAAAATTGTGTTATTTGGCTACGGACTTCTATAAGGTGGAGGTCCTGCCCCAGCCGGGCAGCTCCAAATTCGAACGGGAAACCCGTTATGACCTACCTCCTCTCTTAAACCTATACATCACCGGCGATAAGCTGGTATCGTTAGACCGTTGTACCGGGAAACTTTCCTCTTGGTTTGCTAACCGTTATCGGAACATTGACAATCATAATTAATTGCATTTCATCAAAACAAACACCCCAAAGGTGTTTTAATAACGTGGGCCCATATCAGGGCCATTTCTCTGAACACAAAACTTTATGTGTTTGTAAGAATTTGTAGAGAATATGTTTGTACTGAACCGGAGATCCTATTAGTACTGAACCGTTCGTTGAAAGTACCAACCTTTTTCGTCAATAATTTTCTGCAAAAGTTCTTCCATAGCGTCACTTTCTGCAATGTCAACAGGCAGTTCACCGTCGTAGTTGACTGCGGCTACGTCAGCTCCATTTTCGAGGAGGTATCTGCAACAATGCATCGTGTATACACTATACCTTACATAATGAATATGTCACACCGAGGAATCCGTCATAATTAAGGAATTATATCTTGACTATCTTAATATTATCATTATATTCGTATAAAAATATTTTTAAAGTGCTAACAATAAAAGAAAATACTTCAAGAGAGTTGTAGAGGCAGCGAAATATAATGTTTTGTAATGTAGATACAGCTCCCTTGCAGAACATAGCAACCATTAGGTAACACTGGCGTTAAGAAGGGATAAGTCTCTTCAGTGGATAATGTCTTAAGCTCTTCACCCAAAATACGCCGCAAACACGCCACCGTTGTAAAGGAATATTTATATAATATATCCTCACGCCTTCCCTCAAGGGGTAGGCAGAGGTGTATAGGTAGTACCTACACACCCACTTTCCGACAGAGATATATATTAGGTGCCAAAGTGATAGATGGCGAGTCCATCGCCGTTACTCAAGCACGCTATTGAATGTCTTCTCAAACGTATGCAGGTTTCCTCTCGATGTTTTCCTTCACCATAAAGTTCGTGATGTGACTGTGTAAAGAATTTTTTTTTTATAATACAATGCCGCATGTCAGCCGATCGTTGGGCCGAAATCACCACTGAATTGCGACCTGACACAACTACACGCCGGCGAGGTAAGCCGCGAAGGAGATGGCGACAAGACCTGGACAACACATCTGTGGACTGGCCAACACTAGCATTGGACAGAAACACTTGAAAATCATGAGTTGAGGGCCCTTTTCCGTGGTCATGCCTAACTATTGGTTGGACAAAATGAATACAGCTGGGGAAAACATAAACCAGGACCATTCATAAGACAATTGAATAACAATTATCACCTAATAATGGAATATACACAAGAGATGAAGCATAGTACCAGGTCAGCATGAGTCAGTGTTTACGCGGCTGCTATCTGTACGCGTCAGAGGGCTGCGGTTGTTCCACAACGATTTCTATCCGACTAATTATTACAAATGCGAAAGTTTGTGTGTATGGATGTTTGTTGGTATGTTAGTAGCTTACAATGTGGATTATCTCGAGGGCTACTTTTACTATTTCTGTTAAACAGCGGGTGCCGGGGCATGCAGCTAGTATAATATTTACTATATTCGAGATTTATATTGTTCGCATGTGTAGGAGGTTTGATCCCCGCTCGCTCTCTGTCATTACTCAGACGGACGCACATGAGATTTCAATAGCAACATGAGTCCGCCGAATCATAGAAAAACTACGGAAAACGGAAACGGAAAACCGATGTTGATAGTTAGGAATATAATAATAATATCCTCACACCTTCAAGGGTCTTCGAAGGTGCAAGCAGAACATAAAACTGAGTCAAACTCCGAAAGTCCAGGACCAAGTGATTTAGAGGATATGTCAGAATAATTTCATATAAGAAATATAGTGATACTATGAAAGAGATCATCAATTATAATATCACAATTCGGGGAAGCGAAAGAGTATAAACGACAATTAGCTATGTCTCTTTCACTCAATGGAATAGTAACGGCATTATATGTATGTGTCGTATCTAGCTATGGGTTATTTTATTAACACTTTTTAACCGCATACATCTGTTCATTGCTTAAAGATAGAGTAAAATTTAGGACAGGGGCACACGTCTTAATGCGTGTAAGCACCTGCTTATCGCCTCTTAGAAGACGTCTTTCGAACGCAGATGGATTTAGCTATTTCTTATCGCTCACTACGAATTACGGTGACGTAATACATTCTCCGATACGTAATAGTATGACGTGGGTCCGATGTTTTTACTTTAAAATATAGTTTAGTTAGTTCATGTTTTAATACTAATTCGTAGTTGAATGTGGGCTAAGTGAATTATCTAGTAACGGACCGTATTATTGTGCTCATTTAAGGCCTCACGCCTTCCTACAAGGGTCCCCGAAAGGGTAAGCAGAGGTGTATAGGTAGTACCCACACACCCACTTTCCGCCAGAGATATATTTTAAGTGCCAACGTGACAGATGGCGAGTCCGGCGCCGTAACGCAAGCAAGACTATTTACATACGCCTTTGAATTGCTTCTCAGACGTATGCAGGTTTTCCCTCGATGTCTTACTTCACCGTTAAGCTCGCGGTGTGACTAATCTATGTACTTAAGTTCAGAAAACCTCATTGGTACAGTCGGGATTCGAACTTGCGATCTTTGTGTTTCACTCGAACCACTCGGCCACCACGGCTAGGTTTCGTTTTTATTGGCTTTTAAGACTAATGAAAACTCACAAACTGTAAAATGACGTGGAGTTAAGTTATGGGGATGAATTCCCCGTTGCTAACGAGCGATGCGATGGTAGAAGGTAACCATGGGTATCACATTTCGAAAATATTGTCAGATCACTTTCTGATATACATATTTATAAGCGGAACACACACAGGGAAATAATTTAAGAGACAAAACCAGAAAGTTCTGAACGATGTAAAATCTAATGCGATTAGGCACATCTCCCACTCTACGCGGTACGTTTATTATTAACTTTATTCAATTCTAATCAGCTAAGTACCTGGCTATACTAAGAAATCCGCACGACGCTGTGGCATGAAGGGGCGTCCACCCTTCGTTGTCACCACGGTTGACGTCGGCGCCGTGGCTCACCAAAAACTCCACCATATCCAGGTTGTCGTCAATGCATGCCTGGAAGCAAATATCACATGGATTTAGCCAAAAATTTTTGTATACCGCTATGTTAACAAGCATAGGTGCTGTCGGTCTCATGAAAATACTATGGACGCTTAGATCACGGATACCTATCACTGTACAACTTGGTCGATCGTTCAAAAATATTTTCCCCACCCTTCTGGAAGAACTCCATACTGCAATCTCTCGAAAGGATCTCAAGAGTTCCTTACACAGCCTAAGCGTTTGAATTGAACTCAAACAATAATTTCAACTATGGCGAGAACATGAGTCGCTTTAATAAATAGTAATTGAAAACTAATTCATATTGACTGTGTAGTTACCCTATCCACACGCTGTGATTGTAGTTCACTGTATACGTGTTACAATAATAACTCAGTGGTGGCAACAACAGACCACCTACGTGGGGTAGCAGATACAATAGCATAATATACACAGAGTTACGGTTGCTTTATTAATTGTAACAATATGGACTCACGTGTATGACTGTACAAGACTATTCAACGAATGTAGGTAACTAGGACCTTAGCTGATGCTAACGTATGACGGATGCTATACGTACTGATGTACGTATACGTCGATTAAGTACTTATCGTATCACAAGCGTCGGTCTTTGACAGCGAATGAATTCCGAGGTTTGAATAGAATTTATGTTGTGAACATTTTGACAGACAGCTATATAATATTACTCATCCAACCTCTATGGTTGAAGGATATAGCAAACGCAAAATAATAATAAATAAATATCAATAAATAGGTTTCAGTTCGTCAGTGAAATTACGACTTAGTTTTTTATTGATTTATTCGCATCAGCCGAAAAGCTACACAATTATATTTGCTGCATTTTTATATTATATTTGCTGTCGGCAGAAACTCGCATTGCATTTACATATCATGACATAATATTCAGACAGGTACCATAAGAAAAATCTCATTCATAAAATTGGTAAAAAAAATGCTAGCATATTTATAGAAACAAATGGAATTCGCCAACATCTTGGGGTACATGCATGCTTTATAATAATGCACTGTGCAATAGTACGGAACCAGGGTCAGTGGCGTGAGCGCTCGCGCGTGGCACACCACGTCTCGCTACGTGATGTAGAACTATAACGGTATTGAAATATGTTTTATGCAATCGAGTATACTCGCAAAGCTGATGGTCATGGCTGGCCAGGCAGGCCTGCGCAAAGCCACACAGGGAAAAGATCTGGACACTGCTACAGCAGTGCAACCCTTCTAGAATACCTAAGCTCCCGGTACCCGACTTGCTATAGGGCTAAGTACCGACTTTAGAAAATTTTTTTCAACTACGGAATGCGTTCAATCCTAACCGAGCTCAGCACAGGACCATGTCCCACCATACGCAATTGCAGATTTTTTTTCTACAACTTGCTAGCCAGCGCGAAATATATCCTTCGATATTCATAAAGACTATATTAGATATTAATACATTGTCGTAACTATATGTCGTAGCTAAAGAATTCGTCATTATAAAATATAAAATTCTTGCGCATCTATACTAACGACCGCCTACTCAATTTTTTTTTTATTTCTGTTTTATAATTTAAATGGTTTTTCATTCATGCTTAAAACAATTCATACATTTAGGTATGTTGCAATAATGTTAAGCAGGCTAGGCTTCCTAACTCACAAACCCATGGGACCTTCAGTTTACATAGGATAGCTACGAAATACTGGTATTACAAATCATACATCTTGTGGAGGAGAGGGGTTAGCAACAGGAAGTCCATTTGACACTTCATGTTGCCATTTAAAAGCTACATCAAAATCAATTTGCAATTAATGTGCTCAGATATTTCAGATTCAGACAGCCAACTGTCGCGTAGATATGATTAAAATAGTCACTGCTAAGCGGCACGCCTTTCCGTGATCCCCATTACACTAGCTTTCATTGCAGCTGTCGGCTTAAATACACATAAACGCTCTGGCAGTATATATGCGTATATTTGAAACCTAATTTATGCCCGGTAGAGATCTCGAGGGACTGAATAATATTTCTCAGAAAATTAAGCATACAGCTAACCAAACCCGTGCCCGTGCAAGTCGTGATAAAGTGTCCAAATGTTTAAATTGAGCCGTTGGCTTGCGTACAGTGAAATGTTCAATACGTTCCATCTCTCATTACATTGGTTTAAGAGAGCTCCTAATGCCAATTACCAGAGTATACGTCGGAAGTCGATATATGTACGTATAGCCGAGTTAAATGTAACGTGTTCAACAGTGGACATTTAAGAGATATCAGTTTTGCTGTAAGAGAGACGTTTGTCTTAACCGCTGCCTTAGTATATGCGCAAAAAAAAGTTTTATCCACGGATTCTCAATTCAAAACGGCGGATCTGTGTCTAGATATCTATAGTGCTGGAGACATAGTTCTTAAAATTACAGAAAAAATTATAGAATGTTATGTGTATTGTTATTTAACAATTATATTACGTCAGACGCATCTGGTGGTGATTATTCCTGGTGGTGGAGTTTCCATTGTAGCAGTATTCATTATCTGACCATCACTATCTACGGATGTTGCGCCGAGCGGACAATTGTCCATTCATTGCGTAATATAAATATGGTAGCAAAAACAATAATATCATGTGCACCTTTGTACACTAACACGTACATTTGATCTTAAAATCCTATTCTGATTCTGACCAGACGAGCAAACTAAACTAAAAAGCGTCATACTAGCATGCACATTATGGAATAACACACGATCTTTGCATGTTTTTAGCATATTAGGGTTGGTATTTATAACTAACAACATTCGTTGAAACTAACAAATAACACATAACGCGTAACATTTCTAGACCTGGGTGTTCCATAAACAAAGTTTTGTAAGAGGAGGGGAAATTATTTTAATAGTAATAGGGGCACATTTACATATCACTTGGCAATATGGATCAAACAGTGCAAACAGGCTATTTATGTATTCTAATTCAACTATATATAATTGAAAACAGTAGAATTTTTGCTAAAATATATATATCGTACCGAATCCCTGACAAGGCAGGCCAATACAAATTTAGCAGGCAGTTCAGTTATAAACATTTATCCGCGTAAACCGTCTGACGCCAATATAATCGATAGAGGCAAATTAAAAACAATATTATTTAAATTTATAGTTTTTTTTAATAAGAAAAAATCTGCTCATTCTGATATGTAAATTCTAAAAAAGATGAGAGTTCAGATTACGATCTGATCTTTTTAAATCTACATACATATATAAATAATGAATTATTCAAAAGCATTTCTAAGTTCGGCCGGTTGCATTTAGTTTCAACATTAAAAGAATCAACAGAATATTCGATCTAACTATGTATTAGTATGTATCATGTATGTATCATGTCGAATGTGTGAATTTTCCATTTCCAATACTGAAACGTACTGCTTTCAATAACACTGACATCAGCGTGTCCCTTCCCAAACGATAATACGATACAATGACTCATTGGTGACATTTTCAATCAATCGATTGTTCGTTTTGGTCAACTCTAACCACCCATCTACTATAATCCGATTAATATTATCGAAGCCAAAGTTTCCATCTTATCTTCAAAATCTTTGTTCCTATTGCACGCAAACTACACAACGGAACTGGATCAAATTTGGCACAGAGATAGTTAACTTAACTGGATAAACTTGAGTACTAAGTATGGTAGTATATAAGTATAAGGTAGTGCATACTTAGTTGAATATGTAGCATCATAATAATAATATTAAATTTCCAACAATAATCTGTCATAAAAAATGTCACCTCGCCTGATATAAGATGCAGTGACTTGGCAGATATTTGGCAGGCATGGACAATGTTCGTACATGTAAATTTGTTGCCAAAGATGACACGAAGGTAATTTTTCTTAAGATTAAGGACACCAACATACCCTACCCTGCTTTAGCAGTAGATATCCTAGTCTGGTCCCATACGGTTCAATCCATATACAAGTGCTTTAAGACGTATCAGTAGGTATGCCAAGCTCTTACGTGACCTCGAAATGTTTTTCTCGAGGAAAACTAAAATAGCGCGGCGCTATATCATTCAGTACTGCACACATCATACTCCCACAAAGTATCTGGGCCGGTCAACGACAGCGGCGAAATTCGAATCTAGACTAGGTGTGTTTCGGCGCTAGGATATTAAATTGGGACGCGCACAATTTTAACGAACCGCTCATTCTTATATCTTCGTTGCCTATTGCGTACAACGAAATGTCAGGGAACGTATAATACCACACTTACTAAATCCACTGCGAACATTTCAATCGAGGATTGCATTATGATAATTATACAACTAGATGCTAAGGTCAAATTGGTAAACGAGTATTTATTTTAAGACACTCGGATTCAAGATCAATATGCGCAAGTCAAATATAACGCAAGGAACCAAGCAGTTCTAACCAAATGGGCGGACTACAAGTCATCGACCCAATTTCCCAGTCTATCGGCCGAGATGACTATCACACTATAAATACTAACTATAACTGTATTCCTTAGACAAAACGCATCAGCGATCCAACGTTGCCAAAATTATAATTCACTGTGCGATATCTAAGATATGTGTTAATAATAATAATACGTTGGAGGTAAGTACTCGCGTACTACCTAAAGGATTGACCTTCGATCTCTGGATGAATAATAGTGAATGAGCAACATGAAAATAATGCAACGCAGGATCACACGTTTTGGTACAGTCCGAACAAGGCAGTATCTCCTAATGACTGCGTTGGAAAATATACCATGTCTACTCCGCTACTTTAGTGTTGTGTCTATGAAAAAGGAAGCCGTTTGTAGCAGTAGCGACTCATCGACGCATTATGCTACTGTTGTAGCAATTCTTCTCAAAATCAATCGCTATCGCGAAAATAAAACTCAATTCTGCATACAAGGCTACCGTTACTGAAATATTAAAACAAAAAATAGAAACACCGCTACAAAGCCACATACATGATCCCGTCTTGGTTAGTTCAATGCTTAGAGTTAATGCACGCGTTAAATATTTAGGTTACGATCGGATTTAGTATTAGGAAATCGAAAATGCCATTACAATATCTGAGATGGTGTAACATGATATATATGTACATATATGCATGGGCATTATATACATATATATATATATATATATATATATATATATATATATAGGTAAATGGTGTATGTAATGGTGTAAAATGGCCCTTAAGTAAATGGTGTTTTAACATGTCGGCAACACCATTATATTGAATTGACTGAAATTGATAATAATTGAATTCAAAACGTGTGAATTGTTTAAACAAATTTACGCCAAATGTCAAGCCAGACTAGCGCCAGACACAAGTATTCACACCTCGATAAAATCAAGACAAAAGAGGCAGGGACGTAGATTTTAGAGCTAGATACTATAGCACTATCTAGCTTTAAGCCCGTAGTTTGTGCCCTGCCACTACTTTGGACCAAACTATAGATGTACATGGACCATCTCACTTTTTTCTGTACCTAAGTTCAGAAAAACTCATTGGTACAGTCGACATTCTTACAATCCTTGTGTTGCAGGAAATTGGTCTAACCACTCGGCCATCGCGGCTCTTTACTCAGTTACTGTTCAGATCCATACTGGTCTAATCGCATGTGATGAAAAGTGTCATTGTCACTTATTGCTAATGTAGGCAAGATAAGTTACCTCACTTTATAAATAGGGCAGACACACGCTGGTCCAGATGCCGTACGCATACGAAACACAGATGTAAAAATACATATATATAGCAATCAATAAAATTATCACTGCGGCCGGCCGGTAGATGCGATGATGTAAACACGAATGTATACGCATCGATATTCTCGATGGTTAACACTTATATCGATAGTCAATAGCGTCGTGACTTATTTAAACATACTCTTAAATTGAATCCTACTAATATTATACATCTGAAAGTTCATGAATGATCCTTTTCACGCAGACTACTTGCAATTGGATGAAATTTTGCATAGGGATTTTGGATTTGTAGATCAACATAAGTATGTAAATAGAATATGTTGTATTCCAGTAAAAAAAAAACAAATGAAATCAAAGAATACGTGGTTGAAACTGCGGGGCACAGCTAGTACTCTATACATGCACCTCTTGGGCAAGACTCCAGTGTGTATGATGCCCGCGTATTGGGCGGACACAATATCGGGAGATTAAACCTCCTTGTCAGCAATATTTTGTGTCGTCGAATAAATTGTTATATAATTTAATTAAAACTTCAAACTGATAGCAGGCACTTATCAGCAACTGTTATTACTGCGCCGATATGCACAAAATGTTATGTATCGACCTCGAAAAAAACAAAATAAAAATTTATTATAAACCGTATTGGTGTTACATATTTTTGAACTTCAAGTACACAAACGAGTTTATTTTCACGTGATTATTCATTTAGGCTCTTACTAAAATAAACATTCAATGACATAAGAAAGAAAAGCATTCAAATCCTCTAAATATAAAAAGCAACACCTTGAAAAAAGTAGAGCAGTAGGGTTGTCGGACAGAAATGTTATATCGCGGCGCGGAAATGATGTCTCGAAGTTGAAGTTGACGATGTTTTAGCTCTCCATAATGAAAGTCTCGGAATCTATCAACAGCTACGATACGACCCGCAACCCGCTGTGGCCACTCATACCAAATATAATAGGCACAGGCGTACCACAACTCCACCATATCATTGCATACGTAACGAGATTTCCGCTTTGCTTCCCAATCGTCCCCCGCAAACGATTAACACAGCTCTTTTATTTTTAAACAACCTTGTGTTTATTTATGTTTGAATTTGTGAGTTTGACACGGGAGTACAGTCGTTTGGTCAATTCGCTTCAACGAGAAAAAGTCTCGCCTATGGCTGAAGACGAATGGTTCAGCTACAAAATATTAACTATTACACTACTCACAGACAGCACGCAATGGAGGCGGAACGCATCACGTCACACGCTAATAATAACCGTGAAATAATGCGTATTTTTCGCAACATTCAAATTTTATGGAACATTATGTTTTAAGTTTAACGAATTTATAAGCATACAAATAAAAAAATATCAATAAGTAATGCAAGTATGAATACACGATATGTTCAAGTAATTTGATCTAGAAAGTAAGTATAACAACAATACAAAGACATAAAAACGTTTTTACGTTAGGTATTCATTAGCTAATTTAGGTGATCTACTAGGTAATATTTAGCAACCGTGCCATAGCTACAGGGCGCGGTACCCGCCGGAACGACTGCCAACCCGGCAGCCGACACACAACCATAAATCTTCGGACTCGCTATACAGCGTGTCTCCTTTACATACAATCCATATATCAATCAATGCTAGTTAGTTAAAGCTACTACAGAACAGTATCTGAGCACTTCTAAAGCTAATAATTATAGATTAACATAATTTCAGCTCAAAAATACTATCTAGGTATTGGCACCTTAAGGAGGTATAATTTATTGACGTACCAGATTCATACAATCCGTGAATAAAATACGTGGTAATTTGGACCTAATGGCTAATATATTACGGATGAGAGTGGCATGCCTACAATTAAGCCCTGAGATTATTGTTACTACAGATGTTTAAGTACCTAGATATGTTTAAATATTTTGCGTGAAGTGGAAGGGCGATTCAAAAAACGGATGTTTCCATTAGCACTCGGGGGCCATACTCGGTTCGTACACGAGGTGCTAAAAATGTTTGGGGCAAATTAGCAGTTGCGTAAATAAATATACTTAGCGCCGCATTTTGTTACAATTATGAAGTAGGTTTGCGAGCAAAGGGCTATCAGTTCTCGTCACGAGTGTTGCATAGACGTAATAAAAACAAATGCCAACAAATAATAGAAAACGTTTAACTGACATATAAGTTGTAAGTAATAAGAGGCATTGCATTAAGCCAGAGGCATATTTCTCAGTAGAGATCAAAACCGCAAGCGTGTGTTTCATTGTTTACTCGAACTACACTTATCACATATATTGTGTATATATAATACTTTAATTAAATAACGATGAAAAAGGTTGAGGAAATTATCTACCTTGTACTGGTTACATCGCTAGACAACAAAAAAGTATCTATTCGGCGTATTATTATTGCTATCTCATGTATCGATACCGCTCGGTAGCCGTGTGATTTTGTCAGAATTAACAAGTCTAACCCTTTCAGTGCACAATTTCCACAGAGGCATTGTATAGTTTTTCAGTTGCGCTACAGCTTGCGTTCTCGAGACGGTATCGTGTTCCAATGCGTCATCGGTGCCCATGAAGCTGTGATGCAATACCTCTGGACGTAAAACGGGTTAAGAATATGAAGCGTTGCGCCGTTTGTTTTATGGCCCCATGTTGTACTGGTGTGGTTGAATGAGATTGGCCAAAAGGTGTTGTGCACTTGCTAGTGATTAAGAAGGCTGACTACAGAAACAACTGCTAGGCATGGAGCAGCACCTTTGAATTGAAATCGTGTATTGGGTGTACGTAAAATTTCAGTGTCGTAAATTAAGAAAGAGTTAATAACATGCACGAAGTTAAATAAAAAAAAAAAAAAATTATTATGCATCATCGGCATATTATGTGTATGTAGACAAAGTTATTCCTTATAACACTATGTGCTAGCGAGTCCCGTCCAAATGGCTCCATACGATTTGGAGAATGGCCGAAACAAACAGAGATATACTTTCATATGTATTTGGAAAACCATTGTTGTTTTGATATTACAAACAGGCACAAAAAATATTTCGTTAGTTTAGATAAACGATTGTGAATTGAAATAATAATATATTGTACTCCTATTTAGTATTGGATCTTAGCACCTAAGATACTAAAACTAGCCGACAACAAACGTTAACTCAACAAAACATAATGTCGTCAATGCTATCGTTCAGGGAACCGGCAAATGTGTTTACAGAGGCGTCCAAGATCAACTATCAATATTTTCTTTGGATCCTGCCATTGCTGTATCTTGTGCAATCACGAGAACGAATCAATTCCAAGGTGAAGCGAGATTGGGTTTCCTTTTTCATTGACATAGCAAACTAGCCCGGCTGCGATCAGGTCTTATTCAGGTACAACTCAGTGACATTATACCTATACTGCAGTATAGTCTAAGGTGAAAGGTACGAACTCAATTTTCCAAATTCAATTCAACACATGCATCTATGATTTCTCTTTATGTTCCGTTAAAAGAAAAAAATATATTAAAAATGTATCTAAAAATATGTGTATATTTTTAGATACATTTTTAATATTCATAGATCTAGTAAAAGAAAGTGAAAAGTAGAATGCAAAAAATCATTTGCGCTCTTCAGATGTTAAGTGTGGTATGCAAATATACAATATTACATTTAATATGAATGTTGTATAATGATTGCGTGGCAATTCATCCATATAGTTTGCTTTGCGGTCGTCACGAATGAAGAAACAGATCGATAATCGTAATGACAAATAAGCTTACCGCTTTATTCGATATCCACTCCTAGTGTCCTTAGCTGATAATATACAATGTTTTTGTAATTTTTAATAACATCATTTTACAAATTAACTAGCGGCTCGCCCGGCTTCGTCCGGGTTGTAGAACGTATTATGCATCAGCTAATTTCAACCAAATTATAACACCTAAACCTTCCTCATGAGTCACTCTGTCCTTGTCCGGTGAAAACCGCATGAAAATCCGTTCAGTAAGTATTTTTTTCAGTTCGGCGGGGCTTTGTTTTATAATTTGATATTTGAAATGATGGTATTGAAAACTAAACTAATCGCAAGAAAAACGTAAGGCGATCAATCATGATCATCAACCCGATGTCAATAAATAATATATTAAATACAGTTATCGTTTAGCAACTCCACTTGGA
Source organism: Drepana falcataria (assembly GCA_945859725.1). Taxonomy (NCBI): domain Eukaryota; kingdom Metazoa; phylum Arthropoda; class Insecta; order Lepidoptera; family Drepanidae; genus Drepana; species Drepana falcataria. The sequence continues at coordinate 12,012,543 of OX243921.1, forward strand.
ATAGAAAAAATCGATTGAAATTGTCGTTTTAATTTATGGACCCGCATGTTAAACATCATTTTAATGTTCTACTTTAATACCTATGCAAATATTGGTAATGGAAAGTCTTCGATTGCAAAGAAATCTCCGGCGGAGTAAATTAATTCTTACAAAACATCAAAAAATTAGTCCTTTTCAAAGAACCACCATGCATGTCTCCTTACATCACCAAGAATCCTGTTGAGGTCACATTAATTGCATCTATTAAAGCTCGTTAATACCTTCCTGTGCATTGCTGGTCTTTTAAAGCAATACTTAAGCGTCGCGTGGGCAGACCTTCTCTTAATTATTGGATATCCAACTTGCTCTTTTTGTACCCAAAAGGGAAATAAAGAACCTTATTTTAATTCGTCATCAATCTTCCAGTACCATATCAGATGCAAGTGCAAAAGAAATTCACACCAATAGTAGAGAAATATATCGAAAATGGAATTTATTAAGACTACCAATTTTGTAATTGGGGGACCTACAAATATTTCAAGTAAAAAATGCGTGACACAGCTCAATCGGCAAGTATATCTAGGATTACACTTAAGACTGTATCACTTCAACATTACTATGAACCTATAGTTTTAGTAAACGATTAGTGATGTAACAAATTCCAATGCTCGTTGTACATTGACACCTTGTTTTCGGGTTCGTAGTGGTAAACTATAAGCATAAGCAGAAATGTACCCTGGATGTGGTATCGTAGCGTCCCGTTCTAAATCGGTACCGGTGACGTTTAGCGTTCGACCGAAACAATCGAAAGTTATTCCATGTTCTAATCCCGACGCAACACACGTGATGCGTTGCCGCATTCTAACGAAACGATTCACGGAAGAACATTATAAATATTTCGATTAAATATTCCTATTATAAATACAATATTATGAAATTAGGCATCGTTACAACATCGTAATGAGAGGAAGGATTTCTCAAAAGAGTAAGCGCATTTTATAAGTTCGCCACTATTGGATTCAATTCACTTGCTTAGTTGTGTTATAACACATCTAATGTAATATTAGATTGACAAATAAAAAACCAGGAAAGAAGGTATTCATGTATAACAGAATGAGTTTTACATAAAAAGCTGTATGCTTGGGTGCACTCAACTGCAGTCAATTTATACTCATAGCTGCAACTCGCTTATATAAGCACTGTTATTATATACCTTATTTTTAGTATTAACACATATTTAAAGGCACAGCGATATATATTACTTACGACCTATTGTCATTTTCGGAATTAGTTAATTTAGTCTGAGTCTTGAAGTGTTTTTTTTTGGGGCTGTAGTAATCTAGCAGTTTAAACTGGTTCAAGCCCCTGTGGTGGCTAAGTAGTCTTGCAGTGACGGAATTTAAAGACATTATGTAATCACGCTCGTTGTCATGAGAGACGGCGATAGAATCGTCATCTTTGACGTAGGCATATCAATTAATTATTATATCTGACTAAAAGTGAGTGTTTCTACGCCTCGGCCTACTTTTTAGAGGACCCTGAGTTATATCATGACGTTTACAATACTGTTTTTAGTCCTGTTTTATCCGTCTTTATCGGAATACACGTTGTTACACTTTAATTCAAGGGCCATGCAATGTGAGAGCGAACGAGATAGATGATCACTGTTTAGCTAATTGAGCGAGTGACGGCTGTAACTATTTAAAATAACTGGACCTTATACGTCAAAAAACATTTTTTTTTGTAATAGCACGTTATTACGTCGCAATGACGCATATACCAATGAGATTTTTTTTAACTGAGTGCGGTGACTAATTTCACCACGAGCTTTAAGAAAATATGTTTACGTTTGAGTCAAAATCAAAAGACGTAAGTACATATATGTATAGTACTGACAAGAAACTGCGACGGACTCGCCAATCGGTCACGCTGGCACCTAATTGTATATTCGTAGAGAAGATGGTGTTGTTACAACTCTGCCTACCCTACCGATGATCCTTGGAAGGCGTGGAGATATACATTTAAATAATATAATTTATATTTGTACTGCAATTTGTGTCAAATTCAACTCCACGCAAATATTAGTAAGGATCTGAAACCTCAATCACGATACGATAAAGTTTGTTCCAAACGCTCCATTTATTATGTACCCCGTTCGTTCTAATTTATATTGTACATCGAAGATTTGAACAAATTTTGTCACCTTCGGAATTAAAAAAATATGTGAGTAGGTATTTGGATCTTGGAATGCCCAATTTTCGAGATGCGGATGTCTAATACTGGTATCAGTTTCGGGCAGACCCTCGCAGGATAAGGCCTACTACTTTACCGATCAAGACAGATCTCTTTAAGTAGTTTTGTATGTACTTACTATTAACAATGAACTAAGATTAATCAACAAACAAGATTCAAACAAAAATATCTGATATACTTGACAACCGTCATACTATTAATGAAATACAATATTAACAATGTTGATTATCATAATTAAATAGCCATTTGTGAGTATCTAAATGGGTCACAAATGTCAAGGAAATACGAGAGCTGGCCGTTAATGAACCACTAATAGGGAAAAGTATTGTTCTTAGTTATATTCCGTTTACTCACCCCAAGTAGGGGATTATCTGTACGGAGTCTGCGTTTAAAAAGTATTAAGTAGGCTTATTTTACTTACTGCTAACTGCATAGGTTATAAAATCTAATAACGATCCTCTCTACGTATCCTGTGGTTTCAATAGCGGCAAATGATAACAGCTTTGACGGTCACATTGGTTGACCAAGTATGGGTTACATATTTGGCTCCTATCAAATTCGGGATTTTTCGAAACATACATACATACATATCATCACGCTGAGTTCCTAACGGGATAGGCAGAGAGTACAGAGCCAGTTCTCTCTAGACTTATACTCTTACTTTTTCGCTTCGTCCACACTCATCAGTCTCTTCATACATTTCGAAACGATATTCTGAATTATTCTAAATGTATACCTATGAATGTAGGTAATGTATGTATAATGTTTAAGGCTATTGGAGACCCAGAAGTGTACGTAGCAGCGAAAAACTTAATGAAAATGTTATATAAAAACCGTTTTCTACTCATCTTAAGCAACATTTTACGGAGCTTACAGAAACGAAACGTTGCATTTGTTGTTTTACAAACACCGTATAAAAATCATTTTTAACTACAATATATATAAACCCGCTAAAAACTTGTAAAATTAAAAAAAAAACAAAAAAAAATAAGGCCGTCATGTTGTCATGTATGGCAATAACAATTGCAGTATAAGATAAGTATTTGTACAACCTGGATGCATTCGGAGTTTAAATTAAAGCAACTATGGGTTGGGGGTCATACTATAATAATAACTTTTTATAAAGGGGTTTATGAAAGTGGACGAAGCGAAAGAAATATGTAAGGATCGTAGCCAGTGGAAAGAAGTGGTCTCTGCCTACCCCTACGGGAAAGAGGCGTGATTATATGTATGTATGTATGTATAAAGGGGTTTACTTAAAATAAATTAAGAACATGATAGAACATTTAAGTAAGTACTTTATTATTAAAATATAGATAACCAACTTTTTTATATACATAATTTGGCTAATATATTTCGTATGCAGAAAAATGTTATGTAAGCTAATAATACAAGTTACTGCCTTGCCACCAGATGGCGCTAGGTGCCTTAAGTACAAATAAGTATTCCATTTTAATGATAGAAACATAATATGTATGTAGTGAAAATTAGGTACCTTGTGATCAGTTATATCAAAACCTGATGAGCAAGTCATTTGCACATGTAGCTTTTTATGCTTACTAGGAGTATGTAAGTACCTACTTATGTATTTCTACAGAACTATACTTTTGATATTTTGAATGGAAAATTATGTCATTAGATGTACTAAATTGTTGTTTAAATAATGACACATTTCCAAGAAGAACATACTGGTTGTGTATAAGAAAGCACCAACATATTGTTTGACACAGACCAATTCGAACCAGTACAGCTCAGTTCAACAATAAAAATGTTAAGAAAAAGTAAGTCATTTCCACAATTAACTTTATATTAGAGCTAGAAAATGACAAGTGAATAGATGAGCTATCAGTATAATACATAGTAACTTAACCATGCCACCAAACAGTAAGTCTGTATGTTGATAAACCTAATGAATATTCATTGCATGATGCATAGCAATTAAATAAAACTTAACTTTATCAATCAATGAGGTCGACAAACTTGTACTGAGAAGTGTACCATAGAGTTGGAAACAGTATTTTGATAAAATACCTATGTTCACCATCTATTTAGAAAGCCTACATATTTTTTAACAGTAGATAGAATTGATTTGATAAAAACTTCTATACTAAGAGATTCAGTCTCTGGGTGTCTAAAGGTGTTCAACACCTACTACAATTAAAAAAACCGTGGACTAATGAATTCTAGTAAGCATTAATTAAGACCCTGAAACAAAACCAAACCTATGAAAAAGCATTTTTTCGAGAGATTTATAATAGAATTAAAATAGATTTCAATTCAATTAAGAAAGTAAAAGATAAATTACTCAATAATGAAGTGCAATATATTATCACAGTCCCATTTCCCTTTTTCAGATATTCATTGTCGTATTTTCCAGATACAACAATGTTTGTAGGATAGTGAAGCATTCCAAAACTAAAATGAGCATTATTGCAGTCTATTTTGAAACTTTGCAAATCTAGTACAGAATAAAACAAACATTGAATAGGTATACAACAGCTGGATTAACCTTATTCCATGGAAACAAAATAGTATAGCAATGAAGTAGATACCTAATTCCAAATAGACATGAACTATTTTCCTTAAACTTTATTGTTTCAAGATTTACACCAGCTTAAGAAGCTAATGAGGAAAAAATATCATAAAATTCAATGAGAATTATTCAGGGATCAAACTATGTTAATTGATCTATGATTTTTTATTTTATTTTATTAAACCTTAAATCAATGTAAATTGTTGTGATTGAGCAATGGACTTTTCACCAGAGATTATTTGAGATTATATTCATCTTATACCTATAAACAAACAGATTCTGTCAAATAGTCATGATGAATAATACTTCCTTGTTATGTATGTTATTATGAATGTACCAATATATGATGCACACTGGAAGCATCACGCCGAGTCTCTTATGGTTCAGGCAGAAGTGTCATTCCAGAGTGAAATTGCACGCCTGTTCTGTTCTGTAGACCTCATACACATAATTTGCAGTTATTAACCTCTTCATAGATGCCTGCTTCACTGTTTTTCATAAATTTTCTGATTTGTGGGCTAACAAAACTAGGTTTTTTAATTTGAAACCAACCACTTTGAACATTTAAGATACATTTATGCATGACTTAAAAATATATATGTTTTTTAAACAAATTATATTAGAAACACTAAAATTTTAGATTTGTTAAGATAGCTTTATATGTTAATTAATGAGGGAGGCACATGGAAATAATAAAGATGCCAAAAATATGAAATCCATTAGATAAATCATATCATTTTCAATTTTGCTTATAATTTGATGGCTGTCTAGTCTTGTTATCACAGCTCCTGACTGCAAAAGCTTGAGGTTTCAGGTTTGATTACCGCTAAGGGAAGATATTTGTGTGATTAACATTATGTATTTGTATTTGTACCATAGTCTTGGATGCCCTATGTGTTTTATTTATTGTTATCAAGTTACCATAGCACAATATTTTGTTTAAAAAATTGTGACAAACTGTATTTTATTCTAGCTATGCTTCAAGGCATAGTCACATGTTATAAACAGTATTTATGAATTTCTGGGCTTCAGTATAAGAGAAATTTCACCATATTTTACTGAGCTGACAACAATTGAGGAAGAAAGTTTGGGGAATGGAGACTATATAATACAGGACGATGCATACTAGCCTCCTAAGTTGATAACCTGCTTACAAGTTGCCGGGCAACATTAGATGCAGATGGCCAACAGCTGCTAGTTTTACTGCTTTAAAGGGAAGGCCCATGATTAGCATTTTTATTACTGGTAATAATATTAATAATATAATGATTGTTTTTTCGTTTATCCAACACTTTTGTTTATATCCCAACATTTAGTTAACACTGTCAATAGCCTAGACTGAATCTATTTACATAATACATAGCCTGACTAAAATGAACACTTAATGTATGTGTAGACAAAATGTTTTGAGCACAGGAGAATGGTAAGTTATGTAGTAATGTTAAATAAAAGAACAGAGATGAGAACTCACCTGGTGCAAGGCTGTCAAGCCATCTACATTGGCGGTGTTGATGTCAGCCCCCATCTTGAGCAGTCGCTGGACCTCGTCCTTGTCTCCGGCCGTGCATGCCGCCAGAAACACTATACCAGGGGAGAACTGGATCCTCGACGCCCGCTTCGGCGTCGGGGACTGCTTGTTCGTGTCTGACTCCTCCCATCGCTTCAACTGTTCAGCGCGCTTGAAGAGCGCCGACGACGACCGATTATCCGTCATAACTCTATACAAACACTTCGCACTTATTACAATCACGGACACTTCTATACATATGTTTTTATAACAAAACAGTAAAGGTACACAAACGCCGACTTATTTTACAGAAAATTAGTAGGAAATAGGAAACTTACCGTACCACGGATTGATACGTAAATTTCGGTGATTGGGACGGCGATTGTTTGGTACACTTGTCGATTTTATATTTATAACTACATACGCGAATAGAATGACATAACCAATATGCAAGCTGCTACACATTTAGCGTGGCAGCCATTACGAGAATAAATTTTACAACATACCATACCGAACGAATGTAAAAAGAAAAACTGGGTATGGGTACAGCAAGTAAGAGCATAGGGATGTCCGTAGTCGAATAACAAAAAACATCTATCCGATTATAATCGTATTAATCATATTATATCGAAAGTAGCAGGCTTATATATTATTTTGGATAGATATGAACTTTCAAATTTGAAACGAAAAACGTATGAAGAGAATGATGAATGTGGACGTAGCGAAAGAGGTAAGTATGTAAGTCTAGAGAAAACTGATGCTTTAACCTCTGCCTACACCGTTAGGTACTCGGTGTGGTGATATGTATGTATGTGTTTCTTTATCCTTAACCTCAATAACCACTCAACAGGTTTTTTTGCTTAGCAGGCAAAGAAAATAGCGATGACCGTTTTAGGACATGTAAAGTTCTACGGGAGGGGCTGATATTTCCAAATTTTGGTGAACTTGGTTCAAATGTATACCCCCTACTGCTGGCTGTCTTCGGCAGTCATGTGGTTGCTCGTAATAAGAAACTCTCTCGTACACTATACTCAATGCCAAACTTTATCCTAGTGTTGATGTGTATGAAGATGGTTGGATGGATGAGGTTGTTAGTGGTGCTTGTAGAATTTTGGGAGAAATAATAGAAATCTGTGTAGTCTTTGTTTGTAAATTTGCTCAGCAGCATCGAACTCGAGGTAAGAAGCCGTTTCTTAAGAGGGAAATAAAGATAATCTTAGAAATGTCCAGCTACTAACCCTAACATATCTAACATTTGTTTTAGGAAATTATAACGTGGCTCCATTGCAATGTACCTTAATATATTATTAAGAAATCGAATGGAGAATCGATTAAAACTAGGGTATCGACACAACCCTATTAAAGCTGTGGTTGAAAGATGAGACGTTTGACGTTTTCTTCTACGTAATGAATGAGATTTCGTTTTATTGCCATTTACCAAAATGGGATTGTGTTTGTCTGTGGTAAATTAGCATTATTCACATTTATTTATTTATTTATTTATAAGGTACACCAACAACACACATATTAAACATTCAAGTACACTTAATCATAAGTCCTGATATGTGTATCAATGACAGGTATACACAACATTCACTTTATATAGCTACATATAATTATGATAACAATAAAAGAAGTATAATAAAATAAGTATTATTATAATAAAAAAAGGACAAAGAATAGTGAAGTTACGATAGTGACGATAATTGTTTCAACTTTAATTAATACAAATGTAGAAGCACAATAATTAAGAACTATTTTAATACACGTAAATACTGGTGACAGCATGATAGATAAAAGTACTTTTAATAATATAATCATATATCCTCACGCCTTCCCACAAGGGTCCCCGAAGGCGTAGGCAGAGGTGTATAGGTAATAAAGTACTTTTAGTATTAGTAATTATAGTTTTCATGTATTTAGTGTAATACTAGCGTCATTTTCAAATAGTTAAGTGTACATAATTGAAAGACTAGTATCCGTGTCAAAACTTATTCAATTATAATTATATTCAAGCACTTTATATTCTACTGTTATATTCAGACAATAAATTGTTACTACTGTCTTTTAATTAATGTTTTATGATAACTTTCGTAACAAAAATGATAGAAAAGAGCGTTATTAGTGATTATTAGAAATAATATTTTATGGTGGCAATAAGTCACCACTTTATTAAGTTTTTTTTTCCATGTTTGACATCTAGCGCCTCTAGCGACCAAAGCCTGTATCAGTAGTTAGTAGTTGGACGGAAGAGTCAGAAATTATTCAAAATTCAAGATGGCTATGTGTCACGATGGTCTCGTGAGTTGTTGTCGTTAACAATATTTGTTTTGAGTGAAAATTGTGATTTACCACAATGGCTGACTTAAGTGTTGATATAACAAAGTTGCCGGACGAGATAAGAGACAAATTAGCAGAGTTGGACCTGGAGTTGTCTGAAGGTAAGTGTCCACCAAGTTGCGTTTCCAAAGATCGATAATTGGTTATTTTTGTTATTATTCTCCCAATTTTATTTTGTGTATTATTATTATATCAAGCGACGTACCTCATACGTTTCTTTTATTGTGTTCAAATCATTAGTTTTGAGTTAGTTTGCTTAAAGTTGAATGACGACAGCTGATGGTTTTTGTATATAAATAAAATGCGTAGGATACCTAGTAAATCCGCAGTGCTGTGATAAATTTAATAAAATACGGATGTTGCTCACGGTTGAGTTGCTACATTGTCACACATCGCGTTCGAGGAATGTAACACGGCTTTACTCGGCACGATCGAATAGGTAGGTACTGCGATGTCCGAAGCAAACTTCGCTTCATGCAACTTTGTTAGAGGCATCGAGACCATGTCTTTTTTTATGGACACTAAAACTAGTTACTGATATCTTTCTTAACTTTCGCAGTATAAAGTCATTCATGTTTAGGCTTGTATTGATTGCATTACTATTTATGTCACTTGAAACTAAGGGTCCATTTCGCTTACTACCATTACATTATATAATATACAAGTATCTTATCTTACTGGCAATTGGTGTATAAAGCACACAGCAAGAACCAACTAGCTACTAGTTACTATGAATTACTCATCCTTTGTGTCAACATGGCTGTGGGTAATTGATACCATTGCTGTTCTTATTTCAATGTTATGACAGACAGCTTAGACTCACTCAGTTCATGGCCCTTATCTTCAGAACATTTTGATCAAGTCCTTTTTAACAAATTAAAACCTTATATACCTAAAACACGAATGTGTAAGATTTTCTAACATCATTTTAATGTACCCAACCACATCCTATTCAGTAGAATAATGTAACTAAGAAAATATACAAAACTATTTTCAGCACAATATTTTATACCTTACATAAAAAAAAATTACCTTAGCAAAAATAAAAATATTCTTATCAGCATTGTTAACAATTATTCATGTAATAATTTTGGCTCCTTAAGAGTGGTATTCATTAATTACACACATAGCTCAATGGTAAAAAACAATTGATGTTCAAAGAGCAGATAGTGACTCCTGACAGTCTGTGATCAAGTAAAAAAATACAATCATATTTAAATATTCCCATTTAAAAACATATAGAGACAAAATTATTTAAAATAAATACTTATTTGTTTTCTCACTGATTATAAAAAACAGCATAAAATTTTGTTCTCAGAATTTATTTCTAACAAATAAGAATTTTTTTCACAAGCTATTACTTGGTAATAATTAATTATTAAATAGAGAATACACTGTAAAATGCTCTTGACTCAAATGAATATCTAAAAAAAAATGTAATGTGACTTTATTTTATTATGAAACCACTTAGATCTATTAAACACCATATACTATGAAACATATGAAATCATATCCATAAGCAACCCTATCCTGAAGCAAATTATCTGCAGTGTGGTTTTCAATATGGTTATTCTATTCCTGTACCTGTTATTTATTAACTTGTAAGAAATAAACATTAAAAAAAAATTTGTACTTACATTTCCTCACAATGTGTCAATTTTGAGGTAGGCAGGAAGTACTACCTACCTCACTGCATAATGTTGCAATTTTGTCCCATTGCCAGACATGAGAGGTAAAGTATTACATGTATGAGTATATTTTTTATTTATTTTCATCAGCTCCTCACATTGATAATATATAACAGATAAATTGGGTAAAATCGGAGATAGTCCTTAGAACTACAAATCTAATCTTATCTTATCTTAAAGACTTTAGTACTTAATGGGAAAGGAAGTCATTAAGTAAGACAAGTATGACATGCATTAATTTTGGATTATGTAAAAGTTTGCTTAATAAATATCAGATCTGTAAGCATAATATATAGACATTTTAAAGATAACTATCACTGCTTACCTAAACCCCAGTTGGCATATTTCGCGATATAATTCACACCAGTAGTACTTCTTACACTTCTTAGAATATTTCTTTACGCCGAGTCCCTCGCCGGTAGGCAAATGGAGCAGAACACCCGTTTTTCTAAACGTACCGACCTCTTACTCTCACCATTTAAGACGTAAAGAGCCCGTTGCCCTATTCCACCACAACGCTTTAATGTTCGGAAGTAAGATATCTGTGTGGCTGGATAATGACGAGCTTCCTCAAAATACTACACACGAAAAGTTTAAGCGTACTATTTTAAAGAGCATATTCTAAAAACTACGAATTAAAATAAAAGGGACTCGGTGCGATGATATGTATGTATGTACAAATTAAATTACCTGACTGAAAAAGAATTCTCAATAACAAATTTAGTTAAATCTAATTAGAATACGCCCGTTATAAACCGTGCTATCCGCCACTTAGACTTTATTATGAATTTTCTTGTAAGCTTAACCGTTTTCTGTACGTTATGCAAATGAAAAAGAAGCGTCTCGGAATTCAATTTTATAGCTTGAAAAATTTTTACTATCACAAATTCATCTAACCTAACTTTAGTAATGTGAAGCCCTCTCGCTCAAGGTACATGACCAAATCTATCCTTATTCCCACAGCTTCAATATCGATGTGCTATGCAATGCGAATGTTTATAATTTATTTGTTAACAAATTTTACTCCGCACACGTGTATTTAAACGCAACAGCGACTGCTAGTGTAATAGATAATTGCATGTGACGTCATAGTAATGTGATATGTCTACATGACATCAAGGTCCCCTAGCGGACTCTAAGTATTATATTTCTGTGTTTGTTGTATACCCATACAAGTCTTGCGATGTATTTAAATCTTAATATGCGACTTTTCTTTCAATGCACCTTACTATATACATGGAATACCATTTCCTGGACTCCTGGTCCTGAATGTAGCTTAATGCATGCCGACTTATAACTTTTGTAGTTATTAAACCTCTTATTATTTGTATCTACGTATTTACAATAAACAGCATGTTAAGTGACACCATTGAGCACGAAAAACTAAACTTAAACAGAAAATTAATTTTTAAAGATACCACGCGTTATTCTTGTTGAACTCATGTATAAAAAGGTAGTTGTTTCTTTAAGTTTAGTTTTTAAATGTATCCTTTAGAGCTGTTGTAACTAATTGTCCTATTAACGTGTGTGTTACGATTACCAATAAAACATAATTAAAATCCTCTAGCTTTAGAACAGTGTTTTATTGACCCTTTAATTAGCATTTAAATCATCATCATATCATCACTCCGAGTCCCTAACGGGGTAGGCAGAGAGTATAGAGCGCCAGTTCTCTATAGACTTACATACCTGTTTCGCTTCGTCTACATCCATCAGTCTCTTCATACACGCTCGTCGGTTTCGAGTACTGTTGACGTTCCCGTTTATAGCATTTATATAAGTAAATTAAATATTGTATCGGCACAATAGTCCAAGACCGTTCATTGGCTCAGGTCCCGATACTTCCACACTATCTGTAAGAGAAATACTGCACCTTATCCATATTCAATAAATGCAAAAATTTCTTGATTAATAAAAACATTGTCTTATATAAATACCAATATCTCGTTGATTTTACCCACTTCATCCCTTATTTACGAGTTAGTATCATCACGCCAAGTTTGATGAAGATCTGTCGAAGGCTATTTGTGTCGTGTGTGAAGTAGTTGTTTCCATTCTTCCAGCCATTCCAGAATCGTATATTTCGTGTCTTAGGTAAATAACATAATAAATAGTATTTACATAAATAAATCTATGTTGCATTCAAGAGAAAATCAGGTCGAATCAATTATCTGTTTACTACATAAGTTCAATATACGATGTCCAGTTTATTTTTGTTGGGACACAACTTTTTACCTTGTACTTCACAGAGCATTTTATTGTACTTAAGTATAATAAAATGCTCGTTGAAGTAAATATAAACAAACAATAAGTAGTATATACAACGAGAGCCACACCTTGTGGGGTAGACATGAAACTTCCTCCACAGTACAACATAACTTTAGTTACATGAACTGGTAGCTTAACTTTGACTTAACAGCACTGATAGTCGTGAGATTTCGTCTGAGTTCTAGTTATTACAAGCTAGTGCCGTCGAAAACTAACCTATGGAAACGCGAGGTCATTTTTTTACGGCTTTGTCTGTGAATCAAGTCTTTGCCTGCAATGTAGGTCTAAGGCCGATTTGTTTAATTCGGCAATTTACTTGTTCTACTTCGTATATAAAGTAAAGTTAAGTATAATATAAAGATATGATTTAACGGGGTTTAAAGTTGACTACTATTGGGTTAAATAATAAATAACTTTTTGTTTAGAGTTAATATGCTTCATGCAAAAATGTATTGCTGTTACCGTAACGTTAACAATAATTGGTAAACGTGATTAATTTACCAGTATTTATAAAATTTGTCAAACGTTGCTTTGCCAGCCGTTACTAATCTGAACTTAATACTGAATACTAACCATTCTGAACCAAACATACTCGGAACCAATGCGTAATGTAAACGTGAGTAAAAAGGGCAATTTACATTTTGTATAAAATCATATTAGGTAACTCTGTAATAATGGTGATTCTAGAAAACTTGAAACAATCCAAACCCAAGTAAATAATTACAGCACTATCCTAGCTGGGCTGTAAAGGTGCGCGTGCACACTTACATATATCCTTTGGACGGGAAAGTGTAACCTACACATGACGCATCAGCACAAACCCGTTTTGTCGTCATGAGTCGGACTGACTAAGCGATCCGTGGCCCCAATTTCGCGGGCTTAAGACTAGTTATGGTTATAGATATGCCGACATATGTTTATTTGGTCGCTTAAAGAGTCGCGAAAATTTACTGAAGTGTTACTTTTCGAATGAACTTAAAAAAAAACGATTAAAAAAAGATAGATAATGATGATGGCGTAACTTCGAAGGTTTCACTCATATTAGAAAAATATAATTACGGTAATTTGGCAGTAAGCATTATATGGTATCTCTTTCTTGCGACCAGTAGTCCAGACATATAGTAAATATTATATCTCCCCCAACTAAACTCATTATTTGGGATAGTTACGTGAGTCCTGCGTACGTACGTCTTGCTCACAACGCCTACCTATAAAACCCTATTTAAAACATTAGCTCTCTCCTCATGCTCATGGGTACACAATTACACAGTTTAAGCGTATTGTGATGTATTAAAAGATTGCTGGACAGCCGAACTCCGCACAAACTTTGGACATAAGTTGATGGTTCACAGTAGGAGGGCGGTCGGCGGGAGTATTCTAATTTGCAACATTTTATGACGTTTGAAGGTTGCATAAACATAACTGCTTTAATTAAAATACTATCTTAATATATATAAATTACGTGTCACGTTGTTTGTCCGCGATGGGCTCCTAAACTACTAAAACGATTTCTATGAAATTTGCACACCGTGTGCAGTTTGATCCAACTTAAGAGATAGGATTTACTTAGCTATTATTTAGCTTACAACACAATTGGACCCGATAGGTGGCGCTGCGATCGTGTTTCAGGATTTTTTCTTTTTCACCCGGGCGAAGCTGGGCGGGACGGTTAGTAGTTATTTAGACGTATTGTAGACGGTTAGTAGGCATATACATCTTACTATGCATATTAGAAAATAAAATCCTCCCACTGCGTTATCTTTATGTCACTTAATGGCATATGTAGGCTAAAAGTTTCACATCATCGTAGACAATTTAAGTTCTTCATAAATCTTACGGAACATATCGTAATAATATCTATATCTCTTTAGGATTGCCGACAGTAACCATTTTTATATTTATTATATTTTATATTTATATTAAGTATTTTCTCTTATTCAACACCCATACACGTGTATACCTAGCACCTTGGATATTAAATGCAGATTATAATTATATAATAAACAAATAACATTTACAAAATTACTCGGATTGATAACATTATTTGCAGAGCCACACTTCTCCCTACAGCGCAAATAGCCATTAATATTAGTAGCAACAGCCGACTTATAAAATTGTTTATGAATGAGCTCTCTTTCTTGTAAATTGCACTCGTACGAAGCCGGAGCGGATCGCTGGTTTCCGAACCCAATCCAATTTTTTGTTAGTCGTAGACAGAAGCAGAGATACTCGTATCTGTGCATCGCAAACCGACCGCGCTGCTTGGACAATATAGTTTTGCAGTTTATTTCAACTTTTAGTCTCTGAAACTTCACCGTGTTCCAGCAATTGAGTGATTTTTCTCTTTATACAGCGAGCGTCTGAAAATACCGACCAACCGTGGTTTATCTCCACACATTGCCTCATTGCATTGTTTGCATACCATAATTATAAGGCACACATATAATAAGCTCGATGACTTGTTTTAATTTTAAATAGAAATGACGAGATACGCCGCAAATCGCATGATAGTCGTTTGTTAAATTTTTAGTTCACTCAGTTCTTTTTCAGTTATATTAATAGTAGCTTTTGCCCGCGGATTCGCCCGCGTGGATTTTGATAAAGTAGATTATGTTTTCCCTGTTTTGCCGTGAAAGAGTAACATACAAACTTTCGCCTTTATAATATTTTGAATTGAAGGAATTTGAATTATTCGGGATTCAAATGCTTAGCCTACATCCTAATCTTGGGTATACGCTATTATCTTTTAAACTTTTAGTCGTTTTGCTGTGAAAGAGCAGCAAACATACTAATTAAAAAAAAAACGCTTTTATAATATTAGTATGATAGTAAGACTATAGTAAGATTGATCGAAAAGTTTGA
Organism: Drepana falcataria; assembly: GCA_945859725.1. Classification (NCBI taxonomy): domain Eukaryota; kingdom Metazoa; phylum Arthropoda; class Insecta; order Lepidoptera; family Drepanidae; genus Drepana; species Drepana falcataria. Next base: position 12,027,973 of record OX243921.1, read on the forward strand.
ATTTTCTTTTAATTTTAATGAAATTTAGTTATTGAAATTTGAAATGGTCTCATTGGCGCAATCATATGTATTGCAAATGCTAGTACAATAGTGAATGAGTAAAAAGATAGAAGGAGTTTCGTTCAAAGGGGTGAAATCAATCACTAAACAATTACAGACTATGCACCGTTCCTCGGTTCAGTCAACTGTAGTGGCATGCGCTGAACTGATCGATTCAAGTTTAGTTTTTCTCTTCCACTTCGACACGCTTTCCTATGTGGTATCGTGTCTTGTATGTGGTATCTTGATTTTTGACTTAAATCCGATGGTTTATATCAATATCAGTGCTTGAGTTAGTCCGAGTAAGGTGTGTGAATGATTGAATGCATTTCCTTTCAACATTTACTGGTATACTGAAAATATCGAAGAAGTTTAAAATCGAGATAGTGGTGGCAATGTCTAGGAAGTCTGCAGGTCCTTCAGATATAGGTAATGTATACATGTTTCTTAACAATAATAGGAGAGAGGACATTCTTGGCGTGTCTACCACGCGAGAGTCTGGGCGTATGGATTGTAAGTTTGTAAATATATACATTATGAACACGTCTTTAGGTATGAAATAGTAAAAAGACGTGTACCTTATTTTAATATGCATCAATGAAGTGCCGTGGTGACCTTGTGGTTCGAGTAGTTGCCTGCGACACAAAGATCGCAAGTTCGAAGCCCGACAGTACCAATTAGTTTTTCCGAACTTAGTACAGTGATTAGTCACGCCACGAGCTTTACGATGAAGGAAAACATAAATAGCAAACCTACATACGTCTGAGAAGCAATTCAAAAGGCGTATGTGTAGTCGTGCTTGAGTAAACGGCGATGGACTCGCCATCCGTCACGTTGGTACCTAAAATATACCTCCGGCAAAAGTGGGTGTGTGGGTGTACCTATACACCTCTGCCTACCCCTTCGGGGACCCTTATGGGAAGGCGTGAGGATATATAAAATTATTTTAATAATGAAGTGAGCCACGCTACAAGTGTTCGTATTGAAGTGCAGGATGCAAGGGGCGAGTGGGGCTCCAACAATTTTCCAATTCCATTTAACATTTTTCTCTGTGTCGAACAAAGAAGTATCGGCTTGCACTAGAAATCAATTGAATGCTGCTACCGTATCCCGGTAAAATGATGCACTATTTTTCAACTTTTCTAGTACAAAGGCATACGTTTCATTGTTGGCAGACTTTTGTGTTCGGTTAACTGAGTTCACAGGCTACCTTTTTGTTATTAAAAATATTTATGGATGTTAATGAAATTTATTTGGTCTCTAAAAACCCACATCACACAAAGAGAGGGAACTACATTATTTTTATCTGGGTTAGATTTAGAGTGAGCTGAGTTCTAACTACGTGGTTTCGACGATTTATAAGTCGTGCATTTTACATTTCATCTTTGCTTATCATGTCATATCATACGAGTCTGGTATTGAGAGTAGAGTATAGCTTCTCTAAGCTTAAATTACATTCGGCAAGGAACTTCTCAGTTCCAAGACAAGCTGACTTAAGCTGCAGTTGGGAACATCAACATTTTCGCCTTGGTCATTTAATTCAATCTCATCATCTAATCAAATATGTCTGGCGTAAAGGAAGCTCCTGTCATGTGACTTTCGCAGCTTTTAGATATTTAATGTACACTGTTCTCCCTGCCTACTTGTGACAGAGTATGCGTATAATATTACAAATGATTTATAATGCGAAAACAGTGTATATGTTACTTTATTAATGATTCTTGATTTTTACGTTCATGCTTCATTCAAAATTAACATATATATATTTCCTCACGCCTTTCTACATGTGTCCCCGAAAAGGTTGGCAGAAGTGTAGGTGGTACCCACACACCCACATTCCGCCAAATATATATTTTAAAGTGCCAACGTTATAGATGGCGAGTCTATCGCCGTTACTCAAGCACGACTATACATATAAGAATTTGATTTGCTTATTAGACGTATGCAGATTTCCTCTCGATGTTTTCCTTCACCGTAAAGCTCGCGGTGTGACTAATCACTGATCTTGACTGTTCTGAAAACCTCATTGGTACAGTCGGGATTCGAACTTGTGATCTTTGTGTCGCAGGCAACTACTCGAACCACTCGGCCACCGCGGCGATTCTTTACGTTTATGCTTCATTTAAGATTTATTTAAATTAATATAAGTATATCTCATTACTTAATCCCTTACATGAACTTCAACATCACTTAATTGAAATAAATTAGACACATGATTACGTTATAAATAGATGATAATCCTTTCATCGTCTATTCTGTAACATGATAACACTCGTAATATGTCAAATAACGACAACGGCACAAAAGCTGTGTTATATTGAAGCCAAAATTTCCAGTATTTTGTTCTAAACGTTGTCCATTGTTCACGTCAATTCCAGTAATTATGCTGTGGGGATATCAAGTGGCTATCTGAATTGTACACCAAGCGGGGCACAATGTTGCCCAATTAAAATTGTTTTTGTCTATTGATGCTCTTATTTCGTTTACAATAGATAAGTACAAATATTGAGAGAATGAATCTGCCGAATAGAGCTTTAGATTTGAACACCAATGTTCTGTAGTTTTTCAGTACCTATTGATTTATTACTTCGAAGGAATTTACGGACGGATTTCCTTCTTAATATTATGAATGCGAAAGTTTGTGAGTATGAATGTTTGTTACTCAATCACGCCCGAATGGCTGATCGAAATTTAATGAAATTTGGCAGGAAGATTATTAGATGAATTGACACAGGATTTTTTTTTGTACCGTAAATAAATCTAGATAAAATTATACTAATGAAATCGATTTTACGCGCGTGATTCTGGGGCATTCATGTAGCACGGCTTTATGAAGTTAAGAAAAACTTGAATGCACAGGCGGTATCATCTGACATTGGTGATACTGCCTGTGCATTAAAATTTTTTTTAAACTTCGTCTGGAGAGTCACATCTCTCCAAATGAAGTTTACAGAACTTTTATATTTGCCTTTTTAAAACTTTTGATGCGAATAAATACTGGCTCCAACGCTGCAGGCAAGGTTTCCCGGATTATTAATATTCTTTACGAACATCTATTCTTTAATCTACAAAGGATTTCTTTAAATAGAAAAATATTGTTCGTTAAAGAATAGTTTATTCTAATACCTTGCGCTAGCATTTATCTAGCATTTTATTTATCATCGCTCAAATCTCTTAGAACCCACATAGCGTTTTCTCAGACAATTGCTTGTATGTTTTCGTTTTTCCACTCGGTCTTCTCCACTCTGCTAATACTTATTTATCCCTTGTTGGAGTAACAGCGGAGTTATTAGATAACATCCTTGCTTTCACGACGGCAAGACAAAGTTTCATGGGCTTGCCATGGTATTCAAGACTCTCAACGGTAAAGATGGCGTCATCGATTTCCGACCTAGCCGACATAGAGTCGATGTTGTAACTTTGTTATATCGTCTATGTGCTTTGTATCTGACACGTCTTCCTTATAAATGATTTATTATTTGTTCAAATATTTCAATGTGAAGCTTCAGAATGATACAATTTATATCAGGTGGCGTTAAGTCTAAGAATAATGGTGATGTCACCTGTTTGATAAGTCGTTGATGTGTATGTACATCAACCGGGCGATTACCATATTCGTTTGGCTTGCTTCTCCTGTGAGTAATGGGCGAGGCAGCTAGCATGCTGCATTCGGTTTATATTTCAAGCACGCTCCAGATATTCGCTTATCTACTCGTTTTTATCTGTTATCTTATCGCTAGCATAGTCCTAAACAAATAAACCTAGTGCTGATGAACCTTTTTTTTATTATCGTGAAAAAATATTTAGGAAAGCATTGATAGAGTTGGAATCCTGTCGTTTTTCTGACTTCGTCTGTTTACTTGTTGAGAGTGATATTTTGCGAAGATCCGGCTTTAAGGTATTGCAGTATCAGATTGGTTAAACGACAATGACGTTATTATACTTGTGTTCCTTGTGTCTCTTACGTTGAATAAAAGATTATTGTTTGATGTAGTTACTCTGTGTGGCCGTTACTGGGTTTATGACACTCGTTCATGTATTTCTCGCAGTTTAAGAGTGTTGTTCATAGCATAAGTTTGACCTAGCGTCTAAAACGGACACAAAAAATGTGAGTTAAGCTCACACTCGCCCTAGATTTCGTAATTTTTAATCTACTATTTTCTTAAATTATTTATTACATCGACATTTGTATATTCTGCTAGCTGCGTCGAAGTTTTATGTTGTTTTTAACATTTATATAATATTTATCTACAATATTCCTATTATTTCTGGCGTTCTACTCTCTATGTAACTGAAAACAGCAAAACAATCACGAGCGAAGCATATATGTATTTAGTATACCAATATTGAGTGCAGTTCGCAGCTATCCCCCTTCTATGTCAATGGGTTAATATCCTATCTGAGTGTGGCAGCTCCCGTCGTCGATGCGGGATGACGGTTGTTATTATCACTGATCAAATTGTTGTTGACATGTCTGGAATTAGGGCTAACAAGAAAAAACATAAAGGAATATACAGAAATCCCAGCAGAAACTCTGATATCATATATCATCACGCCGAGTCCCTAACTGGGTAGGCAAAGAGACGAGAGTGCCAGAAACCAATATGAAAAATATTTATTTCTGACATCACTAACATTCCTAACTGCATTATCGATCGAAAAACATCAAATAAGTGTGTTGCAAATCCATAATATAATATCGGCGACCATGTATAAAGTTTGTATTTTTAATCATCAACTTAACACTGCAAAACACTGGACTTATACAAAATATATAATTCCGCTAATGGTTTGTCACCTTGGTTATTTTATTGTCGTGTGCTGAGTTTGTTGAAAGTGATTATAGAATACAGCGAGTACCTACTTCTTAAAGATGTCGGATGCCAGCGTTGATATGGCTAACTATTCATTAAAAGTTTCCCTGGTGGCAATGCGGCACTGTTGTCATTGTAAACTTGAATACCAATCTTGCCTTTGCATTGTTTAAGATAGGCTGGTTTATCAAAGGAGACACGGTTGATGATGATAGTGCCGCCGGATAAGTAATAGTACTTAAAACAAATACGTTAAATAAATAAAAATATGCTTACGAACTGCCTTCACGTCCAGTTGTCAGATCATCAAAAGATAAAAGAAAGCTTTCCGGTCACTAAGTTTTATTAATTTTAAGCTTATGTAGTGTTCAGAACACTTGTTGAACTAATGTTATTTTATGTTTATAGCCATTTAATTAAAAGCGAGCGTGGTAAATACCTATACCAGATACTAACGTTTGTTATCATAATTGTTGTTATCATAATTTTAATGGAAAGAAAGCAATTAGAATAGGAGTATAATATATGTACTATCATTATAATTATCATAACGAATTTACAAAATGAAACTTAAAAATTAGTTGTCTCCTCCGTTTGGGAAGCGCATGCGCAAATGGTGACATAGTAGTCGTTTATACGTGCCATGGAACTTTATATAGTTTCGCAATTTATTTTTCCAAGCCGATAGGTCTTGTTTGCCCAACTGGTTGGCATCGCTTTACGTGAACCCAAATAATACTCCTAGCACATATGATAACCATGGCCGCGTCATTGTGCATACTTCCGCTAAAATTTCTACTCCTACCTTTGTTACGCGAAAGCAGTGTTTACAGTGCTTATTGTAAAGCGTGATGAAAATACCTATGTAGTTACATAACCATAATTACTTGGACATCAGCAGGTATTATTTCTACAATTGGAAAAGTGTTGATGTATAGGTTCAAACCTACACATCAACATGAAATAACCTTATTATTATTTTATAATTCATATCACCTCTGCCTACCCCTTCGGGGACCCTTGTGGGAAGGCGTGAGGATATATTATTATTATTTATATATCTCACGTAAAATGGGCTACCTTTTTGTAGTGTGGTGTTCCCCAGTGGGAAGAAGTGAAACTAGTAAAGTTTGGAAATCGTTGTAATGCATACGCGATATACTCACGGGAAATGTGTTACGCTTCAGATGTAGGAAGTTGATGTTTAGGTAAAGTAGTGAGCAATATGGTTGTTGTGCAATGCTTGTCCCACACTGCTCAATGTATTTTTGAATGTGCAAGTTGTGCTTGTTGTGCATAGTGCAAGGTGCGTTACAATGTCTTCAGAACATACATTGCACAAAGTAAAATAAGAGAACAAAGATATAAGTAACAGCAAAGAAAAAAAACTAAAATGAAATAGAATGCGAAAAAGGAAAAATGTTATAAAATGAATAAGAACAAAAGAAAAAAAGAAAGAAGAGAAAAATACTGCAAAACTGGAAATGGGTTATTCCAAGTAAAAGTCCCAAATTTAAAGGAATATGGTCAAAAACTAAAACCCTGTTATAAAAGGACTCTGACCACCATGTTAGAGGAAAACTATGAAAACAACTAAAAAAAAATTTCTTCAGAATAAAACAGCAAGTTTGTTACCTTATTCACTGCACTCTAGGAGCTACGTTGGTATACCAGGTATAGGTTGTTTGCGACTAGTGCCTAAAAGACCTATATTTTTATAACTAACTAGTTGTCCCGCCTAGTTTAGCTTGAATGAAAAAAAAGCTACGGACCCACTGGTCCCTATCATGTCCAATCATGAATCTAAATCATTCTCGAATCCACCTGAAGAAATACAGAAAATTTAATTAAAATTGGTCCAGCCCTTTACGATTCTACGTATGTCCTTAACATACAGATAAACCATTCATATATATAAATATATTTTTATAAATATTTATAAATAGTTTTTTTTGCAATTGTTTCGAATTATATTTCTAATTTAATTTCATGAAATTAGAAATGTCTACAAAAATTGGTAATGTCAAATGAAAAGATCTTCAGGTACAAACTGGTTGTCCGATGATTATTTGCTGTTTGATTCATTTTTCAAAAGGATTCATTCGCCATTGAATCGTTAAGTTAAATATAAAACAAGCAACTTGAGTGGCCGGCCAGACAGTTAATTATTTGCTAAATGGAGCAACAGTCACTATCGCCTCCACTTGCTAATAGATTCAATTGAAGTATGCGGAACACCGATGTGCTTGGAAAAAGCACTACATTCTGCGATTTTTCGTAACGATAACGGAAACAGATTGTTAATGATGTTTCGTTTTTATTGTTACTGTGCGAGTTACTCTGCTTTGTAATGCGTTAATAAATGTAGCTACTTAGCCTCTATTTTCTTACTAATTGATAATAGCAAACTAGATATACTAGAGCTCAATAATTTCGTGCATATGTTTATACGTAAACTTTTCTAGTTACAAACTTCAAATTCACGGCGGATGTGAATAACAACTTTAAATACATACACGTGTTTCACAGGTCAATATAATAATTACACTTTTTTTGCGAAGTATTATGTCATCGAATGTCGTAAATTTACTGTTAATTATGTATTTATGTTATAATAATATATCCTCACGCCTTCCCACAGGGGTCCCCGAGGGGTAGGCAGAGGTGTTTAGGTAATACACACACACACACCACACACCCACTTTCCACCAGAGGTATATTAGGTGCCAACGTGACAGATGGCGAGTCCATCGCCGTTACTCAGGCACGACTATACATACGCCTTTTGAATTTCTTCTCAGACGTATGTAGGTTTCCTCTCGATGTTTTCCTTCACCGTAAAGCTCGTGGTGTGACTAATCACTGTACTTAAGTTCAGAAAAACTCATTGGTATAGTCGGGATTCGAACTGTATTTATGTTGATTTTGTAATTTATCATACTTCTGTTTGAATGAAATGAAAATATGTATATTGTGACTTATCTTAACATTATAGATCTAGGATCTAGGCACTCGCTCGCTTTAATACCTATTTACTGTAGTCTCACAAGAGCGCCTTCTCACGATTCAATAGATATATCTAACGATTCCTGATTCCAATAAATTCTTTAGAGCTAATAAAATTCTTCGTCTCGTACCTATCGAGTAAGCCTTTATGACGGCACGTAGCAAATTTGCAGTCCTATATGTCAGGATGCACCGCGTCAAACACGCGTCGTATTGCGCCACTCACTGGGCAATACAATATATTTGAATACCGTCCTCGTAACTTTATGGAGGAGCGATACAAAAGGTTAAGTCGTGCAAATGTTTATTATTATTAATCATGGCAAGTATTACAGCTGCAAAAGAAATACTTTATGTCGATATATAAATTATTTATATCCTTATCTAGCGATGCAATGCAAGAGTCTACACTAAGGGGACCTGCGTTGGCCAAGCAAATCAGTCTCGTCATTCGCAGAAATAGTATGATAGCACATGTCAATTATACAATATAACGATTGATGTGTGAGTAGGTATTTGATACGCTTGAGCTTCAGTGCGAGCGTTTTATTAATTTTATTGTATATACAGGTACCATTGTCAAACTGTAATATTTCGATTGTTACACTCCTGTTGTACACTCTATTATACACTTTTTTCTCTGCACACTTCACCATGAAATCCCGTTTTTGAAGGTTTCATTATTTTTATCGTTAACTAGCTGTCCCGCCCAGCTTCGCTCGGGTGAAAAAGTTAAATTGCCCGTAACACGATCGCAGCGCCACCTATTGGGTCCAATTGTAAATCTAAACCATTCTCGAATCTAGCTTAAGACACACAGAAACACACAGAAAGCTTCGCCCGGGTAAAAAGGTAAAATTCTTGAAACTCGATCGCAGCGCCACCTATCGGGTCCAATTTAATATAGCCTATGTTACTCGGGGATAATGTAGCTTTCCAAAGGTGAAAGAATTTTTGAAATCGGTCCAGTAGTTTCGGAGCCTATTCATTACAAACAAACAAACAAACAAACAAATCTTTCCTCTTTATAATATTAGTATAGATTACTCAGATTCAGTCACAGCCAGCGACGATTCTGCTCGCTAGACACATGAGTTTTTAGTCCTATGGGATATCAAAGGCCCAGTGCTGGGCAAAGTTTTACCTCGTCCCTCGACCTCCTCATCCCTTCCCAGCGGCACCAATCGTAGCGCTACTTCCGACTGATTATTTATGGACAAATTAAAGTAATAACGAGTTTTTTATTTCTATATTATTAGATGGTGCCCATATTAGAAGGGGTTTTATAATAAGCGAAGGTTATAGTGAGTCGAAAAAAATATTTTAGCGATATAACTCTGCTCGGCACTGGTATCGTAGAATTTATATAAAAGGAATAATCTATAGTATAGATTATTCCTTTTGCATCGTCCAATGATGATTTTGAGATCTCTTCGAAAAATGTGCGGAGTAACGATCTTAATCCGCAATTAAGAGATTCGCTAATCAACAGGCGTGATTGTAAAGATAAAGAAAGGCATGTTTCCTTGGTTTGGACATATAGAAAGGATGAGTGAAGAAAGATTGGCGAAACAGATATACAAAGCAAAAGTGTGTGCAAGAAGAGGCAGAGAACGACCACGTTCCAATTATCTAGATCAAATCGATCGGACGCTCAAGGACGGGAACGTCAAGAGTACTCGAAGCCGACGAGCATGTATGAAGAGACTGATGAATGTGGACGTAGCGAAAGAGGTATGTAATTCTAGAGAGAACTGGCGCTCTATACTCTCTGTTTACCCCGTTAGGGACTCGGCATCGTCCAACAACGAACGGAGGCCTGTGGTCGCCATCATACAAGATCTATATTGTTCGATGGCGACTACAGGGCGAGCTCTTCATGGGACCTTTGAAAAAGCACGTTATAACAAATGAAACATATGCAAATAATTCCAGGAAAGAAAAATAATTGCTGCCAACTTTCAAACACGCAGTTGGTGAATTTGATACATAGTTGACATTCTAAAGCGATGAAATAAAAAAAATATAGAAACATAGTACTGGAACTATTAATATTATATTCGTAATTCATACTCGGAAACATATTAATTGTACAACGTAGCAGTGCTGCCAAAGTTCATGTTGGAAGTTATTTTGTTAAAAGTTTTAGTCGGAAGCGTTGGTACCCTTTGCTGTACACATATAATTTTTCGATTCAAGGCAAAAGTGGTATTTCTCTTGAATTTTGGAGCATTTATAATTTTATCCTCCATCTTAAGGTCGACTCGCGATTCAGGAAAATACACGTGTTATCGGAACCGTTCTGGGTGATACGTCGAATATTCATTATCATATGATTCATGACGATTATTAGTGACACACTTGCAGTCTGAATCCTATGGTTTCCTAGTATGTACAAAAATGTTATGTTACGCTTTGCTTTCACGTTTATACTACTCATCGATCAATCAATATACGACTCAATCGATAAACATGTTTTTTTTCATTCCTATACAGATTGACCTATTCCTATATAAAAACAATAAGCCAATAATTACTCAACGGGTAGGCCGGCAGACAATCAAATATATACCACAGCTATCAAGCTATTAAGTATAGGTACATATAACGTATTCACCATAGGCAGGGCAAGTCAAGCAAGTGCTTCGTTGCATATGCGTTGAAGCTTCCAGCGGCAGCCTTTATGTGGAATTTCTATAATAGTAGGCTATTATGTTATATAACGGTTTTATTATGAGTTACGTGGCTAGGCACAAGTCGTAGCTCATCCTACATCCTTCTTTGTGAATATTATAATGAGGTTTATTATATTCTAAATGGCAGCAGATACAACGTTTGAAAGCCTCTAACTATTTACACAATTTTGACTATGTACGAAAATGTCGTGATGTCGTGCTACTACAATCGTAATTCATGAGCATGAGAAGGACAGATGTTTAGACTTCATATCTGTCGCATGAACTATACATGTACCCTGACCATTCGTGAATTATATAGATACAGATCCTCACTCCGAGTGCCTCACAGGGTAGGTAGAGCGTAAAGCGCCATAGACTCTTAAACCTCTTTCGCTTCATCCACATTCGTATATGTAAAAAGTAAATTCAAGTCATGTACTCTTGACGTTCCCATCCTTGAGTGTCTGATCGAGTTGATCTAGGTAGTCGGGTCTTAGTAATTTTCCACGCACTGTGGTATATCTATTTCGTCAGTTTTTCTGTACTCATACTTTCCATCTTTAATTAAGCGATAGAGTCATGGCTTGCGCCTTCGGGGACCCTTGTGGGAAGGCGTGAGGATATATGTAATGTTGATGCCCTAGCCTGTACGGTGGTCTAACTTTTTGTATCTTTCTAGTGGTCTGTGTTCTACCGTACCAATGTAGTCATCCCTTTTAATAATACCAGACATACACAATTTTGGATTTTCAGATATATAATATTTAAAGTTTTTCGCCCTGAACGTTTGCTTCGTCGACGCCTTATTAACAACTTTCCCACCTGTTCAACCTGTGGGATGTCTAAGTTACTAATAGGGTAGACAGCTGCTAAGGCTTCGTGGTGTCGAACCTTACAAACTCGCAAAACATTGTTAAATATGTTCTGTGCCTATATTTATCTTCACTCAATCTTAATAAAAATAACACTCGTTATTTTTATTAAGATTCGTAATGTATTATCACTGTTTGTCGTAATCCCTACGAATGGTAAGAGCAAATGAACTTCAATAATAATTCCTTTGGGTTTGTTTTGCCTAGTACATAACATAAGTTCATGTGTCATCGGGATACAAAAGATCTCCTCCTTCGATCTTTGCAGCGAAAATAATATGTATCTCGTTAGACACGTTGTTTCTATAAATCGTTAACAGTGCGACACGGATGATTGGTATCTGTTTATTACACGTTTAGCGTAATGGAGAACAGCAACAAAATCTGTGACCTTTAAATTAAGCTATTACCGAGACAGTTGGTTTCTAAGATTATCCAAAATATGTTGGCAATTAATTATGCATATCCGCTTATTTCCAGTTTAGGCAGTATACGTGTATATAAATATTACTTGTTTCGTATAGAATGTTATTGCTTTTAATTTAGACGATTTGCCTTGTTTAGAAAGTAAGGTAGAATAAATATTGTGATTAGTAGGATCGAAATCGTAAAATTTTATTTGTTAAATTTCTTCAAAGGATACGCCATGAAGTTTAGCCTTGCGTTCTAAACTGCCTCAAAACGTGAGTGTCATTGATTACTTTGGTATCGCGACAAGAGTTCTTCCGACATAGGTACATATCTTTTCTCTAAGCTTGTTCTTTTCATTAGCCTTCCGATCTTTTATATTGTAAGATCTAAGGAAATTAATATTTAATCCTTATATCTTAAATTACGGATTTTACGGATATGCGTTAAGGATTTTCCGTAATAAAATTTTTCTTTTTTCTTTACAATCACAAATTTTAATTTTTTATTAAAAAAGTTTATAATGCCCCAGCCGACCGTCATTATGTACTTGTGTTAAATGCCAAATATTAAGCCATACATCATTATTCAAGAAACAACGTAAATTTATGTGACAAACAGACAAATATGAAATTCAACATCCCATTAGTGAAGACAAAGAATAATATAAAAGTATGTATTTCCTTACACCTTTCCATAAGGATCCCCGAAGGAGTAGGCAGAGATGTATAGGTAGTACCCCCATGCACCCACTTTCCACCAGAGCTATGTATATTATAGGTGCCAAGGTGACAGATGCCGAGTTCTTCATCGTAACTCAAGCACTACTATACTTACGCCTTTGAATTTCTTCTCAAACATATGCAGGTGTCCTCTCGTTCCTCTTTTCTTCTCGTCTGCTCTTCGTTCCTTTCCTTTATCGTAAAGCTCGTGACTGTGACTGATTACTGTACTATATAAGTTCAAAAACTCTGCGGTACAGAAGTCATTCGAACTTGCAATCTTTGTGTTGCAGGTAACTATGCGAACCACTCAGCCAACACGGTTATAAGGAATATGTAGTTTTTAAAATACTTTAAATAAAAAAGCCGTGGTGGTCGAGTGGTTTGAGCAGTTGCCTGCGACGCAAAGGTCGCAAGTTCGAATCCCGACTGTACCAATGAGTTTTTCTGAACTTAAGTACAGTGATTAGTCACACCACGAGCTTAACGGTGAAGGAAAACATCGAGAGGAAACCTGCATACGTCTGAGAAGAAATTCAAAGGCGTATGTATAGTCGTGCTGGAGTAACGGCGATGGACTCGCCATCTGTCACGTTGGCACCTAATATACCTCTGGCGGAAAGTGGGTGTGTGGGCATTACCTATACACCTCTGCCTACCCCTTCGGGGACCCTTGTGGGAAGGCGTGAGGATATTTATAAAATACTTTCAAACATGCAACAACTCTGCGAGCTTTATTTTTAAACATACTGTTTTAAACAGAGTGCATGTGACACAAGAATTTGTAAAGGTCGGAAGCGCTTGATAGAATATAAATTCTATTTTCTGCTCGATCCGCCGCTTCAGGCAAAGGCTGTTAGCATTATGAAAGAGAACGTATACGTCTATTTGTCGGCGGCTTTCAATGTTTTTGTCGTTTTATTTGAAGTTGCTGTGACGTAAAGGGGGCGCGTGTTCTTTATCATATCTGTCTGTCACCCGAGCAGATGAGATGGCAGAAAGGGAACCCTTTCGTATAAAACAATATGTATTGTTACTTGTTCGATGTTTGTTTCATTTATTCACGTAAAAAATGCTATCATCATGATGAACAAAATTTCGCTCAAGGTTTCCCGAAAGTCACATTGCGTGCAAATATGATCTCTTAAGTAATCCAAAATAACCTTTTTCTATTTAATGCTTTTATGCTTTAAATAGACATAGACATACAATAGAAATAGAAAGTGTGGGTGGACTCTTCAGCATATCTGATGCAAATTCAATACATATAATATCTCATATTTCTATACGTTGTACTCTACTCCTATATATTTGAATAGCTTATAAACTATAATTATTGACTTAAATGTTAGCACCGATATAAAGTTCTTGCTTTAAGTCTGTAAAAGAGTGAAAATAATTATAATTTTCCTTTATTGTCATTGGAGTTTTAAAGATGTCCTTCTATACCTACATATAGTTAATGATGCTATCAATGGGATAAGTATTATAATGAGTCGGTTAGGCGGAATAAATCCTACTGATTCTTGACTGGTTTTTTGCTTGGTAGTTATTGTATAGTTCAAGGTCGTATCAAAGAAGATAACGTATGCTTGTATGAGTGCCAAAGTATACAATGGAAGATAGCCATATTCGGTTAAAATTTATCGAACATACCATCGTAATCTGAGCTGGCACATGTTAATTGATACGCAAACGAAACATAACGATAAATAACGAGAGCAGTTCGTTAAACAATTATGAAGTTGGACGAAAAATTTTACTTTGAATGTAGTAACGTTTTGCTCGTTTTCCTTTGCTAATGTTTATGTAGTTTCACTTTTAGCTTACACATCATCTTAAATTAGGTTCAGCTTAGGTTCACTACCTAGGTAGGTACTAGAATTAAAATGCAGCTTGCTCGGTCGGTATGTTTATAGAATACTCATACCGAGTTTAAACTCTTCTTAAAACTTGTTAATTTCGATTAAATAAAGACAAGTTATTTCACAACGCATGATATCTTCGGTGTATAAATTATACGACATTTTTCTTTACAAAACCGGCGAGCAATAATAAATATACTGATGAATGTGCATGAAGAGAAAGAGTTCTAGTTACTGGAACTCTACTCTGCCAATCCCCTAACGGACTAAGTGTAATATATGTATGTATGTACCTTTATAATTAGGACTAGGTATGGCGGAAGTAATTCTTATTGTAAACGTATTGAGATAAAAAGCCCACAGGCCCTCGTATTATATTATACAGGCTCGTGTTATGGATAGCTTATTAATATGATATTTGAACTAACCGATGGCTTCTTTCAGGTGACATCACACAAAAAGGATATGAGAAGAAACGGGCGCGTCTCCTCACACCATACATTCCACAACAGCAGCCGCAAGGTAAGTTTAACCTTATTGTAGCAACAACACATCACAGTATCGCTGCTAACCCTGATGCCTGAACTAATAATAAGGTGACTTACATGCGTCAGTGCTGGCGGGCCTATGACTTCATTCGGGAGTTTAATAAGTCCGCCAGTGCTGGTGAGTCCAAGGTCGCGCCAGAAGCGTCACCGGGGTCAAGTGTCAATTGATCGCCGTCGATGGAAGTTGGACAATCGCGAAACTATCTCTCGGCCTGCTTCTGCAACGAGGGTCAAATGGTCGGGCTACTCGAATTTGATGACCCTCGATTGTCAGTTTAGATCGCGAATATAAATGGACTGACAAATTTTGCAGCCATCCCGAAATCACTCAGCTTATTGAAGGGAAACTGGTTCGTTCCGCAAAACTGTGTTATTGTAACGGATCAGATAAGTCTGCATCGGTTCGCTGGTCGAAATTATAAAAATAATGAGGTCGACCTTCGCTTGCTCGACACAAAAACGCGAGTAATCTAAATAGCGCGCCATGTCCAGCCACCGTCGGCAGCGGTCATTCCGATTATTATGTTATTTTACTGTTTTGTTTTACCTCTTAGTTATATATGTATGGTTTTGTTAGTTGGTCCTCACGCACATCAACCACACTTTATCACATCACTAAGTCGAAAATGGCACTTAATATAACCCTAGTGGTAATCGGCACTGTCGAAGCAAGAACGCTTTAATATGCTTGCGGAGAGCTGCGAGATAAATAATGTTTTGATTAAAACTAGCCTGAGGTGAAACATGCTTGCTAAAAGAACGTCGTAAAATTTTAACATTAATTAACATTCCGATGTAAGAAAAATATACCATTCTAATTTTAGAAAAAATGCTTGTAAAATTTTCTATTGGTATTAGGTAGTGAAATAGTGAAAATTATATTCTAAATTAAATTCACAAGCTGCAGTGCAATTTCAGCCGAGCTGACGGTTTATCGAGACGTCCCATTCACATATATCGATCTCCGGTGCTCGGATTTTAAACGCGATTAGGGCGCGTTCACACCGCTCCGCCTGCCGTCTAGTCGCCTGATTAATTACTGTTGTTTGCCCGCGGCAAGTACTTCAGACGTGGAGTAAGCGTCAGATTTAGTTAAGCGGTCTTCCTAAATAGATTTTCCTGCGTTGTCTCGCTGCTGCGAAAATGTCTCCTTCATCTTTCTTTCCTCAACGGTACTAGCCCAGTCATAGCTAAGTCTTTATTAAGTCATAGTTTTCAGACATGTTAGCGTTCATTCGTGTTCCCTGTAATGGGATGTATTTACTCCGGTATTAGAAAAACAATATGATTATGCTAAATAAATTTGGTGTTTCAAAATTGAATATAGGCTAGGTATTAATTATAGTCATCAGTTATGAAATGCCTGTGAGTTTCATGATGTGACTTGCTATACTAATGAACATGTTAACAAGTACGTACCACGACTTGCATTAATGGTGTCCACTGCTCGCAACTCTCTGTGAGGGTGAAGGCTTAGTGAGAACAATAGCGGCAATCTCGCTTTTGCACCTGATATCGTTGGCCTATTCATACTTGACTAGGTTAGTATGAGCTTCGGTAACGAAATAATAGCATGCAGATAGCAGGGTTTCTTAAACAATTGTATTCGAAACAAAGGTATTGATATAAACAAATAACAATTGCCCAATGTATTTTTCATAGTTTCATTTACATTTCGCATGTAGCTGTGAGCGTTATATCCTTAATAGGTATATGGATTTGATGGAGGCAAAATACGCATCCAACTCGCTCCCGCTACTCCCGACACTGCTTCACACCGTGTCCGATGCAAGAACAGCACTACAGTAATAGTTTTTGTGCCAACATTATGAATAGCACAAGCACTCATTACTTTTATTATCTACCTACATCATTGCTAATAGAAAGGGTACATTTTACTAGAGTTGCTGTCATTGAATCTTACTTACTAGTGTACCTCCGATGAGTCCTCCATTTGGGTCTGATCTGTGCCATCTCTTAACTAGGGACTGGAAGGATGCTACAAATTTACTTTTAATTGCATCGCAAGGGTGGTGAACCCTCTAGTCGCTGAAAGCTGGGAGTACTTCTCTTATAGTAGCATTTTCACTTTTAGTGTTACTTGTTTCCGTTAGTTGACGCAACAGCTATATGCTGTTCTGATTTCCCTTCGAACTGTATTCTTAAAAATACTTACATTCATTATATTATCATTATAATGATAAAACGAAAGCGAATATTTATAATAGACCCAGCTCGCTGGACTGTCGATAATACTGTTGGTACCTAATTATTTCTTATCGTTAATTATATACCCGTTATTATGTAGTAACCAACAATTATTGGCCGATAATAGGTTACCGTAGCTATACTACCGCGTTTATTATCAGAGCGTATTGTTGACCTTGTTTTGAGATAAATGCACTAGCAGTGCCAGCGGTGCCAGCTGAGTACCTCGTCGGAACATGTTCCGACATTATGGTCCATACACAACAGGGCTCGTCTTATTTAATATTAACTCTATTTCGCTAAAGTTTGATTAGTCATTGTATGTATATTCCCCGCCACCCTTAAATCACACACAATTCTAAAGTTCGACCTGCCAGCGATCCCTAGTATCACCCCGTCGTGTGGATTTAGCTTTAAAATTATATATATATATATATATCCTCACGCCTCCCCATAATGGTCCCCGAAGGGGTAGGCAGAGGTGTTTAGGTAATACCCACACACCCACTTATCTTTGAAATGAAAACCATGATTATCAATTTATAGTTTTTAGCTATTAGTTAATTAAATTCACTGAAGTACAAATTGTATCGATCGGCCTACCTCGGGGTTTGGGCTTGTTGCACCACCTGATAACATAGTTGCCTTATCAAACCCCAAGGTCATTGATCTCGATTCATAACTTGTGCTGTAGAGGTGCTAAACATTTATTAGTAGCCCATTTGCCTATTGTTTGAGCGAAGCTTTAAGGTTTATCATCCTTTAACTGTTTCATTTACTTCTATCGTTACAGTTTAATGCTGTAGTGAGAATGGTTATTACGTGACCTAACAGTAGTAAAAATAAATGAATATGTAATAAAAGTATTAGGCCATTAATACTCTTGAATATAATGTTGTCTAAATATATTAATGTAGGCCGCTCTCGCCAATAAATGTCTCGCCAATACTCATTAAAACCAAAACTTTTATGAACCTACGCTTATTGTTTTTTGTTGGTTTTGTTTATTACTCCTTTTATGACGGGCGCTTTCAAATACCCCTGGAGAGTTTTATTGTATCAATTTAAATAACTAATTGCTATCAATTACGCATCGATACAGTTAGGATCAGTTTGAAGGCGCCTCAAAGACATTTGACCCAAAAACAAAAATAGTATTTTACACACGTTTCAGCTGTAGAGAGGCGAGCTGCACCTCGACTGCAAACCATTATGCTCCCTGTTCATTGAACTACTACAGTACACAGTAGTTTTACAGATAAAATACGTCGACGTAATTTAGGAAAACGACGTTACATTTATCTGGTAAAATTATGTAAGCATGTATTTTTGTCATTAAAAAGTTTGCAGTCGATAATGCAGCTCGTCGTAACACAATGTCTTTATATGAAGTCCTTATGGTGTTGACCCTGTAATGCACATCAAATAGCTCATCAGTTGGCACCAGCGTTGGTAGGACATGTGGAAGCGGCGGGCCAGCCGCGCGGTCCTCGCGGCGACGCGACGCGACAGCACACCAGGAACCGGCGCACGCATCGACGTGTCACACATAATGAGAAACGATACCACTCAGGTATCTCGCACATATTGCTGTGACAGACAATCGAGATACTCTTGTCGCCGCTACATTGTCGTTTATGTTTGTAGTTGCCACTTTTGCACGCTTATTGCATGGGTACGGTTATGAAGTTATATAATATTTATATGAATTAGGAGAAACAATTCAGTCATATGATATGGATTTTTTTGGTACGACTCCTCTTAGTTATACAGGAATCGCCTGTTACATTCTGTGTAAGTACACCAAGTAGTAGGTATGTATATATATGATAATGTAGTACAAAATATAATTAGGAAATTGAACTTGCTGTACACTGTAAACTGTATAAGAGATTATTTTAGGGATACCCAGGTACTTATGATAAGTATGATACCTAAAATATACATGCTGATAAAATCTTCTACAGTGCGTTTTACGACAACATCTTTCGACCGAATAATCGAAAAAAAAACACTCGCCTCTGCGAGACTCATACTGCAGTCGTACGTCAGTAGTTAGTAAACAGTTTTAATAACGAAATCTAAAGATCTGAAAATCCAAGTAAAGTAAACAAAATAGGATTGTTGCCATAAAACGTGGTACAAACGATACACACACACTCATTTGATAGCCGAATATAAAGCTGAAGCATAAAACATATGTATAAATGTGAACGTGTATTTATTTAAGCCGATTATTACAATCCATGTACCATATACATACACATACTACGTAAATATTTTTGGGTAACAGTTATTATATAAACTGTTACCTAAAAATATATAAGAGATGTATTTATGAATACTTTAAAAGTTGGGTGCTTTCTTCCAATCGATTTTGGCTTGCCATGGCAAATTACGTTTCCTTTACATTTACTAAACTAAATTAAATATCGTTTAATATCAGTAAAACATGAATATGTTACCTGAAACATTAATTTTTTGCCCAAGACTTCAAGCAGACTTGTATAAGCGAACTCTAGCTCTCTTAATTCAGCGCTCCATTCATGTAGAGAAGAGTAGACGTGTTATGATGCCTGAGCGCTCATATTTAATATGTACAGCACAGTTAGTTAGCAGCAATGTTATTGCATCAATAGTGCTCTATTTGCTGCACAGTAGCTTCAAATGTTATAATTATGCTTACATCTTTACGGAGCTTTGTAAAAACAATTTTATGCGAGCGCGCGGAACTTGTGTTCTTTGGATGAATGCCATAAGTTTTTTAAAAGTGCTCCACTTCGTCAGTATTATCATATTTGTGGGCGTTGTAACTGGGATTAACTTTGTGTAAAGTACATACCTACATACACAATTTAACATGTAATTGATTTTTTCTGGGATAATCTTAGATCAATAAATCCTCAATGTTGTTTAATGGTTCGTCTTGCAAATTTTACGAAAGTAAACATCACTATATTCTGATATTAAAACCACGATGACTTCGCCCTGAGTTTGATTTTTGCTTTATGTTAACGTGGACCACTTATTTTAATGTTCAACTTGCTTTCATCCCAATCCCACAACACACATCAAACCGTAGCTTATGTCATTACAGTACAGTTGTGATATCTTTGCGAAACGTTTTATTCAAGTTAAATTTAATGTTTTTTCTGAACATTTTTCCCCGACAACCCTTAACAAGGCAATTATTATACAGAGAGAGCTTTCCCTCCCGTGGCTATTTAAAGAAAATCTTTAAGCGTAGTCTCAGGTCGTAACGCCCATTTTTATTGTTCCATTTGATGTACAAAGATATGCGGAGCTGACAGCCAGCCTTCAGTAGTGTATATATATATATATCAGCTAATTGTATTTATACTATAATTATTTATAGATATTAAGAGGCATGGCTCCCAAGTAGTCTGAGTATTCGCTTTTGAAATCACGATTGCAACTTTGGGCCAGGTTTGGCAGTACGCAATAATGAGCTTTTTTGAACTTAAGTCATCATCATCATCATATCATCACGCTGAGACCCTAATGGGTTAGGCAGAGTATGGAGCGCAAGTTCTCTCAAAAGTTACCCCAATGTGATGTGATATGCTAGCTTGTGATGCGGCCGAGCTGTTGTACGATATCTCATTTCTGCTCTAGTACCCCGCTTAGCCGTCTCCGCTATTCCCGCTCCTTCCTCGGTGTGCTTCCGCAATTTGTACAAGTCAATAGAAACAGACCTCGTTCCTGTAAAAAAAATATATATTATTTAGTTTATATTGTTACTATCTACATACGAGTACGTATACGTACATATGACCACGCCGGATTGTAAACTAAAGAATAATTTATATCTTAATGATGTCAAAACTAAATAGAGTTGCATAGACAATATAAAGAACTAACAATATGTATCACAAACAATACAAGTTTCCTCTATATAACAGTTGAGACGAAACCTTTGCCCATTAGTACTGCGTATGAAGCATAGCACATATATCTTTGATAGATTCCAATCTTCGTCGCGCAGGTTTAATTATCGGGTTATATGCACTACGTTCTTATCAAGTACGTTTTTACGGTTGAACGGCGCGTTATAATTAATTTCAATTCCAGCTGATGTTGAATAAATATACGAAATTGTGTATGGGAATAATATTAAAGTAAAAATTCGTGACGAATATTTGTTCTTGTTTTTCCGCAGTGAATAAGCATTCGAATAAATGAATATGAAATATACTACTGAATTTTACGTTCGTAAAATATGTTTGGTGGGCTGTACTGTGTACTGTGGTCAAGGATGAGAAACCCAAGATTACTGGATGATTTAATAATTCGATGAAGCTATGTAAGTATTTAGAGGTGCCAGCTGTACTCTTACTCTGCCTACCCAGGAGTATGATGGTTTAGTTAATTATAATCCATTGCGCTGTTATCTTAACGCATTTTACATACATACATTATTATGTAAATTATAATAGTACCATCTGTTTTCGCATTACTGATATCAAACAATCAATATGGTTATTGAAAATTTAATTATTAATTGCTAGTCATTGGAGACAGTGGATTGCATATTCCCAAGACTTATTCTAAAAGCCCCCAAATTAGCTTTAATTATATTGAAGACTACTGAGGCTGTGCCCGCGACTTCGTCCGCGTGGAGTTTACAAAAAAAGTTATTGTTTAGTTTCTTAAATAAAAGTAGCCTAAGTTACTCCTTATTACATCATTTATATGCCAGTGAAAGTCCCGCCAAAATCGGTCCAGCTGTTTCAGAGATTAGCTGGAACAAACAGACAGAGAGGCAGACAGACAGAGAAATATTGTAAATAAAAATGTATCGTGTATACATCCATATGAATTTTGTATAAAGCGGTTATTTTAATATTACAAACAAACGCTTAAATTTTATTTATTTGTATAGATGTGAATGAATGTGGGAATCGTAAAAACAAACGATAGTCATATTTCGCGATACCATAAATAAAAGCAACAGGCTGAGATTTTTTTATTTGGATACAGTTAAGCCCGCATCGAGTGAGTGTGAGACGGGAGTGGAAGTTTCATTTTAAAAGGTGCATTGTTAAATAGAAACTAGAGCTGCTTTGTCGGTGTTCGAAACAATGCGCATTGCTCGATCTGGAGAGCAGTCCTCCGGCTCTTTTGTTGCTGATTCTTCATAAAAAAATAATGTGTCAAATTTAATTCTGCTTGGGAGACACTTTCTTTTCAATTAGGTTATGGTATGTTTCCATGTTTGCCGATTAAATATATTTATATACAGTGACTTAAATGATATGTTTATGCTGGCGAAATGCTTAGTAAAGTCCTATTTACTGTTTCTTTATGATATAACTAGCTGACCCGCCCAGCTTCGCATGGGTGAAAATGTACATACATACATACATATCATCAAACCAAGTCCCTAAGGGGGTAGGCAGGGAGTATAGAGCGCCAGTTCTCTCTAGACTTTATACTTCTTTTGCTTCGTCCACATTCATCAGTCTCTTCATACATGATCGTCGGTTTCGAGTACTCTTTTCGTTCCCGTCCTTGAGCGTCCGATCGATTTGATCCAGGTAGTTGGAACGTGGCCTTCCTCTGCGTCTTCTTGCACACACTTTTGCTTTGTATATCTGTATCGTCAATCTTTCTTCACTCAACCTTACTATATGTCCAAGTCAGCGTAGCATGCCTTTCTTCATCTTTTCAATCTCGCCCTGATTCACGCCAGTTGATTTGCGAATCTCTTGATTCCGGACTCGAACTAAGATCGTTACTCCGCACGTTTTTCGCAGCTGATATCGCATCTCAGCTGCATTTAAGCTATCTTCATACTTCCTCTGACATACCCAGGGTTCGCTGCCATACAATAAAGTAGGCACAAATATCACGCTGTGGACAGCAACCGTTGCTGGCCATCAACACCGACATGGCCCCATTCACCTTAATACCGGCAGTTAGCCTTCTTTCAATATCTTTTTCATACTTTCCATCTCGTGTGAACATGCTTCCTAGATATACAAATTCATTCACATGCTCTAGAATTTGTGAAAAGAATTTAAAATTATGGGTTTTCAAAAGAAAGTTTGAAAGTGATAATAAAGTGAGATATAGGGCTCGTTTAGTCGCTAAGGGCTCTACCCAAGTAGAAGGTAGAAAGGACTATAAAGAAACATACTCACCTGTATTAACACACTCAACTTTGAGAATGTTATTTTCTTTAAGTGTAAAGTTAAATTTAGAAATTACTCATCTTGATGTTAACACTGCATTTTTAAATGGCTAGGTACCTTGATGAAACAGTATACATGCAAGTACCACCTAATTTAGAATGTCAGAGTAACAGTGTACTCAAACTAAAACATGCAATTTATGGACTTAAACAATCAGCAAGGCAGTGGAATAAGAGAGTAGATGATTGTTTGTTAAGCCAGGGTTATATTAAGTCTAAATTGGAACCATGTTTATATAGTAAAAGGTAAATAAGGAACAAATTTTAAAAACTGTGTTTGTCGATGATTTTTTCATATTTTCCAGTAGCAAGGCATTGACAGATGAACTGAAACATAGTTTAATGTCAAATTTCAAAACTAAAGATTCAGGGCAAGTGAAAGAATGCTTAGGTATGAGAGTAAAAGTATATAAAAATGGTTGTATATCATTAGATCAGGAGCATTTTTTCGAACATATTTTAAATAAGTTTAAGATGTCAAACTGTAATGTTGTTGATACTCCTATTGAATGTAATTTGAAGTTGGATAAGTCAGAAAATGTTTGTAAATAATATCCTTATAATGTTTACAAATGATAATAAAAACTTAGAAGGATTTGTAGACTCAGATTGGAGATCAAATACTATTGACAGGAGATCTTATACAGGTTTCTGTTTTAAATTGTCTGGTACTGTAATATCATATGAATGCAGAAAACAACCGACAGTGGCATTGTCCAGTACTGAGGCCGGGTACATGGCAATGCCATTTTTTCAATGTCAAAATTTCAATGCCAAGGCAATTTGCCAACTGAAATGCCTGCTGACTTGTTAACAAAAGGGTTAAGTAGTTTGAAACATTACTATTATGTTAAAAAGTTAGGCATTAAAAGTATTGTTTAGGTGTAGTTTATATTCATTTATTGTTACATGGATATTAGATTATTTTGATAAGAGGTGAGAATTTGCCCTAATATGCTGAAGGATGATGGCATAATTTCTTGGTTACATTACAATATCGCGAGACTCCATATTCTCCCCAATCACACATGACATGTTGTCTCCTGCAGGTCGCTTGTCTGCTGTGATCACTATTTTCTGATTGTCCGATGGCATCACATTACTTGTAAGACAGTTTTGAACAATTGGATCAACTGATTATGTTCATGCAAAAGTTGTTGTAACTGCTAAATGATATCTGCGAACAGCGTTCATTTACTTCTTCTTCAGAATTCCCCAGGAAATAAATCTGAAGAAATTTGTATTTACCATTGCCTACGCTGTTCTTCAGTCTCATTGGCTCGAAGATTGAACTGGGCTTGCGTTACACTGCGATTGAATAAGACTTGCGTTACACTGCGATCGAACTGGTGTGCGCCAACGGATATTTTGACGCCTTACGGGTGGTATTACTAATAAAATACGACGATTAATTATGAAACTCACACTAAAACACAACAAACATCTTTTTGCTTTTGTTGTTATGAAAGAAACTGTAATTTGAGGTTTGTCAAAACTACTACTTGAATGAAATGTCAGTCTAGCTATACATAGGGTGCGTTCCACTAAACGTTCACAATGATCACGCTCACGACCACAGTTTGCTTGTAAGCGTTACTGTCGTAACTTCAAATGGAATGGATTACAGAACGTTTTGAGCGTGCAGGTAAATAATACAAACGGCGAGTTAGTAAAAAGAAAGCAAAAGATTTAAGATGTTAGTTTATAATCTGTAAGCCTTGAAAATAAACTTGATTAATTTAAATAGATTTATATTGAAAAAAAATATAATGTTTTTTTTATATTTAATATTATTGGTGTTTTAAATTAATTTACGTTCAAATGGAATTAAAATGTCTTGCGGCGACACTTGGATATTTGGTAAGAGGTACAGTCGCCATTTTATATGCTTTGAGTTTTGAAAATGACGCAAATTTTCTTCGATTCAACGATCACTTCGACCCACCTTTTTAGATGGGTCGTCGTGAGCGTAAGTTATGACATTATAATTGACGTTTTCGCCGCGACCACAACGACCGCGGTCGTTATGCGGATCGATTAGGTATAGGAGAATTTTCATTGTTGTGGGCGCTTAGTGGAACGCACCTTTACCGTCAATATTTACACGTCACTCTGACATTTAGTTAGTTTAGAGTATTTGTCAATATATTGAAAACGTCTCAGAATCTTGTTGTCTGTCTCTTTCGCACACTCACTTTTCAGAGATTTTTTTAATATTAACTATTATTTATTTATATTTTATATAGCCTAAAGCCTTCCTAGAATCATGGACTATCCAACACAAAAAGAATTTTTCAATTCCAACCAGTAGTTCCTGAGATTAGCGCGTTCAAACAAACAAACAAACAAACAAACAAACAAACTCTTCAGCTTTATAATATTAGTATAGATAGCCTGATTCGAATTATTACTAATTCGAAATATAATATGTGGAATACGGTGGAACAATTTTTAAATACATATATAAAAAAAAATATGTACCTGTTCTGTTCTCCCTCCTGACCTCCTGAAGTTCTGACCTCCAACTAATCAACCACTAACTGGAGAAACATTACACTGCGATTCTGATATACGTATGTATGCCCTATTCTAATTCAATGAAAACGTCTCATTGTTAGGTACCTATTTGTATTTAGCTTAAATGCATTTCATAGTTCATATATATGTGTGTACATGTCAGGTCCACATTATTTGAATATGTATATGCAAACGACCCTTTCAAATAACTTCTTAAACGTTGGCAGCGCATACCTAATATAACAAGGCATGTTATGTTGGGTTTGCTCTGTAGTTGGATATAATTGGAAAATCCCTCGACCTCCAGTGATAAAGTGAGAAATGCGTTAAAGATAGTTTATCAGTATTCGAAGTGCATTTTAAGTTCGCCTTGTCGAACTAATAACTCTCATTTATCTTTATGTGTGTAAAGCGGAATTTGCATACAGTACCTACTGAAAGTGAGAGATGAACTAGTTGACCTAAAAGTGGAATCAATTGTGACTTTTGTCTCAGCAGACTGTCGCAGCTGACGGGTAGAATAGTGAAACGTTAGACAGAGAGAGATCGTTAGTACTTCATGCTTAAATGAATCATGTGAGTCTTCTACAATCGAGGCATGTTACGTACGTACAGATTATCGCAGTCTCCGCGGATGAGGCAGATGAAATACAGCGTCGTTTCTCCCGAGACTTTATTTCATGATTTTTCAAGATATGAGTAGTCTGTAAACAGTAAGGGTTTCATTGTAGATACCATTAAACTGCACTGTATTGTCTGAACTCCGCGTTGTCACCCGCGATTTTAGGACCACTTCATTGTTTAAAATAAAAATGTAAGAATAAAAAATGGTGTAGGCTTATCTCAATGATAACTTATATTCACTATTTTTTGGGCGATTTTTAATACACTCGATTTATATAACTAAATGAAGAATTAGGTAAGTACCTCATTTCTGTAATCTATTTATTGATTTTCTGAGTATCAATGAAACTTGTGATCAGCTGTAGCAGGGGATAGCGCATTCGCGTTTTCTTTACAAATTGACCATTTCGCTATTTACTAGAAACCTTAGAAATTCTGTAAACCGGTGTTATCCCAGGTCGAATATCCGTTGTCCAGAAGTATATTGCTTATGGTGAGTGCAGTCGTGTATCGAACGTGTAGTTGTTTTTAATATTATTATAAAGATGTTGTTGCAAATTGCAGAAATATTATATGTTCCCACGTGGAGTTAACCAAACCGCAGTACTAATGGTTACTATAGACATCTTAGTTCGCAAGATTTTCAAATCGTTACCCTTTCATTAATGTTTTTCACACATTTCTGCAGTTCGTTAATTTACGGCTTCCTATTAATTATCCAGTGACACTAAACTACAAGCGCCTTATGTTCACACATATATTCATTATTAAATAATAATGTTAAGTAGAAAACGTACAAAATGGTGAGAGCGCACAGCCAATTAGCTGTGGCCAATGGATTGAATAAGACAAACATTAGTGACGTGCACCGACAAATCGGCGCGTGTTGGAGAATACGTCGCTTTTCTGTGTTAGTGGAGCGCACCTGTCTCTGACGTCACAGACAAAGTAAAAAGTACATGAAACTGATTTTACATATTACACTGTCATATTCAATAATTTTCTTAATGGATATTTGAGTCCGAGATATGCTTTTGAAATATGCAAATGTACTCGGTCTATCATCGTACATACCTATATACAAGTAAAAATAATTTATTAGCATACGAAACGACTCAACACTGGATGGACACTTCAAGAAAGGGCCCAACACTTTCTTTGACAATATAAAAATATATTCAAGTACGCTTACAAAGAACCAATTTACCAAGCGCTAAGTAACGGTAACCAATCAAATTAATAACTTTTTGTGAGTGTTCATTTTCTCTTATATCTGTTTATTTATCGGTAATATATGTTTGGACTACTTGAATCGAAATAAACAGGAATAACTGTTTTACCATTAAGTGTACGCTTCATAATCCTTTAATAAAAAAATATGAAGTGACGAACGCTTGTGTATTAAAAAATCGCGAAAAGCCATCACAATCGCAGGCGTATTATGCTAATCTCACGTTGTTTTCCTCACATTTGAACTAGTCACATTGAAACTCGTAGCGTTAATGTGGTTGATTTAGGAAAAACTCGGACTTGAATCTACAATATTCACTTTTCAGGCAACAGTTGGAACCACTCGGTTACCGCGGCTATGCAGGAATATCCGGCCATTTACCCAACCCAACATCAAACGTTCGTTGCAAATGATTTGCTTTAACTACACATCGAGGAACCGGTCCTTGGTTTCAATGCATCCAACCGTTAGAGTTTAATAACTTTACCTGTCAGCTACGGTCGTAGTTCATTGAAATATGCGGGCGTGTAACTACGTTTTGCTTTTAAAGTTTAATGCAATATTGTGTCGGTAACTTTGTATCAACCGTTGGAATCGTATCGTGCATTGTTTGTAGTTCGCGAGTGAACATGTTAAAAACTAACTAAATGCGAACGTACATCGCGCCCTGTTTTACACGAGTGCGTCTTGGATTAAAATCTGTACTGAGTTTAGTCCCGCTGTTCGAATTATGATTTAATTATTTATTAGGGGTCTTCGATAAGGAAATTTTTTCATTGGTTTCGTAGCACTGGGGATATCTACCATGCCTTTATTTACCATTTATTATGTTTTACTTCGATGATAATTAGTTCTACTTACTAGCTGTGTAGCCCTTTTTACCTGTTAATACCCGGTGTATTTTGTGCAAATAAACGTGATTCAAATTGTATCAACAAAGCTCATATATATAAATACTAGCTGTGCCCGCGACTTCGTTAGCGTGGACGGCTTTTTTTATCTTTCGTAAACATGTTTTTTTTTTCCAATAAAAAGTATCCTATGTTACTTCTAATACCTCCAAGAATATGTGTACAAAGTTTTATGATTATCGGTTTAGTAGTTTTTACGTGAAAGCGTAACAAACAAACTTACATTCACATTTATAATATTAGTAAGGATAATAGTACCGGTTGGTTCGCTTAATATTACGCAACACAAGTACGCTTTATTAGTATCGCGCAATTGTAACCGAATCTCAAGCCGGATACTGATAGTAAGAACAAGTATTTCTCGAGACAAATAGTACCTACTTATATCATAAGCTCGGGCCAATTGCTGCGGCAGCAATGCGGCGAACGCATTTACATTTCGATCGTGCAAGGAAACTCAAGTTCAGTCCTCAGGTGGAAAAACGAATTTTGGGAGTCGAGGCTTGAGGATCGCGCGATCCATGCGCAGGGTTACATAAGCACCAACGTTAGGAGAGGCAATATGCAACGTGATCTGTCATTTAAATTGGAGCTTGTAACTCTTGTAATTTGGTAGTACTCTTATAATTGGTAACGTTATAATTTGGTAGTTTTGTGGTCCCACGATCAAGGAAAGTTTGCCACAAGCTTTTTTGTGTCATGAACAAATACTCTCTTTATTTGTCACTCCATCTTTTTGGAACGACTTTTAATGCAAAACATTTATATAATATCAAACATTTGCGTTATTTGATTCGACGACATCAGAAAAATATACGAGTATACTGTTCCGATTTAGAGGGGAAAGCGGACTTCCCAATCAAGATGTTCGATTCTACATAATAAATTGGGCCTTTTCAGTACTGAATGAAAATGCTTTCATTTCCTTGTTATGATACTTATTAACGATCTCTTCAGTATGCAGAGCGTAATAACATGTTCAGTATATTTCTGTCCTTCCCTAGACGAGTAAAATAGTACTGTAACAAACGGCGTCTTTTCGACGCAGATATATTCATGTCAATGACATGTACGGAGGTCGTCGCAGTTGCTTTACCACGACCATATCTTTAATATTAATTTGAAACGTAGGTACGCAAGTTATCTTACGATATTTTCCTTCTCCGAAAAGCTCATGGTGAGATAAATCAATCGTTGATATAGTTCGTTGTTAACGTATATTTACTATGAATTCTAGATGTATACTCTCAGTCACCGTCGCCTACTCGATGATATAGTATTTCTGAACGGGAAAATCCGTGGCAGACTGCAGCCGAAATTGAAGCGAGGGAGATTCCACGTTACTCTATTCGCAAACCATTCTCTTTATATAGCCTATATAATTGTCTAAAGCAAATATAGGAATAAATTCGTCCATGTGACGTCTATGTTCCGAGTGCATTTCAAAGTGCAGAAGCTTCGATGACGCAGATATATTCCACCCTCCATTGGGTAACTTAAAGCTATAATATAAAAACAATTATATTTATATAATAATATAATATATTTATATTAATTAATTAATTATAAATATGTAACACTCTGGTTAATATATACATTTTCATCCTACATTCTTCTTTATACTTCAAATGTTATCGAAATCATGAACATGTAATTTGAATGTGGTTTTAACCTGGCAATATTTTTATGGGTATTGATGGTACATCTTATATAATTCAATAAATAAATAATTCCATTCTGTAACTGCATATTTTGTGTCGAGATATTTCTCGGGGTGACGGCAAAACACGAGACAATAATATCCGTATAGCTACGTACGTATGTACATAATTGTGTCTAAGGTACCATACTGTAAATAATAAAATAGTTCAGAAATCTTTATAATCCGTAAATTTCCACAATACTATTCCCATCAACAGTTCACTCTATAAGAATGATGTATACGTTATAGAGCTATATTAAAGGAAATACTTGTGGAATTAACAAAGAAAATAAAACCGAATAGGTTTAAAAAGCACACAGTTAACATAGGTACTTCTCTCCGTTACTAAATAACGATGGAAGTTCTTTGAAAATTCATGCAGCGCAGGATGAGCTATTCAATTTTATACTCGACGGAACTCCAGCCGTGTGTAATTAATTGATTCCAGCGAAATGGTATAATGGTATCTCATTTATATTTCCAGGACAACTAACAATAAGTGGAAAATATTCATTAAAATCGTCTTTAGTACATGTGAAGTTACCTAGAAACAGTGGGCTTCTATCATTATCTGCATTAAAGCCCTCAATTCCTTCACACAATAAAAATGTTAGCGATAGAAATACATACGTCTGAGAAGCAATTCAAAGGCGCATTTATCAATCTCATCATACTACCTAAATACGTACAATGTATATGCAAAAACTAATTTTACTTTTTAATGTTAACATTTAAGAAACTTCATTGATAGTTCCTTTCAACACGCCCGACATCACTTTAATACATAATCAATTTTAAATGTATTAAATACTACAACAAATGGAAATCGAAATTGAAATTTCCAAACCAATGAGTTTTTCTGATCTTAAGTACAGTGATTAATCATGTCGAACGCGATGATGAAGGCGAAGATGGATATTTCGATATAGGACGTGGACTTCGAGCTTTCTGTGTTTCGTATTGATATTGAGGTCGTCAGCGTTGCGTGAGCGATGCCCGCGCGATTCTGCAAAGCACGACGTTAAGGCCACGGGCCACAAGTCGAGCGGAAGCTGTATCGTTTACATGGAACGCTACCGACATTACCTTATATTATGTTCCAAAGCGTGACTTAACATAATATTAAGTTCTATAACGCTGATCTCATCGTCTGAAGACAATAATAACAATTTACGACTCGCCAAGTATTGTCAGTATTGCAGTAACGCTATTCGTCCCTTTACAGCTCGTACAGCGATTCCTTTCAAAACAAGGCAAACTACGAGATGTATTAACTACTGGATGCGCCCCAATAGATATCACTACAAACCTACATACATACGTTTGAGAAGAAATTCAAAGACATGTATAGAGTCGAGCTTGACAAACAGCGATGGACTTGCTCTATCACTTTAGCATCTAAAATACAAGTGAGTGTGTGAATACTACAAACCCCTGCATACCCAAAACCCATGACCTCTCTCTCTGCATAGCCTTGATACATGTTATATTCGGGAAATACCTACCTACCGGATTAGATGTCACAGACTTTTGAAAATGTCACAATATTTATCGGGTATCAAATATTTTACATAGCTGTACATTATTCATAAAACTAGTATCATTGAACTCCTGAAGGTATTAACTATATTTATTTATGTGAACTGAATAATTCAAACTCCACATGAGTTTGAATTATTCAGCTGTACCTAGTAGGATAATATGTTGTTTCCATACAACTGTAAACTGACCTACTACGAGAGCGATACGAGACAGGAAAAGGGAATAGCATCTCAAAAACAAACCAACGCCCGTATTCTTTCATCATTTTTATCATTACATACATACACATACGAACAATGAGCCTACCCACATCTGGCGGCTATCTTTACACGGCAGCTTATTTCGTGCGCCGGTTGAATATTTTCCGCTGGGACTGGCTAGACGCTCGTTTTATGGCTTTACGGTGAAGGTGGAAAAAATACTATTTACAATGATGTTTGGACGCGCATTCTAGCACGCAACCTAGTCATTGTAGTATTGAGTGATTTAATGCCGAGATAAGCCGCATGAGTGATTATTTTATCATTTATGATTGATGCAATTCATAGGCGAAAGATTGCGGTACAGTATCACATTGTGTTAGTAATATTCAACAAACCACTTTCGCTTTAGGATGTCAGCTAATAATCAGGATAGGCTGCATCAGAAGCTGGGTCCTGAGCAATTTATTGAAAGCTGCTATTTACTATAAATTACGCACACTAACCTTTCGTCTCGACTCTCGTTTGAGTTTGAGTTTTATACAAACAGTTGTATAAAACTCCAACTCAAATAACGCTCTGTTTGCAAAGTATACAATGTAAGTCAAATAGTAGGGAGCTCAGAGTAAAGAAAAAAATCCTGCCCTAGCCTATCCTTGGTGTGCAAAGAGATTCGATAATGGTTCATTTTGTAATGTTGTATAACAATGTACATTGGCTTCGTTAATAGAAAAACTTCTATTTGTACATAACTTATGTGTGAAAAGATACGGAAAAGAAAGGAACTATACGTTTTTATATCTCATCAGATCCGATTCCTAGCCGCGTAGCAACTAAGCGTATAGCACTAAACCTGTCATGGGCAATTCACCATACCATGCTTTAATCTGAACTAATACTACAATGTGTTCTACATTTGCTAATCTATTTGTTTATTACAGAGCTAGTTTATAATAAGTAAAATGTACAATTTGACTGCGGGAGTGTACGTGAATTTAATTTTGTCGGCTATCTGTTAATCACACGTGTCAACGCAATGGCAGGAAGGGCGAATGTATGTATACCCTAGGCTATTTGACTGAACCTAAGGGGAGGGTAGTCTAAATTAAAGAACTATTGATTTTCCCTGTATAGTCAATGCAACTAGCATTGGATACCCTCGTAGAGTGTACAGATATTCCTAAATACAGGCCTACAATGAAAAAGTCTTCCAACTCACAAACATCTCAAACAAAAGCTTTCTACCACTGCCTACCCCTTCGGGGACCCATGTGGGAAGGCCTGAGGATATTATTTAATGGAATATAATCTCAGCGAAAGCTTTTGTTTTGTCACGTTGGTTGCGCAATCGTTTTCTGGAAAATTAACGGCATTTTAAATAAAGCCAAGAGATAGCTCTATAACGAGCTTATACCCATGAAAGTAAAAGCCTGCCAAAAATGCTGGAGTAAATTTTAGTGTAGGTAGGTACATACTTAGGTAGATGAATAACATACCAGATGTTCAAGCACTAGTCCTGACTCATGGTTGTCTATCTCTATCGATTGATACGCAAGTTTCTAATATCTTTTTTTTTTTTATACAACAAGAGTGGCAAACAAGCATACGGCCCACCTGATGGGAAACGGTTACCGTAGCCTATTTACGCTCACGATACCGAAGTATCAGTCTGTCATCAGTTTAATCCCTCTGCTTACAACACAATGTAACAATCCTCCCCCCTCCCCAAGGAGCTCATTACTGGAAACCTTATTCACCACGTAGGAACACAACACAATAAATTGTGTTATTTGGCTACGGACTTCTATAAGGTGGAGGTCCTGCCCCAGTCGGGCAGCTCCAAATTCGAACGGGAAACCCGTTATGCCCTACCTCTCTTGAAACCTTACCTATATTTGACTTACGAAGCTGTTGATAGCGTTACGGATTGAGTCCAGATGAATAATGCAAATGCATGCAATATTATAGTACTTATTGTATGAGCTTGTTATTGGGAAAGCATGCCATATAGCTGGACAATCTCATCAGATCCGATTCCTGACCGCCTTGCAACTAAGCGTAAGCTGGTTAGCTTTTAGTTTTGTTAGGTTAGGTTTAACCTAGTTTTTTTCTTTGAAGAGGACATTGTACCCGACCGTCCGAAGCACGAACCACATCGCGCTCCCACCAGCCCTTGGCCCGCGTGGTGTGACCCCCTAACTATCCCAACAAACCCATTTAGTCGCCTCTTACGGTAGGCAGGGGATACCATAGCCAAAACTCTTAAACTCAGGCTATTGGGCGGACGGAAGGGGGCTTGAGTCAGCCAA
Organism: Drepana falcataria; assembly: GCA_945859725.1. NCBI lineage: Eukaryota > Metazoa > Arthropoda > Insecta > Lepidoptera > Drepanidae > Drepana > Drepana falcataria. Next base: position 12,062,383 of record OX243921.1, read on the forward strand.
AAGGTGACATATTTCTTCAGCCACGACCCGAAGCTTGGCAGAGGCGCGTAGCGGGCGTTTTGCAGTTCAAGAAGTTGTTAACGCTTCGCGACAAGTGCACGTTTTTTTTTTTTTTTTTTTTTTTTTTTTTTTTTTTTTTTTTTTTTTTTTTGTATTGTCTCTCGTAGCGTGAGTTCCGGGAACTTTTGCAACTTAACCGGTCAATGGCGAGACCTAGGCCTCCAGCCAGGCACTTTATTTCTAAGCAACACAGCTAAGGGCACCCCCTGTGGGGTACGAACCTCGGCTTAGGGCGTTGCTGGATCGCGAGCAAGGGAGCTGGGCTGGACTGGTAATTTTATTTAAATATTATTTGGGGGCGGGATTTGCGCGTCAGGCTCGGCGCGGGCCGGTGTTTGCGGCGGGGGTCGGGGGGGAACATTACGGCTTATTCGCGTCGAGCCTCGTCGGCGAGGACGGAACAGTGGTCGGTTTTGTGTAGTGTTGGTATGTTTTTGTCGGGCGTCCTGGAGGACCGTTATGTCGTCATCCGGTTCGATGACGGCGTGTCTTGGACGCCTTATCTTCGAGATAAGGGAAGGAGTGTATCGGGCGGCCGATACGACGAGGGGGTTGGGGTGATTTACAGCAGAATCGAAATGACGTTTGGACAGTTTTTTCAAAAACTGTTTTATAGTGGGGACTTTGAGGTCAACGTTGAGTTGACTATTACGCATGTACCACGGGGCACCTGTGGCTCTCCGGAGAAACCGGCTTTGGAGCACTTGCAAGGGGTTAAGTGTTGACTTGCTAGTGTGTGCGAACACTACACCCGCGTATGTCATGATTGGTCGAATGCACGTCGTGTAAATCCTCACCTTGGATTTCAATGAGAGTTTACTTCGCGCATTCAACATGCTGTGAAGTCTACCGAGCGCGAAGGCGGCTCGCGCGCGTACCGCCTTTACGTGGTGACGGAAAGAAAGGCGTTGATCGAGGATCACACCCAGGTATTTGGCTTTTTCTTCCCATGGAATGGGTTTGCCGAAGAGGGTGATGGGGGCTACCCGTGGGCGTTCGAGGCCTTTCCAGAATAGAATGGCTGCGCTTTTGGTGGGGTTCACTTCAATTCTCCATTTCCGGAACCACCGCCCCAGGGCTGTGACCGCGGATTGGAGGTTGTCGTGAATTCCCTCGGGAGTTCTACCTTTGTAGTAGATAGCCGTATCATCGGCGAATAGAGCGCTTTTAACTCGTCTATGGAGGGGAATGTCGCTAGTATAAAGCGTGAATAGGAGTGGCGATAGCACTGAGCCTTGCGGGACTCCTGCTCGTATGGGATGGGGGGAAGAGAGTGTGCCCTCGACTCTGTAGCGGAAGGAGCGGTTCGACAAAAAGTCCCGTACTATGCGTACTAGACGGTCCGGCACGCCCAACTGGTACAGCTTGTATATTAAGCCGTTGTGCCAGACCTTGTCGAATGCCTTCGCCACGTCGAAGAGGAGCATACCCGTGGTATAACCGAGTTAGAAGCCGCTACTGACGTCTTCCACTATACGGTGGACTTGTTGGACACAAGAGTGTTTGGTTCGAAAACCGAACTGTTGGTCAGGTATGACTTTCTTAGAGTCTGCAAAACTCTTTAATCTATTGTAGATAAGTCTCTCGTAAATCTTGCCAAGGACGTTGAGGAGACTGATGGGGCGAGACAAGTGCACGTCGGTGCTCCTGCCTCTTCACTTCAGCCGCATTCAGGGATGCGATTCCATCAATCGAAGTGCAATTACCAAACTACGTTTTAATTTGTAATGAGTAAATTACAATACAATTTTACTGTACGAGTGCACATCAATTTAAATTTGTCGGCTATCTGTTGCACACAACATTGCGTTGGTCGAAATCTCGTTTGTTCTCTCACCTAGACACGTCCTAAAACGAGTCAGACTGACACCAGTTACAAATGTCCTAATTCCTTATTACGCCACCGTGTTTGAACTGACTTTTGGTATGTTCGTTGCACTCAGCTCTAGATATTCCAAATTGATTGTATTGCGCACTTGGAGACGCTAGGAATCGGGTCGCTGCGATCGTTAAAACGAATGTCGCTGTCACGGATTAATTACGAGCTATTCACAATTATACTACTGTTAACTGCTTAGTTACTTGTTATAATCGTGCTCTGATCGTTTGCTTTGATCAAATGGATCAGTTCTCGACGAATGCTATCAAATATGATAAACTGTTGGCGCGATAGAAATACATTCAATATGCAAAATATGAGTTACCCTTTTTGGCCGACGTTTCATAGTTGCCTACGGCGGATAGCTGTTAACGAACCGAGTAATCTTTCTTCTCCGTATTGTACAATTTTATGACGTGACCCATATGCATGTCATAACAATATAATATTCGAGATACTTAATTAACTCGACCCAGTCCTTTTCAGAATCTAAAATAACGAACTATTATTCGAGCATAACTAACATAGCATTTCACAAGCTGTGGCATTAAAATGCTAACATAAATGTGATATATTTTCACCATGTAGGTTCGCGTCGATGGCGTTCGGGAAAATATAAGCTGTAGCGGCGAGCTTATCGCAGTATACACTACGGATTGAGGGTGAATGCACCGGAACATAATTTATTGGCTTTTGTTATACATGTGTTATTGTGAGTTTGATCCGTTGCATTTTCTGTCCATCCTATTAATTAAATGCTAGTCTAGCCATTCTTGCTATGAATTTCAGTCTGGACTTCCTTATGTTGTGTTTAGATAATATTACTTACATGCAGCCAGAAATCTTTGTAGTAAAGAACAGGATAATACTATCACTGACCCTTTTGATATATTCTTGGTCAGAGGTTTCTTGTAAGACGCTGTGGAACAAACTAAATTACATAGTCTTTTGAGAAAAATAACTGGCAACAATTTTTATAGCATTGATTTTTTATAGCACAATTTATTCGTAAAGTTAATTTTATTTTTTGTCAAATGATTTGTTTAAACTAAACATTTAGATTGTAATGTAACTAACATAAGAAAATTTCATATATATATATATATATATATATATATATATATATATATATATATATATATATTAAATGTCTATTATATAAAGATTATCTCAAAGATATTAGATTCCGGTCCCGGATTTAATTATACTAGAAAACACACAGAATAGTAAGCTATTCGGTCCTTCTTCTAGTTTAATTGATTTCGTGTGAGTACCTGACCGAAACAATGCGCAGCGCTTTAGAACGTGAAACTTTTATTGATTGACTAGTTATTTATTATTTTTGATACTGAGAATCGCGTGCTACTGTAATTCTTGTCTCTATATAATGCGTGTGTTTTTTTTATCGAACGTTAATTGTGCGATAATGTAAGTGTTTTGTATGACAGATTCAAGAAAATATATTTGTAGTAAACCAACATCTCTTGTTCAACTGGCTTCCCTGGACTTGATATTCTTCAAAGTTCTCTTGATCTCTGATCTCCTGAATGTACTTGATGTAACATTGGGTAATGTTAAATAAGACGCCTCAGATCTCTTGATCTAACTAGAAGGGCCCGTCTTGTGTAGGTAACTTGAAGGGCCCGTTTTGTCTTACATACAGCCAAATATAATGTATTTTTAATGTCCTACGTTTCATTCTTCGCTCGTTGGGTAGTGTGATGATCATAATATTCCTGCCTTAAACTTTCTTAAAAAAAACTACTTAAATAATGTTTTCGAAAGGAAATCGGAATGGTAGTTAATTTAGATTAGCGCATTAAAAAAATAAGCTATATCTCATTGTAGTAGTAGTGATTAGGTATCAAAAAGCAAATAGAAGCAGTGCCGTATGTCGCCAAACTACATAGATTTAATAATTTGACATAACTGTAAACGGCAAATTGTCTAGTATGTTTTTATATAATGTTAATAATGACGGTATTTTGCTTGACAACCTCGCGTTGAGCAATTGTTCTGCGGTTGGTTTCTCACCTTAAAATGACTTTACCGAAATGTATTGTTGTTGCCACATTATTAAAAATTATTAGATTTGTATTATTTCAATATGGCTGTAATATCTACGATGTAGTTGAAATATAAATTCGTTCAACGGTTTTTTTGTTGATGTTATTGTTCACTACAAATGTCTAGTAGTAAAAAAGCTTAATGATTGAGCTAATCTATACTAATATTATAAAGCTGAAGAGTTTGTTTGTTTGTTTGTTTGTTTGTTTGTTTGAACGCGCTAATCTCAGGAACTACTGGTTGGAATTGAAAAATTATTTTTGTGTTGGATAGTCCATTTCTCTAGGAAGGCTTTAGGCTATATAACATCACGCTACGACCAATAGGAGCGAAGCATAAATGAAAAATGTTGCAAGAACGGGAAAAAATATTCCTTTTTGAGAGCTTCCGTTGCGCACGCTGCGTAAATGGTTTAAGTTACGAAAATATCATGTATCAGGGAATTGTTCCTCTTTAAAAGTTCTAAAAAAAAATCCAGGACAGCATATGTTTATCTTTTAAGATTGACTCACTATAACCTTTTATATGGCAATTAAGTCCACGATGGGCTCCTGAACTACTTAACCGATTTCAATCAAATTTGCACACCGTATGCAGTTTGACCCAACTTAAAAGAAAGGATAGCTTACATCACAATTGGACCCGATAGGTGGCGCTGCGATCGTATTTCGGGAAATTTTACTTTTTCACCCGGGCGAAGCTGGGCGGGACAGCTAGTGTATAATATGTACCATATAAACTAAATCATTGGCGTGTACAAAAAGTCACTATACACAATATTTTTTGTATATATACAAGCACACTGATAGTGTGCTAGCTATCAATAAACTGGCCTCATGTGCCTCTGGTCCCTTATAACCTTGTGTGCGATTGAGTCACGTAGAAACTGGACTTTGTGTTTTTTTGCTCTCCCTTATAGTTAAGCGTGTTTTTCTCTCGCTATTCGTTACACTTAGTCACTCCAGCATGACTATCCATTGCATTGATATGCCTATCTTTTTTATTCCCAACAAACGGGTTTCAATTTCAACGGGAAGCCCATAGAAGGACGCTCGCAAAGGATAATTTTGTCTGTATATTTTGTTTGGTTTATATATTTGAATAAAAATTTGAATAATTGATAGCGATTGGAATGTTAAACGCAAAACTTACGTGCTGTGGTCTTGCGGTTAGGCTGCCAGGGACGTTTGACCCTACTGCTGTTGACACAGGAAGGTACCTGGACCTTAGCCTTAACCGTTTTCCTCCAGGCGCGTGGTTTGCTTGTTTGTCACCTTTTTACTATAAGGAAAGCAATATATCACGAGATAATTAATCAACTACAACCTTTATTTACTCTCAAGCGTAAAACTAACTCGTATGCAGTTCTTTAGTACGCTCAGAATAGTTTTCGTATTATACAGAAAATATTGTTAGGTACTAGATATATTTAGAGAATAGACTAGTTAACGTGCTTCGTGAAGTGGAAAGTCCTCAATACATGGAATAAATTGGTTATGTAAATAGTTTACATTAATCCAGAGATGGTTGACACAAGATTAGTAATGATTTGTTTACTATACTAATTAATTCTTTAAATCGTCTTACATGTTTGCTGTTATAAACACTTTGGTGCGTTTAAGAATTCAAATACTAGTTTACGACGAAAATAAAGGGTGCATAAAAGGTTGGCATGTGTCCCGATATACAACTATTTAGTCTATTGGTCAGAAAAGGTGCACTCACGAACACCACTATGCAACGTACAACGGACGTGGTTAGGAATATCGGAAACTGAGGCGAAAATTTCCCATTGTGTTATTTAAGCATCAATTGGGTCTGTTGAGAAACAAACTATGCTATGCGCTATGATCGCTTTAACAATAATTAAGTTCCATGAATACCGAAATTATTACATATTATACATTAATTCGCAGAATTGGCGGCATTGGCAGAAAGTGAGTGTATGTGGTTACTTCCTACACTCATCTGCTGATCCTTGTGGGAAAGCTTGAAGATATGTATATATATATATATATATATATATATATATATACACGACTCATTTCTTATCTGACGTGTTTTTTTTACTGAATTTATCATTTGAATGTTACAACACTGATATATATTATTACGTCCTCCTTTTCCAATGAGAATGTGTTATTACTTCGATAAAATTGTATATCCATAAAACTGTTAACGTATACTACTCCACTTTGCCAACAGTGTTGCCAAATAATGTCTTCGTAGTTTCAGTTTATTATGATACCTTAAAACTTTTTCATACTTTTGCACTTTTTACTCGCCAGATGCTAGCTTGTATTTTTCAGCTAATATGTAGTATTTCTTCGGCTGTTGCGAGCCCACTTTCTTAATCGAAAAATGTCTGAAGAATGCTTTTAGAAGCATATTCTGTCAAGTGACACCAGTGTAGGCATTCATATAAGCGTATGTATATATGTGATAGCACCTCCATACACAACATAGGCTGTCTGGTCGCAAGTTGTACTTGCCCACTTAAAGTCCAATACTCAATCAGCCCGTCCCAGAATAGCTGAAGCTAAGACGATAAGAACTTATCTCAAAAATACCCGATAAGACATGTGTCTGCCTCTGACAATTTAATGGGAACAAGCTTCTAAATGCATCCGTTTTGAGTGCGAACGGTCATTCCGCATGAGGCACTCTTCGGCTCTTTGTCGGGTCAGCCGATGTTTCGTAAACCTATTTGTTCCCATTTCTTGAGGCGACAGCTAGAGTACACGCCATTTTAATTTATGGTTCTTGCAATAACGCATGGTAGGTAAGAGATTTTTTTAAATATTTGTGCATATTAGTATACTTACATTTGTGTCTGCCGATTTGTCGTATAGTTTGTGTTGATGTGTGATTTTGGTTCACTACAGGATCAAGAGATTTTATCGTGGTCTTATAAAGGCTTGCTTTTACAGAATGGCTAGTGCGCCAAATAATTATGTAGCCTGTAAGCAATGTGCACTTTAGAGTTATTGATTCCCTGTCAAGTCTTAAGTATATTATCTGCAACCCAGAACTCATAATTTTATCATTATTGATGCCTATGACCGTCTTAAATTTTCGCGTAATTACACGTGACAATTGTTTGACTCTTAGGCAAATTGCTGAGTTAATTGATGATTGACTATTTATTTATTCACTGCGTTGCTTTGGCGCGCCATTCCTCATTAAAAAGGCGGAAGCTTGTTTAGATCTTTGTTGAGATCTTGTTGGCTCTCGTTATCTCCGCCTATCCCATCCCTTTTACCTTGCAGCCACGATTATATCCTGTAGTAAGTTGATTTAAATTGTTTATATCAATCTATGTTACCGGAAGTATATTTACTTAATACTTTATTTGAATCTGCTTGCTCGTGTTAGTTACTTTAGCACTGTTAAATGTAATTGCGTCGTTCAATTGTCATATAATTTGTACGGGTTAGGTAAATTTTGGTTATAATTTTGCTCCGTGTATGACGTTGATTTGAGTTTCAGGTTTTCTTAACTCAGAGTTTAGTAAGTTGTCGCAAGGTGAAACAAACACTGTAGCATTCAATACATTCTGAGCTTAAACCAATGCCATATGCCATCCATGTTTGCTATTTAGGAATATTTTGTAAATACGTTTTCACATTTCCTTCTTTTTTTAATACAGATGATTAAATACAGTTAATTAACTTGCGTCGAAGGATTTGCTAATTCTCCTTTGACTCGAAGTTCTTTTCAGAAGTCCGTCTGTCATAAGGTTTCATTTTAATTATTATTAGCCATCTCAAGGCAAGATTGGCCAGGCGAGTTTTCGAACTTCAAATAGCTGATTTTTGATAAGAAGTCCAATCCGTCGAGAGTTGGGAGGGTTTACTTTCACATTCAGCAGTTACGCTCACTTGCCCAAGTCTATTGATTGTGGAATCTTTCATTTACACAATGTAAATTTATCCTTAATGGTATAAGTACGTAAGTAAGTAAGTAAGTATAAGTACAGTGATTAGTCACACCACAAGCTTTACGGTGAAGGAAAACACCGAGAGGAAACCTACATACGTCTGAGAAGAAATTCAAAGGCGTATGTATAGTCGTGCTTGAGTAACGGCGATGGACTCGCCATCTGTCACGTTGGCGTAACGGCGATGGACTCGCCATCTGTCACGTTGGCACCTATACACCTCTGCCTACCCTTTCGGGGACCCTTGTGGGAAGGCGTGAGGATATATATAAATTTATCCTCGTCTCGTTCCAAAAACCTGGATAAGTCGTTATTTATGAAATGTGTTCTTGACGATACCTTAAAGTTATTGGAATCGACTCTTACTTGACTCAAACTCTTGGAACAGGTAAAACGCCTATCTTGTTTTTCTTGAATTCATAAACAGCAGATGCGCGTTTGTTTGCCCGGCGTTGAACAATAGTCCGGCCTTGATCGCGCGCAACCATTAAATCAAACTATTTGCATTGTGTGCCGTGTGTTCCATCGAGGATGGTAACTAACATACTTGATTACAAATATTCAAAGGCTGTATACTAAAACCTTCCCTGCTCGTGAATAAACCTGACTATTCTAGAAAAGCGAAAACAATTTTCTTTGTATACAATTGACAAAAGACAATCTGTTTCTAGGCTCCACATACTTCGCCCGCGGGGATTATATTGTTCGTAAATCTTCAACCTACGTCTTATTTCATGTTTTAAATTAATATTAAATATATCTTCTAAACAGACAACTCTTTACGCTAAAGCTATAAACAATTGTGTGGGCACGATTTATGTACTTTAATTTGCCATATTGAGTGCAAAACTAAACCTTGCTTGTAACAAATGTACGTATACAGTTTCTAGCAAAAACATATTAAGTTATAATTGCGTAAGTCGTGTGGTCTGAAGCGCAAACGTAATTGAAGTATAGGACGTATTTGAGATACAAGTCGTATGTTTCAGCTTATTACATTATGTTAGTGGATCCTTCGGTGTCTCTTGAACCTGTATCATAGAAACATAGACATGTAAGATTCATCATTGGCACATATGTATCTATGGTCGGGACGCAGAATATTTCAGAATGGTTAAGATAACCAATAAAGTTATTCTTAATTCATAATGTGTTGAATCCTGCAATAAAGCGCCTAACATCTCAGCTATTAGCAAAAATAACCTAAAGATCGAGCACCACAAATGATAAATACTACCATCCACCATGGTTAACTGCTTACTACCATGCCACATGCTATTTTTATTTTGTATTAGAGCTTTCGGTTACGTTTGTTTCTAAGGGAACCAGACCAAAAGCAGGCAAGCTCGCGCAGGAAAGTGCTTCGGACTTGCCTTGGAGATCTTTGCTACCTGCGCTACTACCAAGACCAACGCCAAATTGCTCACCGGGAAAAACGAACAAACGAACGGCCTTGCACCTGGGGGTTACTCCTAGGGGCTCTAACCCATCCCCCGCCCAACTAAATAGATCACCTGTTCGAAGTAGGGGTTGCCGGGTTTGCCAACAGGGATGGTAGCATTGCCACGCTGCATGGCAATGCAGTTTTTTGCGCAAGACTGGTGTCAGCCTTCTTGTCTATCATACCTCTGTGCACGCAGCGGGTGAGCGTCAGGGCTCTATAGCAATGAAATAATACGCATTAAGTTATCTCCTAAGCCGGATTTCGTAGATTGTCAAAGCGATAATTCAGTGTTTCAGTGCGAATACAAACAGGCCTGCATTTTATGATCGTAGGCGTATTGTAAATAACACCCACTGCAACCACTTTATGTTTTAAATAATAGCATTCATGACACCTGATTTAATAACATTCCTTTATTATTTCTACTAGCGATAATACCTATCCTTTTGTAAAGTTTCATGTAATTCTACATTTACAATATTACGTAGTTGTGTAAGGTTAGACAGAACTAGCGCTCTAGTCTCTCTGCCTTCCTTGTGAGAAACTCGTGATGAATTTTATACGTACGTTTGTAATCACATTTTTACAGAAATTCGTTAATATTTACATTCGATTGCGATACATCTTGGAGATATTATATTAATGAAACGATGAGTTTTGTCAATTTCAAAGCATATCAGCGTTATAAAATATTCTACTTAAAAATTACCCTAAACGAACTTTAATCGTAACATGATTTATTATAACACATGTAGCCCACATAGTCATTAACGCTGTCAAAGTAATATGGCAATGGTGGATAAGCGGTCATCTTTCACATTCGCATAGTTATACAGAACAGATCGCACAGATATGTCAGTAATAAGTCATTACTCACATCACATATACATCCTATTACTGAGCGTACATTATAAAATTATAAATTTTATAAGTACGCTCAGTGGAAACAAAAAAAATCCCCTCGCTTATATTGTCACAGGTGACAATATAAGCGAAGCAATAGAAGCGACATATCATAATGAAACGTCCACCGCAGACCGGACGCGGGCTTCCGCACCATGTCACCTAAATACTTAGGTGTAATTGGCTCACGAATGGGCCGTGGAGAAGAGTCTTCGTAGTCACAACTTATAGGTGCCGCATACATTTCAGAACACATTCAGGTTTAGTAGTGCCCAAGAGACGGCGACTGACTCGCAGTCAGCCACGTTGGCATTATACACAAATACACTTGGCGAAATATTATATATATATTTTAGTCAATCAGCATCTCTGTAATATATTATTCTGTAGATGAATGGTAATGTCTGCGGCACGGTTTAATTACGCAGTTTACGCAGCACGGTTTATCCTAAATATTTATTTGTAAATCATAAATGTATTTCGTGTTCCGTATGTAGATAAACAAATAATAATTGTCAAATTGAAATATATCTCTTTGGGTACTACCTATACACCTCTGCCTACACCTTCTGCCTTGTCACTTCACATGTTAACATTACCGGTTCAAGCGCTGGTCTGTAACAATGATTTTTTTATTTGTCACATATAAACGAAGAGCCGTGGTGGCCGAGTGGTTCGAGCGGTTGCCTGCGACGCAAAGGTCGCAAGTTCGAATCCCGACTGTACCAATGAGTTTTTCTGAACTTAAGTACAGTGATTAGTCACACCACGAGCTGAACGGTGAAGGAAAACATCGAGAGGACACCTGCATACGTCTGAGAAGAAATTCATAGGCGTATGTATAGTCGTGCTGGAGTAACGGCGATGGACTCGCCATCTGTCACGTTGGCACATAATATACCTCTGGCGGAAAGTGGGTGGGTGGGTATTACCTATACACTCTGCCTACCCCTTCGGGGACCCTTGTGGGAAGGCGTGAGGATATATTTTTATATATAAAGGAAGAGTTCGCGAGGCTTGTATGATAAAAAGTATATACATATATAAGTTGTGCTTGAATAACGGCAGCATCTTGTTGGCGTCCATAGCAAAATCTCCGGCGAAAATATGGTTTTATTACACATCTGCTACATGCTTCTACCGTCCGGAGGAGGCGTGAACTTTTATCAATGACAAATTAGGTTGGCACACTTTGTATTTAAAAGTAGATCGTATTTAGAAATGAATGTTATGATGTACCATATCTGGTTATATATAGGTACAAATGTAAATATTATTATTTTTAAAATTGTATACCTAAATAAAATTAATACTTATAATACATTAAATGTTTCAAAAGCCATCCAATAGTGTACGTGCATTTTCTAGGCACAATTCTTCTAACAAGTCTAGTGGTCGATTGATGAGGACAATTGGTTCAATATCTGTCTGATCAGCGCGACCCGAGACACTCGCGTTGCACTGTGGACCAGTGTCAACGACACTCGCCCTCCGACCTCCTTTGTACACTGCTCTGTCTATTTTTACTACACCCCACTTTTAATTGCTTTTTGGCATCATCTCAGTCGCCAGCTTCAAATACGAACAATTTTGTAAACGGAAAATTTTACGATAGTAAATGAGGCGTTTTAATTGACACGTTTTTTTTGGCGAACAATGAACCTGATGTATTTTAGAAAAACAAACATACAGCTGAATTTTAAATTAAAATATTAATATGTTGTAATGTATACATGTACATACATATGTGATGGTAAATCTGAAGTGGACTTAAATCTTGAACAATGTATTGACATGGCAAGTATGTGGCAATGGAAATGTAGAGAAATGGAGACTTCTTATTACTCAAACTGATAGAGTTAACCTTCTAGCTTCGAAGCTTCTAGTACGAAGACTGCAGAAGTTGGAACCGCCTCTTATGCTGTTAAGAAATAGCTTATCCTTTGGCTTAGATCATTTGTTTTCATACTTTTACCATGCGTCTCGTAGTATTGTTTATTTATTTATTATGTTAGTATAACATAATAAACTGTAGCTGTGTATTTACTTAGTTGAAATGTTATTATACAATATGTAATGTTGTGGTACTCGGGTTTCATACAAATACTGCGTAAGACGCAGGCGTCACAGTTTAATCTCGATCGTTTTAGTTTATGTACTATGTCATATAAACAAATATATATTACAAAAGCAACTGTTTCCGTGTATTTATACTAATATTATAAAGAGGAAAGACTTGTTTGTTTGTTTGCAATGAATAGGCTCCGAAACTACTGGACCGATTTCAAAAATTATTTCACCTTTGGAAAGCTACATTATCCCCGAGTAACATAGGCTATATTAAATTGGACCCAATAGGTGGCGCTGCGATCGAGTTTCAAGAATTTTACCTTTTTACCCGGGCGAAGCTTTCTGTGTGTTTCTGTGTGTCTTAAGTTAGATTCGAGAATGGTTTAGATTTACAATTGGACCCAATAGGTGGCGCTGCGATCGTGTTACGGGCAATTTAACTTTTTCACCCGAGCGAAGCTGGGCGGGACAGCTAGTTTATTATATATCAATTATGGATTAAAATATTACTTAACAGTGAAATTAGTACGATAACAATCAACTATTTGTGAACAGTAATAACGTAAATAATTATAAGTTTAATTTAACTGATGTAAGTGCACTAACTTGTCACACTTACATGAAATGAAAACAACACTTACAGGTACACACAAATAAGAACAAATTAGTAGGTATACTAATTTGTTGTTATTTGTTTAGTTATATAGTACTAGCTGTCCCGCCCAGCTTCGCTCGGGTGAAAAAGTTAAATTGCCCGTAACACGATCGCAGCGCCACCTATTGGGTCCAATTGTAAATCTAAACCATTCTCGAATCTAGCTTAAGACACACAGAAACACACAGAAAGCTTCGCCCGGGTAAAAAGGTAAAATTCTTGAAACTCGATCGCAGCGCCACCTATCGGGTCCAATTTAATATAGCCTATGTTACTCGGGGATAATGTAGCTTTCCAAAGGTGAAAGAATTTTTGAAATCGGTCCAGTAGTTTCGGAGCCTATTCATTACAAACAAACAAACAAACAAACAAATCTTTCCTCTTTATAATATTAGTATAGATTGTTATATAGTAGGTTTTAACACTTCTAACGGGTTGGCGTACTATAGCTTATATTTTTTAGTTTAGGTACTTTCTAACTTATAAAAAAAATCATAGCCTTATTTTATAAAACATTATGGAGCCATGGTGGTTGCGTGGTTCGAGTCGCCTGCACCACAAATATTGTAGGTTTGATGATTAATGTAAAAAATAATGACGCCATTTTACGGCGAAGGGTAACACCAAGGTATCCCCCATAACAAGGCTTCTGCATACGTTTGAGAAGAAATTGAATGACGGATGTATAGTCGTGCTTCAGAAACGGCGATAGACCTCTGCCTATCCCTTCAAGGACCCTTGTGGCAAGATGGGAGGATATACAAAGGAATGATCTATCCTGAATTGTATAGCTAACCCTACCAATTCAAAGAGTATAAAGAAAGGATCTCGTTATTTGGTTCTGCAATAACTGTTGCAGTCAAATGCTATGAACATGAATCTTAATATTTGTGGGGGATTACGTGGGTTGAATACAGTACTGTAGTATATTCAATGGTAATAAGTATGCTACACGGGTGTTGCTTTGATACTTAATCGTTAAACTATCACATGGAGTTTTAATTTAACCATTTGTAATAAGCCACTTGGCGCTGAAACCTTATTGCGTAGTTCTTGTTTGTCTTAACTACATATACAATAGGTACCGACAAAATGCTCAATCTACACAAGCTCTGTTTAAAGTAACATTCATTTGTTCATGTAATTTTTTTTATACAACCAAACGTCCTTAGAGAGGCTTATCCTGCGTGCGCGGTGCGCGGAGCACTGAGTCTGTAAATAGCGGGTCCGCCTCCGGTCTTAATGCTTGTGGGTTCGATCTCTGACGCAGAAAATGGTATTTTTTTGTGTCGTATTGTCTTGTCGATTGGTTGTCATAGTTAACTTTCTAACAAAATTGGTATTCACGTATATTTAAATAATAGGTATGTTTAGTTACCGCTGATATGGGTACTAAAGACTGTGCCAAGATTTAGGTTACTTACTTTGAGAGATGTTATTATCATCAAAGACAATAATGAGTGACAGTTTAATTTGCCAATCGGCACATTGAGTATTAAATTACTTAGAATTGGGCTGATAGATTTATTATCGGAGCCATTTTGTTCCATATATGCTGGGACATATGCACTCAGCGGGGAGTTAACACGCTGATAACACGATGATTGTGTCGTTACGATAACACGGACGTTGCCTAGTAACCTATACATTGTTATCACTCGTGTTTTGATCACATACATTATTATTTACACACTAGGGTCCTCTAGGGTCCTCTCATTTAGGTGCCAACCTGACCTACAGAAAGTCTATCAAGTTTCCTTCACCGTAAAGCTCGGGACTAAAAGATACTAGGACTGTATATAAGATGTGAAGGAACTGTTTGGTATTGTCGGGATTCGATCTTTACGTTGCAGGCTTGCCGTTTGTATCAAAAATTTATCAGCAAGAGTTAAACTATTAAGACTATTACCTTGAATCCTCATCTTGACAAAAGTTAAACGGATGTTTCAATTTAACTTCTTATGACAGGGAGTTAAGTTTTAATCAGTTCCATTAATGACGCCCATTTTACCTCATCTCACAAGCCGACGACCGGCATTAAGGGTTCCGCAAGGCGAATCGTCGGCAAAGGCGACAGTGTACATCTTTATATAATACTAGCTGTCCCGCCCAGCTTCGCTCGGGTGAAAAAGTTAAATTGCCCGTAACACGATCGCAGCGCCACCTATTGGGTCCAATTGTAAATCTAAACCATTCTCGAATCTAGCTTAAGACACACAGAAACACACAGAAAGCTTCGCGCGGGTAAAAAGGTAAAATTCTTGAAACTCGATCGCAGCGCCACCTATCGGGTCCAATTTAATATAGCCTATGTTACTCGGGGATAATGTAGCTTTCCAAAGGTGAAAGAATTTTTTAAATCGGTCCAGTAGTTTCGGAGCCTATTCATTACAAACAAACAAACAAATCTTTCCTCTTTATAATATTAGTATAGATTTATTTTCCATATAAGATCATATGGAAAAGAAATATTTGATAAATAATACCCTAACTAATAATAACCTTTGCAACTGATTTGAACAAGATTTTTGTTTAGTACCTGTAAATGCTTGAAACTCTAACTAAAGCCACCAATTTGATTCAAGTTCAAGGAAAGAATAATTGAATGTTCCATTTTGAAAAAAGTGTCCAATTTGACTCTGGCTTTAATAACCAGTAGCGATAATGTATCAATGAATGAATGTATAGTTCACATGTGAAATAACTTCCGGATCCAGTTTTTCTTTCCACTCCAATCCAGATCCACATTTTACGTAATATAAATATGGGGACTAAAAATCTCGAAGAAGCATACGGAACCGCGGACCGCTTCTTGAATATTGCCTTTGCGGTGTCGACTCGGGTCGCAGGGGCGTAATGCGATAGGAGCAGGTAACAAACAAAATCACATTTTATCATGGGAACGTCGGCTGCCAGGATATTCGTGGTTTGATACAGTATTTACGTAAAATGTTACTACACATTTAATAAGCGAGAGCTTTGCGTAATAAATATGATTAGATGGATAAAATAACACGTTTTTAGCATTGTAAATCGCTTAAAGAAGCAGCGAATAAACGGTTAAGTGAAGTTTACATTAAGATTAACTAGTATTTTGGCAAATTTATATACTATTCTCACTTTGAGAATGCGTTGATGGAGTTCAATGAACACAAGTGAGGTAAGTCGAAAAAATTGCAGGCGGATCGGGAGATGATAAAAGTGTTCCTAAGTCCTGCGCCTTGCAGTTTGAGAAGTTTTATGAACACAGCTTTCACTGAGATTGTAGATATAATTATTACAGAAGTGACAGTCTAGTATATAGGAACTTTATGTAACAGCTAAAATTGCAACTCTCAGTCAGGGCACCCGTACCTACGAGTAAAATTAAATTATACCGGTAACCAACAATATCGCGTTAGTTAGCGCTCGGTTGACGGCACTAACAATGTTTGGGAGGAAGGCTAGGGCATTGGTTACTTACCTGGCAGGTCTCAGATATAATCCGCAAATATTAGCTGACAGACGCTGGATTGTTTCCTTCTTCTTCTTTCTCTCATCGAATTCCACAGTTAATGAAGCTGAACTAACAGTGTTTGGATTGGAATATTCTTTTATGCTTGTTTATTACAGAGGATCGATCGCATTTTTGTTGTTACTTTAGCGTTGTCTGTAATAATATTGTTGTATTATTGTTATTACCATAGATATGAATGCGGTTGTAGAACACGTTGCGTTTATTTTTAAACCACGAGATTGTTGTTATAACAATTTGTTATTATTTACTACAAGAAAAACTTTTCATATATAAATTAATTAAAATATTATAATTTTCTTGTCAAAATAAGTTGTTTAACTCAACATACGTGCTTGGACTATATAAATAAATAGTTCAAGATTCTTGCGCACCTTAAGAAGTCTACTGTGCATACTCAGCCCCGCTAATCAGGCTTAAAAGGTCACTGGACTGACTTTGCCTTTCAGGGTTTACAGCCTTGCCTGGAATATTCGCATTTTTGGGGAAAGTGTTTGAACGAAAATGCAATTGCTTTGAAATTAGTATTTAAATATTCTCTTCGGATCTGAATGAGATGAATATCACGACTATTTTAGTGTAGCATATTGATGTAGATAAACGAAACCTAAAAAATATTGTTATACACGGAGAATTCTTCTGGTAACGGTAATATTAATTTAATATGTGATATTAATTAAGTCTTCCTCGGGATCCTTTTACGTTTGATTTGATTCGATATTTTTGCCATTCCCTTTATATTAATTGTCACCACATAAAATTTAAATTAACTACATTATTTTGATCAAAAGCTAGTCATAATATGCTGACTAAAGGCTATTTATAGGTCTCCCGTTTCACAAATAATTTTATTGATTCTCTGAGTAAGCATTGCTCTCTGCATTGTGATTCATAGCTAGTCACCAATTCTTATTACGGTGATATTCTTACATTACGTACGAATCCAGAGCCGAGACGCACAATATTTGCTATTTAGCGCCCGGCTTTTCTTCGGTGTAAGAATTATAACCTGGGATCCGATAGTAGCGTCTCCTATCGGCTAAAATATTCGCAGCTAATGTGGAACCAATGTTGTAAGTTAGACCTCTAGATATCGGCGAAAACGGCATTCAATTCCATGCAGTAATTTTTTATTGATGCCGGCATAAATATAAAGACAGGCAGGATATACGAACATAAAAAAATACTATTTGGCTTCTAGTCTAAAAAGATGAATCGGAAATTCAACGCATCTAAGTATACTGCTATATTCCTTGCGATGAGTGGCTCATAGAAGAGAAAGATTTTTCTGATGTCTCAATCAAAGAGTAGCAAAAGAGTTGCAGGCTGGCCACGTGCGAGTGATATCCCTGGTATTTACTTACTACCTACGGCATTGCACCTTTAAAATTTTTTTTGTATAAAAAAGTTTGATACATCGATCACTACCCAAATGTATTCAAAAGTGGAATATATATCAAATATTGATCGATTCTGTGAAACGTCTCATGGCTTACTTACCGACACAAACTGCTAAGTTTCCAATACAGTTGAGTGGTCCTACCACTATTCTGCACCAGTTTAAGTGCAAGGTATTTATAAACTTCGCACCAGACAAGTAAGTTTGTTGGAGCAAGTTTGCTGGCGGGAATAAGCCTTAGTTGCTCTTACAGTATGGTGTAGGAGGTGTATCTGTACCTAATATTGCATTTCTAATATTCCATTACATACATTACATACACATCATCACACCGAGTCTCTAGAGAGAGTAAAACGCCAGTTCTCTCTTTTTTTTTGTTTACCTACCTTTGTTGTTTTATCAATTTCCTTCTATACATACAGGTTAAAAATTACCTGTTAAACAAAATATGAATCCTATGGAAATTTTATTTGAATTTAGAGCATTAATATTAGGATTTGAAAACCTCATATTATTCACTATTAAATATTTAAATATTTGACATATATTCCTAACTATACTAATTTTTCTGACAATCCTTACAAAATATAAACTAGCAAGGTGTTTCGATTTTTCTGATGAGAAGTATAGTTGGCAGCCCTACAGTAGCTTTTACAATAACGTTAAAATGTTCATTCGGCAATTTTCTCTCCATTGTTCGTGTTGCTGAAAATCATTACTGTTTATCAAATTGTTTCTTTGTATATTGTTAATTCCTATTGTCTATATTTAAAAATGTTTTCGTTGTGGGATACTACAGTCGTTGAGTTAACAGTTAAATAATTAGTGAAACATTAAGCCTCCAATGTTTATAGGGATGCGAGCGTACGTTAACCCTCCTTGCTCGGCAAGAATAAATTTTTAAAAGGCTCCATAAATAGGATCCGGTGATCGACCCGCCACTGATTGCACAATGCACGCTCGATTGTTGCAATTGTGTTGTCATCGCAAGTTTTATATTGAAAACCCGTCTGTATCATTAACGGCCGGACGCGACAAGGGAATAAGCAAGGGAATAAAAAAAAAATTGTCCATGTTACTCCCGAATAAACTATGTATGTAAAGAAAAGTGAAGAATTTTAAACGAAGATGTTGCTACACTTCTGTCAACTCCTTCGGGGATCCTATGAGGATGCCGTGAAGATATATATATTCTCATTATAATCACATTATATACTCATAAAGTTTATTCATATGGAAATTATGATATTGTATAAGTAGTAATTTGCGTCGTAAGAAGTAATATTTAAACAAGTATCAGACTTCTGATATCGGGCTAGTAGTCGTCGTATGTAATCCAATGACATACGTTCGTACAGGTCCAGGTCCAAGTCTCTGGGCGCAGTACAGGTTGGCATAGGTATAATAACCGGAATTCAGCATTAAAAAAAACAGGTTTGCTTGCAGATCCTATTGACAATGCCCGGGGATCATTCGATTACAAGGCGAGCGCAATCCCCCCTGGATTGCGATATGTGCACTGCGTCTGTCTGAATTGATTATACCTCCCTGCGATTCCATTATTCCACTCTAAAGCTCAACGTTGCACTGAGAAAGCGAGTTATCGACTACATTACCACCGATATCTTGAAGAAATTTCGGGTACCGCGTTTTATTAAATTACACTAGGAAATGTATTTTGATATTTAGTGTATGCATGTTCACTATGCGCCAGCGGATAATAATATAATGTTTACCTTACCTTAGTTAAAAGCCGTGGTGGCCGAGTGGTTCGAGTAGTTGCCAGCGACACAAAAATCGCAAGTTCGAATCCCGACTACACCTATGAGTTTTTCCGAACTTAAGTACAGTGATTAGTCACACCACGAGCTTTACGGTGAAGGAAAACATCGAGAGGAAACCTGCATACGTTTGAGAAGGCATATTTGATTAACGTGATTGAGTAACGGCGATGGACTCGCCATCTGTCACGTTGGCAACTAAAATATATCTCTGGCGGAAAGTAGGTATTACCTAAACCCCTCTGCCTACCCCTTCACCCTCGTAGGAAGGTGCGAGGATATATATATTACCCTAGTTAATATTAAGTTCGAGGACGATTCGATATTACAAACCATTTCTGTAATTTTTACTATTCCTGTAATATATTCATTAATAATGCGCAGCCGGGAGGGAGGGATAATAATCATTTATTAACGTGACCTCTACCACTCCCCACGGGTAGGTTTCATGCTATGACGATACGAACAGAGCTTCAGTACAAACCAATTGATAAAGCTACATGTAATAATGAATGTGCCTCCGGGTTATCCTACTCTTGTTAAAATAACGCGATCATTTACAACTTATGACCGACTCGCAAGTCACTTGAAAATAGTGGTGAAATCTTTTAGTACTTTTAGAAATTAACTCCTCTCCCTACATAAGATATATAGGCACTTACATGGTTCCCCTTTACTATTATTGAAATATCGTATTTCCAAGCGCAGGGTGTTATAAAATCATATAAACAAGGAATAAAACATTGAGATTATCTAGTAATTTATTAATCTATTATATAGGATTTAAACCAAATCACTCCGTGCCACAAATTTTATCTGCTCTCGGCGTTCGATCCTTAAACAGGTGGTTCTTGGCCAGATGTCTCTCGAGGCTGATTTTCTTGGCGAACACTTTGTAGCAGTGCACGCATTTGGCACTGTCCTCCGTGTGCTTGTATAAGGTGTGACTCTGAAGAGCTCGCACAGAGTTGAAGGTCCTTTTGCACCAGTCGCAGCTGGTCGCTCCTAAGGGGTGCACGGCCGCCTTGTGGTTCACAAGCCTGCGAAACGTCGAGAAGGTCCGAAAGCAAAGATCGCAAGCGTGCTCCTTCTCTTCGGGATGCTTGTACTTCATGTGGTTGCGCAGCGCCAGCTCTGAATCGTACACCTTCCCGCAAGCAGGGCAAGGGCTCTCCTCTTTGTGGCACGTTTCACCATGTTCGCCAAGTATCTTGGCCGAAGCGAACGCCTTGTAACATGTCTTACACTTGTAGTCAAACCTGTGCATGTAGTGCACGTGCTTCTGATAGCTCAACAATGATGAGTAGGTCTTATCGCAAGCCGCACAATGGGTGGTTTCTTGATTGGTCGGATGCTTGAGCAGGCAGTGACTATACAGAGTGCTCGATGTCTTGTAGATCTTGCCGCAGTGTGGACACGCGTGCCCGTGGGCGGGCGACTCTTCTTCCGCTTCATGAAATATGTCGTGCAGCACCGAAGTCGAGTTTCTGAGGTGATCATTGATTATAGCGTCCACCTCCACTTTTATCTCCAACTGCGTTATCGGACTTTTTTCCATTTCAATACATTAATATTTTTTTTCAATGTACACAATCTATAATCAGTTTGATATTCGCAACTGACAGCATGCCGATGCGTGAAAAAAAATAAGAGCGTCAAAAAAAGATATTTCTTTTTTTGTTGAGCGGCCGGTATTTTATCTGGAATACCATAACGTATTTTTTTGTATTGTCTAACATTATAGAGTTCTCGCATCGATCAGCGATTGTTTTGTTTGAATAATCAAACTGCAGAAAAAAATTTACTTTTCGTTCTGTCATATTGTTACTTACATAAATATGTACGCACGTACCGGCCCTGCTTCGTCTGAGCTGAACAAGAGGCGGGTCCGGTCGACGAGTGCCGTGCTCCCGTGATTCATACATTCTTGCGCTGTGTAAATAACCATTTTATCAACATGTACAGTAGTTTCTGCTACACACTTATACAATGTATCAATTTAAAATACAAACATAAAATATTCAAGTTTAGTCAGTGCCCGGCTTGTGGTCAAATTGTGGTTGTAGCTGTGTGTTATATTAATATGCCATAATGTCGTGCTTTTGTAGGGGTTTTATGTTTAATATTTAAGGAAATTGCAGTAAAATTACAATCAATTTGAACATGTATTAAAAGATATTAACTAAAATATTCTGTTATTTTTAAACACCATATAATCATAATGAGTCTATATTCCATACAATTTATACAATTATATTGAATTGATCATGAAATTGAAATTGTGATGTCATGAATTCATCATTGAAATTGTGTTTGGTAACTTATATGGTGTTTAAAATTTGAAACGAGTTTGGAATCGAAACTTTTACTTTTTCCATCTTCCAATTGTATTTGTTCGCGAATTAGAATTTAATTGTAATTTAAATCAAGATGACGTCTTATGTCAAAAGCGTTTGGAATTAAAGTTAGAGATCGTTCGATTCCAAACTGAGAATTGGAAGCATAGAGTTGAGTTGATACGTGTCTGTGGACGTGCGAGAGTGTGTGTGACGTACGTGTGGTTTTGTCGGGTCGCAGTGAGGGCCGCGGCGCTCCGGTCGCCTCCTGGGAGGACCAACCGCAGGCTCACACGCAACGAGAGCCGCTACCATTCGGGTGAGTCACACGGGACTATGGGATACAGCTAACAAACGGGCTCCACATTTGTTGACTCGAGTTCCTCAAGAAAGAGTAAGGCATATTATCTTGCTGGTAATTAAAAGGCTCGGTAACGCACAAGTTATATATACTATACCTAATTAATAAGTCTGCGGAAACCGCTTTCCAAAAGAAGCGCCGCTTGTTTAAGACCTTGATATAATAACGACAAAGTTCGATTTTATATTCCAATTTACAATGAATGACCACAACATGGTCTTATACGAACGCAACCTGCAATGTTACCGCAGATAGCCGCAGGCAGCCACCGCTCATCGTGAGTGTGAAATGTTGCGAGGCGTTCATGCTAATTATCGACCTAGTGGAACAATTAAATTGCTCACTATAGCTGTTGTATTTTCCGATGATGTTGTGAGCCTATTTCCTTTGAGCCTAATCATAGTAGTAGCATAATCAGCTAGTGAACATTTTAACTTTATATGTCGTTAACTAAATGTAGAGCCCGCGTTACGCTAGCCCAGCAGAGGTTATTGGTGTCATGTCCCATTTGACAGTGTCACAATCGTGTTCATGGATTGAGGATTGCATTCGTTCCTGTTACTTTGTTTTTTATTTTTTCTTGGTTGTTTGGGTCTTCATCTATTTCTATTCTTCAGTGTTTCCCTTCCTGTAGTAGTACATATTTATTTATATAGATTGTTATTTTTTCTTATTAATGTAGTGTAATGTTACATAAGGCAAAGAAAAACACAAAACGCCAAATCGATCGATTTTATAGATCCTTTCCCATGGCGCATGTAACAGAATAACCGTCTTATCAAATGTCATTATAATACAATGACTGCTAAGAGTTATTCTTACCTTTACTTTTGACTAACAGACTGATTGGTGTGCTAGTTAAGTCATTGGCCAGCCACGAAATGTTGAGATTTTGTACCGGGTCTGGGTGTGTATAGTTGGGAATGTATGCTTGACCCCCACGATATTGAAGAAACCGCTGTTTAGATAAGTGCTATTTTTCATATTCAACAAGCATTAGATATTGACAGCTTTGAACTGTGCTTATAAATTTTACAATAGTTGTCACTCTGCCCGAATTTATTACATTATTACTCTCTTTATTGATAGGCGTGGAGAGAGAATAATAAAATGAAGAATATTCTTTTTACGTAGATTGCTTCGACTTACGAATCAATTTCATGTACATATCTCAAGCTACAAAATTCAATAGATGAATGGGGTTGTATACACGAAGACAAAAACATACATGACATAAACAATAGTATTAATACACTTTAAATAACTAATAAGTTTATTTTTGTAGCACTGGTTTCATATAGCTTTATTTCCTAACTTTTAACAGATTTTTTAAACAAATGCTAAATATATTTGTATTTTGAATACGCCCTGGCTTATAAAATCTTTAAACAGAAAATGTCAATAGTCAAAATAAAAAAAAAAATTCATAGCAACATTTTAAGCGAGCTAAAAGCATTCATGGTGTAAAAGAGTTATTCTGTAATTGAGTGCCATAGTTACGACTAAAAGTACACGTACTTCTAAGAGCTACAACGAACTCAATGTATGACTTTATTGCATATTTCTTTAAAAGTTCATAACTAAATCGCACGATTGTAATAAAATGTCACACTGTACCTATCTTCTTAATATTTATTGTTTTTGCAACCTCTGGATTAATTCCTTTGGTCCTTATAGAATAAATATACGTATGAAGGTAAATAGCAAAAAGAAGCAGATAGCCAAGCCGATAGCATCGATAAACTTTTTTAATCTGAAATACAAATATGTACATATGTATTAGAATGTCAACTACACGACTTTTTCTTCAAGTTTGGTTTTACTTCAAGATAATTTATACACCAAAGAGTATAATATATTATAGCTCTACTTGAGATTTTGCTGGATAAGGATTTTTTACAAAGACTTTACAAGACTTTCGTTTATGTTCGCATTTTCCGATTTTTGTATGTAAATAATTAGATGCAATAGTACCCCAAGGCTTCATCATAAATTATGTTAAATTCATATTATATGACTACTGCACCGGTCCTTTTGGTTAGTACACTCTTTAATTTATGTAATACCCTCTTGAATCGTTATCTATTAATGAAAACTGCATTAAAATGCGTTGCCTAGTTAAAAAGAAGACGACTGGCGTCTTCGTGTTAAATTAACATAATTAAATCTTCTACTCCAAATGGTAACCCAAAGCTACATTCACAGCGCATCATAGAAAAACTCGTTGAAACACATAAGGAACAATATAAATTTATTACAAGAAAGTAAATAATAGCGCTTACTTACTAGGCGTCCATAAGTTGCATCCATTATTCAGGAGGTCGCAGACCGTCGATTGCAGCTCTGAACTATATTAAGTTAGGTGATTTCGTACCTTATGTTAAGGTCGTGTACAATATAATTCGCAATGGAGCTATCCCGTAGAGAATTACTCTTACGAGAATATCTTCCAAGATGCGATGCTGGTCTAATCATTATTGGAGTAGCACTTTAGGTGCCTCGAGCGAGTATAGAGCGGAGCTTGTACGTGAATATACAGATAACATGCTCATATAACAATGTAATCATAGATTTTATAGTAAATAGGTGTTCTAGTGAAGTTGTACGTTTCAGTAATACATAGTCGACTACAACTAGTTAGATCCGGTAGACCATATGAAGCCCCTACTTGCCATATGAAGCCTTGCTACAGTGCGTCAGTATTGCTCCGAGCGTTACATGCGTATCCCACTTACAAACTTTAAGTTATTCGTATATTATATTGCAAAATAAATATATGAAGAGTGGGAGTATAAAATTGAGAATCTGGAACTATATTTAGACGATTTAAATATTCAAGTGTGTAGGCTATTATTATTATTAATATAAATGTAAGTCTGTCCATTACGTTTTAACCTCTGAACCGCTTAACGGCTTGTTAATGAAATATACCTAGTTGATCAACATCGCTTGATGTTCAGGGAAACATTTTTGTTTTCATATGGATCAAATAGATAAGAACTCTGAAGCCTTTAATGTCATTTTGGGGTGGAAGGTTACTGTAATTTAATCGTCCCCAACTAATATGGAGAACGTTCCTTTATACATTCTAATCTACGCAGATGCGAGTAACAGCTATAGTGTTTGTAACGAATTTTTGCTCTATTTATAGATCCCGTAAAGTTTGGTAATAACGCAAAGCGACTGCGTTAGTACTTTAGTAACGGAATAGCGAGATTACGACACATATGTGTTACTATACAATCTTCTATAAATCTTCTGGATTCGCAGCTACCTAACGCAATATTAGAATGCTTCAATATATATATATATTTTATTCAATGTAAGGGACACAGGGCACACTTATTGAACGTCACATATTTAATATAAACTAAAGTTACCACCGTTTCCAATAAAAAATACCTGCCAGGAGAAGAATCGGCGAAAAAATCTCCCCGGTTTGCTTTTTTAACATTTGTTCCCTTTTACGTAGGGGTAGAAAAGATTAAAGTTACATATATAATCTCCGTACAAGAGGAGCAATTCATTGCCGTGCATGGCCATCATTAAAATAATCTGATGTTTTATAATAAGCCTTTTGAATAAATTTACTTTTAACGACAGCTTTAAATTCTACAAATAATCTTTCCCGAGGTAGCTTATTAAAAAAGCTACAAATACAAATAAAACTGTCCAGTTGTAGGACGTTTTGATAAATGCAATGTTTGTATTGGCGTGACATACTAATGCTGTGACTCACAAGTAGATGCGTCGGCCGACGATACGTGAGTTATCGATGTTTATCTGTAGACTGACAACTGTCTCCAATAAATCCGTCCAATACACGATGTATAAGCGTTAGTTCTCATTGCCCTCAATGGGTTTCACTTTCTCGTTTTAATTGAATACAAATATAACATTCATGTCAAAATCACGGACACATCTCGAAACTATAGGGCAGCTCCTGAGGAATAGGCCACATTTGACTGGTTTTATATTATACGTATTGTCAGTTTGCTTCAAATATTGTTTAGCATTAATGTAGTTTTATCATAACAATTTATTATATACTAGCTGTGTCCGCGACTTTGTCCGCGCAGAAAAGTGATATTAAGCAGCATTTAACTTTATTTTTATTTTACCCCCTTAAGGGTAAAATTTTTACAAACTTAGAATGTAATATTATTTGATATGTAATCAAGAGCCAAAAAATAAGTTTCAAGCTTCTAACTTCAAAAATGACGAAACTTCTATACAAACTTTCATCCCCTATTTCAACCCCTTACAACCCTTTTTCGCATTAAAAAGCCTATGTCCTTCCTCAATCTCTAGGCTATCTCTGTACCAAATTTCATTTAAGTCGGTTCAGTAGTTTAGGCGTGAAAAGGTAACAGACAGAGTTATTTTCGCATTTATAATATTAGTAGGGAAGTAGGGATTGAAGATTAATATATTCAAATGAGCAGCAATTAGTCGAAACTCCGAAACTAATTTAGGTTTCTGTACCTCTTAGTGAAAATATTTATATATCCATATACTGAACTAAAAAGATAAAAAAAAAAGTGTGTGTCAGCTCCGACGCACGACTGGAGTTTACTCCTTACGAACGATTATAAAATAAATAGATTAGTTAATAAGGGTAAATGAATGTATTTCTTATATTACTTAGACTATGCATTATCTATAGATTGATTTTTATTCATTGAGTAATTTTCTCAATTTTGAAATAAATATTAATTATAAAAAAAAAATATAAAATTTACGATAAAACCTCCGCAATTTTGACAGTTGTTGTAGGTTAATATCAGGTTAATACAATATGCAATTGAAAGTAAATATTAACATTAATTACATCGCCATTCTGTTATTCTCGTTGCCATGGAGAGTACGAGAGCACCAAAAACGTAACGCTGTCATTCATCAGTAGATTTTACCTCTCATATTTTTCTCATACCGGGCGCCTTATGTATGAAAATCGATTCTTAAGGAGTAAACTCCAACAATACTAAAATCTGAGCTATTACGCAATCTAACTTTTCTAATGCGATAACATCTTTAAACGTACCGACAAAATCATAGCGCTATCATCCGTATACCAAATCTATATTTAATGAAATGTTAGTTCTTCTGACAGGAAATAGACCGGCGACGAGGATCGCTGGCCAATTCGCTTGAGGTCTAAATGTCAACGACCTATCTATATTTTGGTTATGAACAAGAGAGAACGACAGAGAACCAAAGTTATCGACATAGCTCAAAGAATTAGCAAGCTGAAGTGGCAGTGGGCCGGCCATATCTCGCGAAGAACCGACAACCGCTGGGGTAAACGTGTTCTTCAGTGGAGACCTCGACTAGGCAAACGTAGTGTAGGACGCCCTCCGACCAGGTGGGATGACGATTTGCGAAGGACTGCTGGCAGATGCTGGATGCGGGAAGCTGAAGACAGGGCGCTATGGCGCTCATTAGGGGAGGCCTATGTCCAGCAGTGGACTAGAGTGGGCTGATGATGATGATGATGATGATGATGAACAAGAAGTATATTTAGAGATTAATATTGCGCGTAATACCAGGAAGGATTTTAATTTTACCCATTTTCGCCACCATCCCCTTCATTAGTGTTCAGAAAATCAACATCTCAATGCAGACATTTTATGTATTGCCATAGAGGAGCCGTCGGAAAGGTACATACAGTAGAGTGCAGTAATTGCCCACAGAATATGATATAATCCTTTCAGAATACAGTGTGCAATCATAAATATTCTTCTCTTCATAAGATTTCTTTTCATTACACGATGCATTCAACCAATGATATCTTTTGAAAGCTTATATATTTCGCTGGAAATCAATAATAACATAATAAGGAGAAAGATGAAAGGACTGAAGGATGAAAGAAATGGATGGACGAAGATAGAGCTAATCCTCTTTGAAATACGAGCCAATTTCTGTTGCACATTTTAATACCGATTGTGGTCTGATAAAGGTATTGTCCTGTAACTGTGATTTTTATTGTATTTCACAGACAGGCTGCCGTCGATTCGTAAGCGTTGTTTATGAGACTAGTCTAGAGTGTCTAGACTCGCAACACTCGTATGCGGCATTACCGCGCTACACCACGTTTATTTGAAACCTTTCACACACACACATCATCACGCCAAGCCCCTAACGGGGTAGGCAGAGAGTATAGAGCGCCAGTTCTCTCTAGACTTACATACCTCTTTCACTTCGTCCACATTCATCAGTCTCTTCATACATGCTCGTCGGTTTCATATGGGTTTTTATAATGGGAGGTAACTTAGGCGTGACATTTATTATTCGAACAAATTTATCGACATTTTCATCATATATCAGGATATTTCAAACAAAATCTTAACAAGTTAAGAATGTAAGCATTCCTCATTATTCATAGTGACACATAGGTGAAAACCGCACGAAAATACTTTCATTGTTTTTTTTTTACTTAACACACCATAAGGTTTAATTAGGGTTTTTTAAACATATTTCCAACGTAAAAGGTAGTTGTTAAATCTCAGCGTACCTCTTTGGTGACCCTGAATGTATATACGCAGAAAGATCAACATATACTTGGTTTATATTTATCGAACAAAATATAGCGAGAAAATCCTAAATGACACAAATAATCATGTTTTTCTCATAGCTGTATTAAACAAATCCCAATTCAATACTGCATAGATATATATGCGACGTAAGAGAATGAGCAAGCACTCGAAAATATAGCAGTTTGAGAGGCATTAGGGAACTCTATTCGATTTGCGAAGTGCTGTCATTGTGAATGCGAAGCTTCTCACGTTAGTTTTGCGAACACAGCATACTTCAAATAGTTCGATAGTTTTGATGGTACTTTGGAATTTGATTAAGTTTGGTGGGCACTCAGTTCCTTTAGCATAGTTGAGGTATTCACGTGCGGAAAGTTTAAGAACAAGGGAAAAATAATTATGTCCATTGGAAATTAATCCTTGATGTATAAACTGATAAAAAAGAGAGCCTTTGGAAGTGATACATTTTCGTTTTTTAATGATGGGGGCTATCTCGCTACTTTGTGCCATAAGCCTATATGTAGTTCTTAATTCATCACAATAATGCATGTGTACTAGAAAAAAATTGATGCGACCCATTATATAAACACAGCTTAGAGCTAAATTCATCATTAAGCCACATATAAACGTCACTTTTTAATTTATGTCAATATACGTCACCCCAATTCATCATACATAACATACAAACATATACCTAATCTGAATGTTCTTGAGTCACGTGTAAAGATGTTTTATAATCAGGCGTCAGGAAGACTACGTATATTATATATATTTCTGTTTTTAAAGTAATTCTTTAAGTTAGGCCATGTAACTGAACACACGCGGCGTAACAGGGACCGGCTCAAAGGCTAATGACTTTATGCACACCTGCTGAAGTGCAGGAGCACGACTCTGGCCTTTGACGCCGAATACGTTTATGACTCTCAACTTCCATGCAAGTGATTTACATTCAATAAGCATTCCCTTAGAACGGGTACGCGTCAAAAGGCTTTGCCTTTTTACATGTAACCGCCCGTGCTTACGGAGTTGACAGAGCTAAAATTACTGCCATAGATCCGTAATGAAAAAATATAAAGTAAATTCAGTTAAATTAAAAAAAGCATTTGGTATAAAAATACAACTGCGTGCGTGCTCTGTGAACGAACGAGCGAATTTTGGTTAACCAAACCCATTGAAGAGAGAAACTGTGATGCGTACAGTCTTAGCTTGGATGCTATTGCTTGAGTGCTAGTTTATTTGCACTATTTTACTTTTATATATATACTCTCTGCCTACCCCGTTAGGGACTTGGCGTGATGATGTGTATGTATTTTATTTTTATTTATTTAAAAAAACGTACCGGTAATTTGTAAAATCTTAATGCCAACCTTTTTTGCTTAGTATACGACGTACACGTATCCACAACATGAAAGTTTGTATGTATAGATATATGGACGCCAATTCAATTCAATCAGTGATTAATCACGCGCCAAAGGCAGTATGGTTTTTGATATCTTTTTTAACGGAGAAAGCGTATAACCTGAATTTACATTTTCATCCCTACAAAATTCCCGTGTGTTCGTTCACAGCTATTTCATTTTACCCGTAAGCGACACTGCTGAGTTCTCTTAATATATAATAACTGTTCTTTTTAAAGAGTACGGCCCACCTGAAGAACCAGTCCTCATATTGGGGGGCCATTTATGTATTGAAATCATTGAATCCACTTTTAACCAGGTCACGGTCGGCGCAATCCTGCGTTTTGTTCAAAAATCGCTCAACCATCCCTTAAACGGTAGTTGATCTTGTCAACTGGTACCATAATAAAAAGCCAGTACAAACGCTAATGATATGCGCAAAGAAAAGAAGGACCTTTCTTTGTCGTTATGTTCTTGACGGCTTATTGTAGTAAAGGTCCGTGTTATTTTCAATATAACGGACCCCTCAGGACGGTATAAGGGTTATTCTCATTATATTCGCTTGCTGGTCCTTTGTTTGCAACTGAACCCTTAATATTTGTATGGTTTATTAGTAATATAAGTAATAATATCGAGTCGCTGTATTCACAAATTTTATGTGCATGCTGTGTGAGGGAAAGTGAAGTTTTAACCGTCTATCGTGCGGCACTCCGTTTATTCGCGATATTATTATATTATAAATCAGGCGCATATATCTGTCTATCTCTGGCATAAAACATTATAATACCACAAATATTCTAAGAATTTTATTTTACAGTAGACACTTAGTAGCGTTTTCTCCCTTTAAGTATTTTTTTATACAACAAGAGTGTCAAACAAACATGTGGCCCACCTGATGGGAAACGGTTACCGTAGCCTATTTTCACTCACAATACCGAAGTATGATTTGGGCGTTGCGACTCTGTGTGGGCAGCATAATGGGAGTAATCCCTATGCTGCCAACACAATATAACAAGCCCCCCCCTCAAAGAGCTCATTATTGGAAACTATACATTCATAGCAATCGATGTAAGTGGGCCGTATGCTTGTTTGCCACTCTTGTTGTATAGAAAAAAAAATTGTACCTGAGTATTTAAATCTCACGTAATTTGCAGTATCCTTGCATTTATGCTTTCAATAACTTGTCTTTCGATACCCCCATAATGACCTCACGATTTAGTAAGGGTGCATTAACAATGTCCATGTTGTCGCTATATAACAGTGGAGGAAACAGCTCTATCATCGTTGAGACATTCGGACTAATATATCCTTCGTCAAGTTTGTATAAGGTGCATCTTTATCCATCCAATTTAATAGCTAATCTACTTTCTTCTTTTTTTACGAAATGTATATCATAATTCATAACATGACGCTTACCTTGGATTGTATCACATAACGTTGTCATTATGACATCAACATAAAAACAGATGCGTGCATTCACGTTTCATAAACTTTTCGCTCATACATGAAAAGAAAATGTTTTCACATTTTATTTTAATAGCTCGTTTCATTTAGACGCTCCTGCACAAAACGTGCATGCAGCGCTCACCGCAACCGGGACAATAGGTGCCGTGGACTGTTCCACTGAAGCTATAATGAGGCGTTCTCATTCACATTATGGCGATAGCAACATTAGCTATGCTATATAGCTATAGGGCATGGTCAAATTGGGCTATCGAATACTTTATCATTTTGTGTGTCTCCTGTCGGTAATATATTGAACACGTAATGTATAGAAGCATAATAATTTTAACTGCAACCTCAGGGGTTCGATACGCCACATTTAAAAAATAGCATATTCTTTATCATATTGCGTTGTCTTTTGCTTTTACACCGTAAAACATCAAAGCCAACGCTACTTCGTGATAGTGCTGGCTGTGATAGTAACTTAATTTTCCGGAGGAAAGTAATATTATCAGAGAGGGCGTCTATTGGTTGTCCCCTTTATGCTGCGCTGTAGTACTTCCGATGCCTCTCAACATGTTACGTTTGGGATTATTTCCAAATTCAACTCGACGAACTCTTATTTCGTCGGTTTTAATTAATTTTTATAGGTATTATTTTATATTCAAGCCGGATTTGCTGAATGATAGAAAAATAGCGCAAAGAAAAAATATTACGTTTTAGGAGAAATTTAAATTCGAGCTGACAAACGAGAGACGGACTAGACTGACTACAGTTGTTCAGTGTACAACTTGAAGCTATCGCTTCACCGCACAATACTGTAGTTTATATTCGTGGTATTGCAAAAGTCGTGTTCATTCTTCATTAATTGGATTCATAGGCGCGTCGCGTCACCTTGAATGAGGCATCAGCAACAACGATATTACCATAAAAAAATGTCCATTATTATTCGGTTATCCAAAGACGAAATAAAGGATGTGTATTGCATCGCACAAAGTTTAGCGTTTTCGTTTAGCCTTGAATTACGTGAGTGTGTGGTGTCAAGTGTTAAGTGATTGGCGGCGAAACATAACACCCAAAGTTGCTTTGTTTGTGTTTGTCTGTTTATGTTTACCTTTTCATCACAATGCTGAAACAATATTGAATATTTGGAATTCCATAGCTATTATACGTAATAGCGTATAATATAATACGTAAATTTGATTACACACTACACTGACTCCAATTAGCAGCCAACTATCTTATGTTTATCTTATAATATTATATCTTTATCTTTATTATCTATCTTATCTTATCTTATAATATCCACCGGTATCCTGAACATTCCAGAGGCAACTATGTTTAACATGTTACAAATTAACTTAATTATATGACGGCCGTCTGTTTCAGAGGTCTGTGGTGAGTTCGCGGGTTTGATTCCCGCTGAGAGCAGATATTTGTGTGTTGAACACGAGTATTTGTACCTTAGACTCGGTTGTCTAGTTACCACAGTACAAGCTTTGCTTAATTTTGAGCTATGTCAATTTGAGTGGAAATGTCTCAAGGTATTAATTTATTTATTAATAAATTTTTTATCATATATTTTAGGTTTATTTCATTATAACAGTACAGTACTTACATGTGAACCTCACTCTGTAAAATTTTCACATCTATGTGTGTGTATATATATATATATGTATATATATATACACATAGATGTGAATATCATTATATATATATGTATATCAATATATCAAATATCAATATATATATACATACAATATATCAAATATCAATATATATATGTATATATATACACACATGGAATTTCAACATAGGTTAAGGACCCTTTTTTCAAATTAAAATTTCTTCTTCGCTGTTAACGTTAATAAAAAAAACAGAAAGCACTGACGCAATAAATAATAGTAAATAATAGAATAAACAATAGTAGTGTATAATTTTAATTTGATAATTATTATTGATCTTACGTGTTAAGCAAGGTCTGCCTTATCACTATTAATATGCGAATAAAATTCAATCAGAAATACATTAAAGTTAACACACAGACGTCATCTCGGTGAGAACGCTGCTAAGCCTATAAAGCTAGATTTTGAAGACACACCAAGCCTAACTTACTTGCTGGTGGAGTGCTTGCTAAGTTTATCAATATCGAAGTTCGTGTGGTGCTTAAAGCACTGCAATATGTATTATGTATGCAGTAAGTATTTATTAAGTACTGATTTACTAGCGGTAAGTGCCAAGATGGAACACTTGTCCAGAATGTACGGCGGATCCCGAGATCTCTTATGCACATATTCTCGGGTTCCCACAAGGGTATCGGAAGGGGAGGCAGAAGTGACCACCCTATTTTCGCTGGAGTTATACTTAAAGGCCGGCGTTTGTAGATGGGGAATCTGTTGCCTTCTATCAGGCACAGCTTTACGAGTCTTTGGATTTCACGTTTTCGTTCGCCGTTAAATGCATAGGTACAGACTACTGGGATTAGAAACCTGCAAGCGTGACTCTGCCACCATGGGCTCCGTCCAATAAATGAACGCTATAATAACTCGTCTCCTCTTGTATTTTTCATTCGCTAATAACTTAACACCCATCAGTTTATTATGACTACTATCATGACAATGCAAACGCGAACTAGCGTTATTAATTTGACACGATTTCTGACGTGATGCTGTTACGTATATTACGCATGCATTTGCATTCGTAATGGGTTGGTATTGTTAATTGTAGGTATGTAGGTACTTACTTTTTAGAGTTTTTATGAGTACGTGCTAAACACTGATGAATGAGTGTACTTACGGGTAAGGAACAAATACTCCGGGTAATGAAATAAAGCTATGCACACTTACACTATAAACCTCAGGGAAGAATAGTGGGGCGCGTGGATAGCGCTATCTGTACCGGTAGCGTAAATAGGCTACGGTAACCGTAGGCCATAAGGTGCACCGTATGCTTGTTTGTCACTCTCGTTGTATATAAAAAACGATAGAAAGTTGCAGGCAGTCTAATCAGGAGTATACGCCATTTTCAGAAGTTGTTGAAGTATGAACAGCTCCAAAAAATCGGCGTCTTAGTTGGTTACTATTAATGTATAGGAAAGCCTTGTGAGGCAGCAAAATACACACGCGTACATCAAAAAATACATACCTACGGTGATAATATCGTAATCCGTGTTACGTTTACGAACTATGTGAACAAATTGTATGGCTATAAATAGGTCCAAAAATGACTGAATAAATAGTGTACCTAAATATTTTTTCCTTCAATGTAACAATGAAACATCTTGAATATGTACATTCCCTTAAGTATGTATAACTTTGCCTTATTTATCTAAAATATGTATATAAAACCTTTATTATGAATGTTATAGGGTTTATATTTGTGTGCAGTATACAAATGAAATACTTCCTAGCTGCCATCTCATTTCAATAGACGCACTAACAGATCATTATGCATGATTGTGTTTACTCATTTGGTGCACGGTAAATATACGCTTGGATTCATGCGTGCGCTTCCAATCGGATTGATTTTTAATATTGCATGTTTAGCATATTACTGGAGACAACATCGCGTACAGAATATTACGATACACATTATGTTGAGTGAGATGAGTTTTTGTTCTGGGCGCGCTTGTTGTCTGCGGCCCGTATTATTTGTTTGAATTTGCGCGAGCTTATCGGAACTACTATTGATACAAATTGTTGTTCTTTCTGCCTACTGCCTAATGATATGTATTATAATTAATAAATTTAAAGCCCTTCTTTTTTTGTCAATTAAAGGTCCCCGAAGGGGTAGGCAGAGGTGTATAGGTAATACCCACACACCCACTTTCCGCCAGAGGTATATTAGGTGCCAACGTTGTTCTTTCTGCCTACTGCCTAATGATATGTATTATAATGAATAAATTTAAAACCCTTATTTTTTTGTCAATTAAATGAAAATACCCAATGTTATGTTTAGGTAACATTATTGCATGAGCTGCTTGAAATCAAAAAGTATATATGAACGTTAGCGCGATGGTGATGTACAGCTTGCGTGTGTGTTTGCAGAAGTTAGGCAGGAGGCTGTGCAACAAGCCTTGGCGGAGATGCAGAGTAGGCCGAAGCCGTCTCTGCCAATGCCTTCCAAGAGGACATCAATGATGGCCAAAAGTCCTGATCGAGAGAGGCGTGATCTTTGTAAGTATCGCATTGCTAAAGCTTTAACATTCATTATTATACCTTTCACTCATCGTGGCTAGTCCCTTCAGCTCTCCACCTACAAGTATAGATAGTGACTCACCAGCAGACCGCTGTCAAATGACATTTAGTTGACTCCCGCAGTCTATATATCTGCACATATTTATATCAGTAATAGACATTAACAAGCTTATTACTCTCGATCACTTTCTCATCTCGACTGTGCAACGTAGTGACCTTTTTGGCGACCTTAAGCTGAAACCTTCGACCTTTGAAGGGACATTTCAATGTAAATATCATCTTTATTTGTCTGGAGGTCACGATAATTTCACAAATCCTTATCAATTAAGCCTTAATGATTGAATTGATGAATTAAGTTGGTTTTTGTAAATGGGATATTTTATTTAGACATAAAAACATCACAGAAAATGTTTATATATATCTTCATGGTTTCCCACAAGGATCTCTGAAGGAGTAAGCATAGTTGTGTAGTACCATAACCTCATTCCGCGGGAGATATATTTAGGTGCCAACGTGACAGATGGCAGTCCATAGTTTGTCAAGCATAAAATACATGAGACTATTTAGGCGAATACGAAACTTTTATATTTCTTATCAAATGTATGCAACTTTCCTCTCTCTTTTCGCTCCTCTCGATGTTTTTCTCACCTCAAAGCTCGTGGTGTGACAAATCAGTGTACTAAAGTTCAGAAATACTCATTGGTATAGTCAGGATTCAAACCTGCAATCATTGCCTCAA
Organism: Drepana falcataria; assembly: GCA_945859725.1. Lineage (NCBI taxonomy): Eukaryota > Metazoa > Arthropoda > Insecta > Lepidoptera > Drepanidae > Drepana > Drepana falcataria. Next base: position 12,099,100 of record OX243921.1, read on the forward strand.
CTCGAACCATCAGGCTCGGCCAATCACGGCTTTATTAAATAGCATGTCTTATCTTCACGCACTCCCAAATGGGTCCCCGAAGGGATAGGTAGACTTGTACTATTAACCAACCTCTAAAAGTGGCTAACCGGACGAATTGGACTATCACTACGTGAGCTCAGACCTGTTAGATGAATTTCAAATGTCTCGTTAAATTATTTAATAGATGTTTAGATGGCGAACGCATTTTGACCTCTTATATGTTGTAATGAATCGTTGTATTTGTACTCTTGACATTAAGTCGCTTCATCTAACTGGCTTAAATTTGACCAACATTTGTATAGTTATTGTCGGAGCTGTGTGTGTGTGTATGTCTCGCACTCGCTCGAACATCTAAACTAGTAATATTCGTTTGTTAGCTCATTACACCAGGGAAAAAAACAAGCTGTCGCCCCGCCCTCGACCGAATGTAAATGGGAACCACAACTCAAGAACCATTTGGATTGAAACTTTTTCTAGCCGCACACATTCTACTTCCGGTACTTAAATGATAATTATATACTGTTGTTGGTACCTATTCGAGTAGCAGCCAGCGATATTATGTTCTATATTTAAGATATACTTACTTATAGCATATAAATGCTGGCGTAATTTATCAAATTATAGGATCTACCTTCTTATGAAATTTGACGTTGGATCGTGACCTATAACTGTGTCATATGTTTCAGGTATAATACGCATAATAGGCTGCAGTAATACAACTTAAAAAAATTACATAGATAACATATTTTGATTTAAATATTTTTTTGTGCAGCTTCTTCGTCGGACGAGGACTCCTGCGCTGGTGACACAGACCTCCCCCCTCCCCCGGAATTGGGGTCACCTCCTGCCCGCCGCCCTGCACCTCACCCCCGCGGGCCACCAATGCCATTACCACAACACGTCAGGGAGAAGAAACATCCGCCGCGTGAACGTACTGACATAGATCTGTCGGATATCACTCATCTGCCAGCTTGTTAGTATTACACGAAAACTTACCTGTTTATGTATATTGAACACTAGGAGAGTTAGGCACATTAGGTAATTAATGGTCCCAACCCTTATTAGTTCCAAGTAGCAGTGTTAAATTGATAACTATACTTGTGCTATTGCTTGACACGTCAGTTGTGCCTGTAACAGCTGTGCTATTGATACTATGTTCTCATACTCGATCGATTTACACCCTTATCGGCGTCCTTGGTAACGTAGCTATGTATCTATTAATGGCATCGGTGGTTGGAGACATACTTATTTAATACTAGCTGTCCCGCCCAGCTTCGCTCGGGTGAAAAAGTTAAATTGCCCGTAACACGATCCCAGCGCCACCTATTGGGTCCAATTGTAAATCTAAACCATTCTCGAATCTAGCTTAAGACACACAGAAACACACAGAAAGCTTCGCCCGGGTAAAAAGGTAAAATTCTTGAAACTCGATCGCAGCGCCACCTATCGGGTCCAATTTAATATAGCCTATGTTACTCGGGGATAATGTAGCTTTCCAAAGGTGAAAGAATTTTTGAAATCGGTCCAGTAGTTTCGGAGCCTATTCATTACAAACAAACAAACAAACAAATCTTTCCTCTTTATAATATTAGTATAGACATGGTATATTGGTATGTATATATAGCAAGTGGTATGCTCTAGCATTCACAACACAATCATGTGCAAACTTAACTGACTGACAGAGATAAATCTTTGAGAGGAGAGTGAGCGAGTCTTATTAAATTAAATATGAATCCTATTCTAAATTACATACAATTTATATTTGTGTGCAGACATCCAGCCGGACGTGACGCACACGTCTCCCGGTGCCCGCCGCGGAGGCGCGCTGATAGCCGACCGCGTGCAGTGCTACGCGCAACCCGAAGATACTGGAACAGGCACGGGCAGGTGGAAGGTAACTATGGACTTAGTTTAAGGCAAAAAAATACATGGAGATAATTATGACACATATATACTTTAGAAACATCGTAATATTAAAAAGGTTGTTAAAGTAGGTAATGCAGGAAGAGGAAGACCAAGATAAACATGAATCAGTTCAAAGAAAAATTGTGCCTGTATGATATAGATATGTCAAAGAGATAGTGCTGGAGTAAGGCAAATGGAAGGAGTTGCATCTGGTGCGCCGATAAGAGCACAGCTCCTAACTGTGTGCTTAAGTGGGGAGGTATTTTTCAGGTTACACAAATAATTAACAGATTAACAGAATACAATCAAAATAAAAAATATGTTTACTCGTTTTTTTATTTAATTTACAATAAAATGACGACATTTCTTTTTCGCATTTAAAAGCCCTTAATTGGGTATGTTATAGTATATATATATCTTATTGGGTAATTATGGTACGGAGAGATAAAAGAGATATGAGCCGTGGTGGCCGAGAGGCCAAAGGTCGCAAGTTCGAATCATGTATCAATGAGTTTTCTGAACTCAAGTACAGTGATTAGTCACACCACAAGCTTTACGGTGAAGGAAAACATCGAGAGGAAACCTGCATACGTCTGAGAAGAAATTCAAAGGCGTATGTATAGTCGTGCTGGAGTAACGGCGATGGACTCGCCATCTGTCACGTTGGAACCTAATATACCTCTGGCGGAAAGTGGGTGTGTGGGTATTATCTATACACCTCTGCCTACCCCTTCGGGGACCCTTGTGGGAAGGCGTGAAGATATATATATATATATATATAGATATAAAAAACACTTTTTCTTCTTATTAAAAAAACTAGGTGTCGGCCAAAATCCAACAGCTGCTAAATACACTGAAGAGACCGAAAAGGCGCCCTTTACCCGAGTTCTACGAAGACGATGACATCGAGCTTGAGTTAGCCGCCAATCCTAAAGACCCCAACGCCCCCAAGCCAGAAGGGGGTACAATGACCCCCGCTGTGGGCGAACAGCTGGTGGTTCCCGCCGGGCTGCCTCGGAACTTAGAGGCTGCCTTGCAGAGGTATGGCACGGCCTCGTTCAAGGCAAACGTGGCCACCGTGCTCGACCCCAATGGAAAGTTAAGCAATTCCTTGACTTATGGTGAGTCTATGTGCATTATGATCACATGTCATTTAAAAACATACATAGAAATTATTTCCCCTCTGCACTGTCTTTTACGAAGGTACAAAAAAGAGGAAGGTTATTTCCATTATTTTATATACAATTCCCTAAGCAAATACATTGTAAGCATTAAAAGTTTAAGGTGAACGAGCAAATCTTCAGTATAATGTAATATTTGTATCTCGTAGAGGGGAATGGAAGCGCATAGAGTGAATGCGCTCTATTGTCTCTACAAACCCCTCGAGAGACGCGGCGTGATGACACGTCTGTATTATTGACGACATTTATATATTATTCTTTAAATATTATGATCGGTGGAGCATATTTCGGTCCATAAAAGTTTTATAAGATGATGATTGCATAATGTTAAATATTACCCATGTCTTTTTCTTAATCTATCGTCGGCAAAAATGATCCTAAAGGAATATCAATTTCTCACCGGAATCGTATTGGTCAGGCAAACTGCTAAGCCGGTCGCTCAAGATCGCCCACGCTCTGCTCAACAAGACCTTCACGTGCAAGGCCATCAGTGGGGGGCCTATCACCGGTGACAGCTCAATCAAACCCGGAGACCGAGTTGCGCTGGTGTATCCCAATAACGACCCCATAAACTTCGTGTGCGCCTTCTACGGCTGCCTGCAAGGTGGCATTGTGCCTGTGCCCATCGAGGTCCCGCTCACGAGGCGCGACGCAGGGCTCCAACAAGTTGGCTTCCTACTCGGCTCTTGTGGGATACAGTACGCGCTCACATCTGATGCCTGCTTGAAAGGTGGGTACTAGGTTTCGTGCATCATATAGTAGTCTTACACTTACACTTAGTCTTAGTCAGACCAATATTATGATTGCGAAAGTTTGTGAGGATGTACTTAACGGTATTGAATGAAATGGCCCTGAGATAGGTTATTAGTTAGATTAAGAAATAGGATATGTTTTATACTAAATTTATATCTCACACATGTTTTCGCGCACTGCTACCTAGTAATTACGTATAACTAGATTGGATGTCAATTAAATCATCTCTTTTATTGCACTTAATCTGCGTTGCCTTCCTGAGTACTACTCAGGATTTTTGATCATGATTCTCATGATTTGTCTTAAATTGATACACTAACATTTGCGAGGAACTTTTGAGTGTGTACAATGTATACAACACTTCATAGAAGATTTTTTATAGGGATATCCCTTGTCTTGTCTGATATATGTACTTAAATATACTTTAAACCTAAAACAAAATTCCTTGAGCTGTTTTCAGTAGAGATTTTGATACTTAATAATATATACAGTAAATGCGGATACAGTAGACTTCGAACTACTAAAGAGTGTAAATAAAGGGTGACGTTCGCCAGTCACTCAATTGCGACAATATATCCAGTGTAACAAGTAACCTAATTTGTAGGCTATCATTAGCTCGACCAATATTTAACTACTGGGCGTAGACAGCCGCCCGCCAATTCGGCTGATCGCACACAATGTTAGCCTTGTGTTAGTACTAAATGTAACATGACCAATTTTATCATATTTTGTGTTAAAGACACGTTAGCTTCGAAAAATGCAATGTACACGTTTTAATGGCGCAAGTATCGTCAATGGAAGACATATTCGATTCTGCCTCGAGATTGTTACGCATTTTATGTCACCCATTTCGACTAATGATATATACTCATATTTACCAAGAAAAATATCTAATTGTACCACTCATATAAGGCCATCCCAATGGTATGAATAGGCGACTACGAACACTTGCGACACCAGGGGTATTGATCGTGTGCTGCCGACCCAAAAATATAATAAGTAAGAAAATTCAAATTCAAGGATATTTTGACTCGCTGAGTTTCTTAACGGTTCCTCTCAATAAATGTTTTTTTACGAACAGGTACATTCTGGGACCAGAATTGTAAGCCCGAGCACTTAACCAAACAAAACTTGAACTATACTAACAAGAATATAAGCATGAGTAACGAATCCTACGTGAAATAGATACCATTCAAACTTATTAAATATACGACGTGAAGTCTGAACTAGTGCCACCGGACCTACTATCAGTTTACGTCACTGAATAATGTATCCGCGTTTTACTGTATTAAGGGCTACACAGACGGTACGTCCACGCTTGTTTTTCTACACCTATACGTAATTCAATTTTAATACTCTCCCATATTCGAAACATTCCCTTGATATTGAGTTGTTATAAGACATATTGACAGCTTGGATTTTGGTTGAGTACCGCTTGTAAAATTTTCTTAACCATCGAAGTCCATCTGACAACACTTGTTTTGGGAGTAGGTATTACAGCGCAGAAATGATTAGGTCAATAATTTTGATCCAATTACGTATGTACGTAGCTTAAGGCACACATTTGGTCCCATGAGGTTGTTAGAGATATCACCTACCAAGATATCTCTAACATATCTCTAGAATAATTATACGTTTCACGGTATCCTTAGAATGGCATGTTATCCTATCCTAAAGGCGGAACCAAAATTCAGACTAACTAAAATACATATGCAACGGTGTGTGTATCCCTTTAGCAAGGCCTAGTAATTTCTAGGAAATGGACGACTTCAACTTCGCCTACACGAAATCTAATAAATAGTGTTTAACATGCGTTGGAAATGGCTTAATAACACGGACATCTCCTACACGAATATCTATTAAATGTTGTAGCACGGGTTTCCTTTCGTGCTGGGACTTGCACAATAAGCATCAGATTTTGATTTGCCTAAATATTTATGTCAAGAGTACTCGAAACCAACGAGCATGTATGAAGAGACTGATGAGTGTGGACGAAGCGAAAGAGGTATGCAAGTCTAGAGAGAACTGGCGCTATATACTATCTGCCTACGCCGTTAGGTACTCGGCGTGATGGTATGTATGTGTGTATATATGTATGTAACTATTTATGCATAATGAATTCCCAAAAAGATAGTATAGAAAATTATTATATGTCGAATCTATTATTCAGTCTGGAGTTGGGCAACGAGTTGAGAGCTTCGAGAGAAGTACCGTCGTACATCGCCGATGAATAGGCTATGTAAATAAAGCCGCGGGGGCCGAGTGGTTTGAGTAGTTTCCTGCGACACAAACATCGCAAGTTCATAAGCAAATCAAAGGCGTGTACTATGTATTAGTCGTACTTGTATAAGGGCGATGGATTCGCCATCTGTCACGTTGGCACCTAAAATATAGCTCGTGCGGAAAGTAGGTACTACCTTTACACCTCTGCCTTCCCCTTCGGAGACCCTTGTGGGAAGGCGTGGGGATATTTATTATTATAACTAAAGTCGAACTAACGAAGTATATATGCGAAGCTCCTACAACGCAATACAACGCGAGCAAATAAAGCTGTTCGTTGGAGTTCGTTGGATTGCTTCCGTCGCTCTATTTTTTTCGAATCCATTCCAAAAATGTTATTACCGTTGCAATCATTGTGTGTGGGTAGTGTCACTCCAATTAGTTTCCAAAACAATAACTATCGAATCTAACCTAAAAATCAGTAGCACTAGAATTTGAATGGCGGATGAAGTATATTATACGGATATAAACCAAAGATCTATGCTTGCAGAATGGTAGAACGTATAAGAATGATATAATGGCGATACGCGCATATGAAACCTTCCCATAGACAATACACGCGCCAATGGGTGGTCCATTATAAATTGCCCTTAATAGTAAAACTTGAAATATTATATTTTTTCCAACGTTTATGCAAAGTAAACGATCAGTTATATCTAGACTGTAGGTAACCTGGTATGGTAACCATTTGTGGCCGTTGGTACTCGAGTACGCGGCAGCTTAAGGGATAGTAGGGCTAGAGAAAGACTGCGTTCACATGTAAGAGTTTGCAAAAGGAACGCAATGTATTAGCTTATCATGTTGCTCTTCAACTACAAAGGTTACAGACACCAGCCATCTGGCGGTAAGCGGTTCCGGTAACCAAGCTTTGCATCGTATCCCGCAGCTGGCTCTGACCTTGATAAAGAAAGCGATCATCATAATTAATTTCACGCAAAGGTTCGCTTTTTATACAGTGACGAATACTTCGCGTGTTATTTTTATCTGCGGTCACTGGCATTTTGCTTTGAAAGTAGATTCTGAAAACTATTCCTGACTCATAAAATATAAAGTACTAAGAAACCTAAATGATGTCCAGCTTACTGGACGGCTATTTCAAATATTCATTGATCGATTTTCCAATATCCTAATATTAACATCATAAAAACCAACCTCTATTAGACTAGCGTACCCGCCCCGGCTTCTCACGGATTGTTTGGTATCCACAAATCATATCAAATATTGGACATGTGTTACACGGGATATACATTAGTATACGGTTATAGTGGCATAATGATTATCTATAGAAATAAATAAAATTGTAGTGTCTGTTTGTAATATTAAAATAACCGCTTTTTACTAAATGCATATGGATGTACACGGTAAAGTTTAAATGTTTTGTCTGTCGGTATTCGGAGATGTATGGTAGTCTCATACATCTCCGAATTCATTGCATTTGAGCATACATACATGATCATAGTATTAGTATCTAAATACATACATATAAAACTGGTCAGTCCTACAAATGTCACTTCAAACTAAGTAGTTAAATCGTACGAGAATATGATTCACTAAATCTTCAGATCATAATAAAATACGAACCTGAGTCAGTTTTAGCTTATTCATTGAGTTGTGATTTGAAACGAGTTGAAACCAACAATGGCGGATATCAGTGGAAGCGAGTAAAATTTAATTGAATAAAAGTCGTTCTCGATATAGAAAAAATATTTATTACTTTCATGCCAATTCACGTCAATTTATTCCCGGAATAAGAAAATGTAATCGTTTAAGCGCGGCATGACAATGTACACTTCATCCACTTGTTTGTTCATCTAGAGCTCGGTATTTGTTCAATACTCTCCTATTAAAATGATTGAGTGCACTGCAACCAAAGCCGAGTTAAGTCAGTACCTGTGTGGTTTGTGCTAAGAGCCGTGGTAGCCGAGTGGTCCGAGTAGTTACCGGCGACACTATGATCGCAAGTTCGAATCCGTTGAGAGTTGAGGCTCTTGTCAGTGTCTCCGATGCAACTTTCCATTTGCCTATTCGCAGCACACTCTCTCAAATAAGCTCCTCTAGGCAAATACTTTTCTGTAAGCTTTCTCGCTATCCGATGTCTACCATTTGTATGGCAACGACATTAGCTGCGAAAAAAGTTCCGCAGGTACTGTCATTGGCATACAATAGATAGCGTGAACGGTAACAAAAAAGGTTTTATCTATACGGAAAGGTCAATTTAATAGCATTAAGATGTTAAGATGCATTAGATATTAAGTTATCTTTCGTTGACAGGCCTCCCTAAGAATACGGCGGGTGACGTAGCTGCGTTTCGTGGATGGCCGGCTCTACAATGGGTGTCCACTGAGAAGCTGCCGCGCCCCCCACGCGACTGGATTCCACCGCCACGACCCTCGGAGGACAGTCCAGCACATATTGAACACACGTCGGCAGCGGACGGCTCTGCTATGGGGGTTATCGTTACCAGGTCAGTTGCTATTCCATAAGTTTTTAATCTTTTACATTTGCAGATTTACTTTCTAGTATTATTATAGATATTATAATTGCGAAATTTTCTGAGGATGTTTTCTTTCGCGCAAAAACGACCCAACGAAATCGGATGAAATCTTCAGAGAGATAGTGGATTAGCTTGATTGACTCATAGAATATGTGTTTATTATATATGTATATCGGTATATAATGAAATTAATTTCACTGGTATAAATAATAATGCCTCTCCTTATTTGAAATGCTATTTTCGACTGAACATTTCGTCTTAGTAACTGTTTGTGAACCTTTCCAATTAGCTTTTGGCGAGATACATGAAGCGAGAGAATGAGTTCGCATATGAGACGGACCTGCTTAGCTTTGGAGAGTTCAGTATATAAGTAAAATAAAATATAGCTGTCATTGGTACATTTTTTTCTCGAGTATGCCAAATTTCTGCGTGAAAGAGAAACAGCTTTGGCGTTTACAATATTTGTAGTAGGTATAGCGTCACACAAGCGCCGCAGGTCAATTAATGGCTGCGTACAATTAAACAGTAAATGGAACGAGTAAATGACACATACCTAGATGTACATACGCAGTTTCAATTATAATTTACGTGGATTATTTGCATGACGTACGTGTCACATACCTGGATTTGAACCCAATAAACATGTGTCGAAGAACTGCCTTCAATGCCAACTGTCGCGAGTTCGTACCCTGCTTGTAGCATGTATCTGTCTCAAGAGAAACTTCTTTGCTGCCAGGTGTTATTTTGATACCACTTGTATCAAAATAACACCTATACGAGATACATGATGTAAAACTTTGAATTGGTATATCTCCCCAAGGAGCTCACTATTTTAATAGAGCGCCAGTTCTCTCTAGTCTTACATACCTCTGTCGCTTCGTCCACATTCATCAGTCTGTTCATACATGCTCGTCGGTTTAAAGTACTCTTAACGTTCCCGTCCGTGGGGTACGTATGGTTATTAAATGACTTTTCAGTATTAATGAGGAACATTATGACCTGAAATACTCACGCCTTCCTTCAAAACTGCTCGATAGGGTAGGCAGAGGTGTTACAGAAACTGCTGTACGAACATATATTGGTTTTAATTGAATATTTAAACATTTATGTTACAATAGATACAAGAAATTCGCCCATTCTTACATAAGCCGGGTGGTGCAGTGGTAGCGCGCTGAGCTTGAGTGTTTAGAGACTGTGGTTCGATTCCACACTCGGCTATAGATTGATCTCTTCTCTTCTCTTTTTTTATGAAATATTTATATTTGAAAACATTATTAAACTATTTAAATAACTTCCTGCGAGAAGGTAGATACATAAAAGATTTCATATTATTTATTTTTATTTATCCTAGACGTAAATTTAGGCACGAAAAGACGAACGTAGTTAACTAAGGGGTACAGTCCAGTTATAATTATAGGTAGTTTATAGTTTTGTGTGTTCAAGTGGGTTCAAAAGAAATGGGTACAACTAGTTGCAAATAAAGTTTGTCTGTCATGTGTAAACTTCAAACCTTGAATGCATTGCCAGTATACTGCCATCTACCGGCAATGCTGTGGAGCTGAAACTGCAGTTTACTTGGTTTAGTGCATTTATAACGATACGTTTCAATGGTTGAACATTTGAATTAGTTTTTGTATGAATCGACAAAAGTCGCTCTTCGGCAGCACTGCACTTGCAAGACTTGCATTTTTTCTTCCACTTCGTTTATTTTATATATAAAAAGTGGTTACTGATATAGCTTCTAAACCCAGTACCTATCCTATTGAATGCCTTGTTGAAACAACATATATATATATATATCCTCATACCTTCCCACAAGGGTCCCCGAAGGGGTAGGCAGAGGTGTAAAGGTAATACCCACACAACCACTTTCCGCCAGAGGTATATTAGGTGCCAACGTGACTAAATGTGTGTGCAATATATAATTGAGTGAATGTTTCGATTTCATCATAATAAATTATAAATAATATTATAGCTAATGGGCTACTATCCAGTTAATTATAGTTTATAGTTCTGTGTGTGTTCATGTGGACCTAGCAATAAAAGCAAATTGTAAGCGGGAGAAACCGCAGGGCTCAACTAGTTTAACAATATAATGTGATAGTTCGTGGGGTACGTATGGTTATTTAATGTCTTCTCAGTGTTAATGAGGAACATTATGACCTGAAATACTCACGCCTTCCTTCAACGGTGCTCGATAGGGTAGGCAGAGGTGTTACATAATCTGCTGTACGATAGATAGATAGATACAAGAAATTCGCCCATATTTACATAAGCCGGGTGGTGCAGTGGTAGCGCGCTGAGCTTGAGTGCTTAGAGACTGTGGTTCGATTCCACACTCGGCTATAGATTAATCTCTTCTCTTTTCCTTTTTCTGAAGTATTTTTATTTGAACACATTATTATGCTATTTAAATACTTCTGCGACAAGGTAGATACATAAAAGATATGAAATCTTTTATTTTTCCTAGACGCAAATTTATGGCACGGAAATAAGGACGTAGTTAAGGCTTTGTTTATATATATGTATTATATTCTTATTATAGGTATTTTGCACTTTTGTGTGTTCAAGTGGATCTAGCAATAGAAATGGGTACAACTAGTTGCAAATAAAGTTTACTGTCATGTGTAAACTTCAAACCGTGAATGCATTCTTGCGAGTATACTGCCATCTACCGGCAATGCCGTGGAGCTGAAACTGCAGTTTACTTGGTTCAGTGCGTTTACAACGATACGTTTCAGTGGTTGAACATTTGAGTATGAATCGACAGAAGTCGCTCTTCGGCAGCACTGCACTTGCAAGACTTATTTTTCTTCCACTTCGTTTATTTTATATATAAAAAGTGGTTACTGATACAGCTTCTAAACCCAGTACCTATCCTATTGAATGCCTTGTTGAAACAACATTTACATGTACGATTTTATTCTATAACATACTAAATTGATATTACGACATACGCGCACTTTTTTAATTTTGTATAGTACGGGCAGTATCTGTTTATGTATGCGATATGTTGACTGTAATGGTATACTGTTCCTCCTCCTCCAGGGCCTCGACCCTAGCCCACTGCCGCATGCTGTCGGTGGCGTGCAACTACACCGAGGGCGAGCACATGGTGTGCGTGCTGGACTTCAAGCGCGAGACTGGCCTGTGGCACGCGGTGCTGGCGAGCGTGCTCAATGGCATGCACGTCATATTCATACCGTACGCGCTGATGAAGGTCAGCCCCGCTTCCTGGATGCACATGATCACCAAGCACAGGTGAGCTGACTTTACATATCGTTGTTTTATCATGTTTATTCCGCTACATCTCGATACGAAAGTATCTGCAAGAAGAGGCACAAGAAAATTACCTTTGGACCATCAATCGATTCATCACTCGATGATTGTTATCGGCGGGCATGTATGAAGATACTTAAACTCTATGGATAACCGACGCTCTACTCACTCTGCCTAACCCGTGAGAGATTCTGCGTGATATGAATGTATCGTAATATTAAAGTGATGAACAACAAGATGGCGGTAGTAGCACTATACTACTAGCGCCATCTCGTTATGTTTTATTATTGTGCGACTAAAAATTGATTTATTTTGGTGACGATGCAGGGCATCAGTGGCTATTGTGAAGTCACGGGACTTGCACTGGGGGCTGCTCGCAACGCGCGACCACAAGGAGATCTCTCTCAGCTCGCTCCGGATGCTGCTGGTCGCCGATGGCGCCAACCCGTGGTCGCTGTCCTCGTGCGACCAGTTTCTCTCTGTTTTTCAGAGCAAAGGTACAGAACAGGAACAGAACATAAAATACATAAAAAACTAGATTGGTAAATCTCTTATTCAACGAAAGGAATACGTGGATCACTGATTTAACGTCACATACGAAATATAAAATCACTCCTGACGTCCTCTATCCTCACAAAAATTGCCCTCCTGGGTTATACGTAAATATTTATATGTATATACGTAGAACAACAAGATGGCGCTGGTAGCACTAACTACTAGCGCCATCTCGTTCATCACCTAAACTAGATATCTAGCGGAGAGTTGGTGTGCGGGAACTACCTACACACCTATGCTTACCCCTACGGAGACCTGTGCGGGAAGGCGAGAGATATATAAAATATTTATCAATATAAGTATGTATATCGTTGTCTTGTTTCCGTAGCACAAGCTTCGCTTATTTAGGGCTAGATCAATTTGTGTGAAATTACCATTAGGTGTTTATATCTTTTCTTATCTATCTCTATCTTATCTTTATATGTAAATATGGTATGTAATAAATTAATAAATACCTGGAACAATTCCACACAAATTGACCTAGTCCCAAATTAAGCGAACCTTTTGTTATGGTTAGAGACAACGATATATTTACTTATACATACATACATATCATCACGCCAAGTCCCTAACGGGGTAGGCAGAGAGTATAGAGCGCCAGTTCTCTCTAGACTTACATACCTCTTTCGCTTCGTCCACATTCATCAGTCTCTTCATACATGCTCGTCGGTTTCGAGTACTCTTAACGTTCCCGTCCTTGACAGTCCGATCTATTTGATCCAGGTAGTTGGAACGTGGCCTTCCTCTGCCTCTTCTTGCACACACTTCTGCTTTGTATATCTGTTTCGTCAATCTTTCTTCACTCATCCTTTCTATGTGTCCAAACCAACGTAACATGCCTTTCTTAATCTTTACAATCACGCCCTCATTCACGCCAGTTGATTTGCGAATCTCCTCATTGCGAATTCGATCAAATATCGTTACGCCGCACATTTTTCGAAGAGAACGCATCTCAACTGCATTCAAGCTATTTTCATACTTCCTCTGACATACCTAGGATTCGCTGCCATACAATCAGGTAGGTACCAATATCGCGTTGTGGACAGCAACTCGAGCATTCTTGCTAAGACTTTTACTGCCCATCAACGCCGACATGGCTCCATTCACCTTATTTCCGGCAGTTATCCTTCTTTCAATATCTTTTTCATACTTTCCATCTCGTGTGAACATGCTTCCTAGATATACAAATTCATTCACTTGCTCTAGAATTTGCCCATTTACCGATATAGCACACTCGGTCACTTGTTCATCTCTTTCGAATACCAGAACTTTAGTCTTGCCAGCGTTTAGGCGCAGCCCCTTCTTTTCACATTCCTCTTTCATTATGGTAACTAGTGACTGCAGTTCGCCCTCTGATGACGCCAGTAAAACCGCGTCATAGGCGTATAGTTGGCAGTTACCCACAAAGTTTCCCATTTTCACTCCACATCCGTGCGTTTTTAGTGCTCTCAGACAGTTATCTAGATATATAATGAACAGCCAGGCAGACATGATACACCCTTGTTTGACCCCCGACTTCACATCAAACCAGGGTGACATCTCACCGTTAACCCTAACGCACGCCTCGCTATCACTATAGAGTGATTTCACGGCATGCAGTAAACTGCTCACTCCATATCCAGGCAACACGTCCCAGAGTTCCTTTTGTACGACTCTATCAAATGCCTTCTCTAAGTCGACGAAAGCGCAGAAAACCCCTTGGTTAATATCCAAAAACTTTTCCGCGATTCCGCGAAGCGAGAAGGTTTGATCCATACATCCTCTTCCTGGTCTAAATCCACCTTGGGATTCCCAGAGAAACCTTTAGGATCGCTCTTGCATTCTTATCGTCAGGATCTTCGTGTACACTTAACTAGCTAAGCTGACCAAGCTGATGGCTCTATAGTTTGAGCAGTCTAATCGTGATCCCTTTCCTTTATAGAAAGGCAAGATGACTGCTCGCCTCCAGTCGTCCGGAACATCACCCTTTTCCCAGCAAAGATTGCATAACAAATAGATGACGTCCCAGACCGCTGGTCCACCGTACTTGATCATCTCAGCCGTAATCCCATCTATTACCGCAGCTTTTCCACATTTCAGACTTCTTATCGCACTTACAATCTCACCCATACTTATTTTATCCGCTATAGGATCCTCGACAGATTCTGTTGGAGGCAGCTCTATGAGTAAATCTGCGGCATCATCATCATATATATCTTTGTAGAATTCACTCCATCGCCTGAGGACGTCAGTTTTGTCAGTCAGTATGTCATTGTCCTTCGAAATAATCACATTCATTCTACTACTAGCTGTAACACAATTTCTGGACTTCTTAACTTATATAGATAGATATATACGTAAATACATAGGACATCCAAGACTAAGGTACAAATATTCGTGTTCATCACACTAATATCTGCCCTCAGTGGGATTCGAACCCGCGACCTCAAGTTTCGCAGTCAGGAGCTCTAACCACTAGACCAGACGGTCATCTTCGGGAACCCTTATGGAAATCTTGGATTCAGGAGTTTATTGAGTAACAATGAACATGTGTTGTGTACCAACAGGCGTGCGCGGCGATGCGATCTGTCCGTGCGCGTGCAGTAGCGAGTCGATGACGGTGTGCGTGCGGCGCGCGGGCCGCGGCGGCTCGTCGGCGGGCCGCGGCGTGCTCTCCATGTCCGGCCTTTCGTACGGCGTGGTGCGCGTCGACGCCGAGAACTCGCTCACCTCGCTCACCCTCCAGGACTGCGGGCAGGTGATGCCCTCCTGTAAGTTCAACACCAGCTCTGACAATATTATACACAAGCTGTGCCAACTCGCGTAAAATTGGTATTCTATATCTGTTTTTTTTTCTATGTTTGACAAACATCCTTTCGCATTTATAATATTAGTAGGATGAGAAAGTTTGTTCCTCCTTTCACGTAAAAATAACTAGAAGGTATTGGATGAAACTTGACATAGAGATAGATAGAGAGACGAAAATTTTGATAATGTTTCCACAGGTGTGATAGTGGTGGTGAAAATGGAGGGGCCCGCTTACTTGTGCAAGACGGACGAAGTGGGCGAGATATGCGTGCTGTCGGGCGCCACGGGCTCCGGCTACTGGGGGCTGCCGGGACTCACCAACACAGTGTTCCGCGTGCGGCCGCTGGACGCGGACGGCGAGCACATCGGGGAGGAGCACTACGTGCGCAGCGGCCTGCTCGGCTTCCTGGGGCCAGGGGGTCAGTACCGCCACCTACACGTACACGTAAAGGGCCAAGCGCAGGGAGTAGAGCGCTCACTGGTTACGAGGACTCATGAAGTTTTCATACCTGAGTGTTCGATACATTTTAACTAAGCATTTGGACTTTCGAATTTTATATCCATTTCGCCAATCTTTCTTGGTTGCTTAATATGTTCAAACCAACAAACACACCCTAATTCACGCCAGTTTGTTTGCGAATCTCTACATTGTGGTTTTGATTTATACTCGTTGCGCCGCATATATTAGAAAGGGAACGCGAGATTGTGATGTCGATATGATATTAAAATGATGCGCGGCTGGCTGGGGTAAGGTACATTCATATACATATCATCACGCCGAGTCCCTAACGGGGGTAGGCAGAGTGAATAGAGCGCCAGTTCTCTCTAGACTTGCATACCTCTTTCGCTTCGTCCATATTCATCAGTCTCTTCCGTTCTCGTCCTTGAGCGTCCGATCAATATTATTAAGGGGTAAGGTAACCGTATTAAGTAAGTTTGTAACAAGTATGTAAGCAAATTGTGTTTGTGCCTCAGGGCTGGTGTTCGTGTGCGGCTCCCGCGATGGTCTGATGACGGTGACGGGGCGCAAGCACAACATGGACGACATCATAGCCACCGTGCTCGCGGTGGAGCCCATGAAGTTCATCTACCGCGGCCGCATAGCGGTGTTCTCGGTGCGCGTGCTGCGTGACGAGCGCATCTGCATCGTAGCCGAGCAGCGGCCGGACTGCGGCGAGGAGGAGGTCTGTGACACTCATTGATAACAGCGATCAGCTTCATCGTGAACCGTCCATAGGCCGCTTACCATCAGGCGAACCGCATGCTTGTTTGCCACCCAAGTGTTATAAAAAACGAAGCAAAACATCGAGAGGAAAGAAAAAATGCAATGCAAAGAAAAATAGTCGTGTTAGAGTAATGCGAAGGACACATCAACAAGGACAATCTATCACGTTGGCAAAATATATCTCTTGCGGGAAGGGGGTGTGTGGGGACCCGATCGAGGACCTTTGTGGGAAGGCGTGTTGACATATGTATTTATGAGAGTGAAGTTAGTTTGTGCACGCTTTTTAAACTCGAAAAGTACTTTACCGATTGGGCTTAAATTTTGCCACAATATATAATCTGCTTCAAGGATTGTTTTTGCCTAGTTTCGCCTATTTTCGCTGTAGTAGTAAGTTTCTCAACGGTCTTTCTCATCCATGCAATGCGCCACAGTAAAGCGGGCCTGGGCACAGCTAGTATATATTATTATAATATTAGTAATAATAATAAATACCTTGGGACAATTCCACAAAAATTGACCTAGTCCCTAATTAAGCAAAACTTGTGTTATGGTAATTAGACAACGATATATTTACTTATATAGATAGACATATACATAAATACATAGGACATCCAAGACTAAGGTACAAATACTCGCGTTCATCACACAAATATCTGCCCTCAGCGGGATTCGAACCCGCGACCTCAAGTTTCGCAGTCAGGAGTTCTAACCACTAGACCAGACGGCCGTCAAATCAATATATAATGATGGTGTCGCAGTCGTTCCAATGGATGTCGCGCGTGCTCCAAGCGGTGGACTCCATCCACCAAGTGGGCATCTACTGCCTGGCGCTGGTGCAGCCCAACTACCTGCCGAAGACCCCCCTGGGCGGCATCCACCTCAGCGAGTGCAAGCGGCGCTTCCTCGAGGGCACGCTCCACCCGGCCAACGTGCTCATGTGCCCGCACACCTGCGTCACCAACCTGCCCAAGCCGAGGGAGATACATTCCGGTACGTGTTTGCTTTTGACGCCTCTCACTACAAACACCGGCTTCAAACCCTATACTGTGCTAATAACTATCCTATTATAAGCTACTAGCGGTCCGTCCCGGCCTCGCTCGGGTGGAAATAAGATTTTTTTATAAAAGAATATAATAGCTTATGTGACTTAGGGTGAATGTAGCTAGAATGGTGAAAGATTTTTTCAAATCGGTCCAGTAGTTTCGGAGCCTATTGAATACAAACAAACAATCAAACCTTTCCTCTTTATAAAAATATAGACTATAAATATTTAAATGAAGGCATAGTTCGTTTAGTATATGCATATACTTTACACGCTGTGCCCCGCGGTTCTATCGTTGAATTCATGTGTCATTCATGCTCCGTTCGTGTTGGTAGTAGCATGACGATATGGCCTTCAAGAAACTGGCTGCTTAATGCGAATTATTTCATATTGGTACTATTATCGATCAACTCATTCATCTTCTCAGCCTACACTGGCGTTCTATACTCTATGCCTACCCCGTTAGGTACTCGGCGTGATGATATGAATGTATGTTTTATTATTGAGATTAGTGCGATCATACAAACCAATTCTGCATCTCTAATTATGAACCTCGCACTTGAACAATTGTATTGATTCTATGAATGAACCTCAAGCGTGTCTCCAAGTAGATCCAATCTTAATTACTGACCCCTCGCGGCGGTACCTCCTACGTGAACAGTGGTCACTCATAACTACTGAAAATTGAGTAAGGCTGAGCCAGTGTTACCAAGCTAAGCACGTATGTAATACAAACTTATGTAAATAAGTTTGTAACTTGCTTGCAGACGTCGGGCCGGCGTCGGTGATAGTCGGCAACCTGGTGCAGGGCAACCGGCTTGCCTCCGCCCAGGGCCGCGACATGGGCTACACCGATGACTCGGACGCCGCTAGGAAGGTAACACATTATTTACAAGCCTTTATTCAACAACACGGAGAGTACAGCATGGAGTTCTTCAAGAAAGGTGATTGAGATGAGGAGGAGAAGAGGATTCTTACAGGGTTGCAAGCGTCCATAGGCGGCGGTAACCGTTTACCATCAGGCGGGCCGCATGCTTCTTTGCCACCCAAGTGATATAAAAATGCAACGTTTGCATGTACGTGTTCAGATCAATTAGTGCAACTGAATTACACACAATCCTCAAACAATTGAGAGGATACCTACTTAAAGAGTAGTGCCCCACAGCTGACGAAGGAGTGTTATAAGGGGGGTTTTTTAATTTTTCTTTATTCATGGTATAATAAGAATAGCCCGTAGGAATAATTAACGCATATTTATTGATTTAACGCCTTGCTCCGTTTCAGTACCAGTTCATATCCCAGATCCTGAGATGGCGGGCTCAGAGCACATCGGACCACGTGATCTTTACGTTGCTTAACTCCAAGGGGGCCGCGGCCAAGGTTTTGACTTGCGCGGAATTGCACAAGAAGGCTGAGAGAATCGGCAATTTGCTTCTAGAGAAGGGAAGGGTGAACACTGGGGACCACGTGGCGCTGATATTCCCTCCAGGGCTGGATCTGATCTGGGCCTTCTACGGGTGCTTGTACGTTGGGGCCGTCCCGGTCACGATCCGCCCTCCCCACCCGCAGAACCTGCACACCACCCTGCCCACTGTCCGCATGATAGTAGACGTCAGCAAGGCCACCCTCGTGCTCTCCAACCAGTCGGTGATTAAGCTCCTACGCTCCAAGGAGGCCAGCAGTGTCCTCGATAGCAAAGCCTGGCCCTTGACCCTCGACACTGACGACATGCCCAAGAAGAAGTTGCCAATCCTATACCGGGCGCCCACACCCGAGATGCTGGCCTACTTGGACTTCAGTGTCTCCACTACGGGAATGCTAGCTGGGATCAAAATGTCCCACGCCGCGGTCACTTCGCTATGCCGCTCCATGAAGATAGCCTGTGAGCTGTACCCGTCTAGGCACATCGCCCTTTGCCTGGACCCCTACTGCGGCCTAGGGTTTGCGCTCTGGTGCCTCAGTAGCATCTACTCAGGACACCATTCCATTCTTATCCCACCTTCTGAAGTGGAGACCAACCCGGCCTTATGGCTCAGTGCTGTATCTCAGTACAAAGTGCGTGACACTTTCTGCTCATATGGAGTAATGGAGCTGTGCACCAAAGGACTGGGGAGTTCCGTCAACCAGCTCAAGGCCAAAGGCATCAACTTGGCGTGCGTCCGGACCTGCGTGGTGGTAGCCGAAGAACGGCCGAGGATCAATCTCACCAATTCCTTCTCGAAGCTGTTCTCCGCTCTGGGCCTCAGCCCCCGCGCCGTGTCCACGTCATTCGGTTGCCGCGTCAACATTGCCATCTGCCTGCAAGGCGCTTCTAGTCCTGAACCATCGACCGTGTACGTCGACCTGCGAGCTTTAAGAAACGACCGCGTATCGCTAGTGGAGCGCGGCAGCCCTCATTCTCTCTGCCTCATGGAGTCTGGCAAGCTTCTGCCCGGCGTCAAAGTGATAACAGCTAATCCTGAAACGAAAGGCCAATGCGGAGACTCCCACCTTGGCGAGATCTGGGTGCAGTCGCCCCATAATGCGAGTGGCTACTTCACGATATACGGCGACGAGAGTGACTACGCGGACCATTTCTGCGCTCAGCTCGTGACTGGCAACACGGGGGAGGTGTACGCACGGACTGGATACCTCGGCTTCCTGAGGAGGACGGAGGTGGGGTCGGCCGTGGTGGGGGACGAGCTGTCCGTGCGGGACAGCGACACGGAGTCCCTGGCGTCCGCGTGCAGCGCCGGGCCGGCGGGCGAGCCCCACGACACGCACGACGCGGTGTTCGTGGTGGGCGCCCTCGACGAGACCATCATGCTGCGGGGCATGCGCTACCATCCCATCGACATTGAGAACTCGGTCATGAGGTGCCACAAGAAGATCGCCGAGTGGTGAGTTACAAATCATACTCGGCTTCTTTTCTTTTATAATTTTTTTCATATTTATTTATTTTTCATTTTTCACCTTTAAATGTCAATGCTGTTTATTCGCTTGTTGCGTTATTTGTATTAATCATAGTCAAGGATCACTAGCGCCATCTCTGGTATTACTGTCATACTGTTAGAGTTTACATGTAGAAAAAAAATAAAAATTAATGATATTTAGAATAAAATTCAACGATATTTTTTTAACGATATTACATTTAGATTACGATATTACAGATAGGGATACAGGGAACACGTATGCATGAAAAATGCGTATTGAATATGAATTTACCGTCACGTGCGTGTAGAACGTGTCAGGAGAAGAAAGGACGATGAATCATGAAAGAAGATACACATAGTGCCATCCACGAAGACGCGCCCCACCAATTTCTATGTGGATGAGTGGAGTATGACCCGAGTCTAAGAACTGTAGTGTGCGTGAGCACTCATGGCTAGTGTACCGTTGTGTAGTGTGTACATATAATACTCAAACATTATCCACCAATGTTTGAGTATCGGTACAGTTTTGCACACTTACACTATAAAATATAGGCAAGAATAGTGGGGCGCGCCTTTCTAGATGACAGTTGCTATAGTGTCAAAGTTCTGAACCTGGTAGATTATATTGTTTAGTTGGTGTCTGTTTATTAATCAATGAACTTGTGACTTGCAGTGCCGTGTTCACATGGACCAACTTGCTGGTGGTGGTGGTGGAGCTGGACGGCAACGACAGCGAGGCCCTCAACCTAGTCCCCCTCGTCACCAACACGGTGCTGGAGGAGCACCACCTGATAGTGGGCGTCGTGGTGGTCGTTGACCCCGGGGTGGTGCCCATCAACTCTCGCGGGGAGAAGCAACGTATGCATCTTCGCGACGGATTCCTCTCCGACCAAATAGACGCTATTTACATAGCTTACAACATGTAAAGCGCCATCTAGTGACAACGAGTCAAACCAGCATAGCCAAGTTTGAAACATTGGAAATGCCGAGATGCGGCTCCACCCATCGGTAATGTAGGTCCTTTTCTTTCGTAGGGTCAGTGTATTCGCTACTTTAACTACTTCTAGAAATTCCTTTGTCCCATCGCAAGTAACGTTTACTTTAAGACTTAAAACGTGTGTTGTTTATACTTAAAATTCACTGTTTCGGCTCATATCCATAATCGTGACAAGACTGATCTAAGTCTGAAATCTTAAAATTGTTCTGATATCTTACTCGTGGTACATTTTAGTTCGGGCTCCACTAATATATAAACAATTTCATAACTCACGCGGACTATAGCTATATACTATACCGTAAACGGTTTATAGCAACGTGTACCGGTTTTAAGTCGGTATTTGGTCTCCTTAGTGGTGGTGCCTAGATGCTACCACTCGGAATTATTCACATATATGTATAAGGTTTTTTTTAAATATAATGGTTTGCAATTTTAACGTATGATCTCTTTACGGTCGTGGATTGAAATACCTTTGTATAGAAGCGAATTTTCAGTAGAGTTTACACAGATGACGCCGCCAATGCATGTCGTTAGTTCAACCCGTTTATTGTGCGCGGTAGTCGGAGGGCTTAACTTTTTATGATTGTATACTCTATATTTTACATTGTTGTGATTATTATGATACAAGTAATTTCAATTCAAGCCGATATATAATTCGGTGATTAGAGTTAGTGATAATTAGTGTGTATTGAAAATGGTAATATAATTAATTAATTGTACTGCATTTAATGTGTTAATGTTAGCTCTTGTATTTTCTGTTTCTCTTCGCGTTTGACAATAATTATTATATTTTATTTTTATGACAGTGATGTGTGTAGTACTATAACTATTCCTACGCCTATGAATGAAGGCTATGAGATACATCACATACATAAGGCAGTCGGCAAGGCAACAAGGGAATAGTATTGACAAAATGCCATTTATTATTACACTAAATTAATTGTTTATAATACACAATTGTGTTGGAACTGCATTTTAAGGTTATCTTTCGACTGATACAAGTTATTCGGTATAATTCTCATGTTTCGGATGCTGGGTCATGCAAATATCACATTATATTATCTAGTACTGTTACGGAACTTTTTCGACTATGAACTATAAACATATGTCTCTTATACATTGATGTTATTATATGTTAAGGGGACTTGCTACTGTAACGTCTCAATGTGACGTCAGCCTGACAGTTTTCGTTACTTGATTCTGTTCGATTATCTTTATTACTAATAACGATCACGGAACGAAATATCAAAATATGTTATGTTAGTTGAATTATAATATGTTTATGTTCAGCTGTTTTCTGCAATATATAAATATATATTGTATTCTAGAACTCCACATGATCAACATTGTTTCTATTCGTTAGTATGATGTTTTTTTTTAAATTACATAATGAGATTACAATTACTCAATTTCAACAGGTATAATATGGATATATCAAATTGTATGTTTTGTGGTCTTCAATGGCTAGCTAAGTAATAACAGTGTGATCTTTATTATTCGTTACCGGCCAAAAGCTAATTATTCAAAAACTATCGAGCTTTCTCGAACACGTTAAAATGTTACCAAATTTGTTTGACCTGTCAGTTGTCAAATGTGTGTTAGTTTGGCGTATCCGTTGTCAAACGTGTGTTTGTTTGTGGACGTGATGGTTATTGTTTTTCTGATACACAATGATATGTATGTATTTTCAAATAATGATATATTCTCACTAGGATAGTAAGTTTAATATTTTAATGACACAGGTATGCTTAGGTATCGACGTTCGATAAATCTACAACAAGATGATTTCCTTCACGAATTTTAATAATGATGGTGTGTAGTCATAGAGGCCACTCCATTTGGAACTAGTTATTATTCCATTCCAGTATACGTTCAGAACGACAAACATCAATATATATATATAACAAATTATTTAATATGGTTTTGAATATTTCAATCAATATTAGATTTTATTTTTGATTTTCCTTTATTATTATTTTTATTTCGTAATAATTTATTGCATAAAAATTGTAAATATATTTTTGTTATTTATTTTTACGTTAAATGATTTCGGTATTTTAGTGATAATGTTTTGGACGATACAAAGTCGTTGTAGTTTAAGTAAATAAAAGTTATGTACGAAGAGTACCAAGATGTACGAGTACTCTGGGGAAGTGTTGTCCCAGCTAGAAGTTATTACAAAGTGTAGTCATGTTACGATATAAGTATCTATACAAGTAGTGAAGTAATGCAGCTTACGAACAAACATTAATGTCTTTACCCTTCTAAATATATAGCATAATGTATGACGTAAGAGAAGACACGACGGAATAATCGCACACGCGCATAATATTATTGTGTTTCACTGTCTTGTGAAAAAACAACGCACAAAATTACGATTGTCTCGGCAAAGCTAACTAAATTGTACGCATTCGGATTATACCTGATAAACGCCAAAGAAGTGACATTTTGGACCAGCTTTTATGACTTGTGTTTTATTCCTGGAACTGAAAGAATAAATAAACATGCATTCTGATTGTCTCTCTTTATTGCAACCCACGCCCACCCCAAGTAGTAATTGCAATATAAAAACATGCCATCCACGAAGACGCACCCCACCGTCCTTCCTTATAGTTTATAGTCCGCTAATGCTTGAGTAGTGTCGGTACACACTGATTACCTATGAGTGCACACGCACACTACAATTAATAAGCTCCGCTCAAACTCCCTGCATCCCGCGATACCTCGATTAGAAATTGGTGGAGCGCGTCTTCGTGGATGGCACTCTATATATTGCTATTAATTGTTTACCCTTATCATTGAACTACATTTCACTTTGTGCACGTCTGAGGTACTTGAACTCCGCAAACGGCACTAGAAGCATCTGCATATTCGAAGCAGGTCGTATCTATTGAGTCGATATGTTCTTTGTCGCACACTTTATCTCCTCTTGATATGAGACCCTGGTAGGTAGTATGCGGTAAAATTCTAGCGGGCTATTGCAATGAATACTGTGGGTCATTTCAAACTTTCAGAGTCAAAATATTAGAAGCACCGATTAGCTATTGCAGTAAAATCATCGCAATAAAGTTCTCGTATTAAAATTAAATAAACATAGACCTGTTAGATATGGCTTCAGAATTCAGGCTTGCCTTATTTCAGGATTTTTCGCACTGGTATAAGGGTTAAAAATGTATTATCTCTGTACATAGGTTGAAATGAGTTCTAAATTCGAATAGGGTATGTGCCACGTATTTTAATCATTAATGTGGCCACTGCTGTTAACTATAGGTATATATATATATAATGGGCGTTATATTTATTAATACAAAATACCTTTCATAAATATATATCTATTTTGTTTCGAATGATTATTATCCTATGCTGCGTTATTGTGATAGTCATTAAATCTTTGTGTAATATCAGAGCCCATTCGGGATAATGTCAAGATGAAAGAAGATTTACAATAAAATTTACAAATAAATAGGGAACTCCCTCTAGAAGTCGAACATTTCATCACTGTCGCTCGGTGGGATAGTGACTCAAGTGGCAGAAAAATATATCCTCACGCCTTCCCACAAGGGTCCCCGACCGATACGAATTCTGACATTAAGGTTTATGATGCCTTGGTAGCTCACTAACAAGTTTGCGCGTTGCCGTAACACTGTAACCATTTCCATGGTAACTAGCGTGAAACAATCCGTTGTTATTTATTTATTTATTTATTTGGATCACCAACAGGTAAGAACACCTTAATATTAACAGAATATGCCATGATAAAACTTACATAAGTGTCCACCCAATTACAGGTAACCACAACTACTACAAGAATTAAGTAAAAAAGCTTAAAAATATAAAAAAAGAAATAAAAAACTAACAAACGTAAGAAACGTTATCGTAGTACTTCATTGAATCGTTCGTAACCCTAGTAACAGCGAACAGGCAACACATTGATGAATGAACGACGGTAGCATAGAACTCTTCTCGCGCTATGATCCCCGTGCACAATAAATTTTTGTTCTAGGCTAGCTTGATAGACCTAGCTAACTAGGGACTACCTAGAACTAGGTAGGAACTAGACTAACTTCCCTAGAAATCTTTCGGTTTAAACAAATAACGCATGTATTTCGTTTGTTTTTGTTTCGCGAATGCGCTTGAGCTTGTATTTATTTCAAATCTATGTATAAAATATATTATCGAAACCATTTTTTTATTGGCTCAACTTTTTGCTGTATAGGATTCTTAAATAAACTTAATTCATACATGCTTTTTTGTATCAATACTTTTGAACTTGTTTCGTTGTAGGAAGGAATGACAGTTCACCTAAATTCAAATATTTAATTAACTCTCAAATTTTTTTTAATATCACACTAGTGTAAGATGTAGTTTATATATAAGCAAAACTAGGTTCGAATTAGTAGTTCTGATGAGGCTCTAACATGTTTTTATACAACCCAACATAAATAAACTTGAATGTTGATGATAATGCCGGTAGCGTTTGTACTAGAAAGTAGAAACATGCCAATTAAATTGTTTTACTTAAATCGGCGCGCGCATGCGTGGTGCGTGCCTAATAATCTCCCCGGATAGCAACTTGGCGTAAGTTTAGGAAATGTTACCAGGGCTGCATAAAATAAATACAGGTCGTTTGATGCTGTTGCCGCAATGCACTTGCCGAACAGCATTTACTGTAGCGGTAACCGTTTACCCTGAGGCGGGGCTACATGCTTATTTATCAATCATATTATCAATAATATTTATATACAATTTGTTTATTCAATAGCAACGATTAACAATATTTAGAAAAAACAGTTGTATAACTAACTACTTATAGGTACAATATTTCACCCAAATCGGTAGCTATACATATCTTTATATATATAATTCTTCTGTGAGTGTGTATGTCACTGAACTCCTCCTAAACGGGTGGACCGATTTTAATGAAATTTTCTGTGTGTGTTCAAGGGGATCTGGGAATGGTTTAGATTCACAATTGGACCCGATAGGTGGCGCCACTGGGTCCGTGGCTTTTATTTTTTCTCCCAAGCGAAGCTGGGCGGGACAACTAGTTTTGATATAGAAACATATTACTGTTAAGGAAACGATTCAATCTTTCTAAACGTCAAAATTCCCGGTGTAGTCTGTCGTACTACGGAACGTCAAATCGTTAGGTTGGAATACTAAGACATCAGAACACTCTAAGAGTCAATAGGGGTATTCAATACGAAATTCTCGCTTCGAGCGAATATGGACACTAAGCTTTCTAAATAAGATAAAAATTTGATTATATTTCATTTTCGTACCAAAATAAAGAGAGAGATAGCCTGCAGGATGGAAGGATGAGGGTTGCCATGGTAATGTATCGATCGTGTAATAGGACATTAGGACGTCTGAGGAGATGTTACGATGATCACAAAGAAGGTTAATAATAGTTGCCTCGCGGTTCATCTGCATACAATTTTATCTTTTTGAAAGATTTTTCCAACAAACAAACAATCAAAAATTCTAACCTTTCCTATAATATTGCTATAGGTATATGTGATATAAAAATGCAGCTTTCTAGTTTCTAATTAAATCGTAACAACCCAAGAAACAACAAACAAATATAATCATTCCTCTTTCTAATAGCTTAGATTGTTAGCGAAATATAGTAGTCATAATTACATATATATAAACTATGTTACTGGGCTATAATAATGTATTATTGACATTTTAATAATGATTATAAATTAGATAATAATGTATAATGGCTCCAAGTTTATATGAGCCGTGTTATAGGTATCTCTAAGCAAGGTTAATACTTGGTGACGGAATTTCCTCAGCTCGCTTCCAATTAGCTCCTAAGATGGGATGCTAGGGTCGCTACGTCATTACTGTACATATAGCTAGACCAAGTAGGCGCGCTAGAATACGCGACTGCATTGTTCAATGAAAAACACGTACCTTCTACAATATCTGATGCCCTAGTATCGGTGAATAAAAATACCTGTTGCACACGTTGTCCTGACGACGCCCCACCTCCTATAGGAATTAGGCTCCTCCCCAATGACCCGTACTACCGTAACAAACAGTAGTTCAAGTCACCATAAAATAAATTGACCATTAGAAATGAATGAAGCTTGCATTGAATAAAATGGACTTTATCACATAAAATTTATTACAAGAAAAAACGTATAGTTTGGGTAATAATTATAGTTTTACACTGCTAGATTCAGTTGTATATATATTTTAACTAGCTGCCCGCCCCGGCTTCGCACGGGTGCAATATTGATACTAATAATAATGTAAAAGATAAAAATGGTTATGGTGGTATATCCTTTAGAGATAATTAAATACAATCGCGGACTTTTATATCGATCATTTGAAGATATACTACTCCGTAGTACATTCATTTGATCTATCTCGTAAGGTTTACCCAGCGTTTGCGATTTAAACGCACAAAAATATGTGCCTATGATCACATTACAAATCTTTGAATATTTCGTTATTAAAATAAGAGAAAAAGAATTTGGAATTGTCTTGGTTTCCGATTTTCATTAATATTGTTTGATATTTGAGCGTTTTTAGCTGACCTCTACATCGCGTAAGGAAAACTCCTACCAAATTTCAAGGCAATCGGCCTTATAGTTTCTGAGATATTCTAATGAGTGCGTTCACAAATGAGATCTCCCCGCACTCCACCTTGCGGGTGGAGTTATGCAAATCCGTTTTTACCTGACCTCTACACCGTGTAAGGAATACTCCTACCAAATTTCAAGTCAATCGGCCTTATAGTTCCTGAGACATCCTAATGAGTGAGCTCACAAATGGGATCTCCCTGCACTCCACCTTGCGAATGGAGTTTCACAATCTCCGTTCTTAGCTGACCTCTACATCGCGTAAGGAAAACTCCTACCAAATTTCAAGTCTATCGGCCTTATAGTTCCTGAGATATCTTAATGAGTGAGCTCACAAATGGGATCTCCCCGCACTCCACCTTGCGGGTGGAGTTTCACAAAATCCGTTCCTAGCTGACCTCTACACCGCGTAAGGAAAACTCCTACCAAATTTCAAGGCAATCGACCTTATAGTTTCTGAGATATCCTAATGCGTGAGTTCACAAATGGGATCTCCCTGCACTCCACCTTGCGAATGGAGTTTCACAAAATCCGTCCTTAGCTGACCTCTACATCGCGTAAGGAAAACTCCTACCAAATTTCAGGTTAATCGGCCTTATAGTTCCTGAGATATCCTAATGAGTAAGTTCACAAATGAAATCTCCCCGCACTCCACCTTCCGGGTAGAGTTTCACAAAATCCGTTCCTAGCTGACCTCTACACCGCGTAAGGAATACTCCTACCAAATTTCAAGTCTATCGGCCTTATAGTTCCTGAGATATCCTAATGAGTGAGCTCACAAATGGGTTCTCCCTGCACTCCACCTTGCGAATGGAGTTTCACAAAATCCGTTCTTAGCTGATCTCTACATCGCGTAAGGAAAACTCCAACCAAATTTCAAGGCAATCGGCCTTATAGTTTCTGAGATATCCTAATGAGTAAGTTCACAAATGGGATCTCCCTGCACTCCACCTTCCGGGTGGAGTTTCACAAAATCCGTTCTTAGCTGACCTCTACACCGCGTAAGGAATACTCCTACCAAATTTCAAGTCTATCGGCCTTACAGTTCCTGAGATTTCGTGATGAGTCAGTTCAAAAATGGGATCTCCTATATATATATAGATAATAACTATTCATAATTTCTTCGAACAATTAATAACAATAAGAATCTAATGCAATTAAAGAAGGAATCTCACGCTGTACAAGATAATAATCTCATCAATCTGAAGGTTTCCCATCTAGATGATGTACTGCTGTCTTTTATTGACTGTTCATATACGATCGTAGTCGTAACCTTTAAGGCTTTGATCTCCTAGTACTGCGACGTGTACAGTATGAATGAAAGGCCAAGGCTCTTTTTTTTCAAACTACTTTTATTTACACTATGTCTTTTGTTTTTCATCGTGGCAATTTTCTTCTACGTCTCAATTTATTTTCCTAATACTTAATCAGAACATATCATCAATCAATCATACATTTTGTATTAGTAATTTTTTTTCTCTTTATTTAAGGAGTTTTGTCGCACAGCGACTATATCACTCCGTGAGAACACCTGGATATAAAAGTACTTAAAATCTACGCATATATATTTTCAATAAATATTTTATATCATCAGAACTAGGGTTCGCCAGGATACTGTTACACAGACCCACATCCTGGCTACATCCAATCATAGTTCTTCTGACATCTTTGTTCTGGTCACATTCCATCAGGATGTGATATAAATCGTCACAGACGTTACAAGTATTGCAATTGGGAGAGGGAACCTTTTTCATCAAAAAAGCGAATTTATTCGATGGGTTATGACCAGAACGCAGGCGGAGTGATGTGACAATAGTATTCCGGTCTGTGTGACTGTGATCGATCCATGAAGTGGTTGGTAATTGGAAAGTTAGGTACCAAATACCTCTTCCTTTAGATCTCTCATCGAAGTACTCCTGCCATTTATTTTTGCAATTAATCTTGAGTACCCTTACCCTATTATACGGAATGGCATCTGAAATTGCTGCCTTCGCTAAAATGTCAGCTCTTTCATTCCCTTCCAAGTTGATATGAGATGGTATCCATTGAATCCGAACAATTTTTTCCTTGGTTTTAGCTCTCATTAATAATTCCAGTATGGCGTAGGCAATCGGTACCCCTCGCACGGCCGAGGTGCAACGAGCTAGGTGTAGAATTGAACTTTTGGCGTCTGTCAATATTACCACTCTGCTACTGATTATGGAGATTGCGTAGGATAAAGCTTCGGCAATCCCAATCAATTCCAGGTGCATTAATGACACATCAGTAGTAATTTGAAGTTTTATCCAAGAGTCCGATTCTGAATTATAAAAAGAATACGCGAACTGATGTCTGAATTTGGGTGTACCTATAAAAAGCATTAATATTATACGTTCCTCCATCTCCAACTGCCAAAACCGAGCGTAATCACCTTATTAAAAGATTAAATCAAGAACCAAGTAAAAAGTTTGTCAGTCTACCAGCCGAAGAAGCAGATAGGTATACAGCAAGATTCTGCATACCAGCTTTCATACGCTGATGCCACCAAACACACGGAACCTCTGGTTCTCAGAAACAAACATGCCAACCATAATTAAAAAAATAAGACTAAAACTAAGACTCAGGGTAAAGGAAATACCGCAGCAAAATCTCAGCAAGATCAACAGCAGGCAGAATCGAATATGAATTGGGAATGCGAATCTTCTACGGATGGATATGATGATAGATACGAGGATCCTTATAGCACCAGCAATGGGTCCAGTAAGAAGAAACGCAAGAACCCACTATCTTCTAACACATTTGTTCAACTGCTCTCCAAGTTAAAAGATATAATATAATCATGTCTAAAAGCGATATATCGATTAAAGAAAAACATGTATTAGTAAATTAAAATTATATTTCTTTTCAATTATATATTTATTCTTATTAACAATGAAATTGTTAATATAATTAATAAAATAAAAGTAGGAATAAATGCCAAATTTAAAAATTATGCAAAGAGAAATTGTTGTTGGCTATGCATGCGTGGACCTAGGACCGGGGACCAAAATTTGTAAGGGTTAAGTGTTCACTTACCCACCACTATATGGCAATATGACCATGAGACTACTGAAAATATTTTAAACATAATTCTATAAACTTAAATGATGTAAAACATCCCAGAAAAAAATATTACCAGTAACCATTGCATTGTGCGAAATATTTGACAGACCTGATGTCAACGCCGGAATTCGTTATTGACACGTGACTATCACCCATTCCACTATTGACCTCAAGCTAAGTTTCTTAAGTTCATTCATAGCTGGATTTACGAAGTAGCATCACTATAACACCACGCCCCCTGTGCCATATGAATTTAAAGTTTAGGCAGTTTCGGCAATGCGCATTTTTCGTAACTTGTAACACACTGACACACACACATACACACACACACACCCAGACCTGTTAGCACACATAACATAGGACGTTTCATTCGAACGTTGCATGAATAAACAGATCGTTTTAATATTAATAAGTGCAAGCGTTGTGGGCGAGGGTTCCGCCTAAACTACTTAATAATCTAACTACTTAATATTTATAAAGGCGAATCATTATAAGTTTTGATGTTTGTTGCTCTTTCACGGCAAAACAGCTGAAAGTGGAAATGGTGATGCATTTCAATATGCTGCTTTCAGTTTGCTGATACCTAGAATAGGCTACATTAGAATTCCAATAAATTCAAAATCCTACGGGAATTACATTTGCCATAATAAAAGTAGTAATTCATAAATCTCACAAACTGAAGTTAAATATTGGTGTCTTAGATATTTACTTAACTGATCTACAATCATTTAGTTGATGCGTAATCTGGATGCTGTATTATTATAAATGCGAAAACGGTTTCATGACTTAGCTACCAAAACATTATTCATAATGTTTAGTCTAAACGCCTAAAGATTAGAGCATAAGGTAGCTTTCGTCCAGAAAATAAATATGATCTCCAAATAACTTCTAAACGTCATGCTCGGCCTACTGAAACTGTTAATTTGTACAATAACATAATTTTAAGTTTTTTCTGAAACTTATAAATAAATAAAAACGTATCGTAAATAAATATATTTTTATTTGAAAATAACGATAAAGAATTGACAACTTAGAATGTTATGTTTTATTCTTATTTCATTTGCTTCCTGTCATTGTGCCCTTAGACATATTAAAAAAAAGCTATATCCTCACGCCTTCCCACAAGGGTCCCCGAAGGGGTAGGCAGAGGTGTATAGGTAATACCCACACACCCACTTTCCCCCAGAGGTATATTAGGTGCCAACGTGACAGATGGCGAGTCCATCGCCGTTACTCAAGCACGACTATACATACGCCTTTTAATTTCTTCTCAGACGTGTGCAGGTTTCCTCTCGATGTTTTCCTTCACCGTAAAGCTCGTCATGTGACTAATCACTGTACTATTAGTTAAACCAAAAGTCAATAATATTTACAAAGAACAGTTGAAACTAACTACTTACAGATAAAATATTTGTCCCAAATCGGTATCCCGAGGCAGTTATCGGTATCACTGTACTTAAGTTCAGAAAAACTCATTGGTACAGTTGGGATTCGAACTTGCGACCTTTGCTATTTATTATTGTAGATTAAAATTAATAAATATTTACTAACAAATATAAGAGGATCCATTTTCAAATGCATTCTCGACATTCGACATAGTAGAATACCAATACAAACTTAGACATAGTAGAATACCAATACAGCGCATAACTCGAATTCAAATTGACCAACTGATTTATTCATCAACTGTCGCATGACCCAGATAAAGCCGCTTCGAGACACTGTGCACTCTTCGTTCATTCTGTTCGCCTGGTACTTGTTGTTCGTAACTTGACCTGATTCAAGGATTTTTTCGCCTTTGCCGCCGCGCCGAGAACGAGCTTCTTCGATTATTTGCCAATATTTATTTAATATTATTTTAAAAATGAATAAATGAATTAAATTGCTTTCGGAATATATTTCTAACAAGTACGATTACTATTATACTATATATATTATATATATATATACATATATATATATATATATATATATATATATATATATATATATATACTTAATATATATATATATCCTCACGCCTTCCCACAAGGGTCCCCGAAGGGGTAGGAAGAGGTGTATAGGTAATACCCACACACCCACTTTCCGCCAGAGGTATATTAGGTGCCAACGTGACAGATGGCGAGTCCATCGCCGTTACTCAAGCAGGACTATACATACGCCTTTGAATCTCTTCTCAGACGTATGCAGGTTTCCTCTCGATGTTTTCCTTCACCGTAAAGCTCGTGGTGTGACTAATCACTGTACTTAAGTTTCGAAAAACACATTGGTACAGTCGGGATTCGAACTTGCGACCTTTGCGTCGCAGGCAACTGCTCGAACCACTCAGGCACCAGGTATGTAAGTCTAGAGAGAACTGGCGCTCTATACTCTCTGTCTACCTCTCTCTCTGTCTGGACTCGGCGTGATGATATGTAGGTATGTATGTAAATTTTCACCCTTGCGAAGCTGGGCGGGACAGCTAGTAACTCTATAAAATATGGTAGACCTGATGAAAATATGACTATTAATTATAACTTCACAGTTACTACTAATTACTTCACAGTTAATAATAATAATAATAGTCTTTATTTACTCACAAAACATTTCTTATACTTAATCTAGTGACCAGAGCCTCTTTTTAAGCTAGGATGCCTGTGTTAGGAGACTCCGCTCTTCTATAACTACGAGTAACATTTATATGTGTGTGGTGTGTGTGTGTGTGTGTGTGTGTGTGTGTGTGTGTGTGTGTGTGTGTGTGTGTGTGTGTGTGTGTGTGTGTGTGTGTGTGTGTGTGTGTGTGTGTGTGAGAGAGAGAGAGACTGTGCGTGAGTGTCTCTGTGTGTGTGTGTGTGTGTGTGATTCTGTGTGTGTGTGGGTGTGTGTGTTTGTGTGTGTGTAGGTGTGAGTGTGTACGTGTGAGAGTGTTGCAAACTAATAGTTAGGTTGAGTTAAACATTAGCGTTATGTTGTTATTATTGCAAAAGGTATTCAGTATTATCAAAGCTAAGGTTTGGGATCCACTTAAGTATGCATTTTTTTACTTCATAATTTTGTTTTTCATATATATTTAGTTGTTTGTTTGTTTAAGATATTAAACATTTTTGCAGAGCGTACTATATTGCTTGGAGGCAAATTCTGTTTTACAAATGGGTATCAATGCAACGTTATATTTCTTCCTTTTTAATTTATGACTACTGTTATAACTTCTACTTACTTACTACTAACTACTAACTTCTTCACAGTTACTACTAACTACTTCACAGCTACTACTAACTACTTCACAGTTACTACTGTCTACTTCACAGTTACTACTAACTACTTCACAGTTACTACTAACTACTTCACAGTTACTACTAACTACTTCACAGTTTCTACTAACTACTTCACAGTTACTACTAACTACTTCACAGTTACTACTAACTACTTCACAGTTACTACTAACTACTTCACAGTTACTACTAACTACTTTACAGTTACTTAGTAATATTTATGAACTGCGTTTTAGTTACTATACTTTTTTAATTTATATGTTTTATTTATGTTACTGTTTTTTGTGAATAATTATTGAAAAGTAAAGCCGCTGGGAGATTACATCCAAAAACACTGCCAAATAATATTCGATGCATACGAAAGAAAATCTTGTTTTATATTTTTACGATCATTTTACGAATATACTCACCACGTGGAAAAATCAATCAATCATTACGTGTATAAAAAAATTTGAGAGGTGTCAAGGGACACCCGGATGGAACGAAGTTCAAGAAGCACACGTCACTCACACGGGGGTTATAAATATACAGCAAAAAAAAAGAACTAAAATAAGTGAAACTTAACTTGCCAGCATCATCATCACAAATAAATACCAGCAGAAATACCGCAGTATTTATTTTTCTATACTACAACCCGAAAAACAAAATAACATGGACATGACATGGACAGCAAAATAACTTATTTAATTTGCAACGGCCGGTTATCCAATTGTATTTATCATACATAGAACTGTGAAAGATGAAAAACCCATCCTTACGTCTATAATCAATTTTCATATCGGGACGAGCCCGTCCATGTTTAATGATATATTTTTTATTTTCGAAAGATTGTTTTGAGACCGATGTTAACTCATTTAATAGGTAATCTGTAAGACAACAACCTATTTGTATTAACGCCGCCATTTCTCACCTAACAGACTACGTGACGACAAGAAACAAAAATAAACAAACAAACCTTTACGGTGAAACAAAACAAACACTGTGACAACACTTGGCAAGTAAAATTTCACTACTTTCGTTTTTTTTAAACCATATACTACAACACAATCAAGCTTATCACATATTACAATAGATAAATTAGCATAACAAAACAATCCGTGTTGCTGATATATTAGTATTAGTTAAGATATCACTAATATTTGACGTATTCATGTATTAGAATCTGGCCATCTATGATATGCTAATATTTCTCAGTCAACTAATATCTCTAGTGACCATCCAAAATATATCGGATTATAATATTCGTAATACTTCGGATTCACTCGACTCAACTCGGCCGGAGTGATCCCGAACGTATTACCCGCTCTCATCGCCTTCGCACTGTAAGCAGTGATATCGTAACGACGCTGAGATCCTATCAACGTAGTTTTAAGGTGCAAATTCGAGTGACATCGCATTCAAGCGAGACGAACAGTTTTCGAATATTTCTCTCTCATTTGCTTTCTATAAGAGAGAGAGAGAGACAGACAGACTCGTGTCGTCAAAAAGTGTCGTGACAACTTTTCGTAAGATTTTTTTCCGTCTAGCCCCCTTTCACAACGCGCGATAAGGAACTTCGTTCCAAAAAATTACGTGAGCCGTCACGGGACGCCTGGCAGATGTGAAACATCGACATTATTTTGTAAAAGTAATATGCAGAAAAGAACATATTGTGATAGGAACTAAATATGTCATAATGATAAAATAAAATATTACGATTTTTTTCCAGATAACGATGACTATTTATTGAACATGACATTTATTTTCATTAAATACAAAAAATACAAAAATTTACGAATTTATTTCAAATCTTGACTACTTAATTCGTTTAATCAGTGACTTCGGTATTAGTTATATTCGATGTTGCCTCTGAAGACGGTATTACTTATTTTATTATAACGGTATTATTACTGTGACAATTGGTCGATGGTAACTGAAGTATGTTACAAAAGTATTGGACATAACATTATCAAGATATCTAATAAATACAGCATCTATTGTTGTTCCGTATCTGGTGGTAGGTTCTCTTGGATTGTTATTAATTTGCAATTGAAATTCTTCTTCGAGAAACGTAATTAATGGCGTTGATTCATCTTTTGCAAAATTTACATTGAAATCCCCAGCTAAAATCAATGGTAGTTTGTCTTTATTGGTTTTGAAAGTTATTTTTTTTTATACCACTAGGGTGGCAAACAAGCATGCGGTCCGCCTGATGGTAAGCGGTTACCGCCGCCTATGGACGCTTGCAACACCAGGGGTATCACTCGCGCGTTGCTGACCCTGCAGGAATCTTTTCACACCCTTCTTGAAGAACTCCATGCTGTACTCTCCAGGGAAAACCTCAACGGGGAGCTCATTCCACAGCCTGAGCGTTCGCGGAAGAAAACTCCTTTGGAAGCGCACAGTGCGAGACCTTTGTGGTTCCAAGGTATGGGGATGAATTCCCCGTCGATGGCGAGAGGTGCGGTGGTAGAAGGTGGAAGTGGGCATCATATCGAACAATTCTGCAGAACACTCCCCGTTATACAAGCGGTAGAACACACACAGGGAGGCAAAGTCTCTCCTCAGACTTAGTGATTCCAAGCCGCTTGTGAGCATGGGATCGTCGACAATTCTAGCGGCGCGTTTCTGAACCGCGTCAAAAGGCCCAAGCTGGCATCCAGGGGCTCCAGCCCATAGGTGGCAGCAGTACTCCATATGTGGCCGAACGGTTCAATCATCCGTTGTTTAGACTGCTTATAGATTGGAGTTGCACGGACTGGAGGTAATTGTCGCAAATCTCCAATAAAAATAATGTCTAGACCACCAAAGTTTTCATCAAAATTTCCGGTTATTTGCTTTAGTCTTGCGTCTATTTGGTTTAAGAGCTCGGCACCCATCATACTGATTTCGTCAATTATTAAAACTTTGACATATTGAAATAAGCATCGATATTGTTGTGCTGTTTCTATTGACAACGGAATTAGTAATGTCACACACACTACATTAGATGAGTCGTGAAAGTAGGATGCAAGCAAGCAAGATTTTAGCTGGGGATTTCAATGTAAATTTTGCAAAAGATGAATCAACGCCATTAATTACGTTTCTCCAAGAAGAATTTCAATTGCAAATTAATAACAATCCAAGAGAACCTACCACCAGATACGGAACAACAATAGATGCTGTATTTATTAGATATCTTGATAATGTTATGTTCAATACTGTTACGAGCTGGGGTTCGGGATAATTATAAAAGATAGACGGTTGATGCACTTTAAACGACACTTTATTCTATGATTTATATGATTACACTGAATAATTCCGGAAACTTGTACGATAAATCAGTACACTATCCCTATAGCACTATTCACTATAACACAGTACTAGTAAAACACAGTAAACCCTAGGTACTAAAACACTTCTACTCTGTGTACACTACAACACAGTAACAGTAGAACACAGTAAACACTAGACACTGAAACACTTCACTAACACTGTACACTCACTATAGTCACTGATAAAACACTTGTGATCACTCGCACTGAACTCAACTGACTGAACTGACTCTCTCAACTGAACTAACTGTGCCCATCGGGTACCGCCTTATATATGGCACCGGCACGATATTCTAGATATCGGTGGAAGGTTCTAGACCGCCATTAAGACTTTCGTGGAATAGCCATTTAAATGCATCCGCAGAACAATGGCCGGGTGACGTAAACAAGTTGTTTACGTCCTTTCTTAATTGCATCCTTTTGTTTATATTTCCGGCTAAGTGTTGTTGTTTGGCATGGCTTTCACACGGCAAGCCCTCCAGAACCTTCCATCGTAACAATACTTTTGTAACATACTTCAGTTACCATCGACCAATTGTCACAGTAATAATACCGTAATAATAAAATAAGTAATACCGTCTTCAGAGGCAACATCGAATATAACTAATACCGAAGTCACTGATTAAACGAATTAAGTAGTCAAGATTTGAAATAAATTCGTAAAATTTTGTATTTTTTGTATTTAATGAAAACAAATGTCATGTTCAATAAATAGTCATCGTTATCTGGAAAAAAATCGTAATATTTTATTTTATCATTATGACATATTTAGTTCCTATCACAATATGTTCTTTTCTGCATATTACTTTTACAAAATAATGTCGATGTTTCACATCTGCCAGGCGTCCCGTGACGGCTCACGTAGATTTTTTTTTTATGGCCTGGTTTACCTGCTTTATATTCATTCTCTGAGCGAGGATATGTTTCCAGCACGCCAACATATAAATTATTGAAAAAAAAAATCGGCAGGAATTTACGTCGAATCGAGGTTGAATTACTAGGATATCAGAATCCCAGAGGAGTTCTATAGCGATCCATTCTTCCCAACAAAATTATTCCCAAAGAGAATGTAAAGTAAATTGGTCTTTAATATACACCTAATAAGATTCAAATAGCCTAATATGTTCGCACACTAACTGCGTCTCAATTATCAAGTGAGATAGTCTATAAGTGTGAAGGGATGGGGGTTGCCATGGCAACATGCGTGCTATTGATCGGATTGGATTTGAACAGTTCAAACTTTTCATAAAAGTTTTGTATTCCTGAATAAGTCAATACAAAGTTAATATAATGGTATAAAAATTTTACAAATTACCTTTAACTAGCATTATTCAAAATCAAAATCAAAATATTTTTATTTCACATAGGCCCAGGTGGGCACTTATAAAACGTCGAAAAAGAAGCACGGTTCGGGTTGGTCGCTTCCATGGAGAAGAACCGGCAAGAAACTCCATTGTTACTCTTTTCAAATCATTAGGCATATACAATTTTTTTTTTCGTTACAGCAATAGTACCCAAGTATGGGGGAACAACGTAGGCCCGACAATAGGTCGTTGCTTACTATATTTATTATTATTAATTTGAAGAGTGACAAATAATTTGTTAGGGTTTAATATGAACTGAACAAGTAAAACTGTTGAAGCTAAATTTTTAAAGCTCCTAAATTATATTCTACTAAAAATATTACTTCTAAATGTGTGAGTTTCTCGCACTTGACTTTATTGTGACTAGTGTTGACATAAAATTATCTATACTAATATTATAAAGAGGAAAGATTTGTTTGTTTGTTTGTAATGAATAGGCTCCGAAACTACTGGACCGATTTCAAAAATTCTTTCACCTTTGGAAAGCTACATTATCCCCGAGTAACATAGGCTATATTAAATTGGACCCGATAGGTGGCGCTGCGATCGAGTTTCAAGAATTTTACCTTTTTACCCGGGCGAAGCTTTCTGTGTGTTTCTGTGTGTCTTAAGCTAGATTCGAGAATGGTTTAGATTTACAATTAGACCCAATAGGTGGCGCTGCGATCGTGTTACGGGCAATTTAACTTTTTCACCCGAGCGAAGCTGGGCGGGACAGCTAGTTAAGAAATAAAACCGTTTAAAAATGTTG
Source organism: Drepana falcataria (assembly GCA_945859725.1). Taxonomy (NCBI): domain Eukaryota; kingdom Metazoa; phylum Arthropoda; class Insecta; order Lepidoptera; family Drepanidae; genus Drepana; species Drepana falcataria. Next base: position 12,138,867 of record OX243921.1, read on the forward strand.
CGCTGTATGCAGAGTAAGTAGCATAGAGATTTATTGGTGGTGGTCTTCAACAGGGGGCGATTCTCTGAATATCGCACAAGGGTTTTGCCGCGACTGTACCAGGATTGCATAAAAGGCAGGAGCTCCGAATTTTCGCACCCCTCTGGATGATAAGAACGGAGATAGGTGGAATGCTCTCTCTCATTAAATGAATGATGCATATAAAATTCGATTTTAAAGTCAGTCATATAGAGTTCAAATCGTAATAAGAAACCTGGAACTAGCGCATGCGTCAAACCGTTTGGTGTGCCTATACAATATGGCTGTGATCAGCCGTATGAAAACTTTTTAAACAGCTTCTCCTGCAGTTGCAATTAAAACAATAATAGATTTATAAACTACTACAAACTCTATACGTGATAAATTATTAGTATGTTAATATATCTACTTTTGATATGCCCGCTCTATATGAAATACGGTATTATCTTTATGATATGACAGACATAAAATCTATTTAATCCGTTTTGAAACATCCTAAACATATGTATATGATCACGGATTAATAACAGTTTGTGAAACAAAAATGAACTTGATGCATAAATGTTGACCCATGAATTGCCGTGAATGGTGAATATCTTTAATTCTATGTGTATGGCACCTTCAGTTAATCTCACAATATGGTCGATAGATGGCAGTTGAACATCGCATCGTGAAGCAAAAACCTACTAGTGCACAACTAGGTACGTAATGCTATTCGATGTGGGCCCACGTTGGGTGCCAAATGCTATGATGCCTAACGAGAGGTTATTTATAGAGTTTCATAGAAAGCTATGACAGACAGGAATATTCATAAAAGTATTATCACAAAACTGAGAGCTAAAAACATCTCGTGGAAGTGTGTATCAATCAAGTCGGATAGGTATTTCTGGAATATAAATAGAAGTGTTCAAAAAATATTAATTAGCCTCAGCCTCATAAGAAAATAGAGGATTGGGAAAGCCAATGTTTTTTTTATATAAAAAATAATTCATGATATTTTTAACTCTAGGTTAGGAAAATAAGAAACAATAACTTCGCTACCTAGTGTAAAAAACAAAACTAATGTAAATAGGAGTTAAACAGAGAAAACCAACTGTTTGTTATCCTAATACCCTAGTAATACAAATATTTTCTAGAAATTAACGTCAATTCCATAGACGTGCGCGCGTTGCCTAGTCGAAACTAGTTTACTCAAAAGTCTACTTCTCAATATTCTGTACCCCTGGTACTTACCAACTAACTATTCCAAGTAAAATAGTTTTGTATCTTTTTTTTATACCACTAGGATGGCAAACAGCCGTCGCCACCTATGGACGCTTGCAACACCAGTTACGTGTATGTTTATAGCTCAAGGTGGCAATTTTATGTAGATGGCACTACTATATACTATTTTACACATCTTGGAACATGTAGTAGGATTAAATCCTAGCAAATTACATGAGTTATTATATTGCACAAAGATCCATAATCATCCATCGCGCGTTGAAAATACTCCTGCTATCCAGAGAGTCTCTTTGGTTTTGCAAGTTTTCATTTCACATAATATCCTGGCACCAAAATAGCTTGGTACCTATATATAATTGAAACTTTTCTGATTTACATATCATCACGCCAAGTCCCTAACGGGGTAGGCAGAGAGTATAGAGCGCCAGTTCTCTTTAGACTTACATACCTCTTTCGCTTCTTAATTAATTCTTTTCTTAATTAACGTTCATAAATACCATAAACATTATTACAAATATACCCACGAACCAAATTTTGCCGCAAACGAGAACTAATTTAGCATAGAACGAAAAGTAATATAGCATGTTCCAAAGTAAACTTGGGTATACCTCTTGATGTTACTGCCAACCTAGTTACAGGACCTAAGCTGAGACCTACAGCTCTTTCTCTATGTACGTCGCCGATATGGACTTATCACGTAGTACTGTCTCTGTCTCACATACTTGTCTCGTCTTAAGCAGTATTCTGATATACACTAGCTTTGATAGTCTTGGTTATTTTTGTTATTTAAAGTTTGACAAACTGAAACAGAAATTGTCAGGACGAAATATTTATTATATTATAGAAATACAAAACATTACCTCTATAATTAAATAATTACAATAACACACTGTGGAAATCGCTCTAATTTCGTTAAACTTCCTTTTCATCTTACATGTTTATTCTTTATGGGAAGTATATTATCCTGGCTGTGCCATGCGATTTACCCCGCGTAGAATTCAATTTTATTGATAGTTTTTAAGGAATAAAACCGATAATATCGTTTCATGCACCCCTATGCCACTACTCAACTCTCACTATTCAACTAATTCTATTTTGCATTTTTTGCGTGAAAGAGGAACAAACATGCTTACATGCTTTCCGCATTTATAATATTAACATAGTACCTAGGATTAAATTGGAGTCTCTGTTTAGTATTTACCAGACTCCGTTATATCGAAGTCGTTCATCGATGATTTCAGAATAAGGATTCACTCGCCTACGCTAATAATATCTTACGTAATATACTCGCTGGTTTATTATGATATCCTGGTATTCCAACCCAAACTCTGGACTTTTACGAAACTGTAAAAAAAGTTTTTTTTTACCCATTCAATTATTATTATTAAAAACGTGTGTTAATTCTTAATTTTTGGACACAGCATTATTTTTATTTTGTTTTGGACTACTTATCTAGATTTTACTGTACCAATGAGTTTTTTCTGAACTTAAGTACAGTGATTAGTCACACCACGAGCTTTACGGTGAAGGAAAACATCGAGAGGAAACCTGCATACGTCTGAGAAGAAATTCAAAGGCGTATGTATAGTCGTGCTTGAGTAACGGCGATGGACTCGCCATCTGTCACGTTGGCACCAAATATACCTCTGGCGGAAAGTGGGTGTGTGGGTATTACCTATACACCTCTGCCTACCCCTTCGGGGACCCTTGTGGGAAGGCGTGAGGATATATATATCTAGATTTTTTTTTAGGTACACTGAATTAATGTAATTTGAATTATTAAAAAAAAACATGCAATTCTCCTATATTTAGTTCTCCACGGATCCTTGCGAATTTAAAGTTTAATAAAGTATCTGAATAAATGTAATGAATCTCTACCTGCCCCGTTAGGGTCTCGGTATGATGATAATATTACCTGAATGAATTTTTGGATAATATAATTTTTAAAACATTATCGCGGGTTTTAAACATACATTTCGACAACAAAATATGGACCCAGGCTTCCCTTCCGATAAAATACGGGGGCCTGGGTGTAAGGAAAATTTCGAGTGTTGCTCTACCGGCATTTCTGTCATCAGTATTCAGCTCACGGGACCTCATTGGAAAAATTCTTGCTCCATCACAAAGTGGTTTTGAGGTCTCATGGCTGTCTGAGGCTAGAAATGCCTGGCATTTGGCTGCCGGTCCAGGCGCGGAGGAACCAAAAAAGCTATCCATCCAGAAGCTGTGGGACGAGCCGCTCAGTGTTTTGGAGTACGACTGTCTTTTGGGATCGGCCTCGGAGTCACAAGAGCGAGCCCGTCTCTTAGCTGTTGCTAGGTGGGAGTCGGGCCTCTGGCTACAAGCTTTGCCTTCAGCAAATACGGGCACGTTTCTAGATAATATAACTTTTAGATTAGCTGTATATCTTAGGTTAGGGGCTAAGGTAAATGTTCCACACCTCTGTCATTGCGGTGAAGGTGTTGATAATCTTGGTCACCACGGCCTCTCCTGCTTTAGGAGTGCCGGCCGGTTGTCGCGACATGCAGCCATCAATGACCTGATCCGTCGCGCTTTAGCCACTGCTCGAATGTCAGCTATTTTAGAACCCAATGGGCTGGCTCGAGAAGATGGTAAGCGGCCCGATGGTCTGACACTGGTGCCCTGGCGGCTGGGACGGCCCTTAGTGTGGGATGCAACCTGCGTCGACACTCTGGCTCCGTCTCACCTCCCGGAGACGTCGGTGGCTGCCGGCGCAGCGGCTGCTCGGCAGGAGTGCCTCAAGCATCGCAAATATGCTACCTTGAGCCAAGACTACGTTTTTGTGGCGTTTGGAGTCGAAACTCTAGGGCCGTGGGGACCGGATGCTCTTCATTTTTATAGGGATGTCTCGAGGAAACTCTTTGAGGCCTCCCGTGACAAGAGGGCTGGCGAATATTTCGCTCAGCGAATCAGCATTGCCATACAACGTGGCAATGCCGCTAGTCTTCTTGGCACCCTTCCGCGTGACACAGATTTGGGTCATTTATTCTATTTATAGTTAGTTTATATTTATTATTACTTTCTCTTATTTAAATTTTTAAGCTGTTGGTATAATGTAAATGTTTTTGGATTAAAAATAAGAACACTTGGCGCTATTTAAACGAAAGCATTTATTTTTTATTTTCGGGAAATATGTTTTTTTTTAGCTTTCTCTGAGCCAAGTTCTACAATTCCGTTCAGCTAGATAGAGTGCTTGTGTGCTACCTTGGTCGTCGTCTGTTTACCTAAAAGATTGGCAACGGCAAATCAATAGGCTGGAATACTACTAGGATATCAGGATCCAAAAGGAACTTTGCATATGAGAATCCTACTGGAGCTCTACGATTAATCATGTATTCAGTCTTCATAAAAGATAAGCTGTGAAATCTAGACTCTAATACTGTGTAATTATGATCGAAAACATATAGGGCAAGTATAAATGGCATCTCAATTACAGTGCCCAGGCTGAGCGAGATAGCCTATAATGGCTTGCAACGTCGCTTGAGCGTTGGCATGGCAACCGCTATGAGAAATGTTGTTGATCGGGTACCAGGACTTAATGACTTCGTAGGATCTGTTACTACTGAAGTTGTATTTTAGTTGTACCAGATTTTTTACGCAACTGCTGCTATTTTAGGTATAGAATTTCTGTTGTGAACCTAGTGTTTAGTCAAACTTAATATAAGTTTAAAAACACTAATAACCAAAATATTATAAACTCTGTATATTTAAATATACTGTATATTTATATATTTAAATATTGTAAGTGCGATAAGAAGTCTGAAATGCGGAAAAGCTGCAGGAATAGATGGGATTACGGCTGAGATGATCAAGTACGGTGGACCAGCGGTCTGGGACGTCATCTATTCGCTATGCGATCTTTGCTGGGAAAGGGGTGATGTTCCGGACGACTGGAGGCGAGCAGTCACCGTGCCTTTCTATAAAGGAAAGAGATCACGATTGGATTGCTCCAACTACAGAGTCATCAGCTTGGTCAGCTTAGCTAGTAAAGTGTACACGAAGATCCTGACGATAAGAATGCAAGAGCGATCCGAAAGGTTTCTCTGGGAATTCCAAGGTGGATTTAGACCAGGAAGAGGATGTATGGATCAAACCTTCTCGCTTCGCGGAATCGCGGAAAAGTTTTTGGATATTAACCAAAGGGTTTTCTGCGCTTTCGTCGACTTAGAGAAAGCATTTGATAGAGTCGTACGAAAGGAACTCTGGGACGTGTTGCCTGGATATGGAGTGAGCAGTTCCCTACTGCATGCCGTGAAATCACTCTATAGTGATAGCGAGGCGTGCGTTAGGGTTAACGGTGAGATGTCACCCTGGTTTGATGTGAAGTCGGGGGTCAAACAAGGGTGTATCATGTCTGCCTGGCTGTTCATTATATATCTAGATAACTGTCTGAGAGCACTAAGAACGAACGGATGTGGAGTGAAAATGGGAAACTTAGTGGTCAACTGCCTACTAACTCAACTATACGCCGATGACGCGGTTTTACTGGCGTCATCAGAGGGCGAACTGCAGTCACTAGTTACCATAATGAAAGAAGAATGTGAAAAGAAGGGGCTGCGCCTAAACGCTGGCAAGACTAAGGTTCTGGTATTCGAAAGAGATGAACAAGTGACCGAGTGTGCAATATCGGTAAATGGGCAAATTCTAGAGCAAGTGAATGAATTTGTATATCTTGGAAGCACATGCTTCCAAGATATACAAATTCATTCATACAATTCATCTCGTGTGAACATTCACACGAGATGGAAAGTATGAAAAAGATATTGAAAGAAGGATAACTGCCGGAAATAAGGTAAATGGAGCCATGTCGGCGTTGATGGGCAGTAAAAGTCTGAGCAAGAATGCTCGAGTTGCTGTCCACAACGCGATATTGGTACCTACCTGATTGTATGGCAGCGAATCCTGGGTATGTCAGAGGAAGTATGAAAATAGCTTGAATGCAGTCGAGATGCGATCTCTTCGAAAAATGTGCGGCGTAAAGATATTAGATCGAATCCGCAATGAAGAGATTCGCAAATCAGCTGGCGTGAATCAGGGCGTGATTGTAAAGATGAAGAAAGGCATGTTACTATGGTTTGGACACATAGAAAGGATGAGTGAAGAAAGATTGACGAAACAGATATACAAAGCAAAAGTGTGTGCAAGAAGAGGCAGAGGAAGGCCACGTTCCAACTACCTGGATCAAATAGATCGGACTCTCAAGGACGGGAACGTTAAGAGTACTCGAAACCGACGAGCATGTATGAAGAGACTGATGAATGTGGACGAAGCGAAAGAGGTATGTAAGTCTAGAGAGAACTGGCGCTCTATACTCTCTGCCTACCCCGTTAGGGACTTGGCGTGATGATATGTATGTATGTATGTATATTTAAATAAATAAATAAATATTATTCGTAGCTATGATATTGATCTCAAACATGCGCCGTATAGGTCGTAGCTCGCTGCATCTCTACGACAAAAATCTAATGTTTAATATTTTTCATATAAAAAAATCCGTAATATTAGCTATAGCCTGCGATAACACCTAGGTAACATTTGATTTTATAAATTTCCCTCGTTTTTGTAACATTTATCTTTGATGCTCCGTGGTTGTAGTTGAGTAGAGTTGTAGCGTCGTATTATCCTTGCCTTCCTCAGTAACCGGGCTATCTGATACAATTCAAATTGTATTAGTAGTTTCTGAGATAAGCACGGTCAACCAAACAAACAAACTCTTCAGATTTTGTAATATTAGTTAGTAGTAGATTAGATATATAATAGGCGGGACAGCCATTCAGCCTTGGTGGCCGATAGGTTCGAGTAGCTGCGTGCAACACAAAGATTGCGAGCTCGAATCCCAACTGTATCAGTGAGTTTTTTTGAACTTAAGTACAGTGTTGATGAGTGTAAATACAAACGACTATATTAATTAGTTTATTAGTAGAGTTTTCTTTCCAAAAAAACATAGTTTCCCAAATAGGCATTGTTAATGATCATATTTAATTTTATGTCTATTATTTATGATTGATATTTATCTGTTATTAATACGTCAAGGTGTTAATGAAATGAAATCCATAAATACCAATAGATAATCACTCTTTTTATTTCATATACGAGTGTACGAGTTTTTATACTCATATACTAGCAATGATATATGTATTTGTAATACAAAACGCCATGTCTCTACAAATACAATGTACCTACTCAAGAAATTATCCACCATGACATACAGAGGTGCGATAGAGGTGTGGTTAGCTCAGCAGTAGGTGACCAGCTCCTCCATGGTGCAAGGCTTGTCGCAACACTCCGCTGCCACTTGCCTCTTGCCTCTGGCTGTGTTCAGGACCCTGGCCTTCTGAGCGCCCAGCCAGGGGAATGCCTCCTCACCTAACTCCGTCACAGCGCTGTAATCCTGGTAGGGTATAGACCGCTTTACTAAGTTTGTGTTTTGCAAGTCGCAAACGTACGCTAGAGTTTCGGCCAGGTTCCTCCCGCAGTAGAAATGGCCAAGCTCCTCTCCATATGCCATAACCAGGCAGCTGGCCAGAGAGAACAGCAGGTACTGGCTCTTCATGGTGGCAACGGTTTGTTACTGTGGTGGCTGTAGTGAGGGCACGACGTGCAGTTTCTGAATGAGTGTTAGTCTGACACTTGCCCTGTTTTATAGCCGGGCTGGCTCATTGAGTATTCATGAAAGCTCACCTGATTAGCCTTGTACACCATGCGTAGGTCGCGTAGATGACGTCTGTTAATACTTCGATGGCTAAAGTTACAGAATGCTTCAAGACACTGTCTATTCCTCAGTGCACTCAGTGAACTGAATACATGGACTCGCCCCGATTACATTGAGCTATTTTAGAGCAGTTCATTGTACAAGCAGCCTGTCCTGGTATGGCGATCCAATGGTTGAAGTGCATCTCACTGGTGGCTGAAAATACCTATTTAATACAATAGGATCTGCAGTTTGATTCTATAGAGACTTCGAAGTAAGAAGGTACTATTGAGCATGGATTTCTTCAAGAAGGGTGAGAAAAGATTCTTGCATGGTCGGCAGCATGCAATACCTCTAATGTTGCATGCGTCAAAAGACAGCGGTAACCGCTTGCCATCAGGCGGACCGTATGCTTTTATAACACCTTAGTTGTATATAAAAATAAACAGTATTGATTATAGTTGCGTCAACATTAAAATTTTGACACTACCAGCTTTACGGTTAAGGAAAACATCGACAGGAAACCTGCATACGTTTGAGAGGAAATTCAAAGTAGCATGAATGCTTGAGTAACGGCGGCAAGTTGGCACCTAAAATATATCTTTGGCGAAAAGTGTGGCTTCGGGGACCATTGTGGAAGGCGTGAGTAGTAGGAGTATACCTCTTTCTTTAACTTTAACTAGTCGCTAGGTGGATACGGTGTAAACACCCCAATATTTTTTTCACTTTTAGCTTTTTTGCTTTCTTGCTTCCTATGACCAAGATAAGTATAATCGCTTTGTACACTACTCGTGCTTTCTTGTTGAGGTTTTTATTTGTTGCTTATTCTAGCTCGGGGACGATACGACATACTTCTGGCACGTATTTATTTACATATCAATATAGTTGCTACATATTTTTATTACAATTAGTGTCGCACTATGACGCTAGTTACATACACAATACTCACCGAATCTGATTTGCTACCTACCAATACGATCGCATGGGTTTATGAACTCTATACCTGCTTGGTGAACTAATCTTCGCTGTTGGAAGCCTGTTGTTCTCTGTGTTCTTCTGTGAGATATGGTGAGTATAATTTTGGATTTCATTAATTATTTCCTTTTCATATGCTAATATTATTGAATTAATATAGAAACCGATTTCGGCACATAGTTATCTATACATATCTATCTATACCACATATAATAAAATTGGAATGTCTGTTTGTAATATTGAAATAACCGCTTTTTACTAAATGCATATTGTATATGTATACACAGTACATATACCAAAATATATATTTTTACCGAGCCGTGGTGGCCGAGTGGTTCCAGCAGTTGCCTGCGACGCAAAGGTCGCAAGTTCGAATCCCGACTGTACCAATGAGTTTTTCTGAACTTAAGTACAGTGATTAGTCACACCACGAGCTTTACGGTGAAGGAAAACATCGAGAGGAAACCTGCATACGTCTGAGAAGAAATTCAAAGGCGTATGTATAGTCGTGCTTGAGTAACGGCGATGGACTCGCCATCTGTCACGTTGGCACCTAATATACCTCTGGCGGAAAGTGGGTGTGTGGGTATTACCTATACACCTCTGCCTACCCCTTCGGGGACCCTTGTGGGAAGGCGTGAGGATATATTATATTATATATTATATTATATATTTTTACAACTTTTGTCTGTCTGTCTGTCTGTCCGTTTGTTCCGGCTAATCTCTGAAACGGCTGGACCGATTTTAGCGGGACTTTCACTTTTTTTCATACAGATAGCTGATGTAAAAACGAGTAACTTAGGCTACTTTTATTTTAGAAACTAAACTTTATTTTTTAATTCCACGCGGACGAAGTCGCGGGCACAGCTAGTATTAGTATAAAATGTGTCTTATTTCACCTATTCTCTTTTTCTATTCATACTCCAAACACGATTGTAAATGGTTACCACTGTTTACGACGTCTCCGTTTTAGTAACCTCTTTAAGTAGTAAAAACACGCTTTTTATAGAAAACCGAACAGAAAAATAGAAAATAAATTTCGATAATATCTTAAAAAGCGTGGGGTGCATGGTGTCAATAGTTATAAATATTTTATTGACAGATATTAGTAGAGTGATTATCATTTCGGTAATATCTTAAAAAGCACCCCACGCTTTTTAAGATATTATCGAAATTTATTTTCTATTTTTTAGTTCGGTTTTCTATAAAAAGCGTGTTTTTAGTTTTTTTTAACTATTATTTATTTTCTACTTTTTAGTTATTAGTGTATTGTCATCGGTCCTCGATAAGTCTACGAAGTTTGAACGAAATCTGGCCGTTTAAAGTGGGTCAAAATCGAGCTCAAAGAAGTCGGTTACATACATACATACATACATACATACAGGTGAAGCTAATATAAAGCGTGTAAAAATATAGCAGTAGACGTAACATAACGTAGATAAGATTTACGATTTTGTCACGAAACTCAAGGCAAGTTTTGTTATGAGCAGTTTAGGAGATGTTTTAATCAATATTGTTTATTTAGTAATTTCATTGATATGCCCAATTTAACACAGAAATAAATATAGAAGAAATACGGCTTAGAAATTAAATAACGCAAAATTGTCGATCGAATCTTTGATCATTTTTGCATTATTTATCTAATAAATAACATTAGTTAAACATTAAAGTAAAATTTCATTTATTTGGTTTGCGAAAATGGGCAGGGCCATGGAATTTATATCCGCAGCTGAACCAGGACAGCAGCAACGGAACAGAGGTCGAACTTCGGCGGTTATCTATGGAGTACGCAACATGGATACCTGTATTATTTCGATGTTCTTCACGTATTTGAAAGATCGTTAGTACATGGACATAGCTTTCGTCCCAATTATATACATACATAGGTACATATACTTATATCGAATCTCCTAACTGTACTTTAAAAAATAACACAAATAAATGTATTAACTTGCTCAACATCTAAACTGTTCTTGCGTAAAAGTTAAATGTTCTTCCTACAAAGATAGAAAAACATAAATTCCTACTTGTGATGTCAAAATTGTGATTTTTTGATGAACATGGAAAAGTAAAATTAGTTTTTTCAACCTGATTATTTGATACAAATATGCAAATTATCTGCCAGTATTGTTTTGATTTGATCTGACATGTCTCAAATCATTGTCGAGTTTAAGTTTTCAAACAAGGCGCTGTATGCCACATTGCAGCTAATAATATACAGAAAGAAAGTAATTAGAATATATTTTAAATGTATAAGATAAATAAATATAACAAACCCCTTTTAATCAAAAATATTCTGATATTCATATATACTTAATATTTCCCTACGTATTAAAAATATATACGGTCTAATTGAGAAACCATTTTTTTAAGTCGTTTAAAAATTAAGTAAATGAAGCGTCACACGCCGATGACGTGTGCAATACGCAATTTTAATGAGGTTACAGTACTAGGATATCATAGCATTGCACAGGAGCTTCTCTCCTCGTGACCTTGTATCTGACATAGTTTTCCGATATTGATTTTACCACGTGGTCATCATTCTATCCTTGTCTTTTGGTATGTACGCTTCTCTTGTCTCTCCTCGTGTCTACTGATATTGTGAGAGCAAAAGTTAAATCATAATTAGGTATATTGCAACAGTTAGTTTTTTTTCAAAAACGATTTTATTTTAAGGCTAACTGTATATTTTTGCGAAAGCTTCCGATTTCATTCTCATATCAGTTACTTTAGTTTAAGCTTTTGGTTTTCAGGGAAGTAAACAAAAAGCTAATTTATTTTACGAATATTTATAAAAAAATTATAACAAATGGTTATACCAGCAACGCGAACTTCTAGCGCCATCTAGCCATTTTGAATGGTTTGGTTGTAGTTCATTGCACTTGTATTATAGTTGCATAAGAGGGGGAACTCTGGCCTTCGCAGATCTTATATACTGTAATAGTTTTCAAATAATGTAAATTATATATTTAACATTATACGTGTAGGGGGCATTTTAGAGATGTTTATGTAACTAGAAGTGCTTTCGTATAGTAATTGTGCCTAAAATATTAACGACAAAACTTTTTACACTAATTTAAATAAACACGTTGTAGTAACTAGTTTAATGTCGAATATATACTTAATTTACCACTTAGTTTACATTTTAGACGACGAAGTTGAAAATCATACTTTTGATTCTGTAATCTACACATAGATGGCGCTTTTTTTACATGATTTTGAAGGGGGCAAGATATTACTCCATTATGATTTCAGCAACCTCCTGTAATTATGTGGCTGGAGGTGTCTTACTAAATATGAGTCTCATGCAATATAATCATGGCCTTCTAAAGGCTATAGAGCTTTATGAATATATTCAATTGACTGTACAATAAAATAAAAAACTCCTTAGACAACAAAATGTCAGCATTAAAAAAAACTCTTCAAAACATAATATTATGTTTTTATGTTATTATAAAAAAAGAAAAAAGTAGTATATACAGGTTACAACTTTTCATCACAGCAGATTTATATAATAATAATATTTTTTTTGCTTCCCTTAACTTTCATAACATATTTAAATAACTTTCCCATTTTTCCAAGACATTCTGTATACTTTTGTATATTTTAATACATATTTAATCTTTCCACAGAACTTTGTATAATTTAATCACATAGTTTTCTATTCTACCAACTACTCCATGTGCCAACTGACTTTGTTACTATTGTTTTGTTCCAAAAGGAAGTAAGCGCCTTATGCTTGTTCATTTTTATTATTTAATAAATAACAATAATACATAGTACAAGGCAATACATAAATAAAAAATAAAAAAAATATTTTTGTTGGCGCCCAACATGGGCAATGAAATAATATTCTAAAGGTTATACTAGACTCTACTCGAAACACAAGTCGCGGTTAAGGCTTACACTTGTATGTTAGCAATTAATCCATTTAAATATTGTATGGATGTGTGCTTAGAATAGTTTACCTACACATATAGCATGGTAAGCAATGAATGAACGCAGTTTGTTACTGGCCGTTATACCTAGCACATGTCTCCCTCCTGAGTGTGTCTCAGAGCTGCACAAACGAATTCTCCCTTCCTTGGCTAAAGTTTTAGTCGAGGGGTAAGCCTACAGAAGGCAACGGACCGCCCTTAGCGGCAAATCGGGTGATGTGAAATTGTACCCTAATAAACTTTTGGTGGTTTTCTTCAAAACCATTCAACCAGTTGGTGGTTTCTACAAGCTCCAGCTTTTGTAAGGTAAGATAGTTGTAACTTATACGCTAATTAAGTAAATTATGTAGCGCGCAAGTAACACGATGGTGTTGCAAGCGCCCAAAAGGTTATGGGTATGCTTGCTATCAGGCGGTAAGATTATTTAAGTATGTACTTCAAGTTTAACGTGAAATTTTGTTCTGCTCTTACACAAAGAAATAAGGAAAAAATATCAACGTCCTAACTCATGAAAACTCGGTACAGAAGCGGATAAAATACTGCGGCAAGCTTGGCGTCAGTCAACGGTACTTACGTACCTAACACTATAACGTTCGACTAAATAAAGATCGGTACAATGTATTTACAATTTTTGAAATCGTTTAGACTTATTGTGAATTATCTTATGATATTTAAGCTGACACTTCACAGCAGTCATATGCATGCGTAAAATGCGCCACCATCGAGCGTCTTTTGAATGTTACGTAACTTCATTGTTAAATACCACCAACGGTGTCCGCTTTGAAGAACTCATATTTATAAGATTTAAATGAAGTAAATATTTCTTATGGTTGTTCATTTGTTGTATATTAAAATAGATTGGTAGAAAAGTGATCTATTACGTATATATCTAGCTCTCTTAGCGACTTGGTGGCGATTCATTAGTCACTTCATACATAGCTCGATATTTTAATTAATAAGTTAATTAAGTTATAATTTGTTCCATTTTCTTGGTCAGAACTAATAGCATACATAGTAAATGTAGTGTCCCTACTATGCTACATCTTTATTAGTATATAAGTAAATAAATATATACAAATAGCATAAATAAATAATATCTAAAGCGCCATATTAAATATAAGTTATATTATAACTTGCACCAAGATTGATGTATCAAATTGCTATTTTACTTTATTTAAGTGTTTTTTTAATATTATTTAATATAAATATTTACACAGTTATATTAATAGAAACTCATTTCAATGACTTACAAACGAATGATTAATAAATAATGCTCAAATATATTTAAAATATGGAATTATTTATAATAAGTTAAAAAAAACAGATGATGGGCCACCATGAGGGAATCGAACCTTCGCTCGATTTGTTGTTTCCTGCAGCATCATACGCATGTCCTCGATCGTCAGTTTACATGTGCAGGGGGTGCAGTGTCAGGTTACAGGGCAATTACTTCTCATCATCTCATCAGCAAGATCAGGTTACCGAAGTACCAGAAAACTACATTTATATGTATATCTTATCTTATCTTAATATATATATATATATATATATATAAATTACGTGTCACGTTGTTTGTCCGCGATGGGCTCCTAAACTACTTAACCGATTTCAATGAGATTTCCACACCAAGTTTGATCTAACTTAAAATATAGGATGGCTCACATCACAATTCGACCCGATAGGTGGCACTGCGATCGTGTTTCGGGAAAATAAACTTTTTCCCCCGGGCGAAGCTGGGCGGGACAGCTAGTATATGTATATAAATATAAATACATATGTATGTATAATGTATGCGCAACAGTACTCAAACACGCTTATGCGTTCGATACGCACTTTGGTTAAGTTTCATTTGGATCAATAATCAGTACACTTGCGCACTGCGCCATTCTCTAAATGCTGGGTATTTTTATGAAAGATTTGGAAAGTATATTCTTCGTAATGAAACGTTCCCTAAAGTAAAATAATTGTGGTTTTGACCATTTTCATTTCAAAAATTTCAAACTATAACGATTGGTTTAGTTGATTAATTCGGTTTGCAAAAGACTCGGCATTTTAGCACTAGCTCAATTCCAATCCCATAGGTTATTTGGGCCACGTTGGGTGCCATTATGTTATTTAGCACTTAACGAGGTTACATTACGTCTACGAGAAAGGAGGTCCCATATTTTTTGGAGTTTATTGGAGTTTACTCCTTAAGAATCGATTTTCATATATAAGGCGACCGGTATGAGAAAAATATGAGAGGTAAAATCTACTGATGAATGACAGCGTTCCGTTTTTGGTGCTCGTACTCTCCATGGCAACGAGAATAATAGAATGGCGATGTAATTAATGTTAATATTTACTTTCAATTGCATATTGTATTTACCTGATATTAACCTACAACAACTGTCAACTTGCGGAGGTTTTATCGTAAATTTTATATTTTATTTATAATTGATATAAATATAAATTTATATCAATTGATATTTATTTCAAAATTGAGAAAATTACTCAATGAATAAAAATCAATCTATAGATGTGTCATGCATAGTCTAAGTAATATAAGAAATACATTCATTTAACCTTATTAACTAATCTATTTATTTTATAATCGTTCGTAAGGAGTAAACTCCAGTCGTGCGTCGGAGCTGACACACACTTTTTTTTTTTATTTATTCACTTCGGCATAATTGTGAACTGTTCCCCGCATAAAGTGTATCCTGTAGAAGAGATATTTTCCTATTTAAAATAATGAATTATACCATGTATCCTTACGCCTTCCCACAAGGGTCTCAGAAAGGGTAGGCAGTGGTTTATAGTTAGTACCAACTACCCACACACAAAAACAATTTCGTATAAACTACAATTGTAGTTATAACATTTCTCAAAAGATGGCGCTACGTACCTTCATCCCCACGTACCCACAAAAAATACTGTGATCTGTTTGATTGAACAACAAAGTAGAAATTACAGTGTAATGATGATTAATGCCTCAATGTTTTGTTATTAGTCAATTAAATAATCCCCAATAAACAAGAACATAAAATATGGTATCGTCTTTGTTAAAAATAAAGTAAATCCTAAATTTATAAACCTCAAGAGATTAATTATTTTAGGGTCAAGTAACAATTTGTTTGTTTCTATACAAGGGTTTCATTCAACCTATTTACTAAGAAGATAAAAATTACTTAAAATAATAACTATGTTGTACCCAATGTGAAAAATAATACAGGAATATGGTTGTCTGCTTGGTTCATTCCTATACACTGAATGTTCGAAATCAGTTGTACTTAAAGATATTTATATATAACTAGCTGTACCCTGCCACGCTTCGCTGTGGATATGTGACTGATGCAAAAAATAGATAAAAACAATCCTTGATGCGGATTATATATCATGCTAAAATTTCAGCTCGATCGGTGCAGAACTTTTTGAGTTCTTGAAGCGTACACAAACCAACATAACATTTTTATATATATAGATAATTCAGAAAGCATACAGTTACTCTTTTATATTTTTATTCTATACATATAAAAATTTTAAACATTTATTTATAAATATTCAATTAAGTAAATACATTTTCGTGATTGTATCGCTTAGCTGGCACTAAATAATGACAAAAAAACAGACAAAAAAAATTGTTTTGTAGGTGAGAAATCAACAAATCCTTGAATGGAGGCAAACTGCGCGTTCTAAGTACCAGGCAAACAGAACAACTAAGGAGGGATACATTGTATCCTAGCAACTCGTTTTTAGGCACGTTTAGGCTTGCGCGAATGTTCATGAATAAATTGGTGCACTGGTATAATTCCAGATACCTTTCAAAATACATTTATAAATGATATCTACTTAGTTATTGGAAGGCAAGCAGTGTTTGTTATTCTAATAACGTAGCGTATAATCTAACATACAAAATGTTAACTCTTGTAGATTATATATTAATATGTAGTGTATCTTTACTGTTCACTAGATGTAACCCACGGCTACACTCGCCTGTTATATTATTATAATGTAGCCTTCCTTAGTAAAAGGGCTGAAGGATATATTTTCTAAACAAACTAGTTTCTGAGATTTTCACGCTCAAAAACAATTTTTTTTGTAATTACTATGGTCGGGTATAGAAAGTTTCCCCACGAAAAAGCAGAAAAAAGTTATATTATATTATATTAAAAGTTATATTATCCGACTACGGATTATTTGTCGGCATGAAATGCAGTCTTAATTAAATTTATGACAATGATGATTTTGGACAGATTATTAATTTATGAACCGGAGTTGTTGATAGGGCTCCAGATCAGATGATGGATCTGGAGCCCTATCAACAACTCCGGCTTGGCAACTATGCCAAAACCTACGTCTGAGTACCAGGAGTTCAATACCAAACAGGGTACACAACTATTTGGTTGTTTATATACTTTAAATTAAATGATAACTGCCTACCCCTTCGGGGACCCTTGTGGGAAGGCGTGAGGATATCATTATTAAATGATAATTCGGTATTTTATTTTTCAAATTACTAGCATATTAGCGGTGAGTAAGGTGAAGCTGAGATGATATCCTATCCCATATAATAGGGCACCATATATTTAAAAGGGACACGGACGAGACGTGCCGAGCTAAGGAATTCGTTTATCCTCGGTATTACGGATTTAGGTACTCACTCAATAGGGAGTCAGGGACGGGTTGATGCAAAATGTAAGGCCTGCATGGCAAATGTATTTGATTCAAGTTGCCTTTTTTAAGCAGGGCATTAATAACGTGATCTAAAGATCGGGAACAGAACAGAAGAATAGGTCAAATACACTGATAGCCTCGCTAGGCAACGGGGCTACGATAATAGCCCTGGTATTGCAAGCGCTTCAAAAGCAAGGTGCGTGCTCCCTCTTATTGGTAGAAAAAACAATAGTAGTGTTTATTATTACGGGTACGTACTACCGTAGTAGTAGTAACTAGTAGTAGCGGAAAGGGAGTGGCTGGGCATTTTTTTACATTTATCTGATTGGTCAGGGGGTTGATATTTGCAACTCCGCCTTTTGGCCACGCCCCCGTGCCAATGCCATCATAGTACTAAATTTCCTCATGAGCACCAGGATCGCATGAACGGTGCAGTCTAAAAATGGCATGATTTTGGAGGCGGAACCACGGGGCAGGGCTCAAGCCCCGCCTTCAAAGTGGACATTAAGTTCAAACGGAAATACTTATTACTGGAGATAATAATAATAATAATATTTCGATTATTCATTGCGTTGGCATAAGGAGGTGTTGCAACAGCAGCGACGACGGGAGATCAGGTCTAAATTATATGTTGATGAACTCATGTATAATGTTACAAGTTGTGAAATGTGTAGTTATCGAAATGCGCACAGTTTTCTGCCTTCGATGCTAAGAGCCGTAGAACGTATGTTACTCCGTCGAACTAAGCAGTATATGATATAATCACGAAATCTGTGGTGAACCATGATGTATACCTATAATATTTATTGGGAATCCATCCTTCCCCATTGTGCTCCAATAGGCCGTTCATCGGGCGTTCTTTAACAGTAACTTTCCATCGACGGCATCGACCCTATACTTTGAAACCACAAAGGTCTCGTGCGGTGCGGTTTCAAAGAAGTTTCCTTCCCCGAATCATCACCTTATTGTTCGTCACACAAAATATACATATATACATATCATCACGCCGAGTCCCTAACGGGTAGACAGAGAGTTCTCTTTAGACTTACATACCCCTTTCGCTTCATCCACATGCATCAGTCTCTTCAAACATGCTCGTCAGTTTTGAGTTTTCGTTTAAAAAATACACAACACTGTAGAAAAGTAGTAATCTGGGGAACGGTCCGGTGAGTACGGTGGGCTTCCAGCTGCAACTCTCGTAGCTTTCCTATGGTCTATCAAGAAGTGTGAGCTCGCGCGAGTTCGAGGAGAACCAATGGGGAAGAGCGATGGAACAGTCTTGGTTGCTGAATTACGAGCTTCTTCATTATTATTCTTGGCAATCGACATTTTCCGTCACTGTTGTGCCATTCAGTTATGTATCTCCAATTATTTAGGTATTTGATCACGCCTTCCCACAAGGGTCATTGATGGGGTAGGCAGAGGTCTTTCCGCCAAAGATATATTTAGAGACCAACGTGACAGATGGCGAGTCAATCACTGTTACTGAAGCACGACTATACATACACCATTGAATTTCTTCTAAACGTATGCAGGCTTCCGACATTTTCCTTCATCGTAGAGCTCGTGGTTTGACTAATCACTATAGGTACTTAAGACCAGAAAAACTAATTGGTACAGTCGGGATTCGAACTTGCAATTTTTGCTGTAGGCCATACTCAAACCACTCGGTCAGCACGTTTTTTTGTCGACAAAAGTTTTGTGAATACTTTTCTTACTCCTACCTGTACATACTTCGTGTTCTGTTCCCCTGGTGCCTCCAACCACATTTACGTGTTAACGTCAATACTGAGATGCGCACATTGCTGACAGAAACAATTGATCGTTTGTTATTTCCAACTCACGCACGCCATCTGTGTAGTGAGTAGTGTCCAATGTAACCGCCCGTACAGGGCGGGTATTTAATAGCGTGAACTGGGCATTTAATATAAGGTATTTCTGATAAACTTAATACCTATTTAAAGTGAACTAGGAAATATATGAAAAAACATCTTTAATTAATGTCTAAGTAGGCTATATCTTTTTGAACTTGCAACTTGCATGTTGCTCTGCATCAACTTTTCGAACAATATTCTCTCTAACTCTATGATACCCTGGTACTACTGGAAAAGTTATGTGAAACTTTTTCCAAGACGTGGTAACTAACTTTAGAATAAGTTTTTAAACTATATAAACTTGACCTATTTGTTTTTTGTAATCAAATTTAGTGATGAAATGTCGAAAGATTATCTCCACACGCCACCTACCCTTACATACGACCTTTAGTTTAGCTAAGTAATATTTAAAGCTTGTAAAACTAAAAAAATTACTAAGTCGCCCATGCCAAATTAATATAATAGTAATAAAATTACTAAGTCGCCCATGCCAAATTAATATAATAGTAATAAAATTACTAAGTCGCCCATGCCAAATTAATATAATAGTAATAAAATTACTAAGTCGCCCATGCCAAATTAATATAATAGTAATAAAATTACTAAGTCGCCCATGCCAAATTAATATAATAGTAATAAAATTACTAAGTCGCCCATGCCAAATTAATATAATAGTAATAAAATTACTAAGTCGCCCATGCCAAATTAATATAATAGTAATAAAATTACTAAGTCGCCCATGCCAAATTAATATAATAGTAATAAAATTACTAAGTCGCCCATGCCAAATTAATATAATAGTAATAAAATTACTAAGTCGCCCATGCCAAATTAATATAATAGTAATAAAATTACTAAGTCGCCCATGCCAAATTAATATAATAGTAATAAAATTACTAAGTCGCCCATGCCAAATTAATATAATAGTAATAAAATTACTAAGTCGCCCATGCCAAATTAATATAATAGTAATAAAATTACTAAGTCGCCCATGCCAAATTAATATAATAGTAATAAAATTACTAAGTCGCCCATGCCAAATTAATATAATAGTAATAAAATTACTAAGTCGCCCATGCCAAATTAATATAATAGTAATAAAATTACTAAGTCGCCCATGCCAAATTAATATAATAGTAATAAAATTACTAAGTCGCCCATGCCAAATTAATATAATAGTAATAAAATTACTAAGTCGCCCATGCCAAATTAATATAATAGTAATAAAATTACTAAGTCGCCCATGCCAAATTAATATAATAGTAATAAAATTACTAAGTCGCCCATGCCAAATTAATATAATAGTAATAAAATTACTAAGTCGCCCATGCCAAATTAATATAATAGTAATAAAATTACTAAGTCGCCCATGCCAAATTAATATAATAGTAATAAAATTAATAGTAAGCAGAATGTTCAGTATCCCGGACAAACCTCTTCTGGTGTACTTTATTTATTGTTAAATGTGTTAAATTAAAGTAAAAAAGAAGTTGCTATGTCAATATTATAGAATTAAAATATGTTCACGATTATATTAAAATAATGCTTACTTACGTAAGTTTCGATGATTCATTATTGTTTATATCACAATGGTGTTGTAAGTCAATCACTTATCTAACGAATTTTCAAAACGGGAATGTGCATTTGTTAGTTCGAACTTTTTCACATTCGTTAATAATTTATTACTTTCCTCATAACATGATTGAAGACTTACTAACGTAGGACATCAGAATCCTCACGGAGCTACTACTGGCAGGTATTGTACAAATAATTTATGAAAAAATTTCGCCGTTGTATTATTTGCGTGATGGTTGCATTATGATGCTTAGTTCGTATATTGGCCAATGGATGGCCCTGTCCACTTTGGAATGATTACTGAATTGCGCTACCATAGCGTTCGTTATATGGACTCAGTTTGTAGACCCATTAAACATTAGTTTTTTTTATTCTCTTTTCTAATTCTAGACTCACTTTCGTTCAAGATCAAAGTTAGCAGTTAAATTCCAAAGAAGTACCGGTGTTATCCCTGTCTCAGAGTAGTCATGCGTTGGCAAGGCAACGCGCAACGAGATATTTTTGTTGTAGTACCAGGGCATAAGAACATCTGAGGTTGACTCTACTATCATAATACTATTTAAGTGCTGTCAATTCTGCAAGTCATAAGGGTGATTGATGGGTACGTTTTTGAATCCTGCTACGAGAGCAATGTGAAAACTTAATGATGTTATTTTTTCTATTTAAGAGCTACGTTATTTTCTTACCTGTGATATTGGTCAGTAATGCTACAAAGGTGCTACGACGATAGCGTCGTAATATTTGAAGATGTTTCATTTAAAACATTTTGGGCTGCCTCAACTGCCCGAGGCAATAAGGTAGTTCAGTATTTTCGGTAATGACTGTTTATGAACCATAAATGTAATAATTATGTAACTAATAAAATTTACTTACTTAGATTTTTTTGTAAAGCAAATTCTTAGAAGAATTTACTTAATCTTTTATATGCGCGAACATGCGCGCATGCATAAATAAAAGAAAACAACAAAATTGTCCTATTTTATCTATCGCACTCTTCGTGCGATAGATAAAATAGAATACGAAGTGCACCTACAATCGTTAGGTTGGAATACTAGGATACCAGAAACCGCTAGGCGCAAAACTTGAATGAATTAAATACAACCCGTATCTCGGATCCAGTTACTGCTTACGTTGTGTTCATTGATAACAGAAACTGACCTCAATATATTATAGACTCTAAACCTTTTGAAATCAGATTCACATTCCAAATTGATCACGCTTGAATCCTCTTTGCCTCTCTATGCCACTTGCTTCGGTAAAGCGAGATATCCTATGTGATGAGATGGTGTGAGGGATGGTTGGCATGGCAACCTGCAACAGGTATTCTGTTGCTTTGGTACCAGGATAGTAGAACTACTAAGGCGATATCCTTGGAGAACTTGATTTCACAAAGGAATTTTACGGTAAGTGCAGAACAAGTTAAAATTTTACATCATGTGCAAACATATCCTATATTATATTTACATACACATGATAACTACTACATCCAATCATAGTTCTATATAATATAATATAATATATATATATATATATATATATATATATTATATAATTATATATAATATATATAATTCTTCTGACATCTTTGTTTTGGTCACATTCCATCAGGATTTATATTTATTTATACAAGTATTGCAATTGGGAGAGGGAACTTTTTCATCAAAAAAGTGAATTTGTTCGATGAAATATGACCAGAACTTACTCTCGCTTTAGTCGCAGTCACACATACTTATGTGTGAATGAGGGTGCGAATCCGCTAGTCCCGGAACATACGAAAAAAAAAATAACAATATATATTGTTTCGTATGGTTCGTTGCTTGAACTAAATATCCTATTAATATTATTTATTAAATATTATAGATTATTAGAACGTCTGCAAGCCAATTACTCTATTACATATAACTCCAAGTAGGCCGGCTATCAATAAATTCGATTTATTTGAAGATTTGTCCTACCCCCAAATGACGGCGAAATAAAATACTTGTGAATCGTCACTAAGTAGTATTTAATTTAGATTTCTAGTATTACATGTATTTATTTGGATAAGGATTTTTTTGTATAATCAGCTTCGCATATAATGCAATAATGCAGAAAAAAAAATATTTTCATTAAAATGATATAGAAGAGCCAACCATAATAATATAAATGGATTATATTTTTAAGGATAGTTAATAATATATAATTAGTTAGTTAGTTAAAGTTATTTTAAATAGGTTTTATGTGCAGTATATTATATTTTTTCAATAATATGTACATTACTATTCAATTAAGAGAACTGTAATGGACTTACTAACTCGATCTTAATGCTATATGATACTTAAAGATGAACAACAACAAACAATCTTCAAAATATGTATATTAAAATTGTAAAGACTAAAAAGTTATTAACATTGAACATATAATGTATGATATAAAACGCAATCAATACAATATCCTCTAGTCGTACACTGCTTCGGTCAGGTGTGGTTAGCTCAGCAGTAGGTGACCAGCTCCTCCATGGTGCAAGGCTTGTCGCAACACTCCGCTGCCACTTGCCTCTTGCCTCTGGCTGTGTTCAGGACCCTGGCCTTCTGAGCGCCCAGCCAGGGGAATGCCTCCTCACCTAACTCCGTCACAGCGCTGTAACCCTGGTAGGGTATAGATCTCTTCACTAAGTTTGTGTTTTGCAAGTCGCAAACGTACGCCAGAGTTTCGGCCAGATTCCTCCCGCAGTAAAAATGGCCAAGCTCCTCCCCATATGCCATAACCAGGCAGCTGGCCAGAGAGAATAGCAGGTACTGGGTCTTCATGGTGGCGACGGTTTGATAATCTGGTGGCTGTAGTGAGGGCACGACGTGCAGTTTCTGAATAAGTGTTAGTCTGAAACTTGCCCTGTTTTATAGCCGGGCTGGCTCATTGAGTATTCATGAAGGCCCACCTGATTGGTCCTTAACATCATGCGTAGGTCGCGTAGGTGACGTCTGTTAACACTTCGATGGCTAAAGTTACAGCATCCGTCTGGACGCTGTCTATTCCTAAGTGCACTCAGTGAACTGAATATAGTGAGCAAACTGAACAAACTTTCCGCCCCGGCTTCGCACAGTAGTAGGGTATAATTATTATGCCTATATGATTTATTCTTTTGTAAGGCATTAGCTCATTTCCACCAATACACTCAAAACCGCGTGAACATCCGTTCATTAGTTTCTGAGTTGATCGCAGAAAGACTTTGTTTGATAATACGAAGTAATTAACTTTACTGGAGTTTATTGGAGTTTACTCCTTAAGAATCGATTTTCATATATAAGGCGCCCGGTATGAGAAAAATATGAGAGGTAAAATCTACTGATGAATGACAGCGTTACGTTTTTGGTGCTCTCGTACTCTCCATGGCAACGAGAATAACAGAATGGCCATGTAATTAATGTTAATATTTACTTTCAATTGCATATTGTATTAACCTACTACAACTGTCAACTTGCGGAGGTTTTATCGTAAATTTTATATTTTATTTATAATTGATATAAATATAAATTTATATCAATTGATATTTATTTCAATATTGAGAAAATTACTCAATGAATAAAAATCAATCTATAGATGTGTCATGCATACTCTAAGTAATATAAGAAATACATTCATTTACCTTTATTAAGGTAGGCAAGAGGTGTATAGGTAATACCCATACACCCGCTTTCCGACAGAGGTATATTAGGTGCCAAGGTGACAGGTGGCGAGTCCATCGCCGTTGCTCAAGTACGCATATACATGCCTTTGAATTTCTTCTCAGACGTATGCAGGTTTCCTCTCGATGTTTTCCTTCACCGTAGCTCGTGGTGTGACTAATCACTGTACGTTCAGAAAAACTCTTTGGTACAGTCGGGATTCGAACTTACGATCTTTGTGTCGCAGGCAACTGCTCGAACCACTCGGCCATCACGGCTCAATAATACATATTATTGTAATATTATGTTTACATTGTCTTATCGCAACAAAAAGAAAAATTTTACCCACAAGGTCTCGCTGCACACTGCAGGAACAAAATGCAACTTACATCAATATTAAACAGGATGCAGTACCAGGATAACATGTTTAACAGCCTCTCTCTTCGTAACCTTGTGTGACGTACATTGTCGATATGGATTTTGCCACGTGGTTATCGTTCTATCCTTTTCCTTTGTATATACGCTATTCTTGTAATTCCTCATTCCGTATTCTGTAATATGTATTTATAAACAGCAGTAAGCAAGTTGAATAGCCGATGCAGTTGAATGCACCTTGGCTTGATCTACGTAAATTTTGGATTAAATCTCGAAAAGCAGGAAACTTATCTTATTACGAGCTTTGTAGTGTTGTTGACCTTGATCGCGAAAGAAAACTTTGCAAAAGTTGATAACTTTCGAGAGTTTGGGCCATACCTCATGAATGTCACTATGGGGAAAATGCTCATCTCCATGCCAAGCCGTGGTGACGTTTTCAACGAAAAGTTAACAAACCTTGTAGAGAGTCAAACTGTGAGTTGTGAGTACTAGGCGTACATAGCAAATGAAGAGATGCACGTTGTATCGACAAACCTAGGTCACGCGAACGTGCATGAATGAATAAATCAGTAAGCCAATGATCTGTTGTAGATGTGTAGAATGGTAATTTCGATTTTAAATGAAATCCCGAGATAAAATGTGATGGAGAGCACTTGTACAAATACTACACAAGTGGCTGACAGGCACCATCCACTGTGATGATAAGCAGCCACTCAATATCCTCAGCGGTACCATAATTATGTATTACATTGTCACCGAATATATCAAATTTCAGTTTAATCGAACGTCAGGAAGTGGTTCTAATTCAGCTGCAAATATTTGATCCATACTTACATAACATACCGAGAGGGGCAGTATTAAAATAAAAGATTGTTGGCCAATGGGCTAGATCTAGAGCTAGATGAGATGAGAAATCGAGAAGATGGCAAGCGGCCCGGTGGTCTGACAATGGTGCCCTGGCGGG
The DNA here is from genome assembly GCA_945859725.1 of Drepana falcataria. Taxonomy (NCBI): domain Eukaryota; kingdom Metazoa; phylum Arthropoda; class Insecta; order Lepidoptera; family Drepanidae; genus Drepana; species Drepana falcataria. Next base: position 12,164,822 of record OX243921.1, read on the forward strand.
GACGTCCCTTAGTGTGGGATGCTACCTACGTCGACACTCTAGCTCCGTCTCACCTCCCGGAGACGTCGGTGGCTGTCGGCTCAGCGCCTCAAGCGTCGTAAATATGCTGAGCCAAGACTACGTTTTTGTGGCGTTTGGAGTTGAAACTCTAGGGCCGTGGGGACCGGATGCTCTTCATTTTTATAGGGATGTCTCGAGGAAACTCTTTGAGGACTCCCGTGACAAGAGGGCTGAATATTTCGCTCAGTGAATCAGCATTGCCATAAAAAGTGGCAATGATGATTCGCTGGCTTCATGGTCTTCATGGCACCCTTCCGCGTGATACAGATTTGGTCATTTATTCTATTTATATTTGTTAGTTAGTTTATATTTGTTATTACTTTGTATTTCATATAGATTTAAATAAATAAAGTTTAGCTTTACTCTCCTTTCCGCAGTTACCCGTCTCTATGTTAAAATTAATTTCTCTGCAAACCGCGAAACGAAGTCGAGTGGTTCGAAGAATAGGATAGAAGAATCCCACAGGAGATTTATCGTGACGTATTCGAAAGTTGGGTAATTAAACTTAGCTCGCAAGGTAATCTATACAGTAACATATTTTTAAATTGTTTTTTTTAGAAAATATAAGGGCTTAAATTTTTAGAAGATCCTCGGCGATCGAAGTTGAAGTCGGGATTCAACCTTGAAATCTTTGTGTTGCAGGCTACTACTATTACTACAACTCAAAGCACTCCGCCACCACGACTATGTATCTATACTAATATTATAAAGCTGAAGAGTTTGTTTGTTTGTTTGTTTGTTTGTTTGTTTGTTTGAACGCGCTAATCTCAGGAACTACTGGTTGGAATTGAAAAATTAGTTTTGTGTTGGATAGTCCATTTCTCTAGGAAGGCTTTAGGCTATATAACATCACGCTACGACCAATAGGAGCGAAGCATAAATGAATAATGTCTTTTTAAGAGCTTCCGTTGCGTACGCTGCGTAAACGGTTTAAGTTAAAAAAAAGTCCGCGACAGCATATGTCTATCTTTTAAGATTGACTCACTATAACCTTTTTTATGGCAATCAAGTCCACGATGGGCTCCTGAACTACTTAACCGATTTCAATCAAATTTGCACACCGTATGCAGTTTAATCCAACTTAAAAGAAAGGATAGCTTACATCACAATTGGACCCGATAGGTGGCGCTGCGATCGTGTTTCAGGAAATTTTACTTTTTCACCCGGGCCAAGCTGGGCGGGACAGCTAGTACGGTATATTTTAATCAAACAGTTAATAGTAAAATTTGATCTTTTTTCATGTCCTTTGGCATGGGCAAACTGTATCAATATCATAATTATTGAGGGATTGATTATGTTTTCACTTTTAAAGTCTTTTAAATATATTCAACCTTGATGATGCAATGTATGGCAATCTTTAACAGGGTTCTTAAAAACTAACATCTTACAAATTGAGAAATGATACAATCGAATCCTTTGTAATATTTTTCAAATTTATTTAGTAGTTATATTAAGTAACGCAAATTACAGTGTTCCACAATTAAAGAGGCAATATCCTCTAGTCGTACACTGCTTCGGTCAGGTGTGGTTAGCTCAGCAGTAGGTGACCAGCTCCTCCATGGTGCAAGGCTTGTCGCAACACTCCGCTGCCACTTGCCTCTTTCCCCTGGCGGTGTTCAGGACCCTGGCCCTCTGAGCGCCCAGCCAGGGGAATGACTCCCCACCGAACACCGGCACAGGGCTGTAACCCTGGTAGGGGATATATCTCTTTACTAAGTTTGTGTTTTGCAAGTCACAGACGTAGGCCAGAGTTTCGGCCAGATTCCTTCCGCAATAGAAATGGCCAAGCTCCTCCCCATATGCCATAACCAGGCAGCTGGCCAGAGAGAACAGCAGGTACTGGGACTTCATGGTGGCAACGGTTTGATAATGTGGTGGCTGTAGTGAGGTTACGACGTGCAGCTTCTGAATGAGTATTAGTCTGAAACTTGCCCTGTTTTATAGCCGGGCTGGCTCATTGAGTATTCTTGAAGGCTCAACTGATTGGTCGTTAACATCATGCGTAGGTCGCGTAGGTGACGTCTGTTTACACTTCGATGGCTAAAGTTACAGAATGCGTCTGAACGCTGTCTACTTCCTAGGACACCCAGTGAACTGAATATTATGTGTATTCATTTAATTTGGATCATGCATGCAACTAAATGTTCAACATTTAGTTGCTGCGTGCAACAGCTGTGCGCTATCTGACATACAAACTCGGTTATGGTTTTTATTAAATGGTCTAGTGACTAGACCACAAGACTCTAGTGGTGAGAGCTCCTCACTACGTAACTTGAGATCGTGGGTTCGATTGGCCGAAATTTGTGTGATGAACACGAGTATTTGTTTCTAAGTCTTAGGTATCCTCTCTTCATTACGTACGTAGTATTTAAAGCAAAGTCGCTGTCGCTGTCTGTCCGTCCGTGTGTATGCTTAAATATTTAAAACTACGCAACGGATTTTGAAGCGGTTTTTAATAGATAGAGTGATTCAAGACAAAGGGTTTATATGTATAACACATGCATAATATTGTAGAGAAACATTGATATATTTAGAGGTTTCTAATGTGATATCGTAAATAAACACATTTTTTACGCTAACACTGCAAACGCTGGCTGTACTACAGTATTGTACACTTTAAAAATGTCAACAAAAAGTCCGCGATGGTATATGTCTAATCTCTTAAGAATAATTCACAATAACCATTTTTTATCCTTTACATTTTGCGGGAAAAAAGGCTTGAAGGCACGAAGTGATTTTAAGCAATACACCATTAATTCTTATCCAATTAAGTATATAATATCCTTAAATATATTGTCCATTTAATAATGATCAACATGGCCCTTTACAGTATGTAGTTAAAATTGATATTTCCGAAGATATTACAGATTTAACATGCAGGGACATAGCGGTGCGGCCGTACATCTTTTGCAATGGCCATTAATAAATCGTAGGGTCAAACATTACACTTTGCGGGGCTAGATTTGACATTCTATAGTAGGTAGGTATATGAGCGTTGCACCCGTGCGAAGCCGGGCGGGTCACTAGTGTGATATATACAGCACTGCATATATTAAGGTATATATTATAGAGGTACTTGCGACACAAAGATCGCAAGTTCGAATACCTACTGTACCAAGGCGTTTTTATGAACTTAAGTAAAGTGATTAGTCACACCATGAGCTTTACGGTAAAGGAAAACGTCGAGAGGAAACCTGCATATGGCTGAGAAGCAATACAAAGGCTTATGGTATAGTCGTGCTCAGTAACGGCGACGTACTCGCCATCTGTCACGTTGGCACATAAAATGTATCACCTACCTATACATTTGTGTCTACCCCGTCGGGGATGGCGTGAGTACATTTTACTGATAGTCTAGTGCATAGAAGAATAAATGTATATATATATATATAATAACTAACTAACTAAATAACAATTAATACTTAGGTCAAATCCAAATAAGGACGTTACGCATCACAAGTATTAAATTTAGTACACAGTTGCCTTCATTTAATTTTGATTTAAATGAATATCTTAGGCGATGGTTTAACTGTTTTTCATAACTCTGCAGCAAAGTAATTGACAATTATCACGCGCGAACTTTTATCATGCGGAATGATATGCGTTGCGGGCGATATACAATTTACGCGGATGAAACCACGGGGCACAGCTTGTTAAATATTTAATATGTATTTTATTCAATTAGAGTATGTAATAATAAAAGTTGTTCTTTAATAATTTGTTCCTTTATTTGAATAAAATATGCCAGGAAGTTACAGGATGTGATGGAATAAATATAAGATGGAATTACAATTCTAGAGCCTAACTCTGATAATAAAGTAAATAATTGTTGGTATAAAACTATATAAATAAAGTTAAATTAAACAATAATTTTACTTGACCAAAAGTCCTTGATTCGTCACCTTGGTCAGTCAAACTGTGAGCTGTAAATACTAGGCAAACATTACAATCGAGGAGATGCACGTTGTGTCGATACAACTACGTCTGCGAAGTCTCGCGATCTTATCTGATAAATAAATTGCTAAGATAATGTTTTGTATAAAATTTAGGAAACCAAAAATATTATGTAAATAGGAAATTGATATAAATAGAGAACAGTGAATAAATCACGAGCTTAATGGTATCGATAGTTTATATCGAGAGGAAACCTGCATAATTGAGTGTTGAAATTCATAGCATATTTATAGTCGTGCTTCAGTAACGGCTATGGATTCGCCATCTGACACGATGGCACCTAAAATATATCTCCGGTGGAAAGTAGATGGGCGGGTACTACCTGTACCTGTAATGCATAATATATGTTATTAGCACACTGATCACAAAAGTGAATATATTTCCGAAGTTAAAAAGTACTTTGAGTATTATATAGCTCTTTGGGACTTTCCAGTCTCAATACTATGTTTTAGCAGTTCCCACCCAAGCGGTGATATAGTAAGTCAAAATTTACTGAGCAAAACTATTATAATCAGACGCAAAAAGTTGACAATACATCGACTTTTTGTGTTGTCAGCCAAACGTGTGCCAAAAGTGGTAATGTGCGCTATGCGCAGGTGCAGTGATATATTGATCCAAATTCAACGCCGGCAGTGCAAGCACTTTACGCACGCGCAGGACCATTAGCTCAGTCACTTAAAGTCACGTATCAATAGCGTGAAAGTCGGAGTTGCATCCAAATCATATACGTTATAATTTTAAACCTAGCGATAATAAATAGTATATTGCTGAAGAATAATAAATAAATGAAGCTGATTGCATTAATTTTGTTACCTACTATCTGCACAGGGCACTCGACCTCTCAGCTCGCTTATACTTGCACGTTTGGTTCAGCGTCATCTGTCGGGAAAAGAGATGTCATTAATATTTCTGACCTTTGCCTCAGCTTGGAACCGCTTGTCTCACGCACACCTTCTGCTATCAGTTTTTAATATATAGATGGCGCTGCAGGCCACGGAATTGGTAAACATAGAATGCAACCAAAACTCCACAAGCGTCACGATGCCGCCTCGTGGTGATGGAAAGTTTGTTGCAAAAGCAAGAGTAAACTGTCCTTGATTGAACCGATTATTTAAATATGTATTCTTTGGGGCTTCCCGAATATTCATAATCTGATAAAAGGTGGCATACTTCGGTTCGTCACTGTTGGTCCTCTAAGCATTATAATATAAGGTAATAAAAGGTGTTAGCATCGACAGAGATGAATAAATAAATAAATAAATACCTGGGACAATTCCACACAAATTGACCTAGTCCAATGTTAAGCAAAGCTTGTGTTATGGTCACTAGACAACGATATATTTACTTATATAGATATTTATATACATATATACATAGAAATTCCAAGACTAAGGTACAAATACTCGTGTTCATCACACAAATATTTGCCCTCAGCGGGATTCGAAGTTCTAAACTCAAGTTTCGCAGTCAGGAGCTCTAACCACTATACCAGACGGTCGTCAAAGAAAGGCATGTTATGTTGGTTTGGACATATATAAAGAATGAGTGAAGAAACATTGACAAAACAGATATGCAAAGCGGAAGTGTGTGCAAGAAGAGGCAGAGGAAGGCCACGTTTCTTCAACTACCTAGATCAAATCGATTGGACGAGTCGAGTGTGAGTGTCATCGAGTGTCTGATCGATTGGGAACTTCAAGAGAACTCGAAACCGACGAGCATGTATGAAGAGACTGATGAATGTGAACGAAGCGAAAGAGGTTTGTAAGTCTAGAGAGAACTGGCGCTCTATACTCTCTGTCTACCACAGAGTATAGAGCGTCAGGGACAAGACCGTTAGGGACTCGGCGTGATGTACATAAGGTAAGTGGGTAAAAACTTATTATTTTAATAAAAAGTATCCTATATCATACAAACTTCCAAATATCAAACTTTCACCTTTATAATAATAATATAAAAAAAAAGCTTAATTTTCCGGATTTAAATGTTATATTTATCCTAATCCTGGGTATAAGCAACCACCATTTCAACTTTCAGCCAAATCGGTTCAGCCGTTTTGTCGTGAAAGAGCAATAAACATCCAAACATCCGAACGTACAAACTTTTGCCTGTATAATATTAGCTTAGTAAGATGTAAAGCAAAGATTGTAAATTTTTTTGGAACGAAGTTCCTTATCGCGCGTTGTGAAAGGGGGCTAGACGGGAAAAAATCTTACGAAAAGTTGTCACGACACTTTTAGTCACGACACTTTTTTTTTTCTTCACGACGCTTCTTGAACTTCGTTCCATCCGGGTGTCCCTTGACACCTCTCGAGTTTTTTTTTTTGTAATAAATAGTATCCTATATCCTTTCCGATACCTCATAGAATATGTGTACAAGGTTTCATGATGATCGGTTAAGTAGTTTTTACGTGAATCCGAATTGAAGAAAAAAGATATACTCACAATATTAACATAAAAAATAGCTTCAAAAAAATTCCTGTTTAAAATAAAGAATAGAGAATAAAATGAAGAAAAAAAAATGTCCTAATCCTAGGTATTAGCTATCACCATTTCAACTTTCAGCCAAATCAGATCAGCCGTTTTGCCGTGAAAGAGCAACAAACATACAAACATCCAAACTTACAAACTTTATAATATTAGTAAGATGATAAGTAATTTTATTTTTGTAATATAACGTATTATATATCCTTCCCAATAGCTTAGAGAATATGTGTACAAAGTTTCATGATGTTTGGGTGAGTAGTTTTTAAGTGAAAACGAAATAAAGAAAATATATATATATATATATATATATTTTGTGTATGAAGAGACTGATGAATGTGGACGAAGCGAAAGAGGTATGTAAGTCTAGAGAGAACTGGCGCTCTATACTCTCTGCCTACCCCGTTAGGGACTTGGCGTGATGATATGTATATATATATATATATATATATTCACAATTATTTGTAATATAAAAAATCTTCTGTATTTTCCGAACTAAAATGTAGCCTATGACCCAATCGTAGGTGTAAGCCGACACTATTTAAATTTACAGCCAAATCGGTTAAACCGTTTTGCCATGAAACAGCAACAAACATATAAAAATCCGAACCTACAAACTTTCGCCTTTAAAATATTAGTAAGATGTTAAGTAAAAGTGTATTTTTTTTGTAATAGAAACTATTCTGTATCCTTCCCAATACCTTATAGAATATGTGTGTATAAAGTTTTTTTTGATGTGAAACATCTATCTCTTCTCTTCTCTTCTCAGCATATATGCGTCCACTGCTGGACATATGCCTCTTGCATGGATTTCCAAGCTGATCTTGATGCGGCGATCCTACTCCAGGTAATCTATAGCCGCACGTAAAACCGACCGTAGAGCGTAAAGCCGTGGCGACGCGTCGCCACGCTATATGAATATAACTATGTACTACCGAAGCTATTCTAACCAACTCAATTATTTTAATCAGTGATTAAACTAATTGAGTTGTCACAATTTGAAATATTTTTTTGTAGTTTATGAAAGTAAATTATTTAATAAACTGTTATCATGTTCTGGAAAAATATCGTTATATTTTATTTTTACATTAAGTCATATTAACTTCCTGTCGTAATCTGTTCCTGTACGCATATGACTTGTACAATATAATGGCGATGTTTCACATCTGGCAGGCATTTCATATAATGTAGCCTATATCTTTTCCTAATACCTTAGAGAATATGTTTACAAATTTTCAAGATTACTAGTTTAGTAGTTTTTACGTGGAAGCGTTACATACAAACAAACATACATTCATATTTATGATATGAGTAAAAAGTAAAGTAAAGATAAATAAAGATAAGGATATCATATTTTAGCGTAATAAGCGATGACCACGGGTCTTGGCCAAGCCTTGACTTTAATTATCTTAATATGTATTTATTATACAAAAGCCGTAGTGGCCGAGCGATTCGAGCAGTTGCCTGCGACGCAAAGATCGCAAGTTCGAATCCCGACTGTACCAATGAGGTTTTCTGAACTTAAGTACAGTGATTAGTCACACCACGAGCTTTACGGTGAAGGAAAACTTCGAGAGGAAGCCTACGTACGTTTGAGAAGTAGTTCAAAGGCGTATGTATAGTTGTGCTTGAGTAACGGCGACGGACTCGCCATCTGTCACGTTGGCAACTAAAATATATCTCTGGCGAAAAGTGGGTGTGTGGGTATTACCTATGCACCTCTGCCTACCCCTTCGGGGACCCTTGTGGGGAGGCGTGAGGATATATTATATATTATAACATTCGAATTTGCCGCCAAATGGCAGTTGATATCACACAGTGTTTACTTCCTCGCACCATTTTATTGTAACAAAGAAAACTAATGTACTATACTTGCATAAGGCTGGATTCGAAACCGGATTACCAGAACAATTTAAAATAAATTAAAAGGGTGGAATAGCCAGAGATCATAACATTAATTCCTTCTGTTAGGGATATGAACACTTTTATTTAGGCTTTTGGTAATGTAATATGTGTTAAAATTTGATTGTAAAATAACTAAACGGGTAACAGGTTAATGCTAACGGTGGCTGGTTAGTCTTTTAAATGTATGTTACCTTTAACGATAAAAAAACCTTAACAATCTAAAAACAATTACCTTAAATTTTCTGCATGATCGATGACATGGATAGCGACAAGTATAAAAATACAGCGATTCACAAGGCTACGGATCTGTAAACACTTAATAATTAAACAAAAAGGAGGTCAAAGCTAGCTACTAGCGTCTTCAGAGAACAAAGTCTCTGCACATTTATACTATAATTGGCCTACTACAACGACAGCGGGATTTAGACCGGCTCCGCGTAACACCGGCTCACGCAGTAGCTATGGACCTCCCGAATGAACTGCAAGAGAATTTGTATATATACAAGTTGACGAGAAAACTCTCATAGCGCGATTCAGGCATCGAAATTCAAAACACATTTTACCTATCAAAACCAAGTTTGATTTCAAATTTATGTTGCAAAACAAAATAAATGAACAGAATAAACGTATTGTAATTTATGTTTTTCGCTCATATGGTCAATGCATGAAATAATCGAAGGTTTAATTTTTTTGACGCTACTTACGGTATCACCTGTAGAGTGACAGAGAAAGTACGATTTTCAAACTGAATTGAAGATGACATTTACGCTTTGCCTGTATGTTTATATTGTTGGAGGAATTTAAAATCGATAATTAAAATTCCTATTTATGTTGAGGTCATATTCGGATCAATACCTGATTAACACGTTGTAAATATACTTCAATAATTTGTCCATTTGTAGAAGTTTTCGATCAGTAAATATGCAAAATCAATGTTTTTAAATGTATACATATGATTGCAGAAACCTTCTTGAGAAAATTTCTCCATCTCCTTACATTTGCAGGCTTATGAAAGAGACAAACTGATGCGTGATACATTGTAATTTGGCGGAAAAATTCAAATGCAGTTCGAGTATACGAGCCTGGTACTGCGCGGAAAGGTCTGTGTTAGTTAGATTCTAAAGTAGGCTTCTTCTTCCGGTAGGAGATGTTATTTATTTCAGACCTACTTACAGACAACCGTTTTCAATTCGTCGGAATCGTTTTATTATGCTACTTACTATGTGTAAATCAAGACTGTTATCGTGATTTGTAAGTAATATATCCTCACGCCTTCCTACAAGGATCCCCGAAGGGGTAGGCATAGGTGTATAGGTAATATCCATACACCCACTTTCCGCCAGAGATATATTTTAAGTGCCAACACGTAATAGATGGCAAGTCCATAGCCTTTACTCAAGCACAACTATTCATACGCCTTTTAATTGCTCCTCAAACGTATGCAGGTTTCCTCTCGATGTTTTTCTCCACGGTAAAGCTCGTGGTGTGACTAAGACTCAAGTTCAGAAAAACTTATCGGTGCAGTCGGGATTCGAACTTGCGATCTTTGTGTCTCAGTGTCGGTTTGTGTCTCACGGCTTTATCGTGATTTAGTTGTATAATTTAACTAGCAGCTATTTGTATCGCATGTTGTAATGCCCCCGGTTTCACTCGTGTTAGGGGTTCTGTTCGCGTCTTAGCATTCATGTTTTTCCTGTAATAAAACATGATTCATGTTTTTTAATTTTTTAATCCCGACTATGCTTTAACTGTCACGTTGGCAACTAATATACCTCTGGCGGAAAGTGGGTGTGTGGGTATTATCCATACACCTCTACCCCTTCGGGGACCTTTGTGGGAAGTCGTGAGGATATATTATATTATTACTTGTGCTTAAAGAATTTACGCGCTTTTAAAACACTCGGCAAGCCTACCGATTCGTGGGACCCACTCATTAACAATTCAGTTGTTTCTAAATTAGATCGTGAATGGGAAACTTCGATGAATTAGTAAAATTCCTCAAAGATGGAGCTGTTATGAGAAATTCAAGAATCAACCGAAAGCGCCATTTTTTTGTAAAGTAATTAAATAAAGTAATTTTATTGTACTGTAGAAAATTTTATTAGTATATTCGCATAATGCAGGATTTCATTTCACACACATATTAGAGTGTAATGTCAACTGTCCTTTGGCGGAAAATTCGAATGTTAAGGGCAAGCCTTCATTTAGGCAGAGACTCTGTTAAGGCGACGTCGTTTGGTTCAGTGATTCCTGTACAGGCATATTAACGTTTTACTTTGATTAGTAAACCATTCGTAATATAATAAATAACATATAACTGGCACATATCTCGCGCAGAGAATCAGCATTACTTTCCAGCAATGCTGCTAGCCTTCTGGGCACGTTGGGATATCAATTTGCGTCAAATATTTCATCTGTAAGTATTTAGTTATACAACAAACTTGTAAATACTGTTAATTGTTGTTATTGTTAAATATACAAAATACAATAATAAATGTTTTAAACATCTGTGAAAATTGTGCGATAAAACTGACCATCGTTACAAGGTTACGTTGATAACCTATGTTATTATTAAAATCTACAGCTGTTACTTACACAAAGAATAAAAAACAATCTGTTGAATGCAATAATCACTTGGGAAGAAATATTAATAGCCACAATATAATGATAATAAATTATATGTTTTTTTTTACGAAGAGGCTGAATGTGTCTGGACGAAGTAAAAGTGGACGGACTATCGAGAATTAATGAGTTGTGCGTTTATTATTATAGTGATACCTGGTTATGTGAGACATCAATGGACCTGAAAACTGCTTTCTCTAGAGGTATTCTACTTACCCAGTGTCTCAGATATCCAGATACAAATATGTACATACTATTAGACCGCTATAACAATTCTTATAATCAAAATTTGATATTTGTGTCGCAGGCAACTACTCAAACTATTCGGCCACCACAGCTCTTTCATATATGATATAAATAAATTGCACGAATAAACCGCTTCTGCAGCACAAAATAGATCATATGTCTGCAGCATTACCCCATAAGAGAATGCCTATAAGTATTATTTTACAATAACAACATTTAATTTACATATTTCGAAGTCCATATCGATTCATTCAATTGTACGAATGTATTTAGAGGCGGTAACTCCACTATGAAAATAAGATTGACAGGTGACAAGGTTACCTTTTAACCTCTTTATTTCCTTGTTCTATTTATTCGCATACTTCACAGCAAAGGGCGATAATTCCAGGTTAAAAGGAATTTCAGATTCTGATGGTGGATGATATGCAGGTAAAAAGGTCGGATAAACATATTTATATTTGAATATCTGTCCTTTAAGTCCCTTAAAATTAAATCTGAAACACGAATACCACGATGAAGGCAGCAAATATAATAAAATTAACTTAAAAACTTAAAAAGACTTAAGAGTACGTCTGTTGACTAGTAAAGACCCCACATTGGAATTTCAAAATTGTTTTTACTCAATTTATAAAAGCTTTTCGAATAATAACTTTGCTTGTTCGGGTGGAATCTTGTAATTTAATTTTTAAGGAGATATCATATCTTCATCCGATTTTTCTTTTTCTATATTGCAACCATGCAACGCCGGGGATGGTCGCTAGTTTTTAAATAATAAACAATACTTGGAAGCTCATGGTTTATTTGTTAACGTTTATCGTTCGTTCTGACTTTTTCATTTTACATAATATAAATTATAAATACCTTGGGACAGTTCCACACAAATTGACCTAGTCCCAAATTAAGCAAAACTTGTGTTATGGTAACTAGACGACGATATATTTACTTATATGGATAGATATATACATAAATACATAGGACATCCAAGACTAAGGTACAGGTAACTCGTGTTCATCATATAAATATCTGCCCTTAGCGGGATTGGAACCCGCGACCTCAAGTTTCGCAGTCAGGAGCCACTAGATCAGACGGCGGTCAACATAGGTGGTAAGGCGTGTATTAGCTAACATTATTCCAAGAAACAACTAATGGTTTTATACATAGGTACTGCTTCTTGTTCTGCTCTCCTGGTGCATCCAACCCGATTTGCGTGTTAACGTCAATACCGAGATGCGCGCATCTTGCACTCACCTGACAGAAATGATTGATCGTTTTCTTTTGTTACATGCACGCCATCTATGTAAATATCTGGTACAGCTGAACTCAGCTTAGGCATGTACTAAATAAAATACGGTTGGTAAACGAGGTTAGAATAGTTAGTAATCGAATGTGATACTCGTATATTATGAAATTGAGGGAAATAAAGTAGTTGAGGTGTTCCGAAGAAATTGACAGTAATTTTTAATAAAAAAGAGTCATTTGCGTTTACGACATAATACTTGCTTTCGTATATGTATAATTATCATCACGATGAGTCCCACGTTTCTTATTCACCCTCTTTAATTTGTCTCTTCAAGTATGCTCACCCATTTCGTGTAGTCTTGACTATCAACCTCTCATCATCATGATCACGAAAAATACTCTAACGTGCGAGCAGACACAGGAGTTAAAAAAAGAAGTTATTTATAATTTGCCTTTGCTTCAAATGTTATAATGCATTTATTAATTTATATTAATATTTTACGTAGATCTTAAGAAAAAATCTATCCAACATCTGGAAAAAATACAAGCTATTCTCTAAAAGTCGAAATTTCCAACATAAAAAGCAAAAAAAAAATTGTCACTATGTTTTTCACTACAGATTTCACTAGAAAATGTACAAAAAGGAAGTCAAATTAGCTACTAGCGTGGGGTCGAGAGCAAACAAGCTCTCATTTTTTTTTGGTGTTTTAGTACTTTTTTCATGCGCAATCTCGAATACGCTTCAACAACAAGAACGGGGAATTTGACCGGCTCCCCGCCAACACCGGCTTACGCAGTAGCTACGGACTTCCCGCATGAACTGCGGAACATTTCGTACATATACCAATCGGCCGGGAAAACTCTGATAGTGCGATGCAGGAATCGAAATTTTATACATGTTTTACCTATCAATGGGCATTCCGATTTCAAATTCAAGTTACAAAAAATTATTATGGGACGAAATAAATGTACTAAAATACATTTGTTGCTAATATCGTCAAAGCTTTAAACAAACGAGGGTTTCATATTTTTTACGCTACATACGGTATCGCCTGTAGAGTGACAGAGACAGAGAGAAAACAAACTGAAACGAACACGACGCTTTGATTGAGCTTTGCCTGTAGGATGGTTGGAGGAAGATAAAACCTAAGCCATTATTCTTATTTATAGTTAGGTGATAATAACTGCTTACCACCACTTTGAAAAACATGCATCCATTAAGCTCTATTGTATGTAAATACTCAAATTGAAATTTTTCTTTAAGCTTTCAGGAAAATAATTAGGTTCGAGGTTGTCGTCGGTACTTTCGTGGGCAACACATTAGTAGGGCGGTAGTAAGTTGCGCAATGTTCAAATAGGGGGCGCTGTGTCTATCTTTTGCTGGGCGGACCATGTCTGAGTTAGGGCCGTGACTGATTGGGCTAAGTAGTCCTGTGTATGGTCAAGATGGTGGACTGTTTACAACAGCAGTCTGACTAATCATATAGTACTTTATTAATTTTATAGCTATAAGGTTGTCAGACGTTACTTGAATAAGCAAAACACAAATTAAGACATTTATAACATTAAAATGTAATATTACATGCTTCAAATCGCGCAGGTTGGCGCTACCAAAATAATTGGGCCCGTTAGGTGGCGCTACGATCTTGTTTCAGAATTTATTTTTTTACAGTAATGCTAAGCTGTGAGGGCAGCTAGTTAATTCCAAAGACTTTTTTATGTTTCTGCAATTTCCAAGAATTTAAAGAATGTAATATTTTAACTACTGGATCATTATTGCTCAGTCAGTGCGAACCTCGTGTTACTATTTAAATAATATAGTTTTTGTTGTATCGCAATCGGAGTGAGGAGCCAAAAGTGAATGTTAATGGTTAGTTAAATATTCAATACAAGCGGTCCGTCCCGGCCGCGCACGGGTGGACACTTATTTTTTAAACATTTTGGCATAAATTTTTTTTTTCTTGCAATTAAAATAGCCTATATTAATCAGTGATAATGCAGCATCCAATAGGTGAAATAATTTTTAAAATCAGTCCAATACTTTTTGAGCCAATTCCATACAAACATACTTACATACAAATCTTTCCTCTTTATCATTGTTTATACTATTATACTATAGATACAACATTAAATATTTGATTTGAGTATTATTTAATGTAATGTAAATACATTGAAAAAATTTTATGAGCCGTGGTGGCCGAGTGGTTCGAGCAGTTGCCTGCGACGCAAAGGTCGCAAGTTCGAATCCCGACTGTACCAATGAGTTTTTCGGAACTTAAGTACAATGATTAGTCACACCACGAGCTTTACGGTGAAGGAAAACATCGAGAGGAAACCTGCATACGTCTGAGAAGAAATTCAAAGGCGTATGTATAGTCGTGCTTGAGTAACGGCGATGGACTCGCCATCTGTCACGTTGGCACCTAATATACCTCTGGCGGAAAGTGGGTGTGTGGGTATTACCTATACACCTCTGCCTACCCCTTCGGGGACCCTTGTGGGAAGGCGTGAGGATATACATAAATTTAATGATATTTTTCGTCGTCTTAATCATATATGAATAAAATAAATGCGTTCTTATTGCAGTCAAACAGACGAACACGATATTCTCTTCAATATAGATAGGTGTATCACAATAAAGGTGCCATAGAAAGTATGTATCTATGTACTATCTGGTGGTATGGTAAACAACCTTAAAACCAAGATAAAAACAACATTTTAGACAGTGTTCTGTTCACAGATAAACACAACAGATATTATGTACTTACTTTCCACTTTTTATGTCACAGAATATAAAAGTACACATACATACATAGCCAAGTCCCTAGCGGGGTGGGCAGAGAGTATTGAGCGCCAGTTCTCTCTAGACTTACATACCTCTTTCGCTTCGTCCACATTCATCAGTCTCTTCATACATGCTCGTCGGTTTCGAGTATTTCGATTGTTTCGTATTTCGAATATAAAAGTGTCGCCTATTATAGATGTATATATAAGGTTTTTAATTTTGTATATCCTCACGCCTTCCCAGAATGGTCTCCAAAGGCAGAAGTAGGTAGTACCTACATACACAACCAATTTCCACCGAGATATATTATATGTGCCAAGGTCCAACGCCGTTACTTAAGCACGACTAATACAATACACCTTTGAATTGCAACTGAAAAATTATGGCGTGAAAGAGCAACACACAAACTTTCGCCTTTATAATATTAGAAAATTGAAGTTTTCGGAATTAAAATGTCGTCTATTCTTGGTATACGCCATCATCATTTTAACTTTCAGCCATAAATGGGTTTAGCTGTGTTGCCGTGAAAGAGCAACAACCATTCAAAATTACAAGATTTCGCCTTGGTGAGACAAGAGAGCCGTGGTGGCCGAGGGATTCGAGCAGTTGCCTGTGACGCAAAGGTCGCAAGTTCGAATCCCGACTGTACCAATGAGTTTTTCGGAACTTAAGTACAGTGATTAGTCACACCACGAGCTTTACGGTGAAGGAAAACATCGAGAGGAAACCTGCATATGTCTGAGAAGAGATTCAAAGGCGTATTGTATAGTCCTGCTTGAGTAACGGCGATGGACTCGCCATCTGTCACGTTGGCACCTAATATACCTCTGGCGGAAAGTGGGTGTGTGGGTATTACCTATTCACCTCTGCCTACCCCTTCGGGGACCCTTGTGGGAAGGCGTGAGGATATATTATTATTATATTATTATTACTAGCTGTCTCGCCCAGCTTCGCCCGGGTGAAAAAGTTAAACTTCCCGAAATACGATCGCAGCGCCACCTATCGGGGTTAATTGTGATGTAAGCTATCCTATCTTTTAAGTTGGATCAAACTGCACACGGTGTGCAAATTTGATTGAAATCGGTTAAGTAGTTTAGGATTCCATCGCGGACAAACAACGTGACAGGTAATTTATTATGTATATCAAGATAATTTTCAGCCAAATCTGTAAAGCCGTTTCGCCGTAAAAGAGCAACAACTCTAACTTACCTTTGTTAATTTTTTACCTTTTTTGTTGTGTTTGATGAAGGCTAAGGAAAAAAAATTTAAGACAAAGATAAAAACGGAGATAAAAAAGATAAAAAACTTCTTTTCCCATACAAGCCACTGTCAAACATTGACTGAGAAATAAGGCAGGCAGAACACGGTCTGCCGGGACAGCTAGTTAGTGTATTAATAAATAAGATAAGGAATACAAAAAAAGTATTAGCGATCACAGACAAAAAGAATTTGCAAGATGTCTGCAGTGCCTCTTCTGAAAAAAAAACCCCGCGCCTGTACCAGGCTCACATGAACAAAGCGGTAAATATTTTCTCACCCTCTCATGATTGAAGCGGGGGATGTGGGTGTTCTATAATATTCAGATACCTACGTGATAAAATTCTAGTTACGCTCTTTACATTTGGTAGCTTATGAAAGAGACAAATAGAGGCATATCATGAAATCTGTTTCAGATAAAAAATTGAACCAACTTTTAAACGATTATGTGGGCCTGGTACTACGCGGGAATTTCTAGCGCAAATTTTAATTTTTTATTGTATTTTTCTTTTCTTTTCTTCATTTGGCTGCTAACTAATTTGATTTATGAGTTAATTATGGCTATGAACTCATAAATCAAATTACGGCATGCAGGCCATAACGGTTTGATGAAAATAATAATATATCCTCACGCCTTCCCACAAGGGTCCCCGAAGGGGTAGGCAGAGGTGAATAGGTAATACCCACACACCCACTTTCCGCCATGGCTGACAAAGACGTTGACAGACCATATGAATATTTTTATTGAGAGATGGAATTGTATTTTAATGAACTTTAATTAATTGTCGTTTCTTTGTTTTACAGAGCTACGAAATTGCTTAAATACAATACCATAGATTGACATAAATTGTCTTATAAAATAGCATTTGCCATACCTAATGGTGCCATCTAACGGTTATAAAGAGCAAATGATACACACAGTGCAAAAAGCTTCGAAATAAATTAGTGAAATCTTGCAGTAGATATTATAGAATGAATGTAATAATTGCTGGCAAAGATCGAGAAATAGTTCTTAAAAGAGCTCGTCACAAGGCTTTTAAACTACAAATCTACCTTTAAATATATGTATATTGTAATATATAATTTTCTTAAAAGGTAAGGCAAATTAGATACTACGGGATGAGATCAAAGTATCTTTCTGCTTGGTAGATTGCTCGACTACACTTCAACATACTACTACATACGACTACCTCCAACACCAGCCTACGTAGTAAATACGGACCTCCCAAATGTACCGTAAATCATTTTGTATATTATATACGAATGGCACAGGAATACTTGGTAGCGCGATGCAGAAACAAAAATTCAATCTCTTAAAAAGCTAGTTCCGAATTCAAATTCTGTGATTATATTATGTGATGACTGATTGCACCTTTAGTATTAAGTGTTCTGACGCAAAATTAACAGGAAAATGTGAGCCGACGGCGTCGTTGGTGCTAATTATGGGCGTCGCATTCATGGGACGCTAAAGGGTTGCGCAATTTTCAATAGGGGGCGCCGTGTCTAACTATTGTACGTGAAGATGGGATCAACATGTAGGAATGAGAACCTTATTACCCGAATTAGATAAGTGCTCCACTGCGAAGTCAAATCGGCTAATTTACGCCATAGTAGTCTAATATACACCAATAAATTTTCCTTAACTTTTTGTCTACTATACAGTGAGTACAGTAGACAAAAATTTAAGGCTTTTTTATACAATAAAAAATCGTGCAGATAGACGCCGTATACATATATTATACATGGACCAAAAATCTTATTATCAAACAAAATCATTGGATTTGTTACTACCCTATATAAAGCAGAATAGCTGTAATATCAAATTAAGTCCTTTTAAATGAATAAGGTTCGGTCCATCTAATACAATGGACAGTTAACGTTACGAATACCAAAGCTTATTAAGTTTAAATCGAGGTGCTACACTTCTCAGTCTACCCCTTCGGGGGCTATTTTAAAGAAGAAATGTGTCAAGGTGTCAACTGACACCGAAAACCCATTCAACAAAGTAGCTAGATGAGGACTGCAAGTGGGCTTCCTAGAAATTCATCCGAAACGAAATCGCACAGTATTGTTTCCCTTTTGTATATTTATGTGATTGGTAATGAGGTAGGATCATTTGTAACCAACCTCGCCATCACCATTACTCCTGCCTTTAATGCGATCCTAGTACGAATATCTAAAATTGCCCCTGTGGACTATATTTTTATAGCATCACATTATTCATTCCAATGTAGAACGACGACGAGACGAGACTATTACAATAATCGATCCCCTACGTATGCATGTATGTAATGAAATGTTTCTATGAATACGCTGATACATTGTTCAATCCGCATGACCATGTAGATTAGTACCAAATATATTGCATACCAAATAACGGTAGCAAAATGCCGAGCACCTGATAGATTATACAAACAAATAAAATATTGCATGTCTATTTGTAATATAAAAATATCCATCCATCATTGTAGTAGGATTATTATTCTGCATAAAGTTTTCTAACAAGATTTTCACCGCCTCTATTATACCCAGGTACTTAAAAAAAAACTTATACGAAACTTTTATTAACATCGTCATATTTATAACATCAGTGTGACTGTGCTACGACGATAACGCTCGCTACGTTTCACTTTTGATTTCGTCACGTTTCCGCAACTACTAATAGTTAAGTTGGAATACTAGGGTATCAGTATCCGCTAGGAGCGCAACTGGGTTGTATTCAATCCAAAATGGCCGTTAAGTTGTGTACATTAATTCCGGAAACTGAGCTGATGAAATATAGTCTCCTACTCTTTGATTATAAGATCCAAATTAGCTCGTTTTGATCTTATTTCCCTCTCTCTATGGCAGTGCTGAGATAAAGCGGGATAGCCAAAACAAATAAGACGGTGTGTGGGGTTGGTAGGCATGGCAACCTGCAACAGATATTTTGATGCTTTGGTACCAGGATAGTAGAACTACCGAAGCGATATTATTTGTGAACGTGATCTAGGGGCACGGCAGAGCCTCAGCCACAGCGAGCAAAACTGAATTCTACGACAAGTACTTTTTGATTTGAAGTGACTGAGCAGTTGACACAGCACCAAATTATAAATTAATATGGAGGGGGATGATAAAAACAAGTAAATTGATTGAATATAAACTTGAATAAGTAGTTTCTACGAATCGTATACTATATCGCCATGCTACTACTAAGAGAGTGGAGCAGTAATAATATAATGCATATGAACTTCACGCGGGTGGAGACCGTGGGGCACCGATCGTTTTTTATATTATCTGTACCTTAAATTCTTGATATTTCAGTTTAGGTGGGTGGCCTAATGGCAACGCACATCTTATAGTGGATATTTGTACTTTGTTTGAAAAAAAAATGTTATCCGATTTGGTAGTATGTCAACCAAATATTGAAAACAATTTTATTAAAAAGAGATTTTGTTATGACTGGACTAATACTAATTAATATAGGACTGTGTAAATGATCATATATTTTATTTATATAGATTTTTTTAAACCTTCACAGTGTTATAATATAATGCATGGGCATACATGTATTTCAAGAATCATCAGAAAATGATCAATCAGAAAAGTTTATAAGTTACATATTAAAATTTGTAATACTATTATATAATATTAATATAAGTAATTTATATTTTATGTACCTTAAAGATGCAATTTTATAATGATTTATAACTAGGTTCGTAGAAACTAAAATCAATACAAAATGAGAAATGAAACAATAATGTTTTTTATGGTATTTTTATATAACGCAAATTACACGAGTCGTGAACAGCAGAGTACACAAAACGACCTCGATATTTTTCTTCGCCGTAAAGCTCGTGGTCGATATTAGTCACAAGTTTAGTAAAAACTGAAGCTTGAGCATTTATAAAATTCGTGTATGTTCGGAGAGCTGGAGGAAGATCATATTAGGATTTAAATGTCAATTGAAGTTTTCTATTTGAAGATTTGCAATACAGGCTACGATATGATTTGTTGCTATGCATATTGGATATATTAATCAGCATTTGTATTATACTTGATTTTCATAAGTGGTAGGCTAGCGGAAATTGTCAAGAAAATGTTTGTTCGATGACTTTTCGGGATGACGTATTCGTGGGACTTCGTATCGTCGTGGGTTTCGTATAAGTTACGAAATTTTCAATAGAGGGCGCTTTGTCTTACTTTTCCACGCAAAGCTGGGCGGGCCGTGTACGAATAAGGGCCGTAGTGAGTTTAGTGGTCCTCTGAATGGTCAAGATGGTAGCCTAAAGCCATGAAAGACCGACCAAGTTTTATCTGGTCTTTTTGATGGCCTAGCGGGCCATGTAATTCACAGAAATAAAAGTTAGTACGATACTTTAGATAGCTTAGATTTACGTAATATGCACATTCATTATTTATTCAAATTTTTTTTAGGAAACGAGGATGATATTAGGATGTCAAATATATATTTAGTACCTTTACTTTGTTGATATAATGAAAACGCGCAGGTGGCTACCACGAAGGCTAGTCAGTAGTGCAATTTCGATGAGTCTTTAACATAATCCCTTTAAATGGCGCATTAGTCATATTTCACCACCGTCACATATGTTAACATGCTGAAAAATAAATTATACAGAAATTACTGTATAAATTCAGCTAAATAACTAGCTGTACCCCGCGGTTTCACGCGCTGATCGGTTAAAAAGTTTTTACGTGAAAGCGAAACAAGCAAACGTACATTCACATCTATATATATAAAAATGAATCACCGAAATGTTTGTACGCGCATAACTTCCAAACGACTGAACTAAATTGGATAAATCTTTCTTTTATGTATTCTTTATTGTGAGGAGAAGGTTTGTGTAAAAAAAAATATTTAAAAAATAATAGTAAATATTAAACAATCTCTGAAAAGTGAGTGTGCGAAAGAGACAGAAGATTGTGAGACGTTTTCAATATATTGACAAAACTCTGTCAGAGTGACGTACAATTGTTAAGCCAGTGTATCTTCAAAAATATTGACAGTAAAGGTGCATTCCACTAAACGCGCACAGCGATCAAAATGCTCCTATAACCGTTCCACATAAGGACCGCGGTCGTTGCTGTCACGGCGAAACCGTCAATTATAATGCCATAACTTACGCTCACGCGATGCTCACGACGACCCATCTAAAAAGGTGGGTCGAAGTCATTTATTAATATACGTAAATGATTTTATTCACCAATAACAAACAAAAGTGAGTACATGGTCTTTGGGGCCGTCGGTGGGAGTCCCAAGTATATCCATAACATCACCCTTAATGGCTTGAACATGGGAAGGGTTAACAGTTTTAAATATTTAGGGTATCACCTTACCGACAACCTTAAAGACAACACTGATGTTGAGAGGGAGCGTAGGGCTCTAGCGGTTCGAGGAAATATGCTGATACGCACGGTTCTACCGTTGTACTGATGAAATTAAAATCAAACTTTTTAAAGCATTTTGTCAGAGTTTTTACACGGGAAGCCTGTGGGTCAGTTACACCAAAAGATCGTTGGACGCCCTGCGCATCCAATACAATATTATCTTCAGGATGCTGTTGGGGCTGCCTCGGTGCTGCAGTGCTTCAGAGATGTTTGCAAAAAACCAAACAGATGGTTTTCATGCCATAATAAGAAAGAAAACAGCATCTCTGATAAGTCTAGTGAGGGGCAGCCAAAACAGTATTCTGAAAACGGTGGCAGATAGCTACGCTTCCCCGATATGGAGTTGCCTCGTGAAGAGGATGATTAAATGTAACAACTAACATTATTTTTTAAGTCATTATATTTTTCCTAACAAAATATGGATCTTTGATATCTGAAATAAAGTATTATTATTATTATTATTATTATTAATAATATTAAATATAAAAAAAGTATTATAATTTTTTTCAAGGCTTACCGATTTTAAACTAACCTCTTAAATCTTTTGCTTTCTTTTTACTAACTCGCCGTTTGTATTATTTACCTGCACGCTCAAAACGCTCTGTAATCCATTCCGTTTGAAGTTACGACAGTAAAGCTTACAAGCAAGTGAAACGGGAAAAACTGCGGTCATGAGCGTGATCGTTGTGAACGCTTAGTGGAACGCACCCTATGGATAGATAGACTGACATTTCATTCAATTAGTAATTTTGACAAACAACAAACTACAGTTTCTTTCATAACAAAAAAGGCAAAAACATGTTTGTTGTGTTTTAGTGTGAGTTTTATGATTAATCGTCGTATTTTAATCTAAAAGAAAATGCCACCAGTAAGGCGTCAAAATATGGGTTGGCGCACACCAGTTAGATCGCAGTGTAACGCAAGCCCAGTTCAATCTTCGAGCCAATGAGACTGAAGAACAGCGTAGGCAATGGTAAATACAAATTTCTTCAGATTTATTTCCTGGGGAATTCTGAAGGGGAAGTAAATGAACGCTGTTCGCAGAGATCATTTAGCAGCTACAACAACTTTTGCATGAACATAATCAGTTGATCCAATTGTTCAAAACTGCAAGTGATGTGATGTCATCGGACAATTAGAAAATAGTGATCAGAGCAGACAAGTGAACTACATGACATGAGAGAGGCATCAATGCACCAATGTTAAATGAAGTTGCCATAGTCGTGTTTGGGGAGAATATGGAGTCTCGCGATATTGTAACGTAACTAAGAAATTATGCCATCATGCGTATTAGTGAAATATATCGTTCTTAAGATGCTTTACAATACCCATTACTACTTTTCCGAAGAGAGGACAGGATGCATATATTTTTTTAAATAAGATGATTTATCAAGCAAATGGTATTGTATCAATGCATAAATTAACAAAATTGTTAAGATTGTGGCCACAGCTATTTGCAGAATAAAAAATATCATAATATAAGTTGTGTATCATTATTATAGAAATTATCTAATTCCGTTCGTGTGTTAGTCATTCAACTTCTCCTTAATACTGGACTGATTTTTATGTATTTTTACGTTTGTGTTCAAGTGGATTCGTGAATGGTTTAGACTCACAATTAGACCCGATAGATGGCACTACAATCGTGTTTCATGAAATTTTAATTTTCACTTCCGAAAGAGATGAGCAAGTGACCGATTGTGTTATATCGGTAAATGGGCAAATTCTAGAGCAAGTGAGTGAAATTGTATATTTAAGAAGCATGTTCACACGAGATGGAAAGTATGAAAAAGATATTGAAAGAAGGATAACTGCCGGCAACTGTTGCTGTCCACAGCGTGATATTTGTGCCTACTTTATTGTATGGCAGCGAACCCTGGGTATGTCAGAGGAAGTATGAAAATAGCTTAAATGCAGCTGAGATGCGATCTCAGCTGCGAAAAATGTGCGGAGTAACGAAATAGATCGAATCCGGAATTAAGAGATTCGCAAATCAACTGGCGTGATTCAGGGCGAGATTGAAAAGATGAAGAAAGCCATGTTACGCTGGTTTGGACATATATAAAGGATGATTGAAGAAAGAGTCACGAAACAGATATACAAGGAACAGTGTGTGCAAGAAGAGGCAGAGGAACGCCACGTTCCAACTACCTAGATCAAATCGATCGGACGCTCAAGGACGGGAACGTCATGAGTACTCGAAACCGACGAGCATATATGAAGAGACTGATGAATGTGGACGAATCGAAAGAGGTATGAAGTCTAGAGAGAACTGGCGCTCTATACTCCCTGCCTACCCCGTTAGGGACTCTGCGTGATGATATGTATGTATGTAAAATTTCACACATGCGAAGCTGGGCGGGACAGCTAGTTTTATATAAAGGGAAGGGACACAAATTACAACCACAACCGTCTTAAGGTCTCATGAAAGTTGCGGGGGAGGAAAAGATGCACTTATACCAGGTTCTCATAAATCGACAAGAGGCTGAACGCTCTGAACGAACAGAGTCCGAATGCAGTTTTCAGTTTTGTACATTTTAAATGTAGGTTCTAAAGTTTACCACATAAGATCTGTTTTCTAAATGGCTCAGAATAGATCCAAATTGCGTCTCAACTCTAGTGCGAGACAGCATCATATGGACGATGCATGGGTTGGCATGACAACCTGCAACAGATATTTGTTATTTACGTACCAGGCTATGAGGACGTCTGAGGAGACATTATTGACGATCTTGCCTGTGACATTATAACTAGGAACTAGTTTTTATTTGAATATCGCATTGCTTTAAAAAGGTTGTAAATTCCGTGATTATCGAAGAGCACCAGTAAGAGTCAACTTTTAGCTTAGGAGCTGTTGTTCGATTGGTAAATGTGATTGTGCTGTCAATTTTTTTTTATACCATTTGGGTGGCAAACAAGCAAGCGGTCCGCCTGATGGTAAGCGGTTACCGCCGCCTATGGACGCTTGCAACACCAGGGGTATCACTCGCGCGTAGCCGACCCTGCAGGAATCTGCAGGAAAGCACACCCTTCTTGAAGAACTCCATTCTGTACTCTCCAGGGAAAACCTCAACGGGGAGCTCATTCCACAGCCTGAGCGTTCGCGGAAGAAAACTCCTTTGGAAGGGCACAGTGCGAGACTTTTGTGGTTCCAAGGTATGGGGATGAATTCCCCGATGATGGTGAGAGGTCCGGTGGTAGAAGGTGGAAGTGGGCATCATGTCGAACAATTCTGCAGAACATACATACATACATACATATCATCACGCCAAGTCCCTAACGGGGTAGGCAGAGAGTATAGAGCGCCAGTTCTCTCTAGACTTACATACCTCTTTCGCTTCGTCCACATTCTATTCTGCAGAACACTCCCCGTTATACAAGCGGTAGAACACACAAATTGACAACTCCTTAACAGTACTGCTAGGAACTACCTCTAATATTGCCAATAAATGCGCGAATATACTGGCAAGATCAGAGGTATCCGAATAATATCTGTGACTAAATGAGGGCGTACCTTGCTATTCTGAACACATCTGCATACACCTTTAGACACTAAGTAGACGTGGTAGCTGCCATCGCATATTTTCGCATGAAATGTACTTAATGTACAATTTGACGTTGAGCTTTTCTTGACAGGGTAACATAATTAAGTGCCATAACATAATAAAATGTGCTTTTGTTTTTTTTTGAAATAGAAACGTTAATTGCTTATGTGGTAGCGATTAAGCAGCAACACTAAATTTTTTGTTGATATATACTGAAGAAAACAGAGTGTTACAAAGATGTTAATCTAAAAATGTACAATAAATTAAAAAGGGAAGTCAAATCAGCTACTACGTGGGGTCGAGAACAAAGTCTCTCTCATTGAAAGTGCACGTTTACATGATTATTGCGCCAGCGGGGAATTATGACCGGCTCCCCGCCAACCGGTTTACGCAGTAGCTACGGACCTCCCGAATGAACTGCCAAATTATTGAGTATATATACGAATCGCGCGAGAAAACTTCGATAGCGCGATTCAGACACAAAATTTCCAACACACGTATTACCTAACAAATAATTTTTTTCGAATTCCAGTTGCTATACAAACTAAATAGATGAAATAAATGTATTAAAATATATGTTTATTGTTAATGAGAACATTGTTTTAAACAAACGAAGGTTTAATATTTTCGACGTTACATACGGTATCGCCTGTAGAGTGACAGAGACAGAGAGAAAACAAACTGAAACGAAGATGACACCACTAGCTATTATTCTTATTTATGCTTCGGTCAAAATAAGATATACAATTGAAATGTTATAGTTAGCATAATTCAGTCGCAAATTCGCAAATTGTTGTAACTATCTAGTTATCATGATATTTCTTAGATTTTGTGATTCTATTATCATATTAAATATTTCTCATGTGATGACTGATACTACTTTGGTATCTCTTTTGACGGAAAATTACAAATAAATGTGAGTCCGACGGCGTCGTTGGTACTATGGACGTCACATTCGTGGGACGGTAAAGGGTTGCGCAATGTTCAATAGAGGGCGTCGTGTCGAATTATTGTACGTGAAGCTGGGCGGCCCATGAAGAGGTGAGGTCCGTGGTTGAAAGTGAAGTCGGCAAGTCAACGTCTGATACTGATTCCGCTTTTCGTGGGAGTTATGTTATTACTAGATTATTAGTTGCCCCATTGATATCTTTTATGAGCCTCTCACGCAAGAACACCCACGAAGAGACTGACGACGATAGCCGATGGTCGAGCCTCGGTCACCTGACACCGGCGATACTTGCGGACTACAAAGCCAGTAGTTGTCCAATCGACAGTGAGTGCACTCGGCAGCAGATCAGCATTCATTTTGTCACTCACTGCCCCATCACACAGCTCGTATGGCTCACTGTCATCTATCGGGGACAGGGAAAACATTATTATCTGTGACCTTCGCTCCAGCTTGGAATCTCTCGTCTGACGCACGCCTTACGCCAGCAGCGTTTACTACCTAGATGTCGCTGCAGGCCACGGAAGTAGTAAACAAAAATTGCATCTAAAACAAGTATAACCGTCACGCTACAGCCTCACCTGCCCGTGTTTGTTGCAAAGGCAAGATTAAATTGGCTTCATGACCAAATTGCTTATTAGAATAACTATTTGAGAAAACATTATAATAATATTATGAATGTAGTTGTAATCATAATTTTGAGAATTAATTAAATAACCTGGGAATAATGCCACCCAAATTGATATAGCTCTACATTAAGCAAAGCTTGTATGTACTATGGTAACTAGGCCACGATATGTATACTTATGTAGATATAATAAACGTAAAAACAAAGTAACAAAAATACTCGTGTATATCACACAAATATGTGCCTTCAGCGGGAATCGAACCCGCGACCTCAAGCTTCGCAGGTGGCTCTTCCATCGTTGTACTACTGAGCGACATTGCAGCTTTCTTGTCAAGGGAGGCTTCAAAAAGATTCCTCGAGACCTCCTAGTAAAAATGCATAGTATGTGGTCCCGACGGTGCAAGAGTTTCGACCTCAAACTTAGGTCTAAAGCAGATTGAATGAAATAAATAGCACTGCGATTCCACTCCTTAACATTATTATTATTAGTAACCGCATGCTTAACGAAGAAGAGGAAGAAGATGAAAAAATAATTTTTGTAATATTTCAAAGAAATTCTTTAAGCTTGGTGCTACGAGTGTATGTAGCATGGTACTACGAGTGTTTGTAGCATGGTGCTACGAGTGTATGTAGCATGGTGCTACGAGTGTATGTAGCATCGTGCCACGAGTGTATGTAGCATGGTGCTACGAGTGTATTTGGCATGGTGCTACGAGTGTTTGTAGCATGGTGCTACGATGGTACGATAGCACCTTAGGTATCAGCCTTGGCATTGGCTAAGGTGCTGCGCGCACTGGTAGGCAAATCTTTCTCGCTTGTTTGCCAACTACAGAAATGTTCAATAATATAAAAATATAGTAAAAATACATTTCCTGAAACACGATCGCAGCGCCAATTGTGAATCTAAACAACTCTCGAATCCACTTGAACACACCTAAAAAACATTAAAATCTGTCCAGCCGGTTAGGAGGGGTTTAGTTCAATAAGTAACACACGGACAGAAGAAATACTTATACAATAAGATACAAAGATGAATAACATCTTTTATCAAAAAAATATTAAAAGATGAAATAGGGGCAACTGAAACTTCTCAAGTTAAGCATATGAATTAGAATTTTGCTAAGCAACAGAGAAATATGTGTAAAGTTTTGAGTAACAAATATAACTAATCTTTTTTTAAGAAGACAGAACCAAGGATTATTTATGTTAACGCTAGTTATTTCTGGATATAAATGTGTGTGACTTTTACAGAAGTCACAAGCAAAAAAAACAATTATATTCTTCCTTTGTATACTTTACATGCTTGACATGCATACAGAAGAGTGTAAAAATACAGCGAGTCACATGGCTTTTTACTACTATTTGTAAACATGTTATAATTCATCAAAAGGGAGGTCAAGGAAGCTACTAGCGTGGTGATGAGAACAAGTTCTCTCCTCTGTTTTATTTTTGGTTTTCCGATACATTTTTTCACATTCAATCTACAATTTGCCTACTACGTTACAACAACGATAGCGGGGATTTAGACCGGCTCCCCGCCAACACCGGTTTACGCTGTAGCTACGGACCTCCCGAATATACTGCAAAAAAAAATTTATATATACCGATCGGCCGGGAAAACTCTCATAGCGCGATTCAGGATTCGAAATTGAATATATGTTTTACCTATCAAAGCTGTTTCGGATTTCTAATTCCCATTGCAAGACAGAACATTAAGACAAAACAAACATACTAAGATGTACATTTATTGTTAACTAGAGGTCCCGACCAAATTATCCCGGTTGAAAAATTTTATTTCCTGAAAAACGATTGCAGTGCCACCTTTCGGGTCCAAATGTGAATCTCAACCATTCTCGAATCCACCTGAAAATTTTATTAAAATCAGTCCATGGGCCGTTTACGATTTTACGAAGGACATACAGACAACGATTCATTTTTATTTATGGATTGTCATAAGGACAATGCATTAAATAAACGAAGGTTTAATATTTTTGACGTTACATTCGGTATCTCCTGTAGAGGGACAGAGATAGTGAGAAAACAAACTGAAACGAAGATGACTGACGTTCGCGCGTTGCGTGTATGTCGGTAGAGCTGGATGATATTAGGATATATAATTTAAATGTTTTTGTAAACATACTTATTAAATATAGTTTTCTATTTGGTAATTTGCAAAACAAGCAATTGCAATCAGCATTTTTAATATACTTGATTTTCATGTGTTCTGGTGAGCTAGCGGAAATAGTCAAGGAAATTTTTGACCGAGATACTTTTCAGGATGACGCATTCGTGGGACGTTAGTAGGCTACGCAATTTTCAATAGAGGGCGCTTTGTCTAACTTTTGCACGCGAAGCTGGGCGGGCCGTGTACGAATAAGGGCCCTAGAGAGTTAAGTGGTCCTCTGAATGGTCAAGATGGTAGACATAAGTCATTAAAGTCCGACTAATGGGGATTCTTGAAGTTTTTAATGCCATTAGGTTAAAAAAAGGAACGAAAAGAAAAGCCTTCCATTCCATTGACGGCCGCCTGGTCTACTGGTTAGAGCTCCTGACTGAGAAACTTAGGTCGTGGGCTCGATTCCCACTGAGGGCAGTTATTTGTAGTTGTTGTAGAAGAAAGTAGTTGTACTTTAGTCTTGGAAGTCCTATGTATTTATGTATAATATATAATATAATAATAATATAATATATCCTCACGCCTTCCCACAAGGGTCCCCGAAGGGGTAGGCAGAGGTGTATAGGAAATACCCATACACCCACTTTCCGCCAGAGGTATTTTAGGTGCCATATATATACAGATTTACTTATATATATATATATATATATATATATATATATATATATATATATATATATAAGTAAATCTGTATATATATGGTATATACAGTATATTGTCTAGTTAACATAACACAAGCTTTGCTTAATTTGGAGCTAGGTAAGTTTGTGTGGAATTGTCCCCAAGTATTTATGATTATTATTCGTTTGACAATAAATAAATAGCTTTATCGCGGCAGTCCCCATGCCGCGATAAAGCTATTTATTGCATAGCATTTTTTTATCAACTTATGCAATACACATATACTTTCTCACAAACAGCTGCTTACGTACTAGGCATGCCTTTTAAGCTCTGTCGTTTCCATATTTCCCGGCAATTTTGAATTTGGAACTATTCTATATTCGAATGTGTTTTAATTTTGAAGGTGTTGTTAACGTTTTATTTTCGTTACGGAATTTCTTGATTCGGTCGCCACGCTTAAAGCCCGCGATAAATGCAGCTTAAAAATCAGTAGATCATTTATGCCTTTTATGAAACAAGTCGTAATATCTGTGAAAAGTTTCACATAACTTTTTCAGTAGTACCAAGGTATCATAGACATAAGGAGAACAATGTTCGCAAAGTTAATATAATGTGTGTACCGTACATGTGTATATGGGGATGAAAGAATGCTCGATTTTTTTATGGATATACATACTTCTTGTGGCAGCACTCTACGGCCATGCTGATTAGTTACATAGCAAATCTCACGCATCAGTAGCTTAACATCGGAAATCCTATCATGAGAAAATACTTTTACTACTTTATAACATTTTTCATTATGCATTAAATAAAATGTCGCTTCTAGGGATAAGCGTGTCTTCGTCTGAACTTAATGTGGTGCTTTGAAGGCGGAGTTTTAGCCCTGCCCTATGGATGCACCTCCTCCATCTCATTTCCTTTAGACTCTCAGACCACTCATGCGATCCCGGTGCTCAAGCCGAATCCTTCTGTTCAGGCTGAATTTTCCATTGTGTGTAAGTTTTCGCACTAGGCTTGCATAAACGACAAGGAGCTTAAGGTCGTGGTCAAGGCGGGGTTTCAAATATTCCAACCCCTGAGATGAAATGCAAAGTCATTTCTTCTCGCTCAACTACACGAATATAAATCTACCTGGAATCGCACCCAAATAAGTAGTAGCATTGTTTAATGTAGGTTACCATTTCACCTATACTTAGGTGAGGTTACCAACCGTTAAGCCAAGTTATTCGTACAATCCCTGATTTAACTTGAATCTAAACCAAGTAGATGTGTTCATCAGACCTTACAAGTACACTATAACTCCGTACCCGAAAAACTGCGATGTGGATACCTATGCGGCAAGTCATGTCCCTCAGTAAAATATATGGTGCCTGTCATCACCCTATGGTTCACCCACACAAACTATGCGAAACCTAAATGATACTGCAGCCGCAGCTAAGCCTAAATAACTAAACTAAGCGCCAGACGTTCAAGTTAGGCAATCGAAAAACTTATAATAATAATAATAATATCCTCACGCCTTCCCACAAGGGTCCCCGAAGGGGTAGGCAGAGGTGTATAGGTAATACCCACACACCCACTTTCCGCCAGAGGTATATTAGGTGCCAACGTGACAGATGGCGAGTCCATCGCCGTTACTCAAGCACGACTATTCATACGCCTTTCAATTTCTTCTCAGACGTATGCAGGTTTCCTCTCGATGTTTTCCTTCACCGTAAAGCTCGTGGTGTGACAAATCACTGTACTTAAGTTCAGAAAAACTCATTGGTACAGTCGGGATTCGAACTTGCGACCTTTGCGTCGCAGGCAACTGCTCGAACCACTCGGCCACCACGGCTCTTATAATTGCGAAAGTTTGCGAGTATGCATCACTCGCTCAGTCTCTAACGACATGACGTCCTGAGTATTAGAGGTATGATAACTTGTTGGTTGCATGCAGTCTTGATTGGCATATAATAAAGAAACATTTCGTAGAATATAAGAAAGAACCTCTTCATTTTTTAAGTCGGCTAAAAACAAAAAAAACTGAAGAAACAATAAAAGCCTACAGGATCCGCGGAGTACCAGGCTCGCATATAACTCGAACTGAGTTCGAATTATGTCGCTACGATACAATGGACAAGCTATTATTTCACGAAACAGCCTCTATTTATCTCTTTCACAAGCTTGCAGAATGTAATGGGACAGCTACAAGTTTGTCATGAATGTTTCTGTCTAATTCATACCCATATATTTTCAATCCGGCTGTGCAAGTGGGACAGAGTGCGAATATATTTATCGCTCTATTCTCTATACCCGCGTCTGTACCAGGCTCACATAAGCCTGAAATGGTACAGACGCGGGTAATATGTATGAGACAAAGAGTGAGAAGTATTCTTTCTAACACCTGCATAAGTTTTAGAATTTTGATTATTGACAAACGAATAATAATCATAAATACTTGGGGACAATTCCACACAAACTTACCTAGCTCCAAATTAAGCAAAGCTTGTGTTATGTTAACTCGTTTTTGTGCCACACGTTTTTGGAACGAAGTTCCTTATCGCGCGTTGTG
Source organism: Drepana falcataria (assembly GCA_945859725.1). NCBI lineage: Eukaryota > Metazoa > Arthropoda > Insecta > Lepidoptera > Drepanidae > Drepana > Drepana falcataria. The sequence continues at coordinate 12,197,229 of OX243921.1, forward strand.
AAAGGGGGCTAGACGGAAAAAATTCTTACGAAAAGTTGTCACGACATTCTTACCCAACCGTTGGGTACGTAGGTTGGGTACGTAGGTTGGGTACGTAGGTTGGTTACGTAGGTTGGGTACGTAGGTTGGGTACGTAGGTTGGGTACGTAGGTTGGGTACGTAGGTTGGGTACGTAGGTTGGGTACGTAGGTTGGGTACGTAGGTTGGGTACGTAGGTTGGGTACGTAGGTTGGGTACGTAGGTTGGGTACGTAGGTTGGGTACGTAGGTTGGGTACGTAGGTTGGGTACGTAGGTTGGGTTAGGTAAAGGTTTGTTTGTTTATTTTTGTTTCTTGTCGTCACGTAGTCTGTTAGGTGAGAAATGGCGGCGTTAATACAAATAGGTTACAGATTACCTATTATTTACTGTATATTTATAACCCCCGTGTGAGTGACGTGTGCTTCTTGAACTTCGTTCCATCCGGGTGTCCCTTGACACCTCTCGAGTTTTTTTATTTTTTATTTATTTGATGTTAAAAACAAATAAACATATTTGCGGCAGCGCCGCATCAATATTAAGCAAGTTCCAGTTCTAGGATATCATAATATCAAGCTAGGTACTCATACAGCGAGCGCGTCACTCCTATTGTCTGCCTGTCGTACTTTTCCGATATTGATTTTTCCACGTGGTTAACATTCTATCCTTTTCTTTTGTGTACACGCAATCTCCATGAGAAAAGGATGGAATGCTAACCAGATGGGACCTGCTCATACTGTATTCTGGAAATATTATGTACCGATAATGACGTGAGTGGAATAAACTCATTGCTTTAGAGTTGCATCTAGGCATGATCGACGAGCATTTTCACATATATTATACTAATTAGTCAAAAGGGTCCCCGAAGGGGTAGGCAGATGTGTGTCAATAGGTAATACCCACACATCCACAAACATCTAAGGCTATAATTTATTCAAACGATTAAATAGTAGTTAGTAGTAATAATAATATCAAACGTGAGAACACCGAAGTGTCTGTCTGAACGGCTGTAAACAATAAAGAAAAGATTAAACTGCAACCAGTCCTTGAATGGAGTCAAGCTGTGAGCAGTGAGTACCAGGCTAACACAGCAAATGAGGATGCACGTTGTATCGATACGACTATATCTAGGTCACGATGAACGTCATTTCATGAATAAATCGGAGTCAATGCGATGTTAATATTGTATCTGATTTGAATTTTCATAAAATCTCGACATAGAATGTGCTGAAGCGCATTTATACAATGGTTGGTTATGTTCGTCCATACTGTGAAGGTGGCTGAAAAGAACCACCCATCTGTGATGGTTAGCAGTCACCGAAGCGACTTTCCGAAAATAGAGATATTGGGCACGTAGGCTAAGTGTAGTGCCACCAACGGTCTGAATAATGATAATATATCTAAACCGCCTTCCTAACTTTTTGTTTATACCACACGGGTGGCAAACACGAATGCGGTCCGCCTGATGGTAAGCGGTTACCGCCGCCTATGAACGCTTGCAACTCCAGGGGTATTGCTCGCGCGCTGCCGACCCTGCAGGAATCCTTTCACACCCTTCTTGAAGAACTCCATGCTGTACTCTCCTATGTAGAGGTGTGTAAATGACATATTATATAACACACGCACTTTTCGCCGTAGATATGTTATAGGTGCCAACGTAACAGATGACGATTCCGTCGCCGATACTCAAGCACGATTATACATCATCATCACGCCGCGTCCCTAACGGGGTAGGTCGAGAATGTAGAGCGCCAGTTCTCTCTAGACTGACATACCTCGATACCCCTCGATATAGACATACATCCTTCGCTTATACATACGTCTTTGAATTTCTTCTCAAACGTAAACAGGTTTCTTATCAATGTTTTCCTTCACCCTAGGCTCGTATTGTGAATAATAATTGTACTTATGTTCAGAAAAACTTGTTTGTACAGTCGGGATTCCAAATTGCAGTCTTTGCAAGAATTTTTTGTATTTTGTTGCTTGCACCTTGGCTCTGTGCAGTATGATATGAATATCCTGTTATAATATATTGTTCGACATGATGCCCACTTCCACCGTACCTCTCGCCATCGACGGGGAATTCATCCCCATACCTTGGAATCCCAAAGGTCTCGCACTGTGCGCTTCCAAAGGAGATTTCTTCCGCGAACGCTCAGGCTGTGAAATGAGCTCCCCGTTGAGGTTTTCCCTGGAGAGTACAGCATGGTGTTCTTCAAGAAGGGGGTGAAAAGATTCCTGCAGGGTCAGCAACGCGTGAGTGATACCTCTGGTGTTGCAAGCGTCCATAGGCGGCGGTAACCGCTTACCATCAGGCGGACCGCATGCTTGTTTGCCACCCAAGTCGTATAAAAAAAATCCTGTAACTTAATGTCGTTTTGTCCTGAGATGAACATATTATTATGCTTATTTTTGTTTGAACTGGGTCAAATGGTAATAAGAAATTCGATTCCTCTCGACTTTGAACATAGAACACGCCAACAGTTAACTGTAATACAGACCTTTGGTTTTATAAAAAATTGTTGCGAGGAAAAATATTTTTTAATAAATACAAATTTGCCACTTTCTACTATCATGGATATTTGCATAAATATTAAATAGGCTCCATAAAATAATGACCCTGTGAGTGCCACGACATATTTGTAGTTACTCAATATTTTAATTAAATTATTTAAATAAAATCATACTATAAAATAATCAACTTTTAAAATAATAACATTTAAAGGAAATCAATGTAAAAATAATAATAAATATTCACGAGAAACTCCACTGGAATAACTATATGAATCTCTATAAAATTTCCCAAGTCTAGTTCTTTTGCTACGAGTGCAAGCAAAGTGCTACGATGGTGTCGGACCATAACTATTGGCACATGATGGGGGTAATAGGATCCCAGTTTCATATGTGCCTCCATACCACAGTACCTCAGAAAAGTTAAAAAAAAACTTTATAACAATTAATGGCAATGCTTGTTCAATCATGCTGGCAGATTTAATAATAGCATTTATATTATACTAGCTTATGCCCGCGGCTTCGCCCGCGTGGAGTTCGAAAAAGTAGCTTTGGAAATTTTCCTGCTAGAATCGGTTCAGTACATGTTACATGTACGGTATCATACATTATAATATAAGTACTTTGAATTTTTAAAGATTATAAAAAAAAAGTAGCCTATTCCTAGGTATAAGCTATCACCATTTCAACTTTCAGCCAAACCGGTTCAGCCGTTTGACCGTGAAAGAACCGCAAACGTCCAAAGTTACAAACTTTCACATTTATAATATTAGTAAGATATCGATTTACCAGTACATCATTATTGTACAAGAGTTGTTGAGGTATGCATAGAAACTTAAGTATCAATTAAGTTCTGATAAATTTTATTTACATTTAGATTTTCGTTTAAGATACACTTTTACATAGCAAGCTGAAGTAATAAATCAATTAATATTTTTTTAATATAAGACACCTATCACACGACACCACACGTATCTACTCTAGAACATCTATTGTAAAAGAGGCGCGTTACAATGTCCTCTAGTCGTACACTGCTTCGGTCAGGTGTGGTTAGCTCAGCAGTAGGTGACCAGCTCCTCCATGGTGCAAGGCTTGTCGCAACACTCCGCTGCCACTTGCCTCTTGCCTCTGGCTGTGTTCAGGACCCTGGCCTTCTGAGCGCCCAGCCAGGGGAATGACTCCCCACCGAACTCCGGCACAGCGCTGTAATCCTGGTAGGGTATAGACCGCTTTACTAAGTTTGTGTTTTGCAAGTCGCAAACGAACGCCAGCGTTTCGGCCAGGTTCCTCCCGCAGTAGAAATGGCCAAGCTCCTCTCCATATGCCATAACCAGGCAGCTGGCCAGAGAGAACAGCAGGTACTGGGTCTTCATGGTGGCAACGGTTTGATAATGTGGTGGCTGTAGTGAGGGCAAGACGTGCAGCTTCTGAATAAGTGCTAGTCTGAAAAATGCCCTGTTTTATAGCCGGGCTGGCTCATTGAGTATTTATGAAGGCTCACCTGATTGGTCCTTAACATCATGCGTAGGTCGCGTAGGTGACGTCTGTTTACACTTCAATGGCTAAAGTTACAGAATGCGTCTGAACGCTGTCTATTTCTCAGTGCACTCAGCGAACTGAATGCAAAGTACACTGGTGACTCGCCCTTACTTTTCCCGTGATAGCCGATAGTGGTACATCTCATATCTCTTTCCTTTATCTCCAGGTTCGTTGAAATAATAATAATAATAATAAAATATGAATAGAAAATTATGGTTTTGTACCCTAGTTTTGACAAATGCAACTTTTGCAGAAAAACGTTTTAAAATTTTTTTTTGCGTTGCCTTCCAGGCAGCCATTATAGATAGACATTAGATAAATTTATTTGCAGCATTCTAAATTAAATTTATTTCTAAGTACCCTTTAAGATAACATTTTTCTGACGTGACGTTTAAAAGTTGCTAGCGTTGCGTAGTAATCGACATATCTCGCTGTGCGACTAACCCCTTTAATAAATAGAAAAAAAAACGACATATCACACACACTTACCATGCAACTGTATGGTATTACTTATTATATAGCTGTGCCCGCGACTTCGTCCGAGCGGGAAAGTGATATTAAGCAGCATTAATTTTTTTCTAAATAAAGTGTATTTTTTTTTACAAACTTAGAATGTAATATTAATTTATATGTATAATAAAACTAAAAAATAAGTCTCAAGCTCCTAGCTTCAAAAATGGCGTAACTTCCATACAAACTTTCATCCCCTATGTCCTTCCTCAAGCTCTAGGCTATCTCTGTACCAAATTTCATTTAAATCGGTTCAGTAGTTTAGGCGTGAAAAGATAACAGACAGACAGAGTTACTTTCGCATTTATAATTTAGTAGGGATTACTGTATTAACTTGTTGAGTAAGTATTTAGTTGTGTGAGGTCAGTTTCTCATCAAGCACAGGGGGCCAAGTGCCAGGGACTGGCTCTTATCGTAATGATTTAGAAGAGGTAGTAGTTTCGTTGTAATTATTGTTAATATATTCAACACTAGCTTTTGCCCGCGAGTTCGCCCGCATAGAGTACGAAAACGTAGCTTATGTATTTACGGATTAAAATGCCATCACCACTTTCAGCCAAATGGGTTCAGCAGTTTTGCTGTGAAAGAGCAACAAACATCCATTATCCAAAATTACAAACTTTCACATTTATAACATATATAAATATTAAGTAAGATTTGATTATCTTATACGGGATGGCTGGAATCTTGTATGTATGGCCATTCACGCCCGCTAGGACCTCCGATGGAGTAGGTAGAGGTAGTAGCGGCACCCTCTTCATGAGATTATTGTTTCTACAAACATTGGCTGTGTGCTAAAAACCGTGGCCATAAAGAATTAAAAACAGCACTTGGCAAAGAAGGCCTTGATTTGGAGTCAAACCGTGAGCTGGGAGTACCAGGCGAACATAGCCAATAAAGACATGTACATTGTATCGATGTAACCATACCTAGGTCATGCCAACGTCGTTTCATGAATGAACGAGTCAATGGTATGTAATTTTTTTATTTAAATAAAGTCAGTGATTGTGAAAAGTGTGCAAATTAAATTTAAAATATGATTGTACAAAGGTGGTTGATGATCACCACCGATCTGTGATTATGGTAGGCAGCTACCGTAGTGTCTGTAGGTGCATGTTTGTCATATCTGTACTGAATGTGCGGTGAATAATTCATGTTTGATAATTGAAGGTGATAATTGAAACATGTCTTAGATATTATAAATTATGCACTTGTTAATAAAACATTTCATTAAAAAACATGAAATTTTAATAAAAAATAAAAAAATACTAAAATACAATGTTTTAAAGTTTGTTACCGGACGGCGAATCAACGTCAACAATGACGTTACATACGGTATCGCCTTTAGAGTAACAGAGACAGTGAGAAAACAAACTGAAAAGAATATGACGTTAACGTTGTGACGATTTATTAATGTACGTATGTTGTTCCCCCATACTTAAATACTAAGTACTTGTCAATGACTCCGGACACCATGGTCTATCCTGCATCAGCAGTGCCGGCCGGATATTACGTCATTCCTCCATAAATGACTTGATACGCCGGGCTCTGGTCAGCGCCGGCGTGCCTGCTGTGCTGGAACCAGTCGGTCTCGCTCGCGGCGATGGCCGGAGGCCGGACGGTATGTCTCTGATGCCATGGAGGATGGGTCGGCCCTTAGTGTGGGACGCTACGTGTGTCGATACACTGGCTCCTTCCCATCTTCCTGATACATCGGTGGCGGCCGGCGCCGCTGCTGCTCAGCAGGAGTGCCTCAAGCGCCGCAAGTATGCCTGTCTCGGGTCAGGTTACATATTTGCTGCATTTGCGGTTGAAACTCTGGGGCCTTGGGGTCCTGAGGCTCACCATCTTTTTAAAGAGGTCTCACGCCGTCTAATCGCGAAGTCGGCTTTTTTGAGTCACAGCAGTCTGATACTTGCAGCGAGTGTTACGACACGTACGTAGCAATAATTCCAGTAATGTTGCTACGAGTGTGTGTAGCACGCTGCTACAGAAAGTTGTAGCAGCATTTTTACCAAAGTCAAGGTCGTATAACCACCATAGCTTTGACATTGGCAAAGATGCTGCGTGCAGTGATAGAATATGATAGAAATGCTTATACATATAGTTTGAAGTGTTTAAAAGCATTTACGATTGCAATGTTAAACAAAACTCATGCCAGTAAAGTTATACAAACAATAAACTTATACTTTAGCGGATACATGTTATGTATTGTTATTACTATTTTCTTCTCTCTTTTTTATATATTTTCTGGTATTAAGCAATGTTTACTGGCCTTGGCTGTTATCTGTACGAGTTCTTGGGTGTCGTACCGGAGAAAATATTATTACCACAAAAACATAATTTTCCTTAAAAAAATTTAAGTAATGTCACTTAAAAGGAAGAATTTATCATCAAGTATGTTTCAAGGGTCAGCGTGACTGACTGTTCTTACGACGCACATCCTATACATATATATCATTAAATCGATTGGGCTCTCATTTAGCACAAATGTGTAAGGTATTATGACGAAGCAATCCAATAAGAAAAGATAAAATCTTCCTCTTAAATAATTTTTCAAAACTTGTTTATACAAATCGTAAGCGTTAGACGTATCCATTTGAAAGTTTTCAGTTTTGCCTGTCAACAAATAAATAAACATGAGCATCATGATTTTTCAAAAACTTACCCTCCTAAAGGTCTTAAAAAATATTTAAATATATAAGAGGGTGTGTGGGTACTACCAATACACCTCTGCCTACCCCTTTGGTGACCCTTGTGTGAAGGCGAGAGGATGTCTATATATTAAGATTCAACAACGATCAGGTTGTTGTGACAGTTTAACACAAACATGATTGTTGTACTATATATATATATAACGTCAATAGTGCGGTTAAATGAATGTGTTATTTAGTGATAACGAAAAGCTGAAGCAAAAAATTGCTTTCAAGGCATATCGCTATATTCTAATTGTCGACATGAATAGACGAGAGTATAATATTATAATACATCGTGCCACAAGACTTTTAACTATTGATCCATATGCATGTGGTCATTTTCAAAAAGGCAGGTCAAATCAAAAATCTTTAAGAAAATGTTTGTCCGAGGTACTTATATGGATGCCACATTCTTGGAACGGTATTAATTTGCGCAATTTTCAATAGAGGGCGCTTTGTCAAATTTTTGCATGCGAAGTTGGGTGGACCTTGTACGAATAAGGGCTGCGTTAAGTAGTCCTTTGCATGCAGAACCCACAGAAGTCCGACCAATTTTCACCAATTTTTTAAATAAAGGATCAAGTAGATCGTCTCTGCCCTTTTACCAGGCTCTCAAAAATCGACAAGAGCTTGAACGCTATAAGCAAATGTTTCACGGTAATAATAAGTACTACTTACATACGAACAGAGTACGCATGCAGTTTTCAGTTTAATAAAAACCAAACCCACAGAACATAAATATATTTCAGCTATCTGTGAAGCTCTCGCATCATAAAAATACCCGCGTTAGTACCAGGATCACATGAACATAGCTGTACATACTTGAACTTACTCTCTCACACTTGAACGCGGGATGTAGGCGGATTTAAAATTGACAGGTATGATTTTCAGAAGCCTTCATGAGAAAATTTTTGCTATCTCTTTGTATTTGCTATGTTGTGAAAGAGACAAACTGAGGCTGTATCGTGAAATAGCTTTTCCAATTTAATCTGACGACATAGTTCAAATACAGTTTGGTTATGCGAGCCTGGTATTACGCGGAAATATCTTCCGGGTTTGTGTTCGTAGGGTTTTTTTTCTTCCAGCGATATTTTATATTTTTTAACCGACTTAAATAAAATATGGAGGAGGTTCTTATTACGTGGAAAGTTTCACCCCAGATCTCTAAAGAAATTTGTAACACCACGGGGTAGCAAAGTGTCATCGGTTGACACAACTGTGTCGATTGAATTAACACTGATATTTCGCTGATTATTTTCAAATCGTAAATTTTTTGGTGCCGGTATGGTTCTTTCATCCTCACAAATTTAAGAGCTGGGCTCTTATCGGTCTGTGATGCAGTCCCTTCGATTCGCTTCTCTTCAGCGCAACCTCCTTGACCTCCCTATACGTCCTGAGAGACACTTTTTCTTTGATCTGACCCATCTATGTTAATCTTGGTCTTCCTCTTCCTATCTTCCCCTCTTCCTATCATCTCCTTTTCTATTCTCGACTGACTCTTCGTTCTTTCACACAACCAATTTTCGTCAAGAATATATTGTTGCAGATTCGGGAAACTTGATCAATGAGTACGTTTTCCGCCTCCACGACATGGCAAAAATGGTGTGTGAAAAGAACCATCCTTCGTGGGGTGTGTAGATGGCATTTACCAATTTTGTTGGGGAGTTTTTGAGCATATGCTCCTGACTAGACATCGCTGTATAACAGGACTCACATGTTATTAATGATAAAGATTTCAACTTTAGTCAACTGATATGAAGCCTGACTGCATTAATCTTACCTGCTGTAGTGGCTCTCTCAATAACGGGTAAAGTTTGTCTGAAATCCCCTGCCATATTAACACTAACACGCCACTTAGCAACTTAGGTTTGATGTTGTCAGCGAACAAGCGCCTAGTTAGCATGTTTGTGTACTTTGTGCACTCGGCCCACACGATCACGACCACTCGGTCCTCCGGGTCTTTAGTCAAGATGGGCGTACCCCAAGGTTCAATTCTCGGTCCTTTTTTATTTTTTGTTTACATCAATGATCTCCCTTATATGATGGCCAAGTTATCGGATATTATTCTCTTTGCTGATGACACCTCGCTAATTTGTAAAATAGGAAAAATACGAATGTCTTGCATGTTAACGAAAGTTTAACTGTTCTCTCGAAATGGTTCGCAGCTAATAATCTGTTACTGAATCCAAACAAAACGAAATGTCTTAAGTTCTCTTTACCAAATGTAACACAACGGGATCTGAATTTAAATCTTGACGGCAACAAACTTGATGATATAGCGGAAACTGTATTACTAGGAATTACCATCGACTCAAAATTGCAGTGGGGCCCGCACATTAGAACACTTTCCGGTCGGTTAAGCTCAGCTGCATATGCAGTACGGAAAATAAAGCATTTAACTGATGTAGCTACAGCTAGGCTAGTATACTATGCTTATTTCCACAGTATTATGTCCTATGGCATTCTGCTGTGGGGATCAGCGGCGGACGTTGACTCAATTTTCATTCTTCAAAAGAGGGCGCGCGATCTATGACATGGGTCCTCGCGGTCTCTCAGAGAGAAATTTAAAGAGATCGACATACTAACTTTGCCTTCACTCTATATATTTGAATGTATTTTATATGTCCGCAAAAATAGAGGGATTTACAAAATTAAAAGCGATTGCCATAATAAAAATACCCGCAGTAAACATGAAATTGTAATCCCGAGATACAGATTAACAAAAACGAGCAAGTCATTTATTATAAATAGTATACGCTTTTACAACAAGCTGCCAAAGTCTTATAGAACTGACCGATGTAAAGTTCAAAAAAATTATCAAACGTGTTCTGATTAAAAAAGCATATTATAAAATCAAGGACTACGTTGAAGATAAAGAAGTTTGGCTCTAGTTCCTTCTGCGCATGCGGCTTCCTTGGTAGCTCATAAACGGCACAAAGTTGTGGATGTCTCTAAATATTCTGAATCTTTTTCTTTTCTCAATTCGGGTTTTTTTTTATACAATAATAATTTTCCCTTTTTGATGTGAAACATCTATAGCCGCACGTAAAACCGATTTCTGGCGTGGCAACGCGTCGCCACGGCATGCGTCGTCGTCGCAACAAAAGTATCCTCATTACCAAGTGCAAAAGAGATAGATGTCATAACTCATCACAGACTATACAGAAACAGACATGTGAGCTGCTTCACAGAGTAGGCACAAAGGGTAGGTTATTAGTTGATGTTATTTGTTTGTAATGCAGTTGTTATATAAATTGAATTGTTATATTTTGTTCTAATTTTATGAGTTGTGTTACTTGAGTAGTATATATATATATAGAGCATATTTAATATATTATTATATATGCTCATATCCTCACGCCTTCCCACAAGGGTCCCCGAAGGGGTAGGCAGAGGTGTATAGGTAATACCCACACACCCACTTTCCGCCAGAGCTATATTAGGTGCCAACGTGACAGATGGCGAATCCATCGCCGTTACTCAAGCACGACTATACATACGCTTTTGAATTTCTTCTCTGACGTATGCAGGTTTCCTCTCGATGTTTTCCTTCACCGTAAAGCTCGTGGTGTGACTAATCACTGTACTTAAGTTCAGAAAAACTCATTGGTACAGTCGGGATTCGAACTTGCGACCTTTGCGTCGCAGGCAACTGCTCGAACCACTCGGCCACCACGGCTCAAATTATATATGCTTGAGTAATAATATATTTTATATCTATGTTTGGAACAAATGTACTCATCAACTAATGGACTTTGAATTGGACCTTAGAATGCTATATTATCCCTTAGTAATATGCGCTTTATGCAAACCAGAGATAAGCGCGGGTTTGAAGGTGACGCGAGCGAAGCCGCGCGCAAAAGCTAGTTTAATATAATAGGCATAATACTTGGTAGGGCAAAATGTCATGTCTGATTTAATTAATCTATATTGTTTGTAGTGTATGTGACGACGCATCACAGCAAATTATATGTCTCTATCTGGCACGTGATAATTAAATCATACCATCCTACTTTCACGACTCATCTAATGTAGTGTGTGTGACATTGCTAATTATTCCGTTGTCAATAGAAACAGCACAACAATATCGATGCTTATTTAAATATGTCAAAGTTTTAATAATTGACGAAATCAGTATGATTGGTGCCGAGCTCTTGAACCAAATAGACGCAAGACTAAAGCAAATAACCGGAAATTTTGATGAAAATTTTGGTGGTCTAGACATTATTTTTATTGGAGATTTGCGACAATTACCTCCAGTCCGTGCAACTCCAATCTATAAGCTGTCTAAACAACGGATGATTGGACCGTTCGGCCACATATGGAGTACTGCTGCCACCTGTGGGCTGGAGCCCCTGGATACCAGCTTGGGCCTTTTGACGCGGTTCAGAAACGCGCCGCTAGAATTGTCGATGATCCCATGCTCACAAGCGGCTTGGAATCACTAAGTCTGAGGAGAGACTTTGCCTCCCTGTGTGTGTTCTACCGCTTGTATAACGGGGAGTGTTCTGCAGAATTGTTCGATATGATGCCCACTTCCACCTTCTACCACCGCACCTCTCGCCATCGACGGGGAATTCATCCCCATACCTTGGAACCACAAAGGTCTCGCACTGTGCGCTTCCAAAGGAGTTTTCTTCCGCGAACGCTCAGGCTGTGGAATGAGCTCCCCGTTGAGGTTTTCCCTGGAGAGTACAGCATGGAGTTCTTCAAGAAGGGTGTGAAAAGATTCCTGCAGGGTCGGCAACGCGCGAGTGATACCCCTGGTGTTGCAAGTGTCCATAGGCGGCGGTAACCGCTTACCATCAGGTGGACCGCATGCTTGTTTGCCACCCTAGTGGTATAAAAAAAAATAACTATCAAAACCAATAAAGACAAACTACCATTGATTTTAGCTGGGGATTTCAATGTAAATTTTGCAAAAGATGAATCAACGCCATTAATTACGTTTCTCCAAGAAGAATTTCAATTGCAAATTAATAACAATCCAAGAGAACCTACCACCAGATACGGAACAACAATAGATGCTGTATTTATTAGATATCTTGATAATGTTATGTCCAATACTTTTGTAACATACTTCAGTTACCATCGACCAATTGTCACAGTAATAATACCGTAATAATAAAATAAATAATACCGTCCTCAGAGGCAACATCGAATATAACTAATACCGAAGTCACTGATTAAACGAATTAAGTAGTCAAGATTTGACATAAATTCGTAAATTTTATAATTTTTGTTTTTAATGAAAATAAATGTTTATTCAATAAATAGTCATCGTTATCTGGAAAAAAATCGTAATATTTTATTTTATCATTATGACATATTTAGTTCCTATCACAATATGTTCTTTTCTGCATATTACTTTTACAAAATAATGTCGATGTTTCACATCTGCCAGGCGTCCCGAGACGGCTCACGTAATTTTTTTATTTTATTTTAATTTATTCCATATCTTGACCAGAATTAGTTACAGTACTGATGACAATATTTGTGTCACTTGTTTAATTTGTCTAATTTGTAAATGTGAGAACATTGTAGGCTTTGTAGATTCTTAGATCTTGCTAACATTGTTATAATTATCTTGTTTTTTGTATGCTTTGTATAGTAAGCAACGAACTATTGTCGGGCCTACGTTGTTCCCCTTACTTCCTCCTCCCCGTACTTGGGTACTATTGCTGTAACGAAAAAAAATATTGTATATGCCTAATGATTTGAAAAGAGTAAACCATGGAGTTTCTTGCCGGTTCTTCTCCATGGAAGCGACCAACCCGAACCGTGCTTCTTTTTCGACGTTTTATAAGTGCCCATCTGGGCCTATGTGAAATAAAAAAAGATTTTGATTTGATTTGATTTGATTTGATCAGCTTACATTGTTGCAACAGGGCGCCTCGTATCGCGCACGCGGTTGTTTATCGTCATAACTATTCAAATATTTGTCCAAACGATGTAGTGTAAAAGACAAAGTTTATCTACTTTAAATATCAGATGCGATTATAGAGAGGGAGAGATATTTATTTTGATATAAGGATCGGTTGGTTAATACCAAATATGCGTTAGAAATACATTTTTCTTTGGGTTTATGGCGACAATGGCTTACACATAAAATATATATGCTCTAGCCCCCTTTTTTGTAGGACTATTCAAGATAAACATTTCCATTATACATTAAATACGTGTAACTCCAACGGTTTCTGCGGTCAGCTGCGGTACGCACGAATAGGTCGCAGATGTCAGACTTTTCCTACTTACCGTTATATTTGGATAATTCACACACTATATAAATTATAGCCTATGTATTATTCTGATGTGTAATACACAAACCAATATAACATTTATATATATATATATAATATATATATATATATATATATATATATATATATATATATATATATATATATATATATATATATATATAATTCTTCTGTGAGTGTGTATGTCACTGAACTCCTAAACGGCTGGACCGATTTTAATGAAATTTTCTGTGTGTTCAAGGGGATCTGGGAATGGTTTAGATTCACAATTGGACCCGATAGGTGGCGCCACTGGGTCCGTGGCTTTAATTTTTTCTCCCAAGCGAAGCTGGGCGGGACAACTAGTATATATATATATAGATAGATAGATGTGTCGTTTGCTTGTCGTAGACTTTTCAATTGGAAGCTCTAGTATTTTGTCTTGACTGAGTGATTCATACGAAAAAGTCTTATAAATCAAGGTAAATTATATTCTAATAATGCTAAAAACAGTATAATATGTATAATAATTTATATATATATATATATATATATATATGCAATCTGTTTTGTTTTCAAACGCTTTATCTAAGCGGTTTCTAAATATTGGTGGTACCAGGACTTTACGAGAACAAGGAGATTGTCCTCTCACACACATGTAGAATAAATTTACTACTACATTGAAAACAAACGAACACGATATTGATATTATTCAAAATGATGGCATTGTTACTAAGACTTATCAATAAGAAGCTCTATTTACTTGATATAAGATCACATAGTGGCTACTTTGCCCGCTTATAATGAGGTTTGATTTGTATTCGAGATGGAAGCTAATTGGTCAAGAAAAGATAGAAAGAGCAAGATGGATTGACTAATAAATAACTCCAGCCCCTTCACCATTATTACACTATTAAACGACATTTGACGTAGATATATTCCTAAATATTATAATTTTTCTTATATTATAATCCTTACAAAACTTAAACTTGCAAGGTGTTTAGATTGATTGATAGACTGGCATAGTGATCTATCAATGCTCAGCTCAAACCACTGGACTGTTATGACCTAGGCATCCGCTAAGAAAGGATTTTGATTAATTCTACCCCCAAGGAAATAAAATAGGGGATGAAAGTTTTTTTTTATACCACATGGGTGGCAAACAAGCATGCGGTCCGCCTGATGATAAGCGGTTACCGCCGCCTATGGACGCTTGCAGCACCAGGGGTATCAATCGCGCGTTGCCGACCCTATGAAACTCTGTCAATTTTAAGCCGATCGGGCTGAGACTTTGCATGCATAAAGCTACTATGACGTAGGCATTCCCTATACTCACACACACACATCCAAAATTAATAAAAAAATACTGTGCAAAGTCACTATCACACGTGGACGAAGTCGCGGACACAGCTAGTTTATATATAAGGTGTAAAACTAAATGCATAACAACAGTTACAGTGAAACAAAGTATTTTGTATCTGCTGTAACGAAAGACGCTAGACAGACTTAGCGTTCCAATGTACGTGTCGTGTACCAGGTGATCATGTAGCCAGGAGGTGACAACAGTGGGTGGTTAGGACTTTGGCCGTACAGCGGCAGTAAACACACTGGCAGTAAGGTACATCATCGGGCATTAAACAGAGTAATACATTTTCCCCAATCACCTTATTATTTGGTGAATTGGGTATGAAAATATTGTTTTTTTTATAAATTTTGGAACTCGCGGCTAATTAATTACAAGCACTTTTAATGTGATAAATTTTTGGAGAAATATGTTGATACAGTACTACTACATACAAATAGTCAGCGCCATGCATCTCCTTTCCGCTCCCATCCCATGAAATGTTTCATTGAAACCTGATTAAATAAAATCTTTATCAAAATCTCAGTTAACACAGTGACCTCTGCTACTGTATCCAATATACTACAGTGACGGGGGAGGAGCATACGATCCTCTGGGAGGCGGGGCGTCGTCAGGACAACGTGCAACAGGCGGTTTGCATTTATCAATACTAGGAGTTCAGGTATTATAAGAGGTATGGGTTTTGGAACTCGCAACACGTCTATATCGTGAATATTTTTTAGTTAGTCTAGTACACAAGTGACCGAGTGTGTTTTATCGGTAAATGGGCAAATTCTAGAGCAAGTGTATGAATTTGTATATCTAGGAAGCATACGAGATAGGTGTGAAAAAACATTGAAAGAAGGATAACTACCGGTAATAGGGTAAACGGGGCCTTGTCGGCGTTGATGGGCAGTAAAAGTCTGAGCAAGAATGCTCGAGTTGCTGTCCACAACGCGATATTGGTGCCCGCTTTATTGTACGGAATTTCGGGTTTGTCAGTGGAAGTATGAAAATAGCTTAAATGTAGTTGAGATGCGATCTATTCGAAAAATGTGCTGAGTAACGATCTTAGATCGAATCCGTAATGAAGATTCGCAAACAAACTGTCGTGTTTAGAGTTTAGACATATAGAAAGTATGAGTGAAGAAAGATTGACGAAACAGATATACAAAATGAAAGTGTGTGCAAGAAGAGGCTGAGGAAGACCACGTTCCAACTACCTGGATCAAATCGATCGGACGATCAAGGACGGGAAAGTTAATAGTACTCGAAACCGACAAGCATGTTTTTTATTATTTTTTATACTTGTTTGCCACTCTTGTTGAGTGGCAAACAAGCATACGGCCCACCCGGACAACGGTTAGGTAGCAGCCTACTTCCGCTTACGATACCGAAGTATCACTTGCACTCTGTTTTCGGAGAGTTATACTGTGTTGGCAGCATAATGGTACTAATCCGCTGCTGCCAACACAATGTAACAATCTTCCCTCTAACTAATCTACCCTCCCCATGGAGCTCATTACTGGAAACCTTATTCACCGCGTAGGAACATAACACAAAAAAAATGTGTTATTTAGCTACGGTCTTCTATAAGGTGGAGGTCCTGCCCCAGTCGGGCAGCTCCGAATTCGAACGGGAAACCCGTTATGCCCTACCTCTCTTGAAAGTATGAAAAGACTGATGAATGTGGACGAAGCGAAAGTGATATGTAAGTAAATGTAAGAGAGAACTGGCGCTCTATACTCTCTGCCGACCCCGTTAGACACTTGGCGGAATGATACGTATGTATGTATGCAAGTCTAGTACTTGTTGCAAATCACGGCGTCGATCGACATATAACACAATAAAACTTATTATAACGGCCGGTTCGTATGTTATCGGATATCACTTTACGATTCTTAATCCCGGGTGTATTAAACTTCTGGACCAAGGTTCCTAAGGGTTCACACGAGGTATCTTCTAAGCACCGTTAGTCTCGTTCATTCCATTTGCGGAAGGAAAGTTTCGTTCGTTATCTTACTTGCAACAATGTAGAGATATTGACCGGCACTCCCACAGGCTAGTCAATGACCTCAGACAATATAATAATGATGTAAATTAATTGTTAATATATTAAATTGATTGTGGATGGCTCATGTATGTATGTGTGAGATTATAATACTTGAGTTACGACGGACATTCCATTAAGGCTACATACAGCTTGCAGTAAATTCATCCATTTCGTACATGCCTTTTTCCTCTGGAATTTATCGAAGATCATAAAATGGGTATCCGTGTGACCTAAAAAGTAAGAGTATGCAGGTTCATATTAATTGGGCTACCTAAGATAACCCAAGTATGTACAGCGATTTGACATATCGAGAGCTTTTGATGACAGTGATCTCGTCACAGTGAACTGACAATTTGGCACTTACGGCAAGAAACAGGTGTGCTCACGTCTGCCTACCTTCATGTAGCCTTGTGTGTGGCGTCAAGCATCTATGAAAATTTTAAGGCCAACAATAAGAACAAAGTATTGTGATAATGTGCTTCGCCTTAAATGCCTCTGGGATATATAAATCTCCTTGCTTTTTCTGATATCTTGGTAATTCGGCCGTGAGTATATTTACATTGTATGAGGTGGGTGAAGGCCAATAGTGGAACGAATTAATGCATAATATTGAAGAGGTTGTTGTATGCAAACTTTATAAATGGATTGGCGTTATATGATTTACATAATCTTTGTACTATTTTACGAATTTTCGCCTTCAAAATATTAGTAGGATATTTATATCTTATCATAGTTTAATTAGTGAGCCAGAAATGTACGCATCCAGACGGGTTCTATGACTTTAGCCATTGTTGTGTTATCAGACTTCACCTACGTGACCTACGCACGATGTAAAGGGCCAATCAGCTGAACTTTCAAGAATTCTTGGGCTAGGCCGGGTATAAAATAGAGCAAATTACATACTAACACTTATTCATAAAGTGTGCGGCGTGCCCTCACTACAACCATCACAGTATCAAACGATATTCGTCATGCTTCCCCGGTACTTGCTGTTTTCTCTGGTGTGCTGTCTGGTTCTGGCAGAGGGTGAGGTGAAAGTTGCCCGACGCTACTGCGGAAGACAATTATCCGAAGCTCTGGTGTATGTCTGTGAATTGGTGAACTCGGTTGGGACCTCATTACCCTCTCAGGTTCAAGACGCTGCGGAGGGTGGAGAATCATTGCCCAGTGCGAGCACCCAGAAGCCCAAGGTTCTCAACACCACCAGGGGCAAGAGGCAAGTGGCAACAGAGTGCTGTGTTAACGCATGTACCATAGATGTAATGGCCACCTACTGCTAACCGAATACTATCCGCCCGACGCAGTATCCGACGAGAGGACATTGTATCGCGCCTCTGTTATAATGGAAGGTTCCAGAGTATGTTCTTATGGACTCTAGTGCTAATGTTTTGTGATACTAAAGTTTTAATTGTGTGATTTGTTTTTGTTTAGGTAAGTTTTTCGAAATCTTCAAATTATAATAAATTTATTTTGATGTTCGCTAAGAAATTTGTTAGTTATAAAACAATGATAATAAAATATATTTACTTCAAAATAACCACCTTTCCATAAGCTCTTATTATCTTTTAACATGTGCTATAATAAGGCATAATCCAATATAATTATTGATTGTTATTTTCATTACAGTAGACTAGATAAAATTCTTAAACTTAAAATAATATAAAATTACTATAACTGCTTATTTTTTTTATTACCGGACATTTATGTTATAAGCACACACGAAACTATTACCGTTCGTGGCATCTCTACCTATGTCTTCGGGGCTACGACACCATCGTAGCACCGTGCTACACAATAGCCAAACATCCGAACTTACTTTCGCCTTTATAAAAGATGTAAATTTTTTTATTGAAATACACGGCATTGGGTCAACACAAACATTATTATAAATGTACTAATTAGTGCTATAGTACAAAACGTCTCAATCGCTTGTATGTATAACACGTGTGTGTGTGTTTAAATGAATATCATTTTAATTGTATTTAGACGATTCTATCTCTTTCGGTTTCTGCGAGCCTGGTACAAGTGCAGAGTAAAAATCTAGTTCCCGCTGAGACTCTACCTATCCCTTCCCCCCGCAACGCTAGGAGTCTATTAATTTATTGTTATTAATTATTAAGTAGACTTCTTAACAACGTAAAGGCAAAATGCATGTGAACCCTATTCATGTAGCAGTATGGATTAAAGTACGTTGTAACATTAAGTTTGCATGTGGCGTCCAGCCTCTTGTCGATTTATGAGAGCCTGGTAAGGGGGCGGTGACAAAAATCTATTAAAATTTGCCCACTTTTTCCAATAGCCCAATTAGCCAAAGGGCCGTGGTGGCCGAGTGGTTCGAGCAGTTGCCTGCGACGCAAAGGTCGCAAGTTCGAATCCCGACTGTACCAATGAGTTTTTCTGAACTTAAGTACAGTGATTAGTCACACCACGAGCTTTACGGTGAAGGAAAACATCGAGAGGAAACCTGCATACGTCTGAGAAGAAATTCAAATGACGTATGTAATAGTCGTGCTTGAGTAACGGCGATGGACTCGCCATCTGTCACGTTGGCACCTAATATACCTCTGGCGGAAAGTGGGTGTGTGGGTATTACCTATACACCTCTGCCTACCCCTTCGGGGACCCTTATGGGAAGGCGTGAGGATATATTATATAATTACCAACCACTTCATGGATCGATCACAGTCACACAGACCGGAATACTATTGTCACATCACTCCGCCTGCGTTCTGGTCATATCCCATCGAATAAATTCGCTTTTTTGATGAAAAAGGTTCCCTCTCCAAATTGCAATACTTGTAACGTCTGTGACGATTTATATCACATCCTGATAGAATGTGACCAGAACAAAGATGTCAGAAGAACTATGTTTGGATGTAGCCAGGATGTGGGTGTGTGTAACAGTATCCTGGTGAACCCTAGTTCTGACAATTTAAAATATTTATTAAAATTATATAGGCGTAGATTGTAAGTACTTTTATATCCAGGTGTACTCACGGAGTGACATAGTCGCTGTGCGACAAAACTCCTGTAATAAATAGAAAAAATAAACTTACCTACATTATTTCTATCATCTATGATGGACGTCTAGTGGTTTCACTTCTAGGGGAAAACTTAAGAAAATATTTAGAGATAGAGTAATAGAGTAAGTGAAGAGAGAGGGATTACTGCACAATAAACATATACAAAATAAAATAAACAAAAACCTATATGAGACCGTTCTTTATGCTCTTGCGTACGGTATTTGTTATCTTATAAAATACTCTATAAGAAATATTGATTTCTTGGTAGTTGCATAGCTGTGTACCATGTCGATGATCTATGCACAACACAGGCTTAGCCGAAGCTTACTCTTGACTGTGATTCATACATAAAAAGTATTTTTAAATATATAAATGTTTTTTGGAGTTTACTCCTTAAGAATCGATTTTCATATATAAGGCGCCCGGTATGAATAAAATATGAGAGGTAAAATCTACTGATGAATGACAGCGTTACGTTTTTGGTGCTCTCGTACTCTCCATGGCAACGAGAATAACAGAATGGCGATGTAATTAATGTTAATATTTACTTTCAATTGCATATTGTATTAACCAGCTATTAACCTACAACAATACAACAACTGTCATTCACTCCAACTTTGTTAACTGTGCAGACGAACTGAAATGTGTAGCGAGAAAAAACTATTTTTTGGAGTTTACTCCTTAAGAATCGATTTTCATATATAAGGCGCCCGGTATGAGAAAAATATGAGAGGTAAAATCTACTGATGAATGACAGCGTTACGTTTTTGGTGCGCACACACTCTCCATGGCAACGAGAATAACAGAATGGCGATGTAAATAAAAGTTGACTCAAGTTCTCTCTGTCTTTTATATATAGTATTCCAACAGTGGTGACCCCGACGTGATCGAATTATTTTAAATATCACAATGTCGAAAGTGGAAGAACTGCATAATCAGGTCAGAGAACTTCAAAATCGAATTGCGGAATTACATAGCATTCAGCTACAGCCGCACGTCATGAACGTCACAGTAAAATTGTCGGAGATTTGGCGTGAAAACCCGGCGCTCTGGTTCACGCAGGTAGAGGCGCAATTTGAGATGGCGGTCATTACGCAAGACACTACCAAATATGGACACATTTTGTCCAAAATGGATGCACAAATACACCTGAATAACACCTGAAGTCCGAGCTCATCAAACGTTTTTCCACATCTAAGAAACAACGCACACGACAGCTGCTCAGCGAGGAACAGCGGGGTGACCGGAAGCCTACGGGGTTTCCACGTCACCTGCGGTCATTGGCAGGGCCTAAAGGGTATGAAGACATTATACGGGAATTATGGATGCGCCGCCTGCCAGCTGAGGTCCAGAGGATCCTGATGGCACAGGAGGACCTGCCGTTAGAGAAGGTGGCCGAAATAGCGGATA
Source organism: Drepana falcataria (assembly GCA_945859725.1). Taxonomy (NCBI): domain Eukaryota; kingdom Metazoa; phylum Arthropoda; class Insecta; order Lepidoptera; family Drepanidae; genus Drepana; species Drepana falcataria. The sequence continues at coordinate 12,218,568 of OX243921.1, forward strand.
ATATTATGGACACCCTACCTCACGCTCCCGCTAGCGTATGTGAAACTAGGGCTCGTTCCCCATTTGAATTAAATAAATTAATGACTTGCCTGAATGATATTATGATATTTATTTCAAAATTTAGAAAATTACTCAATGAATAAAAATCAATCTATAGATGTGTCATGCATACTCTAAGTAATATAAGAAATACATTCATTTACCCTTATTAACTAATATATTTATTTTATAATCGTTCGTAAGGAGTAAACTTCAATCGTGCGTCGGAGCTGCCATACACTTTTTTTGTGCTGGAAACCATTTAATTTTAACCAGCTTATATTACAATTTTCCAACTTACGTCTTACTGACGTCCTTTTTTCGCCAACTGACAGTTTTTTTACTTGTTTGCCACTGTCAAAGTTTAGTTTTAAGGTTTTACCTTCGACAGTGGCAAACAAGAACAAACTACTCCGTCGTGTCACCAACACTCCCCCCCTAGTAATGCTTCTGCATTACGATCCATTCATGAGGGTTCGGGCGACGTGCTTTGTCGACCCGTTAAGCGTCCCGATAGGCTTTTTAGTTTCAGGAAAAACATCAGTAGCAGCGCCCATTAGTCCGCCGACTCGTAGCAGCGTGAAGTCACCCTGCCATAAGTGTTCTTCATACTTCAAGAACGTAGGTCCATGTAACCATTCCTTCTCCAGTGTAGAAAGATCGTACATCTCTCGTGTACCAATGTCAACGACGTTAAGCTTAGCGGGTAGTACGTAGCTCCACTCATCAGGTTGTGACAATTCATCGACTTCGTTCGTTTTAGCTGCTGCGTCAAACACCAAGCGCAGTTTCTTTTTATTTGGATTATCCACCTTAAAATGCGGTAAGTACCAAGTTCGCTCTGTGCGTTCAGTATCAATCGACTTTTGCGCAAAATTGTTGTCCAATAAATGCTGAATGCGTTCTTTATACCGCTCCTTACAATGCAGTAGAATAATTGGGCACCATCGGCCGTTTACATGTTTTGCCGACTTGTCTAGCTGTGAGACCGCTCTGACGTCATCAATGTTCTGGCGGGGCTTGCCAGATATTCCTAAAGAATCGAATGCAAACCACCACCATATTGTGCAGGTCTCTCAGCTCGAGGTTATCCCCAGAACCATATACCATGTCATGGTCGTCGGTCGTTGTTACACACAAGGTGTAGTGTAAAGCGAGTGGGTCGCGCGCGTGTACAGCAGCGGCGGTGGCATCTTTAGCTGCACCCCGCAAACATTTTTGTAAACGCCATAAATTTTCTTGTGGCTTAAACTTGCACAACGTAGTAGATTCGTGTTTGAATTGAAGCCACTCCGGTGCATCTCCAGAAAATTCAGGCAAATCCCGTGGGGTATTAAGGCGACTAAGCAAATTAGAATCCGATTTGTTGTTACTCACGGCAGCGACGGTGATCTCGTTAAGTGCATTAGATCCCACATTCAACACATTTTCACTGTTAGTGGGTTTGTGCGGGTCTCCCGACGGTGACGTCATACATTCCGCTACCGGCGACGGCAGCCGCTGCAGCTGTGCAGTAAACGCTACTGCTGTCTCTGTCTGTGCGGGTTGCTCGCATATTAGCATTAGGATCAGAGTGCGTGGGTATTGGACGTAGTTTTTCGCCCTCGCCTTTGGTATCGAACTCCAGATTACTGCTTTCCATCCATAATTCCACATCTGTGTTCTTTTCTTCATCTAGCGGAGACTGTAGTTAATTATGCTTTATGCAATTTGTTTTTCAAATGCTCGATCTAAGCGGTTTCTAAATATTGGTACCAGGACTTTACGAAACCAAGGAGATTGTCTTCTCACACATCTATGTAGGAGGAATTTACTACTGCATTGAAAACAAATTAACACGATCCTTACTAATATTATAAATGTCAATTCAAGTTTGTTTATTACGCTTATCGTTAAACTTTATACACATACTTCTGGAGGTATTAGAAGTAGCATACTTTATTATATAGAAAAAAAAAATTACGAAAGATTTACATTTAGTTACAAAGATTACCAAAATTTTATTGGTGATGGCTTAAACCTAGGATTAGGACCATTGATACATTTGAATCCCGTAAAATTCAAAGCTCTAATATTTTTAATTGCTCTTTCACGGCATAGCGGCCGAACCGATTCTAGTAGGAAAATACATAAGCTACTTTTTTCAAGATTAGCAGTGGCCGCGGCTACGTCCGCGTGGAATTTAAAAAATAAAATATTGTTCAGTTTCTAAAATAAAAGTAGCCTTAGTTACTCCTTTTTACATCAGCCATCTGCCAGTGAAAGTCCCGTCAAAATCAGGCCAGCCGTTTCAGAGATTAGCCGCAAAAAACGGACAAACAGATTTAAAATGTATATTTTGTTATATTTACCGTGTATTCATCCATATTGTTACGGGTTCTTTTGATATAATTGAAATTATATTAACTGAAATTATCTGTATACTTAATCTAACTTATAATAAGTAGGTGTGGGCGCCAGGAGAGTTTTGTTTGACTCGTGGAACTCTGCCAAAACCAAGCCACGGCTAGATCCTTCGTTTCAAGGAAAGTTATCAACTTCTTACAATTCGTCTTACAGTCAAATCCAAAAGGGCATTCCGGTAGGCTACAACAATGAGGAACACGAGGTACATAAGTTTATCCCTCGACTATACATAAGCAGCAGAAACTAGTTCATATGTAAAACATGCAACTCACCCCTTATTGCACAATCACAAACACAAAATTCGTTACTTGAACGAGCAAAATATAAATATTACGGGAACAAAGTTAAAACATGTGTTGCTCACAAGATTTCTTAATAGCTTCTGTCGACTACCGTCGTGTCCTCCTACCACAATAAAATAAACTTAAAAAATACAAAACAACATCATACTTCGCTTGGATTCGAACTGGGGTACTTCGGGTTGCTACATTACGACGGAGCCATCGCGCCACGGTCACGCATAGTTAACCATTGAAATTAGCATTCACTTGTTCCTTCGTGTTCAACATAATATCTACTTACCCTCTGATAACCGATAAACTGACTTCTCATAATATTCCCTCAACCACAGTAAAGAAATAAAATATGTCACTAGAAGACACATATTTTATTTCTTAGTAAACTGTTTCACCTATCCGTGCCATTGAGGCTTTAAATCCTTTGCATGCCAAGTACCTATCGCTTTGCCTTGACTGTTATTTAACTTAAAAACATTGTCTGACAATTTTTTTATTATGATAGCCCTTTCAAATTTTGGTGCTAATTTTGCCATGAATTTGTTTCCTGCGCTAGAGAGATATTTTGTTCTTTTCCATACCACATCTCCTTCCTGAAAACTAGCCAATCTCCTTTTTGTATTGTATGGTATTACACTCTTATCGTGTGATGCTTGCAACTTGTCTTGTATTTCTTTAAAAAGTGAAGGTGTACGTTTAAGGTTGGATAAGTATTCACGAGTATCGATGGCAATCGATTCATTGCAATCCCGGATTGTATTCTTGCATATGTCCATATGAAAGGGTGGTATAGATGTCTCCCGACCAAAAAACAAAAAGGATGGCGTATATCCTGTGGTTTCATGAACCGAAGTACGAATGGCATAGGCAAATTTCTGTAGATGCATATCCCACTCATTGTGTTTTTTTGAACTTATGAAGGATGATATCATGGTACCTATAACTCTATTTACCCGTTCAGTAGGATTACTCTGCGGATGGTAGCTCGGAGTAAACCAAATTTCACTATTGTATTTCTGTAAAAGCTCTTTAAAAATGTGCGACTCAAATTGTCTACCATTGTCACTGATTACTGCCTGTGGTGCTCCAAATAATAGAAACTGGTTTTCTAAGATATCACATATTTTATCAGCCTTGCCCGTTCTTAATGGAAATAATAAGGTAAATTTACTGAACAGACAAGTTATAACTAGTAGCATGGTGTTACAATTTTTACTTTTAGGAAATGGGCCCATAAGATCTAAAGCTATTATTTGCCATGGCTTTGTTACTCTTCTTTGATTACCCATTAGACCCAAAGGCGCCTTCTGAGATACTTTAACTTTGGCACATGTTTCACACTTCCCAATATGTTGCTTAATGTCTGTCGACATATCCGGCCAAAAAAAAAACTGCTTTATTCTGAATAATGTTTTACGTACTCCCAAGTGGCCAGCCGCAATGTCATCATGATATCGTTTTAAAACTTGTTCCCTTAATGGTTTTGGAATAAACAATTTCCAATCATATTGCCTGTCAGGATATTGTTTTAAGTGATTTTTTTTTATAAAGAAGACCATTTTTTACTAACCAACCCGAATCATTTTGTTGTCCTTTGGTAATCTTAGCAATTTTATTTCTATACCAGTTATCTTTGTGTTCCTCCGAAATTTGTATACTGGTGTAATGATCGGTTAATGCATTTATTGATCTTGATAAGGCATCTGGCACTACATTACATTTTCCAGGCCTGTGCACTATGTCGAAACTAAACTGTTGAAGTTTCATGGCCCATCTGGCCAACCTGCCATGTGGGTCCTTCATTTTGTGAAGCATTTTAAGAGCACTGTGGTCCGTGACAACAGAAAAGTGAGTACCATCTATGTAAGGTCTAAATTTCTCAATGGCATATACAATACTCAGTAATTCTCTTTCCGATGTCGAATATAACTGTTCACGATCATTTAGTTTTCTACTCAAGTATGACACTGGTTGTTCAACATTATTAACTTTCTGACATAATACCGCACCAATACCTTTGTTTGAGGCATCGCATTGAATGATGAACTGTTTGTTGAAGTCTGGGCATGAGATAATGGGAGTGGTGATAAGCAATGATTTAAGTTTTATGAATGCTTTATCAGCTTCTTCATTCCATACGAATTTCTTGTTGCGTTTTCCTTTTGTCAAATTGTGAAGAGGTGCCGCTATAAGAGAGAAATTTTTAACAAATCTTCTATACCAACTGGCTATTCCTATAAACCTCTTCAATTCTGTAATATTTCTTGGTCTTGCGAAATTTACTAAGGCTGACACTTTCTCCGGATCAGTGCGTAATCCATTTTCATCAATTATGTATCCGAGAAAACGTAAACTGGCTCTCGCAAATTTACATTTTTCAATATTGATTGTTAGACCTGCATCTTTAAGGATTTCTGTAACGCTTTTTAAAATTTCCAAATGCTCTTCAAATGTTTCCGAACATACCACTATGTCATCTAAATATGCCCATACTTTTCCTTCCAATACATGAAATAACATATCCATCAATCTCTGTTGAGATTGAGATGCATTGACCAAGCCAAAAGGCATGACTTTAAAATGAAACAAACCTCTTCCAGGTACTGCAAACGCGGTTTTTTCTTTACTATTTTCTTCTAACTCAATTTGCCAGAACGCTGATTTCAGATCTATTGTGCTGAGGAACTTTGCATTGCGTAAGTTGTCAATGATGTAGGAGACTCTTGGTAAAGGGTAAGTATCTCTTTTTGTGACTTTATTTAGTTGTCTACTATCTAGGCAAAGTCTATTACTACCATTCGGTTTTTTTACTAGGACTATAGGTGAGCACCACGGACTATGTGAAGGTTCCACTACATCTTTAGCTAGCATATCATCTAATTCTAATTCTATTTGCTTTCTGATAACTGGAGAAAAATTATATTGTTTTTGATAAATCGGCTTACTATCTCCCGTGTCTATACTATGTTTAATGATAGTTGTTCTACCTAAGCCATTTCCTATGTCGGCTCTTATCATTTCAATAAGGTGTGCTAGAGTTTGTTGTTGATCTACACTAAGATTTTCTTTACCAATTATTGCTGTAGTTTGGTCAGAAATCATGTTGATAACGGGAGTGCTTTGTAATGAATCATTAAATTTAAATGAAATACCAAATTGATCAAAGAAATCTTTACCTAAAATTAGCGATTGAGATAAGTTGGGCATTACTAACATAGATATTATGTGAAATTGATTATTAAACTGAACCGGAACGTCAAATATTTCCTTAATACAATGTTTGGTTCCGTCAGCAGTAGATAAATGTATCCACTTTAGTTTTTGGTTTTTTACCCCTATTTGTTTCAATGTTTTGGAAAATTCTGTATTTACTACCGAACGTGTCGCTCCAGAATCTAAAAGTCCACTATATGGGTGATTTAAGATATTTATGTGAATGTACGGTCTGTTATCAAATTCTTTTTTAAAAGTCAATGGCGATGCTATCTCATTATGCATAAAGGAGCGCACATATTTTAACCAATCCTGCCATTCTGTATCAGTTGTTCTTAGGGGAAAGTTCATTTTGCAGGTTTTTGAATTTCCCCTAACGCGTTTTCCTTACAGGGGCAATCTTTTGATGTGACTCCAAACCGACCGCATTTATAACAGAATAAACGTTGTTTTGGCATGGAGCATGATCTGAATAGATGACCAATTTTGCGACAATTCCAACATTTCATTTGAATGTTGGTACTACGAGTAGAATTCAAGTTTCTTATTTCATAAATGTCGTTACTTTCGTTGGATGTAGGATTCAATTTATATGCTAAATCAGGTTCCAAGGAGTTGACAATAGTTCTAGGTTCTTGGAAATTATCACAGCTGATTTTAGTTCTTTCAATAATCCTTAAAACATTGACCAAATCTCCTATTGAGAAAAAAGTGTCCCTACATACTGCTCTTTGGTAATATGGTTGTAAGTTCTTCAAAATAATTAGGATTTTGTCATTCTCTGATATTTTGTTTGGGAGCCGATTAAACAAATTCTGCATTACTGAAATAAAAATTAGTACTGACTCTTGCTTACCCTGAGATCTTGACTTGGCTTCAGCTAATAATTCTTCTTGATAATAAGGAGATTGGAAAGTACGCTTCAATAAGATAACTAATTCCTGCCAAGTGTCTACATATTCTCTATTAGCACGGAACCAAATTAAAGCATCACCTTTAAAGAAGTCTATGGAATGTCTCCATAAATCCTCATATGTTGCATTTCTGGCATCTTTAAGCTCCTCAACTCGCTCAATGAACGCATTAACACTAAATCTGTTATCACCTGCGAATTGAACACCCCATTGACTAATTGGTACTAATTTATGTTTTCGCTCTGATTGGGTGTCATCAAAAGATGTGGAATTGAAAAATTTCGCCTCTAATGCCTTTTCTCGGTGAGAAGTAGGTAAGTCTATTTCTTCTTGAACAAAACTAATTCTTTTCTTATATGAGTTTTGAGGAGGAATATCGGTTTCGCTAGTACTACTTTTTATTTGTTTTGAAGTAGACGCGCTCATCGAAGTAGCAAAGGCATTATCTTCAATATGATCCAAGATTGTATTGCCATCCTCTCTCAAAGAATTTTGCAAAATTTCCTTCATTTCTGGAGTTATTTCGTCCGCATCTTCTATGTCATTCTTGTTTTCTAAATCATTTATCAGTAATGACGCTTTATCCAAGAGAACTACCTTTTTTTCTTTATCTAATTCATCAATGGCAATAACAAGCTTCAACCGATTCACTATGTGGCATAGCCGGGAAATTAAACGTTTGTGAAGCTGTCTATCGGGTTTTTCATTTAACTCGGAAATATAACATTGAATCGTATTTAATTTATCTGAGCAGATATTTAACTCTTTCGTTGGACTAGCGATGCATGACTGTGGAGCTCGAATTTCATAAGATACTTGTTGTAAATTTTCAACATGTAACATTTTCTTGAGTAAACGCTTTAGTGCGGATACTAAGGCCCCCGGTTGTACATACCCGCGACACGCAAGTTCAAATTCAACTTCATCTTTTAAAAGAAACTGTGGTTTTCTAAATCAAAGTATAGTGTACAAAGTTAATGCATATTAACATACGTTTAACATTAATTCATAAGTAGTATGTTAGTCACTATATTTACTAAGAGTACACAGATCCCGTTCAAAATATTAATCAAAAAGAGGGTACTTAAGAAAAAGTACGAGGTATCTAGTATTGGTTCTAGTAACAAAATTATTATAATTTTTATGATGAACCCTTAAAATTTAACGTTGGGCGCCATTTGTTACGGTTTCTTTTGATATAATTGAAATTCAACAAGAAATATTATAACAAACTATATTAACTGAAATTATCTGTATACTTAATCTAACTTATAATAAGTAGGTGTGGGCGCCAGGAGAGTTTTGTTTGACTCGTGGAACTCTGCCAAAACCAAGCCACGGCTAGATCCTTCGTTTCAAGGAAAGTTATCAACTTCTTACAATTCGTCTTACAGTCAAATCCAAAAGGGCATTCCGGTAGGCCCTTATTGCACAATCACAAACACAAAATTCGTTACTTGAACGAGCAAAATATAAATATTACGGGAACAAAGTTAAAACATGTGTTGCTCACAAGATTTCTTAATAGCTTCTGTCCAAAAAGAAAAAAAGGTAGTTCTCTGGGATAAAGCGTCATTACTGATAAATGATTTAGAAAACAAGAATGACATAGAAGATGCGGACGAAATAACTCCAGAAATGAAGGAAATTTTGCAAAATTCTTTGAGAGAGGATGGCAATACAATCTTGGATCATATTGAAGATAATGCCTTTGCTACTTCGATGAGCGCGTCTACTTCAAAACAAATAAAAAGTAGTACTAGCGAAACCGATATTCCTCCTCAAAACTCATATAAGAAAAGAATTAGTTTTGTTCAAGAAGAAATAGACTTACCTACTTCTCACCGAGAAAAGGCATTAGAGGCGAAATTTTTCAATTCCACATCTTTTGATGACACCCAATCAGAGCGAAAACATAAATTAGTACCAATTAGTCAATGGGGTGTTCAATTCGCAGGTGATAACAGATTTAGTGTTAATGCGTTCATTGAGCGAGTTGAGGAGCTTAAAGATGCCAGAAATGCAACATATGAGGATTTATGGAGACATTCCATAGACTTCTTTAAAGGTGATGCTTTAATTTGGTTCCGTGCTAATAGAGAATATGTAGACACTTGGCAGGAATTAGTTATCTTATTGAAGCGTACTTTCCAATCTCCTTATTATCAAGAAGAATTATTAGCTGAAGCCAAGTCAAGATCTCAGGGTAAGCAAGAGTCAGTACTAATTTTTATTTCAGTAATGCAGAATTTGTTTAATCGGCTCCCAAACAAAATATCAGAGAATGACAAAATCCTAATTATTTTGAAGAACTTACAACCATATTACCAAAGAGCAGTATGTAGGGACACTTTTTTCTCAATAGGAGATTTGGTCAATGTTTTAAGGATTATTGAAAGAACTAAAATCAGCTGTGATAATTTCCAAGAACCTAGAACTATTGTCAACTCCTTGGAACCTGATTTAGCATATAAATTGAATCCTACATCCAACGAAAGTAACGACATTTATGAAATAAGAAACTTGAATTCTACTCGTAGTACCAACATTCAAATGAAATGTTGGAATTGTCGCAAAATTGGTCATCTATTCAGATCATGCTCCATGCCAAAACAACGTTTATTCTGTTATAAATGCGGTCGGTTTGGAGTCACATCAAAAGATTGCCCCTGTAAGGAAAACGCGTTAGGGGAAATTCAAAAACCTGCAAAATGAACTTTCCCCTAAGAACAACTGATACAGAATGGCAGGATTGGTTAAAATATGTGCGCTCCTTTATGCATAATGAGATAGCATCGCCATTGACTTTTAAAAAAGAATTTGATAACAGACCGTACATTCACATAAATATCTTAAATCACCCATATAGTGGACTTTTAGATTCTGGAGCGACACGTTCGGTAGTAAATACAGAATTTTCCAAAACATTGAAACAAATAGGGGTAAAAAACCAAAAACTAAAGTGGATACATTTATCTACTGCTGACGGAACCAAACATTGTATTAAGGAAATATTTGACGTTCCGGTTCAGTTTAATAATCAATTTCACATAATATCTATGTTAGTAATGCCCAACTTATCTCAATCGCTAATTTTAGGTAAAGATTTCTTTGATCAATTTGGTATTTCATTTAAATTTAATGATTCATTACAAAGCACTCCCGTTATCAACATGATTTCTGACCAAACTACAGCAATAATTGGTAAAGAAAATCTTAGTGTAGATCAACAACAAACTCTAGCACACCTTATTGAAATGATAAGAGCCGACATAGGAAATGGCTTAGGTAGAACAACTATCATTAAACATAGTATAGACACGGGAGATAGTAAGCCGATTTATCAAAAACAATATAATTTTTCTCCAGTTATCAGAAAGCAAATAGAATTAGAATTAGATGATATGCTAGCTAAAGATGTAGTGGAACCTTCACATAGTCCGTGGTGCTCACCTATAGTCCTAGTAAAAAAACCGAATGGTAGTAATAGACTTTGCCTAGATAGTAGACAACTAAATAAAGTCACAAAAAGAGATACTTACCCTTTACCAAGAGTCTCCTACATCATTGACAACTTACGCAATGCAAAGTTCCTCAGCACAATAGATCTGAAATCAGCGTTCTGGCAAATTGAGTTAGAAGAAAATAGTAAAGAAAAAACCGCGTTTGCAGTACCTGGAAGAGGTTTGTTTCATTTTAAAGTCATGCCTTTTGGCTTGGTCAATGCATCTCAATCTCAACAGAGATTGATGGATATGTTATTTCATGTATTGGAAGGAAAAGTATGGGCATATTTAGATGACATAGTGGTATGTTCGGAAACATTTGAAGAGCATTTGGAAATTTTAAAAAGCGTTACAGAAATCCTTAAAGATGCAGGTCTAACAATCAATATTGAAAAATGTAAATTTGCGAGAGCCAGTTTACGTTTTCTCGGATACATAATTGATGAAAATGGATTACGCACTGATCCGGAGAAAGTGTCAGCCTTAGTAAATTTCGCAAGACCAAGAAATATTACAGAATTGAAGAGGTTTATAGGAATAGCCAGTTGGTATAGAAGATTTGTTAAAAATTTCTCTCTTATAGCGGCACCTCTTCACAATTTGACAAAAGGAAAACGCAACAAGAAATTCGTATGGAATGAAGAAGCTGATAAAGCATTCATAAAACTTAAATCATTGCTTATCACCACTCCCATTATCTCATGCCCAGACTTCAACAAACAGTTCATCATTCAATGCGATGCCTCAAACAAAGGTATTGGTGCGGTATTATGTCAGAAAGTTAATAATGTTGAACAACCAGTGTCATACTTGAGTAGAAAACTAAATGATCGTGAACAGTTATATTCGACATCGGAAAGAGAATTACTGAGTATTGTATATGCCATTGAGAAATTTAGACCTTACATAGATGGTACTCACTTTTCTGTTGTCACGGACCACAGTGCTCTTAAAATGCTTCACAAAATGAAGGACCCACATGGCAGGTTGGCCAGATGGGCCATGAAACTTCAACAGTTTAGTTTCGACATAGTGCACAGGCCTGGAAAATGTAATGTAGTGCCAGATGCCTTATCAAGATCAATAAATGCATTAACCGATCATTACACCAGTATACAAATTTCGGAGGAACACAAAGATAACTGGTATAGAAATAAAATTGCTAAGATTACCAAAGGACAACAAAATGATTCGGGTTGGTTAGTAAAAAATGGTCTTCTTTATAAAAAAAAATCACTTAAAACAATATCCTGACAGGCAATATGATTGGAAATTGTTTATTCCAAAACCATTAAGGGAACAAGTTTTAAAACGATATCATGATGACATTGCGGCTGGCCACTTGGGAGTACGTAAAACATTATTCAGAATAAAGCAGTTTTTTTTTTGGCCGGATATGTCGACAGACATTAAGCAACATATTGGGAAGTGTGAAACATGTGCCAAAGTTAAAGTATCTCAGAAGGCGCCTTTGGGTCTAATGGGTAATCAAAGAAGAGTAACAAAGCCATGGCAAATAATAGCTTTAGATCTTATGGGCCCATTTCCTAAAAGTAAAAATTGTAACACCATGCTACTAGTTATAACTTGTCTGTTCAGTAAATTTACCTTATTATTTCCATTAAGAACGGGCAAGGCTGATAAAATATGTGATATCTTAGAAAACCAGTTTCTATTATTTGGAGCACCACAGGCAGTAATCAGTGACAATGGTAGACAATTTGAGTCGCACATTTTTAAAGAGCTTTTACAGAAATACAATAGTGAAATTTGGTTTACTCCGAGCTACCATCCGCAGAGTAATCCTACTGAACGGGTAAATAGAGTTATAGGTACCATGATATCATCCTTCATAAGTTCAAAAAAACACAATGAGTGGGATATGCATCTACAGAAATTTGCCTATGCCATTCGTACTTCGGTTCATGAAACCACAGGATATACGCCATCCTTTTTGTTTTTTGGTCGGGAGACATCTATACCACCCTTTCATATGGACATATGCAAGAATACAATCCGGGATTGCAATGAATCGATTGCCATCGATACTCGTGAATACTTATCCAACCTTAAACGTACACCTTCACTTTTTAAAGAAATACAAGACAAGTTGCAAGCATCACACGATAAGAGTGTAATACCATACAATACAAAAAGGAGATTGGCTAGTTTTCAGGAAGGAGATGTGGTATGGAAAAGAACAAAATATCTCTCTAGCGCAGGAAACAAATTCATGGCAAAATTAGCACCAAAATTTGAAAGGGCTATCATAATAAAAAAATTGTCAGACAATGTTTTTAAGTTAAATAACAGTCAAGGCAAAGCGATAGGTACTTGGCATGCAAAGGATTTAAAGCCTCAATGGCACGGATAGGTGAAACAGTTTACTAAGAAATAAAATATGTGTCTTCTAGTGACATATTTTATTTCTTTACTGTGGTTGAGGGAATATTATGAGAAGTCAGTTTATCGGTTATCAGAGGGTAAGTAGATATTATGTTGAACACGAAGGAACAAGTGAATGCTAATTTCAATGATTTTACCCGTAACAAATTCAACTTCATCTTTTAAAAGAAACTGTGGATCCATTTCGACTTTCTAAGCTTACAATCAAATTTAGTATATCGGAAATGTATCAGTGCAAATGGTTTTCTAAATCAAAGTATAGTGTACAAAGTTAATGCATATTAACATACGTTTAACATTAATTCATAAGTAGTATGTTAGTCACTATATTTACTAAGAGTACACAGATCCCGTTCAAAATATTAATCAAAAAGAGGGTACTTAAGAAAAAGTACGAGGTATCTAGTATTGGTTCTAGTAACAAAATTATTATAATTTTTATGATGAACCCTTAAAATTTAACGTTGGGCGCCATTTGTTACGGGTTCTTTTGATATAATTGAAATTCAACAAGAAATATCATAACAAACTATATTAACTGAAATTATCTGTATACTTAATCTAACTTATAATAAGTAGGTGTGGGCGCCAGGAGAGTTTTGTTTGACTCGTGGAACTCTGCCAAAACCAAGCCACGGCTAGATCCTTCGTTTCAAGGAAAGTTATCAACTTCTTACAATTCGTCTTACAGTCAAATCCAAAAGGGCATTCCGGTAGGCTACAACAATGAGGAACACGAGGTACATAAGTTTATCCCTCGACTATACATAAGCAGCAGAAACTAGTTCATATGTAAAACATGCAACTCACCCCTTATTGCACAATCACAAACACAAAATTCGTTACTTGAACGAGCAAAATATAAATATTACGGGAACAAAGTTAAAACATGTGTTGCTCACAAGATTTCTTAATAGCTTCTGTCGACTACCGTCGTGTCCTCCTACCACAATAAAATAAACTTAAAAAATACAAAACAACATCATACTTCGCTTGGATTCGAACTGGGGTACTTCGGGTTGCTACATTACGACGGAGCCATCGCGCCACGGTCACGCATAGTTAACCATTGAAATTAGCATTCACTTGTTCCTTCGTGTTCAACATAATATCTACTTACCCTCTGATAACCGATAAACTGACTTCTCATAATAATATGCATTTAGTAAAAAGGAGTTATTTTAATATTATAAACAGAGACACCAATTTTATTTATTTGTTTACATAAATTCAAGGAAACATAGTAGAAAGAGCAAAAAGATGGATTTGTTGACGACTAACTCCTTTCCTACCCCTTTCCACTACTTTTTCAGTTGAAGTACCAGGCGAGCAGAATGTATGAGGCGATGAATACTGTCCCGCGTCGGCAACTACGTCATGCAACGACATCATATAGGGCGCTTTCCACTAAGCGTCCACAACGATCAAAATGCTCGTTTAGTCGTTCCACATAACGACCGCGGTCGTCGTGGTCGCGGCGAAAACGTCACTTATGACATCATGAGTTACGCTCAAGCGACGCTCACGACGACCCATCTAAAAAGGTGGGTCGTAGTTGAGTTAGCGGCTGAGAAAATTTGCGGCATTTTCATAACTCAGAACATCAAAAATGGCCGTGCCTCTTACCAAATATCAAAGTTCCGACGTATTTTAATTACATTTGAACGAAAAGAAATTAAACACACTACTAATAGGGGAAGGGGGGGGGGCTCAACGGGGACGTTAAGGGAAATAAACGATAAAAATGTAAACATAAATAATTTATTAATAAAAACTAATGACAACTCTTTGGTTACTTATCATTTGGCACCGCATTTGGTAAAGTAAAAAATCAAATTATATTTTAAATTTTAATTTCAACAAACCTTCATGAAAACTCCATCGAGCCCCGGGGTAGGGGCAGTATGGGGTACCCAGTGCGGGGCAGGATCGGGCACATTATTTTATTTGGCACAGATTAAGCAGATGTGTATTTCTTCTAAATCTGCATGTCGTCTATTTCGAGGAGATATTTGCAGGGGGCATATAAGTTTCGGCTGCATTGAAACAAATCTCGACGGTAATCGTCTGCCCTCGTTCTGCAGAAGAAATGGGGCCTACTTGATGAGAGCTGAATTAAGATATCTTTTAATTCAGCTTCAGGTAGAAAAAATAAGGAAGTGGTAAAATTTTGAAGGTGTGGTTTTATTTTCGTTACGGAATTTTGATCCTTAAAGCCCTCGATAAAAATAGCATAAAAAGTAAACTTACAAATATCTTATCTTATCTTACTAATATTATAATAAATGATAATAATATATCCTCACGCCTCCCATAAAGGTCCCCAAAGGGGTAGGCAGAGGTGTATAGGTAATACCCACACACCCACAGACTTTCCGCCAGAGGTATATTAGGTGGCAACGTGATAGAGTCCATATGGCGAGTCCATCGCCGTTACTCAAGCACAACAATACATAAGCCTTTGAATTTCTTCTCAGACGTAAGTATGTAGGTTTCCTCTCGATGTTCGCCTTCACCGCAAAGCTCGTGGTGTGACTAATCACTGTACTAATATTATAAATGTGAAAGTTTGTAAGTTTGGATGTTTGGATGTTTGCGGTTCTTCTCGGCCAACGGCCAAACGGCTGAACCGATTTGGCTGATAGTTGAAATGGTGATAGCTCATACCTAGGAATAGGTCATAGGCAACTTTTTTTTACCCTGAAAAATTCATAGTTCTTATATTATAATGTATGATGCTCTTTCACGGCAAAGTGGCTGTACCCAATTCCCTACTTTTTCGAACTCTACGCGGGCGAAGTCGCGGGCATAAGTTAGTTAGTATATATTGTCTTTAAAGTTAAATAATGTATCTTCTAATGCCTAACAAAAGAACTACAATGCTACACACACATTTGAAAAGCAACGGATGTCATCCGTTTCTTTTCAAACGCTCAATCTAAGCGGTTTCTAAATATTGGTACCAGAACATCATGAGTCCAAGGAGATTGTGCTCTCACACACACCTATGTAGGATTCATTAATTAACTACTACATTGAAAACAAATTAACATGATACTGATTAATATCATACAACATGTCATTGCTAAGACTTCTCAATAAGAAGCTCTATTTACTTTGTTTTACACCACAAAATTGATGATTGATTGGTATTCGAGATGAATGTTGGTTACGAGAGAAAAGATAGACAGAGCAAGATGGATTTGTTGAGTAATAACTCAACCCCCCCCCCCCCCTTTTCACTCCCCCTTTCCACTCCTGGCGGAATGGCAACAGGGTTCATTTTTGCCGGTGAAGTACCAGGCGAGCAGAATGTATGAGGCGACGAATACCGTCCCGCGTCGGCAGCGACGACAGATATTGATATACACCAAAACTATATATTTTCAAATATGAAGGAATCCAAAGTTTGTAATTCAACCTCCATTTGCTTTCTGCGGGCCTGGTATAACTGCGGTGAGCTGCGTAACAAAAAGCCGCATCCGCCACAAAAAAAAAGTGTGTGTCAGCTCCGACGCACGACTGGAGTTTACTCCTTACGAACGATTATAAAATAAATAGATTAGTTAATAAGGGTAAATGAATTTATTTCTTATATTACTTAGAGTATGCATGACACATCTATAGATTGATTTTTTATTCATTGAGTAATTTTCTCAATTTTGAAATAAATATCAATTGATATAAATTTATATTTATATCAATTATAAATAAAATATAAAATTTACGATAAAACCTCCGCAAGTTGACAGTTGTTGTAGGTTAATACAATATGCAATTGAAAGTAAACATTAACATTAATTACATCGCCATTCTATTATTCTCGTTGCCATGGAGAGTACGAGAGCACCAAAAACGTAACGCTGTCATTCATCAGTAGATTTTACCTCTCATATTTTTCTCATACCGGGCGCCTTATATATGAAAATCGATTCTTAAGGAGTAAACTTTTATTTCTTATAGATTTATTCTAGAGAGTTTCTTCGAGAAGAGTGAATGCGTCTGAAATTTTAATACGATGGATGTTTAGTACTAATAGTAGTGTGCATAATTTAAACTAAATGATTTATGATTTCAGTTTAAGTTGTAAGTGTTATATCTACTATATGCTGCGGTAGACATTTTTTGTGATCAAACTTACTGAACGAATTTATTCACGGCTCAACAGACGATCAAGATTTGTAATTATGACAGCCTGGTAGCATTAGAAATGTACCGGGTGTATCAAACTGCGGTCTGGACCAAGGTTTCCGAGGGTTCACCCGAGTCCTAAGCACCCTTACTCTCGTTTATTCAATTTGCGGAAGGAAAGTTTTGTTCGTTATCTTACTTGTAACAATGTAGAGATACTGAGTAGAGATATTGACCGGCACTCCCACCTCACTAGTCACTGAACCCAGAAATTATAATAACGATGTTCATTAATGCTTAATGTATTTATTAATTTGTGTGAATTTTATTTATTTACTAATAATAATAATAATAATATATCCTCACGCCTTCCCACAAGGGTCCCCGAAGGGATAGGTAGAGGTGTATTGGTAATACCCACACAACCACTTTCCGCCAGAGGTATATTAGGTGCTAATGTGACAGATGGCGAGTCCATCGTCGTTACTCAAGCACGACTATACATACGCCTTTGAATTTCTTCTCAGACGTATGCAGGTTTGCTCTCGATGTTTTCCTTCACCGTAAAGCTCGTGATGTGACTAATCACTGTACTTAAGTTCTGAAAAACTCATTGGTACAGTCGGGATTCGAACTTGCGACCTTTGCATCGCAGGCAACCGCTCGAACCGCTGGGCCACCACGGCTTTTATTTATTTATATAAACATGTTTGAAGCTCATGGATATATGTATGTGTGAGATTATAATACTTGAGTTATGACTGATATTCCATTAAGGCGTGAAGTAATACAAGTTATCGTTTTTTTAATAAGTATCTATAAAAAGTTATATACATTTTTGTCTATTTGTCCTCAACAGTTCGTGATGAAGCTTTGCGTTGATGTTGTTGGTTTGTGGTGGTCGGTGTTTTGGGGACGCCGACGAGGTTTCATGTCCCCAAAGAAACGTGCTAGACATTTCAAAACATCCACTTGCCGTTCAACCCATTGCATTGTAATTTGCGTGGCATTAGAACGTATTGCTGTGTGGTGTCAGATTAGAATAGCACCAACCCAACTCTTCCCGTGGGTGTCGTACGAGGCGACTAAGGGAAATTCACCGGGAGGCGGGCAGCAACGCCCCCCGTAGAACAATCTACAACCAAACTGCGATCCCTAATCCGCATGCCCAGCGTTGGGATTATGGGCATTACCCCCAATCACGAAAGGAGACAAGAAATGGCCCGTAGTTCCCGGCCGCCTCGCTATTCCTGGCCATGGCAGCGGCCATGGTAACGGCCGGGCAGGGGGTGCTAAGAATCACCGTGCTATCTCAGGCTACGACTCAAATCTGACCCTGGCAACGTTTAACGGATGTACTCTGAGGCTTGACCATCATCTAGCGCAGTTGGAAGTGGTTAGTTAGTTAGAGAACATTAAATGGCACATTGTGGAGTTATGTGAAGTCCGTAGAGAGGGGGAGGACACCGTAACCCTAGACTCGGTCCATCTTCTCTTCTTTCGTGAGGGTGATAAAACATCCCAGGGTGGCGTAAGTTTTTTTTTTTTTTATATATATACAACTAGAGTGGCAAACAAGCATACGGGCCCACCTGATGGAAAACGGTTACCGCTGCTTATTTACGCTTGCAATACCGAAGTATCACTTGCGCGTTGCCACTCTGTGTTCGGAGAGTTATACTGTGTTGGCCGCACAATGGGACTAATCCCTCTGCTGCCAACACAAAATAACAATCCTCCCCCTCCCCAAGGAGCTCATTACTCGAAACCTTATTCACCGCGTAGGAACACAACACAAAAAATTGTGTTTAAATTTCCTCGTCAATAGGGCCTTCTCTAACAACGTCTAAGAAATCTCCAGTGTGTCGACCAGGGTAGCGTACCTGATCCTTCGGCTATCCAAACGATATAGCATGAAGGTCATTCAGGTTTACGCACTGACCTCGACACACTCGGGTGATGAAGTGGAGGATATGTATGAAGACATATCCTCCACTGCCTTGTCCAAAATCACAGGGGGCAAATGCTTGTCAACTTCCTAGAGAAAGAGGGGCTGTTCTTAATGAATTCCTACTTTAAGGAACAGCCTCAAAGGAAGTGAATATGGCAAAGCCCCAACACTGGGACAAAAAATGAGATCGACTTCATCATGACATGAGCATGCATGAACATATTCAGAGATGTCTCAGTGATTAACAGGTTCAACACCGGATCCGATCACCGACTTCTCCGAGGCTCTCTGAATATCAACTTGAAGCTTGAGAGAAGCCGTCTGATGAAGTCCACGTTCCGACCTAACCAACCCAATCGAAATCATGGCGGGTACTGAGAAGTTTCAGCAGCTCCTCGGGGATAGATTTGTTGCCTTGAAACCCACTGACGACGTTGACGAGAGCCTACACAATCTAGTCGAAACGTTGAGAGGCGAGGGCATCAAGTTCTTTCATTCATCAACAGCGTCGTACGGGCAAGAAGTTCAAACGATCGGATAAGACTCTCGGGCTGATGACAAAAAAGACGGGAAACTACCCAATCAACTTCGTCAGAGAGGTCAGACCTGAATAAGCAAATTGCGAAGATGGTACGGAGCGACCGCCGAAACTCCGACACTCGCCTCATTGAAGAGGCGATAGAGCGAAAACGAGGGTTTTTGTTTTTTTTTTTTTTTATACCACTTGGTTGGCAAACAAGCATGCGGTCCGCCTGATGGTAAGCGGTTACCGCCGCCTATGGACGCTTGCAACACCAGGGGTATCACTCGCGCGTTGCCGACCCTGCAGGAATCTTTTCACACCCTTCTTGAAGAACTCCATGCTGTACTCTCCAGGGAAAACCTCAACGGGGAGCTCATTCCACAGCCTGAGCGTTCGCGGAAGGAAACTCCTTTGGAACCGCGCAGTGCGAGACCTTTGTGGTTCCAAGGTATGGGGATGAATTCCCCGTCGATGGCGAGAGGTGCGGTGGTAGAAGGTGGAAGTG
Source organism: Drepana falcataria (assembly GCA_945859725.1). NCBI lineage: Eukaryota > Metazoa > Arthropoda > Insecta > Lepidoptera > Drepanidae > Drepana > Drepana falcataria. The sequence continues at coordinate 12,238,458 of OX243921.1, forward strand.
GGCATCATGTCGAACAATTCTGCAGAACACTCCCCATTATACAAGCGGTAGAACACACACAGGGAGGCAAAGTCTCTCCTCAAACTTAGTGATTCCAAGCCGCCTGTGAGCATGGGATCATCGACTATTCTAGCGGCGCGTTTCTGAACCGCGTCAAAAGGCCCAAGCTGGTATCCAGGGGCTCCAGCCCACAGGTGGCAGCAGTACTCCATATGTGGCCGAACTTGCGACTTATAAAGTTGCAGCCTTTGTTGCGGTGTGAAGTACTGCTTAGCTCTGTTGAACACACCGAGCTTCCTCAACGCCAGCTTAGCCTTGTCCTCTAAATGAAAAAGGGTCCAAAGTATTCACTCAGCAGCTTGGCAGGAGCCACCTGACGAAGCTTAAAACGCACGACGGGAGGACCGTAGTGGCAAAGCCGGAGATCTCTGCGGAGATAGAGGATTTCTACGGCCGATTGTACGCTGCACATGCCCCTCATTCGCGACGGGACGACCATGATTCTAGAGCCACCCTGACACGCCAATATGCCGACGAAAAGCCGGACATCTGTCAAGACGAGATCGTGTTCGCTCTGTGGCAGCTTAAAAATGGAAAAGCCCCCGGTGAGGACGGAATTACTTCAGAGCTTCTGAAGGCAGGAGGAGCCCCTATTATACAGAAGCTTCAGAAGCTTTTCAATACCGTCCTACACAGTGGGAGAACTCCAAGGGCGTGGAGCGAGAGTTTAGTTGTGCTCTTCTTTAATAAGGGAGATAAAACCCTTCTGAAGAATTACAGACCCATCACACTCCTGAGCTACGTCTATAAGCTGTTCTCACGAATGATCACGAATCGTCTCGCCAGGAGACTTGACGAGTTTCAGCCACAGGAACAGGCCGGGTTGTGCGGAAGATATAGCACCATAGACCACAGTGAGGCAGATTATACAGAAGTCCGAAGAGTATGATCTGGCCCTGAGTTTGGCCTTTATGGACTATGAAAAGGCCTTTGACTCTGTTGAAACCTGGGCTGTTCTGGAATCCTTACAGCGGTGCCAAGTGGACTATCGTTATATCGAGGTGTTGAGATGCCTCAATGCGCCGCTACCATGAGTGTCTAAGTACAGAGCCAGCAGTCTAAACCCATCCAATTGCGCAGGGGAGTGAGACAGGGGGTGTGGTGACAGGTGACAATGTGATATCCCCAAAACTGTTCACGAGCGCGTTGGAAGATGTTTTAAAGACGCTGGACTGGAAAGGTCAGGGCATCAACAAAAACAGCGATTACATCTAACACCTGCGATTCGCTGATGACATAGTCCTAATGGCGGAGTCACTGGAGGAGCTAAACCGGATGCTGGACGGCCTAGCTTCAGCCTCGCGAGGCATCGATCTCGGCTCGGAATTCTCTATCTCGGAATATGGATTAAACCAAAGTCATGATCAATGACCACATTGATCCGGGACCGGTTGTCGTACATGGCCACCTTCTTGAAATTGTTTCCGAGTATATGTACCTTGGGCAGATTCTGCAGTTGAGTAAAAACCTATTCGCGCTTTCCTTCTCCACCCAAAAAGACCCAACTTCGTGGAAGACCGCCCACGTGCACCCAGTGCCCAAAAAGGGTGATAGATCAGACCCATCGAATTACAGGCCGATCGCCATCACCTCCCTCCTATCCAAAATTATGGAGCGAGTGATTAACACGCAACTCCTGCGATATCTAGAGGGTCACGGTTTGTTGAGTGACCAACAGTATGGCTTCCGCCACAGTCGCTCAACGGGTGACCTTCTAGTATATCTCACGCACCGTTGGTCACTCGCCATTGAGAGTCAAGGTGAGGCATTAGCTGTAAGCTTGGATGTGGCGAAAGCGTTCGATCGGGTCTGGCATCGTGGTCTTCTATCGAAGCTTCCATCCTACGGACTGCCAGAGGGATTATGCAAATGGGTCGCCAGCTTTCTGTCCAGCAGACGCATAAGAGCCGTCGTTGACGGTAGCTGCTCCGAAAGCATGGACATTAATGCTGGCGTCCCGCAAGGCTCTGTGTTGTCCCCAACTCTGTTTCTTCTGCATATTAATGACATGCTTTCTATTGAAGGCATTCATTGTTATGCAGACGACAGCACTGGGGACACTTACTACACGGGCCGTGCTAATGTCCCTCGTTCCACTGTGGAGGAAAGTCGCGAACGACCTGTGTCTGAAATCGAGAGTACACTTCGCAGTGTCTCCGATTGGGGTCGACTAAACCTAGTCCACTTCAACCCCACTAAGACACAAGTATGCGCGTTCACCGCTAAAAAAACTCCATTCGCTGTGGCTCCACAATTCCAGAATACTCCCCTGAACATCTCGGAAAACATTAGGATCCTTGGGGTCGATATTTCTAGCGAGGTTCAGTTCCGTGGTCATTTAGAGGACAAGGCTAAGCTGGCGCCGAGGAAGCTCGGTGTGCTCAACAGAGCTAAGCAGTACTTCACACCGCAACAAAGGCTGCAACTTTATAAGTCGCAAGTTCGGCCACATATGGAGTACTGCTGCCACCTGTGGGCTGGAGCCCCTGGATACCAGCTTGGGCCTTTTGACGCGGTTCAGAAACGCGCCGCTAGAATAGTCGATGACCCCATGCTCACAGGCGGCTTGGAATCACTAAGTTTGAGGAGAGACTTTGCCTCCCTGTGTGTGTTCTACCGCTTGTATAATGGGGAGTGTTCTGCAGAATTGTTCGACATGATGCCCACTTCCACCTTCTACCACCGCACCTCTCGCCATCGACGGGGAATTCATCCCCATACCTTGGAACCACAAAGGTCTCGAACTGCGCGGTTCCAAAGGAGTTTCCTTCCGCGAACGCTCAGGCTGTGGAATGAGCTCCCCGTTGAGGTTTTCCCTGGAGAGGACAGCATGGAGTTCTTCAAGAAGGGTGTGAAAAGATTCCTGCAGGGTCGGCAACGCGCGAGTGATACCCCTGGTGTTGCAAGCGTCCATAGGCGGCGGTAACCGCTTACCATCAGGCGGACCGCATGCTCGTTTGCCAAACAAGTGGTAAAAAAAAAAAAACAATTTTGTGAAGGAGGCCAAGAGGAGGATCCAGCTGGGCTAGGCAGCATTTGGGAAACTACGTCGAGTCTTCTCGTCATCTATACCGCAATGCTGGAAAACTAAAGATTTAAATCAGTGCGTCCTACCCGTCATGACCTACGGAGCCGAGACGTGGACACTCACGATAGGGCTGGTCCACCAGTTTAAGGTCACTTAGTCAGCTATGGAGAAACCTATGCTCGGAGTCTCTCTGAAGGATAAGATTCGCAACGAATACATCCGACAGAGAACCAAAGCTATTGACATAGCTCAAAGAATTAGCAAGCTGAAATGGCAGTGGGCCGGCCATATCTTGCGAAGAACCGACAACCGCTGAGGTAAACGTGTTCTTCAGTGGAGACCTCGACTAGGGAAACGAAGTGTAGGACGCCCTCCGACCAGGTGGGATGACGATCTGCGTAGGACTGCTGGCAGATGCTTGATGCGGCAAGCTGAAGACAGGGCGCTATGGCGCTCATTAAGGGAGGCTTATGTCCAGCAGTGGACTAGAGTGGGCTGATGATTGATTGATTGATTGATAGAACGTATGCTGGGTGCGGCTGGTACACTATTTAAGCAAAATGAAATGTTGAAATCAAGTGACATAAGTTCTTTCACAACCTTTATAAACATTAAGAAAGCGTGTATAATTTTAAGCCAAAGAAGAGAGAGAGAGAAAGACAGAGCAGCGTTCCCGACCAAACCGTTGGTACAGCAGTATTCGCACATGCAATCTTAGTGTTGCAGGCGACTGCTTAAACCGCTCACAATTAATTAATTAATCTTCCCTTCTACATTCCAATTCGTACTCTCCATTTTATTTATATATTATATTATATTTCTTTATATACCCCTTTCTTTATAAAAATAATAAATAAATAAATATCCTCACGCCTTCCCACATGGGTCCCCGAAGGGGTAGGCAGAGGTGTATAGGTAATACCCACACACCCACTTTCCGCCAGAGGTATATTAGGTGCCAACGTGACAGATGGCGAGTCCATCGCCGTTACTCAAGCACGACTATACATACGCCTTTGAATTTCTTCTCAGACGTATGCAGGTTTCCTCACGATGTTTTCCTTCACCGTAAAGCTCGTGGTGTGACTAATCACTGCACTTAAGTTCAGAAAAACTCATTGGTACAGTCGGGATTCGAACTTGCGACCTTTGCGTCGCAGGCAACTGCTCGAACCACTCGGCCACCACGGCCCTTTCTTTATATTAATATATATTCCCAGTTTAGTTAGTGAGCCAGCAATGTACGCATCCAGACGGGTTCTATGACTTTAGCCATTGTTGTGTTATCACACTTCACCTACGTGAACTACGCACGATGTAAAGGGCCAATCAGCTGAACTTTCAAGAATTCTTGGGCTAGGCCGGGTATAAAATAGAGCAAATTACATACTAACATTCATACATAAAGTGCGCGTCGTGCCCTCAATACAATCACCACAGTATCAAACCATTTACATCATGATACCCCGGTACTTGTTGTTCTCTCTGGTGTGCTGCCTGGCTCTGGCAGCGGGTGAGGAGGAGGAAGTGGTCCGATTCTACTGCGGAAGACATTTGGCCGAAGTTTGGCCTGGCGTTTGTGTGCGACAGGCAAAATATGTTGGAGAGAGCATTACCCTATCAGGATTACGACGCTGTGTCTGTGGAGGGTGGGGAATCGTTGCCCGGGCTGAGCACCCAGAAATCCAGGGTTCTGGACACATCCAGGGGCAAGAGGCAAGTGGCAACAGAGTGCTGTGAAAACCCATGTTCCGTGAAGGTACTGGCCTCCTACTGCTAACCGAACCAGTAATACGACGAAAGGACATTGCATCGCGCCTCTGTTATAATGGAAGTTTCCAGAGTATGTTCTTATGGACTCTAGTGCTATGCCTTATGATGTTTCAAAAGTTTTAATTGTGTGATTTGTTTTTGTTTAGGCAAGTTTTTCGTAATCTTCATTCATGTAATAAATTTATTTTTATGTTGGCGAAGAAAGTTGTTAGTTATATAACAATGATAATAAAATATATTTACATGAAAATAACCATCTTTCCTTACACTGTTACCTTCAAAAATAGTGCTATAATACGGCATAATCCGATACATTTTTTTATAGTAATTTTCTTTATAGTAGACTAGATAAAGTCTTAAACTTTAAAATAAAATAAAACTTTTTTTTATATTTTTTTTTGACATTTTTGTCGTTATCACCGTAGCACTGTGCTACATGCACTCGTAGCAGCCGTTCAGGCGTAGCATTCGTAGCAAGCTATTAGAATCTAATATTTTTCTAATTTAGTATTAGATTTGGATTCGGCTCTACAGGAATCTCAGTACAGCGGTACATCGCCGGGGCTTCAGTGCGAGTTCCACATTACACGATAACACATCTGCATTAGTCAGAGGTCAACAAAAGATAGTGGCATATCAGTACATGATGTTATAAAACCTATGTATCTCTGAATATTTGAATTAAGAGTCGACGGCTGTCTGGTATAGTGGTTAGAGCTCCTGACTGCGGAGCTTGAGGTCGCGGGTTCGATTCCCGCTGAGGGTAGATATTTGTGTGATGAACACGAGTATTTGTACCTTAGTCTTGGATGTCCTATAAGAATATATCTAATACAATATACGGTAATACAGTTGAGCTGAACCCGATACACAAATGCTGATGCTGAGCCAACACTTCACATGAGCTCTTAGATAAATAAAGACAAAAAATGTTGCTTAAGAAGTGTTAAACCAATATTGTGTTACGTGGGTTATAAAGCATATATAGATAGCGGCATGTATAGAGGTTGATTATTAGCTGGAGTAACTCGATATTGTGTAAGTCTAAACTAAAAACCCAACAAAGAAATCACTTTTTACGCAGGTGTTACCGCAGGCCACAACTAGTGTAATATATTCATATTTATTTAATTTTATTCCGCAGCTGCCTCGGATTGTTTCTAGAAACTGCATTTAATATTATCCATATATATATATATATATATATATATATATATATATATGAATAATGTTTGTCTGTATGACCTTTATAGAATCGTAAACGGCTTATGAAATTATATACCCTCACGCCTTCCCACAAGGGTCCTCAAAGGGGTAGGCAGAGATGTATAGGTAATACCCACACACCCACTTTCCGACTTGCGAGATTGCGATCTTTGTGTCGCAGGCAACTACTCGAACCATAAGACCACCACGGCTCTCGTTGTTTAAAATTATAGAACAGTTTAGTGTTAAGTACAGTAAGCTTCTAGAACTAGGTGATTTTAACTTATATTCATCTACTTCATATATGTATATGTAATTGCAGTAGCAAATACACGTACCTACTGAATATCATGTTGTCATGAAATCTACGAGCAGTTAGGTATATTGGATAAAATAACTGTGCGTATAAATGATCAAAATTTTTCTCACAGGGCACCTCACCTTGCACTTTGAGGTATAATTTAGGTTTGAGGTATAATGCTTCGGTGGCAAATGCCCAATCTGTCGTCATTATGAGTTAAGGTCCGAAGATTTCACACATCTTTGGAAGTCCATCGGTGTTACCCAAGCACGACTATTATACATACATACGCCTTTGATTTTTTTTTCGTTTTCATTCACTGTAAAGCTAGTTGTGTGACTAATCACCTTTCTTAAGTTCGGATAAACTAATTGGTACAGTCTGATACGATATAACTATGTTAAGAGTGCATTTTGAAAAAAACATTAAAGTATAAAGTAAAATGTCTGAAAAAATTTAAAATCTCCGAAAAAGATCAAATTATAAAAAAAAAGGATAAAAGACCAAAAATGGGTGACATCGAATAGCTGAGTGTGGACTCGAACCACAGTCTCTGAGCAGTTAAGCTCAGCGCGCTACCACTACACCACCCGGCTTGTTATCTTTTAGACGAAATACTAGGTACGTATTCTGCGTAATATTTTGATATTTAATATAATGAATATTATATTTGTTTATGGGTTTTGTTTAAGCTATCATCATTTTATTCAGTTGTTCAGAATGTTTGTCCGTAATGATAAGGTTTGTCCGTAAAGTAATAGATGCGTCATCAAAGTGTAGTCGCCAAACAATACAAAAAATTTTTTTTTTATATTTCATAATAAATCTCATATCTCCGTACGTACATACGGAGTAACGGCGATGGACTCGCCATCCGTCTAGTGGGTGTGTGGGTACTACCTTTACACCTCTGCGTACCCCTTCGGGGACCCTTGAGAGAAGGCGTGATGTTATAAATATATTTAATATGTTATTCAAAACGATGGCTTTGTTACTAAGAACTATCAATTAGATAGAAGCTCTATATTTAGTTACTTGACATTAGATCACATATTTGCTACTTTGCCAGCATGTTATGATTTGAATTCGAGATGACGCTTATTGGTCAAGAGAAGATAGAAAGAGCGAGATAGATGTATAGCCTCCCCCCTTTTCCCTACCCCCTTTCCTTTCCCGTCTGGATGGCAACAACATGGAAATGGGTTATTTAAACGGTTTTATTTAGCTCGACCCGTACGGAATTGATTTATTTGTTTGGGTCAAAATTAGAAATTGAAATTTAAGCACCTTCCCGTTGTCAGATTGATCTGAAATTTGGTACACACATTTAATTTAGATGACAATACAATATAATAAAATCAATAACATTATAAATCTAAGATGGCCGCCGATACAAAATGGTGGATTGCATATTTTTCCTTAACCCCCTCAATATGGGTATCAAATGAAAGGGCTACACTAGTAAAACACGATGATTATGTCAAAATTTAAAATTCAAGATGGACGCCGTTCCTATATTGCGGACTAGGTACATATTTTTCCACAACCACCACAATATGGGTATCAAATAATAGGACTACACTAGCAGAATACTGTCATTATGTCAAAATTTCAAAATCAAGATGGACGCTGTTACAAAATGGCGTATTAGGTGGGGGCATGATTAGTCGTGTCGAGAACAGTTGTGTTCAAGATTGTGTGACGTTAGAGGGGCAGATAAAAATAAATAGGTAATTAGATACCTCGTTAGTAAGCGGTAGCTACCACCCAAGTTAAGGTAATAGGTTAAAACGTGCCGAGGACTGTATGGCACTAGGGTGGAATAAAAAAGTACTGTCGTAAGCGCTTCCCCCTCCACATTGGGCGCACCTTGCTGTATATTAAGCCTGGCCCCTTTACTGGACCTCTGGGGGGGGGGGGGGTCGACCGTCCAAATGCGAAACGAAACAAACGAAACTGCTACAAAACGAAAAAAAAGGCTCGAAAAGGCAAAAGAAAAGTATAGAACGAAACGTGCAAAGGAAAGTGTAAATTAAACCCATAGTCGACTACAGAAACGAAGAGAACGGTTAGCAACAGAAACAACATGATACCAGGTTAATAGCACAACGTGAGAGACAAAGGCAGCTGGTAGAGTCAGAAACACCTGAGCGTCATGAGTGCAGGCTAGCATCACAACGTGACAGACGAAGAGAGCTAATAGCGTCAGAAACACCTGAGCGTCATGAGTGCAGGCTAGCATCACAACGTGACAGACGAAGAGAGCTAATAGCGTCAGAAACACCTGAGCGTCATGAGTGCAGGCTAGCATCACAACGTGATAGACAAAGAGAGTTGTTAGCATCAGAAACATCTGAGCGTCATGAGTCTAGGCTAGCATCACAACGTGACAGACGAAGAGAGCTAATAGCGTCAGAAACACTTGAGCGTCATGAGTCCAGGCTAAGATTACAACGTAACAGACAAAGAGAGCTATTAGCGTCAGAAACACCTGAGCAACATGAGGCCAGGTTAACAGGACGGCGTGAGAGACGAAAGGAGTAAGAAGCTTCAAAAACACCTGAGCAACGCCACGACAGGTTAAATAAAATGCAGGGCAGCACCGTCGACCATGCAGTAGTATATTTGGGCTCAAAATTGTTTGAGGAAGGACAAGCATACGTGGCTCTAAGTCGAGTCAAGTCTCTGGAAGGGCTATGTATTGAGGAATTAGATTGTACTAAATTATCAGGTAAGAAACCATGTAATAATGATGCACTGAATGAATTAAATAGAATGAGGAATATTCGGTAGACAATTTCACTAAATACTAAAAACAAGAAAATAAAAATCGGTAAAAAAAACTTTTAAATTAAACGGTTTTATTTAATGTGCACTGAAAACTACAAAATAAATAAATAGTTACTTACATATTAAAAGTTTTTTTTACCGATTTTTATTTTACAGTTGAAGTACCAGGCGAGCATAATGTATGAGGCGACGAATACTGTCCCGCGTCGGCAGCGACGCCATGCGAAGAAAGAAAATGAAGAAATCAGAAGGCTATGACTTCGAGATGCACAATTGCGTAATACATTAATTTGATCTATCTCAGAACGGATAGCGGAAGCGATTTCATTTTATACTATGTAAAGACTAGTTAGTATTATTAAATTACCTTACCTACCTTACGAAATATTAAAGGTATTTCCTATTATCTAACTTCCTACATATTCACGCCTGCCTACGATTAAAACTTGCAATGTTTGTGTTGCAGGCAACCACTCGAACCACTCGGCCACCTAAATGTACGTATATCTATCTATACCTAGAATTCGTATTTTAGTGACATCCTGAAGATATGATGACATACGCGAAGCGGCCTAGGCCTGTGTGGCGCCAAACTAAATCTCAAAACAAAACATTTATCAAAAGGCGTATCGAAATATCATCGAGGTGTTGAGCAGGGACACCAATTTACTTACTAAATAAATATCTTATCTATCAACATAACAAAAAATGAAACTATATAAATAAGAAAACCAACACAGATATTTTTATAATTAAAACTTAAAACCGACTCGATAAAACTCTTAAATTTAAAAACAAACATAATTGCTTAAATATTGTTTTTATTATTTGTCAGTTCTGTGGTAATCTCAGATGAAACTGTTATCGTATTACCGTTTGTGGCATTTCTACCAACCAATGTCTTCGGGGCTACGACATCATCGTAGCACCGTGCTACACGCACTCGTAGCAACCGTTCAGGCGTAGCACTCGTAGCAAGCTACCGAATCTAATATTTTTCTAATTTAGTATTAGATTTGGATTCGGCTTTACAGGAATCTCAGTACAGCGGTACATCGCCGGGGCTTCAGTGCGAGTTCTGTTAATATATCTGCGTTAAGTCGGAGGTCAACTAAAGATAATGGCATATCAGTACATCGTGTTATGAAACCAATGTATTTATATAAATAAAAATTAATCACATGTGTAATAAGTTTTTGACTAAGTCTAGAGTAGAGTAGAGAATAAGGTCTAGAGTTCAGAGCTCCTAAATGCGAAGCTTGAAGTCGCGGGTTCGATTCCCGTTGAGAGCAGATATATGTGTGATGAACACGAGTATTTTTACCTTAGTCTTTGATGTCCTATGTATTTTTGTATATAATATTGTTACAATTTGGGTGGAATCGTAAAAAAATATATCTTATAAACTAGGATAAGAACTACCAGAGAAAATACATACATACACATCATCACGCCAAGTCCCTAACGGGATAGGCAGAGAGTATAGAGCGCCAGTTCTCTCTAGACTTACATACCTCTTTCGCTTCGTCCACATTCATCAGTCTCTTCATACATGCTCGTCGGTTTCGAGTACTCTTAACGTTCCCGTCCTTGAGAGTCCGATGTATTTGATCCAGGTAGTTGGAACGTGGCCTTCCTCTGCCTCTTCTTGCACACACTTTTGCTTTGTATATCTGTTTCGTCAGTCTTTCTTCACTCATCCTTTCTATGTGTCGAAACCAACGTAACATGCCTTTCTTCATTTTTACAATCACGCCCTCATTCACGCCAGTTGATTTCCGAATCTCTTCATTGCGGATTAGATCTAATATCGTTACTCCGCACATTTTTCGAAGAGATCGCATCTCAACTGCATTCAAGCTATTTTCATACTTCCTCTGACATACCCAGGATTCGCTGCCATACAATAAGGTAGGTACCAATATCACGCTGTGGACAGCAACCGTTGCTGGCCATCAACACCGACATGGCCCCATTCACCTTAATACCGGCAGTTATCCTTCTTTCAATATCTTTTTCATACTTTCCATCTCGTGTGAACATGCTTCCTAGATATACAAATTCATTCACTTGCTCTAGAATTTGCCCATTTACCGATATAACACACTCGGTCACTTGTTCATCTCTTTCGGAAGTGAAAATTAAAATTTCATGAAATACGATTGCAGTGCCACCTATCGGGTCTAATTGTGAGTCTAAACCATTCTCGAATCCACTTGAACACAAACAAAAAAAGACATAAAAATCGGTCCAGCATTAAGAAGAAGTTGAATGACTAACACACGGACGTAATTAGATAAATACTTTACACAACTCAAATTATCATATTTTTTATTCTACAAATAGCTGTGGCCACAATCTAAACAATTTTGGTTATTTATGCATTGATACAATACCATTTGCTGGATTAATTATATTATTTAAAAAAAATCCATCCTGTCCTCTCTTCGGAAAAATAGAAATGGGTATTGTTCAGCATCTTAAGCATCTTAAGCATCTTAAGAACGATATATTTCACTAATACGCTGAAGGATGATGGCATCATTTCTTGGTTACGTTACAATATCGCGAGACTCCATATTCCCCCCAAACACGATTAAGGCAACATCAGTTAACATTGGTGCATTGATGCCTCTCTCATGTCATGTCGTCTCCTGCAGGTCGCTTGTCTGCTCTGATCACTATTTTCTGATTGTCCGATGGCATCACATTACTTCTAAGGCAGTTTTGAACAATTGGATCAACTGATTATGTTCATGCAAAAGTTGTAGCTGCTAAATGATCTCTGCGAACAGCGTTCATTTACTTCATCTTTAGAATTCCCCAGGAAATAAATCTGAAGAAATTTGTATTTACCATTGCCTACGCTGTTCTTCAGTCTCATTGGCTCGAAGATTGAACTGGGCTTGCGTTACACTGCGATTGAACAGGACTTGTGTTACACTGCGATCGAACTGGTGTGCGCCAACCGATAGTTTGATGCCTTACGGGTGGTATTTAAAAAAAAAAACGACATACGACGATTAATCATGAAACTCACACTAAAACACAACAAACATCTTTTTGATTTTGTTGTTATGAAAGAAACTGTAATTTGTTGTTTGTCAATTACTACTTGAATGAAATGTCAGTCTATCTATCCGTAGGGTGCGTTCCACTAAGCGTTCACAATGATCACGCTCACGACCGCAGTTTTTTCCGTTTGCTTGTAAGCGTTACTGTCGTAACCTCAAATGGAATGGATGCTCAAAACGCTCTGTAGCGTTTTGAGCATGCAGGTAAATAATACAAACGGCGAGTTAGTAAAAAGATAGCAAAAGATTTAAGATGTTAGTTTATAATCTGTAAGCCTTGAAAAGAAACTTGATTAATTAATGTTTAAATAGATTCATATTGAAAAAAATATAGTACTTTTTTATATTTAATATTATTGGTGTTTTAAATTAATTTACGTTCAAATGGAATTAAAATGTCTTGCGGCGGCACTTGGATATTTGGTAAGAGGTACAGTCGCCATTTTATATGCTTTGAGTTTTGAAAATGACGCTAATTTTCTCAACGATCACTTCGACCCACCATTTTAGATGGGTCGTCGTGAGCGTAAGTTATGACATTATAATTGACGTTTTTGCCGCGACCACAACCACCGCGGTCGTTATGTGGATCGATTATAGGGGAGAATTTTGATCGTTGTGGGCGCTTAGTGGAACGCACCTTTACTGTCAATATTTTTGAAGACACACTGGCCTAACAACTGAACGTCACTCTGACAGAGTCTTGTCATAATAACGTCTCACAATCTTGTTGTCTGTCTCTTTCGCACACTCACTTTTCAGAGATTTTTGTAATATTAACTAATAATATTATAAAGCTGAAGAGTTTGTTTGTTTGTTTGTTTGTTTGTTTGTTTGTTTGTTTGTTTGAACGCGCTAATCTCAGGAACTACTGGTTGGAATTGAAAAATTCTTTTTGTGTTGGATAGTCCATGATTCTAGGAAGGCTTTAGGCTATATAAAATATAAATAAATAATAGTTAATATTAAAAAAATCTCTGAAAAGTGAGTGTGCGAAAGAGACAGACAACAAGATACTGAGACGTTTTCAATATATTGACAAATACTCTGTCAGAGTGACGTGTAAATATTGACGGTAAAGGTGCGTTCCACTAAGCGCCCACAACAATGAAAATTCTCCTATACCTAAATCCACATAACGACCGCGGTCGTTGTGGTCGCGGCGAAAACTTCAATTATAATGTCATAACTTACGCTCACGACGACCCATCTAAAAAGGTGGGTCCAAGTGATCGTTGAATCGAAGAAAATTTGCGTGATTTTCAAAACTCAAAGCATATAAAATGGCGACTGTACCTCTTACCAAATATCCAAGTGAGAGCAAGACATTTTAATTCTATTTGAACGTAAATTAATTTAAAACACCAATAATATTAAATAAAAAAAACATTATATATTTTTTCAATATAAATCTATTTAAATTAATCAAGTTTATTTTCAAGGCTTACAGATTATAAACTATCATCTTAAATCTTTTGCTTTCTTTTTACTAACTCGCCGTTTGTATTATTTACCTGCACGCTCAAAACGCTCTGTAATCCATTCCATTTGAGGTTACGACAGTAACGCTTACAAGCAAACTGTGGTCGTGAGCGTGATCATTGTGAACGCTTAGTGGAACGCACCCTATGTATAGCTAGACTGACATTTCATTCAAGTAGTAGTTTTGACAAACCTCAAATTACAGTTTCTTTCATAACAACAAAAGCAAAAAGATGTTTGTTGTGTTTTAGTGTGAGTTTCATAATTAATCTTCGAGCTAATGAGACTGAAGAACAGCGTAGGCAATGGTAAATACAAATTTCTCCAGATTTATTTCCTGGGGAATTCTGAAGAAGAGGTAAATGAACGCTGTTCGCAGATATCATTTAGCAGTTACAACAACTTTTGCATGAACATAATCAGTTGATCCAATTGTTCAAAACTGTCTTACAAGTAATGTGATGCCATCGGACAATCAGAAAATAGTGATCACAGCAGACAAGCGACCTGCAGGAGACAACATGTCATGAGAGAGGTATCAATGCACCAATGTTAAATGATGTTGCCTTAATCGTGATTGGGGAGAATATGGAGTCTCGCGATATTGTAATGTAACCAAGAAATGATGCCATCATCCTTCAGCATATTAGGGCAAATTCTCACCTCTTATCAAAATAATCTAATATCCATGTAACAATAAATGAATATAAACTACACCTAAACAATACTTTTAATGCCTAACTTTTTAACATAATAGTAATGTTTCAAACTACTTAACCCTTTCGTTAACAAGTCAGCAGGCATTTCAGTAGTTGGCAAATTGCCTTGGCATTGAAATTTTGACATTGAAAAAATGGCATTGCCATGTACTCGGCTCAGTACTGGACAATGCCACTGTCGGTTGTTTTCTGCATTCATGATATTACAGTACCAGACAATTTAAAACAGAAACCTGTATAAGATCTCCTGTCAATAGTATTTGATGTCCAATCTGAGTCTACAAATCCTTCTAAGTTTTTATTATCATTTGTAAACATTAAACCATAAGATTTTGTTTTATTTAAATATTCTAACACTCTCTTTGCGTTTTTCCAGTGAACTGCAGTAAAACAATTGTTAAATTGGCTTAAATAGCTGACACTGTAACTTATATCTGGGTGTGTAAGTATAGACAAATACATAAGACTTCCTATCAGTTACTGATAAGGATATTATTTACAAATATTTTCTGACTTATCCAACTTCAATTTACATTCAATAGGAGTATCAACAACATTACAGTTTGACATCTTAAACTTATTTAAAATATGTTCGACAAAATGCTCCTGATCTAATGATATACAACCATTTTTATATACTTTTACTCTCATACCTAAGCATTCTTTCACTTGCCCTGAATCTTTAGTTTTGAAATTTGACATTAAACTATGTTTCAGTTCATCTGTCAATGCCTTGCTACTGGAAAATATGAAAAAAATCATCGACAAACACAGTTTTTAAAATTTGTTCATTATTTACCTTTTTACTATATAAACATGGTTCCAATTTAGACTTAATATAACCCTGGCTTAACAAACAATCATCTACTCTCTTATTCCACTGCAATGCAAATTGCATGTTTTAGTTTGAGTACACTGTTACTCTGACATTCTAAATTAGGTGGTACTAGCATGTATACTGTTTCATCAAGGTACCTAGCCATTTAAAAATGCAGTGTTAACATCAAGATGAGTAATTTCTAAATTTAACTTTACACTTAAAGAAAATAACATTCTCAGTGTTAATACAGGTGAGTATGTTTCTTTATAGTCCACACCTTCTACTTGGGTAGAGCCCTTAGGGACTAAACGAGCCCTATATCTCACTTTATTATCACTTTCAAACTTTCTTTTGAAAACCCAAATTTTAAATTCTTTTCACAAATTCTAGAGCAAGTGAATGAATTTGTATATCTAGGAAGCATGTTCACACGAGATGGAAAGTATGAAAAAGATATTGAAAGAAGGATAACTGCCGGTATTAAGGTGAATGGGGCCATGTCGGTGTTGATGGCCAGCAACGGTTGCTGTCCACAGCGTGATATTTGTGCCTACTTTATTGTATGGCAGCGAACCCTGGGTATGTCAGAGGAAGTATGAAGATAGCTTAAATGCAGCTGAGATGCGATATCAGCTGCGAAAAACGTGCGGAGTAACGATCTTAGTTCGAGTCCGGAATCAAGAGATTCGCAAATCAACTGGCGTGAATCAGGGCGAGATTGAAAAGATGAAGAGAGGCATGCTACGCTGACTTGGACATATAGTAAGGTTGAGTGAAGAAAGATTGACGATACAGATATACAAAGCAAAAGTGTGTGCAAGAAGACGCAGAGGAAGGCCACGTTCCAACTACCTGGATCAAATCGATCGGACGCTCAAGGACGGGAACGAAAAGAGTACTCGAAACCGACGATCATGTATGAAGAGACTGATGAATGTGGACGAAGCAAAAGAAGTATAAAGTCTAGAGAGAACTGGCGCTCTATACTCCCTGCCTACCCCCTTTGGGACTTGGTGTGATGATATGTATGTATGTATGTATGTCAATTTTCACCCATGCGAAGCTGGGCGGGTCAGCTAGTTAACTAATAATTGTTTATATTTTATATAAAGCCTTCCTAGAATCATGGACTATCCAACACAAAAATATTTTTTCAATTCCAACCCGTAGTTCCTGAGATTAGCGCGTTCAAACAAACAAACAAACAAACTCTTCAGCTTTATAATATTAGTATAGATTATAATTAAAGCAATTAAGTACACAAGAACAGGTAGCACCTATAATATATCTCTGGCGGAAAGTGGGTGTATGGGTATTACCTATACACCTCTGCCTACCTCTTCGGGGACCCATGTGGGAAGGCGTGAGGATGTATTATAATATTATACAAAGATACATTCAGTTGGTGTATCTAGAAAACTGGATCGAAATTGCAAAAAAATATTTATTGTAGGACGCCCTCCGACCAGGTGGGATGACGATTTGCGAAGGACTGCTGGCAGATATTGGATGCGGCAAGCTGAAGACAGGGCGCTATGGCGCTCATTAGGGGAGGCCTATGTCCAGCAGTGGACTAGAGTGGGCTGATGATGATGATGATGATGATGATGATGATGATGATGATGATGATTTATTGTTCTAATGCCGCCAGCTTTGTTTTTCAAACGCTCAATCTAAACGGTTTCTAAATATTAGTACCAGGACTCTATGAGACCAAGGCAATAGTTTTGTCACTCACGCTTATGTTGGTATAACTTTACTACTACATTGAAATAAATTAACATTATATTGACATTATTCAAAATGTTTATGCTTATCAATTCTTATTTGATAAGGTCCATTTACTTCAAATAAGATCACATATTTGCTACTAGCTTCTTATGAGTTTTGATTTGTATTCAAGATGAATCCGGTCAAGAAAATATAGAAAAAGCAAATGGATTTTGTTCACCAACAACTCAAACCCCCCCTCCTCCGTTCCTTAATAACAATCACTTTCCACTCCTGTCGGGGGCCTGAAATGGGTTACATTTTGCAGTTGAAGTACCAGGCGAGCAGAATGTAAGAGGCCATGAATACTGTCCCGCGTCGGTAGCTACGTCATGCGACGACAGATGATAAATAAATCAGAAGGTCAATATGACTTCAAGTTGCACCTACACTGCATACTAGATAGCGCTAAAATGTAAAAAAGTAAGTAAAAAATAACGAGTTAAACAATATTAAAGAGGTGTAAAACGGAGTAAAACATTGGCGGAAAACATTGAGAGGAGACCAGCATATGTCTGAGAAGCAATTCAAAGGCGTATAAAAGTCGTGCTTGAGTAACGGCGGCGGTAACCGCTTACCATCAGGCGGACCGCATGCTTGTTTGCCACCCAAGTGGTATAAAAAAATAAAATAAAAATCTCTGTTTACCCCTTCCGAGACATATGTAACTTTTTATAAGATTCAAACAAAATCCTAAATAGCTTTTCCTTTTCTTTTAATCTCTGTGGTTCTTTTACTTATCATCACGCCGGGTCCCTAACAAGGTGGCAGAGAGCATAGAGCGCCAGTTCTATTTAGACTTCTATTTGCACGTTCGATTTGATCTAGTAGTTACATCTAGTAGATCTAGCACACACTTTCGCTTTGTATATCTGTTTCATCAATCTTTCTTCACTCATCCTTTCTATATGTCTACTTTTACGTTATACTAAGATAAGTAGTTTTAAGAGAGGTAGGGCATAACGGGTTTGCCGTTCGAATCAGGAGCTGCCCGACTGGGGCAGGACCTCCACCTTATAGAAGTCCGTAGCCTAATAACACAATGTTTTGTGTTGTGTTCCTACGCAGTGAATAAGGTTTCCAGAAATGAGCTCCCCGTTGAGGTTTTCCCAGGAGAGTAGAACATGGAGTTCTTCAAGAATGGTATGAAAAGGGTCGGCAGCGTGCGAGCAGTACCTCTGGTGTTGCAAGCGTCCATAAGCGGCGGTAACTGCTTACTATCAGGCGGAACTCAAGTCGATACATTATGTTTATTAGATATACTAGCTGACCCGGCGAACTTTGTTCCGCCTTAAAAACAATATCACATGATCGAATTTTTTAAATTAGGATAATTGTAAATAAAAAAATATAATAATTATTCAATGATTCTTTTTTTTTCATTTATTGTAGCACCTTGTGTTAAACTAAATTTTTTGTTTTTTTTATAAGGCGCGAAAACAAATAACGTGGAAGGTCTTCCAACCCGTGAACATGCCACATATAATTGCCATGGGAAAAACATGGATGTTCGAGATTAAGACCACAAACTTTCAACGATTTGGCCTTGTGACTTATTTACAGTCATGGCGAATCAAGACGGATCGGAAATTGAAGTCGTTTAAACTCAAAGGGCATGTCGGTTGGGATCATTGGGATCCTCGGAATGAGAACTTCCTCACCTTTGAATTTTACTTTGAGTATTGTGGCGTAAATCAAATTGGTCATCAATTTACTTACCACCAAACGTGTACCGTTGCACAGTTTTGGTTGGTTTAAGTTTCGAAGCATGATTACTACGGAACCAATCTTTAGTCGTAAATTGTGCGGTGGTAAGCCAGGTACATCCAAGGAGTTTAAAAATTAAATTGCGTAGTTGGTGGCATCATCTTCATTTGTTACACGGTCAATAGATTTGAAAGAATGCAGTGTACCAATTATCTCATTCTGAATTATGTAGTTTAAGTCCTCTACATCGTTATTCTTTTAGCTGCCAAAATTTCTCGCTCACTCAACCATTCATTATTTTTGAGGTTAGTAATGATGTTTGGGAATATTTTGTTGATGAGTTCCTCTTTCGATGAGACAAAGTTACAGAAATTCGGAGGAAATGAAATCAATCCGCTCGATTCGTCGATAGGTACTCGACCATTACCGATAGTCAGCAATTGCTCAGAGAAATCTTCAGCAGATGTATCGTTCAGCAATACAACTCTCATGTTTGTTGTCAGCTGAAGTTTCTTTACATAGCGCCATAGATTCGATGATTTGAGGCAAGCGTTTATTTCGTCGGCAGCAGTCGATCTAGAAGTTTGGATTGGTAAATACATGGCACTGGGTCAAAACCACAAACATAAATAAATGTACCTATTAGTGCGAACTGCGAGCATACAAAAGTGGTCTCAATCGCTTGTATGTATGTAAACACGTGTGTATATAGTGCTTGTGTGTGTTTAAACGTGGGCTATCGAACAAGTGATGGATGACACCTTATCACTCAGAAGTGATATATGTATGTAAATAATCCTTACTAATATTATAAATGTGAATGTAAGTTTGTTTGTCGTGCTAAACGTAAAAACGTAAGCGCGCGACGTAAAAACTACTATCATCATGATACATTATACACATACTTTTGGAGGTATTAGAAGTAACATAATTAGGATACTTTGTATTGGCAAAAATACATTTCACGAAAGATAAAAAAGCAGTTTTGCTGAAAATTTTAATGGTAATGGCTTGAATTAGGATATATGATACATTTGTATCCCGAAAAATTCAAGGTCGAACCGATTCCAGCAGAAAAATGCATAAGCTACTTTTTCGAACTCCACGCGGGCGAAGCCGCGGGCATAAACTAGTTGAATATAATTTACATTGTATTTACTTGAGACATTCTGTCTCTTTTGGTTTCTGCGAGCCTGGTACAAGCGTAGAGTAAATTATCTAGTTCCCGTAGAGACTTACCTTATACCCCCCGCAACGCTAGGATAGTTCGTCTATTAATCTATCTATACTACTAATATTATAAAGAGGAAATAAATATTATAAATATTTTAAATATTATAAAGAGGAAAGATTTGTTTGTTTGTTTGTTTGTAATGAATAGGCTCCGAAACTACTGGACCGATTTCAAAAATTCTTTCACCTTTGGAAAGCTACATTATCCCCGAGTAACATAGGCTATATTAAATTGGACCCGATAGGTGGCGCTGCGATCGAGTTTCAAGAATTCTACCTTTTTACCCGGGCGAAGCTTTCTGTGTGTTTCTGTTTGTCTTAAGCTAGATTCGAGAATGGTTTAGATTTACAATTGGACCCAATAGGTGGCGCTGCGATCGTGTTACGGGCAATTTAACTTTTTCACCCGAGCGAAGCTGGGCGGGACAGCTATATTCTATACTAATAACATGAAGAGGAAAGATTTGATTGTATTTTTGTTTGTTTGTTTGCATTGAATAGGCTCCGAAACTACTTGACCGATTTGAAAAATTCTTTCACTGTTTGGAAGCTCCACTATCTCCGGTGAACATAGGCTATATTAAATTTTCAAAAAGTTAGGGATCCATACTAAAACTCCAATAATGTTACCCAAGGTGGGAAAAAATTACCAAAAAACTTTATTACATCACCACGCATTTCGCAGCGCACGAAAACTATTGATTTTAGAACAAAATAATGTACTACATCTTTGCAGAACATATAATTGTCTACAAAAAATATCGCGCCAGCATATGTCTAACTTTTATAGAACCCTAATTCTGTAGAAATAAGAGGTTTATTAAAGTTATTTTTATTTAAGTTGACCTCACGGAGTGTCATAGTCGCTGTGCGACAAAACTCCTTAAATAAAGAGAAAAACGGCGATGGACTCAATATCCGCGACGTTGGCACCTTAATATATCTCTGGCGGAAAGGGGGTGTGTGGGTACTACCTATACACCTCTGCCTACGCCTACCCTTGTGGGAAGGCGAGAGGATATAGAAGCTCTATATTACTTGACATTAGATCATATATTTGCTACTTTTCCAGCTTGCAATTCGAGATGAAGCTTGGTCAAGAGAAGATAGAAAGAGCGAGATATATGGATTTGTTGGCTAACAACTCCTCTCCCCTTTTCCCTACCCCCTTTCCAGTCCTGTCTGGATGGCAACAACATGTTATTTTTACAGTTGAAGTACCAGGCGAGCATAATGTATGAGGCGACGAATACTGTCCCGCGGCAGCAGCGACGTCATGCGACGACAGATAATGAAGAAATCAGAAGGCCAATTATGACGTCGCTATGCAGAATTCTGTAGTACATTAATTTGATCTATCTCAGAACAGACAGCGGAAGCGATTTCATTTTATACTATGTAATATTAAAGGTTAACTATTAAATATTAAGGCTTTTAACTAAGTTATATATTCACGCCCGCCTACTATTAAAACTTCCAATGTTTGTGTTGCAGGTAACTACTCGAACCACTATCGGATATCTAAATGTACGTATTATACCTAGTATGTATTCGTATTTTAGTGACATCCTTAAAAGATGATGACATACGCGAAGCGGGATTTGGCCTGAGTGGCGCCAAACATTTATCAAAAGGCGTATCGAAATATTATTGAGGTGTTGAGCGAATAGATTCTGATTATAAATCGAAAGAATTAAAAAATATTTATTACGTAGTGTAACAACTGTGCAATGGATGTGACTGGATCCATTTGTGTGTGTAGAGTCAACAAGAGTACATTTGGTTCCCTTTACGTTTATCCTCTGTTCTTCATGCAGGCCTAGTACAACTGCGAAATGCTGCGGATAGAATTAACCCGCAAGATGTGGTGGGGCTGCGCATTGCTTGCTTGATTGAACATAACTACCGCTTTTACAATTATTGAAATAAAGCCGTATTACGTTTTGACAATTATAGAAAACAAAACGTATTTTTTTAATTAGCATTATGTACCTATTAAATTATACTATTAAATATATAAAGTCATACTTCGGTATTATGCGTAAATAGGCTACGGTAACCGCTTTCCATCGGGTGAGCCGTATGTTTGTTTGCCACTCTTGTTGTATAAAAATATATTTTTTGTATAGGATTTACTGATCAGTCCCACTGCTGGGTAAGAAGGGACACCGATTTCCTTACTACAGAAATATCTATTGCCGTGGTGGCCGAGTGATTTGAGGGTCCCCCCCTTGTGGGAAGGCGTGAGGATATATTATTATTATTAGAAATATCTAATGTAAAAAAAAGAAAACTACTATTATTAATAACAAATCCAACATAGATATTTTTATACTACTTATTTATACTAAAACCTATATTAAAAGACTCGATACAACTCTTAAACTTAAAATAACAAAAAAGGAAACATAACTGCTTCAATATTGTTTTTATTATTTGACATTTCTGTGGTAATCTCATATGAATTCGGTGCATCTCTACCAACCAAAGTCTTCGGGGCTACGACACCATCGTAGCACCGTGCTACACGCACTCGTAGCAACAGTTCAGGCGTAGCACTCGTAGCAAGCTATAGAATCTAATATTTTTCTAATTAAGAATTAGATTTGGATTCGACTCAAAACGCATCACAGTACCGCGGTATATCGCCGGGGCTCCACTGCAAGTTCCACATTACCCAATAACCAATCTGCATTAAGTCGGAGGTCAGCTAAAGATAATGGCATATCAGTACATTATGTTATAAAAGCAATGTACCTCTTAATAATCTCAAACACATGTGGAAAGAGATTTGAGGGCCGCGTGGTCTAAAGATCAGAGCTCCTAAATGCGAAGCTTGAGGTCGCGGTTTCGATTCCCGCTGAGTGCAGATATATGTGTGATGAACACGAGTATTTGTACCTTAGTCTTGGATGTCCTATGTATTTATGTATATTTCGTAACATTTTGGGTGGAATTGTAAAAAAATAGGTATTATAACTAGGATAAAAACAACCAAAATGTATCCGTTAATATTAATATTCCTAGGTTTCCTCTCGATGTTTTCCTTCACCGTAAAGCTCGTGGTGTTACTAGTCACTGTACTTAAGTTCAGAAAAACTCATTGGTACAGTCGGGATTCGAACTTGCGGCCTTTGCGTCGCAGGCAGCTGCTCGAACCAATCGGCCACCACGGCTTGTTAAAAGCTTATATAGCGGTATATATATCGTGCCCTCTGCGTTATAACCGCTTACCCTCAGGCGAATTAATGGTTGTTTGTCACATTAGTATATATATAAGAAACAACTTCATTTAAATTCCTTCTTTCTCTTCTAGTCCTCACACACAGCAAACCTGAAAAGTTTTGTAAAACTTTACGGGTGCTAAGCTGTAGTACCAAGATACCATACCATTGGAGGAGTTATTCGGGCCAACTGTAAGGACTCTAGAGGCCTGTCCTATGGTATGTTAGGAACATTAGGAGCCGCGTAAAAGCCGTGACTGCCATATAAATGTGTAGTAACGTCTATGTTTTCGAAAAAGTGCATATAGTGAAATGCATTTCATATTATTTTAGACATCAAATAATACCTTCGAATTCCTATATGTTTTGTTTTAAGTTAGCTTATAATGTACGGTAATTACAATAAATCACTCCTTTTTAAATATCCCAGTACGGGATGGTCCTCGATCGTTGGTGAAGGTACACAATGATGTCCGACAAGTGTTTTGTAATTGAATAACTTGAGTGAGGAGGGCGAGTAAACGAGATGGAGAGATTTGCTAACACCACCGGTAGTTTATGAAAGCCTGGTACTACGATCATGTGAATACGGCGTGTTGTTGCCTGCCGTTCTTGGAACATCTTTTCCGCTTACAGAAGAAGCTCTCCATGTTTGGAAGAGGAATTAATCTATCTATGAATATATAAAAGAAAGTCGTGTTAGTTACACTATTTATAACTCAAGAACGGCTGAACCGATTTGGCTGAAAATTGGTAGGGAGGTAGCTTATAACCAGGAGAAGGACATAGGAGATACTTTTTTACCGTGCCCGTGGGACGTGACTTTTTTTTAAATATTTTTTTTATACCACATGGTTGGCAAACATGCAATGAATTTGTATATCTAGGAAGAATGTTCACACGAGATGAAGAGTATGAAAAAGATATTGAAAGAAAGATAACTGCCGGTAATAAGGAGAATGAGGCCATGTCGGTGTTGATGGGCAGCAAAAGTCTCAGCAAGAATGCTCGAGTTTTTGTCCACAATGCGATATTGGTCCCTACTTTATTGTATGGCAGCAAATCCTGGATATTTATAAATATTTCAGAGGAAGTATGAAAATAGTTTAAATGCAGTTGTCATTGTTGCAGATGTCTTTGAAAAACATGCGCAGTAACGGTCTTAGATCGAATCCGCAATGAAGAGATTCGCAAAACAACTGGCGTGAATGAGGGCGTGATTTTAAAGATGAAGAAAGGCATGTTACGTTGGTTTGGACACATAGAAGGGATGAGTTAAGAAAGATTGACGAAGCAGATATACAAAGCAAAAGTGTGTGCATGAAGAGGCAGAGGAAGGCCACCTTCCAACTACCTGGATTAAATCGATCGGACGCTCAAGGACGGGAAAGTTAAAAGTACTCGAAACCGACGAACATGTATGAAGAGACTGATGAATGTGGTCGAAGCGAAGGAGGTATGTAAGTCTAGAGAGAACTGGCGCTCTATACTCTCTGTCTACCCCGTTAGGGACTCGGCGTGATGATATGTATGTAAATTTTCACCCATGCGAAGCTGGGCGGGACAGCTAGTTAATTATATATGCGCAATTTAATAAATTTATTTGTTTAGGAACCAAAACGAATAATAAAAAAAGACAGACGACTTGGGACAGGTATATTATTTAGTTTCTTCAATGTTCATTTTTAACATATATAACATACGTAATTAGTTATTCAATGTATAAATAAAAATAAAAAACGTGTGGCACTTGGGGACTGCCGCGGTAAAGCTATTGCATAGCATTTTTTATCAACTTATGCAATACACCTATATACTTTCTCACAAACAGCTGCTTACGTACTAGGCATGCCTTTTAAGCTCTGTCGTTTCCACATTTCCCGGCAATTTTGAATTTGGAACTATTCTATATTCGAATGTGTTTAAATTTTAAAGGTTTTATTTTCCTTACGGAATTTCTTGATTCGGTCGCCGCGCTCAAAGCCGTAGCCGCCAAAGTGTGTATAGGTATCTATAAAAAAATGCTATGCAATAGCTTTACCACGGCAGTCCCCGAGTGCCACACGTTAGTTTTTTTAATATGTTTGTAAGAAAAGAATATAATGCAGTATATATTCAGATTATAGCCGTGGGGTCGAGTGGTTCGAGAAGTTCTCTTAGGCACAAAGATTGCAAGTTTGAATCCCGACGGTGCCAATGAGTTTTTCTGAACTTAACGTCACGTTCAGAGTTTAGTCACACCAGGAGTTTTAAACCTGCATACATTTAAGTAGCAATTCAAAGACGTATGTGCCTATAGTCGTGTTTGAGTTACGGCGATGGTCACAATATGTGTCACCATAGGGGTCTAGGCTGCCTAACTATAATTAAACCTATTTTTCTGGTGCCATGTACGAGTCTGAACATATATTTCTCGGAGTTTTAAAAGTCTTTATGATTGTGTCGATTGTATATTTAGAAAATGGAGCTCTATTCTCTCTGTTAGAGAATCGGCGTGATGATATGTGGGTATGTATATTTAAATAAAACATCAATAATATTATCATAAACATGTCTGTCAACCGAACAACAATCGTGGTGTATCGTGGTGTGCGGTCAAGTGATAAGAGAGCCTTTAGCTGTGTGTGACAATACTTTACGTGAGAGCAGCAGGAGCGCTGATTCAATATCAATTTTGTACTTTATTCAGAGCTAAACAGCATTGAATTTTATATGAATACAAACTTTCGTAAAAGCGGGAGAGAACATTTATGATCGAGCATTGGCTCCGCCCTTCGAGGAGGTGTGAGAAAGTGCCGATTACTTGTGCTTCATGTGAAAATTCTCTGATAATTCTCTAAAAAGCTTTTTTTTCTCAATAAATCCATGATTTCTTTACATGCTTGAATGTAACAACAACAAAATCAAGCTCGCCAACATGGAATTTGAAATTTAATCTTAATGCTGCTTTGGCTGAGATTGTTCGCAGTTGCCATCATAGAACAACTTCTCTCTCTAATATTTTGATTAGAGAATTTACAGCGCTCGCAAAAGGAACTAATAACACATTTTGAACGAAACGCCGTAGATGCTTGTATGACTCGTAGATCGTCGAACATTTTGATTCGGATTTTAACTGTTTTTCTTTCTATAAAACTGTTATTGAGTCATCTTTTACAAAAGAGATAACATATACATAAAAAAATTAAGTTCATGTTCTGCAGCGCCATCTAGCAAGTAATTTTTTTCAGGCCAGGAACGCTCGTCAGCTTCTCAGAACATCTTGCGCGAAAGTTTCATCACAATATGATATATGGTTTCGGAACGCACAGAGGCCAAATATAGAATCTTTTTATTTATATTTAGATTGACAGATTATACTTTTTATTTACTCACAGTCGAGTGCACAGAAGTCAATAAATAAATTGAAATGAGACTAGTATCATGATATATCCTCACGCCTTCCTACAAGGGTCCCCGAAGGGGTAGGCAGCGGTGTATATGTAGTACCCACTCACCCACTTTCCGCCAAAGATATATTTTAGGTGTGTAATAGATAACGAGTTATTAAAGCACAACTATTATACACCTTTGAATTTCTTCTCAAACGTATGCATGGTTTTCCTCTCGATGTTGTCCTTCATATTGCATAAGGGTCAGAAAAACTCATTAGTACACAGTCGGGATTCGTACTTGCAATGTTTGTGTTAGAGGCCGGCAACTAACTACTCGGCCACCGCGGCTTGTTGTTTTTGTTTGTTTGAAAAATGTTTTTTATTTTCAATAAAAATTATCCTATGTTACTTCTAATACCTCCAAGAGTACACACTATACAGTATTATGATGATCGGTTAAGTAGTTTTTACGTGAAAGCGTAACAAACAAACTTACATTCTCAGTTATAATATTAGTTAGGATACTGTATATACTACTATATATAGCTGCTTTTTTCAATATAATATGGCCGATATAATTCATATTTTTCCAAATCAAATCGTAAAATCTAGTTCTTTAGAGAACTAGTCCAGTTTCTCGCTGAGATTACTTAACTATTTCTTCCCCCCGCAACTCTAGGAGAGTCTCGTCATTGATTTTAAGTAGACAAGAAACTTCTTACCGTTATAGGAAAAATGCATGTGGACCCTATTCATATACGAGTAAGGATTAAAATACGTTGGAACATTAAGTTCCATGTCATAAGTCAAGCCTCTTGTCGATTTATGAGAGCCTGGTAAGGGGCGGTGACAAAGATCTATTATTGCAATAAAATTACCCCACTGCTCTCCCTCCCACTAACAATTATTTCTATCTATGATGGACGCGTAAAATGACGACGTTGCCTCTCCGACCGACTTGAACAAAATGACGTGGCAGCCTACGTAGCAGATAAAAGACGTTACTTATACTTTCTACATAAGATCGATTTTAACAGAACATCGTGAGCAGGAAAAGTGGTCAGACCACCACAGTTGTTAGTGGGTCTATTTTCCCGAGTTAAGCCTGCCATCCTAATTCTAATCCTAATACTCACCCAGCTTCAGGCACAATAGACGCGCGCACCTTATTAGCGCCCTCTATTGAAAATGCTGCAAGTTACTACCGACCCACTTGACGTGTCGCCCATAAAAGTACCAATAATAACCCTTTCCACATTTTCCTGAATATTTTCAACAACCAAGCTACAGCCAGTCTACACTATGAATAAAAAAATAACCAGTTATAATAAATAGGTCACTAATTGCCTATCTCCAAGCAATTCTAGTGGTCCATTCTATTATTCCAAGCATCCGCTGGACTGCAAAACGAGGTGCGCATGTGGCCGTCCTGTTAATTAACCACATCTGTGGATTCAGTTCAAACTCCACTCTCTGTGGACAGCTGCTTCATTTGTCTTTTAACGGCTCAAAAATCAATTAAGTATGTAAATATTATAACATTTTAGATACATTGTTAATATTGAACTTTGTTTAGTAACCTATTAAGTATGTAACGTGATGCTATTCCATACTCTCTAGTGGAAATTTCTCTAGAGCAAGTACGTCATTTAGCCAAACCTCTTATTTGAAATTTGAAAACTTCCAATCAAGAAAAGTACTTAGAAAATTATAATTTGGGAAATATGTTTGTACCACTTATTTTAAGACAAAGTTCAAAGGTAAGGAAGGACGCAGGGGAGAAATTTATATACTAGGAAGAGGTAATGCGCTCTTCGTCGAATTTTGGATAATGTTTGCCGGCGTGTTCACAGTTCACTGTTCACAGTTTGCCTTTGTCAAGGTCTGATCATCTCCTACCTCTGTTACGTAACGTTAATTAGTATTATGGTAAGTTGATGTTTTCATTTTGAACAAAAATTATAAAATAGCGTACATATAGACAATATTTCATAATTTGATTTGCAAGAAACTCTTTTTGAAATTACTACTACTATTTAATTTATTTTTGAAATTATTCATTGTCCTTTTTTCGCCCTCGAGATTTGTTCTAAAATATGTGTTGGAGAGAAAGAGCACTACTCGAACTTCTAACACAACAAATCAAGCAAGAACCGAAGCAGTCTACAGACAGGCGGAAGAAATTTCCGTTTAGTACCAGGCTCGCATAGCGAAATGAGTTCGAATGTTTCGCCAGATTACAATGAAAAAGCATGTTCACGTCACAGCCCCTATTTGTCTCTTTTACAAGCTAACAAAATGTAAAGGAGATAACTACAATTTTCTCATTTAGGCTTCTGAACACATGAACTGAGAGAGTGAGAAAATAATTTAGCATTCTGTTCATGTGAATCTGGAGCTTGGTGCAGATTGCTGAATAAAATTTTAATAAAAATACATTCTGTGTGTGGGTTTCTTCTGGTCCAGATGGTCCTGGCTCAATTTAGAGATATATAGAGAATATACAAAATAGAAAACATGCAACCGTATATTATTTCACTGATTATGTGCTCACTACATATATTTTGTGTTTATTTTAAAATTTCACATGAATTACTTTTTTATTTTATATGAAAAAATGCATTTTGTTTAATTTCTGAATGGAAATGGAGGGATTTAATCTACTCCGATGGAATCATCAATGATTAAAAATTATCGCTCCATGACGTTGCACAACGAAAGATATAAAATAATACTAATAATAAGTTCAGGCATAACTGAACCAACCGACGTCGCCTTAACTGAATTTGTGCCTACAAGATGGCTTTCCCCTTAACATTTGAATTTGCCGCCAAATGCTACTTTGACATTACACATTTTTTCACTGCTTCGCGCCTTTTGTACACACAACATTAAATTAGTATATTCGCATAATGCTGGATTTCATTTCATACGCATAATAAAGTGAAGTTCAGGTAATATACTAACGCCTCATTAAAAAGGATCCACACCAATTGGTCCTACAAATCAAAAACTCAACCAATAGGTAATCCCGCCAAGCCAGATCACGCAAGCACAATTTGGTACCACGAAGCTGGATTACCTGAATGGAATATACCGTAATTTAAATATATGTATTTTAAGTATGCATAACTTAAAATACATATATTTAAATTACGGTATATTCCATTCAGGTAATCCAGCTTCGTGGTACCAAATTGTGATGCCGAGGAACTTGCCAACTATCATGTTGACTTCAAAATATATGAAGAAATTCAAAGTTCTAATATTATAAACTCTTTCACGGCATTCTAGCAGGTCTGAACCGACTCTAGTAGGAAAATACATAAGTTACTTTTTCGAACTCCACGCGGGCGAAGCCGCGGGCATAAGCTAGTATTTAATAAATGGGATTTGTTACAACAGTCGTTATGGCGATGTCAACATCAAGACAGAGATTCTGTAAAAGCGACGTGGGTTGTCATCGTTATGCCTCAACATAACGTAATTGGTTGTTCTCAGAGTTCGTGCCCGTTAATCGTTCTCAAGCCATCGATTCTCCTGGGACTAGACATAATATGTAACAGCTGTTTATCAAACCACCTGACCTGTCCGTCCGTTGTTATCAATTGCATAATTGTGCACATTTACTGACCTACTTCATGAACCACAGTTCAATAACTTCATGCAGTTATACAACGTTCGTTATCATTGTTTATGTCACTCTTATCACACAACTTCACATTGTTATTAATAAACAGTAGAATTTAGACTCAAAAATACGCGAAGGCGAATTTATAATATTATAAAGGCCTAAGTTAGTATGTTGCTCTTTCACGGCATAGCGGCTGAACCGATTCTAGCGGGAAAATATTGTACCTCCCTACTTTTTCAAACTCCACGCGGGCGAAGCCGCGGGCATAAGCTAGTGTATGTATTGTTGTGTTCGAAGAACGGTGATTGATTCGCGCCATCCTACACGGGGCACCTTGATTATAGAGAAAATAGAGTGTTGATAAACCTCTGCTAACCCCTTCGGAGACCTTTAAGGAGAGGCAAGAAGAATATGATTGTACATGTATACTAATATAGTCCGATCAAATAGATCGGACTCTCAAGGACGGGAACGTTAAGAGTACTCGAAACCGACGAGCATGTATGAAGAGACTGATGAATGTGGACGAAGCGAAAGAGGTATGTAAGTCTAGAGAGAACTGGCGCTCTATACTCTCTGCCTACCCCGTTAGGGACTTGGCGTGATGATATGTATGTATGTATGTATGTATACTAATCCTTAGGATTGTCTGGTATTGGTAACTGGTATGGTATGGACGTTTACAATACCAGATGTATTATTTTTTCCAATCTTACAGCCGGTTTCTCGTACGCATTTCTATCCATCAAATTACGTGACAGATTGTTAATCTCTAATTAGACGTAGTTTGGGTTGCTAGAAGCTTCAACTGACAAACTGTTGGCAGTTTGTCAACGGTATGTCAAATCCCAAATCAATTGCCGATTGGAGCCATTTTGAGTTTCTGAACGCATTTTCTCTTGGTTAACATATTGTTGACATACAATTTTTAATTGTAGATTATCGAGGAATTATCGACGTGTTAACGCAAGTATTCCGATTTGAACTCCAATTTCTAAGCGGATTTAATAGGATATAGGGATGTTACAAAATAATCGATTTTAATTTTTCGTTTTTTATAGCAATATTAATATAAAACTTAATTTCTATCAATAATGCTATTTGGTTTCCTAATTCCTTGCGTTGAAATATTAATAGAACATTGCCTTTGATTTTTAGTTTTGAATTGGTTATATTTTTATTCATATAATTTTATTTGATTTTTAATCTGATATTTTTTTAATATGAATCTCTTTAGACAAACCCTAAGACATAAGTGTGTAAAGTTACAGAAATCGAAATAATCTTTTAATAATAGCAAAAATATTAGAAATTGGCAAGTTTCAAATCATCATCATCAGCCCTGTCGAGAACCTACCTATATGTTGAATTACTATAAATTATATAATATAAATATTAGAATAAAATATAAGTAGATAGATCGCGTTCTGTGTAATTTTTACGCGACAGCGGCGGCATTTTAACATTTACACTTTATTTATTTATATTCTTTACACTTGTTTATCACACGAAAACTGAAGTACCTAAACAAACAAGATAAACAACAACAAATCAAACTTTTGTCCAACTAACGAAACTTCAGCTCCCGGCGGGAATACTTTGACATTGCAAGACAAAGACGAAGCTATAAGCTAGAGGGAAATAGATATACTTTAAAAAATAATTCGGCTGTCAACAGTAGATTAGTTAATTTTTCGATGATTTGCGTTCCAGAAACTCAAAGCTCGATGACAGATTGTTAACAAATTGTTATTGTGACAAAGTGTTGACTAATTCATTGTGCTAAAATTGTACCAGAAACCGGCGGTAAGTTAGGTAGATGTACTAAGAGAGGTAGGGCATAACGGGGCTTCCCATTCGAATTTAGAGCTGCCTGACTAGGGCAGAACCTCCACCTTATAGAAGTCCGTAGCCAAATAACGCTATTTATTATTGTGTTGTGTTCCGACGCGGTGAATAAGGTCTCCAGTAATGAGCTCATTGGGGAGGGAGAGGATCGTTATATTGTGTTGGCAGCAGAGGGATTAGTCCTATTATGCTGCCAGCACATTATACTCTCTGAACATAGAGTGGCAGCGCTATTTACGCTAACGATACCGAAGTATCGTACTTCGGTATACTTCGGTATCGTTAGCGTAAATAGGCTACGGTAACCGTTTCCCATCAGGTGGGCCGTATACTCGTGTAGTATAAAAACAAAAGCAGCGTTATAATATTATGTCTAGTTTTAGTTTGCTCGCCACATACACGATAAGAGATCACCGCAGAGAGAGAGAGCAAGAGGGATCGGACAATATACAAAAACAAAATAAAATAAGGAATATGAGATATCCAGTCTAATGCCTAACAAAAGCATTGCAAATGTAACTTTTACAAAGATAATTTGTTCAGTTGGTGTATCTAGCATACTGGACCGAAATTGCAAAATATTGATTGTTCTGATGCCTAAACAGCATATAAAACTAACTATGTCAGCAATCTGTTTTGTTTTTCAAATGCTCTTTCTAATCGCTTTCTAAATATTGGTACCAGGACTTTATGAGACCAAGGAGATTGTTTTCTTACACAACAATGTATGATAAATTTACTACTACATTGAAAACTAATTAATTAAAATAATTTTGTTGATTAATTTAATTATAAAGACTGATCAATAAGAAGCTCTATTTACTTGACATAAGATCACATATTTGCTACTTTGTCAGCTTGTTAAGAGCTTTGATTTGTATTCGAGATGAATCTTATTGGTCAAGAAAAGATGGAAAGAGCAAGATGGATATTGACTTACAACTCAAGCCCCCCCTCTTCCCTAACCCCTTTCAACTCCTGCCGGGATGGCAACAACAGCACCAATGCCTTGAAATGGGTTATTTTTGTAGTAGAGGTACCAGGCGCGCAGAATGTATGAGGGGACGAATACTGTCCCGCGTCGCCAGCTGCGTCATGCGAAGACAGATAAAACATAAATCAAAAGGTCAATATGTCTTCAAGTTGCACCGATACTATTCTGTTTATATCGCGCACAAACATATAACTCATAGAGCCACTTGACGTAGGAACTGTTCATAATACTCGTATTTTTTTTTTATTTTACTTTTAATGAAATTATACCTTTA
This sequence comes from Drepana falcataria, assembly GCA_945859725.1. Classification (NCBI taxonomy): domain Eukaryota; kingdom Metazoa; phylum Arthropoda; class Insecta; order Lepidoptera; family Drepanidae; genus Drepana; species Drepana falcataria. Next base: position 12,271,769 of record OX243921.1, read on the forward strand.
GCATTTTATCCCCTTCTCTAAGAGCAAATATGGAATAATACCCACTGTAGGTGTTATAATAATTATGCTTGCTTGCATTGAAGTAATGCAACGTTTAATAAGTAAACAAACGAATATTTTTAAAGGTGTTTTTGTTTTGTTATTTTTTTTATACAAGAGTGGCAAACAAGCATACGGCCCGCCCACCTGATGGAAAACGGTTTCCGTAACCTATTTACGCTCACGATACCGAATTATCACTTGCGCGTTGCCACTCTGTGCTTGGAGAGTTATACTGTGTTGGCAGCATAAGCCCGCTGTTGCCAACACAATATAACTTGCAGGCGTTAAATGCTTCTATTGCTGTCTCTGACCAATGTATTATAGTTCGGTCCTATTTCTTGGCGTTATGCAGGTATGCGTTGAGTCGTGCTTGTATGTATGCTGCATTTGGTATATGGTCTCTGTAGAAGTTAATCATGTCGAGAAATCTTCTTAGTTTTTCTATCGCCTTAGGTCTCTTTTCAGCAGGGGGTTGGATGCCATTTTTGCTATCGGTGAAGCCTTGGAACTTTACTTCCTGTTTTCCGATTAAGCATTTTGATCGGCTTATTGTTATTCCTGCTCTTGCAATCTTTGTAGTAAGTACTATTAGCGCAAGTGCTCGTGGTGCTGGGCATCATTGATACTACATATTAGCTGATTATCTTAATAAAAAAAGTATACGAAGTCGAGTCCGCGGAGTTCTACGTGCATATAACGATGAAAAGTTTCGTCCCGCATTCGAAGAATGAGATCGGGGTAATGATTGCCGTCTTCTCTATGTCATACTTTTCTTACCTCTAAAGACCTGTTCATATGCACGTGCTGTATATAGTCTTCTTGAAGAGAAGTCTTCTTGAACTCTTCTTCTTGATTCTGGGAATACGGTAGGCGAATGATGATGGAAATAATTAAATTTATATCCCCACGTCTTCCCACAAGGGTCCCCGAAGGGGTAGGCAAAGGTGTAGAGGTAGTACCCACACATCCACTTTCTGCCAGAGATATATTTTACGTGCCAACGTGACAGATGGCGAGATCATCGCCTTTACTGAAGAACGACTGTAACTAAGCCTTTGAATTGCTTCTCAGACGTAGCCAGGTTTCCTCTCGATGTTTTTCTTCACCCTAAAAACTGTGTCACACGTTGTGTGACAAATCAGTAAAGTACCTACTGATTTGTCAGACACAATTTTATTTTAAAAATAAATGTTTTTATTATGTTCGAACCCTGCAAAGCTGTAGTAGCTGGTTGCTAGTTTTCCATTTATCGTCTGTTTGAATTTTTTTTGCATAACTCTTATGTCGTGTTATATTTTAGCTAAAACTTCATCAGGAACCGAACTAACATTTTTGAGAGTACTCGTATTTTGTCTGCTCATCTGGTGCGTCCAACACCTTTTACGGGTTCAACGTCAATACTGAGTTGCGTTTATGTTGACAGCCCACTGCTGACAAAAATAATTGATCGTTGTCGTGTGCAGCATTATGTGGTATGGAGACATGGTTAGGCTAGTTAACATCGTAGTATAATTGATATTGTTCATGTGCCGATTAATTGTAGCTTTGGTTTCTAAATACGGAGATTTTCAGGAAAATGCGAATCCGACGTTACTACCCTTATGAGCGTAACTAAGTTAGGACGATAAGTAGCGCAATGTTTTATAGGGGGCGCCGTGTCAATATATTGTACGTGAAATTGGGCGGAACATGAAGGAGTAAGTACATAAGTCTTGGTGAGCGATTGGATTAAGCTGTCTGCTGTAAAGTGAAGTCGGCAAATTTAAGTCACAGCAGTATCATACTGATTGACTTTGATCTGGGAGGTTGAGTTTTCCTGAAATTCTTGACTGTTGTACAGTCAAAGACAATAAAAGTTGGTCAATGCACAGCTGATGCTTTCTCTTTTCATGACCTTATCTTTCTTTCTTACAAGATCCGTCCGCCAAAAAATAAACATAGAACTCTCCTACAGCGTAATTTTGGCGCTATAGACAGGGACGAACTTCTAAGGGACGCACAGGACATTGACTGGGATGTCATCAGGGAGGTGGAGTCAGTCGATGAGAAGATTAATATCTTCAACTCACTGCTCACCAAACTCTATGATGCACATGCCCCGGTCAGACCTGTTAGGGTGAAACATCTTCCAGCGCCTTGGCTCAATGACGAGATAAGGACCTTACAAGCCAGGAAGAATACCATAAAAGCTAAATATAAGGCAAATCCTGAAAAATATCGTGAAAAATATAGGCAGGTTAGGAATCTCTGCAATAGGATGTGTAGGGACGCCCAACGACGCCACATTCATAAATCCATTGAAGACAGTACTCCATCTAATGTTTGGAAGTTCTTGCGGACTCTGGGAGTTGGTAAGCAAAAACAAGTTTCCACCTCGAATAATTTGGACTTAAATGCCTTAAACCTCCATTTTTCCTCGGTAGCACATTTTGATGCTGCCACTAAAACTAACACGTTAAGTCACGTCTCTGGTTCTGCAACTCCCGTCAGTCCAACTTTTTTATTTAGTCAATTTACTGATTGTGACGTTAAGAAGGAAATATCATCCATCGCCTCTAACGCTGTCGGATGTGACGAAATCAGCCGCAAAATGATCCTTCCTCTATTAGATTTCCTCACACCTATTATCTCCCATATCTTCAATTTTTCCATCTCCTCCAGCTCCTTTCCAACTCTTTGGAAGGATGCACAAATTATTCCACTTCCTAAAAAAACCAATCCTACATCTTTTTCTGAATATCGTCCTATTTCTATCCTTCCCTTCCTGTCCAAAGTGTTGGAAAAACTAGTCCACAAGCAGTTGAGTACGCACTTGGCAAGACATAACCTTCTCAATCCCTTCCAATCCGGCTTCCAACCAGGTCATAGTACCACCACAGCCTTGGTTAAAGTCACTGACGACATACGTGCTGGCATGGAAAAATCACAGCTGACAATCCTGACGCTGCTTGATTTCAGCAACGCATTCAACACCGTCGATTTCGACATACTGCTTGCCATACTAGATTCCCTTAACGTATCTCCAACGGTTGTTGACTGGTTTCGAAGTTACTTGTTCGGGCGCAGGCAACGTATACGCTTGGATGATAGATTATCGTCTTGGTGTTTTACGTCTGCAGGCGTCCCACAAGGTGGCGTCTTATCTCCACTTCTTTTCTCAATATTTATTAAATCTATCACTCTCAATATCACTTCATCTTACCACCTATATGCAGACGATCTCCAGATCTACACACAAGCGTCTCTTTCCTCCCTCCCCTGTGCTATTAGAGCTACCAATATGGATCTGGATCTTATATCAAACTGGAGCAGGAATCATGGGCTCCAAGTAAATCCTGCAAAATCTCAGTCCATAATTATTGGTACCAGTAGACTGATAGCCCAGGTGAGGTGGGAACAGATGCCGCCTATTTCTTTTGACGGTATTATAATACCCTTTAGCGATGTTGTCAGGGACCTTGGTATTCTTCTTGACAAATCTCTATCTTGGGCACCTCAGGTTGCAGAGGTAAGTCGGAAGATGTTTGCAGCCGCGGGGTCCCTTAGACGCCTTCGTAATTTCTTGCCTATGGACGCTAAAATTAAGCTATCCCAAGCATTGCTCCTTCCTATCCTTGACTATGCTGACGTCAGCTATCTTGACCTTACCGAGGAGCAACTTAACAAGCTTGAGCGCCTTCAAAATTTCTGCATACGGTTCGTTTTTGGATTACGCAAATATGACCACGTTTCCGAATTTCGCCGTAGGCTCAAGTGGCTACCCATCCGACTTCGCCGGAATACTCATATCCTATCACTTCTTTACAAAACTTTGTTTGATCCTAGAGCCCCCAGATATCTTCAGGAACGCTTTGAATTTCTTTTTTCCAACCTGCACCTACTCCGTAAAACCAGAGAACTTGTCCTTAAAACTCCGACCTTCACCTCTTCTTCCTATTCCAAGTCTTTCACTGCGCAAGCTGTCCGTCTTTGGAACTCGTTGCCCCAGAACATCAGGCTTGCACAGACATTAATCTCCTTCAAAAAGCTTTTATTTGAACACTATTTCTCTTTTTAAGTTGTTTATATATATATATGTATACATGTATATATTATTGTATGTATGTTATATAAGTTTATGTTTCGTATTTATTTATGTAGAATGCCTATTATTTATATATTATAATAATTGTTTCTATTTCATCCTCTCAACTGTCACACCTACCTTTTCTTTCTCTGTTTCTTATCTCTCTCTACACTGGTTGCCTGGTAGAAATCGCTTTTGCGATAAGGCCGCCTATTGTGCCTACTATTTGTTTTTTCTTTGTACTTTCTGTTTGTTTTTGTAAATGTGTGTGTTTGTACAATAAAGGATATATTATTATTATTATTAAAAGTTGTGCAGGAGAAATGGCGATCACATATTACACAGAAACCTATACCTATAGTCAGTACCCAATAATTGTCCAATGGAAAGTAAATGCACAAGGCAACAGCACAGAGCATGCATAGCTCGCTTATACTTGCTCGTATGGTCAGCGTCATCTGTCGGTAACAGAGAAGAAAACATTTTTGCATCAGTTTGGAATCGCTTTTGTATACCTAGTGCGAGCAGATTTTAATAGAAGGCGCCCGATGATAAGCTGAAACAACTAGGACATCACTCATGGTCTATACAGTTCCAATATTCGCCAAAAGATGGTGCTATATTTGCGGTAAAAAATATAAAAAAGGAGAAAAACATGGAATATGATACAATTTTACGTATTCCAGTGCTTTAAGTTAATTTTAAGTTAATCTAAATGATAATGAGAGAGAGTAAAGCTATCCCACAATATTTTTCAAGAGAGTTGAATAATATAAACGGTATCATCTTTGTTAAGAAATATGAATATACTAGTTTTACAACAACTTTCCACAAAACAATGTTAAAAACAATACTTGTGTTTTCTTTTATTAAGAGGTTATACTTTTTGCGAGCCTTTGTTGGAATTTTAACTTTAACGATACCGGTTACGTTTTCTTGTTATTAATTTTGATTTTGTGTGTGTGTGTAAGTATTAACTATACACCTCTGCCCACGCCTCCGGGGACCTGTGTGAGAAGGCGAAATATATTTATAGTATAATTTTGACTTAAAATATAAAAGTAAAACAAAACAAAAAGAGTTATTTACTGGATACTGGCAGTACAGGCGTCATTCTGGTGTCAATCTGTTGCCATAGCTTTAACAAACAGGTTGTTAACCCATCGAGGATGCAAACACTGGGTTACAAAATCCTTGAACGGGAGCAAACTGCACGCTCTACGTACCAGGCAAACAGAGCAACAAAGGAGACACATACATCAGCGAGGTTATCGGTTTATAAATAGATCGGTATAGCAGTGTGATTATAGAGGTGATCAATTCATAACGGTGCACGTTATGTGAGAGACACCTGACTTGCTAGTTAACCACTACTTAACTATAACGAAAAATAGGTGTGTGGGTACTACACACTACTTTTTTTACTTTATACATCCTTCATCTATGATACCCCGGTACTACTGTAAAAGTAGCGCAAAACTTTTCACAGTCATCCACCCCAGCTATACTTCTTTTCTACGTACTCTCTTGATTGATACATTACACAAGTTACTGGTAATAATAATAATAATAATAATAATAATAATAATAATAATTTATTTCTTTAACATTTTTGGTTACAATAATTAGTATCTGGAATCTCTTTTTAGGCATGCAATGCCTGTATTAAGAGACTCCGCTCTTCCATAGCAAATTTACATGAGTTTTTAACATTAGTTTAGCAATATGTATTATAAAAGTAGATTTTTGCTTAACCTATGGTTTAAGTGGTTTGTGTGTTAAGGCATTTGCGTAAGAGTGTGTGTTTGTGCGTGCGTGTGCATGTGTGTGTGTGTGTGTGTGTGTGTGTGTGTGTGTGTGTGTGTGTGTGTGTGTGGTGTGTGGGTTAGTTGGGGCTTATTTACTGCAATCTTAAGTTATTTTAATTGGTGTACAAGTGCTTCAGTTTCTTCGTAATTTAAGGATTTTATATAAATTGTAACTAATTTCTTACACTCATAATATTGTTTTGAGTATATATTCAATAATTTATTTAATTTATTATATATAATTGCTGATCGTTCATTAAGTTGCATGCTAGCAAAAATAGTTCTTGTCCGAGGGATTGGTGCAGCAACTAGTTTCCTTCTTTTTGTCTGTACACAACTAACGTATGGTAGAGATTTATGTTTTTTTAGTACTGTCTGTAGTACGTAAAGTTTCCTGACAGAGAGTAGGTTGGTTTCTTTATAAAGGCTATCTGTGGGGTATCTGATCTTTTTGAAGTACATAGTTTTGATTAAGGCTCGTTGTGCACGCTCCACTTCAATCATTTTTGTTTTAGCCGTGCCACCCCAGATGGGGATGCAGTACACTAAGATCGATTGTACCAAAGCAATGTATATCTCATTGAGTAAATTTGGCTGATTATCTTCATTTTGATATTTTTTTTTTGAAGGAATAGAATGTCTTAACGTCCTGAATATCCAAATGAGCTTTCTAACTCTACTGGTAACTTGCTCTAGATGGGGGTGCCATGATAACCTCTGATCTATAGTAATACCTAGGTATTTTGTATGTGTCACTTTGCTTAAAACAGGGCAGTTACAATTGATATTGTTTGTGTTTTCACATACATGTACTTTTATGCAATAGTCATCCCTTGGCTGGGTACGATTACTTATACTAAAACAAATGTAACTGGTTTTCTCAGCGTTAAGCGTAAGAAGATTTCTTTTCAGCCATTTTGCTATTTGGGCGAGCCCTCTTTCAGTATTTTTTTATAACTTCTTCCCAAGAACTACCTGTAAATACGACAGCGGTATCGTCTGCATAGGACTGAATTTTGGAGTTAGGTATGTCTAACTTACAGAGATCATTTATGTAGACGAGGAACAGAGTAGGACCGAGTACACTTCCCTGGGGTATACCATATGTAACCTTTGCGTCTTCACTCATGAGTTCACCAAGCTTAACCTTTTGCTTTCTATTGGTTACGTAATCTTTAAAGATATTAAGTGGAGTGCCCCTGATTCCAATCTTTTCCAATTTATTTACAAGGATATCGATAGAAACGGTATCGAATGCTTTCTTTAAATCCAGGAAAACTGTCAAACATGTTTTGCCTTTATCTATCTGTTTAGTTACTAGGGTTGTTAACGAGGTAACTGCATCCTCAGTGGATTTCCCTCGTCTGAATCCGAATTGATGGGGTGATAAAATATCAAATTTATCTAAATATTTTAAGAGCCTTGCATTAAGTAATTTTTCCAAGACTTTTGAAAGGGCTGGTAATATAGATATGGGTCTGTAGTTGCTTATGTCTTCTCTATTCCCATCCTTGTAAATTGGAATTACCACAGATTTCTTAAGAATGTCTGGAAAGATGCCTTTTTCAAAGCAAAGGTTAGCCAAATGAACTATGATGGGTACAATCTCAGATCTAGTGATCTTTAGACATTTTGTGGATATGTTATCCCACCCGGGAGAGCTATCATTTTTCAAACTCATTATAATTCGATCGACCTCATCAGTATCTGTATCTAGCAGGACAAAAGAGTTAGCTTGTAAATGGACATTTAGGGGAAGATTATCATGATCATAGTCTTGATTTGTATCTATTGCTCGAGCTAGTTGTTGGCCTATGTTTACATAATAGTCATTTATGTAATTGGCTGATTCAGAGGGCGAAGGTTTTATGTTTATTAGTTGAGAGTTCAGTCCTTTTACTTTATTCGTGTGAGTTATATTCTTAATGTTTTTCCATAGTAATTTATTATTGTTTATTGACTTTAGTAGTAATTCCCGCTCGTACTTCCTTTTAAGTTTCTTAATGAGATTGTTACAATAATTTCTGTATCGTAGATAAGTAGTTTTTATATCAATATTTAGTGGCTCTTTTCGATGACTTTTTTGTAACCTATTCCGGTGTCTAATGCAACGTAAAATGCCTGTTGTTATCCAGGGTTTAAGTATTTTTTTACTATTTGGAAGGACTTTTGTGGTCGTATTAATACTAATAGCATTTATGAGTTTACTTATTAATTGCTCCGTGAGTAAGTTTGGATCTGTACAAAATAATAGTTCCTCCAACTTATTATCTTTGAGGTGCATCAAGACTTTTTCGAAGTCTACAGTAGTAGATGTTGTTCTAGAATATTGAGTTTTTACTTTAGATAACGACAAGAATGTGGTAAAATGATCAGTTATTGATGTGTGTAGAATAGCTATGAAAGCACAGCTTTTCTTTTTATTGATTTTAAGCATGAAGTGATCTAAGCATGTTTTGTCCCTAGTTGGCAATGTATGGCCCGGAAGTATACCATACGTTGCCAACATATTGAGGTAGCTCAGTCTGCTTCTGTAGTTTTGTGATGATTCCGTGTCTTGAGTTTTTATGTTAATGTTTATATCTCCTGCAATCACAATATTTTTCTGTGTGGTTAGTGTTTCTAAATGATCGCTAAGGGATTCAATAAAGCTGTCAGTATTAGAATTTGATGGAGACCGATATATACTTAAGATAATGTTATTTAGGACATCTAGCTGGAGGCAAGAAGCCTGTGATAATTTTATCTCCGTAACATTTTGCTTTAAGGATTTTTTTATATATACAGTCACACCATCATTTTGATTCAGTTGGAATGTTGTTGAGTATGAATTGTAGTTTTCCAATAAAGGAATAGTTTTGCTAGTAGTTAGTCTACATTCTGTCAATATAATTATGTCAGTTTCGAAATTTAGGTAAGAAAGATTTAAGACAAAGTCATCAAAGTTGCAGTAAATGCTTCTAATGTTCTGGGAGAGAAGGGTGAGGTCACTTTTATTGATATGTATATGGTTTTTTAATTCATCGATGTCGCAATTAATGGAACGTGCAATTTCAATGTTATCTATTTCATTTAATGTATTAAAGGTGTCACCCATTATGGTTTGTTGGTAAACAAACATTTTTTTGTCAGAGATTGGGATAATGTTTTGACTTTGATTAGAAATGTATTTAAAAGGCTAGCTTGCATTAGGGAAATTAGCGTATAATTGAGTTGTATTTGTTTATATTTTTGTATAAGTGATTCAAAATAATTGAGTGTATGAAGTCTGAATGAAGTGTATATTTGGGTCGTAGTGTGAGAATAAATGATGGTGTAATAAGTGTTATTTACATATAATGAATACATTGAATAAACTTGGATAAGGGCGGCCAGTCACTGTTTTGGTTTAAGTTGGTGTACTTGCTGTTCACTCGTGATTCTGATGATCGGTGAGTTGTCATCCATTCTTACATAGACTTTGCCATAAGCTGTCCAACAAAACTTATAGCTCTTGGTTTTGACTAGATCGCGGGCAAGGAAATGCAGTCTAGATCCCTTAGCAGTTAGATGCTCACTGATGAAAATGGGGGTCTGTTCTTGTGTTTTGATTCCTAAATGCTTGGCACATAACTTTGACTTGTATTTGATGTTGAAAGCTTTACCCATTTTTAATATATTGGTCTTAAGAATCGCTGACCCAGTTTCTACAATGATTGGTGATCTTTGACTATCATTGTTTTTTCCGCGAACTCTGTAAATATCCTTTATATCTGGTTTGTTAACAATACAGTCTATATTTTTGGAGAGGCACATAACCATCTCAATTAAATCTTCCTTGGTCTCGTTTTTTAACTGTGGGACATTTTTTATTTCAAAGTTCGTTTTACGGCTCCCCATCTGAATATCCTCTATTTTATTTTCTAATAGATAAATGTAAATTCTGTCTTGCTTAGACTGGTTTTCCAGCTGGTCGATCTTTAATTTGAACTCTTCATTTTGCGACGCGAGAAAGTCAATGGATTTCTCGATGTTGAGATTTGTTTGTTGAACCTCTTTCAGCGTGTTTGTAAGTTGTTGAAGCTGGCCTGCTTGTTTTTTTGTGAGATTTTCCATCATATTTCGCATTTCATTCTTAAAATCCTCAAGTTGTCGAGTAATTGAGTCCTCCATATCATCTCTAGACCTTTTAGCGCGTTGGAACACATAGTTAGGTGGCGTTTTATCAAGCGTTGACGCTGTATGTATATCCATATCTGAAGCCGACTTGTTAATTATCGATTCCATTATACTAGGCAAGCAGAAATACAGAGACTATTCACATATATCGAGCGTAATTTTGCTTTCTCGTACCTCATTAACTAATGAGGTAGTAAGCAATTAGCTAATTAGGTGGGCGTGTCTACAGCAGCACTTATCACCAACTGTGTAATGCGCTTACGCAGGATTGGTTCTTATAATGTTCTTACTTGTTAGTAGTGGGAGCCGAATGTCGCTATGCGGCCTCGAAGTACCAGGAGCACATCGGTGTAGTTTTAGAGAAATACACCTCTTCAAGCTTATGCACTCCGATTTTATGTTTCGATTAAAATATGTTGTTTATTCATTGGATATTAATATTTAAAACTTCAAGAACACGTCTACACCTGGCGGTGGTCCGGGGGGAAGGAAATGTAATGAAAGGTAATGCTGCTAGTCTTTTTGACACGTGGCCTTGAGATACTGATTTGGGTCAAATATTTTATTTACAAGTAGTTATATAACTGCTTTTTGTAAATATTGTTTTATTTTCGTTATTGTAAATAGAGTAGAAGGCAACTTACTCTTAATAACTTTTTATACCGAAAAGGTTTAAAAAAAATATGAAACGTAAATATGAGTAGGCCCTTCGGGGCCCCTGTTGGAAGGCGTCAGGATATATATAAATACTAGTTGTACCGTCGCTCGGGGGGAAAAAAAATCCTGAAACACTATTGCAGCGCCATCGGGCGGGTCGGTATCGGGTCTAATTGTGCATAGAAGAAATATATATAAAGATGAGTTGTTCGTTCATTATATTGCGCATAAAGAAGTTTTCACTTCAATAATCATGTTAAACTGCAGTGCTACGATATTTTTGTTATAGTCATGTTACAAGGTAAGTGTATCCAATGTCACAAGTACAACTAGGTACTACGAAAATACTGTTGGAATGTATTTTAATAAAGTAGACCATGGCATTAGCAGCAAGCATTAAGCAGAATTTAACTACCTGCAAAAATGCTTAAAAGATAATTTCGGTTAATTTAGAATTTGTTCCACGACGACTCCACAACAAAATAGTTAGGTTGGAATAATAGGGTAACAAAATCAGCTAGGCGCGAAACCGGGTAGTATTCAATCCATTCCACGTTTTAGTTGCATGCATTGGCTACACAAACTGAGCTCAACAATTTTATAGACAACAGGATTGATTCCAATTTGCTTCCCAATCTAGTTCTGATGATATAAAATATTTATTGAAATTATATAAGCGTACATTTTAATTACTTTTATATCCAGGTGTCCTCACGGAGTGACAGTCGCTGTGCGACAAAACTCCTTAAATAAAGAGAAAAAAAAAAGATGGTGTGGGGGTTGGTTGGCATAGCAACCTGTATGTAATAGTTATTTTGTTGCTTTGGAACCAGGATGTTAGAACTACTGAAGTGATATTACCTGTAAACTTGATTTCGCAAAGGAACTTGTCAAATGCACGTTTTCTTTTTAAGTCGATGGATTAAAAAGATATAAAGTGACTGGCCAGTTGTCAACAAAATAAAATACATCAAAATAAATATGAAGGTCGATGATATGCATAAACAAGGTATAATTTCTTCTCAAACGTATTCAGGTTTCCTCTCGATGATTTCAATCACCGTAAATCTTATGGTGTGATAAAAAGGTAGCAACAATAAAAGAGCATCAGTCCTTGAGTGGAGTCAAGCTGTGAGCAGTGAGTACCAGGCTAACATAGCAAATGAGGTGATGCACGTTGTATCGATACGACCATATCTAGGTCACGTTGAACGTCGTTTCATGAATACATCGGTAAGCCAATGTTATGTAAATATTGTATCACGTGACGAATGTCTGTGAGGATTTCATACACGCCAGAATGGCATAACGGTATTGAAAGATATTTGGCACAGGGATAACATATTATTACCTGGATTAAGACAAAAAGAGCCGTGTTGGCCTAGTGGTTCGAGTAGTTGTCTGCAACACAAACATTACAAGTTTGTATCCTGACTGTAAATCCTCACTATATAATAATAAGTCACACCACGGGCCTTACGGTGAAGGAAAATGTTCTATCCTATGATGATATTTAATAATTATTACTTTTAGTTCGAGGTGGGTTAGCTAAATTGCTCTGTGAAACGTCACAGGTGCTGCGATTCTATATAGTCTCAACATAGAATGATGTAAGTGCTTACTGTAAGACACACTATACTATAATATTTAAGTACCAGCAGTATTTTTAATGAAGTAAAACTATTATAAACCTACATGCTGGTACATAATAACTTTTCATTATTAACCATTGACACATCAAATAACTCATTTTAATTAATGCTCTGATTGCTACGACTTTCTCGTAGCTAAAAACGACTAGTGTTGCTACGCGTGTAGCAACGTGCTACGATGGTATCGTAGCCCCAAAAGCAAGCAGTAAACATGCTGCGGAAGATCTAAGTTTTCATGTATATTGCTATAAAAGTTATAATTCAATGGGTGCTAGTTTTGATTTTAAATAAACATTTAAATAATAACCAGCGCATCACTAGTTGTGAAAATAATCAAAGCAAAAAATCTTAAATCTTTTATTCGTAGCGTAAGAGACACATTTTTTTATTTTATTGTTATACTAAGCACAAAATATTTTATTTCATTAACAGTGTTTTGGTTACAATCAACAAGTAAATAATACCGCATTTCTAACTCATTACTTTCACGTGGGATGAAAATTTATTTTAAATGTATTTAAATTCTTCTTGATTATACTATGCATGTGTGTGTTTGTGTATGTGTGCAATTGCTACTAATTTAAAACGTATAATACAATAAGTAATAGGATGTTTTAGGATGAACTTAAGTATATTTTCTGTATCATTAATTAATAGTTCAGAGGTTTTAGGCAAAAAATTATTAGTTTTTTACACGCAATTTTATTTAGATGGTAGTTTTTTTCTTTAATTCAACTTGCGTCGAAACGCAAGGCAGGTATCTATGTATATATACAGCTTTGCTATAATCGTATTCAGTTTATATAATTAACTACAAGGTAAGATTTCACTGCGAGCGAACCCGATTAGCAGTAGGTGACCAGCTCCTCCATGGTGCAAGGCTTGTCGCAACACTCCGCTGCCACTTGCCTCTTGCCTCTGGCTGTGTTCAGGACCCTGGCTTTCTGAGCGCCCAGCCAGGGGAATGCCTCCCCACCGAACTCCGGCACAGCGCTGTAACCCTGGTAGGGTATAGATCTCTTCACTAAGTTTGTGTTTTGCAAGTCGCAGACGTAGGCCAAAGTTTCGGCCAAATTCCTTCCGCAGTAGAAATGGCCAAGCTCCTCCCCATATGCCATAACCAAGCAGCTGGCCAGAGAGAACAGCAGGTACTGGGTCTTCATGTTGGGAATGGTTTGATACTGTGGTGGCTGTAGTGAGGGCACGACGTGCAGTTACTGAATAAGTGTAAGTCTTAAACATGCCCTGTTTTATAGCCGGGCTGGCTCATTGAGTATTCATAAAGGCTCAACTGATTGGTCCTTCATCATGCGTAGGTCGCGTAGGTGACGTGTGTTAACACTTCGATGGCTAAAGTTACAGAATCCGTCTGGACGCTGTCTATTCCTCAGTGCACTCAGTGAACTGAATATAATTTACACTAGTGACTCGCCCTGACTGTGTTTATATAGACACACTAATACGTAGTCTCATGAGTTCTCAACACTTATCGTAGATTGACTTAAGTGCCATCTGCTATGAAAACCGCTCCAAAAATTCCTTATTTCATTGTTATGATTAGGAATGCCGGTAGATGTGCATGAGGTAAATGATATGCTTTCCAAAATGTGTGAATAGTTATACATCATTGTTCGTTTTAAGTATTGTAAAAATCTATGAAGCTTACAATATTTTGCCTATAGCTTGCGACAAAAAGATCGCAAGTTCGAATCCAGATTGTACTAACGAGTTCTCTTTCCCAGTAATTTAATCCAAATAATTAAAAAAAATATATAGTTAGACCATAATTGAGTTATTTTTTAACAATAACATCACATAACGACTTGATAGATAGGCTTGATAGATAAGGTAAATTTTACTTACAGTAATAATTAAATATCAACAATCTTAACTAGTGTAAATTGTCTTACAAAAGCTGTTATTCCAAACATTTCTTCCCCGGTACCACGAAATGCAAGAATAGTTTTGTGGGAACTAACTTATTGATAGACAGAACCTACGGTCGAATTTGATTGCATTCAGTTAGTAGCTCACTATCCCATCACTGAGCATGTGTGCTTGCAGCTCACTTATGCTTGCTCATATGGAGCAGCGTCATCTGTCGGAAACAGAGAAACAAACACAAATTGTGACTGTCGCTGTTTGGAATCGCTTCCGTTCACTTTGTACCAGCGATTCTTTATAGATGGCCGTGCCTGCAGTATTGTTAAAAAAAGCAAAGAAATATTGTCCTTAAAGCTGATAATTGTAATTAAATTTTTATTATCTATGCCGATGCTATATGATGCTCAGTGAAGTAGAATCCCGTCATCGATATGGGATATCGACAATAATGACACTTTCCTACTTAAGCGGCGGGATATGGGCCGCGTTCTAAAAGCACACCATATTCAGTAGAGAGAAAACTGAGAAAAAGGTTGCTAACTCTTTACATTTGCTAACGTGTGAAAGAGACAAATAGAGCATCCATTTTACAATGTATTCTGGTGAAGTATATAGATTGAACTTATTTCGATTATGTGAGCCTGGTACAACGCGGAAATTTGTGTGTGTACCGCGGTTCACAATTTTCTTTATTTTTTGTCACACCAATCGAGATCACTTACATGATTTAATTTATATCCAAAATATAAATACTGCTTTTTTAACGTTTCAGTGTATAAGATTAAATCAACCATGTACATTTCAACGAAAAGTATAATCTGGCCACTCTAAAGTTTGTGCAGAAGGATTACAGAGAGCAATATTTAATACAATTTAGAGAATTAATAATATTTTTCCATTATTTCCAATTTTTCTTATTGATCATAATCATGTTTTCGATAAAAAAACTTTATAACGTATAAAATATGTACAACTTAGGTCGAATTTACCACAATGGTAACCTACAAGCATCTATATAAATTAAATTGGAGTGTCTATTTGTAATATTAAAATAACCGCTTTTTACTAAATGCATACGGATGTTTACACGGTACATATACTAAAATACCTATTTTTATTATTTTTGTGTCCATCTGTCTGTCTGTCGGTCTGCCTGTCTATTTTTTCCGGGTAATCTCAGAATCGGCTGGACCACTGAAAAAGGAGTCGCTTAGGCTACTTTTATTTTAGAAACGAAATAATACATTTTATTAAATTCCAATTAAATTTATTTCTCCGTTCAATATCTATAGAAAATATAGTCTGCACACATATGTATGTACATAAAAGCAATTTTTCCGTAGGGGAGAGTACCGTTCGTTATACCACATGCCTCACAGATGGGACACATATTTCGGGAAATAGTTCGATCAGTAATTCCTGCCAGGTCCCTAGGAATTGCGTTCACCACAAGTATTGACGTTAACATGATAATGTAGTTGGATGCACCAGGATAGCAGAACACGAAGGAGCGCGAATATAGTTTGCAAGTTTAAGCAAAGCATGGCACAAGTCTGACTGGCAACGCGCGCATCTCGTTATTGACGTTTATTCCCAGCGGATGCTTCGACTACCAGGGCAATATGATGGCTAGGAAGTAGACGACGGCTGTCGTGCTTTTTGTACATTTAGTTCATGTACATCACGTACATACATCGGCCGTCTGGTGTAGTGTTTAGAGCTCCTGACTGCGAAACTTGAGGTCGTGGGTTTGATTCCCGCTGAGAGCAGATATTTTTGTGATAAACACGAGTATTTGTACCTTAGTCTGGATTACCAATGTAATCAAGTATCTTTATAATTAAATAGATCGTGGTCTTGTTACCAAAACACAAGCTGTGCTTAATTTTGGGTCAATTTGTGTGAAATTGTCCCAATATATTTATTGTTATTATACATATACGTGAACGGTGGAGCAGGCGAGTCCTCAAATGGAGACCACGGTCGGGAAAACTTAGTGTAGGGCGTCCTGAGGCACCGTGGACGGACGACCTTAAGAGGGTCGCTGGCGGTGGCTGGATGAGAAGGACCGAAGACAGAGTGTTGTGGCGCGCTATGCAAGAGGCCTATGTCCAGCAGCGGACTACTGTAGGCAACTAAATATGATAAAAACAGAGAAATCATACTAAACTTTTTGTTGAATGGCAGATCTTAGAACTGATCATTTCATGACTAAAACAGAGATTAACCATTTTAAAACCATTTACAGCGATCCGGAAAAATAACAAATTATGAACAGGATTTTTTTTTAATCTTAATGCTACACAATTAATTTGATAAACTATAACCACATTTATTGTCTTTTTAGGAAAAGCAAAACAGCAAAAACAATAATTCGGTTCACCTATAACACCATTTACGTCATAATAATCAAGTTTGAAACAGATGATTAATTAATAATTACTAGGTATCCACATTTTTCTGCGATTAAATTTCCGTGACTATTTCAAGAAATCATATTAAGCCATTTTAATTTGGTTAAGTAGAAATAACATGGATTATATTCAAACACGGTGGAGGAACTTACTTTACACCTGCCATTATTACTTTGTATCAACGATTATGTTTTTCACAATCCTTTGACCTGTGTTTGCTTGCAAAACTAGCACTAACTTAGCTTCAAAATAACTCAATAAAAACACGCTCTAGATATATAAACCTATATAATTGTTCACATAGGTGGAGGATAGTTCAAAAGAGTGCGGTCCTTAGAACTGTAGTATAAAAATACTACAAGTCACAAAAATGTTTTATAGGTAATTTAATATACATATATATATATAATCACGCCTCTTTCCCGTAGGGGTAGGCAGGGACCACTTCCTTCCACTTGCTACGATCCTTACATACTTCTTTCGTTTCGTCCACTTTCATTATTCTCTTCATACATGCTCGTCGGTTTAGGGTATTCTTGACCTGGCCTTTTTTCAAGCGTCCTTAATTTGGTCCGGAAACGTCCGCCTAGGTCTACCCCTTCCAACACTTTCATTCACACTCGCCTTATACACTTTTTTCGTCAATCGTTCTTCATTCATTCTCTCGACATGGCCATTATGATTTAATTATAATTTAATATACATACACGAAATAATTTTCTACAAAAGGAAGTCAAATTAGCTACTACGTGGGGTCGAGAACCGAGTCTCTGCTGCATGCATGGTTGCTCCATTACACTTCGGCATATCCACTAGCAGGGAATTTATACCGGTTTGCCACCAACGCCGATTTGCGCAGTAGCTACGGACCTCCCGGATGCACTGAAAATTATTTCGTATATATACCGAACGGCCGGGAAAACTCTCATAGCGCGATGCAGGAATCGAAATTGAATCGAAAGTTTTACCTATCAAAGCTGTTTCGGATTTCAATTTCCCGTTGTAAAACAAAACAAATAGACAAAACAAACGTAATAAAAATTACGTTTGTTGCTAATAGCGTCAATGCATTAAATAAACGAAGGTTTAATATTTTTGACGTTACATTCGGTATCTCCTGTAGAGGGACAGAGACAGAGAGAAAACAAACTGAAACGAAGATAATGTTAACGTTGTGACGATTTATCAGTGTTTTATTTGTTGCATGGCTCTAATTATCATATTTTATTTTTTTATTATTTATTATTATATAATTCAATTTAAATATTAAATATTGTTGATGTTATCACTAAATGCGGCTTTAGTAATAGAAATTTACAGGAAAGTTTGAGTTCGATGGCGTCGTTAGTACTTTTATGGTCATCACATTTGTGCAACGGCAGTAGGTTGCATGTAGTTCAATAGGGGGCGCCGTGTCTAACTATTGTACGTGAAGCTGGACGGGCAGCCTTGGTAGGATTGGGTGGTAAAATTACATACAAATATTTTGTTGTACCTATATTGTATTTGTTTCATATCATTATACAAAAATGTGTATAGCAATATCGCGTTTTTATGTTTTTGATTTCGGCTACCGCTGTCTACCGTAATTGACAGGTTACGTTATGCACGCTTAGCATTTATTTGTTTACATACTTAAAATTAACGCAAAATTAAATGCTAAGCTATCAAATACATATATATTAAAATTAATCCTATGATAAATTTTAATATATATAAAGGAATAAATAAGATAATAGGGTCGTCAATTCCAGAAAATCCGATATTGTTTGTACAATCATGATTTCAAAAACCACGTTGGGCTCCAACGTCACAGTAATACAAAAAACTTGAGAGGTGTCAAGGGACACCCGGATGGAACGCAGTTGAATAATGAGAAGAAATCTTACATATACCACCCCCTAAGACAGTCGGGTACCTATAGCTTCGGCTCGAAAGTTGATTCGCTATTGAATTAAATGCAAAAAACATTTACATAATATACACACACATATATATATATATATATATATATATATATATATGCACGCCGCACGGCTTACAACTATAGCAAAAAGTGCGACCGCTCATTTAAATATCGAACACTTTTTAAAATTCGAAAAAAAGTGGCGTTACAACTTTTGGTCTTAATTTTTTCCGTCTAGCCAGCCCCCTTCCGCAACGCGCGATAAGGAACTTCGTTAAAAAAAGTTATTGAATTAGAACAAATGATCATAAATTATAAACTTTTTTACTATAATATAATTATATAATATATCCTCACGCCTTCCCACAAGGGTCCCCGAAGGGGTAGGCAGAGGTGTGTAGGTAATACCCACACACCCACTTTCCGCCAGAGGTATATCAGGTGACTTTTTTACTAATAAATACATAATAGCAAATATTTAATATTGATAAGTTTTATAGGCACGAGAGGCTCTATCTAGGCTATTCTTATTTATATTTAAACTATTAAATAATTCAATTTTATACTTAACTAGCTGTGCCCGCGACTTCGTCCACGTGTGATAGTGACTTTGCGCAGTATTTTATGATTTTTTTTATGTGTGTGTAGAGGCGATGCCTACGTCATAGTAGCTTTATGCATGCAAAGTCTCAGCCCGATCGGTTTAAAATTAAAAAAGTGTGTGTCAGCTCCGACGCACGACTGGAGTTTACTCCTTACGAACGATTATAAAATAAATAGATTAGTTAATAAGGGTAAATGAATGTATTTCTTATATTACTTAGAGTATGCATGACACATCTATAGATTGATTTTTTATTTATTTTTTTATAATTTTCTCAATTTTGAAATAAATATCAATTGATATAAATTTATATTTATATCAATTATAAATAAAATATAAAATTTACGATAAAACCTCCGCAAGTTGACAGTTGTTGTAGGTTAATATCAGGTTAATACAATATGCAATTGAAAGTAAATATTAACATTAATTACATCGCCATTCTGTTATTCTCGTTGCCATGGAGAGTACGAGAGCACCAAAAACGTAACGCTGTCATTCATCAGTAGATTTTACCTCTCATATTTTTCTCATACCGGGCGCCTTATATATGAAAATCGATTCTTAAGGAGTAAACTCCAATAAACTCCAAAAAGTTTCATACAAACTTTCATCCCCTAATTTATCCCCTTGGGGGTAGAATTAATCAAAATCCTTTCTTAGCGGATGCCTACATCATAACATCTACCTGCATGCCAAATTTCAGCCCGATCCGTCCAGTGGTTTGGGTTGTGCGTTGATAGATCACTATGTCAGTCGGTCAGTCACCTTTGAGATAGATATAGATTGTATATAAATTTTAACGTTCCTTTATACCGGAAATCTTCATTCTATTTCTTAATATTATTTTATTGGTTTACTACCTTAATTTGTAAGTTGCCCGGTACCAGAGGAAGGGAAGCCTTTTAATAGCGACGCGACAGGTCAGCAACAAACAGATCAGTAAGGATACTAGGGGAGCAGAAACCTTTAGTAGCATTCCTATTCAGCGAAGTTTATGAATCAAACTTTGCTCACATCAAACAATTATAGAACCTAAATTTATGTAGATAGGATCTAGTTTCCAAATTACCTCGTTGAAATCATAATTACATCGCAGCTCTAGTACTAAGATGAAGCGAGATGGCTTATATCGTATAGTGTGGGGGTTGGCATGACAATAGATATTTGTTATTTTCTTACCAGGATACGATAATGACCGAGGAGATGTTATTAACGATCCTGTCTGCGATATTCAGACAAGGTATAAAGAAAAACAAAGTACTTTTGAATTTAAAAATCGATGCACAAACACGAAACTAGAGGTGGGGCAGAGGTGTATAGGTAGTACCCACACACTCACATTTAAGCTACGTTATACAAATTTGTATTATAATTCATATTCTAAATCAACTTTTCGATCATCGCAATAGTCTACCTACCTCTATGATACCCTATTAGTCCTGGAAAAGTTATTTGAAACTTTTCATAGACATCGCGGGCCACTCACTTTTTTACATCGCAATGGCCTTGCGAACCTCCCTCACCGTTCGTCAGGATCGATAGATTTACTAGGATATGAGAATCCTCATGGAGCTCCATAAAATAAATCAATTCCAGAATATCACAAGGAAATAAAGACTCTGAACTTTGAAAATAGGATTCAAATTCAAATGGTGTGTACTGTATTCATAGGTGTATTCCTGTCTCAGGTTGCAGTGCTTCGATCAAGCGAGATAGCCTGCCATTCGTTGTCCGGCATGGCAACAGCAACAATTTATTTTTGTAGGAATACCAGGAACTAAGAACACCTGAGGTGGACTCTACAAATTTGTATTGCAGCTATTCTGGTGGTGCCAATGTTGGGACTATATTAGGGGCCAATAGGTATCCAAAGAAAAGTACTGTATCGAATTTTGCTACGAGTGTGATGCCAAAACAATTTTTAATTAATATACGTGACTCTGGGATACATGTACAAGAGTTTACTCCTTAAGAATCGATTTTCATATATAAGGCGCCCGGTATGAGAAAAATATGAGAGGTAAAATCTACTGATGAATGACAGCGTTACGTTTTTGGTGCTCTCGTACTCTCCATGGCAACGAGAATAACAGAATGGCGATGTAATTAATGTTAATATTTACTTTCAATTGCATATTGTATTAACCTGATATTAACCTACAACAACTGTCAACTTGCGGAGGTTTTATCGTAAATGTTATATTTTATTTATAATTGATATAAATATAAATTTATATCAATTGATATTTATTTCAAAATTGAGAAAATTACTCAATGAATAAAAATTAATCTATAGATGTGTCATGCATACTCTAAGTAATATAAGAAATACATTCATTTACCCTTATTAACTAAACTATTTATTTTATAATCGTTCGTAAGGAGTAAACTCCAGTCGTGCGTCGGAGCTGACACACACTTTTTTAATTTAAATTTTTTGTAATTTTCTCAATTTTGAAATAAATATCAATTGATATAAATTTATATTTATATCAATTATAAATAAAATTTACGATAAAACCTCCGCAAGTTGACAGTTGTTGTAGGTTAATATCATGCAGATGTAGGATGTTTGTACTTAAACATCCTACATCTTACAATTACCTCTCAAACGTATGCTTGTTTCCTCTCGATATTTTCCATCATTGTAATGTTCTTGGAGTGACAAAAAAATAAAAAAAATAAAATAAATATCCTCACGCCTTCCCACAAGGGTCCCCGAAGGGGTAGGCAGAGGTGTATGGGTAATACCCACACACCCTCTTTCCGCCAGAGGTATATTAGGTGCCAACGTGACAGATGGCGAGTCCATCGCCGTTACTCAAGCACGACTATACATACGCCTTTGAATTTCTTCTCAGACGTATGCAGGTTTCCTCACGATGTTTTCCTTCACCGTAAAGCTCGTGGTGTGACTAATCACTGTACTTAAGTTCAGAAAAACTCATTGGTACAGTCGGGATTCGAACTTGCGACCTTTGCGTCGCAGGCAACTGCTCGAACCACTCGGCCACCACGGCTCAAAAAAATATATTTAAGTTAAAAAGAACTCATTAGGACAGTCGGGATTTGAACTTACAATATTAGTATTTCAGGCGACTACTAAAACCACTCGGCCACCACGACTTCATATCGTATTAAACGGTGAGTCTAAATGCTGCATTACCGACAGTCAAGTTAATTGACTAGCAAATAGCTGATTGGATTTTTTCTTTATTTATTGTTATTTTGTTCTGTCACTTAAAAGCAATACTGAAACTATTTCAATATTAGACAATAGGTGCCAGTTTATTGGCTATTTTGTACATTTAGAAACAAGGAGCTGTGCCTGCGACTTCCTCCGCGCGGAAAAGTGATATAAAGCAGCATTTTTTTTTTATTTACTCCCTAAGGGGTAAATTTTTTACAAACTTAGAATGTAATATTAATTTATATGTAATCAAGAGCCTAAAAATAAGTTTCAGGCTTCTGGTTTCAAAAATGACGAAACTTCAATACAAACTGTCATCCCTTTTTTTTTACGTGGGAAAATCCTGCATTTGACTCCCCGCCGCCGCGGGAGCAGCGACGGGGAGTGTCAGACTCTTACTGACTAAAAACCCACGGTGTACCATCTTATCGGCTATGTGGGGGGGTGTGTGACCGCGTTGGCATACTATCACGTCCCCCCCGGCGATTCGGCCTGTTGGGCCACTCCACTGCCCGACCTGTGTTGTGGCCGGGCTTTTAACTCCCTGGGAGGGCGCGTCGGATACACGCGTCGCGCCCTTCAACCTCGAGGGCATCGTGTTCGCGAGCGACAGGGCCCCCGCCCGGTCGCCCGCTGCCCTCTTAAGGAGGCATCTGCCGCACCTCGGCTTGCCTCCTGCGGCCGGTCCTCCGGCGGCGCAAACTGTCATCCCCCTTTTTTTTTTTTTTTTTATCGTGGGAAAATCCTGCATAGGACCCCCGACGCCACGGGGGTAGCGACGGGGAGTGTCAGACTCTTACTGAATAAAAACCCACGGGGCAAGGCCCAACAGTCTTCAAGGCCGCTGAGTCGGTGGTCGCTGGATCGCTCTCGCACTCTACATACGACCACCGGGCGGCGGGCCACCATCGAAGGTGGCCTCTCCTCGGGGGCGAGCAAGGGCCCGCCCCTCGGCCCGAAGGCCCCCTCTCCAGCCTCCGTGCGTGCAATGGCGACGAGCCCCCCCCGAGTTCGCCACCTGGAGGCAGTCCGCGACGGTCCAGTCTCCTGGCCGCCACGTCTTCATGGCAACGACGGGAGTACTCCACCCCCGCCGCGCCTACAGAGCCGCAGGGTGTGGAGCAAGGCACTCAAGCCTCACCACCACGGGCCGGGCCGGAGCCTCCAGCCTGCTACCCGACAGCCCTCCACTCCCCCGCAGACCAGCTTGCACCGAGTGCCCGAGCCGCCTACACGCCGCCTCGCCTGTTTCCAGGTTGCGACGTCGTAAACCGCGGGGCCGCAGCAGAGGACTCGTTTCCGCCGCTACGAGCCGGTGACCGAAGCCTCCAGCCCGTTTCCCCACAGTCTACCGATAGGGCTCAGAGACCTCGGGCCAGGCCGAAACCCAGCCCTTATCTCTGCAGCCCGCCTCCGCTGAGGCGGAGCCGCCGAAGCAACCCCACCTCGGAATAGGGAAAGGAATGGGAATTGGGAAGGTGGGAATGTGGAGAGCGCCCGGAGCTTTCAGTTACGTCTGTTTCTGAAGGAACCAGACCAATAGCAGGCGGCAACCTCTAGCAGGATAGTGCACCGGACTTGCCTTGGGGATCTACGCGACCTGCGCTACTCCCAAGACCAACGCCAAATTGCTCACTCGGAAAAAGTGAACAAAGTAGGTGATGGGCTAGCACCCTTGTAGGAGGATCCCTGGGGGTCACTCCTAGGGGTTCTAGCTCATCCCCCGCCCGAAACTGTCATCCCCTATTTCAACCCCTTACAACCCTTTTTCGCATGAAAAGTCTATGTCCTTCCTCAAGCTCTAGGCTATCTCTGTACCAAATTTTATTTAAATCGGTTCAGTAGTTTAGTCGTGAAAAGGTAACAGACAGACAGAGTTACTTTCGCATTTATAATACTAGTAGGGATAAGTGACGGGCAGCTATATATAGTTTTTTTTTATGTATTGTCTCTCGTAGCGTGAGTTCCGGGAACTTGTGATACTTAACCGGTCAATGGCGAGACCAAGGCCTCCAGCCTCTATATGTAGCCTGTTCGCGTGTCTACTAATGCCCGAAATTTACATATACATGCACCGGCCGCAACACAACATTAGTATACAAAAATATTCTAGAATAATGCTCTGCAAGTCTAGAGAGAACTGACGCTCTATTCTCTCTGCCTACCCCGTTAAGGACTCAGCGTGATGATATGTATGTAATGTTCTGCATTTTACCTTTTACTCACTGGAACCCTAAATGGCGTTGAATTTGCTAGAACGATTTTTTTACAACATTGTGAGGTTATTTTACCTTACATACCATATTTTTACATTACCATAGATAATATGTTTACAAAGTTTTATGATGATTGGTTATTGGTTTTTACGTGAAAGCGAAACAAAAAAGCATATTTTGAATTCGCATTTATTATATTAGTAAGGACTAGCATTTACCTGCGGCTTCGCTCGCCTTTAAATATGTATTGTGTTAATATTATCAAATTAAAATATTTCGTGTGCCTAGCGGTGGAACAAAGCCTAAACTTACCTGTGTAAATTGATACCATCTTCTTATTTTCTCTATGCACCAAAGGAAACAAAATATTTACGGCAACGCCGCATCAATATTTGCAGTACTAGGATATCATAATATCAAGCGACTCGTATAAGCGCGTCACTCCTCGTGCCCTTGTGTGTCTTACGTACTTAGCCTTATATGGATTTTGCCACGTGGCATTCTATCCTTTTCTTTCGTATATATACGTTTCTTTACTCTTACTTACTTTCTCTATTCTTATTTCCTCTCATTCCATATTCCGACATATGTAGACAAATCGAATAACTGGTTTTGATGCACCTCGGCATGATTAAGGATTTTTTTACTTAACATATAATGTGGAATTCTATTCTAACAAAAAACTTAAAAATAAGTCTCGTATATATAAATGTAAGGCACGTGAAACAGCTATATTAAACGTGTACATACCAAATATAAGATGGTACGTTACTACGTACAAATAATATTAAGTCTGACCAACTGACCGGAAGTACTTAATGGCTGCAACAAACAACAATAAAGAAAAAAGACAAACTAGGCAAGCAAGCAGTCCTTGAATGGAGTCAAACTGTGAGCAGTTAGTACCAGGCTAACATAGCAATGAAGAGATGCACGTTGTATCGATGCGACGATACCCTAGGTCACGCTAACGTCATTTCTTGACTAAATTGCTAAGTCAATGATATGTAAATACATTTTTTACATAGCATTGACTTTTGATGAACAAAATGATGCAGCTGTGTGATATTTTTAGTCATCGAGTTATAAAAAAAATCTACGTTCTTTTGCAGTCAAACAGACGAACAAAGGTTTTTCCCTATATATATGGTCAGGTTACATACTTGCTGCATTTGCGGTTGAAACTCTGGGGCCTTGGGCTCACCATCTTTT
Source organism: Drepana falcataria (assembly GCA_945859725.1). Taxonomy (NCBI): domain Eukaryota; kingdom Metazoa; phylum Arthropoda; class Insecta; order Lepidoptera; family Drepanidae; genus Drepana; species Drepana falcataria. Next base: position 12,297,581 of record OX243921.1, read on the forward strand.
CAAAGAGGTCTCGCGCCGTCTAGTCGAGACCTCTCGTGACAGGCGGGCTGGAACATATCTCGCTCAGAGAATCAGAATTGCTATCCAGCGTGGCAAAGTGCATTCTCGTGACGGTAAGTAAGTACATTCTCGGCCGATCTCCGACTTCTATGCGGATGGAATCCCAGGCAAAACATAACTATCCTCCAAATATTGTTGTTGTTACCTCCAAGTTGTCATAGACTGACGCCCGTTTAAAAACAGCAAACATTTTCATAAAAGGAAGTCAAATCATCTACTACGTGGGGTCGAGAACAAAGTCTCTCAATTAGTCTTTTGTGCCACAGCGCATCAACAACGGGGACTTAGACCGGCTCCCCGCCAACACTGGCTTACGCAGTAGCTACGGACTTCCCGAATGAACTGCCAAATCATTTCGTATATATACCAACGGGCCGGGAAAACTCTCATAGCGCGATGCAGGAATCGGAATTCAATACACATTTTACCTATCAAATCTGTTCCGGATTTCAAATTCCCGTTGCAAAACAAAATAAATAGACATGACATAATGTATTTCAATATACGTTTATTGTTAACTAGCTGTCCCGCCCAGCTTCGCTCGGGTGAAAAAGTTAAATTGCCTGTAACACGATCGCAGCACCACCTATTGGGTCCAATTGTAAATCTAAACCATTCTCGAATCGAAGACACACAGAAACACACAGAAAGCTTCGCCCGGGTAAAAAGGTAAAATTCTTGAAACTCGATCGCAGCGCCACCTATCGGGTCCAATTTAATATAGCCTATGTTACTCGGGGATAATGTAGCTTTCCAAAGGTGAAAGAATTTTTGAAATCGGTCCAGTAGTTTCGGTGCCTATTCATTACAAACAAACAAACAAACAAACAAACAAATCTTTCCTCTTTATTATATTAGTATAGATAAGGACAATGTTTTAAATAAACGAAGGTTTAATATTTTCGACGTTACATACGGTATCGCCTGTAGAGTGACAGAGACAGTGAGAAAACAAACTGAAACGAAGATGACGATCGTGGCGTTTGGTCGTCTTGTTGTTGTACTTTAATGGTGGGACTTTAGCGAGAGTAGATTGTGAAATGTTCGATAGGGGGCGTTATCTCTAATTATTGTACGCGAAGCTGGGAGTGTTGGCATTACTCTTTAGTATTATTAGTTAGCATTTTCATAACTAGCAAAAAAATTTAAACAAAATTTATATTACAAACCTTGCAGTAGGAAAAAAATATTTGTGTAAGTTAAGTAATTAGGATTTAAGCTCTTAGACTATAGAGAACTTATGCTTTTCTCTGCCTATACGTGAGTGTCAGGTGTACCAAGTGGTGAGGGACCCAGTAATAGTTCGTGTAAGATTAAAAAAAAATCACTGCATAGGCGAGTTTATAATATATGTATACCTTGGGACAATTCCACACAAATTGACATAGCTCCAAATTAAGCAAAGCTTGTGCTATGGTCACTAGACAACGGTATATTTACTTAAATAGATAGATATATTCATAGATTACAAGGTATAAATGCTTGTGTTAATTACACAAATATCTGCCCTCAGCAGGAACCGAACCGGCGACCTCAAGTTTCCCTCAAGTCAAGATTTCAAGACTAGACGGCCATCAATGCTCTCCTAATGGATGCTCTAAATAGCTAATCGCCAAAATTAAATTTAGTAGTAAGAAAAGTGGGGATTAAATTATTCGTAAGATTGACCAACATGGATCTCTTATGTCTATCAAGCGAATCCAAACTATATTATTAGCCAGTTAGGAACTTGGCGTGATTATAGGTTTGTAACATACCATACGGGTGGCAAACAAGCATGCGGTCCGCCTGACGGTAAGCGGATACCACCGCCTATGGACGCTTGCAACACCATTGCTCCCGCACGGGTATTGCTCGCGCGCTTTGCCGACCCTGCAGGACTCTCGTACGTAACTCAATCACGCTCAAACATAATAATAATCCTTGCGCCTTCCCACAAGGGTCTCCGAAAGGGTAGGCAGAGGTGTATAGAGTAACCTAGAGATATATTTTAGGTTTTAGGTTAGGTATTAGGTTTTAGGTTAGGTATTTTAGGTGAGTTCATCCAAATTATAAAACAACGGTTAATATAATTTAACTCCTCGATGGCTAATTATTATTCGTTATATTGGCGCCCAACGTGGTAACTGATATTATAAAACTTTTTTACCAATAACTATGTCATTTATTTATTTTTCAGCCAAGAGAACCAACAGCTAGTTACGATATGAGTGGAGAACATCAATCATAAAATTCAAAATCTGTGCCAAGCTAAAATTATCCACGTCTGTACCAGGTTCACATGAATATAGTGGTAAAAACTGACACTAACTCTGCCGCGTTAGTGGCACCGTATGGGCGGAGTTCTAAAAGGCACACGATTAATAAATCTAAGCCTATGTGAGAGAAACGTAGTTATCTCTTTACATTTGCTAGCATAAGAAAGAGACAAATAGACGGTGTATCGCGAAATACGTAAGTTTTCCGTTGTATCTGAGGATTATGCGTACCTGGTACTATCGGAATTATCTTCCGGATGCCGGTAAATTTTTTCTGTATATTAAAAACTTAAAACTGGGATCGCATTACCAGTAAAGTTTAACATTTACGATACTTCTTTTACATTTACAATGTTTTATATATAAGACCCTATGGTCTAAAGTCGAGAATATTTTGAATAATAAGAAAATATCCTAAGCTAGATCATAAGATAAACGAAGACGTGCTTGCATTTTGTAAAGTTTCAACCTGTCCCCCTGGTAGATATCGCTACTGGCGCTTTATGCTAAGAAATAAATAACCATTATTTAATCTTTGCGAAGTCTGTCACCATCACCGTCCCTTCTTTACGTGGGGGTAGATAAAGATTAAATTTAATATAAACTCTGTACAAGAAGAGCAATTAATTGCTATGTATGGCCATCATTCAAGTAATCTGATATTAAGCTTTTTGCATTAATTTACTGGCGTATACCTTGGCCGACAAATGAGTCGCTAGTTTTGTGTAATCTAGCTGCAGGTACACGGAGATTACCTGTATTACGTGTATTCACAGTATGCAAGTCGCTATATTTTATTTTACAATGTTCTGTATCAAGCATGGACCAGTTAAAATGCAAAAATAAGATTTCGAGTCTTATTAAATATATTTGATCGAAGCCGGCTAGCATGTATGCAGTGGTGAATGTGAATGTAGTGGAAGACATTTGTGTAAGGTCTTATAGCGAGCATGTGCAACTCAATCTGCCCATGTATGTCTTACTTAAAATAAGTTAGTAGGGTTTAAATGTTAGGGCTATTAACTCAGACAATATAGCCTTGTGTTAATTACGTAACGAACACGAATTAATTACGTACGTTTGGGGGTATTCTCAAATTTCTTCTGCACCAACACGTTGGGCACCAACGTAGCATAAATTAAAGGTTGGGTACCAATAAACCTTTTTAAATAGGAAAGGGATTTAATAATAATAATTGATTATTAATTATATAGTTTAAATATTTTTGATTATACAAACATACGTGTTATTGATAGGCCTGATATACACGAGAGGTTCATCATTTCATACGTTATAATAGTTAACGTTTCTTAAACTACCACAGAACCGGAGGAATCTGACAAAATGTACGATAGGTTAGAATACCAGGGGAGCAGAATCCCTGGGGAGCTTCACTATTCATCAAAGTTTTGTATATTTATGAACCAAACATCGCTCCTATCAAAGCATTGTAGATCCTATAGAATAAAGCCCACAGAATCTAATTTCGAAATGACACAGTTCGCATTCTAATTGTATCTCAACTCTAGTACTCAGTTAAAGCGAGATGGCCTATATCGAATAGTAAGGGGGTTGGCATGGCAACCTGCACCAGAAATTTGTTATTTTCGTACCAGGATATAAGGACAAACGAGGAGATGTAAATTACAATCCTGTCTGCAATACTACTTTATTAATCCCACTATCCCATTACAGAGCACGTGAGCTCGTAGTTCACTTATACTTACTCGTACGGTGTAGCGACATCTATTGGGAATAGATAAATAATGACTGTATGTGACCTTTACATCAGTTTGGAATCGCTTTTTCGACACCTCGTGCCAGCGTGTTTTAATAGCTGGCGTTGCTTACTACTTACTGTATTGATATTTCAGTTTATTTAATAACTTTTCATGTTGTTTATCTATGCTATATAATAGCCAGGACACTAAGTAGGTTAAGAGAGGTAGGGCATAACGGGGTTTTCCGTTCGATTTAGAGCTGCCTGACTGGGGCAGGACCTCCACCTTATAGAAGTCCGTAGCCAAATAACACTATTTATTATTGTGTTGTGTTCCTACGCGGTGAATAAGGTCTCCGTAAGTCATCATAAGTAATGAGCTCTTTGGGGTGGGAGGAGGATTGTTATAGTGTGGCAGCAGAGGGATTAGTCCTATTATGCTGCCAGCACAGTATAACTCTCCGAACATAGAGTGGCAGCGCGCAGGTGATATTTCGGTATCGTTGGCGTAAATAGGCTACGGTAACCTTTTCCCATTAGGGGCCGTATGCTTGTTTGGTACTCTTGTCGTAGAAAAAAAAATATTTTTATCATATCAATAGTGGCATAAGTAATTCTTCTTTTTCCAAGTTCATATTGTAATACTTTTAGGTATGATTAGGTTTGTTAAAATTTCCTTACCCATGTTTCAACACAAAAACTTTATTTATATTGCAAGAATGTGTAATTTGTAAGTTCAGTGCGGAAGTTTTACCACGTGACCTTGTTGTGGACGGTTGTTGTATACGGTAAGTTAAACTATCAAATACAGCCTTATCTCTTGGTGTTAGAGTATCTATTTAAATACCATAGTAAGATCACTTAAACCTTGGCGGAAATTTATGACTGTCATCTTATAGGCATGTATCATTGGGTAGTCGCTGGCAATAAACCTACTCTCTACAGCTCTCTTATTGGTCAGAGGGGCGTCCGAATTTGTAGCCGCGCCCTGACATATCCTCACAACTTATGCAATCCTGGTATATGTTGCTGAAAATCGTCTTACGAAACCTGGTCTAGAACATTTTATCCGTGCCTGTACCAGGAATGCAGAGAGCGATGGAAGTAAAATAAGGGGCGTTTTAAGAGTGAGATGCAAATATTCCTACCTCCGGACCAATCACAGAAACGACAATTAATGAAATACTATCCTATAAACACAAACTCGTGGTAGACGGTAGAATAAAAGGTGTAAATGAGACAGCGCGTATCATGCTTTCACTCTCACCTACACTGTTTATGAATGACGTCACAAAGACGTAGAGTTGTATGCGGTGTATGCTTTCACGTGTATCGATAGCAATGTGCTATAGTGTTGTTTAGTAATTTTTATAAATAAACTTGTTTAATATTGTCATTTAATGTTATATTTTTTAAGGCCAGTCAAAGTCGTCACCGTCATCACAATGATTCATCATCATAATGATTATAATCATGAGAATATATGTATGTATTTATTCATGGATATTTATAAAAGTCTAGAGGCGAGTGCGACGACATATTTGTAGCATCGAGCAATGTTTGGGGTGCTGCTACGATTGTGTGTAGCTCAGTGCTACGATGGTATCGTAGCCCTATAGATATCGGAATAAGGATTCCAGTTTCATGTGGCGACCACAGTCACACATAAATTGTTTACCATTTTGAAGAATTAAAATGTAGTGCGGGTAGTAAAGTTAAATGCTGTAAAAACAGAGGTGCGATACAGTGTCCTCTCATCGTATACCGCTTCGGTCGGCTAACAGTAGGTAACTAGCTCCTCCATGGTGCAAGGCTTGTCGCAACACTCCGCTGCCACTTGCCTCTTGCCTCTGGCTGTGTTCAGGACCCTGGCCTTCTGAGCGCCCAGCCAGGGGAATGCCTCCCCACCGAACTCCGGCACAGCGCTGTAACCCTGGTAGGGTATAGATCTCTTCACTAAGTTTGTTTTTTGCAAGTCACAGACGTAGGCCAGAGTTTCGGCCAGATTCCTTCCGCAGTAGAAATGGCCAAGCTCCTCTCCATATGCCATAACCAGGCAGCTGGCCAGAGAGAACAGCAGGTACTGGCTCTTCATGGTGGCAACGGTTTGCTACTGTGGTGGCTGTAGTGAGGGCACGACGTGCAGTTTCTGAATGAGTGTCAGTCTGACACTTGCCCTGTTTTATAGCCGGGCTGGCTCATTGAGTATTCATGAAAGCTCACCTGATTGGTCCTTAACATCATGCGTAGGTCGCGTAGGTGACGTCTGTTAACACTTCAATGGCTAAAGTTATAGAAGCCGTGCTCAGAGCACTCTGTGAACTGAATATAATGTATACTGGTGACTTGCCCTAACTTCGCCCGTATGGACACATTGAGTGCTCGGAACTTATCTAGCAATTGCGGAAGTGCGTATCAAAAACAATTATATTAATTATATCTATCTATTAACAGACTGGCCTTGCCTTACTCACGCACATTTTCATAACAACAGCCTCGTCAATAAGGCGGCGCCCAACGGCTGCATAAATGAAAAGGCTTATTATTTCAATACTCTCACTGACGATTCACCAGGATAACAGAATAAGCAAAGAGATACTATGCTATTTCACAAATAAAGCAATACACCATCTGACGGGATTAATGTATATTTTGCAGTAACAACGTTTCGGAGAACAGTTATAAAATAATATTTTGTATAAAAAATTTTAGACACATACTACACACAAACATTATTAATGGCATTGTTGTATTTAGTAATATTGTTTAGATAAGGCATAGTTGTTTACGGATTACGAATGTTGAGGGACTATGAATCCCCTTAGTTAGGATCTCCTGCTCGACTCAAAACTGTGAAAGAAGCAAACATAGCTCACATTCAGGAATTTTAGACTCCACACTTTTGTATACTTTCTTACTAATACCTATTATAAATGTGAAAGTTTGTAAGTTTGGAGGTTTGCGGTTCTTTCACTGCCAAACGGCTGAACCGATTTGGCTGAAATTTGAAATGGTGATAGTTTATACCTAGGAATAGGACATTGACTTCTTTTTCTTTTTTTTAAATACTGAAAAATTCAAAGTTCTATATTATAAGGTATGATGCTCGTTCACGGCATAGCGGTTGACCCGATTCAAGCAGGAAAATTTCCAAAGCTACTTTTTCGAACTCCAAGCGGGCTAAGTCGCGGGCATAAGCTAGTAGGATCTAATTTCAAAACGACACAGTTTTGCATCCTAATTGCGTCTTACCATCCCGCTTACCATCAGACGGACCGCATGAATGTTTGCCAACCAACTGGTATGAAAAAAAGTCTTGATAACCGGGGGAGCTAATTCTATTAATTAATTCAGACATTATATATAGCCTTATGTTAATTACGCAACGAACTCGAGGTAATTACGTACGTTTCGGGTCAGGGTCCAATTCTTTAAAGGAACAAGTTTCTACCTGTCTCGGTATTTTTTTTCTGCAAAGGTAAGTAATCTAACCCGGAAGCTTTGAGCTCTGTATATACCTACAAGCTGGAGCTGAATCCTTCTTGAAGACAATAACTAATTTAACTAATTAGTTCTTATTCGCTGAACTTAACTCACCAATTTTATGAAGTTAAATCTATGATTTGTTGAAGTTGAAGTTGAAGTTGAATCTATGTCCAGCAGTGGACTAGAGTGGGCTGATGATGATGATGATGATGATGAAAACTATGATTATGCCATATGATGGTCAAGGGGGTCATATTTATTTATGTCTATCATTAACGACCTCAATTAGAAGATGCGGATGTAGTTTTGACATTCCCCATATCTAACAACACGTTGGGTACCAATATAGCATAAATTAAAGGTTGGGTACCAATAAATCTTTTGAAATAGGCCAGTAGTAATCAAATGAAAATAATTGATCATCAAATTATATATATTCAACATAATTGAAATATTTTTGACGAATTTATTGATAGGCTTGATTCACGAAAGATTCATCATTTTATACATGATGATAATGTTATCTTAAGAATATTTTAAATCTTAATGTTTCTTGTACTCTATAGTACCTATATACTTACAAATAATTTTCACGGTACCACAAAACCAAAGATGATCCATCCGGCAACTAATCGCTAGGCTAGAATACTAGGGGAGCAGAATCCCTCGGGAGCTTCCATATTCATGAAAGTTTTGTATATTTATATAGAACCAAACATCGCTTATATCAAAGAATTGTAGACCTTATAGACAATAGCCCACAGAATCTAATTTCGAAATGACACAGTCGCATCCTAATTGTGTCTCCACTCTAGCGCTCAGATTAAGCGAGATAGCCTATATTGAATAGTGTGAGGGTTGGCATGACAACCTGCACCAGAAATTTGTTATTTTCGTACCAGGATATGAGGACGAATGAGGAGATGTAAATCACAATTCTGTTTGTAATATTACGGCCCGGCAGTATTTCAGTTTTATTTTGAACTAGCTTTTGCTAGCGGCTACGCCCGCGTGGAGTTCGAAAAAGTAGCTTACGTATTTCCCTGCTAAAATCAGTTCAGCTGCTTTTCCGTGAGAGCAAAATGCTTTATTATATCAGAACTTTAAATTTAACAGGGTTCAAATTTAGTCTTTGTCCTAATCCTAGGTATACGCCATCACCAGTTTAACTTTCAGCCAAGTCAGGTCAGCCGTTGTGCCGTGAAAGAGCAACATACAAACTTTCGCCTTTATAATATTAGAAATATTATTCGGAATTCAAATGCAGCCTATATCCTAAGCCTACGAGTGATGATAGGGAGGCAAATATAAGTCTAAGAGATAAGGTAAGGTTAATCTTTATCATTGAGTTTCAACAAGTAAGGGTGAATGATGCTCAAGCCCCACACACATGATACCGGCAATACCTGCGGACTATATAGTATGCAATACTGGAAATGGATCATGTTATCTGATAAATAAATAATAATAATAATAATAGAAGCCAGTAATGGGGGACTGCATGAGGCAGTAGCACAGAAGCTGAACTCACTATCCCATTACGGAGCATTAGCTCGTAGTTCGCTTATACTTACTCTAACAGTGCAGCGACATCTATCGGGAACAGATAAATAATCACTATATGTGACCCTTGCATCAGTTTAGAATCGTTTGTACACCTTGTTGGAGTGGATTTTAGTAGATGGCGCTTCTTACTGCTAACTGTATTGATATTTCAGATTATTTAAGCACTTTTCATGTTATTATCTATGCTATATAATGCTCACGGCACTTGGGTTATTAGCATATCAATGGTATAATTCTGTCTTAATTTTATAAGAAGTTATTGGTTTAATCTTGTAATATTTTTAAGGTATTTAGGTTTGATAAAGTTTTGATACACCTGTGATATTTATTGTTTAAATTGCAAGGAATTAGTGCAATTTGAACTTACTTCAATTCGGAAAATTTACCACGTAATCTATGGTGTATATAAGAGTATTTACTTAAATAACATAGTACCACTTAAGTCTTATTGGAAATTTATTACTGTCATCTAAGGGATGCAACGCTGGGTGGGAGTGGCTGGCAATAAACCTGCTTTCTACAGCTCTCTTATTGGTCAGAGGGGAGTGTGGATTTGAAGCCACGCCCTGACATATCCTCACAACTTATGCGATCCTGGTGGTAAATTGGTGCTAAAAATCGTCTTGGAAACCTGGTCTAGAACATATTATCCGTGCCTGTACCAGGAACGCAGAGAGCGATGGAAGTAAAAAAAGGGGCGTATTACGAGTAGCATGTAAATATTTCCTACCTCCTGACCAATCACAGACGGCAATAATGAAATACCTATGCTGTAAACAGAAACTCCTAGCAGACGGTGCAATAAAAGGTGCAAATGAGGCAGCACATACATACCATGCTTTCTCTTGCACACCTACACTGTTTTTATAGCCCCATCGTTTATTATTAGTGATCGATGCCCCACCGCGAATCACGATAGTAAAAAAAAACTTTGCAAATCAGTCCTTATTACAAACATAACATATTAGGAGATGCATGTTGTTTGCATATATCTAGGTCATGCGATCGGAAACCTTGCGGTCATGAATATATATCGGTAAGCCAATGTTAAGTATGTAATGTAAAAATATTGACAGATTTTTTTTTTATTCGTATAAAATAGCAAAATAGAATTTTTTACCGTGCCGGGGACGTGAAATTTTTTTTTATACCACATGGATGGCAAACATTCATGCGGTCCGCCTGATGGTATGCGGTTACCGCCGCCTATGGACGCTTGCAACACCAGGGGTATCACTCGCGCGTTGCCGACCCTGCAAGAATCTCTTCACACTTCTTGAAAAACTCCATGCTGTACTCTCCAGGGAAAACCTCAACGGAGAGCTCATTCATAAAACGTGTTGTAACAAAACGCAACTGAAAGCAATTTTCAAAAACAGTCTAGCCGTTCATTTGTTAAAAATGATATAACAAAACATTAAAAAAGCCATGCCGCGACCAACACGATCAAATCTTTCCCCACGAAGCCGTGAAGAGCGCCGCGTTAGTATGGCTCGACTTCGTGCTTCTCAATCACACCAGCAAAGTGAGGCAGCCCGTGAAACGGCTAGGTTGGCAATGCGAAATCGTCGCGCAAATATGATAATAAAAGTTGTGTAAAGTATTACAATATGTCCTTGTGTTAGTCATTCAACTTCTCCTAAATGCTGGACCGAGATTTATGTTTTTTTTGTGTGTGCTCAAGTGGATTCGAGAATGGCTTAGACTCACAATTAGACCCAATAGGTAGCACTGCAATCGTGTCTCATGAAATTTTAATTTTAATTTTAATGTTCACTGCCAAAAAGTTTAACAAGTGACCGAGTGTGTAATATCGGTAAATAGGCAAATTCTAGAGCAAGTGAATGAATTTGTATATCTAGGAAGCATGTTCACACGAGATGAAGAGTATGAAAAAGATATTGAAAGAAGGATAACTGCCGGTAATAAGGAGAATGGGGCCATGTTGGCGTTGATGGGCAGCAAAAGTCTCAGCAAGAATGCTCGAGTTGCTGTCCACAATGCGATATTGGTGCCTACTTTATTGTATGGCACAGGGCTATTTCAGAGGAAGTATGAAAATTGTTTAAATGCAGTTGAGATGCGATCTCTTTGAAAAACCACTGGCGTGAATGAGGGCGTGATTGTAAAGATGAAGAAAGACATGTTACGTTGGATTTGGACACATAGAAAGGATGAGTGAAGAAAGATTGACGAAGCAGATATACAAAGCAAAAGTGTGCGCATGAATAGTCAGAGGAAGGCCACGTTCCAACTACCTGGATCAAATAGATCGGACTCTCAAGGACGGGAACGTTAAGAGTACTCGAAACCGACGAGCATGTATGAAGAGACTGATGAATTTGAACGAAGCGAAAGAGGTATGTAAGTCTAGAGAGAACTGGCGCTCTATACTCTCTCTCTACCCCGTTAGGGGCTCGGCGTGATGATATGTATGTATGTATGTAAATTTTCACCCATGCGAAGCTGGGCGGGATAGCTAGTAGATGATAAAAAGAGGACACTGAATATAGAATAATATTATAATTATAAGCCATTTTTAAAATGTTATTATATGTAGTTGCCAGATTTGTCAGTTGGAGCCACGAGTTAAATTGGAAAATTTAATTATATAATATACATGGAAGACATATCAATTATTTTTATTATTTTATATCAATAAAAAATTTACAAGATACTGGGATCTGACTGTAATTTTTCCTCTTCGTATAAAATGCTTCAATAATTATTTAAGGGATTATTTTTATTAACTGTGTTTTTTATGAGGCATAGATCACATTTAGGAATTTTTACTCCACACCCTTATATATACGATCTTATTTCGAATGACACATTCTGAATCCTAGTTGCGTTTCAACTTTTAGTGTCAGATAAAGCGAGATAGCCGACAACGGATGGTGAGGGGGTCCTGCAACGCATATTTGTTACTCGCGTACCAGGATCTAAAGACGAGCGGAGAGATGTTATTTCCATATTCATTACGACCGCTGTGTGTCACACGTATGATTCGGATATCCAAATTCTTATAGGCTCACTTATATATGGTGACATTTCATAGCACCAAGGTTATGCTATATGAAAGTAGTTCGTATATGAGTAATATTGTTTGTCCAGTCCCGTAAACCTGACTGACACCAGCAATACCTGCAGACTAAATAGTCCGCAGGAAGAAGCTGGTTGTATTAATTTTGCAACTCATTGTCCTATCACAGAGCACGTGAGCTCGCAACTCGCTTATACTCGCGCTCGTATGGCGCAGCGTCATCTGTCGGGAATAGAGAAGATACGTTATTTGTAACCTTTGCCTCAGTTTGGAATCGCTTATAATTATATGCCAGTTCTAATAGATGGCGCTGTGGCCGGCTACGGAGTTGGTAAATTTAAGAAAATATAATCGCCGTGCCACCACGGTCGTTCGAAATCAACGACTATAATAATAACTGATTAATTTTATTTATTCATTTAAGCTTAATTGTACACCAATCTTTACCCATACCTATGTATGGATAAAGATTGATGTACCCGGTAAAATTTATTTAAATTTAAATATAACAAACACAGGCTTCAACCTAATTGCCTCTCAGTTCCAGTGCATAGGAGCAAGCGAGATAAGCTATAAGGGTTGGCATGGCAACTTACTACAGATATTTGCTGATCGGGTACCAGGATATCATAACATGTAAAGCCGCTTTCACTCGGACGTAGTCTGACAGCAACGCGCTGAGCTGAGATTATAATATGATTATGCTGAATTCTGAAGGACTACTAACAAAAAAAAATGCTAAGATTTTTTGTCTATACCCGACTTAATGCAGTTTTGTTCCCGTGTAATATCGAACACAACACAACACAATTTTTAAAAACGAGTAGCATTGTAATTGTATCTTATTTAATTATTAATATATTTTTAATTAGTAGTATAAAATTTAATTAGATAAAACTTTCATTCTATAGCTTGCTACGAGTGCTACGTCTTAACGGTTGCTACGAGCGCGTGTAGCACGGTGCTACGATGGTGTTGTAGCCCCGAAGACATTGGTTGGTAGAGATGCCACGAACGGTAATAGGATTACAGTTTCGTGTGTCAATGTTACCACAGAAATATCCAATGTTTAAAGAATTTAGAAGCAATTTCAGACCGTTTTTAATTCGAGTCAACTGTAATGAAAATAACAATCATATTTTATTCACTTTTTTATTTACGTTTAATGACACTATGTTGAAAGAAAGGCTTAAGGAAAGATGGTTATTTTGTATTTAAACAAATAGGAAATTATACAATTAAATCTTTTATAAATACGACCCGTCATAACAGAGGCGCCATACAATGACCTCTAGTAATATACTGCTTCGGTCAGGTGTGGTTAGCTCAGCAGTAGGTGACCAGCTCCTCCATGGTGCAAGGCTTGTCGTAACACTCCGCTGCCACTTGCCTCTTTCCTCTGGCGGTGTTCAGGACCCTGGCCCTCTGAGCGCCCAGCCAGGGGAATGACTCCCCACCGAACACCGGCACAGCGCTGTAACCCTGGTAGGGTATAGATCTCTTCACTAAGTTTGTGTTTTACAAGTCGCAGACGTACGCCAGAGTTTCGGCCAGATTCCTTCCGCAGTAGAAATGGCCAAGCTCCTCCCCATATGCCATAATGTGGCAGCTGGCCAGAGAGAACAGCAGGTACTGGGTCTTCATGGTGGCAACGTTTTGATACTGTGGGGCTGTGGTGAGGGCACGACGCGCAGTTTGTGAATAAGTGTTAGTCATAAACTTGCCCTGTTTTATAGCCGGACTGGCTCATTGAGTATTTATGAAGGCTCACCTGATTGGTCCTGAACATCATGCGTAGGTCGCGTAGGTGACGTCTGTTTACACTTCAATGGCTAAAGTTACAGAATGCGTCTGAACGCTGTCTACTTCCCAGTGCACTCAGTGAACTGAATATAATGTATACTGGCAACTCATCCTGACTATGGACATTGAGTGTATGAATATGGTGTTTGCCGAAGTTCCACATTCCTTGCTATAAGGGTATTTCTTCTTTAAGGGACATCGTTGTATAAAAAATTAAACGGTAGACAGCATACGTTTTCCCAAATTGGGATCGTGCATGAAACACGAAGAATTTCCTATGCGTTGTCTCACAAACAGACCGAGGTTGTTGTTTTATTGGTTTGGTATGCACAAAAAGTACTTGCATACATAACATTGCCATAGCAGCTGCAATTAGTCAAACAGTCCATGCTTGTATAAGTATCATGAAGGTACTAGCTGACCCGGCAAACGTTGTTCATCCATATTAATTATCAAAGAAATCGAACGTGAAATATAAAAATTAAATAATAAATTAGAGAAATAATAAACTGAACGTGTGATGTTGTTTAATCTCACAATTCTATGCATATATATTAATTCTGGAACAAGATTAGGGACACTGTATCCGTAGCTCAAGTACTTTTACCGTTGACTGATTCCGTTACCGATTCAACGTGGATATCGAGAAAACACCTTTTTTGTTTTGGCTTTGCTACAGGAGATAATGCATTTGCCCCCCTAGTCCGAGTATGATTACTCTCCATTCTTTGAAGAAGATCAACCGGATATGTGCGGATTAATTAATAAGGCGATTAGTTCGCCACTGGACAATATCGGCAACGCCGCATCAATATTATTGAGGTTGCAGTACTAGGATACCATATTTATCTACAAGTGCGAGCTTGTGTTCGACTTTGCCGATATGGATTTCGCCACGTGGTTATCGTGCTATCCTTGTCTTTTGTATATACCTCACGTGTTTCTCCTTATTCCGTATTCTGAAATGTTTACCGATGCAGGAACGTTACGGTATATGGATGGAGAAATGCTGTATTACAAATTCAAATATAAATTTTTTACAGCCTTTTTCGGTCGTCGGTTACTATTCGGATAAAATAAAAAAAAAAAGTGTGTGTCAGCTCCAACGCACGACTGGAGTTTACTCCTTACGAACGATTATAAAGTTGACAGTTGTTGTAGGTTAATATTAGGTTAATACAATATGCAATTGAAAGTAAATATTAACATTAATTACATCGCCATTCTGTTATTCTCGTTGCCATGGAGAGTACGAGAGCACCAAAAACGTAACGCTGTCATTCATCAGTAGATTTTACCTCTCATATTTTTCTCATACCGGGCGCCTTATATATGAAAATCGATTCTTAAGGAGTAAACTCCAAAAATATGTACTGTACTCAAATCAATCAATCAAATCAAAATCTTTTTATTTCACATAGGCCCAGATGGGCACTTATAAAACGTCGAAAAAGAAGCACGGTTCGGGTTGGTCGCTTCCATGGAGAAGAACCGGCAAGAAACTCCATGGTTACTCTTTTCAAATCATTAGGCATATACAATATTTTTTTTCGTTACAGCAATAGTACCCAAGTATGGGGGAACAACGTAGTACTGCACTTGTACTGCCATTTTTATACCAGTTATAATAATAACAAACCAATCGCACAAATCAATAACCACAAACTTACTACCTATTTCACTTCGCTGATTTGCTGATTGCACACGGGGAGCTTATTCCACAGCCGATACGTTCGCGGAAGGAGACTCCTTTGGAACCGCACAGTACCTTTGCGGCTCCAAGTTATGGGGATGAGTCAGGAGGTTAAATCGTCTCTGACGATCGAACTCGTATCAAAATCAAATCAACAAACGGGGGGATGATGAAAAAACCGGCAACGCCTCCAATAACACAATGCAAATGAGGTTGCAGTACCAGGATATCATATAAACCATGAGAGCATATCGCAATGCGACCTTGAATTGGTTGCATTCATTCTATCCCTGTCTTATGTATATTCCTCTCTACGCCATGGCTCAGATAAATCGAAACAGCCTTTTTACGAAGGGGTGTAGGTCGGTTGGCATGGCAACCTGTGACAGATATTTTGATGCTTTAGTACCAGGACGTTATGACGTACAAGAATATTGAGAAACAGCCTATGTTTTTATATATATCCTCACGCCTTCCCACAAGGGTCCCCGAAGGGGTAGGCAGAGGTGTATGGGTAATACCCACACGCCTATTTTTTTAGTTCAGAGAATAAATATTATTTACCCCTAATATAAATAAATAAGTTTCAAAAGTCAATTGTCTGAAAACAAGGGCGTTAAAATATTGTATCAAAAATCCAAAAGGTACCAGTAATGTTACGCAACCCACACACCCACTTTCCGCCAGAGGTATATTAGGTGCCAACGTGACAGATGGCGAGTCCATCGCCGTTACTCCAGCACGACTATACATACACCTTTGAATTTCTTCTCAGACGTATGCAGGTTTCCTCTCGATGTTTTCCTTCACCGTTAAGCTCGTGGTGTGACTAATCACTGTACTTAGTTCAGAAAAACTCATTGGTACAGTCGGGATTCGAACTTGCGACCTTTGCGTCGCAGGCAACTGCTCGAACCACTCGGCCACCACGGCTTTCTTAAATATATTATGATCCTTTAATTTTCGAATACCACATAGGTATTCATTTATTTTTAGCTTGTAATAAGTTTTTTTAATGTAGAAATAAATAAATAAATCAATATTACTATTATAATAAAACAAACCCACACGAGAGGCAAAAGTTGGTCTTTAATAAGTTGTGTTAATTGTTTATACTAGAAATTAAACTAACTAACTAACTTAACTTCAACAATTTCCCTTCCAAAAAGTTAACTAATCGATAGGTTGTAGTACTAGGATTTCAGAACCCCGTGGAAGCTGCCTACCAAAGTTGTGAGCTTTAACTTAAAATCAGAGAATTATAGACTCTAATGCTATTAAATTAGATCGCAGTTTAAAAGGAACACATTTTACTTATAACTAACTGCCTCTCAACTTTGTGCTCAGATGAAGCGAGAAAGCCGATTTAAGGTAGGGTTGTCATGACAACCTGCAACAGGTATTTTGTTGCTTTGATACCAGGATACAAGAACATCAGGTAATATTTAGGAAAACCATAGCAACGGAAGAGCGCTGTAAGAGATGGTCATAGTCGCCACTCGTGGTCGTCAAGATCCTCAGATATGAGGAATCAAATGAAGTTATGATTCATTAATGGTAGTGACCTAAATTATTGGAACGAAGTTCCTTATCGCGCGTTGTGAAAGGGGGCTAGACGGAAAAAATTCTTACGAAAAGTTGTCACGACACTTTTTGTTTTTTTTGCTGTATATTTATAACCCCCGTGTGAGTGACGTGTGCTTCTTGAACTTCATTCCATCCGGGTGTCCCTTGACACCTCTCAAGTTTCAACTGCGGCTTTGCTCCATCCATACACCCATACATCCATCCATACATCCATACATACGTCCATACATCCATCCATACATCCATCCATACATCCATACCTACATCCATACATACATCCATACATTCATCCATACATCCATACACCCATACATCCATACACCCATACATCCATACATACATCCATACATGCACCCATACATCCATACATACATCCATACATCCATACCTACATCCATACATACATCCATACATTCATCCTTACTCCCATATTTTTTATTGCTTATTTGCTGTATATTTATAACCCCCGTGTGAGTGACGTGTGCTTCTTGAACTTCGTTCCATCCGGGTGTCCCTTGATACCTCTCGAGTTTTTTTACAAAGCAAATAAAAGGGAACGAAATAAGTAAAAGAAACACGTAATTGGCATGGCATGAACATGGACAGTCAATAATTCTTAGGCGGACAAAAGTTCATATTCCAAGTGAACTACAGTGACAAAAAAAATGCATTTTAAAATAAAAATCTATTTATATTTAAGTGAATCAGCAAAGTATATAAATTATACCTATTGGATCATTTAAAAAAGTGAAAGTGCTTTCTTCACCTTGACAGTTTTAGTAAATATTGTTAAACGTTTGCGAGCTACATGTAAGAACTATTAATAAATATAACTATTAAATTAAAGTAAAAACTCCTAACGCTTTTATAATTTAAATTACATATTTAATTTACACCTTATTTTTATCTTAAATCTAAAAAAAAATCCTTTATATTTATTGTGTTGTTGCTGCGATGAGATGTATATTTCAGTGGACTTTCCCTCCGGAAATTACATAGATTTTGCACTTCAGCTCCCTTAGTTTTATTTATTGAAATATTTGTCTATCGGAATATACAAATGAACGATTTAGTTATTATATATTGGTAATCCAAACTGGTTATTACAGGTGTGCAAAGTTTAAAACATTTCAATTTAAAATAATTCAAAATTCAAGTAAATCAATTTACTTGTTGACTTTTGTAAACAATACTTCAAATAGCCGTAACCTAAAAATACGGCAACGTCGTCGCAAAATGCAGTATCAATGTACTAGGATATCATAAACAAGAGCGTTTATCCACGCGATATTGCCCTCTTACTTGTGGATGTGGCAATAATACTATCCTTGTCTGACAAACGCTTTGCTTCTCTCCTCATTTCGTATTCCGAAAAAACAGACCTGACGTTGTTGACTTGGCATATTATACAGGTCTGGATCACCGTAACAATTTTTTACTTATATAAGTACTGAATATATTAAAATATTCTGAATATGAGAAAATATTTATATTTTTAGAAGAACATGTTCATAAATAAAACTCCTATATAAGTCCTGGTACTTGATAAATATCCAGAGCAGTTGCGGTTTGCCATGCCAACCCACATTTTTCGCCGTGATGGCTATCCCGCTTACATTCTATACAATACAATGTACCTAATTGAGAGGTCTGTGTTTCAACATATTAATTGAATTTAAACCTTATTTACAATGTTGGTTGCAAAGGTTTGGTTTTCAAAGCAACCAATTTTAACTCTTATTTCCTATATTATTACATACGTACACACTTTACCGTGTGTAATATTACATAAACCATTTGAGTCATAACTCAAAAACTGTTTATGCTTTAATTACGACGAAGACGAGACAAATGATCGAAAATTCCAACATAGTTCTTGATGGCCCATTGGCTCAGTGGTTAGAGCTTCGTGCTAATAACGCGAAGGTCGTGGGTTCGATCCCCTCATGGGCCAGCTTTTTTATCTCTCCTATTATATTTTGACACATATTACTCCGGGAGAGTTGATATATCTTATCTTAGTTCTTACTAATATTATAAATGTGAAAGTTTGCATGTTTGCGGTCTTTCACGGCGAAACTGCTGAACAGATTTGGCTGAAAGTTGAAATGGTGATAGCTTATACCTAGGAATAGGACATAGGCTACTTTTTTTTTATCCTGTAAAATTCAAAGTTCTAATATTATAATGTACTAGCTGTCCCGCCCAGCTTTGCTCGGGTGAAAAAGTTAAATTGCCCGTAACACGATCGCAGCGCCACCTATCGGGTCCAATTGTAAATCTAAACCATTCTCGAATCCACCTGAAGACACACAGAAAGGGATAGCTTCGCACGGGTGAAAAAGTTAAAATTCCTAAAACTCGATCGCAGCGCCACCTATCGGGTCCAATTTAATATAGCCTATGTTACTCGGGGTAAATCGGTCCTGTAGTTTCGGAGCCTATTCATTACAAACAAACAAACAAACAAATCTTTCCTCTTTATAATATTAGTATAGATGATGGTCTTTCACGGCATAGCGACTAAACCGATTCTAGCAAGAAAATTTCCAAAGCTACTGTTTCGAACTCCACGCGGGCGAAGCCGCCGAGGAGTTCATTATCATTGTGTTATGATACATGCACAGAAGAAATATGTATATGTGAATTTCGATTAAATTTTCATTTTATTCGCACTGGAATACTATTCTAATAATTATATCTATTGTTGGTTATTCTGATATTATATGTTAGTATATTCTCTATAACATATTGTTTATTGTAATGCTTGTTGATACATAATATTGTTAGTTTTATCCCCATACATTTTCCGATTTAATCGACCGATACAACTAATTTCGAAAACAGAATATAAGCTACGCTAGAATTATGCGTTTGTGAACGATATTGGCAGTATATATACGTATAAAGCGATATATTTTTTATTAAAGCGGATACCCAGCACACTGGCATCAGCTATAAACTGTATATTAATAAGCAATAAGGGACCCTTTTCGGAAGGCGTGAGGGTATATAAAACGTATAGAAAGACTGTGACTGTATATTAAAAACGGAGCTTTTTAACAAAATGGATGTGACTTAACCACTATATATAGGTGATCACTAAGCCTATATTTTTTAATAACTAACTATAACGGCTTCACACCAACAACCCTAAATAAAATACGTAAAAAAGTAATAAGGAAGGGTAAGGAAATCCATCCAGTATTTCTTTTATGTCTCTATCTTCGCGAACGAATTTATTTGAACAAGTTAATCATATTTTCAAATAAAAAGACTTCATACGAAAAACCCAAGATTTCAATCTCGACAGCCGAGTGTGGACTCGTACCACAGTCTCTGAGCCCTTGGGCCCAGCTTGCTACCACTGCACCGCCCGGCTTATGTCTACGACGGCGAAATTGTTTATAATATTATATCGAAATGTTTTAATTATCCATTTAAATATAATATTTGTTCAAACAGGATATTAAATAACTAAACTTTTATATGATATTTTATTTACAATAACAACAATTAATAATATTTACAAAGAACAGTTGAAACTAACTACTTACAGATAAAATATTTGTCCCAAATCGGTATCCCGAGGCAACGTGCCAAGAAGACTAGCAGCATTTTATTAAATTTAATTCTGGGCGTTCACGGATATAAAATGAGTACTTTTTTTTTTAACAGCGTATTTTGATTAGTTCATTTCTCTATGCTATATGCTCTATGCGATAACAAGGCTACCTCCTATAATCCAGAATAATACATTCTGGACGGATGCAAATAGCCTTCTTTCACCTTCGTGATTGGTGTAAGGATATGACGTTCCACCCCACTTCCTGAGTCCTCTATATAACTTGAAAGCATCCCATTGTTTATATGTCAAAGTCGATTGGCAGTAAATTGTGACTGACGCAGGTCTGCAGTTTCTTCATAACATATTTTCTTAAATCTTTAACCTTCTCTCTCAGCTTACGAATAAAATTTCTCATTCTGACAGCTAACTCATATTTTTCTCTAGCTGTTTGCAATCTTTCTCCATGACCATCTTAATTTCGTGAAATCTGGCATTGTTGTGTCGCTCACGATCACCTGTTAATCGCGCTTTTAATTCTAACCTACTATCCAGTTCTATAGATTGCCAAGTCCGAGCTATTTGAGAATCGCTCGGCTCATCTAATCAAAGTCTCGTCCGGGCGTGAGGCCCATGTGTGCAGGCCGACATGCCCCGAACACCGGGGTGGCGGAGCTTGTAGCACTACGAGACTGGGATGGATTGCGAGGATTTCACGCATTGTACGAGGTAGTAGCTCTGCTTTGCATCAGACGATCCAGACCCCTGTGAAGCAGCCGTCGCTGAGACGATACTGGCACGAATGGAATGCTACATTCCAAATAAGCTAGTAGCTACAGGGTTAAAGAAACAGTCGTAGTTTGATAAGCCCTGCAAGGAAGCCAGATAAGCGGGCCTTACCGATTTCATTCCTCTTTTTTTTATATTTTCTTATACTTCGATGCAGGTTCTTACATTTAAAAAAATCTACAGAAACTTATAAAATTTAAACAAACTTAACGACTAGCTTTATCAGAAACTTTTTTAATGTTACCTCTTTGCTAAGCACACCAGAAATAGCTGTCAGTTGTTTAACAGTTGTCTGTCAGTTGATCGGATCGCACACCGGCAATATCGTTTACAAACGCATAGTTCTAGCGTAGCATTATATTCTCTTTGCATTAATTAGTTGTATCGGTTGGAATTAAGGACTTCATCATGGAAATCCAAGGCTGGCATTAATAACGAATTATAACCCTTACTCAGCTCCCTGGTCGGATTGATATCTTTGACGAGGTAAAATTAAACCATTTTGCTGTATGAATTCTGGTTTTAATTTCTTAGTTCACATTGCATTGTCGATTGAAACGTAATATTGTGTCGGAAAATCATCAGCATTATTTATTTACGCGCTAGGAAACCAAACTAACAATATTGTGTATCAACAAGCATTAAAATAAACAATATGTTATCAAAATATATGTTAGTAATACAATACCAACACTAAATGTTACGTGAAGCTAACCACAATACATACGCGAAAATCGTATCCGGTTGAGCCATTTCTGAGATTAGCACGCTAATAACGACATCTATACGTGCCTCGCAGTAACATCCAACAGTACATTAAAACATTCACTACTTACGCTTATTTTATCTTAGTTTATTACTAGATGGCAGCACATTTTATCAGATGTTTGAGAAACCTCGAAAGCTCTAGTGCTAGCTAGCTGCTAGTGCTCCGCGATTTCCACCAGTCTAAAATTTTATTTCATTGGTAGATTGCTTTTACCTGGAATAAACGGTATCCCATGCGATCCAGCTAATAATTTACCTCTCAAGCTAATATCATCCAATTCTTATCAGTAATTCTGGCGTGTTGAGAAACAAACATCCTTTCGAACTTTCATATACATAATATTCCTTTCACATACATAGAGTTCCTGTTCCTAAATTAATATAGATTCAGATTTATGTACAGATTATTTCAAAATAATAAAAAGGTCCGTTTAGAGTTATTGCGGGAAAATTACTACAATTATTTGAAAGTTCCACTAGATTTAACTATTGCAAAAAAAAGGACAAATCATACAATTACACATGAAAAATGGCACCCAACATGGGGCAACTGAGATATATGTACTAGATAGAACAATATATTCGCCTATAAAGGAATAACCTTATGCTATTGTGACTAAATAGATTAGTAAAAGATTTCAATACAAGTTTCAATTGCTGATAGGGATGTGGATTATAGAGTAAGCTAATTGCTTTTCATATTATATTATAATACTTAACGTACTTATCATTAAATCGGTAATTTTTTATCTTTATCTAGTTATTTTTACAGCTTGCTAATGTAAATATTGTAAATTAAGGTTATATCAAATAAAGTATTTCATCATGATACTTACTATAACACGCTACTACTACTGAACATCTTCATCATACTCTCTAGTTTAATATATTCTATAAACAGACAAATATTTGGATTGATTGAGTATGGGTAAATAAAATCATTAGCTTTGTTGAATGAATATGTTAAATTGTCTGTTATACCTCATCACTAATTTAAAGCAATAAAAAGCAAATTACGTCTGTCAATCCACCCTAAATTACTATTCATTCATTTAATTATAATAATAGAGCTAAGACATATTGCCTAAGATATAACGCAAGAATGAAAAAAAAAATAGAATGGCCCATGAGGGGATCGAACCCCCGACCTTCGCGTTATTAGCACGAAGCTCTAACCCACTGAGCTAATGGGCCTGTTGATATCCATGTTGAAATTTTAGATTATAAGTCTTTACTGAAGTGGAACGAAAACAATTACATTATCATAATGTTTTATGGTGGGAAAAAGGAAAGGAAAAATTGTATACTCTTCAACGTAAACGTGCTTATGATGATATGAAGCCCCACGTTGGACGCCATTACTAGCAAGATTTAAGTATTAATAATGGCGTCTAAAATTTGTTGTGCGGCCATGCCATGACGTGCTATTGCCATCATTACTTAGAATTTCAATCAATCAAAGACGTTAGTGATAATAATCATGATATAAATTATTTGATGCAGATGTTACGTGTTCAGCTCAGATTGGATAAATTTAATAAGGTGATTAATTTTATCCCATCTGAACAGAACTTACCGAACAATATTAGAGCTGTGAGAATGCGACAGTATTCTATTGCGTATTAGGAATAATGATGGTAATCTTGGAATTTTCTACTTTATCGAGATTTATTCGATCGTTTTCACATGAAGTACTTTCGCCAAGCACGAACTAGTCAAAATCAAAATGTTTTATTCAGCGTAAGGGACACAGGGAACACTTATTTAAACTCATATACTTAATAAAAATTAAAGTGAACTAAAGAAACGGCGAAACAAACTCTCCGGTTTTCTCTTGTCTAGTTCTACTATGTTCGTACATCTGCGTGTTCTAAAATCCTGGTGTATAAAACTCATTGTACGTGGTAAATGTCAATACTGAGATGCGCGCACTGTAAAGAACAGAATGACAGAAATGATTGATTAACCTTTTATTACCACGTGTAGATTACTTTATTTACTTCTCATTTTATTTACACATTTCACATTTATATTAATTCCCGAACTTATGTACAGATGTCTGAAAATACCTGTTGAACGTTGCCCTGGCTACGCCCCATCCTACAGAAATACTTTATCCAGTTCAGCTTAATACAGTAAACGAAGTTTATAATTAATATTATTTCTATAATTATTATATCTATTTGATTTTACCCTAATGGTTTAAACTTTTGGTTCAGATGTCCTCAGGAGGGATATGACTTTTTTCAGTTTTTATTTCATAGCTTGATAATAAATTAATAAATATATTTTTGGTTTTTGTATAACTTGACACTAACATATATATTCGGGAAATATTTCCTCAATTTTGGATATTAGAGTTCCAAGTCAGATGACCTACTGCTACGTTCTATGAAGTATTGGTGTACGACTAAAGCTAGCCGGTCAGCTTGTTATGTTTTGATCTCCTGGTACTTCAACGGATTTAGTCTAGCATTATTCGTTAGAATTACTAGGTTTTAGACATATAGTCTGCCAAAACTATTTTGATATTTATTATACCTGGCGAGTATCAAAATTAGCACAACAAAAAACATATGAGGAAAAATGTTATCGATGCAAAAAAGTAAGGAAGAAATACAACTCTTTATTTAACATAATACAGTCCAATTGCTATAAAACGGTCGGTCATTTTTAAAATTACTAGTTAATTATGTTGATAATCATGTCTGGAATAATGGAACAAATACAAAATTACTAAAAATGAAAATCTCATTAAAAGGATAAATTGAAAATTTCAAAGTAAATGAGGACATTGAAACTTTGACTTAATTAAGGTTTGTTGGTGAAGTTAAAACATAGTTTACAACTTTTCTGTGAAAACGCCAAACTTTATCCAACCGAGTACTAGGCTCACATGCTCAGCTGGTGATGCACATCTTCTCATCCTCTTCGTTAACATAGACTAACTGTTTTCTCTCTCGCTTTGCAAAAGTTGTAATGGGTACGTTCGAAACTCAATCTCGATCCAGTTGACATAAAGCTCAAAACTAAAGGTGATATGCACAACAGTACAATTGCGCATGTGCGTAGTTTACTGCGACAGAGTAAAAGTTAGAAGTCTTTCACCTTAACTTTCATCCATATCGTACCTGTGTTAATGAATAATTACGTGCGTTTTAAATATATCTTAGCGTTTTACTTGAGATTCAAACATTCATAATCACTTGTATTTTTTCTTCACGCCATCCGCAACGGTTCGCGAATTGGTAGGCAGCGGTGTGTAGTGGATATTTTTTAGATGCCAGTGTGACTGATAGCGAGTCCATCGCTGTTTCTCAATCTAAGGCTAAGACAAATCTACATACGTCTTTAGACATCTCTTTTATTACGCATTTTTTATCCATTTACATGTACATTTGATGTTAACGAAATCTACTCAAAATACTACTACGAATGCGGTCTATTAAGAAGGATGTTATTATTTGTGCATCAATCAATATTTTTTATTCACGATCAGTGCGTTTCAAAAACAAAGCGACATCTATGACCTTTGAAACCAACACAAATTGTATTTAAGGCCGTTTAATTATGCGATCCCCTATACTATGTCCGTAAAGTGCACTCCTTGATGGCATCGCATAAGTCATATGCGAGTATCAAATCAAATCAAAAACAAAATAATGGAATCAAAATTGACATAAAATAGTGAAAGCAATGGATAACGTAGCTATTCGGATTCCCACGGTGTGTGTAACCCCACGGTGGGCGCCAAGCCTAAGAATTATGCAATTTTAGTTAGCAATGCTCGTGGTCGTACAGATCATATTTAGTTACTTACTTATATGACTTAAGCTTAATTATAATATTGGTATGTAATATATTTTAGACCATCCTGCAGCAGTGGCCTATCGTGGCTTATCATGGTACAGCTTGTAACAGCGCCATCTTTTATATTTTTCCTAGACTTCAATCCATAAGCTACAATTTATCTGATTCCAATGTTCTTCTACAGATAGCGTGCATAAATTTAATTTAATCAAGCCGAAATATTGAAACATGTATTATAATGCTTTTATTGTACCAGGTCCCAGTGCATCATTATTGAATGAATGAATCCTAGTTGGACAAAGTGAAACTTGTGAAGGAGTGTGTGTTCGTGAATACCAACGAAAAAAAATAACCAAATAATTTGCTGTTTATAACATTACAAATTTATTTTTTGGTCCCTTAGAACGATCAGGTTTTATTACTTATTCTCAGTTTGTATCTTGTCTCCTTGCTTCTTCTCTAACGTCCCTTCCGGTATAATATTCAAATGTCTATTTATCGACACAACATGTCAAATTATATTTAATGAAGTCTAATTACTTTATGATCGTACTATAAGTTAGTGAAACTAATCTTGGTGGTATCCAATCTAATTATCATGATTTTATAATACACTAGCTGTCCCGCCCAGCTTCGCTCGGGTGAAAAAGTTAAATTGCCCGTAACACGATCGCAGCGCCACCTATTGGGTCCAATTATAAATCTAAACCATTCTCGAATCTAGCTTAAGACACACAGAAACACACAGAAAGCTTCGCCCGGGTAAAAAGGTAAAATTCTTGAAACTCGATCGCAGCGCCACCTATCGGGTCCAATTTAATATAGCCTATGTTACTCGGGGATAATGTAGCTTTCCAAAAGTGAAAGAATTTTTGAAATCGGTCCAGTAGTTTCGGAGCCTATTCATTACAAACAAACAAACAAACAAATCTTTCCTCTTTATAATATTAGTATAGATAATTATTATGAAAAATAACAAAAAAAGTCTAGTCAAAGCAGGGTGTGAAATCGAACCACAGTCTCTGAGATTAATTCTCAGTGCGCTACCATTGCGCCACCCCACTTACAAGAGTGATAATGGCATTTAAGGAACATATGAAGAAGTATAATGGACTCTCTTCTTCCTTCCACCTATATGCAGATGATCTTCAGATTTATACTCAGGCTCCTGTAGATGGACTGACAGCGGCTATTGACTCAATCAACAGAGACTTGTGCCACATATGTGATTGGAGTAAGGCGCACGGCTTGGCAATTAACCCTACAAAGACTCAAGTGCTTGTGGTTGGGGGACCTAGAATGAATGCAAAATTTCAATTGTCTCAACTTCCCCAAGTTTTTTGTGATGGCTCCGTTATTGATATAATCATAGATAGGAATCTTTCCTGGAACCCACAGCTACAAGAACTTAGTCGTAAGGTATATGCTGCAGCCGGCTCCTTACGAAGATTGCGTAACTTTCTTCCCATTCCTACAAAAATTTCCCTCGTGCAATCGCTTCTTTTTCCCATCCTTGACTATGCTGATGCCAGCTATCTAGATCTCACCGAAAACCAACTGAACAAACTTGAGCGCCTTCAAAACTTCTTTATTAGATTTATATTTGGCTTGCGCAAATATGATCATGTGTCCGAGTTTCGCACTAAGCTCAAGTGGTTAACAGTCCGCCTTCGTCGGAATACTCATATTCTTTCCTTACTTTTTGCTATTCTTTTTTCTCCTTCTTCCCCTTCTTATCTAAAAGATCGTTTCGGGTTCCTTTATGAGTCTCATTCCCGACTGTTGAGATCATCGGAAAACTTAAAGCTGAGTACGCCGATCCACACGACACGCTATATGGACCAATCCTTCGCCGTTCAAGCAGTGCGCCTGTGGAACGCGCTGCCATTGACCATAAGGCAAGCAAAGACATCTCATTCCTTTAAAATACTTGTGAAGGAACATTACCTAAATTCTCTGCAATAATTATAAATAAATATATTTGTATCGACATGTATATATGTATATATATATATATATATATATATATATATATACATTTTATGTATTTAATTTCTTTTAATAAGATGCCGTACACCTCCAACTACCAAATTAATTATCTCGATATTAATGTATTCTCTGTCTGGAAGAGAGTCTGGAAGAGATCGCCGAGTGCGATAAGACCGCCAATTGTACTTTTTGCCTATGATGTACTATCTAAATTAAATATAGTGTACAATAAAGCATATATAAATAAATAAATAAATATAATAAGGCTAAAAGACTCTTCAAAAAGGATGATTGACACTTTTACAAGATTTTCGGTTG
Organism: Drepana falcataria; assembly: GCA_945859725.1. Taxonomy (NCBI): domain Eukaryota; kingdom Metazoa; phylum Arthropoda; class Insecta; order Lepidoptera; family Drepanidae; genus Drepana; species Drepana falcataria. The sequence goes on from OX243921.1 coordinate 12,326,036, forward strand.
TGTTGCAAGCTTTCATGGCATCGCTTACCATTAAGAAAGCCGTGTGTTGGTGTGTATGGTGAGAGCTTCATCTAAGCGATAGAGGTCTATCATGAGTCTGGAGAGAACTAGCCGTGGTGGACGAGGAAGCCGTAGCTGCCGAGTGGTTCAAGTAGTTTCCTGCGACACAACGATCGCAAATTCGAATCCGGTTTGAACTAATGAGTTTTTCTGAACTTAAGTACAGTGATTGGACATACCACGAGCTTTGCGATGAATGAAAGCAATTCAACGGTGTATGAATGATTTATTGTATATCCTCACCCCTTCCCACATGGGTCCCCGAAGAGGTAGGCAGTGGTGTATAGGTAATACCCACACACCCACTTTCCGCCAGAGGTATATTAGGTGCCAACGTGACAGATAGCGAGTCCATCGCCGTTACTCAAGCACGACTATACATACGCCTTTGAATTGCTTGTCAGACGTATGCAGGTTTCCTCTCGATGTTTTCCTTCACCGTAAAGCTTGTGGTGTGACAAATCACAGTACTTAAGTTCAGAAAAACTTATTGGTACAGTCGGGATTTGAGCTCACAATCTTTGGGATGCAGGTAAATACTTGGAATACTCGGCCACCACAACTCTAAAATAAAAAAGAATACTGCTGTAATCATTTTATGATTAGAGGTTGAATATACTACTAAGTTTTAAGATACTTAACTCTTGGTTAGCTTGTCATCAAACAAACTTATAAAGATAAATAACAAGATGAGTAATTATGTTCCAAGAATGAAACTGCAAATACTCGTTTCAAGTATGTATTACATTGATCGCCTCGTATTAGGAGTAGGTCGTATTAAAAACTTTTGACTCTTACGCTATATTATTTCCAAATATAGTAATTATGGTTTTATCTATTACATTGCAAGATTCATCTGATCCCAAATTTCGTCTATCTTAGTGTTAGGTCCATTAGCTCAGTTGGTTAGAGCTTCGTGCTAATAACGCGAAGGTCGGGGGTTCGATCCCCTCATGGGCCATACTTTTTAAATATTGAAAATACATTATTTAAATCTTTTTGCTCATGTCAGTATTTAGTTATTTATAATATAAATTGGTAGTTAAAGAATATTAAGTATTCTGCTTCTTGTTTCGAGTTTTCGTAATATAATGTGAGATGTACTTGTAAGTAATTTTTTATCGATAAGTTTTTTTTTTAATTTTTTTTTATACCACTTGGTTTGCAAACAAGCATGCGGTCCGCCTGATGGTAAGCGGTTACCGCCGCCTATGGACGCTTGCAACACCAGGGGTATCACTCGCGCGTTGCCGACCCTGCAGGAATCTTTTCACACCCTTCTTGAAGAACTCCATGTACTGTCCAGGGAAAACCTCAACGGGGAGCTCATTCCACAGCCTGAGCGTTCGCGGAAGGAAACTCCTTTGAAACCGCGCAGTGCGAGACCTTTGTGGTTCCAAGGTATGATGCTTTGACTACGACGCTTCAAGGTCTGGTTCGATTATACTATCTTAATTATATGCAAAAGTTAGTGAGGATGTCCGTTCCTCCTTCAGAAAACAACTTCAAAACGGAATTGGATGAAACTTGGCACAGAGATAGATGCCGTTCGGGCGCATTGCCTATGAATGAATTAGCTGTGAAATCTTTGAATGAATTAGCTGTGTCCAAACCTAACATATATAAACATGTATGTTACGTTAAGTTTAATTTGAATTATAGTCCAGTCAAGTCAATTAATTTACTTTACAATAACTTAAAATATAAGTCTAGAGAGAACTGGTGCTGTATTCTCTTTGCCTACTCCGTAAGCGACTCAGCGTGATGATATGTATGTATGTAAAGTATAATGTTAGGTACAAGCAAGGATCAATGAAAAATAAACTAATAATAGGTAAAAAAATAAGTACGTTCGGGATTAAAACTTGCAACTTCTGTGCTGCAATTGTAGTGCGAGAGTTGCTCGGCGTTGCGTGATGGTAATATAAGCAAACGAAGTAGAAATTTTATAAAAATGCTGTTAGCTTAAACTCTATATATATCGCTGGTGGATATATATCGCCTTCCCACAAGGGTCCCCGACGGGGTAGGCAGAGGTGTATAGGTAATACCCACACACGCACTTTCCACGTCTCAATATAGCTGCGAGATGCACCCGTAAAAAATGGTGCGCGCGCCGCCTGTCTAGACGAGGCGATTGATCGCTTTTCAATGTATTTATTACTGGTTGCACCCGTTGGTGTAACACGCATTTAAATATCAATAATAATTCCCCCAAAAAACATGTTTATTTTTACTTTATGACGTACGTTTTAATAATTAAGAAGTGAAACCTTAACGCAGACTAGTTGACAAAAGCTTCAAAAGCTCACTTATGCATTCATAAATGCAGTTGATAACGTCCTCCTGTATAAAATATTATGTCTTTTTATGTAAAATAGCTATAAGACAAAGTTAATAGTGTTATTTTATAGTTATTATAATTTTATAGTTTAATAACAGCAGACAGACATAACCTTTATTTATTATTTGAGAATCATATCTTCAAACAAATCATCTGAAATATGTTTATTACTATTCCATAAAGACGAAGCCCGAGAGTCTAGAGAGAACTCACGATCTACTATCTCTTCCACCCCGTGAGGGAATCCGTGTGTTGATATGTATGAATATGCTATTTCCTTCGTAATGAGGAACTTTAATGAGTCGCATTTAACTTACTTTTAACTTAATAAACTTTTAAGAGGAGTTTACATGACGCAAATATTATGGATATAAGGATGATTCATGATAAGGTATGAGTAGTAGGTGCTAAATTTTTTTTTTTTTTTTTTTTTATACCACTTGGGTGGCAAACAAGCATGCGGTCCGCCTGATGGTAAGCGGTTACCGCCGCCTATGGACGCTTGCAACACCAGGGGTATCACTCGCGCGCTGCTGACCCTGCAGGAATCTTTTCACACCCTTCTTGAAGAACTCCATGTACTGTCCAGGGAAAACCTCAACGGGGAGCTCATTCCACAGCCTGAGCGTTCGCGGAAGGAAACTCCTTTGAAACCGCGCAGTGCGAGACCTTTGTGGTTCCAAGGTATGATGCTTTGACTACGACGCTTCAAGGTCTGGTTCGATTATACTATCTTAATTATATGCAAAAGTTAGTGAGGATGTCCGTTCCTCCTTCAGAAAACAACTTCAAAACGGAATTGGATGAAACTTGGCACAGAGATAGATGCCGTTCGGGCGCTCAATGTGATTGTACTAAAGTTTTAGAAAAACTCATTGGCTCAAACGTGGATCGAACTTGCATCTTTGCGTTGCAGTCAGCTTCTCACATCACTCAGCCACTACGGCACTTAAAGTAAATTATAAAGACTAACATATTATCCATACACCCCTATTTTGACAGATAAATATTTTAGGCGTTGTTCGCCATCTGTACCGTTGGAAAGAGTCTAAAGCTGTTTCTTAAACACGTCTTGATTAAATTTTGCCCCAACGAGAAAACTATCGTGAGGAAGCCTACATAAGATTTCCTCTTGATGTTTTCTTTCACCGTAAACTCATGGTGTGACTCAGCTGAATTAAGTTCAGATTCGAACTTACAATCGTAACGCATAGTAACGCATAGTAACGCATAGTAACGCATTAAACCACTCGACTAAGGCTCAAAAATGTTCACGTTATTTTAGTTGCTTTGAAATGAAACCCTTTTAACGGGGCTGCAAGGTCGACAGTAGTCTAGAACAGAACGTACGCCTCGTTTGAATCAATAATCACAACACCTGCGCACGTTACCTTTATTACAGGTAGCAGATGACCGAGCGAGCGAAGTGTTGCAAGTTCGATTCCGCATAGAGCATCAGGTACACTAAGTATTAGTAATAATGTAGCCTTTAATCATACTTAAGACAAAAAATTGGTATAATATTTTAACTTGAGAGCCATCCGTGGTGGTGTAATGATTAGAAGAGTGCAACGCAATTTGATTATCGATAGTTCCAATGATTTTTTCGGAACTTTATACAATTACTAGCTGTCCCGCCCAGCTTCGTCAGATTGAAAAAGCTAAAAAAAATTGAGTTTCATAAAATCCGTTCTTAACTGACCTCTACACCGCGTAAGGAATACTCCTACCAAATTTCAAGTCAATCTTATAGTTCCAGAGATTTCGTGATGAGTGAGTTCAGAAATGGGATCCCATATATATATATATATATATATATATATATAAATCTTCTATATATATATATATTAAATATATATATATATATAGAAGATTTAGCCCACTACCAGCTTAAGATGTTTGCATTATGTTCACCGTATTGTATCTGTATGAATACCTTCCCGATGCAATTCAAGATAGGAGCGCCATCTTTACTAAAGTACTGGTACGAGGTGAAGAGTAGCTTTTCAAATAGTACGAGCATAACCACTAGATGGCGCTGACCTAAAAGAACTTTCTAGAAATTTGTAGGGTGGTGGTCAATATATACCTAAAAATATCATAAATATCATCATGTACACGCGGGGTAGCTGGAATATTTAGAGCTGGTCTCTCTAAACTTACTTACTTCTTTCGCTTCCTCCACATATATCTCTCTAGGTAAATATATGCTCCCTAACTAGTGTTGTTCAACAAAAAGTCAATTCGCCTATCTATACATACATATTAAATCATCATCATCATCATCATCAGCCACCACTAGTCCACTGCTAGACATAGGACTCCCCTAATGAGCGCCATAGCGCCCTGTCTTCAGCCTGCCGCATCCATAGGTATAAAATGCTTTGTCTTAAATTATCCGATCCGAAGAGCAGCCCGAAAGGTTTCTCTGGGAATCCCAAGAAATGGGTAAAAATTCGAATGTGGTCATGTCGGCGTTGTTGGGCAGTAAAAGTCTGAGCAAGAATGCTCGAGTTGCTGTCCGCAACGCGATATTGGTACCTATGTAACCTACCTTATGGTATAGCAGCGAATCCTGGGTATGTCAGAGGAAGGAGAAATTCCAATTACCTAGATCAAATCGATCGGACGCTAAAGTACTCGAAACCGACGAGCATGTATGAAGAGAATGATGAATGTGGACGAAGCGAAAGAGGTATGTAAGTCTAGAGAGAACTGGCTCTATAATCTCTGCCTACTCCCTTAGGGACTCGGCGTGATGATATATGTTTATATATGTATGTCTTAAATTACTGACTGACGGGCCAACGCACAGCCAAAACCGCTGCTCGTAGATACCTGAAATTTGGACACAGGAACAAGGTGTGTCCTTTGTATGACGTAGGAATCCGATAAGAAATTATTTTTAGAAATTCTACCCCTAAAGGAGTGAACAACAGAGGCAGATTTGTATGGGCAAAGGGATTTCTTGGTCCAATCTACTTAAAATTTTGCATAAATATTCTTTAAGAGAATTGATGGAAGACGTGTTTCGTATTTTAATGAAATTCACCGCGTAACGGGCGTGATTTGCATCGATGTGGATATCAATACTCCTAAGTGCTTTAGATTTAAAAACAACATTTTATTTTGACACAATATTATTGATAACTCAATCCGATTTTATTCAAAAATTCGTTGAACTCACAATAAAAGTTTAATGCTCTTTAAAATTTTAATGTCAAAAATAATGGTTTATTAAAATCGGATCAAAATTCTAAATTTCAATTGTAATTTGTTCTTGAAAATTTTAACGAAAAATGTACCTTATTTTGATTTTCCTTCGAAAGTGGCTTGGAAATCCCTTAGAATATCTACTCAGCGAATATTTTGCGATTGCTGTATAATTTTTTGCTTTGCTTGTAAAATTTTTTGGAAGTTCGTTTTCCCTAGTTCATTTTGAGTATAGTAAATTTAATTTCACTTCCATTTGTTTTTATAATAATTAAATAAGATTTTTAGAATTTGATTTGTTACTTGTAAAAATATCTGTTATTGGTTTGTGTATAATAATATAGTTTTATTTTTGTTTTAATATAGATGTGTATCGTGTTTCGCAATTTTCTTAAATTTATGTTTGCATTTTAGCAATAAACATTAGCATAATAAATTATATGTTACAAGAAAATGCATAACTTAAACACCACAAGCTAGTCCTATATATATATATACGGTCACTATTGAGTTGTTACAGGTTTTTGCCGTTACTTTAATTTATGAACATTAAATGTAGATGTATGAACGAAAGAGTTATTTACGAGTCTATAGAAAACTGGCGTTCTACTTTCTTTGCCCTTTCTACCTAACTTTCTTCAAGCCCTTTTTGGAACCGCTGAGTTCCAAAAAGGGCTTGAAGGGCTTGTTGATATGTATATATGAACATTAAGTTGCGCTGATAATGGCTATTCATGGTTTTATAACGATCACGGTCACGGAAAATATCGAAAGGAGACCTGCATACGACTGAGAAGCAATTCAATGGCGTATATAGTCGTGCTTGAGTAACGGCGATAGACTCGCCCTCTGTCACGTTGGCACCTAAAATATATCTCTCATGGAAAGTGGGTGTGTGGGTACTACCTATACCCCTCTGCCTATCCCTTCGGGGACCCTTATGGGATATCGTGAGGATATATTATTATTATTATTACCACAGTCATGGCTACTTAAGAGGTCTTAACAATAACATGAGAATAGCAATCTGTGGACAGCGATAAATAAAAAACTCAATGTTGTGGAACAGAAAGAACTGATATTTTATTCATGAAAAGAGTAGATTGATGTAGATCCGATTCGATTTTGAATTTCGACCTTAGTGTCTACCATAGACTTCGGTTACAGTACTCCTCTCCTTAGATCGCTACTGTGGGCGATATCGTCCTGGGATATGAACATGCCTTCCAGGTCTAGTGTTCTTCTCCCTATCTAGTTGGCACCGGTATGAGTGATGGTGTAATCCATGAGCTCAATGGCAAAGGGCATAATCGAGAGGAGACCCGTGTATCTTTGCGAAGATATAACATCGAGAGGTAATCTGGATACATTTGTGAGGAATTCAAAGACGTATTCTTAGTTATGCTTGAGTAACATCGATGGGCTAGCCATCGGTTACTTTGGAAAATATATCTTTGGTGAAAGTAGGTGTATGGATACTAACACCTCTGCCTACCCTTTCGTGTACTCTTGTGGGAAGGCGAGAAGATATGTATTGAAGTGCTGAAGGAACGGTGCCATACTCGCCATCTGTCAAGTTAGCACATAAATATTATACAAATGTATATCTACGGAGGAAAGGGCGTTGATATTCCTTTGTCCGTACTTTCAAAGACCGTTGTAGGAAGTGAAAGTTGGATATAGCAGAAGAAACACGAAAACCGAATAAATGCAGTTGAGATGAGAGCGTCAAGAAGTATGATAGGAGTTAAACTGAGTGGCAGGATAAGAAATAGTGCGATAAGGAAACGTTGTGGTCTGAAAGAAGATGTAGTGTCAAAAATTGAGAAAGGTATGCTGACATGGTTTGGCCATGTCGAGAGAATGAATGAAGAACGATTGACGAAAAAATGTATAAGGTGAGTGTAAATGAAAATGTTGGAAGGGGTAGTCCTAGGCGGACGTTCAAGACCAAATCAGGGACGTCTTGAAAAAAGGCCAGGTCAAGAGTACCCTAAGCCGAAGAGCATGTATGATGGGAATAATGAAAGTGGACGAAGCGAAACAAGTATGTAAGGATCGTAGCAAGTGGAAAGAATTGGTCTCTGCCTACCCCCACGGGAAAGAGGCGTGATTATATGTATGTATGTAGTATTTATGTGTTACCACACCTATGACTACATGTGAAGATGGAATCTGCATCACTAGCTTGGTCGGCCATTTGCTTTTCAACCAAACCACAGTTGCCCAACCTGTACGGAAGGGCACTGTGCGCAGGTGTTGTTATTATTGATCCAAATCAGGCGGCCTGGGCTATTGTCAACCTTACATATTTTTCAAAAGGATATTATTTCAATGTCACTTAAGCAACTAGGCGTTGACGTCGTTAATGCGTATTTTAGGAGTTCACGTTTTTGGATTTGCATAAATTTTCCTGCTTTCTACAATATCAAGTTCCAGAAAATTAAGGGCGAAGGGCAAATTGATTTCTTAAATTATCAACTTCCTGACGTTATGTAAGCTTGGGGATAATATTTAGCAATTTTACAAACATACGAATTAAAATTAGGTACTACTAAAGACAGTCGAGAATAGAGGACGGAAGATAGGCCACCTTATAGGATATGGGAAGAGGGAGACCAAGATTAATAAACATTTGTGAAATCAAAGAAAAAGTGTCTCTCATGATGTATATATAGGGAGGTCAAAGAGGTCGCGCCAGTCCACTCTTCACTTATCGATCTCTTTCGCTTCATCTTCATTCAACACAAGTCTAGTAAGACTTTTTTCGGTCTTTTTTAATACTTTTGCGTTAATAGCCAGGCTACTGGTAAGGTTAGTGCCATGGTGGCCGAGTGGTTAAAGTAGTCGCCTCCTGTGTCAAGTTTGTAAGTTGGAACCCAAACTATAATACCGTTGAGATTTTATTAAACTTTTAAGTACAATTATCAATGGAGAATGTCCATAACTATACTCTGTGTCACGCATGTTTATATTTTTCTTTTTACTTTTTCTGTTTTTTGATGCTTTTTTGTTACGTCAAAATATATATATAATTTTCCTTTCATCTAAACGAACACGTTTTTATTTGTAGTCGTTTATAAAGTGGTCCTATACAATACGGTGTCCAATCGGGTAGGCAGAGGTGTAACAGCCCTCTTTTTGGCGGAGATATACAATGCTCTTGCAATCATGACAACGGGGTTAGGATCGTGGTGTGCCTAATCACTCTATTTAAGTTCAGAGAAACTCACTAGTAGAGTCAAGTTTCAGTTCAATTTAACCGCTGCCAAGAATCGAGTTATTTAATTTGAAATGATAAGGTGGGGATGTTGTATTAATAAAATTTTAACATGTCTGTAAATTGTAGAATATTTTTCGTGACCCGTGGGACATTGTAAAGCGATCAATCGCCCCGTCTAGACAGGCGGCGCGCGCATTTCGCTTCTGAACTTCATTAATTGCCCACCGATGGATGCATCCCCATCCGATCATCGTTTTATATTGATATACTAGCTAGAACTCGCGACTTCGTCCTCGTACAAAACATAACTTACTTATATTGGACAATTTTGCAATATAGTCGAAACACGTATTTCTTTATTTCTAACCAGAAGCTAAATATGCATTTTCAGATTTTAAGCTTGAATTGTGAATTGCCCATACAAACTTTTAAACCCCATTTTAACAATCTGACAATATGTTTTGTGATCACATGGAATATGCCCTTCCCCAGATGATAATGTATCTCCATGTTAAATTTCATTACGAATCGTTCAGTCGTCTAATAGTGAAGAGTAAAATGTATGGAACAAATAAACAGAGTTACTTACGCGTTCATGATATTAATTTGGATTCAGGCGTGGATATGCAAGTATAAACTCTATATGATATGTTATGTTGCCTATAATGTTGTTAAGTATGCTTATTACATTCTTAGGTCAGGTTACATATTTGCTGCATTTGCGGTTGAAACTCTGGGGACTTGGGGTCCTGAGGCTCCAGGGCCCATCTTTTTAAAGAGGTCTCGCTCCGTCTAGTCGAGACCTCTCGTGATAGGCGGGCTGGAACATATCTCGCTCAGAGAATCAGCATTGCTATCCAGCGTGGCAATGCTGCTAGTCTTCTTGGCACTTTGCCTCGGTATCCCGATTTGAGACAAATATTTTATCTGTAAGTAGTTAGTTTCAACTGTTCTTTGTAAATATTGTTAATTGTTGTTATTGTAAATAAACCTAATTTAAGTTCTTATTTTAAATTTAAAAGAGACACGGTAAATTTATGTTTTACGTAGTCGCCTGCATAGTTAAGATTGCAGATACGAACCCAAGCTTTGGTTACAAATGAGTCTGAACTCAAATATAATGTTTCGTCACGCCATAAGTTGTACTATTAAGGTAAGCATCGGGAGGTAATCTGTAAACTTTTAGTAAGAAAATTGATAATGAATAATCGCCAGTGCTGATGCTTGAGAATCTGTAGACTCTAGACATTTCTCACGTTGGCGCCAATATATATTTCAACAGATATGTATATGATGTAATATTATAATATCTAACAGGGTAGGCAGAAGGAGTAGAGCCCCCGTTCTCTCTACACTTACATACCTCTTTCGCTTCGTCCACATTCATCAGTCTCTACATATGTACAAGCTCGCCGGTTTCGAGTACTCAACTACCCGTCCTTGTGTGTCTGACTGATTTGAGCTAGGTAGTTGGAACGTGGTCTTCCTCTGCCTCTTCTTGCACACATTTTGGTTATATCTGTTTCGTGAATACTTCTTCACTCATCCATTCTATTATTTCCAAACAAACGTAACATGCCTTTCTTCATCTTAAAAATCAGACCCTCACACGCCAGTTGTTTGACGAATCTTTTCATTGCGTATTCGATCTGAGATGGTTTCACCGCACATATTTCGAAGTTATCGTTCTGTAGTTTGAGTCTTATCATGATCCCTATCCGATATAGGAAGAATCAATGGCTGTGGCAGTCGTTCGGAACATCACCCATTTTCCAGGCAATATATTGCTAAGGTTGCATAGCAAAAAGATGACGTCCCAGACCGCTGGTCCACCGTACTTGATCATCTCAGCTGTGATCCCATCTATTCCCGCTGCTTTTCCACATTTCAGACTTCTTATTGCTCTTACAATCCCTCCCATACTTGTTTTATCCACTATAGGATCCTCAGATTCTGTACTGAGGCAGATCTATGAGTAGATCAGCGGCATCATCATAAACATATCTTTGTAAAATTCTCTCCACCGCCTGAAGACGTCTGTTTTGTATGTCAGTGTCGACAGAGCCACATTCATCCTACTACTAGCTTTCACACAAATTCTGGACCTACAAAAAAGTTTTGCATTGTCCTTGAAATTTGGTGACAGTATTTCTACTACAGTTACTTGGAACCTCCCACGCTTCTGAGCTATTAGCTGTTTCGTGCAAATTTTTTGCAGGCGATATTTTCTTTTATATATTCTTTCATACTTTCATTTGAAATGGACATGGCTAAAATGTATTGCCTTGCATTTTTCTTCTTTTTAACTTCCTCTTTCACTTCATCATCCCACCATCCATCGTAATTTTTGGCTGTCCGTCTTATCGTAATGCCGCAACTCTCTTTCGCGGCGCATAGTAGCCAGCAAACATCGGCACTATCAAACACATCTTTCGGTAGACGGGCTGGGCTAGCTGTTCAGATACATTATTTTTATATTTGCCTCTAATAGCCGCATCTTAAAGCCTCCAGCTTTAGATGCGGTCTGCGACTACAAATCAGGCACATCCAGCGTAGGATCGCCAGCCCACGAATCCTTATTCTAGTTATAACTAGAAAGTGGTCCGTTCGCAGGTTGCCTCCCCTATACACCCTGGTGTCCATCACCTGTGTCCTAAGTCGCTGGTTTATTAGAAACAGACCCTTAGCTGTTTCGTGCAAATTTTTTGCAGGCGATATTTTCTTTTATATATTCTTTCATACTTTCATTTGAAATGGACATGGCTAAAATGTATTGCCTTGCATTTTTCTTCTTTTTAACTTCCTCTTTCACTTCATCATCCCACCATCCATCGTAATTTTTGGCTGTCCGTCTTATCGTAATGCCGCAACTCTCTTTCGCGGCGCATAGTAGCCAGCAAACATCGGCACTATCAAACACATCTTTCGGTAGACGGGCTGGGCTAGCTGTTCAGATACATTATTTTTATATTTGCCTCTAATAGCCGCATCTTAAAGCCTCCAGCTTTAGATGCGGTCTGCGACTACAAATCAGGCACATCCAGCGTAGGATCGCCAGCCCACGAATCCTTATTCTAGTTATAACTAGAAAGTGGTCCGTTCGCAGGTTGCCTCCCCTATACACCCTGGTGTCCATCACCTGTGTCCTAAGTCGCTGGTTTATTAGAAACAGACCCTTAACACTTTGGCTGGCAGGATCGCGGCGTGCAACCTTGAAATCATAAAATTAAAATCAATATTAATATTTGCACTTTAATGTAGGTATTATATGTTTTAATCGTCTGAGAAGCAATTCAATAACGTATGTATAGTCGTGCTTGAGTAACGTCGATGGACCCGCAATCTGTAAAATATATTGGGTGTGGGTGTGTGGATACTACCTATACACCTCTATCTACTCCTTCGGGGGCCCTTAAGGGAAGGCGTGAGGATATATATTTATATGTTTTTTTACAGATGGGGTTGATACTGCACGCCTGATCCTCGATACCCTACACGTAAGCTTCAGCCAATGCCCAGTAAGAAGGTACTTACGCCCGTCAAGAAAGAAAAAAGAAAAATACCTATTTTCATTTCTATATTTTCCTTCACCGTATAGCTCGTGGTGTGCCTAATCACTATAATAAATGTTTTAATATTATATAATAAATAATATTTTATAATAAAATTATAATAATAATTATAATTAAAATTGAAAACCCATTTGTGACCTCTAGCATCTTGACAATTTATAAGCTTCGATCTAAGTTAGAGACAGGCTACCTATCTATTGCTGTCCCTCAAGCACCCGTCAGATAAAAATCATTTCATTTGTTTAGTCAATCCTTGAAAAAGGATATAGGAAACAGTACCTTCTCCTTTTAGTTAAAAGACTCTCAAAAGTATTTAATAAAATAAAACGGCGAGCGAACCTGCAGGTAGCAGCTAGTGCTGCAATAAATATATTGGAAAAGCGATCAATCGCCCCGTCTAGAGAGGCGGCGCGCGCATCTCGCTTCTGAACTTCATCAATTGCCTGCCGGCGGATGCATCCCGGAGATGAGATCCAAGATATTCCAAAGAGAAAAATGGTGTGGATGTGCAAATTTAAACTCTATTTCCTAGAGTTAAATACTCCTGGAAAAAGAGTTTAAATTCACAGAATTACTACATATATGTACACATCTAGAGTCCTAGAGCGACCGAAATATATATAAGAGCAAGATTGTAACAGTGATCAAAAGTCAGATATGTGGAATAGCTGCGGGATAAGATGAGATAAAAGTTGGGATGATCAAGTACCAGTGCATGTTTGGGATGAGATTGACGATGACGATTGGAGGCCAACATCATCGCCTTTCTATAGGGGCATCATGGTTAGACTACAAAACCATCAGCTTGATCAGCTAAGCTAGTAAGATATGCACATCTTAACGATTAAAATGCAAGAGAGATTTCGGATTTATCTGGAAATCCCAAATTGGACTTTGACCAGGAATCGTATGCGGATTCGGATCGAACCTTCTGGATTTGTGGAATCATGGAAATAATTTTGTGTCCTACCTATACACCTCTGCCTACCCCTTTGGGGACCCTTGTGGGAAGGCGTGGATATAATATTTATATCATTATTATATTATGGCTAATTAGTTAGTCATACAACTGTTTTTGTTGATATTGTAAATAAATATGTTACGTTGTTATGTTTAAATTCACAGATGGTGCTCGGTGCCCCACGCATGTTTGATAGACGACACTGACTGAACAGCAATTTAGTAAGGAATGAAACATCAGAACGTCCAGTTCTTGCTGCTCGACTGGTGCAGAAGATAGCACCTGTGACTCATAAGCAAACGATATGATTGAAGTACGAAAGGGACAGATATATTTAGAAGTCTCTATAAATCCCTTGTCCTTATCATTACACTCCATCCTGCCCCTATTGATTTTTTTGTTTATTTGCTTGTCTTCCATCCTTTGGTTTATACGAGTATAGGAGTTGTTATATAGGTAGGAGAAAATGTTCGTCCTTTATGACGTGTCAGGCACGACGAGTCGACGTTCTATCTCTTGTATAGCGAAGAGTGTTTCGCCGAATCGTTCGACGTGATGACGACCCTTCTACCACCACACTTCTCGTCATCAACGGGGAATTCATCATCATACATTAAAACCAGACAGGTCTTGCACAACGCGGTGTCAAACGAGCTTCCTTTCGGGAACGCTCAGTCTATGGAATTGACTTGCCGTTGAGGTTTTCCCTAACGAGTGCAGCATGAAGTTGTTCAAGAAGGGTGTGAAAATATTCCAGGTTAGCAGCGCGACCCTACAACTGTTGGTAGCGTCCATACTTGCTTACCGTCATGCAGAACGCATTGTTTGTTACAATTGTTACCTTAGTGATATAAAAAATATTTTGTTTCATCTAGTACTATTTATTGATCAGCATTATCCTTATATATTGATGCAGACTCCACTTGAACCTGAATACATACACATTGTGGATAATTTCATATTTAGAGAGATACTCAAGAAATTTTATGACTTTCGTTTTGCATGGCAAGAGCAGGAGCGTTGCAGACCATATGATTCGCTGTGCTAATAGCTTAAGCTGTTCAAGGCCAGCATTTCACCTCCATCAAAGAAAATTAATACAATATCAGCGTAGTGTCCTCTGCTAGTGGCGGATAAAATTAGAAACCTACTTCGAACAACTTTAGTTAGTTGTAATCGCAGAGCTTAATAGCACCAGATTTTTGGTGAGTTTGTGGAATACCAACCTTATGTGTGTATCTCTTACACTATATATATTACACTCAAGGTAAAGAACGTCAAGTGTTCTCGAAACCAATGACGATGTATGAAGACTGATGTTTGTTGATGAACCGAAAGAGTTCTGTTGTTCAAGGGAGACAGGAGATCCTGGGTGGGGTACCCTGCCTACCGTGAGGGACTCGACGTGATGTATTTAGGTATGTTTGGTATCTTTTTATAAGATGAATGTTCTTTGCTCAGTAATGAACCTTACATTCCTGTGTATCGAGATACAGGTACAGGGTAACTTTTGACTACGAGCACTCCATTTTACGACAGTTAAAGTCCCTCAATTGGTGAGGTAAAGTATAAGTTTCGTATTAATCTAAGCTGATGAGAACGCCAAGCATTTGTTAACAGTACAATATCTTATGTATCTATTTTTTACCAGACACATTAACCGTACCTTTCGGATAGTTAAAGATGGGATCGTCGGGAGTACTCGAATCCGGGGCCATATATGATTTCACACTCTTATGTGACATTGAAACAAATGAGTACGAACTACTCTTTATTGGTTATCATAAACACAATACAATGTGTCTTACTGCTATGGTTATAGTTATGAGTATACAAATACAAAGGTCTTATATGGCCTCACACAGAGAGTATATTATAGTTGAGCTATCGAGCTTCGTGTCAATACATACATTGATATAGACGAGTATATTACTATCCAATAAGAGTGATTATTAAGAAGAGTGACACTTAAGACTAACAATATCGTCTACTGTAAACAGTAGACTATAAAAAGGTTATAAAAAAATGTAAGTACAATATAAATCATGTATTTATCTTAAATTTTGAAAAGTGTTAAGTATTAGGTATTTTAAAATATAACAAAGATAGTAAATATGCGTACGGACCACCTGATGGTAAGCGGCTGCCGTAGCCTATTGACCTTGAGTAACTTTGATGGCAGCTTAAGTAGCAAAAGCTATTCTGCTGAGAGAAGGTGCCTGCAAAGTTGTATACGTAATTAAACGAAGTGGAACATAAGCTTTATTGTATAGTCTGCCACGAGCCTAGATGATTCACAAGTCTGTCAAAACAGTTATTTCGTCAATATTAATTTTAATATTCACTGTATAAACGTTAAATGAAATAAATGCACAGAATCCTCAGTAGGCGAAAATTTCTTCTGTTCTGTACGGCAAGCAGTGGTGTGTATTCCTCGGCGTTAGGTCTTCAATAATTGTATTTCTTTAAATCCTTTCCTTATAATAATAATATATTAAGTGTAGTAGGCCTTAAATAAATGTACCCTGGAAGTATTATGTAATTTGGACCAATTTAAGCTCAAATATCTGGTAGAATATCGTTATATTTCATAATAATAAAAAATATTGTAGTGTTCGCGTTCCGTATTTATGATACGGTGACAGAAAGATAGAATTGGAACGATACAATTTCAGATGTTACAAATAAGGGTTTATAGGTATTGTTCTTATACTTGGCATAATAATTCGTGGTTATAATACGTATGTAGGCTCTAGGCGGAACTTTTTCCGTAATTAAAGAATTTTTTTTTTTGAATTGACGATATAGAACAGACGAATCTTATGGCGTCCTAGTAATGCTGAAGCATTATTCCGGCGCCATAAGTGAAGATATAGACTTAACCTACTATCAAATGACATAAAAACATCAATTGATTTTCACTACATCTTAAAATACTAACATCTCAATTTTGAATATGCTACACAATTGCATATTCTGGATTAATACCCGGAATATACTTCCTTAGAAGCATATTCAAATACCAAACGGGACTCAAATGACTAATATAATGTAATATAATGAATAAATTAATTAAATTATAAGCACCATAGTGAGTTCGCTCAATTTTTTTATAAAACCGTTAAGTCAAGTTTAAGTGATACAGTCACATTACTAAGTCTTACCATCCATCACAGGAATGACCTTTTTAAAGTGGCGTTATTGATATACAGTTTATGAATTTAATGTTGCAATCTGTAATTAAAATGCCACTAGCCAAGTACAATTGCTATGAGTTTTGTCACATTACGAGTTTCACGGTGAAGGAAAACTTCGTGAGGAACCCGAGACGCCTGGGAATTACTTCAAAGACGCCTGAAAAACTCGTACGGGGCGACAGATGATGACGACCGCGCCATCTGTCGGGTTATACCTCTGGTGAAATGAGGATGATTTTAGACGTGTTCTATTAGAAGACATTATCTGAGATTAGCATATACCCAGTGAGCCGTGTCCTTCGCAACATAAGTCGCAAGTTATAGTTCTTCTCTATTTTTTTATTGCTTGCTTCAAGATATCCTTTTTTTGTAACCAAAAGAGATCAGTCGTGTCCTAACTTTATACCATTAAATAAACGCACTATAGAGTTAATAAAATACTGAAATATACTTAAAATTATAGAATACATATTCTTAAAAACATGCTCAAGTGTAGGTTATAGGCATAAGTAGTACAAAACCATGTGATTAAAATATTCGCAAGAAAAATAGAAAATGTATTTTGTAAGTAAAATATATCTTGTTTGAACATTGACATGGAATACTTATTTTGGTTGAGATATTATATTTTAATACGTAGTTTTAAGGATTCTTTCCTAATCCTAATTACCCAAATTACTTAAAACTATGTATAATAATCAGGCTTACACTCCTGGAACACCGAATATTATTATAAAGACAAAAGATGAGTAACCTTTTATAGTCGGGCGGCCGACAGCAATCTTCGTGTACAAAATCACGGCGATCGGTTACCCTGCTTGGACGAAACAACCGACATTCGCATTTGAAATGTTTCAAGTCTGGATGTGTTGTAACATCCTTAGCTTAAAAATATGAGTTATGAGCGCTTTTAGTAAATTTCGACTTATAGAAGTCACAAATTTACAGCACCGAAATGTAACCCTGAATTTTTTTACTCAGTTATCTTTAGCCGGACCTATTCCTGGGCTTGATGTACGTGCGGAGTTCGTGATGCTCAGTTATCTTGTAGCCGTCCAGTATATATTGGGCGCCGATAACTTGCAGATCGTCTTCGAACTCTGCGTATGCGGTGTCAGACTGCACTCGGAGGGATTGGAAGCCGATATGCCTGAAAACCGTATACAAACTTACTGTGTTTATATAATACTTACAATGACCTGCTGCGATACAAGCGACCGACTCCTTACAGCCAGGCGGAAATCAGGGTCGAGTGAGCCGCAATTTTTATTCAAAAATATCCTCAAGTCTCCCCACAAGGGTCCCTGGTAGACGGAGGTGTATAGGTAGTACCCACACACACACACTACATTCTACTTACTATATAAAAAAATGATATTTTTTAATTCTATGACTCATTATTTTCAGAAGTATTTTGCATGTTTGCTACCTAAAATTACCATTCTAACTTTACATGTACTCTGAGTTGCAGTCAATGTACATCTGAAGTATTTATTTATTTTGTTAGATTGTGGACAAAGTAAAAGGGTATGTAGGTCTAGAGAGAACTGGCGGTCCACCCTCTCTACCTACCCCGTGAGGGACTCGGCGTGGTGATAATAATATATATGTATACTTTAATTCCAGACGGACAACTCTTTTTTTTAAATATGTATAGATGAAACCTTACGAATTGAGAAAGCGGTTCAGCCTGTTCATCGTGGATTGCTCGGATTCCTTGGGGTAGTTGGTAACCACAAGGGAGAGCGCTCGATCAGGCTGGCCGTCGTCACGGAACCGGTTTATATCAATATAGTACAAAGGATCCCAAAAGTTGCGTAGGGTTTGTACCACAATGCTTTCGCGTCCTGCGAATTTGACCTCCTGAAATTCAACATAATAATATTAATGGATAATATTGTCGAACAAAATTGCACTACTAAATAAAATTAAATTAAATAAATATGAACAAGTGAATGAATTTGTATATCTTGGAAGCATGTTCACACGAGATGGAAAGTATGAAAAAGATATTGAAAGAAGGATAACTGCCGGAAATAAGGTGAATGGAGCCATGTCGGCGTTGATGGGCAGTAAAAGTCTGAGCAAGAATGCTCGAGTTGCTGTCCACAACGCGATATTGGTACCTACCTTATTGTATGGCAGCGAATCCTGGGTATGTCAGAGGAAGTATGAAAATAGCTTGAATGCAGTCGAGATGCGATCTCTTCGAAAAATTTGCGGTGTAACGATATTAGATCGAATCCGCAATGAAGAGATTCGCAAATCAACTGGCGTGAATGAGGGCGTGATTGTAAAGATGAAGAAAGGCATGTTACGTTGGTTTGGACACATAGAAAGGATGAGTGAAGCAAGATTGACGAAACAGATATACAAAGCAAAAGTGTGTGCAAGAAGAGGCAGAGGAAGGCCACGTTCCAACTACCTGGACCAAATAGATCGGACTCTCAAGGACGGGAACGTTAAGAGTACTCGAAACCGACGAGCATGTATGAAGAGACTGATGAATGTGGACGAAGCGAAAGAGGTATGTAAGTCTAGAGAGAACTGGCGCTCTATACTCTCTGCCTACCCCGTTAGGGACTCGGCGTGATGATATGTATGTATGTATGTAAATAAATATTTTAAAACTAGCTGCCGCGCCGAAATGCATCTATGGTACGCGCCAGTTTTACTTGTTATCCTCTATGGTATCCCATAACAATATACAATAAATACTTTATACACTTCACTAAACTTACTAAGTGCACTACAATGAAAATATGAATTAAATCTAATAATAAACATAACTTAATAAAAATTTAAAAGATTACCATTAAAATATTTAAAATGTCTACTAAGGTCCCATGAATCAATAAACCATACGTATAACAAGTAGCTACAATTTCTTACCGTACTTTTAGACTCTATTACGTATCATTCAGGTAGCAAACAATTAAATGCCGTGGAGAGGTAACATCAGACGACTTATAATAAAAATAATGTATTAAACCTATAAGTTGAATCTTGAGGCCCGGTTAAAACTACTAACCTTATGAATGTGTGATGAAGCGAAAGAGAAGACAGAATGAACTGGCGCTCTACTTTCTGGACTCGGCGTGATGACGTGTGCGTGTGTGAAGATTTAAATGTATGCATACTTACAATCTCTTGTCCTAGCAGATATAAGCCGCTCATTACAGTGATAGCCTTCATGGCACTAGAAGGGCTGGCGTAAGCCACGAAAGCGTAGCCCTTCTTGTGGAAGTTTCCGGGCACGTTTACTTCTAAGATACACCCGTGCTTTACGAAACTCCCAAAGAGTAGGTATTTTATGGTAAACAAGGACGTATTAACGTTCAAATTTGATATCTGAATCGTACGCTTATATGCTGAAACAAAATTGTTTCTTGAATACAACAGTTTGCCCCAACACAAGCATTATGGTGAATGTACACATCGAATGGTAGGAAACATTTGAAAGAAATTCAAAGTCGTGAAGCACAGAAGTTTAGATATATCTCCGGCACAATCCAAAAGAGGGCATTATACGACCTCTTCCTACCCCGTTGGGATTCTCGTTGATATCCTGCGTTTTCAAAACCTAATAGCAGCGGTTTCTTGTCGGTTCTTCTCCATGGAAACGACCAACCCGAACTGTGCACCTTTTTGACGTTTTATAGGTGCCCACCTAGGCCTATGTGAAATAAAAATATTTTGATTTAGATTTTTTTGAAGCGATGAGTATATAACGTTGCTAGCGAATGAACATAGGTTATATAAACGGCTAAACCTAGCAAATGATAAAAAATATTATGTAAAGAAAGCTCTTTAATGACGAAATGAAGACTGTATTCTTTGAAGTTAATTTCAACTCGACACCTTTGAAAAATGAGTTTCACGCTGGAGCCATCGCGGAAACGGACGGAGTGGGCTGCGTGTTCCGTCCGTCGGTAATAAATTTTCTCGTCTCTATCTTAAAGCGATTTCTACTGTTTTACTTATTATAAAACAAAGCTCTCTCGCCGCGTCTGTCTGTCTGAGCGTGATACTCTAAAATTGCTTATCGGATTTTGATAAGGTCGTTACCAACATATTGCTATATTTTCTATTGCCTTAACTTTTCTGTGCGGGGGGAAATGTCTAGTTTGTACCTAGTTCTCAAAGTATGTGTTTTATGGCTTACGTTAAGCTATCGCTTGAACTTGAAAGATAATACGTTATATTTCGTTTTAACAAAAAAAAATATCCTTTTGAAACTCCATGATGGTGTATCTCTAAAAGATGAATCGAAATAAACAATTTCAACCACAAATTTAAACAATAGATGCCAAGGAGATTGTTTTTAAATAATGCTAATTATTAATGATGCACAAGAGTTAAGCTTACCTAATTTCTATTCAAAACCGTGTGGACATACACAGTGTGAACAAGTATCAAGCTCACTAAAGTATCTTACACACACACGCGCGAACATACACGGGCCATCTGCCTCGCACAGACATATTTTTAATGTAACTCTTACTACTTCTTAGAGTTAAGACTGAATAGCATCTTCAGAAAACAATCAATAATGGAATGTCTTAATAATACATTTATCTTCACGCCGTCCACGAGGGTAGGCAGAGTGTGTAAGTAGTACCCACCAGGTGCCGACGTGATAGATGGCGACTCCATCGCCGCTACTCAAGCACGACTTTACATACGACTTTGAATTTCATCTCACTAATCACTGTACACTTAGGTTCAGAAAAACTCTTTGATACAGTCGGGATTCGAACTTGCAATCTTTGTGTTGCAGACAACTATGCGAACCACTCGGCCACCACGGCTCTATTAATTGTATTCTAACTTATCTAAGATATATACGTGAAGTACAATTTAATATCATTTATTGGATAATAATTTCGGATGGTTTACGGATGGCATACGAAACAGTTTACTGATTAAACTGTTTCGTATGTTCAAATACTTAAGGACCCATAATTAGAGCTTTTAGAAATACAAGGTATCCGGTTGTATTTTTGTCTATGACGCATTTTTATGCCGGCCACAAAAATACATACAATCATCACTCTCACATACATACATACTCACATCTATAAAAGATAATATAATAATATATTGAAAAAGAGGAAAGTGAAAAGAAAATGATGATCAATATTTATCGAATCAAATAAAATAAAGCGGCAGTTTTTGTTCCATAACTTTATTTGTAAACATTATGTACATATACTTTATACTTAAAACATAGTAAATCATCATAATAATAATATTATATTTATATCTGTCAATCAGGTTTATAAAATGTATAACAATTTGTTTATTAAAAATACCATTCTATTGAAATTAACTGATAAGACTGATATTAAATCTGTTTATGTAATTAATAAATTTATTTATTACAAAAGTTTATAGTTACATTACATAACTATTAGTTACATAAGTTTATGTTTAAAGTTTTATACATACAATTATGTTCGTTCTACGCTTTATATCGATCTTAATACAGCTTTCACAATACATGTCAATACAACTATATAAAAGTAGTGAAATGTAAATAACTAAATCTTTACGTCGTTCCACGGGCTCCCCGAAAAGAAAGAGGTGTAGGTAGCATCCCTTTGCAGAAAAATTTTCCACACGACTTCAAATATCTTCTTAATGGAAGATTATTATTCTTCTCGCGTTGTTTAGAAAATCATTGCACTTAAGTTAAAAACTTATCGGCATAGTAACGCCGGGGCTCGAACCCTGCAAACTTTGTATTGCTGGTGCTAACTTAAAGCATACAGCCGCGACGGCTTCTTCTTTGGAATACCTACACTGTGTCGGTAGCTCAGCGTTCCGTTTGTCCCGTATACTGCTAGCACAGCGATTGTGTCAAACAATTTCGGTAGCACAAATGCGACGTTACAAATATAAATTTACATTGAAAATCGAGAAAATTATAAGGACCATTAAAATTCGCGCTTTGTCTTAAATCTTATCTCAATAGCTTTCAGATATGTATAAAAAAAGAGGTTTGGTTTTTTAAGTATCTCGCTGAAGAAGCAAAGTGTGACAAAAAAAAATGTATTTGCTATTAAAAATTTGTGACATTGTTCAATTATTATTATTCATTTTATAAGGGCACCGTAATAAAATTACGTAAACTTTGCATGGCTGTGAAATTCGCACTTTGAGCTGTAGCGGCGGAAAATGTAAACAATACTATTGCACTGCTTATTAAATATAAATTTCTTACCGCTGGGGTCCAAGCAACGCCTCATTCCACGGTCCATAATTTGCAAATAGATTCAAACGATTAAATTCACAAAAATATTTAGAATACTATTTAAATGTTATATATGTTATTGAGAAAATATTAATTCAAACACTGGGAACGAATAGATATAATCAAGGAAACTATTGATTTAATATTTATTTACTGTATGAAACCTGGTGGAACTAGCAGCAAACTAGAAACCTAGCCTTCCTCTGAAACCTAAGCCCGAATGTGAACCTTTTGAACCTACGGGCCACGTTTGAACTAACCGCGCATGCGCGGTGCAAGCCGCATGTGCATAGAGATTACACGAGAGCCGCTCCTGGTATATATGCCGCCATTTTCTGAATATAAAAAAGAATTCGTAAAATTTTTAGGTACCCAGTAGTAGCTACTATTGCCAGTAAGAAATGTTTTTTCCATGTATTTTTTTCCTTGTGCTATCTTATAAATAAAAAACATTAATTGAAGTTTATTTGCAATTGCTAACTACGGACGCTATACACGCTGTTATTCAGCAACTTCTAGTATCATCATCATATTCAGCCCAAATGGACCCGCAGTGGGTTTGGGTATAGACCTCACCGGTTCTACGCCAGTGTTCTCGGTCCTGAGACAGTCTCCACCATAGTTCTGGTATAGGTAATTTAAACTAGAATCTTCTGGGTAAGTAGCGGATCCTGGAATACCTTTCTATTTTTATACCACTTACTTTGGACTCTTGCAAAACCAGTAGTTTAACTCTCGCGCTCGTCCGATCCTACTAGAATTCTCTCGCAAACTTATTGAAGAACTCCATGCTGTAACTCTCTGAGGAAAACCTCAACGGGAAATTCATTCCAAAACCTTTGTGGTTCCAATGATGAATTTCCCGTCTATGGCGGGATGTCTCGTCCAGGAGCGGCTTTATATCGGTGCAAGGGATGTAATCGCACTGAGCGCCGTTAGGGGGGGGGGGCAACACAGAATCTCATCGGCGCACATATTTATTTATTTTATTTTAATTAATAATAATAATAATAATAATATATCCTTTATTGTACAAACACACACATTTACAAAAACAAACAGAAATGACAAAGAAAAACATAGTAGGCACAATAGGCGGCCTTATCGCAAAAGCGATTTCTACCAGGCAACCCAAGTGTAGAGAGAGATAAGAAACAGAGAAAGAAAAGGTAGGTGTGACAGTTGAGAGGATGAAATAGAAACAATTATTATAATATACAAATAATAGGCATTCTACATAAATAAATACGAAACATATACTTATATTACATACTAGCTGTCCCGCCCAGCTTCGCTCGGGTAAAAAAGTTAAATTGACGATCGCAGCGCCACCTATTGGGTCCAATTGTAAATCTAAACCATTCTCGAATCTAGCTTAAGACACACAGAAACACACAGAAAGCTTCGCCCGGGTAAAAATGTAAAATTCTTGAAACTCGATCGCAGCGCCACCTATCGGGTCCAATTTAATATAGCCTATGTTACTCGGGGATAATGCAGCTTTCCAAAGGTGAAAGAATGTTTGAAATCGGTCCAGTAGTTTCGGAGCCTATTCATTACAAACAAACAAACAAACAAACAAATCTTTCCTCTTTATAATATTAGTATAGACATACAATAATATACTACGTAATATAATACGGTTTACACCCATTAAACCCAAATTATTATTATTATTACGATTAAAAAAACGAGATACCTAACTCTATATCTATACTAATATTATAAAGAAGAAAGATTTGTAGGTATGTTTGTAAGGAATTGGCTCAAAAACTGTAATTGGACCGATTTTAAAAATTCTTTCACCATTTGAATGCTACGTTATCACTGATTAATATAAACTATTTTAATTGCAAGAATAAAATCAATCTTCAACCGGGCGATGCCGGGATGGGCCGCTAGTTATCAATATTTATGTAGTACCAATATTAGTATTATATAGTCCTCCATAAAAGCCTACCCTAAAGCAAAACCGGTATTTAGTTGTGGTATTCTGCAAAGTCAAGATAGCAAGCTCAATCCATGGCGGTCTTTTTCAACGATAATTATGAAAAAGGCAAGTCATCGGGGAGCTTTTATCGAAAAGGCTGCTTTTGGGATATAAAAAAACAATGTACTCAGCACGGTCATCTTTACAGGTAAGGTACGAGTATTTATATCGTACAGGTATATATAATATACTGTCAATATATACAGACACAAAAATGTATACTTAGGCCTAGCCAGGTTGGCAGTTTTTTATAATACGTTTGGAAACCGTGAAGGAAAACATCGAGAGGAAACCTGCATACGTTTTAAGAAGAAATTCAAAGACGTATGTATAGTCGTGCTAGAGTAACGATGGACGGTCACGTTAGCATCTAAAATATATTCTGTAGCGGAGACTGGGTAAGTGGGTACTACCTACACACCTCTGCCTATCCCTTCAGGGAACCCTGTCATAAGGCGTGAGTATATTCTAAATTTGGTTGAAGCGAAAGAGGTCTGAAATCTAAATACGACTAGCGTTCTTCCATCTCTGCTTACCTCATGAGGGACTCGGCGTCATGATATGTGTGTTTTGTATTTACTTTACAAGGTGGCAATAAAAAATCACTATATCGAACTATGAAGTACCGGGGTGGGCGAGCGGTTAAGGACCAAGGCGGGAGTGCCAATCCGGAGTTGTACAGTCCGGATGAGTTTCATCTGCTATTAAGTACAGTGATTAATCATAATTATAACATATCTAGAGGAAACTTCAAATTCCTATATAGTCGTGCTGGCAATGGACTCGCCATCGGTTCGTTGGCAGCTTAATATGTCTCCAGTGATACTAAGCATTGGTATACATAATATTGGCGGTAGGCTTTTGTTTGTGTGTTCAAACACAACCCCAAAGCTGTTTTTTCTTTCGTAGGAAACCCTAAGCATAAACCGTAACAAACTTTTAAAACTTCAACGACTTCGTTACCCGACAAGGTGCGTAGGTAATGTTTGTCGTCGAAGTTCAGTCCTTGACGTTTTGTGGAAATAAAACACCAATAGAGTAGCGTAAAGAAGACCTACGTTCAGTATATGAACCACTATGAATGGGCGATTTATACATTTCGCCGTAATGTAAATCAGTCACGCACTGAAAACACTGCTCGTGTCTCTTTGAGGGGAATCGTCGTAGATGCTATTTCTCATGTCACCATAGAAACCTAATTGAGGAATTCAGCCTTTTTAAATCAAGTGAGAAGCCGGTACTTTTGCAAAAACGACTGTTCTAGAGCTCCTGACTGCGAATCTTGAGGTCGCAGTAGTACAGTAGAGTAGAGTTTAAAATCATGAAATAACTTCTTGACCATTGCCGGTTGCGTTTATAAATAGATTACATATCTATTGTATACTAGCAGACCCGGCCAAGCGTTGCTGTGGCTAAGGTTTTTGTTATATTACATTGTAAATAAATACTTAATTACTCAATCAACATATATCGCCATCTGTTAGAATCGTTTGGGGCTAACAGAAAATTGTGACTCTCAAATAATAGACAAATCATTTGCAATAAAATAATATTGATTAAGAGAGGTAGGGCATAACGGATTCTCCGCTCGAATTTGGAGCTGCCCGACTGGGGCAGGACCTCCACCTAATAGAAGTCCGTAGCCAAATAACACAATTTATTGTGTTGTGTTCCTACGCGGTGAATAAGGTTTCCAGTAATGAGCTCCTTGGTGAGGGGGGAGGATTGTTATATTGTGTTGGCAGCAGAGGGATATGTCCTATTATGTTGCCAGCACAGTATATCTCTCCGAACATAGAGTGGCCACGCGCAAGTGATACTTCGGTATCGTGAGCGTAAATAGGCTACGGTAACCGTTTCCCATCAGGTGGGCCGTATGCTTGTTTGCCACTCTTGTAGTATAAAAAAAAATTGATGCGATAAATTGAGATGTAAGCTATTCTATCTCTTAAGTTGGATCAAACTGCACACGGTGTGCAAATTTGATTAAAATCGGTTTAGTAATTTAAGAGTCCAACGCGGACAAACAACGTTACGCGTAATTTATATATATTAAGATGCAGAATTATAAAAATTTAAGCAAATAGTTTATATGCGCCTCAATTACGCCGACTATCATAAACACAAAAATCGCTGTTCCCGTGGGATCATATAAATTCCCACGTGTTCGCTGATAGCTCTATGGGGTTGCAGCTTGCAAAAATTCTACAAGTATCTTAGTATGTGTTATATTGTACCTATTTGCCTCGCCATCAGAGATCATCGTAAAAAAGAAAAAATGACAAACCACAATTCGAGTCCTTATGAAAGTGCATCCCTTAACTTATAAACATTAAACTTCTATGGAAATAACCAGTTTAACACGTTTTTCATATTCTCGCAAGCTCAGTCAAAGCAATTCACAGAGCGGTGTGAGTACTGTGCTCAACCCTCAAAGCCCCAACAAAACAAAACTCAACAAAGTAGAAACACGTTATTTGCTTTTTTCCCTGCCTATCGTGCGAATATCCCATGTTACTTGAAAAACAACTGTATTTCAGTTCAGTTTTCGAGATACTCTTAAAATAAAACTGGCTCCATAGTTTTTTCAATTAGTTGTGTAATACACACCCACTTCCTGCCAGAGATATATTTTAGGTGCCAACGTGATCGATGACTTGTCCATCGCCGTAACTCAAGCATGAACAAAACAGGTAAGAGGATTCATCCTTGACATACACCGCGCTTTATTTCTACTGTGTTAGATCATTTGCCATCAACACGCACGGTTGCTTTTTGTTTCTAATACAGATTACGGTAATGTGGTTATATTTGCTATCTAAGTCTATAATGTTCAACCCTTTAATAAGATAATCGTGTTCCTCGTGGTCGAATGCTCTTTTATAGTCTATGAAACAAAGAAAAACATCCATGGTTCTACATTTCTGTACCATAACTTATGCCGCAAATAATTCTTCCCTTGTCCGTGGAAGCCGAGTGGTTCGAGTAGTTGCATACAACAAAAATATTGCAAGTTCGAATCCCAACTGTACTAATGAGTTTTTCTGAACTTAAGTACTGTGATTAGTCACATAACGAGCTTTACGGTGAAGGAAAACATCGAGAGGAAACCTGCATACTTTGAGAAGAAATTCAAAGGCGTATGTATAGTCTTGTTTTAGTAACGTCGATGGACTCGACATCTGTGACGTTAGCACAAAAAATATATCTCTGGTGAAAAGTGGGTTTGTGCGTATTACCTATACACCCCTTCGGGAAGCCTTGTGGGATGACGATGGCTAGTTGCAATACCGTTATGTTAAGCCTGATTGAAAAGACGGAAGAACCGGTTTCCCGTTGGCTTCTGACCCTGGCTCTTTCAGAGGTATTTATATCAATTGAATCAGTCGCTTAGGATACTTTTATTCCTACAATACCGCGGGGCCGATCCCCGACGGACTGAAACGAAGCCATTTTCTGAAATTGAGTGATTCAGTATTTTAACACACTCCGGCGTTATAGAGCAGAAAAATATCGCGAAGGAAGTTTACATACTTGTGAAAAGAAATGCAAAGATGTATCTATGTATATTCGAGCCTGTGGGGCGGTGATTTATTACGTTGGCGCTGAAATGAATACATATATATTTTCAGGCGAGTAACATTATTCAGGAAATGTAAAAGGGTTTTATGCAACATGGCGTCGCTGCATATAGCATGATGTAAACACGGAACAGATTCAATTATTTGGCCAAAAGCATCGTGCCCCCCAGGTGGTGTTGACACGCCCTCTTCGAAATTTCGTTATCCCCCACCCAATGCTGCCCCCGACGGGACCATCACTAAACCAGGAAGCCATGAAAATCGTATACTACAATACCTCGTTTACTCACACTACGTCACTGTCTCCCTGTACTCACACTACGTCAAATTTTACTTTACACTCCTCGTCCCGACCCGAAGCTTCATAAGTCAGGAACGATTGCAATAAGTGTAAGGTCTATGGTAACGAGAACCTTTGATCACACGAATCAGTTATTTTTTACAAAATATATATATTTTTTTTATACAACAAGAGTGGCAAACAAGCATACGGCCCACCTGATGGGAAACGGTTACCGTAGCCTATTTACGCTCACGATACCGAAGTATCACTTGCGCGTGGCCACTCTATGTTCGGAGAGATATACTGTGCTGGCAACATAATAGGACATATCCCTCTGCTGCCAACACAATATAACAATCCTCCCCCCTCCCCAAGGAGCTCATTACTGGAAACCTTATTCACCGCGTAGGAACACAACACAATAAATTGTGTTATTTGGCTACGGACTTCTATTAGGTGGAGGTCCTGCCCCAGTCGGGCAGCTCCAAATTCGAGCGGAGAATCCGTTATGCCCTACCTCTCTTAAGATTAACTTACTTTATGTTTAACTTTAAACGGGCAAGAAAAGGCAAGTTATGTTGGTTTGGAAATATAGAATGGATGACTGAAGAAAGATTGACGAAACAGATATACAAAGCAAAAGTGTGTGCAAGAAGATGAGAGAAGGCCACGTTCCAACTACCTGGATCAAATCGATCGGACGCTCAAGGACGGGAACGTCAAGCGTACTCGAAACCGACGAGCATGTATGAAGGGACTGATTAATGTGGACGAAGCGAAAGAGGTATATAAGTTTAGAGAGAACTGGCGCTCTATACTCTCTGCCTACCCCGTTAGGGACGCGGCGTGATGATATGATGATGATAGGTATATTCAAACAGACGTTTGAAAATAAATTCGAAGACATTTATATAGTCTGGATATTTGGATCAGATGGACTGGTCATATTAATATGAGGGCTTAGCCCTGACTGGCTCAGAGATCTCTAAAACATAACTTTATACATAAGAAATCTTTGTTAAGGTAATCCAAATAGTCACCATAGCAACCATCAAGACATGCTTTCAATAAAGCTAGTCATAATGAAGTAATTCGATCTTCAATGCGATACTATAGCCATAGGAGCTGGATGCATTTCGTTAAAGTATCATAGCAACCGTCGCTAAGGTAATCCAGCCGGTTACCATAGCAACGGTTTATGTTTTTCACATAAGTGGAGCTGGGCGAGCTGGAATAACAACAGAATAATAATTAAGTACCTAATTCGGTCTTTGTTTCAAAAGGCACTAGCTAGTGACTTGGATCCTTTTATAAACTACATCTATGAATTATCTCCTGGAAACTTGCTGTCAAATTGCCATGAGTGGTGCTGTCTGCCTCCACAAGGGTGGCATCCGTGGAGGCTGTCTGTAAAAATCCAAGACAGATCAATAAATTTTCTCATACCTGTTGCGTTGGCATGACAACCCCCAGCGCTCTCCTTCCCCCAGGTGAACTAAGTACATGCTATCTCGCTTTATCCAAGTGCTCTCTAGTTGGCAGATAATTACGATGAGGACCTGTACGTAAATAAATACTCTCTTTGTAAGGCTTTAGCGTTTAGTTTACTTTGCAATGAACTATAGTTTCTATACTTCAAGTACGTTGTAAGTACATTGCATGTCCCAGGAGCAATAAACACTACACTAGGCGTTATTTTTATTATTCAGTTTTTAGTGGATGTCAAAAGAGGTAGAAATATTAATTGTCGTAACCTTTTTTATATACATAGATATGTACTCGAACCGAAGTGGTATCCTTAGATGGCTCTTAATTGGTTCACGTTTTTCTCCTACATACGTCTGACCGTATAAGTCAATAATTTATTGTTGTAAAATTATCAACATCTTGGCGAAATAATATTATATTAAGTTCTCAAATTGAGTGGTATTACGTACAGTTCAAACCATCATATACAACCACCACACATTATAGTTCATGTAAGAAGCTTCATGATAAAAGATTCTCGAGTCTCAATATGCCAGGTCATTAGAGTACTCGAAACCGATGAGTGTTTTATGTAAATCGAAAAAAGTCCTCTGATATACCTACATATACACAGAGAGCTTCAGTTATGTATTTAGTAAGTTGATCTCATACAAAATTATTATTCTTTGCATACAGTTAATGCGTACACGATTTAAATAATATTTCGTCGGTATTATGTGGCACAATGGACATAGATTTCCAACTCCAGATATTATGACTGAACAAAAACGAATGCGAAACATAATAATACTTATTGCGACCATTCATTCATAATCCTCGATCTCCCTTCTATTTGATACAGAATACTGGTCACGGAAAAGATTATAGCCCTCTCCGGGTGTAAGTATACATCAAAGGCCTACAGTAATTGAAGTTTGCACATGGCTCGAACACAATTAGCTTTGAGCGACGCGAGCACTAGGGCTTAAATAGGGAGAATGCAATCTCGTACGAGGGGGTGCCTTTGTACCACCCCATGGGTAATCATATTTCAGATCAGAAAATAACAATTTGAACTCTAATGCCTAGATTCTGGCTGTGGGGAAAGCTCGCACAATTTAATTAGGGCTTTAATGAACGCACGGTTTGTTTACATTTTGACTAGCCTCTGTTCACGACTTTGTCTATATGATAGTTGTAAAACAGTACAAATAACAACTTATATCTCGAATGACTTAATTCTCTCGCTAGAATGACTTAATAAGTGGTAAAAGTAATAACATATAATACAAAGCTAAAATTGTACCAACACTTTTCATACTTATAATAAAACAGCAAAATATATTAGCTGTCCCGCTCAGCTTCGCCTGGTTGAAAAAAAAAATTCCTGAAACACGATCGTAGCGCCCCAGAGGTATCGGGTCCAAATTTGGAATGGAAGTTTCTTAAGTCCAGCATGTTATGCGCCGCGGAAGTGTTTGCGGCATTTCGAAAGGGCGGATAACTAAAAATGGTGATTGATGGATGGAGGAATGGTGAAGTGAAAGAGGATGAATGCAAGTCATAATATTTTGGCCATGTCCAGCTCAAATGAAAGTATGAATTCGCACGAAAGAGATAATAGCTCAGAAGCGTGAAGGGGAAATTAAGAAGTCAAGAAATTGTGTTACAGCTTGTAGTAGGATAAATGTGATTATCTCAAAGGACAATGTCATGAGGTTTTTAGGTACTGACTGACAAAACAGACGTCCTCAGGCGATGGAGTGTCTTTTACAAAGATATGTATGTTCAAGAGCCGTGGTGGCCGAGTGGTTCGAGCAGTTGCCTGCGACGCAAAGGTCGCAAGTTCGAATCCCGACTGTACCAATGAGTGTTTCTGAACTTAAGTACAGTGATTAGTCACACCACGAGCTTTACGGTGAAGGAAAACATCGAGAGGAAACCTGCATACGTCTGAGAAGAAATTCAAATGACGTATGTAATAGTCGTGCTTGAGTAACGGCGATGGACTCGCCATCTTTCACGTTGGCACCTAATATACCTCTGGCGAAAAGTGGGTGTGTGGGTATTACCTATACACCTCTGCCTACCCCTTCGGGGACCCTTATGGGAAGGCGTGAGGATATATTATTTATATTATTATTTTTATTTATGTTCATGATGCCACTAATCTTCTTATCTGGGAGAGAATGCTCGAGTAGCTGTCCACAATGCGATGTTGGGGCCCAATTTATCCTGGGTATGTCAAAGGAAGCATGAAAATCGCATAAGCGCAGTTGAGATGCGATCTTTTAAAAAAAATGTGAGAAGTAACGATCTCAGATCGAAACCACAATGAAGAGATTCGCCAAACAACTGGCGTGAACGAGGGTGAGATTGTAAAGATAAAGAAAGACATGTTACGTTGGTTTGGAAGGATGAGCGAAGAAAAATTGATGAAACAGATATACAAAGCGAAAGTGTGTGCAAGAGAGGCAGAGGAATACCACGTTCCAACTACCTAGATCAAACCGATAGGATACTCAAGGACGGGAACGTCAAGAGTACTCGAAACCGACGAGCATGTAAGAAGAGACTGGTGTGGACAAAGCAAATAAGTATGCAAGTCAGAAATGGTGCTAATCTCTTCGCCTAGCCCGTTAGGAACTCAGTGTGATGATATATATATTTTAAGGATCCTTAGCCTTAGGTTTTCTAATATGACTATAATTTGAAGATGACAATAATAGTCTACTTAAGTATTCTCTTCCTTTATAAATGCTTCTTGTACTATTCCGTAACAACGCCCTTCACTTTCGCTCCCTACGAAAAATCGTAAATATGGCTAAAGGACTGTTATCCAAGTAAAAAAACTACATGAAAAATCACACACGTTCAGAGCATAGCTTATGTTCATAAATCGATTTAACAAAGTATTCGTTAGTCATACCATTGTTTGACCAAGCAATATGGGTAGGTATTTTGTTAAACTAAGTTTATTCACGTTCAACAAATTTTAATTTATAGTACCTACCATTGCCATGCCATTTAAATTACTGCTAGCTGTTCCGCCCAGGTTCGCCCGGGTGAAAAGGTAAAAAGAACACGTTTTTCAACTATTGCTTTCACTATGGAAGCAATAATTGAACAACGTGTGTTTTTCTACTTCATAAAAAGTTGATATTCATAAAATCCGTTCTTAGCTGACCTCTACACCGCCTAAGGAATACTTTTTCAAGTACAAATTTCAAGTCAATCGGTCTTATAGTTCCTGAGATTTCGTGATAAGTGAGTTCACAAATGGGATCTCCTATATATATATATATATATATATATATATATATATAGATTTCTATAATTTTATAAAATGCATATTACATAAAACACAGCTTTTGACCGTTTTCCTTAAAATATACACATGATACGGATACAAACCTTTAGGTCGATTACATTTTGTAATTGTTACTTATTATATTAATTCTCTAGCATATTATTTGTAATAAATTGTTTTATTCAATTTTAGTTAGTTGTTATTGTGTTATTTAAGTCTTGAAAAAAGGCCAGGTCAAGAGTACCCTAAACCGAAGAGCATGCATGAAGAGAATAATGAAGGTGGACGAAGCGAAACAAGTACCTAGGTATGTAAGAATCGTAGCAAGTGGAAAGAAGTGGTCTCTGCCTACCCCTACGGGAAAGAGGCGTGATCATATAGATGTATGTATATTTCGTTATTATGATAGTCATACATACCTACACACAAACATAATACATATCATCACGCCTAATCCCTAACAGGGTAGGCAGAGAGAATAAAGCGCCAGTTCTCTCTAGGCTTACATACATCTTTCGCTTCGCCCACATTCATCAGTCTCAGTCGGTTTCGAGTACTCTTGAAGTTCCCGTCCTTGACTGTATTAAATAATTATGATACTCGATATGCTATGAAACTTAAACCGAATTTGTTTCATAAAAAATTATTTTAGAAAATATATTTTCCTACTTGTATACTTTTTTATTGATTATTTTTATTGCTACTTATATTATTTAGTTATTAAGTATAAGTAGTTAGTGAAGTGTGTAATCATAATCGGAGCTTCTACATTAAATTAATGCTACTACTAAATAATACAGTTCTAAATAATGTCGCTTAAAAGGGAACGCTTCTATATTAAGATGAGCTATAAATACTACAGCTAGATTTACGTAGTTTGTATGAATGATTAGCAAAACGAAGAGAAATGTATGCTATTAAGTATGTAGGTAGGTACCTACACTATCAAACTCGTATAAAAACAAAAGCCTTTTATCTAATATGTGAAACGTAACCTCAACGTAAACGTAATAAGTAATCTGGCAACATTCGGAATTATCGCAACTCGCAAGACTTGCTGCTTGCTTTGCTCACTTGATGTGAGGATCGGGGATTGCTCGTCGTAGTTTTTTTATTATTTTCTTTTATTTCCTTTTTTATTTTTTATTTACAAACACATCATATATTTTTTGTTCTGTTCAGTTATATGAGTGGAATGAGTTCTTGTCAATATAAGTGCTAAATGAGGTCAAATGAAATGTAATAGACTCTGTGACTCATTTCTGTTTGAGCCTACAATAATACCTTGTTGTGTGACTTTACAATGATAAACATTATCCAAATAATTATATTGTGATAGTAATATTGTGATAAGTCCGTCCTGATGGATGCCCCTCCAGTGCCGAAGCCCAGGAGCGCGTTTATGACCCAGAGCGATCCATTGCAGAGGCCTGTACCATCACCGCGGACAAAAGTGCCCAGCAACAATGAGAGGGTCACCGCATCTGACCTACTGCGATCTATTAGTTCGGTTTCTAAGCAATTGACTGAGGATGTGGCTTTAAAAGTAAGTAGTTCTGCCAAAAACGCAAATGAAAAGCTGGAAAAATCAATAATAGACGGATCGAAGTTTGCGAAAGGAACATTAGAGAAAACCCTCACAACTTCGCGCGCAGTTCGGGACTCAGTCACAAAATCTGTCATAGAAGGAACGCGAACTGCTGGATTGAGGTTAAGAAGAACTAAGAAGCCCGAAAATGTGGAGGAGGGGGATGTTCAGAGATGTGTGTCGATGCCTGCGGTTGATATGAGCCTATTTGATAACATTCAATTTCACTCTCCACTTCTTGAACAGAAAAGATTTAGGAATGATAATGGCAATCAACAGACAAATCTAGACTTACCTACCTTGCACCTGAATGCTTCTCATCTAGATGACCTATCATTATTCTCTAGCAATTCTGACTCAACTACAGATACAGTAAGCAATTTTTCTTATGATAGTAGAGAATTTGACCATAATATGAGTAACAATTTAGAAAATGAGCAATTGACGTATGACACTCCGAGAGCTAGCAGAGCTAATAGTATAATCAGCACAATATCAACACCAGACGTGCCCGAGAGACGAAAAAAACCTGACAGTGCCATGGATGTAATGAGGCAGAATTCCATGTATGAAAATTGGACACTCCCATTCTCATCATCAAACTCAAATAAAAAGGAGAAAGTGTCTCCAAGGCCTAGCAAAAGTACTATCTATGAATTTGATCCATTAAACAGTAACGGAAGTCCTACATCCTCGAAGTACCAGGGGGTTAGCAATGAGCTTTTGTTACTGGAGTCTTTTCTAACAGGAGATACTTATGGCACTATAGTCAGTCAGACAGATACTGCCGAGGACACCTTTGACTTTGGCGAGTGTGATTACTTCAATCCCCCAACACCTCCTGAGAGGTTTGATAGCTTATCACCCAATGAGGGGAAACCAGTACAGGTGGTGGATAAAGACAGGAATTCTAATTGGTTTGTTGATATTGAATCCAAAACAACTGAAGAGCCCAAATTATCAAACTCAGTAATGCAGAAATTCTCACACATGTTGACCAGGAACAAATCAAAGCCTTCCATACCTAAACCAGAGCTGGTGGAAAGACCACCAGTTAACCTGACCCCAGTTCCTTATTACAGCGGGTTCATAACCAAAATGGTATCTGGGGGGGTGGATGATCTGTTCAAGAACTCACAAAGCCGTTATTGTGTCCTTTCTGATCAGAAGTTGATCTGTTACACAGACCCAACCAACTCAATTTTAAAAGAAGCTTACGTTTTGGACAGCATCTCCTCATTGCAGCTTGTATTGCCCCTATCATCAAGGTAGTTTAATTTGATTGTGCTTATTTTAATACTAACTGATCTCCAAGATTTCACCAGTGTTATATTTCTATATCTATTTCCTTGGGTAGGAATCTATTGTAGAGCCTTGCATTCCTGAACAAATGCCTATCTAGTGCAAAAAGAATATTTCATATTAGATTTATACTTTATATTACTATACATGAGCAAAGGTGGAGCATTTAGTTTAAATATAAATATGTATTTATGATATCATTATTATTTATTGCCACAAGAAAATGTTTTCCTTCCATGTATTGAATTTCATTCAAACTAAAACATAAATATTATGTAGCTACATACCATAAATAATGTTTTACTTTCTCAACATCCATATTAAATGTTGGGGCTACAAAATGATTTGAACTATGGTTTCAATTATAGGTACCAATATTGTAGATAATTATGGATTCTCAGTGAACACTGAAGCTTATTATCAATATGTATTTAGATAAATATTTGATGTTAACTTGTTAAAAGGTCTGTTTAACCAGTAGCTAGTACCAGTAGAAGTGTGAGTGTCATGAGAATGTTTCAGTTATTATTATTTAAATCACATGCATACATTGATTCAATCAAATTTTGGAGCTAAATGAGCTAGAAGAGTTAGTTTTCAATGCTAAGCATTTGTTTTTTACCAACCATCCATCCAAATATAGTTTTAAAGAAATTGAACACAAAATTTCACTATGATAATTTATACCTTCATAAATATGTATAGTAATTGCATTATATCATTATTATAACTGATACCCATTTGTCAACAGCACTACAAGCAACTCGTATTGCTTCGAGCTGATGGTGTCTACAGGCAGCCTTCGCAACACTCCTCGAAAAGTCTTGTTCAGCTGCCCCAGTGCATCAGAGAGACGGAACTGGGCGCAGAAAATTGCTGAGCACCTCTGCTGCAGCTTTCCTGCCAAATACACATCTGAATATACCAGAGTGGGCTGGTGCTTCCTTAAGGTTAGTAAGATTGGAGTAGTTGTTACCGGTTTGTATTGAAAATGTAAGATGTGCTCAACCTTTGCTCAACAATGTTGATTGCAAAATTGACATAGTACAATATCTGGGACATGTACCAATGGCACAGAGTGGTTCATACTACATATGTCATATATTATGGAGTGTTCATACTACCTGTACACCTCTGCCTACCCCTTCTCTACTCCCACAAGGGCGTGAGCATATATTTATTTATAAGTTCCTATTTGTAACAGTATATTACAATTGATTTTGGATATTTATGATTCATTGCATACCAATTTTTTTACCATTTCAATGTTTTCTTGTTTTTAAGAGATACAGATACAAAATCTAACTAGGTTATATGGAAACTCAATCTCCTGTTCCCAATCTTCCATATATAATTGTTGCGTTTCTATCAAAAAATTACTGAATTAAAATTACACCGGAAAAGGAAAATATAGTTTAAATAAAATAATTAATTTAAATAAATTAAAACTATAATACCATAACATAATATACATAATTCCCCTGACTTCCAAATAATGTAAACAGTCCTTACCTCGAATAATACACCCATCTTTTTTTAGAATATCAACGAGGAAGGAAATCAAAATGTTAAGTGAGGACATGTTTTATTTATTCCAGTCCGTGGTACAATTAGATATGCAATTTGCCGTTATTGTAACATGATGTGAGTTCACGAGTTCAATTCCCACAATTAACAAGCATATAGATAGAGCGTTCCGTAATCAAACCCTGATTTAGACACATGCATTACTGCTGTGTGCCGTGGCTTCACCAGCGTACAATTACTCACTTATACTCCATTAATTTCAACAAACAAAAGATCTGATCTTTCCTATAATATAGCCTATGTTACTCGGTAAAGATGTAGCTTTCTAATGTCGAATGAAGTTTTTGAAGTTCAAAATAAGTTAAAATATAAGAAGTAAGAAAATGCCTCAAGTAGTTTTGAGTTAAACCGTACAAACAAACAAAAAATAAAATTTTATTTTAGATTTCGTGCTGGGTGTGTGCATAAAAAAACGTTGTCTTGTGACGTCAGCGCGCACATGTCGGGATCCCTTCCCTAAAACCTCGCTGTGGAAATTCTTTCTTTTTTTCATCATCATCGTGATGTAATTATATCTAAGACCGAGGTTCCGTATCGACAACAAGTTATATCATGAGCAGTGTAGTAGATTTCTGGTCACTGTTATCCGAAGAGCATCTCGTGCAACAATGTAAGTCGGTGGATTTATAAAAGAAAACATTTTTATTCGCCAAAGCTATTTTACTTTTCAAACTAAATGCTCCAACAAAACTAATAAAGAACAAAAACATACATATTTAAGAACCTACATGGAAGTATACTTATTACGTTGGTGATGGAAATATAATTTATTGAGCAAACGGATATCAAAATGTATATATTTAAAATTATTACTTAACTAATAGATGTCAAAACGTGTAATTTACGACATTTCTGTAAATACTTCAGGTCGCTCGTGATATTATGCGCAAGCAAGAAAAATGCGATTGCATGCAATTCCCTCGCACCTTCGGTATCAACGTTATTATAATATGATATTATCTTTACATATCACTAAGATAATGGCGATAGCAACATTACACGAGACAGTGGTCTATGTTCGCGATGGTTTGTATACAATCTATTTGTATACAAAGCATCGCACATACATATACGTATGTATATATGTATGTTCACGACTTGTAGTCAACAAACATGGGTCTCGGAAGGTGTAGGAAGAGGTGCATAGCTACCACACACATTTCATTGTGTTTTGATAATATGAAAAGATTATATTGATATGTATAACTTTATTTATAGTTATACATATATAGTAGTAGTAAGCCGTGGTGGCCAGTGGTTCTAGTTATTGCCTGCAACCCAAACATTGCAAGTTTGAATCCCGACTGTACCTTTTACATATTATTAACGGATGAAGTATCATTAAATTGTAAGTTCAAATTTTACTATACTACCCTAGGCAAGTTATTTAAAAATGGCCCATTTCATCAAGATTTCAAAATGGTACAACACTTGATACGTATAATAATAATAATAATATATCCTCATGCCTTCCCACAAGGGTCTCCGAAGGGGTAGGTAGAGGTGTATAGGTAGTACCCACACACCCACTTTCCGCTAGAGATATATTTTAGGTGCCAACGTGACAAATGGCGAGTCCATCGTCGTAACTCTAAGCACGACTTTACATAATAAAATAAATAAATAATATTCTTTAAATTGCTTCTCAGGCGTATGCAAGATTTCCTCGCGATGTTTTCTTTCACCGTAAAGCTCTAGGTTTGGCTAAACACTGTACTTAAGTTCAGAAAAACTCATTGGTACAGTCGGGATTCGAACTTGCGATCTTTGTGTCGCAGGCAACAACTCGAACCACTCGGCCACCACCGCTATAACGTGTACGTGTAATCTATATATATATAGGAGATCCCATTTTTGAACTGACTCATCACGAAATCTCAGGAACTGTAAGGCCGATTGACTTGAAATTTGGTAGGAGTATTCCTTACGTGGTGTAGAGGTCAGCTAAGAACGGATTTTGCGAAACTCCACCCGGAAGGTGGAGTGCAGGGAGATCCCATTTGTGAACTTACGCATTAGGATATCTCAGGAACTACAGGGCCGATTGACTTGAAATTTGGTAGGAGTATTCCTTACGCGATGTAGAGGTCAGCTAAGAACGGATTTTGTGAAACTCCATCCGCAAGGTGGAGTGCAGGGAGATCTCATTTGTGAACTCACTCATTAGGATATCTCAGAAACTATAAGGTCGATTGACTTGAAATTTGGTAGGAGTATTCCTTACGCGATGTAGAGGTCAGCTAAGAACAGATTTTGTGAAACTCCATCCGCAAGGTGGAGTGCAGGGAGATCTCATTTGTGAACTCACTCATTAGGATATCTCAGAAACTATAAGGTCGATTGACTTGAAATTTGGTAGGAGTATTCCTTACGCGATGTAGAGGTCAGCTAAGAACAGATTTTGTGAAACTCCATCCGCAAGGTGGAGTGCAGGGAGATCTCATTTGTGAACTCACTCATTAGGATATCTCAGAAACTTTAAGGTCGATAGACTTGAAATTTGGTAGAAGTATTCCTTACGCGATGTAGAGGTCAGCTAAGAACGGATTTTGTGAAACTCCATCCGCAAGGTGGAGTGCAGGGAGATCCCATTTGTGAACTCACTCATTAGGATATCTCAGAAACTATAAGGTCGATTGACTTGAAATTTGGTAGGAGTATTCCTTACGCGATGTAGAGGTCAGCTAAGAACGGATTTTGTGAAACTCCATCCGCAAGGTGGAGTGCAGGGAGATCTCATTTGTGAACTCACTCATTAGGATATCTCAGAAACTATAAGGCCGATTGACTTGAAATTTGGTAGAAGTATTCTTTACGTGGTGTAGAGGTCAGCTAAGAACGGATTTTTTGAAACTCCACCCGCAAGGTGGAGTGCGGGGAAATCCCATTTGTGAGCTCACTCATTAGGATATCTCAGGAACTATAAGGTAGATTGACTTGAAATTTGGTAGGAGTATTCCTTACGCGATGTAGAGGTCAGCTAAGAACGGATTTTGTGAAACTCCATCCGAAAGGTGGAGTGCACGGAGATCTCATTTTTGAACTCACTCATTAGGATATCTCAGAAACTATAAGGCCGATTGACTTGAAATTTGGTAAAAGTATTCCTTACGAGGTGTAGAGGTCAGCTAGGAACGGATTTTTTGAAACTCCACCCGCAAGGTGGAGTGCGGGGAAATCGCATTTGTGAGCTCACTCATTAGGATATCTCAGGAACTATAAGGTAGATTGACTTGAAATTTGGTAGGAGTATTCCTTACGCGATGTAGAGGTCAGCTAAGAACGGATTTTGTGAAACTCCATCCACAAGGTGGAGTGCAGGGAGATCTCATTTGTGAACTCACTCATTAGGATATCTCAGAAACTATAAGATCGATTGACTTGAAATTTGGTAGGAGTATTCCTTACGCGATGTAGAGGTCAGCTAAAAACGCTCAAATATCAAACAATATTAATAAAAATCGGAAACCAAGACAATTCCAAATTCTTTTTCTCTTATTTTAATAACGAAATATTCAAAGATTTGTAATGTGATCATAGGCACATATTTTTGTGCGTTTAAATCGCAAACGCTGGGCAAACCTTACGAGATAGATCAAATGAATGTACTACGGAGTAGTATATCTTCAAATGATCGATATAAAAGTTTGCGATTGTATTTAATTATCTTTAAAGGATATACCACCATAACCATTTTTATCTTTTACATTATTATTAGCATCAATATTGCACCCGTGCGAAGCCGGGGCGGGCAGCTAGTACGTAATATACGTGTACTTGTTTTGTTACTTATCTTTCCATAAAAATGTTTTCAAACATTTAGAGCATTAAATAGTCGAACAAAAGAATATTGAAGTATAGGTGTTGTTGAATTATATCTAAAGTTAATCATAATGAAACTAAGTAAAGGAAATATTGTTTTACATTTATTTATTTCTATCAAACTTGATCAAATGTTCAATTTGCTTGTCTTTACGAATACAGGCTCTACAACGCGTCAGAAAAGATATAGACGTGTATTTATTTCTTCTGCCGATTCGACAAGTTAGGATTATATATATATTTGTTCCGGTTTGCTAACGCGCGACCTGAGGCTACACGTAAGTGTTGCAAGTGTCCATAGATGGCAGTAACAACTTGCTAAAGGGATTGGATTAAAATACCGCGAGGACGCATATTCTCTTAGACGTATGCAGGTTTCTTACCTATGTGTTTCTTGACCGTATAGTTTCTCGTAGTGTTTTAAATGATTAGGTAAGATATAAGTTCGGAATAAATCTTTGGGACACCGACTGTCGGTGTTAGTAATCTAGTTTTTGCAAAGGTCTATTTAAATCAGTCGACCACCACGGCCTTGTATAGTATCAAGGGTTGTAATGAACTAGCTTAGAAAATTATCCTGCTAGAATCGGTTCAGCCACTGTCGTGAAAGAGCATCATACATTATAATATAAGAACTTTGAATTTTTCAGGATAAAAAAAAGTAGCCTATGTCCCATTCCTAGGTATAAGCTATCACCATTTCAACTTTCAACCAAATCGGTTCAGCCGTTTGGCCGTCAAAGAACCGCAAACATCCAAGCTTACAAACTTTCACATTTATAATATTAGTAAGATATTACAAAGAAAAAATCTACTCTACCACACACTTATAACTCCACCATACTCTATGATGGTAAACAAAGACATATCTCATGATTACCATGTTTACCATGTACCAAATGTAGCAGGAGACATTGAGCTGATTAGACCAAACTCCTACTGCAAGCACAATGTTTTTCGGACATATTTCTTTTAATCTTTCTTGCCTAATTGGCGCTCTACTCCAGCTGCCTGCCCCGTTGGAAGGAACTTGGCATTGTGTATACCTATGCCTTTTTGAATCCTGAGTTGTTTTCATTCATTTAAATTTATTAATATATAATAACTGTCAGAGCCGAGTATAAGTACCTACCTAATAGCCTACTAGTGTATTCATACACCTTCCTAGAGATATATTTAATTGTAATCAAATCGATCGGACGCTCAAGGACGGGGACGTCAAGAGTACTCGAAACCGACGAGCATGTATGAAGAGACTGATAAATGTGGACGTAGCGAAAGAGGTATGTTAGTCTAGAGACAATTGGCACTCTATACTCTCTGCCTACCCCGTTAGGGACTCGGCGTGATGATATGTATATGTCTATAATCAAATATTTTAATTAACTACTTAAATTAAATATATAAATCGTTCGATAACCACCAGGCACTTAACATACATACTAATCGTGTGTTTCATCACGTTGTTTTTCAGTGTTCTTTAATTTCAGAAGAACCTTGCCCCCTACACATCGCCGGGACCCGACCCCGCAAACTTGACCTTTTCGGTATCCACGACCTTTTATTAAAGTCACCTTACTGTAATTCACCTTGTGCTTTTAACGTAAAATTTTTTTTTAACTTCAATTAGCTCAATTCGAGTGTAAATAAGTTTTACTTGAATACTAGGTTTTGTTTGTAATGATATTGAGCAATACCTCAGCCTCGTTATTTCAAATCCAGACAACATCCAATGCAACCATTTCATCTGCTGACCGATCGATAGGCTTTGTCGGCGCCACCCTCGACCCTTGGTCCTAGGTACAGAATATATATTTACCTTCACGTCTAGACAGGGTGGTTGAAAGGGGAATCTGATATTACATAGGGGACGGCGGCTCTTTGAAGTTGGGGAGCTTAAAGGGACCCTCAACAAAGCACAGAATCGATAATATAGACGGGTAAACAAGCATTATTGGATTTTTTTACTTATTTCCAATCTAATAGGAGTGATTTTGCAATGTGTCCTTGGGTACGTGAATTAATTGAAAGCACTCAGACTGGCGAAATTAATATTGTTAGTGCGTCGAGCCTGATGCTCGTGAGGGGGGCATCACAAAGGGTTGCTTTGCATACAGTCAATGCTATGTGGTATTATTAATTCTCCCTTTGATGTTCGGACATCAAATTAGTGCCGGGAGCCGTCGTGTTTATTTCAACGCAGCTGCTAGCATTTATCTAGAGTTGCTAAAATAATAATTCACCACCAAGTTACATAGGAGAGACTTAAACACTCTCTTATTTTAGTATCTTGATTGACGACTAAGGAAGGCGCAATTACAACAAGCC
This sequence comes from Drepana falcataria, assembly GCA_945859725.1. Taxonomy (NCBI): domain Eukaryota; kingdom Metazoa; phylum Arthropoda; class Insecta; order Lepidoptera; family Drepanidae; genus Drepana; species Drepana falcataria. Next base: position 12,370,120 of record OX243921.1, read on the forward strand.
ATCCAATACTTGGTATCATATTTTTTTTTTGTAAATATATCTAATGGTATATTATTAAAAGAGGTATGTAAGTCTAGAAAGAACTGGCGAACTTCTCTCTCTGCCTACCCCGTTAGGGACTCGGCGAGATTATATTTGACTATTGTTTTACACAGAATTATATTCTATTGTGGCTGGCAAAAGTATTAATTGTACTAACCAGCACTTAGTGGACTGTAGGTAATCGGTCCTCGTACCCTAAGGCGGCTGGCTACCTTTACCAACGTTACTGCAGATATCTTGAACATTTTCTAGTTTTATTAATATCCTTTACTCGATAATACAGGCGATACACGTAATAATTTTTTTTTTAAATACAGGGACTGAAATAAACGCCACACTTGTAAAATCTACTCCCCAAATCCGGTAGGGGGCTATTTCCAAAAACGTGCAACAAAACATGTATGTAAAAAATATCTGATACCCTCAAGATAAATACATCCAGCGGGCCAAGTAAAGCTGGCCGGTCGTCGAATTTTCGAGAAGGGTGCCTTTGTAGTTGCTATATGCGAATCTAGATATACAATTATCTAGGCACAAGTGCCAACCCCAGGCCCCTGGCTGCACCCATATTTACGCACATGCGTGTGTGAGTGAGCTCTACCTGCCCCGTCTCAAATCCCAGATTTATTGATCTGTCTGGATGCGATGCAACGAGCGCCAGTGATTTTGCAATTGCAAGTCACAGTGCGCTCGGCTCTCGTACGGTGAGCATTGGTCTCACGCTCAGCTCAAAATTTTAAATTCAAAATGTGAGTGCTTATTGGAATTAGTTTTTCGGTTCGCGATTCGGTCGTCGGTGTCTGCTGAGGGTGGGACTGAGGTAAGGAAAAATATTTGCGATCGGGCATTAAGCGTAATTTTCCTTTGTACACGGGACATATGCATTAAATATTTTTTATATAAATACATTATTTTGTTATGTCAATAACAATCAAGTGGGGTGGATTTTTTTTAATCTGTGATAAAACCTTTTTTATTATAAAACATTTTACTTCTTGGTCATGTGAAAATTTTCTAATGCATAATGCCTTGGGGTGGGTCACGTCGAGACAAAGACGCCGCGTTTGTCTGCTCGGTGGGAATATCGATAGCCGGCTGTGCCGTTACGCGACCTTTGGAAAGTATTCGGTTTTATTATTAGTTTATAAAATGGCGCAGGAAAGCGGAGGCAGGACAAAGGTAATCGGAAAACAATAATTGTATATACCACTTATCGCTTCTCGACTAGTGCGCGCGTAAACAAGGCACTTTGCTTTCCTCAAAATTTATTATCACATGCATATTTTTTTATACTCACGTTTTCGCGCGTGTTGCTGTTACGACTCGCGCATTCTAGAAGCTGCTAGCACGTTGCCGACTGCCTGCGGTGGATTAAACAAGGCCATGAAAGGATGTCCTTGTTTCTTCTGAGAAGGGCATCCTTTTATGGATTTATAAACTTGAATTTAATATAGAAAATTACACACGCACTTGCGTGTCGCTGAACGTCTTTTCGCATTACCAACGTCATTCGCCTGTTGCTGATCCTACTTGGCGTTTTCGCCACGACTCGTGCCTTGTTGACTGTACTTGGGCGTTTCCCGATACTACTCGTGCATTGCTGACCGTACACGGCCGTTTCCCGATACCATTTGTGCATTGCTGACCGTACTTGGGCGTCGCCGGCGCCGATCTTGAGTCGCGCCTGATAGTTTATTAAAATCGTTCGAGTCTTTAAAGTACCTACAGCCTAGCTCGCCAATGAATCGATTATTATTATCTCTAGCGTTCTTTAAAAAATATTTTTAAATCGAAAAATCGTAAGCTGTATTCGAGAACTTGGATTTGGCTTTGAACTTGGATTTCCCTGTGCGATGACTGTAAAATACAATGAAAAACACAGTCTGAGGTAAATTTTTTTTGCGTATTGCATCAAAGACAAGATACTAGAGACTTATTAGAGATTTAGAGATTACTAGTTAGCAAAAGACTTAACGCCCGATCAGATTGAACGTAATTGAAAATTTCCACAGCAGTTAATATATGGCATAGCTACAAGTTGTGTAATCGTCTATATGTACCTATATATGTGCGGCGGGGTCGCTTACGTCCTGTTGGTGACGCGCGGCGCAGTCGCTAGTGTGCGTCGCACTTTAACCCTGCTTTAACAACGCTCCCCCTATAAATCGACGCATAACGGACGTGACGTCTCAGTCCGCTATCGTGAGCCGTGCAAGGCAGTCGCTTTTGCCGTTCGTAGAAGAAGTGAATCTTGAGTGGCATCACTACACATACATGTAGGTATGTATAGACTATCAATTATTTTAAAACAAAATATTAAATAGAATTTTATCATAAACACTTAAAAATTATAGGACGGGAAAACGGTAAATATTTGGAGCGTAATATTTTCACCAAATTTTTTTTGGAATTAATACAAAAGCGACGTCTGATTTTTTTATTCGGCTGTGGAGATAGTTGCAACATCAATAAATTTTTGTCGGATTTACAATTTGTGGTTCTTGATTTCACGGCTACTTTCGGAAACAAATAAGATTTCTCATCGATCGATACGGAATAATATTTTAATATAAACTTTCACAAGCCGTCTTAGCCTCTAGTATCCAAATAACATTAGATTACTAAAGCCGCTTTATCCAAAATTAAGTGCTAAACAAACATGCGATTCTCATAGACACGGGATCTAAAAATCAAAATTTCTTGTTATAAATCCATTTCTCAAAAAGATATCAACACTTTTGAATAAAACATTTCCAAATTGCCTTATTACATATGACAAGTAGTCAATTAATTATTATTGTTGAATTTGCATTTTAAACTTCCGTTGCATTAAAATTACATGCAACTGAACACGCATTGCTAATGATATAGTTGCATAACAACGATTATTTTAATGAATTGTTAAACGTAAAGTCCTTCAATTTTTTATACCTGATAAATTACTATATCGACTGTCTTGTTATAGACAAAAAAGCTAACATTATCATTAAACTAAAAAACAAGAGCATATCACAGTTGGAATTAAATAGTTTTAAGGATTGCTCCAAGCCAAGAAAAAGCTGCAATTTAAAGAAAAAGTCATAAAAATGCAGCAAATTGGCTGATAGGTGTTTGCTTTGCGAATAAAAATATATATGCTTCTGCAATTTTTTTATTATTAAATAAGTCATATATGCTATTGCGAATTTTCAGCATTTCAATGCCTCGCATTGCAACAGTTTTTTTTGCGACATTCATAATGTTTCAACCACCCTTAGCACCACAATGGGTGCGGTCGACTTGAGCCAAAGATTAATGTCATTGAAGTATTGTGAGAAAAAAATGTCAGCTTACATTGCGAACAGTAAATAGTATCTTATACTTGAAAAAAGATCAGCGAATTTAATATTTTTCTGGCTCCGATAATGCCATTTGAATTGGTAACGGTGACAACTTTCTCCTTAAGGTGTAGGTCAATTTAAGTCAAGCAATTTGAGCCTTTATCTAACTTTAATACGGCATGATATTGCGTGTATAGTTCACAATGTAGTATGTTTTTTGTAAAGTCATTGTTAAACATTCGTTAATCTATGTCGAATGCAATGTTACTTAATCATATGCTTGCAAAATTCGATTGTGACAATCTGAAATTTTTTATACCACTCGGGTGGCAAACAAGCATGCGGTCCGCCTGATGGTAAGCGGTTACCGCCGCCTATTGACGCTTGCAACACATCGATGTATTGAGCCGCAGAGCACCCGTGTCCGTGATTGAAAACCAAGCGAGTTACATAATACGAGCTAGAAAGAGTCAAACAACATACGGGCTGAGGCATCGTTATCTATAGTGTATCGTGTGAGAGACTATTATCATCAATTGCCAGAACATTCGATAGTTTTGTTTACGAAAGAGGACCAAAGTAATTGTATATCAATTGTCGCGACTCGCGAGCAATTGCCAGGGTCGATACGTATTGTGGCCGTGGTAATTCATGGCTAGTGATGTATTCACAATAAAGTGGGTCGTTATTAACCGTAGCAGAAATATAGAGAAGAGAAAATAGTGTGTTTAAACAACGTTCCAAATATTTTTCATTCTTAATTTCATTACAAATGATACTCATTTCCAACTAAAGCGTTTGATTAGGCATTTAAATCATAATAGCTTATGATTAGGGACTCCGACTGTACGTTTGATTTAGAATTAAGAAAATCTGTGTTCGTTTAAATAATATACAGACGTCATACGGACAAACAGACACGCAGACACACGGACATATAAATAAAACAGACATATAGACGTATTAACAAATATATAAGAAGAAAAGAAAGAGCCGTGGTGGCCGAGTGGTTCGAGCAGTTGCCTGCGACGCAAAGGTCGCAAGTTCGAATCCCGACTGTACCAATGAGTTTTTCTGAACTTAAGTACAGTGATTAGTCACACCACGAGCTTTACGGTGAAGGAAAACATCGAGAGGAAACCTGCATACGTCTGAGAAGAAATTCAAAGGCGTATGTATAGTCGTGCTTGAGTAACGGCGATGGACTCGCCATCTGTCACGTTGGCACCTGATATACCTCTGGCGGAAAGTGGGTGTGTGGGTATTACCTATACACCTCTGCCTACCCCTTCGGGGACCCTTGTGGGTAGGCGTGAGGATAATAACAAATATATATACATACATATTAATAAAATAGCCATACATACATAAAGACAAGCGGACAGACAGACATTATAGACTATTATGCCCACATCCTACATTACATCCTGATTTTATATCTCTGCATACACGAGTACGCGCAGACGTGGGGCAATATATTATTATGTTAATCAAAAATAACTCTTTAGCATTGTTTGTGAGAGGGGAGTCTGTAATTTAATATGTATATATGTATATATATATATATATATATATATATATATATATATATATAAATATGTATAAAAATGAATATATATATATATATATATATATATATATATATATACATACTTGTTTCATGTTAAATATTTATTCATATATAAATCCAATATTTTGAATATTGGATTTATATATGAATATAGGGTCCTGTTTGACGAGCAGTATGTATGGGAAAAGAAAATAGTATTTTTTTTTGCTTTCCTTTCAATTTCTTTATGTACCTTAAACCCTGCTTGGACTTCTACAAATATTAATTTACTGTGTCAAATCCAAAATCAGCTATATCCGTCCAGCGGTTCTTGCGATTTTATGAGATTAACAAACGTCAATACATTTATATATAGATTTCAATGAGACGTCCTTTTCAGGAGGGCGTGAGTGGCGAATGGCGCGGTGCATGGGTGATGCTGATCCGTCGATTGCTGTTCTACTATACCACGCGGGACTCGAACGTGCGCACTGTCGATCTTAGGAAGACTCGCTGTGTCAGTAAGTATTATTTTCCTTTTCATGTCCTCTAGCGCCTGCATCAGCGGTTTGCTGACGATGCTGGAATTCAAATCACATATTTTTTTTCATTCAATATACGAAACATTGAAAACATCGCAGAACATAAAGGAAAATTACGGCGTTATCAAGAATCCTGCATTTTTATACATATTTATTATCCTTTTGACACATGATTTTCGCAATTGATTTACTGAAGGGTGACTAAGTACCTGAACCAGACTGGATATCATCTGGACAACTAAACATCATCGAGGACGGGTGTTTCGAAGGCTTCTGATTTAGTGATCCTTTTTACTTACGCATTTTTCTCAGTCGCAAAATTATCAGTTCTTAGTACCTACACCGAGCCACTCCCACTCTACAGGATCAATACCCGAGGGATCTTGTTGCTAACTTCAAGATATAACATTACGTTCCTGTAGGCGGGTAGGTGAAACTTTTCGTTCTTTGTATTCTCTCCCTCATTTCAATCTATTAATAGATGCCAAGGGGCAATGAAAATATGACTATGGTTATGCGGTGATTTTTCAAGCGTGTCACATGCAATAATATTCGTGACCGAGGAAAAATAGAACCTAATGATACGTTTATTGGGCAACATGTCTTATTAATCATACGCCTTGAAGTTTACCATGACAGCAATGACGACCCAGTGGGACTATTAGCTATCCGAATGACACGGTGTGCCCTGTCCTAGATTCGATTCACAACTGTGTATTTTTGCAGGAATTAATCTCACTCACAATCACAATATCTAATGTATGAAGACAATAATGAAAGTGGACGAAGCGAATGAAGTATGTAAGGATCGTAACAAGTGGAAAGAAGTGGTCTCTGCCTACCCCTACGGGAAAGAGGCGTGATTATATGTATGTATGTATGTATGTAATTAATATCACGGTACAACTAAATCTTAGTGTGGAGCTCTGAACGATAAACCGTTAGTTAGTACAGTGTCCCTCTCAATAATGTTGATTGGCAGGACCCTATAATCATTATTGTGTGTAGCGGAAGTTTACATTAGTTCCAAGCGTAAATTTCCACTCGGGGCAATATAGTGTGATTGTCGAACATCCTGCTTATTCGCGATGGGTCGTTAACCTTATCGTTTGCCACGTCCCGCTCCTTTACATGTTACCTATAACTTGGCCTCTACAATTTGGTAGCACGCAGGCTCAAACCATGATCAGCACGTATGAGTTTGTCTGAAATATCTACTAGATTGAACATAAAAAGCACTACATTAAAAGGAATGGTTTGGACACATAGAAAGGATGAGTGAAGAAAGATTGACAAAGCAGATATACAAAGCAAAAGTGTGTGCAAGAATAGTCAGAGGAAGGCCACGTTCCAACTACCTAGATCAAATCGATCGGACGCTCAAGGATGGGAACGTTAAGAGTACTCGAAACCGACGAGCATGTATGAAGAGACTGATGAATGTGGACGAAGCGAAAGAGCTATGTAAGTCTAGAGAGAACTGGCGCTCTATACTCTCTGCCTACCCCGTTAGGGACTTGGCGTGATGATATGTATTAAAAGGAATCATCGTGAGAAATTAACAGACGTTAAGTGGATAAATTCGCAGACGTATGCATAGTCTTGTTTGCGAACCAGCGACGGACTCACCATGTTGCACCTTAATATATAGCCTTCAAAAAGTTTTTATTTGAACACTATTTCTCTTTTTAACTTGTTTATATATATGTATACATGTATATATTATTGTATGTATGTTATATAAGTATATGTTTCGTATTTATTTATGTAGAATGCCTATTATTTGTATATTATAATAATTGTTTCTATTTCATCCTCTCAACTGTCACACCTACCTTTTCTTTCTCTATTTCTTATCTCTCTCTACACTTAGGTTGCCTGGTAGAAATCGCTTTTGCGATAAGGCCGCCTATTGTGCCTACTATATGTTTTTCTTTGTCATTTCTGTTTGTTTTTGTAAATGTGTGTGTTTGTACAATAAAGGATATATTATTATTATTATTATATAGATATATATATATACCAAGCGATATGAGGGTGCTTGCTCTTTTCACATTTATAGGACTGTGGGATAATTTGCAAACGTGAATTAGCTTTACGATGAAAGACTACATAGTAGGTACATGGTAGGTACGTAAGATCTTAAGAGTTTTATAAATACAATATCCTTAGTTGAGTTACATAAATACACGTTACGTAGGGAGACGCCTGACGTCAGTGTCGCTGTATCGAAGACGCGGCCACGCCTACACGCCCGCCTACACGCCATCTGTCACGTTGGGATCTAAATATATTTAGCTTATTGACGTTGACTTCAACCTGTATTATTTGCTATACAAGAGGCTGTGTTTGACTAGGGACGTTTTCTTATGCCCTTTTACGCTTAGGTAGCCCAACATCCCGGTATCTCAAGAATAATAAGGCACTTTTTTTTCACTACTTCTGTCACGACACACATTTATAAAGCCATGTACATAAATAGCTACTCGTATTAGTAACACCAAGACAAAGGTACGCTCGTGTTCATCCTCTCATTATCTGCCCTCGGAAGGGATCGACCACTTCTTAATTTATAATACTTATAGACACTTTTTCTTTGAGTTATTGAGAAATATCATAAGTTGTTTACATCCCATTGGTCACACGAACATTATTCAGTGGTACGATATGTTTTACACATTACTAGCTGCCCCGCCCAGCTTCGCTTGGGTGAAAAGAATAAAGTTGATACACAATCGCAGAGCCACCTTTTCATTTTTGAATCTAATACAATAAGAGAGGTAGGGCATAACGGGGTTTCCCGTTCGAATTTGGAGCTGCCCGACTGGGGCAGGACCTCCACCTTATAGAAGTCCGTAGCCAAATAACACAATGTTTTGTGTTGTTTTCCTACGCGGTGAATAAGGTTACCAGTAATGAGCTCCTTGGGGAGGGGAGGATTGTTTTGTTGTGGTGGCAGCAGAGGGATTAGTCCCATTATGCTGCCAACATAGTATAAGTCTCCGAAAACAGAGTGGCAACGTGCAAGTGATACTTCGGTATTGTATGCGTAAATAGGCTGCGGTAACCGTTTTACACCGGGTAGGTCGTATGCTTGTTGGCCACTCATGTTGTTTAATAAAATAATCTTGTATCCACTTGAGCGCACAAAAAAATCACCCAAATCGATCCACTCGTTTAATAGACGATCAATCACACCTGCACACGAACAGAATTATATATCTACACTAGCTGTCCCGCCCAGCTTCGCTCGGATGAAAAATATAAATTTTCTGAAACACGATCGCAGCGCCAATTTTGAATCTAAACCATTCTCGAATACATCTGAAGACACAGATAATTACATTAAAATCGGTCCAGCCGTTGAGGAGGAGGTCAGTGACATACAGACATATACATATATACATAAAGATATATAATAATAATTTCAAAATAAGAACGTAAACAGTTATATAAGTTGTCAATCAAATGTAATTAAATCTAAACCATTTAATTACACAAACTCTTCTTTATAAGACGATGTAGGTCATCTGAGCACCTATGACTGTGCACCCATCTCAGTATCTAGAGGACATCGATGTTGTTCATGCATTAAGTACATGAATGAATAACGTACTGTTCAATAGAGTTTTGAGAACATGTCGCAGTTTATTTTCTGTACTTTAATTAATTTATTATGCATTAAGTAGTTTTCAGTCAGAGACCTTATTTTTATTTGTATGTATTAACTTTAAGAGCCGCGGTGGCCAAGTATTTCGAGCAGTTGCCTGCTACACATAGATTTCAAGTTCAAATCCCGATTTTACTAATGGGTTTTTCTAATCTTAAGTACCTACAGTGATTAGTCACACCCCGAGCTTTACGGTAAAGGAAAACATCGAGAGGAAACCTGCATACGTTTGAAAATAAATTCAAAGGCGTATGTTTAGTCATTTCTGAGTAATGGCGATGGACTCGCCATCTGTCACGCTGGCACCTAAAGTAAACCTCTGGGGAATAGTGGGTGTGTGGTACACCTCTGCCTACTCTTTCGGGGACCCTTCTAAGATTCATGAGGCGTGATCGCCATTAAAATTGCGTGGAATTGCAACGCATACCATGTGCAGCTATTCATTAATTCGTCTTTACTAACAAGACGGTTTTCTAAAATGTATCGGTCAAGGCATTCAATACTGTATTAATACGCTCCATGTTTAAGTTGTTTTTATGATTCACAATAGAAATTTACCCATAACTAGTAAGTATATGACCACTACATAACAGAATATACAAAGATTTATGGAGAATAGTGAGTCACCAACACAGGAGTAGTTTGTTTAGAGACTCTGAACAATGAGATGTTATCTTAAAGCAATGGTTGCTCTTGCGTATTCATTGAACAGCTGCAACGTTACATAATAATGGTACATACATACACATACGTTTCATACATACACATTGAGTCCCTCGAGGAGCTGGCGGGTATAATAGGGTGCCGGTCCACATTTCCAGACCTCTAGTCTTCATGATCGTCACAATGGAATTTGCAATACATTTGTGGGGATCGAATTAAATTTGCTTTGATGTTACTACGATCCTGGAGGTTAGTTGCTAGGCATATAAGCGTTTTTAGATTACCTACTCTAACTCTGCCTACCCCTTCGGGGACCCTTGTGGGAAGGCGTGAGGATATATATAACACTAAGTGTAACGTTATACATTTAAGTGACACACATAGTGCATAAAAGTATGTAGTGATGGCGTTCAGGTCACTAGTTCCCGGCTCTGTAATTCAGCTCCCTACGGATAGCTCCTAGTTTCATGTTATTAAAACGGAGCCGCACGGTTTCATTTGCCTTAAAATTTGATTTCGATCATATTTCAGTAATAGGATGTGACAATTTCAAAAGTTATCTGTCATGTATTAAGACCATACGAAAACTATCCCCGATACCTCTAATTTCTTATTTATGTAATTGCGTTTAAGTTCCAATCACCGATATCACTACATACATATTATGTAACAAAACAAAGTGCCCCGCCGCGTCTGTCGCGTAAGTTGATTGAAATATGATTTATATGATTGATTGAATTATTGAAAATGGCGGAATAAAAAGTCGGGAGCTTTCATCGAAAATTTTACCATAGTCCATTTCAGATACAACACAAAAATATACTTCTCATCAGAAAAATCGAAACACCTTGCAAGTTTATGTTTTGTCAAATGTCGTGTAATAGTGAATAATACCTCAAATTACCGACATTTGACATATATTCCTAAATATACACATTTTTCTGATAATCCTTACAAAACAAACTTGCAAGGTGTTTCGATTTTTCTGATGAGAAGTGTATATGAACCCAAGCGAAACCGGGGCGGGTCGGCAGTATATAATATGTTTTCTTCACAATGTTTCTATTGCACACTGTACGTCACAAATCCGTGTGAAGCACTCAACATTCGGAATATGTCTATCGATCCCAGTAACCACGCCCGTGACCCTGCCAACGCTACCTACTCTACTACGCTCTAGCTAACGCTACTGTTACACCATAGCTACTTATTAAACCTTATTGACACATTTAGTAGGTACACACATAACGCCACCATGCCCTTGATATATATATATATATATATATATATATATATATATATATATATATATATATATATATATATATAGCGTCTTTTTCCATATGATTGCAAGATTTGAAGACTTTCCGCGCCGTATTGCAGGCATGAAATGCTAATATCAGTATGAATATAGAGCAACGTATTTAAATGCACATATATTGTACTCGGTGTGAAATATGTGCGCATCCTAACACAAATACGGTTAGAGTGGACCTACTCTAACCGTAGTTGTGTTTTCACGACAGTTTTGATTAAAATGTTTTCAAATTGCTACCAGACAATAAAATAATAACTATCATTACTTTACGCCTTCCCAGGGGTCTTACAAGGGTTCTTACATTAACGTGAAGAATGGCGAGTGGCTAACTTTTTCTGAAGATTAGGTACAGTGCTTACTGTACAGACTGTTTAAGTACAGAAACTCATTGGTACAGTCGGGATTCGAAATGGTAAACTTTGTGTTGAATCACTCAACTACCGCGGCTTTTTGTTACCCAAGTAAGGTATAGGTATGTATGTCACAGTGATGTTAAACGAAGTGCATGTTGCCCACAGTAAGCCAAGATGCGGACGATGAAACAAAACAAGTCTGCCCGACGGATGGGAGTGGCAACCTCCTACTGGACTGTCCCAACGCCACCCTCTACCTACGTTTCCCGCATGAGAGGGAATTAAAGGTACCACTATACTTGTATTGTATCTCTACCTTCTCTCTTTTTCCTTCTTACATCTTTTATCACGTTAATTTTTATTTAAAGAGCCGTGGTGGCCGAGTGGTTCGAGCAGTTGCCTGCGACGCAAAGGTCGCAAGTTCGAATCCCGACTGTACCAATGAGTTTTTCTGAACTTAAGTACAGTGATTAATCACACCACGAGCTTTACGGTGAAGGAAAACATCGAGAGGAAACCTGCATACGTCTGAGAAGAAATTCAAAGGCGTATGTATAGTCGTGCTGGACTAACGGCGCTGGACTCGCCATCTGTCACGTTGGCACCTAACATACCTCTGGCGGAAAGTGGGTGTGTGGGGTATTACCCACACACCTCTGCCTACCCCTTCGGGGACCCTTGTGGGAAGGCGTGAGGATATATAATATAATTTTTATTTCTATTTTTTCACCCGTAGGAATCTGAGTGGGAGAAGTTATTTCGAAATAAATATATAATTAAAATAAAATATATCTTGACACCTAAGAAGATAAGGATCCTCGAAGGGATAGGTTGGGAGGTAGGTAGGGAGAGGTGTGCAGGTTGTACTCACACGTCTATAAGATATATGATATGCTTAAGATAGGAGTAAAGAGACGAGCAAACGCACTAGTACATTTAAATTTTGTATATTTTTTATTGGAAGAGTAGCTACAACTGGTGGAGACACAATAGATTTTAGATAAATCTACATGCTCATTCTATTTACAATATACTAATATACAAAGCATAGGTAATTGAAATAATGTGACTCGTGGAGTTTCATCAAAAGTTCTTTTGGGTGTTCAGTACTGAAACTCACCTTAATCATTAAAACTAGGCTCATTGTATTTTAAATAAATAACCTTTAAATGGGAAATGTCAAACTATTCGTGCCTAGCTATATATTTTTTTTTAATATTTTTACTTATTTGAATGGAGGTAGGTTAACGGAAATCCCCATTGCGATGAGTAAGGTTTCCAGAACTTCACAGGGAGTTGTGGAACTGGCAAAAGGGGTGCCCAATTGTTTTAGGACCATTCAGTTTATTTTCATACAACCAGAGCAAACAAGCTTACGGCACACCTGCCTATTGTCACCTAATTACGCTCACGATACCGATGTATCACTAGTTATTATTAATAATTATATATTATTCAGAATACATGTGGAATCCGTTTTTTCATTTGGCCGAACGGAACACTAGAGTTAATATGACTTGCTTGCACCACCAGGGCTGGCGTTACATGGTGAAGTTGGCTGCGCACAACAATGGCGCGAAACTTCACCATCAACAGCTCACCAAAGAAGAGGTGCCGACCATCGTGGATAAATGTCTCAGCTTCATATACGCGCATGGTAAGTTGCCACTCTTTTTACAACACAATATTTCAGTGTCATTTGGCTATAATGACGACTGTGCAGTGGAAAACCCATACTATTTTATTATTGCGAATGTGAGTCTGTCTGTTTTCATATATGTATTTGTACGCGATATAGCTTGAAGTTCAGGGGCGGATATAGGGTTTTGAAAATTGACATGTCAGCTCAGGCCGCTATAGCGATGTTCATAATGTGGATTGCCCTGATTTGATTATTCAGCTTAAAAACGGATCAATCAAAAAGAGCCCATATTAATTTAGTTTTCACTGTTCTTATATCGTAGCGTTACTATAGGAAAAGCTTCAAGTCGTAGAATGCAATGATTATGATATCTCTAAATCTTTGAAAAGTGTAACCTTATCCGACGACGACAAGTAGAGAGCATATAATATATTGTATAGCGCATATAGGTATGTAACGAAATTCAACATCGATTCCTTTCCCCCACCAATAGGGAGCCTGACAGAAGGCATATACCGCCGCGCGGGAAGTAACTCAGTCTTGTCTGAGCTACTAGCGCGCTTTAGGCGTGACGCGTGGTCAGTCCAACTGACTCCAGGACAACATTCAGAGCACGACGTGGCCGGCGTGCTGAAGCGCTTCTTCCGCGACCTGCCTTCACCCCTCATCCCACAGGAGAAACACGAGGAGCTTGTCGCAGCTCTAGGTAAGTGCAAAAATCATTTTACAAAGGATCTCAAATTCATCTGAGCGTTATTTATATGATAAAGTCATACAAGATAAAATCAACATATTTTATTCTACGTAAGGGAGGGACACAGGGAACACTTATTGAACGTCACATACTTAACAAAAACGAAAGTTACCACCGTTACCAAGAAAACCAACCTGCCAGGAGAAGAAACGGCGAAACAAACGCCCGGGTTTTCTCTTTTAACACTTGGGTAGAAAAATATTAAATTACATATAAACTCTGTATAAGAGGAGCATTCATTGCCATGCATGGCCATCATTAAAATAAATCTGAAGGTACAATACAATAATGTCGTTTGGATACTTGTCACAAATCTGTAGGTAAATATACCTAAATATGCTGCTGTTCGTGTATAGGCTGATATCTATTCAAATATTATATTTTTTTATTGATTTGATTAGTCACACCACGAGCTTTACGGTGAAGGAAAACATCGAGAGGAAACCTGCATACGTCTGAGAAGAAATTCAAAGGCGTATGTATAGTCGTGCTTGAGTAACGGCGATGGACTCGCCATCTGTCACGTTGGCACCTAATATACCTCTGGCGGAAAGTGGGTATTACCTATACATTTCTGCCTACCCCTTCGGGGACCCTTGTGGGAAGGCGTGAGGATATATATTTTTGCATGAGATAACTCATATTATTCAGCTTGGCTATAGGCTATATATCATCATGATACTATTCAAGGGAGCGGTTCTATAGACTTATATTAGAATTTTGGGTGAAACCGCGAGGCATAGCTAGTGATATATAATAATAATGCGCGCCGTCTGTCTGAATTTATTCGACCCGGTGCCACTCAAAGTTCGACGACATGTCGAGAAGCTCTTTGTGTCATTGAGACTCAGTAAATCATTGGTTCCAAACCAATTTATCAATTTATTCACATTGGCACTCCATTGAGGCCTATTGTGGACAATTGCCAATTTATCCATCCAAGTGTAATTTAAACAGCTACATAAGGACTATATCGTGTGAACAGTATACGTAATAATACGTAAAGATTTTTACATCTGCTATAAAGACCAAACTTTATAAAGATCCTTCATGGTCTGGCAAGACCAAATGTTTGCACGTCACGTTGGGCATATGGCAAAGTTCCTATCAATGGTACTTAATACTTGCAATACAGATAGTTCTAATTATGTTCTAACATTGTTAGTATCTATTTCGGGGCAATAACTTTAGTATGGACATCCAAACATTTGTAATTTTAGGATTTGATTACATCTAGTAACAAGTGATCGCCTAGTGGACGATATTAGACCATAATTGTAAAAAAAAGGTTATAACTGTATCCAAATTCATACTCCTCCGTCTGCGTAATTTTCCTAAAAGGGGTACAATGTTTTTATAACGTATTAATACGATAATTTTAATATAAAGGGCCGTCTCGAGCGATATCCCTGATGTTGCGTCCATAGGTGGCGGCAATCGCTTACCAGCAGGCACAAAAGTTAAAAAACATGTATTTTGTGTGACAGCAAAAGATGATGAAGCTGCACGCTATTTGGAGTACGCGCGGGTCATGTCGTCGCTGCCGCTCGTGGCCCGCAACACTGCTCGCAAGCTGTTCGGCCACCTACACTTCTTGCAGACCATAGCTAGCGCCAACAAAATGAACGCCGAAAACTTGGCGTCTGTCTGGGCACCCACAGTCATGCCCGCGGCTTTGGTGAGCCCAACATTCTTACTAACTTCACTTTATTTTCTCTCCCTTTTAGGCTAGCCCGATCTTTATGTTCAATTCCCTTTCTACGCATTTCAGGTTATCCTCGATACAACCATATACATTATATTCTAAGGAACTCTGAAAACAACTATAGATACGTAAATTACTTACAGCTTAATTAAAGTAACAATAGCTCCAGTTTATTTTCGTTCCTTTTTCCACTCCTTTCAGGCTTGATGTAAACTATATTTTAAGGAACCCTGATTTAAATCAGTCTACTGTTATTTTAATACCCTCTAGTGAAATCGAGCGAATCCTAATGAACATAATAATTTCAGACAAGCAATACGCTCCAGACCGCGTGGTCTTCAAAAGAAGTGTTCGTGATTAGAGACTTGATTGGACATTACGAATCCATATGGGTTCCAACGGAGGCCGAAAAGCGGCGGGAGGCTGCCATCAGACGCGTGCTGATGCGGGTGCTCAGCCACTCGGCCCCAGTGGCGCCGCCGCCCGCGGGGGACCTCAAGGCATGGGTGCATGTCCATGATAAGGCGACCTGCTACCAGCTCGCTGTGAGGAACATATTTTATATCTTACTAATATTGTAAATGTGAAAGTTTGTAAGTTTGGATGTTTGCGGTTCTTGCGGACGGCTAAACGGCTGAACCGATTTGCCTGAAAGTTGAAATGGTGATAGCTTATACCTAGGAATAGGACATGTTTTTTTTTTAATCCTGAAAAATTCAAAGTTCTTATATTTTAATGTATGATGGTCTTTCACGGCATAGCGGCTGAACCGATTCTAGCAGGAAAATTTCCAAAGCTACTTTTTAGAACTCCACGCGGGCGAAGCCGCGAGCATAAGCAAGTCATAAATATATATTCTTCACTCCTTCTAAAAGGGGTCCTTGAAGGGGAAGGCAGGTCAGGTATTTTGGATGCCAACGGGACAGGAGGCGAGTCCATTGCCTTTTTCGAGCACGACTATAACTACGTTTTTTAATTTCTTCTTTATCATAAATACGTGTAATGTGATTAAATAATCATTTCTATAATAATAATAATAATAATAAATAAAATAATAAATAAAAAGCCGTGGTGGCCGAGTGGTTCGAGCAGTTGCCTGCGACGCAAAGGTCGCAAGTTCGAATCCCGACTGTACCAATGAGTTTTTCTGAACTTAAGTACAGTGATTAGTCACACCACGAGCTTTACGGTGAAGGAAAACATCGAGAGGAAACCTGCATACGTCTGAGAAGAAATTCAAAGGCCTATGTATAGTAGTGCTTGAGTAACGGCGATGGACTCGCCATCTGTCACGTTGGCACCTAATATACCTCTGGCGGAAACTGGGTGTGTGGGTATTACCTATACACCTCTGCCTACCCCTTCGGGGACCCTTGCGGGAAGGCGTGAGGATATTATTATTATTTCTATTATAAAATAAAATAATATTCAAATAATGTTACTCATCAATACGTTCATGTCATTACGCCAACTCGGGTATAGAGTACCCCATACCAGTTCCCTCTGGACTTCTTTCGCCTCATCCACATTCAATTTCAATTCACAACCAATTACCTCATACATGCTCGCCGGTTTCATGTAGATATTCTTGACGTTCCTATCCTTAAGAGTCCGACCGACCGACTAGATCTTTAATATTCATTATGTACCTATATGTATGTATATGCAGTTGGTTAATATCAAATTATATTCGGCAGCTTACACCCAACAAGACAAGCGCGGATGTGTGCATTGAGCTGAGCGAGAAGGCTAAAATGGATTCTCATTTGCTTATGCTTGAGGAGGTGATCCACCATGAGTCTATGCGACGAATAGTTCACCTGAATGAGATAGTTCTGGACGTAGTGCTGAGATGGAGCTACTGGGACGAGGAGGATAGGAAAGACAATTACATCATAGTGAAGGAAAACAAGATCATGTACGATATGGACGCGATGAAACAAGCCACCACAGTTTGCGGTGAACTAAAGCTCGCCTCGGAATCTTCTAAGGCGTTCAAATTGCACATGTTTGAACTTCAGAAGTCACGCTTGTGCTACTTCAAGGACAAACAGGTATGAAAATATTCATTGATATTTTCATCCAATTGCGCCTTTTCATAAGACTGAATTTGCTTTGTTAAGTTAATTATGGTTTAATGAAAAGTTCTTCAAACATTCCAGGGGTCGCATAAGATCGAAGAGTGGGACGTGAAAGATATCCTGTGGTACGTTGGCCACGAGCCCAAGCGGAACCCCCAGTCGCGCTGGGCGATCACCTTCATACCCAAGAACAAGCAAAAGCGGTCGGTACACACTTTTTACTGTGGCTTACATTTAAAGTCGTAGATAGTCTGCCGTAACAGAGAAACCAGAGAGGCTAGATAAATCCGACGTTATTTTGTTATTTCAATATTTCCAGAATATTGGCCATTGGCATTGACAATGGCTGTATGAACGCAAATTTTATTCACTAACTGCTAACCAGTTTCGGATAAAATTTGGAATCGAGATAGCTTGGAACCTATGTATATCTAGATACAAACATTTTCGTAGCAATCGCCGTTAAACACGGCTGTAAGTATAGTCCCTATGTCAAATAGCAATCTTTACATGCAGTGTTTTTTTTATACCACTTGGGTGGCAAACAAGGATGCGGCCCGCCTTGCAACACCAGGGGTATCGCTCGCGCGTTGCCGACCCTGCAGGAATCTCTTCACACCCTTCTTGAAGAACTCCATGATGTACTCCAACTCCAGGTTGGTAACGATTAGTAGTAATGTGAGGTTCGTTGTTACAGAACGAAGGACAAACCTTGGTTCGGGTGCACCATAGCGGGAGCGGTCACCGAAGAACAGCTCAAGTGGACAGCGGCGCTGACGTTCGCCGAGCACGCAAGTATTCTGCCCATCCCGCGACTAATTGTGACATAGATTTTACGATTATGAGACTACACTGTAAGAGACGTACGACTAACATGCCATCGTAAAGGTAGCTCTTATTGCTATCATCTTAAGGTACATACTAGTGGTGTATCACTGTACACTTTTCATTTAATGCATTCGTTCTTTAATATTTTTATTTGTTAAGGTGACATTTATTACAATTTATTTTCATTAGTCTTGATTAAGTTATTCGGGACTGTGAAACGTTAAATGATTGTAGCTCTTGTTGATACAACAAGAGAGTTTAGTTTCAAATCTGCATTTATGCTACCTTTTATATACAATGTTTTTTTGTTATCGTATTAGTTGGTAAGATTTTGCAATACATTGAGACGTCGGTTACTTTTGCTTTGGTTATCTATAATTTTTGGGTTTATATTTATTTGAGACGGGGTCGTAAGGCGCTGGTAGAGGACCAGCGCAGGAACAGAAGCAAGAAGCCGAACATAACGCACACAAAATGTTATATTTGACGAGACGTGACGATACTTATAATATATATTATTATAAGTATCGTCACGTCAGCAATCCTAAATTCTAAGTGTTGTGTTCTCGCTCTATCGGCGCACGTCTGGTAGGCTATGGTCGCATTGGAGAGGTTGACATCCCGACTGTGGTCACCATGAAGGCTATTTCTTTTCTTTTCTCGGTGTTGTGTACCCTACTTAGACTTGAATATTGAATATTGCAGTTGTCCTGAGCTTCTACCCTGAGAGTGATTTTGTTGAAGCGACTATAGAATGCCACTTCCCGAGTGCGAGAACACAAACTTCTTCACAAAAATTGTATCATAATTTTTGGTTAAAGGAAAACGTTTTCGGTTCCCTCAGATTTAAAATGTTTTCGATTTTCGTTTCTATATACAGCGAGAAGTGGAGACCAATTGTCTCGTTGATGACGCAAAATAGGCCGACTAGGTAGGTACCACCGCAGTGCCCGATATTCTGCCGCCAAACAGACATGTATAACATTTCTGTGTTGCGGTTTGACGGGTGCTGTAGCTAGTCACATTACTGGCAATAAGAGATTAAAACATCCTCTCGAGATAAAGAGTGCAATGCAGTGCCCCGCAAGCATTAGTGTGGCAAGTATTGCCGTTATAGGGACAGCCGTGACACCCCAAAATTACCAAAATAAGCCTCTTTATATCATTACGTACTAAAGATTTGCTTTGGCCTGACGATTTTTTTTAATAATGTACAGATAGCATGAAAAAATATATAGCTTGCGCACCCGAGCACACGCGCCGTGAACTTTGGCTAGTTCGCCCTCTTGAAGAGGTAGGTGCTGTCCCGGTTGTGAGGACAAACGGGAACTTGCTTTCAACTTTTGTATCATTCGAATTGGAAGTAAATTGTGCACTGATTTTACATTAAAAAAAACAGCAGAGCTCACCTATCCCATGACCAGACTAGCTGAAAAATTAAAATTAATAAGTTCCCTTAACGCTACGATACATGAAAAAATTCATGGTCTACCAAAATCTAATACCTGTTTCTTATCAATCGGTTTCTTTTGATATGTCAAGTTTAGCAACACTCAAAACACATAAACATAAAATAATAAATTGCCGTCTGAAATGTTATCGTTTCTTTCTCGATCAAACGCCCACTGACCCACACAATACGCTCGACGGAGTATACCCCCGCTCGCTGGTCTCTCATCCCTCACTCATCTCATTTCAAATCATATTCCATCAAGAAAATCATTGATAAATTCTGACATTTAAAATTACTAAAATATGAATGAGTTGTATGCAAGTTCCCTATGAAGGCCTTGAAAAGCCTTCTAAGGAGTTGTATGTCCAACTAAGACTTGAATATTTATTATTGCAGATGTTTGGAGTGTCCATCGCTAGAGTTTTCTAGAATCAGTCATGGAACGCCACGTGTGAAGTGCGAATATAATTTTTCATGAAATCAATCACCTGGTCATAAAACGACAATTTACAAAAAGTCTAAACAATATGTACAAAATCAAGACTGGAGGCTTGTCTCATTGAACACTTCATGTCAAACCAGGTGGTAGGCCTCGCTGTGTAAGAGGCCGACTAGGTGGGTACCACCGCAGTGCCATATATTCTGCCGCCAAACAGGCATGTATCACTGTGTTCCGGCTTGATGGGCACTGTAGCTAGTCATATTACTGGACATGTGAGACTTAACACCCGTGTCTCGTGGTGAAGATGAGCGCACAGTTTTGAAATGTAAGCACCTTTAAAATTGCATTTAGAGACGTACGTAGCGCTACTGTTGCGTAAATACTTTTTGATGTTAAATATGTCCGGCCATCATTCGTTATTTGCGCTACTACCTGTAAAGACATTAATTAAGAAAATACACAATCGGACGCTTACATTTATCGCTCGGAACAAGGAACTAATCTTGCGGGGCACTGTTATCGTACAATCCATCTTTGCGCTTTGGCCGCACGTCTGGTAGACTATGGTCGCATTAGTGAGGTTAACATCCCGACTGTGGTCACCATGAAGGCTATTTCTTTTCTTTTTCTCGGTGTTGTGTACCCTACTTAGACTTGAATATTGAATATTGCAGTTGTCCTGAGCTTCTACCCTGAGAGTGATTTTGTTGACGCGGCCATAGAAAGCCACGTGCCAAGTGCCAATATAAATTACTGTCTAATTTAAACTTGTATTGAGTTTACTCCTACAAGGTTTCGATCGAATGATTATATACAGCGCTGTGTCGTCACTCTTTATCCCTTTGAACACACTAGGTGGTAGGCCTCTGATGCGTTTGATACAAACTTCTGCGCTGATGGTACTGAAAACAAATATTATGGAGTGCCGATACGCAAAAATAACTGTTAAGGTTTATTATCTGGTGTTGAGCATTAGAAGAGTTCTTCAAGGAAGTAGTGAGAGATTGTTTGCAATGTCGGCAATATAAGTTCGTTTTGTAAAGTGTGTTTGTTTCTAATATTATTGATGATCGTGAAGTTACTAAATTTAATTCATACTATACTAAATGTTGCACGTGCACTGTGAGAAGGATATAAAAATACCCGTGGTTCCGATGCTGTAGGAAAAACTATAAACACCTAAAAAAAACTTGTCTTCCTGTAATGATCTCGTTTCACATGCACATTTCAGTATATATAATTTAAACTTGTATTGAGTTTACTCCTACAAGGTTTCGATCGAATGATTATATACAGCGCTGTGTCGTCACTCTTTATCCCTTTGAACACACTAGGTGGTAGGCCTCTGATGCGTTTGATACAAACTTCTGCGCTGATGGTACTGAAAACAAATATTATGGAGTGCCGATACGCAAAAATAACTGTTAAGGTTATTACTATATATATATATATATATATATATATATATATATATATATATATATATATATATATATAGAACTTGACAAAAAACAAATTCAAAAATGTTCGTGTGTTTGTCCTTCTAATGGTCGAAAGGGCTGGACCCAAAACCCATGAAATTGAATCCACGCAGATGAAACCGCTGAGCTCACCTACTAATACATCTTATATTTTGGGGTGTATTAGCAATCGACACACTAGAACAACAATGTTTATACTAATTTATACACTCTGTATTGCCTTACTGCCCCGTCACAATTCTCATTAATTTACTACTTATACTTCGTAATAATGACAGATTTTAGGTCTTGTTAGTGTAATGATGGTGTTTCAATTGTATGAGCATGAAAGTTTAAAAATAAATGTGTATTTTTGTTAAGAGATATGGGCTCTTTACTTACTGAATTAGGTTTCATTGTATTTTTTCTCCAAGTAGGCTCTGCGGCACCTCGACATGGTAAACGGTAGAATAGTACGAAAACGTATAGTTCGTAGCAATAGCGGTTAGATTTCAAGTATTGATAGCAATTTTTCTGTCTGTGTTTGTGTTTCTTCACTCGATTGACAACCTGTTGTAGCTCTTATTCATTAAATAAGCGAGTTTATATTAGGATTTCTTAGTATTCATTAGAATTCTTGATAGCCGTGGTGGCCGAGTGGTTCGAGCAGTTGCCTGCGACGCAAAGGTCGCAAGTTCGAATCCCGACTGTACCAATGAGTTTTTCTGAACTTAAGTACAGTGATTAGTCACACCACGAGCTTTACGGTGAAGGAAAACATCGAGAGGAAACCTGCATACGTCTGAGAAGAAATTCAAAGGCGTATGTATAGTCGTGCTTGAGTAACGGCGATGGACTCGCCATCTGTCACGTTGGCACCTAATATACCTCTGGCGGAAAGTGGGTGTGTGGGTATTACCTATACACCTCTGCCTACCCCTTCGGGGACCCTTGTGGGAAGGCGTGAGGATATTCATAAACTACGAAATAAAATAGTTCTTCTCTCGGTAGGCTCTTCTACACCTCGATATTGAAAGGTGTAACGTATCAGTGTATTTATGATAGATTTTGCGCTTTAATGGATTAAGGTTTTCATATTTTATTAGAGGTATATTCTTAGGTACTTTTAATTTGAACGATAGCTATAGTTAACCTGATTGCCAAGGTATAAGACTGTATATAAGTAGATGTGTGTATCCGAATAAATTCTGACTGTGATTCAGAACTCGGAATAAGGCTCTTATTTGTAAGGTACATTTTATTATTTTTATTTCTTCCATTTTTCCAAGATTTATTTTTCTTATATAATGTAATGTTTCAAATTATTTGGTACATTCCTATTGTTTAAGTGGTTAAGAGCTGGTGTCTTTATTAGAAACTATTTTTTAAATATTACTTTCAATATAAATATAATTTTGTCTCAGGGTTTATTTGCGACATCTCTCTTAAAATCATAAACACTATATTTATTAACCGAAAATGAAATATCCGTTCAACAAATTTTTGTTTTTTGGGAACAGTCGACAGTTATTTGGATAGATTTTTCCTTCTCAGCATTTTTTTACATGTTGAAATTATTAGAAAAAACTAATTCATGCTGCCCTATAGCAAGGTTCGTTTTATATTCCTTTATGAGTTGTTATTGCACCATTCAGCATATTCATTTTGTCCAAAATTCTTAGCATTGGTTAGCTTTAAGATTACAGGCTGCGGCATAAGTGATTGTAAAAAAGTAGATGTTTATCCGAATATTTTCTGATCTTTATCAGAGTTCGGAATAAGATTTATCTTTAACATTTTCCTATTTTTTAAAGCTCCTTTACACAATTTTTTCATTACTCGTAAATTTTGTTTTAGTCCAAATCATTTTAACGTATGTTTAATCTTCAAACGAAAATATTTGCGACTTTCCCTCTCTTAAAATCAGACGCATACATATATTTGTTAAAATTGAATATAGCCGCTAAATACTCCAGTTTAGGCAACAGTTGACGCTGTAATTTGGATTGACTTTTCGCAAGGTGTTTTTGTTAGTTCAAAACTCTGAAAAAAACATAAAACTATTTCATATTGTCCTAAATTACAGGTGTTATTAACCATTCGTTTTTATTTATGTCCTTCAAACTTCTTCGGATAGGTTAGCTATAGGTAATGGTAAGGTAAAATTGTATACATATATGTGAGTAGATCTGTGTATCCGAACACATTCTGAGTAGATATCGGATTAGGATAAATCTTTGAAATAATGTATGTGTGGGTTTCTATGATCAGCAGACTAGATAAGATATTAGTAACTCTCACTGTGTAATACATGAGAGTTTAGTTTATATAAGATTTTTTATATGTGTGGATTTCAAGTGCACTTTAATTTTATATGCTCTGTTTATTTATAGCGATCCAAATCTCTTTTTCTTTTCTTATAATAATGTAATACTTACTATTGGTGTTCTTTCCTTATTACTAATTTTTTTTAACAAATGTACAAACATAGTTTTTTCCGTTTACAACGTAAATTTCTTCTTGTACTCGGTGATATTTGCATGTGTTTCTCTCACTTAAAATTTAATAATAATTATATCAATCAATAAAAATTTCCGCTACAAATATTACTTCTTTGAGAGCAGTTGACGCTGTAGTTTCGATTGACTTAGTTCAATACATAACTAATAACATAATGTATTTAAAAAAACAAAGATTTCATATTGTCCTGAAGCATGTTTTTATTCCATATTAGTTTATATTATTGAATCATATCAATAGCAATAGAATCAAATAAATATAGCACTATATTTATTTCTTTCAAAAATCTTAGCATAGGATGGCTAAAGGGTTATAATTGATTGCGAATAAACTGATGTGTGTATCCGAATAGGTTCTGATTCAATCTATCATTCAGCCTTCGGAATGATAGATTGAATCGGTTTTTTTTATATGTATGTATGGTGCTCCGTTTTTTACTTGACTTATAGCTCCTTTAAGTAACGCAATAAGGTTTTACTTTATATGTATGTATGTAGTTGATTAAAAATTCAATAGTAGTATGAGCAGGTGATAAATCTTATATAAGTATCGTATTAAACTATAGTTAATATATATTCCAGTAAAATTTTGTACGGTTAGCGATAACTAAATAAGGCTTAAATTTCAAGGAGCATAGTCCAAGGATTCCATCGCTAAGATTTATTAACATTTAACATATATTGGGTGTCATAACATAGTTAGTATCGGTGATAGCATGTATGTCTTATATTATATAGGTCTTCAGCTCTATACTAGCCAATTGGTAGTGTTATTCTTATCGGTAACGTATTAAATTAATATATAAATTGGTAATTAATATAAAATTCTCTAATTTAAAGGTGTAGTTTATCTCCTTTCTTATTTATGTATTTATTATTATATTATTACTATTCAATTTAATATTATTGTTATTTTTTATGTACCTTATAATAAATTTATTTTATTTATTTTACAATTTAATATTATTGTTATTTTTAATGTACCTTAATTGTCTGATCATCTTTACTCTATTGGTTATCATAATTTTTAATCTTACAATCTTAAATTCAGAACTTGTGTTATGATATAACTTCAGTTTGCTATTAATGTACTGGAAACAATGGCAGCTATAACTTGAATTAACTTATCTGAGTGATATTTTGGGACATTTTACAACTTCCTCACAAAAAAAAAAAACTAACCGTATGTCAGGCTAGCATTTACTATGACTTTTTCGGGCCAGTTTTAATCGCAAAAAACTTTTAAGCCATATCATTTATAAGACCAAGACCAATTAACGATTTAATTTTGTCCTAAAGCAAGTTGTTTATCATTACATCAAAATTTCTAGTTTACTATTGCGCTATTTGAGTAATATTAAATTCATATCCAATGCTTTAATATATTTTTAGGAGAGGTTTTTATTCATTTTATGGTGCTCTATTATTTATTTCACCTTTAAGGGCCCTTTAAGTAACGCAATAAGATTATTATTGAATAATAATAATCTTATTGCTTTTTACCTAAATAGGTATGTATGTAGCTATTTAAAACTTTCAAATCCACGTAGTATGTTCAAGTGTTCGCTTACCATCAAATGGATCGCGGGCTTATTTACCACATTCATAATAAAATATAAGTAGTAAAGTTTGATAATAGCATGTGTGTTTTACATTTTAGCACTCCGGTCTCTACAGCCAAATGTCAGTAAATCTTATTATCAACATATAGAACTCAATCATTTAATTTTTCTATTAATTGATATAATACTGAGAACGATGACGCCAAATACATTTTAGGACAATACATTATAAGTAAATATCTATTTTCTGCATACCTTTTCATAATTTTCGACTCAGTTTTCTTTTGCAAACCATCTGGCAAATTTTCTTGAAAACTAAAATATTTATCTCAAAAAAAACGAGATCGTCTCGATCACTTTCAGGTGGGCTTTGGGAACTAAGTTTTGTTAACTTTATAGCTTATTAGCTCATAGCGGGGTGTGACTCAGTAATTTGCGTTCTCCTTATTACACATTCAGTAATTTGCGTTCACCTATTTTCACATTCAGTAATTTGCGTTCTCCTTAATACACATTCACTAATTTGCGTTCACCTATTTTCACATTCAATAATTTGCGTTCTCCTTATTACACATTCACTAATTTGCGTTCACCTTATTAAGCATTAAGTATTTTCATCATTCGTATTTTGCGTTTAACTTGTTTCACATTCAGTAATTTTAGTTGGCCTTATTTTACGGTCAGTAATTTATGTTAGATGGGTTAGAGTACCAGAATTAAACATAATCAGTCCATTAGTCCAATCAGTTTGGATATTACACGGCATATACACAGTAGATCCTGTTTCTCTTTGTTTTATTATTCAGACTAACGGACTTCTCTAAAATAAAATAGTTTAATTGGAAATAAACTTTTGTATACTAATTTTACATTGGCATTGGAATAATAGAGGCTTATGTTTTATTTATATATTATTATGGTTATCTTTATTGCATGGGGGTTCGTACACAAACAAATATTAAATTTGGATTTAGTTTTCTCGACGCTCTTTTTAGGACTTACTTATTTACAACTTTTTTATTTTTCTGAGCTTTTTAGAACTTATTAAGGAATTTCAACTAAAAGTAAAAATAAAATTGTTTAATTGAAAATTAACTTTATTATTCTTATCTTCTCTATCTTGAATGAATTAACTAAAAAAACATAACTATTTCATATTGTCCTAAAACAAAGTGTTTTTCATTTCAACTTTGTTTTTGCATTGTTATTGAACGATCTCAGTATATATTTGTGTAGGCTAGGTTAGCTTTAAGCTGCGGCATAAGTGATTGTAAATAAGTAGATGTTTATCTGAATACATTCTGATTTTCTATCAGAGTTCGTAATAAGTTGAATGTTTAATATTTTCGTATTGGCTTATAGCTGTCGTCCTTATTGCTCAATTTTTTTCAATAATCATTTATTTTAGCCTAGTTACATTCAACATAAATTTCATCTTGCTTTCGGAGATATTTTCAACTACCTTTCCCTTGATATCAAACATGTTTTTTTAACTAAATATAAATGGCACAACAAATACTTCAGCTTTGGGGACAGCTGTAATTTAGATATTCTCAGGGTTTTTATTGTTACTCCAAAATTCGATTTATTCAAAAAGTATAAATCGTTTGTATACAGTCCTTAAGCAAGGTGTTTTTCATTACATATTAGTTTTTGAATTATTATTGAGACTTCTAAGGATATATTTAGTTCATTCAAAAATATTTAATTTACTTTAAGATTGGTTAGATATTAGGTTATCGCTGCGGCATTAGTGATTGTAATAAGTAGAGATGTGTGTATCCGAATAGTTTTCTGATTACGGGATAAGATTCTTAAAATAAAATCGTTACCATTTCGTATTGGTTTAGTTAGAACTGGTGTCCTTATTGCTCAATTTATTTAATAACTCGTTTATTTTATCTTAAGTCAATTTATTTTAAGTTAATTTCGTCTTGCTTCTCTTTATTTAGGTTGACTTTTTTAAGTAATATATTTAGTAGGTTATCATTTAGTTAAAACTGTTTGTCAAATAGTATGAAATTATTATTACATTATGGGTTATTATTGTCTCAGTATATATTTACTTCATTCAAAATTATTATTATTTCTTAGCATAAGTTAGCCATGTGCGGGTTATAGTTGCGGCATAAGTGATTATAAATAAAACGTGTGTATCCGATTTGATTCTGAGTTACTTTCAGATTCCGGAATAGAATATAAATGTATCTGTGGAGCTCCGCTTTTTACTCCACTAGTGTAGCTCTTTTATGTTACGCAATAAGATTAATATTATTTAGGTATGTATGTATGTAGTTATTAAGAACTTTCAAATCCAATGGTAGTATGTTCAGGTGATAAAATTAAAATTAGTAATGAATTTACATTAAGTTAGTAACGTAGTAAGATTTGATAATAGCATGTGTCTTCATTGTAGTTCATCTCATTTTAGTCATCAGTTTATAATTGTAATTCAATTACTTAAAGTTTTCTAATGTTACATTTCTCTTTTATGGGCAACACTGAATATTATTTTCATTTTGATTCATGTCTTGTCGTCAAATCGCGTAAAATATCAATAGTTGTGGTTTTGCAAATTGCTACAGATTATTTAAACTGTTTTTGAAATGATTGAGTGTTATATTAATTATTTCAATGTTTATTATTATTATTACCGTTATCATGTAAAATTAAGTTTTCTAGGTGTTGTTTCAGGATATGTTTAGGAGGAAAATCAACTACAGTTTTTTTTAGGAATTGGGTTTTTTTTACTAGTTTGAAATGGTTTTCTATCACTTTATTTATCAAATAATCGAAACACAAAACGATTTAATATTGCCCTAAAGCAAGTTGTTATTGATTGAATATTTATTTATGGGTTGTTATTGAACCATTTCAGTTATTATTTCATTAAAATTCATTCAAATATTGATAGCATAGATTAGGCATAAGGTTATAAGCTGCGGCATAAGTGATTATAAATTTATATATGTGGGTATCCGAATGTATCCACCAGATTTTGGAATAAGATTTATTTAGGCATTCAAAACCCTTATTTAAGTTAATATAAGATAGGTAAAATTATAGCGGCGGCATAAGATTGTAAATAAGTAGCTTTGTTTATCCGAATACAAACTGATTCATTCAGATTTCGGAATAGGATATGTTACTATTTACCATAAGGCGTTCCACTATCGCCAGACTAGGTCGACTCAAAACATAGCGAACCGTAGAGAAATAAAAGCATGGAAAGAATGTACTGTTTGGATGTAAAATTATGTAATTTTATTTCTCTTAATCAATATATTTTATCAATGTTTTCTTTTTCATTAATGAAATTTCTCACTCTAAACATGTTTATTGTTTGTAAACCTTTTGTTAACCATTCCTGTATTCGACATAGTGAAACTGTTATTTGAATTGAACTTTTTTATACAAATTAACTTTGGAAGACAAAACATCACTATTTATATTGTATGAAGAAAAACTTAATGCGTGTGTACAATATTTCTGATTATCATTGTGGGTATTTTTTGTATTTCATTATTTTCAAATATGTTGTTTTATACTAGTCTTACGGCACAAAAATTTTCAATCACACATTTGTAAGCATTTTTTTTCTACTTAAATCTATATTTATTATAACAACATAAACAAATTAACATTTTTGAGTAATAGTTCACAGAAATATTTGAAAACAAAGCAGTTTTACCATCATTGTATCGTCGTCACTGTATTAACAGAATAATGGTCTAATACGTATATAGCATCTCGATCAACATCATCACGTAATTATTATCAACCATTTAAAATATATGAACTATACCAGGTGGTATCGCTGTGTCAGAGGCCGACTAGGTGGGTACCACCGCAGTGCCATATATTCTGCCGCCAAACAGGCATGTATTATCATCATTGTGTTCCGGCTTGATGAGCACTGTAGCTAGTCATATAACTGGACATGTGAGACTTAAGATCTATGTCTCGTGGTGACGAGCGCAGGGACATACGGTCCTCTAGATACCGACAAGGTACTGCTTGACTATGAAGCCATTTAATATACATATATGTACTGGCGCTGCGATTAGTTACTGCAGTTTGTGTGGGCAGATTTGCCCACACAAATATATCACGTATACAACCACCATGGACCCAATTTAATAACAGTGATTTAAAAAGAAATAACAAAAATTTTGGAAATCCAATACTCGATTACTATTCGATAGCCATTTAAAATAATGCAAAATAATTTTATTAATTAAATTAATTTAAGACCCAAAAAAATTTATTTTAGCCTCAAAATGTACTTTACCAAAACTATAATGCATACCCACAATCGATAAAAATATAATCTCTCTCTCTTTTTCGACCACTACCACAGGCGTGAACAGCAATTTTTTATTTAATTAATTACTCTTTTGTATACATTAAATAATCAAGTGTTTCGCTGATAAAGCTCTTTAGTTAATAAGTTTAGTTGATAAGTTAACGTTAAGTTGTAGTTACTCGCGGCATGGATCGCGTGAACTTATTCCAATTAATTGTAAAAAGTTGAATAGAGTAGTGCACAAAGTTTATTATTATATTATAATGTTCTTATATTCAATTATATATGTTATTGCTAATCGCGTCATTTATCTTTTAACTTCAACTTGTTTCGTTTTTAAATCTTTACCTTATCTTTATCGTTTCTTATACCTATACTCTTTAGGTACCTAACAAAATTGTACTTTAGTTAAGTGTCCAACGGTTGAAATCATAAATTACTTTAATTATTTACTGCAAATTTAAAACTATATTCAAACAGATATAGATTTGTTACATTTAAGTGTATGAATGTTCTGAATATGTAATGCAATAGTTTTATAGCTGTTCGATAATGTTAATAGGTCTACTTAAAACTGTAAGAGAGGGAGGGCATAACGGTATTTCCCGTTCAAATTGGAGCAGCCCGACTGGTGCAATACCTCCACCTTACAGAAGATCGCAGCTAAATGACACTGCTTTTATGTAGTGTTGTGTTCCTGCGGTGAGTAAGGTATCCAGAGCTCTACGAGGAGGCGTTGTGTTGGTAGCGGTGGGACCAAAATTGATTAGCTGTCGAGAGCTGGCGTATTGGTGTGGCGATCTAGGCGAGCTGGTGGGCATCTGTCCGCTGGTCGCTAGCAGGATAGCCAGGGTTCTATTCTATTATCTCCGCTCAAGAATGCTTACGTAACTGTGTCCGATTCATGTTTAGACCCAGAAGGACCCTTTGGCTGAATTGCTTGGTCCTTTCAGATACCAACAAAACGATTCCCCTTAATATTTTAACCGTTATTCAATACGGCCTAAAATAAGAAGAAAGACAATAGTTACCAAGCCTCCCCGTCCCCACAAAAAGATGAGGGAAACAACATCAGGGTCTTCGCACTCTCATTATGGCAGTCATCCAACACCTCGAGAACGTAAACCTATTTGACACGGGGACAGAAAAATCTGTCCGGATAATCAGATCAGGTGGTGGCCTGCTCATGTGACTACTGATGGTGTGAAGTTTAGCAGGATTGACAACGCCAGCTATGCTTTAGTATTGTTGAGGCCAACCATCCATTACCAACTCAACGGCATATAAAAAAATTTACAACTGTGGAAGGCATGCGCGCGATGTGCCAATCAAATTCTATATTCATCATTGTTTGGTAACTAAAAAAAACTAAATTGATCTTTTTCTTTTCTTTTCTTGAATTGATTTTTTTTTTCTTCGTGTATAAGAAATGTAGATTGTGTATTAAATATCGTCTTGAAATGTTTCAGAGTGTTTGAACCTCTTTTTAGGTAATTCAGATTATCTTTTAGACTTTAATTATCTTTAAGTAACTTTATTCAGATTGTATTCAAAACACCTTCTTTAAGCAATTCAGATTGTGTTTGAACATCTTTTTTGATATTATTATTATTTAGATATCATCTTTCGGTAATTCAGATAATGTTTTAGATATCATCTTTAGGTAATTCAGATTATGTTATAGATATCATCTTTAAGTAATTCAGATTATGTATTAGATATCATCTTTAGGTAATTCAGATTATATTTAAAATATCATCTTTAGGTAATTCAGATTGTGTTTAAAAATCTTCTTTAGTAACTCAATTCAGATTGTATTAAAATATCTCCTATAAGTAATTCAAATTGTGTTTATATTTAAAACAATAGAAATAATCACACTTCCTTATATATTTTTCCTATATGGCCCTACATAATATAATAGGTGAAATAAAGTACATTTTAATGCTTTTCATATGTATTTAACATTAAATATATAATGGAATAGTGCAGTAAATTAGGTTTTATGAACATATTTACTCGTAATTATAATAATAATTAATAATCTATAGGTATAAGTATATAGAACCTTATTAATGTAATTGTGTCTTTGATATTATAAATAATGTGTTTAGTTTTACTATTTCTTTATAGTTTACCAAAAATAGATTCAGATCATAGAATTCTCTTTTGATATATTTTTATAGCTTTACGATGAAAATCTAAACTTATGAGTCTTAAAAAAAACAGGTATTTTACAATAACCACACTGTCTATTATCGGTAATTATATTTGGTAAAATAGTTGATACACACAGAATTATCTGTTTCTCCTATTGTATAACGAATTTTGCATATTATAATGTTTATTTAATAGAGGTGATTATATACATTCTATCTACTATACAATATATTTATATTATTATAAAATTTAAGAGCTTATATGTACGTAAGTACCTACATATCTGTAGGTATCGGACATTTCATCTGCTAAAGTTACCTTATTAAGCGTTAGATAACATTGTAGTATTAAGTGAAATTATTTGACTTGCTATAAAGCATTCACCGCGCAGCACGTTCTTATGTTATAGATAGTCATGCATGGCGTAAATACATGTAGACATTAATTACTAATTGATTTATATATTACTATATAACATAAGTATATTAAGTTATTTTGTATACAGTGTGACCTCCTTACAATAGGGTTTTTGTCGTCGCTGTATCCGACCGCCACGCCCTTAGAGAGGTCAGATGTTGGACATTAAAAAGTAATATATGCACATTGATATATAATTATATACTCTAAGATAATCCAATTGATGATGCCAATGTGTTAGTGTAAGGATAATATAGTTGATATACGTGTATAATGGATGATGGCATGTTAGTCGGACAGTCTCTTACAGGCAATGGAATACGACGTATATGTATATGACAGTAGATCTCTTGTCGCCAGTGTAACTGTAACCAACCACCCTTGCGTTGTTCAAGTCCAAAGCGGACAGAAACCATTTGTATACATAACTATCATACTATGTATTTGTATTTGAATAATTGAACTATTTATATGTGTCTACAGTTATAAATTCGTGTCTACAATTTATATACGTGTCTACAATTATGTTAGTTATGTCTATTACCAATAATTGATTGCGCAAAACGGAGTAAGAGTGATTTTTTTACGTTTGCTATCTTTGTCATGTAATGTTTTTCTGTTTAATGGTTTGATTAAAATGTTAAAATAGTTTGCATTCTTTCCTCAGACGACCAGACATCATGGTACATATAAAATTACGGGGTTTTATTAGCTCTCACTAATTTAACACACTTTATACCTATTTTGGCTAGTCCCCAAAACGCTAGTAGCCCATTTCCTATAAGCTGGCCGGCCATTATCGTCTGGCTAGATATTCTGCGGCCAGCAGTCATGTGATGTAACACAGTGGGTATTGTAGCTATTGAAATCACTGGGAAACCAGGGGTATGCAAATTAGCCGCAACGAGTACACTACGCTCATCGCAGCGAGCTTAGACTTAGCTTAGATTAGACTTTCCACAGTGTGCAACGATCGCAAGCAAAATTTGGTGTTAATTTATTTACGTCTGGTCGTCTGCGTTATTCTCGAATAATTTAGGTGAGTGTATGCTTATGAATAAGATTCTATAATATGCAATGCATTTAGTTACGTGTGTGTCTA
Source organism: Drepana falcataria (assembly GCA_945859725.1). Lineage (NCBI taxonomy): Eukaryota > Metazoa > Arthropoda > Insecta > Lepidoptera > Drepanidae > Drepana > Drepana falcataria. Next base: position 12,404,008 of record OX243921.1, read on the forward strand.
GCTAAGTGACCATTGGAAGGCCGTCACGTGCGGCGATTAGTGAGGTATTGACGAGAGACGACGGATATAATCTTGTTTTGGCGTACTGATTCGATCAGCTGATGTTTTGAACTAGTTTTGGCTCTAAGCTGAATATATAATATTAGGCTATTTCTAATTTTTATGCATACAATATTATATCTTATTATAAGTTGGTCCTAAGCCTCAAGTCGCGTGTAGCGCCGGCTTGGGTCAAGATTTTACCATCGATAAGTGTTCTTTATCCCTTTGAATGTATCGGTAATCATATGTCTGGCGACGATGTCAAAATTGTTGGAAAAGTCTGATTTGGTGCTAAAAAGGAAGGATTGGCACAGAGTACCGCTTCTAAACACCAGGTTATTTTTATTTGTATCCTAATTCAAAATGTTTCTCTTAGGACTCATATTTTTTTAAACTTGCCCTTTTGTATATTTACTATAAGTCGTAGCATTAAGCGAGTAATATATAATCATGTATAACTATAAGTACCGTATGTATGAATTAACTACGAATAAATTCCAAATTGTGTAATATTTCGTTGTATTTTATTCTACCCCTTAATTTAAGAGAAAGTGGGTTACGACCCCGACTGGTAAGTTTTCTCACAAAGGCGTAGGCAGATATAATAATTTACCAATTGCCAACCTCATATTGAGAGGGTGGGCTGTGTAACTTGTATATGGAAATAGTGATTCTGCCTTCTGATAATCATCCCTTATGGTTCTTGTTCTTTGGTTCTTGGAAAAAGACTATCAAGAAGTGTTGGAAGGTACACTTCTTCATAGTCCAATTGGTATTAGATGCTAGGAGCGAGTAAGCGGTTTTGTACCCCACCTCTTTAGCTGCTCGTGGAGCACCACCGGAATCACGTGTGCTTCTCAAAGCGTCATGAATTGGAACAGTTAAATAAGCCTTGAGGAAACACAGATAGTGCTTGAAAATCTCGGGGCTCCTTAATGCTGACACTCACTCACTTTGCTGCGATTATAATGTATATTTCAATAAAATTATCAAGTTTATGGATAATGGCGTGCGTATTGATCGCAAATCCCGCCAACTTCAAGACTCACAGCTGTCATTCGCATGCATGTCCACTCTTTATTGTCTGGTTTTGATTGAGAGTTCCTGAAGCCGTACCGCAATGTACTATTGCTATTTATTTTGTGACGGAAAAAATAGTCAATAACTCAAGTGTAGTGAATTATACCTACGGAGTTCAGTGTAATCTTTGATGTATTCTTGTGGGTATACACAAAGGTACCTAAAGCTGGCAAAATTTGCTGGAAATAAGGTTTAACTTAAACTTTAATCCCTTGCAAGGAACGTATTTTATTTTCTGGCTTCCTGTTCTTACAGCCATAGGAAGAATGTTTATGTCAGAGAAAACAAGAAATATATACGTATCACTCCGAGCCATGGCTGATACGTATACTTATATGCATGCGGCCTGTCTATTCCTCTGTCTCTGTCTTGTCTGAACTTTACACAAAATCTAAATGTTAACTATACATTGCAAAAACGCCATTTACACTTGTCCCTTTAATCTTCAAAGTAGGATTGCAATAGCAGTAAGGCCAGCCCCTGCTGATATGTATTTATAAGTAAGTTGCCGAATCAGATTCAATGACGAAATAGGCCTTTCTCTCACGACCAACGTTATGCCAACTTTGATTAATCTTCAATTCATAGAAATACAAACATGAATAAATTAACTATATTTCTTTCTAATAATGGCTAAATGTAGGCTCATACCTACATGAGTTTGATACTAGCTCTGAAATGAAAATCAGCTGAAAAAGTATAAATTAAACGTAACATTTCCAAACTAAATTGTTTTGTTCAGAATGCAGTATGAATAAATGTACTGAGCATGGAGCATCAGATAGTTATTTTTGTTCATCTTGGCTCGATCCATCAAAACACTCCGCTGAGTGGAAAACTAAAAGCACGAGAATATTCATAAATAACTCGCCGAGTACAACGCCGATCATCTCTTTGTCCCGTTAAGGTAAAGGTAAGGTGAAGGAAACTTGTGTTACATAGGAAGCTGCTCAACGACCAGATATCATATGACTCGACGTAACGTAAGTATTCAATTCAGAATACGTCCTGCATAACCAAAATAAATGCTTGCTACGTATTAAAATACGCGAGGTCAGTTAATACTGGATTAGGAGTGCCCCGCGGAGTCACCTTCGTTAAAATCGACTAAGCGGATCTATCTTTAGCTTTTTTGAAAAAACTTTCCATAGGTAAAAAAAAATATTCTTTCTAGAAAAATCTTTCCACCTTCCCATAAATCGTAATAAGACTAGGGTTAGTTCTACATGCACATTTTTGCAATTTTCAACATGTAAATAAATCTATTAAGTTATCATTTCATCTTTTAGCATGCCCTTTCCGTCTGAAATAGTGGCCGAGTGGTGTAAGTAGTTCGCTAAAAATAATAATCACAGGTTCGAACCCTGATTTTACGCTCGATCTGACGATCTTGGGATTTTACATAATTTGTTTTTTATTAGCAGCTTAGAGCATGTATGACAAGATGACCTTGGTTGGAGCGAAAGAGTTTCTAAGCTATCAATTATCTGCCTACCTCGTGTGGGATTCTACGTGATGATATGTATGTAATACCGTAGGGCTGTGCGACATTGCTAGTTGCTGGTTAGCAACCATATCGAAGGGAACAAGAGGTAGCCGTTTAAGCGACTACCTACGTACTATTAACAGTGAACTATTTATGGAACGAGCATTTACTTTGGCCGAAGAGAGGGCGACATGTAGCGGCCGTACCATGCGACGCTGTCTCCGCCGCTCGTGACCGCACGCTAAGCCGACGGTCGCATCCAAACAAAATTACTTTTTACATTAATAAACCATATTGCTCTAATTTGCCTCCGCCTTCTTTTAATAAACCTATGGAGACCACCCGTCGTATGTACCAGTTCTTTTTTACCGCTGTGTGACATCGGCCGGGTATTGCATTGCATGGTCACTTGTCATACTGTTGTAAATGTGCTGTGGAGTTACGGAGCGTAACATAGGGGCGTGATGGAGCAGAGTAAATCGAACCAGTTGACCGAGGAGGACATCGCCCGGGTACGTAGGCGTCAGGTATCAGGCGTCAGGTAGGTGTAAGGCATCATAAACGACGCCCGTTTTCCGTATTAGCGCCACGCACGCACTCGTGAGCCTTTATGACCAATATATCATGCGACTTGAATCAGAAATCAAATGCAAATTTACGTCATTAACGATTATACAACCGTAATGTTCGATCTAGCAATTTATTGAGGAACGATACACGATTTGATGCGCCCTGGATGTTGTAATTTAAGTACTTCGAACGCGATAATAAAATTACTTTTATCGTTATTTTCTTACAACCTCAGGGTAATTAATTAACCTGCTATGGACCATATACTCTTGCAACACCAATAGTTATACATATCATATGCCGAGTCCCTCACAGGGTAGTATTCAGATTCAGAGTCTCATATTATTTAAGAAGACAGAAGAATTTTTTTACCTAAACATAATGGTATGTAAGTCTAGAGAGAACTGGCGCTCTATTCTTTCTGCCTACCACTGTCGAGTCTTACGGCGTTAAGATATATATGATAAGTTAAAATAGGGTTAGGTAGAGAGAGTGGAGCGCCAGTTCTCTGTCTAACTACATACATATCTCTTTCGCTTCGTCCCCATTCGTCAGTCTCTTCATATATGCCCACCGGTTTCGTGTACTTTTGACGGTCCCATACTTGAGTGTCCGAACTGTCCGATCGATTTCGTGTAGCGTTTTTAATTAAAATTATTATTAGCGTAAGTGATCTTTGTAGCAAATATCCTCACGCCTTCCCACGAGGGTCCCCGAAGGGGTAGGCAGAGGTGTATAGGTAATACCCAAACACCCACTTTTCGCCAGAGGTATATTAGGTGTAACGCTTATTCATTATATAAAATAATGCTTTGATAATCTTTTATCTTCCTTCCTCGTAAAGAACCGTGATTAAATTTGAAATCAGTATCAATGGACTATCAATACACGAGTCTAGTTTTGCTTATAACGTGACACTTAGCAATCAGACCTTGTAGTTCTTTACCTCAATTGTAGTTATCTTGACGAAGTAGCAGCAACTGTTAATCTGATTGCTACGGCATTGTTCGAGCAATGACAGTTAAAGATTTCGATATGGACAACCGGCGCTGATTTCAATTCTAATTTTCAAATCCTCATGTCTAGCTCGAGTTGTTAAAACACCCATATTCCAGTTGAGATATATTCAGTGCAGACTAGAGAGAGGTGGGGCATATCGGGTTTCCCATTCAAATTTGGAGCTGCCCGACTGGGGCATACCTTATAGAAGTCCGTAGACAAATGACACTTTTTTGGTGTTGTTTTCCTTCGTGGTGAATAAGGTTTCCAATAATGAGCTCCTTGGGCAGAATTGTTACACTGTGTTGGCAGTAGAGGGATTAGTCCTATTATGCTGCCAACACAGAATAACTCTCCGAACACAGAGTTATGTATATACGTAAGGGGTACGAACGTTAACATAGACACTAAAGTAACTCATGTCAGTATAACGAGCTAAAACAACTCGCCATATACCGTCTAAGCCTTGAACCAACATACTGTCTGCCACATAAAAACATTTTTTCATGTACCATCTTGTAATACGCGGTAACCTACATTCGGCGATAAAATCGAATGTGCGAATATCTATGGGTCTGGAAAAAGCCCCGCACAGTGCTTCAGGTTTAGTCTCTCTAGTGTCCTACTGGCTTGCTATCACAGACACCTGGTTACATAAAAAAGTGTTTAAGTTCAACAGACGAGAGTATTAAACCTCTTCACATAATTGAAAACAAAAGCTTCTCGCCGTAGATCTTTTAAATTACGCAACATATTTTAATTCGCTTATAATAGATAGAGTGACTGTTGATTCAAGTGGAAGGTTTCTATGCGTATATTGTACCTGGAACGGAGTAGTGTACATGAATTTAACACGGGTAAAGCCGTGAGTACAGCTAGTGAAAATATAAGGTACACACCGTAAGATTTGACCATCGTGTGATATACTACGTTCTCAATCGCAATTGTATTGAAATCGTGTAAAGTTTAACTATAAAGTTTCAATACGTACATAAGACGTATCTGTACATAAGTACAGATCGTACATAAGCTGTCAATATTAATAAAAAAAAAATTGTGTAGCTTATTTATAACAAGTTATAAACTTAGTAAGTTCATGAATTATTTTGTCATAGTGTTTACTATGGTGTATAGACTTAGGTAGATTTTTATAAAAAAAAAATAAGTTTAAAAGAGCGATAAATTTAGTATAAATGTTAAAATTTAAGCTTACAGAATGTTAGTCTATTATCGTAAGAATTATTAAAAATCTCAAAACAAACACTTTTATCGAACGACCTCTTCATACAGTGCTTATTTGACAAGTGTCTCATAACAGCTTTGCGCTCTCCCATAAATGTTTAATTGGTTTTGAGGTAGTATTGTCAATCTCAGCCTAAGGTTGTGGTGCAAAGTAATTACCGCGTTCCGCTCCTATACTCCCCCTCACACGGTAACACCTTGCTTGGATGGAATGTTTAGTCGATAGTCGACACCCTAGCGCAATAAAACCTCGCAAAACATGCTGGGAATACCATTAAATTACTGACTGTAAAGTTTGTTAAAAAAAGCAAAAAATGAGCAGAGTTTGTGATTTGGAAAAGCGCGAGGCAAGAGAGTACTTCGAAAACCAATTAAAATGTGCTTTCGTTAAGTATGACAGCGTCGATGGCGATGAGGAATCCTCTGAGGTATTTATTTTTATTTATCTACTCCTTGATACCTGAAAATATGTTTCGATGTTGCTTTAAAAAATTAGGGTAGGTATAATGGAACCTTTCATTACATATAGGACAAGTCCAATACGTGTAGTACTTACCACAGGTTCAGGGCATTTTTGTGTTCTTGCGGTGAATAGGCTCCTAGATACACATCTATAATTACTGCTGGTGGGAACGGGATCATTTTATTATTTTAACTGCTGCATATCCGCTTTACGTAAGATTGGCAACGTGCGAGTGATGGTTCTGGCTTGCGTCTGTAGACTAAGGTGACCGCTTACGTATGCTTGTAAGCCCTTGTAGAAAAAGTCAGTGCTTCTTTATACACACATACATATCATCACGCCGAGTCTCTCACCTGGTAAATAGAAAGAGTAGAGCGCCATTGTTCTTTAGACTTACAGACCATATTCGCTTCATTCATCAACCCATTTATATATGACTTTTTCTAGATATACAAAGTCGGATATCTGCTCTCTCTGTTAGGGCCTGGATTAATCATATATATGTACCAATGTAGGGTTGATTCAATTCTATGCATTCTTGGTGTAAATATTCGAAGTTAGTACCTTCTGATTTCTCGTAAATTAACTTTTTAAATCGCGCCTTATTCTTTACAGTATATATACATACATATCATCACGCTGAGTCCCTAACGGGGTAGGCAGAGAGTATAGAGCGCCAGTTCTCTCTAGACTTGCATACCTCTTTCGCTTCGTCCACATTCATCAGTCTCTTCATACATGCTCGTCGGTTTCGAGTACTCTTGACGTTCCAGTCCTTGAGCGTCCGATCGATAATAAGTATATTATTAGGAAAAAACATAATGAAATTCATATAACGAGTTGGGACAAACTATTTAGATTAGTTTGATGTCCTCTACTTTACAAATGAAATTACAAATAAGACATTGTAAAGCGGGATGCAGTATTCACTAGCTTTCCGAATATTCTACCGGAGTATTTTTATTCTGTCAACGGAAACGCAGCCATAAAAGCTTTGGTACTACCACGCAACCATACTTTTGGGCGACGCAAATCACCCCACTTTTACGAATATTGCACATGTATCGGCGACATGTACACGGCAGAACTTATGTCATCGACTCAGTCAAAAAAAGTTCTTCCATAAATGTAGACGAAATTGACCAACTTTGCTAAATAAAATTACAGTTTCAAGAGTTATAGAAAGTTTATTACGCCGCGATTGTGCCATGGTACATTATTAGGTGTACTTAAGTTTGGAATAGCATACCTATGAACACGTTGGATCATGACTGAAGCAGCTGAATCCGGCGTTGAAGAAGATGCGGTGCAGGTAAATTACAGTGACCCTGGTGTTGCAAAAGTCCAAAAAGCAGGAGTGCGCTTAAAAAGTTTATATCTTAACATGAATAAATTATAAATAAATAACTCCGCCATTAGCAACTTCGCAAGTTTTGGTTATTGCCATTTTTAAATACATATTTTATTACCGACGTGACAGATAGGGACAGTATCCATAACATTTCGTCGTTCAGTCGTTTATTTCGTTGATATATTTTCACCATAAAGCTTCACATGGGAATTATATCTTTTCACGCCTTACGCAGTTGGAATCTGTTCCAATGAGGTTTATAATAAAGGATATATGTATTATTAAATACAAACCCAAACTACTTACCAAGATTTTTATAAATTTCTTACTGGATGACTATAACATGAATCTTGTGGGGAGAAAGGTCTCGAAGGGGTAAGCAGAGGTGTTTAAAACACCCTCTTATCGCCGGTGAAATTCCGGTGTCAACGAGACAGATGGCGAGTCCATCGGCGTTTCTCAAGTTCGTCTGTACGTAGGTTTTATTGAATATCTTCTCGATTATAAAATCACTAAACTACTCTACAAACTAAACTATTAAACGTCAGTAGCGTATGTATATGCGTAGCCTGTATAACTCTCGATATAAGCTATGTATAATTCGTATGATCTCTATGTATAACAAAATGGCGGCAAAATGGCTTACTACTAATACTTTTTTTTTGTTCCGAAAAGTCAACGGTCTAATATTATAATGTATGATGCTCTTTCACGGCATAGCGGCTGAACCGATCCTAGCAGGAAAATACGTAACCTACTTTTTCAAACTCCACGCAGGCGAAGCCGCGGGTATAAGCTAGTTAACAATAATTACATACATACATATCATCACGCCAAGTCCCTAACGGGGTAGGCAGAGAGTATAGAGCGCCAGTTCTCTCCAGACTTACATACCTCTTTCGCTTCGTCCACATTCATCAGTCTCTTCATACGTGCTCGTCGGTTTCGAGTACTCTTAACGTTCCAGTCCTTGAGAGTCCGATCTATTTGATCCAGGTAGTTGGAACTTCTTGCACACACTTTTGCTTTGTATATCTGTTTCGTCAATCTTTCTTCACTCATCCTTTCTATGTGTCCAAACCAACGTAACATGCCTTTCTTCATCTTTACAATCACGCCCTCATTCACGCCAGTTGATTTGCGAATCTCTTCATTGCGGATTCGATCTAATATCGTTACTCCGCACATTTTTCGAAGAGATCGCATCTCAACTGCATTCAAGCTATTTTCATACATCCAAACAATAATTACAAAAAACGTATATGTACCTGCTACACAAAAATTTGTCCGACTGTACCAATGAGTTTTTCAGAACTTAAGTAATTGTAATTATTCACACCACAATCTTTACGGTGAAGGAAATCATTAACAGGATTTTTTACCTCCTGAATATTTAACTATATTTAACCTCCATTGATACGTGTGAGGAAATTCAAAATCGTATATATGTACATATAATAAAGTTATAATAAATGTGATTGAGAAACGGCTACGGTTAGCACCTAAAATATATTTCTGGCGAAAATGGGTGTGTGGGGACACTACTTACGCACCTCTGCTTACCCCATCGGACCTTTGTGGGAAGGCGTGAATATATATTTATTAACGCATTAAAGAACAGTTGTAAAACTAGGTCGTATTGATTTTTGTTAGCGTGTTACAAAATTTATGTAACTATTAATTTTACTCCAATAATCGTTATCTTGTTCGGAAATCGACTGCAATCCTACAAAAGGCTTATCACTTCATAGTATAAAGCATGGCTGCTTCTCGTCTGTCCGCTTATACCAGATTGTATAATATATCGTTTGGGGAATAATGAAACTACCGCTGACCGTAAACCGAAGCTATATTACATTAGCCCCGGAATATAGAGACTTGCATTCATCTCTCGTTGAAAATTAAATAAAACAAGCAATGAATAATGCGATCATCATCAATAGATAGAGTGATCCTAATGAGTTGTTTACAAGTAATGTTCCAATTGTACCAACCATAAGATATAGATAATTATATGAATTAAACGAGATAGAAGCCGCGGCTTGCAACTAGTTATAATATATTTTTATTCATTTTAAGAACACGCCAACTGCCTTTAGCGGCACAGAAAAACCTCAGTATCTATAAGGGTGCGTTTGAGGAAGTGCTTCATAATGGAGATGCATATATGGGTTCGTATTAACGCTCCCATTCAATGCTTACGAAGGTTTGGATACTTCATAATACGGTTGTGAAGCGGCACGTGGTTCAACCAGTGATGTAGTACAACCAATTCGCGGGTAGGCAGAGAGTGTAGATCTATACGTCTACCCTCTCACTTATCCAGGTTTCGTTGACATACAATAAAGTAGGTACTAATATCGCACTGTGCCTGAGCAGAAGAATGCAATTCATTTTATTTTTGGCAGTTATCAAACTATCAATATATTTTTCATACTTCCACCTCGTTTAAGCATGTGACTGTTAATACATTTCAATAGTTAGTTAAGATTCACCCTCCCAACATTGTATCCATCTCGAATCCACTTCTATACGTGTAAAATTGTATATACTGCTACTTCGAAATGAGTGAACTCTATGTGCGTAGTAATAAGTTCTAATATTCTACAACGCACAGATAGCTGGCCATGTTGGACCACGTTAAATTTCTGCGAGCCTAGTACAGCTGCGGAATAGTGCGGGTAATTCTCGAAGGTTTTGCGAAAATTCCAAAATGTCTCTCTGCCTACCCCGTTAGGGACTCGGCGTGATGATATGATGATGATATTTATTGTTGTTGTTACATACAAATTTAACTCTTAATGACAAAATTTATAAATATTATTATTATTTATATACAACAAGAGTGACCAACAAGCATGCGGCCCACCTGATGGTAAACGGTCACCATAGCCATTTACGCCGAAGCATCACTTCCGCGTTGCCACTCTATGCTTGGAGAGATATTTATTAGAGAGATAATCTGTGCTCTCAACACAATATAACAATCATCCCCCCTAAGGAGATCGCTATTAGAAACCTCATCTTCATCAATACATCACGTCGTCGCACACCACAAAAAATGTGTTATTTAGCTACGGAATTCTATAAAGTCCTTCCCCAGACGGGCAGCTCCAAATTCGAACGGAAAAAAACTAACTTTTTGTACTACTTTCACGAACTACTTGATGAAACAATGTTATCATTCCAAAATAATAATACATATCTTAATAATAATATATAGTACTTATTATTAAAAAAGTGTGTGTCAGCTCAAATATTGAAAGAAGGATAACTGCCGGAAATAAGGTGAATGGAGCCATGTCGGCGTTGATGGGCAGTAAAAGTCTGAGCAAGAATGCTCGAGTTACTGTCCACAACGCGATATTGGTACCTACCTTATTGTATGGCAGCGAATCCTGGGTATGTCAGAGGAAGTATGAAAATAGCTTGAATGCAGTCGAGATGCGATCTCTTCGAAAAATGTGCGGCGTAACGATATTAGATCGAATCCGCAATGAAGAGATTCGCAAATCAACTGGCGTGAATGAGGGCGTGATTGTAAAGATGAAGAAAGGCATGTTACGTTGGTTTGGACACATAGAAAGGATGAGTGAAGAAAGATTGACGAAACAGATATACAAAGCAAAAGTGTGTGCAAGAAGAGGCAGAGGAAGGCCACGTTCCAACTACCTGGATCAAATAGATCGGACTCTCAAGGACGGGAACGTTAAGAGTACTCGAAACCGACGAGCATGTATGAAGAGACTGATGAATGTGGACGAAGCGAAAGAGGTATGTAAGTCTAGAGAGAACTGGCGCTCTATACTCTCTGCCTACCCCGTTAGGGACTTGGCGTGATGATATGTATGTATGTATGTATGTGTGTCAGCTCCGACGCACGACTGGAGTTTACTCCTTACGAACGATTATAAAATAAATAGATTAGTTAATAAGGGTAAATGAATGTATTTCTTATATTACTTAGAGTATGCATGACACATCTATAGACAGATTTTTATTCATTGAGTAATTTTCTCAATTTTGAAATAAATATCAATTGATATAAATTTATATTCATATCAATTATAAATAAAATATAAAATTTACGATAAAACCTCCGCAAGTTGACAGTTGTTGTAGGTTAATATCAGGTTAATACAATATGCAATTCAAAGTAAATATTAAATTTATTAACATTAATTACATCGCCATTCTGTTATTCTCGTTGCCATGGAGAGTACGAGAGCACCAAAAACGTAACGCTGTCATTCATCTGTAGATTTTACCTTTCATATTTTTCTCATACCGGGCGCCTTATATATGAAAATCGATTCTTAAGGAGTAAACTCCAATAATTAGGCCTCTTATACTTATTCCGTATCTATTATTTATCACGTTCATAAATTTTCCAGTCTTGCCTCGTATTGTGTATTATTTGTGGAATACTGAACGGAAATCCTGTTGGGGCTGTGAGAAGCGAAATATATTAGTATTTTATTTTTAAATCACTGATCACGCCTAAGTAGCTTTTCATCGTTTTGATCAAAACCTTTTTCCCTCTTGTTATTTTTTAAACTTTTTAAAGCAAAATTTTAAAAGCCTTTCTTTACATCAAATCGAATCGGTTGGGAATACCAGGATAACAGAATTGCAAAGGAGCTCTTCCGGCCAACAAAGTTTGTGTGTAAAACGCAAAACGCATAGCAAGTAAGATCGAACCATAAAAACTAGCAAATAGGGTTCAAATAACACTAAAGCAGGGCACGCTATTTGCCTCTCAATTTGTCTATTAAGGACCAGTGAGATACCCTATGGAGTGATGGTGTGGGGGGCTGGCATGACAACCCAATACTGTTTTATTGATTTGCGTGAATTTAAATAGGGTATAATAACATGCTAAGAGGTAAAGCATAAGTTATGTTTTTGATGGTTGACTGAGCAGTAAACGTTCCCTAACTCCCGTGCCACAGCGGCACACATACCTTACACAAACATTGAAAAACTAGAGTACAATATTTGTATGAGTTTAAAGTTTTACAGAACAAAGGTCATATACGCGACCATCAAGTTGAAGAGCTTAAATGTGCAGATAATTTGTAGCAAATCATAGGCGAATAATAATAATAAAACGAAACGGCACGTATTGCGAGGAGATTTCTTTCTCTGGGACCCTAACCACCGGTACCTTGGACCCTGATCCCGATACCGGTGGGCCCCTATATTTTATATTTTTAAATATGTTTATATATATATATAATATAATTAAAAATGTAATATATGAGATGTATTTCAAATAAAGAATAATAATAATAATAAATACCTGGGACAATTCCACACAAAGTGACCTAGTCCCAAATTAAGCAAAGCTTGTGTTATGGTAACTAGACACCGATATATTTACTTAAATAGATAGATATATACTTAAATACATGGGACATCCAAGACTAAGATACACATATTCGTGTTCATCACACAAATATCTGCCCTCAGCGGGATTCGAACCCGCGACCTCAAGTTTCGCAGTCAGGAGCTCTAACCACTAGACGACGGTTGTCGAATATAATCCTAAATAACGAACATATGGTTCGTAGTTTGTTTCAACAAATATGATTCCGCGCTATTGCTTATTAATTCAATAACTCTACAGATAATAGAGTATAATTGGAAATGTGAGCTTGAAAATAATTTATCTTAAACTCATTTAATTGCGGACGCTACTCTACATACAAAAATAATCTACACACTCATTGAAATTTTCATAACAATACACTATATTTATTTTAATCTCATTCCTCTTCATCATTTCCGGTCTAAGACGACTACTTGCTGTGTCAAGGAAATGTTGATCCCAACAAAACGTGATAGAGTTGATGAGTACACATGTTCTGTCCACAAAAGATAGTCGAAGACGTGCCAACTGTGTTCGGCTTATGCTGACCTAGTACAGCTGCGGGATATTGCGTATTTGTTATGAGTGGTTCGAGTAGTTGCCTGCGACACAAAGATCGCAAGTTCGAATCCCGACTGTACCAATTAGTTTTTCTGAACTAAGTACAGTGATTTGTCACACCACGAGCTTTACGGTGAAGGAAAACATCGAGAGGAAACCTGCATACGTCTGAGAAGAATTTCAAAGGCGTGTATGTATAGTCGTGCTTGAGTAACGGCGATGGACTCGCCATCTGTCACGTTGGCACCTAATATACCTCTGGCGGAAAGTGGGTGTGTGGGTATTACCTATACACCTCTGCCTACCCCTTCGGGGACCCTTGTGGGAAGGCGTGAGGTTGTTATGAAAAAATGCATGCAAAAATGTCGAAAGATTTTATGAATCAGTTGGTTAAAATTTCTCAGCCAATCACGATTACATTTTTAATTAATGTAGAATCAAAAAACAGAAACCACACGTTGCTAAAACCGTTAACAGATGGAGCTGTTTTTAAGCAAAGCACATTTTAAATACTTATAACACGTTTTAACAAATATTTTAGAGTATGTACGGGGACAGGGTACGGGGACACTTTTGGAATGGCGAAGTTTTTTTTAAAGAAATAGTTGAAATTCGTGTTGATGCAATTTCAAACTCAGTACAAGTGATAAAAACGACAAGTAAATCGCAAACTAAACCTTATCAGCTTGCTATCAAGTACTAATGTTGCATAATAAGCCTAACGATATCTGTCGACACTCAACCTCTACAAGCTTATGCGAGCCTGGTATTTGCGAAATAGTGCGGATATTGGGTGCGGGTATTTTGTTAATGTTTGTTTATCTATACTAATATTATAAAGAGGAAAGATTTGTTTGTTTGTTTTTTGTTTGTTTGTAATGAATAGGCTCCGAAACTACTGGACCGATTTCAAAAATTCTTTCACCATTGGAAAGCTACATTATCCCCGAGTAACATAGGCTATATTAAATTGGACCCGATAGGTGGCGCTGCGATCGAGTTTCAAGAATTTTACCTTTTTACCCGGGCGAAGCTTTCTGTGTGTTTCTGTGTGTCTTAAGCTAGATTCGAGAATGGTTTAGATTTACAATTGGACCCAATAGGTGGCGCTGCGATCGTGTTACGGGTAATTTAACTTTTTCACCCGAGCGAAGCTGGGCGGGACAGCTAGTCTTTATATATATAATTCTTCTGTGAGTGTGTATGTCACTGAACTCCTCCTAAACGGCTGGAACCATTTTAATGAAATTTTCTGTGTGTCTTCAGATAGATTTGAGAATGGTTTAGATTCACAATTGAACCCGATAGGTGGCGCTGTGATCGTGTTTTAGGGCATTTACTTTTTTCACCCAAGCGAAGCTGGGCGGGACCACTAGTTTATTTATAAAACGTAGATTTGAATAATTTTTACATTAAGGAGACCTCACGGAGTGGCATAGTCGCTGTGCGACAAAACTCCTTATATAAAGAGAAATAATAAATTTTAAAATAAATTCTTCCTGTAATTGTGCCCCATCTTATTCATTTACTAAACCAAGCAACCCCCTTTTTTGTCAAAATATACATCGAATCTGTTTGGAATATCAGGAATACTTTTGATGAATGAATGATGATGAACGATGCTGAACTAACGTGTATTATTGTAGGCCTCATAATAAGTTAATTTTAACTGTAATACGTAGCTCATAGGGATGAATTTCAATAAGAGAACGTTAAAAGCTAAACAGCATTTCATTTCTTGTACGTAAAACAAGCGAGATAGCCAATATTGTGGAGGGATAGGGGAGGAGCTTAAAATTTTGGCATGGCAAATCAATGGCACATTATTGATTGGATCGGATTGGACCAGGACATTATGACTGTAAAGAGTTCTCATCTTAAAAGTTTGAAGGTATATTTTAGAACAGTGGCGAAACATTTTAACGCATTCCCACAAGAAAACCTCGGTTTTAGAATCTGTTTTATCCCTTTTTTGTACAAATAATTCAGAAGTAAGCACTACAAGGCTTCTCGGCGGGGTAGGCAGAGGTGTGTAGCTAGTACACACATCCACTTTTCGCCGGAGATATATTTTAGGTTCTCACGTGACAGAGTGCGAGTCCACCGCCGCGCCTTTACTCCAGCACGACTATAAATACTTCTTTAAATTTCTTATCAACCGTATGCAGGTTACCTCTCTGTGTTTTCTTTGCGGGACCGTTGTGGGACTAATCATTGTACTCAAGTTAAGAATAATTTTTTGAACGAACTTGAACCACCGCCACGTCACGTGGTGACCACGGCTTTTATCTTGTAGTAGGCACCTTTCCATAAATAGTATGTATCCTGTAGATGACACCTAGATGCTGGTAATTGTATAAAAAAAGAAACATGGACAGCTATGAAATGATAATAATAATTTCAATATTTTGTCGCGCTTAAAATCAGTCCTTAAAAAAGATTTTAAACAAATGATTTACGAAATTACTGGAGTCGCTTGAAGTTTTTTGCCAATGACCTGACCTGAATATATCTCCTATGACCTAAGATCGTATTGATACACCTCTGCCTACCCCTTCGGGGAACTTTGAGGCCTGATACATTGTTAATATGACAAATATCAACGAAATATCAACGAAAAAAAACCTTTTGTCTTCTTTGAATAAAATTCAGATAAACTTGAAAAAGTGAATACCGAACCCTTTTATACCGCCGCCATTACGATTTGTTATCTGTAACAATAAATTATACGAATGGTCTTGAAAAAAAAGGTTATACCAGAGTTTTCTGAAACTCGTGCCAGGTTACCATAGCGGTGACAGACAAGTTTTATGAGCATATGTGAGTATACAGTGGTATAATATAAGCGTACAATTTGGTATCGTGTAGGCATTCGCTTTCCTGCGCGATTTCTTTCGCACGTCTACGTTTTTTATGTTATTAAAATAATTATTGCGGGTAAAGATAATAGAGTATATTAAGCCATTTGTTAATACTATTAGTTCATTTATCAAAGAATAGCGGCCCGTCCCGGCTTCACATTTATTTTTAACATTTTTACCTTTTTTACGGGTGGACATTTATTTTTAAACATTTTGGCATAACATTTTTATTTCTTGCAATTAAAATAGCCTATATTAATCAGTGATAATATAGCATTCAAATGGTGAAAGAATTTTAAAAATCGGTCCAGTACTTTTTGAGCCAATTCCTTACAAACATACTTACATACAAATCTTTCCTCTTTATAATATTAGTATAGAAAAACGAAGGTAACAGTGGATTACTTGCTATTTACGTATGGAGAGTCGTTAATATTTATTATAAAAGTGAAAAGTAACATGGATTTGACAGTGTTAGGGAGAGTCATCAGTAACTTTGTAAGTACCTTATTTATATTCATTATATTATACATATATTTAATTATTTGTTTATTACATTATATAAGGTGGCAAAAAGCGGTCTGCCTGATGGTAAGCGGTTACCGTGGCCTGAAGACGCTTGCAACACCAAAAGTATCGCTCGTGCGTTGCTGGCCTTAAGTACTTTCACTTGCAATAGCATTATGTGTAATTTTTTTTATGGAGCGGTCTTTTTTTATTTATTTTGTAAGATATTTTATGCTCTGAATTTATATATTATAATTTTATATATATTAGGATAGTTTAACAATAATATGTTTCAAATCGTTTGTATAATATATGTATATATATGTGCAGGCAGTTTGTCAAACACTGGAAATCAAGGGGTGGGAGGGGCCTCTGCCCAGCAATGGCAAGTACCAGGCATACAGAAGTAGCGAGAGCTTTTACTAAGCGACTTAGGAATATTCGCAGTCTCCTCAGTCCAACTTTATTATTTACTAGCTGTGCCCGCGACTTCGTCCGCGCGGAAAAGTGATATTAAGCAGCATTTTTTATCCCCTTAAGGGTAACATTTTTACAAACTTTGAATGTAATATTAATTAATATGTAATCAAGAGCCTAAAAAATAAGTTTCAAGCTTCTATCTTCAAAAATTACGAAACTTCCATACAAATTTTAATCCCCTTTTTTTTTTTTTTTTTTTTTTTTTTTAACGTGGAGAATCCTCATGGATCCCTACCTCCGCGGGGGCGGTGGCAGGGTATGTCAGACTCTTACTGACTAAACTCCACGGGGCCGCAGCCCAACTACCACCAGACCGCTTAGTCGGTGTGTCACGGGACCGCTTTCGCATACGTGCGCGACACACCGGGCGGCAGGCCACCATCGAAGGCGACCTCTCCTCGGGAGCGAGCGCTGAGCCCGCCCCAGGCCCGAGGGCCCCTCTTGCCTCCGTTCGTGCAATGGCGACAAGCCCCCCCGAGCTTGCCGCCTGGAGGCTCCGCGCAGCCGATCAGACGCCTGACCAGCGCGCCTACCGGCGCGACGAGGATCTTATTCATACCCCGCCGCGCCAAATGTGCCGCAGGGTGTGGAGTGAGGCGAGCGGAGCATACCCCACTACCACGGGCCGGGCCGAAGCCTCCAGCCCGCTACCCCGTAGCCCTCCAGTGCCCCGCCACTCCTGAGAGCGACGGCGCTGTCGCCACAGCGACCCCCGCAGACCGGCCCGCACCGAAGTGCCCGGGCCGCCTGCACGTCACCTAGCCCTTAACGGACTGTGACGTCGTGGGCTGCAGAGTGGCAAGCAGAGAGAGCGAGCTCGATCTCCGCCCGCCTCCTCCCGGCCCACCAACCACACGCCGCCACTCTCGCCAGCAGCGGCGCCGTCGCCGAAGCGACCCCCAACGTGCCGACCGCGAAAGAGTCGGAGCGACGGCATGGCCTACTCCTGCCGATACTCCTCCTCCCCGCAGCCCCACCACACGCGCCGCCACTCTCGCGAGCGACGACGCCGTCGC
Organism: Drepana falcataria; assembly: GCA_945859725.1. NCBI lineage: Eukaryota > Metazoa > Arthropoda > Insecta > Lepidoptera > Drepanidae > Drepana > Drepana falcataria. The sequence continues at coordinate 12,422,037 of OX243921.1, forward strand.
CGAGGCGACTCCCCGCTGACCAACCCGCACCGAAGTGCCCGGGTCGCCTGCACGCCACCTCGCCCCTTCTCGGGCGGTGACGTCGTAGGCTGCAGAGTGGCAAGAAGAGAGAGCAACGCTCGATCTCCGCCCGCCTCCTCCCAGCCCACCCTCCACACACGCCGCCGCTCTCGCGAGCAGCGTCGTCGTCGCCGAGGCGACCCCCAAACGTACCGGCCGCGGAGGACAGGGAGAACGGCGGATCGTAATACCGAAGCTCCTCTTCCCCCGCGGCCCCACCGCGCCGCAACAGCGATGCGACCTCGCCAAGGTCGCGATGGACAGGAAGGAAACGGCTCCACGTCTACCGCACTGCCTGCCCACCGCGACCCCACCTCGGCTGCCGGAGTGTGCAGAGACCCATTGCGCCGGCCATGTGTACCAAGTGCGCGGTCAAATGGTTATGGCCATTGCTCAGGGTCCATCTGCACCACCACGCGCTGGGCGAGCGTCAAACCCAGCGCGCTTCATCGTAGCCCTCCACGCCCGCCGCCCCTGTGAGCGACGGGCCGTCGCGTACTACCCTGGGCCAAAGCCCCGAAGCAGCAGCGACCCACCAAGGGCGCGGGAAGCGGCGAGTAGAGAGACGGCGCTGGACGGGGGCAGCGCAACCGATGTAACTCCACCCTCCACGGACCGGGCGAGGCCACACAGTCCGCCCGCATCCCCGCAGCCACCCTCCTCGTGCGTGAGGGGTCCCGAGGTGACCCCCCACACGGAATTAGGAAAGGAATTGGAATTGGGAAGGTGGGAAAGTGGAGAGCGCCCGAAGCTTTCAGTTACGTCTGTTTCTGAAGGAACCAGACCAATAGCAGGCGGCAACCTCTAGCAGGATAGTGCTCCGGACTTGCCTTGGGGATCTACGCGACCTGCGCTACTCCCAAGACCAACGCCAAATTGCTCACTCGGAAAAAGTGAACAAAGTAGGTGATGGGCTAGCACCCTTGTAGGAGGACCCCTGGGGGTCACTCCTAGGGGTTCTAGCTCATCCCCCGCCCTAAATTTTATCTAAATTTTAATCCCCTATTTCAACCCCTTACAACCCTTTTTCGCATTAAAAAGTAGCCTATGTCCTTCCTCAAGGCTATATCTGTACCAAATTTCATTTAAATCGGTTCAGTAGCTTAGGCGTGAAAAGGTAACAGACAGACAGAGTTACTTTCGCATTTATCTTATACCTTTAAACGAGCAATTCTTGTATATAAATATATAATCTGAATCTCGGAAACGGCTCCAACGATTTTCATAAAACTGGGTATTGGGGGGATTTCGGGGGCGATAAATCGATCTAGCTAGGTATCATTTTTAGAAAACGTCGTTTTATCCGTGTTTTTAGGCAATGAAAAACTGCTACAAGTTCATTAGAATATGAGTTTCGCCACTGCTCTACCGACACAGCAACAATAAAGCGTTGCTAAGCAACAAACACTAAGCCAGTGAGTGTTTGCTTTGACGTGTATTAAATCAATTGTTAAATACCGAGCTAAGCTCGGTCATCCAGGTACTAATATTAGTAAGGATACTTTAGCATATACATAAATAAATTCTATCTATAGTCTTAGCTAGTCTTCTTGGCACGTTGCCGCGAGATACCAATTTGGTTCGAATATTGTATCTGTGTTATACAACTGTATTTTTATTAAATTATTGTTGTATAAAATTAAGTCTGTTCGTTCGAGAAGCAGATTTTTTTTAAACATATTATCAGTGTCCACACTGCACCCGTGCTAAGCCGGGGCGGGTAGCTAGTTGTTAATAAAATAAACTATCTCGATTAATTTAGCAATTATTTTTATTTCCTTGACGATGTTTTCCTTTATGTATCATCATCATCATATCATCACGCCGAGTACCTAACGGGGTTGGCACTTGGCAGTGAGTATAGAGCGCCAGTTCTCTCTATCTTTTATGTATATTTATCATTTTTATAATTGTCCTAACAAGTATTTTAATGTTTATTGTAAATATGCAATTTCCAATTGTAATAAACGCCATCGTGTTGATGAGTGTCGTGATAAAAGTAAATAAACCTGCGATTATGAAAATGGCCGTGGTGGCCGAGTGGTTCGAACAGTTGCCTGCGACGCAAATGTCGCAAGTTCGAATCCCGACTGTACCAATGAGTTTTTCTGAACTTAAGTACAGTGATTAGTCACACCACGTGCTTTACGGTGAAGGAAAACATCGAGAGAAAACCTGCATACGTCTGAGAAGAAATTCAAAAGGCGTATGTATGGTCGTGCTTGAGTAACGGCGATGGACTCGTCATCTGTCACGTTGGCACCTAATATACCTCTGGCGGAAAGTGGGTGTGTGGGTATTACCTATACACCTCTGCCTACCCCTTCGGGGACCCTTGTGGGAAGGCGTGAGGATTATGAAAATCTATAGATATATTTTATAAATTTGAAAGCTTTCATGGATAGCCCAATAGTTATTGTGGAAGAAATCTGGCACAGATATTATAGCCTAGAATATAGGCCGAATATAAAAGCCGTGGTGGCCGAGTGGGTCGAGTAGTTAGTTGCCTGCGGCACAAAGATCGCAAGTTCGAATCCCGACGGTACCAATGAGTTTTTCAGAACTTAAGTAAATTGACTAGTCACACCAAGAGCTGTACGGTGAAGGAAAACATCAAGAGGAAACCTGCATACGTTTGAGAAGCAAATCAGAGGCCTATGTATAGACGTGCTTGAGTAACGTCACGTTGGCACCTAAAATTTATCTTTGGCGGTGAGTGTGTGTGTGTGTGGGGGTATTACCTATACGCTTCTGCCTACCCCTTCGGGAACCCTTGTGGGAAGGCGTGGGGATATTTTATTTATTTATTTAATGACTTAATTATAAACCATATTAAAAAGGCATTATGTGTCTGTGTAACAGACAGGGTGGCCAAGTGGTTAGAGTAGTCGCCAGTGAAATCATGATTGCAAGGTCGAGCCCTAAACATGGTAAGGAAACCCGCAGACATTTGAGTAGAAATTCAAAGACGTGGGTATAATCGCTTAATAGGTTGCACCAACAAGAGATTCTTAAATTGAGTTTGATATGAAACTTCGACGGACTCCTTTGTGACATTTTCATCTAAACCTATATCTCAGGTAAGATAACAGTATTATCACGTTACTGTCCACCCCTACGAGGACCCTTGTAGGAAGGCGACCCTTTAAGATCGCAGTGGTTGCGGAAAGGGCGTATTAAAAGCGATTTTAAAAGTCTAAAAAGGAGACAACTGTTGGCAACATGCTTCCACATAATAACAAAAAATAAACCAAGCTTTGTTTGTCCTTTACAATAGAGCCATTAACACACAGCGGTAAAAAGCAACCATGAATTTTATGAAGTTGACAAATCGCGAAAAGAATGAAGCTTTTATGAGCCACAAAGCGACTATTCTGGAGCTTCACGCCTAGACAGTGTAGTAAAGGGATTGTTGCGTGTCGCCGGCAGTACGGGGAGTTCGATGCCGTACCAACCTCCCTAATCACACCGCACTTGTCCGATTAATTTGCATTTACAATAACAGTTTCGCCTATTCTTGTACCGAGCTCTGTCGCCTCGCCGACCGCTAGACAGCCAGTTGGCAGCACGCGAACCGGGAAAGTTTCCAGTCCATTCCATCAGTCTTCAGGCAGGGAGACGACTTGGCGGACCTTTAAAGTTAATTTAATTTTGCCACAATGTTCGTCTGCGGTATCAAACCTGGCACTAGCGAGGAAGAGGAGGAGGAAGATGTTATGGACATCCTCCAGGTCCGAGTGGAGGATAGAGTGCCGGGACCTTCAATATTACTTAACTTCCCAACCTGGTAACACCGGCGTATATGTTGTGTTTGTAGAAAAGACGAGAAGAATGCGAGCGCAAGGCGAGGAGAGGGGAGATGGACCCCCGGCTGGAGTTCACCTTCCAGCTCCTGATTGATGGGACCGGACTGCCGCGCCATGCTATAATGGATCATGTGTTTGAGGGCAATATGGTACACAATAATATTCACTCAAGACCCCATCAACAAAGCTTTGTGAATGGAAGACCTCTTAACACTGTCACCGATTTTCACAACTTCCTTTCCAGCTAGATGACATAAACCAACTGTTTCTGCCGCATATGAGGAACAAACTTCTCTGGTACTATCAGGACGTGGAAGAGATCGAGCATAGACCACAACCGGAAGGCACGAAGCCTCGCCAACAAGGGCAGGGGAAGCAGCCACCCCCTCAGGTGACACTGAAGAAGAAGTTGTTCCTGTCTGATGGATGGGATGTCAGGTTCACCGGGATTTGTATCTACATGTTCAGGATTAATGTCAGTAAGCAGTTACCAGAGGAAGGGTTTCATAAAGACCTGTAAGTAACAATTATGTCTAAAATGTTGAAGTAAAAAAGTGATCGTAATTTAAAAATTTATTCAAATTATTCTAAACATGAATTTATTTCTCGATCTCTGGCCTTGTCTAATTATTGCGCCTGGCACTCCACCGATATGATGTAATTGGCAGTTCCGATAGCCCTTGAAATTAATTGAATGCGCTATTTCTACCAGAAAGATTGGCTATTCATCAAGGTTGGAAGTCCTGAAGAACAGCCAATCTTCTTGGCTCTCGATCTGTGTAACGACCACTAATGATGTCGAATATTTACCTAGCACGTTTATAAAAGTTTATTGAAATCCGCTTGTTAGATTCTGTGGCGTCCTCAACGCTGAGAAGGTGGGTTTGGTGACAGCTATTGAAAGGGTCATGGAGCACGTATACATGAGTGCTTTGGCTCACCCGAGCAGTGATGGCGACGAGGACGAGACAAGGTTCCCCATTGTGAAGAACCAATTGCTACCTGGACTGAGATCGTTTTGCAGTGCTTTGAAAGGTACGTAAGGAGGTGATGATATACTGTGGCAAAGGTAGAATCAATGTTCTATAAAGCTCTTTTGAATTTCCAAAATCATTATATTGTTCAACTATATAGTTGACCGCCCCTTAGCTGGGAACAGGGGCTAGGCGGCGGGAGTCTAGTGATCACAACGCACATGAGGTTAAGACAGAGATGACTAATCTCGTGACATCACAATAAAATACAAAATAGATGTATCACGCCTAGTAAGTAAACGATAGAAGTGAACCGAATTTTGAGCTTTTACATACATACATACATACATATCATCACGCCAAGTCCCTAACGGGGTAGGTAGAGAGTATAGAGCGCCAGTTCTCTCTACACTTACATACCTCCTTCGCTTCGTCCACATTCATCTGTCTCTTCATACATGCTCGTCTGTTTCGAGTACTCTTAACGTTTCCGTCCTTGAGCGTCCGATCGATTTGATCCAGGTAGTTGGAACGTGGCCTTCCTCTGCCTCTTCTTGCACACACTTTTGCTTTGTATATCTGTTTCGTCAATCTTTCTTCACTCATCCTTTCTATGTGTCCAAACCAACGTAACATGCCTTTCTTCATCTTTACAATCACGCCCTCATTCACGCCAGTTGATTTGAGCTTTTTACTGTAATTAAGTAGTAATTTAAAATAAACTTATCGTAAATCGGAATTCAAATTAAGAATAGAACCAGTGACAATATATTACAATCACTCGCATGCAATCGGATCTCTTACGGAAAAGTTCCACGCTCGGTACACAACTCAACATTTCGTGTAAGCCCTATAAACCTACCGTCCTCAGTGTGCGAGGACGTGTGCAATCAGGTGAACCTTTTTGAGGATGGCCAAGCCCACATGGCAGATATGCAAGACCACAGCCAGCTGAAAGAACTGGCCAAGAATCCCAACACTATAACCATGTTGGAGGAACGAGTCACTGAGTGGATCAAAAAAGTCATGGAGGTAAAAATGAATTTCATTAATGTATTTACACATCAACACGCCGTTCCTAATGCACTATGTAGAGAGAGTACATCGCCAGCTCCCTCTAAACTCACAAACCCATTTCGATTTATCTGCATCGGTTTAACTCCTTATGCATGCTCGCAAATGATTTGTCAACAGATTAATTCAATATTAACAATGTCATTGTTAATATTAAATTGTGGTCATTTGTTAATTTCATGATCACCATTCATTTTATCACAATGTGCAACTACAATTGTGCTATTGACATGCTTCCTCTAGCTTAACCAGGATTCGGTGCCGTAAAATAAAGTGGGCACCGCGTTGTGGGCAGCACCTGGGTATCCTTGCTCAGACTGTTACTGCCTATCAACGCCGACATGGCCCCATTCACTTAATTACCGACGGTTATCCTTCTTTCAATGTCTTTTACCATACTTTTCACCTGAGGAACATACATGAACCTGCTTCCTAGACATACAAATTCGTTCATTTGCTCTAGAATTTTCCCATTTACCGATATAGCACACTCAGTCACTTGTTACCTTTGAAAAACAATTCTAAGTTCCTTTGCTAAACATTATGGAATTTATTTGGTCACTCACAAAATCATGACTTTTTAATGTAGATCTTGAGTGAAAGTGAACAACTGAGACGTGAAGTGGATTCAAGTGGACCTCAGGACGAGCTTGAATATTGGAAGAAAAGGGGCGCACAGTTCTCGCAGCTCGTGTCTTACCTACAGGTAGCTACTTAAGCCAGTATTTATGTGAAACTACAAATATATCCTATTTTATGTTCTTTGTAAACTAATATTGTATATGTGAACTTGTACGTATTTACCATTTCAACTGATGGTCATGATACTTTGCCGAAAATTTACCAGAAGTAAAGACAAATTACAGTACCTATCACACTGATAAAAACCTCAATTTATTTAACAAATTTATTTTTTTAATTCTTTTATCAGGACAACGAGGTTCAGTTGACATTATCATGCTTACAAATATCGAGCTCCAAAGTGATAAAGATCTGGAGGGATACCGATCACAAAATAACATTTTGTTACAACGAAGCTAAGGATAATGCCAAGTTTATCCAAGCAATGGAGAAGTGCTGCCATTCCCTGTACCTCGATGATCCTGTAAAGATCAAGGATTCTATTCTGAGTCTTCTTCAAACGGTCCGGCTGATACATAGCGTGTCCCAGTTCTACAACACTTCTGAGAGGATATCGTCTCTAATGGTGAAGGTACGTACTAACGATAATTTATATATAAGAGAAATTTGGAATCATTTTCCAAAGTTCTCTTATATATAAATGACTGAATCTCTTATATATAAAAAAAGACAGTTGTTCAATTCATATATGACAGAGCTTAACGAATAAATCTCCCACTCTCCACAAAAATGATTGAAAATATTCTTTAATGAGTTTTTCACTTTCATCTATTGTGTCCAGTTAAGTTAAGAATCCATTTAAGTATACATAATTTGAAGGAAATGGAAATTTGTAATCGGAGAATTCTGAATTTAAAATTCCAGATCACAAACCAAATGATAGAGACATGCAAACAGTACATAACCTGCCGCTTCAAGGAAACAATCTGGTCCCAAGAGAGATCGATCGTGCGTGACAAGTTGATACACTGTATTAACCTGAACAAGACGTACAGAGAGACATATCTATTTGTGAAGAACCAGCCTTTTCTTCCAAACACAGAACAGTTTAGTTTCTCTGAAAATTATGTGTTTGGGAAGTTCGACACCTTTTGCAAGCGTTTAAACAAGATTATAGCTATGTTCGACTTGATGGATGACTACAATCATCTATTTGAAAAGAGGATGGAGGGCTTGCTTTTGGGAGAAGGTCAGTACACTGACCCGGTATGAAACCCTTAGCCCCCCAGACATAATGTAGAAGTAACAACCATTACAGGTAAACCACAAACTTGTAAGTTAATATGTACGCCTACCCATAAGGGTTCCCGAGGGGTAAGCAAAGGTGTTTAGGTAGTACCCACGTCCACTTTCACCAGAGATATATTTTAGGTGCCAACGTGACAGATGAAGAGTTCATCGCCGTTAATAAAGGACGCTTTTAATTTCTTCTCAAACGTATGTAGGCTTCCTCTTGGATTTTTCCTTCATAAATATCACACGAAAAACTTATTGATACAATAGCGATTCAAATCTTATGCTGAGGGCAACTACTGGAACTACTCGGCCACCGCTCACACATAGCTCTTTAGAACCTGTTGGAATTTCTATAAAATACGTTCCGAATTTAAACCCTCATCACTTTGGGACATAATTATTCTTGCATACATACATACATATCATCACGCCAGGTCCCTAACGGGGTAGGCAGAGAGTATAGAACACCAGTTCTCTTTAGACTTACATATCTCTTTCGCTTCGTCCACATTCATCAGTCTCTTCATACATGCTCGTCGGTTTCGAGTACTCTTGACGTTCCCGTCCTTGAGAGTCCGATCTATTTGATCCGGGTAGTTGGAACGTGGCCTTCCTCTGCCTCTTCTTGCACACACTTTTGCTTTGTATATCTGTTTCGTCAATCTTTCTTCACTCATCCTTTCTATGTGTCCAAACCAACGTTACATGCCTTTCTTCATCTTTACAATCACGCCCTCATTCACGCCAGTTGATTTATGTATTATCATACATATGAATCTCTTCATAATTATTCTTCATTCCTTAAATTCATTCCTTCATTCCTAAAGTCAAAATAGCTTTAAATTATAGATGATAAAATACCAGTTTATGTAATTTCCTACCTTTTCCTCGATACAACAGATTTAGAAGAAGCGATACACACGTTTGAACAAGCAAAGAAAGCAGTCACCACGTGTCAATATGACTATTTAGACTACCGGAACAATGAGTTTGATAAAGATTATAATACTTTTGAAGATAAAACTAATGCATTGAGAGAATCTATTGGGAATACCATCGAAGAAAATTTTTCTAGCGTTTGGGAAACTCCTCAGGGGATCAAGTTCTTGACGAGATTTGAAAAGGTGACCTTTATTACTTTTTATATCACTAAGGTGGCAAGCAAGTACGTGGCCCGCTGGTAAGCGTTTACCGCCGCCCAAGACTACGGGTATTGATCGCGCGTCGCCGACTCTGCAGGAGTCTTTTCACGCCTTTCTTGAAGAACTCAATGCTGTACTCACCTCAACCTCAATATCTATATGTAGAGGAAGTGAGCCTGTTAGTCTAAATAACGTATTTGTTTCTTTTGTAAAGAGTTCGTTTGTTTGTAACGCTTTCACGTCGTAAGTAATCAGCCCGTCGTCATGAAATTCTGTATATATGATAATATTGCTGATGGTTATAAAAATACATAAAACTTCTCATCGAAAAAACACTGTCCCCCAGGGATAACTAGTGTAAGTATAAATATTTATGCCTGAGATGTATTTAACGTACCGTTTTACGCGGCTTCAGGTGAGCCAGAAGATCCAGATAACGAAGCTGAGCGAGAAATACGACCGAGTACTTAAATACTGCGAAAAGGAAGTGGATAAGATAACAAAGATGTTCAAGAGGCAGAAAGATGATCCCCCTTTACCGCGGAACTATTCTCCAGTTGCTGGTGAGTATTTTTTTTTATTAACAACTCCTGACGATTCCAACAGCGCTAACTTCATAAAGACAAAGTCTTAATCCTTTCTAATAAATAATACGCGATCTAAAAGATCCATCAGTCCGCGCCCAAGAGCTGGGATCTTAAATGTATAAAGCTAAGAAAATCTTTTTGGTACGTTAAGGTTCCAACCGGTAACCTTCACGTCGCAGGCACTACTGAAACCACTTGGCCATCAGGGCAATATTGTTATTATTTCAGTGACTTTTCACGTTTAATTAAAGTTTATTAGAAAGGATGTCGTGTCATCGTTCTCTTGAATTACTTCGTTTATTTTTCTAGAAAACGCAATTACTGCCATAAATTTCGATTAGCTATAGTTGACAGAACTTATGAAGTAAAATAATTGCTTTTGCAACTTTCACTGAGAAATTATATAATAACATGAGCTGGTAAATAGCCTGCAAGTCCAAGGGTTGGTATTTGTGTGTTTATTCACTACCTGTATCCCACAGTTTCTCCTGCATACATTTTTATTATGCATATATACATATTTATATATACTGACCTAGTCCCGAACTAATCAAAGTTTGTGCTCTATAACTAAAGAAAAGAACAACGATATTCATACTTATATGGAAAAATACATATGACATCCAAGACTAAGGTACAAATACTCGAACTCATCAAACAAATATCTGCCCTCAGCGGGAATCGAACCCGCAAGTTCAAGCTTCGCAATCAGGAGCTCTGACAACTAGACTTAATTGCAATTATTAATGTATGCAATTATTAAACAGGCCGTATAAAATGGTCACGCTGCCTGATGCACAATATGACGGAGACTGTCGAGAGCGTGTGCGCACACCCTGTACTGCGCGCCCTGCCGGCCGCAGCCGACATGATGCGCAAATACACGAACACGCGCACACTCATATACAACTATGAGGAGATGATGAAGGCTGTGTGGATGAATCAGAACGTAAGGACTCTCAAACAATCCAAAGAGGTTAGGTACTTACACACAGAGAGGTATATCATAGCCCTCTCTAGACTTACAGATCCTTTGCCCTTCATCTACTAATCTGCATACAAACTCGAAGGTTGCGAATACTCTCGACGTTCACATCCCTAATTGTCCAATCGTTTTTATTCAGGAAGTTGGATGTGGCTTTCATTAGGTGAAATATGTTGGTTAGATAATACTGCCTCTTTCTTAATATGGAGAGCTTCTAGACCTCCAGGAATCAACCGGCGAAGCACACACGTGTAATCTGTTTTTTTTACGTATGCCACAGCTTTGGGACGTAGATGACAGCTTGAATAACACTTTGCTGCGGATTGACGATGCCGGCCATATCACGGTGAACCTAGATAGGACCATTAAGCTGCTCATCAGGGAGTCCGACTGCCTGGTGAAGATGGGAGTGGAACTGCCCATAGTGTGCCATTCGCTTTACGCCAAAAAGAACTACTTTACTCTCGTCAATGACTCTTTGCGGGTAAGTTTCAGGCTTGGCTTGCTATGCAGCCTTCATGAATAACTGTGCTCCTATAAAAAGCTGTGCCCTCGTAGTTTTTATCAGGTAAAAGTTGATATCATATTATGTAGATTGAGTTTGATGAATCATATTCTTTATGTTATAAAAGTCTGTGCCAATTTTCATACAGTCTGTGCCAATTTTCATACATTTCAGTTCAGTAATTCAAAGCGGAACAGACATATTCACAAACTTTTGCATGAATAACATTGGTAGGATAATTTCCTTTTTTAAAAAGCCATTTTCTAAGTAAAGCCTCTTCTCCTCCACAGTTTCTTTTAGAAGACTATCTGCGCACTGTACGGCGCGTGAAACTGGAGGTGCGTCCTCTCTTCCTGCCCCAGGTGGTCAGGCTCTCCTCCCTTCTACTGCCAGCTCTTCGCACTGTCTGCTGGACCAGCGACGACTGGCAAGTGTTCATCGACCGCGCCAATGCAGCCATCAACAGTTTCGATGTGTTAGTCACCAGGGTTCATGACATTTATACGAATAGGATTATCTACATGCTCTCCGGCATGCAAGAGGTCACGCTGATAACTTTGCCAGGTAAGTAGAGTACCGTAAAATTTAACTTCTAATTGCAGAAAATAAAGTAACCTTCTTGACAGACCAATGCATAAGCGCTTTTGTTTTGCAGAAGAAACGCCATGGTCTGTAGACGAATTCATTGAACATGTGGAATCTGGCTGTCGGTAAGTATTCACACATGTGTGTTTGTGGTACAGCACAGCAAACAAACGTCATACTTAAGTACAGTGGTGGTGGTCAAGAAGTGTTTATTACGTGAAAGGGAACCAAAAAGAAAACCGTGGTGGTTCGCAGTTTCTTTCCCAGACAGAAGATTCCCAGTATTTTTCTTGGAAATTATGGAATCTATCTTACTAATATTATAAATGTGAAAGTTTGTATGTTTGGATGTTTGCGGTTCTATCACGGCCAAACGGCTGAACCGATTTGGCTGAAAGTTGAAATGGTGATAGCTTATACCTATATAGGAATAGAATATAGCAAATTTTTTTTTAATCCCGAAAAATTTTAAGTTCTTATATGTATGATGCACTTTCACGGCATAGCGGCTGAATCGATTCTAGCAGGAAAATTTTCAAAGCTACATTTTCAAACTCCACGCGGGCGAAGCCGCGGGCATTAGCTAGTAGTTTTATATTTCTTATGTGAAGTCCCTCACATTCAATAAAATATGTATTGATCTTTTTTTGGTTTTGATATTGCTAAAAAAATAGAACTTCGCAAGTACCAACCATGAAAATACATCGGTAGGTAAAATGATATATTTCTGGTGATTCCAGTAATGCTTGTGTGGAACTTAATCGCAAAAGCCTGATGGTTGAGGAAGCAGTGGAAGAGGTCCTTGACCTTGTGCGGAAGGCAGCGCAGCAAATCAAGCCAACAGAAATAAACCCGGACTTTGAATTTTTAATAGCTGAAGGTATCCAAAATTATTTGACTTTTTTTAAGCCACGATGGCCGAGTGGTTCGTTTCATCGCTAGCAATACAAATATTGCAAGTTCGAATCCTGACTGTACCAATGAGTTTTTCTAAACTTAAGAACAGCGATTAGTCATACCACGAGCTTTACGGTAAAGGAGGACATGGATGGAGTAAAACCTGCATATGTTTGAGAATAAATTCAAAGTAACCGTAAAGCTCGTGTTGTAACTATAGCTATGCCATATAATCCATATATATTTGTATATATATATATGTGCTTGAGAAGAAAAGACCCACGTTGACTAGTTTCCGTTGTACAAGCTGTGCTTAGTTGGGAGTAGTTGATTTTGGATGCACGTTGTTCTAAATATCGTATGATTATTTACTTTGCCAGATGATCCTCAAGTGTGCAGCGCCGCAGCATCGACGGGCAATGAGTCTACGGCCAGTGGGCAGCAAGATTGGTCAGCAGTGTGGGAGTGTTTCGAGAACCCACATCGCTTACTATCTGTCCCCGCAGGTGGACTCAGCAAAAGTATGCAGGTAATCATTATAAACTACAAAATATTATATATGAGGTGGTTTGTATATAATAAATGTAACTACAAAAGATTATAATTTTGTGGTCTCATCTAGTCTTTGAAAAAAATAAGTTAGGAAGAATTGTCATTCACTTCTGACAAATTACCTGCTGTGATATCATACTATTACTATAAAAGTGAGTGTTTATTCTTGCTACACGCAAAAAGTACTCAACGAAATTGGACGGAATTATTAATAATTAAAATGCGGGACACAGCCCAATAAAAAAATGGCCTACGCTTATTTTTTGTCTAGATTCTTCTGTTTATTAATTGCAGTGTGAAGTTGTGTGAGAACATAAACAATGATAACGAACGTTATATAACTGCACGAAGTTATTGAACTGTGGTTCATGAAGTAGGTCAGTAAATGTGCACGATTATGCAATTGATAACAACGGACAGGTCAAATGGTTTGATAAACAGCTGTTACATATTATGTCTAGTTCAAGAAGAATCGATGGCTTGAGAACGATTAACGGACACGAACTAAGCAATTAAGTTATTTTGAGGCAACATTATAATGACAACCGACGTCGTCGATTTAACAACATCTTTGTCTTGATGGTGACTTCGCCTTAGAGAATGTTGTGCTCCCTAAATTGATTGACAATTTTTGTCCTCGACACTACACTACACTAACAGCTTACAATAACAAATCCAAATAATTAAATATTATTAATGTGAAATATGTGAGGATTCTTTTAACACAACCACGCTTTAACAGAAATTGATGAAATTTGGCACAGAGATAGAGATTTTTTTCTAGATTAACATTACACTACATAGGATATGTTTAATTCCAGAAAGAAATACTTACTACTTAAAAAAAATATTTTATAACTGTGACAGCTCGAGGCAAACCTGTAACAATACAAAATTTAAGATACATTTTGTATATTCGCATAATGCTAGATGTAATTTCATCGAGCATTGAAGTCCAGCGAAAATAAAAAGGACTCTTGGAGCAAAGCCAATAAATAGGCTACGTGATGTTCTCAGGAAATGGTTAAGAACGCGGTGAGCGAGATGCGGCGGTATTACAGCAGAAAAGTGATCGATGTGCTTATCAAGGTCACACGCCGGAGCCTGGACCTCATCATCAAGCAGTTCACCACTGACACAGAGGCGATGGCCAACGACGGTATGCATATATACATATATATAATATATATATACGAGTGGACGCTGGTTTCGTAAATAAAAAGGCTCAAATCTAATATTTAATCACTATTGAGGAAGTCTAGACTACATACATAATCCTGAGCGCTGGTGACGGACACATCTGTCGTGAAAGGAGAGCCGAAGATTTTTTTGGATATTCCTAACTACCTTCCTATAAGGCTTGGTAGGGTAATTAATTTTTGATAGCAATTGTGTTAAGTTATTAAGTAAAGTAGTCGTTTACCTATGTACCAGGGATACAGAAGAAGCCAATATTTCTGCTCAACGCAGCACTGATGATCCCCAACGTGTCCGTCACCCCAACCTTGGATGAGATTCAGGAAGTCCTCGTGCTGTCCGGGAAACACATCTCCGGCTTGTCCAAGGGCGTCGCACAGTGGACTGGCGGGAAGGCTGCTAAAGTAAAATAACAATTTATTATTTACGTTTTAAATTGCTATATTTTATTTTTCTGGAATAATAAGTATTCTATGTCCTAATCCAGTTTATAATCTATTTTCTTATATATATCCTTTATTATAAATGGGAACAAACATTCTCACAAATTTACGCATTTATAATGTTAGTTATATATAGTAGTTATAGATAAAAGTTATACATAAAAGTTACAAACAAACCCATATATCATGTGTCAGGTTACTGGAGTATCTAAAGGGACAGAAGACTAAAGTGGAGGTCAGTGTCAATAAGGGTAACATGCCTATGACATACCCAGACTTAACACGAGTTTTAAATCGATAGTCGAAAATATTGACTACTAGTAAACAACTGTTTTAAGTGGTATCGCTTGCCATAACTATTACGAAAAGTACCGACGAGCATGTAAGAGACTGGTGAATGTGGATGGAACGAAATAGTTATGTATATCTAAAGAGAACGCTCCATGCGCTGCATGAACAAAGAGCAGTGAGTGCAGACATATGTGTGTATAGTATTGTAAAACTAACGCAAAATTTATACACCCTTTGTAATTTTTTCAGTATATATTATGAGGTATTCTCACTCATAGATATACGCTACCAAAATCCTTCTGTTTGCAGCGAACTACGTGGAAAGTGAGACACGACCGATGGGTTACATGTAAACAGATCGTGCTCATTCCCTCGCATATAAATGCAACACCATTATGCTGCTTTTTTTACCATGTTCATTAACATTGACACATTTTTTCAGGAGAATGTAAATATTTTGCTTTGATTAGTTCTAGCGTAGTTGAACAAATAGGCACTTTTTAACAGAACTGAACTATCGAATGAACTGAAATATCAAAGCTCTTGTGGAGTTCAGGCATTATCGTAATATATACTCGTATGGTCGATAGCCTGCGATTACGTCTAGGATTAAAATTGAAACAAAATATTAATCCCATTTTTCCCACTGTTCCTTGTGGTGTCAATTGTATTGTGCCGTTACCTCACCCCACCTGTGTGTGTGTCGCTCACCGCCATGTGCTTGTTGTCCCTTTCTGTTCGGTTGCTCCACTTGATGTTGCTTATTCGCTTCCACATTATTTTGCTACCAAGGTGAGCTGGAAAAAGCTCGCAGGCCAAAAATCTCACCAGCTGCTAGACGTAGTCACCAAGCTTGACGAACAGGTATCTGTGGCGCCAAGCAACATCAACATCAAATCTCTGAAGGTGATAGAAGCCGCCAAGGTTAGAAAGCGCAAGCACTACAGGCTGGAGTCGGAGGAGAAGCCGAGCTTTCCTCTCCAGCAGAAGAACTTCTACATCTACGTTATGGAGAACAAGGAGATTATCAAGACGTTGTCCCTCTTGTCTATGTGTACGCAGAATATTAAGACGGTGAGTTTTCTTGTGTCTTTGCTGTACCTTCTCATGACCAACAGACTAGGGTTGAATTTAGAAGTATCACATACCCGGATGTTGCCTTCTCGAACTTTTCAGAGAGGTACTGGAAACCCGTTATATCAGTTCGAATTTCGAGTTGCCCTTCTGGAGAAGGACCACCAACTTATTTTTTTTTTTATGTTGTGTTCCGCGTTGAATAATGGTTGAATAAATCATTCTAATTTCAAGGAGAGAAAACATTAAAATATTACAATTAGATCGAGCACATTGTCAGTTTCAATGCGAATGAAATGATATATGGTTGCATTTTTTATTTTGTATGTAACTCTAAATTGACCCAACACATTATTAACAACACTGGACATATATCGCAAGCTCCCTACCGCAAGAAATTTTCCGCGTCTGTAGCAGGTTCTCATGAACAGATCGGAAAATTATTTTCTCACTCTCTGCCACTTGAACGGCGGGATGTGGGCGGAGTTGTAAAATAATCAGAAGCCTCAGTGAGAAAATTTTAGCTATCTCCATACATTTGCTAGCTTGTAAAAGAGACAAATAGAGACTGTATCGTGAACAAGCTTCTCCATTGTATCCTGGCGAAACAATTCGAACTCATTTCATTATGCGTGCCTGGTACTTAAAGGAAATTCCTTCCGGGTGGCTGTAGACGTCTTCTTTGCAACAAATCTCGAGGGCGAAAAAAACTTTGCGTGTCTAATAATAAATAATTTCATTTCTTGCATTTCAATGCAAACAAAATTATGAAATATTACTACTGAGTATTCTATATTGCTACTATTTCATATTTTCCTAAGTTGGAAGAGGGAAGAGGACATCAGTTTGGAGGTGTACAGAGAGCAGAGAGACCTTTAAGACGATCTGTAAACGCCGCCAAAAAATTCCCGCGATCTTACGAAGATCGCGTGAACTCTTATTAGTGTATAATTTTCTCCCCTGCGTCCTTACCTTTTGAGCTTTCCACTAGAGAGTACGGAATAACACATCACTTTAAATACTTAATAGATTAATTAATAAACAAGTATTGTTGGTACTTTGGTATTTGTTATTGTTGGTACTTTTATGGGCGACACATTAAGTGAACTCTTATTAGTGTATAATTTTCTCCCCTGCGTCCTTACCTTTTGAGCTTTCCACTAGAGAGTACGGAATAACACATCACTTTAAATACTTAATAGATTAATTAATAAACAAGTATTGTTGGTACTTTGGTATTTGTTATTGTTGGTACTTTTATGGGCGACACATTAAGTGGGTCGGTAGTAACTTGCGGCATTTTCAATAGAGGGCGCTTATTAGGTGCGCGCGTCTATTGTGCCTGAAGCTGGGTGAGTAGTTCGCTGTAGAATTAGGATGGCAGCCTTAACCCAGGAAAATAGACACCCCTTACTGATGTGGAGTCCACATCAGTCATAAGTAGTCCACATTGTGGACTACTTATCCTGCACACGAGGTTTTTGGGCAAACAAGACTTCGGAAAGAGCTTTGCTTACGTTTGGTAGAAACCCTCAAATTACTTCAAAATAGATTATATGATGTGTAAACTATTTCTTAAAACCAAACACTAATTGGAATTACAAAATAATGGCTTATATAGAAAGTACGTAACGTCTTTTATCTGCTACGTAGGCTGCCACATCATTTTGTTTAAGTCGATCGGAGAGGCAACGTCGTCGTCACGCGTCATCATAGATAGAAATAATTGTTAGTGGAGGGAGGAGTGGGGTAAAATTTTATTGCAATAATAGATCTTTGTCACCGCCCCCTTACCAGGCTCTCATAAATCGACAAGAGGCTGGACGTCACATGCAAACTTAATGTACCAACGTATTTTAATCCTAACTGCTATATCAATAGGGTCTACGTGCATTTTTCCTACAACGTTCAGAAGATTCTTGACTAATTTAATTAATAGACGAGACTCCTAGAGTTGCGGGGAAGAAATAGTGTATGTAATCTCTGCGAAAACTAGATATTTTACTCTGTACTTGTACCAGGCTCGCAGAAACCAAAAGAGATAAAATGTCTCAAGTAAATACAATGTAAATTATATTCATTTACGTACATATATCTTCTGAGTGGTTTGATAAAATGTTTATGTATGGATATGATCCATCACTTGTTCGATAGCCTACGTTTAAACACACACAAGCAATGTATACACACGTGTTGACATACATACAAGCGATTGAGATGTCTTTTATACGATTGCACTAGTTAATACGTTTTTTTTTTATTTACAATAACAACAATTAATAATATTTACAAAGAACAGTTGAAACTAACTACTTACAGATAAAATATTTGTCCCAAATCGGTATCCCGAGGCAATACGTTAATACGTTTATTTATATATTTTTTGTTTTGACCCAGTGCCGTGTATTTCAATTCAATCTTTTAGTTATTATATTAAACTGATTTGGAAAATGATAAAAACTACTTAACCATGCTACTCCTTGTGATGTCCGGTTGATAATAAAATAACATTAAAATAAAATAGTAAAACTTTGTGTGCTTAAACTCTTTAATCTCAGGAGTTGTTAGCTCCTGGGATAAAAGACTAATGCGATTTGAAAAAGAATTAATAAGCCCGTATATTCAAGAAGGCAGCTTTATATACAGTACTAGCTGTGTTGTGTTTAACAAAAAGGTTATTGTTCAGTTTTTATTAATTCTGTACTTTGCGTATATATGCAAATGCTATGCAAATTTTTAATAATTCTTCTATAGTGTGAATCGATATTTTGTTTTTGTACATTTTCGTTTCGCATTTTTTGAATCTTTCCGCTAATTATAATTGATGTTCAGTTTTTCGTATTAGCTTTAGCGGAGCGTAATGGCGAACAGAGAAGAAAGGGAAAATATGTAATTACTGAACTGGCTTTAAACTAACTCATTAAAGAGCCATTTCCATACGAAACTGAACATAAATCCAGGTATACCCTCCCAATACCATACTGTACTCTCCGCCTTTTTCCGTGTTTGTGGTATGGACAAAAAGTGATTTTAATACTCTGCAAGGTCATTTGCGGGGAGCTTAGTGCTCATGCAGCTATCATTGCCACAAGGGAACTTCTTGGTGAGAGCCCCATAAACTTTGTGAATAAGTTCTTAGGCAAATGGTAACCTCACCTACGGAGTATTTCTACTTTATTTTTTTATTTATATAACTGACCTTTATCGCGGTGAAGTAATACCTGATACGAAATACTCATTAGTTTCATTTTAATTTATTGACTGACATGTGTATTACAATAAAAAGTAATTAAGTAAATTCCTGGCCTGAGAAAAGTTTACTCTCTATATGGCGCTGCTGAACAAGAACTTAACGTTCAGCGATCCCAATGAAAGAAAGTATTTGATATACTTTGTTTCCGGGGAATAAGTAGCGTTTGTTCGTATTGAACTAAACATAATTAAGGCTTTACAAGAAGCTGCGGTATATGAGTATTGTTTTATAAGAGAGGTAGGGCATAACGGGTTTCCCGTTCGAATTTGGGGCTGCTCGACTGGGGCAGGACCTCCACCTTATAGAAGTCCGTAGCCAAATAACACATTTTTTGTGTTGTGTTCCTACGCGGTGAATAAAGTTTCCAGTAATGAGCTCCTTGGGGAGGGGGAGGATTGTTACATTGTGTTGGAAGCAGAGGGATTAAACCCATTATGCTGCCATCACACTATAACTCTCCGAACACAGAGTGGCAACGCGCAAGTGATACTTCGGTATTGTGAGCGTAAATAGGCTACGGTAACCGTTTCCCATCAGGTGGGCCGTATGCTTGTTTGCAACTCTTGTTGTAAAAAAAAAGGTGTTTTGATAAGCATCCCTTCCCCACGCGTCCTGCAAATCGGCCACCTTGTACTAGGTTTGCATAAGTTGCTTAAGATTTGCTCACAGCATAAGGCGCGCGCAACTAATTGTATTATTTATGTACATATGTGTTATCTATTTTGTATAAAATTACTCAAGAATGGTTTCATAGATAGTAGGTAAAGTCAGTTAAATCCGAATCAAATTCTTTCAAGATATACACTTCAGTTTTCTTACCTTAGCATCTACGGCGCTTCGTTCGAAATGTATAAAGGGTTTAGTTCCTTTTGCGAACGCTACGAGCGCTTTAGATTCTCTAATCAAATACTAGAGAGAAATTGTTCTATGATGGCAACTGCCAACAACCTCAGCCGTAGCAGCATTTCGATTCAATTTCAAACTCGATATTGGCGAACTGAATCTTAGCTGTTCATTCGTCCTGTCAAGAAATCATGAAAAATAATTTATAGTTAAAAGACTAAAAAACACGCTTTTCGTAAAAAATGCAACTAAAAACTATAAACAATTATTCGAGTTGTTTTGATTTGATTGACAGCGTAAATATGTCAATACTGCAAAGCTTGTAAAGCGGAGTGCGTGAAACACTACGATGTTACTTTCGATTTATTCACACGGTTTTATTTTTATATTAATTCATCTTAGACTAATTCTGATTATCCTATTATGGATTGTCATCGGCCCTTGATAAGTATGCAAAAGTTTTTAAGGAAGTCAAATTCATGTTTAAAGTTTCCGTTACATACTAAAATACGTATGAAGCTAAATAAAAGCGTGTTAAAAATAATATAATTACATAATTTTACAAAATTCTCTAATAAAAACGCACGTTTTTAGTAACGCATTCCGCATGAATTTAGCCGCGTTTGGTACCAGGCTCACATGAAGCGCAGGTAATCAGCACTTTCTCTCTCCTCCTCGAAGGGCGGAGCCAATGCTCGATCATAAATGTTCTCTCCCGCTTTTACGAAAGTTTGTATTCATATAAAATTCAATGCTGTTTAGCTCTGAATAAAGTACAAAATTGATATTGAATCAGCGCTCCTGCTGCTCTCACGTAGTGTTGTCACACACAGCTAAAGGCTCTCTTATCACTTGACCGCACACCACGATACACCACGATTGTTGTTCGGTTGACAGACATGTTTATGATATAATATTATTGATGTTTTATTTAAATATACATAAATATCACCACGCCGAGAGTTCGATCGTCACGAACATATTTAGGAGCTACGATAAATCGTAGCTCGTACTACTCGTAAATCAAACTTTTTGGGGGGTTAAAAAGGGTGGCAAATAGAGTCTGTGGCTATAGTATTGGACTGCACATCAACTTGTTCCTCACAAAGAAATTCTAAATGCATTTCCTAGGATTTTGAGCTACATTTATTATCTCAAAATTAACTAGTACCGACTTTCAGGAACTGAACACTTTGGTAAAGCGCTGGAGGCCGTACCACTATCTTTGGAAGTGTGAGAAAACCTTGCGACAACTACTAGCTTGGAATCTGAATGAATTCGAGCTGGCTCTGAAGAGACATAGTGAGCTCGAAACAAAATTGGCTACAGAACCTGACGTTCTCCTTATTGGGAACTGCCTGGCTGTATCCACAGAGAAACTCAAGCTTGGCCTCACTACCGAGTTGAAGAGTAAGGCATTCATAAATATTAATATTATTTAGTACTAGAAGTAACAATCGTATGTGTTTACACATGTAACCGTAGCAAAATTTTGATAATTTTGTAGAATAATTTCACACTGCAGGAACAACAACATATTGGGATTTAGTCCAAAGTAAAAGTTTGACCCGATACGAAGATCTAACTGAAAATAATAAATCAGGCTCACTATCTGGTATTAACTTACTTACAGACAGTGACAATTAAGCTAATATTATGTTCATTGCTCCAGACGGCACACATAGGATCAGCCAAGCCATGCGCAAAAAATACAAGCGAGAAATGGACTACGTGTACGCCATTATGAACGACTTGGAACGCAAGCTGGAGAGACCTATCAGAGACTTGGATGACGTCAGGACTGTCATGGAAACTCTCAAGAAGATAAGGGAACAAGAAGTGGACATGGAATTGAGGATAGATCCTGTTGAGGTACTAAGGATTACAGCCCGTATTTGACTTACATTGCTTGCAAGAAAAGCAAAAGAGTGTATCTTGTTTCAAATTAAATCAAATCAAATAATTTATTTCGTGAACATAGAAAATAAGTTGGTATTCAATAATTCAGGTATAGGTGCTATGTTCCGCCTACAAAATATTTAAAATTTGATAATTATATTTATAACACTATCATAATAATACATACATACATACATATCATCACGCCGAGTCCCTAACGGGGTAGGCAGAGAGTATAGAGCGCCAGTTCTCTCTAGACTTACATACCTAATAATACATAATCATAATAATAATTATTGAATATCGAGTTTATATATGTTATATAAACTCATGATCAATGGCTATCCAAATAAACATATAGTTGAAAACAGAAATATGTATGAATAATAAACGAGTAGTTCCAACTTGATCAGCGTGTGATGCCTTTGCCCAGGAAGGGTTTGAGTGTTCTGATCCCTAAATCTCGCCACCAGGAAGCATTCAACGTGATCACTCGCTACGAGCTCCCGGTGAGCAAGGAGGACCTAGAACAGGTGGACAACCTGCGGTACTCCTGGCAGCAGCTACAGGCCACGGCGCTAGCCTCGCACGTGCAGCTATTGAGAATGCAGCCTCAATTCGAAGAAGATCTTAGGAACAATTTAGATAGGTATCTCTACTAATATTATAAAGAGGAAACATTTGTATGTAAGTATGTTTGTAAGGAATTGGCTCAAAAAGTAGTGGACCGAATTTAAAAATTCTTTCACCATTTGAATGCTATATTATCACTGATTAATATAGGCTATAAGAAAATAAAAAAAATTATGCCAAAATGTATAAAAAATAAATGTCCACCCGTGCGAAGCCGGGACAGGCCGCTAGTTGAAGATAAAATTTTATTATGTTCGATTAACGATTGCTAAATGTGGATGAAGCGAAATAGCTATGTTAGTCTACAAAGAACTGGGTCTGTTCTCTCTCTCTGCCAACCCCCGAGAATCATACATACATACATATCATCACGCCGAGTCCCTAACGGGGTAAGCAGAGTGGGTGGAGCGCCAGTTCTCTCTAGACTTACTTAAGAGATATACATTCCGTAAGAGAATCAGGGGGATGATATGTGCAGTGTGAACTTTGATTAGCTAATTTAAAGCAAGACTATGGTTAATTATTTACTTATTCATAAAACACGAGCCGTGATGGCCTAGTGCATCGAGTAGGTGCCACCTAAAATACATTATTAGTAACATTATTACTGATTTCTCAGATAAAATTATGCTAAATTACAATATTACAAAATACATTAAAGTTAAACCTACCCCTTCGGGGACCCTTGTGGGAAGGCGTGAGGATATATTATTATTTATTAAAGTTAAAATATTATATCTCTGGCGAAAAGTGGGTGTGTGAGGGTACCACCTATACACCTCTCTCTCCATACTACCCCTTTGGGGACCCTTGTAGGAAGACGTGAGCATACTATTTTATATTTTGTTATTATTGTAAATAAATACATAACAAAACACTGTTGCAACACACAAATACAAAACTGGAGCTGTTGACACCACCGACATACCTACATTCGGCAAAGCAGCATATGACCATTGTTATTAATATGTATGAAAAGCCTACCCCCTATACCCCTAGTGATGATATGTAATTGAAGTGAAGTGAAGATGGTGTCGATGTAATTCAATATTAATAATAAATACATAAAGTAACTTCGTATAAATTGTTAACGATACATTATCGAATACTTTGTACATAACAATTTCAGATGAGCATATACTACTTACTCATCATCATCATCATTATTATACTAGTCATCTGAAATGGATACATGGTTTTTTCATACTACGGTATTAGTTTATTAAACTTATTTTTTGTTATGTTCAGATTCAGGGAGGACAATACTGAGTATTGCCACGAGTACAGGTATGCGGGACCGATGCAGTCCGGACTGAGTCCTAGGGAGGCCTCCGACAAGCTGATACTATTCCAGGTCTGTACATTTTGGTCGCTCCAAAAGAGTACCCAATTACTCGATCGCTTATATGTGAAAATGTTATTTTGGTGTATGTAATTATGTACCGTATATATATTCATATGCAAACATATGGTAACAAGCGGTTATTTCAATATTACAAACAGATACTCCAATTTTATTTATATGTATAGATGTAGATTCATTTATGTTCAAAACGTTTACAGAATCGATTCGACGGCATGTGGCGTAAGCTTCAAACATACCAAAATGGAGAAGAACTATTCGGTCTACCTCACACCGAGTACCCCGAGTTAGCTCAGATCAGAAAAGAATTGAACCTGCTACAGAAGCTGTACAAACTGTACAATGACGTCATCGATCGGGTCAGCAGTTATTACGACATCCCTTGGGGGGAAGTCAACATCGAGGAGATCAACAATGAGCTAATGGAGTTTCAGAACAGATGCAGGAAGCTGCCTAAAGGGTAAGCATACCTTCTATGATACCTTCATCATCACCATTCATTTAAGAGTTAGGCTCTTGTAGGTGCGATTCATGCAATTCCCTATGCCTTCCATTTGCTTCTCTCCAGCGCAATCTCTTTGAATTCACTATACGTCATGAGAGATCTTTTTATGTGATCTGACTCATATAATAAGCTAATACCTACCTATAAAACCGTGGTGGCCGAGTGGTTCGAGTAGCCTCATGCAACACACAGATTGCAAGCTCGAATCCTGACTGTAACAGTGAGTTTTCCGAATTTAAGAACAGTCATTAGACACACAACGAGCTTTACAGTGAAAGAAAACATCGAGAGGAAAGCTGCATACTATTGGAGAGAATTCAAAAGTATGTATGTATAGTCGTGCTTGAGGAACGCCAATGGACTTGCCAAAGACGTGTGAAGTCTTGCTCTTAAAGACGTCTGACTGGCCATTTGTCACCGAAGCATCTTAATTATACCTCAAGGTGCAAATTAGAGATTTGATGATAACATAAAAACAAATTCAGTGCGTTATTTGAATATTATATAAAATACATAGATACGGAAAGCTTTTAATATTAGCTTGTCACCGAAAATCGTAAAAAAATACAACCTTCACCCGTGAAACAGTGCTAGTGATAGCTGGACATACTCTGCTTGCCAATCTGCTACTAATGAATCTGAATTTGCATTGTATTATATTTTATCTTATAAACATATAAACAATTCCATTATCTCTAGGCCCCGTGTCATATGTATGCAGAGTGAATCGGCCATGACGCAATATCTCAATATTATTATGAACGCTACATTACTTCTGCTATCCTAGTAGTTGACTATCATCTATTTTACGCGTTGCCGTTTCCACAAAGTCATGGTTGAAACCGTTGTAAAATAACAACTATATGCCACGCTTGGAATGGATGATTCTTTAAAATAATTCCTCACCCGCTATGACACCCGTGTATACTGTCCCAGGAAAAGACGCCCGATTTTTCAGACCAATCGATGAAATAATAAACACAAAAGTGAATAACAAAACCTACTTTGTCTACAATTCACTTCTATGTGTGTATGTTTGACGACCGTCTGGTCTAGTGGTTAGAGCTCCTGACTGCGAAACTTGAGGTCGCGGGTTCGAATCCCGCTGAGGGCAGATATTTGTGTGAAGAACACGAATATTTGTACCTTAGTCTTGGATGTTCTATGTATTTAAGTATATATCTATCTATATAAGTACATATATCGTTGTCTAGTTACCATAACACAAGCTTTGCTTAATTTGGGACTAGGTCAATTTGTGTGGAATTGTCCCAGGTATTTATTATTATTATTATTTATTATGTGTTCGCTAGTTGGAAATTTATATAACGGTATATTAGGGATACTGGCCAGGACATTGGTATCGTTTAACAAGGGTAAGAAAATCTATATTTTTCTAGAACTGCTCTATATGCCAAAAATTGCTATATAGTAAAAATATTCAATAAAATCGCTATAAAAATCAGAGAGTAACCATTGAATTTATATAAAAAGAATTTAAAAAATGGCTCAGCGAAAATGATAAATAAAAGAAAGTTTGATAGATAAATTTTCATTTCTACTAAAATATTGTATCCTTCGTAGTTGGAGTTAGTAAGGAGATAAATACGTACCTACGGAAAAATTCGCATGCCAGTATTATATGGCCGAATGCACGATTCAATCACTTGAAATCTATATATTTCTTAACAACGTTTATCAAAATATCAATAAATTTAACCTGTATTTTTAATACATAACGGAAGCGCAATAGTAAAACAAACATTCATTATAGCGTATCTATCTATACTTACCGTCATCATTTATAATATTAGAAACACAAAAAATACGTAATGTATCTAAGAAAAGGTTGTACTATAAAAAAAAATATTTTAATTGGTTACTCCGATTGCTATCGCGAAGGACTCATCATAATATAGCCACAGATTTGAAAAACTTATGGAAAACTTTGAAAAGTTAAAAAATTTATGCAAGAATATTTGGAGATTTTCCCCCCGTCACTTTAGGAGAAACCCGATATTATGCAATTTAATGTAATAAGCAAGCAGAGCACGCAAGATATATTTAGTGCCCCTTGCTATCATCCTGTGTAAAGTTGTACTAAATGATACACAGATGGGGCCATTACATTTGAAAAAACGATCAATAATTCCTGCCAGGTACCCTAGGCAATGCGCGCATCTCGGTATTGACGTTTTCCAGAAAATGTAGTTGGATAGACCAGGATAGCAGAGCATGGAGGAACGCGAAAATAGTTTACTAGTTTACGTTAGTCAAGTCTGATAAGACTGGCAACGCGTGCATCTCGTTATTTACATTTATTCTCAGCACATGCTTCTTTAACTATGGTACTTGGATGATTAGGAAGAGAACATGAGATTTAAATATGATCTAGTTATGTACGTGTATGTATTTATTTTATTTACAAATTGAATAACAACAACATATGTCATACATACAATTTTTAATAAAAATGTCCATTGAATAAACAAAATAAAAGACCTGCCCCAAGTCGCTTGTCTTTTTTTATAATAAACTAGTTGTCCCGCCCAGCTTCGCTTGGATGAAAAATTAAATTTCCTGAAACACGATCGCAGCGCCACCTATCGGGTCCAATTGCGAATCTAAACCATTCCCAGATCCCCTTGAACACACACAAAAAATTTCATCAAAATCGGTCCAGTCGTTTGAGAGAAGTTCAGTGACATACACACTCACAGAAGAATTATATATATATATAAAGATAGGTTTTGGTTCCTATGAATTAATCAATTCCGTGTGCAACAAACATGAGCTTTTTGTATCATGTTCCCAAAGAACGGCAACAACATACCGTATTCACAACATCGTAGTACCAGGCTTTCATAAACCACAAGTGGTGTTAGCGAATCGCTCCATCTCGTTTGCTCGCGCTCCTTACATTCGTCAATACGTCATTGTATAACCAGCAATCGAGCTCCATCCGCTACTGTTTGTACGCCAGCCATGATGTTATGACGACAACACAAGTATGGATTGATCTATGAATACATATTTCAGCTATATGTTCCTTTTGAGGCATGTGTAGGCCTCTAGAGTCCTAACCGTTGGCCTTAAAGATGCTGCGAAGCTATTATAACCATCATAAAAATACGCCAGAATAACTCCTATTGTATGATATCCTAGTACTACAGCTTAACACCCGTAAAGTTTTACGAAAGTTTTCACCGGTGGCCTGCGAGTAAGTATGTTGTAACAGTAGAGAAAGAAGAAATTGAATTCCATTTTTCTTATATACTTGACAAACAACCATTAATCCATCTGATGGTAAGCAGTTACCGCCGCTTATGGACGGTTATAACACTGAGGGCACGATTCGTATCGTACGCGCGTACGCGCCTTATTTATGTATATATATATATATATATATATATATACATATATATATATATATATATATATATATAGGAATTCGAATTTGGAGCTGCCTGACTGGGGCAGGAACTTATAGAAGTCCGTAGCAAAATAATTTTTTTTTGTGTTGTGTTCCTACGCGGTGAATAAGGTTTCCAGTAATGAGCTCCTTGGGGAGGGGGAGGATTGTTGTGTTTGAAGCAGAGAGATTAAACCCATTATGCTGCCAACACACTATATCTCTCCGAACACAGAGTGGCAACGCGCAAGTGACCTGCTGCGGCTGCGGTAACAGTTTCCCATCAGGTGGGCCGTATGCTTGTTTGCCACTCTTGTTGTATAAAAAAATTTTTTTTATTGTGACTGAGTTTTTCTTCATAGCTTCTTTTTTTAATTTTCTTCTTAATTTTTTCTTTAGTTGGTCTCACCTTGCCGCAAGGGTCCACAAAGGGGTAGGCAGAGGTTTATAGGTGGTAACCACACACCCCCTAACAGCATTCCATTTACAATTTTTACATACCTATAATTTATGTTTTTATTATCTTAGCCTAAAAGAGTGGCCAGCATTCTTTGCGCTAAAAAAAACCATAGACGACTTCAATGATATGTGTCCCCTTCTGGAGCTGATGGCCAACAAGGCGATGAAGCCGCGGCATTGGCAGCGCATCATGGAGGTGACCAAGTACATCTTCGAGCTGGAAAACGAAGACTTTTGTCTGAAGAACATCTTGGAAGCGCCACTGCTTCCTAACAAGGAAGACATTGAGGTAAGCCGTAAATTTAATTATAGTTTACCTGAACAGAACATATGCAAACACTAAGCGTAAGACAGAGACATACATCTCTTAAAGTCTTGAGGGTCCTTTGCCTAGCAAAATATACAGAATTACTAGATTTTGCCCGCGATTTCGTCAGTGTAGTAGTCGAAAATTGTTCTAATAGGATTTTTAATTGCTTTTTAACGTTATTAATTTTGTTACATATAAATTATTATGTTAAAATGTTATATGAATTTATAAATGTAAGAAAATCGAAGATACACACAAAATTAAACTTCTCAGACAAACTACTGCCTACATAAATATCTCTATAAAAACAAAAAATAAAACTATATTATTATACACAACGAATCAAACAGATATTTTTACAATTAAAACTAAGTAAATATCTCAAATTAAACTCAAAGAATCTTATTTCATTATTATAAAAACAAATAATAATAATATATCCTCACGCCTTCCCACAAGGGTCCCCGAAGGGGTAGGCAGAGGTGTATAGGTAATACCCACACACCCACTTTCCGCCAGAGGTATATTAGGTGCCAACGTGACAGATGGCGAGTCCATCGCCGTTACTCCAGCACGACTATACATACGCCTTTGAATTTCTTCTCAGACGTATGCAGGTTTCCTCTCGATGTTTTCCTTCACCGTTCAGCTCGTGGTGTGACTAATCACTGTACTTAAGTTCAGAAAAACTCATTGGTACAGTCGGGATTCGAACTTGCGACCTTTGCGTCGCAGGCAACTGCTCGAACCACTCGGCCACCACGGCTCTTATATATATAAAAACAAATGAAAAGAAATTGACTACAGTCAAAATATTCTAATGAAAAAGTGAAAATTAACTGCCAAATAAATGCCCTCAACGGGAGTCGAACCCGCGACCTCAACCTTCACCTCACCTCACCTTCGCAGTCAGGAGTTCTGACTCTCATGTGGTTGAAATTATCAAGAGATAAATTGGTTTTATAACATGATGTACTGATATGCAATTATCTTTTCTTGACCTCCGACTTTATGCAGATTTGATACCGTGTAATGTGGAACTTGCACTGGAGGCGATGTACCGCGGTACTGTGATACCTGTAGAGTCGAATCAAAATCTAATATTCAATTAGAAAAATGTTAGATACGATAGCTTGCTACGAGTGCTACAACTGAACGGCTGCTACGAGTGCGTGTAGCACGGTGCTACGATAGAGTCGTAGCCCCGAAGACATTGGTAGAGATGCCACGAACGGTAAAAGGATTACAGTTTCGTGTGTCATTACCAGAGAAATGGCCAGAAGTTTTAACTAGTCTGCAATGAAAATAACAATCAAAAAATTATATCGGATTATGCCTTATTATTTACAATTTATGGCACTATGTTTAAAGATAAAGAAATATGGTTATTTTGATTCAAATATGTTTTATTAACATTGTTCTATAACTAACAAATTTCTTAGCTAACATAAAAATAAATTTAACACAAAATTGTATATATATATATATATATATCCTCACGCCTTCCACAATGGTCCACGAAGGGGTAGGCAGAGGTGTATAGGTAATACCCACACAAAATTAAATCATACATACTCTGTAACCTTCCATTATAACAGAGGCGCGATACAATATCCTCTCGTCGTATACAGCATAGATTATGTTAGCAGTAAGAGGTTAGTACATCCACGGTACATGCGTTATCACAGCACTCTGTTGCCACTTGCCTCTTGCCCCTGGATGTGTCCAGAACCCCGCGCTTCTGGGTACTCAGCCCGGGCAACGACTCCCCACCCTCCACAGACATAGCGTCGTAATCCTCATAGGGTATTGTTCTCTCCAACAAGTTTTGCCAGTCGCACACATACGCCAGAACTTCGGCCAATTGTCTTCCGCAGTAGAATCCGGCAACTTCCTCCTCCTTACCCGCTACCAGACTCAGGCAGCACACCACAGAGAACAGCATGTACCGGGGTATCATGATGTAAATGGTTTGATACTGTGGTGGTTGTAGTGAGGGCAGGACGTGCAGTTTCAGATTAAGTGTTAGTCTGAAATTTGCTCTGTTTTATACCCGGCTAGGCCCATAAAGTATTCTAGAAGGCTCAGCTGTGCCCACAACTCCGTCCGCGGGAATTGAACAAAAAAAAATTCAGTATTAAATATACTACATCAGCTATCTGCCAGTGAAAGTCCCGTCAAAATCGGTCTAGACGCTTCAGAGATCAGCAGGAACAAACCGACAGACAGAAAAAAAAATTATAAAATTATATTTTGGTATATGTACATCCACATGCATTTAGTAAAAAGCGGTTATTTTAAAATTACAAACAGACACTCTAATTTAATTTATTTGTATAGATACACCGATGTGACGGGCTGCCATAGTTTAGAATAGTCCCACGTATGTACGTGTTCAAAGTATAATTATTGAGGAACTAAAATTATTATGTATGTGCCTTCACATAGGCTCAGCTCACGTAGCTATACATGATGACCGACTGTTATCCGCACTATGGTTATTATATTGCAGCAAGTATGTATTAAATAATAAAATGTTAAAACGACATCGTGATGAAAAGCGGTAAACATTCGAAATATCGAGAAACATCTCGAATAAGTTAGGAACAAAATGTAGCTAGGTATATATATATATATATATATATATATATACTAATGGTCCCGCCCAGCTTCGCTTGGGTGAAAAAAGTAAATGCCCTAAAACAAGATCACAACGCCACCTATCGGGTCCAATTGTGAATCTAAACCATTCTCAAATCCATCTGAAGACACACAGAAAATTTCAATAAAATCGGTCCAGCCGTTTAGGAGGAGTTCAGTGACATACACACTCACAGAAGAATTATATATATATAAAGATATATAAATAAATAATAATAAAATAATATCCTCACGCCTTCCCACAAGGGTCCCCGAAGGGGTAGGCAGAGGTGTATAGGTAGTACCCACACACCCGCTTTCCGCCAGAGGTATATTAGGTGCCAACGTGACAGATGGCGAGTCCATCGCCGTTACTCAAGCAGGACTATACATACGCCTTTGAATCTCTTCTCAGACGTATGCAGGTTTCCTCTCGATGTTTTCCTTCACCGTAAAGCTCGTGGTGTGACTAATCACTGTAACTAAGTTCAGAAAAACTCATTGGTAAAGTCGGGATTCGAACTTGCGACCTTTGAGTCGCAGGCAACTGCTCGAACCACTCGGCCACCACGGCTCTTACGGTATATATATATACTAGTTGTCCCGCCCAGCTTCGCTTGGGAGAAAAAATTTAAGCCACGGACCCAGTGGCGCCACCTATCGGGTCCAATTGTGAATCTAAACCATTCCCAGATCCCCTTGAACACACACAGAAAATTTCATTAAAATCGGTCCAGCCGTTTATGAGGAGTTCAGTGACATACACACTCACAGAAGAATTATATATATAAAGATATATATATATATCCTCACGCCATCCCACAAGGGTCCCCGAAGGGGTAGGCAGAGGTGTATAGGTAGTACCCACACACCCGCTTTCCGCCAGAGATATATTTTAGGTGCCAATGTAGTTAGGTACATTTATAATTTACTTACCCCTGACGTCGCCAACCATGGTCACCGCTCCGGAACATAGAGGGCAACAAATTTTCCTTTTTTATCCTTAATACGCTTAATATTTATCATCTCTATCATCTCTATCATCATATCATCATCATCTATAAGCATCACGATTGAGTTTTAAAAGACAACGTGAGCAATGGCGAATTTTGCCGTGGTGTAGGACCACTTTTCCCATCAATTACTGACAACGTGCATCTCTTTGAAGGTTTGAAATAGAAGCAATTCAAATAAAGCATAGTAAATGCAGGCTGCATTCAAGTCAATTCCTATCTAAAAACCAGCTCAGTTACTCTAAAGATATGTTTTTTAATCACTTCTCAGTAAGTAACGTAACTCGCGCCATCTCATTTGAATTAGCTCAGGGACAAATAACCAGGACACCAAAACAAGCAAGAAGATAATATACGTACATAGTACGAAGTTTATGTAAATCATATGACGCCAATCCATTTATAAAGTTTGCATACACTGAACGCTTCAATATTGCTTTAAGTCGTTCTACTTTGGCCTTCACCCACCTCATACAATGTAAATATTCTCCAAGAATTACCAAGACATCAGAAGAAGCAAGGAGATATATATTACCCGGAGGCACTTAAGGCGAAGTACATTATCTACACAAACTCCATTCTTCTTATTGGCGTAAAATATTTCATAGACTATTTGCACCACACACTAGGTTACATGAAGGTAGGCAGGTAGGTAGACGTGGAATACACCTGCTTGTTTCCGTAAGTTTCTTCAACTGTATATCAAAGTTCTCGATACGTCAAATCGCCGTACATACTTGGATTACCTTAGATAGTCGAATTAAAATGAACCTTCATACTCTTCAGGTGATTAGGAAGTCACAAAGCTACCCAGTTAATGATCATTGATACATTCCAGAGGAAAAAGGAGTGTACGAATTAGAATGTGGCAGGGGAGGTTAATGAATTATTCATGAGTGGTTTCAGCAGTCGCCTTTTACAAAGGTTGCAAGTTCGAATCCCGACTGTACCAATGAGTTTTTCTGAACTTAAGTATCCATATACATATATATATATATATATATATCCAAAATAAACGATAACTTCAGCTACTTGAATTTACTGCACGCTGTAGCCTTAATAGAATGTCCGTCGTAACTCAAGTATTATAATCTCACACATACATACATACATGAGACATCCACAATCAATTTAATACATTAACAATTAATCAATGAATAATTATTGTATTGTCTGAGGGCATTGACTAGCGGGGTGCGGTCAATATATCTACATTGTTGCAAGTAAGATAACGAATAAAATTGTAAGGTGAAAGTATAGCACATCAGAGGAAGACCACGTTCCAACTACCTGGATCAAATCGATCGGACGCTCAAGGACGGGAACGTCAAGAGTACTCGAAACCGGCGAGCATATATGAAGAGACTGATGAATGTGGACGAAGCAAAAGAGGTATGTAAGTCTAGAGAGAACTGGCGCTCTACACTCTCTGCCTACCCCGTTAGGGACGCGGCGTGATGATATGTATGTGTAAGTATCACGTTCCTTCCGGAAACAAACCACATTTAGGGTGATTTTATATCTCGTGTGGACTCTCGGAAGCCTTGGTCCAGACCGCAGTTTGATACACCCGGTATACGTAACATACGAAACGGCCGTTATAATAAGTTGTTTTGTTGTGTTAATTTGCC
The DNA here is from genome assembly GCA_945859725.1 of Drepana falcataria. NCBI lineage: Eukaryota > Metazoa > Arthropoda > Insecta > Lepidoptera > Drepanidae > Drepana > Drepana falcataria. Next base: position 12,456,048 of record OX243921.1, read on the forward strand.
GATCGACGCCATGATTTGCATGAAGTACTAGACTTACTCAAAAATATACACGTTAAGCTACGCCTACGCTAGGCGACCCGAGCACAAGCGGAGCACGAGCCAAACACAATTCGTCTAGTGTGGACCGACTTACAAGCCTCGAACGAGCGCGCTGCGAGCATTTCGTTCGTGCTCGGCTGCGTTCCGCCTGTTGTCGGTTTTTTGACGAACACAAAGGGATTTTCTTCGCCTCGAGGACAGTGATCGTTGTAGGTTCGTTGTACGTCCACACTTGACGCCGCAAACGGTGAAGCCGAGAACGGCTCCGCTTGTGCTTCGCTAGTGCTCGGTTCGTCTAGCGTAAACCCGCCTTTATAGTCGTTATGTGTTGAGAGTTCCATAACTCTTATAATACCTGAACTCCTAGTATTGATAAATGCAAACCGCCTGTTGCACGTTGCCCTGACGACGCCCCGCCTCCCAGAGGAACGTATGCTCCTCCCCCGTCACTGTAGTATATTGGACACAGTAGCAGAGGTCACTGTGTTAACTGAGATTTTGATAAAGATTTTATTTAATCAGGTTTCCGTGACAAATGTGATGGGATGGGAACGGCTAGAAGATGCATAGCGTTGATTACTTGTTTGTAGTAGTATTACTGTATCTACATATTTCTCGAAAAATTTATCACGTTAAAAGTCCTTGTAATTTGATAAATATTGGGCCTCGCGGCCCAATATTTATTAAAAACAATATTCTCATACACAGTTCAACAAAAGAATAAGGTGCTTAGGGAAAATGTATTGGTCGTTTAATACCAGATGATGTACTGCCATAGTGTGTTTACTGTCGCTGTACGGTCAAAGTCCTAACCGCCCACTTCTGTCACCTCCTGGCTACATGATCTCCTGGTAACACGACACGTACATTTTAACGCTACTGTCTGTCATTAATTCTTGATCGTCTTTTAATGCTGTGATTTAAATTCGTTCTACCACAAAAATGTACCCGCAGCATATAGCAGATACAAAGACTAAATCCATAGTATAAAAATTTCAAACGCATTCAATTTTAAGACCATTAAAACACAATCTTTTATTACAGGTTTTATCCAATATTTAAATTGGATTAGAATCTCAACTTCAATTTTATTTGTTCTTGGATGTTTTAATGAAAAACTTAGCTTATGCATTGATTTTCGAAAATCCCTTATACAGCAAACATTCGCTAAGTAGCTTAGCGAGTTTTTGCTACTGCTGTATAATTTGTTTGGAAGTTCATTTTCACTATTTCATTTGAATATTTAATTTAACTTTTCTTTTGTTGCTATAATAATTAAATGAGATTTTTTTAGTTTGTATTGTTTTAATTGTTTAATACAGTTATTTAAGAAGGCATTCGTTTGTCTTTAAAGTACATATATATTTCGCAATTTTCTTACAGTTATAAATTTGTATTTTATAAGTGACATTTTAACAATTTATAATAACAAAATTAATAACGTAAAAAAGCCAATTAAAATCCTATAAGAACCCTTTTCGACTTCTACGCGGTACGCGGCGATGTCGAAGTCGCGGGCAAAAGGTGTAAAATAACGTAAATAAAATTCAGTTAAATAATAATAATGATAATTTTAATATAATTTGATGTTTCAAGCAAACAATATGCGGCCCGAGACCATCTTGCGGGTTAATTCCATCCGCAGCATTTCGCAGCTGTACTAGGCCCGCATAAAGAAACAGAGAGTGAACGTCGGCGACGAGGTAATAAAGATCAAGTTCAAGAAAATTATACATTGTGGACTCTGATCCAGCCACATACATTGCACAGTAAACACACTACGCAATGTACGATAAATACTTTTATTTCTCCTAATTTATTACCAGAATCTTTTCGCTCAACACCTCGATGATATTTTGTTACGCCTTCTGATAAATGTATCCGAAGTAAATTTTCCAATGTTAATTCAATGACGTTTAGTTTTGAGATTAGTTTGGTGCCACATTTTTTTTTATACTACAGATGTGGCAAACTAACATACGGCCCACCCGATGGAAAACGGTTACCACAGCCTATTTACGCATACAATACCGTAGTATCACTTGCGCGTTGCCACTCTGTTTTTGGAGTTATAATAGTATATAACTCTCCATAAGTTGGAAGCATAATGGGACTAATCCCGCTTCGCGTATGCCATAATATTTTGAGGATATCACTAAATTACAAATACTTGGTATAGATAGATAGATGTACGTACATACGGTAGAGTGGTTCCAGTAGTTTGCCTGCAACACAAATATTGCAAGTTTGAATCCCGACTATACAGTGATTACGTCACACCACGAGCTTTGCGCTAAACGAAAAGTTCGAGAGGAAACATACATACGTTTGAGAACAAATTCAAAGACGTATATATAGTCGTACTTGAGTTACGGCGATGAACTCGCCATCTGTCACGTTGGCACCTAAGTTATAAGTCTGGCAAAAAAAGTGTGTGTGTCTGGGGACTACAAAAATCTGCCAATATCTTCGGAAACCCTTGTATGCAGGCGTCAAGATATAAGTTAGCTTATTACCTATTTATACAATATTTTAACTAGTCAAAATATAAATCTACTATTTTGCATCGCTATCTTTTCGTAGTTTTCCGTGCATTTCATCCGATTCCCTCTGCCTACCCCGTTAGGGACTCGGCGTGATGATATGCTATGTATGTCATCCCATCTCGTTCTGTCGTGAGACAGAGTAAATCAGCCTCATTAACTTTCGCATATATTTATTAATTAGGAGAATTAAGGATTTATTTATAAATATTTCACACTTTTTTATTATATTACTAGTTGTCCCGCCCAACTCCGCTCGGGTGAAAAAATAAAAGCCACGGACCCAGTGGCGCCACCTATCAGGTCCAATTGTGATTCTAAGCTTCTCGAATCCACCTAAAGCCACAGAAAATTTCATTAAAATCGTTCCAGCCGGTTACCATTCTATTAAGGACATACATACAAACATTCATTTTTAATAAGTAGATTTTTTCATTCAAATATAAAAAAAAATCCGAAAATATTTTTTTTTCCTCTTCCTTTCTTTTCGATGCGGCTATTCCAATACGCAGCTCTCCGCAGTTATACCAGGCCCGCAGAAAGCAAACGGAGGTTGAAATACAAGCTTTAAGCATAGTATAAAGAAGAGAAGTAGGTTATCTTCATACAAACGCACAGCGCGCGGCTTGTGTGCGCTATTGTATCTATGTGTCGACGCACGCACACTTTAACAAAATCTCGACCCGTTTCTCAGTGCGCCAGTCGGGGCTAACACTGCACAAGGTTCGCGCGCGCGGCACGGCTTTTCAGCACCGCTAAATGATTTATTCATCAATATCATCATCAAAATGTCTGATAATCGCAGAAGAACGTATTGCTGTGTGTTTGGGTATCTTAATAATTCATCGATTCCAGACCTGTCTCTGTTCAGATTACCTATTGAACAGGAAAGGTAAGTTAGTCACATATTCTAGCATAATATAATTTTACTTGATGATGAGATACCTACGTACTTACATATTTTTTGTTTGTATTAGTTTTCTATCACACAGGAAGTAGGTAGGTAGGCCTAATTTCCTACTAGAATGTATTAGGTACTTTTGATCTGGCAATTGGTTTGCCGCTATTTCTTTGTTTACGTTTAGTCGAGTCGGGACCGCGACTTGACGTTGCCGCTGTTCATGCGGTTGCTAGCGAAGCGCGAACAACCGCGCCTAATATTTAGCTAAAAGTGACAACCCTAAGACAGTAGGCAATTATATCGCGAATTGGGCCGGAGATAGCCTACTCCCTCTCTTTATACTATGCTTTAAGACTACATATTTTAAAATTGCCTCCAGCTGCGTCTGCCAGTCTGTCTGTTCGCGATAAACACCTAAGCTACTGAACGGATTTTCATGCGGTTTTCAAAAAAAGACAGTATAATCCATGAGGAAAGTTTTGGTGTATAATTTGTTAAGATTTTATGTAAATTGGTTGACATATGGTGCTAATTACTAAAAATTACGGAGTAAGAAGACAAGTCGTGCGGGAGCTTTTATTGAAAACGCCACCTTAAACCATTCGAGATACAACACAACAATGTATGCCCCCCAACGAAGCTGAGACGGGTCGCTAGCTATCCATATGAAGACCACGCAGTTTGCTATTGACCCGAGAATGGACTTGTTGCCTTTCTAAACTATATTGGTAAATAAAATGTATAGGCAATATTTATATTATATTTAAAATTAATAGAACGCTATAAAAGAACCACCGAGCTCAAAAGAAAAAAGCGATTTAGTAAACTTTTCGACAAATAACTCTTTATACCACACAGATGGCAAACAAGCATGCGGTCCGCTTGATGGTAAGTGGTTACCGCCGCCTATAGACGCTTGCGACTTATAAATACCTAAATGACAATATAAAATACGAAAATCTGATTATAAAAATAAAACAGGATTGTTTTAATCCAAGTACAACTTAATAACTAGTTATTCACGTCAAGCATACGATGTACCTTACAAACAAGAACACCTTTAAAATATCTGTGATTTTTATTAATACATTACGTTGCTTCGCGACCTGATGCAACCAGGCATAATTATATAACGCCTACAACGGGTATTATCTTTGCTCTTAGGGAAGGGGATAAAATGTTATAAAATTGTATAATTTTTCTTAGCACAAATAAATCAAATATGTACAAGTACCCGTGCATACGTCAAGTGGCTCTGAGGGGAATGTTTGTGTGTGCGCGATATAAATACAATAGCATCGGCGCATAGTCATAGTGACCTTCTGATTAATTCATTATCTGTCGTCGTATGACGTAGCTTCGACGCAGGACAGTATTCATCGCCTCATACATTCTGCTCGCCTGGTACTTCAACTGCAAAATGTAACCCATTTCAAGGCATTGGTGCGGTTGCCATTCCGACACGAGTGGATAGGGGGGTAAGGAAGGGGGGTGTTTAAGTTGTTAGTCGACAAATCCGTCATCTTGCTCTTTCTATCTTTTCTTGACCAATGAACTTCATCTATACAAATAAATAAAATTGGAGTGTCTGTTTGTAATATTATTATAACAGCTTTTTACTACATACATATGGATGTATACACGGTACATATACCAAAAAACATATTTTAAGGAGTAGCTTAGGCTACTTTTATTTTTGAAACAAAACAAAAACTTTTTGTTATATTCCACCCGGTCGAAGTCACGGGCACTGCTAGTCTCGAATACAAAGCAAACTTACAAGCTGACAAAGCAGCAAATTTGTGATCTAACGTAAAGTAAATAGAGCTTCTTAATGATCTATTAGCATCAAAGCCATAATTTTGAATAATATCAATATTGTGTTAATGATTTTCAATGTAGTAGTGAATTTCTTCTAGATAGATGTGTGAGAAAACAATCTCCTTGGTCTCATAAAATCCTGGTACCAATATTTAGAAAACGCTTAGATGCCTTTGAAGAACAAAACAGAATGCTACTTTAGGGCATTAGAACATAATTTACTTTGATATACTTTTTTGTATGAATACATACACACAATACAGTCAAGTAAAATACCAGAGCTTCTTATTGAAAAGTCTTAGCAATGACATACTGAACAATATGATTCATCAATATCATGTTAATTTGTCTATAATAATATCATAAAGAGGAAAGATTTGTTTGTTTGTTTGTAATGAATAGGCTCCGAAACTACTGGACCGATTTCAAAAATTCTTTCACTTTTGGAAAGCTACATTATCCCCGAAGAACATAGGCTATATTAAATTGGACCCGATAGGTGGCGCTGCGATCGAGTTTCAAGAATTTTACCTTTTTACCCGGGCGAAGCTTTCTGTGTGTTTCTGTGTGTCTTAAGCTAGATTCGAGAATGGTTTAGATTTACAATTGGACCCAATAGGTAGCGCTGCGATCGTGTTACGGGAAATTTAACCTTTTCACCCGAGCGAAGCTGGGCGGGACAGCTAGTTTTCAATATAGTAGTAGTAAATTTCTTCTACATAGGTATGTGTGAGAGAACAATCTCCTTGGTCTTATAATGTCTTGGTATCAATATTTAGAAACCGCTTAGATAGAGCCTTAGATAGAAAAACAAAATGGGGTTTGTATTATAATAATAATAGTTTATAATAAATAATATGCTGCTGTTATTTGCCCTTCTGTTAGGTATTAGAACATTATTTACTTTAATGACAAAAATACTTTGTATGTATGAATCACAGTCTAGTAAAGCTTCGGCCAAGCTTGTGTCACAGAATAACAAAGCAATACAAAATACAAAGCAACCATAATCAAATCTATATAGATCCTTCTTACTCGTGATCTCTATCTAATTCTTGATGTGGCGAGCCGCCTCTTCAAAAGGAAATTAAATTTGCCCGCAGAAGTGAAACCTAGCGTTTCAATTATAACACAGTTGCCTAACCTTAAGGTCGCAAAAATTAATCATCTGGTATTGTAAACGCCCATACCATGGATATACTAATTAGGTAGAATAGGTCTACGGCCAAAAACTTGCTCCTGAATATTTATTTTAATATTTTATAATATATTTTCTAATATTTTATATTATATTTTCTGTTCAGTGCTCAAATCACCATCCATAATTGTAATTGTAATTAAAGTGTATTGTAATTTCAGGATATATGTATATCCGCGATGAAAGAGAAGGATATAGAAGCCAAGCTACGGCAGGTAACCAACGAATGGTCAGTCCACGAACTCACCTTCCAGACCTTCAACAACAGGGGTGAACTGCTTCTGAGGGGTGACACTACTGCAGAGACCATCGGTCAGCTGGAGGATAGCCTCATGATCCTCGGCTCATTACTTTCAAATCGGTTCGTTGAAACATCTTACCAGGGTTGCATTCGTACATGAGAGTGTGTCACGGATCAATAAAAAAATTATCAATTCAAGAATTACCGAAATTTATAATTATCATTTCCAGATACAACGCGCCTTTTCGTAAGCAAATACAGCAATGGCTGTATGACTTACAGAGCACCAATGAGATCTTAGAGCGGTGGCTCCTAGTACAAAACATGTGGGTGTATCTCGAAGCAGTATTTGTCGGAGGTGACATCGCCAAACAACTGCCTAAAGAAGCCAAACGCTTCTCTAAAATTGATAAATCCTGGCAGAAAATTATGCAGAGGGCCCACGAGACACCAGGGGTGGTGTCTTGTTGTGTTGGTGATGATTTACTGAGGCAGCTACTCCCCCACCTGCAGGAACAGCTGGAGCTGTGTCAGAAAAGTCTCAGCGGCTATTTGGAGAGGAAAAGAACCATGTTTCCAAGGTTCTTCTTCGTGTCCGACCCAGCACTGCTGGAGATCCTGGGCCAGGCATCAGACTCACATACTATTCAGAATCATCTGCTTTCAATCTTCGACAATATTCGATATGTAAAATTTCATGATATCGGTAAGAATTTTTACAAAAGTATCTGTGTATGTCCTTATAAATTTGTTGTAATAAATTACTCAAGTGGACAGAGAATGTGACAAAATATTTAGATGCGTCAAAGAGAAGTCCATAAGGCATATTCTATCGTATGCCAGTAATTAATATCATGATATATAATATTTGGCAATCGTTACAAAGCTATGTTCTCCTTTTCGCTTTTATTTGTAAGTAGTTAGTTATACTCGTACAATAGCTTTATTTAGTTTTAGTTAGCCCTAAGGCTGTTCGACAAAAGTAATTAGTTGCATATGTAGTATTAGTACTTCCCATAGATAAGATTTCGAAGGATAGATAACTAACTGCCCTCAACAATCTTTAAGGCTTCTTGATACGTAAATCTGAAGCTTGAAAAGAACGGGCATATTTATTGGTAAAGAATAAAAAAAAAGAAATAAATGCTTGATTATATTTGATATTGATTACATTATAAATGAAAGATTGTGAGTATGTATGTATGGATGTTTGTTATTCAAACACGCCAGAACGCCAGAACGCAGAGAATCTAGTTAAAAATATACTAATTAAATCAGTTGTTCGCGGGTGAAACCGCGGGGCAGAGCTAGTATCACCATAAACATAAATAGTTCCTGTCTACGAAATTGGGTTATATTTCTTTCCATTTACTCTCAAGTAAAATCGCGCGACAACTAGTATCCTTACTAACACTGTAAATTCAATGTATCTTCTGTTCCATTCTAGAATACAACAAGATGATAGCAATAGTGTCATCAGAAGGTGAAGAGATCAAACTCGAGCGGCCGGTACGAGCCGAGGGCTCTGTCGAGACGTGGCTCACCTCCCTACTTCAGTCGGCTCAGGGTAGCTTACACTCTATAATCAGGAATGCAGTGTCAGTCATGAACGACCCTACCTTTAACTTACTGCTGTTTCTGGATAAGATGCCGGCTCAGGTGATTTACCGTTGGTCCTTGGTACCTTGGCAAAATTAAGAATAATACAAGGCTGTCAAACTGGTTTGTTTGTACAATGTTAAGTCAAAGCCGTGTATGCTTGCTATCGATAAACATGCTATAAATAAACAAACTCTTCAGATTCGTAATAATATATATCCCGATATCTCAGAAATAATATTTGAAATCTAGATCGGTCTCCTCGGCATCCAAATGGTGTGGACTCGGGACGCTGAGCTGGCTCTGATGCAGGCCAGGCAGGACAAGAAGATAATGATGGAGACTAACAACAAATTCTTGGAACTTCTGAACACGCTTATAGATCAGACCACAAGGGATTTACTGAAAATTGAGAGGATCAAATTTGAAACCTTGATCACTATACACGTGCATCAAAGGGATATTTTCGATATGTTGGTAAGCCTTCTTAGCGGTGATGGCTGATTTTGGGAGCTTCTGTCGAAATATTATAGCTTCGTAATTTATATTGCTATTTGTATATATATATATATATATATATATATATCTTAATATATATATTTCTTGTGTGCGTGTGTATGTCACTGAACTCCTCCTAAACGGCTGGACCGATTTTGATGAAATTTTCTGTGTCTGCAGATGGATTTGAGAATGGTTTAGATTCACAATTGGACCCGATAGGTGGCGCTGTGATCGTGTTTTAGGGCATTTACTTTTTTCACCCAAGCGAAGCTGGACGGGAACACTAGTATATATATCTTAATATATATATTTCTTGTGTGCGTGTGTATGTCACTGAACTCCTCCTAAACGGCTGGACCGATTTTAATGAAATTTTCTGTGTGTCTTCAGATGGATTTGAGAATGGTTTAGATTCACAATTGGACCCGATAGGTGGCGCTGTGATCGTGTTTTAGGGCATTTACTTTTTTCACCCAAGCGAAGCTGGGCGGGACCACTAGTATATATATCTTAATATATATATTTCTTGTGTGCGTGTGTATGTGACTGAACTCCTCCTAAACGGCTGAACCGATTTTGATGAAATTTTCTGCGTGTCTTCAGATGGATTTGAGAATGGTTTAGATTCACAATTGGACCCGATAGGTGGCGCCACCATCTTTTTTTTTCCACCCGAGCGAAGCTGGGCGGGACCACTAGTCTTAATATATATATTTCTTGTGTGCGTGTGTATGTGACTGAACTCCTCCTAAACGACTGGACCGATTTTGATGAAATTTTTTGTGTGTGTTCAGGGGGGTCTGGGAATGGTTTAGATTCACAATTGGACCCGATAGGTGGCGCCACTGGGTCCGTAGCTTTAATTTTTTCTCCCAAGCGAAGCTGGGCGGGACAACTAGTTTATTTATAATTTTTAATTCGCCTCAAGTGTCGGTTGAACGTTCGTTCAGCGAATGACTTTGAATGGCTGAAGCAATGCCGGTTCTACTTCAAAGAAGACGCCGATAAGACGTGGATTTCAGTAACGGATGTGACGTTTACCTACCAGAACGAATACTTGGGTTGTACTGAGAGATTGGTGATCACGCCGCTGACTGACAGGTGGGCCCAACACAGTTTTAATTTAAATGTATACTAATAAATAAATGCCTTGGGACAATTCCAAATAAATGTTCATAGGCCCAAACAAACCAAAACTTGTACTAATGGCACTAGACAACGATATACATATTTATATAGATAAATACATACCAAGACCAAGGAAAAAATACTCGTGTTCATCACACAATAATCTACTCTCAGCGGGAAACCCGCGACCTCAAACTTCACAGCCAGGATCGCTTACCAGACAGTCGTCTAATTGGAAAGTTCCGAGTTTTATTCTATTCCCATGGGAGCAGTAATGGAAATCTAATGGCGGTTCTCATATTCAGGTGCTACATAACCCTAGCGCAAGCGCTCGCGATGAGCATGGGCGGAGCGCCTTGTGGTCCTGCCGGGACCGGCAAGACGGAGACTGTCAAGGACATGGGAAAAACACTCGCCAAATACGTCGTGGTGTTTAACTGCTCCGATCAGATGGACTATAGGTATTAAGGGCAGCCTGTATTTTGAACTAAGCTTTGAGCCAGGCTCCGGACAGCGTCTCTGTAGTAACCAATTCAATGTTCCCCTGTCCACTACAAGTGTTCCACTGACCAGCTCATAATTTGTATCCTCCATTCGCCATGACATGTACCTCTGCAATTATTTTATGTTTTATTCAACGCGGCTATAGAGTTTATTTCCTTTTACACCTTCCCGGCCAATCAAAACGTACAAGAGCGTCGGGGCTGTCTCACGATATGAATAAATACCTTACATACTCATTACCTCTATTTATTATTCATATCAGCACGACGAGAGTACTTTTTTTTTTAAATGGTGTGCTATCCTGGATGATATGATATTAGCAACTCTACACAAATTCTTCCATTCCAGAGGCCTAGGTCGTATATACAAAGGCCTGGCTCAGTCAGGTTCTTGGGGTTGTTTTGATGAGTTCAACCGCATAGAGCTCCCTGTACTGTCGGTAGCTGCGCAGCAGGTCGCCGTAGTGTTGGCAGCCAAGAAGGAAAAGAAGAAGAACTTCATCTTTACCGACGGAGATATTTCCGATATGTGTCCGGAGTTTGGCATCTTTATCACTATGGTAAGGATTTCGGCAGTAAAAACTTATCTCTAGTCTTACAGACTCCTGTCACTTGTCTTTATATTATAGTTCTACTGCATATATGTCACTAACCTCCTCATAAATAAAATAATGGTGGATAGGGTGGTGCCGAGGTTTTATTTTTTCACAAACAAAGCTAAGTGGGACAACCCTGTGGTGATGTAAAATCTTTAGGCAATAAGTATTATTCATAATAGTTATTAATATTATAAAGAGGAAAAATTTAATTGTTTGTTTGTTTGTATTGAATAGGCTACGAAACTACTAGACGATTTCAAAAATTCTTCTACCATTGGAAAGCACACAGCATTGAAATTAAAGAAGGCTATATTTTCTTTTATAAAAAAGTCTTATGTACACCTGTGCGCAGCCGGGACGGACGCTAGTTAATTATAGTTAACAACTCTTCAACTAGTTACGATATGATGTTACAATTTCGTATTTTTTAGAATCCCGGCTACGCTGGACGTAAAGAACTGCCGGAAAACCTTAAAATCCAATTCCGTACTGTTGCCATGATGGTTCCGGACAGACAGATCATCATAAGAGTGAAGCTCGCCTCCTGCGGCTTCCTCGAGAACATCACCCTTGCGAGGAAATTTTACACGCTGTATAAGCTTTGCGAGGAACAACTCACCAAACAGGTACTATACTCACATACATACCTTCTATTATCCTATTACAATTACAAATGCGAAGTGTTCGTATGTTACGCTTTCACTTGGGAACCATTCAAAAGATCATTGTGAAAATTTTCATAAATATACATAAATAACGGTACAGAATAAAACATAGACAACTTCTTTCCCGATACGAAATACTTTTCCCATAGGATCATAGCTATTACCGTTTATCACCACTGAAATGTGATATGGCTACCTTGTCAGGATCATCCATCATCCACGAAGACGCGCCCCACTATTCTTCCTTATATTTTATAGTGTAAGTGTGCAACCTTCCACTAATGTTTCAGTATTATCGGTACACACTGATTACCTATAAGTGCATACGCACAATACAATCAATAGACTCGGGTCATACTCCCCGCATCCCGCGACCACATCGACTAGACATTGGTGGGGCGCGTCTTCGTAGATGGCACTATCTATACTACACTACGGAGCGCGGCCAGCTCATTGATTAATACAAATCTCCGATATATTTAACACTCTCAATTACAGGTCCACTATGACTTCGGCCTCCGCAACATCCTGTCTGTCCTCCGCACCCTGGGTGCAGTGAAGCGAGTCAACTCCAAAGACAACGAGAGTACCATAGTCATGAGGGTTTTACGAGACATGAATCTCTCCAAGCTGATTGATGAAGACGAGCCCCTCTTTATTTCTCTGGTGTCTGATCTCTTCCCTAATCAAACTCTGGAGAAGACGACCTATAACGAATTGGAAGAAGCAATTAGGAAGCAAGTGGATCTTAATAACTTAATATACCATCCGCCATGGATATTGAAAATCATTCAGGTATGATGAACTAAGAAACTGATCAAAAATATACTAGTTGTGCCCGCGACTTCGCCCGCGTGGAATAGTGACTTTGGGCATCTCTTCTTTCAGCATTCTATATAATATAATATATATATATCTTAATATATATATTTCTTGTGTGCGTGTGTATGTGACTGAACTCCTCCTAAACGACTGGACCGATTTTGATGAAATTTTTTGTGTGTGTTCGTGGAGATTCGAGAATGGTTTAGATTCACAATTGGACCCGATAGGTGGCGCTGTGATCGTGTTTTAGGGCATTTACTTTTTTCACCCAAGCGAAGCTGGGCGGGACCACTAGTATATATATATATATATAATATAATAATAAATAATAAAAATTATTAAAATAAAGATATATAATAATATCCTCACGCCTTCCCACAAGGGTCCCCGAAGGGGTAGGCAGAGGTAATAACCACACACCCACTTTTCGCCAGAGGTATATAATATATAGATATAACGATATATAGATATCACTCTATCGTGTCTCTCCTCCACGCATATGTCCAGCAGTGGACGCATATATGCTGAGAAGAGAAGAAGAAGAGTGTCTCTCCTCTCACGAGATAGATGGAGTGAAAAGTAAAAAAGCATTAAGACGAAATAAACATGTTTATGTAAAAAAATATATAATGGCGCTCTACTCTATCTCTATCAGCATGATTAAACATGTCGTCCAATCTGTAACGGCTACATTTTTAATCATGATTGAAGTAAATTTCAAATTCTTAAAATTTGCGGTTAATAGTTTAAACCCACGTACTAAGGAATGACAAAGATCAAATCGTTCGACACATGTTCAGACAGTGGTTTGTGTGAAAAGCTGATACTGACTGGAATTAAAACGAGCGGTGGACTCAAAAATATTAGTTTTTATATTTATTGTATAGTTAGGGCGATGTATTGAGTAGCATTTTGTTTTCAGTTGTATGAAACTCAGCGGGTACGTCACGGCATTATGACCCTTGGTCCACCTGGAGCTGGCAAAACCTCGTGCATTCACACTCTCATGGATGCTTTATCTGACATTGAAGATCCGCACAAGTAGGTGTTACCTTAACTCAGTAATCAATACGTTGAAAACGAGGAGAACACAGTAACACGATAGGTTGAGTACACGAAGATCAGGACATTTTTAATTAAAACATTATCTTCATGTCTAGGGGTAGGCAAAAGTGTGTAGTACTCACCAACGATCTTTTCGCCTGAGATCGATTTTAGGCGCCCACATGACTGATGGTGAGATCATCGTCGTTTTTCAAGCACAGCTATACATACAGCTTTCAATTTCTTCTCAAACTTATGCAATTTTCCTCTCGATATTTTCCTTCACCGTAAAGCTCATGGTGTGACCAATCACTATACTAAGTTCAGAAAAACTCATTGGTACAGTCGGGATTCGAACTAGTTGTAGGCAACTCTACTCTCGTCATCAGGGCACTTAAATTTAAATATACTCCATCATCCACATGACAGTGGATTCACGAGAAAATACAATAGAAGTAATACCTTGTATTTGTTATTGCAGAGAAATGCGCATGAACCCAAAAGCAATCACAGCTTCTCAAATGTTTGGCCGCCTCGACGTCGCTACTAATGACTGGACGGATGGCATTTTCTCAGCTCTTTGGAGAAAGACTCTTAAGATTAAGACGGGAGAGCACATCTGGTTGGTCTTAGACGGTCCAGTTGACAGCATTTGGATTGAAAATCTTAACTCCGTCCTAGATGATAATAAAACACTGACTTTAGCCAACGGAGACCGGTTGAATATGTCACCAACGTCGAAGATCATATTTGAACCTGAAAATGTTGATAATGCCTCTCCTGCGACTGTTTCTAGGAATGGTATGGTGTACATGAGCTCGTCAGGATTGAATTGGAGTCCAGGTTAAACAGATTTTTTATTAAATCTATATATTATTATATACAATTCTTCTGTGCGTATGTTTGACATCTAACACGTCTTAAACAGCTAGACCGATCTGTGTACAATTTAGTCTATGTGTGTACATTTGAATGGCCCTGGATGGTTTAAAAACAAAATTGGACCAGGTTGCTTTTTTTTTTCACCCGAGTAAAGCTCGGTGGACATTGCTATATGCCTAAAATAGCTGGGGTTAGCTTAACAAGCTCTAGTACTCAAGAACAGGTGAACCGATTTTCATAATAAATGATTCCTTATAAATAGCAGAATAACTAAGAAAATTACTGATAAACTATGCAAAATTTTTTTATGTATCGATTTATATAGATTGAATTATCATTTGCAGTTCTCCAAGCATGGCTTAAGTCAAGGTCGGCCCGAGAAGGGCAGGTGTTCAGCACACTATTTGATCAAACGTTCCCAACTATATACACTTGGTGCACTCAAAACCTCTCATTTAGTATGCGTGTACTTCAGAGCAATATCATACTGCAAATGTTGAACCTTTTAGAGGGCTTGATCCCTCCACAGATTATAGAGACTGAAGATACTTCAGCAAATAAATCACTCAACGGAGATATGGATGATGAAGAAGAAAAAGAAAAAGGAGAAGAAATTGTCCTATTCACACCCGAGCACTTGCACAAGATATACGTATTTACTCTAGTGTGGGGATTCGGGTCTTTATTAGAAACAAATGATAGAATTCGTTTCGATAGCTTCGTAAAAAAGAATTACCATGAAATTTTAGACATCCCCAAACACCCCAACAACAAGCCTAGTATACTATTTGACTTCTATGTGAAGCAACCGGGAAAATGGGAGTTGTGGGATGACTTAGTTATGAACTACGCATATCCGGATTCAGCAACCCCTGATTACTCTAGCATTCTGGTCCCTATTGTGGACAACGTAAGAATCAATTATCTAATCCATTGTATCGCTAAACAGGGCAAAGCGGTGCTGTTGCTAGGTGAACAAGGTTCAGCTAAAACAGTAATGATGAAAGCGTATATGAAAAACGCAAATCCGGAACAATTTATGGGACGAGCTTTTAATTTCTCGTCGGCTACTAGCCCGTTCCAGTTTCAGAAGACCATTGAGAGCTACGTGGAAAAACGGAGTGGCATGACATTTGGCCCTCCAGGTGGCAAGAAGATGCTGGTTTTTATCGATGACATTAATTTGCCACAGATCAATGAGTGGGGTGATCAAATAACTAACGAAATTGTCAGGCAAACAATGAGTATGGGAGGTTTTTACAGCTTAGAGAAACCTGGGGATTTTACTACCATCATTGACATTCAATTCCTAGGTGCCATGGGTCAACCAGGTAGTACATCAAATGTTTGATTTGAAATATGTTTTAAATTATTTACTTAATAATTAATTTAACATCCTTACAAAAACAGGTGGCGGTCGCAATGATATTCCGGCGAGATTAAAAAGACTATTCTCTATCTTTAACTGCCCTCTTCCGAACAATGAATCTATTGACAAGATCTTCAAAGTAATCGGAGAGGGCCATTACAACGCTAAGCGAGGATTCCCCATGGATGTCCGCAATTTAATAAAAAAAGTAATCCCCCTGACGAGAGAGCTTTGGATGCAGACAAGGCAAAACCTGTTACCAACTCCTGCTAAATTTCATTACGTATTTTCTCTTAGAGACTTATCCAGGGTTTGGCAAGGCATGGTGGGAACATTGCCTACTGTCATCGAATCTGAAAAATGTCTTATGTTGCTGTGGAAACATGAGTGTTCACGAGTGTTCTCTGACCGCTTCACCCATCAGGTTGATAAGGATTGGTTTAACAAAGCTCTGTATGATATATCTGAACAAGTGCTAGGAGTGGAGTATAGAAAGATGATGGATAAAGAGCCCGTTTTTGTTGATTTTATGAGGTAAGATATTTTTCATACTGTGGATTGACTCCACAATTATCAACTATTATACTATTTATATGACGATATAACGATTACATTTTCTTTCCACCAAATGTTGCATTATCGTATTTTGCAGAGATGCTCCTGAACCTACTGGAGAAGAAGGTGAAGACGCAGATATGGAATTGCCAAAAGTATATGAACCTGTGTATGATTATAGCGAGCTTCGTGAGCGTTTGGACATGTTCCTAGCTCAGTTCAATGAGATGGTGCGAGGATCTGGGATGGACCTGGTGTTTTTCCCAGATGCCATGTTCCACTTGGTCAAAATTTCCAGAGTTATACGACATCCCAGAGGAAATGTGATGCTTGTTGGAGTCGGTGGGTCTGGAAAACAATCCTTGACAAAACTTTCAACGTTTATTGCCGGATATCGATCATTCCAAATTGCTCTTACCAGATCGTACAACGTCAGTAATTTCCTTGAAGACTTAAAACTTCTCTATAGGTCTTGTGGAGTACAGGGAAAGGGTACGACGTTCATTTTCACAGACCTGGATATTAAGGAGGAAGGATTTTTAGAATATTTGAATAATATTCTTTCTTCTGGTGTTATATCAAATTTGTTCACCAAGGATGAGCAGCAGGAAATTATAACGGAACTCACTCCAATTATGAAACGTGAAAATCAAAAGAGAACACTCACTAATGAGTTGGTTATGGAGTACTTCTTAAACAGAACATGTACGAACCTTCACGTTGTTCTTTGTTTTTCTCCAGTAAGTATACATTTTATTTTAGTAAACTAAACACTGTAAGAACATTACAGCACTACAAATAAGTGAATACAAAATCCAATGAAAAAACAATACTTACTTAGACTGGCTTATTATGTCACAAGTACAGTATTATCATGTATAGTTTGAGAAACCGCAACGGTCTCGCTATCTCTCAAGTTGGTAACTTAATATATTTGCGGCAAAGAGATGGAAGGCGGGAAGATTTAATAATAATGAAAAGTATCTACTTTCAGGTAAGTGAAGCCTTTAGAAATCGCGCTTTACGGTTCCCAGCTTTAATATCGGGCTGCACAATTGATTGGTTCCAACCCTGGCCTAAAGATGCCCTTGTCTCAGTCGCTGATCATTTTCTCGCAGAATTTGAAATTGAGTGCACTAAAGAAGTAAAAAAAGAGCTCGTCACAGTATTAGGAACAATACAAGACGTAGTGTCTCAAGTATCAGCAGAATATTTCCAAAGATTCCGCAGATCTTCACATGTCACACCAAAGTCATACCTAAGCTTTATTGGAGGCTACAAAACCATATATCAAATGAAACAAAAAGAATTGGGTGACGGAGCAATGAGAATGGACACGGGCTTGGAAAAACTACGAGAAGCATCAATTTCAGTAGAAGTGCTGAAGAAAGACTTAGCTGTTATGGAGCAGGACTTGGCGTTAGCGTCAGAAAAAGCCGGAAGAGTACTAACTGAAGTGACAGAAAGAGCCATGCAGGCTGAAATAGTAAAAAATCAAGTGCAGATTGTCAAGGAGAAAGCTGAAGCTTTGGTGGCTTATATTGCCGAAGAGAAAGAAAAGGCAGAAATAAAGTTAGAAGCTGCCAAGCCAGCCTTAGAGGAAGCCGAGGCAGCTTTGAACACTATCAAGCCGGCTCATATTGCCACAGTTAGGAAGTTGGGACGTCCTCCGCACTTGATCATGAGAATTATGGATTGTGTACTGTTACTATTTCAGAGGAGGTTACACCCTTTGATACCAGATACAGCCGCTCCATGTCCAAAACCATCCTGGGCTGAATCCTTAAAGGTAAAACAAGTTAATCATTTGTCTAAGTATGACATGCATTTCTAACGATATTACAAATTAGAAAATCTAAGTAATAAGTTAAAGGGGATGCGACCCAAGATCGGGCTCGTACTTGGTTCAGTGTATTTCATTAGCGATACAACTTGGAAAAGCAGCGGGCATCATGGGAACGTTTGAGCCGGGTACGTTTCCGATCTAATATATAGTTAGTAGTTAGTATCATAGGACGAAGCATTTGCTGATAACTTTTCTATCGACGAAAGTATATATTTATACAGCAACTATACAAATGTCCGGCGAAAAGAGGTTGTCTTTCTACATACCTCTTAATACCCCTTTGGGGTCCGTGCCGGATACCGTGCAGAATTATGCGTGAATATACAGAAGTAAATTATATCCTTCGGATACTACGGAAACTTCTATCTATATAAATATCTATATATATATATATATATAAATATATTTAGATACATTATATCATCTTGGTAAATTAATAAGTACGAGCAAAGTATAATTTTATTTCAGATGATGGCCAGCACAACTTTTCTGCTTCAACTTCAAAATTACCCAAAAGATATTATTAATAACGAGATGGTGGAACACCTAACGCCGTATTTCGAAATGGAAGACTACAACATGGACACAGCGAAGCGTGTGTGCGGTGACGTAGCCGGCCTCTTATCTTGGACCAAAGCCATGGCTTTCTTCCATAGTGTGAATAAAGAAGTTCTTCCTCTTAAAGCCAGCCTGCTACTTCAGGAAGCTAGATTAAAGGTTATCTTGAGAAGTTTCGAAATGTACTATAAATATTAGAGAACTTTATGACTTTGGACTGTTACTCTATAGATAATTTTTTTTTCTTTAATGAATAGAATCTCGAATTCTTATGTGTTTACAAATATTACGAGTACACGGGTTTGTTAACTACATTTTACATAACTTGTAACATCATCTCCAATGCAAGTGCATAATTCGGAAAATATAAAATGGATAAAATATATATTAATATACTATTTTCGAATAAAGCATATGTTTCGTATATAGGTAGCTATGGACGACCTTGCATCGGCTGAAAGGCAGTTGGAAGAACGTGAGATGTCACTTCGAAAAGTTAAAGAACAATACGAATCCGCTGTTTCGGAGAAACAACAGCTCACCGACGCTGCAAACGTGTGTTTGAGGAAAATGACAGCCGCTACAGCATTAATAAATGGCTTAGGAGGGGAGAAAATCAGGTGAAGGGCGCATTTTCTTGTATCCAATTGTACGATTACGATTTTTATAGAGTTTATGATTATAAAAATTAATTATTTATATGTAATATTCTAGATGGACCCAACAAAGTAAAGATTTTAAGGAACAACTAGGAAGATTAGTAGGAGATGTGGTATTGGCGACAGGATTCTTGTCCTACTGTGGCCCTTACAATCAAGAGTTCAGGAACAGTCTACTCGATAACTGGATGGGAATACTTACGAAGAAACAGATACCAGTAACCAATGATCTGAATATAACAAATATGTTAGTTGAGAATGCTACTATATCGGAGTGGACGCTGCAAGGCTTACCCAATGATGACTTGTCAGTCCAAAATGCACTCATCGTTACCAAAGCAAGTTCTTATCCACTACTAGTTGATCCACAAAGTCAGGGAAAGAATTGGATCAAGAATAAAGAGAGTACAAACGAGCTTCAAATAACTTCTCTTAACCACAAGTACTT
This sequence comes from Drepana falcataria, assembly GCA_945859725.1. Lineage (NCBI taxonomy): Eukaryota > Metazoa > Arthropoda > Insecta > Lepidoptera > Drepanidae > Drepana > Drepana falcataria. The sequence continues at coordinate 12,475,972 of OX243921.1, forward strand.
CAGAACACATTTAGAAGACAGTCTGTCTTTAGGTCGCCCACTCCTTATTGAAGACGTCGGAGTGGAACTCGACCCTGTGATAGATAATGTCTTAGAGAAGAATTTTATAAAATCAGGTTCCATAGAGAAGGTGATTGTGGGTGACAAAGAGTGTGACGTAATGCCAGGCTTTATGCTCTATATTACCACCAAGTTACCAAATCCTCCCTACTCTCCCGAGATAAGCGCTAAGACATCAATCATAGACTTTACGGTAACTATGCAAGGCCTGGAAGATCAGTTACTAGGTCGTGTCATATTGATGGAGAAATCTGATTTAGAAGAGGAAAGGGTAGCTCTATTTGAGTCGGTAATGAAAAATCAACGTAGCATGAAAGAACTAGAAAGTAATTTACTCTGTCGTTTGACTTCATCCGAAGGATCTTTAGTAGATGATGAAGCTTTAATTCAAGTACTACAAATCACCAAGACCACTGCAGAAGAAGTTAACGAAAAGTTGAAAGTGGCAGAAGTAACGGAGAAAAAGATAATAAAAGCTCGAGAAGAATTCAGAGCTGTCGCAGCAAGAGGCTCGATTTTGTACTTTTTGATAGTTGAAATGAGTAACGTGAATCTCATGTACCAAAATTCATTAAAGCAATTTCTAACCATATTCGATAACTCTATAACAAAATCGACGAAAAGTAATGTTACAGAAGAGAGAATCAACATCATCTTGAAGTATTTAACGCATGAGGTATGGGCGTTTACATTGCGAAGTTTGTACGAGAGGCACAAAGCGTTATTTACATTGATGCTGGCAATGAAAATAGATTACCAACGAGAACTGATATCTCACGATGAGTTTATGGCGTTTATAAAAGGTGGTGCATCGCTTGACTTAAACGCTGTCACTCCAAAGCCATTTAGATGGATCCTGGATATCACATGGTTGAACTTAGTTGAAATCAGTAAATTGAAGACATTTTCGGACGTCCTCACTAGGGTAAGTGGAGACGTTTTATATATATTAGGTATCGTAAAATAATTAAGAGAAAATATATAATCGTTAAATACTTAAAGCATTTCAGAAATAATAAAGTAATTGGTATTGTAGATTTCAACGAATGAGAAGGAGTGGCGAGTTTGGTATGAAAAAGCAAAACCGGAAGAAGAAATAATTCCAAGCGGTTATAACGACAGCCTTGATGTCTTTCGAAAGTTATTGCTCATTAGATCTTGGAGTCCGGATCGAACTTTATCCCAAGCTAGAAAGTACATTGTTGGTAAGATATGAAGAAACTGCACCTCACCATCTTGAAATGGAAACGATTGTGCAAAGTTCAACATGTTAGTTTATTTCCTCGAGCTGATTTATAGATAAAACCTCCGTTTTAGATTCTCTCGGTCCTGAATATGGAGAAGGCTGTATTCTAAACCTTGAAACAACTTGGGAGGAATCTGAACCTCGCACACCACTGATTTGCATCCTATCAATAGGTTCAGACCCTTCAGCACAAATTTCCGCATTGGCTAAAACTAAAGAAATCGGTAAGTACTTGCATTCTTCGGGTAAATCTTTTATATGTGAAGTAAACTTAACTTTCTATTATGTAACACTCACACACAATATATAATGGCACATTTTCATCTTCTTTCGTAGTTATTAAAGCAGTATCAATGGGCCAAGGCCAAGAGATAGTCGCCCGCAAGATGATATCGGATTCTATGATTGAAGGAGGCTGGGTATTACTTCAAAACATTCATCTATCGTTGCCCTTCTGCGTAGAAGCCATGGACGCTCTCATAGAAACGGAACACATCCAAGAGTCGTTCAGATTGTGGTTAACTACAGAGGTACATACAGAGTTTCCTATAGGACTCCTTCAAATGGCCATTAAATTCACCAATGAACCTCCACAAGGCATTAGAGCAAGTATGAAGAGAACTTATCAAAACATCACTCAAGATACGCTGGATTACTCTTCGTTATCACAATGGCCTCCACTTTTGTATGCAGTGGCGTTTTTACATACCATTGTCCAGGAGCGAAGGAAATTTGGTCCTCTTGGCTGGAATGTCCCCTACGAATTCAATCAAGCAGACTATGCTGCCAGTGTACAGTTCGTTCAGAACCATCTAGATGAAATTGATCCAAAGAAAGGCATATCGTGGCCAACAATTTGCTACATGCTCGGAGAGGTCCAGTATGGTGGTAGGGTGACGGACGACTTTGACAAACGTTTGCTCACAACCTTCACCAACGTTTGGTTCTGCGATGTACTGCTACGGCCAGGTTTTGAGTTCTATAAGGGATACAAAGTCCCCCAGACCAGAAACTTGCAAGGTTATGTCGACTATATAAACCAGCTGCCTTTGACTGACACTCCTGAAGTTTTTGGATTGCATGGCAATGCAGATATCACATATCAAATTAATAGCGCTAAAGATATATTAGACACGATTTTGAGCGTACAGCCTAAAGAAGGAGGGAGCCAAGGTGGCGAGTCAAGAGAGAGTATTGTATATAGATTAGCAGAAGATATGTTAGAGAAATTACCGAAACAATATGTCAGTTTTGAAGTCAGGGAAGCATTGCAAAAGATGGGAGCTTTTCTACCAATGAACATATTTTTGAGGTAAATGTCGATGTGATTTTAAGAGAATCATACAACACCAACTTGACCCTATACTAGTATTAGTAATAACATCACTACATATTATAAAACAAATTCCCCCACTGCGACTGTCTGTCTGTCCGTTCGCGATAAATTCATAAAGTACTGAACATGATTTTCGTGCGGCTTTCACCAAAAGTCAGAATAATTAATGAGGAAGGTTTAGATGTATAATTTGTTAAGATCTGTTGTAACTATGGTACATAATTGAAAATATCAGAAAAAAAATGTTCGCGTCAGAGCTCTCATCGGAAACGCTACCTAAGGTAGCATGTAGTTCTTCAAGAAGGGTGTGAAAAGATTCCTACAGGGTCGATAGCGCGCGAGCAATACCCCTGGTGTTGCAAGCGTCCATAGGCGGCAATAACCGCTTACCAGGCGGATCGCATACTTGTTTGCCACCCGTGTGGTATAAAAAAACTATGTATTTATCCGAGCGATACCGTCACTAGTATAGGTATATAGAAACATCTCGCCGAGTCCCTCATGGGTCGGAAGTTATTTAAGACATTCATTATGTATATACTCATGGTCTTATTGCTTTAAGAAGTTACTGTTTGCTGTTATAGTTTTGATGGATAACGTTGGTCAGATAACCAACGTTATCGATCGATATATCAAGCGTGGTCTCCGACTCCGCAAGTTCCCGTGCCAACTGCATTGTTTCAGACAAGAGATAGACCGTATCCAGAAGGTAATAAAAACCGTTCAGTCTACTCTGTGCGACTTGAAACTGGCCATTGATGGTACCATTGTCATGAGCCAAGGACTGCGAGACTCCTTGGATGCCATGTACGATGCCAGGATCCCACAAAAGTGGTCTAAGGTTCGCCGTACCTCACATACACTTTGCTTTGCATTTGCATTACATTAGATAGACGATCGCAATTAATCTCAGTCTCTGGCACGTTTCATATTCGTGCAATGCGGAATTACTTGTAAGTCAAGTAGGCTGGAGCCTGGAGTGGCATATTTTAGGGGTGGCATATACATATTTTGTCTAACAGAAATAAAAAAACATTCGTACTACAATATCAACAAAATAAGAATTTAGATTACAACTAATACCCTAATAACTTGTAGTTTTCCGGGATAAGTACCGAGGCGGCTGAATAGCTTACTGGCGGAAAATGTATAAATCCGCCATTTTGTGAGTGACAAACATGCTCATCTTACCTGTTGAAAAATTGTCTGCACCTAAGCGTGAAATAAAACCCCAAACTTGTTCTTAGGTATCTTGGGAGTCAGCAACTTTGGGTTTCTGGTACACCGAGCTATTAGAGCGAGAACAACAGTACAGAATCTGGCTGCGTACTGGTAGACCCACAGCTTTTTGGATGACTGGATTCTTCAATCCCCAAGGTTTCCTCACGGCTATGAGACAGGTACAGACGAGTATTCTTATACATACATACATATCATCACGCCGAGTCCCTAACGGGGTAGGCAGAGAGTATAGAGCGCCAGTTCTCTCTAGACTTACATACCTCTTTCGCTTCGTCTACATTCATCAGTCTCTTCATACATGCTCGTCGGTTTCGAGTACTCTTAACGTTCCCGTCCTTGAGAGTCCGATCTATTTGGTCCAGGTAGTTGGAACGTGGCCTTCCTCTGCCTCTTCTTGCACACACTTTTGCTTTGTATATCTGTTTCGTCAATCTTTCTTCACTCATCCTTTCTATGTGTCCAAACCAACGTAACATGCCTTTCTTCATCTTTACAATCACGCCCTCATTCACGCCAGTTGATTTGCGAATCTCTTCATTGCGGATTCGATCTAATATCGTTACGCCGCACATTTTTCGAAGAGATCTCATCTCGACTGCATTCAAGCTATTTTCATACTTCCTCTGACATACCCAGGATTCGCTGCCATACAATAAGGTAGGTACCAATATCGCGTTGTGGACAGCAACTCGAGCATTCTTGCTCAGACTTTTACTGCCCATCAACGCCGACATGGCTCCTTTCACCTTATTTCCGGCAGTTATCCTTCTTTCAATATCTTTTTCATACTTCCCATCTCGTGTGAACATGCTTCCAAGATATACAAATTCATTCACTTGCTCTAGAATTTGCCCATTTACCGATATTGCACACTCGGTCACTTGTTCATCTCTTTCGAATACCAGAACCTTAGTCTTGCCAGCGTTTAGGCGTTCACGTTTTCAGTATTCTTATATATTCTATTATAGACAATGTGTCTAACTATCTTAAAACTTTTCTATATAACGTAATATTTTAAGGGCTTATGAAGTCTTAAAAATCGGTAATTAATAAAATTTGCCGTACATCGTCAGCAATAAACGCAAAAATATCATATGCAAAAGATGTTTTTCAAATATTGCCCTTCAAACTCTGCCTCTACAAAATTACTATAGACAATGCTATATATTTTAACTATGCCTACAAGATTTATGAAAGGTCATCTATTCTATTAGACGTAACCACAAAATTTATATTTCAACTTAAATCATAGTCTTTAATTTCAACGTCTGGTTCGAAGTTGATAAGTGTAAGTTGTAAACATCGACTTTAAATACATCTACCGTTAGTGTTGTATGATGAATAATATATGGCAACCTGCGTTGTACACTGAATCTTATAAATATCTCGAACTGACTACCTAAAGAGCATATTAAGACTGGCGAAGTCAGATGTTTATCAATCCTATCTACGATTACATACATACATATCATCACACCGAGTCCCCAACAGGGTAGGCAGAGAATATAGAGCGCCAGCTCCATATAGACTCACATACCTCTTTGGCGTCGTCCTCATTCGTCAGTCTTTTCTTACTTGTTCATTGGTTACGAGTATTCTTCTCGAGTGTCCGATCGATTTGATCTAGGTTGTTGGAACGTGATCTTCCTCTGCCTCTACGAGTATAATATCTTATATATTACCTCTTTCCTGCATGTCCCGCAAGGGTATAGTGTGTGGGTACACACTTTCTTTTTGCCAAAGATGTATTTTAGGTGTCAACGTGACAGGTATCGTCGCGGCTACAGATACGTCTTTGAATTACTTCAAAGACAACACCCCGTGAGGGAATCGGCGTTGTATGTATGTATGTACGGGCTGCAAGTTTCCTCTCAATTATTCCCTTCACAATAAGAATGTAATAATATCGAGATGTTATTATCTGCCAGGAAGTGACGCGCAGCCACAAAGGTTGGGCTCTCGACTCGGTGGTGCTTCAGAACCTCATCACCAAGCAGAACCGCGAGGACATACATGAAGGACCGGCGGAAGGCGTCTACGTGTATGGTCTGTTTCTAGAAGGTACGGTATTCGATAATCTTTGCAGAAACAGCTGTGGATATACCATTATAAAATTTTCGGAATACCAATAACTTTCAAATAACAAGTTTTCCCAAGGTGTTATAAAATTGTTATTCTGCGTCTACAGGTGCCTCTCTAGATAGAAAGTCCGGGAAGCTAATAGAGTCGAAGCCCAAAGTACTTTACGAACAGATGCCTGTGATCTACATCTTCGCAATCAACACTACAGCTGGAAAGGACCCCAGACTATACGAATGTCCGATATATAGAAAGCCACAGAGGACGGACGCGAAGTACGTGGGCTCCATAGACTTTGAGACGGACAGCAACCCAAGGCATTGGACGTTGAGAGGCGTTGCTCTCCTCTGCGATATCAAGTAGTTGACAAAAAAACAACAATACTATAAAAGAGGTATCTTTACTCTATATTTATTCTATATTTTATTATATAAATATTAAGTCGAGTGGTTTCTTTTAAACTTGATTAATATAAATGTTGTAAATGTTGAGAAATTTAGATAATATACAGTCCGCTTCAAGTACTGGTTGTTTCTATTTTTCGTCAGTCAAAATTCCATACAACCACAATGCCCACAGTGACGCGGGGCAGGGTACAACTATTATTGAAGTGATAAGAACTTCTTGACACGTATACATAATTATAAATGCATGTAACCGTGGAAACTTCTGATATCAACATTTGTCCTTTATTATGTAGATATTCCCGAACATTGTATGTCAGAGATTGCGCTGGACTGTAGCAAATGGAAGGTATTACATCAGTTACACCGATAAGAGCCCAACTCTAAAATGTTTAATTATGGTTGCCAAATGATAAATCTTATCTTACTAATATTATAAATGTGAAAGTTTGTAAGTTTGGATGTTTGCGATTCTTTCACGGCCAAACGGCTGAACCGATTTGGCTGAAAGTTGAAATGGTGTTAGCTTATACCTAGGAATAGGAAATAGGCTACTTTTTTTTATTCTGAAAAATTCTAAGTTCTTGTTATATAATGTATGATGCTCTTTCACGGCATAGCGGCTGAACCGATTCTAGCAGGAAAAGTTCCAAAGCTACTTTTTCGAACTCCACGCGGGCGAAGCCGCGGGCATCAGCTAGTAAATCAATAAACATGGATCATTTGGACTGGTTTAAAACAATACTTTTTGGAGTTTACTCCTTAAGAATCGATTTTCATATATAAGGCGCCCAGTATGAGAAAAATATAAGAGGTAAAATCTACTGATGAATGACCTCGTTACCTTTTTGGTGCGCATGCACCTATGGTGCGCAACTTTCTAATTTGGTTGGTCACAACTTGTGACCAACCGCGCTCAGTACGCCGCCGCCGCTTGTGTGTGACAGTTGTATAATCCGCTTTCAATAAGTTTGAAAAACAAGTGCAGATATGCCGTATTGCTCCATTCTTGAGTGCAGGAATGCTAGCCGGACAAAAATCTAGCTAATGGTGGCATTTCCTATCATCGGGAAGTGTTATTTAATTAAATTTTATTTTATTACGTTAATTTTGTTTTATGTCCAATTTTTTTTTAATTGTACAATACAAAAATCAATCTTATGTAAGGGCAATAAGATCGAATTTTATCTGTAATAATAGTTAAAGAACTTTCTAGAAAATTGCATCAGTTTCGTGCTACTCAACCAGTGCGAGGGTGTAGTCAATAAAGTATCGATATCGATAATCCGATTTTTACGATAGTTTTACTACTTATTTATCAACATTCCTAATGAAATATCTGTATAAATCTGAAATTGACTATTGTGAAAAGTTTAATGTAAAATATTTCGCCGATTAGTTATAATAAATGTATATAAAATGAATAAATATATATTTATATATGTATATTATTTTCTTTAATTTGTTAATTTACCCTTTCATATGGTATTAATCTTATTTTCAGTTGGATAAACTCTTTTTGCGTATGTTTAGACAATCGTACTTAAGGAGTAAACTCCAGTCGTGCGTCGGAGCTGACACACACAATTTTTTTTAAATCTACAGATAATAATTATGTTCTCAATCATACTTCATGCATACGTTAAATGTTTCGTGTTTGGACCAAAGATAACCAAAGCGGTCCAACAAGTACAAGATTGTAAGACCTAAATAAGGACACAAAACAGTCGTTACGATCAGATTGATGTAACAAGCTCATGTCACGGATACCGGACGGTACTCGTTCAGTTGTGATTGGAACTCCAGACAAATTGTAATAGTTCGACGACCTCTATTCTTTAGCACTATGCACTTCCGCCGTTTACTAGAGGACAGTAGAGTTCAACTTATTCCCACGCCAATCTCCAAACACACCCTTACTGTGGCTAGGTTCTTAGATAAATTAAACTACATACATGAAAATACAATACTATATTCAATAAACGAAATGTAAGACAAACACACCTCCTTAAAAATATGTTATATAAATAAACGACTAATAAATTTCACCATCTAGTATGTACGGGGGCGAAGTCGTCCTGTCGCAACCTGGACACATGCACTTAGTCAACGTACTTAAATAGTCTGCATTAGCACTCGGGCTGAAGGAGGAACTGCATTTCGATATCAAGCCTGCAATCTGATGTAAAAGACTGCTGCATGAGTTCCAAACAGTATTTCATAGAAGGCTAAGTCAAAATGCAGTCCATCCGAGTTTTTAGAGAACGTTTTTGATCTCGTCATACAAGACGAGCACGAAAGCAGCGCCCGTGCCTCGAAGGACGTTGGAGAAGGCGCCTTTAAAGAAGGCGCCCGGGCCCTCCGTTCTCATGATCTTTAGCCAACAGTGGACGGTGTTCTTGTATTGGCGTTCGTTCACGGGACGGCCGGACTGCATCATCATACGCCGCCGCACCGTGTCCAGAGGGTAGGATGTGATGCCCGCCACAGTCGTCACAGTCTACACATACACATGGAGCCTTAGGAAATGGGTCAGTTGTTATGTGATAGGGCACAATGAAGGAAAAGTTGTTTTTTTACATAATTTTCACATAAAAAACGCTAAATACCAAGTCATACAAGTAGAATCTAACTAGGATTTTATTTTTGTAATTTTTTTAATAGTTTCAGAAATAAATTCATAACCAAGTTCTATTAGCGTCTGTCAGTGTCAGTGGGTGTGTGGGTATTACCTATACCCCTCTGCCTACCCCTTCGGGGACCCTTGTGGGGAAGCGTGAGGATATATTTATATATATATTTTATTAGCGTCTGGGAAGCAATTCAAAGGCGTATGTATAGTCGTGCGAGTAACGGCGGTGGACTCACCATCTGTCACGTTGGCACCTAAATATATCTCTGGCGGAATGTGGGTGTATGGGTATTGACCCTTGTGGGAAGGCGTGAGGATCTATTATTATTATTACTATATATATATTGTATAGCAGACAACTAATCGAACCAGTAGACCACAGCTCAAAGCTCAAGTGTTTTATGTTTACCTATCAATACCAAACAGTTGATAACTTAAAGTCATCCATGGGCCCCTTGATAGAATTTGCTACAGGTCCTTGCTTCAGGTCTCGCGCAGATCTAATCTGGCACTGTATTTATGTATTACAGGAGGTACCTGGGCAATAAGCCAGCTGATTACAAGTGGAGTGTTCTTAGGGTCGGGCAGCATGTCGCGCGCGGTGTCGTAACACCCGAAGTACGTGGCGCGATAGATGATGATGCCCTGCACGGACACCACGAAGCCCCGGTACAGCCCAATGGGCCCGTCAGACTTGAACGTCTTGGTCATGCAGTCGATCATACCGTTGTACTCCTTCGCCTTGCCTTTGCCCACGTCCGCAGCCAATCTGAACGACAAATATAGTTTTGACATCCAGAGTCCCACGGTTTCACTCACCGTAAAGTTTAATTTCATCGTCTGTAAGTCTAGACAGTCTTGGCGCTTCCTCTGCCTAACCATGTGGGACTGGTGGTGGGGCGTGGTGATATTAATGTGTATTAAATAATAAGATGTAAGAAAAACACATTAAAGGCTTTCCTAACCTGGTTCTCACGTAGTCCAGGGGATATACAAAACAGAGTGATGTAGCGCCGGCGGCGCCGCCCGACGCCAAGTTCCCGGCGAAATATCGCCAGAATTGCGTATTTTTGTTGACTCCTTCAAGGAACACGCTTTTGTATACGTCCTTGAAGGCGAAGTTAAGTGCCTGCGTCGGGAAGTACCGGATCACATTCGCCAGGTTCCCGCGCCACAGTGACGAGATGCCTTGCTCTTTTGGGATTCGTATAAATGCGTCCACAATACCTGGAGTAAGACATGCAAAATAGTAGACATTTCAAAAAATTACTTCACTGATTTTCTTTTGAAGTAAAACATATGTATTGTATGTGTAAACACCTAGCAATATATTGTGGTGCCAAATTTCATCCAACGTTCAGCCGTTCTGTCACAATTGAGTAACAAACATTCATACACTCTCACGAACTTTCGCTTTAATGTGTAATATTAGCATGATGGGGTACATGTTTTTACATTTACAATGTCATCAGGCTCCCATAACGACTATAGAATGGCATTAACTTCAGACGAACAGAATACATATTATTACAGTTGAAATAAATATCAAAACACGGTTAGCTGCTACCCCTGAGTGTGACAAACTAATCACAGTATAATTAACTTGTCACATTCCTATTTATATACCACATACGTGTGTTTGTTAAACTAGCGCAGTAAAGACGAACAGGTTTAATAAGTAAGTCAAGAGTTTGTCAATTGAATTGCCCTCCCTACTCCCTAAGAGGACAGTATAAGAAGGTCGAAGTGGCCTTAGGGCAGTCTCCCCGATCTCTGGGTGCCTCTGGGTGTCAGCAGTAAGAGTAGCAAAATTTGACGCCAAGAGGCTAACGAAATACTCTGTAGGGCACTGGTAGATTCCCTTATAGACTCCCGACTCCTAGTGCACGCACGAGAATGGCTTTTGACGGAGGTGCTTGAAAAGTTGTTTAGGCAGGTTGAGCGGCAGCATTCTTACCGAGGCCGGCGAGCTGTTTGAGAGTCTGCCACCATTAGTAAAAAAAAAAACAAAGCAGCGTTCACCCTTATATCGTTTGTCCTCAGATATCTGTTTGGACACATGCTGGACCTGCAGGATCAACTTGACGCGCTCTATCGGCGCTACCGCAGTCTTGGATACGGCGGCTGATATGCCCCCCGCAAGGAAATCTTTCATAAACCCCGAAGCATCCTTGCCTCCCTTTTTTTCATCCTTCTTCCCCTTCTTTTTGTCTTTGTCTGACATGTTGGCTTTTACAAATTAAACTTGTACTTCAATCTGAAAACATAGTACTATTAGCAAAAGTATAACTACTCACGAACATTTCTTCACGCAAATCTAGACTTTCAGACCTATTTCGCTTCACCCACTCTCTTTGAACATGCTTTATATATATCGTGTAAATCTTATTTTTTGTATGTGACTGTCCCGCCAATGTCACAGAAAACTAAAGATGAAGCTAATTAGGTGAGAGCGAGTAAATAGTGCGCGTGATTGGCTTGCACGGTAATTAAATTACACCCTTATAATAAACGCCAGGGTCCTAAGCTTAAGTTACCTAATGCCAGGTCAACCACTACATCGATTTAATAATTCTAAAACCCACCACGAGTTTTCATCGGCGACACTGAACTGACACCGCGAAATGCCCCATGGCATTCACAAGCAACCGAAATTTCACACAAATTTTATTTCAAGCAGAAAATTTTACTGTTAGGCTTTGACTTTGTCAAATTTGAAGTTAATTTTACAAATGACTGGCGATTTTACTTTATTTAAATTTAGAATGGGCTGAAAAGTTTGCAAACCTACATATTTTACGTAAATTCTCGCAAATTAACGTCAGAAGACACTGGATGACAGTAATTATTCAGTGCTTGGTAGTGATAAATTCAGTTATGGAGGGTATGACTCCTCTCCACCATCACTTCAATCTTCACGATCTCTACCTTTCGAGGATGGCACGCTGGTGTTCGTGCTGGTGGCTAGCATGGAGGCAACACGATTTGAGCTAGATTTTGTTCAATGAAACCCTGCCCTTACCCGAGTAGGGTAAGTTTCGTTAATTACAAATATTTGATTATGTAGGCCTTTCATCTGTCTATGGTCGTTAGTGCACCATAAAGTTATAGGAGAAGGGTTTCAGTCTGCCTTCAACTCTTAATGCTTCCCTTACAATATAACAAAATAAAAGATATGGTTCAATGTATATTTTATTGATTTATATAAATTGCCTCAGATCAAGCATATCAACGACAAAACATGATATATTGGTCAATGCTACAATTATGACAAATGCATATAGTCACCATAGAGTTTGTCAGGTAATTACTGAAGACTTTGGAATTTATTATCCCTATATGCAGCACCCTTTAGTTACATCACGGCACCTACAAGTTTGCAACATTACTTTTGCAAAATTACGTTACAGTACTTCATGTGGCTCGGGAGTACAAGGAGTGCTGTACAGTAATATTGGTAAGTTCTTATTCGCACGAAACACAAAGTATTTCCAAATGTTGTAAATGTGACTGCAAAGTACAATAATATATATCGTTGCATACACGAAAATCAGGCAAACTTGTGGGTACTGTCTGTCATTTTTACGATTTTGGCCAAAATTATATATGAACATACAGACAATTAAATTGAGTAATAATAATATTTTTTGTAATGGTTGTGACAAACGCAATTTGTGTCAAATAGGCGTTGAAACGACAAATCAGAAAAATGGTTTCTTACATGAATAGACAAGTATCATAAACAATGGTACATAAACTAATAGAGGCATGATCTATACGTTACATAAATTATTACAATAACATCCAATCAAAATCTAAGTCATACATAGTTTCGTTACTACCAGAGTATCTAATTGGAGCTAATATCCACGGCGACCCTTGGTATAAAGAGTGTTGTGGGCGCCACACATCACCTCGGCTCTCAAAAACGGGCTTATTAATCAACGGATTTAACTATACTCATATTATAAAAAATATATATATTATAAACGTAGTCGGTCTGAATAGTAGTCTCAGGAACAACCAATCCAATTTGTAAAATTATTTTTGCATCGGATAGTCCTTTTATATAGGAAGGCTGTATTATTCTTATTCAAAAGATCATACCCAAATGAGCGGATAATTAAATGTAGCGCAGATGAAATCTCAGGGCGCAGTTACTACTGAATAACTTCACCCTTTCCTGCAAGTGTGCCTGAACGACAATGACGATTAAAGCATTCGACTTTTCATACTTGGCTAACCATCAAAATATGCATTTATTTTGCTAAAGCTCATCAATGTTACAACTAGTCAAATCTAAGCGTGTTCATGATATAGAAAAAAATGATAGTCTTGTTAAATATTGATCAACTTCGAAACTGAGTAAGCTATCAGGAAATTGTTGGTTAAAGGCGAGCGGTGCGTTCACACAACAAAGTCCAAAGCGTGCACATTCACACACACTAAAGAAAAGTAAAGTTTTCATAGTTTGAAGCCGAGGTGGTGGGCGTATGTACAATAACGATAATACTGTGATGATATTTCCTGCACATACTTAGTGGATTGTGATTATATCATAATATTGTTAACATGGGGCTATTGTCAATATATATTATTATTATATAAGGCATCAATATAAATTTTCACATTCCACAGTTGAACAATTCTGTCCAAAGATGTTCTATTAAATCACATATTCATCTATTCTCTAGATAAAAATATACTTTCAACCAAATAGGTACCTTTGGTGGACAGTACAAATAATGCTGCCTTTGGTAACAGTGAAATGAATGAATGTATGAACCAGCAATGTCTTTGCTGCATTCCATAAGTTCATCGCTAGATACGATGCGCACTCAACATTATTTATAATATCTACCACGTTAATACGCAGCTGAATGAATCACAATCCTATATTAATATTAGTCGAACACAAAGTCTAGGCGCCTGCGCTAATATCAGCTAATACGAACAATGATCATCTATGATAAACTTTTCGACCAATACTCACTTACTGATGAAATGTTTCAATTGACATGATTACAACTCTCACTAGTTCTCACATTTGTGACAAAATTTGTTTTCTCACATTTGGCCTTGTTATTTTGGACTTGTTTGCGGCCACATCAAATAGATTGTGTTTAGAGTAATAGCTGTGCTAGTAGCCCCAAGGACAAGGAGTGTGCTAATGATTTGCCATGTGGTTTGTACCAATGAATGTTTTTTTTCCCTTTTGGTATACAAGTAAAGATATTTATATTTTATTATGTGTGTTTATATTTTGTATTAGTTCATAAAACCAACCTTATTGCTATATATAGCCAATTGAGAAACTCCTTGAATTTTTAGGGTGGTTACGTTTAATCCACTCATTTTCGGGTGGAAACGATAATACTTAGTAAATGCATTAGGTGCGAGCAGCGTCTCGTGAACGTGTTTACATTGAGTTTGAACTGTGCGTCCGGACGACGGATCTTAATGGAGTCAACAATTCGTAATTCCTAACAAGTAGTCGATTGATCAAAAAGTTTGTCATAGAGTTCCAAAATTGGAAACGAAATACATAGAAACATTGTACAATTAATATGTAGATAGATCCTTTGCTATTTTAGTTCACTACGATCACATGCAAAAAGCTGTTTGTACGCTTAGAATGAACCTTAAAACGGCCGTCACTAAACTGCGGTGACTTCGATGTATTGCTACAGATCACAAATTCAATCTCATATACGATTCGACGCACGCGCAACTCGCAGTAAACACTGAACTGTCGCAATTGTTCAGCAATCTTAATAAGACTGATTCGATGAGCCTAGGACCAATGCGGGCACGCTATTTCAGCTCAATTACAATCATATATATAAAGTATTTTCACGGTCCCCGAAGGGGTAGGTAGTACCTGCACAGCTACTTTTCGAGCCTAATAGCACTTTCAAAGTTCGTGGTGTGACTTATCTATGTACTTAAGTTCAGAAAAGCTCTTTGGTACAGTCGGTACAATCAAACTGCTACATATTTTATCAAAATGATATTTATGACATAGCAATTCGGTATTTGGCTTTCAGTATTGTGATCACGGCAGGGAACATTACCGCATTTACATCGAACATGCGCGTGCGTCCTATTCACTATAAAAGTAATTTGTATAATGCTTTTTATTTGTGTATTCTCCATAAGGTCTATTGCTAATACGAAAGTTAAGCGAAAGTGATGCGATATTAAATAACTTAATGCTGGTGGAAACTGCACTAATACGGCGAAACGTTGCAATGGTTGCCTTCAATTGCGCATTTCAATATGTATATGTATTCGCGCCCTCTCATACGGTCTCAAAAATAAATATATAAACCTAGTATGTTTTACTGCACCCCCCCCCCCCCCCCCTAGATAGGACAACAAATATATACATATATCTCATACGGCAAAGTCGCGGTGAAGTTGTAAATAAGGCGAGTCTTCGGGAGGCTTGAAAACGACCATCACAACATTACGGCTATACATACAAATAACTATATATAGATGTCGCTAGGCAAAGTGGAAATAGGTCGCGCTTCATTGTGTAAAATAAATAGGGAGTTTAGAGTCGCGCGCGACAGATCACAGGTGTTGCGTAGAGAGTGGCGTTATGGAACGTATCCAGTCAGTAGACTATTTGCGTATCTTGGCCGCGTTGTCAGCATTGTCCTTCAGGATCTTGGACTTGAGGTGGTCCTTGTATTTAAGGATACCGCCCTCCCATTTGGTCACTGTGCCATTCTCGCAGATCCAGATTTCTTCTGCCACCTGAAATTAATTTGTGTTTAAGTAAAAATCACTGCAACTTTTGTTGTTTA
This sequence comes from Drepana falcataria, assembly GCA_945859725.1. Taxonomy (NCBI): domain Eukaryota; kingdom Metazoa; phylum Arthropoda; class Insecta; order Lepidoptera; family Drepanidae; genus Drepana; species Drepana falcataria. The sequence continues at coordinate 12,491,786 of OX243921.1, forward strand.
ACGAAAACTCGCTTCTGGTCGCCAATGAACCACTTTTAAACAACCACATTCTTAGCAGAGAGCTATTTTCTTCAACTGTATCCATTTGTATGACACAAGCGAACATAAATGTTTCTATTCTATTCTCAAACACTAACAATTCAGTAGCTCGATCGCTAGAATTATTATGGTGAAGAAGATTCGAATGTTATTTTTAAACAACCAATCAGATGCTTTACAACGAATGTATAATGTTACCTGATTGATGAGCCTGAAGTCGTGGCTCACGAGCACCATGCCGCCGTCGAAGTCGTTGATGGCGTCTGCGAGGGCGTCGATGGTCTCCATGTCCAAGTGGTTGGTGGGCTCGTCCATGAGCAGCAGGTGCGGGGTCTGCCACGCCAGCCACGCGAACACTACGCGGCACCGCTGCCCGTCAGACAACTGCCGCATCGGACACACCTGCCGCAATAACAACGTTACACTATATTACTGACTATTTATATAATAGCACTGGCCATCTGTCATATTGGCCACTTAAAATATACATCTGGAGAAAAGTAGGTACTATCTACACCTTGCTAAACACCCCACCCTTCGGGGACCCCTGTGAGAATGCGCAGTATAACAGCCTAGTTGGCCTAGTTCTAGTACTCGCCTATAACACAAAGATTGCAAGTTCGAATGCAGAGTGTACCAAGTTTACTTGGTACAATTACACCGTGACTTATGTTATGAGGTGAAGGCAAACTGATGTCCCACCTGCTGCCTCCCTGTGAGTCCGTAGCGGCCGATGATCTTCCTCATCTCCTCGCGCTCGCGCACCTCGGGGAATTGCTTCATCATGTACTCGAGCGGCGACAGGTCCAGGTCGAGCAGCTCGTGCAGGTGCTGGTGGTAGCGCCCGATGCGCAGGTGAGAGTTCTTGCGGATCATGCCCGTTGACGGCACCAGCTACACGACAACCACCAAGTGACCATCAGGGGAAAGTTAGCTTCCGTAACAGCACCAGCAATCTCCTCATCTTAATATATACAAATCCATTGTTTGTCCGCGATGGACTCTTAAACTACATAATCGATTTTAATCAAATTTACACACCGTGTAAAGTTTGATCCAACTTGAAAGATAGAATAGCTTACATCTCAATTTATAGTCGCAATATTTTTTATTTTATTGCAAATTATTTGTCTATTATTTGACAGTCACAATTATCATTAGCTCCAAACGATTCTAACAGATGGCGATATCTGTTGACTGGATTGAGTAAGTATTTATTTATTTACAATGTAATATAAAAAACCTTAGCCACAGCAACGCTTGGCCGGGTCTACTAGTATTATAAATGCGAAAGTTCACACAAAAACCACTGATCGAAATTGGTTGAAATTTGTTGCAAAGATTAATTATTAGCCTAATTAATGTAAAAGGATATGTATTATCACAAAAATATCTACCAATGAGATCAAATATTACGCAGGTGTATCTACGGGGCACTGCTAGTCTACACTGCAAAATGTTTATGAAAACGAAATTGAACATAAAATTTTGTAATGCTCAGAATCGTATGCTCTAACCACCCTGAAAATGGCGTTCGTACGTAAAAAAATCAAAAGGTTTTTCTACTGATTTAACTGACTGCTGTATTCGGTATAAATATCCACTTACATCTCCATATAAAAGCTTGAGCAGTGTAGATTTGCCCGCACCATTGGGGCCGACCAAGGCGAGACGGGTATCTAGATCTATACCAAACTCTAGATTCTTGTAGATCCAGGGCCCGCTGTCAGTATACCTGAACGCCACGTTCTGTGGACAATAATTATGGCGTGGCGTTAAACTGACAAGGTATGTGTGCGTCTATAATGCAACAGCAGCAGAAATCGTAAAAAACAACTTCGAAATCATATAGTGTTGTTGTTAAAGTAATATACATGTATGTATAAAGCAATAGTTCAATATAGCGAAACGCCCTCCACACTATGACCATATTTTGAATGTATGTTTTCGTATGACCCGCCCCGACTTCGCAGGGACGGATGATCATATTACGCGGACAAATTTTACGCCATAACCTTCCTTATGAAGCACTTTGTATATTGGTGAACACCACATGAATGACATGAACCCGTTCCAAAACCTGCAGACTGAATGCGCAAGTTATAGCACATAGGATATGTTCTATTGTCGAAAATACATACAAATAAATAAAAATTAACGCGGTTGAAACTGCGGGCCACACCCCCTTACTAGTAATTATTACTAATTGCCTGAACAGATAGTTAGATACAAAGTAGAGTGTACCTGGACCATGATCACGGGCGGCGGGACCTTCCCACATGAGGGGAAGTAGAAGTTGAGTGTTTTGTCGTCGATAACTTTCTCCGTGAGGCCTTGCGCCACCATCTTGGCGAGGGTCTTCTCCTTCGATTGCGCCTGTCGCGCCAGCTTTGCGGAACCGTGGCCGAAGCGAGCTATATATGTCTAGCCACAAACAAACAGGCATTAGAAACAGGAAATATAAAATAAAATAAAGTTGATTTAGGTAGTTCCTAGTAAAATTGTTTAAACCTGTCTATCTATACTAATGCGTTTTTCTTCTTCTGAAAATAAACGATTAACACCTCAAACTTTGTCTGTTAAGAGAAAACACCTAACAAAACTTGCATATACCAAAGAAGTTAAAAAGTTATGTATAAGGCTTGCTTATGAAATGGTGCCGAACTTGTATCCTGTCACGTTGGCATCTATATATCTACAGTGAAACTGGGCCCCTGAGGCAAGGTGCGAATATAAAATATAACTATTACTTATATTATAAATGGGATAGATGGCTTTTTCACAATAAAGCTGCCCAACAAAATTGGATGAAACTTAGCACAGAGATAGATACATTATTAGCTGGAATTAGGGGGCGTCCATAAATTACGTGAGGTGTATTTTTTAATTTTCTGTCCCTCCCTCCCCATGGTGAGATATCGTGAGATTTTATTCAACCCCCTCCCCCATCCCGCAATCTCACGTGAGATTTTTCTAAATGTGGGTTTCTTACGTAAACGCGTTGGATTTTTATTATATTATTTAAAAAAAAAATTTATTCGTGCTTTTATTTACGACTAGTTAAGACTAGTAATCAATACAGCTGAGAGTTTAATTATAAGATTAAATCTTACGCATGTTCAATCTGGATTAAATGGACCAAAGTTGTATATATTTTTTTGTTTAATCAGAAAAAGAATTGCGTGATAATTGCCGAGACCCCCCTCTCTCCAACGTAAGATTAGATGAGATTTGACTCGATCCCCTCCCCCCTTTAACATCTCACGTAATTTATGGACGCCCCCTTAGCACATAGTATACCTATTGACTTTAGAAAAACCAATCCAGGAGATATCTACCAATTAAACAATATTTAACACAAGAGAAACCGCAGGCCGCAGTTGCAGTATGTTACAGTTGTATTCAATTGTTCACCTTCATGTGCGCGATCTGGTCCTGCTCCCAGTTGTACTGCTTCATCTGGTTCTCGAGAAGCTCCATGCGCGTGCGCACGAAAGCCTCGTAGTTTCCCGTGAAGTACTTGAGCCGGCGCTTGCTCATGTGCACTATATTGGTGCACACGCCATTCAAGAAGTCTTGAGAATGCGATATCAGCACCAGGATGCGTTTGTAGCTTTGAGACAAATACAAATAATATTATGAATATTAGTCCGCACTGAGAAGTAATTCAAAGGCGTATTTATAGTCGTGCTTCAGTAACGGCGATGGACTCGCCATCTGTCACGTTGGCATCTGATATATATATCTCTGGCGGAAAGTGGGTGTGTGGGTACTACTAATAAACCTCTGCCAACCCCTTCGGGGACACTTGTGAGCACTAGGCACTAAGTGCTGGATCAAGATAATCAGCCAACATAAACTTCATATGGTATACACATCAAAATACGATAGCAGCAGCAGTTAGCAGATGAAAACTAATTACTTAAAAATATCACACATTAGATTGTGTGATATTTTTAAGTAATTAGTTTTTTATATTCATTACTTAAGAACACACCAATTGACACAATTTTTGTGTGTGGCATAACAAATACACTTACAAGCCAAATATATAATTAAAGATAAGTTAAAATATTTGAGAGCTATGGTGGATGAGTGGTTAAAGTAGTCACCGGCAACGACAGTATGTTACAGTAACGACAGTGGTTAGTCACACCAATGTACTTCAGAAAAACCCGTTGGTTTGGTTGGGATTCTTGAACAACTGGCAATCTTTGCACTGCCGGTGACTTTAACCACTCAAGTCACCATAACTCTCAAATATTTTAACTGATGATAACGAGTTTTCCTGAAGTACAGTGGTTAGTCACACCACTGTACTTCAGAAAAACTCGGGACGGAAAAAAATCATCCAATGGAAACCTGCATCTATTTTTCAAGAAGTTATAAGACATGTATAGCCGTTCTTGAGAAACGGCGATGCACTCGCCTTACGTCGCGTTCGAGTCGAGTGCCTTCGAGTACCTTGTGGGAAGGCATACAAATATATAAGTTATAGTATGCTCACTGTTTCAACTCCTCCTCAAGCCAGACACAAGCGTCCAAATCCAAGTGGTTGGTCGGCTCGTCCAGCAACAAAAGGTGTGGCTTCACATACAGCGCACGTGCTAAAGCTATACGCATACGCCATCCTGAAGACAAAATACACTATTAAATATTGTTTACACATCACCTATTATTATTCTTATTATTCAACCACATGTTTCTATATAATGGTATAAAAAACAGAACTTGTCAGACTGGCCTATCAGGAAATTGCATAAACTATGCAGGTAGGATTCTATTGATTCATAAGATGCCTATAGAATAGAAGTTTTTGTCTGTGTCATACAAAAACTATGACTACATCATAATGTAGTGGTAGGTAGCTGCTAAATAGACATTTAAATAGATGCTTTGATAACTACCTCCAGAGAAGTCCTTAGTGGCTTTCTGCTGCATCTCCTTATCGAAGCCGAGACCGTGCAGAATGTTAGCAGCGCGTGCCTCCGCCGTGTCAGCATTGAGGTCGTCCAGGCGGTCGTACACGTCCATCAGCTGTTCTTGCGACTCTGGGATACATAGCATTTTGCTATAACACATGGGCATTGTTTTGTTCCGAAAATAAATCTAGATAAAATTATACTAATGAAATCGATTTGTACGCGGGTGAAGCCGCGGAGCACGCAATTTGGCAATGAGATAGACCATTAGCTGTGGATAAAATGAATTCCAGAAAAAAAATGTGTAAAGGTGCGGTAAAACCGCAAATTGTACTTTTGTGTTTAAGAGGTACTGTCATGATTTAATATGGTCTACGCAAGTGAAACCGCGGGCATTGGCTAGTAATATTATAAATGCAAGTTTGTGAGAATGATGAGCCCCTTTAAAGCAAAAATTCAGAGGTGAATTGCATAAAATTTGACATAGAGATAGAGTATTAGATAAGAGGATTATCACAGAATGTGTATTATTCCAGATAAAAAATATACCCATTAAATAACCTTATACAGGGCTGAAACAGCTAGCACAGCTAGTACATGCCCTACTTTCTCATCTGTCAATATATACATACGGGGTAGGCAGCGAGTTGAGCTGTCAATAAGTGTTCGTTAACATACACTCTAGATATCATAGACTAAATTGGTTGAATTAGTATAATGGCTAGAAGCTGCCTGGTGGGACACATATGTATTTACCATCATCCTCGCAGTGGGCCAGCTCCTCGGCCAGCTTCTCGAGTTTGACCCGCTCCTCATCCACCTCCATAACGCACTGCAGCGCAGTTTTGTCCGACGCGGGCATCTCGCGCGTCAAGTGGAAAATGTCAATGTGCTCCGGAATGGGCACCTCACGACGCCCCAATGCCGACAACAAAGACGACTTGCCTGACATCAAACATTCCTTTTTGTAATCAAAACTACTACACAATGAACACACAAATTATTTTTATGTACTGTACACCTCAGTCCAACAAACTTGTAAATTTCACTCATATTTTGTTGATATTAGAGCAGACTCCACAAAAAAAAAATGTTTTTACCGTATTCATTCATTCGCATAATTCCCATCAAATTATACCAAATGGTTGAAATCATTCGCAAACAGAGTTCGCAGTAGCAATTGTTCATAGATTATACAATATAATAAGTACAGAGGCAAAGCCATACAATTGTAAATACGTAGAAGCTCTCAAGTTCTTCTGGGAAAAAGGTAAACCCTTCATATGTGGACGAATATGAATCTAAGTCAAACAAACCAAGTGTCAGATTCACAACAAAAACATGCTCATCACACATAGCACGGAACCGCGTCTACCATCGGCGATGGACTCGCCATCTGTCATGTTGGCAACTAAAATATATCTCTGACAGATAGTGGGTGTAGGTACTACCTATACAATACACCACTGCCTACCCCCATTCGGGAAAGCATGAGGATATACATATTTTACCAGTTTCTTTTGCCTGAGTTTGGTTTTGGGATTAGTAACTCTTATTCTGACATATTTGCAATAATGCAAACGCAATAATAATGTATTTGCAAACTAAAATCTTCATATTCATAGATTATTAGTATTTCTCACTTTCTACAACAACTATTTATTTATGGCCTAATTGCCATGATTTCTCACAGGAGGCATTTATTGTTGTATTATTATCAGTACATTAATAGTTGAAGCAACTTACACACATATAGCAGTGTTCCAAGGTGACAATATAAGATAAGATTATGGTGGTTGATAGAAATAATATTATTATTGGTTACCAATTAAAATTATTAAATTAATTATAATACTATCAATTATTATGTTATTATAAAAATAATGACATTTATTGTATATACACTTATATTATAAAGAGGTAAATATTGTGAACTAGGATGCTCAACATAATCTCTGATATACTACTGATTCGATTTTGAAAATTCTTTCACTGTTAGAAAGATATTCGTCCTATACCTAATCTATATAAGATATAGATTAGGTAACACTAGAGAGCAAAATGGAGGAAAGATAGTTTTAATGCATAAACAAACACCTACTTTATGCTATAACTTGATATTACTTAATTGATCAGTAAAAGTGGTATTTGGTTTATTTACAAGTATCTAAACCATCTTCAGTATCAGCAATAAACACTATCAGTATGTTAAAATTATTTTGCAATTGCAGCTAGGTACATGAGATTTGTATGAGTGTAACTATAATTTTTTTCACAGCTCTATATAGCCTTTAAATATTTAAGGTTGTAATATAATAGGAACTAGTTGGAACAGCTCTTAAATTCTATAATGAAAATTGAAATATTCAGCTGTTTCATTTATTATCGTATGAAAAAAATAGATAAACAACTGCACACACAAACAAATATATGTGCATCATCAGATATAATTTATGGCTAAAGTAAACAATAGCCACATTCAGTAAGCTATGTAGCTCATCTGCACTCTTATTTTTTTACTGCCAATAGTTAAACCATCATAATTTATTTCAAGATGTTTTTTTTTTAATTACATAATGGAGCTACCCATTTTTTTTTATTTATGTTTATTTTCCATTCTTTGTACTTAATAATCATCAGGCCTCATTAAAGGAGTTCAGTTCAGTTCAGTGTTAGTACATCATTGACAAATATATAAAACATAAAAAGTTTATGTGCATAGATATAAATAACAATATAAAATAATAATAATAATATATCCTCACGCCTTCCCACAAGGGTCCCCGAAGGGGATAACAATATCATGTATATACTAATTGCTAAATATAATGTATAATGTGCAATTACACATAAGAGGTGGTACCAGCAATCCTAGAATCACAGGTATTTTTTTTAAGTCTTTTTTTTAAATGTATTACTATGGTCTAATACCTGCATAACAATATGTATATTTATCTAGCTCAACAAGCAGTACATTGTAAATACGTACCACATCCATTAAGTCCAACAAGTCCGTACCGTCGCCCACAGTTGAGTTCGAGCAAAGTGTCTTGCAAAAGCTCACTGCCATAAAATGTTATGGAAAAATTTGCTATCTTAATGTCTCGGGAGCGAGGATGCACAGCCAGGGAGCCTGTACATGACCTTGCTTCAGAGTTCATCTTTGCTTCTTCTTCTAATTTTAAGCATAATGCCTCTGAAAAAAACAAATATTTACTTGAAGTAAGACAGCAGATAGATTTTATTAAAATTTTGATGAATTATTCATTGAATCTGCAATATGTTTTTTGGATATAAGAAAACTGTATTGGATCAGTAAACATATATTGAAATTGGAATGGTTCAGTGCACATTTCCATTAAAGGTTACGCCATCTATTGTGATTACAATACGGCATTGAATTAAGTAAGAACATTTTCAGATAGAAAGAGTCCATTGAACTGACTATTGCAATGCTTGTCAACTTTCTAGTCATGACTTTGAAAGAGGTTAACTTTTTAATTGTACCTATGTTGACTATAATTACAATTTATTGCTGTACATGTGTGTTATTTACACAATGAAAGTACAATCAGTTTTATTGTAAAAAGTTCATGGTTAGCTGATTGTACCCAATGGTATTAAATTTTAAGTAAGGTGCTTCTTAAATTAATGTATTGATCGCAGCCAAGTTACCTTCGGCGGTGAGCTCGCGGTCCTCGCTCGTACCGTTCGTGCCAGAACCATTCTCATCGGCCTGGTTCACTCGCGCGACTGTTTTTTTACTCCTGTTACCCGCCTGCTCCTTCTTTTTCTGTTGCGCTCGTTTTTTGGCGTCTGACGGCATTGTACTAGGTTACCTAAGCTGCAAATATATATATATATAAATATATATACGTTTCATGTACCACTGCTTTACAATAGAAACCACGCACTCAACACAAATGAAACTACAAGGACGCGATATAACACGTTGCAAATTCATCAATTATTTTTTGTTTTAATGGACGATTTAGGCGTTGATGTATTAAAAAGTGGGAAGATAAAATAAAACGTACCTAAATTATTTTACAGGAAGTGCAAGCAAGTCGTCCGCGTCTACACGTGCTGCTTTGAAAAGAAAGAAATACCACAAACTAATAGAAGACACAGTAAGGCATAAAAAACTCAGCAAATTTTATTTCATAGATGTTAAATTATTCACTACAGATTATAAATACACTTCACTAGTACTACATTCATTTATAAATTTAAGATTTAGGCTCTTGTCAGCGTCTCTGATGTCTTCATTTCATTTATCGACCGTTATAACAGTGTATTACGCTAAAAAAAATTTGTTTTTAATTATGCTTATATATTGTAATTTATGCCCATGAAAAATAAATGATTGCAACACCTTTATTCAATAAAATCAATTTTACTGTGATAACCCTTACTTTATGCTACGCTGAAAACAGATCACAGTGGAAATAAAAACTTCCAGTGCTGTAGGTATTGCTCACTACACCGAAAAAAATAAGGAAATTTAGTTTTATAGTCTGTGACTTTTAGATTAGGGGATGGCGGAGAGAGTTGAGGAAAATCTAATGAAAACCCACCAAGAGGGGAAGGAGGGAGGGAGGGTCGAAAAATTCTCAAGAATACCTCACGTAATTACACGTAATAACGTACGTAACTTCACGTAATGGATGCCCCTTATAGAAACTATTCGCCGCCACTCTTCAATGTACTGGGCACCGAACACTTTTAGAGCTTGCCACATTAAAAAAGACAAAATATTGTTGCGAAACGATCCATCCGGTGGCGGGGAGCGCCCCCGCCACGCCAAGCCCACCATTCCGAATCCTCATTCATTATTTCATTCGCTTTTAGTCAAAGATTTAGATTACAATGTATACTGTAACACTTTTAGTGTTCGGGCATAGAAACATCGAAATCACAATAAGTTCTACCCACATTTTTTTAATATATAGTATAGGTTTTTTTATTTAGCGAGCAAATGTATGAAATTACTAGCTGTCCGGCCCAGCTTCGCCCGGGTGAAAAAGTAAAATTTCCTGAAACACGATGGCAGCGCCACCTATCTGGTCCAATTGTGATGTAAGCTATCCTATCTTTTAATTTGGATCATACTGCACGGTGTGCAAATTTTATTGAAAATGGTTAAGTAGTTTAGGAGCCCATCGCGGAAATATAAAAAACAGTTATAGTGAGTCAATCTTAAAGGATAGGCATATGCTGTCGCGGACTATTTTTAGAACTTTTAAAGAGGACCAATTCCCTGATACATGATATTTTCGTAACTTAAACCGTTTACGCAGCGCACGCAACGGAAGCTCTCAAAAAGGAATAATGTTTCCCGTTCTTGCAACATTTTCCATTTGTGCTTCGATCCTATTATTCTTAGCGTGATGTTATATAGCCTAAAGTATATTATGCCTTATATAGCCTTCCTAGACTACTTTCCTAAATGGACTATCCAACACAAAAATAATTTTTCAATTCCAACCAATAGTTCCTGAGATTAGCGCGCTCAAACAAACAAACAAACTCTTCAGCTTTATAATACTAACTGTACCCTGCCACGCTTCGCTGTGGATATGTGACTGATGCAAAAAATAGATAAAAACAATCCTTGATGCGGATTATATATGCATGCAAATGCATATATCATGCAAAAATTTCAGCTCGATCGGTGCAGAACTTTTTGTTTTTGAAGTGTGCACAAACGCTTCAAAAACTCAAAAAGTTAACAACATAACATTTTTATATATACAGAATACAGATTATAGTATAGATAGTGATATTTGATCAGAATACTGTTACCTAATTATAACAGAAACTGTTGCTTTTCTGATTTGTCTCACAGGTTGGGGAATTTCTTGTGATGGCGAAACCACAAGTGGTTTTTGGAATTCGTCGGACACTCAAAACTATATTAATTTATTGGACTTACGAGTGGCATTTATAGGACTGAAATGTTTTGCAAATCACATGTAATACGGAAATTCTTTTGAGAATCGATAATATATATGACTAGCTGTGCCCGCGACGTCGTCCGCGTGGAATGGAACTAAAAAGTTATTGTTCATTTACTATTAAAGTAGCCTAAGTTACTCCTTATTACATCAGCTATCTGTCAGTGAAAGTCCCGTCAAAATCGGTCCAGCCATTTCAGAGATTAGTCAGAACAACAGACACAGACAAAAAAAAATTAAAATGTGATATTGCTATATTTACCATGTATACATTCATATTCATTTAGTAAAAAGCGGTTATTTTAAAAATTACAAGCATACTTCTGTTTTATTTATATGTATAGATAAATGACGGCAATCTTCTACATCAATAGGACGGGCAAATAGTTCAATTTGAGCATCTTAATGAAGAAGCACGAGAGATAAGGCGCTGGTGTGAAAAACGGCGCCTATTTATTTTTGTATCGTACATGAAGTCCAAGGATAACGTAGATGCAAACAGAGAATAAAGGTGTAGTAACGTAGTTAACCAGTGGAGTCCATCACTTGAAGCGTTTCATGCATTATCATATACATTGGGTTGCCCTATTGACCTGTTTGCCTCTCTTCTTAATGTTCTAGATAGGTTTACTGGAAGAGGGATCCTCGATCGAAAGAATACAGATGCGGTTACTCTGAATTTTAAAGACTTCTTTTAGTTTTCACCCATTTTCACTTTTTGAAATGCTTACGCAAAATAATAGACGACCGGGCCACAGACATTATTGTCGTTCCTCATTGGCCAAGCCAGGCGTGATACTCATTATTTCTAGAAGTCCAGTGCTCTGAGGCGATTTATCTTACCTCTAAATGACCTTTGAACCCAACACCCACTATGGCGAAGCCTTACCATGGTATCGTCCCGCTTGTCAGGGGGCGTTTTCGTACCAATCACTGATAGTGGAGACAGTTGAATCTCTTGACTTACATACCTCTATCGCTTCGTCCACATTCATCAGTCTCTTCATACATGCTCATCGGTTTCGAGTACTTTTGACGTTCCCATCCTTGAGCGTCCGATCGATTTGATCTAGGTACTTTGAATGTGGTCTTCCTCTGCCTCTTCTTGCACAAACTTTTGCTTTGTATATCTGTACATGATGTATATTGAGTACATGATGTACAATGAGAACTTACGTACAATGAGAACGTAAATACGATGAGTACGTATGTACAATAAGTACGTTGGCTTGTGAGGTGGGGTTGAGTTGGGACCAGATAGCATTTCAGGGATAGCTTAAAGGCCATTCAGCGATATAGGTTTTTCTCAGTAAATGAAAGCATTTCTTATATTGAAAGACATTTAATAAACACGTAAATGATTAGAATGTAACTTATACTACACATGCTCTCTAAGACTGACATGTTTTATATGAAACTTATTATTATGGTCTTTATCTTCAATATCAACTTAATTTGTAACTTCTAATAGTCGCTGTGCGACAAGTCCTTAAATAAAGAGAAAAAAAAACTTAATTTTCTCACTATAACTAATATACAGCGTAATTTTTTTTCGGTATGTGTGATCAAATGCAAATTGTCTGCCCCAAATTGATATTTTTTGTTCAGATATGTCCACTAGATTTTCGTTCAGGTTGTATAATATTGGTCTTAGCGGACTTACAGAAGCAGCAAATCTAGTTCCTTAGTTCACGCAAGCGTCCGAGGACATCGATATCTTAGGTGCTCAACTAAACACGGTAGGAGCAAATAGTATAGGAAGTAATAGGAAATGGAATCGATACCCTTTCAAAAAAGTTGTATGTTTTTTCATCTTCAATTATTACTGTCTGCCGTAAGAATTTAGAACGCGTTGTTTACTACGAAATAGCTTCTTTATCAAAATGTTTAGATCTTATTTTTCAAACTTGGCTCCTACCGAAAAAAATTGCCCTGTATAGTCAATGAAATCAGAATAGGAAAGCATTAATTTTAATTAAAGTATACTCAGCGGGAAAAATTTACGCCAAGCCACTTTTTCTTATATATTTAATGAGATTAATTTTTATCATAATTGTGATAATTATTATTAAGATAATTGTGATAAATTAAAGGTTATTTTATGACTCAAAGTGTAGAGCTCCCGTTAATTTTCTTTGGTATTGAAAAGGAAACTTAACTTATATAATATTACGACTGTCTTACAAATAAGAAATAGTGTACAATGTACTTCAAACATAGCACGGAAACACGGCTCGACAAGTGAATATAAAAGGGTCTATTGGTATGCTTCCACATATTTACTTAAACATATTTACTCATAATAATAAATAGTATATCCTCACGCCTTCCCACAAGGGTCCCCGAAGGGGTAGGCAGAGGTACTAAATCTATACTATAAGAATGTAAATACGTAAAAATTCCTTGAAAGCATCTTCTTGAACATCAGAAGCAACATCTTGATGTTGTCCATATTTTACTTCACGCGCAAGTTAGTGTGAAAAACTTATTACATAACATGTTCCTGTGTAGCTACGATGATGTGACTAGGCTCTCATGTGTACAAAGGTCAAACAGCACTTTTTGCTAGCTTTAAGCCTGGGCTTATCTTCGAACAGACTTTGTCTAGTGACGGGCTTATATGCACTTAATTTTATATCATGAAAGCATAGTTGAATTGGAGTGCGAAACTGCAGTTTTATTGCCATTGTTTACCAAGCGACGCGACTCTGGGTTCTACCTCTGGGTTGTTATATCTCTGCGTATACGCATGTTCTGCGTCTACGCATTCTTGGTTCGATAAATTTTATAAACGTTTTATGTATTGAGCATTTCTAATTTATTAGGATTATTAAATTAAAAATATAGCCAAAACACGAATTTCGCAGTTGATTTGAACTGAGCTCTAATACAAAATGTCATGCACATTATTAGATACCTATTATTTGGCATGAGTTTCGTAAGTGTTGAGGTAATTTAAACTTAGCCCAAAGCGCTCATGGCTCTTGAGAAGACTCCAAACTTGTCGCGTGATAAAAGCCCCAAAATGCACCATAGATGAGCACAATTAACTTGTGAGGATGTAAACAAATCAAGCTTCCAAAATCTTTCAAATAGTGAGTCATTCGTTGTCTATCAAATGACATGTCAAAATTCATTGATGTTTAAAATGTCTATTAATGCATGTTTAAACTTGTATTTTCTTTTGTAATTAAACATAATGACTACCTAAGTACACATTTTTTAATATATCAAAAGACCTAACCTAATTTACCAATACGCTCCTGGAACCAAATCAACTTGTGATATTACACCAGAATAACAGTTTCTCCTCTTACTTACTTTCTAGACTTTCTTAAACATATTTACTCATAATAATAAATAATATATCCTCACGCCTTCCCACAAGGGTCCCCGAAGGGGTAGGCAGAGTAGTATTAAATCTATACAATAAGAATGTAAATACGTAAATATAGATCGTTCTTACGAACAAGACCCTTTTACGTAATATTTGTGCCTGTACACCCGAATTAACAAATTATCATACTTTATAATTGTAGGAACAGTAAGTTAAGTAACTTTTCGGGCAAAAGTAACTTAACTTACTGTTACTACAAAGTATGATAATTTATGTATACATTTTATGTATAATACAGCAACTGTATACATGCAGTCACAAAAATACCTTACATACCGAAGTCCCAATGAGGATAGGTTTACACCAGGGATGTTGCGAATATTCGCATCCGCATCCGCAAATGCGGAGCTTCCGCATCAATTTTGACATCCGCATCCGCATCCGCAATAATCAATGCGGATTTTCATGCGGATGCGGATGTTCTACAAGTTGCGACAATAAAGAAATTGGGCGGGGCCGGCGAATGGCGCGTGCCGTTCGCATGTGAATGTGACGAGATCCGACGCGTTTTTCTTGTAAATAAATCATTACGTGTTTGTTTGAGCTGTGGATTACTTATCGTATAGACATATATTTTGAGTGTTATTGTGATACAGTGATAATTGAGTGTAAATAATTGGTTATTGGGAAATCTTTATATTAGCCTTAGCTCAGCTTATTACTTTAAAATCGCCAGGTAAATGCCATTATGTTACACCGGTAATACGTTTTATTGTAGGTAAAGTTTATTGTTTTATAACAATATCCTATATTTTAAGAGAGGTAGGGCATAACGGGTTTCCCCTTCGAATTCGGAGCTGCCCGACTGGGGCAGGACCTCCACCTTACAGAAGTCCGTAGCCAAATAACTCATTTTTTTGTGTTGTGTTCCTACGCGGTGAATAAGGTTTCCAGTAATGAGCTCCTTGGGGAGGGGGGAGGATTGTTACATTGTGTTGGAAGCAGAGGGATTAAACCCATTATGCTGCCAACACACTATAACTCTCCGAACACAGAGTGGCAACGCGCAAGTGATACTTCGGTATCGTGAGCGTTAATAGGCTACGGTAACCGTTTCCCATCAGGTGGGCCGTATGCTTGTTTGCCACTTTTGTTGTATAAAAAAATATATATCCATATTTTTTCAGCGCGTTATTAATTATTTAACAAGTTTATTAACAATGTCACCACCGACACAAAGTAATATATGGAATAGGCATGACGAAAGATTTTGAACCTATAATGAAGACATTACTATTTACGAAAAAAAGCCAATTTTTCCGTAATAAATTAAGGTTTAGCGTACTTTAAAGCCGTTTTTTAATTACTTTTTCAATAGTGCGCGTAAGGAGCTCGTAGGTATGACGTCATGCGCTGTGATTGGTGTTTCAGTCAAAAAGGCATATTATAGTATTATTTTTTTCAATTATTGAAAAGCTTATTAATATCAACATTAAAATATAATGAAATCATTTTTTAAATTCCATTTGATACGCATTTTCCGCTTAAAAATTTTATGTTTTGTCACGCCTTTAATGTAACCGCCTTGAATTAGAAAAGGCGGCAATATTACTGTTTATTTAGTATAATGCGCCTATTTTTTTTTATTTCTAAAATAAAATTAGGCTAAGTTTTCTCCTTTTTACATCAGCTACCAGCCAGTGAAAGTCCCATCAAAATCGGTCCAGCCGTTTCAGAGATTAGCCGGAAAAACAGACAGACCGACAAACAGACAAAAGTAAAAAAATAAAAACCGTGTTACATCCATATATATTAAGTAAAATTGTATTTATTTGTATAGATTTATATGAGATCTTAAACATCCGCATCCGCATCCGCATCCGCGGATGTGAGCCTTCATATATTCGCATCCGCATCCACATCCGCGGATGTGAAAAAATCGGCATCCGCAACATCCCTGGTTTACACATATGACACACATTTACCTTGAATACTTCATCAGGATCACAACAATGGTTAGGTTGCATTGCAAATATAAACAAAAACTATTCCCATCGTTACTACAAACATGATACATACTAGCTGTCCAGCCCAGCTTCGCCCAAGTGAAAATTTAAAATTTGCTGAATCACGATCGTAGCGCCACCTATCGGATCCAATTGTGATGTAAGCTATCCTCTTTTAAGTTGGATCAAACTGCACACGGTGTGCAAATTTGATCTTTTGAAATAGGTTACGTAGTTTAGGAGCCCATCGCGGACAAACAACGTGACGCTTAATTTATATATATTACATACATATCATCACGCCAAGTCCCTAACGGGGTAGGCAGAGACTTTCTTCATCTTTACAATCACGCCCGCATTAACGCCAGTTGATTTGCGAATCTCTTCATTAGGGATTCGATCTTATATCGATATCTTAATATATATATTTCTTGTGTGCGTGTGTATGTGACTGAACTCCTCCTAAACGACTGGACCGATTTTGATGAAATTTTTTGTGTGTGTTCAAGGGGATCTGGGAATGGTTTAGATTCACAATTGGACCCGATAGGTGGCGCCACCATCTTTTTTTTTCCACCCGAGCGAAGCTGGGCGGGACCACTAGTATATATATATATATTAAGAAGATATGTATATATATGGCAAAACTATAAAAGTGGTCGCTTGATTGACAACATTTTGAAAGGTGCATTTGGTAAAATTGCCATCAATTTTACACAAGTATGTATGTATAAAAAGTTCTACTCCATGAGGGACCATGTGTGATGATACTATGTATGGTATAGTATTTTTACGGTACAATTTTTTTCTGCAGATCGTTTATCAAATTGACGAGATCATGCTTTGTGAAGAACGGCACCAGTTCTGTCCCGCGCGCTTGTACCTTCTTCTTTTCTGACTCCAGCAGCCTTAGCGCATGCCGAAGGCACACCGAAGATTTGTTCCCGGACAGCCCGACGACCTGGTCAACATTCATGGTATAAGGGTATTACATAGACGTTTGTATATTAGAGAGCGAACAAGTGGACCACTTGTTCACATACCAGTTAATAGATCGACATACAAGCAGCAACAAAGGCACCAGGAGCTTGTACATCCAAAAGATAACAAGGGACAATTTTTTCATAATTAAATAAATATCCCAATGGTGGCAAACAACCCTGCACCAGCGTGGTTATAAGAGTTTGCTGTCGCCTGTAGCGCTTACGTGCGCGACCCACATTGGCAGGTAAGGTAGGATTATTATCAAAAATAATTAGGAGTAAGGATATTGATTGCAATATCCTTACTCTCCTATATCCTGCAATATCCTATATTGATATATGATTATTTTATAAATAGCCGTGGTGGCCGAGTGGTTCGAGCAGTTGCCTGAGACGCAAAGGTCGCAAGTTCGAATCCCGACTGTACCAATGAGTTTTCCTGAACTTAAGTACAGAGATTAGTCACACCACGAGCTGAACGGTGAAGGAAAACATCGAGAGGAAACCTGCATACGTCTGAGAAGAAATTCAAAGGCGTATGTATAGTCGTGCTGGAGTAACGGCGATGGACTCGCCATCTGTCACGTTGGCACCTATTATACCTCTGGCGGAAAGTGGGTATACCTATACACCTCTGCCTACCCCTTCGGGGACCATTGTGGGAAGGCGTGAGGATATATATGATTATTTTACTAAAAACAGCATTGACTGGTGTTCTATAGCTTACCTTGGAAAGATACAAAGTAGAGCGACATATGTCGCACTCATCCTGTTCCCTAACATTCCACGCGCCTGCTGGCCGGCCCGTGCTCTTGCTCCGTGCACGATTCTGCAAAGGATTACGATTTTGTTAGACTTGAAAAAAAATAGCTTGAGAAGAAATTCAAAAGCGTATATAGTCATACATACATACATACATATCATCACGCCAAGTCCCTAGCGAGGTAGGCAGAGAGTATAGAGCGCCAGTTCTCTCTAGACTTACATACCTCTTTCGCTTCGTCCACATTCATCAGTTTTTCATACATGCTCGTCGGTTTCGAGTACTCTTAAAGTTCCCGTCCTTGAGAGTCCGATCCATTTGATCCAGGTAGTTGGAACGTGGCCTTCCTCTGCCTCTTCTTGCACACACTTTTGCTTTGTATATCTGTTTCGACAATCTTTCTTCACTCATCCTTTCTATGTGTCCAAACTTCATCATCACCATCTTTACAATCACGCCCTCATTCACGCCAGTTGATTTGCGAATCTCTTCATTGCGGATTCGATCTAAAATCGTTACTCCGCACATTTTTCGAAGCGATCGCATCTCAACTGCATTCAAGCTATTTTCATACTTCCTCTGACATACCCAGGATTCGCTGCCATACAATAAGGTAGGTACCAATATCGCGTTGCGGACAGCAACTCGAGCATTCTTGCTCAGACTTTTACTGCCCATCAACGCCGACATAGCTCCATTCACCTTATTTCCGGCAGTTCTTTCAATATCTTTTTCATACTTTCCATCTCGTGTGAACATGCTTCCAAGATATACAAATTCATTCACTTGCTGTAGAATTTGCCCATTTACCGATATAGCACACTCGATCACTTGTTCATCTCTTTCGAATACCAGAACCTTAGTCTTGCCAGCGTTTAGGCGCAGCCCCTTCTTTTCGCATTCCTCTTTCATTATGGTAACTAGTGACTGCAGTTCGCCCTCTGATGACGCCAGTAAAACCGCGTCATCGGCGTATAATAGGCAGTTGACCACTAAGTTTCCCATTTTCACTCCACATCCGTTCGTTCTTAGTGCTCTCAGACAGTTATCTAGATATATAATGAACAGCCAGGCAGACATGATACACCCTTGTTTGACCCCCGACTTCACATCAAACCAGGGTGACATCTCACCGTTAACCCTAACGCACGCCTCGCTATCACTATATAGTGATTTCACGGCGTGCAGTAGGGAACTGCTCACTCCATATCCAGGCAACACGTCCCAGAGTTCCTTTCGTACGACTCTATCAAATGCCTTCTCTAAGTCGACGAAAGCGCAGAAAACCCTTTGGTTAATATCCAAAAACTTTTCCGCGATTCCGCGAAGCGAGAAGGTTTGATTTTACATGTTACATCCTCTTCCTGGTCTAAATCCACCTTGGGATTCCCAGAGAAACCTTTCGGATCGCTCTTGCATTCTTATCGTCAGGATCTTCGTGTACACTTTACTAGCTAAGCTGACCAATCTGATGGCTCTGTAGTTGGAGCAGTCCAATCGTGATCCCTTTCCTTTATAAAAAGGCACGATGACTGCTCGCCTCCAGTCGTCCGGAACATCACCCATTTCCCAGCAAAGATTGCATAGCAAATAGATGACGTCCCAGACCGCTGGTCCACCGTACTTGATCATCTCAGCCGTAATCCCATCTATTCCCGCAGCTTTTCCACATTTCAGACTTCTTATCGCACTTACAATCTCTCCCATACTTATTTTATCCGTTATAGGATCCTCGACAGATTCTGTTGGAGGCAGCTCTATGAATAGATCAGCGGCATCATCATCATACATATCTTTGTAGAATTCACTCCATCGCCTGAGGACGTCAGTTTTGTCAGTCAGTATGTTGTTGTTCTTCATTGTCCTTCGAAATAATTACATTCATCCTACTACTAGCTGTAACACAATTTCTGGACTTCTTAACTTCCCTCCAAAAAAGTTTTGCATTGTCCTTGAAATTATGTGACAGTTTTTCGTCTACAGGCATTTGGAATCTCTCACCCCTATATAGTCACCCCTGCAATTCGGGGAAGCGTGGTACCTCAACCCTAACTCACTTGTTACATTAAGCAAATATTTCTTGCACTTTAAATTTATCCACCAAGTTAGTTCAATCCAAGGTTACGTACAATACCTGCGGCGAAACCTGTTTTACCGAGCAGTTTTTGATAAAATAATTGCGACATATTATTTAACAGTCTGTATTTAAACACGCATAAGCATATCACTGCATGTGTGAACTTACGTGGACGACAAATTCAGCCACTCCCAGGCTCAACAACCGCTGTCGATGTTCCAACTCATCAAGCACGATGGGACGCAAGATGCTATGCACTTGCGTCAGCACACTCAGCGAGGTGCGGTTGTCGCGAACAATAGCCACCAGCAATTCCTCGAGCGCAAACATTGTCGGTTCGCAGCTGTCTCGAGCCTCCTGCAGGGATACAATGATGATCTCATATAATCATATTTATTCTTCATAAACTTATATAGATATAGTTATATGTCTAGCCCCTGAATGGTCTTCATAAAAGTATTGAACAAAATGTCAGGTAATTTACATTAACAAGGTTTGAATAATAATAAAGCCATTTATTTGTTCCAATTCTCACTTTCGATATACTTTACAATGTTTGTTAGTAAATTGTTGTTAAATTTAAGAAACTTATAATTAATATCAGTTTTATTTATGAGCGGATTGGCACCTAAATATGAAAAAAAGCGGAAAGTGGGTGTATGGGTACTACCTATACACCTCTGCCTACCCCTTCAGGGACCCTTGTGGGAAGGCGTGAGGATATATTATATTATTATATATTTATTTATGACATTTGCAACCCTGTTGGGTAAAGGCCTCCTCCATCCTTTCCATGACTCTCTGTCCTTGCCCGACTTTATGCAGTCGTTTCCTGCGATATGTGTTATGGCATCAGCCGACCGTCTTAATTGTCGACCAACATTCCTTTTACCCCATTGGTCCTTTCAATCGTGTGGCTCCAATGGTCCATCTTCCGTCTGTGTATCGTGATATGTGTCCGTACCTTCTCCACTGAAGCAAGAGTGCGTGCCTGAGAGCATCGGTGAGTTTAGTTTTCGACGGATATTTTCGCTCTTAATTTCATGTATTCTTCTAATTTTCAACATGCTCCTTCTTACCATTACTGTTTGACAGCATTTGATTTTTTGTTTTATTTTATTTGTAAATATACAAGTTTGGCAACCATACAACCTTTTATCACTATTGGGCGTTCGCGATTTTTTGTTAATATCTTAGTTATATTTACATTTATTTCTAGGCCGATTTTGGAGCTTTTGCAGTCCAGTGATTTCATAATTTTCTGTAGGTTTTTGGCAATTTCAGCAATTATAACAATATCATCAGCGAACCTCAAATGGTTTAAATAGTGTCCGTTTATATAAACTCCCCTGTTTTTCCAGTTAAGTTTTTGAAAAATATTTTCTATTAATGATATGAAGAGCTTTGGAGAAAGAGGATCTCCCTGCCTAACTCCTCGTTCTATTTTTATTTCGTCTCCTTTAGTTTCTAATTTAACTGTGCTTGTACTTTTTGTATAAATATGTTTCAAAATATTAATGTATTTATAGTTAATATTTGATTGTTGTAGTGCGTGCGTTCCACATTGAACAGTGGCTGATGCTGTCAAAAGCTTTACTGTAGTCAATGAAGGCCACATACAGAGGTCTATTGTATTCTCTGTATTTTTCTATGACCTGTTCTAATGTCTTTATGTGGTTTATTGTGCTAAAGCCTGGTCTGAATCCTGCTTGTTCCTTTGGTTGCTGTTTATCAATGTCGTCGGATATTCTCTTTAAGATTATGGATGAAAATAGTTTGTATATATTTGCCAGGAGGCTTATGGGTCCTAATACTCCATATCCAAGGAGTTTCTTTTCTTGAAAGTAGAATTAAGTCCGATGTACACCATTGTTTTGGTACTTTCTCTGGGTCTAGTATCATATTGAACAATTGCGTTAAATGGCGTGTAAAATTTATTTACAATAACAACAATTAACAATATTTACAAAGAACAGAACAGAAACTAACTACTTACAGATAAAATATTTGTCCCAAATCGGTATCCCGAGGCAACGTGCCAAGAAGACTAGCAGCATTGCCACGCTGGATAGCAATGCTGATTCTCTGAGCGAGATATGTTCCAGCCCGCCTGTCACGAGAGGTTTTGACTAGACGGCGCGAGACCTCTTTACAAAGATGGTGAGCCTCAGGACCCCAAGGCCCCAGAGTTTCAACCGCAAATGCAGCAAATATGTAACCTGACCCGAGACAGGCATACTTGCGGTGCTTGAGGCACTCCTGCTGAGCAGCAGCGGCGCCGGCCGCCACCGATGTGTCAGGAAGATGGGAAGGAGCCAGTGTATCGACACTCGTAGCGTCCCACACTAAGGGCCGACCCATCCTCCATGGCATCAGAGACATACCGTCCGGCCTCCGGCCATCGCCGCGAGCAAGACCAACTGGTTCCAGCAGGCACGCCGGGGCTGACCAGAGCCCGGCGTGTTAAAATAGGTGCTCCTATTTTAAGGGCCTCATTACATATTTCATCTGGTCCGGGACTCTTCTCGGTCTTCAGCTTCTTTAAATGTTCGTAAACTTCGGAGTCTTTAATTCGTTTGATGCAGTCCGTCGGCTTTATGTAAGTGGTTTGTGCTTTCATTTCAGTGTTATTTTGTTTCCTGTATAAGTTTTTGTAGAAGTTAGCTGCATTTATTACATCTTACATTTACATCTTACATTACATTTATAGATTTTGTTTCTTGTGAGTTATGCTCAAGTTTTTTAATCCATGACTTGTGTGTTTCTAATTGGTAGTGGGCTTTTTTTAGCACTTCTAAAATTCTTGATGTTTCTTGAAATAATCTCGTATCTGTGGATGTTGTAGTCCTTACGGTTTGACTTATTAGTCTCTTTCTATACTCTGCTAAGTTCTTCTTTCATATCTTTGTGTGTAGTACTTCACTGCGCCTTTTTAAAAGTTGGATAGTGTCTAGAGAAAATATTGTGTTGATGAGTATGTAACAAGGTTTGAATGCATCACGTCTAATAAATAGACGTCTCGATCGGGTCGCCCGTACAGCGACCCTGGCATTCAACGTGGCTAGTTTACTAGGTAACCGGGTAATCAAGAGAATAATCGACGGGGAATTTATCCCCATACCTTGGAACCACAAAGGTGTCGCACTGCGCGGTTCCAAAGGAGTTTCCTTCCGCGAACGCTCAGCCTGTGGAATAAGCTCCCCGTTGAGGTTTTCCCTGGAGAGTACAGCATGGAGTTCTTCAAGAAGGGTGTGAAAAGATTCCTGCAGGGTCAGCAGCAGGCGAGTGATACCCCTGGTGTTGCAAGCGCCCATAGGCGGCGGTAACCGCTTAACATCAGGCGGACCGTATGCTGGTTTGTCAACCATGTGGTATAAAAAAAAACTTAGTTCTGTGTAATTCAATTTGAGCCATGTTTAAATGTAGTAGATAATGGAAACATACCGTAAAGATCTGTTGTACGGATGACAGCCAGGTGTGAGTGGCAAAGTACACACTCTCCGAAATAGTGTACCCTTTCGATATGGAGCTGGAGTACGCCTTGGGGAACACAATTATGAACTCTCCCGGCTGTTGCTCGACGCTAGAGATCGATACATTGTGCTCGAGCAAGAGCGCGGGCGGGATCATTGTAATGTCCGAGGGCAGCCATATAGTTTTATTTTGGCGCGACGTGGGGCAAAGGTTCTCCACCGCTCTGCAAAACTTGTCACTTTCTTCATTGGGTATTCCATACCTGGTAAATAAAATAAGAAATGTTCCATTTTGCATACGTCACTGCGAAATATATTATTAAAGTGTGCCCAAGTGAAAATGAAAAATCGTAATTATTAATATAAAAAAATCCTTAATAAAAATGTATTTGACGTGTTTGTGTGACGCGCGAATAATAAAAGAAAGAGGTACAAATACTTTTACACTGAGAACCGGTTTGAATTCTTTGTATAGTCTATACGACAGTGACCACTAAAATGTATGATTAAACTAGCTTAACCACGCAGTTTTACCCTTGTTAAGTTACAATATAACGACCTTGTGAAGCACTTTCTATTGATGAAGGACGCGTTAGATCATGGCTCACAGGATCTAAGCACACAAACGACGGTAAGCGACATGGTTTTATGCTATGTATAGAGATAAATAACGGCAGTGTTACCAGATTTTTCCGGGCCCGGTGTGCATGTACTCTATCCAGGGTAAGCCGTGAGGATCGCGGTGCCAGCAGCTGGTAGAGAACACCATTCCGAGGTGCAGTGTGGGCACCGTCACGCCCACATTTGAGCCGAGCGAGCGCAATACGTTGCCAGAGTTCTGGCTCACCATCTACATCAGAATGTTACGTTATCATGTATTCACTACTGTACGAGCTGCAGCGAGCCGCACACTACAATACACGACCACACAGCACTTGTAAGCACTAGATACACTCACTTTCACAACATGAAATCTGAGTGAACCCTGAACTGACGCAAGAAACAATAAAAGATAACAGTGTCTTTACAATACAAAAAAAGGCGCAGACAGATTCGATTACGAAGCGAAAGTTCCCGGAACTGACGCAAGGGATGTCTCATTTTTTTTCTCGAAGCAAAGGGGCGAGAGCAAGGCCTCAAGCCAGGCACTTTTATGTGCTAATCAAACACATCTAAGGGCATCCCCTGTGGGGTATGGACCTCGGCTTAGAGCAGATTTACGGCTGATTAACAGCAGAATCGAAGCGAGTATTCGAAAGTTTTTTCATAAACTGTTGTATTGTAGGGTCTTTAACGTCAACGTGGAGTTGACTGTTTCGCATGTAGCTCGGAGCACCTGTGGTTTTGCTGGGAAACCAACCGGCTTTGGCGCACTTGTGGAGGGTGGGAGGTATGAATTCCGTGCGTGTGCAAACACTTCGCTCGCATATGTCATGATTGGTCGAACGCACGACATGTGATTCTCATTTTGGATTTCAGTTAGTTTACTGCGCGTGTTTATCATGCAGTGAAGTCTGCAGAGCGCGAAGAGTCAGCTCCCGCGCCTACCACCTTTACGTGGTGGCGGAAAGAAAAGCAATGATTGAGGGACATACTCAAGTGCTTGGCTTTTTGTTCCCATGGGAAAGGTTAGCCGAAGAGGGTAGTGGGAGCTACAATGGGGGGTTCGATGCCCATCCTCGTGATGAGGACTGCTGCCGTTTTGGTGGAGATCACGGTTGCCGACTCAAGGGGCGGAATACTGTCTAAGTGGACAGATAGACATGAGGAGACCCTCCAGTTTTCTCTAGTCTGTTATCTTTTTCTGGGGAGGGTACTGAGGTCAGTACCCTCACCAGAAAACGAATAGACCCCCGAACTCACCTGAGTCCGGGGGTATATTTCTATTCGTCTGTATCTAGTTCGTTGTGCGACCTCTACGAGTGCAAACGAAGGTTCACATTCTTGAGGATCGCAATGCCGAGTGCGTCAGGCCTGTGGCCCACATGTGTTGCCTTATAGAAGACTGGCACGATATGGTGGAGGTAGTACCCAGTAGAAAAGATGAGACCGACATTAACATAACAAAAAACTGCCATGCAAACGTATTTGAAAAACAATAGATGAATATTAAAAACTAGTTGTTTACTTTTTTAACTGCTCCTCTATCCTCTCGATTGCCGGCTTAGCAGTTGTTTTTCAAGTTTTAATTACTCCCTCAAGAGTCCGTCGTAACACTACTTCCTTGCTCAGCGAATATCGGTTTTAAGACTTAATATATAAATAAAAGTAACGAACTTAATAATTATGTACACCTGTATACTAAAACTTGCGTGAAGGCTCACCATACATCATCTAATATCTAATAGCCACCTGCGGTCAGATAGTTACGCTAGTTAATGCAGGTAGTTGAATGTTCGGGATAAAGCCAGATAGATAATAAAGCTTGCCTTGAGATTCCAGGGGTGTTGGGCGTAGGAATCGTTAGGATCCTTGGTGAACCCGTATCCTTCTTCACCAGTGTCTATTGACGCTGTGTAGACACAGACATGGTCGGCGCCCAAGAGTACTGCTCGCCAGTACTCATTTTCCAGTGTTGTGCTGGTGAGATCACTACAATTCGGGAAGTGATTATCCATCGCGGCTGTTGCTACCTGTTAGTGACACACATACAACATGTATTCTATGTTAATATTTCAGGGTTTACATGCATGTGAACGCATGTAGCGTGGTCGCATGTATAGATATATTACCCGCTTAAACGTGGCCACGTTCATACCACGTCCGGAAACGACGCAGTCCTCCGCTTCGGAGAGAGCCTCCGTTACGTGCTTTTCTTCTTCGGCTTCGTCATCCGAAGACTCAGACTCACCCAGCAGACGTCTTTGCCGGTGGAGAGGGTTCATAGCACGGTCCATCATTCGGCGGTGCTTCCTGAACCACGCGTTCTCCACCTTACTTAATATTTCCTGCCGTTCACCTAATTCATACAAAAGAGGTTACTATTACCAAATATAAAAGAGCTACTAGCTGAAGGCCCTCACTCAGTGCCGTACTCAACGTCTACAACACTTTTAATTGACATAACATCTATCGATTGACAATAACCAGCGACACAAGTGCACGAGACAGAAGACCAAAACGATATAAGGAACCAGATTAATACATTTCTGTTCGTAGCGATCATTATATAATTTAAGACAAGAGCCACAGGCGTGTAACTGTGTAGAAAAATTGTGTCTATGTTTTTCAGTAAAACATAATATAAAAACTTACTATGGGATAGTGTGTCATAGGGCAGCAAATATTTGACATAAATTTTGTCCAGTTTTTTCTCTGGATTTGGGCCTTGGGTGAATCGCAATTCTTCCGCTACACGAGCCCAGCGTTTTTTTTGTATAACTTTTTTGAGCCCACCGTGGCGCTGCACCAAATGGTACAGCTTTGGCAGATTTACCTCCAAGCCTTTCATCTGGAATAAACTTGTAAGTTGTAATGACAAATTGTACATTATGTATCAGTTAAATGGACCTATTCAAACCTTTTCTTTAATTTTCCATCAGAAACTTCAAACTTAATATTTCAATGGTTTTCTGTTTTAGTCACGTAACCTCAGATTTATATCTTTGAAGAAAATTTCATTGACGACAACTATAGAATAAGTTTAATTTTAATTAACAGCACATCTATACTATTATAATATTATAAAGAGGAAAGATTTGTTTGTTTGTTTACCTTAAATTTTTTTTTATTTTATTAACAAATTTTGTTCTTTTATTTTCTTTAAAATGTGGCATTAAATGATACATACAACCCAAAATTTTCACCCTTCTATCACTAACCCCTATTTTTTTATAGTAATTTTAGTAATTCAATAATTTTTCATCCCGCTCGATAACTGATAAATTATCACTTGGTGGGTTATCCCCGCCAGTTGAGAAGAGAAAGAGCTAATTAACCAAGTCTTCGTCTTTTTTGCAAATGCTTTTTATTCTATTTCGATAAAAAATTCCCTGAGCTTATGGCAAAGCTAGCTTTTTATTCTATTTCGATAAAAAATTCCCTGAGCTTATGGCAAAGCTAAAGTATTTGTAAATTTCGCTCAATTAACTCTACCTGACCTAACAAAACAAGAACAACCGGACGACATCCAAGTCAAATACAATATTATCAGAGACTGCATTTAGAATTCCAGCCATATAATGAAAACAACAAAGAATAGAATGAAAAAGCTAATTGACCGCTCTTGCCAGCTTATAGAAAAAAGACAGACATTAACCACCCATACACCTAAGTTCAGTGCAGATAGACAAGTGAAAGCAAAGATTATCGCCGTTATAATATGCGCGAAGTCCAAGAGACATGAGAAAAACAACTCCTTAAAAGCGGCCATCAGGGGTGCTGACGCAGGCAAATCCTGCATTAACAACTCGAAGGATAGTAATGGGGAGTAACAAAGCGATGAGACAAGGTGCTTGCGATATGTACCGAATTTTACCAAAATCTGTACTCAGATGGTGATCACCAGCATCAATACCAGAACCGACTCCTGAAGCCTATTCATGTTCTAAAGATTTTCTAACTACCACAGGATAAGAAGTACCCACAGCCCTTATGAGTATGAAATAAAGCAAATGTCCTGATGCTGATGGGATTACCACTTATGCACTGAGATGCGGTAAATCAACACTTTTACCACATATTACAAGGCTTTTGAATACTATCTTACAAACTGGCTCATTTTCAGAAAATTTCTGACATTCAGACATTATTCTTTTGTACAAAAAGTATCCTTTTTGTACAAAAGAATAATGTCTGAATGTCAGAAATTTTAACTGAAGTCTGACATAAATAACTAGCGCCCTATTTATTAGCTTATCTTAGACAACTCAATTGGAGTTGAAACGGTCGCCATAACCGAAATCAGTTGGATCATTATCATCATTAGCTAAATTTTACACCTTTACTAAGCCATCATAAAAGTGATAGAAGGTCGCATCTCAGGAAAATTGGATCAAAACCAACCCAACAAGCAGGATTCCGTCGCGGGATTTCCACAACAGATCACCTACACTGCCTTAACCAAGTCATTGAGAAATTTTCCGAATTTCAACTCCCTTTGTATCTGGCATTTATAGACTATATACTAAGGCTTTTGACAGTTTGAAACACTACTATATTTGATGTTTTACAGAAACAGGGCATCGAAAATAGTTACATTCATCTGCTCAAAACATATATGAAGATAGTACCGCGTCTATTAAAACAAACAAGGCGATCCGTTATCCCCTAAATTATTTACGGCTACATTGGAGCAAGTCTTCCGTGAGATAAATAGTAGGTGGAAAGAGAAAGGAATAGTCGTCGGAAGGAGTAGACTCACAAATACGATCACGATATTATTCCATTCTCTTCTTCAGCAGCGGAGCTAAGTTTGATGATCCAAGACCTAAACAAGGCAAGCCTCAAAGTTGGACTGGAAATGAATATGTCGAAGACCAAGGTTATGACTAATAATATGCGGAAAAGTCGAAGTAGAGGGCAGTCATTGCAAACGTCCAGGACTATATCTATCTGGGTCAATTAGTCTCTTTCTAGGCGAGACAAGACAGGGAAATTGCAAGAAGAACCGAATACGCATAGAAAAGCTTTTGGGCCATGAAAGAGCTTATGAAAGGAAAACTTCCTTTGACGCTAAAAAAGAAGCTGATGTATACGTGCATTCTTCCCATCCTCACCTACGGTTCCCAAACTTGGTCTTTGACAGAGCATCATAAGTCCAGACTCGGGGTCTGCCAGCGAGCGAAGTCTACTGGGATTTAGAATAATGGATCGCATCCGTAACAAAATCATACGCTCCAAAACATTAATAGCCGATGCGGGTTGCCAAGCTGCCCGACTCAAATGGGATTGGGCTGGACACGTGTCGCATGTCAGACGAGTTGTGGGCCGAACAAACGGTACTATGGATCCCATAGAATGTGACGCGCAGACGTGGAAGGCCAAGAAGAAGATGGCGGGACGAACTGGACATGCACCTGAGCAGTTGGTCGGAGGTAGCACATGATCGCGGGGAGTGGGAGGACAGGAGGGAGGCCTTCCCAGCAGTGGGCTATAAAAAATAATAACAATAAAATTAAAGTATCAAGACAGTTTATTCCTGCTATACTTAGCGTTACCAGTGCCATCTTTTAAATTTTCCGCGCTTTTTCTGGATCGTAATTTAGAAAAAAATCCTTTCCACCCATTTTTTATTTCAAGGACTTAATTGGATTTATTATCTTAATATTTATTTTAACAATATTGACACTTATATTCATTTTTAATTATATTTATATGTACATTATTTTATTTTATTAATTTATTTTATCAATATAAATCTATAAAATTCTCACCTCCCAGTAAACAACGGGGAGTAGGGATGTGAACAAAACTATAATACTTAAAAAAAAAATTTGTGTTTTGTTGTTATTATATTCCATCATCGTTCACAGTGCTCCATGCCTCTTTCGCTCATATACCACATCCTTACACACTTACAATAAGTTTGTTATTTATTTTCTACACTAGAAATTCCCTAGAAATAATTTATATAGCAAAACAACGTTTGCTGGTTCAGCTAGTATTAATATAATTAGTAACAATTGGCGCCGTGATGGCAGATTGGATTAAGTCGTCGCCTATAAAGTATACATACATATGTATGTATAAGTTTTTCAAAACTGATTAACGATCTATGGGGAGGAGATAAATATCGTGAAGAAAGCTGCAAATGTTTAAGAAGTTCAAATACACACTTGAAAAATGGCGACTCGTCATCTGCTACGTTGGCACCTTAAACCTCACATTTGTATAAATATGTGAAGATATAAGAATTTAATTCGTGGTTAATAGTCAAATAGTAAAATATTGATACTTGTAAACAGTTAAAATGGCATTAGCAATAATGAGTGAATGTGAACTTACAAGTGGAGGTCTGGTGAAGTGCACATCCTGCAAGGCCAGGTAGGCCTTGATGGCGCAAAGCTCCCGAGCAGCCGGCGTCCATCGGCAGTACATGCGGCCCAAGTACTGGTTGCACACATTGAAGCGGATATCGTCAGAGAGATGGCATTTCGGACGGAACGTCTGAGGGGCCACTACTTTTACGACTCCATACTTGGCTGCCTCAGGCATGATTTTCTCAAAATAAGCAATTGGGTCCTGCAAAACAATGGCTCGGTTTATTAATGTGACACTGCTTAAATATGTGATTTGGCATAATGAAAGGAAGCAAGTAAAATATATAAATAATATATATGTACATATATCTATTCACATAATAAGTCGAACAGCCCCTGCATTCCCCTTCATTTTATAATATGGAAAGAAGTGTTTACTCATCGTTTGTATAAAAAATGCTTTTTAATTTACTTATATTATACCTATATATAATGAAAAAAAATTTTTGTTATGGGCCGCCCCAAATAATCCAAGACAGAAGAACATTATTAAAGCACAAGTCTTGTGTCCGAGATACCCCATCGGGCTGGTTAGATTTAATTCATGTTCATAATGAAATTGTTTCGCTCTGATATTGTGAAATCACATGATATTTGATTAGAATTATTTCGGTGGAAATAACGAATTGTACTATCAGTATCAGAATTATTAAACAATAATTAGAGTAAAAACCAAATGTTATGAATAAACATTAAAGGGCAATAATTCTTTAATTTAATGATTGGTTAAGTCTCGAATTATTGTGAGTCGACACGTTTTATATTCCGGCATATTGGACGTTTAAATACAAAATTAATAAGACATAACCTGAAATTCTGCCTCCGTTGGGGAAAACACAGGCGGAGTGAGCATGTTGGCGCGTTTGTTGTTTCCTAAAGTAGTCGTAAACCCGGAGGGTAGCGGTGCCTGGCTCTTGCTCGCTACCGCCGGCGCGACAGTCTGGTTCAGCCCGGCCGGATCCGGCTCGGTATTTACCCTTTGCTGCTCGCCTAGTTCTGCCTGCGCGCTAGTAGTTAGCTGGAGGGCTTCCACCAACTGACCCAACAAGGTCCGATCGTTTTCAAGAGCATTACTATCCGGAATAATTTCCATCTCAGGGCTTAGTACAGACTTGACGCGCATAATGTTTCGCCTGTGTTCGGCAAGCTTCAAAGGCTTAATTTGTATAATTTTTGAGCCCTTTTTAACTAGACAAAGATATTGTAAATCATTGTTATCAGCAGTTTCATGAGTCGGGGAATTGCATCCGACGGACAGCGTTGAGCTCTCGCCAGACGAGGAGTTGTCATATGAAAGCAGAAGGTCACGGGATGCCGTGATATCCTGGGCCGGTGGCGTGGGATAACGCACTGGTGGTGTGGGATCGCGGGCAGGTAGCGAGGGTTCGCGGGCTACTGGTGTTGGCTCACGAGCTGGTGGCGTGGGCTCGCGAGCAGGTGGTGTAGGCTGGCGAGCTGGTGGCGTGGGCTCGCGAGCATGTGGTGTAGGCAGGCGAGCTGGTGGCGTGGGCTCGCTAGCAGGTGGTGTAGGCTGGCGAGCTGGTGGCGTGGGCTGGCTAGCTGGTGGCGTGGGCTGGCGCGCTGGTGGCGTGGGCTGGCGCGCTGGTGGGGCGGGCTGGCTAGCTGGTGGCGTGGGCTGGCTAGCTGGTGGCGTGGGCTGGCGCGCTGGTGGCGTGGGCTGGCTAGCTGGTGGCGTGGGCTGGCGCGCTGGTTGCGTGGGCTGGCTAGCTGGTGGCGTAGGCTGGCTAGCTGGTGGAGTGGGCTGGCGCGCTGGTGGCGTGGGCTGGCTAGCTGGTGGCGTGGGCTGGCGCGCTGGTTGCGTGGGCTGGCTAGCTGGTGGCGTAGGCTGGCTAGCTGGTGGAGTGGGCTGGCGCGCTGGTTGCGTGGGCTGGCTAGCTGGTGGAGTGGGCTGTCGCGCTGGTGGCGTGGGCTGGCTAGCTGGTGGCGTGGGCTGGCGAGCTGGTGGTGTGGCCTGGCGAGCTGGTGGTGTGGCCTGGCGAGCTGGTGGCGTGGGCTCGCGGGATGGTGGCGTGATCACCTCGAAGGCTTGTAGCTTGCGATTGAGCATCTCCATAAATATGGGCGAGTCGTGCGAGTAGGTCCTAGAGTCAGATGGCAATGAGTGCTCTAAATTTGTATCCACTTGGATATTGTACGCTGACCGCAGCCGCATAGACCTACGTATAGTCGATTGCGGTACGTCGTCCGGGCTACATGGAGTGCTGAATAATTCGTTTGGTTTCTGATTTATAGTCTTCGGCACTTTAAACTTAACTGCCTCAGAATTCTCCGATTCACTGAGCCAACGTTCCACACGCATATTCCGGTACTCTATAGTAGCGTCTTCACCCGTCTCCGTTTGAGACGACTCAGGTCCGCCAGCTTCAGCTGGCTTACTATCCGAGATAGAGTCGCCTGAGTACACTAGTGGGCCGAGGACAGAAGATGAAGGTGAAGGGACAGGTGAATCTGTAATGGCAAGATGTCATTTTATTAGGCATGCAACAAGTGTAACATATCAACATTCGAGTCAAGAGAGTATGCGCTACGCCCACCTTGGATTACGATGACTTGCTCTTGCGTGGGGGTTATCGATGGCGCCCCGTTTATTCCTTCTGAAAATTTGTAACTAAATTAAGAGGACCAAATAATAAAATGACAGTACTTATTTTATCAGTATAAGAATGACAACTGTGAAGGTAATAATTATAAATTTTTTGCACAGAATATACAGCATATTTGATTAACACAATATATAAAAAATACAATAAATAAACTGGAACAGTATTTACGGTTAAGCAATATTTTATGTTGGTTAATAAAGCCGTATTTATTTTTCGCTTTCTATAGAATCTGATAGTGTACGCACACTACCATGCATACCATACACTAAGTAAGTAGAAAAACTGGTGCTTTCCAAAATTTTATCGAGAAGGAAGCCTACAAAAGTTTGAAAAAAGATTTTAAGACGTATGATTCTGAAACATTTATGTAATGCACGGGCATTACATAAATGTTTCAGAATCGAAACAATTAGACGGTTAACAAAATTACTTGCATGCCAATTTTTCATGCTATATTCGACATCGATTCATATTCGATACGGAGCGTACTACTGAATTGTCATGTATAGAGTTAGAGCGATACATTGTTGTGTGCGTATACCGACCCCCAAGTGGAGATTATGAACAGTTTGAAAAAGCTATGGAAGAAGTTTTAAATAAAATTTGTAAGTCAGGCAAAAATATAATAGTATGTGGAGATTTTAATGTTAATATACTTGAAAACTCATCCACAAGTAATCGTTTTAAATGCCTTTTTGCTTCTTTCAATTTTACTCATATGTTTTCTGAGCCTACAAGAATAACTAGCGCATCAGTTACATGTATTGATAATATATTTACTAATTTTGATCCCATTAGTAATGCCATCATAAATAAACTAGAATCAGATCACTGCGGCCAATTAGTAAGTTTCCGAAAACATAATTTTAAAGTTTCCAAAAAGCGGATTACTTACGTACCTGTAAATGCAAGTCGCTTGAACAGTTTTCGTGGTAATATGCTCAGTAAATTTCCTTTAAAAAGTAACCACCAAAATCCTCAATCTATGTATAATTCTCTTTTCCAAGTGGTACATAAAGAACATGAGCGCATATTTACCCCTAAGACTGTTCAAATTGGTAACCATATGCCGTTTGGTGAATGGGCTACCACAGGCATTCACAGAAGTAGACGAAGGCTGTATGAACTTTACCATGAGAAAACATGTAATTTTGATTTAGATTTTATAAATTATGTTAAAAATTATTCCAAAGTGTTTAAAAAGGTTTGTTCAAACGCCAAGTCTATTGCTGTCAGAAATAAAATTTCAAAGTCATCCACTGTGACTAAGACAACGTGGAATATTATAAATAGTGAGACTGGGAAATCGGCACTAAAACAGGATAAAATAATATTAAGAATTAATGATAGTTTAATAAAAGCTGATATTGCTGTAGCCACCGCTTTTGAATCAGTATTTGCTGATATTCCAGTCTCATTAACAAAATCTTTAATTTTATCACCTTCCGCCGCTGAAAAAATTCTTAAAGCTCATGTGGAAGAATCTAATACTGAATTTTATTTCAATACTGTTACCCCCCAAGACATAATAACAACTTTTAAATCCCTAGATATGAAAAAGTCTACTGATTTATGGGGACACTCTGTACAAGTTCTAAGTAGTATTATTGACATTGTTGCAGTAGACTTAGCATTAGTTTTTAATGCGTGTATTGCTAGCGGTGAATTTCCTGATCAAATGAAATATAGTAAAATCATTCCTTTATTTAAAACTGGTATCATGACCGACCCAAACAATTTCAGACCCATCTCAATATTGCCAGTTTTCAGCAAAATTTTTGAAAAAGTTTTACTTAACCAGATGCTAGCCTTTTTTAATTAACATGAGTTGATATAGTAAACAATACGGCTTCACAAAGGGTCGCTCGACTACCGATGCAGGTGTCGAGCTTATTAGGAAAATTCTTGAGGCTTGGGAGGATTCAAAGGATGCTTTAGGTGTTTTTTGTGACCTATCCAAAGCCTTCGATTGTGTGCATCACGAAACTTTGATCAGGAAGTTAGACCACTATGGTATAAGGAATTTAGCTCTTAACCTTATATCATCATACTTAAGTAAACGAGTACAAAAAGTGTGTATACGTGGGGAAATATCTCCGGGGTGCCCAGTAGCTATGGGCGTTCAACAGGGTTCGATTCTCGGTCCATTTCTTTTTCTTATCTATATCAATGACCTACCTCACCTGGTAAATGATAAACATGATGATACTTCTTTACTATTTAAGATAGACCGACAGAAAGAAAACTTTGACGATGTAAATAATGCTCTATCTGACGTGGTTCATTGGTTTAGTGCCAATAATTTGGTACTTAATGCTAGGAAAACGAAATGTATTAAATTTACAATGTCTAACGTGAAAAAGGTTTTAACTACCTCTATAGTTATAAATAACGAGGAGTTAAACCTTGTGGATTCAACAGTCTTCCTTGGAGTCACATTGGATCACAAACTGCAATGGGGACCCCACATTAATGGATTGGCGAATAGACTCAGCTCTGCAGCATTCGCGGTAAGAAAAATTAGACACTTGACTGATATCAACACAGCCCGTTTAGTTTATTTCGGCTATTTTCATAGTGTCATGTCTTACAGCATTCTTTTGTGGGGTAATGCTGCAGACATTGGATCAATTTTTGTGCTGCAAAAGCGGGCTATTCGCGCAATTTATAGCCTTAAGCCTCGAGATTCTCTCAGATAATTATTCAAGGAAATTGACATATTGACCGTACCATGTCAATATATATTCCAAAATGTGTTATTTGTCAGAAAGAATATTATAAAATTTAAGAAAAATAGCGACTTGCATACTGTAAATACACGTAACAAAGATAAACTCCATGTTCCTACAGCTAGATTACACAAAACTAGCAACTCATTTATCGGGCAAGGTAGGCTTTTTTAATAAGCTACCTCGGAAAATAATTGAATTACCTTTTGTAGAATTTAAAGCTGTCGTTAAAAGTAAATTAATTCAAAAGACTTATTATAAAACATCAGATTATTTGAATGATGGCCATGCATGGCAATGAATTGCTCCTCTGGTACAGAGTTTATATATGTAATCTTTTCTCCCCCCACGTAAAAGGGAACAAATGTTAAAAAAAAAAAAACCGGGGAGTTTGTTTCGCCGTTTCTTCTCCTGGCAGGTACTTTTTTTCTTGGAAACGGTGGTAACTTTAGTTTATATTAAATATGTGACGTTCAATAAGTGTTCCCTGTGTCCCTTACATTGAATAAAATATTTTGATTTTGATTTTGATATACTTCGAAGTCACATTATGAATAGCTATACATCGATTATAGATTATGCAAGTAGACATTATAAGAACGGATTTAAGGATATAGTTGCAATATAATTCATCAAACAAAAAAGTAACTCACGCCTTCTCACAAGGGTCCCCAAAGGGGTAGGCAGAGGTGTATAGGTAATACCCACACACCCACTTTCCGCCAGAGGTATATTAGGTGCCAACGTGACAGATGGCGAGTCCATCGCCGTTACTCAAGCACGACTATACATACGCCTTTTGAATTTCTTCTTAGACGTATGCAGGATTCCTCTCGATGTTTTCCTTCACCGTAAAGCTCGTGGTGTGACTAATCACTGTACTTGTTCATAAAAACTCATTGGTACAGTCGGGATTCGAACTTGCGACCTTTGCGTCGCAGGCAACTGCTCGAACCACTCGGCCACCACGGCTTCTCTTCTATTATTTTATTACTTCTTCTATTCTATTGTATTATTATTATATATTATAAATAAGTACCTCCAGCGCAACTAGCAAAATATTTTAGCGGTTTTTCGTCGAAAATGCTAGAATCAGTTTCATCATCGTGGGCGTTGGCTTTCCGTTTGTATTGGCTTAGTCTGGCGATTCTCCGAGAAGAGAAGTCTCCACAAGAAGATTGCATTCTTTGCATGCCAGAAGGGCCAGGCATTGGGGAATCCGACACATTTCTATGCGCTGCAGCAGATTCATCGGTGGCCTGGACGCAATAGTCTGTTGGCTGGAAGTCAGCGCATTCGCCGTAAAAGTCAGCGGATTCATTGGACTTAACGGTAATGTCCCACTCGGACTCATTTTCTTTCGAAACTGGCAATGATTCTGCTGCTACCTTGCCGGGTTGATCCTGTAGCCTTTTCAAGAGAACCACTGGCTGCATATAGGCTTGCATATCTGAAAAATATTCCGTTTAAAATCACCATCTTATGTTGGGTACATCAATATTCCTTTTATAAATAAATAATCAAAGCTTTTACATGGTTATTTCGGAGCGATGATATATACATATGTGTATTAAAATAAATTTAATTGGTGTTGCAATCAGTAACAGTTCGTTATATTAGCATATAAGTACATACATAAATATATTACATACATATCATCACGCCGAGTCCCTAACGGGGTAGGCAGAGAGTATAGAGCGCCAGTTCTCTCTAGACTTACATACCTCTTTCGCTTCGTCCACATTCATCAGTCTCTTCATACATGCTCGTCGGTTTCGAGTACTCTTAACGTTCCCGTCCTTGAGAGTCCGATCTATTTGGTCCAGGTAGTTGGAACGTGGCCTTCCTCTGCCTCTTCTTGCACACACTTTTGCTTTGTATATCTGTTTCGTCAATCTTTCTTCACTCATCCTTTCTATGTGTCCAAACCAACGTAACATGCCTTTCTTCATCTTTACAATCACGCCCTCATTCACGCCAGTTGATTTGCGAATCTCTTCATTGCGGATTCGATCTAATATCGTTACGCCGCACATTTTTCGAAGAGATCGCATCTCGACTGCATTCAAGCTATTTTCATACTTCCTCTGACATACCCAGGATTCGCTGCCATACAATAAGGTAGGTACCAATATCGCGTTGTGGACAGCAACTCGAGCATTCTTGCTCAGACTTTTACTGCCCATCAACGCCGACATGGCTCCATTCACCTTATTTCCGGCAGTTATCCTTCTTTCAATATCTTTTTCATACTTTCCATCTCGTGTGAACATGCTTCCAAGATATACAAATTCATTCACTTGCTCTAGAATTTGCCCATTTACCGATATTGCACACTCGGTCACTTGTTCATCTCTTTCGAATACCAGAACCTTAGTCTTGCCAGCGTTTAGGCGCAGCCCCTTCTTTTCACATTCTTCTTTCATTATGGTAACTAGTGACTGCAGTTCGCCCTCTGATGACGCCAGTAAAACCGCGTCATCGGCGTATAGTAGGCAGTTGACCACTAAGTTTCCCATTTTCACTCCACATCCGTTCGTTCTTAGTGCTCTCAGACAGTTATCTAGGTATATAATGAACAGCCAGGCAGACATGATACACCCTTGTTTGACCCCCGACTTCACATCAAACCAGGGTGACATCTCACCGTTAACCCTAACGCACGCCTCGCTATCACTATAGAGTGATTTCACGGCATGCAGTAGGGAACTGCTCACTCCATATCCAGGCAACATGTCCCAGAGTTCCTTTCGTACGACTCTATCAAATGCCTTCTCTAAGTCGACGAAAGCGCAGAAAACCCTTTGGTTAATATCCAAAAACTTTTCCGCGATTCCGCGAAGCGAGAAGGTTTGATCCATACATCCTCTTCCTGGTCTAAATCCACCTTGGGATTCCCAGAGAAACCTTTCGGATCGCTCTTGCATTCTTATCGTCAGGATCTTCGTGTACACTTTACTAGCTAAGCTGACCAAGCTGATGGCTCTGTAGTTGGAGCAGTCCAATCGTGATCCCTTTCCTTTATAGAAAGGCACGATGACTGCTCGCCTCCAGTCGTCCGGAACATCACCCCTTTCCCAGCAAAGATTGCATAGCAAATAGATGACGTCCCAGACCGCTGGTCCACCGTACTTGATCATCTCAGCCGTAATCCCATCTATTCCCGCAGCTTTTCCACATTTCAGACTTCTTATCGCACTTACAATCTCTCCCATACTTATTTTATCCGCTTTAGGATCCTCGACAGATTCTGTTGGAGGCAGCTCTATGAGTAGATCAGCGGCATCATCATCATACATATCTTTGTAGAATTCACTCCATCGCCTGAGGACGTCAGTTTTGTCAGTTAGTATGTCATTGTCCTTCGAAATAATCACATTCATCCTACTACTAGCTGTAACACAATTTCTGGACTTCTTAACTTCCCTCCAAAAAAGTTTTGCATTGTCCTTGAAATTATGCGACAGTTTTTCGTCTACAGTCATTTGGAACCTCTCACGCTTCTGAGCTATTATCTCCTTCGTACGATTTTTTTGCAGGCGATATTTTTCTTTCATCTTTTCTTTCATACTTTCACTTGAGCTGGACATAGCCAAAATGTCTTGCCTTGCATCCTTCTTCTTTTTAACTTCTTCTTTCACTTCATCATCCCACCAACCATCGCCATTTTTGGTTGTCCGCCCTTTCGAAATGCCACAAACCTCTTTCGCGGCGCATAAAATGCTGGACTTCAGGAACTGCCAACAAACATCGACACTCTCAAACACATCTTTCGGGGGACAGGCTAGCTGTTCAGATACCCTTTCTTGATATCTGTCTCTAATAGCCGCATCTTGAAGCCTCCAGCTTTTGATGCGGTCTGCGACTGCAGAACAGGGACCCCCAGCACGGGATCGCCAGCCCGCGAACAGACCCCTTATTCTAGTTATAACTAGAAAGTGGTCCGTTCCCAGGTCGGCTCCCCTATACACCCTGGTGTCCATCACCTGTGTTCTGAGTCGCTGATCTATTAGAAACAGATCTATCATGCTTCGCTCATTTTTCCGTTCCCATGTATACTGATGAATCCTCTTGTGGTCGAACATATATACAAATATATTAATAATATATAAATATAGAAGACTTTGCATTAACAATCATCACGGCGTGTCGCTCACAGGGTAGGCAGAGAGTCGGGGGCTAGTTAATAAAACGTACCAGTCAAAATTGCAAGTTTCGAGTACTCTTGTTATTCTCATTCACGAGTGTTCGATCGATTTGATTTATGTAGTAGAAAGTGCAGGTAGCAGATACTTCCACATTATAAATCTGTTTTATAAACCTTTACAATCTTCCTTCTATACATGCAAACCAAGGTAACATTCACTATTATTTTTACGACGTATAGGACACCCGCTTATTGTATTATTAATAAATTAATAAAAATAATTTTATTTGACACTAACGTTGGTGCCTAAAATATATCTCTGACGGAAAGTGGTTTATAGTATATAATGCTACAAAAAAAGCTAATATAATCGATTTTAATAGACTTTTTTGTGTGATATATTGAAAGAAACAATCCCAAACGGCACCAATGGATCAGTAAGTCTAGTAATGTTAATAAAAATATTTTTTAATCATTAATGATTCCACTACTGAAACCTGCGTTAAAATAAATAAATGGCATATGGAATACGGCATTACAACGTATTATTTTAATGAAATAAGTCTTACTAACTTACTTGACATCATATTTACTATAGTTTGAATGATTTAATAATGATAGCTGATGGGATGAAGAATGCTGATTTAATGATGAACTGTAACACAAACCGAATTTTATTCTAGTTCTTAAAAATAAAGCGTCCAACTTTATATTGATAAAATGCAACATGTCTAACAGATTATAAACGAACGACTTTGTAAGAAAATTTGGGGAAAGCTAACTAACCTTCTAAAATAATAGTTAAAAAAAACTAAAAAAACGCTTTTTATAGAAAACCGAACTAAAAAATAGAAAATAAATTTCGGTAATATCTTAAAAAGCACCCCACGCTTTTTAAGATATTATCGAAATTTATTTTCTATTTTTTAGTTCGGTTTTCTATAAAAAGCTTGTTTTTTAGTTTTTTTTACTATTATTTATTTTCTACTTTTTAGTTATTAGTGTATTGTCATCGGTCCTCGATAAGTCTACAAAGTTTGAACGAAATCTGGCCGTTTAAAGTGGGTCAAAATCGAGCTCAAAGAAGTCGGTTACATACATACATACATACAGGTGAAGCTAATATAAAGCGTGTAAAAAAGTTGAAGTTTTAACTCTTTCACGGCAGTATATATAAATATTGCCCCTATTTACCATATAGGGCAGGCAAAATTTGGATTATTTTATAAGCATCCATCAAATACCTTCTCTTGATCAACGAAAGCGCAGATAAATCTTTGATATCCACTATCAGTGACGGGAGGTTTGACCCATGCATCTTTTATCTCGTTTAAAATCACCAATTCGCTGAAAATCTTTTCAGATCTTTCTTCCACACTAATAGTCTATGTGTACGCCTTACTAGCTGATGTGTTTAATTAGAAGTCTAAGCGTGATGCCTTTTCTATATAGAAAGATGACTGAACAATGTATGCTTGCCGCCAATCATCCTGAATATGACCCTATCTTCCAGCAAAGTTTGTATAGATAATTAGATGATCTCCCAGATAATTAGGTGATGGCAAGAACGGTGCTTGATAATCTCAGTTGTTATTAAAAAATTTACCACATTTCAGACTTCAATTCCCTTTTATAATATCTAC
Organism: Drepana falcataria; assembly: GCA_945859725.1. NCBI lineage: Eukaryota > Metazoa > Arthropoda > Insecta > Lepidoptera > Drepanidae > Drepana > Drepana falcataria. The sequence goes on from OX243921.1 coordinate 12,533,466, forward strand.
TATGTGTAACTATTTGGTCCTGTTTAGGATGTTCAACTTGTTCGGTTCACCTCAACATATAATAATCATCATCATACATATCTGTGTAGTATTTACTCCATCACCCAAGTTTAAAAATCCTTTTATGGTAATAAAGTACATTTGGCAATAAATAACTAAAGAATTCTTGTCTCTTCACAAGAGCTTTCGACTCTAGGAAAGACTAAACTTCCTGAAAGTCTAGATGTCTAGATCTGGTGCCAAGCAATTGATCAGAGGAAGAGAAAGGGTGCACACTATCTGAATACGATAACTGAAGCAATATTGCATTTTTAAAGTTAACTGGTATTAGTATTATAGATATTACTGATGTATATAGGGTTTAGGTACCTTACTTTTCTAAACAAATCTAGATGAATAGATTGTGACGGAGAAATTATCCTCACTGCCCACCCAGGATGATAAGCGTGTATAGAGGCAGACGTTGCAGACGAGGTTAAAGTAGCTTACTTTGAAAGGAGACAACATCTAGGAGGTTCCTCGCAGACATGTTGTTGTGGATGACAGTTCGTTTCTCTTTTGTATTGGATACATTGACCCGCCGCTCCGAGTTACTATTATTATTGCTAGGCGGAATATACGCACCCTGGGCGAATTTACGTTGGGCCTGAACCTTCCTTTGAACAAAAATATTTAAATAAGTTTTTGTCAACTTATAAATTAGGGGGCCTGCCCCCTAATTTATAAGTCCGTATTTACGAATCCTGATTCGACATCCACATACTTTGGTATTCTACAGAAATAGTCGCTGCTTTGCTGCAATGCACATAAATATTTTTAATTCGCATACAAATCAATATATAATAAATGAATTTATAGTGACAAAAATTGCTTTAACTACAAAACCGTAGTAGGTTCGTAGTCTCCTTCCAGCACGAACAAGGCCACACGATTTAGTAAGGATCGGCAACCCACGAGTGATACCCCTGGTGTTGCAAGCGTCCATAGGCTGCGGTAACCGCTTATCATCAGGCGCGCCGCATGCTTGTTTGCCACCCAAGTAGTTTAAAAAAAGTAAGCAAAAAAAGGAAAGCAGGTAAAAAACACAATGAAGATTACAGCTGAAACAGTAATATACATATGTCAACAAGAACTTAGTCTGAGGAGGATATAGCAAATGTATAAACAACTGGATATGCTTATTGACCTATTGAAACACAAAGATAAGTTAATTGTAATGGGAAACTTTAATACTGTAGTTGGGGAATGACAAAATAGTTGGCAAACATGGTCTAGGCAAGGGTATACTGTACGGAAACAGTTGTCCTTTAAGAAATACACATGGAAAATGCGTAGAAACATAGCTAGTCATCGACTCGATTAAATGATAATAAAAAAACAAGTAAGGAAACAGTACGTCAAACTATAATATACATAGTCAATAACAGATCTCAATACTGATGAAAACCTACTAGTTCCTAGATTTAAGGTACAAATTTAAGAAGAAAATATTTACACAATGCCAAAAGCTAGTGATCACTGTATAATAAAATACAATAAGAATATTAAAAGAATTTTTGTAATTTATAAAATCCGGTTTTTAAAAGCATATCATGATGATAATAATAGTTAATATGATAAAATAGTGTTACTAGCAATTTTAGCTATTCGGGATAATTAAAGACAGCCGGTAGTTACACTAAAACGACTGTTTATTCAACCACTGAATATTTCCGGTCACTTTCACGATTAATCCGTACACTATACACTAGAACATTGTTCACTACAACACTGTACACTAGAACACTGTTCACTACAACACAGTACTAGTACAAAACAGTAAGCACTAGTCACTGAAACACTCACTAAAGTCACTGATAAGGCACTGGATAAACACTTGTAGTCACATTCGCTCGCAGAGTAAGCTAGGAGTGAACTGCTCGTGCCCTGCCCGTACTGCTTTATATATGGCACCGGCACGCCATGAGGTAAACCACTTGTCTACGCCCTTTCTTAATTGCCTCCTTTTGTCTCGATTTCTGGCAAGTGTTATTGTACTATGGCTCTCTCACGGCCAGACCTCTAGAAAAAAAATATAACGCAAATAAGAACGGCCTGCTGTAATGCCGACCAATCAGGGACAGCCTTCGGACTGTTGACAATTTAACGCTCTATAGATTATAATCTACCGAAAAAAATGAAGTCATCTATACTAATATTATAAAGCTGAAGAGTTTGTTTGTTTGAACGCTCTAATCTCAGGAACTACTGGTTGGAATTGAAAAATTATTTTTGTGTTGGATAGTCCATGATTCTAGGAAGGCTTTAGGCTATATAAAATATAAAAAATAATTGTTAATATTAAAAAATCTCTGAAAAGTGAGTTATATTGACAAAACTCTGTCAGAGTGACGTTCAGTTGTTAGGCCAGTGTGTCTTCAAAAATATTGACAGTAAAGGTGCGTTCCACTAAGCGCCCACAACGATCAAAATTCTCTCCTATAATCGATCCACATAACGACCGCGGTCGTTGTGGTCGCTGCGAAATCGTCAATTATAATGTCATAACTTACGCTCACGACGACCCATCTAAAAAGGTGGGTCGAAGTGATCGTTGAATCGAAGAAAATTAGCGTCATTTTCAAAACTCAAAGCATATAAAATGGTGACTGTACCTCTTACCAAATATCAAAGTGCCGCCGCAAGACATTTTAATTCCATTTGAACGTAAATTAATTTAAAACACCAATAATATTAAATATAAAAAAGTATTATATTTTTTTTCAATATGAATCTATTTAAACATTAATTAATCAAGTTTATTTTCAAGGCTTACAGATAATAAACTAATATCTTAAATCTTTTGCTTTCTTTTTACTAACTCGCCGTTTGTATTATTTACCTGCACGCTCAAAACGCTCTGTAATCCATTCCATTTGAGGTTACGACAGTAACGCTTACAAGCAAACGGGAAAAACTGCGGTCGTGAGCGTGATCATTGTGAACGCTTAGTGGAACGCACCCTATGGATAGATAGACTGACATTTCATTCAAGTAGTAGTTTTGACAAACAACAAATTACAGTTTCTTTCATAACAACAAAAGCAAAAAGATGTTTGTTGTGTTTTAGTGTGAGTTTCATGATTAATCGTCGAATTTTATTTAAAAAAAAATACCACTCGTAAGGCGTCAAAATATCGGTTGGCGCACACCAGTTCGATCGCAGTGTAACGCAAGTCGTGTTCAATCGCAGTGTAACGCAAGTCGTGTTCAATCGCAGTGTAACGCAAGCCCAGTTCAATCTTCGAGCCAATGAGACTGAAGAACAGCGTAGGCAATGGTAAATACAAATTTCTTCAGATTTATTTCCAGGGGAATTCTGAAGAAGTAAATGAACGCTGTTCGCAGAGATCATTTAGCAGTTAGCGACCTTTGCGTCGCAGGCAACTGCTCGAACCACTCGGCCACCACGGCGATTACAGTGATTACAGTGAGTACAGTGATTAGTCACACCACGAGCTTTACGGTGAAGGAAAACATCGAGAGGAAACCTGCATACGTCTGAGAAGAAATTCAAAGGCAAAGGCAAATTCAAATGTATAGTCGTGCTGGAGTAACGGCGATGGACTCGCCATCTGTCACGTTGGAACCTAATATACCTCTGGCGGAAAGTGGGTGTGTGGGTATTATCTATACACCTCTGCCTACCCCTTCGGGGACCCTTGTGGGAAGGCGTGAGGATATATTATTATTTATTGTATGGCAGCGAGCCCTGGGTATGTCAGAGGACAAAAATAGCTAAATGCAGCTGAGATGCGATATCAGCTCCGAAAAACGTGCGGAGTAACGATCTTAGATCGAATCCGGAATCAAGAGATTTGCAAATCAACTGGCGTGAATCAGGGCGAGATTGAAAAGATGATGAAAGGCATGCTACGCTGGCTTGGATATATAGAAAGGTTGAGTGAAGAAAGATTGACGATACAGATATACAAAGCAAAAGTGTGTGCAAGAAGAGGCAGAGGAAGGCCACGTTCCAACTACCTGGATCAAATAGATCGGACGCTCAATGACGGGAACGAAAAGAGAACTCGAAACCGACGATCATGTATGAAGAGACTGATGAATGTGGACGAAGCAAAAGAGGTATGAAGTCTAGAGAGAACTGGCGCTCTATGCTCCCTGCCTACCCCGTTAGGGACTCGGTGTGATGATATGTATGTATGTAAATTTTCACCCATGCGAAGCTGGGCGGGACAGCTAGTCAAAAATATAGTTACATATCATCACGCCGAGTCCCTAACAGAGTAATTTATTCATAGAACAAATGGATGTTGAGACAGCATTTTTAAATGGTTATGTAAAGTCAGAAGTGTATGTTAATCAACCGGAAGGTTCTGAAACTAAAGACAATAAAGTTTACAAATTGCAAAAGGCACTTTATGACCTTACAGAGAGTCCTAGAGTATGGTATGAATGTTTCAACAAGTTTATTGAAAAATTAAATTTTGTTAGAAGTAACTATGATTACTGTCTTTATATTAATTATACAAGCAAAGATCCAATTTACATTTTAATATATGTTGATGACTTTCTAATTTGTTGTAAAGATAACGATAAAATAAAAAAGGTAAAAACTAGTTTAATGGAAATCTTGTACTGTAACCCCTTGGAAAAGTTCAAAATTATGATGGCATAGATATTGATTATAGTGATGATAGAAAAAGAATGACCTTATGTCAAACAAAATATATTGAATCATTGGCTGTCAAATATAATATGAATAGCACTAACTTGCATGATACTCCAATGGAAACAAACTTGAAATTAGAACAAGCTAAAGAAGTCGATGAAAGTATAAAGTACCGAAATATAATAGGCGAATTATTGTATACCAGATGGAAACCCGGCTTCGCTCGGGTGAAATGTGACTCATAGTACACATGTAGGTACAAAGTGTAGGTAGATATTTCTAGTTATCGGTTCTCAAGAAGAACAAACGAAAGACAAAGCAAGGCATCGATTCGTATAGCATCGTTAATTGTTTTTAATAAATATATAGTAAATTAAAACTGCAAAAGATTTTACATACATAATTTTATTTAAAACTAGCTGTCCCGCCCAGCTTCGCCCGGGTGAAAAGGTAAAATTTCCTGAAACACGATCGCAGCGCCACCTATCGGGTCCAATTGTGATGTAAGCTATCCTTTCTTTTAAGTTGGATCAAACTGCATACGGTGTGCAAATTTATTTGAAATCGGTTAAGTAGTTAAGGAGCCCATCGTTGACTTGATTGCCATAAAAAAGGTTATAGTTTCCCGTTCTGGCAACATTATTCATTTATGCTTCGCTCCTATTGGTCGTAGCGTGATATTATATAGCCTAAAGCCTCCCTAGACTACTTTCCTAAATGGACTATCCAACACAAAAATAATTTTTCAATTCCAACCAGTAGTTCCTGAGATTAGCGCGTTCAAACAAACAAACAAACTCTTCAGCTTTATAATATTAGTATAGATCAGCTTTAGTTTTAGCTCAAACTTTGACACTTTAGAACAAACGGACACTTTGAATGGTGCGACGTGTAGAGTGGCAAGACCTCTGTGCGCTAGTATGAAACGGAACGTTTATTAACAACTGTAGATGTCATCCGGTGTCAGTGACGTTTCGCTAAAATGGCAATGGCCCATATGGCAATTGCGATTTGTCTGTCAGCACCATTAGAATTTAACAAAATACTCGACAATCCGAATTTTGCGGATATATGTTGTCGACTCGAAATCATTATTTTTGTACGTTTTATAATTCAGCTAAGGTTTCTATCAAGTCTACCGTACCCCTTGACGAAATTATTAATATAGATTAGTTCAGGCACCAGGCCAGATATAGCTTAGTGTCAATTATTTAAGCCGATACCAAAGTTGTTATGACCGAACACATTACAAATAGGATGGGTGTACTAGTAACAAACCGATTAAGCGCCATTTCGAAAGTAATTTTGATATTGTGACTAAAAATTACATAGTGAGTGAGAGTGAGTGAGCCGTGGTGGCCGAGTGGTTCGAGCAGTTGCCTGCGACGCAAAGGTCGCAAGTTCGAATCCCGACTGTACCAATGGGTTTTTCTGAACTTAAGTACAGTGATTAGTCACACCACGAGCTGAACGGTGAAGGAAAACATCGAGAGGAAACCTGCATACGTCTGAGAAGAAATTCAAAGGCGTATGTATAGTCGAGCTGGAGTAACGGCGATGGACTCGCCATCTGTCACGTTGGCACCTAATATACCTCTGGCGGAAAGTGGGTGTGTGGGTATTACCTACACACCTCTGCCTACCCCTTCGGGGACCCTTGTGGGTAGGCGTGAGGATATATTACAATAATAATTGCAAAAAAAGAATTACATACTCCTTGTCTACCATACAATCATGTAGCTGTTAAGTTTCTTTTTATTTAACAATCAATGTCGAAAGTCGCAATATGCCTAAGCTTGACCAGATTGTACCAGCAATAGTCCAAGTAGAAATAAGACGTAATATTATTGCTTTTCAGTACATATTACGCAATTAATTAGAAAAGTGGTTACAATTGATATGAACAGATTTTAAAAAACTTACCGTCGACGTGTCGCTTACTAATATGGCCGCCCAAAAAGAAATTAACGATTGTCGTCTCGAATCATGCTTTTTAAATTGATGTAGATGTCGTGTTTCTCGCTTTTATTTCTGACTATATGATTCGTAGAAGTACGGCAGTGTTACCAAATGTAACAAAAGTGGCGGGAAATGCGACAGAAGGTTAATATTTTGATGTGAAATTAGAAATGGCGCACTACTGGTTCCTGGTGTGGCACTGGTGCACTTATTATTATATTTTATTCAATATAAAATTTGATAAACCAATAAAATTGTATGAAGATAATTCAGGAGCAGTTTCAATTGCTTAATATGGTAATTTTACTAAGAATTCAAAACATATTGAAGTGCAGTATCATTATATCAATGAAAACTATGAAAAGGGTATAATTGATATTGTGAAAATTTATTCAAACTTAACTTAGCAGATATGTTAACTAAAAGCTTAGATAAGGCTTAAATAACATTTTTGAGAAATAAACTGACGGACTCATAAACTGCATCAAAGTTCAAGATTACTTTGAAATGATTTTTTTAATAAATATGCAAATTTTTTTGATTAAATTCATATTAAATTATATAAATACGGAGAGACTTGACTCTCAATCTCAAAAAAAGGGAAAATTTAATAATAGAACTGCAGTAAAACTAATGAGTATAGCCGGGAAAAGAAAATTTACTCGTAGTATCAGATTTGCGTGTTATTTATAGCAGTTTTAAATTGATTCTCATTGATTTTTTATTCTTTTGTCAATTGAATTATTGCTCACAGCAGAATTGTTGGGTTATTTTTTTATTACTCGTCGAGAGTTTTTGAACCATAATATGGATACTTCGTCCGAACAAGCGGCTCAAATTGTAGCATTGGTGCGGGAGGGCTTGGATCAACGAACTATTGGTAGAAATTAAAATTTAAACCAGTCTACGGTTTCTAGAATATACAGAAGGTTTGTGGAGACAGGTTCTTACAGAAGGAGACGTGGTACAGGCAGGACTCGAGCAACCACCGGTCGTGATGACCGATTTATTGTTACAACTTCCCTGCGAAATCGTTTCCTCACGTCAGTTAACATCAAAACAGAGCTTAATGAAGTGCGTGGAGTAAACGTGAGTGCACGACAATAAGAAGAAGGAAGCGGATATCCCCCCTTTTAGACCAGCAAATGGTCCAAAGTTGTCTGTAGCTCACAGACAAGCTCGCTTAAGATTTGCGCGTGATCACCTGAATTGGACAGAAGCGCAATGGGCCTCTGTATTGTTCCCGGACGAGTGTAGGACATATTTATATGGTGCAGGTGGTCGTAGAAGAGTCTATCGTCGACGTGGGGAGCGATATGCTCAAAGTTGCATTGAGGAGCGTGTTCCTTTTGGAGGCGGTTCGTGTATGGTCTGGGGTGGCATATCGATGAACGGGAGAACAGAACTTGTGATCATAGACATGGTCCGTCAAAACGGTAATAGAGGGGGTTTGACTGCACATCGCTACATAACAAAGATCTTAGAAGATCACGTGGTGCCTTACATGGGATTCATAGGCGAAAATTTAACTTTAATGCAGGATAATGCCCAGCCCCACGCTGCTGCACAAGTTCGACAGTATTGCGAAGAGGTCGGGATACGTACAATGAATTGGCCAGCACGCAGCCCGGATCTTAATCCCACTGAGCATGTTTGGTACAATTTTAAAAAGAGCTGTATATGCGAGAAACCCTTTGCCCACGACAGTGGCAGCACTAAGAACGGCACTTTCAGAAGAATGGGAAAATATTCCGCAAGATCTTTTAATAACCCTAATAAAATCTATGTGGAACCGATTAGAATCCGTAATAAGTGCACGTGGAGGTAATACACCTTATTAAAACATAAATAAACCCTTGCATAAAGTTTGTGTCTATTGTTAAAAAAAAATTTATAATTAAACTAATTTTCCTTAAAGTTCTGTTTTTTTTCAAAAAAGTCTTAACATCCTTTCCAGTACACAAACTTAAACTTAAGGATATGACCCTACGCTGTTTTAAAGTTCACGAACCAATCTAGAGGTTTCAATTTAAATCTATATAGAAAGTTTGCATACTTGGTTAAATTATTTATTTCAAAGTCGTCTATTACTTTGATGCAGTTTATGAGTCCGTCAGTGTAGATTTGGCCTTAGACTAATTTATCAATATTGTTGATATAAAAGATAAAGAGTATAAATTTAAGGAGGCATGTTGTAAATATAAATATTATAACCTTTATCGTAATAACCTTATTAACTATGTATGTGGCCATTGATATAAAAAAAAAAGCTATTTTGATTTGACTTTGTTTAAAACTTTACTTAATTCATTCTTCCAACTGTCTTACAAAAGAAATAATTTTGGTCTGTGAAAGTTGTTCTTGTATTAAATATATATATAACTAACTCTTTTTCTATCATTCCAACAAATACATAGCAAACAAACTTCTACTAGACTGTTAATTGTTCTAATAACATCCAAATAGGACCCATGATGCTGTACGAGTTGTGGATATTGCCCAGAAGTTCACAGTGGTGAAGACATATACAGTGACGGTAAAGAAGATGTTTAGTATATTTGGAGATATACAATTATGGCATCTCATATATTCTACCCTGTTAGGGACTCGGCGTGATGATATGTATGTGTGTGTATATTCACATATTTAGTGTTGGGTACATCAATCTTAAGATAAAACCAACAGTAGCTTATTAACTTACAATATGGAACATGTGGATTCAACCGATTTGGCATCATTGTTGGTGTTTTTTTCTGGAATCAAACATATCCATCTGGTTAATCCAGTTAATGATCTTACTCAGAGTAAAATTTTATCCTATAACTTTCAGCCATTTTGGCTGAAACTTTAACATTGAAATGTAATATCTTTGCAATTCGCATTTAGAGTAACAATAGAAAAACAAATAATGCAATCCTGAAAAAAATGGCCAACTTATTAACTTGATTATTAAATTCGCATCGCATTCGCAAGCTGGGCGGACATCATTGGAATAATAGGGCCAAAGGATTTGGTGACGCCTGAGCGAAAAGATCAAATAATTAATAGGGAACAACTTGGGCGCGTCCCTTTGCGCGCGCAGATCAATAAGATGTCCGGTGGGGAGGATGAGTGTCCACAGTTAGTAACACAAAATGTAAATAGAATAATAAGACATAATAAGAGTAATGAATCAAATAAAGTTATAATAAAAGTTTGTAAACCTACCATCACTCCGGTTTACATATCGTACGGTTTTGCCACTCAAACTACTTTATGACCATTCACGTGCTAAACTCATTTATTGAAAATAGAGGTCTCACCTTATAATTTACTTAAAAAGAAATCTATACAAAACGCAATCAATCTTAAACGCGGTTACAAATCATAGATGCCGTCCCGACGCCATATTATCAAAAACAATATGGCTCGGCTCTCGCATCACATATAGCTGCAATATATGTGGAAATCTCCAACAAATTTGTAATCACTAAATATTTATAGTGTTTATGTTAATTCAACTTACTTGTGCATATTTCAACTACCTTCGGAAAGTATTAGACGGACGTCACCGCTTCACGCCTTGGGTAGGATTAAATCAATATTAAATTATAGCGTAAAGTAAAGGCAGTGCTGCCAGCTCCAAAAAGTTCGTGTTGCTAAATTTAATAATTACTGTTCCTTACACAGGTGAATTAAAAGAGAAATAAAATTAAAATTTGTAGAGATGCTGAGATACTAACGCTAACTGTTTTAGAATGGCCGGTAACAGTCTAAAAATGTGTTGTGTGGTGTGAGCGAATTAAGTAAAGAGGAGTAAAAATTTATAGATATTCATAAAAAAATTGACTTTGCAATGGAGTTTTTTATGAAATGCAGATTAGATGATGATTGATAAGTTTTCAACAGCCATATAGGTATATAGTGTATTATTTACATTTAGTCATTGGTAGCGTTTCAGTTTACTGTTTCTTATTTGCTGAATTGCGTGGTAGTGTTAGTTGACTTTTGATAATATATTTGACTGCTCTTGTGTCGATTGATATATAAAGCCAATATCTAATCTAGGTTTAATAAACTTAGTGGAAGTTTAAAGATGAATATTATTTTTCAATTACTCTATTAATATTATAAATTAACAAAAACGTTTCCATTGTGTTGGTATATGTGTACATTTATACTTTATATTGGCGACACTGATAATAAAACAAAACAATATGGCGGATGCTATGCTAGTATGACTGAAATGTTTTAACTGTTATTGCTATAAAAATTAAGTATGTATAACTAAAACAGGATGGTGTAAATTTATTATTTAACATATTGCCTAAAATTGTCGTTTTCTAAATCATTTATGTCATCAGATTTTGTTATCACTATAGTTAAAGCACGGTCGCGGAGCAGGAAGAATTTCGTACAATGACCTCTTTACCTACTGACAGTGGTCACAAACATTTTTATATGTGTGGTTTGCATGAAATATTTGAAGGATAGAAAAAAACTAGCTTATTAAATAAATTATTATTAAGTATTTTGTTAAACAATAAACTCTTCAGACATTCCATTACTTTTATTTATAACAATTTTGCAATAATATCTCAATATAAAACTGAATCACAGATGTGTTATTCCTCTGTCGTGGTCGAGTATCGAGTGGCGTCATGTCTCACGCCGTCATTTTGGTACCAACGCACCCGAGCGGCACCGACTGCTCCCGAATACTCCCGAGTTAACTGAAACAGACAGAACAGAGGGGCAGACAGACCAGAGGTATCAAAATCGTCTTAAAATTACCAATTTGGTAGAAATAAAAAAATCATAAATCCGAATCCGATTCTCAGATTCACTAAAGTGTGACATTTTTCTTTTCTTCCGCGGAGAAACAAACTTCTTGAATGGACGCGAGGTAGACGGCACTGGTTCCATTTTAAAACAGTAAATTAAACTTAACAAATCAACGAAACCACTTAACAATTAAAACAAGACAACAAAAACTAACAAATAACAACAAACTAAGATAAATGTGTTTCAAAATTGAACGAGCACTAACGCATCCCAAGATGGAATGTCGTTAGTTATTCAAAAATTATGAATCATGTCAAATACTTTTAATTGCGACCAAAACACCAGACGCAAGCAAGAACAAACCTTACGGTCTCAATTAAACGGTTTTCAATCCCTGGCGACAGCGGTCATTGCATCTGTGCGAGCGAGACGCATTATATTTACGCGGGAGTGACAGAGATGGGTAATAATAGGTCATTGTACGAAATTCTTCCTGCTCCGCGACCGTGCTTTAGTTTAAGAGAAAGTCCTATTACTATACTATTAGCTGTTGATAAATTATCTATGAATCTAATTAAGCTTTTTGTACCCTATACCCAGCCTATAAATTGAGAGAGCTTACCTCGACTTCCGGTGTGAACACGTCATACTTAGCCTCCCCTTGTGTATTGGTAAAAGGTTTTTTAGCAGGTCCTTCCTGTGTAATTTAATAATTTGAAACAGAAGGGAAATACAAAGGACTTAGATCTTTATTATTCTCGAAACGGGCAGTAAATACTATTGTTTCTTCATGGGCAGCCTGGATCAGTCTGGTTTTTCTGACACGTCACCCTTGAAAGTTAACAATCGCCACGCGGCTGTCACATCACAAACTGTTCCCTTTTCAACGGCTTGGCAGACCGGACATCTTGCTAGTTGTAGCTTGACTCTATTGGCTGGCCCGATTTGGCTTGGCACTGGCAGGCAAGACATTGGCAGGCTTGGCATTGGCTATGGCTTTGGCTTTGGCTTTGGCTTTGGCTTTGGCTATGGCTATGGCTTTGGCTGGCTTTGGCTAGCTTTGGCTGGCTTTGGCTATGGCTTTGGCTGGCTTTGGCTAAGGCTTTGGCGAATTTTCGTTGCGTTACAATCGGCCATCCTGGAAAAATTGCTCCCGCAATGGGAACATGCAAACGACATTAGCTTTCTAGTATGTCAACTAAGTCCTCAGCATCTAAGTTTTCGTCGGAGCTGCTAGGACTGTGAAAATTCAGGGACAACACTCCTATAGGGTCGTAAAGCATCTGCTGAAACTGACCCGTAAACTTTTTATATCCCCGCAAACCCTAATATTATACCCCTAATCCTATATCTATCACGGTCAATCACCATAACGACAATATATGGACGAGAATATAGGTCATCTAAATGTGTTTACCATATCATATAACTGTGTTTTAAAAAGAAATAACGTCATCTGACTGTAGTAGTAGATCCTCAAAAAAATTCGAAATTTCATTTTGTGAGCTGCCAGATTGTTTACGAGATTGACAGCCGGTTTCTGGTACAATTTTAGCACGATGAATTAGTCAACAGATTGTCACAATAACAATCTGTTAACAATCTTTGAGTTACTAGAACGCAAATCATCGAAAAATTAACTAATCTACTGTTGACAGCCGAATTATTTTTTAAAGTATGTCTATTTCCCTCTAGCTTATAGCTTCGTCTTTGTCTTGCAATGTCAAAGTATTCCCGCCGGGAGCTGAAGTTTCGTTAGTTGGACAAAAGTTTGATTTGTTGTTGCTTATCTTGTTTGTTTAGGTACTTCAGTTTTCGTGTGATAAACAAGTGTAAAGAATATAAATAAATAAAGTGTAAATGTTAAAATGCCGCCGCTGTCGCGTAAAAATTACACAGAACGCGATCTATCTACTTATATTTTATTCTAATACTTATATTATATAATTTATAGTAATTCAACATATAGGTAGGTTCCCGACAGGGCTGATGATGATGATTTGAAACTTGCCAATTTCTAATATTTTTCTATTATTAAAAGAATATTTCGATTTCTGTAACTTTACACACTTATGTCTTAGGGTTTGTCTTAAGAGATTCATATTAAAAAATTATCAGATTAAAAATCAAATAAAATTATATGAATAAAAAAATAACCAATTCAAAACTAAAAATCAAAGGCAATGTTCTAGTAAAATTTCAACGTAAGGAATTAGGAAACCAAATAGCATTATTGATACAAATTAAGTTTTATATTAATATTGCTATAAAAAACGATAAATAAAAATCTATTATTTTGTAACATCCCTATATCCTATTAAATCCGCTTAGAAATTGGAGTTAAAATCGGAATACTTGCGTTAACACGTCGATAATTCCTCGATAATCTACAATTAAAAATTGTATGTCAACAATCTGTTAACAAAGAGAAAATGCGTTCAGAAACTCAAAACGGCTCCAATCGGCAATTGATTTGGGATTTGACATAACGTTGACAAACTGCCAACAGTTTGTCAGTTGAAGCTAGCAACCCAAACTCGTCTAATCAGAGATTAACAATCTGTCACGTAATTTGATGGACAGAAATGCGTACGAGAAACCGGCTGTTATACTCTTGGATAATGTTTGGATATATAAATTCCATTCCAGGAAATCTGCATGTGTCAAGCAATCCAAAGACATAAGTATAGTCTTAATTGATTGATGGTACTATACTATATGGGTACTACCTAGGCATATGCCTCTGCCTCACAAAAGAACAAAGGGAGGGTAAGTATGACGTGTTCACACCGGAAGTCGAGGTATGCCGTCTCAATTAATAGGCTTGGAATATTTATCCTTAATTTAAATTTTATTTGTAGGTAAAATTTTACAAATATTGATTTATTTATATATGTGTCGATATTCATTTATAATAATTATGTTTTGACATATATCGACTTTATTGTGATGTCAGTTAAGCCTAAGAGAAGTATAAATACAGCTCGGCAAAAAAGTCTTGAAAAGGAACTATTTTTTTTCTCTTCTGGCAATAGTTTAAATATGCTATCTTATCTATGGTCTACGTATGGAAAATTGTAAACAAGTTTTATTTGTTTATCGTAAAATTATTAATTTTTAACATTAGCAGCGATACACGTATTTATAACTGGTGCTTAAATGAATAAGACTATACGCAGTTCCGCCAGAGAAGTGATTTTTAAAGTTTACCAGCGATGTCTGGAAGAATTTTAAGCTCAAACTATTTTGTCAGAACTCGGCAATGTTTACAAAAGAACCGCCGATATGACAGGTTTGTAACAATTAATTTACCCTTCTTAAACAAATAATGTGCTAAGCAAATGAATAGGTTATATTTTATATAATTCATGTATGATAAAGCAATAAATTCTATAAATTTTGTTAAACAAACAAAAGTTTATGTTGACGAAATATGTATAGAACACCTAACCCAACTTGATACTTGTACGTCAGGTTAGACAAATAACTCCTTACATGTGATATTATATATTGAAAATGACCAAGTGTGCGTAGATTTTTCTTTTATGTCCATTAATAACTTCGTACTATGTCTTATTTTACCAAATACGTACATATTATTTTTTATTATTGCTTGTGTTAAAGGTTACCATTAAAACATTTAATTTGATTTTAATCTGTTTGCTATTCAGGTAAATCTGTCATCACAGTCAGAAGAATTGTACAAGGAGGAGACAGTAAATATCTAAAATTAAAAGAGACAAATTCCATCCATTATCAAGGCAAGACTACTCAAAAAGTACTATGTTGTAACAACGAAGTTCATAGGTGAAATAAAAATAATATTAGTGAGAAGATTTAATTCATCATCGTCAATAAATAATTTGTTCCTATCTACATATCTAAGAGAGGAGAGATACAAATGCCATAATAATTTAAAATTCACCCTGCCCCCACAGTTCGGGTCTATTTTGGTGTCTACAAATAATATTATCAACTAGATTGTTGTGACATGTACATGTGTATCTCGTACCCTTACACTACCCTCGTACATAGCTCAAATTCCAACTAGACTGTTAATTGTTCTAATCACATCAAAATAGGACCCATGACATACGAGCTGTGGATATTGCACAGTAGTTCACAATGGTGAAGACATAGCCAGTGCGGGCAATGAAGACTTATATAGTATATTTAGAGATATAGATATATAACAAATAATCAGGTTATCAAACAGGCACAGAGAGTGGCAGAATTTATATAATAATGCAATATTTTAAGCTAACATTTGCTAAGAGCGGAGAAAATCTTATAATTTCCTAAAAAACTGGGTCAATATACCCACTCTTAAAGAGGGAAACAATCAACAAGGCATGTACTTAGCTTACCTATCTAAGAATATCGCAACTTTTATATTATTTTCGATATAATAGATATGCTATAGGAGAAACCAACAGCAAACAAAATTGTATATCAATACGTTACTACCTATCCGGTTACAACTTCCCAGCGACCGCATCCCTAATTCCATCAAACAGAGGTTTTATAACTAATCACAGCTCCTTGACAGGTGTTCATCATCTCCCTTAGTAAATACCAATTTCGTAAGTCAAAAATCTTTTTGGAATCAACAATTTATTTCATCATTTTAAAATTTCGAACAATTCTTATTTTTAACCGCTTCGCGTTCCAAGTCACATCGCCACCAAACGGGGCATGTATTATTCCATCTCTTTCCTTCATGCCATTATTCTCACTGGACTCAATATATCAAAATAGCCCATGGAATAACCCCACTATCAATGAAACTACTTAAGTACGTATAAACATCGAATACTTATGAGGATTAGACGACATTCGCAGCTTACGACGCGAGTACCTATCGGTAGCAGACACCGTTTCAAACAAGGAAAGGAAAAGCAAATTAAATAAAAAATATATATAATTTATTATAATCACAGATGCATACCGACACATCGCGGTGTCATCATATATGCAATAAAACATAATACCAGCTCAACGTCTTATGTCAAATGCAACCAATTTTCATAAACAAGACGATTCACTGAATAACACGATTACACCTATCTTTTAATAGTCATGCATTGAATCATTCAAATTGTGTTTGGAAACAAATTCACGTACATACATTTAACGTAAGTAGATACAATAAATAATAGGCTTAACATGAACGAGAGCTATTTACAATCAAAAATGCAGTTTGCTAATATGCTTAAAATAGAATGTGATGTTTGAGCTCGTGGGTGAGCCGGGGTGTTGGTGGGTGTCGCTGTCAGGCTGCCTGGATGCGACGTCTCCTCACGTCATGTTGACGCCGAGCGATCGGCTCGCGTACTCGTACACGACGTACGAGATTGACACGGCCGGGATGACCTTGATGAAGTTGGGCGTGATGCCCCGGTACAGGCCGCACATGCCCTCACGCTGGACTATATCGCGGAACACGCCGCGCATGCTGCCCTCCGCGCCTGTTGCCGCTTTCTCTGCAAGCACACATCTTATGTTTCAATACACATTTATATACATACTAGCTGTCCCGAGCGAAGCTGGGCGAGCTTTGCCCGTGGGGGGGAAAAGGTGAAATTTCCTGAAACACGACCGTAGCGCCGCCTATCGGGTCCAATTGTGAATCTAAGCCATTCTCAAATCCACCTTAGGACACACAGAGAGGAACAACTTCGCCTGGAGAAAAGTGAAACTTCCTGAAACACGATCGCAGCGCCACGTGTCGGGTCCAATTGTGATGTAAGCTATCCTATCTTTTAAGTGGGATCAAACTGCACACGGTGTGCAAAAAAAAAAACATTGAAATCGGTTAAGTAATTTAGGAGCCCATCGCGGACAAACAACGTGACACGTAATTTATATATATTAAGATCATCGAACATTCCAGGCACGTATGAAGAGGCTGATGAATGTCGATTAATCCAAACTGGTCTGTAAGTCTATAGAGAACTAGCACTCTAGGTACTAACTATCTCTGTCTACCCCGTGGATTTTGCGTAATTATATGTCTCGAGGAAACTTTTTGAGGCCTCCCGTGACAAGAGGGCTGGCGAATATTTCGCTCAGCTAATCAGCATTGCCATACAACGTGGCAATGCCGCCAGTCTTCTTGGCACCCTCCCGTGCGACACAGATTTGGGACATTTATTCTAATCTATTTATTATTACTTTGGTACTATAGGTAATATAAATTATTTCCTAGCAATACATAAATACTCACCATTATATGTATATATACAAATGAAATTATATATATTTCAATAAAAAATTACTGAAATGTTTTTGTTTTTAAGTGAAAGAATTTTTATAATCAATCAAGTATGTTCTTGAGTTCAACCATTACAAACAATCAAATCCTTCCTCTTTATAAGTAATATGAATGTGTATGTAGGACCAATGGGACCACAAATAGGTTCATAAGATGAGTGGAGAGTAATATGAATGTGTATGTAAGACCAATGGGACCACAAATAGGTTCATAAGATGAGTGGAGAGTAATATGGATGTGTATGTAGGACCAATGGGACCACAAATAGGTTCATAAGATGAGTGGAGAGTAATATGAATGTGTATGTAGGACCAATGGGACCACAAATAGGTTCATAAGATGAGTGGAGAGTAATATGAATATGTATGTAGGACCAATGGGACTACAAATAGGTTCATAAGATGAGTGGAGAGTCAGTTACCTTGTGCCTGTAGCCTCGTTCTGATGAGCGCCAGTGGGTATGAGCACACCTGGCCGAGGGTGCACGAGGCGCTGCCGCAGGCGAGCAGCAACAACATCCCCGGCTGCTCGTTGTGGGCTTGGTATTTGCTAATGTACTTCTTCTTTAGCGTTTCGTATACAGCTAAGTCGATCCCCGCATAAGGAATGATACCCAAAATATTTGGAATGTAACCCTTGTAGAAACACCTGAGCCCCTCCCTGGCGTATATCTTCCTGGCAGCATCGGCTATGCTACTGTACTGGCCGGTTTTCCTTAGCGCCAACCGGGTCTTGAGCACTTCCAGGGGGTAGATCACAGTCTGGCTGAACGCGCCCGCAGTCGCCCCTGCTAGGAACCTCTCGTGGATCTCCAACGGCTGGTTCCGTGTATCGCCTTTGATCAGTCTCTTGACCTGCTCGTACGCGGCGAATTTGATCGCCGATTCGGGCGCGATTTTAATGACGTTTATTCCGTTGCCTCGCCACAACCCGCCTATTCCGCCTTCGTTTATCATTTTAGCTAAACACTTGCCCATATTTTCTCGAGTTGGGTTGACCTGCAAATGGAAATGTTATGCTAAATTTTATGATTTGCACACGCTCAACAATAATTGAAAAAACCTTTTGTTTTGTTAGATAGAAGTATAGAAGATTTGGGACCAGAAAATTAGAGTAGCTAGAATCGGATACGATTTGTAAGTTTTGGCATTGATTTATATATATGTAGTTGAAATGACTGTATTATATATGATCCTGTTGCATCGTACCTGCAAGAATACTTTGAGCCTATCTAGCGGCGCTGTGCACGTGCGACTGACTGCACCAGCGATGCCTCCAGCGAGCAAGTGTCTCCACCACTTTCCCGTTTGCAATTCACTCTGTGTGAAGTCGTCGGGGACGTTCATATCCTCCCCGATGTCCAGGTACTGGAAAAATAAAGAGGAACTATTATAAATAACAGTATTGGACATAAATATAAACCATACACATATGTGTTCGTTACTTATATATATATCCTCACGCCTTCCCACAAGGGTCCCCGAGGGGGTAGGCAGAGGTGTATAGGTAACCCATACACCCACCTTCCGCCAGAGATATATTTTGGGTGCTAACGTGATAGATGGTGAGTCCATCGCCGTTACGCAAGCACGACAATACATACGCCTTTGAATTGCTTCTCAGACGAACGCAGGTTTCCTCTCGATGTTTTCCTTCACCGTAAAGCTCGTGGTGTGACTAATCACTGTACTTAAGTTCAGAAAAACTCATTGGTACAGTCGGGATTCGAACCTGCGATCTGTGTCTCAGGCAACTACTCGAACCACTCGGCCACTAGAGCTTTTTTGTATTGTACCTAATTTAATTGTATTTCTTTGTTTTATTATATTTAATTGTAATGCCATTTTGTTATGGGTCAAGTGCCTGAAATAAATATATTTTATTTTATTTATTTTTGATTGCATTTAAAGCGTTAGTTCACCGATAGTCTATCCCTATCCTACTAATATTATAAATGCGAAAGTTTGTGGGTATGTGATTTTTGTCACTCACTCACGTCAGAACGGCTGAACGGCATTGAATTACATTTGGCACAGAGATAGATTATTTGCAGGATTAACACAATATGTTTTGTTCCGAATATATATATCTAGATAAAATTTTACTAATGAAATCGAATTTTAGGGGGGTGAAACCACGGGCCACATCTAGTTCTATATGTTTACTTTATAATTATGTTTCAAATAATTTGTACGCGTGTATGAATAGATTTCGAATAACTTATGTGCCCAATTAGAGTGGAGTGCTTCGTAATAATAATTAAATTGGTAAATCATGGTCAAATGTCGAGGAAACCATGTCCTTATGATTCGCGCTTTGTCAATGAAGTATTACTTAAGTAGATCTACAAAAATGTCAGCTGTTCATCTATCACTCATGTTCCAACAACCTAAATCTAATTGGTCGAACACTCGAGGGTGGGAACGTCAAAATACTCGAAACCAGCGTGTATGTATGTATGGATAGATGAATGTGGATGAAGCGAAAGAGATCTCAGTCTTCAAGCGAAAGAGATCAGAGTCAGTCTAGAGAGGACACATTCATCTGTCCCT
Source organism: Drepana falcataria (assembly GCA_945859725.1). Taxonomy (NCBI): domain Eukaryota; kingdom Metazoa; phylum Arthropoda; class Insecta; order Lepidoptera; family Drepanidae; genus Drepana; species Drepana falcataria. Next base: position 12,553,687 of record OX243921.1, read on the forward strand.
TCATATCATTTTTTATGCATGAAATACAATGAAACTGGACGATGCGAAAGAAGTATGTAGCAAATAGAAATAAGTGGTCTCTGCCTACTCCTACGGGAAAGAGGCGTGATAATATGTATGAATGTATGCCTGAAATACAATAAATACGTGGATGCAAAGCAAAGTATACATTGTATGCGTCTATTTGCCTAGATCTAAGAGTACAGTGTGATGGAATAAGCATAGTAAATACATCATCAAATGAATCATGATTACTAGTAACCGAATGACAGTCACGTTATTACACTGTCCCGATAGTTTACATCTTCACTGCAGTTCTTTTTCCTTTTAGACCATTTTTTGCTCCACAGCTTCCATTTGAATTTGAGTGGTTCTGTCTAGGGCATAAAGTAGGTAATTATTATTTGGAAATAATACATATTTGTATATCTTATAGACGTCAGCGAGCCACCACGGAGGAGATGGCGACAAGACACCACATCCGTGGACTGGCCAACATTACCATTGGACAGACATCTGTATATCATGGGGGAGGCCTCTGTCAGATTTTCAAGCACGACTATACATTCTTTGAATTACTTCTCAAACGTATACTGGTTTCCTCACGATGGTTTCCTTCACCGCAAAGCTCGCAGTGAGATAAATCATTGTACTGAGTTGAGTTAGAATATAGCTAAATGGGGTCTTAGAACAATCTTGGGTCTGCTCGACTTTTCAAAGCTATTCCTTCACTGGAACACTAAAAATATTCGCTCGAAAGAAATACTGGCCCTTACCGGAATTTCCTTGAAGTGGCATAGGATTTTACTATCCCAGTCCAGCATCAGTACAACAAAAGCGACATAGTATTTCCAATACATAATGCTCCCATTAAAGAATCCTGTATTTACAAAATAATTTTGCATGAAGTTCGCCGCCCTTTTCATTATACTCGCTCATATGTTGTTACAATCTGATGAAAAGGGCGCATGGATAAAATATGTGTTTTGTGGTCAAAGTTTGACACTCGACAGAGCGATGCTGTCAGTGTGTTTACATCGTCTAATTCGAACGTAGCCGCTAATGCTTGTGTTTGTAACCAGTCATCCCTCATTACGGCGTTGTCTATTTTTTGTTATAATGTATTCGTTTTCATTCAGATTGTAACTGATTATTTTTGTATTTAGATAACTACAACCTAAATGAAAACCAATCAGTTAGGCTCTGGTACTGTCATGTCTGCTTCTGATAATGGCTCTAGCGAGCCTATATATACAAAATGTTACTAAAGATGATCAGGAAATATAGTGAAGTGTTTGATCTGTCTTCCCGAGTCATGCAACAATAGCCATAGAGAGCGCGGGAGTTGGCGACAACCATAGAGGAAAAGACGTGATATATTACTGACATATGGAATGATGCATGACGCGGCGAGCCGATATTAATTACCAAGTACCTAACGTTTATGGGATTATGAATGCAGTGGGAGATGTTATAGGTACATCTGATTTTGTTTAATGTGTTCACTAAATCTCATGTGCTGTAATATATCCACACGCCTTCCCACAAGGGTTCCCGAAGGGGTAAGTAGAGGTGTATAGTACCCCTACTCATGTGTTGCCTTGCTGTTTATTAATTGTAGAGTTCTCATGTCGAATGTTAAAGCAAAATTAATAGTTTCTATTGATGTCAAGGGCTAAGAAATAAAACCTATTAATTTTAAGGCATTTGAGTGGTGTAATTTCTAAACGTGGACAAGGTTAATGGTTCCAGCAAAGACACATCTTTTGCATTAAAGATTCGAGGTCATTAGACAAAAGCAGTGCAAAAATATATCACGTGAATGACGGTAACCGCGGCTTTTTTTATTTAGATATATATTTATATTAAGATAAGACTTGTTAAAAGAGCTAATATGCCCCCGTTGACTGGGCATCCTCACCATCAACTGGGATGTATGGGCGCCTTCTCACGGCGAACCCTGAATGGGTATATAAGAATCACATTTCTCCAGATGTCTTGCCAACGTGATAGATACCGAGTCTATCGCCGCCACTTTCTAAGGATCTTGCTCGTAGTTCAGAAATAATTTTTGATCTAGACTTTGGCTTTTTAAATGAATATAAATTTAAGAACTAGGATTGACACATTTAAAAAAAACAATGAAAGCCATTTGGTAATTGCAGGGCAATATGAACATAATCAACTCTAAATTTCGTTACCGCAGTAACTTTATTCTTTTGCGTGAGGTCATTGAACAATGGACGTTAATTCAAATCAGCAGTATGATTTATTTCCTTCTTAGCTAACGAAGCGTTGAATAGGCACATGCGTTTAAAGGGAGCACCAACATTGCGTGCTCGTAGTATTTTTAGAATGTATCGCAAAGATTACCATAATTTTGCATTTCAATTGTATCTGTTTGTGTACCGAAGGCCTTACTATGAGATGCTATTGCATCAATCATTCAAGAATGTACCAGTGACAGATCATATGCCGCCTATATGTATTATATGTATATGACCTTTCCACTCTGGAATAATCATTATCTCGTGTACAAATTATCGCTGTTATCCAGTACTATGGTGTTGCTGTTTAGCATTTATCGTAGGAGGATATGGTAGGCTACAGGCACAGAGTACTTTAAAATAACAGTCTATGTTATTGAATTTAATGGATTTATTTGCTACTGAATTGGCCAAAATTGCAGTAAGTCACAAAAACTGTTGAGGGTGGATAGTTAGTTAGTTATAAGCTAATATAATATTAGCAATAAAGTAACGACCTGCAAAAGTAGCAGCTTGTCACTTAATGTCATCATCACCGTGGCCGATGTAATCTTCACATCCTTTTATATATGTGTATGTAAATGGAAGATGCTACCTGGGTTAATCCAGCTGTTAGACTTGCTAAGGCCTGATGAAACTAGAAATGATCGCTTACGTTGTTCATTGGGACGAACCACAAGACGAAATACCATGGAGTTTCTTTGCCGGTTCTTTTCCATGGAAGCGACCAACCCGAAGCGTGCTTCTTTTTCGACGTTTTATAAGTGCCCACTTGGGCCTATGTGAAATAAAAAGATTTTGATTTTGAATTACTCAATTTGCTCTCTACAGAGGAAACTCCGAAACACGTGTTAAAATTGTATAAATGTGCTATAAAAAAATACCTTGTAGTCATAATTCCGTACCAGGAATGTGATTTAATACAAAAAGATATACTCCGCCGGTTTTGACCAGACAGGAATTACCATTGACCTTTATCGAATTCCCAAGAAATATTTGACGACGGTATCACGGTTTTCGTTGCCGCTAAGGATTTCCCCACTGATACACACGACATATAATGTATGCGCGGGCGCTTGGATGACGCAACCCGCTCGATGACCGCGTCATCCGTTGCGATCCACGCGACTTTGAAATGATTCAAATGTAGAGCATCGTGTTTGCAGTAATATAAATTGAATGACTGATTTTATTTGTAGGTACAATGTTCAATACGGAATGGCTTCCCCAAATTTTTGCTTTGCGCTCTTAGGCGTATTTGATTACGGCCCCAATGATACGAGCAGTGGATGACTCGTAATTTTCTTGGTAAGCGCTACGAATGTTATCACTGTTTTGGTTAATAAATACAGGATGTTCAAATAAACAGAAATTTTTATTTGAGGTTGATTACAAGACTGTGTATTCAATAAGTAATATTGTATATGAAGTTATGTGGATTAGTGACCTTTGAGTCTAATGCACTATTGCTAAGTCTCGTTTGTATAACCTTGACAAATGTTTGCACATGCGAGTAGCGTTATACAGTCATGTTTGCGATCCCTGAAACTTATATAGTAAAGGTGGCCGATTATGCCAATCAATAGAATTTTGATTAGAAGGGTCTTTTGGTCAACTCGAGAAGCTTTATCAAGTTAATGATTTAGCAATTTGGTCAAATAATATGACGAAGAATTATTTTGTTCCTGTTGTATCTACTTGTAAGATAAATATATTGGTCATTAAATATATATGGTTCGTAATGCAATTATCGGTCGAACACCCGAGCATGGCAAGGTCAAGACTACTCGAGACCGGCGAGCATGTATAGGAAACGCGGAATAGGTAAGTCCACAAATATCCAGCATTCTAATCTCCCGGACTACCCTGGGAAGGACTCGTCGTGAATATAAGTAGGTAATGGATTTATGGATATCCTCGTACATATATAGCAAATACGTCTCGAAAGTAAATTTAATATTTGATTAAGAACCCGATGATAACAGGCAGTGCATTCATTCATTCACGTGACCTCATTACCAGCGTCACTAGATAATGACGAAAATAGTAGATTTTTTAACCTCATTTCGTTATCAGTAGCGATCAGTCATGCATTCGTAATCGCAAAAGGTGAAATTCGCAAGAGTAACTGAAAAAAAGCAATTATCTGAGTACATATAAAATATTAAAACACTTACTTACATTAATAACGATGAAGCAATGTATGTAAGTAAAACGCCGTAATGTCTGCAAAACACCTGCAGTGTTATTCAGTTTTTTCTTACTTTCATAATTCTTAATAAAATATATCTAATGCGTTTTTGGTTTAGTTCCTTATGTACTAATAGAATTGAGCAAAATATTTGACTGAAAATAATAGGGACATCTTTAACATTAGACCCAAACCAGATAATTACTGGATAACCTTGTTAAAAGGTTTCTTATACAAAAGTTTGGATAAGACTAGAAAGAAGTAAAATCAATTCAATTTAAATAAAACTTTTCATTGAGCATTCGAGACACTGTTAAGTATCAAAGTCAAACGGGAAATACGCGACGCAACCCATATTGCGATGATGTCACAGTAAAAATTCTTCGAATGAGTGACACGCATTCGAATCCCATTCGTATACACGTGACCGGAACTACTGGTCGATGGGTTGTACCGGTCTGACTTCAATCAAACATACTCGGACGGAACGGGTAAGTTAGTGACGTACTGATCGAAGGCAGGATATACTACCTATCTATACTAATATTATAAAGAGGAAATATTTGGTTGTTTGTTTGTTTGTATTGAATAGGCTCCGAAACTACTGGACCGATTTCTTCTTCTTTCACCATTGGAAAGGTACATTCACCCTGAGTGACGTATAAAAAAATCTTATGTCCACCCGGGCGAAGCCGGGACGGGCCGCTAGTATCGTATAAACATAACAAAAAAATTCGCACCACATTCCCCAGAACTCGCAGAAGCTTAGATGAATGTAACGTATGTCGACTGGGAGATAAGTTACATAAAATCAAAATTTTTGAAAGAGTAGAGTCGATAAGCCAAGAGCAATACATATAATGGAAATGTGAGAGTGAAAATAATATATTATGAATCAGCTACTTTCGCGTGAGAAAGCTTCGCATTCGCAAGGTTTCTACATTTGACAGGTGATGTGAAGGACAAGAAACAGTATATCGCACTTGCAGTTCAAACATGTAGAATAAACACATGATGAAGTGTCTGGACACTATCTGGATATACCGCGGAGAAATTTATAGATGATTTTTGGTCGGCGCCGCGGCTAAATGCTACCTGTAAACGCGCAGGCAAGATATTCTTAAAAAAATGCAACGAGACCGGTCACATACTTAAAACATTCATACTTTACGAATGCATAACATGACCACTATTCATCTTAAAAAACAACAGCTGGATGTGACAAAGCGTTAACAGTTTGAATTCAAACTGTTCTAAAACTCAACATAAGGTTATTTTAAAAGTTGAGTAGGTTCCAAGTCTTTGGACCAGATACATTTATGCATGTATGGGCAAGGTACTTTGTTATAACTATAAAAAAATACCTTCAATATCCACATCCAGACGTCTTCGTACGAATTCATGGCCATTTTTATAAGTTCTGAGTTTTTATAAGTTCTGTTGTCAGTACCAGTAGATCGTAATTGATTGAAAGTTACCTACTGACTGGCATCGGTAGCAGCCGTGTGTAGCACCTAAACCAAATTTAGAATTCATTTACCTTTGCCAAGCATCGTCGAAATATGACTAGGAAATCCTCGAAGACGTCACCGGTTGCTCCAGAAATGTCTTCCAATTCCAGCGACATTTTTTTATTGTTTATAATAAATATTAACTTTAAATTATAATATAAGGATCACAGATTTAATTGGAACTATTAAAATATCAGATCATCAAATACCACATAATAAATTCGAGTACCGACCAGACGCAGAATAGCACGCGTCTAAACTAACCAACCAACGTGTTCATACTGATTGACTCGACGCATGGCATGCGAGTGAGAATGGCGGTCGACATCGTTTCGTCATTGTGATAAGTGATCGTCGGAGAACCGCGTAGCACCAGTTCTATGTACTGTGTGTATGAGGCCCGAGTACTCAAACTCAATACCAAGAGGCCAGAGCGATAACGTGCGACGGCGTTAAGTTGCTGGTTTTGGAAAAAATAGCGCGTACAGCCGGTCGAACAGCTGATAACGAAGGCGCGCACGGGTCGAAGTACAAGTTCACTGGGGGCTCGGCCCGCGCATCGGCGTATCGTGACTGAAGTTGCCTTTCTCTGTACCGACAGCCTAAACGGCAGCATTCGCGCATGTAATGACGTTGAAAGCCTACATGGCACTATATCAGTAAGCCACGAGCCTCTATGGCAGCCCAATTTAGTGTCTTGTTAAGTATAGTTAAATGTACGGTATCAGTCAGTGTAACAAATTTAATTGAGTTTGTTATAAAGCTCAAACTCTAGATCATAATTTAAATAAAACAGGTTATCAGGCTAGCCAGAGTTGATTAGGACAGCCAAAACCTTGGCCTTGACATCAAGACATCGAAAACATGTACATCGACCGCGGTCATAACTTGCTCGTTCAAGTTTCTTGTGCAACAAACGGGCTGCGGATTGAAAATTAAGAGACGATCCTGTTTGTTATGATTGTAAATTCTACAAATTATTGAAGTGTGTTCTTTATCTACAATCCACATTAATAAAAAAACATCATAAGAGAAATACCAGGATAAGCCTCATCTGTCTAGCCTGACCACAAGTACAAAAAGAAACGAGGTTTGGAAGAGCATTAGTGTTGTCAACTATTTTGCTATGAAGTAAGGTCTTCTTCAAATCAAATCAAAATATATTTATTTCACATAGGCCTAGATAGGCACTTATAAGACGTCGAAAAGGTGCACGGTTCGGGTTGGTCGTTTCCATGGAGAAGAACCGGCAAGAAACTCCATGGCTCTGCAAGAAACTCCATGGTTCTTCTTCCTTATACCATATGGATGGAGGGCGCGAAATATGATTAGACTCTTTAAAAGGTCTTGGTGCTGCATATACCTTTGACCGCAATATATACTAATATGTTATAACAAGTATCTGTTTATTTATCTAAAACTTAATTATCTTTTGTTCTAGTCACATAGCGAAGTGTGCAGACAATTCTAGAGAAGTTGATAGGAGGGGAGTTGGTAGGAGGGGAACAGATAACGACTCCACCGATAGGCTGATTTAAATGTTAGTGTTATCAAACTTCTAACTTTCCTTCTAAGTGACGATGCGAGTGTCCATGCGGAAATTAATAAAATTATAAGATGATTTACGAGATTTATAAGATTCATGTACCTAGTTCATTACATAAACAAAAATGTGTTTATCTTTAGATGAGAACAAAACTATAGCAGTACTGTATGTTTAACTAATTTGAAAAACATGTTTGTGTTAATGTGCCTTATCACCAGTAGGTAAGTATCAAATCTTGATCTGAAGTACAATAATATGCTGAATATGTGTATGACGAAGCGTGACGTAGTGTCCGCCTGGCAAGAGTTAGCACAATTTGTTGGATAATTTATATGTATGCGTGATATTTTCAGCCATTGGCTTCGTCATATATTTCGTATCAACTTGTACCTACTTCGTGAACTTCCTACTCCAGACGGAGCCTAGAACTTAAATCTTGATATAGGTAATAGAGAAGACAACTGACGGACCATACCATTAGGGATTCGGCGTGATGATATTGATGACAAGGCAAGAATTTTGCACATTTGAAAGAAGCCATCCGAAAAGTTTTCAAGAACTACCGTTCTTGAAAACTTTTCGGATGGCTTCTTCATTTCATACCGAAAAATCATGCCTGGCTTCATTTGTACGCGCGAATCCACTAAAAGGCACGTAGAAAACAATTGCACCAGCCGTTCTTATTTAGAAGTTTCTGGTAGAACTGTGTTAGGTACAACTTCTACTATACATTCAATAACATCGCAATTCTAAACACTACCTGTGATCTGAACGAATCCTCGTTCTGTCCTAATGCTGCTGGAACAGTGATTTATCCCAAACTAGGCTGTGATTCCGAGTATTCTCCATTGCCAGATCCCATGCGGTTAAGAGATGAACTGAATGCTTGTTGTACAGTATCCGATATTTGTAGTTTGTGTTAATATTTATTTATTTAAATAAAAAGCCCTGAGCCAAAATACTTAAATTTTAAATATTTACTTTACTTTACTTTTACTTTAAATATTTACAGATACTTATTATATAACTATACTCAAAGAAAAATAAAATGTAATAACCAATAAACTGCCAATAATATGCCATTCTAAAGCGCCAGGTTAGCGAACTGTGCATAGTTTCAGGAAACCACTTTCCACCAGGTTATCAACCTACTTTGTATTAATTAGCAACTCAATAAAAACGTGAAACCTTGAACGCTCGTTACCATGCAGAGGCGCTAAACGGGTTTTAACGTATAATCTTTTTTAGATTATAAAATATTCAGGTCAAAACCCAAATCTATCGCATTAATTAGATGCGATTGACGTTGAACAAATGAACAATCGAACAAGTGATATAACTAATGTAGGAAGTGGAGTTAAGAGTTTGGCACGGGAACAAATATTCTAAGCCAAGGTTGATCAGTTTCCAACGCAACTCCTGTATAACGTAACGTAAGTCTTTTTCTTTTCGTGCTCTGGCTCATTCGTGTTTATGTCCATTTCGAAATCAAAATATGGTAACTATCAATAAAGGCTTTATAGGGCATGGAACAAATAGTCTCATTTCAGAATTTTACGGTATTTTATGTATCATTAGATATTCCACTTGATTTTTTCATATTATATGTTGTCGATTCCAACAGGAGGCTTCAAACTCGAACAGATGGTTACAGATGCACAAAGTTAGGAAGAAAGCTATAATTAACTGCATGTACTTTTATTTTAGTTGGTTCTAAAAACATTCAAGGACGGGAAAGTCAAGAGTACTCGAAACCGACGAGCATGTATGAAGAGACTGATGAATGTGGACGAAGCGAAAGAGGTATGCAAGTCTAGAGAGAACTGGCGCTCTATACTCTGCCTACCCCGTTAGGGATTTGGCGTGATGATATGTATGTATGTTAAAAACATATTTTACTTATAGTGAAGGAAACACTTATAAACGTGATTTTATTGCATTATTCAGTCGTAAGAACACACTTTTAAATTATGTAACCTGTAAATAAAAAAGGTGAAATGAAATTTACGAATTATGAATTTTTTTATCGTTGAAAATACATGCCATGACGACAAAACTGGTATCAAGTGTTAGTCAATTGTTGCACAAGTTGTAATGGCTGCCATTGAAATTCCTAACATAAAAGTTACACAAGGATACACGTATCAAGGTTGCGAGTATAACTAATTAGTTCGATAATCTTTCGAATTGACGTTTCGAAAGTGTTTTAACGTCGTTTACTTTAGAAATAAAAGACCAGGTGGTATTTTTACGCATGGGTTCAATTAAGGTAAAAATTAAGCTTCATTTTATTAAGAAAAATTTTCACCGCATCGAATTCCGTTTCCTTCTGTCCGAAGTAGGTTTTGAGTTCATCGCGTCCATAGAGACAAACGCTGCGGCGGGACTTTGTTCTGTATGTTACAGAACAGTAGTGATATTTATATGTTCGTTTATTTTTAGTTTATGGCATCGAACGATGTTACCGCCACTTGTAAGTGAATCTCTTGCACTCAAGGCAATGATGTGTTGCTAAATAATAAAAATATGTAATGAAATTATTTGCTAAGCATACGGTCCAAGTTAGGCAAGCCCTAACTGTGCTTTTTCACATATTTTTTTTTATCAATTCGTCTTTTATCAACCCACTGCAAGGACAATGCCTCCTCTCTATCACGTCACTATTTCTGATCCTGTCTTAATCGCAACCATTGCCTTCCAGCCAGCGCCAAGATATGCTCAGAAGCGGCTCGGAACCATTAACTCGGCAGAGACTGCCTCCATGTGTGTTCTACTGCTTGTATAACGGAGTGTTTTGACGAATTGTTCGACGTGATGCCCACTTCTGTCTTCTACCACTGCACCTCTCGCCGACGACGAAGGAACTTGGAACGACAAAGATCTCGCATTGCGCGGTTCCAAAGGAGTTTCCTTCCGCGACCACTCAGGCTGTGGAATGATCCCCGTTGAGGTTTTCCCTGGAGAGTACGGCATGGAGTTCTTCAAGAAAGATGTGAAAAGATTCTTGAAGGGTCGGCAGCGCGCGACCAATACCCCTGGTGTTGCAAGCGACCATAGGCGGCGGCAACCGCTTACCATCAGGCGGAACACATGCTTGTTTGTCATCCACGTGGATCCACATCTTTCAATACGAATACAATAATTTTGACACTGGTGACATGGCTAATGTAACATTATAAAATTTAATTAACAAAACCTGCTCGTATGTGACGTTTTGAATTGAAAGAGGATCACACCCTTTCGACCACAAACGTCAAGTTTTCTACTAGTTTAGAAGGTTGATATATCCATGAACCAATGCCATACAAGACATGTTCAATTCACGATAACGTACCGTAATTGTATTCTCGTTGTCAACAAGATAATACTTGCTTATTATAACACAGGTCATATGTCGATTAATGTGGCACGATTGGCTACAAGGGTATCCGAGTTGGCACCTTCGCAAATTTTATGAAATGTGCAGCGTTTATATCCAATTTGCCGGCTTCATCAATACGACGGTAACTTTGAACTGCACAAATCCAAGAAATACCGCACGTAACTAGTATAAATAACTGATGTCACATATGCAAGTTAACAGTCCATTGTTATGCACTTGCGTCCTGTAATACGTTTATTCAATGCTTTCTGGATAGTTTTGGAGTGGTTTCGACGTACTGGTATATCTCTGCTACTTACTACTAACTGCTCAGTATCCTGTACAGGACGGGCTAGTGTACTTATTATTGTTAATGTAATGAGTGCAAAACAGACATATACGAGTATATGCCGCACGTCCCTTTCGAAGTTATGGGGTCATTGTACACATAGAGAGTACACTACTTCGAATCTACAGATCATTTACGTTGAAGCGAGTATATTGAGTAATACTTGCACTGATAGTACTAATGATACAACAATATATGTTCCCGCATCCTAGTTTGCCACTTGTAGGTATAAAAATAAAAGTTCGATGACATTCTCCTTTACGCAATTTGCTTTGCGAAGGGAACGCATCTCAATCGTATTTAAACTACTTTCATGCCCATACACAAAACCGTATAAGGTAATCGTTACGTTCTATAGTTAGTTTCATGCCAAACATAATGAGGGAAAAGTTTAATTGCTTTGCGTTTGCGTCATGGTTGACATCGGCATCGTTTAGAGTTCCAGTTCTTTACTACACGTGACTACACGTGTCCAAAATAAAGTAATGGCTAGGTTATACAGTTAAGTTTTTAATCAGCTTACTTTCCCTCGTAATTCTGGGATCGCTTTTATTACGATTGTCGGTATGTTGCAGTAAAAAAAAGATCTGTGGATAAGATTAGCGAGTGCGGGCGAAACGCGACTCTTTCGTCGCTTTGTGACGTCGCAAGGCGCCTTGCCAACAGCGTACCGTACCGGTTACAACTGGATATATAAAACTGACAAACGTATGCAAATTTATTATTAAGTGGGTGTACCGCGTGTGGTATTTGAACGGACCTCGCTTAAATGGTGACTGCAACGTGCAAATGATACTATTTTCATTTTATTATTCAGAATATTACATTACTAGCATTCCACTCACTTAAATAAGAATTAAGCGAGTTGATTCCACATTTTTTTTAACTAATTACGGTTCATATAAATAGATTTGGCCTAGAAAAAAAAAATTTTAAAAATAGAATTAAACTGGTTAAAAACCTTAATGTTTTTTTGTTATATATACTTAGGTTGGTATTTGATGAATATCTACGTAGCTAGCGAAACGGCGCTATAATGCTCGCAACTCTTAGTAAATAGCAATAAGACCTATTGATTTTAATTTGTACACCGAATACAACTGTCCAAACATCGTGACGTGTGACGTCACTCGTCAGACAATACATGTTTGTTCTTTGTACGTACAAGAAAAGTGTGTGATCATCTTTATATATATAATTCTTCTGTGAGTGTGTATGTCACTGAACTCCTCCTAAACGGCTGGACCGATTTTAATGAAATTTTCTGTGTGTGTTCAAGGGGATCTGGGAATGGTTTAGAGATTCACAATTGGACCCGATAGGTGGCGCCACCATCTTTTTTTTTCCACCCGAGCGAAGCTGGGCGGGACAACTAGTGTTCAATAAATTTTTATCGTGTTGAGTTCACAATAGGCATAATCATGCTGGGATTCGCGAGCCTGTCACAGGGTAGGCAGAAGGGAGTAGAGCGCCAGTTTTACCACTTTTCGCAGATTTATTTTAGGTGCCAAAGAGACAGATGGCGAGTCCACCGCCGTTTCTCAATCACTCTATACATAAATATTTGAATTTCTTCTCAAACGTATGCAGGTTTCCTCTCGATGTTATCCTTCACCGTATATTCATGTAACATATCATATCATCAGAGTCCTTCACGGGTTACGCAGAGAAAGTAGAGCGCCATTTCTCTCTAGACTAATTGACAGTCCTCTTTCGCTTCCGCCTTATTCAAATCGATAACAAGTGAGCGGGTCGTTACCATGGTTGGAACATAGAGCTGACGGCACGGCGCCGACTACGTCATGGATGAGGTTGTTGTATATCATAGCTCTTGCTAATAACGCGCTACTTGTCGAGTTAGCACGTCAATGGCATCTTGACAAATTAGCGCACCGCGCGTGATTGAACACACAAATTATACAGTGCCCACGTGTAGCAACATATCATGCTTGGACTCCCGTCCTTCTCACTCTTACTATCTCTGCCTGCGGTCTACTCTTTCTTGGAGTCCAACACCGATTGCCACGTGTCTCTAAACAACTTGTCTGGAGTATGAGGCGCGTATGCGAGATAAGAATCTGTTTTGTTTAATTAATTAGTGTGATTGGTTTGCAGTCTTAGTTCAATAAGTAAATAACAATAATCGTTAAGGTCACCTTGGCGGTACATTTCTGTTCGTTTTTTCAAGAGTGGTTCGAGTATGTAGTTGCTTGCAAGATATAGATTGCGAACTCGAATCCAGACTGTTTTTCTGAACTTAAGTAAGTGTACTTAACCAAATACTGGATCCGTGACACCAAGAGCTCCACGGTGAAGGAAACATCGAGAGGCAACCATTTGTGCGCTGGTTTCCTCTCGATCAATTCCTCTCATACGTGTGTACATTTAAGAGGAACGTACACACTACGTACGAGGACGTAAGTACATTTAGACGTGCTTGAGTAACATTGGCACTTAAAATATATCCCTGGCGAAAAGTAAGTGTGTGCGGTTACTATCTACACACCTCCCTTATTAAAAAAAACCGTTGCAATCGATGAAAGGCAACTTATGGAATCGATAATAGCTTTCCCACAAGATTACTCGAAGTGGTAGGCAGCATGTAACAGCCCACTTACGCTAGAGATGTTTACGTGCTAATAGGATAGTCCGTCGCCTTTCTTCATGATATGATATCAATTAGGTTTAAATACATCGTCGAATGATAATATTATTAAGTGGTAATAAATGCAATATGATTGTATCATATCAAAGGAGTACTAGACGAGTCACGTGACTTTACACGAGCCTGCATGCACGAGGCTGCGTAGGGACACTCGTGCACATCAATGATCAATGTTGCCAAGACACCACTAAATAAGTTATTTAAAAAAAAAGATAATATGATATATCCTCACGCCTTCCCACAAGTCTCCCTGAAGGGGTAGGCAGAGGTGTATAGGTAATACCCACACACCCACTTTCCGCCAGAGGTATATTAGGTGCCAACGTGACAGATGGCGAGTCCATCGCTGTTACTCAAGCACGACTATACATACGCCTTTGAATTTCTTCTCTGACGTATGCAGGTTTCCTCTCGATGTTTTCCTTCACAGTAAAGCTCGTGGTGTGACTAATCATTGTACTTAGGTGCGTCGCAGGCAACTGCTCGAACCACTCGGCCACCACGGATCACGGCAAAAAAAAAATCTTTTATTATTTTATACTATGCACTGAGGATGCGTTTTCTCATCATTATTATCGCAGAAGGATATGTGTGTTGTGTGGCTTCTTGAAGGAAGTTAAGCTCGCTGGCAACTGTCCCAAATTTACTAAATATCCTTAAGGTTAACCAATTTAATTCCGTTTCCTTGTCAAATATTTATCTAGTAGTTTACTATGGTATGGCATTGACATTAAGTTAGACTGCATGTGTTTATTAGTAGATATATCGCGTATGGGCGAGCTATGTGTTCGCGTGTTGGATCCCGTTAGCAGGTTACCACTTGTGTGACGTTATGTTAAACTAGCTGTGTCCGCGACTTCGTCCGCGTGGAATTTAACAAAAAAATATTGTTTTATTTCTAAAATAAAAATAGCCAAAGTTACTTCTTTTTACATCAGTCCCATTAAAATCGTCGTCTAGCCGTTTCAGAGATTAGCGGGAACAAACAGACAGACAGACAAAAAAAATGCTATTTTGGTACGTTTTTTTATTTTTTATACAACAAGAGTGGCAAACAAGCTTACGGCCCGGCCCACCTGATGGGAAACGGTTACCGTAGCCTATTTACGCTCACGATACCGAAGTATCACTTGCGTGTTGCCACTCTGTGTTCGGAGTGTTATAGTGTGTAGGCAGCATAAGGTTTAATCCCTCTGCTTCCAACACATTGTAACAATCCTCCCCCCTCCCCAAGGAGCTCATTACTGGAAACCTTATTCACCACGTAGGAACACAACACAATAAATTGTGTTATTTGGCTACGGACTTCTATAAGGTGGAGGTCCTGCCCCATCGGGCAGCTCCAAATTCGAACGGGAAATATATTCACATGCATGTAGTAAAAAGCGGTTATTTCAATATTACAAACAGACACTCCAATTTTATTTATATGTATAGATGTGAGTTCGGGCGTAATGCTTGTCCACATATATATCTATAGGTATTGAAATCAATCGGCGGGACTTTACATATGTACATTATTCGTTTTTTTTCTAAAACGTACATACAGATTTTCCAACGATGTTTTCCCTCAACGTAAATCATGCGGTGTGATTAATGAATTTAATTATGATCAAAATAACTCTTTGGTACTGACCACTTGGGTTTTTGCCTATGACCTGGACTTTGCAGATGACTAATCAAATCACTCGTTAAATACGGCTCTCGAACCTCAGTCCAGTCCAGCTGGATTACGCATCGGAGCATCGCAGCATCGGCGTAAACCGAGGCCCAAATCCCACAGAAGCTGCCTTTAGCTGTTTGTTTACCACGTAAGAAATACTTGGCTGGAGGCCTTTTATTCTCGCCATTATTCGGTATAATAGCAAAGGTTTCCGGAACACACGTTAAGATGGAACAATTTTAAGAAAATTCCGACCAGGAAATAATCAATGAACACCAGTAGATAAATATATTCCAAATCAAGAAAAGTTACACAGTTGTGAAGTAAAGATAATAGTAATAATAATGATCAACAGGATGTTGCCTTCCCTCAAAGATACACAGGGCGGCGCATGAGTGCAAGTGCTACACAGTACAGAATAATTCGTGGGATCGGGATGTTAATTAAATCCATTTGGTTTATTAACCCATAGTACGAAGGAAAGCAAAGTACGACAGTGTAGTCTTCAATATCTGAAATGTAAATACGAATGATATATAATTATACCTTTAGGAATATTGGACATAACAGCCAGTTCGTTCGTTTATATTATCACATTATTACTATTATGATATTGCAATTACTACTGGTTCTATCAATACACCCGGATGTCACTCACTTTGGCCATGGTCTGGACCCCAACGACAGTCAAGCTCATCGCAGTCACGTGAATAGGAGTCTGTACCCTCCGCAACAGAATACACACAGAGAGCTGGTTGCTCAAATTCATGCATTCCCACGGAACCTCATACACGGAATCTTTTAATTTCTCACTCTGAAAACATATGAGTTATCTACTTTTATTCCTATTCGTTGCTCAATTATAGAGTTTTTTTTTAAAGTACTATTAATGTTCGTAACGAGTAACTAGTTCAGATTTAGTTTCTTTGAAAATTAACACAGTTAATTGCCAATTATTGAAAACCCCATTCGGCGGCAGAGGAACTTCCCACCATTATAGTGGACTGTAGTCCCATTTCCAAGTCCCATTCCATGTAGGTAATGTATATAAAATATGTAGTAGTTACTTACTACGGTACGTAATTATAAAAAGTAGGTAGTACGTGCCTTTAGTAGGTAGACGATACAAGGTCACTGCCCTCTATTATACGACTACACAAGGAGTCAGTGTGCACGCTTTTGTAATTACACAGATAATGATTGCATTGATTTACCACAGTGCCGACTACTTCGAATATGACCGATGTATATATGAGCTCCCCAAATATCACGACGGCTATTGTTCCGAAACGGGCTAAGGCCTGTGGGTTCTGGAAGTAAGTCATATCAGTGATTAGTTACAGCTATTTTCTATTACTTATAATGAAGCATTTGAGAGTTTCCATAGGACTCCCTACTCTCCTACTCCTAGTGTCTAGTTCTTAAATTTGAGAATATTTTTAGAGCTATTTATTCTCTCTGCCTACCCTGTTAGGGACTGTGCGTCAAGATATGTATGTGTATTTTTAGTGGTATTTCGTTAACTCACCCCTCCTAAGCATTGGAGTAGCAATAAGCAACAGCTGCACAAATGAAAAGCGTAATTAAGCGCCAGAATCAATCCAAAGAATTCAGACACTTTATCTGTAAAACTAAAAGATTTACTTTACTATATCTTATACTGTGATACGTTTGATCTGAAATGAGTAAAAAGTTTGCTAATCAAGAAAAGTGACTATGTAAAAGTGATGGCTCGAAGGCTCTGTAATAATAACATTAAATTCTTTATCTTTTTTATAGCGCAACGATTAAGATTATTATTTATAACATTAGGGATTCCTGTAATAATAGTTTCGATATTCAATTTACACGGCTCACTTTATGGTACCGCCTACCTATGGCACTATGGCACACACAACTATTGCCTATGGCGCTAGCAATAACAGTAGTATCACTCAACCATTGTATACAATACGTTGGGTGGACATGCTGCTAGAGGATAGGGGACTCTTCCCGATTTCTAAACACTTGAGTGCAGGACCACAAATGCACGGTGGAAGTTCTACCCCATTCGGGCGGCACCAATTACGATAAGAAGTATCTGTTGGTCTATACCTTATTACCTTAATTTCTCACCAGCAAAAATCAAGACGTGTCCAAAGTATTATTTAGCATGTGAGATATGTGTGAACCTAAGATGGAACGCGAGCATTCTGTCTTAGCATCGCAATACTGAATAGCGCACAGGGACTAACCTGACTATGAATAGGTGATGTTTAACAAACTCTCCTATACGTCTGTGTATATCAGCGTTTTCTTCATCATCGTACAGCTCCATATAACATTGGCTTTCGTGACCATTTCCGCGACCGACGCCTCTAAGAATAGTCTGCTTCTTGGGCTTTGGGAGGTTCAGTATATTATAATTTAATACGAGTATATGTCCGATTATTTGCATTACCATCAATACCAGTATAAGGTCCGTCAGGCACACTGAGATAGAGCAGCTATACGATAGCCAAAAGTTCAGTACTGTTAAGCTTATCAAATAGTCCTCCTGCTTCATTCCTGGGAATTCAAAGTAAATTGCAAACGAGGGTTTTACATCTTCCCTTCTTTCAGTGAATGTCCCTTGCTCGTAGTTACTATATAACGACGGTAGGTTAAAAAATAACAGTGCCACCACTGACATCGACACCAGGTATAATGTGAAGTAATGGGATATTTTGTGAACAGTGCTGTACATCTGTCAACAAAAATAGAATCGTTAATCTATATAAAAAAAACATAAATTTTGCCATAGACTTTGGAACTATCCAACCGGTGTGCCCCAATCGAAAATATCGAAATTTGTAGCACAATCACGGAACATGTAATTTGTGCTTAATTGAATTGACAGAATATGTCAGGCTAAAAATGTTTAAGAAGGGAAGCATTTTTCTCGCGGTACCGTATTAATAACATTATTTAATTGCTCGCTGAATTTCTTTGTGGTTTTTTTGTGAAGTGGTTAGCGTAATATTTCTATTTATCGCGATATATTAGAGAGCTAGCGCGATAATGTATGGACTTTCAGTCATTGTAGGTAAACCAAGTCATTGTCAACTTTATTGATTTATATAATAAGTGCTATAATTAGGCATGAAATAACAGTAATCGAAACATGATTATATAAACCTAACGGAACTGAATCATAATTGTTAATTAAAACAAAAATCGCTTGCATGACATTTTTATGTTGCAACCATTAACGTTTTTATTACACACGTCCTTTTTCTGCGAATGTAAGTTTTTTACACGGGCGAAGTGGGTGGTCAGGTAGTTGAAAATAAATTGAAATCGTGAATGTTCTACCCACCTTCATGAAGTATTCACTTTTGTGTCTAAAATGAAATAAATGGAATGACGTGAAGAAATTATGAAAAATAACTCCATAATTTTTTAGTGAAGCCAGTGCACCTCGTGTCTGAAATAATCGCAGTATGATTAAATAGTTACAGATGCATCCATCTTGAGGCGCAGGTCAAGATAACATCTGTCTACTTAGATTGCTCGTAGCTTGGACGCGTCTTCACTTGTAAATATATATGTATATAAAAACTAGCTTATGCCCGCGGCTTCGCCTGCGTGGAGTTCGAATAAGTAGCTTTGGAAATTTTTCTTCTTGAATCGGTTCAGTCGCTATGCCGTGAAAGAGCATCATTTGAATTTTTCAGGTTTAAAAACAAAAAGTTCCTAGGTATAAGCAATCACCATTTAAACTTGGAGCCAAATCGGTTCAACCGTTTGGCCGTGAAAGAACCGCAAACATCCAAACTTACAAACTTTCACATTTATAATATTAGTAAGATAAGATAATACTTAAAGCTGTTAGAAAGGCCAAGAAAGACGCTAGGCACACGTCGGTGATGATCGAGAAATCGAGTATTTTGTGATATTGGACGAGATAATAGATCGTTCCGTAAATACAGATGATAGCTTGAGTTGGTAGGTGGATCCTCATATATTTGACGAACAGAGACACCTTCTGGCCAAACACTTCGTCGGGCCAAAGACCCAATACCCATAGAAATATTCTAAGTAGCCGAAAGTGTAAAAAAGATAGAGGGTTTTCATCACTGAAACAAAAAATATATAATTGAGCATTTAATTAAGAAAGAAATGTTCCTCACAAGTGACACTCACTTTTGATTCGAGACTTTATATAGATTAAGGCCAACGTAATTTTCTTCAAAGTCTACTCTTTATAGTAGTGTTTTTATATCTACCCCTAAGGTGGCTAGCACTCCGTCTTTTGACGTTGTTTGGGGAAATCCTCAACGGGGATTTCACAAGCTAATTCTATTCGATCGTATTAGCATGATTCTTGGAGTTCTTTCGTTCGTTTCTATGGTGAATAAGGTTTCCAGTAATGAGCTCCTTGGGGAGGGGGGAGGATTGTTACATTGTGTTGGAAGCAGAGGGATTAAACCTTATGCTGCCAACACACTATAACTCTCCGAACACAGAGTGGCAACTCGCAAGTGATACTTCGGTATCGTGAGCGTAAATAGGTTACGGTAACCGTTTCCCAGGTGGGCCGTATGCTTGTTTGCCACTCTTGTGGTATAAAATAAAAAAAAAAGTTCTTATTTCTATTCACAGAAAAAAAATCTAATTAGTAAAGATTCAAGAGTAGGTATGTACTGGTATGCTTACAACAGTAAGCGTCCAGAGGCGACTGTTTGCCAGTTTAGTGGTATCAAAATTTGTATGTTCTTTAGAGAATAATAAATTAACACGATAAAATGCGGCTAAAACCGTCCATTATGAACGGTTGAATTAAGTCATTGACATCAGTATAAAACTCTCGTCATCAAAGTCGTGATTAAAATCTTTTACTCACTTCATAGGAATTTTCAACGGCATTTCTGACAGACTAACACGCAAATACTCAAATATGTTAAATGTGTATTGTATAAAGTATTGTTGATGCTTATTGCATATATTTATGCTCCATCAATTCATATTACGTAGAAAGTAAGCTCGCCGTCAAGTAGTAGAATTCCAATCCCGGTAGTAGCTTGCAAAAATATGTTATAATCCCGGGAACCTACACCAAAATAATAGATTGATTTTATCAATGTATTTGTATGATGGCCTGCTGAATTTTATTGATGAGAGAGAGATGAGAGATTACACAATGAGAGTAAGCCAAACTTGTAATGTAAAGTAATGTAATGCAACCTATATACATCTATACAAATAAATTAAATTGGAGTGCCTGTTTGTAATATGAAAATAACCACTTTTTATTAAATGCATATGGATGTATACATGGAACATACATACACCAAAATATTTTTTTAAAATTTTTGTCTGTTTGTCTATCTGTCTCTCTGTCTGTTTGTTCCGGGTAATATCTGATACGGCTGGACCGATATTAACGGGACTTTCACTAGCAGATAGCTGATGTTAAAAGGAATAACTTAGACTACTTTTATTTTGGAAACTGAAAAATAGTTTTTTTGTTAAATTCCACGCGGACGAATTCGGGGGCACAGCTAGTAATAAATAAAACAAAATAAACTAACTAGAATGAATGTCCCAAAACTGCCCGTCTAACGACTTGCTTAGACAGTTAAAAGTCGTAAATCGAACAGGTTACCCATTACACAAAACCATTCGTGAAAAACCAACATATTTTTCTGACATAAGAAAATACAAATTACTTATTAGTTAGACCCCGAGATCGACAAAATTACATGTACTTAAAATATGTATATCTATTTGACACATAACATAACTATTTGAGCACGATTTAATGTACGCATTTTAAGAAGATACCCCTTCGCGGGATTAGTCAGCTCAGTACAAAAATGCGGGATTGCGTATTAATTTAAAAAAGTTACTGGCTGACATCTGCATAACATTTAAGTGCTTATTTAACATTCAATATTAATTTTAATAAAAATGTTTCTATTAATTTATTTTAGATGATGAAAGGGCTCACTCAGTAATGTACTAGTTAAATAATTATTATGAATTATGTTTCATATTTAAACACATGTTATATTCCCTGAGCTATAGTTATTAAAGCTGACATCTATATTAATATTATGAAGAGGCAGAATTTGTTTGTTTGCTCGAACGTGCTAAACTCAAGAACTACCAATCCGTTTTGTTTTGTTTTTGTATTACCGTACCCGTTTATTTAGGACGGCTATAGGCTTTATATGAGCACGCGGAAGCCTAATGGGAGCGGAGCTGAATACTACACCTTCCATCAGAAAAATCGAAACACCTTGCATGTTTATGTTTTGTAAGGATTATTTGAAAAATGTGTATATTTAGGAATAAATGTCAAATTTCGTTTAATAGTGAATAATAATATCTCATATTATTCACTCTTAGACGACATTTGACATATATTCCTGTATAAACAAATTTTTCTTGCAAGGTGTTTCGATTTTCCCCGGGAAGTATCTTCGAACCTTTTAAAACGAAAAATAATTTTCATTATAAGAAGCGTATCAATGACTTGAATAATATATGTTCATCTACTTTTAATTATTTGAAAAAAGCATATTCAGCCTCCCACCGTCCTCCACCTGCACCTTAGAGCGTTTCACATAGAAACGCTCTAATGACCTCTACACTATTGAATATAGCTCAAGTACCTTAACCTTCGCTTACTAACCGATTGTGTAAATGACCTTAATTCAGTACTTCTGAAATACCAACTGTCCGATAAAACAATAGCGATCTTCACCTTCAATCTAGCGGTGAATGGATCACGATTCAGATTTTTCTCGAATATGATAAAATATATCATATCGGTCTATCACCGATAATCGGTGATATATTATTATGAGGTTGTTTCATAATATTACTTTTATAGTAGTACAATGCGAGCGTGCTTAGAAGAGGCAAAAGGAGACCTTGATAAGTTCGATCGAATACTCGAAGATGGGAACGTTAAAAGTATCTGCTCGCAACCGGCCAGGATTTATGAAGCCTCATGAATGTATATACGTTTTTAATAATAGCTTTTTGATACCTTGAGATAATTCCACACAAATTGACATAACCTCAAATTAAGCAAAGCTTGTGTTATAGTAGCTGATATATTTACTTATATAGATAGATATTTATACATAAATACCTAGGACATCCAAGACTAAGGTACAAATACTCGTGTTAATCACACAGATATCTATTGTTGTTGATTTAGTGGTTGAGTGTACAACACATAACCTTTAAGGATACAAACCGTGGTCTGATCAAATAGGATTTAACTTAAAGATAATTGATTTGACACACCACGAACTTAACGGTTTAGGACACCTTTAGACAATCCTAACCCAAATCCCTGGAATTGCTGGTGGTCGACTGGTTCGAGTAGTCGCCTTCAACGCAAAGATTGCAAGTTCGCAATGGGTTGCAGAACTTATGTACAAAACCATAAGCTTTACGGTGAAAACATCGAGAGGATTCCAAAAAGTATACCTACATATAAATTGTGCTAGAGAAACTGCGATGGACTCGCCATCTGTTTTCGGCACCTAAATATATCTCTGGCGAAGAGAGGATTTATTACCACACACCTATCCCATGTGGGAACCTGTGAAGATATAATTTACAATGAAGCTGACTGTCAGCAAGTTATAAAATAATGATGTTCTCTGCTTCCACATTCCACAAAATGCGGACAATGATCCATCATGATCTTATATTCTGACGTAAATCTACAGAAATAAAATGGTATCTTATCACAATGGATCGAGACACTATAATCCTTAGTACCAAACGATACATGCATTAATTTCTTTGAAGATAGATAAACATACATATTTGAGACTTTCCTTGAGAGGAAGACATGTTTTCCAAATACAGGGGCCTTAGCAGAAAATAACGAATTTATTGATAAATCTTGGTTGGTATGTCCCCAGAATTGTTCATCAACCTAAATGAACGACACCTAGATCTATATATCCGGTAAACGCTGACGTCACACCGCTGCCTGTATCATGAGGAAAATTTTCCAGTAGAATATGGTATCCAAACTGCCACCAGGCCTCAAAGTAAATAAACACTTGTCTTAATAACAGACATCTCAATAGTCTTATCTATTGTTCATATCAGGAATTTGCAAAGGGTCTATCGGGTGATCGGAGTAGGGTGACCTCTAATGAACCTATGTAGCGTAGCGGTTGTGCCAGCGTCATCACAAGCACACTCATCGGTTTTATTAGGAGGCTCGAAGAGTAAATTACCTTAGTGATCTCTTTTGTTTATACACAGACTAGCAGTGCCCGCGGTTTCATACGCGTAATATTTGCGTTTTATCGGGTAGATTAAAAAAATAAAACATGTCGTATGTATTAAACCAGCTAATTAGCTATCTGTGTGGAAAGTTTCATCTCATTCAGTTAAGTAATTTTTGTGTTTTCATAACATTATAAAATAGGATATACATACTAACAATAAAACCTCATTGCTATCGATACTAATGGATTCGCCATCTATCACGTTGGCACCTAAAATATATCTCTGGCGGAAAGTGGGTGTGTGGGTATTACCTATACACCTCTGCGTACCCCTTCGGGGACCCTTGTGGGAAAGCGTGAGGATATATTATTATATATATATATATATTGACGACCGCCTGGTCTAGTGGTTAGAGCTCCTGACTGCGAAACTTGAGGTCGCGGGTTCGAATCCCGCTGAGGGCAGATATTTGTGTGATGAACACGAGTATTTGTACCTTTGTCTTGGATGTACTATGTATTTATGCATGCATCTATCTATATAAGTAAATATATCGTTGTCTAGTTACCATAACACAAGCTTTGCTTAACATGGGACTAGGTCAATTTGTGTGGAATTGTCCCAGGTATTTATTTATTATTTATTATACTAACGAAACGCCGTGGTAACCAGAGGTTAAACGAAAAAAATCTACATCACGGCCACAATGCTACCTACCAGTTCGACACATAGGTAAGAAGAATTCGGTGCCACTATAAAAAAAATCGGTCAAGACTGTTACAGCGGAAAGGAATTACGGACGGACACTGGCACTCCAAACAATTTAAAGATGATCGCTTCTCCGTATGCTGTTATTGAGAGGATATATGTATATCAAACGAATCGTTCAAATAATATCAATGCAAACCTTCATTATCCTATTGAGCCAATATTCTGCTGAAAGGCCTTGACATGCTATGTAAATTGGATCGGGTACATTGAACGTTGGAATGTAAATCAACAGCTTTTACTTGTGCTCGTTAACTATGATTGTTTCGTTATTATAGTGTCATTCAACGGCGTGTGATTGTACCGGAGCCCAATTCGCACCATGCGTATTACATATAATCACAAAGTTATTGGTAAAACCATAGATATAGGAAGCGTAGCGAAAAAAATCCTAAATCTATGGGTAAAACCGTTATACATACATGTGTCGGGCTTCCTTGTTTGACGTTCTTCGTTTTCTCATCGACTGCGATCAATGACATGCCTAGTTATCCAATGTAAATGTATGCTATTATAATCCATGCTCCTATTATTATAGCTTTTAGTTTGCCGTGCACACTCGTGCTGGGTGATGTTGTGTTTTTGTGGCTGGATTACCTACATTATCAAACCTCGTATTCAACATAGCTATAGATAACTAAACAAGGCTAAATTAAAATATAGCTTCTTCATTTAAATGTATTCTTATATCACAAAGGTGGGAAACAAGCATACGGTAATAAGCACCTGATGACAAGATAGCCACTGCCTAAGTTAATGGAAGCGAGAGTTTCGTGCGCTTATTTGCTGCCACTCCTAATAAGGTAGATACAGTAGAACTCCAATTATCCGAACTTCGACTATCCGAATCGCCGATTATCCGAATCACAAAAAATTGTGTTTAAAACGGTTGAAGACCGCAAAACAGCTTACATTGACGGAGATGTTTAAAAAACAATGATTTTTATTTCTAAACTTGTACATAAGTACATTTTATTTATATTTAAAACATGTGAAAATTTCATGTTTCTTTCATTTAATTCAATAAAAAAATAGTGCGTAGCTTTTATTCTCTCCAATGGCAATTTTAAAAAAAAAAACCGATTATCCGAATATTTGATTATCCGAATGGGTCCCGGTCCCCATTAATTCGGATAATTGGAGTTCTACTGTATAAACAAAATACAGGCTTACTATCGTAGCTAATTTTTTTTTCCTGAATATATTATAAGAGACGCATATAGGTACATATACGAGTATATACATATATGTACGCATTTCTTATTAAACAGCCTTACTAAGACCCAGGACGGTAGGTGTGTCGCTGACACGTACCTAACAACATGCGACGTTCACGATTTTGTTGCTAT
Organism: Drepana falcataria; assembly: GCA_945859725.1. Taxonomy (NCBI): domain Eukaryota; kingdom Metazoa; phylum Arthropoda; class Insecta; order Lepidoptera; family Drepanidae; genus Drepana; species Drepana falcataria. The sequence goes on from OX243921.1 coordinate 12,579,586, forward strand.
CACAAAAGAATAGCAATGAATATCTATGATGGGTGCAAAATATAACTACATACATAGGTAGGTATACAATTGGTTAAGTTTTCGGTTATACAGACCGATAACATCTTTATATATATAATTCTTCTGTGAGTGTGTATGTCACTGAACTTCTCTCAAACGACTGGACCGATTTTGATGAAATTTTTTGTGTGTGTTCAAGGGGATCTGGGAATGGTTTAGATTCGCAATTGGACCCGATAGGTGGCGCTGCGATCGTGTTTCTGGAAATTTAATTTTTCATCCAAGCGAAGCAATACATCGTGATGATGTATTTTCAATGTATGTCTGGGTTTATTACACATATACGTCTAAGTATTAATGTTTATCAAGCTTTTTATTTACAATAACAACAATTAATAATATTTACAAAGAATCTTTATCAGTCACAGCTACCATAAAGGCTCCGCTCATTTAAGGATCTATCGACTTCGTAAAATGACCAAATTAGAATCATTTTACATGTATTTAATACTAGCTGTCCCGCCCAGCTTCGCCCGGGTGAAAAAGTAAAATTTCCTGAAACATGATCGCAGCGCCACCTATCGGGTCCAATTGTGTTGTAAGCTATCCTTTCTTTTAAGTTGGATCAAACTGCACACGGTGTGCAAATTTGATTGAAATCGGTTAAGATGTCAGGAGCCCATCGTAGACTTGATTGCCATAAAAAAGGTGTGTCAATCTTAAAAGATAGACATATACTGTCGCGGACTTTTTTTTAGAACTTTTAAAGAGGAACAATTCTCTCATACATGATATTTGTGTAACTTAAACCGTTTACGCAGCGCACGCAACGGAAGCTCTCAAAAAGGAATATTTTTTCCCGTTCTGGCAACATTATTCATTTATGCTTCGCTCCTATTAGTCGTAGAGTGATATTATATAGCCTAAAGCCTTCCTAGAGAAATGGACTATCCAACACAAAAATAATTTTTCAATTCCAACCAGTAGTTCCTGAGATTAGCGCGTTCAAACAAACAAACAAACAAACTCTTCAGCTTTATAATATTAGTATAGATACATGAAAAAAATCGTGTTATTCCCAAAGATCCCAAAAATCTCTCGCTTCCATTAAATCCGAAAAATCTAGACATATAAAACTGGTTTGCTAGATAAAAAAATTACAAAATAAGTAGGTATTTACACAGATAACACTAGATATACCTTACCTTACCTACACACGTTATAAAAGTTACAAATGTCAAGTGATGAGGATGGCAATTCTGCCTGCTATACCTCTTATTAGACTACCTATCAATTTTCGTGTGACGTAGCCAGTAGACAGATATAAACCAAACAAGTCAAATAAAACAGTCACGAGACTGCAATACGTGCCGCACGTGGGCGCGCCTTGCTACAAATATAAGTTATGTATGTCCTGTATGTACTCTTTATTTGTAGTATTACGATTCTGCCGCTAGTATGGCACTGTTGTGGGTATTTTGCCCACAATGTACTCAAATAATATAAATAGTATTCACATGTGGAAAGGAATGGAGTCACGACATAACATCACTTGGTAATATCACGATATATTACAGGACGAACTCCCCGTTGTGTCTGCCGTGGTTCTTCCTTGCGGTCACCAATAGAATGAGTGATTCATGAAGGTTTATGTGTATAATTATAAAATATCCACACGTCCCCGAAGGGGTATGCAGAGGTATATAGGTAATACCCATACACCCATTTTCTGCCAGATATGTATTTTAGGTGCCAACGTGACAGATGGCGAGTCCATCGTCGGTACTCAAGCACGACTATACTTAAAATTTTAATATAATTTAAAGAAGATATTATTAAATGCAACAAACTAGCAATGGCATTTTCAATGAGATACAATTTGTGAAGATTCTTACCTAATTAAACATTTACGAAACCCTAGCGACTAGCAATGTTAGGAAACAATTGCTTGTAATTGGATTAACACTAGTTATTTTTTATGTTGATTGCTTACACTTAAACATGTGCTGTGAAAAAATAGGTCTGATGGATGATACGAATGCAAAAGTTTGTAAGCATGTTTTCATCAATCACGCCAGAACGGCTAAACAGAATTGGATTCAGTTTGGCATAGAGGCTGATTATAAGCTGGATTTACACAAACAATTAGGCTATATTCCGGATAAAAAAATCTGTGAAAAAGTTAGTGAAGAATAGAACTCAGTGGAAATGGGATGCTGCGTGCAAGCCCTGGGGGTCCATGTCCTGGTACAATAATGGAGCAATCAATCAAACAGGCGCGAGTAGTGGGTGTATCCGTCACGTCACTAACTGCGACGCTCGTCGTGCACACATCTACATGTAATTTTCCATCCCGGAGTGGTTCACTGGCTTCAATTACCACTGGGGATAATTTGTATCAATAACGTACAAAATTTATGTCGACGTATAAATTTATCGCTATGGACCAGACGTAACTTGTAACGTTTCAATTTCACTATACAATTATTTTATATTAAGGATGCAAAAACAGAAAATGAAATTGTGTATCACGTGACCATTCACGGTTATTATTTTAGGCTTCATTCAGTCTTTATATATATATATATATATATATATATATATATATATATATTTCTTCTGTGCGTGTGTATGTCACACAAAAAAAACCGTGGTGTCCGAGTGGTTCGAGCAGTTGCCTGCAACACAAAGATCGCAAGTTCCAATCCCGACTGTACCAATGAGTTTTTCTGAACTTAAGTACTGTGATTAGTCACACCACGAGCTTTACGGTGAAGGAAAACATCGAGAGGAAACCGGCATACGTCTGAGAAGAAATTCGAAGGCGTATGTATAGTTGTCCTTGAGTAACGGCGATGGACTCGCCATCTGTCACGTTGGCACCTAATATACCTCTGGCGGGGTGTGGGTGTATTACCTATACACCTCTGCCTATCCCTTCGGGAACCCTTGTGGGAAGGCGTGAGGAAATATTATATATCATAGTTATGATAATTGACGTTGATTGAGAACAGACAAATAATAACCCATTTTGACCTCTGGTGTGTGTTTAACGCAAGGTAATAGTGAAAGTAAAGTTTTAGAAAGTAGTATTTTATGAAATTAAAGTATTTAAACATTGTTATAAAAAAGTATTTTCTTTTAGCACTCCTTCTCCATATAAACGTTAATTATGGTCATCCGCGTAATTTCCGTAAAAAGGGGGACAGGGGTTACGCTTCACTTTTTTGTTCTTCATGAACTTATTACCAGATTACGTGGGTACCTGTGAGATGGAAAACTTAGTAGTAGGTACTCACTGTAGAATGCCTCCAGAAATGTATGAGAGCATGGATGTCGGTAGCTGGTGCTAAGAGAAGGTAGTCCCGCCATTCGTCGAAGCTGATGTTCAGGCTGCCATCCTGATCCATCCTGCGAACAATCCCAACGCGTGAGCGAGGCGACAAATGTTTCATCACCTTCGCCGAGAAAGAAACAAATGCACTATTCTTTCTCTAGCGAATACTAGAGTAATATTAGCTATGTAAAGTGAATGTTGTGTATGACACTGATACACATACCACAAGGTGAATTATAAGATTATGCTATGTGTTGTTGTTATACCTAATAAATAAATTAACTTAATCTCATTGATACTTTTTGACGTATATAATAATAGCTGGATTTTGTCTGCTGAAACTATGACCTAATTAGTGATGGTAGCTGAGTAGTAGTAGACTGTGTATATAACTGGATTATTTCACTTTTTTTGTCATAAGCATATTGTTTTCTTTTTATTTCAATAACGGCATTGCTTCTGAAACCTTCTTACCAGACACTGATAAAATAAATTGAGACATAATGTAGTTGGAAGCCATTATTGAAATGATGACAATGTTTTCATACTATTATAATGTGTATAGCTTGACAAAGCATTTGTGTTGTTGATGCCGGTATGTAATGTAATGAGTAACACTTGATGCATGTGAATCCTGAGGATATTTACTTACAGCGTATCACAATATAAATATATTTGAAACGTTTAATCATACTGGCCACAAAGCTGAAAAAAGTTAAGTATCGCCACACAGTTTTAAATTGGTTAATTAAAAAAAATAACACAGATGGAAAACAGTCACAGACTTGACAAAACATGGTCAAAGGTCAGCTATTAAACAGCCCTTTGAAATGATGATGTTGCTTTTTACATTTAGCTTATGTTTAGCAGTTGAAGCCGACAACTACATGATGGTTTGCTTGCTTGTTGACTTACCACCAGAAATTTGGCCAAACTGCTTTTCTGAAACATTTTAGTTGTTTTATTTTATTTAGATACCTACGTGGTGACGTGTTTTACTGGCAATGACATACTCCTTGCTTCAACCTTTCTTTCAGCTTAAGTATTCTTGTAACGACTGATATGCTAGTTTACCTTCGCCTTGCCAATAATAATATTGCCAAATGATCAAAATTGCAATGCACTTTGTCATAAATATAGAAAAAAGGACCAGCAAATACCTTTTGAGTAAATTAGTAGCCTCGTTCCTCCCGATCGCGATCCCCAAGTCAGCAAACGCCGAGATGAGCTCTTCCAGATCAACTTTTCCTGAAATGAAGAGTTAAGAATAATTATACCACAAATTTCATAATTATTTACTTCATACTGGACTATTTTTTATTACAGGAGACTCATGCATCCAGGATTCATGTGTGCAACAATAAAGGTTGTATGTATAAAACAATGCTAAAACATGTATATTGTTTAGTGTACTTAATAAAATAACTTAATAAAATAAAACAAAATAAAAATACACTTATCAGTATAACCATGGTTACATATAGTTTTAATTAAATTGAGTTAAAGAACCTGTTTATATTACACGTAAAACAGTGTTGCCTGATGATATATATATCATAACACAATACTGTTTTACGCGTTTTTCACAAGGGTCCCCGGAGGGGTAGCCAGAGGTGTATAGGTAATACCCACACACCCACTCTCCGCCAGAGATATATTTCTCAGGTGCCAATGTGACAGATGGATATTAATATAGTAATAAAAATATTCACCATCTTTATTCTTATCAAGATGAGAGAACTGCAGTTTGAGGTTCTTCTCATGTTCCCGCACATAGTGGATGAACTCAGACAGTGTGACATCACCAGCATCTTTGCCAGTCTTTGCCAGGAACTTCTGTAAGTACAACGTAAATCTAGGTCAAAGTACTTTAAAATTACCCATGATTATCATCAAGCTGATCCAAATAGACCCTTTGCTCAGTTTGCACTTGTAAGGATAAGAACAATCTTGCTTGGCACTTGATTATAACACACCTCGGCCTAGAAATACAGTGAAAGTTGACTGGCTTGAATTCTAGGCCAATTGTAAATGTTTAAGCTTACAAGAGCCATCAAGAATTTACACTCAAAAAGTAAAAAGTATCTTTTACATGCATTAATGTATGTAAAAGTATTGTAGGTAAAAGATACTTTTTCAGTTTTCCAGAAAGATTTCATGTTAATCTAAATAAAGACTGCTAAAATAGATTGCAAGCAACACAATTAATTTAGAAAAATCCCCTTACATAGATAAGCATTCTTTAGATGAAGATTAAATTTTTTAAATTCAAACAATATGAGCTATACATATTTTTTGAGTTATGAATAAAAAATAAAATACTCTTGAATGAAATTAGTTTCATCGGAATATTTCTTTAGTTACCTATGATGATGGATTAATTATAATTAATGTTATGTTACACTTGTCAATGAAAAAGTTATGGGCACTAACAATAATGTAAGGTACTTAAGTTGTAATTGTACTTAAATGAAAATCTCAGTCTTATAATGTTTTAACAAACTTACATAATCATATATAAAAAAACCCTATTCAAAATTGCAGTTTAGTCAAAGCATTTGATGTAGTCTAAGCTTTATTTTGCTTTATTTTTATCAATATATAATTTAGGACAATCCATCATTTTGGGAAATAACAACAATGATTCTATATCTACCAAACTAATGTCTTTTTTTAATCTTGTTAGTGATAATACCATATCAGATGTTTATATAATGCATGATGTGGTTATATTTCCAAGTTCAAGCTAGTTTGAGTTAGTTTTGCTGACTAATAGGTTTTTAATTGGTATGTTGGTATCAAGTAGGCATACAATAAACTAATAAGTACTACCATGTGATTATGAGGTAATTTATTTATAAAGTTAATTTGAAAGTATTAGGATAATGTTAGACTATATCTAAGATTGCCCATTTGTTGCCCAATTTAAATAACTGCATGATAATTAATGAAAATGTCACTATTACATCAAATATCCTTAATCAAAAAGATAATTGAATAATTAAAATATGAAGGCTGTCATCATTAACGAGAAAATATGTTCCAAATTTAAAATTAATAGCGAATGAGTCACGCTACACGTGTCTAAGGGTAAGCGCTAAGACTCGATGAGCGAATCGTCGGATTCGTCGGATCGCAGAACCGTTACCTGCAAGCACAAAATTAGGCAGGAAATGACTGAATTCTAACCTCAGCATAGCTTCGATTTATGTGTGGGGCCAGCTCCTTGAGGGCTGTGGACAGATCGTGGATGTCTATCTTCCCATTTCCATCTGTGTCTATTTTAGAAAACAATTTTTCTAGTCTTTCTTCGTCTTCTTTTGGTAATTCCTCTAGTTCCAACGGTGGATGACACTGAACCATGGTGTATGTAGCTAACGTAAGAACTGCTTGTTGAATAACAAGATAATATGTCTTCGTAGGAATACGTAGGGGCATACATAACTTTATTCTAACTTATATACGGAATAAAAATCATTTTCTCCGGGAATTTTGCGCTCGTCTCAGCCAAATCACCTCTCGCTCAATTTTGACAGCTAACTAACTAAAAGTAGGTAGGGTAGGTACCTAACTATTCCTTCCTCGGTCGTTGCCGCACTGCTACACACACGCACACTGAGTTCATAACCGGACACAATTTGCACTTTCTATGTAGTTGTGTGGCCCATTTAGAACTTTCCGTTCATTACGATCCTTCTTATATTTTTTACTTAAATGTATAAATAAGACTCTTAAGACCGGGTATTAAAGCTGTTTTCAGAATAAAGTAAGATTGAATGAAGATTGGATTGCTACCAAAACTTTGAGACTACCATCAGTACCATCTATGGTTAAATGTACTTAACCATAGATGGCAGTGTTGACTAAAGGACGCAGTACATGTATTGATTTTGTAGTATCAAACCGTAAAAATTATATAACCTATTTTTTGCATCGGCTTATATCTTATATAGAATGGTACTATAAATCAGATGACTCTCTAATTAATAAAACTTACGTAGATTAAAATATGTATTGTTACCTACAAAACTACGTACATATTTATGTAGTTATCTTTTGTAATAAAAGTTTTTGTGCGTTTTCGAGCTAGTTTAACTGATATTAATTTCATAAGCTAGAATATCATACTGAACAATTTTGAACGATATGGGTCTCTTTTTGATACTCCAGATTCCTATAAAAAACAAAATTGAATCCTAATTACTACTTCAAAAAATATTTATAACAGACTTATAATGTAAAGGTTATCATATTAAATATAAATTTATTATCATATTAAATATAAATTTATTATCATATTAAATTTATTTATTATCATGTTAAAAAAAAAAAAATTAATAGCTTGACAGCCAAAGACAATATGATGGGCTTTGTCTTTGTACGTCCGACTCTATTGAGTCGCTACTCAGCTTAACTTAGTAAAGTAGTTTTAGACAGATCACAGATGGCGCTAATAGGCATGTAAGTACATACATGTCATCTTAATAACGAATGTTTGTATGGGTTCCGTGTACCATTAGTTCATCGGAATTAAGACATAATTCAATTGATTAAAACATTTGACCGCGTAAACGATATCAGTTAATAAGCATCGAAGTAATTAATAACTTCATTACAGTTCGATAAACTGTTCTTCATTTTGAAAAATTGGCGGAGTGGTTCGAGCTTACCTGACCTGTCTGGCTGCAGTACCTACCTACCTACAAATATTGCAAGTTCGAATCCCGCTTATACCGATGACTTTTTCTGTACTTAAGTCCAGTGATTAGTTAAACCGCGAGCTGTACGGTGAAGAAACACGTCGAGGGCAAACCTTTGACGTCTGAGAATAAAAATTTAAAGTCGTACCTATGTAAAGTTGTGCTTGAAAACGGCTCGGAAGGACTCGCCATCTGTCACATTGGCACTTAAATATATCTCCAGTGATATGTGGGTACATGGGTAGGTACTACCTACACATCTACACAGCCCAAATGCAAAAGTTTGTGGGGATGTTTGCTCAGCATCAGCAATAACTACAGAACTTAATTGGATGAAATTCGGTAATATGAGAAAGACTAGAATGTGGATTAACATGTTCATAAAAGAAATGCTTTCTTAAAAATTGCTTGGCTTGGAATCACTAAGTCTGAGGAGAGACTTTGCCTCCCTGTGTGTGTTCTACCGCTTGTATAACGGGGAGTGTTCTGTAGAATTGTTCGACATGATGCCCACTTCCACCTTCTACCACCGGACCTCTCGCCATCGACGGGGAATTCATCCCCATACCTTGGAACCACAAAGGTCTCGCACTGTGCGCTTCCAAAGGAGTTTTCTTCCGCGAACGCTCAGGCTGTGGAATGAGCTCCCCGTTGAGGTTTTCCCTGGAGAGTACAACATGGAGTTCTTCAAGAAGAGTGTTTAAAGATTCCTGCAGGGTCTGCAACGCGCGAGTGATACCCCTGGTGTTGCAAGCGTCCATAGGCGGCGGTAACCGGTTACCATCAGGCGGACCGCATGCTTGTTTGCCAACCAAGTTGTATAAAAAAAAATTTACTGTATTTGAAATCACACTAGTTAGTTACCCATGCACGCTGAAAGGATTCGAATGCTAAGGTCATGTCAGGGTTGTCACGCATTGAATTGAATTAACTTTTTTTAAACCTATTTATTATTTATTTATTATTTAGCTTTGCGAATCAGCATTGCCATACAGCGTGGCAATGCCGCCAGTCTTCTTGGCACCCTTTCGCGTGACACACATTTGGGACATTTATTCTATTTATAGGTAGCCGTAGTGGCCTGCAACATAAGGATTGCAAGCTCGAATCCAGGCTGTATCAAACATTTAACACAAACTATAGAGATCTGATGTATTAAATAATACTATCCGTTAGATGGCGGAAAGTTGGTTTGTGGGTACTACCTATACACCTCTGCCTACCCCTTCGGGATCCTTGTGGGAGGCGTGAAGATATACAGAAGTTTTTGAAAGCAAATTTAATAAAGTAGGTTAATGTTTGACTTACATACATACATATCATTACGCCAAGTCCCTAACGTTCTCTCTAGACTTACATACCTCTTTCGCTTCATCCACATTCATCAGTCTCTTCATACATGCTCGTCGGTTTCGAGTACTCTGAACGTTCCCGTGCTTGAGCGTCCGATCGATTTGATCCAGGTAGTTGAAACGTGGCCTTCCTCTGCCTCTTCTTGCACACACTTTTGCTTTGTATATCTGTTTCGTCAATCTTTCTTCACTCATCCTTTCTATGTGTCCAAACCAACGTAGCATGCCTTTCTTCATTTTTAAAATCACGCCCTCATTCACGCCAGTTGATTTGCGAATCTCTTCATTGCGGATTCGATCTCGTTACTCTGCACATTTTTCGAAGAGATCGCATCTTAACTGCATTCAAGCTATTTTCATACCTCCTCTGATTCGCTGACATACAATAAGGTAGGTACCAATATCGCGTTGTGGACAGCAACTCGAGCATTCTTGCTCAGACTTTTACTGCCCATCAACGCCGACATGGCTCCATTCACCTTATTTAAGTTATCCATCTTTCAATATCTTTTTCATACTTTCCATCTCGTGTGAACATGGTTCCTAGATATAAAAATTCAGTCACTTGTTCATCTCTTTCGAATACTTGTTTCAGTTTGACTTGGGGTCTTTAAAATTCAAAGTTTAAATACCCTTGTGTGTGTTAAACTGATGATTGCCGCAAAAAACGGACTCAAAAATCAGTTACCAGACTAGTCGTTATCCGGAGACAATAAAGTCACGTTGAGGAATACAGTCACGTATCCGGCCCCTATGATGACACGTACACAATAGACTGTCACCCAGCTTTACTTCATTAAATTCACTCAATAATCGAGCCATATTTCGCTAAGTAGGGCTTTCATTCAATCGCCTGCCTCGTTCTTGTAATATAAACTCAACTAGTGCGAACGAGATAGAACATACATATTTGTTAAATATGCGATGTAACTGTCATCGGATTTCAACCAATAAACCCGTGGGGATGGCATGACTATTATGTCAAAATGACAATACACAAATTGACGCGACCGAAAGACTATAAACGTAAAAGTTAATGCGAGCATTCTGATCTAATCTCGCTTACAAACAAAATTCAACCGAATCACTTTCAATTTAAGGTGCAGCATCCTTTAAGCTATTATTTTTCACGGGACGATCTAAATTCGTTCATATCCCGTCAGCAAAACAGTGAATTTTGAAGAGCAAGCTTGGGACGTATTGTTGAAAAGTCGGGCAGATACAAAAAAAAATATTGAAAGGGAGTGAACAAAAGTTGAGATTAATCGGGGATTTGCGCTCAATGTACTGCGCCTGCGCACATGTCCGGTACAGGCGGCGCGCGGCGTATTTGTCAGTGACATCAAGGGTAGCATCATTCGACACCATAATAGACCAAAATAAACGCACTATATTAAACTACAATTTACGTTGATTGATAACTTTAACACTCTTTGGAGAGCTTGGTAATTTTATTATATTATCTGTGGAATAGTATAAAGTTTACACCTTGCTTTGGATATTGTTAACGTTTGTTTTTAGAGTTTTGGTACCAAAAAACACATACATATGTAAGTAGTGCCCGTTGTTTGTTCGTCACGCAACCTACCTACCTATTGAAAAGATATTTTTAATTTCAAAGTAAAAAAAAATTTTCTTTCTGACGACCGTCTGGTCTAGTGGTTAGAGCTCCTGACTGCGAAACTTGAGGTCGCGGGTTCGAATCCCGCTGAGGGCAGATATTTGTGTGATGAACACGAGTATTTGTACCTTAGTCTTGGATTTCCTATTTATTTATGTATATATCTATCTATATAAGTAAATATATCGTTGTCTAGTTACCATAACACAAGCTTTGCTTACTTTGGGACTAAGTCAATTTGTGTGCAATTTTTCGACGCGTCGCTAAAGTTCGAAGTGTGATGTTAAGACGAAGTGAGTTTGAAAAATAATTAACAACTTCTTGACCTTTATAATATTTTTTTTGCATGTATATTTAATACTTATCCAATTTATACTAATCTATTTACATAAATCTAAATTACTTACACATGTATAATTTTTTACAGTTGAGGAATAGGCAATAAATAGAAAATCGTAGTGCCAATCTTGACTAGACACTTATCTTACCCACGAATGCATTTTTTAAGGATTTTACCGTAATATTTTAGGCAAAACATATAATTCAGAAGGAGTCCTTCCCAGTTTGATATACGTCGCTGATAATCCTTTCAATAGGTATGTCCCCGATGGTGGACCTGAAGAACAACTCCACGATGGTCTTGCTGGAGATGCGACGGACGACTGGCAAATGTTGAAGAAGTTTGCTAGAGCGGCATATTTCTAGCGGATAGGTTCGCGAGGTATACTGAAACAAAAGAACAATATTTTTTAAATATTAATATTGCGGGTTCTATGGAGTAAAAGACCCAATTAAGATAATTATCAAAATTATCAATGAGAAAGAATAACGTTACTGAAGTTACCATTAAAATGAAGACATCAGGGTCACAAAACTCCTACTTTCGACCATTATTATTATATATTAAAAGCAAATAAAACACATTTTATTTCTAAGGTGGCAAATTTTAGCTAGACCATTTACATATTGTGGCATGTAACCTCACCTCATTCAGCACACTCTGAGAATGATCCTGCAAAGAAGCCACGGCAGGCAAGTCTTGCAGTCTCTTGTACTCGAGCCCCGATTGCGAAGGACTAATTACGTCAAACTTATCACCAAAACTGGTTTTAAACAACGCAATCGCTCTCAGACAAGTGTATTCATTGCTATCTGGACGGAGATTAGCCAGGTCAATCATTGCAGACTCAAACTCCTCGATTTCTTTCTCTTCAATCCTATCCCCTTTGTCGTACAAAAGTAGTTTCAGGTCCAAAGGATATAGGAACTGTGTTGATCCAATCACAAAAAGATCTCTCCACGTTTCCTCTAAGAGCAACAATCTGTCTGGTAAGGAAAGGGACGCAAACGCTGGGACATTTTTCGCCCATTTGACGTTCATGAAAAGTAGTCGGGCGGCGGCTTCGCAAATAGCTTCAGGGTTTGTTGGACTCATTATGGGAGGCATTATTGGGGGTGGCGAAGGTGCCTTTACAGAGCAAGTAACAACTGGAGCACTGAACGATAATCTACTATAAGAAGACGGATGGAACAGAGGAATCGGCGCTGGTGGTACTAAGTTGTACTTAAAGCGCTCCGAGGTTAAAGCCGACGGGACAGGCAGAGAGGCTGGGAGGATGTCCGGGTGCGATAGTGACGGGTCTTTTAGAAACTGGGCCATTTGACGGCGTATTGTCGAGTTCCTGGGACCTCTCTCGTGCTGGACGGCTGTAAAAAAACATTTGTCGGTTAAAGAAGTTGGTGAAGAAAAAAAAGGTAAAAGACTTGGGTGGCAAACAAGCATGCGGCCCGTCTGATGGTAAGGGGTTACCGCCGCCTATGGACGATTTGGGTGTGTCATCTTCACTGTACTAATTGCGGTCTTTCGTAGTGATACGTGATACTATAATTAGGCGTGCTACGAGTACGTCTGCCATTCGCATAATGTTGTGGACAGGTGCTGCTTCCAATATTGATGTCGTAGGTTGTCTGATTGTTTTGTTTCCATGGGTTGAGTTTTGTCTTTCTGTACCTATACAAAGTATCTTAGTTTTTATATATGTTTATTGTAGTTTTATCTATCACACCCTTCCGATTCTGTTTTCAGACGATTTACAAGCATTTATTGCTGAAGCGAGATCATGTGAGGTCCTATTTTATCGGACGGATTAGACACTTACCATCTTTATTCATTCCAGCATCTATACACTTGGCGAACCTACAAGCCCTGCACTGGTTCCTGTGCGCCTTGTCCACGAGGCAGGAGCCGGGGCGGCGCGCTTTACAAGCATAGCGCCGGTCTCTCCTCACGGAGCGCTTGAAGAATCCTGCGCAGCCATCACACGCGAACAGCCCGTAGTGTTTGCCTGATGAGTAGTCTTGGCATACGGCGCAGGGGACATCGTAGAGAATGCGGCCTGGTGGAATATTACAATATGTCATACGGTAGGCTTATGATAACTAAATGTGCAGGGTGGCAAAATTTTGCTTTGTTATCCTCACGTCTTCCCACAAGGGTCCCCCGAAGGAGTAGGCAGAGGTGTATAGGAAGTACTCACATACTCACTTTGACAATGCAATTTAAAGACGAAAATATGTTTAGGTAGTAAATTTAGTGCTTCTAGTAGTTGCCTGCAAAACAAAGATTGCGAATTCGAATCCCGACTGTACCAAATTGTATTTCTGAACTTAAATACAGTGATTAGTCCCACCACGAGCTTTACGGTGAAGAAAACAACATTGTGAGGTACGTTTGAGAATAGATTCAAAGGCGTATGTATAGTCGTGCTTGAGTTACGGCAATGGACTCGTCATCTGACAAAGTTGGCACCTAAATTATATCTACTACCTGCACACCTCTGCCTACCCTTTCGGGGACTTGCGTGAAGTACGCGGGAAGATATAATATAATTGGACATCTTTTTAGACTAAAATGTACTTATTTCGAGGTATCTACCGTCCACTTCATAAATCTGTATCAAAAAGGTTAACAACACCTACGTCTAAATAGTCATAAATCAAAGTGTCAAATAGGCCTACAATGGAGCTCTAACGAGGTGGGCCGGCCTTCGCCCCGCCCTGGGGAGGCGTCTGCCTTGTTCACGGCGTGCAAAAGTGCAGTCAAAATAAGTTGAGGGTTAATTAAGTGGTCCTAAAGTTAAGATCGATTCGGTTTCTTTATTGAACTATATACAATAAAATTATTGGCATCTTTTTTTTTTTTATACAACAAGAGTGGCAAACAAGCATACGGCCTCTGATGGGAAACGGTTATCGTAGCCTATCTCTGCGACAGAAATAATCTTAGAACCAAATTGTACATTAATCGTTTGTTTAAACTTTAGAAAAGTATGATTCGAATTCGCAGGGTCCTCAACGCACGACACATCGGGCGCGCGCTTGTTAGAATTTGTTATAAAAAAGAATAATAATAATAATTTAACTCTCAAAACAAAGTACGTACAACCATTTTAATACATACATGAATGAACATCCTCAAGTTCCAGATTCAAAAACGGAACCTGTCATTATCTTTAAAGCGCGCTCTATAGTTCCCAAGCACTTCTTGGCTCCGATGCATTGTCTGTAGATGGTATATTTTCAAGTTGCCGTCCTGCATACGACACCGCGTTTCCTGCCTCCACAAGTGTATATTCACTTATTGTGAGTGAGATCTTATTCAGACGTGTACATGCCTTTATGCCTTTTCGACTATGGACTTGCCCTTATTACTATTTTGTAAAAGCGTATTATCTTGTGATGCTAAACGCCGTGGGATCGATAAGTTGTAAAAAAAGTTGCACGATTCGTGTTTCTTTGTTGGAATATGAGCTCACGTTATAAGCACCGTAGTGTTTTTTTATAAAGATTTGCTGCTTGCGTTTATGTAATTATGAGTAGGTACCTACCAATGTGGAAAAGGTGCTATCAAGGATTTCTTAATATATTGTTAAATAACATAAACATTTTAATTTTAAATCCTATTTTTATTCGCTGAACCCTTGAACACCCTACACTAATGATATGGCCAGATGTCTATGGCCAAATCGTCAAACGTTAAGCATTGAACGATATGGCTGGTCTAAGATGGCCAGATCACGATGTGCCGGCGTTTCATGAAATGCCCAGGCACATCATGATCTGGCCAATTCAACGATCGGCCCACGACATAAATAAGGCTTCATTATTCTGGAATGTCAACTAATCAAAATAAGCGCATGTGTAACTGCTGTCACCTTCGGTAGTCGGTACACTACGTGTATCCTGAAGCAAAGGAGTCTAGAGACAGCAGGCGCTCTATTTCTCTCTGCCTACCCCGCGAGGGATTCGGTGTGATACTTGTATGTATGTAGGTATATTTTGCATATATTATTTTGAATATCCCTCAGGGGATCCTTATAGGCGTAAGTATTTCTGGCCATAATGATTAAAATCGTACAAAACGAACAAACACTGCGTTAAAGTGAGTCAGTAATTATAAAAAAAAAACCGTTTCAAAACGGTGGTTCGGTTAAAAGTACCCCAACGCTTCCGAGTCCATCCCTATTAACGATGGTTATCAACAGCCAATTAACCGTGCGAACGATCACCTGTGACCAACGATCTCGCGTGACACCTATGGCCTAAAGTGCCCCGATAATGTTCAAGGGATGCTAAATTACCGTTCTGTTTACACAACGGGAGCGGCGATTCCCACATCAATATAATATTGCGTTGAGTAAATTGGCTTTTAAAATAAAAACTGTGCTTGTTTTGTCGTAATAAATAGATAACATTACATGTGGCGTGTATGAGGTAGAACTGGGGATGGGACCAAATTATTGTTTTTTTTTAGCCTCATTCCCTAAAATAATCCTAATTTCCTTTATGAAAAAGACAATTCCAATTGTATCATGACGAGGTCCTTTGGAGGTAGGCAGAGAAAGTAGAGCCAGTCCTCTCAATCCTAACCGACCTCTTTCGCTTCCCCACATTCAGTCTTAATACATGTTGTTAAGTACTCTTAATGCTGTCGTCTTCTGTAGTTCGATCACAATTTTTTCAGCCTCATTAGCGTTATTTATTGCGATTTTATTAATTTTTTTCCGCAAATAAACCGAAACATAGAAATATCTTAGCTGAATGTAGTTTACAATTGTTAATTGAATATTAATACAAAACGTCTCTACAGTACTTGGGTTAAATGGATACTTTTTACAAATACTCAATGTTTGAATTTAAAACTCATCACGCATAATCGTAAACTAATGAGTTCATATTCATTTGTTCACGGGGCTAATAGTCGGGGGTGCGGCAAGCAGATGCTTGCCGTGGGAATCTATGGTCACGTGATATATATCCCACTAAATTGGCAATATCAATTTGAAATGTTGTGAATAGCCTACAAGTGCAGTTTTGTAAATATTTTTTGTAAACTGTTTTAATCAGTTATTGTGTCTTCTCATCAACTTAACTCAAATAAATGTAAGAGCCGATGTGACAGGTGATGACTCTGTCACCGTATACTCTCGTCTACACAAAGCAAACGTGTACACAAAGCAAGTAAAAGGGAAAAAAGCCGTCGGGTACCGTACAAATAGACCGCGGCTCTGGACAGAGGCAAGTGGAGTAATATTATCATTTGCAATGCACTTACTTGATGACGGAGACATAGATTGCATCTCCATATCAGTGTGTTCTTTCAATCATTCCTCCTGGAACAAACAAAACCCATTATTTCATATGTCTTCAATATCTTGACGTCTTCCCACAAGGGTCGCCGTATGGGCAGGCTTTGGTGTGTAGTAGTAAGTTAAGTTAAGTAGAAGTATCCACATATTCAATTTTCGCTGAAGATTTCCATCGGTATTTCTCAAGGACGACTACGTACACATGTGTCATTGAATTTCTATTTCAAATGCATGTAGATTTCCTATCGACGTTGTCCTTCACCGTAAAGCTTTTGGTGTGGCTAAACTGTCACTGTACTTAAGGTCGGAAACACCCATTGGTACCTACAATGGAAAGTTTATAAGCAATTTAGCAAAGTAGTATATTATATAGTAGTGTAGTGTGTACTATGTACTCAATCTTGTTGCGGACAATATTGATCTGTTCTCGTGTTCTATGAACGAATTCGCAAGGACCACGTTATTCGTATTGTGCTATACTTAATTACTAATGTTATAATAATTGTTGATAACATAATAAATAAATAAATAAATAATATTTATTATATTATACATACATAAATACATATCATCACGCCGAGTCATCATATTATAATATAATATATCCTCACGCCTTCCCATAAGGGTCCCCGAAGGGGTAGGCAGAGGTGTATAGGTAATACCCACACACCCACTTTCCGCCAGAGGTATATTAGGTTCCAACGTGACAGATGGCGAGTCCATCGCCGTTACTCAAGCACGACTATACATACGCCTTTTAATTTCTTCTCAGACGTGTGCAGGTTTCCTCTCGATGTTTTCCTTCACCGTAAAGCTCGTGGTGTGACTAATCACTGTACTTAAGTTCAAAAAAACTCATTGGTACAGTCGGGATTCGAACTTGCGACCTTTGCGTCGCAGGCAACTGCTCGAACCACTCGGCCACCACGGCTCGGCTATTATATTATATTTATTAAAATAATGTATCGAATACTATCTATACCAAATTCAACTAATCCCGATCAGCAGCTTTAGCGTGAATGCGGAGCAAACATCCTCATAAACTTTCGCATTTATGATATACTGTGCCGTGCCCGCGACTACGTCCGCATGGAATTTAAAAAAACAGTTTCTTAAATAAAAGTAGCCTAAGTTACTTCGGTCCAGCAGTTTCAGAGATGAGCCGGAATAGACAGACAGACAAAAAAAATAAAAAAAAAATATTTTGGTGTATGTACTGTATACATTCATATGCAGTTGGCAAAAAGCGGTTATTTTAATAACACAAACAGACACTCCAATTTTATTAAGTGTTCCAATTTTATTAAAAGTTATATTTAATAAGTGTATAGATTATTAGAATACATCACTTTTAGTTAACAGGAATAACATAGCAAGGGAAATATTTTCACACAGTCAATGTCGTGCGAAACACTCGAGTGTGCCTGCCTCTTGTGGTTTCGGACACTTACCATTCAAAGGAACCGATCAAGAATAATCGAAACAAATGTAAGAAATAATGGACCACAGTTGCAAAGCTTGTGTAACTGACATAATTGTAACAATAACACAAGAGCCTCTCGTTCTTTTCATTATTTGCATTGTTCTAGGGACTCGTTAAGCTTTTCAGTCGACTACAATTGAGCGGTTTGCGTTTAATTCATTCTAAACACTTGCAAATTTCCTCTATGTGTGCTCGTGTGAACGAATGCAGTTTTAATAAACGTTTTTATTGCTGTTTTAAGTTTTCATTGATCGCTGTACAGTTTTGATAACACAGAGTAAATACTCGTTTAAAGTTCGTTATTTATTTTCACCTTCATAGTCAAAACTTATTTATCATTATACTTTTTTTATAGTTAGGTACTAAGTTTGCCTAGCTATATTATTTCTAGACTCACAGACTTCTTTCGCTTCATCAATCAGAAAATATGATTAAATATAATATGTAATCCTCCATTCAATTACAAAATAACAAGTATCCTCACGCCTTCCTATAAGAAGCCTCGAAGGGGTAGGCAGAGGTGTATAGATAGTACCCACACACCCACTTTCCGCCAGGAATATATTTTAGGTGCCAACGTGACAGATGGCGAGTCCGTCACCTTTACTCAAGCACGCCTATACATACAACTTTGAATTGCTTCTCAAACGTATGCAGGTTTCCTCTCGATGTTTACCTTCACCGTTAAGCTCGTAAATCACTGTAGGTACTTAAGCTCAGAAAAACTCATTGGTACAGTCGGGATTCGAACTTGCGATCTTCGTCGCAAACAACTCGAACCACTCAGCCACCACGGCACTTTCAATTCAATTACAATATACAAATAACATTATTTCACTGTACACATTATTCTGCAGCTTATTGACAATAGCCTTTCGTTTTTAAATAAATAAAAACTGCATTATATAATGTTCAAGCTATACAATGGTGTAATTTCGTAGAAAACACCAATCCGAATCGTTGTAAGCGGAATGAGGTGCGGACACAGTATCTTACAGTAGCTAGAGTATTGTTTGTTTGTCGGTACAAATTGTATGTTTTTTACACATAATTATAGTTCAAATAACAGGTAATTACGTAGGGATAATCCGAGTAAGTATCGAGGGACAAAGGTGCGGATGAGCCAAGCGGGTCTGAACGTCCCTTTACGCTTCGGAGGGTTGCTAACAAAAGAGATTCCAATAATAAAATCGTAAAGTCGGTAGCTTCTTGCTTTCACAATTGACGTGGACAAAAAAAGGCTTTACGTACGTACGCATTTGTCTGTTTGGGAGTTTGGCAAACCTCCCAATTTAAAAGTTTTAGGGTTGCGTAGGCGTTAAGTCGGTAACAGATTAGATTTTTATGTAATCCCTGATTGGGATTATATTAGCGGCACGGGACCCAACGCATTCGGGGAGGCCCTAGTCCCTAGACCCAGTCTAGAGGTCAAAGCTGCTGTATGCGAAGCTTGAGTACGCGGATTTGATTCCCGTTGACGGCAGATATTTTGATTCATCGATAGTTTTTATTTCTGGAATAAAACATATTCTAAAGGATATTGGTCACTATCTCTGTGCTGTAAGTAGGATTATGTACAAACTCCGACTAGCGATGCTGACGTGGTCACCTGTGGTCACTTAGGTATTGATTTTCATTCCTGAAGCGATTAAAATTAAAAAGGTCATACAGAACCCTAGGTGTGCGTCGAATTTACACTTCGCATACATATTTACGTTTTCAATAACTAATGGCAGCTGTTGTTATATCAAACATGTTGTTGTTTGTATTTTGCTTATTATTTTATTTGTAAATTTAAGAACGATATTGAATACCTACTTAAATTTATTTAATAAATTCAAATATATAAATAGTTCTGTACCTTCTGTAGGGTGACACATAGATTGTATGTATGTGCAATAAATCAAGCACGTGGCTTTTTCCGATAACGTCAAAGTTTTATGCAAACAGGAAATAAATATTATAATTATAATAATATAATAATAATAATAAAATAATAATATCCTCACGCCTTCCCACAAGGGTCCCCGAAGGGGTAGGCAGAGGTGTATGGGTAATACCCACACACCCACTTTCCGCCAGAGGTATATTAAGTGCCAACGTGACAGATGGCGAGTCCATCGCCGTTACTCAAGCACGACTATACATACGCCTTTCAATTGCTTCGTAGACGTATGCAGGTTTCCTCTCGCTGTTTTCCTTCACCGTAAAGCTCGTGGTGTTACTAATCACTGTACTTAAGTTCGGAAAAACTCATTGGTACAGTCGGGATTCGATCTTGCGATATTTGTGTCGCAGGCAACTACTTGAACCACTCGGCCACCACGGCTCTTAATATAATTTTATTTCTTACTTAATGGTTTCTTTGTAAACTGTCTTTTTCTGCGGTTAGTTGCCTACAAACAAAAGAAGAAGAATCTTTCTACGTAATATATATATATATATATATATATATATATGTGTATATAACTATATATATTTAAATTTGTATATATATACAAATAGAAATTTACATATTCACGGCTTCTCTTAGGAAGAAAAAAAGAAAAAAATATATATTATCAAAATGATAATATTTAACTAAGAAAATTATTACTTGTTCGAAAGTAGGATAGAGAGAAAGAAGAAGACCAAGATCATTATAATTTGTCATATTAAAGATATATGAAAAGTATGGAGACAAAACAGATTGCTCTGGACAGGTAGAAAGAATAGCATTGCACGCGGCGGAGGGCCCAGCTCTTAAATATTGTATAATGATAAAAGTTTATAGTAAAGATCTGCAAATGCATTACATACATAAAGTGAAAAAGCTTTTTTGATTCAAGAAGAAAAAGAAGTTTGATCCTTTTGATAACTCATCACTAGTATAACTCATATCTATTTTAAAGAGTAGTAAGTTTAAATAAAGAACAAGCGTAACTTACTCGTGTTGCCGTGATAATGGAAGCCACAATAAAACCGCCAATAGAAGTACTTGTTTATGATTCGAGCCAAGTTAATATCGCTGTCCGTCAACCATGTCGGGGAACGATCAATGGCTAAGCTTAACGGGTTGACAACTAAGTGAAAATTAATTTCTCACATTAAACACTATGTTTTATAGTTTTCAATGTGAAATTAATTTAACGCGAGCAGTCATTGGGAAAATTTATAATTGATTCCAGTTGTGGCTGAGTGGTTTAGGTAGCAAGCTAGATTGGAGGTTCAAATCCCATCGGAACCGGTGGTGTTATGTTATATTATATGTATTATCTTATCTTATATGTGTGTGTTCTGAAATGTTAACTGAATAATATCTTTTATTTTTTTCTTAATTATTTTCTTAATATTTAATATTATTAACTATTATATTTATAAAAATTATAATGCTATTATGAAAAAATGCCCAAAAAAAAGATTAAATTTTTTTTTTCAGAAACAATAAATAAAATTATTCCTCAGCGTAAACCTTTAACAACTATAATTGTGTGTTTCCCTTGGAAATTCATAGACGGAAAATATCGTGAGGAAACGTGTAGCACGTTTGACATATACCTAAGTCCAAAACAAAAGAACAGGCTATTTTACAAGAAACCGTGGTTGTTAACTTTGACAATGATTCTCTCGCGGCAGTTTGCTCTAGACTTAGGACTCTTTCCATGCGTAGGTACTCTCCGAAACTCACAGATTTTTAAAATAAATTAGAGTTTATATTTCACACATAAAAAGTGTTTACTTTTGAAGTCGGAAGATGAATCGCCAATTATTTGTAGGTATTAAAAAGCTTCACGTTTTTCTCATACAATGCAACCGAATATCCAGCTACTGTATATTAAATTCAACGGCTACGATTGCCAAGGGAGCTAAGGTGTTTGCAGAAAACGAATGATTCAAGAACGTTAGCATTTTGCTTCACACGCCCAATGCGCATGACGTCACGCTGGTATCAAATATCTGGGAAGTATGTAACAATAGCACTGGCAACCCGTATGTTCTTGATCTCGGGAGTGTCATCTATCCTAATCGACCCACCACAGCGGCTTCAATTTATCTACACTGATATTATAGCGAGGCAGCGTTTCTACGTAGGGGTAATTCCTGAAAATACATTTCCAGAACTAAGCGTTATAATGTTGTATACCTACATCTTCACGCCCTCTTACATGGTTCCTAGAAGTAGGCAGAAGTGGAGTTGTACCCGCTTTTCACTGAGATACACTTCGGTGCCAACGTGACAGATAGCGACCCAGACGCATTCTGTCACGTTGTGTTGTGACAAGGCCTCCCGGAGCTCCATCCGTGCTACATTTAATTATCCACGGCTTCAGATAGCCTGATAGTAATATGTAGTCAATAGCCCTCCTCAATAAATAGGCTATGAAAAGCACAAATATTTTATCAAATCGGATTGTTAGTACCTACCTGCCTGCGATTGGCATGTTAGTTGCCTGTGCCTGTGTTGTTTTATTTTAAAAACACACAAAAAACTACATGTATATCTATATTTATACTATATATATAAAATGTTATGTTGGTTTGTGTACGCTTCAAAAACTCAAAAAGTTCTGCACCGATCGAGATAAAATTGTAGCATGATATATAATCCGCATCACGGATTGTTTTTATCTATTTTTTGCACCAGTCACATATCCACAGCGCAGCGTGCCAGGGTACAGCTAGTACTATATCTATACTTCTATACTAATATTATAAAGAGGAAACATTTGTTTGTTTGTTTGTAATGAATAGGCTCCGAAACTACTGGACCGATTTCAAAAATTCTTTCCCCTTTGGAAAGCTACATTATCCCCGAGTAACATAGGCTATATTAAATTGGACCCGATAGGTGGCGCTGCGATCGAGTGTCAAGAATTTTACCTTTTTACCCGGGCGAAGCTTTCTGTGTGTTTCTGTGTGTCTAGATCTGTGTGTCTGTAAGCTAGATTCGAGAATGGTATAGATTTACAATTGGACCCAATAGGTGGCGCTGCGATCGTGTTACGTGCAATTTAACTTTTTCACCCGAGCGAAGCTGGGCGGGACAGCTAGTAATACTATAAAGAGGAAATATTTGTATGTAAGTATGTTTGTAAGGAATTGGCTCAAAAAGTACCGATTTAAAAAATTCTTTCACCATTTGAATGCTACGTTATCTTATCACAGATTAATATAGGCTATTTTAATTGCAAGGAAAAAATATGACAAAATGTTTAAAAAATTAATGTCCACCCGTGCGAAGCCGGGACGGTCCGCTAGTAGTAATTATAACAGATCAATAATTGAAGGATGCAGCTACATTAGAATGGAGATGCAGACATGTATTGTGGAAGCAGCTTTGATTATCGGTAGACCAAATTGAGTCGGTCGAGCGACCGCTGTTGATCCGCGAGCAGCAAGCAAAGTACCGAACTGTGTCAATATAAAATACCTGGATGTTGTGTGTGCAGTTTTATAGTATAGTATTCATTCGTAAAATTCAAAAATGAAATCTTCTTTTTGTATTACATGTGTCTTGTTTAGTTTAGTTTATATTATATTTTATATTTAAATGTTTATATATACACACATATATATGCTTACGCCTTCCGAAGGCAGAGGTGTGTAGGTGGTACCCACACAACCACTTTCCGTCAGAGATATATATTAAGTGACAGATGGCGAGTACATCGCCGTTACTCAAGCACGTAGTTAATTCAAGTAGGTAGTTTCAACTGTAAATATTTTTGATTGACGTAATTTTTTTTGTAGTGTATTAAAAATAGAAATACTAGGCACGACTAGACATACGCCTCTGAATTTCTTCTCCAACGTATATATATTTACCTATATATATGTATATATATATATATATATATATATATATATTTCTTTTATAGTAACTTTTTAATTTCATACAATTAGACTAACTTACGGTAGGTACGTAAGCTATCAGTTAATCCATAAGAAAGAGGATTTTTTAGGGTTGGTTATGAATTTTCTTCCGTCAGCACATAATATTTTGTGGTAAGATGTTTAGTTCTAATTTCATACCTAATAAACAGTGTATTTGCATTTGTTTTTGTCGTATATCACCCAGGACCCCTGTAACCTGGCAAGTAAGTATGTAGCGTGTCTCTGCGTGGGTATATACCCATAATGAAACATTATTTTATTCCCACTTTGCCCGGTTAAGTAGCAAAAGTTCCCGGAACTCAGGCTACGAGAGACAATACAAAAAAATATATATATCATTTTATTCCAAAGCTTACGTATATTACCTATTTATTTGTTAAGCCGTAGTTACTGAAACAAATAACTAGTTTCTGGCAGAACAAATACAGGTTCTCAGGTTCAAACCCCTACAGAACAAACCAATGAGCTTTTCCACCTTAAGTACAGTAATTTAACGACGAGCTTGTCTTCTTAACCCCTAAAACTGTCTCCGGCGACAATATTATGGACCCTGCTAGCCTATTCTTGAAGAGAGGCCAGGTCAAGAGTACCCTAAACCGAAGAGCATGTATGAAGAGAATAATTAAAGTGGACGAAGCGAAACAAGTATGTAAGGATCGTAGCAAGTGGAAAGATGTGGTCTCTGCCTACCCCTACGAGAAAGAGTATGTATGGTAGCCCATGTGAGAAAGCGTCAAAATGTGACTTTCAATCAGTTATTACAGATTCGCGTTGCATACGCACCAAATTTGAATTTCCATGTTAGAAACTTTTGTGACTTTAACTATAGGAACATTAAGATGAGGTACTCGAGTTGAGCGTGAATGTAAAGAATGTGGTTGTAGCGAAGGAGGTCTGTAAGTCTAAAGGGAGCTTGCGTTCTATACTCTCTGTCACCCCTGTGACGGACTCGGCATGATGATTGTGTATGTAGGTATCCTTCTGTAACTCTTATCTCATTAAGTTGACAATTTTTCGAGAGCCATTAGTTTGATCAACACCATGTCTAACGATATAGATATACCACCAGACCCTGCCGAAACTCGCAGAAACGGTTAGAAATTTCTTAGAAACTATTTGATAATATATAAGTTTTTAAAGTGTATTTTGTTATATTGTAAATTAGTTTATTAATGTTATTATTATTATAAATTTCTTTTAACATCATATTGGTATACCTACTGTAAGGATGTTAAAGTGTGTGTAAATAAATAAATAAATAAATAAATTTAATTCACCCGCTTCACTACTTACACATATTAATCATATTTGCAACAAATATAATTAAATATTTCGATTACATCTCATTGTACGATTTCTAGAAGAAAGTCACATGTGTAATGGATAAAAGTTATTCGCTAGCGAATCAAAAGTATTGAAATATATATATTCGCCGTAACA
This sequence comes from Drepana falcataria, assembly GCA_945859725.1. NCBI lineage: Eukaryota > Metazoa > Arthropoda > Insecta > Lepidoptera > Drepanidae > Drepana > Drepana falcataria. The sequence goes on from OX243921.1 coordinate 12,605,041, forward strand.
TTTAATAATAAATAAATACCATTCGCAGAACACATATATTTTATAAAAAAATGAAGTAATTAATTAGGGAGATAATAAAAATGAATTTCAGGAAACATTGAATTCCACCATTATTATCAAAATCTCGACGCTTTATAATAAAAAAACAATATTGAAATTTTCTAAACACTCACCTTTTATACTATATTAAGGCACCCACTAACAATCACAAAACTAAAAATATTATCACTAAAAATTTTTCGTGACGATTCCACCAGGGTGATAGTTGATAGTAAAGTGACTCACGCGCAGCTCACTAGGGCTGTCACCTCGGGATTTTGGCGAGGCGAGGGGAGAACACGCCCCTTCGGGGGAACAGATCTGTTTTATAAGTTGTAATGCGATGATCGGGAATGTGTTGTTTTGTTTATGTATTTGTTTATCTTGCTTTTTATTTCGGTACCGTGGTGTGACGATGTACTTTTTGGATCATAACTTTTTAACTAATTGATTACAGAGCCAGGAATATCCTTTATATAAATATATATCGATCCTAATATAGAATATATATATTTTCTGACGTATTCATGAACATAAATAATTTTCGATCCTTCCACAATTTATTGTGGATTAATATTTTTTTTTATAAATTGTATTTATCTTAATTAATAGCGACATACGGATATTAATTTTGTTTAATTGATATTAGGGGTTGCTTTAATAATAACAATAGTATAACTTAATAAATACCCTACGACAATTGGTGGTATAATAATGGGGTGCCATCTTTAAATGTGTCATTGATGTCTGACAACGGTCGGCTGTGATTGGTTGGCGCTTGCGCGGACTGTAATAGAGGGCTTTATCTTTGCTTAGGGCCACTTTTGCCCAGATTACCCTTTGTGTTTCTGACTCTATGGTGGCTTTGTGACCAGCTAGTCATTTTTTAATAGTGGCTCATTATTTGTTTGATCTCTCGATGAATGCGCGGAGTGGGGTGTTTTATAAAAAATATGATTAATTGATCCATCACCAATTAATAAGACCTCAATCGAGTAAAGCGTTACCAGTGTTTATAATAAAGTTATTATTATATTTATGATTATTATTATTATCATATTCATGATTAGGAAAGTTACTCGACACCGATATAAGTAGTTTGTTTTCCTGAGTATATTTATAATATATTGTTTAAATATGTTCTTAAACCCGATCGGATGCTCAAGGACGGGACCGTCAAGAGTACCGGCGAGCATGTATGAATAGACTGATGAATGTGGACGAAGCGAAAGAGGTATGTAAGTCTAGAGAGAACTGGCGCTCTACCAGCTCTGCCTACCCCGTTAGGGACTCGGCGTATGTATGTTAAGAATTTTGAAGCTTGATGTTCGTTCCCTTCACTTTTTTGTTTGATGTTTCGGTTTGTTGTTTGTTCCGTTACACTAGTAATAAGCCGTGATGGCCAAGTAATTTCAATTTCAAGTTACCCGCAACACGAAGACTGCAGGATCTAATCTACAAAGTTTTTCAGAACTTAAGTACAGTGACTAGTCACACCAGGAGCTTTACGTTGAAGGATAGCATCAAGAGGAAACCTGCATTAATTTGAGATGAAATAATAATAATAGTCGGCTTGAGTAACGGCGATCTGTCGCAACCTTTTTTTTTTTTTTTTATCTCTCGTAGCACGCTACGAGAGTAAAAAAAACTACTACTTAACCGGTCAATGGCGAGACCCTCGAGAACCTCGGCTTAGGGCGTTGCTGGATCGCGAGCAAGAGAGCTGGACTGGACTGGGGTGTCGCAATCTGTCACGTCGGCACTTTAAATATATCTCCGGCGGATAGTGGGGTTGTGGGTTCTACGTACACACCACTGCCAATCCCTTCGCGGATCTTTGTGGGACGGCGTGTTGATATATTTGTATGTAAGAAACGTAAGATTTGTAACTTTGTATTTTCTGAATTTACGTTGGTAATCCAGCATATCTATAAAAAAATAAATACTAGCTGTAATGACCAGCTTCACTTTAGTTCATGTTCATGTCCAGGTACTTTAGTTATTTGCACTTGGGTTGCATCGCAACCTATCGGCGCTGCAATCTAAGTCCAAAATCCAAAATACACCCCACAATATTATCAAAATCGGTCCAGCCGTTTAGGAGTTCAGTCACATTGAGACACGATATTGATGGATATTGTGTAGATACGCCATTGAGGGAAATAGAATAAAAGCTTTGTATAATATCTTTATTACCAAGAATAGATAATACTATAACAGTATTTATGACTCCGTCAACATTTGCTCAAAACAATCAAAGAATGCATCCATTAAAAGTAACCAAGTACACGACACATAGACTATAAACACGCTGATATACAGCTTAAACATATATATTTAAGGTCTAAATTCGTATCTGTCTTTACGATCGATGCGTTGTCGCATACACAAACAATGAAATTCTGTGAGGTTGAACTAAAACAATTGCCCTTTTTGCTTAAACCGTTGCTGCTATAAATTAGTTAATTAGTCTCTTTATGAATCCATATTCGAAATAAAATAGTCAAGAAACATTTTTCTTCTTTTTTACGTCTGGAAAAGGAAACATAGGAATATTACTAAGTACATATATCAAATCGATTGGACACGCACAGATGGGAACGTCAATTAGAAAAAAAATATATATATAATATATATATATTTATATATATGTATAGAGTCGAATGTATATATGCCACATCGATATACAATCCAATTTAAAGTATCTGCACTTGTTCAAAAGCACGATAGACAATTAGTCCAGATCCATATTTAGGAGCAGATGATAATCGGTGTCACCTTAAGGCTGAAGGGATTGGAATCGCTATTCTTATGAACACGATTGAGTGGATTCCGATAATCAATGCCTCGGATCCTGAATAGGTTCTGTGCTAATGTCGTCTTGCTTGAAGCCTTCTTATGATAAAAGGCGGTATGTATGTACTGTGACTCGAGGCATACACGTTTGTTTACAAAGTGTCCGTGGCTTTCACCTCCTATAAAAGACTATAACTTTTATAAATAACAACAAATGTCTAGTGCTTTTATTTAAGCCTCTCATTATTTATCTCAGAGAGCGATACAACTCTCTCTTTTTCTCATTATTCTGCAATTTCGGATCTAGTCCTTAGGGAGGGCGCTGTCGCTCTTCCCCCGCGAATACACCCTGTACGCAGTCTTGGACCCTAGCATCCTATCTAGAAGGCTGTGTTTTACCCGCCGCCTGAGCGCCAGGACCTCTCGGCAGAGCTCATGAAACACATCTCCGACCTGGTTGACTTGCTCCGCTGCAGCCACCTCGGCAAAGTTGCACTCGAAATCTTTGGCTAGAATCTCTCCTTCTTCTGGACTGACCTAAAAGAAAACACCGTTTTGCTATAGTTGCTGTCAACTCTTCTTTTTTTAAAAACATTAAAAAAAATTATATATGTAATTTTTTTACCTTATGGTAAAAAATATACAAATTAAATACACTTTTTATAAAAATATTTTATTCCCTTTCTTTCAGTGTTGAGGCACCCTGTATCTAAATAAGTGGTAAAAGTATCAAGCCTAAAGATGAAGTAATACGATGTAAGGCAGGTGTTTCTTCGCTATCATCATCATCATAATCATCAAATCAGTTTCCTTTGTACCCACTACTGGGTATAAAGTCTCCTCTGTTTCGCGCTCGCCATACTGATCCTATGCGGGACTCACTTTATCACAAGTGTGTGTCTGTAAATAAGACTTGAACGAGACCTAAACACCGAATAGCCGGACGCCCTGATGCGATGCCTCAGTAACTGTAACAGTTCGTGGCGTATATTTTACCTGTCGTAAATGCACCATATCGGCCTTGTTGCCTACGAGAGTGAGCGGGATGTCGGGCTGTAAGCTCTGCTTGGCTCGGCGCACGTAGTTGAATGAATCCCGGTCCGTGATGGAGTACACCAGGCAGAGCCCGTCTGCCCACTGTGCGATATCATTCCCAGGCACATCGTCTACGCTCTGGAAATAATTTATGAACTCTCATCATACCTTCATTTACAGTGCTTAGTTACACCACAAGCTTTATGGTGACGTAACCACCGGAGGAAACCTGCATCCACTTAAGAAGAAATTCAATGGCGTATGTATAGTCGTGCTTTAACGGCGACGGACTCGCTATCTGTCACGTTAGCACCAAAAATATATCTCGCGGAAAGTGGGTGTGTGGGTACTACCTATTTATCATATTATTAACTAGCGACCCGTCCCGGCTTCGCACCGGTGGACATTTATAATTTAAACATTTTTGCATAAAATGTATTTTTCTCTTGCAATTAAAATTGCCTATATTAATCAGTGATAATGTAGCATTCAAATGGCGAAAGAATTTTTAAAATCGGTCCAGTACTTTATGAGTCAATTCCTTACAAACATACTTACATACAAATGTTTCCTCTTTATAATATTAGTATGGATAAGAGATATACATATATACCTAGATAGATTGTACACGTATAACTTTATCGCCTCAACAGCTTTGCATGCGAAAATAAGAAAACAAATCCAATTTGTATGGATTTTATAGCTTCTATTCATGCCCTATCATCATATATTTTAGCATCTGTCATATTATCTGAGACACCCTTGATCTTCCCATAGTTAAATGAAACCATATAAATAAATAATACCTTGGGACGATTCCACACAAATTGACCTAGTCCCAAATTAAGCAAAGCTTGAGTTATGGTAACTAGACAACGATATATTTACTTATATAGACAGATATATACATAAATGTACAGGACATCCAAGACTGAGGTACAAATACTCGTGTTCATCATACAAATATCTGTCCTCAGCGGGATTCGAACCCGCGCTCTCAAGTTTCGTAGTCAGGAGCTCTAACCCCTTGACCAGACGGTCGGTTCTAGTAAGCTTACTCTAGCGTGTTGAATAAAGCGCAAAGCGATTTAATCTTACCTTTGGACATGTGTCTAGAATTTCGAAGAGAATTGGTTCCCCGTCCAGCAGTGCCTCGTGTTTGTACTTACTGTCTGTAAACATACGAATACACATTTTATATTAATATCGTCGTCTTAACTATTACACACTATTCATTTTAAATATAAAACAGCCGTGGTGGCCGAGTGGTTCGAGCAGTTGCCTGCGACACAAAGGTCGCAAGTTCGAATCCCGACTGTGCCAATGAGTTTTTCTGAACTTAAGTACAGTGAAAAACATCGAGAGGAAACCTGCATACGTCTAAGAAGAAATTCAAAGGTGTATGTGTATAGTGCTTGAGTAACGGCATATACCTCTGGCGGAAAGTGGGTGTGTGGGTATTACCTATACACCTCTGCCTACCCCTTCGGGGTCCCTTGTGGGAAGGCGTGAGGATATTATTTATAAATCTGAATCAGAAGAGTCGTGGTGGCTGAGTGGCTGGAGTAGTTTCCAGCAACACAAACATTGCAAGTTCGAATCCCGACTGCACCTATTTGTTTTTCTCAACTAAATGCAGTGATATTTACACCACGAGCTTTACGGTGAAGGAATAGATAGAGAGGAAACCTGCATACGTTTGAGAACTATTTTACAAACTAGTTTGATGAATAGAATACCTTGTTGATGATCGTACTCTCCGATGTACCGCTTCGTTAGGAACCGCACTGTAAGAGCTGAAACGATTGATGAAATGTTAAGATATCCATCATTAGTGCCAAAGGTAGGTCTAGATTTATCTATACACGAGCTGTGCCCGCGACTTCGTCCGCGTGGAATTTAACAAAAAAATATTGTTCAGTTTCTAAAATAAATGTAGGCTAAGTTACTCCTTTTTATATCAGCTATCTGACAGTGAAAGTCCCGTCAAAAGCGGTCCAGCCGATTCAGAGATTAGCCGGAACAAACAAACAGACAGACAGACGGACAGATAGAAAGACAAAAAATTAAAAAATATATATTTTGGTGTATGTACCGTATATACATCCATATGCATTTAGTAAAAAGCGGTTATTTCAATATTACAAACAGACACTCCAATTTTATTATAAAAGATTTAAGATTTATAGAAATTTTATTTCCTATGACATAGATAGACATAGAGATATATACCATAGATTTTACCTCCCTTATGTGTATAGATAATCGCTTATATCGAGTTATACGTATAGATAATCGCGCATTCATAAATCCTGGCAAGCTTACTCGTCGTGGTGAGTAAACACATCATTATAATTCGTATTCCTAATCACGCTTTCCTACAAGTATCCCTAAAGCTTATCCAGATATTGCCCACGTTTCTTAAGCACTTCTTAAGCACGACCATACAAACCTACATTTGTTTTTTAAAACGCTTTTAAATTTGTGGTGTTTTTTTTATAATAAGGTGGTAAATATAAATGAATTCAATTGGAACTACAATAATCCTAAATAAAACTGCATTCGTCAAAATTGTATGTCTTTCTTCAAATGAAAACATTACGCACAGTATATACCATACGCTGATAACTCAGTGACATGTTTTGTAAACACGCAGATCAGTCCTCTAGGATAAAGACTACAACGGGCAAAATTATCTCTGCCAACTTGACTTGAAAAGTAGTTTTCTTTCATAAAAACGGAGAGGGCCTTATGTGTCGTCTCAGTCGCTCACATTTAATTTCGGTCTGACGTATGAAACCTGACCAATGTGGGATAGTATCAGACGCTTGCCTCGATAATAATCATTTTATAATGAGAAGCCTCATCAGATCGTAGTTCAATTATTGTCAGCTGTAGTCCCAAGCTGAGTTTTCAGGTAATATGGGAACTAGGCAACATAACATATATAATTTTAAATACGTACTAAAGAAATATCACATTTAAACTAGAGTAGACTATCTGCATATATTCAGTTCAATTCAATTCAGCTAATTTACACACCCGCAATAGTTTTAACGTATTTGGTATATAAAACTTCTTGATGGATTTGAAAAAAAAATCTTGAGGAAAGTTATAGACACAGTGAGAGAAACCACGTGACGTCCTCCAGGACGCCCGACGTCACACAAAACCGACCACTGTTCCGTCCTCGCCGGCGAGGCTCGACGCGAATAAGCCGTAACGCTCCCCCCAGACTCTCGCAAGTGCCGGCCCGAGCCGAGCCAGTAGCGCAAACTCCCTCCCCCTAATAACCAAATAATAATAAAAATACCAGACCAGCCCAGCTCCCTTGCTCGCGAACCAGCAACGCCCTAAGCCGAGGTCCGTACCCCACAGGGGGTGCCCTTAGCTGTGTTGCTTAGTATTAAAGTGCCTGGCTGGAGGCCTAGGTCTCGCCTTTGTCCGGTTAAGTAGCAAAAGATCCCGGAACTCACGCTACGAGACACCATACAAAAAAAAAAAAAAAAAAATAACCCAAGAGCAATAATTATGCGGAATATGTTCCACGATAAATAGCAACTCAGCAGATATTTTATGGATCTATTTAACTGTAATGCCGTCGAACTAATAAACGATGTAAACAAGCATAAACACACGTCGAAAATGTTGTACTTTTTATACCAAGTCTGTTTGCCTAATGTTCGCCGCAGACTTATAAAACGGTTTCGTTTGTTTGTTCAAAGATAGAATATACAGACAGATCTATGGCCCGCGGACACACTGCACATTGACTCCCACACATCGTGTGTTGAGACCATAGAACGGTTTGCAACAATATACCTATATAGACTGTAAGGGCAGGTAGCAATGAAATAATTACATATCATCGTGCCCAGTCCCTTACGGGTAAGCGGAGAGTAGAGCGCTAGTTCTCTCTAGATTAACTTTTATATAATCGCAACTATTTATTTACAATGGTAAAAATGAGCCCAATTTTGAATGGATTATTTTTTAAATGCTTTATTATACGTTATTGTTCATAAACTTCACATTTCCGTTGCACGTAAAAATATTGCGTGAATTTCGCGCTGTGGGTTTATAAATATCTTGATACGTTTAGAGTCCGTGATGGACAATAAATCGTATCTCGTAATAATGGCCGTGCATTATTTTGACTTCATTAGACGTACAAGCGATAATGTTCATGCTTTATAGTACTCGATGTGGCTTATAAATAGTATAAAATACTTTTTACATAAAGCGAACGTTCGTGATGCGTTTCGCGTTGGTTTCTACATACTGGTTATATTATTTCCGTGGTACTAATACATAGATCCGATTTATGGCAATGATATCATCAGTGGAACTTTATTTCCGCAGCTAATGCCATTTCCATATAGCCGCTGACGAGCACATTCAGAGTATCATCAATTATCTCTCCACAGAAATATAAAGTCACACCACGAGCTTTACGGTGAAGGAAAACATCGAGAGGAAACCTGCATACGTCTGAGAAGAAATTCAAAGGCGTTTGTATAGTTGTGCTGGAGTAACGGCGATGGACTCGCCATCTATCACGTTGGCACCTAATATACCTCTGGCGGAAAGTGGGTGTGTGGGTATTACCTATACACCTCTGCCTACCTCTTCGGGGACCCTTGCGGGAAGGCGTGAGGATATATTATATATTATATTATATAGAAATAAAAAGAAAAAATTGTATACGGAATATGAAATGGATTTGATGGCAGATGGCGGACCCGCCTTACTCCGTCAGGCGACCCGTCGTTCATGCTAAGATACCTATATTACTTGACCTTAAGGCCAAGTAATATAGGAATAAGAATCTTAGCATGCAACATCGACCTGAAGTAAGCTTCAGGTCGATGTTGCACCTGATACCATACAAGTGCTGACTCGTGAATTGGAATTGCCCGGCTGGAGTACTATTCCCACCTTAACGATCGTAGTTAAGGGGCCCCTTCACTAGGTAGTTTTGTGGTGATGCAGTGAACGTACACCACGTAGAATAGACCTAGGTACTGGCAGAAAGGAAAGGCATCGCGGGTGTAGCAGATAAGACTGACCTCCTAAGTGGTAAAAATAAGACTCATATCATTTCCCATGGAATGTAATGACGTAAATGTGTTGTCTTCCACAAACAGTTATTGCGAGAATTTGGCTCAAATTATGTAATAGTCCCTTTGGGAATAATAATAATTTATTAGGTAAATGAGTACAACCTGAGATTAACACGAGTAAAAACGAAAACTTACACTAATGAAAGATAAAATCAATATAACAGAACAACACATGACTACTAGGTAGGTAACAAGCAACATGGTGGTCTTCGTAATCGACACATAATTTGGAAACCATAGTGAATTTAGATGTTCTTAGTAACTAGTGTTTTAATGTACAAAAAGTTTTTACAGTTTGAATATTGAGTTGGTTGTGACGGTATGACAATAAACTTGTAACCTTTACCTCCCGTGCTAGTCGAGACTTTTGATATCAAGCTGTATTGCATTAAAAATAGAGCCCAATATTGCAACAAAACGTGTCTCGAAACGAATTCCTTATCTCAGTTTGCTAATTACATGTAGTGCACGCAAGATTATCAGAGTAATTTTGGTAACAAGATCTCTGTAGTAAATTTCGTATGGCTATTGTAGTTTGTGCTATTTGTATATTTAATGTCCTACATATTATTTTACGGCCAACATAATAAACTAATATACTAGTAATAATAATAATAATTACATAATAAATGTATACAACAGAAAAAATATAATAAAAAATGGAGGGAATCTTTTTTTTAATAACTACATTCCTATCCTAAGTAAATCTTCAGTTCCATCATAATCCAAATTACATAAAAACTCATGTAGTGCCTTTTTTTTTTTGATTTTGATTTTGATTTTGATTTATCTCTCATGGTTATTTTCTTACTAATGCGATTATATAAATATGGTCCCAGGTAAAAAGAGAAACCATTAGCGAATTTGGTTCTACATGTTGGTACCTTATAAATCTCGTGTATCCTCCTGGAAGATATTATATTCAACCGTGTCAGGCAGGAGTGTTGTCTTAGGATCAGAGTTTTGATAAACAATTGGCGAATATTAAGAACTTCAAATTCTTGATACAACAATGTTGTAGGGTATTTATAATGCTTAAAGTTTAATACTTTTAGTATACATCTCTGGGTCCTCTCAATTTTTAAGAGAGTGCTTTTATGTGCACCACCCCATGCAGATATACCATACGTCGCTATTGATTTGCATATCCCTTAAATATCGAATTCGTTTGAAAATTGGTATGAGTTTTCGCATAAGCGATTTTAAGCAATCGAGATGATGTTTCCAGTTGATATTCTTTTCTATCCACCCCAAGATATTTATCCCAAGATATAGGGAATAAAAGTAGATTCAAGCCATAAATTTGCAGAGTACGTATTCCGGCCGCCCGTCTGTCCGTCTGTACCCAGGATGTGAAACGCTTATGTTCCGCCACGTAGGTAACTACACGTAGCTAACTAACGTTAATTAGCCAATAGAAATAAAGATAACATTTATAGGGTCATAAATTGTATCTCTATACTAGCTGTGTGTCGCAGTGTCATCTGCGTAAATATGTTAATTTAGCTTATATTCTATCTTTGTGCCAAATTTCATCCAAAACGTTCACCCGTTCTGGTGTTTAAAAAAACATCCTCCAAAACTTTCACAATATAATTTCATGTAGTGTGTAATCTAATCATTTATTCGAGTAAAAATCAATGTATTACTTGTTTCCCTCCCATTCATTTGACACTTATCTTCATTCCTTTTGCAGTATGTTTCTTTATGGCCTGATAAGTCTGTTACTGGCCAGTAATAAGTATTTTTTCGTTTGCGTTAAATAGATTAAAACATACATAAAAGTACAAAACATTTTTGTACTTTTTCCTTATATGTATGAATATATATCTGTGGTAGTAAGAGAGCAAAGTAAACAGATAAGGGTAGCAACCTTATCCCCAAGATAAAATCCCTTTCAGCGAATATTCACCACATATCTTACATGATTTTGTGGACTACCCTTTCAGGTAAGCACTACGTAATACTGAAGTATCAGTACAGTACGCGCTCATGATATTAGTTGCAGATGTCAGTTAGGTCATTGCCAAGCAATTGGTAGCGTGAGCGTGTACAGCAAGGGATTTTGTAGAGGGTTTTTTATACCACATGGGTGGCAAACAAGCGTGCGGTCCGCCTGATGGTAAGCGGTTACCGCCGCCTATGGACGCTTGTAACACCAAGGGTATCAATCGCCCGTTGCCGACCCTGCAGGAATCTTTTCACACCCTTCTTGCTTAGAATTGTGTCAGGTTTGAGGGGAGCTCCCCCACGCTTGCCAATATACAACAGTCCATATCGTTATCCATCCACCTTGCGACTATGGTAGACGTCATTGGATGACGCAGTCAGAACATCAACTAGTACGCATTCTTTCTTATAATAATAGTCTATTTCGATCACAGACATTTTCTCTTTACTGTAATTTACAAAATTCGCTCACTCAACGCGGTGTTAATACATCAGATGTGACATTCGATTCAATGGCATACATAATTTTTTTAGGAATCACCCTAATAATAGACACTATTTATTCCAGGAATCCTAGGTATTTCACATACATACACAAAATAGCGTAAATGCGCTGAGATGCGTTCCCTGCCGCGTAATGATTTTAGATCGAATCCGCAATTATTTAGAAGAAAGCCTTAGTAATTCGCAAAACAACCTTGGTGTGCACGAGGGTGTGATTATAAAGATAAAAGCATATTATATTACGTTGCTTTGGACATATAGAAATGGATAGAGATTGTCGAAACAGATATGCAGTGCAAATGTATGTGCAAGAAGAGACGGAGGAAGACCACGTTCCAATTACTTAGATCAACTCGATCGGACACTCAAGGATGGAAACATCTGAAGTACTTGAAACTTGTATAAAGTACGAAAGCATGTATGAATTGACTGATGAATGTGTACGAAGCGAAAGAGGTATGTAAGCATAGAGAAAACTGTCTCCTTTCTCCCTGCCTAACCCGCTATTCACTCGGCGTGATAATATATATAGCCGAATAATAAAATGGGCAATTGCATGTAGGCATTTTGAACAACAAACGTGGTAGACAAGCAAATAGCTTGATAGTTTTCGGAAGTATTTTAAGATAAACGGCGATTGCTCATAAGTTGCCAGCCCGTTATTGAGAGGTAGTGCCAGCACAGGACTTTTTGCGTCAATACAGTCAACTTTTATGAAATTTTGGTAACCTGCAGTATCAACGAGCTAGCTAGCTAGGACAGTTAACTAACGTAACGTTAGTTAGCTACCGGTACAGTCCTCCCAAAATTGAATGACATTACCACTGGTTAAGGAAGATAAAGTCTTCCGTGAAATGTCTGAAGTGAAAGTGGACGAAGCGAAAGAACTATGTAAGGATCGTAGCAAGTGGAAAGAAGTGGTCTCTGCCCACCCCTACGGGAAAGAGACGTGATTATATGCATGTATGTACATGGCGGGAACAAGATACCTGATTTTCCCGATGTCACCCACTTCATAATTGAGGGATTTTTATTTTATTTATTTATTTCTGGCAACGAGGCCCATAGACATACAATAATCCCTACTAATATTATAAATGCGAAAGTAACTCTGTCTGTCTGTCTGTTACCTTTTTACGCCTAAACTACTGAACCGATTTAAATGAAATTTGGTACAGTGATAGCCTGGAGCTTGAGGAAGGATATAGGCTACTTTTTTATGCGAAAATAAGTTTAATTAATTATTAAGCGAAAGTTTGTATGGAAGTTTCGTAATTTTTGAAGCTAGAAACAAATTTTTTAGGCTCTTGAATACATATAAATTAATATTACATTCAAAGTTTGTAAAAATTTCACCATTAAGGGGATAAAATAAAAAAAAATTATGCTGCTTAATATGACTTTTCCGCGCGGATGAAGTCGCGGGCACAGCTAGTACTATATAAAATTAAATATAATGAGCGTCGTCACCTAGTTACCACAAGAGAAGACATTGTAGTGTGTGCTTCGAGGAAGGTCAAGATGGGCGCAAACAGTATCCTCAAACTTATTATTGGTTCATTCGTTATTACATTGTAAATATATATATACGTAGAGAACAAGACTGCAGGAGTTATCTATAGCCTTTGGCAGAATTTCATACACTAATAGAACTTGCTCAGTGACGCGCTGTATGTTCATGACCTGTGGATCGAATGCGTGCATCATGTTCTATGCAGCATGTGTGACGCATCAGCGGCTCATGACAAAACCCTTTTCTGTTACCAGTCACGCTATCTGATATGTATAACTTGTACGGCAAGGCCATCAAGACAAGGAAAAAGATTTGTCTGCAGCAATTGTCCTAGCTCCTAAGGAACTGTTCCGTCCCGGCTTCGCACGGGTGGACATTTATTTTTTAAACATTTTTGCATATTTTTTTTTCTTGCAATTAAAATAGTCTATATTAATCAGTGATAATGTAGCATTCAAATGGTGAAAGAATTTTTAAAATCAGTCCAGTACTTTTTGAGCCAATTCCTTACAAACATACCTAAATACAAATCGTTCCTCTTTATAATATTAGTATAGATTTACGTAAAGTCATTGAGTCGAGAGATATCTTGGAAGAATTCCTGAAAGCTCCTTATGGAGGAAGAACATTACAATCAAGGATAAATCCTAGTAGGGATACTAAGTTCCACAAAATGTAAGGAGGTGCAACGCTAATTATGTGATTTAATACAATTTTCGTTAACAATGGTTTTGGTGAAGATTTAAATGTCGAAGTATCATCAAAATCAATCAATCGAACATCTTTTATTCAACGGAAGGGACACAGGGATATCTTCTGTGCGTGTGTTTGTCACTGAACTCCTCATAAACGGGTGGACCGATTTTAATGACATTTTCTGTGTGTCTACAGGTGCTTTAGATTCACAATTAGGCTCGATGGGTGGCGCTGCGATCGTGTTTCAGGGATTTTTTTTTTTCACCCGAGCCAAGCTGGACGTGACAGCCAGTTATATATGTTAATTTTCAGATCCAGAAATAAGTGTCTCTCAACCTGTATGACTTTGACCTACCTGTCAAAGAACGAACTGGACCGAATCAAATATAAGTAATTGCATCAGACGCCGACAAGAACGAAGCATGTAAATTGAACTATGTTTCACCCACGACTTCACCCGCGTAAAAAATTATTTCAGTGGTAGATTTTTTCTACAACATACCTTTTATCTCTTTGCCAAATTTCAACCAATACGATGTGGAAGTGTTTACGTGAAAGAAGTACAGACAACCTGACATACTTGCCATTTTTTAATATTAGTAGGATAGCCATTTGGTATGCACAATACGGCATACCACGGTAAAAATGGCGTTTTTTTTCACCCGAGCCAAGCTGGACGTGACAGCCAGTTATATATGTTAATTTTCAGATCCAGAACCAGAAATAAGTGTCTCTCAACCTGTATGACTTTGACCTACCTGTCAAAGAACGAGCTGGACCGAATCAAATATAAGTAATTGCATCAGACGCCGACAAGAACGAAGCATGTAAATTGAACTATGTTTCACCCACGACTTCACCCGCGTAAAAAAATATTTCAGTGGTAGATTTTTTCTACAACATACCTTTTATCTCTTTGCCAAATTTCAACCAATACGATGTGGAAGTGTTTACGTGAAAGAGGTACAGACAACCTGACATACTTGCCATTTTTTAATATTAGTAGGATAGCCATTTGGTATGCACAATACGGCATACCACGGTAAAAATGGCGTTGCTAGTAAGCAAGCAAATCATAACACACTACCAGTGCGCAATCGCAACTAAGATTACCACTATTCCTAGAATAACTACAACAACTCTAAACTAAGAGCAAATTCTCCATAAAGTTCTGTTATTGCATTCATTAGTGGTTGTTTAGGTCTTGAGTTTCGTTTATTGCGAAAAGGTGGTACCTATTCGCGTCAATACGCATTGATTACTCGGTTTGTGCTTCGCCATGAATATTCTGATGAATGTGGATGAAGCGAAAAGGTCTATAAGTATCTCTGCCTATGTATGTACGGTTGTAACATTTAGGATACATTAAAATACATTACATTATACATACATTACATATAAATACATTAAAATTATATCTCCTTCCCAAAAGGAGTGGGTAGTTAGTACCCACACACCCATTTTTCGCCGGTGATATATTTTTGGGGCCTACGTGATAGATGATAATAATAAATACCTTGGTTCCACACAAACTGACATAGCCGCAAATTACGCAAATCTTGTATTAAGGTAACTAGACAACGATATATTTACTTATATAGGTAGATATATACATAAATACAAGGAACATCAAAGACTAAGAATACAAATATCTGCCTTCAGCGGATATCGAACCCGCGACCTTAAGTTTTGCAGTCAAGAGCTCTAAGAGCATTGGACCAGATGGCAAGTCCACTGCCACGCGTTTAAACTGCGTTTATGAAGCACGACTAGACATTCGCCATTGAATTTCTTCTCAAACGTAGGTATGCAGGCTTCCTCTTGATGTTTTCATTCACCGTAAAGCTCGTGTAGTGAAGATTCAGTAGCATCGTTATGAACATCGGTAAGAAATTCAGGACCTAAAAGAAATTTCAATAATGTATACTCGCTCAAATCAGGCGAGTTATCAATGCCGGAATCTCTCCCAAGGTAACTCCATAGTGACCTATTATTAGATGCTGCCATACAGCAAATGGTTATATTCCCCCACCCACTCAATCGACCAACCGCACCGAATGTATTTATTTAATACCAATGTTTATTTATAGGGAACCAAATATGAGACATGTTTTACGTGAGGCCACACGTCCTACATAGTGTGTTATTCATGATTTTTAAATCGCATCCGCATATAACCTTAATATCAGCGCTCAGGCACGTTGCCCTCAGTTCGACGGTGTCTCCCCAAATTGAATTTTACATACATACATATCATCACGCCGAGTCCCTAACATGGTAGGAAGTTACCACCTTCTACCCCGCACCTCTCGCCATCGACGGGGAATTCATCCCCATACCTTGGAACCACAAAGGTCTCGCACTGTGCGCTTCCAAAGGAGTTTTCTTCCGCGAACGCTCAGGCTGTGGAATGAACTCCCCGTTGACGTTTTCCCTGGAGATTACAGCATGGAGTTCTTCAAGAAGGGTGTGAAAAGATTCCTGTAGGGTCGGCAACACGCGAGTGATGCCCCTGGTGTTGCAAGCGTCCATAGGCGGCGGTAACCGCTTACCTTCAGGCGGACCGCATGCTTGTTTGACACCCAAGTCGTATAAAAAAAAATAGGAAGTGAGAATAGAGCACCAGTTCTCTCTAGACTTACATACCTCTTTCGCTTCGTCCACATTCATCAGTCTCTTCATACATGCTCGCCGGTTACGAGTACTCTTGACGTTCCCGTCTTTGAGTGTCCGTTCGATTTGATCTATTTACTGTTGAATAGGGTCAGAGGGTCCGCTATTTTAAAATTTCGTAAGTTTGAAAAAATTGTTCCGGGGCTTGCTAGTTGATGCGAAAAAGACGAGGCTTATACCCAGAAGTTGGTTAAAGGTGGATTTGATAACGACGATGAAGAGAGCATGCAATGTGGAAACGAAACAAAGAAAATACAATACTTGAGGTACAGACAAAGGCAGATTGCATCAAAATTAAAAATATCCAAGCACTCGCCGCAACCGCATTGACCCACATGCGTTTTGCGCATTTAATACTACCCGCTTGAACAATGTACGCAGCATTTAGTCTCGTTACGAAATAAACTATTTTCACATACACTTAAATGAATTTGGGTCTTATTGATAACCAAAAGCCGTGATGACCGAGTGGTTTGAATCGCGCATGTAGGTAGGTACAGTCATGCTTTAGCAACGGCGACGGACTCGCCATCTTGCTCTCACGTTGGAATTGAAAATTGGGTACACCTACCAACATGCGGGAAGGCGTGAGGATATGATAAAGCATTTATATCACGCCGAGTATCTCACGGGGTAGGCAGAGCTAGTATAGCGCCAATCTCGTTACGTATTTTGGTTAAGCAATCGGGGTTGAAATAATAATTTCAAAGACAGACACGCCGGAATTACACCTCTGCCTACCTATATCGGGGTGCATTGTGGAGATAAGAAGAAGCGTCGAAATGTCGGTACGAGTGCACAATACCGAAGCAATAGGAAAGGACTAGAAATTCCTACTTAAAGTCAATCCAAAGGGAGCCAATTTTGTTACGTATTCCTTGGAGAATAGTTAGCAATTAAATGTACAATATATACATATATATATATATATGTATATATATATATATATATATATATATAAAATCGTGAAGATTTAATTAAATTAAAGAGGTAATAAAAAGAGATTTAAAGAAGATTGCACGTCCATAAGTGGCAGAATGTATGTTTCCTTCTATGTAGCAACTGCAACTGAATTCAAAGTACATACTATTTATCCATACTAATGGAGTAAGTCGCTCTACCTATATGTTTGTGTAGATATATTTAGAGGCAAACCCGACAGTTGGCGAGTCCGTCGCCGTTTCTCTACATACATGCATAATGTTTAAGAATAAATTCAAATTCTTCTCAAACATATGCAGGTTTCCTTGGAATGTTTTCCTTCAGTGTACAGTGCATGATGTGACAAATTACTCTACTTAGCAAACTCAGTACAGAACACCGCATTTTGAAGCTGCAATCTGTCTTTGAACTTAGTCTTTGCATTACTAACATAACTGATTGTATTGCATTTTCAAGCTTTGTAATCGTCTTTTTCTACTAAAAACAAAACTAGAGAATGCTAAAATAGGTGATATACGAGTACCAATGATTTGGAATTTTTCGGTAATATACTAGACGAAATCCCGTTCTGTTAGCGTTCACGCTAGCCGATTACTTCTACCTAAAAGATTTCCGCAGCTAATGTAATTGCCATACAAATTAGATATATCGGCTGGCGTGAACACAAACAGAAAACAACTTTGTCTAGAATCGCTGCGAGTGATTCGATGCACACGAACTTTGCTGAGCAGGAAAACATCGCGAGGAAACTTGTCAAGTCTAAGAAAGTCATAGTCGTATGTACTATATTCTTGATTCAGAAAAGGTGACAGACTCGCCGTCGTTATTACATCTGCGGTGAAGACAGGGTGTGGAAAAACTTCTGCCCTTTTTCCCTTTCTTGGAAGAGGCGTGAAATGCTTAGTTCAGTTGGTGATATTATTCTATTTAGATATTACATAGTCACTAACTGTTGGGTAATTGCGAGTAGACTTTACAGACCATTTAATAAAGACAGTTCGCATAGCAGTCACTTCGCATTGCAAATAAAAACATCTTCAATCTGAATTGAGAATTACATGGAAAAGGATTTCTGCAATTCATTCGTATTACCTACATGAAACCCAAAAGTGGGTAATAATAATTTAATTTTTACCTACTTTTGGAATTCATGTACTTTACGTAAGCAAACATCTGCTGATTCTTTGTAGGTACCTATAGGACATTGTTCGTTGAATAATGTTTTAATACATAGGTATAGATTTGTTTAAGCTTTCATGTTCACGCGCGTGAAAAGTTTTATTTCTTGATATCTAGGTGCACAGTACTCTATTTCACTAAATACTTTGGGTGTGGAGACAGAGATATATAAATAGAGGCACATTTATGCAAATATGTACCATATAAAATAGTAAGGAACATGTAACGGTATTTCTAAATGTGTTCTAAAACGGCATTAAAATGGAAATGTATACCTATCTTGGTGTATGATTGATATCTAATAAATCTCTGTTTATAATAAAATTGCATCAAATAGGAACTTCGGTATATCGGTTTTACGATCTCAACATATTCGAAGCCTTGAGACAACTTGTAGTTCAACATTATTTTAATGTTCAACTACTTAAATGTCGCCCGAAGCGTAGGATAAAATAGTCTCGTATAGCTCTGGCTGATTCACTGTTGGGAATAATAGTTTTATTGCATTTACCAACAATACGTAATATAATTACCAACGTGCACACAATTTCGTTCAACAATTTGTTCACATGAAAACTCCGATCCAGAGGCGTTCACAGCAATAAAGAGCAGCAGTTCCATAGTAGAGTAACGGACTAGAGAAGAGGACACGTACCACTTTTTCCGACGGAGGGCGCGCCGATGACGGCGACTTTGACTTCGCAGAGCGACGACTTCTTGCGTCGAATCCCCCTAGTGGTCATTTTCGCGCGACCATCTCGCCACGCGCGGCTCACGAATGTTCCCACACGCGCGTAAACAGTGAGGACCCAGCCCCGCGCTCCCGCTGGCTAAAAATACATGAAGCGACAGCTCTGACATCGGCACCCGTGTTAATGGGTCAAGAACTGGCCAAGATCAGTTGTGCAAATAGGCATGTTTACGTCGCTTCCTGACGTGGCAACACGTGTTGTGGCGACAGGCCAGTGCCATTTTAGGAACATTTCGGATTCATTAGGATACACCGCGAGACGTGCCGTATGTCTGGTGGCTGGCGTTTGAAGACGACACTTTCATTGCGCGGTAACGTCAAACACCCGTCCTCACCAAATAACTACTGTGGAGTTGTTTTCGAACAGATCAATAGAATTTGGCTTACATGATAGTTACCCGCCGTGGAAGCCAAATTATATATGGACAATATGCGCATTACACCACAAGCTACTAGATACACATATTTTTGAATGGCTTTTGAATTTCTTCCCAAATATGTGCAGGTATCGTGTATAACGGTACTATGCCTTCATTGGAAATCGTGTATTGCGATAAATCACTGTACTTATGTTCAGAAAAATGTTATTGGTATCAACCGCCGGGGTTTTCAACCTGTAATCTTAACAATATAGGTCGCTATTTAACCCACTCGTCCATTAGGGCTCATGTATGACACATTAAATGCGAAATATATCCATATCCGTATATATCCATATGGCAACTTACAGCAACAGCTAAACAGCTCATTGGATTTTGGCTACTTGCGACTTATAGATGAACAATCTACCTTTGGTCATAGAACCACAGGTTATCTTTTAACAGCTTTAAATCGAACGTTCAGAAACGCGCTGAAATTAAGACCCCCTCTTAATCACTGTGGCGCTATCGACAGGAATCTGAACTGAGTCGCATAGTGCGAGACGACTTTTCTCCCTAATGGTGAGAAAAAGGGCAGTTTTCACATTTGAATGTTTGTGTCTTATCTGTTTTTTTTAAATTACGAGCATATTTGAACTCAACGTCGTGTCGGTTTCAAGTCAATCGAAAGAATACTTTTTCGGGCACTGACATGCAAAGGCTGGGTATATAATAAAAAATTAAAAAAACAAATTTCAGGATTTCACAGTAGGTACTTTGGTTAGCGACCTTAGATGGAAGATGAGACACTAAAATAGCAACGACAATATTGCCACGCATAGTCGCGGACATAGGCTAGTCTTTATTATTATAGTTTCGCTAATACAAGTGCCCAAAATGCCCGGAATTCGACGCTCACTTTGCCAATATTTGGCGCGATGCCAGACACTTATATCCAGGTACAATTAATACGTCTCATTGTTAAATATACGGGTTAGAAAGCCGCGCACTTGCGACAGTCACTCATAATGTGTATTTATTGACATAGTGACATGCGTGACGGTCGGCAGACAAATACGAGAACCTACTCCAAGGCTGTTTTGTACAACTCATCCAGTTCACATTTCGCTACATAACTTCTTTGTTTTATTTAGTTCATTTTTCAAAGCGCTTTATTATGCTAACGATTAGCTTTCAAGATCGTTACGTCTATTTCTGACGCGGAACGTTTTATTTTGAAGACATTTATTTCCTGGTTACGAGCTGGGGACAAGAAAAACAAGTTATATTTTCGTAATTCATTTAATTAACCCATTTGTACAACAATATACATTCACATTCGAACACAAGTCGTCCAGCCCTCAGCTTTTATTGCCATTTATTTTAGTGGATAGTGACCGAATGGCGACTCGACAAAACCACGTAAAACATTAATTGGTCGCTCTCGTAGCATAACGCATCGTTATATCTAATATAATTATTTAACTTAATATATTGCTTCAGAAAAGTCACATCCATCGTGGTATGATCAAGGCTTTTGTACATTTTAGGACTCTCTTTGCCTACTCAATGAATATCTCGTCGTGTTGGTATGTAACACTTAAGTGTTGCAATTATTAAAAACTCCAGCAATTAATAGATTTATTGAATGCATGATGAATTTACTTGGTAATAATAATAACAGTCGTTGCCTACGTATAGCGTATAATATATGCTTATTATAAGAAATGTATTCGATGTTTCCCATTGTTTCTCGTCTACATTAATGATCATCGGAGGTCACATGCCTTCTAAAAAACGCTCACTCAAACACACAGACACACAGACGCGATGACATTACAAAGAGGGAACGCTACACGAACAGCATTTCATGTAATATCATACAAAACACTGTTCTTTTATACATTATTTCATACATCATTAGCAATGATAATTTTAAAACCTCCATAAATTTTGAAAACAGTAGACTCAATCGTAAAACTAAGATTTGGCGTACTGAAAGCAAGCATTGTCTGCGTATCGTATATAAAAGTTAAATAAAATAACATTAATTAAATAAAAAGCATTTGAAGGGACCACCACAAAATAATAAACTATATTGGAAAGTATACAAATACTTTCCAATATAGTAAGTATACAAATATGGACCTTATACAGAGGTCTATTACTCGTTAATAATAATAAATCGAATCTACAATTAATTTAGAAAGTATACATTATCTGCAACCTTGAAATTCTCAAAAACAATCGTAGTCGTATCATATAACAGAAGGCGTTCCTTTATCCCTTAAAGGGCAGGCAGGACTGTAATAGCACCCACATCCGCCAGAGATATAGTAAGATGGCAAGTTGGCACATAGTCCGTCACAGTTGCTCAGATACTTCACAAACGCCTTTGAAACAGACGACCACCACTTTTGTACATGTGTTCATTTTGCTACTTATAAAACTTCGTACACTAAGTAAAACGCACTGAATAAAAGTATCTGGAAATCAAGCCATACGTGACAGCAGTAAAACTATGTTATACTAGCTGCGCCCCGCGGTGTCACCCGCATACAATTTGATTTCATTGCTAGTTTTTTCCGGAATAAAACATATCTCTCATATTAGGTTTTCGTGAAGAAGGACATCCTGACAAACTTTCGCATTTGTAATATTATATAGAGTGAAATTTGGCTTCAATGTTTGCTGCACGTTCAATATGCGTAGTTCACTGTCAGTGTAGAGAGAACTGGTACTGTTCACTCCGCCTACCTCGCGTGACACGGCGTGACGAAATGATTTATTTCGCAAAACGCCTGAATAAAACACGATGATTACAAAGGCAAGCGTTTCCGCGCGGCGTTTCTCTAGCGTAGTTCGCACGGTGTGTATTAAGACTAACTGTCAAAGTACAAGGTGTTGACATACGGCTCGTGTCTCACGCGTATTTGCCGAGCGCTGAAAGCTGATTGTTGTTTCATACGACAGCTACATCGGGCTTCCACTAAAACTGTCGTACCAGTTGACTAATGCTAGAGGAATTCCTACATTTCGTTTAGTTTTCCAGCTACTATTCGTAGCTAAATATGTCGAAGACAATATTGCTGGTAACTATTCAGTTAAATTTTGATTAGAAATACTAGCTAAGCCCGCCTTAGTTAAATTACACTTATTTATTATTTAGAAACCGCAGGCACTATTTACTCTACAACCAAAACTTCAACGCTTTCAGAGCAAAGAGGTATTACATACTCACATTAAAATCTATACTAGCTTTATGCACGTACAATGATACAATATTAATGTAAGTAATGAGACTACATCGACATACTTCGCCAATCAAAATTACGATTTACAATTAATATACAACCTAATAAAATTATTTGCAAGAATAATTTGTCGTTCAAGGAAGTCAAGGTTTTCCGTTACGATAAAATAATATAACTTTCCTTGTGGACAAACAACCTAAGAATGATATAAACTTAATTTTCCCTGCTCACTTCACAAGATAATAAACGATTGATATATATTAATATTTTTTATTAGGACATTGAATTCAACTAGGTGAAAAAAAAAAATTGTTTGCCCTAATTTAGACAGGAATTGTTATACGGTACGAGCAGTAATACATATGTATACGCGGTGTCCAAACAGAACATAACGCTATATTAAATACTACCCTGTTTTAGATTCTTAAAACAGCCCTTGTTCATCCCTTAACGGGCGAGTTTTGCTTAAACTTTATTTATTCCAAATACTCATACTATATCCTTCACACATACTTTCATCAAAGACAAACATGAGCATCGATAATATTATTACGGATATTTGCACAGTTACAACTGGAAATATACACAACCGTGTGATTGCCGGCATGTATCTTGAGCCGTGCGCCATACTGATAGGGGACTAAAATAACGCATATTTCAATATAATGCCTCTATTGCACAACACTCAAGTTACGTGCCGGTAACTGCAGAAAGGGCAAGCGATTTTCGATAAAACTTTACACATGCTAGTGTTATACAAGCATTGCCGAGTCGCTCGAGTACTTTGCAACATAGACACATTACATCTCACTCAACTGTTTCTAACACATCCCAATAAGTCTATTGTGTTCCTAAAATTATCATCAAAAAGGGACTAGCTAATCTCCACTCTCTGGAATGCTGGGATTCTACACATATATAAATAATCTCAACCACTTCTTTATTTCTGTTACTAAATGTACGGAAATGTATTCCGTTAAAATTGCTCATGATAAGCTTGTGTGGTGTTATTTCAGCGATGTCATTGTAGAATTTACTATATTAATATCGATATATCTAATGTATGAAAAAGTATGAAAAAGACATTGAAAGTAGGATAACTGCCGTATATAAGGTGAATGGGGTCATGTCGGCGTTGATGGGCAGTAAGTCTGAGCAAGAATGCTCGAGTTGCTGTCCACAACGCGATATTGGAGCCGGAGAGAAGTATGAAAAAAGCTGCAGTTGAGATGTGATCTCTTCGAAAAATGTGCGGAGTAACGATGTTAGATCGAATCTGCAATGAAGAGATTCAAATCAACTGGCGTGATTGTAAAGATGAAGAAAGTCGTGTTCCGTTGGTTTGGAAATATAGAAAGGATGGGTGAAGAAAGATGACGAAACAGATATGCAGTGTGCAGTGAAAAGTTTCTGCAAGAAGAGGCAGAGGAAGACCACGTTCCAACTACTTGGATCAAATCGATCGGATGCTCAAGGACGGGAACGTTAAGAGTACTCGAAACCGACGAGCATGTATGAGGCTGATGAATGTGGACGAAGCGAAAGAGGTATGTAAGTGTAGAGAGAACTGGCGCCCTATACTATCAGCCTACCCCGTTAGGGACATGGCGTGATGATATGTATGTATGTATTGCTTTTGTTTACCTAAAATAACCTAATGTAAATGAATTCATAGCAAGATATCGATCTTGAGTTTTTTAATTCCGCTCCCAAAATTAACTGCCAATGGCACTGTATACTGGTATTGTCTCAAAAAATTTTATACTTCTCTTCTACAAGTTACAATATATCCTTATGACGATGCAATAAAGAAAATGGTTACAAAGATAACAAAATGACAAAAATTGACTTATATTGACTTCGAAACATGGTTTTATGGGTTTTTACAAACACTATTAATGACATTAGAAATATATATACACGTAGTTAGATTCTACACGTATAACATTATAGCGACAGCGGATTTTTAAGCGAAAATAAGGTCCAAAATGTTGAACCCTATCGCATAGTTGAGCAATGTCCCTTTTCGAAACCAACTAGTATAATACTTAATACCAATGAAAAGTTGTAAAGTTCAATATAATAATACGAGTACTAAACATAACTACATTGTTAATAAACACGATGTTTGTGTACTGAAGACTTTTAGAACTATTGCTATGCAAAGTGAGAAAGCCTGCGTTCCAGAGCGTGGCCGCTTACCGTAGCATTAATATGTACACAACAGTTACAGCTAGTCAGAGTTGCAGTTAGACTCTTGCATGAGAGGCTGCATGTCCTCCCGCTTCCTCTCGCCGCGGTTGCCCACCCGTGTCACGCCTTCCAGCACGCCGATGTCGGAGAGACTGCTCAAACAAGGGAAAATATCACGATAGTACATCTTAAAATAACATAAATATCGTCAAGCTTTCCTAAAAACGTCACGTAAGGTATAAGCACAGATGCAACAAAACCCTACCCTTTTCGAGATATATTTAAGTGCCAACGTGACGAGTCTAGCGCCGTTAATCAAGCGCATACGTCTTTGAATTTCTTCTCAAACATATGAAGGTTCACTATGTCTTCCTTCACCGCAAAGCTTATGCTGTCTTTGATGACTGTGTTTAGGTTCAGACATAAAAGATATACTAAAGATTATTTGCAGTACTGGGTTGATATTGAATGCGGGGGTGTGGTGGGTACTTATATGATGGGAGTATGTACACTAACACCAGTCCAGCCCAGCTCCAAACTCGCAAACCAGCAACACTCTAAGCCGAGCTCGGTACTCCACAAGGAGTGTCTTTGTGTTGTGTTCAATGAGCGCTTAAAAGTTACCATTGACTGGTTAAGCAGCTTTAATTAATTGAGTGATGCAACCAGAGCCAATACAAATGTATACTGACACTTGAGGCTCGTCGTCCTCCATATTGGTGGCCGTGAAGTAAGGGTTGGCGGCGGCCGGCCGGAACTTGTAGCCGGTCATCGCGAAGAACACCAGTGTCGCCACCTCGCGGAACATCTCGTCGATCCACGCGTAGTTGAACGGCACCGCCACCTGCACGCACAAACACACACACACTTAAAGATAACTACTAGCATTTTTTGAAGCTAAACATTACTATTTACAAAAACTTGGAGCTCTACTCTCTCTGCTCACCCTGTGAGGGACTCGGCGTGTCGATATGTATGTATATATCTTTCAATTTCCCATCGATAAGATAGCCAGTCATGAGTAAAGCGTGTTACATTAACAAGAAAATTTTAAATCACCCGCGTAATATCTGATTTCATAGGTATTTTTTTTTCTTTTGGATTGAAACATATCCTAAGCATATCTATAAACATATCCTGGATTAGCTCCAGCTAACAAACTATCTATGTATAGATAGTGCTATCCACGAAGACGCACCCCACCAATTTCTATTTGAGGGGGTCGCGGGATGCGGGGAGTATGACCCGAGTCTATTAATTGTAGTGTGCGTGTTCACTCATAGGTAATCAGTGTGTACCGATAATACTCACACATACGAGGAAGGTTGCACACTTACTTCGTGGATTGCACTATCTATGTGGCAAATGTTAATTTCTTTCAGTAGTTTTTGTTTGAAAAAGGAACACATCCCCATAAACTTTCACATTTATGAGATGCTACTAAGGATACACGCGGATAAGGATACAGAGTACAGGGCGCGAAGGATACCTTCAATATGGAGACGACGATCCGTGTAAAGTATATGTAGCACACGACCATCACGTAGAAGTGCTTGAACAGCTTCAGCTTGCGGAGGTTGATTGCAGCCTTGCCGTCAGTGCTGGACGCGTCCTGCAAGTGGCGGATAGACCTAAACGGGACAAACACACACGTCAGTGCATACAAATCATACTTATACATAGTATAAGTAAACGCTTATCCAGTTTATAATCTATACATTACAAATAAATAAAATTGGAGTGTCTGTTTGTAATATTAAAATACTCGCTATTTACTAAATGAAAATATGGATGTATACACGGTACATATACCAAAATACATTTTCTTACAATTTTTGTCTGTCCGTTTGTTCCTAATCTGGCTAATCTCTGAAAGGGTTGGACCGATTTTGACGAGACTTTAACTGGTAAATAGCTGATGTAAGGAGTAACTTAGGCTACTTTTATTTTAGAAACTGATCAATATTTTTTGTTGAATTCCACGCGGACGAAGTCGCGGGCACAGCTAGTATATAATATCATCACTCCGAGGTCCACATGGGGTAGACGCAGAGAGTAGAGTCAGTTCTCTTTTTAATGTTTCGTGAGAACTTGTTGAAATATGAGGATATTTGTTGAATGGCGTAAAAAGTCAGACCGCCCAGGTGTTTGTAGAGTGAGAGGAGTGGGACGACCTTTTATCGAGAACATTGAAAAATTTGGCATACTTTCGATTCCTAAATATTTCGATCCGGAGGGTCGCGAGTGAATTGTAAACATCACGTTCTCCTCTTAAGTAATGCAATTGTGCAAACCGTGGATAAGGAAGTTGGTTTCATAATAAGTTAAATGTACGCACCTAATACATTAGTTTTGTCTCAAATAAAATAAAACTAAACAACGGCGTACATGTATGAAGAGACTGATCAATGTGGGTGAAGCGACAGAGGTATGTAAGTGTAAGGAGCACTGAACTCAAGTCTCCTCGGTGACCCTCGGCATGATGTGCATGTAGGTGACATATGTATTAGTCCAGCAGCCACCTCCTGTTTTTTTAAGTAAATAATAACAGGCTGAATCTTCGTGAGTTCGTTCGATTCGACGAGACGCCCAAGTTTTTACTCAGTGCACATTCTCAAAGAGGTAGGTAATGTAGTACGCAGATGTAATACATGGCTGCTGGACTATATGTGTATACGGGCACTGACCACACGACCGGGAACATGATGGCGCAGCAGCACAGCAGCTCCACCAGGATGAAGATGTCGCGCCACACATTGTGCTCGGCAGCGCCCTCTTCGCTCTCCGCCAATATTATCTCGGCCACGTTCGCTAGCACCTACAATCATACTAATATTCTTCTTCATGCCTCCCTACAAGGGTCCCCGAAGGAGAAGGTAGTGGTGTCTCGGTAGTACCCACACACCCACTTCTCGCCGAAGATATATTCCAAATTCGTCCAAAAAAATATTTTGAGTAGTTTTTGGACCACCCTTATCCCTTCGGGGTATGAAAAATAGTTTACTTCCTATTCTCAGACCTACTGAAAATACACACAAAACTACATAAGAATCGGTCAAGTCGTTTCGGAGGAGTGAACAAATACATATCGATGATCTGTTAATCCCTACCAATATTATAAATGCGAAAGTAACTCTGTCTGTCTGTTACCTTTTCACGCCTAAACTACGGAACCGATTAAAAAGAAATTTCATACAGAGATAGTCTAGAGCCTGAGGAAGGACATAGGCTACTTTATAATGCAATAAAGAGTTGTAAGGGGTAGAAAGGAAGGGGCTGGCCAAGAAAGGCCCTGGATACATTATTAGCTGGTAGTTTTATTATAGAAAAAAATCTACCAATGAAATCACATTTTACGCAGGAGAAACCGTCATACATAAACTCATTACGTCGTAGAAACAGCCGTATTTCTAAACTCACCAGTGACCTTTAAGTGTAGTGATTTATTACAGCACCGTCTAAAAAAATAAACCATGCAGTTCCGGTTCGAACCCAGGCGGGTCTATAAAAAGTTATTATTAACTCTAGTACAGTTTTATTACCCGACGAGGTTTGAGGTGAAGGAAACGTCGAGAGCATTACAGACATTGAAAAAGAATAAATCTAAAGGCTTACACTAATAGTGATGACCCCGGCAGGTAAGTGCTTACCTGCAACGGTATGACCACCATGAACAGTTTCTTATCGCGGTCTGACAAGATGTGCTTGATGAAGTTCCACCCGGTGCCCACCAGCACTATCGTCACGAACAGGACGGCGCCTTTTAATCTGAGGACAATTGTTTTATCCAATTGCATATGACCCAACGCTTTTCTAGATATGCATCCTGAATGGAATATGTTTGCGGATGAATGGACGGACATTTTGACTGTATGATTGGAGTTCTGCGTGAAGACTGTATGAAATTACTTCCAGTTAGTGTAACTGACATCTAGCCCTGTTAATTATTGTCAACTAGCTGTACCGCCCAGCTTCGCGCGGGCGAAAAAGTAAAATTTCTTGAAACACGATCGTAGCAGTTATCGGGTCCAATTGTGATATAAGCTATCCTATCTTTTGAGTTGGATCAAACTACACTCTGTGTGCAAATTTGATTGAAATCGGTTATGTAGTTTAGGAGCCCATCCCGGACAAACAATGTGACACATCATTTATATATATTAAGAAGATAAGATAAAGAAAATGTTGCAATCTTTATATTTATAAATCAACAAGGTACCAAATAAACATTTGTACATTACAGACAGTACACAGCCGTGGTGGCCGAGTGGTTCGAGCAGTTGCCTGCGACGCAAAGGTCGCAAGTTCGAATCCCGACTGTACCAATGAGTTTTTCTGAACTTAAGTACAGTGATTAGTCACACCACGAGCTGAACGGTGAAGGAAAACATCGAGAGGAAACCTGCATACGTCTGAGAGGAAATTCAAAGGCGTGGGCGTATGCTGGAGTAACGGCGATGGACTCGCCATCTGCCACGTTGGCACCTAATATACCTCTGGCGGAAAGTGGGTGTGTGGGAATTACCTATACATCTCTGCCTACCCCTTCGGGGACCCTTGTGGGAAGGCGTGAGGATATATTATATTATTATTATTACATTATAGATATAGACAGTACTTACAAGTGTGTGATATAAAAGAGTATTGCCCACGCGGTGACGTGTTCGCCGCGCGTTTGTATGAAGTGGTAGTTGATCCCGTGGAAGGCGAGCGAGAGAGCCTTCAGGTACACCAACACGCACATGATGATGTGTATCCTGTACACCGGCTGGCGGCTGGTGCGCAGGATGGACGTCCACAGCACGGCGCTCAGGAAGAATACCATCGACATGAGGCTATACAGCAGAGGCAACGGAATCTCACCCGCTGACAGAAAGTTGTTCGCGTTGCTCTCGTACAGTTCTAGCTGGAATATGGGTTTACTTATTTTATCATACACGACAATTACGACGACGGCCGTCTGGTCTTGTGGGTAGAGCACCTGACTGCGAAGCTTGAGATCGCGTGTTCGATTACCGTTGCGGGTATCTGCGTGATGAGCACGATTATTTGTACCTTAGTCTTGGATGTATTTATGAATAGTGTAGTGTAGAATGCGTGTGAATATCTTAATATATATATTTCTTGTGTGCGTGTGTATGTGACTGAACTCCTCCTAAACGACTGGACCGATTTTGATGAAATTTTTTGTGTGTGTTCAAGGGGATCTGGGAATGGTTTAGATTCGCAATTGGACCCGATAGGTGGCGCTGCGATCGTGTTTCAGGAAATTTAATTTTTCATCCAAGCGAAGCTGGGCGGGACCACTAGTATACATATATATATATATATATATACGCACACACATATGTTAATAATATACATATTAAATAGTCACACATACATATTGTAAGGCCGAGTCCCTAACGGGGTAGACAGTGAGAATAGAGCACCAGTTCTCTCTAGACTTACATATCGCTTTATATCTAAATTCAGTAAATAGCTGTGCAATTGTGCAAGGTATCCATGTATCATATACCAAACATATTTTTTATTGCCTGATTACAGCTCACGAAGCCACCTGATTCATCACTATGCTGACTTCATGCTATTAACTTCCAGTACTTATATAGTAAACGAATAAAGAAATACGCTCAACACATGGTCGTTGCCAGCGGGGATCGAGCCCACGACCTTTACGACAGAAAACAGATCCTCTGTCTCTACACCAGAGATACTATCAAATACACTCAGGTCTAAAATATTGCAGTACTTGGAGCTAACAATGTAACACTAGAATATGTACCCTAGTGACCTCTATCACATGTATAAGGAAAAGGTTAAGGTAACATTTCAATTGAAGAATTATATCAAGAGTATATGCATAGATACTTCTGTGAAATAATTCAAACACTGCTATGTTCATGCTTTATAACGGCGACGAACTCACCATTTACCACCAGCCATCACGTTGGCACGTAAAATATTTGTCCTGCGAAACGAGGGTGTATGGATACTACACGCCTCCGCCTACCCTTTCCCTTTGGAGACCTTGTGGGAACACGTGAATGAATGAAAACAACTTACAATCATGTTGATGCGTGGCGCCGGCCCCTGGTCGACGTGAGGGCAATTGTTGAAGTACAAGTTGTAAAGGCCCTCTTCCTTTTCAGTCGCCACAAACAACGCGAACTAATAATAAAAACAAAACTTGTAAGTGTACAAATTATACAAAAAAACCTTTTTTTTTAGAGGATTGGAACCAGGGAAATGATGACTCAAACTCTAAACGATAGCGTGTAATTATGAATCTATTAATGATATAAATAAAGTCTGCACTAATGTATGTAAATTATGACGCAAGATATAAAGTTACAGTTAGCATAATACTCACACTGGTGTTATAAAAGTCATATCCATTTCGTGTTTCCCTAGTGATAGGCAACGCATCATAGTAGCACTTGTCGTCGTTCGAAGGAACAGCTGGAAATAACAATTATGTACTTTATAATTGCAAAAACACCTGTTTATAGCACTCTAGTGATGTGCCTACTTACAAATGGGTATTACGGATTTGTTTTGATATAAATGCCACGCGGTCGCCTGGCAAGACACGTTCAGTCTGAAAATAGATAAAGACATTACTTAACAATACATTAAATTTATAATAAGCTACGCAACACGTCGCGCTTATGACTCGTTGACTCCAATATGTATATTGGCCGAAAAATGGTTTAAACCTCTGCCTACCCAACACGGGTTAAAAATACTATCTTTTCCTTTTCGTCACCCTTATGGGAAGGCCTGAAGGCATTTATCTCGAAAACATGAGCTTAAGAATAGAAAAAATAGCAATTGGTTGATGAATAATGGACAACAATTTAGATAAGAAGTTTGTGTTCTTTTTCTTGACATTTTCTCTTTCTGAATTTACAGGCCAGTAGGTACCTGTGGGCGGCCAGTCCTCTAGTGACATGTTTAAATTTGAGCTCATACCTCAAATTCACAAAGTCCATTTTGAGGAACATGATGACTGGGTGTTGGGGCGTGATGATGCTGGTCTCGCTCTGTTTGAGGAAGCACGCGTTCGCGTGCGCCTGTGCCAAGTACGGGCTGATCGCGTGATTTATTGTCCGGTCTAGTGTGAACCCATACTAGATAGAGAGAGAAAAATTTATAATTATTTCAAATACATATAAAGTAGGCGGAAAGTGGGTATGGCCTACCCCTTCGGGGACCCTTGTGGGAAGGCGTGAGGATATATAATTTTTTATTATTATTATTACATATAAAGTTACTTGCATTACTTGTACAACAAAAGAAGTACCAAAGTACCCAAGACCTTTAGACATCATCATTTATTTACAAGGTATGCTTGTGAATGATGATGTGCTTGGCAGATGTTAAACAGTTACCATAACCTAGCCTATTTATAGCCTATGGTAACTGACATTTGCATCAAAGAGTGAGGCACAACTGAAGAAGCTCTACAACTGATTACTAAAGCCTCTGGTTGATTTGTTAAAAGTGGAAATAATTATAACTAAATATATTTTTTTATATAATTATTACCTCCCCATAAACAGGTTTTGATGGCAGCTTAAAGTTAATCATTTTAACTTCCAGTATTCCTCCTTGGAAGAAACCGAAGGTCGTCAGATCCACATAATGACGTTCATCATCCTGTGAAAACAGAAACGGAACTGTTACTTCATGTAATTTTACTATTAGAACTAATAACATGATTTGTTTGCGACAGTGGGTTATTTACTTGTTAGATTAATATCTTAACTAATCACCATTTTTTTTTCAGTAACATTGTCTATTAAAACTGAAATTCTTTGTTCCTCCCTTTACCTGAAGGGTAGAAAAGTAACCGAATTCTGAATATAATAAAAATAAATCCTTAATATAAAGAAAATAAACCAATTATAAAAAAACATGTATTTTTATACTGATGCTTCCATAATCATCTGACCACCTGAATTGATTGAGTTAATCTTTATGTATGCTAACACTCATGGACTTTAGCTGCTTATAAGATGTTTCCATGATGCAGTGTGAGCTATTTAGTTACATTGCATGTTACAAATTCTCAGCACATTTTATCAAATA
The DNA here is from genome assembly GCA_945859725.1 of Drepana falcataria. NCBI lineage: Eukaryota > Metazoa > Arthropoda > Insecta > Lepidoptera > Drepanidae > Drepana > Drepana falcataria. Next base: position 12,638,142 of record OX243921.1, read on the forward strand.
AAAAACATTTGCTTACATATATACTAAGTGTGCCCGCGACTTCGTCGGCGTGGACGCTTTTTTACCTTTCGTAAATTTTTTTTTCAATAAAAAGTATCCTATGTTACTTCTAATACCTCCGGGAATATGTGTACAAAGTTTTATGATGATCGGTTAAGTAGTTTTTACATGAAAGCGTAACAAACAAACTTACATTCACATTTATAATATTAGTAAGGATATATATATATATATATATAACATAGAGAGAATAGTTTACATACATAAACAATTAAAATGCATTGCAGAATATAAAGAAAATTATAAGAAAGTACTTTCACAGTGCAATTTATGTATTTATTAGAAATGCAACAGCTGTTATTTCTTTTCAAGCACATGCAGTTCTTAAGTATTATCCTACACATAAATGTCATGGTGTTATAAGTCATTGTATATATAGAAAAGCTTATTGGTACAGACCACCAGGATTCAAACCTGCAATCTTGAGTTTGCAGGTGACTTTTTAAACCACTAAGCCTCAATGGCATATTAATTACTGTAAATGTTTAATACCTACTTATTACATGTATCTTTATTATAGCAAAGGCCTTATCATGAAGTCATAAATGCTTGCCTTTTCCTTAAACTGCCACTAACAGTAAGGCTATCATTATTTGTTTGCTAAATTGTTAAATACCTAGGTGCTTTATCAATTTAAGAATTATGATCCTCTGTCTAGATAAAACAATTGATATTAATGCAAAGAATATGGATTATTTTTTTTTCAATGTACAATTGGCTAAAAACAAATTTTGATAATCTTTCTCATTTTTAAATGTTAAATCATTCAACTGTCTGTCTTGATTCATGGCAATATTAGTATCAACATTCTTAGAAAAAATGCTGTGAAAGCTTATCACAGAATTTGTTAAGTATGTTTTATACAAGTTGCTCAAGCAAACAGACACACTGCAGTATGATTTCTTGGAAATTAATAGTCTACAGAAGAGACTCGCACAGGAATGCTTTGGTTGGCAGAAAATACATTACATATGCAGCAGTGTTTATTTACTACTTAAGCACAGCACTGAGCCCAGCTATTTGATTGAAACATATCCTATGAGTTAATTCAGCTATAGCAATATATAATCTTAGCTACTAATTTCATTCAATTTTAAAGGGGAAAATGCAGCCTTATGTATTTATAATATTCATATGTTATCATATATATACCTTCCCACAAGGATCCTGAAGGGGTAGGTAGAGGTGTATAGGTAATACCCATACACCCACTTTCCGCCAGAGATATATTTTAGGTGCCAATGTGACAGATGGCAAGTTCATTGCCATTACTCAAGCACAACTATACATACGCCTTTGAATTGAATGTTATAATAAATAATGTATAGTGATAATTAGAGTTAAACCAATGAATGAACACAATATATACTTCTGACTAATTTACTTCATCATTCAAATAATATATTCAGAACTAGATTTTACCATCAATTGTTTCTCCTACAGGACATTTATTTAGTTACATTGGATGGTGTCATACAGATAGCAAAGTTCTTATTTATTGAATTAGCAAAGCATCACAAGTTTCCATTCTAATTTCGAAATTATAATGATTGCAATGCAAGGACATTAGCTTAGATAATAATATATGTAATAACCACTATCACCCCAAAACATATGGATCTGTTATAAATATAAAGTAAGCTTCATTGGCACAATAGGCATCTATTGTGCCAATGAAACACTGTGTCAATACACACGTGTTCATTCTCGGTAAATATGCATTGTGTTCGAGACAATTGTACAAACATGGCAATTAATAAAGTGTAAAAAGTTATTTCTATTTATGCGTTTTTTTTAATAGTTATCACGAAAAAACACACATGAAATCTAGAAATGAGGCTCAAAGACGGGTAGGCACCAGCATATTGTAAATATTCATTGCAATAGCTTATTTTAAACAAAATAAATTGACAACTTGTTTATTGCAACAAACAAGTTTTACTTACCGTAAGGCGTAACTCGTGGATTCTACACGACACAGCAACTGAAGTTATACAAAGGTACAAACATACATTTTTCACTAGGCGAATCATGTTTCATGACTATTTTAAATTAATAACACATTTACATTATCCATCACAAACTTCTCGATTTTCACAATCTCACCAAAGACTACTATTGAATCTAACCAGTCACCACAAACTACATAGAAGTTAGTAGTTACCCCTGTATCTGCTAGAGGTAATAAATATACATAATGCTCTGTGGCTGACAGTGCCCACTCAGCCACAGAATATAGTGATAATGGCACCATACACTGTTTCAGTTTCAGTTTAATCAGTCACAAAAAATCAAGGTTAAATTCGGCATCTAGTGCATGAAGAGAGGCGCACCTCTCAAATCTTAATGATACGCCAGACCAAAAATATTTTGTATAGCCAAAAAATATTTATTATAGTTTATTTTTCATATACCTAAAAACACTATAGAAAATCTGAGTAATGTAAGTCTAGAGAGAGAGAACTGGCGCTCTATTCACTCTGCCTATCCCGTTGGGGACTCGGCGGGGATGATATGTACATATGTATGAGTAATGGATCGAGCTAACCACTGCAGGCCATACACGCTAACACTATGGGCAGCATGATACAAAATAGATATTTTTTTATAGATTGAACTGCCTACCCTGTGAAAGACTACAAAAGAAAATAGGCGTGAAAAATAAGGTATGTAGGTATGTGATTAAAAGACATTCAAGCGGAAGTGCGTTCTTCACTTGTGGGAAAATAATGGCACAGTGTCGTGACATGACAGATCATTATCGAGCATGATTCTGACATGAAGGCGATTTTGAAACGCTTGACATATATATTATTATATATTGTAGTCTTTGCTTTGCTCTTGAGTTAGTTAGAGTGAATTACAATTTGCTATTGGCTGGTCGGACCTAGACTGGACTGACTAGCTAATTTTCAAAGCATCAGAAAAAAAATCTACCCTAATCTACCGGTAAAATATAGAAGAAGAAACCTTTCGGAAACTACAAATTTAAACATATTACTTAAGCTAAATAGCTATTTCGTATTCGTCGTTTTTCTAAGCTAATATATTTCAGATATTGTGCACGGTGCGCGAAAGAACTTGTATTGCAACAAGTATTTTAATAACGTCTTAAAGAAGTATCGTGCGTGGTCGTATAATGATCACAGTGGTTATGAAGTTGATATGGCAATGTCTTTTCTCTCCCAATTTGTACAAGATATACGGGGATGGACCGAGAGATGTAAGTAATTTTTTTTATTAAACTTCCTTTACAAATTCAAATTATAAGTAGCAAATTTAATTTGCTACTTATAATTTGTATGTCATAACGACTATGACATAGGCCTAAATTAATGCTTTCTTAATCTAGTACTCAGTAGGCACACTATTTGCACATGTGCATTACTTAACTACTACTTACTGCTAAGTTATTACTTATTACTCTAACTCAGTCATAATATTGCAACTACCAACTTAAGTATTTTCTCTGCTAGTGATTTGTAAAAGTCATTTGAGGAAATAAAGATTTGTTTGACAGTCAAAAGTATTTGGATTGATATAACAAATCAATGCAATGCAAGAAATCAATGCATCAAATTGAGATCAACCCTAAGGTTTCTAAGTGTATTAGATATAATAAACTATTTGAAAAAATGTGAGATGAAATAAAAAGGAGTTAAAAAATTGTGGTACATATTTTCCATGTTATGGTTTAGTCTTGTTGTCTCATAATAAAATGGTGAATTATGATTTTATCTGTAACATTTGAGCTTCCTTCTCTGCCAATGCCAGGCAAGGTAGTCTAATCATTGTAGATGGATGAGTGATGAAGGATATGAATTGAAACAAGTGCAGGTTTACACAAAACCTTTTCTGTAAGCATCCACACTATGTAATGACAATATTTTGTATGGCAATGGCAGACAGCCGAAAACATATTAAAATAAATTTAAGAGGTAACAAAAAAGGATTTTGTCTAGTGCTGCTGAACCAGCATGCATATAACAGAATAAGCTTTTTTTACCAGTGACATAACTGTTTTAGGTCATGTACCAACCTAAAATTATGGAGAACTTCGGCAACAAAATGATTACAGGGGTGAGACCATTTTTTACTTAACTATTAAAAATTAGTCTATAGGATGAGATAGGTTTTCCCTGGAGAGTACAGCATGGAGTTCTTCAAGAAGGGTGTGAAAGGATTTCTGCAGAGCCAGCCGCGGGAGTAATACACCTGGTGTTGTAGGTGCCACCAGTGTGGTATAAAAAAAATCACACCAATTGTTCATGGAGTAGACAGAGGGAATAGAGCACCTATCTTGACTAGGACGTGTGAAGAGTAGTTTAAACAAATGATTTTATCCACTATATAAAATACATATACATATAACTATACAATGCAAAAGTGTCTGGAAGAATAGGAACATCAAGAGTGTTTGAAATAGACAAGCTTGTCTACAGACGCTTATGAACATATGTGAAGCAGGGTTGTCTACTTGATTTACACATTCACATTGTGGTGTGTGGATTTCTAGCTGCATAGGAAGAAATACTCATTAGATGGCACTGCAGAACATTAAGTATCACGTTTGCATGGGTGCAGCTAATCTATATAGATGTAGATACATACATGTGTATGTTCTATTGCTATTATGTTGTTAGCTTCTATCAAATTTTATCGATGAACAAGAAAAAATTTATTAATAATGTCAATGTAATATACTCCATTATACAGACTACCAGCATTATGAAAATCAGCCTGTACGCCTCTCCATTCATATCCATGTATATATACAAGCGAGGATTTTTCACAAATTGGGATATACACTCCATGGCCTGGCTCCTTGGAAGTTTTGGCTGTTATGTCACATTTTTGATCGTAATACGAGCCTGCGGGAGAGCCAGCAACCCCCGATATGTCAATTTTATTAAGGCCCTCACAAATACAAGTGTGGATCATGCAACCTACTTGGAAGGGATCCGGAAGTATGATTTTGATTACAATGCCTGGCCTGTTACATACTCTGTTGCACCAATAGCAAGGTAAGACTATTCTACATATACATACTAATCAATACACCTATATTTACCACACCAATAAACATGTACATTTTCTTCTAACTTTTAACACATTCTAACATTAATTCACACCAACAGAAGAGCCAGTTCTGTCTGGATTTACAGAAGTTATTCGCTTCATTCACAATAATCTGTCACATTCAAAACTTATAAGTATACAAAACCTATTGCCAACTGTGTGACAGGGCGTCGTGGCTGTCCTCTCACCCGTTCAGCAAATGCGCCAACAGCAACCTTCCATTGTACCAGCGGGCCACCATTCAGATTCTGGCGTATGTCGCTACCCACACCTTCGGCCTTCGACTTGTGTACCCCGGCTCTTTAGGCATCGTGCAGAGCCTCCTTAGTAAGTACTATATGTGCTCCTATGTTTTCACATTTAATTTCATAATTAAGCCATTCCTATGTGTTAATCTAGCTAATAATATATCTTTGTGCCAAATTTCATACGATTGTAGTAATTTTTGCGTGAAAGAGGAACTCGCATTTATAATCTTCTATATATATATATATAGAAGATCCCATTTGTGAACTCACTCATCACGAAATCTCAGGAACTATAAGGCCGATTGACTTGAAATTTGGTAAGAGTATTCCTTACGCAGTGTAGAGGTCACCTAACCACCTTTTATGAAACTCCACCCGCAAGGTGGAACTCGGGGGGCGTTAAATAAAAAAAACACGTTTTCGACCATTGTTTCCCCTGTGGAAGCAATAGTTAGAAAAACGTGTATTTTTTTTACTTTTTCACCTGGGCGAAGCTGGGCGGGACGGCTAGTATTATATATAGCTTCACGCCATCCTACAAGGGTCCCTGAAGGGGTAGGTAGTCCCACACACCCAGTTCCCACCAGAGATATATATATTTTAGGTGCACAAGCAAGCATAATGTACGTCTATAATATTGTTACGATTTTATGTTTGTTTTTTTATATATTTTTTAGTCACAACAGTGATATGGCCAAAGGGTTTGGCAGACACTTTTCTGACCATCGTGTACTTAATATTATAGGTGCCCGCTGCAGGATGTACGGCCGTGTCCAACTGTCGGGAAATAAATGCATGGGAAAGATATTTTTTTGGTTTTGGAATATTCAGTTAGAATAAAATTAGATTCACCGTCATGAGCGGTAGCGATCAAAAGGTGGTCGACTGCAACGCAAATTTCGAATGACATAAATATGTACAAATGAGATTTTTCATATATAATGTACATTGAATAACCTGCATAAGTGTAAATTAATAAAATTCAAAGACGTATGTATTCGGTGACGGAATCGCCATCTTCTTCATTCTTATCGTAGTTTACGGACGGTTATAACCGATGATATTATTAGATGAGGTGTATTCATTCTGGTGGCTCCACGCTTTATGTAGGCGATATCAACTCTTATGCCCTACGTGATACGACGTCATTTATTTAATGTGTAGGCGAGATATCGTTTTCTCACGATGTTTAAGTGGAACATCGCCTTTAATATCCAACATTTAAGCTTTTTTATTTGTCTTTTCTTTTAAGTTACTAACTACATTTCTACCAAGTGAAAACTATGGAATGTGGGAGTTTTAGTACCCTATCTGCTATAGATTAACTCAAGATATTACGGATATCTTAAGTAGAGAAGTAAGAGGAACTGTTTATCAAAAGAATCCGTATAACGCCCCAGTATCGAACATAACACACCTTTAGGTAAATGAGAGCTCGATAAAACGAGTCTTGTATTAGTGTCAAAACGAGTGTTTTACACTCATATTAATGGGTTTTATACTAATACTCTGCTGTGCTCCGTAGTTTAGCCCGCGTACTTTTTTTTTTTATAAAGCTTATTCTATAATCAGCTTCTTCTAATCTTCTACTAATCCGTCTTCTATCGTCGTCAGTATATTTTGATTCATTCGAGTTCTCGTATAAGGGGAAGTATGTTGTTAATTAACGTATTGTGTAACGCCAACAAAGTAACAATTTGTCAGTTTACCTCGTCAATATCCCTGTTCGACCTCCGATGACCTCCGATTGTTCAACCTGAATATTACTTTGAAGCTACAATAATAGCTTCCGTGACTTATGTAATATAACACTTTTTAAACACATTTATTATAACTGGCCAATAACATTTTTTTTTAAGCATTGAATTGTGTTCGAATTTTACCCTTCACGAAAATGATACAATCTAATTATTTTAACGCCTTACTAATAAGGTCTCGTGAGTATACATATACATAATAGATATGCAATATTGCAGGGGCACCTCTCGACCAGGGCAGGACTCAACTGGTAGAAGAATTCGACGGCAAGCGCAACAAGCTGGGCACTGCTGACGGGAATACCATAGATACAATGTTTGTCGACCAACGGTCACAGACCGCCAGGGGAAAGACCCTGGTCATATGCTGTGAGGGAAACGCTGGGTTTTATGAGATCGGCATCATGACTACTCCCGTAAAGGGTGGATTCTCTACCCTCGGCTGGAACCATCCAGGTTTTGAAGGCAGCACCGTAAGTCAACTGTCATTTATTTATGTTTTGCTTGAGCTTTGCGAAATTGTTATTTATGTTGACGATATGATGTGAAGGAGTAGTGGATGTATTTCAGACTGAGACTTAATTCTTGTGGAATATTTGATATTTCAGTGCAGTGGGATAATAAGGGGACATTCAAGTAAATACTTGTTGTATTATGTAATCATAAGCAGATTTTTTACAATTATTTACGCCTCCCCCCCTTTCCCCTTGTCAGCAAAAGGAAGCAAACCACTTCCCCCCTCCCATGCTTACGTAATCATTAGTACCTATATATAATTTGTGGGTTGCCATTTGTGTAAAAAAGTATATAATAACTGCTGACGTAGTCACGATATCGACCCCTACCCACGATGTCACCAAAAATAAGCAAAGCAAAGCCCCCGGGCCCCCCACAAGCGCTTACGCAATACTTGAACGCCCCCTAAAAGGTCGGGCTATTAATAATAAAGCGTACATATCTTAACTCCCCTTTTCTAGCTTAACAACCCTCCTCATTAAGCAGCCTTTTCATACATGTTCGCTGGTTGCGAGTTCTATTATCGTTCCATATAATTTAATGACAATTGCGCGTGTCTACTTGATTTATTTGTCCTTTAAATAAATGTTTAAATATATTATAATATATATTATTATTATATAAATAAATGTCCTGTAAATGAACTCTTAGCTAGACCAAAGCAAGACAATTGAAGTTTCTTTTAAATTTCATTTAGGATAACTTAATAGAGAGGAAAAGTTAGTGTACTTACCCAATAGCATAATTACGACGCTTACCGCTATTGAGCGTACGTTTTATATTACGTCAAAGCAGTCTATCACTTTGTAATAATGTCGCTGAAGACAAAAGATACATTAACCATTATATTGGGCGATGTAAGGAATGCTTTGTTTGTGCTTCCAAGCCTTTCCTACTTAAGATATCAAATATCACACTTTGATTACAATAGTCGGCGGTACATATTGATGTCAGCTTTTATACAGCATGTCTTTAGTTTCCAAACCTGGTGGATGTAGAAACAATAAGGTTTGAATTCATGTCCTTTAGGTATTTCGTCAACAAGATATTGTTTTACTATTGTCCTGCGTCATGATTGGATGACGTTGCGTTGTCCACCGTCGCATCGATTTTTTTTAATCATCCTTCTAAGACCCACAGCTGGGCAAAGGCCACCCTCCTCTCTTTCCACCCCCTGTGTTCGTGAGCTCTTTCCAACAAATTATTCAGGTGCATATCCAGTCGTCCTCCCATTTCCTTCATGGCCTTATACGTCATTTGTATAGAATGTAGAAGCTACGAAAGCTAGGGAAAAGAAATTAAAAGACTCTGGCAAATCATACCATCTTGTTTAACAGGGCCTGCCGTACCCATCGCAAGAGCACAACGCAATTGATGTCGTGATGCAATACGCTATTAACGAGCTGAATTTCAAACCTGAAGAGATTGTGCTGTACGGCTGGAGCATAGGAGGATATTCCGCCGCGTGGGCCGCCGTGGCCTACCCTCAAGTCAAGGCCTTGGTAACTTTTTTCATACAAATGTGGTTAATAGGCGCGCCCTATTTTAACATTACAGATATTCGTTATAAATTTGTTCATTATAAATCCCACGCCAGGTATTACTGTTTCCCTTCCCTATAGAGTTATTGGAAAACATTTGAAATGTATAGTATATATAACGTTAGTATTTTCAATTGAACAATACACACGACTCTCGCCCTTGTCATGTCAGGTGCTAGATGCCACATTCGACGACCTCTTGCCCCTCGCCGAGAATCAAATGCCGTCATCCTGGTCACTGCTCGTGAAGGAGGTGATCAGATCCTACATAAATCTGAACATTGTCGAGTTGGTAAACAAGTATGATGGTCCTGTGAAGCTGATTAGGAGGACTGAAGATGAAGTTATTTGCATGAGGTACGTATGTACACTGAGAATTTAAATAAATTCAGAGAAGACCTTTAAACTCCTGTTTTGTTATGTCGGTCTTAGGGTAATGTTAGTATGCGATAATATGTATTTTCTATGTGACGTTCAATAAGTGCGTCTTTTAAGTTGAATAAAATATGTACTTTTGTTTCTGTTGATTGTGTGCGACTGTTTGGTACCGGCTTAGTTTGAATTCTGGTATCGAAAGGCCTCCAGTCCTATGGAAATGAAAAGTTTATTTCTTTAACGTCAGTCGTCAGTGGTTGTTCAAATTTGTTAACTGTAGTTCACACGTCTCCTATTAAGCATGAAAATTTCAATTTTAAACGCCTTTTCTCTTCCATAGCAATTTTATTAAAGTAATTGTTGTATGCAATAATTGCAATGTCGAATATTGATTCGCCTATAGCTAATTGTACATTTAGTTTACGTTGTCGTTTACGTGAGTATTACTATGACCATTTTTGTTGATCCAAAAGTGTAGAAAAGCAAAGCGGATGGCCGGATGCGCACAGCTTCTTGCAACAATGTTGTCCTTCATTCCAGACAAGGCTACATTGCCACGAACCGCGGCAACCATCTCCTGTTGAAGCTAATCGAGCACCGTCATCCCGATGTGGTGCCAGACGATCGTTCGAAGGCGTCATTCTTCAAACTGTCAGCCCTCGTCGACTCGCAGCGCGCCACTTTCAGCCAAAAGAACATTGCTGAGCCTGAGAAAACCATGCTGGAACTGGTAATTGTATATACCACTTGTATTGGCAGTTTCGCTACTATTGCTGCAATTGAGTTGTATGTGCACATTGCTTGGGAAGACGTGCTTGGTGGTGGATGTTAGGCGGTGCGGCTTTCTTCTGTTCTCTTGTTTTTTTGACGACGAGGGTGGCAACACCCTTCTTGGAGTCCTCCATTGTGTACTCATCAGGGAAAACCTCAACGATTACTGATTAATAAGTATGTAATGTAATCTATACTAATATTATAAAGCTGAAGAGTTTGTTTGTTTGTTTGTTTGAACGCGCTAATCTCAGGAACTACTGGTTGGAATTGAAAAAATATTTTTGTGTTGGATAGTCCATTTCTCTAGGAAGGCTTTAATATAATATCACGCTACGACCAATAGGAGCGAAGCATAAATGAATAATGTTGCCAGAACGGGAAAAAATATTCCTTTTTGAGAGCTTCCGTTGCGTGCGCTGCGAAAACGGTTTAAGTTACACAAATATCATGTATGAGAGAATTGTTCCTCTTTAAAAGTTCTAAAAAAAAATCTTTTAAGATTGACTCACTATAACCTTTTTTATGGCAATCAAGTCCACGATGGGCTCCTGAACTACTCAACCGATTTCAATCAAATTTGCACACCGTGTGCAGTTTGATCCAACTTAAAAGAAAGGATAGCTTACAACACAATTGGACCCGATAGATGGCGCTGCGATCGTGTTTCAGGAAATTTTACTTTTTCACCCGGGCGAAGCTGGGCGGGACAGCTAGTGTATTATATGTATATATGTATAATGATAAAGGCTCACACAGGGTGATAATATGTATACATCTTGTATATATTATTTATACTAATCTGTCTCCTTTTCATTGTAGATCTCCAAATATATGATGGACTATGAGTCTACCCACTGCGTTCCTCTGCCTGAGGAGCACTTCCGAGCGATTCTGGAAAACATTAGGACTGAGAAACGCTAAAATGGACGTCTCTGCAAACGTATACATGGCTCATATTTAATCAGTTGTCAGATATTCCCGAACAATTTCATTCCGAGCTGTATTTCCAAGTTGTGTTGTCTTATTCTTGTGTCACATTTAAGAATCCTAACTCTTACGATAATACTCCAAATGCTTCATCTCCATCAAGTGGGACTACGAAGGGTTGCGTCTGTATCAACAGTACATAAGATGCCCAGTTCCTAATCTAACGTCACTTAAAATGCGTAAATGTCCATATACTATTTACAAACCGATATTTATTTATTGTATAATATTACATAATTAGTATGGCTATAAGCCAATTACACTAATGCGGAAAAGAAAAATAACAACTCCAAACATTATGGATTAGATATCCGTAATCATTCCGGTTCCCCTGTATTTACAAAGAAGAAACTGTCAAAAAACTTGTATTTACAAGTACATATTCTTGTATCTGATTGTGTGAGAGGCTAAGATGTTTGCACGTAACGTAATATAAGCAGATGTTGTCATTAAATTAACTTGATATGTTCATATGCTCTGTCAAGTGTCTATGTAGTTATAAATTATACTAGCTGTGCCCGCGACTTTCCGCGTGGAATTAAGTTTAGTTAATTTATAAAGAGTTATTTTTTGTTACCTTAACTATTTGCCAGTGAAAGTCCCGTCTAAATCGGTCCAGTCGTTTCATAGATTAGCCGGAACTAAAAAACAGGCAAAAATTGTAAAAAATATATATTTTGGTATGTGCGTAAATCCATATGCATTAAGGAAAAAACTGTTTATTTTTCTCTTTATTTAAGGAGTTTTGTCGCACAGCGACTATGCCAACTGTTATTTTAATATTACAAAAAGACTCCAATTTTATTTATTTGTATAGATTATATTTGGTGTCTAATTGTATGTCGAGATGAATTAAAAGATTAACTCAGAACAATACCATTGGTGAAATGTAACCACAAGTTTGAGTAGAATATCAATTCAGTATTGTGATTAGTACTGTTTGTGTAACGTACTTCTACTTTTCGATGTGTGGTGGGACGCCAAATTGTTCACAAAGTAACATTGAAATAAGTATAGGTACATGAAAATGTTGTAAATTATACTCCGTGAAATCATGTAGAATTTAAGTTAGTTTACTCGGCATTTAAGTTGAAGTGGTATGGCGCGCATACACACCTTTTCTACCCCATGATAGTCGATATTCTCTTAAATATATCTCTGTGCTGTTTCAAGTTACGTGCGGAGCGTTCTACCACTTCATTATTTATTAGTGATTGTGTTTTAGTGTATTTTTCGAGTATTTCAGGAAAGGTGGTCATGTTGTTTTTACTATGTTGATGTATAATGTACATGCATAATAAATGTTTTTTCCAAAGATTTGTAGTAACTTTTATTGTACACTAGCTGTGTGTTTCACCCGCCTTATTATTAGATTTCATTGAAACTTTTTTCCTGGATTAAAATCCCGGATTATATGTAAAACAAATTTGATCCAATTGCGTTCTGTAGTTCTTGGGTCTCCAGGTTTTCCTCTAAAATTAATTCCATTTGTTTTATGTGAATTAAAGAGTATGTGATTCATGGTGTTATGGTAAACAATATATAAACATAATCACCAACATTTAAAAATTATTCTAATAGATAATATTCAGAAGCAAAAATCAAGTCTTCCATAGACTATTAACATACTGTCTAGCAAACCTAAATACCTTAAATGCATTGAATAAGCATTTCTATGTATTGAGGTACAATATTATTAATTGGAATTGAGAACTCTGTTGTATGTATCGTTACTCCTTGATGTTTTGCTTTCATTAGAACTAGGTATATGGATAGCTTTCAGTATTGACATATACTATAACTTAAGTAAAATTCTGTAAGGTAAAGGAAATTTAATGTGTAATAAACAAAAAAATTAATTAAAAAATTTTGGCAAAATGATCATCCGAATCCAGTTTTTACCAAACGATACCTATATTTTCTGTCTCTGTGTGTCTGTGGATATTTAGAAAGTGTGATTTGACTTGACATTTGATTTGACAGGATGACAGAACAGACAGCAGAGCAGACTGAATTTGATTGAGCAGCTGATAGGCTGCAATTTTTATGTTTCATTTCTCTCTATCTTCAATCACAGTAAATTTACAAAACCGAATGAACTGATGTTTTTAAAAACTCATGCGAAAATTCACAATAGAAATTTAGTAATGCTTAAACTACATCAAGTTATGCATTTAAGTTTTGATGTTTAGCGGCTCCTCGTAGTACGTATAGGAAAAGTTCAACAGTGAGTTAATAAATACAGTATTTCTCTCATAACAGTTGGGCTTCGCAGTTTGCCTCCGGCTGCACAAAATTATTCTACTAGAAAATTACCATTTTGGTGCAATATGATTATACATTATGCAATAATGGTATCCCATAACCTTGAAAAACCTACGAGCAAAAATTACGTTATACGATTGCCACCTACACATTAAAACTCACTCATTTCACAGGTAGCTGCATAGGCATATTGCAACAATAACGTGAAACAAGCCACCTGTTGAGGTATGTAATGTATTGACAATAACTCAAACACAATAACATTTGACTGTCATTAATTAAAAATGTAAATAAAGCAGATTAACATACATATAACATTTGAACAGATAGACACAAATAAATATGTATGTAAATATGTATATATCCTCATACTTATCAAACTAACAAATATTTCAGGATATGTCGCACATTACTGACTTAATTGGTGTGGTGAGAGGGCTACGGCTTGTGGTTGAGGCAGGAGTCAAGCTACAGCAGGAATCTTCCAGGATAGTCTGGAATAACTCTAGCCTAAAGCCTACCCTACAAACCTGTTCCACTAATCCACTCACATCTTATAAAGTAAATCCTGACGTGACAAAGGACTTGTTGGAACGAGCCCTTGTGGTTGTCCATGGATTTAGACAGTATGCCATAATGCATGTGCCTAATTTCAATACTGATACAGAGAAGGCCAAAATGAACCCTGAAATAAGTGATGAAATTGAAGAGCTGAACAGAGAGTTCCATAGAACCTTTGAAAGCTTGAAGACTCAGAGTAAACCTCCTCCGACACCAGTTAGCAGTGAGCCTTTACAAAGTGTCGATTTTGTGGCACCACTTGAGAAGCTTCGCTTGCAGCCAGATGAGTCCATGCAAGAGAAAGACCCACTTGTACGAAAGCCAAAGCCAGTCAGCACTGCACCCAGTATGTCTACCCCATTGGGTGTGCCGAAACCAGTTGCTAAGAAGAAAATAAGAGTAGCTGTAAGTACTGAAATTTGGTAGTTATTTCAATGTAGGCATAGATTACACATCAGCACCATTTTGGAAATAAATTACATGTCATTTTATGTTTTTAATACTGCTGTGATGAAAACAAAAAATATTTAATCAATTCTTGTTTAACTTTACTATATTAATAAATATGTGTATAAATGTGTAATGTGTGTGTGTAATTTTAGCTTAGTGAAAATTCAAAAGCTCGCGTAGTGCCATCCTCCCGCATCGGGCGTATGATATCGTTCGGCTCTCTGGCCGCCGGCCTGGGAGTTGGAACGGTGGCTCAGTATGCGCGCAACACTATCCAGTCGGTTACTGGACATTCACCGAAACATACTGAAGACTCTGCACTTACCTTCTTGTCTCCTGCCAATGCTGAGCGCATAGTCGATACACTCTGTAAAGTGAGGGGTAAGAAATGTTTACCATTAATTGTGCTCAGCAGTTTCAAGGGGTGAAATTTGATTTCATTGGAATATATTTAAGGAATAATACATATTCTATGTTACACTTAATAATCTATTTCTGTGCCAAATTTTATCTAAATCCATTCAGTGGCTTTGCGTGAAATAGGAACAAACTTCCTCAAATACGTTGCATTTATCATCCAAAATTTGCGAGTATGAGTAGGCCTGAAGCGAAATTTTCCATTTAAATCCGTGTTTATCATACGCTCTCAGTGGCAAGATCCGACGTGACGCTTCGCAGTTGTTAGCTTTGAACACAGGGCGATCGATGTTTGAGCACAGTATTTGAAGTAAGCTACTCCCCTTAGGTGCAGCCCTCAAGCTGGGTCAGCTGTTGAGCATACAAGATGACTCGCTTATATCCCCGGAGCTTCAGCGCATTTTCGAGCGAGTGCGCCAGTCGGCCGACTTCATGCCTACATGGCAGGTGGAGAAGGTGATGACGTCACAACTAGGTCCTGAGTGGCGCTCCCGGGTGCAGAGCTTCGAGGAGAAGCCGTTTGCTGCTGCTTCCATCGGTAAGAGACCAAGAGGAACATTCACAGTAATAAGCTTATCATTGGACCATGTGCTTGATTGCGATCTTTGTGATATACAAATAACATTACACTATTTTACTTCCTATATCAATGCAAATTCCTAAATGTTTTCGTTAATAGTAAACATATACTACTGTCCATAGAAGAACCAGCTGGAAACTTACAAAGGAATGGGGCTTTTATCAAAAAAAAATTTGTGCGCCTATATACTGTGGCTGGTCTTTTTGTGCGTCTATTTGGTTCCTGTTCCTTTCTAGCCCTTTGTGTCTCGAGGGTATATTTGCTTCTTAATGCGTATAAAGCAAAGATGGCGTGTTTTATTTCAGGTCAAGTCCACTTGGCGACGCTGCACAGCGGTCGCGAGGTGGCCATCAAGGTGCAGTACCCCGGGGTGGCGAAGGGTATCAACAGCGATATCGACAATCTAGTGGGAGTACTTAAGGTTAGCATATACAGACTACTATATATCACATTTGATTGGTAGATTTTTGTTCCACAATAAAACATATCCGGAAAATAATCTATCGCTGTGCCAAATTTTATCCAACTCCGTTCAGCATTTCTTAAGTGATATACATATAAAAGATCACGTTTACTAGTGCTATTTACAAAACCTAAGATTATAAAAGCGAAAGTTTGTAACAACGGCTGTTGCTCTACCACATCAAAACGGCTTAGACGAATTGGGTCAAATTTGACTCAGAAATAGATAACTAGTTGCATGAACGCCTTACGCCTTCCCACTAGGGTCCCCGAAGGGGTAGGCAGAGGTGTATAGGTTTACCTACACAACCACTTTCCGTCAGAGATATATTTTAGGTGCCAACTTGACAGATGGCGAGTCCATCGCCGTTACTCAAGCACGACTATACACCTTTGAATTGCTTCTCAGAATAAACACTTAAATGCGCAGGTGTGGAACATGTTCCCGCAAGGCATGTTCATCGACAACATAGTGGAGGTGGCGAAGAAGGAGCTGTCCTGGGAGGTGGACTACGTGCGTGAGGCGGAGTGCACTCGCCGGTTTCAGGCCATGCTCGCACCCTACCCGGAGTACTTGGTGCCCGATGTTATTGGTGAGTGAAAAGAGCTTACATAGGAGGTCACATAGGGATAAGGCAGCGTTTTCGATGAAAGCTCCCACGATTTTCTTTTCGCTACGGTTCTCTTTCTTTTCCGATATCTTCTACCATTGTCGTTTTATTAGCGGTGCTCCACGGTGTTTTATATTTTAAATTAATGATAATGAATTAATAAATAACAAGGGTTTTTTTTGCATTTTAACTTTTTGTAAAGTTTGATTTCATGGGTAGCTTCCTTTTGCTGGAATAATATATATCCTCAGTGTTACCCAGCTCACAATCTATCTCAGCACCGTTTTTCGATTCGTTTTTTGCGTAAAAGAGGAACAAACATGTAATTGATTCAAACTTATAATATTTGTGAGATTTTAACCAATTTACACACATAAACCGTCCTCATAAATCACTCTGTGTATTGGTGAAAACCCATGGAAAATACGTTCAACAGTTTTTGAGTTTATCGCGAAAGACATATATTATAGATTATAGCATTCTCATATAGGATGAGTATTTGGCCAAGAGTAAATTGAATGTGATGTATGTCAGATGAGCTGTGCGCTGCGGAGGTGATGACTACCGAGCTGGTCGACGGTATGCCGCTGGACAAGTTGTTTGACGCGCCCTACGAAGTGCGCCACGACATCGCCTACAAAATCATGCAACTCTGCCTCCGGGAGATGTTCGTGCTGCGCTGCATGCAGACCGACCCCAACTGGGCGAACTTCTTCTATAATCCTACCACTAAACAGGTATACACAACGTGCATTTTATACCAACACATAAGGTTTCTTAAATTATTAATAAATGTTTGTGGAACAACTAGAAATGCATGTTATAAAACATGTAATTTTTTTATATTTCCAAAGCCATCTAAAGGTTGCAGTGATCGCTTACCATCACGGTGG
The DNA here is from genome assembly GCA_945859725.1 of Drepana falcataria. Lineage (NCBI taxonomy): Eukaryota > Metazoa > Arthropoda > Insecta > Lepidoptera > Drepanidae > Drepana > Drepana falcataria. The sequence continues at coordinate 12,655,718 of OX243921.1, forward strand.
GCCGCCAGTAATTTTATCTATACTAATATTATAAAGCTGAAGAGTTTGTTTGTTTGTTTGAACGCGCTAATCTCAGGAACTACTGGTTGGAATTGAAAAATTCTTTTTGTGTTGGATGGTCCATTTCTCTAGGAAGGCTTTAGGCTATATAACATCACGCTACGACCAATAGGAGCGAAGCATAAATGAATAATGTTGCCAGAACGGGAAAAAATATTCCTTTTTGAGAGCTTCCGTTGCGTGCGCTGCGTAAACGGTTTAAGTTACACAAATATCATGTATGAGAGAATTGTTCCTCTTTAAAAGTTCTAAAAAAAAAGTCCGCGAGAGCATATGTCTATCTTTTAAGATTGACTCACTATAACCTATTTTATGGCAATCAAGTCCACGATGGGCTCCTGAAATACTTAACCGATTTCAATCAAATTTGCACACCATATGCAGTTTGATCCAACTTAAAAGAAAGGATAGCTTACATCACAATTGGACCCGATAGGTGGCGCTGCGATCGTGTTTCAGGAAATTTTACTTTTTCACCCGGGCGAAGCTGGGCGGGACAGCTAGTTGTTATAATAAAATCCCTCCTTCGCCAGTGTGATGCTTGTAGAAATAAGCAAAATACAGTTTATATATGTATGTATGAGAGTTTATAAATGGATTTTCCATTTAATTACATTTAACAGGTAATTATTTAATCGGAAACCAGTCTTCGTAGTTTCTAAGTGATTTTATGTCCAGGTGTCCTCATGGAGTGACATAGTCGCTGTGCGACAAAAGTCCTATAATAAATAGAAAAAAAAAAAAAAGGTGTATGAAAAAATCTGCTCCTTAATGTTCCGCTTGAAGCGTCGTATAATTTTACAACTCCAAAAGGAGCTTTCACCTTCTTCATAATTTTATGGAATCGCCATCTGTCACGTTGGCACCTAAATATATTCCTGTCGGAAAGTGGGTGTGTGGGTACTACCTATACACCTCTGTCTACCCCTTCGGGGACGCAAATGTTCTGTTCATCTAAATTAGTTGTTTACCTTCTTATCATTGAAGGTCATCCTCCTGGATTTCGGTGCGACCCGGGAATACTCCAAAGAATTCATGGATCAGTACATTGAGATCATAAAGGCCGCTTCGGATGGCGACAGGGACTCCATCTTGCGGATGTCCAGAGATATGAAGTTTCTCACTGGATACGAGTCTAAGGTATGTACGTTGCGATAGAATAGGGAGTGAGTCTTAAAAAACATAATATATAAACATAAAATACTATCTGGCCCGCACAGCTTTGCTTGGTCGAAAAAAATAATTTCTCGAAACACAATCGCAGCGCCACATAACGGGTCCACTGGTGATGTAAGCTCTCCTATCTTTTAAGTTGGATCAAACTGCACACGGTGTGCAAATTTGATCAAAATCAGTTTAGTAGTTTAGGAGCCCATCGCGGACAAAAAACGTGACGCGTAATTTATATATATTAAGATATATTAGATTATACTGGTGTTTTAAAGCCAAGTATAACACATATGTACATCGATGCTAATATTGTAAAGAGGCAATAATAAGGGTCGGTAACCGCTTACCATCAGGCTGAGTGCATGCTTGTTTATGTTTATCATTCATTATACACGGACAAAATAAATACATTTTAACTATTGTTTTATTATTTCTTTTAGATAATGGAGGAAACGCATGTGGACACTGTAATGATAATGGGCGAAGTGTTTACCAGCAGGGGCTCTGGCGAGTTCGACTTCGGCACCCAAAAGACCACACGGCGCATCCAAGCTCTCGTCCCCACTATCCTGAGCCACAGGCTCTGCCCTCCACCCGAGGAGATCTATTCTCTCCACAGGAAGCTGTCTGGAGTCTTCATACTCTGCTCTAAGATGAAGATCAAAATGAATTGTCGGGACATGTTCCGGGATATCTATGCACAGTACAAGAGTGATAGGTAACTTGAAGGGCGAAGTGAATTATTGTATAACATGTTTCATGAAATTATTTAAATTAAGTATTTAAAATATTAACGCTTACTTACTTAAACGTCATTTGAAAATTGTTTTAGTCGCCATGTTAAACGTGGTTTGAAAATTGTTTCTCGTCGCCATGTTAAACGTCATTTGAAAATTATTTATGGCCAGGTAACATTAGTAATCACAAATTATGTAATAATCTATGGACAAGTCAATTCTTTTCTCTTGATGGAAATGTATGAGTACAAATAAATAATAAATAGTTAAATAATATTGAATCCTATTCTACTAGCTTGTTTTAAATGTGTGCAGCAATTATTTTATTTGACATAATATTGTAAATCTGCCTGGTAAGGCAAATATTTATGTTATCTCTTCACGCCTTTGTAAAATCGCCGAAAGAGTTATGTGCGATAGGTGTGACAGGACCCCCTTATATTACAACAGTTCTTAATAAATTTCCTAACGATATTCTTCGGTTAAGTATTTTTATAATACCGTATATTGATAGCTTTTCTGTAGCAGGAGAATAGTCGCCAACAATCCTCGTTATGTGATTTTGCAATAATGGGATGTTTTTTTATTTACGAACCCCTGGTAGTTAGCAAAACTGCTGAACGGAATTGAATGAAATTTGGCACGGAGATAGAATATTTGCTGGATTCACTCATAGGAAAATAAATCTAGATAAAATTATACCTACTAATGAAATCGATTTTTTCGCGGGAGTAGCCGCGGGGCACAACTAGTTGTATATATGTAGCACAATTGACAGTTTCTTATACTAACGAGGTACATTACCAGCTCAAGCTACTTTCATAGCAAATTAATCAGATAATTTAATATTAAACTACCTCTTTCTTAACTTAAGCCTAAGACAGAGCTCTTATTTTTGTCAGTAAAGGTAAATGTAAAACATGTTGGTCACGATTTTTAATAAAGTTTTAGCTCGAAAAAGATTTTAGTTTCTGTAATTTCATTTTCTGTCGTTTGTTTTTCAAACAGGAAATAAATAACAAGGCTATATCTTGTATATCCTCACGCCACGGTAGGCATAGGTGGATTAGTAGTACCCACATCCAATATGCGCCAGAGATATATTTTGGTGCCAACGTGAGAGATGGCGAGTCCATCGCCGTTAATTACGACTATTATATACGCCTTAACATAGTAAACTACATACCGCGTTTCAAACGCCGATTTAACGATCGAACACTAATGGGAATCTCAAGATGACTCCAAACTTTCGAGAATAAGTTTGTGAAGAGACTGATCCATGTGCATGAAGTGGAAGAGGCCTGTAAGCATACAGATGTCCATTGTCTATGCTCTCCTGTAGTTGACTGGGTGTGATATGTGTGCGTGTATCATACAGAGTACAAACTTTTAGGTTAGGTGTAGAAAGATGAGAATGAAACACGCATATATCTGAGACGTAAGTCCAAGGTATGATGTAGTGTTTAAGACGTTCACAGAATTTCGATGTCACGTTGGCATCTGTCACGTGGAGAGATCTTTATGAGGAGTAAGGGATAACTGGTTCTCTACTCTCTCTCTCGCATTAACAACAACGAGTTACATTTAAATTAAAACAATAATTTGTTGAATACTTTATTAACTTGAAATATGGTGCACAGACATGTTATACAGTCGACATTATTGCATCCTTGATGTTAAACCATTCTCACCAAAATCCCAGCCCACATCAACATTAAATCTAACTTGAAGCGACACTTAGATACGATAGAGCGATACCTACTGGTACAACATAGGTATCAAACAACAATATTATTTTTTAATAAGTAATACATTTTCACAGTCACCATTCAACATTTTCGTGCTTGATTTTTATACTGTGATATACATAGCTACAGATAACAGAGTGCTACAATCCTCTCGAGGAAAACCAAAATATCTTCATTGTTCGCTGGCTCCATTAATAGTTATCATTACTATGAGGATAAAGTCTAAAGTACTGTGAAGATTGAACGATTTAACACATATTTTTATGATTTTTGATGTTTAATACTCTTTGAACAAAGGCGTATGCTACTTTACTGTGAATTAGATGTCACACATTAAATTTTAAGATAAACATTGAGTAAATGACCCAGATACAACAACAATAAATACTTCTATTAACTAACTGATTAGATACTACCAATTATGATAAACATTGAACATCTATGATTACGACTGTTACATTCACTACAATCACGTGAATAAGTGAAAGTTAATATTGCAAATGAATCTACTTTGCCGTCTGTAGCGGCCAACGCTATTGCACAAAATTGTGGGATAAATATTCCTAAATCTACTGTAAGTATTTGTAATAATGCAAACATCAAAACATCTAATAATTTATCAATACACCGTCGATACATCCAGATAAAGATAATGTTACAATAATATAATATAAATATGATCATATATTTTTATTTTAGTGACAATAGCAGTTTTTTTAGTATAGTTGCGAATTCAGTATTGCGTAAGAGAAATTAGTAACACCCTGTATGTTCTTAAATCTATCTTCTGCCATTGTATGAACCACCGCCGAAATCGCACATTTTCATAGCTTCGGAATCGAATGAATTTTATTAACTACATTTCTAGTCAAAAAGCTGGTTTACAACAATGATGTATTATATATAAACTGAGGTAGATACGTCATACCGCGCTCGTCTTGGCTAGCTCAACACAAGCTAATTGGCTTGAGTCAACTTAGTGTCAGCTTGACTGGCAACGACGTAGCACGTATTCAGCATTTCGGATAAAATGCCTTCTTGTGTGTTTAGAAACTGCAGAACATATATTGGGACGAATGTAAGACACAAGAAGGATGTATCTTTTCATTTGTAAGTATTGGTTTATCTATTTTATCAATAAAAAATAGAAAATCAAACATTGTATTTTAATCCGAATTCATTCCCGCGACGTTGCCGCTTCGGCACCCGCGCGAACGAGACAAGTAGCGCGTTACGTTTAAGAGCGACAGAGAGAACGATAAGAGCTCTTCATATTGACACGTGGCGATTTTGTTCATAAGAAAATTGGGGATGTTGGGCTAATCAGTCACAGGCTATATTTTAAAGTTGGGTGTTTTATTTTTGTTCAGGGTTTGACTTTAATATGTTTTAGATTTCCTAAAGACGGATTGATGAAAGACGAATGGGTAAAAATTGCTAGAATCCAGAGACGAGAAGATGATTGGATGCCTACGACATACTCGTCTATTTGTTCTCAACACTTTCTGGAAAATGACCAATATTTAACAAAAAAAAATATTTGCAAACTGATAAAAACAGAACTATAGAAAAATTTCTTAATGTTAGATTACATTATGCACACAAAAATAACCCCGATTGTAAAGCAGTTTATAAAAGACAAAAAAAGAAATAAATTGTATTTCTTTCAAGGAATTTAATTTGTATATAATTATATAATGTATTTATATATACTTATGTATGAATACAATTTTATTATTATATATTGTAAATAAACATTTTTTTATTTCTTTGATTACCTACCCATTTCTCCCGCTTACACATTTTACCCCAGTTTACTCTAGAGTCGACGTTTAGACTGTCATTGGCTGTCGATTGGTCGGCCAGAGGCAAACATTGTTAATAACATGTTATCTCTTTCTGACATGTAGGATTCATATACTTCGTGTCCTTTTAATCATGCAGTGTGGTTATTGCCGTTGTGTGAGTTGTGTATTGTAGCTATAGGTAGGTATAGCATAAAATTTGCCATGTTTTTACTTCATAATCTAGGAGTATAACGATAAAACCTCATTGGTTTACAATTATTTGAAATGTTAATAACCTTTTTAACTATTAATCTGGTATTATGATTACTATGGGTAACTGGCTTTACTAGTATGGAATATATGATTTACAGGTATTTTTGAATTGTTTATCGTGATACCAAACCAAGGAAATAATCGTCAATATACCTAAGTTTAAGTATAACAACCTAACTATCACTTCAGGACTATGGGTCTACTGTCAAAGTCAAAAAGTTGATAGCCTATTGTGGCTGTCAAAGCGTTGGTAGAAAGTTGCCTGTTGCAATATACTCAGTAGAATGTTTATGTTCATGGTCCATACTAAGCAGTGTCGGCTAGCATCCGCTATGACCGCGGTACGGTATCTACAACCCTATCGGGCAGTCACATTGTGATCTGATATTCACTAATAATAAGCATTAGTTATATACATACATTATATCTATATCGCGACCAATTCTTCGTACCGCCTCTCAACTAGTTCTAATTCTCCTAGTCCACGCCCATTAAATTGATTTCATCCATCTAACATAATAGGCCTCGTCTCGATAACGCAATTTTTTCTAATGCACTTACATTTAAATTCCGATCGAGGTCCGGTTTTACCAATTAGATAAACTGTCACGACGAGGAAAATTATACGTCAGGTGTCAAACATTTTGTGTATAAAGAAAATAGGTAGGTACTATGACATAGGTACTTAAGTGACCAGGAGAGAAGGATGACCACGTTTATCTAATTTGTAAGGATCGACCAGCCTGGGCATACGACCTCGAGACCTATAATTAACGAACTAATTTCTACCGTCCTTATTCCAGAGTGTTACGTAGAAAATGACAGCATCCTAACCTGCTTAGGTGTTCTAACATTTGTTTATTGGGACAATAGTTGCAAAACTTACGGGTTATGAGAGTATAGCAGGGATAGAGTCCTGTCTAGGGGCTGACAATAGAGTCTCAGGGGGAGGACGTTGGTACACGTTTTAGGCACAGGGGACAGGCGTCTCTATACACATACGACAGCTTGGGAAAGAGAAGGGTTAACCAAATCTACATATTACTTATCTATGAATTTCAATGGCAATTTATGTAAGCATCAATTTGAATGCACTGGTTGTAATTTACCATCAAAATCCATTGAATATATTATTGTAACAAATTAACAAGCTAACCCAATGCTTCTTTCAACCTTGGCCTGGTGTTAGACCTAAGCATTGGACTCTTTAAGATCAGTGAGCCTAGCGAGCTGCGCGGGCTCCAGTTCGTCAGGAATGGAGGCGCGACCGGCGCGGGGAGCAGCTGGCGGGGACTCGGGAGCCGTCGGCGGGCCGGAGGCCACAGAAGCGCCAGACTCATCAGAACCCGTGGAACTCGACGCCGGGTGTGGGGCTGCGTCGGCTGGGCCGTCATCTTCACGCAGGCAAACGGCTGTTTGCTCCGATAGGGATGACTCCTCGTCGTCGTTCTCCGGCTCCGCCTCAGGGTCCGGTTGCTGCTCCGGCGGCGGGAACGGCTGTTCTGGCTCCTCGATCATCGGTGTGGCCGCAGTGATGACGATCTGCGCCACGCCCAGCCCGCTATCGGCTGCCTCTTCAACAGTCGCAGGTTGCTCCAGCGGCAACTCCACGTCCTAGAAACAAACGTTTTTCACATCTCCACACTATGTCATACATAGGTACTAAATTCATGTGAAGTTAACATATTGAGCTTATAAGAAGGTGTAAAAAACATGCTGAGGTACGCTACCGTCTAATGTATGATGTGAGCTACCGAAATAAGATATTCATTGTGTGTCTCTTCAAAACTTGTATTAATTACAATTAGTGTAAGTTTCGGAATATAATTGTAGAAGGTAGTAGGTAAACAGAAGCAGAAACCATTGTGAGCAACAGCCCGCGTACGTACACAGGCACACAAGCACACTGAGAAACAGCAAAAGGAGAATGTAGTCTGAAAGTCAAACCTCATCATCGAAATCTTCATCGTCATATACCTCATCGACTGCATGGAACAGAAATCAGTGAGCTTAGCTCTCAAATGTAACATTAGTACGCATTCCTTTACCACCACATATGTACAAAGCCTAAAATTTATATTATACAGTACCAACTCAACACGTATCTACATTTTACTGGCTTGAAAAGGCCATCTGCCATTACATTAATAATTTTAAGCATAAGGTACATATATTCAATCTTTTTAACAGGAAGGGCCGTTTGATCTAAGCGGCACTTCTCATTCCAAATTTGAATTTTTAATAGAGAAGATCGTAGCGACATGGCACTGCTGGTAAGTATGGCACTGGTAGTATCGTGATCCTGTGATGTGAAGGGTATCTAAACTCCACTCCACAAAAAATTAATATGATGGCAGAAGCGCCCGTTCGTCCCTTATACCTACTGCAGCAAGTTCACCTAACAAGGAATTCAACGCGTATAGGTTACGCTAATAGCTCATCATCAGGTGGACCATATCTTGTTTGATAATTAACTTACTTAATCGTTAATCATAGTATCGTTAATCATAGTAGGTAATCGTTAATCAAGTTACTCTTATATTATACTAATTGGCAATAAATATAATCCATAAAAAATAAGCCATAGCAAAAAATATTGTTCTTTATCTGTATTTTCTTTGAGGTATGGAATATATGATTCATACGGCGACGATCGTAACTGAGCTCGTCACCCACTATAGCGGCCACAAGTGGTGAACGCTGAGTTGTGAATGAGTTTTTCCATATTTAGAGCCATATACTTAAGTATTAATCTTGTAATTATTATGGCTTTGCTACTGTGAATTAAAACCTTTTCAGGATGGTTTGGTTTCTTCTATCATGATTTTCAAGGTTTGATGGTATTTTGAAATCTTTCGAGACTAATCTTTATTTACCTGAGTTACCTACACATTATAAAAAATGACTGAGTAGCCGTAGTTTTGAGTGAATTCATTTATTTTATGGTGTAGATTGCTTTCCTTCCGTACCGTCCTTACACTCAGAAGATTGGTTATCATCAAGATTTCTCCGTAAGAACAAAAGAAAGTCTGGGAAGACTTACTATTTTGCGTTTTCTGAATAATATAATAAAATATTCAACTATATAACAAGGATAGCCTACGTTCACATTCATATAACACCTTTATAGTTTAAAGTCACCAAAAACTAAAAGATAGAGATGTGAAAGAAAAATTAGTCTGACCTGACTTACCGACAATAGTGACAGCCGAGGGCCCTTGGCCTGCGAACTGTGAATCGTACTGATAGTACTGGTGGCTGTTGAGCTCTAAGTTGAAGCTAAAGTCGGGCTGGCTGTCCATGGAGTCGCCGAAGTCAGCGGGAGGCGGCGGCGGCGGGTTAGCTGGGGGAGCAGCGTGCTTGCTGTTGTTGTTCTCCGACATGACTGGCAGCGTCCAGATTAGGCAACAATGGTACAACACACATTCCCAAACAAAAAGCGACATGTAGCACACTCGTTCCTCTATTGACATTAAATGCAGGTTGCAAGCCAATTGCTCGAACGCCCGGCCCGTTTGTCTATCGCAGTCCAAAATTTTAACACTTCCCATAAGCGGCTAAGGGTTACAATGTCTTCTTTTTGGAATAACAGAATCCAATGCAGGAAATGCTTCAAGTTGTTACACCATACTAACTACATTATAATTTCCTTACGCAATCAATAGACAGTTAATAATGTATCCAATATTTGTTAGTAATTACAAATAATACATGCTCATCTACAATACCAATTTTCTCTCTACGCGTGCCATGCAATGTTTCATTATGTTATGGGTATATGGGACTATTGATATTTCTAAAGGAAGTTGAAATCTACTTCATGCCGACTGACATACACACCAAGCAGCCATCAAGCCTTAATGTTGCCACGAAATACACCCTACTCAACAAGTATTTAAAAAAAAAGATTTTATTTCCAAAGTTTTTGCCGAAGGTATTGTACAGTGTTTGGAAATTTCCAGGTCCTCAAAGCTAAGGTGAAAAATTTTTGTTGGTAAAAATACTTGTGTGACGCAATTCATTTCTCTACCCTTTCCTGTAGACAACTTTAAATTTCAATGGGGTCAACCTTAAAATAAGTCTAAATTTCACTAAAAAGGTCACCAAGTAGCTAGCAGCCTAATGATAAGTGGCTTATTTTGTTATTGGCAAAGTTTTGCAAAAAGTAACCAAGTCCAAGTTCCAACCACTATATGGTCAAATGATGCGAGAGTGAATAGTACAAAAATGTGCTTACGGTCATCTTCGAAGGGTCCAGGGGAGTCAGGTGGAGTGACGAACACGGACGGAGCAGACCCACGCAGGGACCACTCATCTGGCTCGCTCAGAGGTTCACCGTACTGATTATTTATTTATTGATTAGACACACCAACGGTATATTTAAAGCTTGTAATATCGTAGTATAGTTAGTACACATACACCCACTTTCCGCCAGAGGTATATTTTAGGTGCCAACGTTACAGATGGCGAGTCCATCGCCGTTACTCAAGCACGATTATACATACGCATTTGAATTACTTCTCAGACGTATTCAGGTTTCCTCTCGGTGTTTTCCTTCACCGTAAAGCTCATGGTGTGACTCATCACTGTACTTAAGTCCAGAAAAATTCATTTGTACAGTCGGGATTCGAACTTGAAATATTTGAGCTGTAGGCGATTTCTCGAAACACTGGGTCTCCACGGCTCTTTAGGTATCATCATAAAAGTGTCCTACCAAATATATTGAACCTGATCCAGTAACCTACCTCATCGCACATATCAACGAGTAGCGATGGGAAGTTGCCCACCACGCCGTTGGATTCTCCACGCCACCAGCCGTCGTCCACTCCGTGAGCGTTGCGAGACTTTATGCGTACCACCTACCACATTAACAATGTTATGTTTTTTAAAGACTCAAACTATCCCACCGATTTGCCCAACCGGGCATTCATTTGATAGGCTATAATGCGAATATGGTTTAGACATCCAAAATAATAATAGAATGTAAAGAACTAGGTTGTTCTTTCTCTATAATTAACTACTCTGCGTTCGTATGAAGTAAGTAAGGTATTTAATTGGCAATATTGTTTTAAGATTGATTGTTGAATATGTGAAACTCTTCAGGCAATCGATAATTTAAATTCAATTAAATCAAACATTATTCAACGTAAGGGCCTCGGAGCATTTACTTTTAAAGTTATGAGAATTAATCTATTCTGTTATGTAAAATAAGCTTTTGCAATGAGTCAACGTTTGATTTGACTGAATAACGGGAGATACAAACTTCAATATTGTATCATTTATATCACTAATATGGCCAATGACATGCATTCCGTCTGATGTTAAGCGGTTACCGTCGCGTATGGACGCTTGCAATATCAGAGGTTTTACTCGTGTGCTGATCCTCCAGGATTTAGAATATTATGTTGGTATACTTACTTGTCCCTCCTCAAGTTTGAGATCATCATCACACTCGCCATTAAAGTCATACAGAGCAAAGCAGTATCCGAGGAACTGCTGTTGATCCTCATTTTCAGCTGCCACTGCTTCGACAGCACACGCTCCTTCTTCTGCCTTTGGTTCTTCATCGGGCTTGGCTACTGGCGCCGAGATCACTGATATTTGATCCGGAGACTGAACGACATCGGCATCTTCGCCCTCCACTGTATAGTCCACGCTCGAGAAGGAGATCTGGGACACAAGTCCTGGGGCGCTGGATGCCTGGGCAGAGGTGGACTAATAAAACTTAATTTAAGCACTCCAAGTATGAGAGTTTACTGAATATTTTTTTAATGCTATTATATTTCGGGAACCCTTACTAACCGCAGGAACGCAGGACGTTATTTGGTTGCGATTTTTGAGTGAAGGTACAGCTCCAGTTGGGCCAGCCCTTTTTTAACTTGTAGTACATTTTAAACCCAAGAGGAATTCTTAATTATATAAGATATTTTTGTCCTACATTTATGTTAAATCTAAACTCCATCACTACCATGATACATTTATCTTTTAAGTAACGGCATCCATCCATATGAACATGTTACGAATTCCGATATAGCGGGGACTAGTGACAAGCTTGTCCAAGATTCTCTATTCTCTATATTAGTTACCTGTTCTCGGTCCACGTCCAAGTAGTTATGGGGGACGTAGCCCTCTTCTCCACGGTAGTTCCTCGCGCGGAGCCAGCCGTCACCATCACCCTCACCGACTACCTCCAATTGCTCGCTCTCTATTATCGACAGCTCATCGGGATTCTGCGCCTGCTCGGACACAAAACCGTCGACAAACCAAGACATAAAATTGTATTGTGATACAAATTCTAGCATAAATGAGTCAGATCGAGGAAAATGGTATCTCATCTCGTAAACGGGAATCAAAGAGATCGCACTGAACATTGGCAAATTAAAGGAATTGCATCAGCGACGCCGACAAGAGCCCAGACTTTAAGTTCTAGTAAAAAAAAATAGTTAAGATAATTTGTTTGATCAATTTACCGTGTAAGAGTAAAGAGCGGTGCATTTGTAAAGCGGAGCGGCCGGGGGCTCCACAGTTTCCGGGGCTGATGCCTCGGCCTCAGATTCACCCCAGTTCACTTGAGTGGGGTCGTCCCAACCCACAGTCAGCTGCTCAATGCGCATACGCTCTTCCTCTAGCACAGCTACAGTAGGAAACATAAATACAAATTCAGCAATAATATAAATAAAGACTTCTTACGCTTCATCCACAATCAGACTCTTTATACATTCTAGTCGGTTTCGAGTACTCTTGATGTTGGGAAAATCAAGAGTGCCCAATCGTGTTGATCTAGGTAGTTGAGACGTGGTCTATACTCACTTATAACGAAAACCCCTAAGGTAATTTTGAGAAGAAAATCCCACAAACCATCAACTTCCTCATCATTGTCGTCCTCGTTCTGAGAGCCAGAAGTGGTACGCTGATGCCCGGAGCCACTGGCACCCGCAGAGGCTGCTTCGCCTTCAGTGTTATCGCTGTCGTAGAATGAGTCCGAGCTGGGCTGATCCTACGAAAAGGGTCAAAGAAGTGGTAATTTGAATGGGTTCGTTATATGGTAATGTTGTTGCAGCAGGGCTTTTTTCTGAAAACGGAACTTACAGCAGCACCGGAAGCATCAGTCCTCACGCTTAGCAGGCTGCTACTACGCGGAAGTGTGTCTGACACCGCCAGCAGGTCCACCTCCTTCAGCCATTCGTCCACTGGGGCCCCAGAGGTCTTAAGACACTCCAAGCGGGCTTCATATTTCGCCTTTGACGTCTCAGAGCGGCGGATGTTCGAGCGCAGTTCATCTATGCGCACTTCCAGTTCTGGACCATTGGGGTCGTTTGGATCAACCTGTGAGAGTCATAAATAATAAAAAATGGTGTGCGCCGGACATAATTATTATTTTATATTAATGCTTAATAATAAACTAAATGCTTAACGGTCGCAAACTAGGTCAGAGATAGCGCTATTTGTTAGCGTTAATACTCGTGACCAATTGGATAGTTAGCTTATAAGGAGGAAACAATCGGAGATTTGACCTTTTGCCCAGCATCCTTCATGGCCATGTACAGCTGTAGCTTCCGAGTGGCGTCCCTCACCAGAGCGTTCTCACGGACCACGCGAGTGGCCCAGCGGCGTACCTCCTGGGCAAGAGTCACCGCCACGGTGTCATGTTCAATGGTCACAATGTCTATCGGATCATTGTCGCATGGCTCGAACTCGTACTGTGAGAAAAAATATTATGTTAGGTCCTGATGATATGTGCCAGAACAGGGCGAGAGTGTTCATAAACTATACTTATCTAAGTATAGTTTATAAAAGCGAAAGTCGTCTATTCTCTAGATAGAGAATAGACGAATTTTTGCTTTTCCTATCGACATCATCGTGATGTTGATCAAACATGGTTAAGATGGGTATCCTTTTGTATCCTGTTTGGTTGTTTACCCGATTTGTATATCTCTCTAATTTTATGATCTCTTTATGATATCAATTGTAAATTATAATCTGTGTTTGAATAACGAGAAGATTGTGCATCAGGGCCTAGGTAAGCTTTGTCTCTCAACAACTGCTTAATCGATCTGATTCCGTTTGCTAAACCTTGATCAGTTGTAACATGCAATTGTCTTCCAATGAAATATACGCTACCTGAATATGTTGTTTCAGCACTGGGTAGTACAAGTAGACGCACTGCAGGTTGTACTCCCTGGTCAGCTGCTGCGCTTGGTCGCGGATCTTGCTGAAAGAGTGCTGCATGGCCGAGCAGGTGAGCAGCTCAGTGCGCCCCATGAGCGTGAGGAACTCGGAAACCCTCTCGTAGACGGACTCCTCCATGTTTTGCATGCACGTCTGCAGCTCTACCAGGAAGTAGCGGTTCTGGAAATATACGCAGTTGGCAAACTTAAGGAGTGGTATTTCAGTTGTAGATTTATATAAAACTTTAATGATGCAACTAAAGAGGGTTACGAACAACAAATAAAAAAAAAACATTGATGTGTTTAAGGAGGTGTCATAATATATATACAGACCTAGGAGTCGTCACATTCTTGTTTAAATCACACATCGCCACAATAATCTTCTTTCGAGTGACATCGTATAGTATGACATCAAAATAATGTGCATGTACGACGGATCTGTAGTCATGGTGTGAACTATTTGATATTATTTGAGTTTGGATTTGACTCGTTGCTCTACGGCTTCGTGAATGTCAGCGCGCGAGTACTAGCAATGAAGCTGGCAGCTGGACGTCTCGTATGTTGTTGGTAAGCAGTTCTTTAAGTCATGTCTTTAACACAAATGTAACACCTGCTTAATTACAGGGTGCATCCAGTGGCGGATTAGCCACGTAGCATAAGAAAATGCTATACCCGCGCGAATTTTGCACACCCTAAACTCTTTTTGGCCATAAAAAGTATCAGTTTTATAGTAAAGAATATCAGTTTTCAAGTAATTAAGTTTTTGGTCTTTAATGAATTAAGACCAAGAACTCGAGAACTTACAGCAATCTAAGTAGCCCTAGATAAATTTGCTACGGGCCCTGCGTTTACTTAATCCAGCACTATTTGTATCAATAGGTAAATGAAAACTAAACATTTAAACAATGATAAAATGTGAGCATGAACCTTTTCAAATAAGTGTATAAGCTTCTCATGATCTTCATCATATCCGAGATCATCGAGCGAGCCTTGTACCTGGTGAGCATTAGCAGCAGCAATGCTTAATAAGTAGTCGTTCCTAGCTCCAGTGGACTTTTCCTCAAGTTGGTCGCGGCGGGATGACACCTTAGCACTGTTCTTCTGTAGCGAAGTGATCGATTGAAAGAAAGAGCCTTTCTTCTTCTTTAACCTGATTGAAAAAAGTTTTTTCTTGTTTAAGGTATATTATTGTTGTGTTGTGTTTAAGATAATATTTTTCTATTTTCTATTTGTAGGAATATATCGAGAAAACCTTTACGAATCAAGAGTGGATGAAATGCGCAACGTAGTTCACGCTTCGATGGAATACATGGAAGGTACATTGATACAATCATCTTACCATATATATTGACCGAGCCGAGATAACGCAAAGCTAGCTAATATATCAAAATACATACAAATATTCGGGTTAATCAAACATTTTGCCAAACGGCGTAAAGGATATGAAAGAGTTTTCCGGTACATTTCCAGCGTAAGCCAATTACAAGTTCAATCACAAAACGACCTGCACATATGCAGTCAATTTCGAGTGATATCCATGGCGCTCCTCTCCCTCCCTCCCTCACGTCAGTGCACACTTCTGGCAAACATTGTGATGAAGTGATGAAATAAATTTTGTACATTGATATTCATATACATTGCATATACAGACAGATATAGACATACAGACATATACATTGGAATAGTGAAAATAGACACTGCTTCTGTTGAAAATAAAAGAAACGTATTCTGACAAATAAGAAAGAATATCAATAAACTGACTAAAATTGCTCCAACAAGGTCTCAATTACATATCAATTTTCATTTAAGTATCGAGTTATTATTTAGTAGTGTAGTATCATATACAATTGATGTGCCATGTATCATTATAGGGAACCTGTTAAACGTATTGTACCTACCTCAAATGGAAGTGGTACCCCGGTTAGGTCGAACAAGGTCGAAATTTATTGTAACCAGAAAGTAATATTGAAAAAGGAATACATTTTTAAACACACTCATCCAAAGTTGTAGTTATATATCTTGAACGCCATAATAAAGTAGAATAAATATTGTATTAATTCCTTAAATCTACAACAGGCGTAAGCCACTTAGTCTAATTGAAATATAATATGTGGATGAAGCAAAGAGGTTTGTAAGTGTGGAAAGAACCGGCACTCGACTCTCTAAGCCTACCCAGTTAGCGACTCTGCGTCGGATGTATATGTATGTACACGTGCACTTCTTATGTTAGTCTTACGGCCCTCCTTTTTATGAGTACTTCAATATTGTATCTTTTGTACCTGATTTCATTGATTTGATCAAACTTCCCTTATGGGGTAAGTAAGGATGGAACTCTCTAAGCTCACAGACCTTTCCTTTTGCCACTTCCACTCTCTCGCTGTATCCTCTCTATCTCTCTCCATACAAGTTCGCAGGTTTCGAGTACAATAACTGTTTCCATCCTGTGCGGTTCATTCAATTCGATTCAGGTTTGAATTTAATATAGGCTACGTACTATACTAATACGTATGATACTAACTGGTTTTTATTCCCTTAATCCAATAACAACATTACATTGCTTTAATGCAAGAGAAGCTTTGTGAGCTTTTCCAAGTTTTCTGTTACCATAACTAAGAAGATGTGTATACAAAGTCAAGAGTACAAAGCTAAGAGCATAAGTAATTCGTACTTGCACCGCTTCAGAATACGTACGAACTCTCCATTACTCAATTTTATACAAACGTAGAATCTCTTTGTTGAAAAATATTTTTTTAAAACAAACACAGTTAGTGCATGTACATGGGTTATATAAAGCTTTTGAGCGAATGCACATGCGAGTAAGCCTCGTTAAATTGGCCCTTTATTTCTTGAGCGTGCCCAATGGCGAGAAAAATGCATTACAGATTTGAATATGATGTAAATGTGCTCTGAGTAGTAAATAAAAGAGTTTTCATAAAAAAAGATAGCGAATGCATCCTCTGCATTTTTTACACTGCCTTTTTGCTGCCTCTAAGGTGGGAAACAAGAACGCTGCCTAGGGACGCTTGGAACACAGGGGTATCACTCGTACGCTGCCGACTCTAAATCGGGTGTGTGATGTAAATGTCAAGCCGAATAAATATGACGTCATTTTCATCCATGTATTATCAATATAAAGCCAGCAGTCAAGTATGCTTCAAGATATCTCTCGTACTGCAGCGACCTGTAGGTTATGCCTGTTCGTCTATACTAATATTATAAAGAGGAAACATTTTTAATTTTGTGTGTGTGTGGGATGTTTGTTATGAATAAACTCAGAAAATACTGTGCCGATTTCAAAAATTCTTTCACCATTGGAAACCTACATTCACCATTCATTATTATATTTTATAAAAATCTTATGTACATCCGTGCGAAGCCGGGACGCGCCGCTAGTTATTTATATAATACAAGTGAAAGTCGACAACGCTCTAGTATCACATTTTTAACTTGCAACCTGTGGGGTTTTATGAGATCTTACTATCGTTCGGTAATATTAAAAGTATATTAATTACGTCCTAATTTGAAATGAATTATTAATCAATTAGCCCCTGACATCGGTATAATTTAGTAATAATACTATTATCTCATAAAATGTTATAGCTACATTACAGCTCAGAAAATTTACTTTTGTTTACAAACATTATAAATAATGTTTGCATTATAAATTAAGAATGATGATGTTTACACCTGTAAGTGATTAACATTTGACATTGCTTATCAATTATTTTTCCTATATAATATATGTAGTAACACAGGATATCTTAATATATATATTTCTTGTGTGCGTGTGTATGTGACTGAACTCCTCCTAAAGGACTGGACCGATTTTGATGAAATTTTTTGTGTGTGTTCGTGGAGATTCGAGAATGGTTTAGATTCACAATTGGACCCGATAGGTGGCGCCACCATCTTTTTTTTTTCCACCCGAGCGAAGCTGGGCGGGACAACTAGTATATATATATATATATTATTTTATAAATTACGTGGGAGAAACTGCGGGGCACTTCTAGTAAATAAATTAATGAATGAACTTTTTCTAAATGTGTCGTGATCGTGATAAAAACTTTATTTCATTTCCGCAACACTTCAAAACTGTGTGGACTTTAACTATATAACCAAAAGCCGTTCGCAGAGGGCAGAGGGCCTCAGTTCGTGGAGCCAACGAATAAAATCAAAACGTAATATTAAATTGTTAGTTTTATCACGCCGTGCCGAAAAATATGCTTAACAATTAATGAGTATAAAGCTCTTAAGGATATCTGTTCGTCTTTCGCCCAAAAACTACATAACAGAATTGGATGAAACTCGACAGTTGACACAGGTATTATAAGGTGGATTAACGATGTTTTACTACAACAAAACAAACTTACAAATTAAATCATATTTGTACCGTGAAAAATACAACTGCAAAGATCGTATTTTTAAAATTCAAACCTTAAGCCGATATTATAATTATAATATATATATATATATCCTCAGGCCTTCCCCCAAAGGTAATGGTAATTATATATTCTATTTTGATGTAGAATCTTCTTGTATGTAAAGTTTCATGAAATTGGAAATAATCTTAGCACTCAAGGGACTTACTTCTCTTCGATGTCCTTAGCTTTGTCCCTGACGTCATGAGCGGTATGTTCTTCATCAAAGTACAGCTTCTTGGTCTTGTCCACGTCAACTACAGTCAACTGCAACTCCTTGTGTGCTTGCGCGAGGTGGTCCGTGCACTGAACAAAAAATAAAAGTGTTCAAAACACTAACTCTGGCTCAATGCCGTGGTGGCCGAGTGGCTCGAGTTCGAATTCCGATTATGAACTTAAGTACTTAAGTAGTCACACCACGGGCTTCAAGGTGAAGGAAAACATCAAGAGGACACCTGAATACGTTTGAGATGAAAGTCACGTTGGCAACATAAATCCTCCGGTGAAAAGTGGGTTGCGGCTAAATAAATAATTAGGTTACTAATGACGGCCTATTTAAAAAGAACTAAAGCGCAATCGAATCCCCCGTTAAAAATTGGTGTTCCCCGACCTAATAGATTCTTGCTGCCAAATGGCACTGCTCCCGGGCAGAGCCATGACCCTTGGATGAGGCTTGAGGAATGGCTATATGGCTATCTTGCTAAGTAAACACATACTTACTATACCATTAAATACTAGCTCGCCTTCGTCCGCGTGGAATATTGACTTTGGGCAGCATTTTTTTTGATATGGTAAGTGAATAACCCACATCTATCGGATAAGCCGTTTCGTAGATTAGCGTGCACAAACGCACAGACAAACAGATAAATAGACATAAATTCTAACAATCATTGTTTTGAATGCTATTTGCGTTGATAAAGTTGCCAATAATATTTTTTCTCATATTCTATTTCCATTTCAACGATGTAATAAGCAAGTCGAATCTTATTTCATAGTACCTATATATTGTAATCTTTGGTCACTAGACTATTACCGCTTCAGGTAACACACACATAAACCCCATTTTATATTCTACCCTTAATTTTTATTATATCTATTTCCAACTCAAGATTGTAATAAACTACAAATCTCGTAGCACTATATTCGGCTCAGTTATTACTAAATACTACTATATTAAATTTTCTATCTTTCATATTTATTAAGCATATTTCCACCTCATGATTGTAATATAAGCGAAATTGGATCCTGCCTTACTGCATTATTCGCGCTTCAAAGAGCACAAATGTACTACCATATTAAATATTCTACGTAACATTTTTATTAATCTCAAGAGTCGCGCTCAGCTAAGAACTACCTAATACTACCATTAAAAGTTGTCTACCTTTAATATATTTTAACCTCAAAGATGTAATAATGTAAATGAGTTATCAGCGACACACCACTATTCGTGCTTCTAAATACGCTAAAGGTGACCCCGTGAAACACTTAATTTTGTGAAAACCTTATACAATTTTCTATCATACATTTGAATTTAATCTGGGTTCACATGAAACTCGTAAAAACCAAATAATTTTATAGAAAAGCCAGACATAATACTACATTTATTTCAAGAGAAAAACCAACCCCTTTTGTTTTTGTTTTTGTTTGCATTAATATTTTATTAATAAACGCTATTAACACAGATGCTCGTGTGTCATTTCCTTATTGTTGTTCATAAAACTCATTGGTACAGATCACTGGGTTTGTTCATGCAATCTACAATTTGCAGGCGACTATTAAAACAACTCGGCCGACAAGTCATCAAGGATTAAAAACACGGGTAAAAGCTTTGATAACATATGTTAGCCAGCAGCCGCCAGCTGCATTTAGAGTAAAAATTTTAATAAACCATTGAAAAAACAGTCACTTTTATAAACCTACAACTATCTCTACATACGTGTACGTGGTGAAGTAATAATGATGAGTGTATGAAGGGAAAAGGTAAGAGAGCGCTGTATTGTCTGCCTAACACGTAAATTACTCTTCCTGATTTCATATCTTAGATGTCTTTATTCCTTTTCCATTATGAATATATTTACTAAATACGCTATCCCAAGCATTGCTCCTTCCTATCCTTGACTATGATGACGTCATAGTCAAGACATCTATCTTGACCTTACCGAGGAGCAATTTAACAAACTTGAGCGCCTTCAACATTTCTGCAAATATGACCACGTTACCGAATTTGGCCGTAGGCTCAAGTGGCTTCTTATCCGACTTCGCCGGAATACGCATATCGTATAACTTCTTTACAAAACTTATTTTGATCCTCTTATACCTTCAGGAACGCTTTGAATTTCTTTTTTCCAACCTGAACCTCCTCCGTAAAACCTGGGAACTTGCCCTCAAATCTCCTACCTTCATTCACCTCTGCTTCCTATTCCATGTCTTTCACTGCACAAGCTGTCCGTATCTGGAACTAACTGTTAGACTAGCACACATAGCATGATGTGCACTTGTCTTAGTCTTAAATAGTGCGAAAGGAAATCAGGTATGCGACGTCTATAACGACTACTCTTTCGCGCTGATATGTTAACTAATATTATACAGACGCAGAGTTTGTTTGTTTTAATGTGCTGATTCACTAATTACTTACCAGATTTTTGCTTTGAGCAGCTCGTTTTAGCAAACTATACCTATGTCACCATACTACTGCCCAAGATAGCGAATAATCAAATAGTCATTCATATGTATTTATAAATTGTTAGCCCGCATGAAACTGGCTGACTCAATTAGTCACGTAAAAAAAATTTTCATAAATGGCTGATGATGAATATAAAAAATTATGGTATGTCATTTGTTTTCACAATCGACATTTCTTTCTTTGTACATCTAAGTTAAAGAACATTCTGTTATTGTCTAGTGGGGTACACGTTATCATTAAAAAAAATTAATTACTGTTTTCAATCTTACTTATATGGCAACACTATCAATGTATCATGCAGAATATGTGTAGTTTGTAGGTATTCCAATAACCCTGTTTGGGAATTTTGGACCGAGTCCAAGCTGACCGTACAGCGTTCCATCGCACACGGCGCTTTCAATTAACTCGTTTTTGAGAAAATTACTAGTAGGTAAGGCAGCTCCAAATTCTAACGGGAAACCCGTTATGCCCTATCTCCCTCTGCCCTCTCTTAAAACATTTTGTTTTACATTTTTAAGAAGTTTGCCAACGCCATGCGCTATTGACAAAGTGAGTATTTAATGAAAGCTCGCTCGTAAGCTATACACACTTTGTACAATCTTCTCAAGGAACTTAGACGTCGTCAACTTGTATGAAAGTCACCCGACTTGGAGCTGAGTTCGCAATACTGTGGAGTTACGGTAGCAAAGCCGCTTACGGCCCGCATTTGACGTTTGAAACAGAACTGAACTTGAAAAAAGTTTAAAAGTTCGCTTATTACTTCATCACGGCTTTGGGATGCTTAAGCCATTCAAATATTATAACGGAACGGTCACCTATTATGGACATACTAGCTGTACGGCTTCACCTTCGTTAAATTTGATTATACATACTAATATTGTGATATATGTGTAATAGTGTGAATAGAGCTGTGGTGGCCGAGTGGTCCGAGCAGTTGCCTGTGACACAAAGATCGCAAGTTCGAATCCCGACTGTACCAATGAGATTTTCTGAACTTAAGCACAGTGATTAGTCACACCACGAGCTATACGGTGAAGGAAAACATCGAGAGGAAACCTGCATACGTCTGAGAAGAAATTCAAAGCCGTATGTATAGTCGTGCTTGAGAAACGGCGATGGCCTCGCCATCTGTCACGTTGGCACCTAATATACCTCTGGCGGAAAGTGGGTGTGTGGGTATTACCTATACACCTCTGCCTACCCCTTCGGGGACCCTTGTGGGAAGGCGTGAGGATATATTATATTGTAAATGCTTGAATCTAAGCAAATGTGCTTAATATAATATTTGTTACGCCAGCTAATTAACTATCCGCGTGTCAAATTTTATTCAAATCCATTAATCCACTTTTGTGTGATGAAGTAACAAACATACAAATTATCACATTCATATCATTAATATAGATTGGATTTTGCAGAAGTACCTACGTCACGTTAAGGCTCACAGACTGGAGGCTGGTGTACGGATCCACTACCTATCTCTCACACCATCTAGCATTAACTAGGAGTATGCATGCTAGAGAAATCACCCAGCGCTTCCCAGTTCTCTAGCTCGCGAATCAGCAACGCGCTATGCCGAGTTTCGTATTCCACAAGGGGTACCCTTAGCTGTATTTGCTTAGCACCTAAGAAGTGCTTGCTGGAGGCCATTCTGGTCACGCTATTGTTCTGTTAAGGAGCAAAAGCTCCCAAAAATCACGCTACGAGAGATAATAAAAAAAATTGCTTCAGCTAGAATGTGTGTGAGATACTTTTGGAATTTTTGTCTCGTCTAGTATCCTCGGTTTTGAACGAGGAAACAAAGCATGTGATAAACCTTTTGATGTACGTACCCGCTTAGCGACGTTTAGCTTGTGCTGTCTCAGGACCTTGGCTTCGTCTGCTATTTGCTGTTGGAACACCTCGACAGCAGCTAGCCGAGCCCTGGCCAGCTTCTCATTCTCTTCCAAGACCGTGCGCCACACGTTCCACATGTTCCTGCGAAGTAACATAAGTCAAATATGCATATCGTAGCTGTACCAAGCGGAGTCAGTCTCAGTCAGATTTCATCCAATTCCTTCATATCGTTTTCGAGTGGAGTCACGAACATGTTCACAAACGCTCCCATTTATATATTATGTATAATATATTTGCAGGAGTTCCACTCCCTTACATACTACAATACAATAAACCTTCTTAAATCACCTATTGATGAAAGTTACATCAACATTTTTTACGTAGTAAAGGTTAATGGAATATATTTACTATAGTCCAGAGTTATCAACTCAGAACCAAATATCGAGAGGAAAACTGCATACGTCTGAGAGCAATTCAAAGGCGTATGTATAGTGGTGCTTGAATAACGGTGGTGGACTCGCCATCTGTGCCAAGAAGACTAACAGCATTGCCACGCTGGATAGCAGTGCTGCTTGTCTGAGCGAGATATGTTCGAGAGGTCTCGACTAGACGGCGCGAGACCTCTTTAAAAAGATGGATGGTGCCCCGGTTTCGCCCGCGTAAATCTATATATATAAAAATGAAACACCGAAATGTTTGTACGCGCATAACTTCCAAACGACTAAACCAAATTGGATAAATCTTTCTTTTATGTATTCTTTATTGTGAGGAGAAAGTTTGTGTGAAAAAAAAAATATTTATAAAAATAATTGTTTTTAAAAAATCTCTGAAAAGTGCGTGTGCGAAAGAGACAGAAGATTGTGAGACGTTTTCAATATATTGACAAAACTCTGACAGAGTGACGTTCAGTTGTTAAGCCAGTGTATCTTAAAAAATATTGACAGTAAAGTTGTGTTCCACTAAGCACGCACAGCGAACAAAATGCTCCTATAACCGTTCCACATAAGGACCGCGGTCGTTGTGGTCGCGGCGAAAAAATCAATTATAATGTCATAACTTACGCTCACGACGACCCAACTAAAAAGGTAAAAGAAAATTAGCGGCATTTTCAAAACTCAAAGCATATAAAATGGCGACCGTACCTCTTACCAAAATCCAAGTGCCGCCGCAAGACATTTTAATTCCATTTGAACGTAAATTAATTTACCAATAATATTTATATTATTATATTTATATTAATTATATTATATTATTTACACCAATAATATTAAATATAAAAAAAATATTATTATTTATTTCAATATGAATCGATGTAGACATTGATTTATCAAATTTTTCAAGGCTTACAGATTTTAAACTAACCTCTTAAATCTTTTGCTTTCTTTTTACTAACTCGCCGTTTGTATTATTTACCTGCACGCTCAAAACGCTCTGTAATCTATTCCATTTGAAGTTACGACAGTAACACTTACAAGCAAGTGAAACGGGAAAAACTGCGGTCGTGAGCGTGATCGTTGTGAACGCTTAGTGGAACGCACCCTATGGATAGATAGACTGACATTTCATTCAAGTAGTAATTTTGACAAACAACAAATTACAGTTTATTTCATAACAACAACAGCAAAAACATGTTTGTTGTGTTTTAGTGTGAGTTTCATGATTAATCGTCGTATTTTATTCAAAAAAAAATGCCACCAGTAAGGCGTCAAAATATCGATTGGCGCACACCAGTTCGATCGCAGTGTAACGAAATCCTGTTCAATCGCAGTGTAACGCAAGCCCAGTTCAATCTTCGAGCCAATGATACTGAAGAACAGCGTAGGCAATGGTTAATACAAATTTCTTCAGATTTATTTCCTGGAGAATTCTGAAGGTGAAGTAAATGAACGCTGTTCGCAGAGATCATTTAGCAGCTACACCAACTTTTGCATGAACATAATCAGTTGATCCAATTGTTCAAAACTGCCTTAGAAGTGATGTGATGCCATCGGACAATCAGAAAATACTGATCAGAGCAGACAAGCGACCTGCAGGAGACGACATGACATGAGAGAGGCATCAACGTACCAATGTTAAATGATGTTGCCATAGTCGTGTTTGGGGAGAATATGGAGTCTCGCGATATTATAACGTAACTAAGAAATGATGCCATCATCCTTCAGCGTATTAGTGAAATATATCGTTCTTAAGATGCTTTAAAATACCCAGACAGGATGGATATATTTTTTTAAATAAGATGATTTATCCAGCAAATGGTATTGTATCAATGCATAAATTAACAAAATTGTTTAGATTGTGGCCACAGCTATTTGTAGAATAAAAAATATCATAATATAAGTTGTGTAAAGTATTATCTAATTCCGTCCGTGTGTTAGTCATTCAACTTCTCCTTAATACTGGACCGGTCTTTATGTTTTTTTTTGTTTGTGTTCAAGTGGATTCGAGAATGGTTTAGACTCACAATTAGACCCGATAGGCGGCACTGCAATCGTGTTTCATGAAATTTTAATTTCCACTTCCGAAAGAGATGAACAAGTGACCGATTGTTATATCGGTAAATGGGCAAATTCTAGAGCAAGTGAGTGAAATTGTATATTTAAGAAGCATGTTCACACGAGATGAAAAGTATTAAAAAGATATTGAAAGAAGCCGGTAATAAAGCGAATGGGGCCATGTCGGTGTTGATGGGCAGCAACGGTTGCTGTCCACAGCGTGATATTTGTACCTACTTTATTGTATGGCAGCGAACCCTAGGTATGTCAGAGGAAGTATGAAAATAGCTTTAAATGCAGCTGAGATCGCAACTCGAAAAATGTGCGGATTAACGATCTTAGATCGAATCCGGAATTAAGAGATTCGCAAATCAACTGGCGTGAATCAGGGCGAGATTGAAAAGATGAAGAAAGGCATGTTACGCTGGTTTGGACATATAAAAAGGATGAGTGAAGAAAGATTCACGAAACAGATATACAAGGAAAAGTGTGTGCAAGAAGAGGCAGAGGAAGGCCACGTTCCAACTACCTAGATGAAATCGATCGGACGCTCAAGGACGGGAACGTCAAGAGTACTCGAAACCGACGAGCATGTATGAAGAGACTGATGAATGTGGACGAAGCGAAAGAGGTATGAAGTCTAGATTGAACTGGCGCTCTATACTCCCTGCCTACCCCGTTAGGGACTCGGCGTGATGATATGTATGTATGTATGTATGTAAATTTTCACCCATGCGAAGCTGGGCGGGACAGCTTGTTTTTAATACAATGATGTTTTTTTTTCAACAAACAAAAATCAAATCAAATCTTTCCTTTAATACGCCAAATACGTAATGTGTTACTCGGTCTATACCGAGTATACATCTCTATGTAGATTTCTAATGGTGAATAAATTCTTAGATTGGGTGGAGTAGGTTTAGAGTTATATCGTCGTAAAATAAACAAACAAAAATAAAGTATTTCCTCTTCATACGTTCCTCTTCCTCGTTTATTTCTTTATTCTTCTTCATAAAAAACTTTGGTATGAAATTATTTCATATTGGTTTCATAACTAAAAAACAGCTGTTTTTCCCGGATTTCCTTTGTTGTAAGATTGGAGTCAACTGGCATTGTATCCAGGTAGCGGTATGTTAATGCGGTGGATTGATGAGAAGATCGAACTCAACTGTGCCAATGAGGTTTTCTGAACTTGCATTGAGTTTTTCTGCAGGTAAGTGATAAGTCACACCATGAGCTTTACGTTGAAGTAAAAAATCGAGAGGAGCTTGCACACGCTTGAGAAAATCAGTGACGTATATCTATTAGATACCTTGCCTCATATTTATGCTCATTAGCTATTAAAATTAGCTATAGTTGCGTAATGCATTTACATCATTAGTTAACTGGTACTTTTAGTCAATTACAAAGCATTTTCACTGATGTTCCGATGTTATTGAAAATGTATTGAATTAGAGCTATTAGATCCCAGTAATGCCACAATGATGATTGCGAGTTCATTATAAAGTTACGTTGGCCTTTTGTTCAATCCGCTCGTCATTAATTAATTAACAAAATTCAACCTCCAAATGCGGATATTTTCGTAATAAGCTTTTGCCATAAACCTAGCAGGTAGTGTAGGATTTATATGCCCAATACCTTGTGGAAAAGTTGTATTGCAGTCTTATCGAGAATAATAATATATCTTTACACAAGGGGGTCTCTTGTTAAATACCCTTGTATAAAGGGATAATTAGAGCTAAATATGGGACGCGTATATATATATTAAGGTGCCAAAAAGGTGAAAGACGGGGAGTACATCGCAGTTTCTCAAGCATAACTATTCGGGCGTCTCTGAATTTAATCCCAAAGTGTATTTTCTCATAATGTTTGCCTTCACCGTAAAGCTTCTGGTGTGTCTCTGTTCTAATTTAAGCTAAAGTTCATAGGAGACCAAGGATATTAAACCAAGTAGTGAAGAATAATGGTGGGGAATTATAATAATGTATATTATCAATATTGTATTCACATTATTTATGTTTGTTTGCTTAATTTCATTGTGCCCTACTTTGAGCATTGAACAACTAACCAAGTTATGTAAATACATATTTGCATTTAATTTACTTCGTACCAACCATATATCATCATCACGCCGAGTCCCTAACGGGGTAGACAGAGAGAGTAGAGCGCCAGTTCACTAAGGACTTACATCTCTTTCGCTTCGTCCACATTCATCAGTCTCTACATACATACTCGCCGGGATTTGGGGCTCCATAACTTAATAAGTCATTTGATAAGCACCCTAAATATAGCTCTATTAAAACATGATATTACGGACCAAAGTAAACTATCTCGCAATAATACTTTAGAGACCCAACTAGCCATAACGGGATGTCGATACAATTTAATTTTCCTCGGAAAATGTGTCATTCGCTGAGCTGGTCATAATATATGGCGTCTATAAGCGAATCCCTTTCGCACCCTTAATACCAATAGCTCGTCATGGCACTGCAGGTATATTTGAAAGGTGTCGAAATAAAACAAATCGCAGAGCGCTCGATCGGGATTTGAAGTCGGATATTACACACTCACATTCGGATATTGCACCCGGCTTGCATGGACCGGCAAAAATGGCTTCAATGCATGTTTACTTGTTAATCAAAAATCCTCCGATATTATAACACGTCCATGTATTCGTTATTATTCTTGAAATAAAAAGGGATTTCTTATATTAAATATTATGATTTCGGTTCGAATATTACAATATAATATTCAAAGAACATAGACTACATTTTCGAAGTACTTTGATGTATTTAGCTGAATATCAGTCCTTTGTCAAACCTCTCAGGTTTGACTATTGATGAACATAATCACAAAATTGTTACTGACGGAGATGTTTCAAAGTGAATGGACTAATTAGTGCTCGATACCATAAAAATTCTCGTGTAAAAGGCTATTATGCTATTATAACGGAAAATAGAAATTGTAATTAATTTCATTAATAAAAAAAATCTATAAAATATGCCGTGACGAATCAAAAGAATCTAAGGAATAATTTACTAAAGTTTCAATTTTTCTGCTCACTTGGTCGAGATCGCTCAATTTGGTGAAATGCTTGTTACAATGTAGGCTCGCAGGGTGTACACAAGGAGAGTAGTGCGCTAGTTATCACTAGACTAGACTTTTAGCAACACAATGCTGCTAACTAAACCACATTGTTGCCAAAGCCAACCTGACTCCTTTGTTGAAGTTATTACGATACTCTCAGATAAATTATAACATGCCCTAGACTGGTTGCGGCTAACATAAAGAGGAAACCTGATACGGCTGAAAAAAATAATAAGACGTACGTAAAAGCACGACAATATGCTTGAGGAACGGCGATGGAAGAGCCATCTCTCACGTTAGTCCATAAATATATCTCCTTCGGAATGAGGGTGTGTTATGATTCTGTCTACGCTTTTGGAGACGGATAATGTTGGATAAGAAATTGCAGTATTAAGGGCTCATGTAGTTTATTATACTGAACATGCATTTGAAATATATTTTACAACGTAATTATCAATTCAAATCAAAGAGATTTATTTTATATTAGTGTGGAAAATTTATATAAAACGAGATTGCATTTATATATTTGTGTGCAGGTAATGAAGATGTGTAGGTGTAATTAAAGTGCTGCAATTCCCTTGAGAGCCGTATTCTCACACCCGATACGCATCAGAGATCGAACAGCACACATAAGGGCTGCCACTTGAATTAGGAGAAATATATTAAGTATTATAACTGCACCTAATATACCTCTGGCGGAAAGTGGGTGTGTGGGTATTACCTATACACCTCTGCCTACCCCTTCGGGGACCCTTGTGGGAAGGCGTGATTATATATTATTATTATTTATAACTGATAGTAATTTTTGTAGAATAATATAAAGGTAAAAGTAATAATATCATTAAATTACACAAGATACAATTGCATATGCTCTGGCAATATTTAGACTTTGCATTATTGTATATAATAATGTGTCTATGAAACTAGTAAGATAAAAGTGACAGCCCTACTATCCAATTTCGCAATAGAATTCCGCCATCCGTCCTGCGGTTTGGGCTAATCTAATAAATGTTCAATGCACGAACTATATTAACACCTGTCCCAGGATAATACGCCTTTGCACTCAAGATACAGTTGCAGTATTAGAAATAGTTTTATATCAGATGACATAATGTTTAGCGTAACACAGTGTACTTATCTCATAAGTAAAAACAAACAAAAAGTCAACAAATAAAAATAGGACGAAAAAAAAGAAAACAAAAATAAAGAATCAAATAAAAATATAATACAGAATTAGATAAATAATTAAAGAGTTAAATAAAAGGTAAAATGATGTACCAAATGTAAAGTATAAAGTAAGCCTAATCGAACAAAATTTAACACAAAACAATGAAATAATAGATAAACAAGGACTCTGACCACCTTGTCAGAGGGACACAATGAAACTAACTAAAAAAAACACAGCTTATCTGTGCAGAGACACGGGCCCAGCTTTTATGAGGGCCCAGTGCGGCGTACTTTATGTACATACATACGTTCAACGTGACAGATGGCAAGTGATTAGAGCTACGGCGTAGACACGCCGTAGCTCTAATCATAAAGACATCATTCGTCAGTTGAGTGATTAGCTGTAAATGTGAGCCGTGGTGGCCAAGTCGCTTGCAACACGAATATTGCAAGCTGAGTGAATGCTTAAAATGTTTTTGTGTAATATTGATTATTAATAAGCTCAAATAGTTAATATGCCAAACTGTATAACAGTTTCTCGGCAGTAGTTCTTGTGAACAAACTAAACAAAAATCCATATTAGTAGGTCTGTGCTTAAAATTTTGTCTCTAAGTGAGTTTCAATATTGTTTTAACTATCCTGTTATGTGTGGATTTGTGTATGTATGTGTGACGGTGTGTGCTTGTTGCAGCCACTCGCATGGCTGGCGGTATACTACAAAGTCATCAGTTTTAACACTGTCTCTAGAAACTAATAAATAGAGTAAAACAGACATAGTAACCGATTCTTTTATGGCACTATAAAAGACAGGAAATGTATCAAGGAAAAGGAGCTTAAAGTATTGAATGAAAAGTTTCTACTGCATTATGTAGGGGTCCATTATACTAAGCTTTTTACTTTGAATGAAGTGGGGTTCATTTCATCTAAAGAAAAGCAGAACTTATATAGAAGATTAGAAGGTATATTTTCTGTTAACTAGAAATAATTAATTAAAGGCACGTTTAATCTTTATTTATATATTTCTTCTGTGTATGTGTGTTAGTCACTAAACTTCTCCTGTTTAGGCAGAGTTCAGTGCCCGGCTGGCAGCGGTGACAGGCTGGACCGATTTTTTACGAAATTTTCTGTCTTCAGGTCGATTCGAGAATGGTTTAGATTCACAATTGGACCCAATATGTGGCGCCACTGGGTTCGTAGCTTTTAATTTTTTGACCCAAGCGAAGCTGGGCAGGACACTCAGTTTTATTATAAATATTTAATATGACTACTGTTTCGCTCTCTTGGGTATTAGCATGATGATACACAGCCTTCCGTTTTACAGCCTTTTTAACCAGCCGGCTATGCGATTCAAGATTTTAAATCGGATAGCGCGTTCAAACCAAACAAACTTTATCTGTACACAAACATTGTGTTATATTTATTAAAGAAGCGCGTTATATTACTTTGGAAATATTTATAATATACTCATGGGAACGATTAATACCTAGTTGAATGTGTGGGGAATTTTGGGTCGGCAAAGCGTTCGTTTTGGAGTTGCAACCCTCCATAGGCGGCGACAATGGCTTACCATCAGACAGACAGGTCGTCGACCAGCTTCCTTATATATAAAAAATGCAATATGTTACATTTAGCAGAATTATATGTGTAAGTATTTAGGCGTTTTCAATGGACGTATTTCCCAGTCGAACTGTCCTCGTTCGTGTGTTTGTTCGTGGCCCGTTACTGAATAGGTTCATCTCTCATATAACTTGTCTCACGCTCGATAGCTCGAGGGGTGACCTGGCCTAACCTTTGCTCTTGCTCGTACTTTATGTAATACCTGTCGCAGTTTCTGATACGAGTCAAGTAGTCGGAAAAAACAAATAATATAAATCAAATAAAGATATAAATAAAACTAAAGAAAGTAAAAATATTAAAAATAAAATCACTAAATGTGTTGCTAAGCGCAAAACTCTAAAACGGCTGAACCGATTTGGATGATTAATTTTTTGTTGTGTTTGAAGTCTGAGGAAGGTTCTTATGGAGAAAGAAAGAGGTAGGGCATAACGGGTTTCCCGTTCGAATTTGGAGCTGCCCGACTGGGGCAGGACCTCCACCTTATAGAAGTCCGTAGCCAAATAACACATTTTTTGGGTTGTATTCCTACGCGATGAATAAGGTTTCCAGTAATGAGCTCCTTGGGGAGGGGGTAGGATTGTTACATTGTGTTGGAAGCAGAGGCATTAAACCCATTATGCTGCCAACACACTATAACTCTCCGAACACAGAGTGGCAACGCGCAAGTGATACTTCGGTATCGTGAGCGTAAATAGGCTACGGTAACCGTTTCCCATTCCCAAGTGGGCCGTATGCTTGTTTGCCACTCTAATTGTATAAAAAAAAAGAAAAAAAAAAGATTAAATAAGTAAAAACGTAATGTTTCTTGACTTTTTTGGTGGTACAAAGTTCGCCGGGGCAGCTAGTATAAAGTATCAAGTTTTCCTTCAAGAGTGCGGACTGCCTACATATAATATATGTAGGTGCCAACGTCACAGATTGTGAGTCTCGCCGTCTTTCAAGCACGACTGCAGGTTTCCTTCAACGCAGCGCTCGTGTTGTGTTTATTTTACCTACGTTAGTTTTTTTATTTACTTATTTCTGTGAGAATAAATCTAACTTACTTTACAATACAATAAAATTAATGTCCCAAATCTGTGGCACCCTGGCGTTATTACCAAGTTGTATGGCAATGCTGTATCGCTGACCGAAATATTTGCCAGTCTACTTCTTCCGGGAGACCTCAAAAAGGTTGTCGAAAGGTGGTCGAGACCTCCTTATTAAAATGAAGATCATTTGGTACCCACGGCCCTAGAGCTTTAGCCTCAAACACAAAAAATATGTACTGATGGTTTAAAGTAGCATATTAGCAGGGCTTGAGGCACTCATGCCGAGCTGCCACCGAGATGTTGGAGACTAAGACGGAGAAGTGTCAACGCAGGTTGCGTCAAGGCATGAGTGTAAGTGCAAGTTCTATAATAGTTGGCATTCGAGCAGTGCCCCTTTAAGTGCCTTACGTTCAAAGCCCAATGCCCAAAAAAGCCCAAAAAAGCCCATACAGACCATCATAGTTTGAACCCCCTAACTTGAGTTGGGGCGTGACCAATGGAACCACAAGGCCACTACGGCTCATGTGTAAGTTACCATTTGGTCATAATCTAAAAAGGTTTGACTTCGATTTAAAAAAATATTAAGCGTACAGAATCATTGTTTGTATTCATTTAAAAAGGTATTAAATTGGTCTCATTGTGCACTAGCCAGTGTCTCGCTCGATAACGGTTACGGAAACCTCATTTCATCGGCAGGGCCGTACGCTTGTTTGGCACATTAAAAACTTATCCGAGCATTGAGCGTCAGATAGCGCATTGAGCCGGCACCGCGCCCTTTGACCAGCCCGTACCTAAGTGTTACAGAAAATTAAACTAAGTAGTTTGAATAAAGTTTACAGCGCTGTGCTAATGTACTTTTAATGTTTCTGATTGACCTAATTGTAAAGTTTCGTTTACGTTCTATTATTAACTCGTCGTCACTGGACTGTACCATTGTCACAAACACTTAAAATATTCCCTTTTGTAAATAAAAAGCAACTAGTTTTATTTTCATTTTAGTGATTCATACTAGATTTCATACAAGAACCGCTACTAATACAAATAGATTTAGACAATACATTAACTATGGTCCTACAGGTAGATATTTCGGAAGAAGTGTTAGTTTTGCGGTTTTAGTGCGAAAACTATAAAAATAATAGTGTTGTGATTTGTCAGTATATAAAATTATAATTCGGAGTCTTGTTCATCAACCTTTATTGAATCTTTGAAGTGAGCCCTTAGAATGAAACGTCGAAAGACGTAATTCCTACTGTAGCAGGTGTCGAGCGTATTAGAAAAATGAGGCTTGGGAGGATTCATAGGATGCTCTCGGTGTTTTTGGGACTCATTCAAAGCCTTCGATTGTGTGCACCACGAAATTGATCAGGAAGTTTATCTCTTGACCTTATATCATCCTACTTAAGTAAAAGAGTACAGAAAGTTTCCAATGTGCCTAGTAGCTATGGGCGATTCACATGGTTCTATGTAAATGACCTACCTCACCTGGTAAATGGTAAACATGATATTGTATTGTTTGCCGATGATACGTCTTTACTATTTAAGATAGTTCGACAGAAATCAAACTTTGACGATGTAAATAATGCTCTTTCACAACAACACAAAACTAGCAACTCATTTGTCGGGCAAGGTATACGTAGCTGTCATTAAACGTAAACTAATTTAGAAAGCTTATTAAACAACATCAGATTATTAAAATTATAGTATAGCCATGCATGGCGATGAACGAATTGCTCCTTGCAGAGAATTTATATTATTTAAAAAGAAAACCGGCACGTTTCTTTCGCCGTTCCTTTGCATGGAACCGGTGTTAACTTTTGTTTATTGAGTGGGTGATATTCAATAAGTGTTCCCTGTATCCCTTACATTGCATAAAAGATTTATTAATTTACTTAAAAGATATTTAGATATTTGCAATCTTGTTATCAATACTAGACGACCAATATACGCAACCCTATTCGTGAATATGAATCACTGCCTATAATTTTAATTTACTCGTATCTCATTCTTAACTAGACCTTTACCGTCGGTCTTCTCTTTGTCTAGTCGTTATGAAAGAGGCCTTACGCGAATAACATCAGAACATCACTATCATTCCTTTTATAAGTATTAGAAGCCACACGGGCCCGTCAATATTACCGTACGCTCCAGGCCTGCTTCACACGCACACACGCACGCCTGCTCCCCAACTACATACCTACTCTGCAACGATCAAAGACGTCATACTTCAAGCATATGTTTTAATAGCGCTTGCCTGTATTTATTTAAACGGTTCATTATTAATAACTAGTGCCGCGCGGTCTTACCTTACGATAGTTAAACCGCTTTTTATTTAATTGGTATATAATTTTTCCGGAAAATATAAGTTATGTGTTAATCCGGCTCATGATCTATTCTAAATATTTCATAGCCCAATTTCATTCAAACTGTTATGTAGTTTCGGCGCTAAAGAGGAACAACTGTCTTCGGATTTTTAAGTAAATACCCATAGGTACTGTGTATTATGCAGCTCTGTGGTAAATGATATTCATAAAATAAGTATTTATATGTTCCAATAAGTGTATCACTTGACTGCACAATACACACCAATGTGTACACGAAAATTACTCGCTACGAACAACGGAACCGCTCTTTTTGACTATGACTATGACTATGACTTCCAAAGAACCTCTCGTAATATTAAGTATGTGTTCCACAGTTTTACCAGCGATAAAGTACATAATTATTTTATATGTTAAAAAAAATATATATACAGGTCATACTGCTCCGGAATAATGTTGCTTTATATAAGATAGAAAAATGTTATGCCCTGGTGGCCGAGTAGTTCGAGTTGCCTGCAAGATAAGGATTGCATGTTTGAATCCCGACTTTGCCAATGAGTTTTTCTGAACTTAAGTACAGTGATTAGTCACACCACGAGCTTAACGGTACCCTGCATACGTTTGGCGGAAAGTGGGTGTGTGGGTATTACCTATACACCTCTGCCTATCCCTTTGGGTACCCTTACGGGAAGGCGTGAGGATATTAAAAAAAAATTCAAACCAGTATTTTAGGTTTTTTGTTTATCCATTACAAAAAAAAATATAAACAAAAATGTTTCTTCTTTATAATGTTAGTGTTATTTATTATTGATATATGAATGTTATCAATTTTAACACATATGGATGGATATTTTATAAGCGAGCCGGTGTTTTGTGTTGCTACTGGCTTAGATCGCCTAGGGATGAAGTAGTGAAGTCATTATGAATTTAGTCTCTTTCGTTTCGTTTAGTTTAGTCTGTCTCGAAGTATTTTTACATCAACGCTTGAAGAATTACTATACAAGTCACGAATATTCAACGAAATAAAATAGCATATATTGCATTAACAGCGAGCTTCGAGATACAGTCGCATAGTTATTTTTTAGCCAGCAATGATACACCAACTTACTTACGTATATAGATAAGTACAATATCCATGGTACTTACCATTTCTCCTCGGCCCCGTCCACCTTAATGTCCGGAATATTGGGTATCTTCTTGTTCAAATACGCTGAAGATATCTTCAACAGCGCCTGAGAACAAAGCAGCTGGTCAGACGATACTCGTAAATTGCTATTCGTAGACAAAAGAATGTGTGAGTTCATTAATAAGTAGCAAAGCTTTAACAAAACTTATTTCGTAGCATGATTTTATTATGAGTATAAATTATTGAATTCTTGTTAACAACCATGATGTTCTACC
The DNA here is from genome assembly GCA_945859725.1 of Drepana falcataria. NCBI lineage: Eukaryota > Metazoa > Arthropoda > Insecta > Lepidoptera > Drepanidae > Drepana > Drepana falcataria. Next base: position 12,691,702 of record OX243921.1, read on the forward strand.
AATGAGTTTTTCTGAACTTAAGTACAGTGATTAGTCACACCACGATCTTTACGGTGAAGGAAAACATCGAGAAGAAACCTGCTTACGTCTCAGAAGAAATTCAAAGGTGTATGTTTAGTCGTGCTTGAGTAGCGGCGATGGACTTGCACCTCTGCCTACCCCTTCGGGGACCCTTGTGGGAAGGCGTGAGGATATTTATTTCTCTCTTACAACTATCATTACAGTTTGAACCAATTCTCTACACTACGTCACTTCATAACGGGTTCGTGAGGCACTTGTCAGCGGAACCGACGGAACACTACTTCTGTTGCCAGAAGTCCTCGTTCATGACGAGGTGCAGGAAGGTCGGCGGCACTCACACCACGTATGCCCTAAATACAATATAATAACAAAGTATTCATAACGATATTCCTTAGGCTGTAACAACAATATAGGTATTGAGGTGTCAACGTGGCAGATGGCAAGTCCGTCCCCGCTTCTCATATACATTTCTCATATATATTATCTCATACATATTTTATATATATATAACGACTATGCACATTTCTCTCTATATTTTCTTTCTCTTTATAGATCTTGGTGCGATTAATCGAAAATTTTACTGGAATAAGCGACACTTACAATTGCATTCTTACAATTGGTTGCATCGCAGACTACCTATAATAATATAATTTTGTGAGCGATGGCAGAGTGGTTTGGGTAGTTGCCTGCAACACAAAAGTTGCGATTTCGAAGCCCGACTGTATGAATTCGTTTTTCGAACCTTAATTACAATATGGAAAAATGGTGAGGAAACTTTCGAGAAAAAAATCAAAGACAAATAAAGTATGTATGTATAGTCGTGCTTTAGAAGCGGCGATGGACTCGCCATCTGTCACGTTGGCAGCTAAAATATATCTCCGGCAAAAGTGCATATGTTTTGGAAAGTGTATATGTTATCCCCTTCGGAGACCCTTGTAGGAAGGCTTGAAGAACATAAGTAAATTTTGTGCGTATTTGCATGGAATAAGAATATAATATTTACAAAGAACAGTTGAAACTAACTACTTACAGATAAAATATTTGTCCCAAATCGGTATCCCGAGGCAACGTGCCAAAAAGACTAGCAGCATTGCCACGCTGGATAGCAATGCTGATTCTCTGAGCGAGATATTTTTATATATATATAATTTTTTTTCACCCAATCTAGCAAAAAAGGTTACAACCATATGTACAAAAAGTGCTATACAAAAAAATCTGAATTTCTTAACAGTTCTATTAAAAAAAAGATTACGTTAAGACCCGCTCAATAAGTGCCTTAATGAGACGTATATAATAATATTCATTCCATTGAGATGCTATAATTTCCTTATATTTCGTTCATATTACGCCTTACGTCTTACGCCGCCATGTTTACTTGGAACTTCACAGGCTTGCGATCTCCGAATATATTTTTCATTTTGTCTTCTATTTCGGACAATATAAGCCAAACCCTTAAAGGGGGAAATAGAGAATACTGAATACATTCAAATTATATTAATAAAGACAACAATTAAGTTATAATAATGATAAGAGGATCAAAAATCAAGTAACATTCTTTACCGTCCTTAGCAGCCGTGTAATAACCAAACACTTCAGTAAAATATTTCAAAATGGGGAAACCTTACCGTGACGTGCGGCGATTGTTTTTTACTAACTGTGGCCCGTGGTTTCAACCGTATTAGATTTGATTAGCTTTTTCCCTTGAGAATAAGCACGATGATATATTAGCCTAGAGCCTCCAGCCTTCCCTACTAAACGAGCAATCTAATGGCAAAATATTTTTTCGTAGAAACAAACTCTGCCTCTCTCCCGCGCCTTTTTCACCGGCATCACCTAAGTAGAATTCTTATAACTTTTACTGACGCGATCCCTTAGGTAGGGTTAAACTATACGTTTGGACTAGCCATCTGTCACGTTGGCACCTAAAATATGTCTCTGGCGGAATGTGGCTGTCAGATTTACTACCTATAGACCTCTGCCTCCCCCTCCGGAGGCCTTTGTGGAAAAGCGTGTGGATATTTAAACCTTCCTCTTGAATCACTTCTTCTATTGATCAGAAACGAAAATTGCATTAGATCCATTCCGTAGGAGAAGGTCGAAGCATGGAGATGTCGGGACAACTTTGTTTCATACTATGTAATGATATTGTAATATAATGAATAGATGAGAGCTTAGGAAACTCATAAAGGACCTATTACATCGATCCCGAAACATCCTAGTACAAAACTGTTAACAGCCCTCCATTTTCAGAAGTCTAGCCTGGTATATGAGATCAATTACCTAACGGCTATCACTGGAAGCGTAAAGCGACGTTCATACAACAATGGACATCAATTATTTTGGCGTTGGAATTAAATTGCCATACATGGGATAGGCTATCAACGTATCATTCTACTCTAAGGCACTGGCTCCATCGACTCGAGTTGTTTGCTAATAAGTACACGCTTTGAGGATTTAGCCGATTTTAGGTGCCAACGTTACAGGCAATTCCATCGTCGTTTCTCAAGTACAAGCCTTTGAATTTCATCTCAAACGTATGCAGGTTTCCTGTCGATGTTTTCATATGCCGTCAAGATCGTGGTGTGACTGTGTACTTAAGTTCAGAAAAACTAATTGGTATAGTCGGGATTCGCCCTAAATGTATGTATATTCTTACTACGTTATACGTTATGAATGTAATCTGTTTGTGGCTTGTGATAGTGGTACCACGAAGCGGATATAGGGCCGACACCAGTCGACAGGTGTCCGAGTGTTGAGACGGAACCAGAGTGTCGACACAAGTAGCGTCTAATGGTAGAAATCCCCGAACTAACATCGACTGTCATCGGTAAGGGGAGACAAATTTCCGGCCAGCTTCCCTTGGGTGAAAAATAAAGGATAAAAGCGCGTAAGACACGGTCGCAGCGCCATCTACCGCTTTCAATTGTATTTTCTAAACATGCAGGGACCTACTCAAATATACATAGTAGATATCAACAACAAATTTTCAACCAGTCATTAATATTCTGTCCTAACTGAATTGGTTGCTTGTGATTGATGGCAAATTGCATATATATGTCGGATAGTGAATAGTAGTGAAATGTTTGAGTAAAAGGTATCATACATAATAATATATCTTTTAATATCACAAAGCTTGCAATTGGCATGTGCTCGAATGATATAAGTGAATACAGATAGTGCCATCCACGAAAACGCGCCCCACCAATTTCTATTTGAGGGGCGGGATGCGGTGAGTATGACCCGAGTCTATTAATTGTAGTATGCGTATGGACTCATAGCTAATCAGTGTGTATCGATAATACTCAAACATACGTGGAAGGTTGCACACCTACACTATAGGGAACTCTAGGGAAGAAAAAATGTCGTGCAGTCTTGCAGAGCTAAATAAATTGTAATAAACCTTATATTCATAGATAGATGGTTGATTTTCTAACACGTTTATTTTATTATATTCACATCTTCCAACAAGGATTCCCGAAGGAATGGGCAGAGGAGTGTACGTGTGTTAACTTAACGTAAGCCGTAGGCAGGGCGAGTAGAGTACCAATTCTCTCCAGACTTACAGACGAACTGATGGAGTATGAAAACATTTGCTACCGTCTGGGAATTTATTTAACCGTACCTGAGAGACGTCGACTAGCTCGATATGTAAGAGCAATTTTCAATATTCGTTTTAGTATAGGAATTTGCGATATGCCTATGCTAAAACGAATGTCCGTCCCGCGACGTTACCAAAGTGTAAACTAATTGGTAATACCTTTTATCCATGAACGTTGTTGTCTTCAGGATGTAAATGGGTCCTTAAAACGAATCTATGGGAGTTTTCCCTTGACTATAAATATAGAGAGCAGTGCCTGTAAAATGATTCTACTGCAGGAATAAGCATTGCTATAACTACGACCGAACTGCCACACCTTTCTCATCCGTCCGCGCGGTTCATCAACGATTAATTTATTTAAGACGTGGTCTGGTCTGTGCCACCTAGTTTTGTTTGCTTATTTCTTGTTTGTTCGTTCCACAGACCACCATCATGAGGCTGTAGATAGTTAATTCCAGTTATTAGAGCAGTAACATACATTTTGGCGAGAATTAAGCGCTCCACATAAGAAATTCAAAAGGGGGATCTTACTGGTATGTTATATATGTTACAAATACAAATATATGTTATTATTGTTATACCTATGTTTTAAATTATTTTAATGAAACCTGTATACAGTTATAATTGGTATTTTATATATATGTATATACATGCTTTATCCTGAATTTACAGTGATCATGACACATCCATTGCGCAGTTAACACACTATGTATAATGTATAATAAATATATTTTTTTCTTCCCCCGATTTATTTTCAGAATCTTTTCGCTCAACCCCTCGAAGATATTTCGATACACCTTCCGATAAATGTACCCGTACCGTTTAAAGTCAACTTTGCTATTTTATTCAACGAAGTTTAGTTTTTAGATTTCTCATAATATTTTGGGGATATCATTAAATACGAATACTAGGTATAGATGTACGTGTGTGTATACGGCCGATTGGTTCGAGAAGTTGCCTGCAACACAAATATTGCAAGTTTGAATGACTGGGCGGGAAGATATACACATACATACATATCATCACACCGAGTCCCTAACTGAAGAAGATTTAAGTTAGCTTATTACCTATACCTATTTTGCATCTCTATCTAGTTTTCCGTACATTTCATCCAATTACGTTCTGCCGTTTTGGCGTGAATCAGCCTCACAAACTTTCGCATTTATAATTAGACGGATGTATTTGTAATTATTTCACACGTTTTTTATATTTTGGATAATGATTATTTTTTTTTATTTACAATAACAACAATTAATAATATTTACAAAGAACAGTTGAAACTAACTACTTACAGATAAAATTTTATTATGTGTAAATCATCGATCACTAATTAGAGATCGATGGTGTAAATCTATAAAGTAGAATTACTTTTTTTGTACGTCACGTCTACCTAAGTTTTGAAAACACTTCCCCTTGCGGCTATTCCGATGCGCAGCTCTCCGCAGTTATACCAGGCCCGCAGAAAGCAAACGGAGTTTGAAATAAAAACTTTGGTTACTACATATTTTATAACAGTCTACCGCCGTCTGTTCATTAAAAACACCTAAACTACTGAACGGATTTCTATGCGGTTTTCATAAAAAGACAATAATTAATGAGGAAGGTTTTGGTGTATGTCTGGTTAAGATTCTATGTAAATTGATTAACATAACAAAAGTCGTGTGGGAGCTTTCATCGAATGTATGTACCTGAACGAAGCTGAGACGGGTCGCTAGTTATCCATATGCAGACCACGCACGTGGTTTGCTCTTGACCCGAGGATGGACATGTTGCATTCTTAAACTAAGTACATTAGCAAATGGAAGTCGACGAAATCTTTATAACCTATTATTACGTAATAACAGAACCACCGAAATTAAAAGAAAAAGAAAAACTATTTAGTAAACTTCGGCAATTTACTTCAATTATAAAATATCTACGAATATTATAAACTGTGCATACGTCAAGTGGCTCTGTGAGGTATATATTAGTATGTGTGTGCAATATAAATAGAATAGCATCGGCGCATAGTCATATTGACCTTCTGATTTATTCATTATCTGTCGTCGTATGACGGAGCTGCCGACGCGGGACAGTATTCATCGCCTCATACATTCTGCTCGCCTGGTACTTCAACTGCAAAATGTAACCCATTTCAAGGCTGTGTGTGGTGGTTGTTGCCATTCCGTCAGGAGTGGAAAGGGGGGCAATGATGGGGGGGTTGGAGATGATACTCGACTAATCTATCTTGCTCTTTCTATCTTCTCTTGACCAATTAAAATTCATCTCGAATACAAATCAAACCTCTTAACAAGGTAGCAATTTTGTGATCTATTGTAATGTAAATAGAGCTTCTTATTAGACAACTCTTAGTAACAAAGCAATCATCTATACAAATAAATAAAAATGGAGTGTTTGTTTGTAAGATTAAAATAACCGCTTTTTATTTAATGCATATGGCGTATACAATTGTTGTCTGTCTGTCTGTCTGTTTGTTTCGGCTAATCTCTGAAGTAAAGGCGAAGTCGCGGGCACAGCTAGTTATGAATAATATCAATATCGTGTATATTTGTTTTCAATGTAGTAGTAAATTTCTTCTACCTAAGTGTGTGAGAGAAAGCAATCTCCTTGGACTTATAAAGTCCTGGTATCAATAAATAGAAAGCGCTTAGATAGAGCCTTTGAAAAACAAAACAGATGATGTAATGTATAAATTATATTTGTTATTCGCCTTTCTGTTAGGCATTAAAACATTATTTACTTAATGACAAAAAATACTTTTTTGTATGAACCACAGATTAATAGTGCTCTGTGCATTCTCATCGATATGGTACTCACCTACGCAACTACACAACTAAGGTAAACAACCGCCTCATATACTTAGGTTTATTTATATTTTACTTCAATTCATGGTTATTGTGGGGCGCTTCTTTTTACTCATTATCTCTAATTCTTTATGTGGCGAGACGCCTACCAAAACTTAAAAAAAAAATGCCAGCAGAAGTGAACCACTAGACAAATAAACCGTTGTTAACACATCTTCCTAACTTAAGGTCGGAAAAAATAATACACCTGGTATTGTAACCGAGCTTTTGAATTTTTATTCAAAAATAAAATTAATGCGCCGCTGCTGCTCAGCAGGAGTGCCTCAAGCGCCGCAAGTATGCCTGTCTCGGGTCAGGTTACATATTTGCTGCATTTGCGGTTGAAACTCTGGGGCCTTGGGGTCCTGAGGCTCACCTTCTTTTTAAAGAGGTCTCGCGCCGTCTAGTCGAGGCCTCTCGTGACAGGCGAGCTGGAACATATCTCGCTCAGAGAATCAGCATTGCTATCCAGCGTGGCAATGCTGCTAGTCTTCTTGGCACGTTGCCTCGGGATACCGATTTGGGACAAATATTTTATCTGTAAGTAGTTAGTTTCAACTGTTCTTTGTAAATATTGTTAAATGTTATAAATATTTCATAGTATTTTATGTTCAGGGCTCAAATCACCATCCAAAGTTAAATATCCTCACGCCTTCCCACAAGGGTCCCCGAAGGGGTAGGCAGAGGTGTATAGGTAATACCCACACACCCACTTTCCGCCAGAGGTATATTAGGTGCCACGGCAGGTAACCAACGAATGGTCAGTCCACGAACTCACCTTCCAGACCTTCAATAACAGGGGTGAACTGCTTCTGAGGGGTGACACCACTGCAGAGACCATCGGCCAGCTGGAGGATAGCCTCATGATCCTCGGCTTATTGCTTTCAAACCAGTTCGTTGAACATTACCAGGGCTTCATTCGCACATGAGAGTGTGTCGCGGATCAATGTTTCATATTCTAACAATTGATCCAATACTTAGAATAGCTGTCGGACAAATATTTCAAATATGCAATACGCCAATATGCCAGATAGCGAGATCGTCGTCTTTTCTCAAGGTACCCCTTGTTGATTACCTTCACCGTTTCCTAAGCTTGTGGTGTTTTAAATACTAAAATTCATTGGAACAGTCGAGATTTGAGCTTGCAATGTTTTTATTACCAGTACTACTCGCATCACTTAGCCACTTCAATATACACGAAGTTTATCTGCTTCCTTCTACATGTCAATATAGAATTCTGAGAGGGTCATGCTACGTACGGCAATCGCTTGCCGTAAGGGTGAATATTTGAGCGAATTCAACTGTACAGTGCATGCAGTCTGGGATCGACTAAACCAAATCACTTACCACCTGACCGGATATGTGGCCGCATGGCGGAGTCGATTAGTTCATCCCACCCTGATGTCCCTAAGGGAACACATACTCACACCCATGTGTATATGTGCACACTAGCACAGGACAGAGCCGTATCCAATCACTTCTCAAATTGAGCGTACGCTAGCTTGCGGGCAAACCGTACTAGATAAAATTTACATTTGATGGAATATATGAAGTCTGTTGCGAATTCGGCACTGCATATCTTTTATTCGACAAAGGGAAACTGACGGATGAAAATTCTTAGCTGTTACGTGAACTTAAATGGTCCTGATAAAAAAATGTTTAGTAAAAGTAAAAACTGATTTCTCGAAATCAGCGAGTACGCATTACGACCAAACTAAGCAGAGCTTATACTATGAAAACTATACAACCATATAGGTATATACATAACTATTGATAGATAGATATATATCTATATATATACATATATATATATATATATATATATATGTATATATATGATAATATATATATGATAATAGGACATCCAAGACTAAGGAACGAATACTCGTGTTCATCACATAAATATCGGCCATCAACCGGAATCGAATCTACGACCTCAACTTTCGCATCTAGGATCTCTGATCAATACACCAAACAACTGTATGTGAATGAAGCGAAATATGAATAAATACATTCTTAACGTGGGCAATAACGTCACGTGTGGACGTTTCACTTCCAACAATATATTTATATATTAAAAAGCGTATGTAAAATGGCCATCGGGTCGTACAAAGTGATCAAGGAGACAACTCTGGACAAAGATAAATGGAGGGGGGTTCATCAGTTACCCCAACAAGATAAATAACTCTTAAATAAAAAAATGGAGCTATATACAAATACATATTCTCAATGTGGGCAGAAAAGAAGCTTGAGAAACTATAATCCAGAGAACTTTTTATTTTTTTTATTGTCTCTCGTAGCGTGAACTTTCGTTCCGGGAACTTTTGCTACTTAACCGGGAATCCAGAGAACAGTGGTGATCTACTTTTCTTCCGTAAATAGACACGGCTGGGTGATATGTATGTTTGTGAGCACGGCTTGAAGTAAAATAATGAGGGGACGCCCCCGGCCAAAAATACACGAAAGATAAATTGTGCTTATAGGCGTTGCCACCCTTGTGAACTGTTTAGTGTTCGCCGATCAACTGAAAGCTATCACCATATTCGGCTTTTTCGCATCATAGTACCCTTATTGTAGGGAATATGCCCAACTGTCATATCAAACCGCGAACGCTCAGGCTGTGGAACGAACTCCCCGTTGAGGTATTCCCTAGAGAGTACAGCATGGAGTTTTTCAAGAAGGGTGTGAAAAGATTCCTGCAGGGTCGGCAACGCGCGAGTGATACCCCTGGTGTTGCAAGCGTCCATAGGCGGCGGTAACCGCTTACTATCAGGCAGGATATAAATATATATGTATATATATATATAATAATAACACCCCCACGCTTGTATAGGTAGTACACACACACCCACTTTCCGCCTTATTTGTATTTATTCTATTTTATATACCAATGAGTTTTTCTGAACCTATGTATGACTCTTGATATTTTTCGTCATTCAATCGGTATACATGAAACGAGAATTTACAACAAGAACTAAAAGTCTTAATCAGAGGCTCAATCCTGCAGTTTTGATTGAAACACCGAGAAAAATGACTAAAAAAATATTTATAACCCAATCATCTATCAAACGAGAGCGCTCTAGTTAATTTGTGTGGGCCAATATTTTCACGGCTTAGTTAAAACAAGCCGACTGGATGATCAATCCGAGAGCCAATCAATGAAAGATGAGATTTAGTGAAAAATACGAGATCATATATGAAACTGTAACTTCGCTATCTCCAATGTTAGATTCAATGAATGGCGCTTCCATTCCATACGGTTGCAAAAACAAGTGTAATATCTATGTTTCAAATCAATATCGAAATATGAAGTCCAATTATCTTTTAGAATCTGAACCCTTTTGATCCCCTATGCATCTTTAAAAAAGCATCGTTGATTTAAATTAAATACCGTTCGACCACCTTCATGGTTTGGACCCAACGTTCAACTGCCTCCCAAAGCTCGAGTTCCGGGAACATTTGCTACCTAACCTGAAAATGGTAAGACTCAAAGGCATACATGTAAGGTATACATATATTTCAATTAAATCCGCTTTCACTAAATGTGAATAGTAATTGTTAGTTTTCGTTAATGTATTTCTTGATACCGTTGGTTCTAGAAATCGTTTATAATAATTTCGAGTGGATATTTTTTTATGGTGCTATCAGTAACTCATATTTATTTTAGAGCAGTAAAATCTCGTATTTATTTATATCTTCACTCCTTATGGAAAACAAGGGTCGCCGACGGGGTAGGCAGAGGTTCGTATACACCCACATTTCGCAGGGCATGCGTATTTTGTGTGACGAAAACATCGTGAAGACACCTGGCGAAAACATCGCGAAGATAGGTTTTAGAAGAGATTCAAAGACGAAAGTATTCGTGCTTGATAATTAAATAGCGATGGACCCGCCATCAGTCACATTGGCACTTAAATCTACAGCTCTGCCTACCCCTTTGGGTACCTAGCCGCAAGAGTAGTGCATATTTGCACTAGCATTGCACCAATACGATAATACACTCAACATTCAGTCAACCAATTACCTCCCAATGCCGTGCGCCATTTAACTTAATACACATAATTGATATCAATTTATTATCTCTAATATGTGTAATGAAGTGTTAAATAACCAGTAGCGGAATTTCACAATGGGATTAATCGATTATTCCAGTGGATCAAGTGATTCTAATGAATAAACAAAAGCAGTCTGAAACGCAGGTTCAAATGTATCTGTAATTATAACTTACTAGCTGTACCCTGGCACGCTGCGCTGTGGATATGTGACTGATGCAAAACATAGATGAAAACAATCCTTGATGCGGATTATATATCATGCTAAAATTTCAGCTCGATCGGTGCAGAACTTTTAGAGTTCTTGAAGCGTACACAAACCAACATAACATTTTTATATATATAGATTTTGAACTAGCCGTAACTCATGGTTTTAGCCGGGCTGTTTATATACTCTTCTCTCTTATACTAAACATATATAAAGCATCCTCTTGAAACTCTCTATCCTTTGGTAAAACAGCATCAAAAGGCACTATGTACTTAAAATTTATCGCGAAAAAACCGTAGCGGTGTGGGACTTTGCTGTAAAAAATGAAAAAGAACGTGCCTGAGGAAAAGTCATATACTCACTATCTGGTACCTGTGTTACCTCGACATATCGATAACTATGCCTAATGTTGACGCTTTTCTGATCTAATGGTCAGAGCTTAAGTAACTAACTGTAAACCTTGAGGTCGGTTTCGATTCCCGACGAGGGCAGGTATTTGTGTGATGTTGTTCAGTTATCATAGTACTTTGCTTCTCTTAATTTGGGACTATGTCAATCTGAAATTGGTAACTTTAGTTTATATTAAATATGTGACGTTCAATAAGTGTTCCCTGTGTCCCTTACATTGAATAAAATATTTTGATTTTGATTTTGATTTTGAGTGGAATTTACAAAAAAATGAGAGGATTTCTGCCCCCCTTAGTGTGTATTATTTTAGTGTGTCTAGCACACTAAAATAGCAGGACACTAAAATGTTAATTCAATTACCTACAAGCGGATCCGTCGTGGACTGAAATATGCAGTTTAATAAGACTTAAAATAATATGCAAATACTTTTGAATTACCAAACAGTGGCATTTAAATGCAAAAATTATGAAAAGTTTATTATTGAATAGGAATCTAATTTCCTGGACGCAATTTCCTTGCAGCGGGAGTGATGGCGGCTTCCTTTGCGGCTTTATTGGTAATCTCCCGCTTTGCGGAACAGGAAAGGTTTATATATAGAACTCCTGGGAAGCATTTCTGTCTTTGTGGTGTGAATCCACTTAGTGACTGCAGTGACTCGGCTTTAAGTGCAGGGAAGTTTGAAAATAGCTTTTGTACACAGGGATGCTACGAGGAAATTGGAGTCCTCTGCCATCATTATATTCCAACAATTGCCACGCAGCGAATACTTTAGACGTGCTATTACCATTATTATTCAGGTGGGCAAAAGGGACATATTTATAGACGTCACACGCGCTCACACACACACACACACACACGTACACATATAGATACGTACACAATATATATCATACTGGGGATGGTGTGAATTTGAAATTTCGGATTTGGATGTGAATCTTACTAATATTATAAATGTGAAAGTTTGTGGTTATAGCCATGGTGGCCGAGTGGTTCGAGCAGTTGCCTGCGACGCAAAGGTCGCAAGTTCGAATCCCGACTGTACCAATGAGTTTTTCTGAACTTAAGTACAGTGATTAGTCGCACCACGAGCTTTACGGTGAAGGAAAACATCGAGAGGAAACCTGCATACGTCTGAGAAGAAATTCAAAGGCGTATGTATAGTCGTGCTTGAGTAACGGCGATGGACTCGCCATCTGTCACGTTGGCACCTAATATACCTCTGGCGGAAAGTGGGTGTGTGGGTATTACCTATACATCTCTGCCTACCCCTTCAGGGACCCTTGTGGGAAGGCGTGAGGATATATTATTATTATTATTAAGTTTGTAAGTTTGGATGTTTGCGGTTCTTTCACGGCCAAACGGCTGAAGCGATTTGGCTGAAAGACTTGAAATGGTGATAGCTTATACCTAGGAATAGGACATAGGATACTTTTTTTTTAACCTGAAAAATTCAGGTTAAAAAAGTTTAAAAAAATAAGTTCTTATTTTATAATGTATGATGCACTTTCACGGCATAGCGGCTGAACTGATTCTAGCAGGAAAATTTCCAAAGCTACTTTTTCGAACTCCACGCGGGCGAAGCCGCGGGCATAAGCTAGTAATATAATATATGTGAATAATATTTGGTTTCTTATAATTATAATGTTGTTTGTTATTTTACTTATAAAATTTCTTCAAAACCTAATATCCGTTACTGAAGGCATCCCAAACTAGCGGATAATCTGAAATATTTTTTATTATAATTAGAATACTTTATTGTTAACGTTTTGCGGAATCTTTATTCACATGAACGCATTTCTTAAAATAAAAACAATCCACACGTCACTTGCTGTCTTATGTAAGTTAATTTTTATTATAATTAGAATACTTTATTGTTAACGTTTTGCGGAATCTTTATTCACATGAACGCATTTCTTAAAATAAAAACAATCCACACGTCACTTGCTGTCTTATGTAAGTTAACTTAATCCCATAAGAATGATAAACTGACAGCCTTGTCCTAGCCATTTCTACGACCATTACAGAAATAATAAAATTCATTATCAAAATTTGTGTTTAAATAAACAATTTATTATTTTTATAAATAAAAATGTGTCGGTGCGGCTCAAATCAAAACCTGTTATAACGTATCTTACAACTTGCAATCTTTGTTGCAGGCACCCCGAACCAATCTTCCACCACGGCCGGAAGGTGTTGAACTGGACATACATCACGTCGGTACCTTAAATATATCTCCTGCGAAAAGTTGACGCTAGTACACGTCGGCGTGCACATATATTTATTGATATTACATCTATCGAATAACACTTCATCAATTATGCCATAGTTCGTCCCATTAATTAAAACTAAGCCACGTCTCAAATCAAGAACGAGGTTTAATCCAATAGGACTACGAAGATGATGCCTATGTTATTAGTTTCTAAGCAATTTACATTCAAATTAACGCAAATACCACGCAATAGCGTTGTTTATATTCTGTAATCAAATACTTGATTTGGTTATGTTGTGTGCGCTGTCTGTAGAAAAATTTTGAAGGTTGTCTGTCTCCGGTATTCATTCTGTTCGGTTGATGATTTACGTACAATTACGTATCTTTATCTACAACGTCACAGTATGAGCGATCCACTCGGCTATACAGTCGATCGTAGATGTACTAAATGTCTATAAAGTAACGATACGTTCTGTCAACATATGTAACCTTAACTAAGACCATTTTAGTAAAACGGTACAATAGGTAAATAAAATACGATAGTTTACATGCAACCCCTGCATGCATACATACAAAAACCGTGGTGGCCGAGTGGTTCGAGTAGATGCCTGTGACACAAAGATTGCAAGTTCGAATCCCGACTTCACCAATGAGTTTTTCTGAACTTAAGTAGAGTGATTACTCACATCACGAGCTTTACGGTGAAGGAAAACATCGAGAGGAAACCTGCATACGTTCGAGAATAAATTCAAAGGCGTATTTATAGTCGTGCTTGAGCAATGGCGATGGACTCGCCATATGTCATGTCGCCACTTAAAATATATCTCTGGCGGAAAGTGGGTATGTGGGTACTATCACACACTTCTGCCTACCCCTTCGGGGACTCTTGTGGGAAGGCGTGAAGATTGTTGTTGATTTTAATATCCCGAAAACTGACAGTTGTTATTACATTTATTTAAAACATAAGGTTGCCGGTTCGAACCTAGATATTTACTTAGTAGTTAACTGAGACAGTATGGTGTAATAGTTCCCCGTTATGCTTGTGGTAATATAAATCTTCATTTAAGAAAAAGCCATTTGCAAACTGAATTTGCAATTTGAACCACTGAGCATCCACGTCTCATTGCACAATCTGAAAGGTCTGTTTATAACTTTTTATTTAAACTTCAAAATCAAAATATTTTTATTTCACATAGGCCTACGTGGGCACTTATAAAATGTCGAAATAGGTGCACGGTTCGGGCTGGTCGTTTCTATGGAGAAGAACCGACCAGAAACTCCATGGTTACTCTTTTCAAATCATACAATTATAATATTTGTATATTGCAGCATTAGTACTTAAGTATGGGGAACAGCGTAAGTCGTTGCTTACTATACAAAACATACATAAAACAACCTTACCTCTGAGTAGGATTTCTCGATGGCCGAACGTTTGATGGTGTAGGTGCGCAGGTCCTCCAGGAGATCGCACTCATGCTGGTTCTTCGCATGAAGCTTAGCGATTTGTTCGGTGTGGAGATTCTTCAAAAACTTTGCGTAGTTACTCTGGAACAAAGATTGCTTTGTTGAGTATTACGTTGCATCTGATGATGGGTGACAGAGGACTAGTGTCACTATCCTTATACTATCTTAGTGTATGACGTTTAGTCAAGAATGGATATGGATCTCCCTAATCCTACTAGTATCAATAATAAATAATATAGTAAATTTGAAGGTAATTATTATTGTGAAATGCTGAACGGAATTGAATTAAATTTGGCACAGAGGTACATTATTAGGTGTAGTAGTTGTATAGGTAGGTAAGTTAATTACTTAGGAAAAAAACAATTACATAGGATATGTTTTATTCCTGAATCAAAGAATAAATGAAATCAAATTTATAAGAGTGAAACCACTGAAAGTAGCTAGTATTAAATTTCTTTGCTCTGTTTTCTTTCACCATTATTTATTTAAACGCGAGATAATGAAGAAAGATAAAATTTTTTGTTTGTTTGTTTGTTACGACTTAACACAAAATATCATCAACCGATTTTTAAATTTTTTTACTATTAGAAAGCTACATCCTTACCAAGTAACATAAAAGTTATACGATATTTTAATAAATAAAATTATTTAAAAAAACAGCTAGTTACATTATAAGTCATACATATCATCACGCCAAGTCCCTAACGGGGTAGGCAGAGAGTAAAGAGCGCCAGTTCTCTCTAGACTTACATACCTCTTTCGCTTCGTCCACATTCATCAGTCTCTTCATACGTGCTCGTCGGTATAAGTATTACCTTTAATAAGACAATTTAATTTGCATTCATTCAGTAGGCACAGAGGCGTGTAGTTTTATATTATTACAAAAGTATAAATTCATCAAAAAGTAAATTGGGTCTGTGAGGTTTCATTGTTTGTTCATATACAAATTGTGAAAACAATCAATTCGGGACAAGTTTACAAGAATAGACAGTGTTTTGTTTTTCAATTTAACTAGCTTTGCCTCGGGGTTCACCTGCGCTTTAAATAAAACAGTCGTCTGCTAGAAGTTGTAAGGTATTGTGAATGTATCCTCATTTCGGTCGAAGATGTGTATGTATCACACATCTTCGACCGAAATGTGGGAATTAAATGACATATTTGTATCTATCGCTATTAAAAATTGATTTAATTAACACGCTAATGATTCGGATTTTTTGGGCTTCAACTAACATCGCTTTTTCGTTGCCCACCTAATATTTACAATAGGTCTGTTTTGCCTGCGCTAATTTCTTTTGGATTTCACGAAACCTATCTTTCTGTATGTGTCAAGTCACTACCGCAGCGCAGTGACACTTCGCAGCGATCCTATATCAAATACTGCATAATTCGAGCAACTTTAATTCTACCGTACCCCTCTTGTGATTCGCTCAGCGAATCCATTGCCGGGCTCCAATAGGTAGGTCTAACCTAATAAATATTTATACGTGCGATTTCGTTATTCCCGTCATTCAAACTTCATTAGAGAACTCATTAACGGGTTTCGTTTTGGCTCGTTTGGTTTACATCTACTGTCAAAAACGTATTATCTCATAGCTCCAACATGTTATTATGCGGTGTCCAATATTGATTAAACTAAACAATGCCTAATAATTCATCGAGCCAGGTGCAGCGTGATTACGTCATCAGCTATGCCCCAACCGGCTTTAATCCCCTTTCTGGCTCTATTCAATAAGCCAACAGCCGCGTCTAGTTAGCTTTAACTATATATATTGATCTAGACCGGGATAAGATTATATCTATCTATCTATCTAATACCTTAAATTAAATCTAATATATATCATCTGGATTTTGAAAACGGCTCTAACGATTTTCATGAAATTTAGTGTGCGGACGGTTTGGGGAACGATAAACCGACCTAGCTAGGTTTCATTTTTAGAAAATGTCGGTCTATCTATGTCTTCAGGCAAATATTAAATATTTGTCCAATGTCGGTTGCTTTACTAATGTAATTATACTTAAGAAAATATACTTAGACACGAATTAGATGCGTTAATAAAGGGCTTCCTATAATAGTTTTTCACATAAAAGAATGTACTTGAAAAAATAATCAGGCTGGAGACATCTGGACTCGAATCGGGGTCTTCTGAATCTTCTAACACGGTTCAGCAAAAAAAAAATACCGAACAAAGCTCGGTCATCCAGGTTTATAGTGATTTAATTAATTCGTGTGATGAATAATTTTCTAAAATTCTTTTTACTCCCTGATTGAAATTTGACGTTTAGGCTGGAACCAATAGTGGTAGTATCTCTATTCACTATTCTGAATGTAAGCTAAAAAGCTGCATTTATAAAAAAATAAACAAGGTAAAACAATATTGGAATTTTGAGTTGCACTCGATATTCGATCATAACTCTTTGGTCTGTTCATCGAGTTCCGAAATTCCGAGTTATTTGATACAATGATTTTTACTCGCAAAAATATTCATGAAATAATTGTTTTGTCCGAAAAGGTTTTCGATATTTCGAATACTATCGGTACACAGGCTGAAGAGAAACATTTTGCAAAACTGTATTTAGTACAGCTCGTCCTCTTAAATGCCAGTTCAGATGGCATCACAAAATGGAAAAAATTATATACATTTAATGTTGTTCATGGTCTTTTTTGTTTTCTTTACAGTCGTTACCGTCACCAACGCACTCCCCAGAATATTATTGTAGAATTATTTTATATCACTCCTTAGTAAGGAGACAATACCAATATGTAGATGCCCCTTCGAGAATGTAGGTCAGAGATACACTTGGCGGATATAAATCCCAAATGCACCCAGCCAAGTGCAAAAGCTATTGTATTGGGATGGAGTATTAACAACTAGGCTATAAGGTGAGATAATTTTGTGTCGTTAGTTCCAAGAAAGGTTGGTTATGAAGGAGGGAATAGGAAGTCAAAGAGATTGTGCTAGACATAGGCAAATTGAAGGAGTCACATCAGAAACGCCGGCAAGAGCCCAGCGCTTAAATTGGGAAAAGTGGTAAGCACTTAGGTTATAATTGAACACTGGTTGTCTACGAGAAAACCGGCTAGAAAATAAGAAAGATTATTTTAGGATGTACGGCTATGTATATGTTTAATTGTACAATTATATCTACCATAAATAAAAATAAATTGCAATTAAAATATTTACGATTTTTAGCTTTATACCTTATTACCACAGTTAAATTACATCTCTCTAGACTTACAAATCTTTTTCCCCTCATCCACATTCATCAGTGTCTTTATACTTGCTTGCCGATTTCAATACCTCTCGACATTCCCATGAGTTCCCACAAGTGTTCGATAGATTTGGCTCTCTGCCTCCTCTTCCACACATTCGCGTTGTATATCTATAACGTCTGTAAAGTTTAAGTGAAGAATGACGTACAATCATTCTTCACTTATACGTGAAATCTACGTAAAATGCCTTTGTTATCAAGTGTGATTATAATATTAAAGTTAATAGCAATATTAAAACCTTTATAGCAAAGTTTGTCAGCTTGTCATATCAACGAGGATATGTAAAAGCTATGTTAAAAGAGCGCTTGAGATAGAGTGAGTAAATAAAATTGGAGACGCTCAACGGAAAATAGCTTTCAAGAACACCACGAGACGAGAGGAAATTACATTGAGTAGATCCTATCCTAGGAGAATGTAGTTGGCACCGTGAATAGATTAAAGGGCTCGAAGGTTTCGATGCATTTTAATGGGAATTTATTTATGATAAAATATGAAAATGTTATAAGTTATCGCAGAAATTGTATTTAAGTAAACTTACACCGAGGGAAATTATATCTTTAATTTAACTGATACAATATCCAGGAAATTTGTTTGGTTATGGTTATTTGTCCTTCATATAATTTTATACGCTAAAAAAAAATATCTAATCAATGTCCCCAAACAGGTTCCATTTGAAAGGCAATAATGTGAAGATGGTTTTGAACCATTCAAACAATTGATAAAATGCATTTCTTTCTCAGTGTAGTAAGTTGCACACGCCGGGTAACCTATAGAGAATAAAGCTACTTAAAGCTAAATTTCTGCCACTCCGAACAGGCGTCGGCAGAGCTACCCACGTGGTACTTACTAAGTGACAGAACTGTCTAGGGCCCGTTGCTATTTAATAACAATAAATAGGTACCTGGGAAAATTCCACACAAATTGACCTAGTCCCAAAATAAACAATCTGCCCTTGCAAAGCAATAATATCTGCCCTCAGCGGATTCGAACCCGCGACTTCAAGTTTCGCAGTCAGTAGCTTTAACCAGTAGACCAGACGGTCGTCCCATATAGCACCCACATACAGCCGTGGTGGCCGAGTGATTCGAGTAGATGCCTGCAACACAAAGATTGCAAGTTCGAACCCCGACGGTACCAAAGAGTTTTCCGAACTTAAGTACTGTGATTAGTAACACCACGAGCTTTACGGTGAAGGAAAACATCCAGAGGAAACCTACATATCCTTGAGAAGAAATTCAAAGGCTTGTGTATAGCCGTGCTTGAGTAACGGCGATAGACTCGCCATCCGTCACGTTGGCACCTAAATAAAATATCTCAGGCAGAAAGTGAGTGTGTGGGTGTGTGGGTACACCTTTGGGGACCCTTGTGGTAAGGCGTATTATTATAATTTTATAAAATTGCATATAGCACACGCTAGTAGGAAATCTTTATATTCGTTATTATGAGCTTATAACGGTAAAAACTAATTGGTACAGGTTAGAAACAAACTCTTTAGTACAGGCCGGGTTGAGCCTGCATCTTTATCATCGTTATCATCGTTAAAGATATTCCAATGTGGATTGAGGTGAGGCAAGACACATAAATCTATTTTTTTTACACTTAAAATTACACTTCTGCGGATATATATAATATACAATCTTTATCCTTCAAGAGTCCCCGAAAGTGTAGACAGAGGTTATACAATATTTTTTTCTCCTAACATATAATATTTTCTCCATTCAAACATAGCTAGAAAAATCTTTTGATCTATTAATGTACCCGATTAAAGCGAACACTTATCCTACCACCCCTTAATTAAGCTAGACCGCAGGTAAACAGGACGACAAGCAAATTAATTACAACACAGCTAATTTGAAACACTGCCGCAAATCGATTGAACCAACAAGTTACTTCAATTGACTGCAGCGACAGTAACTTTGACATAGTCGGATGTCATCGGGTTAGGAATACAATCTATACTATACTAATATTATAAAGCTGAAGAGTTTGTTTGTTTGAACGCGCTAATCTCAGGAACTGGTTGGAATTGAATAATTATTTTTGTGTTGAATAGTCCATTTCTCTAGGAAGGCTTTAGGCTATATAACATCTTGCTATGACTAGGTGTGTGTGTGGTACGAATAGGAGCGAAGCATAAATGAAAAATTTTGCAAGAACGGGAAAAAATATTCCTTTTTGAGAGCTTCCGTTGCGTGCGCTGCGTAAACGGTTTAAGTTACGAAAATATCATGTATGAGGGAATTATTCCTCTTTAAAAGTTCTAAAAAAATATATGTCTATCTTTTAAGATTGACTCACTATAACCTTTTTTATGGCAATTAAGTCCGCGATGGGCTCCTAAACAACTTAACCGATTTCAATCAAATTTTCAAACCGTATGCAGTTTGATCCAACTTAAAAGATAGGATAGCTTACATCACAGTTGGACCCGATAGGTGGCGCTGCGATCGTGTTTCAGGGAATTTTACTTTTTCACCCGGGCGAAGCTGGGCGGGACACCTAGTCATTTTATAAGACGCCAGTATACACTGCATACCACGATTTTTACCGGCTATACTCTGCCTACTAGATGCCTACATTACAGGTATCGAGTTTCTCAACGTCTCTACACTATCAATACTTTTTATTTACTAGCAATTTACTTTGCACTAATTTGAAATCTCAAACTTAATGTTGATTTCATCAGAACTCACGGTGTGAAATGACACTGTATTAGAATACCTTTGCATACTAACAATTGGTAATTAAACCTGCGACCTTGACTTCGCAAGCGTCTACTAAACCACTCGGCTACTGCTGCTCTACAGTGCATCAATGAATAAATCGAGAACATTATTAACAGGTTTTTCCTTTCATTGTTGACTGAGAAAACACCACTAAAAGGTTAGGTATATATACATACTACATACATATAACTGGCTGTCATACAACTAGGTACAATGTTGACGTTGAATATACGAAAAGAAGTCAGATAGGTATTTATGTGTAGCTATGCACAGACCGAACGAATAATAACCTGTCAGCTGATAAAGTCAATGTACCTAGTCACTACTACGCAAATTCGTGCCAAGGAAACCAGTGACATTGCCAAGATCTATAGCGAGGACTGAAGAATGCCTTTAAGGTTAAAGTTTATTGTGCGGACAATGACCCGTATGTATAATTTTAACAATGAAAGGATGTTTTGGTGAAATATTTTGGTGTATGTACCGTGTATACATCCATATGCATTTAATAAAAAGCGGTTATTTTAATGTTACAAACAGACACTCCAATTTTATTTATTTGTATAGATGTATAGATTGCTTGTGAGATTTTCATACTGACAAAAATATATTTGAGAAATAATATATAGAGATTGTATTGTCATTAAAACGGTGTGCAACAAATGTCAACAGGAAGGGGATAGAATTCAGTCACTAAACTTCGAACAAAAGCAAGCTAAGCCGCTTTAAATATTTGGCAAACAAGCCCGATATGGTTTTGTTAATCTGTTACGAACTTTACTTTATATGGATTCCTGTCGTAGAAAACTTGTTGTGTATACTTAAATACTTGTACTGTTATGTTGACTACCGCTTTAGTACGCTTTATGATCTACTTACTTTCAATTTATGATCTATACGATAAAGATTGTACAATATTTTATATAATATTTATTTTATTGCTTTATTTAAATATAAATATTTAAATAAAGTTTACTTCTCACCACTTGCCTGAGCTATAACATTATCACGTTACGTTTAATGATTTCAGGAATTTCGTTGGCATCATTTCTCTCAATTAGATATCTGTTAATTAACAATTAAAGTTAAAAGTGTGCTGGGCGAATGGTTCTAGTAGTTGCTTAAAGTTGCTTAAATCTTAGTAGTTAAAGTATAACTTTAGTACAGTGATTCCTCACACCACGAACTTTACGGTGAAGGAAAACATCGAGAGGAAAACTGCATACGTCTGAGAAGCAATTCAAAGACGTATAGTAGTGCTTGAACTACGGCGATGGACTCGCCCTCTGTCACATTGGCAACTAAAATAGGTATATCTCTGACAAAAAGTGAGTGTGAGTGAGTGGGTATTACCTATACACCACTTCCTACCCCTTCGGGGACCCTTGTAGGAAGGCTTGAGGAAAGTTGGGTGACAGATAGCGAGTCCACTGCCTTATCTCAGGCACGTAGGTTTCCTCTCGATGTTTTCCTTCAACAAAGCTCGTGATGTGAATACTTACTTTAATTCAGAAAAACTAATTGGTACAGATTCGACTTTGCAATCTTTATGTCGCAGGCGAAAGCTTGAACCACTGGACCACGACGGTTCTATTATATAATCAAATTATATACCGTGGAAACTTTATGCTAACGAGGCAGCACGTAGACAATCGCGCAGAGCTAATTACACTGCCTGATTGTCAAATCTAAAATTCGAGAGACCAACCTCTCTACCGATGGAAAGGGGTGGGCAAGTGGAATGCGGCAACAGCAAGATACAAAAACTTTATATAAATCCGCGCTGTGCTGAAATATGTAACAAGATACAATGAAATGCAATAAATATGAGCAAAATTTACCCTCTACGAGTAAGTTGACAAATATATTCCTCCTTTCCTTATTTTCGCATAAATAATGCTGTAACGATTAAGTTAAACAGAAAACCATGTTACGAAGTCATAATTACTCCCGTTAATAATGTTTACGATCTTTAGAGCTATTTTTTTTAATCTGTTCTAAAAGAAAAATGCTTAATGTTCTGAGACATCCTGTACATATTACATCACTTCATTTCGTCGTGGCATTTTGTTACTACCGCCCTTAACCTTATCAATGGAACGAGTCAAAATAAAAAAATGTTACTTTTACATTTCATTCGTTTGTGATCGTATGACCGTTCGTTTTACTTGGGCAGAATTGAAGCAATGTTGTCAGACTAGTTGAGAAAAATGTATACTATGGTACCTAACCATTTGAATAGAACCGTTTAAATTTTATCATACCATTTGTGCTGAGTTCATTCAATGGTATCACAATACTTGAGCAGATTTTTTGAAAGAAGAAAATGATGTAATGAATGTTAAATACTCGCATAGACTAAAGTCGGCAGATTTAGAGAAACTAATAGGCCTATGGGTAAGGCTGTGTTCACACACCCTATGGTAATGAAGGAAACTGAAGAGTGCATGTGTAGCTCATTATGCATGAGCCGATAGTCGCTGACGTATCTAAGGGCCCCTTTACAAAGTTCAACAAGCCAATTTTGCTGTCAGTCTGTCTCGCTTATAGATCGCCCTTCACATGTCATGTATCATCATATTTAATTACCTTTCATTTAAATGCCCTAGTCTAAATGCCTAATCCGTTTGTTGGGTTTGCCTGGCTTGAAGCCTTGGCCTCGCCATTTATCAGATAAGTAGTAAAAGTTCCAGGAACTCACGCTACTAGAGAAAATATGATATAAAAAAAACATTTCTGGGGCCTTGATCTAGCCAGATGAAGCTGGCTTCCAGATTCTTGCAAACGACTAGCACCTAACTTTCCTTACCTTTTTGAATGGGAATCTGAGGAAGTTGTAAGTCTCCTAACGAAAACGAAAGGATCACCAGAGATGTTAAATCAGTAGCCGTGACCGACGGTTCATGGTATCATGACAATCCATGGGTGACAAACAAGCATGCGGTCCGCCTGATGGTAAGCGGTTACCGCCGCCTATCATATCAATCCTACTACAATCACGCGCATGCATAAGGTTGCTTAACTTCAAATAAAAAAATCATATGCGCAGTAGAATAGATTAGAATAGTAGTATTAAAACAAAAACTCAATGCGCTGCATTACCAAAATTTCAAATCTTCGCGGATTATATGTTGACTCCTGCGGGCCAAAATATTGAAATACATATAAATATAATATAATACTATCTATCCCGGTTTTGCTCATGGACTCGCCAGCTACTCTCTTTCCGAACAGATCACAAGCTGGTGGCGCCTTCCAGCCCGAAAATAAGCTAACTGCAGATTAGTCATGGCTACGCTCTACGCAACCCGATTACCGAATACCAACAGACAAATAGGGAAGGCATTCGAGTTCATCCCGGTAGCCTAGCGAGGTACATTATATAATAGGACTTAATAGCCTATAAGATATGATATAACAATAGACGTATACGCCTTTATATAGTAAGGATTTTAAAAACGACCGTTTTTTGTGTGAGCTTAATAATAATATCGTGACTTTTTGTTGCAGACAAGAATGTATTTGAGTATGCCTGTAGGAATTGATAAAATTTCTAAACCTATATTATAAAAAAAGTTAATTGTAAATTGTTAATGTCGGATTAATGAATGTGGATGAAGCGAACGAGGTCTGTAAATCAGTAAATATGAGAGAACTGCCGCACTACTTCAAGTGCCTACCCCGTGATGGACTCGGTGTGATGATATGTATGTATGTAATCAAACTTCCAGATGAGGTCAGAAAGAGTAAAACGATTCGGACATTTACCACAATGTTAACGATCCATTGTTTTTCACAAGTCGTATTGTGAGTGAACAATTCAACATCTGTTACCGAGAGAACAAAGAGGAGGATTGAAAGCCCTCCGAAACCTCCATTAGACAATCACAGGTTTGGTTAGCGGCAATCAATTGGATCAGAAGGATTGGAAACTAGGTTTACACGACTTTCTGCGAGGATTCTTATTTGGCTCAATTGCTGAATTGTAAAGATAAGTGTCTGTTTGTAATATTAAAATAACCGCTTGTTACTAAATGCATATGGATGTATACACGGTACACATCACATCATCATATGGATGTATACACGGTACACATCACATCATCATATGGATGTATACACGGTACACATCACATCATCATATGGATGTATACACGGTACACATCACATCATCATATGGATGTATACACGGTACACATCACATCATCATATGGATGTATACACGGTACACATCACATCATCATATGGATGTATACACGGTACACATCACATCATCATATGGATGTATACACGGTACACATCACATCATCATATGGATGTATACACGGTACACATCACATCATCATATGGATGTATACACGGTACACATCACATCATCATATGGATGTATACACGGTACACATCACATCATCATATGGATGTATACACGGTACACATCACAACATCATATGGATGTATACACGGTACACATCACATCATCATATGGATATATACACGGTACACATCACATCATCATATGGATGTATACACGGTACACATCACATCATCATATGGATGTATACACGGTACACATCACATCATCATATGGATGTATACACGGTACACATCACATCATCATATAGATGTATACACGGTACACATCACATCATCATCACAGGAAAATCACAAATTTAATTTGTTTGTCCGTCTGTTTGTTCCGACTAATCTGAAACTTTCACTGGCAGATAGCTGATGTAATAAGTAGTAACTAAGGATACTTTTATTGTAAGAAATTGAAAAACAACAACAACAACCACGCGGACACAGCTAGTATAATATATAATACTAGTTGTCCCGCCCAGCTTCGCTCGGGTGGAAAAAAAAAGATGGTGGCGCCACCTATCGGGTCCAATTGTGAATCTAAACCATTCCCAGATCCCAGAGATGAAGCAGAGAAAGACCAAGTTCCAACTACTTAGATCAACTGACACTCAAGGACGGGAACGTCAAGTAGTAGGTACTCGAAACGATGCGAGGCGAGGAGATGATGGAGAGACTGATGAAAGTGGACGAAGCGAAAGAAGTATGCAAGTCTAGAACTGGCGCGCTGTTCTCTCTGCCCACCCGTTAAGGACTCGGCGATACTTAATACTAGCGGTCAGTCCCGGCTTCGCACGGGTGGACGTAAGATTTTTTTCTCTATAGAATATATAGCCTATGTCACTCGGGATGAATGTAGCTTTCCAATGGTGAAAGAATGTTTGAAATTGGCATAGTAGTTATTGAGTTTATTTATTAAAAACATTTATTTATTGTGTGTGTGTAACACAAAAATACAATTCCTCTTTATAATATTAGTAAAGATTGCGATGGCGGATTTTTTTGAGAATGTGTGTTCCTCTTTCACACTCTTTCTTGTAATATCATACATAAAACAATTATTCGTTAAACCTTTTAATTCAAAGAGTATTTAGCAGAGAACTAATAGTACCACACAAGATCCTTTATACATCTTGCCAGTATTATTAAGTACTTATATAGGTACTCTTTTATTCATGCATAATTTATTCTGTATTCTATTCACTCGCTAGCATTCATTACCTTCAGGTTGAAGACTTCTTGAGCAACTGGGAAAAATATAGACGCAAGATGTTCCGAAAGAAAATACTTTGAACTAAATACTTGGGAGTTCCGCGAAAAGGAACTTTTTAATTACTGCCGTGAAGTCGAGCAAAAGACCGTAAGACTAGATACTTTAATAAAAAAAACTAAAAAACACGCTTTTTATAATCAAATCAAATCAAATCAAAATCTTTTTATTTCACATAGGCCCAGATGGGCACTTATAAAACGTCGAAAAAGAAGCACGGTTCGGGTTGGTCGCTTCCATGGAGAAGAACCGGCAAGAAACTATAGAAAACCGAACTAAAAAATAGAAAATAAATTTCGATAATATCTTAAAAAGCGTGGAGTGCATGGTGTCAATAGTTATAAATATTTTATTGACAGATATTAGTAGAGTGATTATCATTTCGGTAATATCTTAAAAAGCACCCCACGCTTTTTAAGATATTATCGAAATTTATTTTCTATTTTTTAGTTCGGTTTTCTATAAAAAGCGTGTTTTTTAGTTTTTTTTAACTATTATTTATTTTCTACTTTTTAGTTATTAGTGTATTGTCATCGGTCCTCGATAAGTCTACAAAGTTTGAACGAAATCTGGCCGTTTAAAGTGGGTCAAAATCGAGCTCAAAGAAGTCGGTTACATACATACATACATACATACAGGTGAAGCTAATATAAAGCGTGTAAAAAATATAGTGTTATACGACTACGCATATTATAAATGCGAAAGTTTGAAGGTATGGATGTTTGTAACTCAACCACGCCGGAACGGCTGAACGGAATTAAATGAAATTTGGCAAAGAGAGATTATTAGCTGGATTACGACATATTATAATAGCCGTGGTGGCCGAGTGGTTCGAGCAGTTGCCTGCGACGCAAAGGTCGCAAGTTCGAATCCCGACACTCATTCATTCACTCATTGTACCAATGAGTTTTTCCGGACTTAAGTACAGTGATTAGTCACACCACAAGCTTTACGGTGAAGGAAAACATCGAGAGGAAACCTGCATACGTCTGAGAAAAAATTCTAAGGCGTATGTACAGTCGTGCTTGAGTAACGGCGATGGACTCGCCATCTCTCACGTTGGCACGTGAAAGTGGGTGTGTGGGTATTACCTATACACCTCTGCCTACCCCTTCGGGGACCCTTATGGGAAAGGCGGGAGGATATATATATATATATATATATATATATATATAACACATATTAACACCCAGGTTAGAATGTGATGTATTTCAAAACATTTCGTTACAGAGAGGAATGAGCATATTTTTTTTCTGGTAATTAAATTCTGATGACCAATCGTAAGATTACGATTATAACGGATATAAGTATATAATAATATATCCTCACGCCTTCCCACAAGGGTCCCAAAGGGGTAGGCTGAGGTGAATATGTAGTACCCACACACCCACTTTCTGCCAGAGATATATTATAGGTGGTAACGTGACAGATGGCGAGTCCATCGCCGTTACTCAAGCACCACTATACATACGCCTTTCAATTGCTTCTCAGACGTATGCGGGTTTCCTTTCGATGTTTTCCTTCACCGTTAAGTTCGTGGTGTGACTAATCACTGTATTTAAGCTCAGAAAAACTCATTGGTACAGTCGGGATTCGATCTTGCGATCATTGCGTTTCAGACAACTACTCGAACCACTCCGCCACCACAGTCACCTATATAAGTAACCCATATGAAACTCAATTTAAACTGAATCTATAGCGATAATGACACACAACACGTTTTTACTGAAGATAATTACTGTTTATTCTTAACTTGAAATTGTAAACCCATTAAATAAATGTTCATAGCTGAAACAATACTTTTTGTAACGAGCTATGTGGTCAAACGACTGTCATAATGACATAATACGAAACAAATAATGCAATAGGAAATGCATTGATAAATCGCCGCTGCGCCCTGCCGCTGTTTGATACATTCATCTTCATTCGTTTTGTTTTTATAAAACTACTTTACTCCGAGTGTTTATAAATGTAGATATAGTGTTTAGTCATACCACAGGTGGTTTACGGTGAAGGAAAACATCGAGAAGAGAGAGAGATTTTTGGAGTTTACTCCTTAAGAATCGATTTTCATATATAAGGCGCCCGGTATGAGAAAAATATGAGAGGTAAAATCTACTGATGAATGACAGCGTTACATTTTTGGTGCTCTCGTACTCTCCATGGCAACGAGAATAACAGAATGGCGATGTAATTAATGTTAATATTTACTTTCAATTGCATATTGTATTAACCTGATATTAAATTATCGTAAATTTTATATTTTATTTATAATTGATATAAATATAAATTTATATCAATTGATATTTATTTCAAAATTGAGAAAATTACTCAATGAATAAAAATCAATCTATAGATGTGTCATGCATACCCTAAGTAATATAAGAAATACATTCATTTACCCTTATTAACTAATCTATTTATTTTATAATCGTTCGTAAGGAGTAAACTCCAGTCGTGCGTCGGAGCTGACACACACTTTTTTTTTTAATATAACAATAATGGCATACAAGCATACGGCCCACCTGATGGGAAACGGTTACCGTAGCCTATTTACGCTCACGATACAGAAACATCTATTGCGCGTGGCCACTCTGTGTTCGTAGAGTTATATTGTGTTGGAAGCATAATGGAACTAATCCCTCTGCTGACAACATACATAGTATAACAATTCTCCCCCCTCCCCTATCTTAAAATACTATAATAACATAAAGTAATATCCGCTGTTAAAATAGTTTAAGTATACAATGTATCATCAATGCCGGGAAATAATAACAATGCGCTACGCAGGATAACGGTTTTCAACGGGGCGTTTCCCGGATCCTTGTGAAAAATACCGTGTTTTAAATTGTTTGTAGATAACACGTTAGTTGAATTCAAAATTATATTGCCTACCTCCCACAGTATTATCAAATTCCGGTTCTTTAACGTTTATAGTTAAATATAGTAAAATGAATATTTAACTAATATCCAACTATCTGCAGTTTGTAACAAAATTGTTGTTACATCATTCGTAGTTCCCAACTTGGTCGGATGCGAACGCAATATGTACAACTTCGGAACATATAATGTTACAAACTTTTGTGAAGGTAATAGTACTGGGTAATAGCCAGTACCACGCAGTTACCTATAGAGTGGTAGACATTAGGCTGCCCGACACCTAAACTATTAATTATAACATGATCAAAATTACTGGCTGCACCTACGCTTGTACGTACATTTGATGTTGAACTCCGATCTGAGATGTTCGGTTTTCGCCATTTGAAAGCAACTTTACAGGGGGAGTACCTACTCGTGACACTCTTTAAGATATTATTTGTTATTACATACATATCATCACGCCAAGTCCCTAACGGGGTAGGCAGAGAGTATAGAGCGCCAGTTCTCTCTAGACTTACATACCTCTTTCGCTTCGTCCACATTCATCAGTCTCTTCATACATGCTCGTCGGTTTCGAGTACTCTTAACGTTCCCGTCCTTGAGAGGCCGATCTATTTGATCCAGGTAGTTGGAACGTGGCCTTCCTCTGCCTCTTCTTGCACACACTTTTGCTTTGTATATCTGTTTCGTCAATCTTTCTTCACTCATCCTTTCTATGTGTCCAAACCAACGTAACATGCCTTTCATCATCTTTACAATCACGCCCTCATTCACGCCAGTTGATTTGCGAATCTCTTCATTGCGGATTCGATCTAATATCGTTACGCCGCACATTTTTTCGAAGAGATCGCATCTCGACTGCATTCAAGCTATTTTCATACTTCCTCGGACATACCCAGGATTCGCTGCCATACAATAAGGTAGGTACCAATATCGCGTTGTGGACAGCAACTCGAGCATTCTTGCTCAGACTTTTACTGCCCATCAACGCCGACATGGCTCCATTCACCTTATTTCCGGCAGTTATCCTTCTTTCAATATCTTTTTCATACTTTCCATCTCGTGTGAACATGCTTCCAAGATATACAAATTCATTCACTTGCTCTAGAATTTGCCCATTTACCGATATTGCACACTCGGTCTCTTGTTCATCTCTTTCGAATACCAGAACCTTAGTCTTTAGTATTATTATTTTTTAGTAAGTTATTATCTTTTAGTATTATTTGTTATTTTGCCTATTATATAACAGTCGTTGATACTGTGGATGGATGAATAGTATGTAAGAGAGGGCATTGAATTTAAAAGGAGACATAAAATTTAAGAGGCAGCATGAAATGAAAGAGGTGGCATGGCTTATAAAAGGAAGCGTGGCATAGAAGAGGAGGCAGGGCATATAAAGGGAGGCATGGAATCAAGAGGATGCTTGGCTTAGAATGTGAACGAATAGGTGATAGAAAAGTACACTATCGGGAGAGGAATGGCTCTGGTCGGAGACTAGAAATTCAAGTACCCAGCTTAGTTATTCACGTAAGGCTTTGATGAGATAAGCCCCCCGACTTCGTAACTTTTTTGTGAATATGAATGTACCTGCAAACGTCATCACGCCTCACGGGTAGGCACAGAGAGTAGTGCGCCAGTGATCTTTAGACTTATAGACCTCTTTCTCTTTATCTCTATTCACCAGTCTCTTCATACATACAATACGAATGTACGTCTTGCTAAAGACTATAGAGACCTGAATATTATGATAATTCCAATCGTATGTATACATGAAAGGCTTGAATGTGGGAATTCCTAAGTTTCACAGACAGACAGACACAGATCATGTATCCATACCTCATTTTTATGTAAATAATATGAGAGCGAGATAAAAATCCAAATGGAAAAAAATAGCTTGTGGTTAAAGGCATACAATTTGTTTTTTTTTTATACACCAAGAGTGGCAAACAAGCATACGGCCCACCTGATGGGAAACGGTTACCCTAGCCTATTTACGCTCACGATACCGAAGTATCACTTGCGCGTTGCCACTCTGTGTTCGGAGAGTTACAGTGTGTTGGCAGCATAATGGAACTAATCCCTCTGCTTCCAACACTATGTAACAATCCTCCCCCCTCCCCAAGGAAAAAGATGAAACAGGTTTGTGGAAGAACAGGGAGAGGAAGACCACCTTCTAACTATCATGATCAAATCGATCGGATACTCAAGGGACGTCAAGACTACTCAAAGCCGCTGAGCATGTTAGAACGGCGGGCATACAGATGAATGTGGATGAAGCGTAAGAGCTATGTAAGTCTAGAGAGAAATGCCGCTCTCCACTCTCTGCTTACTCGGCGTAATTATATGGATATATGTATCTTTGTAGTGGGCACGACGGTATATAGACGATTATCTTGTTATTACATATTAATCACGCCTCTTTCCTGTAGGGGCAGGCAGAGACCACTTCTTTTCACTTGCTACGATCCTTACATACTTCCTTCGCTTCGTCCACTTTTATTTATTTTTTTATTTCTCTTTTTTAGTTTTTTTTTTTTCATTCCACACAAATTGACCTAGACCCAATTTAAGCAAAGCTTGTGTTATGGTAACTAGACAACGATATATTTACTTATATAGATATATATATATATACATAAATATATAGGACATCCAAGACTAAGGTACAAATATTCGTGTTCATAACACAAATATCTGCCCTCAGCGGGATTTCAATCCGCGACCTCAAGTTTCGCAGTCAGGAGCTGTAACCTAGACCTACTAGACCAGACGGTCGTCAAATTATTATTGTCTTCATACATGCTCTTACATTTAGGGTAGATAGGGTAGTTCATTATAGATCCTGGCTGCTAAACTCTAGTTTGCAGGCTTGCTCTCTTATATCACACAAAGTGACGATGTGAAGTGAGCATTTATAATATTAAGACTACACCTTTTCTACCTGTTTTCGTCGAACGTAAAGATTGTACATACAGGACGGGAACGTTAAGAGTACTCGAAACCGACGAGCATGTATGAAGAGACTGATGAATGTGGACGAAGCGAAAAAGGTATGTAAGTCTAGAGAGAACTGGCGCTCTCTGCCTACCCCGTTAGGGACTCGGCTTGAAGATATGTATGTATGAATGTACTATACACACGTCTTTCTTCTCAAACGCATGCAGATTTCCATTTGATGGTTTTAACGTTGTTTTCAGTTATATTTCTATTCTCTTTTTAATAAGACCGTCTTGGTTACGACGAAATGAATCGTAGCGGGTGATGGATGGTTTATATATCTTGAGATCTCACTATCTATCTGTTGTCCAAGATCGCTAGGGAAAGTTCATAAGGATAATGGCGAAAGGTGTAGTAAATTGGAGTTGATATTGCCGCAAATTAAGATTACGCGACTCAAAAGTGCAGTGTAGTAGATCTATACAGTGTTAGCGCGATTTAAAACCTGTAAATTGTATGAGAAAAACTAATATACTATTTTCCTTCTTATGAGTTACCAATGAAATTTATTGAGATTATATTGAAAACGTTCGCGGTAATTACTATGCATATTTTTAACAAAAACTCGCTTAAGCTATGATTTTTTATATCTATATATATCTTCATACCTTCCCAGGTTATATATTGTAGGGTTATACCCTACATAAATAAAGCCTATATATAGGCTGCATAGACTGCACACCTCTACCAACGCCTTCGAGTACCCTTAAGGGAAGGCGTGAAAAACATATCATTATTACAAATTTAATATAAAAGAGGCGCTTCATACATGTACGCGTTTGATGCGTAGCGAAGGCTACGAGCTCTACGCAGCTACACGGCGCGGCGTTTGCTTTGGTAACCGCTACAAAGTATTCACCATTCATTTCCCATGTCATTTTCTGCTCGACCTCGGCTTCCATTGAAGTTACATATTCAGAACCCGACTCCCGTCGCCTCACACCGACTTAACCGATAAGAAAGAGAGTTTTGTTTAGCCGAATAGCAATAATACCACGTATCGATTTAATTCTCCCGGGTACGCGTTGACATAAACCTCAAATTTAAACTCCGTTCTTGAATTGTAAGTCGTTAATACACACGATGCTTAATTCAATTATTTAAAGGAGAATATATCGCAGTGCTTGTTGTGAAATTTTTTCGGAGTGTCACTTACCTTCCTCGGCGGAGGTTGCATGGTTGTCGCGTCGCAGCGTGCAGACAACCGTTGGTCGGATGGTTCGCGGATATGACGCGGAAGTTTGCGGATATGACCGAATACGAGCAAGCGTGACCGCACTCTGCCGTAGCAGTCGCGGAAAGCGTTCTTTTATATTACCCAACGAACCCTCGCGCATGCGCACTACTTCGGCATAGACTAAACCACTTCGCTCATATTACCGTAGACTTGAAACATAATGATATTGAATAAAAAAATATATATTTTATATTGTTATTCTTCTTAATTTCACGTATTTAATAAGAACCCCGGCTAACTACCACGATGTTTTAGTATATGCTATAATGCTTGAGTGACAGACGTATACGACATCTATAAGTCTATCCTTTTCGCACTCTTCAACTATGATTACAATAGCGCATCATGGTACTGCCCCTGGTTATTGAAGCGGCTGTAATAGCTCGGCCACTAGTTTACTATATAACTGTCACAAACCAATGTAAATTTCACACCGTAGATGTATGTGTTTGTGTTCTACAAACAAAACAGAATCGACGATTTTACTTTTACAGCTGAACAATCGAAATGGGATTTTGGTAGAGCTTCGACCATATAGAGGAGCCAGTTTGATATTTGAATAGACGCGAAATGGGTCAGATCTCCCGGGTAGACAATGTTCCCACAGTGTCAGCAAATTCATCTGTCTAATATTTATCGATAAATGTTCACTCGATCTCGCCTCAAATTAACAGTCCTTTGTCTCTTATACCAGATAGTTTTGTAATGTGAGCCTCTGAGCTTTACTTATGAATAAATAATAACAAACACAAATAATATTGGGCTTTTTAACATCTTCTGTATAAATCCATTTCGCAATAGTCATTAAAAATTGTACCGGATACAGTTCGTATAATTTGGAGAAATGTATTCAAATTTCATGCATACGCTGAAATACTGAAATTCACAGCAGTTTCATTATAATTATCAAACCACTCCTATAATTCGGCTGCAGTTCAAACAAAGGAAATATTTCATATATAGGTATTCAGTTCACAATACTCTCCGTGAGCAGGAAAAATTAAGTAGAAATAACAACACCGGTTTAAACCGGATAAAATGTGAAGGTACAGAGTGTGTGATTGTAAAAATGAAGTAAGATATGTTAAAAGGTTTAGACATTAAGAAAATATGAGTGAAATTACTAACGAAACCGATACACAAAGCAGAATTTGCAGAAGATGCAGAGGATGTCCACGTACCAACCACCTTAACCAAGCACTCAAGGATAGTAACGTCAAGAGTAGTGGCAACCTGCGAGCATGCATTAAGAGATTGACGAATGTGAAAAAAGAGAAGGAGACAATAAGTCTTGAGAGAAATGGCGCTCTCCTCTATCGCCTTTGCCGTGAGAGTGTCGGCGTGATGATTTGCGCGTAATCCTTCATGGTGATGATTCATGGATGATGTTTATTTCACCATCACTCAGCACAAATATATAAAAGTAAAGATTTAGATAAGATAATGTAGATAGGGTAAAGAGAGCCACGATTGTTCCCGGGAAATATCTGTTTTGATTTTCATCAGACATGTTATTATCCGAGTACGCATGCAAATAGATTTATTTCCGTCTGTACGTGTCCTCTAGTTGCTAGTTCAAAGGTAAAATATACTGTGTTTGTGTGCTCTTTTATCCAGAAACTCGTTACCCTTTTTGATTTAAAAGTTTCCTAAAAGCAATGTCTAGAGCAGAAATTCAATTTTAAATAGAACAACGTTCTTTTCATGTTAAAGCAACCCATCCCACAGGCCGGAGCTGTGTTAACGTATACAAAGCTTATTTCCCAGAAAGTATATAGCGAAAATTTGAATTTAAACCTGCATAAACAATTGAACTTGCATATGGACAGAGATTAAATCTTCACGCCCCACAAGGGAGCTCGAAGGGATAGGCAGGGATGCACTGTTTTTTTCTCCCGATACAACCTGCGGTCACAAGATGACAATGACCAACATCATCATCATGAGCTGGATTCTTGTTGGCGGCTCATGCAATTCTTTCGCACAATCTCATTGACCTCCGTATTCGTCATGATAGACACCTTTGCATAGACACCATCAAGTCCCTCACAACGTAGGCAGAGAGAGAAGAGCGTCATTCAGGCCTATTTCGCTTCTTCTACATTAATCAGTCTAGTCTTCTTTTTCTTCTATTCCTTTCCCATCTGTATTATTAAAGAAGCTGTCACGCCGTATACGGAGGCATTATTAGCCCGGAAATTAAATTGCTTATCGGTTTTCTCAAGTTACATTGCATCCTTTGAAGCAAAATGTGATATCCTCTATTATGATATTAGTTATACGCGATCAGCCCCGCACTAATTCACTTATTTAGTTTGCATGCATGTGCTCTTCATGCTCTGCGT
The DNA here is from genome assembly GCA_945859725.1 of Drepana falcataria. Lineage (NCBI taxonomy): Eukaryota > Metazoa > Arthropoda > Insecta > Lepidoptera > Drepanidae > Drepana > Drepana falcataria. Next base: position 12,727,590 of record OX243921.1, read on the forward strand.
ATCGATACAAGTACGGTCCGAACTGAAATGAGGTAAATATATAATTTTTATTCTAACAAGTTAGCACATATTAATCTCATAGTAAAAGGATACCATTGACATTTTCCAATATCAGTTTCTTTAAATGCCGAACGAAAAGACTTGCTGTCTGAAACCTCGAGGCGGCACTGTTTTCAGAACTGTTAATATTACAAAACTACCCTTAAATTTTGTCCATATCAATTGCAATTATGGAAGCAAGATGTGTATAACAGATACTGAGTTATCGGGTTTGGAGAATTTACTCAATGAATTGGTTCATCCGAATAGGCGGCTCTTTTGCAACGCCAAATTACGGTGTATATAATTTTACACCACCACCAACCACAAACGTAGTTATTATCTTCGCATGGACACCCTATTTCTTTCTATAACCTTAGACTTCAATTCCTTATTTTCCGTATTTGCTGTCTTTGACGAACGTTCTAATGGACCAGTCCATTACCTGAATGGCTGATAACGATGGTTAGTTTGAACACATACAAATTGCTATGGCGCACGATGCAACGTCGGCCTTAATTTGTTAAAACAAACAATTGCCACCTCCAATTTAAAACAGCGTCATTATATGTCACCTTGGTGGCTGAGTGGAACGATGGTATGATCAGATGGATGGTAGATTCGAATCCCGACTGTACCAATGAGTTTTTTTACATAGGTAATTTACTGTGCTTTACGATGAGAGAAAACATTGTGGGGAAACCATTTAACGTTTGTAAATAAATTCTTGGATACATGATTCGCACTCAGTTTCTCTGGTGACCGTACAAGCATCAAATTGCATATAATGTTTTTATCAAATTATGCGGCAAATAGGAGACGCGCGGAGGGCATGTAGGAGGTTCGGAAGCAAATGATTTTGCTTGCAACTAATACCTTAACGAAGTTAAACTATGAGAACAGGAGCCATTTCCCCTTGCTGTGATCGAGATGGAAGTGAACAAGAGCATCCGTCCACTTTACATATAGGTGAGTTACGTACCTCGTTGTCCCTTAGTACCTCTTTAGAGGGTTTTTTTACATCTCTCGAAAAAACTAATGTTGCACATTACCAGATATTTATAGAACATAAACCTCTAGCTAAGCAATTCTTTTGTGGAAATACTACCTATATAGAGCATACATACATATACATATCATCACGCCAAGTCCCTAAAGGGGTAGGCAGAGAGTATAGAGCGCCAGTTCTCTCTAGACTTACATACCTCTTTCGCTTCGTCCACATTCATCAGTCTCTTCATACATGCTCGTCGGTTTCGAGTACTCTTAACGTTCCCGTCCTTGAGAGTCCGATCTATTTGATCCAGGTAGTTGGAACGTGGCCTTCCTCTGCCTCTTCTTGCACACACTTTTGCTTTGTATATCTGTTTCGTCAATCTTTCTTCACTCATCCTTTCTATGTGTCCAAACCAACGTAACATGCCTTTCTTCATCTTTACAATCACGCCCTCATTCACGCCAGTTGATTTGCGAATCTCTTCATTGCGGATTCGATCTAATATCGTTACGCCGCACATTTTTCGAAGAGATCGCATCTCGACTGCATTCAAGCTATTTTCATACTTCCTCTGACATACCCAGGATTCGCTGCCATACAATAAGGTAGGTACCAATATCGCGTTGTGGACAACAACTCGAGCATTCTTGCTCAGACTTTTACTGCCCATCAACGCCGACATAGCTCCATTCACCTTATTTCCGGCAGTTATCCTTCTTTCAATATCTTTTTCATACTTTCCATCTCTTGTGAACATGCTTCCTAGATATACCTAGAGCACACTATAATATTACCTATATACCTACATATGTACATGTCACACACAATAGTGCGTTGTAAACAACGTATTCTATCTAAAACATGCACTTAATATACAATTTCCTTATTCATTCACATCGTATTGCTCTTTACCTAGCTCATTGCATTTTTTGATGATGTAAATATTGTGTAAGCTTCGCGAGTGAAACAAAATGTACGCTAAAATATGCATCGAAATATTTTGTAGCGAGGGCATACAAGCCGAACGTCGCGGATAGTTTTCACAACTTTGTTACGACACAAAGTCAAACGCAGTTGTTTTTGATACCTAATTGTTCGTAGTAAAAAGCTGTATAGAACTTCCTTGTATTGAAGGTCACACGTATAGATAGCGAGCGGTGCCTGAGAAGACATCGCACTGTCCTAACGTTGAAGATGATTTATGACGATGCCTAGATGCGCAGCAGCAGCCGCGGTTGGAGCGGGGCCCAATGTGACTCTAAGTGCAGCGCAGCCGAACACTCCGGTCTATATCTCCCGCCCACACTACAAAGGCTTAAGTCACAGGGGAGTAGGTTCATCGGAAGATCAAATACAGGCTACGAGTACAGATGCTGTCGTTCAGCAACGTCACCTAAGACGTTCGTGCGAGTGCTGACGTGCTGTTCCCTGCAGTTCTTCGCGGCTGAAGATTTTTGCCCGCAGAACGTGGTGTTTCGTAGCAGACAAGGGCCATCCGTCAAGTGCCCGTAGTAAAGTGATGTGATCTATGCGCCTTATTATTTAAGCTTTGTCTTTCACAGTGGTTAACATTGTAATGATAGTTGTAAAAGAACTCTAACTAAATCTATTTACTTATTTTCTCTTAAATGTGAACAATCACAAGAGGAAATCTGCGTATGTTTGAGAAGAAAGTCAAAGTTGTATGTTACGAGCTTGAATGTCGGCGACGGAATCGCCATCTTTTAAGTTAACCTAAATATTTCTCCTGCAAAAAGAGAGTGTTGTTGCATCTCTGCCTACTGAAAGGTGGCTCTGGACTCTAGATAGTTTTAAATATTCCATAGGTTTGGAGTTGTGGTAACTGACTAATTTGTGTAGTTCCCTCTAAAGTCAACATTCAAGTTGCAAACGCGCTTGATTATATACTGAGTCTTCTAGTGTTAACTACTAATCACGATTGTTTGCCATTGAGCCAATACTCTTGATTAGTCCACTGAAAGGACGGCGAGTTAAATCAGGTTAATTAACTGTGTATCAATGTATATTGTACAACCACGTTGGCCAATGTACGTAATCCACTAGTTCTGAATAAGGCTCACAAATGCTCGCTTGCAAACAAGCAATATTCCAACTCTGTCTAGTTCCCGGAAATAACAATGCACGTGTATGCACACGACGCGCTGACTAGCTTGTGCAATTGAGACCTTGCTAGGGCTGGAACCTACTTCGTCGCTTGAACAGTGCATCCTGCTGTGCTGCTGCAGGGTGATATTATTAGCCACTGAAATCGCGTTACTTAAATGTCGGGGAATAATAATAGCCTACTGTAAAATATAGCATATATGCCAGATTGACGAACAAATAAGACAAAATATTATAAGTATAGCCAAGTATATAGACAAGTAGAGGCTTGGTGGGTGACTGGTTCGAATAGTTGGCTGCAACACAATCATCGCAAGTTCGAATACTTCGAGTTTTTCTGAACTTCAATACAGTGATACACAGAGTCACACCACGAACTTTACGGTGAAGGAAGACGTCGAGAGGAAAGCTGTATACTTATAAGAAGAAATTTACAGACGTATGTGTATAGTCGTGCTTGAGTAACGGCAATGGACTTGCCATCTGTCACCTAAAATATATCTCCGGAGAAAAGTAGGTGTGTGGCACAGCTAATACACATAAGGGACACAGGTTAATCTTAGGCTTTCTCTTCCCCTCTAACCTACTTTCTGAGATATTTCTAAAGAAGATAACATCCTTTCTCTTCTATTTTTGACTGTCCTAAGTAGTAGGTACTCTCGATTCTTCGACTCTATTCAGCACGTCTTCGTTTATTCCCCTTTCGGTCCAGCAGATTATCTCCATCCTTCTCCAGCACCACATCTCAAATGCTGGAGACACCTCTCTATATTTCTTTGTCCCTTTCCTTGTCCACGTCTCACATCCATAGTCATAACCTAACCAAGTTCACGTTTTGAAGTATTCAAACAATGGCGTGGTGTGAATGTGATTTTCAGTTTTGACAACCCTGCAATGCCTCGCACCAACGAGCTCGGTTAAGGGAACCAAAGATCAAAGTTGAAGTACCGACGACAACATAAAGCAGCAAGCAACATTATAGGTATGACTTACTACATTAAACTACATAGTACTTGTAACCGACGAGTATGTATGAACAGACTGATGAATGTGGATGAAGCGAAAGAGGTATGTAAGTCTAGAAAGAACTTTTCTATTTTTGACTACCTCGTGATGTACTCGGCGTGATATGTTTGTACTATATATATCAGCTGTAACTCTGTAAGTAATAAAACAAATGTGGACATTAGGATATTGTTGAGCCATGTCGACGAATCGCCATCTACCGTCGATTTGTTACGTAAGCGCTTTTGTTTTTCACTAAAGTAGTTCTGGGTATTTATATCCTTGAGGTGAACACTATTTCCAATACTTCAAATGGAATGATGGCCCAATTGATTATTAGTTATATTCATTTGATTGAATTATATAAGAACTATATTAAATATTGTTAAATCTGAATATTCATAGCCTTAAATAGCCCTTATATGCATTTATTCAATATACCTAGTAATGGGACCCGCGCCTACTTCTAGCACGCCCCTAAAATAAGCTGCGACAACCAAGCGTTCTTTATTGTTGATTGCCATAATACAAAAAGTTTACTTGAAATCGCTTAGCGTGTCGCAACTGACGCGCGCGTTTGTTCCCATTCTGTATCTTAAAGCACAAAGCATCTGTATTTTATAGTGAAATCTGAGTGAGTTCTTAAAGCTCGTGGTGTGACGAATCGCTGTATTTAAGTTCAGATCATTGGTACAATCAGGATTCAAAGTTACAATCTTTGTGCAAGCAACTCAAATCACTCGGCAACTACAGCTCTTTATAATATACGTTTTACTAACAGAATAATTAATAAGGCTTGCTATTGTATCGATTGGGCAACCGTGTAAAGGTAGCGATCAACTTGTGAAGTAAATAAAAAAATAATTACATACAATAATAATAATAATAATATATCCTCACGCCTACCCACAAGAGTCCCCGAAGGGGTAGGCAGAGGTGTATAGGTAATACCCACACACCCACTTTCCGCCAGAGGTATATTAGGTGCCAACGTGACAGATGACGAGTCCATCGCCGTTACTCAAGCACGACTATTACATACGCCTTTTGATTGTCTTCTGAGACGTATGCAGGTTTCCTCTCGATGTTTTCCTTCGCCGTAAAGCTCGTTGTGTGACTACATGTAGTCACAAGTCATATTTACTACAAGCGTCCATAGGCGGCGGTAACCGCTTCCCATCAGGCGGACCGCATGCTTGCTTGCCACCCAAGTGGTATAAAAAAAAAAAAACATACAATAGAAGTATATAATTCCATTTACCCTAAACCGACCTTCCTTAATTTACTTGCCTCGGTTTCACCCGACTTGGGAAGTAGCACGATTTATTATAGCCCGTAGCTTTCTTCAGTGAACGGACTATATAGAGTCAAACCATTTGTTCAGATGAGTTAAGAGAGATTAAGATATAAGAGAGGTAGAGCATTACGGTTTCCCGTTCGAACGGGAACTTTCACCCTATAGAAGTCCGTAGGCATTTTTTTTTTGTTTTCATCCTGCGCGCTGAATACTATGGTTTTCAATAATGGGCTCTTGGGGAGGGGGAAGAATTGTTATATTGTGTTGGAAGCAGAGGGTTTAACTCCATTATGCTGCCGTATACTCTCCGAACACAGAGTGGCAACGCGCAAGTGATACTTAGGTATTGTGAGCGTAAATTGGCTACGGTAAAAAAAGTCCAGCTATTTAACTCGAAGAAAGAAACAAACCAACTATCAAATAAAAAATTATCATGTTAGTAGGTATGTATAGAATATTATATTCTATGTTTTCAGTTTACTTGTAATGCAGATTTATGGAAAGCTCAAAGTTATAACAGGTGATAGCTTCCCACACAACTGCGCTGTAGGTACGTCCTACCATTATCGTAACAGGGACAATTTGTGACGATGTATAAATGTTTGTTTCTCAATCACACTAGTACTGCGGATCGGAATTAGATTTAATTTGGTACAGATATAGATTGTGAACTTAATTAACAAATAGGATGTGTTGTATAAAAACAAAGCGATAACCACCAGCAACGCCATACTTGAATGCAGGTGAAATCGCGGGGCGCAGCTACTACTGTGCCTACTGACGTCGTATTGACGGCGCTCGACAGCTGCACTCGCGGTCATGTAAACAATCATGTAAATAATAACTCGGCAATTAATTTAATTTACGAGGACAACGCAGCCTTCATAGCATTGAGGTACAGGTACTGGTAGGTAGATACGAGTGTTTGCAAATTGCTGTTGTTTGTAAATGTATGTTTCTATTTTACTGTAACAAAAGTGGCAGAAAATAATATGACCCATGGTTATTACGAGAGGTAGACCATAACCAACCATCTCCTTTAATATTGGACTTACTTATCTGTGGCAGTTTGTCCATGATCAGAGTCCATGGCAGAGTCTTAAAAAAAAGTAAAATATGCACATAATAAACCAACAGTAGAACACCTTGTTACACAACCATGCAACCCCGATATTGCCAATAATGCAATTTACGATAAACTGTTGCAACATGCATCGATGGTCACGAGGCGCTTACGCTGCAAGTTGAACATCGAGGTCAACTCCACTGCACGAGGCGCTGACGCAGCCCAAGACCATCGGACACCGGCGGCGTCCCCTTTCAAGCACTTCTTGTTCCCACATCGAGCATTATAGTCGCTTTTCAAATTAATATAATTTACCATTGTAATTTCTTTAATAAACCTTTGCTATATATTTTTGCATTTTTTTGCATCCTCCGGCTGTGATTAACATAATTGGCGCAGTCGGTAGGATAGCTGTAAAGTAGAGTCAGTGAATCGATCACGGGCATTTCAGCTATCCGCAACCTACGGTAATCACGGTCAAGAGGAGTATCAAGACATAGATCCACGCAGAAAAATCAAAATGCATATGTAAGTACCTAGTTCTATCTAGAGTTGCTTTCCTTTCTTATTAATTAGTGATCCTATAATAAGTATTCCAAGATTTCCCACCTACGGCAATCGCGGACCGATAGGCGAGAACATTCTCGTAGACTACAAGTAGATTTTAATAGAAATTTAGATACTGTTTTAGAAGATACAGTGTTAGTCGTAAGCCCCATCAAAATGAGTGATGCGCTATTGGATCAGATTTTCAAAGCTCTTAGGCTAGTCCCTGAGTTTGATGGGAACTCAAATGTTCTCACCCGATTTATTAATCTATGTGACCAACTAGTTGTGCAATATATGAGTAGGGAACCAGGACACGAACTCAGCAATTTAGCGCTACTCAATGGAATATTGAATAAAGTGACAGGGCCTGCCGCTCGTACTATTAATTCTAACGGCATCCCCGAAACGTGGCTAGGAGTCCGCAACGCTCTTATTAATAACTTTGCTGACCAACGTGATGAGACCTCTTTGTACAACGATTTGGCTCTCCTCACCCAGGGGTCTGCGACTCCTCAAGAATTTTACGAAAAATGCCAAAATCTTTTCAGCATTATTATGACATATATCAGTTTGCATGAAACCGTAGCGAGCACAATTGAAGCTAAACGCTCTTTATACAAAAAATTAACCCTTCAGGCATATTTGCGTGGACTCCGAGATCCACTGGGCTCACGTATACGGTGCATGCGACCTGAATCTATCGAAAAGGCTTTAGAATTTGTGCATGAAGAAATGAATACTTTGTACATGCAGCAGCGCAACGAGCACCTCCCCGAGCGTAAGGTACAGTCGACGTCCTCGTCTTCATATAACGTGCCTAAACCTTCTTTCAGCTTTCAACCCCCTGTCGCGTTACCTCCCACACGTGCATTTACCTTCCCAAACGCGAATAATATGCCCGGGCCCTCAAGGCCAAGTAACTTTCAGCCACCGAGGCCAATGCCAATTTGGAGACCCCAAATGCCTCTTAACCGTGGGCCAACGCGAACCCAACAAATGTTTGGCGCACCCCCGCCAAATTATAATTCCCACAATAACGTGTTTAGAATGCCGCAGGCTAGAGCAGGGTTCCAACCCCCGACTTATACTAGACCTCAACCTATGAGTGGCGTCAGCCACTACGTTGCTAAGGAGACCCCCACGCGATCACCCCATGATTGGACTAAGCACGGAAATCCACCTCCCTCAAATTACTTCAAGACTCGTGAGATGAATTTCAATGAGTTCTATGACCAACCGTACTATTACGACCCTTATGCAGACTATTACACCGACGGATATTACCCAGACTACTATGACTATAGTGATCAGACATATGACGTGTCATACGAGCAACAGTCACACGACCCGACTTATGTCCCGGCGTACGTTGAGGAAGCTAGAGAGGAAATCCCGGATAGCGACCAGGATTTTCAGAAACCGTCGAAGTCCGGAAAACCAAAATAGAAATTAACTTACAAACGCAGCGTCAATTACCTTACGTACAAATAGCTAATCCACCCTTAAAGCTATTAATTGACACCGGTGCCAATCAATCATTCATCAGCCCGGAAGCTGTAGAAAAGTTTTTCCCCCATATACCTTGCAATTACGATCCCTTCGAAGTTACAAACATTCACGCTACTACCAAAAATTATTATTCTATAACTTTGCCATGTTTTCAAGAGTTTTGTGAGAATGATGACATGACCCTGTTCATTTATAAATTCCACGACTACTTCGATGGATTGATTGGGTACGACTTATTAGAAAAATTAGAGTCCAGTATTGATTTAAAAAATAAAGTCCTTGTCACACGACAATCTACTAACCCCTTACTTATGTATGACTCTCGCAATTGCAATCTATATGAGGAAATAATACCAGCGAATACATCGAAACTTATTAGAGTCCCTATTAATTTCCATGATGGTGACGTGTTAATTGAGGAACAGAACATAGCCAATTGCAGTATACGCGATTGCGTCACTAGTGTAAAGAATAGTCGCGGTATTATTGAAGTTACAAATCCAACACGATATGATGTAGTATTTTCCATGGACAGACCTGTTAGTGCAGAACTTTTTAATACTCAGTGCACGCGTACCGAACAACTATACGATCGCGCATCAGAAGTACTCTCGCGATTACGAACCGACCATTTGAATCCTGAAGAACGGACCAATCTAGAATCTCTCTGTACGCAATACGCTGATGTCTTTTATATTGAAGGTGAACCTCTAACTTTCACCAATAAAATTAAACATAGTATCCGCACCACTGACGAAGTACCTGTCTACACTAAAAGCTATAGATACCCTTTCGTTCATAGACAGGAAGTTCAGGATCAAATTTCAAAGATGTTAGAGCAAGGCATAGTTCGTCCGTCTCAGTCAGCTTGGAGCTCCCCCATCTGGGTTGTTCCCAAGAAAGCCGACGCATCAGGAAAAGTCAAATGGAGACTTGTGGTCGATTTTAGAAAACTAAATGAAAAAACCATCGACGACAAGTACCCCATTCCCAATATAACCGACGTCCTTGACAAATTGGGTAACTGCCATTACTTTACAACTTTAGACCTTGCCAGTGGTTTTTACCAGGTCGAAATGAACCCAGATGATATCCCAAAAACAGCTTTCAACGTCGAACATGGGCACTTTGAATTTTTACGCATGCCCATGGGACTTAAAAATTCTCCGTCAACCTTCCAACGGGTGATGGACAACGTCCTTAGAGACCTCCAAAACGTTATCTGCCTAGTGTATCTTGATGACATCATCGTATTCAGTGTCTCATTACAAGAGCACATGGTCAATTTAGAAAAAGTTTTTAAAAGATTAAGAGAATCCAACTTCAAAATTCAAATGGATAAGTCAGAGTTCTTAAAATTAGAGACGGCTTATCTAGGGCACATAATCAGTAAAGACGGAATTAAACCGAATCCTGACAAAATTGCTGCCATCCGTAAATTCCCGTTACCAAAAACCGCAACTGAAATTAAGCGTTTCCTAGGTTTACTCGGGTATTACAGAAAATTTATTCCAGACTTTGCTCGTATAACGAAACCAATGACGCATTGCTTAAAGAAAGGCTCTAAGATAACTTATGACGATCCCCGATACCTCGACTGTTTCGAAAAATGTAAAGTTCTTCTGACAAACGACCCCATATTACAGTACCCCGACTTTACAAAAGACTTTGTACTAACGACCGACGCATCTAACTTCGCTATAGGAGCCGTTCTTTCCCAAGGACCGATAGGTAGCGATAAACCGATTGCATATGCATCACGGACCTTGAACTCAAGCGAAATAAATTATAGTACAATTGAGAAAGAACTTCTGGCAATCGTTTGGGCAACCAAGTATTTCCGACCATATCTGTTTGGACGGAAATTCAAAATAGTGACTGACCATAAGCCCTTACAGTGGGTCATGAACCTTAAAGAGCCTGGTTCTAGACTGACCCGCTGGAGACTAAAGCTCAGCGAGTATAACTTCACCACAGTCTACAAGCAAGGCAAAAATAACACCAATGCCGATGCTCTCTCGCGAATCGAGATAAATAATGAAGACACTAGCTCTATCGCAGTTAACTTGTCAGAAAAACCACCATCTGAACGTGGTTCTACTACGGTAACCGCACACACAAGTGCAGAGAACCCAATTCTAGAAATACCTATAACGGATGACCCCCTTAATAAATTTAGTAGACAGATTTCATTCGTAGTAGTAGGCGACATCAAGAAACGACCAACTGTGACAAAGCCTTTCGAGACTCATACAAGAACGACCATTCAACTCACTGAATCTAACTTAGAGACTGACGTCATTGACGCAATTAAAGAATTTGTGAATCCCAAAGTAAAAACCGGTATGATAATTCACCCCCCTTTAGCTATGTATAAGATCATCCCGATCATACAGGACAAGTTCAAAAGCTCTGCTTTAAATCTTGCTCTTACTAGAGTCGAACTTGAAAATGTCAAAGAGTACTTGCGACAGCAAGAGATCATACAGAAATACCATGAGGGTAAAACTAACCACCGTGGTATAACTGAATGCTATTTAGCTTTGTCTGCAAAATACTATTGGCCTAAAATGAAAGAATGCATTGCCAAGTATATTAACGAATGTTACATCTGTGGTCAGGCTAAATACGATCGTAATCCGATCAAGCAAAGATTCTCTATCGTTCCGCCCCCATCTAAGCCATTCGAGATAATTCATCTGGACCTCTTTACAGCCCAGAACGAAAAGTACCTTACAATAGTAGACGCCTTTTCCAAGTACGCACAAGCATATCATCTGCGAGATGGTACAGCTCTTAGTGTCGTTCAGGCTCTCCTTACATTTTGTACTCATCACGGAGTACCTATAACTATAATTACTGACCAAGGACCCGAATTCACCAACCAAATATTTTGCGAGTTCTGCCGACTTCACAAAATTCAGCACCACAAGATCCTTGCCCATTCTCCGAATGATAACGGTATGGTAGAACGATTCCATTCTACTATCTTAGAACATCTTAGGATACTTAAGCTTGAAAAATCTAGTGAACCTGTTGTTAATTTAATGCCATATGCAGTACTGGCATACAACAGTTCGATTCATAGTTTTACTAAATGCCGACCCTTAGACCTAATAACCGGACACTTTGACCCACGTGACCCTCTAGACATTGACTTAACGGAACATCTTTTACAACAATATTCACAAGACCATCGCAAGCGAATGAGTCAAGTGTACGATATCATTAATGAGACCTCATTACATGACAGGACAGAATTGACCGAAAACCGAAATAAAGACCGAGAACCTGAAAAAGAGTACTGCCCTGACCAACAAGTATTCGTACGTAACCCCATGGCAGCCCGACAAAAATTGGCCCCACGATTCACACAAGACACAGTCCTTGCTGACCTCCCAATCCATATCTATACAAAGAAAAAGCGCGGTCCCGTTGCTAAGTCCCGCCTTAAACGAAGTCCTAAGAATCCCACATTGTTACAGGACACTACTACTGCTGACGTTCCTACTACATCAAGTCCAAGGACAAGACGTAACGATCGACTCACTTGATAACGGACCCGGACTACTTCCTTTTAAGTTAGGTGCTACAAAATTGGTATCGCATTATCACTCCTTCTTAAACTATATTGATTTGACCCAGCTTCATTCCCAAATAGATTTAGTTAAATCTCAATTATTCGAGTTCAGACCTCAATTGAATAATAAAACGTTATTCCTTTTCGATCCTCACATGGAACACCTAAGCTTTAAATTAGAAAGAATATCCAACCAATTAAATACCCTGGAAGCAAGTCGCAATAAAAGAGGACTCATTGACGGTCTCGGTTCAGTAATAAAAAGTATATCTGGTAACTTAGATTACACGGACGCTATTAAATATAATAACGCTATTAAGATACTTCAGAATAATGAACAAAAATTAGAAAATGAATTAAATAGTCATATTAGCTTAAATAAAGAGTGGGTGTCACATAGTTCAAAGATTTTAGATAACATAATATATAATCAAGATAAAATGGGTAAAGCACTGAACTTAATTATGGAAAGCGATAGTCAAAGAGATACGGATTTGATTAAATATGCCCACTTGGCACAGCATCTTCTTATCTTAGGAGACAATATAGAGAATTTGTCTGAAGATTTACTTAGTTTAGGAAATACGTTGTCATTTATTCGTGCATCGAGCACCCCGTATTCAGCAGTAAGTTTAGAAGAAATTAAGAATATATTAGATAAATTAAGGATTTTATACTCTAACGATGAAGTCCTTGATATAGATTTTAGAAACTTTTACGAAATCATTAAGTTAGGTTATTTTTACATTAATAAACAGATAGTAATAGTTATTAAGGTCCCGATTGCGTATCCTGTAACCTATGATCTTTACAAATTATCCGTAATACCTAACAAAAACCATGAAGTCCTTATACCTACCTCACCCTACGTAGCAATCTCTGGTGAAGACGCTAGGTACATGGAGACAGAATGTCCGAAGGTAAATTCATGGTTTCTCTGCGAAGCGATAGCAAACTACAAGATTCAAGAAAAGCCTGACTGTGTACAGCAACTCATCGCCCGGCAGGAGCTCCATGAATCCTGCAAGTTAACCTCAGTGACCCTGACAAATGAAGCCCTAGAGGAACTCGACGACAAACACTATACGCTGAGTTTCCCCACGTCGACCAAAGTCAAGACGTCCTGTGGCCAAGAACAGTATCGCACTCTACAAGGCAGCTACCTCGCCGTCATTCCCCACAACTGTCAACTGAAAACGGCGGGTTTTACAATTTCCAATAAAAACGATCGCATCAAAGGACATGTCGTGAGAATTATCGAAATGCCTCAATATAACGACTCAAAGCCCAAAGAGCGTTCACCCTTCATCCTGAATTCAGTCGACCTGCAAAATCTCCACTCTCTTAATAAGAGGACGTCACTTGAAAAGCCAGTTCATCTCGAACAAGCAACTGATCAAGCTATATACCACACGACGATCCCCGTGTACGTCATACTTCTCAGTACTGGAACAATTGCCGGAGCTATAATGTACTGTAGGCTACGTGGAAAACGCCTTCGTAATGCTAACAAAACGGTGAAGCAGAATGATGAAAATCCTGGGATATTGTACGCAATCCCCGCTACAAGAAACATCAACCCCAGCCAAATAAGGGTAGACCATAAGAACATCTCAGCAACCCTCTCGAACGACGTTCTCGAATAAGTCGCTGATCTACGGGGGGAGATGTTACACAACCATGCAACCCCGATATTGCCAATAATGCAATTTACGATAAACTGTTGCAACATGCATCGATGGTCACGAGGCGCTTACGCTGCAAGTTGAACATCGAGGTCAACTCCACTGCACGAGGCGCTGACGCAGCCCAAGACCATCGGACACCGGCGGCGTCCCCTTTCAAGCACTTCTTGTTCCCACATCGAGCATTATAGTCGCTTTTCAAATTAATATAATTTACCATTGTAATTTCTTTAATAAACCTTTGCTATATATTTTTGCATTTTTTTGCATCCTCCGGCTGTGATTAACATAATTACCTCATAAATAAATTAAATGTAAATAAATAAGATTCAAGGACACTTTTGAAGTTACTCTCCGGGTATCTTCACGACTTTCCATAAAGGTCCGCAATGGGGTGGGCTGGGGTTGCACAGCACAGTTGCAGCCCAACGTATTACTTATATATATATTAATAAGATTTGGAGTTTCTTCCTAAGCATTGGCAGTATTCCTCATGATGTTTTTTTTTATACAACATTAGTGGCAAACAAGCATACGGCCCACCCGATGGAAAACGGTTACCGCAGCCTATTTTCGCTTCTTCTTCTTCTATAAGGTGGAGGTCCTGCCCCAGTCGGGCAGCTCCAAACCCGTTATGCCTTACCGCTCTTGTCATGAATCAAGTATTTCCTTAATTTAAAGAAACTCACTGAAACATACCTACCTGGGACTTGGGACGTGTAATCTTAAATTTGTTAGTGACTCCTAAACCACTCGGCCATCGTGAGTCTTCATATAACCATAAATATATATGCTAATAATACTTACAAAACAAGTTCTACCTGAATAATTATATTAAGGAAATCGAAGTAAACATTATTTCTCAGTGATATATTTAATATTTACACAGTTAATTATGTATAATATACATTATAATAATAATATATCCGCACAAGTTCCCACAAGTTCAAGTTATGAGTAAATGGATTGAATGAGCTGATGAGAACTACCATTGAAAGCTATGTGTAGGTATGTACATAAAAAAAATTAAGCCATTTACTCTACTAGCGGCACAAAGTCGGAGCGAGTTAAATATAAAAGTACAGTCATCATCGTCTGCAAGGAAATCGTGTCAGGAGAAGAAACGGCGAAAGAAACTTCCCGCTTTTATGTAAATAGACGTGTTCCGCAGTTTCACATGCGTAACATTTGATTTAGTAGAGTTTTTCAGAAATAAACCATGATATATATTATTCCAGCCATTAATCTACCTCTGTGCCAAATTTAAGCCATGCCGTTTAGCCGTTGGGCCGTGAGAAACAAATATTATCATAAACTTTCGCATGTATAATATTAGTAGGTACCTTTGTGCCCTATCTCCCCTATCTGCAGATCTACTTAGTTGCAGCCAGCTCGCAACGTTATATTACTGTTCCTCGAGGACATTGAAACGAGGCGAACTCACCGTAACATGGTACTTTGTTGTACCTGCGTATTTCCAGTGGTAAAAATGTGTCCTCACTTCCATAATGCACTAAACTCACTTATTTGTAACGCAATTGTTAATTCACTTGTACACCGCAGACAAAGAAGTCTTGCTTTCCTAATCATTAACTCTACCGCTTGTTTTATCAATATTGGGTAAATACACGCAACGATAAAACAATCACCCAGTTATCATTGACCTACCCTATTAAGCGATAAATTGATATTAAGATTAAAACAATATATAAACGGTGGCAACGGTAATACCTGACATTAGATTGATTATGATGTTAATAAGACGTAGGAATGTTGCCGGGTAAACACCATACCTATGTAGTGTACTTATATGAGTTAAAAGAGTAACCATGGAGTTTCTTGCCGGTTCTTCTCCATGGAAGCGACCAACCCGAACCGTGCTTCTTTTTCGACGTTTTCTAAGTGCCCACTTGGGCCTATGTGAAATAAAAATATTTTGATATTGATTTTTGATTTTTGATTTATGAAGTCATGCTACAGGATACGACATCGATAGATTCACCACCAAAAATAAGGAAATTTATAGGCCACTTGTTGTTAAAATATGAGTGTTGGTAAATGCTTTTTCATCAATAGATGATATGTAAATTAGCCCATAAACAAAGAATATGTGTATCATAATTATTTATGCATGTCTATTATTTAAATATTATGTTATAATACGCACGAACTATTCCCTCACACTAGTACCTACCAAGCCAAGTGATGAAGTGATACCGCGCTAAGCTTTGTAGCTTGAAAGCTGTGCTTCGAATCCACAATCGGTTTTGCAAGACTCCAACTTTTGTTTTAAATTAGGCTTAGTAATTTCGGAGATTTTGGTAAGTAGTAAATTTACACCCATCTTATTAAATAACAAAAACTACTCGTTTTATTTATACATGCGAAACCTCACTTCAGATTATTTTTTTAGGTATATACGACGTTTTAAGTTGGTAATGTACAATTCTCCTACAAAAGTGACAACCCTATTCTAAATGTATTAATTTTCTTCCTCTTCCTCTTCTTTCATTCACTTTCGCATTGTATACCAGTTTTATCACTCTTTCTTCACTTTCTTTTCTTCTTTCTTCATTCATGCTTTCTATATGTGCAAACGAACCTAACATGCCTTTCATCATCTTTATAATCACATCCGCGTTCACGGCAATTAAGTACTTTACGAATCTCTTTATTGTAGATTCGATCAAAAAAATTTCGAAGCAGTGCAGGCATAGTATAAAGAAGAGGGAGTAGGCTATCTCCGGCGATTTGCGATATAATTGCCTACTGTCTTAGGGTTGTCACTTTTAGCTAAATATTAGGCGCGACTGTTCGCGCTTCGCTAGCAACCGCATGAACAGCGGCAATTAGGTATCTATAATAAAAAATGAATAAAGTGAATGAAATATTATCATTAAAAGAAATAAAAACAACATTAAAAACTAACGACTGTCTCTTAGACTATAATCGAATTTGTTGTTATGATTCGAACTTTGTTTTATATGTATTTGATTTACTATTTATTAGTCAATTAGGTACTCGTACATACTTATTTTGAATTACGATTTTCTGTAAATAGGTAGGTACTTAGTTACTATAGCTACAATACTGAGAAATCGGCATAACTAAACGTAAACAAAGAAATAGCGGCAAACCAATTGCCAGATCAAAAGTACCTAATACATTCTAGTAGGAAATTAGGCCTACCTACCTACTTCCTGTGTGATAGAAAACTAATACAAACAAAAAATATGTAAGTACGTGATTAAGAATATATGATGAATAAGTGACTAACTTACCTTTCCTGTTCAATAGGTAATCTGAACAGAGACAGGTCTGGAATCGATGAATTATTAAGATACCCAAACACACAGCAATACGTTCTTCTGCGATTATCAGACATTTTGATGATGATATTCATGAATAAATCATTTAGCGGTGCCGAAAAGCCGTGACGCGCGCGCGAACCTTGTGCAGTGTTAGCCCCGACTGGCGCACTGAGAAACGGGTCGAGATTTTGTTAAAGTGTGCGTGCGTCGACACATAGATACAATAGCGCACACACACAAGCTGCGCTCGGTGCTTTTGTATGAAGATAACCTACTTCTCTTCTTTATACTATGGTGCAGGGCAGTTTAAACGATTTAAGCGCACAGACGGCTTTAAAAGACTGTAAAGATGCAAGAGACTGCAGCTGTCATCTAGCGTCGAATAGGAAAACTAAATAGATAGATGTCCTGACAAGTCTGACAAAGTGGATTTATTAATCTAGATCTAGAGAACTGGCGCTCTATTCTCTATGCCTACTCCACTAGGCACTCGGCGTCATGATATGTATGTACTTTGTCAGTTGTTGGTCGTCGAGTCAATAGTAGTCCAATATTCACCATTTCCCAGCTGGTTGTCAATTGAACATCTTAGGTGACAAGAAGTAAAAGGTGGTACACTTACCGTAAGTTTTCTATGAAGTTGATTATGCTGAGTGCATTAATTAGTAGTAGAGAGTAATTTTTGAAATGTTTTGGAGCGCTTGAAATGTTCATACTTACATATCACGAGTGTAGAGCGCCAGTTCTCTTTTGCTTATACATACCTCTTTGGCTTCATTGACATTCATCAGTATTCGTACATGCTCGCCCGTTTCGAGTTGTTGCTCCTGACGTCTCCAACCTCGATAGTTCGATCTAGGTAGCTAGGTCGTGGTAAGGCATACCTCTGTCCCTTATTCCAGACAGGGGTTAGGTTAGGTTTTCGTCATCGTCAAAAATGTGAGATGTGTAGGTACTTTAAGTGCCACACGGGGAGCGCTGCATTAATAAATGCAATATTTTTATTTATAAATTACTACGTGTAAACTAGAAGAGGGGGGAGCGTCTTAATATATACTACGGTGGAGGGGGGTAGGGCGAAGATTATTCTAAATGGCTAGTAGTATGGATATGATCCCTAAATGAGAAGGATATGGATATGGATATGGTATAGTGCTAAATTCAGGCACCAAAAAACCGTACGACAGTGCACCCAGTCAGCAGTTAAAGAATACCTATATACGTCAATACGTTAATGTACCGAATGCAGTTTAATTTATTTAAACACGATTTCTGGGCTAAACATGAGGGGAACAACAAACACTCAATTTTTATTTTATGGTCAGGAGTCTTTATTTATAAGAGAAAGTAAGTAATAGTAAACAATCGCACAGATTGATTAGGTAGACGAGACAGAATAAACGACTTAATTACCTAATCACATAGATAGAAATTAGGAATAATTCATAAACCTAGAGGAGCAATGTAGGAAAATAACATTTAAAATGCTCACGCGTGAAAAACCCTGATGAACCCAACGTCTGTGTATCGAATTACTAATTTAGTGTCGTGTGTGAACCTAGTACCGAGATCGAATGACTCGAAGTTTCTTGAGTATGTAGTCTTCTTCCAGATTCTTCAAACAGACAGAGGCAGAACATTTTCCAGACGATATTAAGGGTCCATTGGAACTTTTTCTACGTGTAAAATATTAAATAGAAACAAAATAATACCAAAGTAGATACGGTACATCACTAGCCTGAGAGTTTATAGACAGTGAAGTAAGACCAATACATTTCTGCATATCTACCATACATATAAGAACATCGATACACTAAATTTACCAGTTATTCTTAACTATTACTCTTACCTAAATTCAACTCTCAAAGAGTCATAAATTAGACTTCAAAAATACACTTATTTACGGTTAACCTATACGTATCATAGACATGTATCTCAAAACATTTTTTTTGGACACCAATATAACTAAATAATAAGCAAAATACTAAGTCAAATTAATTGTAAGCTGAAAAATAATAAAGGCAAAATGCCGCGAGTCACCCGTATTCAACCGATTCGGTCGCCGAAGGCTGTATGGCTTTCATGGTTCAGTAAATAAAGATGACTCAGAAAACCTGACGCAAGGCATTCTGAGCCACTCATTATTATACACCATCAGCTAAGCATATGACGAATATACTTGAGCATAAACGCGGAGATCCTCGATCGGTGACATACTGGCCACACACAGACGGAGCCGTTACCATTGACCGCAATCTTATATGATGACTCACCGCAAGGACACAAAAGCTATAAAAGGTAAAAAAAATGAAAAAAAAAATTATAGATCTAAAAAATTTATTGAAGAATGAGGCGACTATGTGCACATTAAAACACTTGTTATATTACAAGACCACTCGTAGACTATTTACATAACCCGCGTTACTGCTAGCCATCAGAGGCAGCGCATCGCTCCGGCGCGAACGTCTACAACCTTACATTGTTATACTGTACATAAGTAGTTTGTACAACTCACACTTAATATTAGTTACTAACAATGTAGAATTTTTAAAACAATGGAAATTTTGTTGATCATATAACTTATACACGTAATGGTATAAGATGTTAATTAATCTCTTAACACTAATACTTAATAGATTATATCGGCTACAATATAAATAATATATGTATTGAATTTGATTGTTACACTAATGACTGGTACGAGACGCTCAGCCATGGCTTAACATCTATCATTGATAATTCTCAGCGAGTGTGGCACGCAATCTAGTAATGTACTCCATTTATATCCCACATGTGGGCTTACTGCTACACCTAATTGGCGGCCGGCTCCCCAGCGCGGCACGTCCCTCAAGCATGCACATGCGCACGCGCACACACTATCGCCCCAACAACTACCATCATAATTAACCTAACATTTTCAATAATAGTTTCATGCAACACTTTATATAATAGCACACTGTAAATTAAATACTCAATTTAAAAAGTCATAGGCTCAAAGCTCGAAATCTAATCACAATGCTAATAATATACGAAAAATTCGTAGACAAATTACACTCAAAAATTACATACACCAATTAATTATAAAAATATCTATATAACAGAAGAATTTATGACCCAAGTATATACACTTTATAAAATTATTTTTTAATTCCTAGGTGTAGGAATCTCAAATAGAAATATATTTAAATCATTGTTGTTTATATAAATTATTAAAAACAAATCACAGTAACAAGGTAATGATCGATTCAATTGTTGTAATGTGATGCTGTTTGGTGTACCATGTAAAGTCTGTGCGCACGGTCACTAATGGTCATCGGTGCGTAGGCGCAAGCTTTGGTGGCGAACCGGTCGCAATTCCTCTGATCAAACATGATTTCAAATAAAATTACATGATTTCGTATCATTAACAACCAAATTTTTTTTTATTTTTTCAACATATAATAATTAATAAATAATTTTATCATAACATAATAATATAAAATCTTTTTATTCAATAGACAAATAATACCTAATAACTTGGGGACGTATACAACTCACATGGTTTGGCACACCAATAAAATAGAGTCGGTTTGCCGGCTTGACGCACACTCAAATTGATCAATACGAAGTAAAATGTATATGATTATCACTTACTGTGACCCCCAACTGGCGGATACGCTTGAGTATACCCTAATTAGATGTTTGGGATGGTAATCACGGGGCTATTATGTTATAATTCCAGATTTAACAAATAAGAGGTTACTAGAAGTCATACAAGTTGTATAAAAAAAATCAAAACCTTCTTAGGGCCAATTGTAGAAGATAATGCAAAATATTTAATGATAATAACAAATAGAAATATGGTCAAAACTACACTACCCCTCATTATATAAGGTTGAACCCAAGCAAATATTTGAAGTATTTTAAAGAAAGTGGAAAATATTAAACGAGAACATATAGACGGGTTTACCAGGACGTCTAGAAGCCGACACTGCGGTATTCCGGCAGGATTCAAGCTGCCATAACGGAGACTGCGGTTTTGCGCGGAGATGAATTAACGGCACACGAATTTACTATCATCGATCAATTTCGTCCGTTATGACTCTTTTTCGTCAACACAACTATATCATAGGCTTTTCGCGGATCTAAAGCAAGTGTCAGCTATGGAATTTCGATCCAATATTCAGTAGCTAAGTGCTCATAATGCTCTGTAATTGTGTTTTCCTGTGACCCGTCATTAAGGTTAACGTATATTTACTAACGTATATATTGCAAAATAAGAAGGTAACACGGCTCTTACATTATTTGCACAAACAATTTGACAATTCAAAACACATAGTATCACACAAAGTGACAGCCACGTGGAGATGCCTTATCAAACACAAGCAAATTGATTATAATACCTATTTACTCATTCTAAACACTGAATAATTACTCATCTGTATAGACTCCAACCGATATACCCTTAATGGGATACAATATAATATTAAGAAAGTATTTACATCCCAACAATGGCGGCTACATAGAATTATACGATTAGAAAGTATTATCACTACAGAGAAAGTGTAATGACAGTAGGCTTCGAGCAACACTTATCCCGATTAAACATCGATTACATTATATAGACTTGCAAAGTAGACTAATTATATACGTACGGATATTGAAATATATACAGCAAGGGTGATATAGCATAGCTCGTCAAACCAGCAAGCAGCATCATGTGTCACATCATCTATGATTAAAACACACGAAACACTTATTTTAATATACTTAGTTTATTTATTTTATACTTATAAATCATTCAAAAACATTTAATTACTTGACGATTAAGCTCTATGTGGGGTTCAGTTGAGTAATTTAATCATAGACAAGTGTGAGTGCAACCAAGAGACATGTCTCGTTACGTCTGTATTTCGCTAATCATGTGGACCGAAATTTTGTGAAATAGCATAGTTAATTTGGATAGATTTTACTCATAGCCTGTATACGTATTATTATTATATTCTAAACCCGGTAAAAGTCAGGCCGTCTGAATAAAAGTGATTCAGCTATTTAGTTGACTGAACATAATATTTGACTAACCAGTGCGCAAGCGTAATAAGACTGAAACACTGTCATATCATGATAGAGAATGGTACTTTTTACAGTTTGACAAGTGTTTTCATACCTACAGTACCTACTGCAAGTTACTGTGTGCCTGACGCATATCGTATGCTCTTCATATTTATATTTGTTATACATATATCAATATATTTACATTATATATGAGAGTGACACTACTTATTATTTATACAACTATCAATTACTAATTAATGGTAACAAAAAAATTGTAACCCCTCGATTTACGGCCGAAATTATATTGTATAGGGACTGTGTTTATAAGTTGAGCGCAGAAAACGCGTTCTGGTTATAATTGATTAAAAGCTACAACTTTAAATGCCTTGTGAACGTGACATTACTCAACACTCAAAGTATGAAAATTAATTCGGCATGCAAGAGGCATAATCTTTTGCACCCTAGGGCGCCATTCAACAAAAATACCAGCTACCGTGCAAATAATTTACATTTATAATCAAGAATGTAACCTAACCGTTAAGCTTAAAAAAAGTATAAAAGTACAAAAAGATAATTTCAAGATTTTTTTTGGAGACGCACTAATAAAAAAGTATGTAAATTTATTGATGATTTCAAGGCTACGCTACTTACGTTTGCGTAGTTGGCAAAAACAAACAGAAGAATCGTAAAAAAATTGATTTCATATTGAGTTAAATCTAAATCATTGTTATGAATGGCACCGAACAGTAATTTTTTTCTACCATTTGAGTAAGAACCATCTTAAATATTTCGAGTTTTCTAAAAGTCATAAGACGTGTATTGGACTGTAATGTTGTATTTACAACTGATACCTATTGTGCTTTGAGCGAATTCAAGAAAAATATATATAATAGGTATACGTAACTGATGACTACTATATTCGTAATAGAGCCGGGATGTATTTACATAGGAAACGAAATTTATAGTACTTTGTGAGACATCACTTAACCAAACATGCACTTATTAACTAACAACCCGGCGCGCCTGCTGAGCGTTGCGGTGACAAAATATTGCCTCCCTCTAAGAAATCCACGACAAATATATTTCATGTTAGTTAATAAATTAAACCGATTTCACTGCCATAACAGCGTTTCCAGTTATGGTGGTTTTAAAAAAACGTATTTCTCGAATTATATCTAGAAGCGCAATGGATAACATCATTGTAATCTTACAAGGAGACAATATTCAAGTGACGTAGCCGGACGTAGACCAACCCCGCCAGCGGCCGCTCGACCTTGACTATGCGATGAGTATTGCCGAATATTGCACAAAACATTACGTTAACATAAAAATCCTCCATTCCATAAACATTGCGTTATCAGTCCTTTCAATGAAATATTAAATAATTTCACTTATAATACATAATGTTTGTAAAAATTATATGCAATTAGAACTGTATCCCCTGGATTTAAGGTATAAAGTACTAACAGCTTGCGAATTAATGACAACGATTAAAAAGCTTATGGCGAATGTACTTAAGCAACTAATAAGTAGATTAAATTGATTGGTCACTTTGGTCTAACTGGCGAACAATTGTATAATAAATACTCCTTTGCGCTCATAGCAGATAGTTCATACAAGGGATTAGACAATGAGGTGTCTTAGATACGAAAAATATTTATGTGAATTAAAAGTCGTGTATCTCTTGCGGCATAGGAATACTGTTAGGCCTGGCAACCTGTTAAATTTTAATTTACTTAATTATGGGGCAATAATTCATATGAACTATCTCTAATTACAATAACAGAGTGTTACAAACCTTTATCCGCGTCCTGTGCCATGGCAAATGAAATTTGCCATGGCAAGGATATTTTTGTAAGGTAATCCACCTTCAGTGCACCAGTACTTAGCAATTAACATGATTTCGATTATATAATAAATAATAAACATCCACCACACCTACGAGTTGATTGTATGGAGATCTTAACGTTTTGTTATATTCTGTTCCACCAACTTATATTTAAATATATGTACAAATAATTATATGTACAATCCATCTTGCACCTAATTCCACGCCATGCTATAGTACGATTCACTTAAGTTCCACTTTATTATTCGCGAACTGACACTTACACTTGGACACTAACTACAAAACGATTACGAAGCCTTAAAATTCCAAATACTGTCTAAAAACTTATGTTAAAAAATAACAAGGTAAAAGTGACATCAATGTAACAGTATCATAGTTGTATGGGAAATAATTTCACATAGGTGTTTCAACATATTTTTTTATCTAATCATGTACAGTTACAATGCCACCTTCACCTTGTACTAGAATGTATCGGAAAGAATATTAATATTAAGAACATTTTCGGAAAGTATCCGACCATATATCAAAATGTTACGCGGTTATATTATGAATATATAACATTAGTAATATTTATACGTACGAATAACCGTGTAATATTTTCATAAACGGCGCACAACTTTATTGGAAATAAATCAAGTCATATGTTTTAAAAAGAAGTATTGTTTAAAAATATATTCTTCTTCTACTTTTAATGCCCGTTATCAAAAAGTTTTAATGTTTCTTTGGCGAATAAGAGACAATATCGGGTAAGATTATATCGAACGAAGGCTTCAGTGTGACTGGCTCCACATTTAAAATTAATGTCTTCACATCATTCTCAATCGCTGCCACTACGATATTTTAACTCTTCGTTGATTCATATATATATTCCAATTATTTTGATCAATAACATGATTAATATAAAACTAAAATTGAATCAAAAACGTGCATATAATAAGGGTAGATAAAATAGGCACTATAAAAAGTTTAACGATATAAAATGAAGAAGTAGTAAAAACTGCGAAGTCAATCACACCGCGCCATTTATAACTTTAATTAAATGCGTTTTGTGGAAAAAGATAAAAATTATTCCCGCGCCTAACAATGTGATGTCTAATGTGATTATAATGCATTCAATAACATATCAATTAATTATATGGTCACGAAATTAATGAGATTCCATAATACGAGGCACAATTAAACAGTAACATTAACAAAATATATGCTATACATAGTACAATTTACTTGTGCATTAAATCCAAGCACAAAACCATAAATTCTTAGAGTAACTTTAAGTTAATCATTGAGCTTTCCATTTATACAAATAAATAAATACAACTTCACTTGTCCGCAAACGACCGGTTGGGAAATAGTGCCTTTTTATTGGGGGACATTTGTCTTTTCTTATGATCGAAATATAATGATGATGAAATAAATTATATGAATTGTATGCATTCAATTTCCAGCGATCACTTGCCGACGAGCGATATATAACATTATAATTATTAAAATATACAGATAACTATGTACTATTTACAGGAAATTATTCATATAAGGCTCATTGTAGAGCGAGACTTGTCCGTATTCACTTCCTCCGTCGCTGTTTATATCACCTGACGTCCGAGTGCTGGTCCGGCGCCGGCGCAGCACCTACCGTGTCGCTTGGCTTCTTCATTACGTAGCCGGCACCCTGCGAGGTGCGAGCCAGTTTTAACCGGATCGGCGTCACTTTAGCGGTCCTTATCTTATTACGCATCGCGGAGGTGGCCTCCGAGTAGGAGGGCGTGTCGATAGCGAGGGGGTCGGGTGCAGTGGGGTCGTACTCGAACGGGTCCATGCAAGGCTCGCGCGTCGCGGTCGCGGTCGAGGTTGATGTCGAGGTCGAGGTCGAGGTCGCGGTCGCGGTCACCGCCACCGACGCACTGCTCGGGCCCGCGCCCTCGTCGCCACCTCCGCCGCCCTCCCTCCGCTTCAAGGTTAACACCAATTTACCTTTACGTTCACAAATGTCTTTCACTTCCAAATTGTCTTTCACCTCCAGATCATCTTTTCTGATTTTCTTCTTCTTGCGCTTCTCACTTTTCTTCGTCTTCTCGGTCTCCTCGAAGTCGGCCATCACCATCCGCCGATACTTCATGTTCTCGCGTCGAATGTCCTCCATGTTGGGCGCCTGCACGACATGTCGCTTCTTGGGCGGACGAAGCTCAAAGTTTGTGGCTTCTTCACTAACTTGCTGGACTGTTTTAGACCCGAGTTTAATTTTGAGCTTAGGAGCAACTGGGACAGTGGCCGCCGGCTTGGGCTTGGCGGTAGCGCGACGACGGCGTGGGGGCTGGGTCGAGGGGCCGGCCAGCGTGGAAAGCTTCACGTCGTCCGAAGGGTCCGAGTTAGGGTTCATATTCAAGGTGAGCTGCCGCAGCTCGCGAGAGCCGCTGCTTGTATTTCGGCGCTTCTTCTTCTCTACCGGAGCCTCGGTAATTTTGTAGTCTTCCCTAGTAGGTATACTGGTCATCGAAGCGACGGCCTTCGGTATAGTGATCACGGCCCGCGTGAGAGTCGAGGGAACGGCCGGAGGAGGAACGGTGCCCACAGTGGAGTTGTGAGTGGGGTCATCCATGTTCATATCTTGCGTCCAATACTGGCGCAGCAACTCCTTCTTACGCATGCGCCTAAGGTTAGTGGAGCCGGCGATGATAGGTGACGCAGCCACAATTGGGTTTATTGTGGCAACGCTGGCCTCGAGTACAGGCGCGGGCGGCGGGGGCACGGATGCCTGCACAGAGCTCGTTGCGTAATTAGCGTCCAAGAAGGGACCCTTTATTTTCACCTTCAACTGGTTACGGGAATCAGAGAGGGAGACTTTCGGCAGTTGAGGTGTGAATGTCACCTTTGGGGGCTCGACCGGTGCGCGTGGCACAACCTCTGTAGGCGACCCGGGCCTGGAGTGGCTGGCTTTGAGTGCAGAATGCAGTTGCTTCTCCACTTCTTCATCGATATCAGGCAGATGTTGGTCAGCATTGCTACCTGTGAACGAGAACAATGTGTGGTATCCGTCGATAGGGGGCGGCACAGGTTTTTCGAAAGGCTGGTATGTCCGCATATCAACCGGGCCCGGCAGAACCGGGTG
Organism: Drepana falcataria; assembly: GCA_945859725.1. Classification (NCBI taxonomy): domain Eukaryota; kingdom Metazoa; phylum Arthropoda; class Insecta; order Lepidoptera; family Drepanidae; genus Drepana; species Drepana falcataria. Next base: position 12,754,741 of record OX243921.1, read on the forward strand.
TACGTGTAAGCCACGCTCTGACGGTGACCCCGTTTCCGCACCGGCCTCGGGGGACGGAGACCGAGGAATTTGCAGAGCTTCTTTCGGCTCGTCTATCGGAGGTTTCTTATTCATCGGTTGAGGGCTAAGCGCGCCTGGAGATTGGGACGAGTCTTTATAAGAATGTTCAGATTTTCTGTCGTCCCTGGTTTCTACAGATTTTCGTCTCTCGCGAAGAGCTTTGAGATCCACGCCGTCATTTGCAATTTCTTCATTAAAGTCGTAAACTGTGCCCACAAGCTTGCTTTGTATAGAGTTACCCAAGTAGTCGACGGAAGGGAAGCCGCTCTGACCGCGACTCTTGGAGCGGCCGCGCCCACGTTGGCTTCTATTGCTCCTGTTGCTGGATCGCTTAGTCCCCTTGAACCCGTCACTCTGTTTGGGAGATATCCCAGGGCTCTTACCCGGTGATTTTCCGGGAAATTTGATGGGTTTAGATGTTTTAGGTGGAGATTTCGATTCCTGGAGACTTATAATAGTCTCGTTGCTGTCATTTGACATTTTTGTCAGCGTCCTATTGCTTGCTTCGAAAGAGTCGATGCTCACACTCGGGCTACTAGCTTGAATGGAGTACTTGTCACTTCCCGTGACGTCAATTTCATCCCGCGGTGGACTGCACATGGGCTTCGGGGTTGGTGGAGCTATCATAGCGGTGGTGAGAGCCATGTTTTGTGAGGAGGATGTGAATGCCGCACACATTGTGAAAGCAGGTTGCGAGGGCAGTAGCGGGGCGCTGGAGTATGGAATTCCGCGGCCATACAGGCTGGGGCCGGGGGACGGCAGCGGCAACTGCGGCGCTCCACACGGGCCCGCGAACATGGGCAGCGACACTATGGAGCTGAGGAACGGAGACGCGTCAGGCGGATACGCAGAGTATTGATTCAGGGGCATTGCTGGTTCCACTGGGCATGAGTACGCAGGCATGGGTGGATACGAGTCTATTTCTGGAATTACATTACCCTGATGCGGATCACACCTCATGTGAGATTTCATAATTGCTTTGTGAGAGCAAATGGATCCTTCAGAATTTGAGCTCGAGGCGGATGAACGTCTGGTCGTAATTTTGCTCTCTTCCCTCCATTTGGAGTCTTGGCTGACATAAGGTGACGATATAGTGGCACAGTCAGAATGTATCATCGAGTTGTTGTTGTCGTAGTTCTGGTTGTCAATGGTCAGCTCCTGATCATTACTATGGAGCGAATGGTCTACCACAGATAGCGGCTGCGACTGCGAGTCGTCGCTCTGCTTCGACAGCGATATCGAGTCTCCCACTTCGGAGACTGATTGCACATCAGACTGCACCGTCACAGGTTCCTTGACTTCTTCGTAAGTGGTATGATCATATTTTCTCTCATCACTTATTTCCATATCTATATGTGGTGCTGGTATGCTGGACCATTTCTCTGAGTTGGTCAATGTTTCATGTCTATAGTCTCTCGTGTCATTAGCGTCGTCATCACAAGTCTCCATTGCAGTAGCGGAATGTGCTGTGTCAGTAATGGAAACGCGCGTTTCTATTGGCGTAGTGACTTTAGTCTTCAAATCTAAAGCAAAAGATTTACTCACTGGTGGTTCATGAGTATGGCCTATCGGTTCCATGTCTGAATTAGGCGGAACGTCTTTTTCTTCGTCTCTTTGGTCTTTGTCGTCGTTGTTTATAACAATAGGTTCGTCCTCTTGAGGCGGGTTCTCAGCTGGTACTTTCTTAGTACTGAGTTGCATTCTAAGCCTGTCTACAAGATTAAGAGTCTCCTGGACACCTTGTTCTTTGGAATCTTCTTTGAAAAAGAACTCCGGATATGAAGTGAACGGCTTCATAATGTCATCGTGATTGAAACCGTCGTCAACTGCCATCATCTCGAACTCGAATAATTCATTATCCTTAGGCTGAGGTGAGAACATAGATCGATTGGGGTAGGGATTCACAGAAGATGGTATTTTAGCGCTTTTCGATATTTCCACGCCTTGCACATGACTGGCATCTTGTGCAATGAATTTCTTTTCCGGATCCAACACAGACCTCTTTCTCTTGTTCCTGACAACAGGATTCTCTGCATCCATTGGATCCACAGTCCTCGCATCCAAAGGTGTTTTTGGCGACTTTATCATAGTATTCTCATTGAGATTGGCTTGGATTTTAGCAATCATTTTCACACTGCTCTTATCAGCAGAATCGGAATCGAGGGATTTGTCTTCAGTCATATATTTCTCAGGGTCACCGAGTTTTTCTACTGCTGGCGGATGCATATTTGGGCTCGGAGCTTTCGGCGGCCAATGTTTATTATTAGATTCATATTCTTCATTGAGAAGGGAACCCTGCTTCTCGTCATCTACTGAAATCTTTTCCTCTGTAGTGATCTTCTTATTAGGTGAAGAGGTTTGATCAGGGTCCGGAGTTTCAGGCTTGATAGGTTTTGTCTCTTTGCTGGGCGGCTCACGTATTTCTTCTGATAGAGCTGCTTGCACACTCGGCTGAGGCTCTATGATACTCATCCGCCTGTTAAGCACACTCTTATGTTTTAATTCAGCACTCTTCCTTGGGCTGGGTTTATTAGAAATATGCGTGTCGACCTCCGTTAAAATAATCTTCTCCATACTATCATCCACTCGCGGTTTAGATTTAGGGGTCCTCACTTTGACTTCGGTCTTAGGCACGTCAACAATAGGTGACAGCTCCTTAGACTCGATCTTTATCTCTTCATCTGCTTCCCGCTTCGCAGCTGGAAGTTCACTGGACTGGCTGCTCTCTTTCGGGGTTTTATTTGACCCAAGGGTTGGACTGGTGTCGTCTTTAGAAGATTTTCGCGATCTGGCATCAAGCTTATCAGGCAAATTTCCGCTTGAAGCAGTGCTTCTGGTCCGAGCACGCACGGAAGGACGCGCGTCGTCAACTGGACTCGATTCATGTCCTTCAGTAATCGATGACAGAACCCTACACGCAGGCCTCCATTCGGAAGTTTTAAGCTTCTTGTCTGGGGCCTTACGTGAGGATATATCGACGGAGATGCTTTTGGCCTTTCGTCGTCTGCGTGGCCGTTTAGGAGAAGGACTCTCAGATCCTGATCTGTCGGACAATTTTGAGCTGTCCGAATCACTTGAGGCACTAGTCGAAGACAACGGCTTTGACACCTTGTCGAGAAAGGGCAAGTCCACAGTCGGCCTAGAGCCCGGCGGTGAGAACATCGACAACTGTCTGCGGGGTGCAGGTTTTATCTCTCGCGCCTTAGCTGTCGGCTTCAGGCCAGGCTTCTCTGGTTCTTCTTCAGAGCTCGAAGACGAAGAACAACTACTACTGCTCGAGTTGGATGAAGAACTTGAACTTTCTTTTTGCGTAGTTTTCGAGCTTTTGATTTCGTCTTTCTTAGGAGACGACTTTGAGGTTTCAGGTTTATCCAAATCTCTCTTTTTGTCATCAGAAGATTCCGCAACAGGTACTTTACTGCCCAGACCACTCTTAATATGCGCAGCTGCTTTCTTAGCGGCTTGTCTCTGCGGGACATATGAAATGGGTTCCTTCTCCAACTCTTTCGATCTATTCTTTTTTACTTTGGCTCTTGCATCATTTATTTCCTTGCCCTTCGATTTGATTACGGGCTTCGTATCATCTCCACTAGTTTGCTGTTTGTCAGAACATGCAGTCTCTTCCTTTTTAGTGCTAGTAGTGCCGCGCATATTTTCAGATGCTTTTTTAGCCGCCTGCCTCTGTGGCACAATTAAATCTGTTGGGTTATCTTTTTGCTTCGATTTAGAACTTTCTTTAATCTTCGGCACATGATCTATTTTAACCTGGCTGACAGGTGACGTTTTCTTATCTTTGTTTGATGGCTTTCGGCCCCTTTTCTTTGGAGCAGGCCTTTCCTCCTCCTGTGAACCACTCTTCTTTTCGGGTTTAGTTGGTATAAATTCTTTCATGGCTGCTTTGGTCCTAGGCAGTGATTGCTGGGAATCGTTACCGCTTGGTGATTTCTCAGGTTTATTCCGATCAGATTTGGACTTTTCCCCCTTGGATTTGTCGCTTTTTGCCTTGTCAGATTTGTAGGCCAACATCATTTCTGGCATATCTTCACTGCTGGAAGAGTAGATATTGAGTGGGAACTTATTATTTCTTGTGGATCTGATTGTCATCAGTTCGTCATCACTGTCTGTCCCCGACTGCCCTGTTTTACCAGCTGCCATCTCTTTCTCCATCTGTTGTAGAGTTTTGCTACTAGATCGATCTTTTTTCGCTCGTGGATGTATAATTTCATCTTCACTGCTACTTTCAACAAGTGCTTTAGACTGTGGCACTTTCTTCTTTTTGCGCTCAGTCTTCTTGGGCGACTTTTTTCCTTTCACTTTTGGTGACACTTTCTTCTTGGGTGAAGTAGATGCCTTTCTTTCATCATCCGTACTAAAACCGAGCGCTCTGCCGCGATATCTGTTGGGCCGACCTATTTCTGGTGAACTATCCTCGCTCGACAGCTCACTGTACATGCTTCCACTACGACGCGAGCCGTTCACATAATGTTTCTTATAAGGATTGCTTGACTTGGAACCCTTGGCAAGACCATTGCGATCCTTTTTCTTATCGTCGTTAGCGTCTGGGGGTGCAATACGAGCGAGTAGGTCTAGAAAATCATTTTTGTGATCTGGAGCATTTGGATGTGAGTATAGCTTGTCGTATATTGACGGTCCATGATTCGCCTCAAGTATGGCGGAGAGTTCCGGCTGCGGGATAGAGATGCCAGAAGATAGTACCGCCACTTGCTTGTGGAACGTTTGCTCTCGCATGCGAAAGAAGGAGCGAGAGAGTTTTTCCCTCCTGCTCACCATGTAACATAGATTTCGAACTCTTTCAAGGTCCTGTCTGAGTTGCACAAACATTTTCATTTTATCGAGGTCTGCCTGCTCCTGTCTATGTGTCAAAAGTTCGCTGTCATCTGATTTAGGTGGCAGCAAAGGACGATTGCGCCCTGCTCGCCTCTTTAGTTTCCAATAGTTGTATATATAGCTGATAGCATCTTGATCGACATCAAGGAGATGTGTGCTTACGTCTTTGACGCTCACATGCCGATCGAACTCGCGTTCGATCTCAGAAAGACGCGCCGCCCTCGCCTGAGTCTTCTCCTCTGACGTCATATCCTTACGACGCTTCCTCTTAACCTCCTCCTCCTCCGAGCCAGAGCCGGGATGCTTCTCCTTCTTCGAATTCACACTATGTTTTTGACAGTATGAGCGCAGTTTAACGCCGTCGTCGGCATTTTCGTCTTCTATAATTGCACGCATTTCAAGTCCATGTTTAAATGCACACGTAACGTGGTAAGCAGTTTTGCAAGTCTTTACGGAACACTGTATGCAGGCTCCTTTGCGTTCGCGACACAACACACACACTAGGGACCAACGCGACGCAGGTATAGCGGATATTTTGGTGATCGGTTCCATTTTCTCAGCACAACCGATAGACACCTCGGGTATCCAGAGAACGCAGCTGACGTGGGCCCACTTATGTCCCGAGGGCGTGCATTTCATGGCACCACCTAGGTTGGGACAGAGGACGCAAGTGGGTCTGACACCGTCGCCACAGGGCCTACATAGCCATTGCCCTGAAAAAACAAGGATAAAAATGAACTCCAGGTGAATTAAGGTGGAGTATATATATATTACTTCGGGGATTGCGCAGCACACATACCGTCCGGTATGACAGTGATGCCATAGCAGGCCTGGTGCACGCATATATTGCAGGAGTCGCAAAAGACCATTTCATTGCCATCCTCGGAGTCGGGCGAGCGACAAACGTCACAGATGACGTTCTCATCGTACTCAATTCCCAGACCTTCCTCGGATTTCATAATAGCCTGGATCTTGTCCCATGTCCGGATCTGAAACAAACTCACAATTATTAAAAAGCCGCGATAAAAGTAGCAGCAAGGTATTTAATGGAAACATGAAAACGGATATTTCTTAATTGGCGTAGATATGTAGTTTTCTTCACGTTGTTTCCGCGTGATAAAAGTCCAGAAAAACTAATAAGTTCGGAAAACAATCCGGTATTGAAACCTGCAGTCTTGTTTTGCAGGGGAATGGATTGAACCCACTGGCCAGCATCAGCTATCACGAGATTTTTCAGACAGACATTTCTCAGATCCATTTACATTGATCTTCGTATAAATTGACTGACGGCTGGTCTGGTCCGGTCTGGTCTAGTGGTTAGAGCTCCTGAGTAGTAAGTAAATATATCCATTGTTATTACCATAACACAAGCTTTGCTTAATTTGGGACTAGGTCAATTTGTGTGGAATTGTCCCAAGGTATTTTATACTTATATATTAGGTAAAGACTAATCGCGACTTGATACAAATAAAAAAGAGATTTATGTTTTTTATAAATACATTCAATACACGGTGATTTCACGGCAAAACGGCTGAACCGATTTGGCTGAAAGTTTAAATCGTGATGGCTTATACCTAGGAATAGGACATAAGCTACTTTTTCTTTTTTAAATATTGAAAATTCAAATTTCGAATATTTTATAAATCAGTATGATGCTCTTTCACGGCATAGCGGCTGAACCGATTCTAGCAGGAAAATACGTAAGCTACTTTTTCGAACTCCACGCGGGCGAAGCTGCGGGCATAAGCTAGTTAATAAATAAATCGCAAATGTGTCAGTCTTACTGTCTAGATACACGTACCTACCCTAATGGCCATGTCAATGTAAGCACAAAGGTTACCTATATACATGTATAATTGTATATAGGTATAGATATAGATTGAAAGCATGGATAGTAAATATAAATGGATTGTATATGCTAGATTATATAAATCCCCCATTACCTACTTGAACAAACAAGAAAATAAGCCACTAGAGCGTTGATCACGTCGTTTATAGTGTTCGAGATTGCACTCGCACTGCAACTGCTTTCAATTGGCTAATAATATCCGGCGTTCAAAGAGCGTCGGCGACAAGGCCGATGATAACCAGTCTGACACATTGTAGATCAAAGAATAAATGATTTAATTTGGCTAATTCCCCTCGTATCATCACGCCTTCCCACAAGGGTCCGCGAAGAGATGGGCAGAGATGTAGCAACGCCTTCCTTCGCCGGAAGTATTAAGGTGGTGGCCGACGATATACAATAGACAGCGAAACCATCGCTGTTACTCAAACACAACCATGTTTTTTTCCTATAAATACGACTTTGAATTTAATCGTAAACGTAAGCAGGCTTCCTTTCGTCCTACGTTGTTTCCCGGTTATTTTCTGAATGTATGTTAAGAATAAGAACTCATGTTATTCGTGCTGACTTTGACTTTGACAGGGTTTGAATCTCTAATGTTTATTTTGCAGGAAACCATGCCTCTATAGCACATATTGAGAGAGTGCAGCACAATTACTTTTATTTTCTACATTTTATGTACCAGAATAATTTTAAGTAACTTCTACGAACATGGATTTCCGCAAAGTACCCTTTTTACTTTATTTATTAATATTGACAAATTTGAAAGGATTCCTGCAGGGTATTGCTCGCGCTGTTGCAAGCGTCCATAGGCGGCGGTAACCGCTTACCTTCAGGCGGACCGCAAGCTTGTTTGCCACCCGTGTGGTATAAATATATATCGATAATAAATATATCTTCACGCCATAAGTGTCCCCGGAGGAGTAGGCAGAGGTGTATAGGAAGTACCCACACACCCACTTTCCGCCAGACATATTTTAGGTGCCAACGTGACTGATGCGTTTTGTAAGTTTATGGAATGTTCCTTTCTACCTAAACTATTTTTAAATATGATGGTTGAAGTAATGTTGATCCCCTGTAATCCGACACCTGTCTAATCCAATCTATACTAATATTATAAAGCTGAAGAGTTTGTTTGTTTGTTTGAACGCGCTAATCTCAGGAACTACTGGTTGGAATTGAAAATTTCCCCATTTCTCTAGGAAGGCTTTAGGCTATATAACATCACGCTACGACTAATAGGAGCGAAGCATAAATGAAAAATGTTACAAGAACGCGCTGCGTAAACGGTTTAAGTTACGAAAATATCATGTATGAGGTAATTGTTCCTCTTTAAAAGTTCTAAAAAAAGTACGCGACAGCATATGTCTATCTTTTAAGATTGACTCACTATAACCTTTTTTATGGCAATTAAGTCCGCGATGGGCTCCTAAACAACTTAACCGATTTCAACCAAATTTGCACACCATATGCAGTTTGATCAAACTTAAAAGATAGGATAGTTTACATCACAATTTGACCCGACAGGTGGCGCTGCGATCGTGTTTCAGGAAATTTTACTTTTTCACCCGGGCGAAGCGGGACAGCTAGTTAGTATTATAAATGCGAAAGTTTGTGAGTATGGATGTTTGTTACTCAATCACACACGAACGTGTACCCGTTCTGGGTTGATACGCCTCTGCCTACGCCTTCGGGGACCCTTGTGGGAAGGTGTGAGGATATATTATATTCATTTTATATTAATTGTGTCTAGTGATAAAGATTAATACAAATTTAACAACAGAGAGGTTTTCACATTACTAAGCTCAGACGGGCAAATTTATTTATTTGATGCGCGAAATCTCCTTACATCAACAAGTCAAACAATGGCAAATTAGAGCTGTGTGCCTTAATAAAGCTTGTTTCCACCGTTAAAGAATCGAGAAATCACACTTGACCTAATAAATCGAAGCAAAAATAAATTCAAATGCGTAATTACGAACAAAATCATATGCGACACGGTGTAGTTTACTAAAATGTGACGTCATGTGCAGTGACTGGTGTTTCCGTCAAAATGGCCGATTGTACAGTCGGGGTAAGAAAAGGTTCGTCTTACCATAAGATCTATTTTCGTGTGCTCAGTATGAGCTATAATCTGCTTTACCGATTGAATATGACATATTGCGTCGCAAAGTATTAAGAAGAGTAATATTACAAGCAAGACTGACAATTCAGTAGAAGATATCATATCTAATTTAAATCTTGTAATGACTAATAAGGCCATTAAAAAGGTTTCATGTTGTTATGAAACTAGACGTAGTCCAAAGATTTTATACTATTTTGAACCAATTTATCATAGTATGTTAGTATAATGTTATATGCAGTTGTCTGCTTGGTGCTTTAGTTTCAAAAGGTAAGGCTAAGAGTTTAAGGCTTGATAAAGAAATGAATTTGATAACTGACGAAGGTTTTCTTATCCTGACTGTACTTTACACTTTTATATAATTAAAAATATTAGTAATCTCAAATAAAAAAATTGAACGAAATCATTTTTGGCTTTACGTTAATTAAGTACTCATTTTCCGCTAAAATAATTAATACTTTAATTAGTTAAAAACTGTCGTCATGCCTATTATTCGAGGTCTTGAACTTCAATATATTAATAAGAAATATGAATATGAAGTTAATTAAAATAATACATGCCCATTATCACGGATGCAGTCGCCTATAATATCTTCCATAAAATCGTGACATGCACATTATATACACAAATTCATGTGTTTCTCAAAAAAGTGGTTGTCACATTTAAATAATTCTCAATATAGTTGCCAGAACCGAGGTAGGTATGAGTTCCCTGCCACGCATATTTTGAACGACAAAAGGATACTACGGTACGGGCGCTCACAGGCGGGAATAATAATCTTAAATATTACGACAGCTACCCACAATTCGATATTAAAAGAACGTGCAGAATTAAAGTCTGCTACCACGCACCCTTGCCAAGGAAAGGATGTTTACTGGAGCGAACCCACTAGCAGACTAACCAGTATATTAGTTTTCTCATCGGTATAGGGAGAAAACAAAAGAAAAATATGATACCCCTTATTACGTAATTAGCTTTTCTCTATGCTTCATTAGGATAAGAGACCAAGCTTGTCACTAAGAAAGGTCACCTTTAACACCTACCTTGTCCAAGTGACATGTCCTACAGATAGTATAGTATCCTACATATAGAGTAAAATAAAGCCTTGAGTCAATTCCAATCAAATTGGCCTAGTCCCAAACTAAGCACTGTACAAATATCTGTCCTCAGCGGGAATCGAACGCGCAACCTCAAGCTTCGCAGTCGGAAGCTCTGACCGCTAGACCAGAGGGCCATCAAGATGTTATAAATGTGAGGACAACGAATCACTGCAAAACCTACGAAAAGCGAACGGCAGCTGCCAAATTTTTTACTGTCTAGATCGATATCGAGGTAGAAACATAACCCCGAAAAATAAGAGAGAATTGAAAATAATTACTTACCCCAAATGCCATCGCTACATCGACATGTCTAGCAAAGCTTACATAAATACATATATATGTAATATGTATCTACACGCACTCCCATAACGGTCTCCGAAGGGGTAGGCAGAGGTGTGTAATACGCATGTTATCGTGTTATGCATATACACGGAGTGTGACTAATGACTGTACAATGTACATAAGTTCAGAAAAAATCACTGATAAAGTAGTGATTCGAATTTGCTATCTTTGTGTTGCAGGCGACTACTCGAACCGCTCTGCCACCACGGCATATATATTATATATATTTCTTTCTATATATATATATATAATACATAGATAGATATTTCTTGTGTCCGTGTGCTAGTCAATAAAATCCTCCTAAACTGAATTTTTATGCGTGTTCCAGTGTATTCGAGAATGGGTTAGATTCACAATTGGTGGCACTGGAATCGTGTTTCAGGAAATAAATTTTTTTCACTCCAGCCAAGCTTGGCGGGACAGCTAGTACCTATATATATAAACCCTACCAAATTGTAAAGAGAGGTAAGTAGAACAAGGCGTGAGGTTATAACTCAAGTATTGGTGGTAACTTTAGTTTATATTAAATATGTGACGTTCAATAAGTGTTCCCTGTGTCCCTTACGTTGAATAAAATATTTTGATTTAAATTTTTGATTTTTTTGGTACTAACCTCAAGCTCTTCGATGACTTTCTCGAGTTGATCCTCGGTGACAGGCGATGCGCCGGCCCTAGCTCGCTCAGCATTGAGTAGCTTCAGCCAAGCAGTGTCGGTCGCGTCAAGATCATAGCTGCAAGCAGCTTCCGCACGAGCAGGCGTCGAGCTCAGTAGGTGCTTATCAGCTTGGTAGTGCACATCGCGCGACAAATGGATGTATTTGTCTTTAGGTCTGTGGGCAGAAGAATCATTATTGTACATATAATCCAACATAAAAGCTAAGACACATCTAACCATCGAAGATCTGAGAAGCAATTCAAAGGCGTATGTATAGTCGTGCTTTATTAACGACGATGGACTCGCCATCTGTTGGCGAGTCCATCGCCCGTTGGCACCTAAAATATATCTCTGGCGGAAAGTGGGTGTGTGGGTACTACCTTTACACCTCTGCCTACCCCTTCGGGGACCCTTGTGGGAAGGCGTGAGGATATATATATATATATCTATCATCGGGCGCAATTTATTGTGCGAAAAGTGAAACATGAAATCATAAAAAAATATGTTTCTGTATCCTTTTTTTATTATTTAAGCCTGGGATACTTATATATTATTACAGTGCATTAATCAGCATTATTAATCTGTGTCTGTACTGAATCTGTACTTCTATAAATCTTGATTCCGTCCTGAATCCATTTTATTTATTCAATATGACAGACTGAATGACTGAATGACTGTTACACAAACTATAGATTACTCACAATTTAAACTCCTGAAAGTCAGGTGGCAGAGGTATCTCGAGGATCTTAACCTTGGGCGCTGGCAGGGAGTCAGGGTTCACTGGGACTTGTACCCCCCGTTCCCAGTCCTGCTTCCACGTGTCCGTGATCACCCAGTACTCACTGGGCGTGAGCGGTTCATTATCAGGCAATTTCATTGCACTGATCAAATCCTTCCTGCAATGGTTTGTTGTTACATCATTAGGATTGCAGCCTTTTACTTTAAAAGCTGCTATTTTTAGGGATCGGAGCTATAACATGAGTTACATACTATTGATGTATCTCCACACAAGTTGATCAATAATCTATAAACTATAAACTATTTCCACACATCAAATTTAAAACTTGTTGGTTATTTTCAACCAAGGACAGTGTAAGACGTATAAGAATGCACCCATATTGCTTTTGCAAGATTGACCATGAAAAAATAAGACAAGAAGAGAAATTTATATTGGAAAAATGAAGCAAATAATTGAGATGTACACTTGTATTGCATTAATTTAAAGTTTATGGGATAAAGGGTAGGGGAATAATGATTATAGGAAATGGTGACGTAATACAATATCATATAGGCACCTGCGTTTTTACGCTTATGTTCTCATATTTTGTTTGAGATTATTAATAACTTGACATCATACTTCTGAAGTAGTAGATTAAAACCCCCTACTTTAACCTTCAAATATAAAAATAAAAATAAAGCAAACATCAGATGTTTGCTTTATTGCACAGATTCTGTGCCCTTTAGAAGTTGATTCAGATGACTGTCATGGGCAGGTTTTAAAAAAACTGTGAAGATTAATATTGCGATAGTTCTATTATTCACAAATACAGTTCTCAAAGGATCAAGGGACGACGCAGATCATTTCAATTCATTATAAAGATTGATTCTTGTTGAAGCAAGTGCATTAATATCTAACTTTCGCGTTTTGAATATTTATAAGGACTGCAACCCACAAACCCAAGAGTGGTAGTATTTCGCAACTGTGGTGCTATGTTGAAACAAGCACAATGAGTTATAGATAACATTTCTTTTGATCAGCTGTAACAGTGCAACAGGGCTACATAAATATAATTGCAAATAAGAGCCAAAAAAAATTTAAAGCTATAGCATAGCTGCATCATATTCAATAAACATTCGCTTGAGATATTTAATTATGTATATTCTTACAAGTGCTTAGTATTGTTAGTTGTTGTGTATCAGTTATGTTATTATTATTATTACACACTACAAAACTCCATATTTATTCTTGTATCAATTGGTTCAAAACCCTTTCAATCTTATGCAAATGTAGTTGGAGGCTGAGGTCTTTCACTTTTATCAACATTGCAAAATTACAGAAACTGGAACAGTTCAGAGATAGGTCCCTTGTACAATGATAATCACCCTAATATCATTGTACTATCCTCAACAATTGGGTTATGAGATTACATTTCAGTACAAAAGTCAAAAACATATGCCTTGAAGGGAAACAAAGAAAATCATGTTGTTAACGTTTTTGTTTCACATTATATGCATAAGCCAGAATGTAAAATCAGCTGAATATCTAGTTGGTGAAAAAAAAAGGATAGATGGCACATAGACAAGTCTAAAGTCACAACACTAAAAACTATATTTATGTATATATATCTCTCAATATATATATTGAGAGTTAATAATTGTTATTGATGTAGTAATTTATCATGATTTCAGTCTCCCAAACTGTTTTCAAATTATGTTAGCTATAATTGTAGTGTACCGATCAGAATTATAGCACAGGGAAATCCCAGGATGTATAATGGTTGATACAAAATATACATACATAGTATTTACTTTTTGGAATTCACATCATTTGATAATAATATCATAAGTCAAAGACTGTACATACACTTACAAACTGACCATATACTATTACTCTGTTCTGTACTTATATATAATATATAGTATTTTTAATATATGTTCTCTATTGTTACATTGAGTTCATACATAATTTTATTATTATTGAAGTACTTATGTCCATACAAATGTGACTATTACTATTGAATATCATATACATAGATATATTTAAATTTTTTAATAAATAACTTATTTTCTTAACAATATTACTTATAGTATTATCATTGAAAGACTATCTACCTTTACAGGCAAAATATCATAAATAAAGCAATGTAAGCAATATACAAAGCTATATACATTTGAGCATATTTTCACATCACACTATTTCTATTTCAAGCACTGTTCATAAACTGTTGTGTCCTAGAAAACTGGTAACAATAATTCCCACTTATTAAATAAGGTTTAAGTAAAGATGGTTTTTTATGTCACATAACCTCACTAGGAAGGATATTTTGAATTGGGGTTTTGGAATAAACCTATGTTTATAGTAGTAGTGGATTAAGTATATTTTTATTAGTCATATTGTGTAATATAATAAGCTAATACACAAATGGACGAATGCTATCATATATATGATGTGAACGAAGAATGGTGAAGAACATAGCTAAGTTTGACAATATAATTATTAAAATTGCATATATAGGTTAGCAAATAGCCGTGGTGGCCGAGTGGTTCCAGGGGTTGCCTGCGACGCAAAGGTCGCAAGTGCGAATCCCGACTGTACCAATGAGTTTTTCTGAACTTAAGTACAGTGATTAGTCACACCACGAGCTGAACGGTGAAGGAAAACATAGAGAGGAAACCTGCATACGTCTGAGAAGAAATTCAAAGGCGTATGTATAGTCGTGCTGGTGTAACGGCGATGGACTCGCCATCTGTCACGTTGGCACCTAATATACCTCTGGCGGAAAGTGGGTGTGTGGGTATTACCTTTACGCCTCTGCCTACCCTTTCGGGGACCCTTGTGGGAAGGGTTTGAGGATATATAGGTTAGCAGGCAGACAAATACCACATTTGAATTATTACCTAGATCAAATTAATCTAACGCTCAAGGGTGGGAAACAATGAGCATGTATGAAGAGACTAATGAATGTGGACGAAGCAGTAGAGGTATGCAAGTGTAGAGAGAACAGATGCCCTATACTCTTTGCCTACACCATTTGGGACTTGGAGTGATGAAACTACTACTACCTATTACAAAGCTGCAAAATTTTTCTTATATATAATAAAAGCCTATAGTCTAATATGTAGCTCCATAATGTTATCTTATGTAAAAACCATTGGAGAATGGTAGCATTGACATTGCTAATGAGCAGTAAGTACTAATAATTCACAATAATGACAAGTTCAAAAGTTTTAAGGTGTGGTATTAAATAACACTAAAGAGATAAATTAATACATCACAGCATGGCAGCAGCATTGCAGCACAGATAAGAGGTCATTCGCAAGATTGTGAACTTATACTATATTTTGTATTCGATAATTGGTCACCTATACCTTGTAGTAAAACAAACAAAGGCACTAGTGCCAATTAAAAGCTGATAAACTAAATAAGCTACAGCTAGCCCTCAACTTTTCTAGTAAACTTTATAATCATGGAGTACTTTCGCAATTCTTATATTAGATAAATATATAAACATTGGTGTTGACAACACGTCTTTTTCCCTCACAGTGATAGCATTTACATCATATTAACACAATACAGGGAAAAAACATAATGCTAGTGACAAATCCATGTTGAGTAAAAGCACACAAACCTGAACAGTTCAGCAGGTGCCTCAGAGGCACTCCTGTTGTATATAGAAGACATCTTGAGGTCACTGACAGGGCGGAGCTGCCAGAGTGCGTCCTCCTGCTCCGTCCTGCGGCGCTTGGATGTGCCAGCTTCTTCGCTGCGCATCCCAGCTGCCCTCTTTGTGCCCCTCAATGACATCTCTATTGTTCACTCGCAACCTACATGTTCAGATGGATCCTGCCACTTTACACTTTGATCGCGGCAACAACATTGTGTAAAATGTTACATAGTTCACTAAGTGATGGCACTTCACTATGCATTCTGACCACCTGAAAACAAGAAAGAACAAGTGTCACCTGACTACCCAGGATAAAACTAACATTATATGTACTACAGATTCACTCATAATTGTACAAAAGGAGCCCACTTTAATTCGCCTTCATCCCTTGTTTCACCTGTTAAGGGTACTCTTTACCAAGCTACATATAAATCAGATTGCCAAATATTCTGGACAGCAAATAAATGGGAAGTATAAAATATCTCAACACTGCGAAGCCTTTAAGTCAATGCACGCTTTTAATCACTATATAAAATGCTATACAACAAAAATGCAATTTGACGTATGGAAAAAGAATGTCATTCGGTTCAACAATTATTGACCTAAACTGCATGCGAATTTTACCTCGACATTGAGAATTAAACAAAATGGTCCCATAATCGATTCCTTTTTGTGCTCAGCTACATAAATGAATAACAATTCAATTTGACGTTTCACTTATTGCACGGATAAAATGTATGGCGGGTCCGAGTAAGCCTGCGGTCCCAGTAAATAAGCACAGTGATTTCCGCCGCGATATTCGCGTTCAGTACTTGTTGCACGAACACTTACGTCGAAATTGTGCTCACACAATATCATAGAGCACCTCACTAATACCATTCCATAGCAATTATTCGTAAATATTTATTTCACGGATAGTCTCCATTCGATTGTAAGGACATAACAAAACTGACAACATAGATAGCAGCACTGTTTTGTTGCCAGATTGACGTGAGTCCTACGCATCGTTTTCTCCCTCTTTTTGCTATAAGTGTATATATACATATCAATACATGCGTCAGCTTAATTTGTACTTAATACGTATCATGTAAGATGTAAGAGTATTTTTAATTCCACATACATTTTCTGTAAAAGACATTTGGCGCCATTGATCCAAAAACCACTTAGGTCACGTGACTATGTACGAATCACCACACCAACGCAAGCCAAGTAAAATGGCCAAAACGCACATCAAGTTCATATAATTCATACATCGAGAAAAGTTTTCTATTACTTTAAAGTCGAGAACAATATATACACGAGCACATTTGCAATAAACATCGGGTTTGCCAGCAAGTAGCACAAATTCTCGAGAATAAATTACAACATGAACATAGAGCGAAAGAAAAGATATCAATAAGAAGTTAGGGAAATTAACCACCAGTTGGCGCTTCAGTCGATATTACTTACCATAACAAAAAATATTCTACAGACTACTATATTATACTTAGATTTATAAATTAAATAAATGACATATTCGCTCTTAATTGAAAAAATATTGAATCTATCACACCTAAAATATTTATTTAATCTGCTCCTGCTATTGTTGATTTGAAATGGCGCTTTTTAATAGTTACCATAAACACATATTATCCATATTACCGATGCTGTAAATATTTAAGTGATAGAAAAGCTTAGCTCTCTTTTTATCACTAAAAATAAAGCTGACCGGTGTATACCGAAATTATATACCATATATTCATTTCAGGATATTATAATTTTTTTATCAAAATATTATGTTTTATGTTTTATTATACTAATTTACATACAACAAAGTATTTGTGTATTTGTAAGCGGCTGTATATACAGGCAAGCGCGAGCAAAACAAGATATATAAAAATGTCCAACTATATGATGTGTGGAATAACTACCTAAGCGACATCAGAAACAAACAGTCCCCAGGAGTATAATTTATATAAAGTAATAAAAATGATATTATTATCCTGGGATTACAAGTTGAACCTCGGTTTGTGCTTAAAAAAATATTAATTTATTTTTATCTCAAGGAAATTGTTATGTTTTACGACGAGTTTTATAGAGAAGGAAAACTAATTCACAAAATAAAGAAAACTAGCTTATGCCTGGGAATAAGTGTCGAATCTGCCTCTTTTAAAAGGGAGCCCTTTATAAGATGGCGAGCTACCGCAGCGACCGCAAGGTCCCAGAGTTTCAACGGCAAACGCTGCAATTACTGTATGTAGCTATACCAGAGAGAGGTATACTTGCAGGGCTTGAGGCACTCCTGCTGAGCAGCAGCGATCCGCAATCGAATATGTAAATATATATAATTCTACATTGTAGAACTAGGTTGTCAGCGAACAACTTATAATAAATTGTTTATTGGCTTGTGTGGAGATTTTTTACTAGGTATCCTGTCATTTTTTAGGAGATGCATACAATGAGATGAACATACGATTATCTTTGGCCGCACTGCGTGTCACGTCATGCCACACTTGAATTAACCTAACCATAAACAAGAGAATATGTACAGATAGGATAGACAAGACAGCTCGCTCGAACTAATTCAGAAGTTTCAGAACTTGACTTTCTTACTTCATTACATTCCCACACAAAACAACAATAATTTTGCCCCAGAAAAGGTACCCGCGTATTTGTGCACGAACTTCAGAGCAGCCAAATTATAACGGTAGTTCTGCTACAGATTTAATGATTTTCAGCGTGCCATTGATTTGTTTTGTCAGTGGTCAGTGATGAACTTACGAAATATCTGTGTACTGCTATGTTCATGTATGAACCTAAATGTATACACTTATTTTCTGGTATCAATTGCATTTATAAATATGAAAACAGCACATGACGTGTTACTTAAAGGTTTACCTCTCACGTACTATCTACGTACCAATGGAAGTAATGACCTAAATCTTTAAAATAAGATTTTGTTTCTTCTATAATTTATTGATGAACAGATAGATATCCAACAACACTCATATAGAAATCTCAATCAAGTATAAAATAGTAATATACTGGCTCTTCTGTCTTTATAGATTTTAGCAGGTTAGGTTAGGCACATCTACTTGTATTGAATGGGCCTGGTCTTTCACACAACACCAAAATTAAAGTGTATGTACACATAAAAACCAACATGGCATATGGAATTTTATAAAATGGTTACTAGAAACTAAGTAACTGACATTACCATTAAACACATTAATTTGATACCAGTGAAAGCCATAAAGAATACCATATATATTTTGCAAGCCAGTGTTGTATGTGTGATGACAACCAGCAATTTACCTATGTACAGTAAGAGCTACCTAATACATACATGTCATCACAGGCTAGGCAGAGATAATAGAGCCAGTGCTCGCTAGACTTACCTCTTTCGCTTCATCAGTCTCTTATACATGCTCACTAGTTTTGATAACTCTTGACTTTTCCATCCTTGAGTGTCCGATTGATTTGGTCTAGGTCTAGAAATTAAAGAACTCCAGAAAGGTAACATAGATGGACATGTCTTTACTTTGAATTACATTACAAAGTAATTATGAAACACATTTAACATTTCTGGAGACATTTAAAAATCTCTAATTAAGTAGTTTTGTATGATCTTAACACACAACTTTAGCAGTTGCCTGCGACACAAAGATCGCAAGTTCGAATCCCAACTGTACCAATGAGTTTTTCTGAACATAAGTACAGTGATTAGTCACACAACAAGCTTTTCGGTGAAGGAAAACATTGAGACAACAAACAAACATCGAGAGGAAACCTGCATACGAAGATTTTAAGAAAGCATTAAGAAGAAATTCAAAGACATATGTATAGTGCTTGAGTAACGGCGATGGACTCTCCATCTGTCACATTGGCACATAATATACCTTTGGCGGAAAGTGGGTGTGTGGGTATTACCTATACACCTCTGCCCACCCCTTCGGGGACCCTTGTGGGAAGGCGTGGGGATATATTATTATATTATATATATACCCAATTTCACATTGTATTTATAGTTACCTCCACAATTGCATATATAAATCAGCCATTGATACATATATACTTACCAAAATTAAAAGCCAATTGAAATGCTTATTGATTGATAAAGTAGTAATTGGACATGCTCTTCTATAAGCAATATATTATTACTAGGATGATGGATGCGACAATATAATGGTTGACATTTGACTTGACATAATACTATTATACACAATTACTGGGACCAACTTGATCTAGTGCTTTCAATTCACTACAATTTAAGATTGATGAATTTGATGGGCCATCTGTTAGGGTGCTGCTTGGTGATCAATGTAAAACATTTTTTAAGTTTTCTGTAAGTGCAAGCAGTAAAGAAAAATATCCACTCATAGTACTTCTTAGCCATTACATAAAAAAATTATAATTCCTCGCAAATCTCTGGTGAAAAGACAGCGTTAAGAAAGGAATAAAGGGTTGATTGTAGCTGATCTTAAGATGCCAGTTCCATATAGGTATCACTACCTTGATATTAAAAGTATACAAATTTACAGTCTTAAAACATCTGGATACATATGTACTTACCTACCTGATAAAGATAGGGAATGACAAACAAGATAATAAACTTTATTTTCACTAGTAAAATTTATTGAATAGTTGTCACATCCTGTTAACAGTTTATATATTAATATGTAAACAATTCGGAAACATACAAGTATACAATAACTGTGTAACTAAAACAAATTTATAAATTTAGAAATATACATATTGTCATTTTAGCAATTACAAAATATAATGATGACATTTTCTTTAGATTTAATCGTTGCATTTCATACAGTGTAGCAGCGGGAAACAGGACCAACAATATTTTATTTGGCACGTCAAGTAGTTGTAAAAGACAATACACAAAATTTTATAGACATTCATCATAGACATATATTTTTATAAACTTCTAAGTAGTGTAGTAGCTATTGTACATCAGACATTGATTCACATAAATATGGTTGACACCTAAACATACAGACATTATTATATATGTAACACCAAATAGCTTTTTTAAAGCATGCAACATTATGTATTATTCTATTCGTAATCAGATGTAGTTGTTATCTTATAAATACCCTTTCCAATAATGCCATAGTAACATGGAATAAACACTTATTATCTACAAGATACATAAGGAATGGTGTGAATACAAGCGAGATTCTTAGATGATATATTTCCATTTATCGATTTAAATATATACATGAGGCCATTTAGGAACTGAGACATAAGTTTGGTTTGCAAAGATACGATCTGGTATTGGTTTAAACTTGGCATATAGATAGCTAGATTATTACATAGATGGGATACTTGTCCAGAAAAAAAAGCCATTGAAATGAAATTTTACGCGGGTGAAAAGCTAGTATGGTGATAAAGAAATCTGTATTATATAATCGGTCAGTCATCGTCCATAAGTCGAGCGGGCCAGACGGTATTCCGTCAGTGGTGCTTAAGCAGTGTGCTCCTGAACTGTCCTGTTTTGACGCGCCTATTCGCGCTTTCCTACTCCACCCAAAAAGTCCCAACTTCTTGGAAGGCCGCCCACGTGCACCCAGTGCCCAAAAAGGGTGATAGATCAGACCTATCGAATTACAGGCCGATCGTCATAACCTCCCTCCTCTCCAAAATTATGGAGCGAGCGATTAACACGCAACTCCTGCGATATCTGAGTGACCAACAGTATGGCTTCCGCTGCAGTCGCTCAACGGGTGACCTTCTAGTATATCTCACGCACCGTTGGTCACTCGCCATTGAGAGTCAAGGTGAGGCATTAGCTGTTAGCTTGGATGTGGCGAAAGCGTTCGATCGGGTCTGGCATCGCGGTCTTCTATCGAAGCTTCCATCCTACGGACTGCCAGAAGGATTATGCAAATGGGTCGCCAGCTTTCTGTCCAGCAGATGCATAAGAGCCGTCGTTAACGGTAGCTGCTCCGAAAGCATGGACATTAATGCTGGCGTCCCGCAAGGCTCTGTGTTGTCCCCGACTCTGTTTCTTCTGCATATTAATGACATGCTTTCTATTGAAGGCATTCATTGCTATGCAAACGAAAGCACTGGGGACACTTACTACACGGGCCGTGCTAATCTCCCTCGTTCCACTGTGGAGGAAAGTCGCGAACGACTTGTGTCTGAAATCGAGAGTACACTTAGCAGTGTCTCCGATTGGGCTCGACTAAACCTAGTCCACTTCAACCCCACTAAGACACAAGTTTGCGCGTTCACCGCAAAAAAAACTCCATTCGCTGTGGCTCCACAATTCCAGAACTTGAACATCTCGGAGAGCATTACGATCCTTGGGGTCGATATTTCTAGCGACGTTCAGTTCCGTGGTCATTTAGAGGAAAGACTAAGCTGGCGTCGAGGAAGCTCGGTGTGCTCAACAGAGCTAAGCAGTTCTTCACACCGCAACAAAGGCTGCAACTTTATAAGTCGCAAGTTCGGCCACATATGGAGTACTGCTGCCACCTGTGGGCTGGAGCCCCTGGATACCAGCTAGGGCCTTTTGACGCGGTTCAGAAACGCGCCGCTAGAATTGTCGATGATCCCATGCTCACAAGCGGCTTGGAATCACTAAGTCTGAGGAGAGATTTGCCTCCCTGTGTGTGTTCTACCGCTTGTATAACGGGGAGTGTTCTGCAGAATTGTTCGACATGATGCCCACTTCCACCTTCTACCACCGCCCCTCTCGCCATCGACGGGGAATTCATCCCGATACCTTGGAACCACAAAGGTCTCGCACTGTGCGCTTCCAAAGGAGTTTTCTTCCGCGAACGCTCAGGCTGTGGAATGAGCTCCCCGTTGAGGTTTTCCCTGGAGAGTACAGCATGGAGTTCTTCAAGAAGGGTGTGAAAAGGTTCCTGCAGGGTCGGCAACGCGCGAGTGATACCCCTGGTGTTGCAAGCGTCCATAGGCGGCGGTAACCGCTTACCATCAGGCGGACCGCATGCTTGTTTGCCACCCAAGTGGTATAAAAAAAATCTTTCATACAAGATGTATGCTGTAATGTTCTGGTTATTGAACTTGACTGAGCGCAGACTTCGATGACAGATAAGAGTAACAATTAATTATGACAGCGGTATTTATCCTGGTCGTGTTATCAGACATGGGGCAAAATATTTCCAAATGATAATTTTGTAGGTATTAAATGATACACTGACTATAAAAGGGAAGCCTATGAAGTATGGGGAGTGTTAGAGTAACCGATTGTTTGGTCCGAAAATGATGATGAGAGAAAGTATCGATGAGCATCATGAAAAATTTACAATTACATTGTACCCAGGAAATGGTATAGCATTTTGGCATGGTATAGCAATTACATTATTATCAAGATAAATGAAAAATTATTGGAAAGCTATTATAATATATACATATTCAATAAATAACCAAATTGGAGACATAGCCCAAGAGCATTAGAAAAGCATCCAAGTTTGTAGACAGTTTTGAACGAAGCAGTCGACCTAATAAACTTACAGCGGCGGACATCTTGATTTTGAAAATTATCAATAAATAAATTTCGAATTATTAAACTACAACTTAATTCTAATATATAGCAAACAAATTATTTACATTTAGCTATAACCACGACGCGAAACAGACTTTCAATTATACGAATAAAAACAAAACAACAACCAAATAGCGCCAATATTGTTTGTCATCTATGATCTCTATTGCTAACGACGACAGGGAGCGGTTCGCTGAAAAATATACTTTTAATTTAATTATATCCCAAGTTGCTATCTAAATTGGCATATGTATATGAACTGTTCAATATAGCAGATGTTTATAATGTTTTCAAATTTATAAAATAATTTTATTATATACATTTTTATTTTTTTATTTTATATATTTTTATTTATTATATATTAGTTTCTTTGAAAAATTGTATCATAAAAAAAGATGTATCAATAATGAATCGGTCTTTCTTACATCCTTAGGCTCTGAACAAATACCTCCACTGCGACCCTGGGTTCCAAAAATATCTACTCGTTGTCAAGAATGCCATTTGGAGCAAAATATTTTACCGTGAACGAGATACATATATGTTCGAACTATACCTAATTCTAACACTAAATAAAACCGATATAAACAATGTTAACTTTATCTATTCTTTGTTATTTTTGGTATACATCAAATGATTACAAACTAATTGCAATAGGTACTTAATAAATGCTACAATCGAATGAATCTTAAAATTAAATATTTTTATAATCCTGTATCTATCCTACCTCTCGGATCCAATAATCAATTTGTACATGTCAATAGTAATATAATATAAAAGGTCCCACGTAACACTTGAAATCATACTTTAAACCATGGCAGACTAATTAAACACTATGAATGTGGCCCATGGCACTGCCAAGACACACCAAAGGGTATCCAAGGGAATTTTTCGCCCTACAATGACTGAGTCGCGGGCGTTTATGAAATATATTTGGAAAACAAAACTTATTGCGCTAATTCAAGTAAGAAGTTGTAATTGAAGTAAGAAGTAACAGTGGCTAGTTTGAGATTATGAGTTTTAATTTTAGTAGTTTTAAAGTTAAAGTTTGATTGAAGTTAATATGGACGTATCTAATAGGAAATACGAAATAACGGAGATCATCTTATAAAGATTTATTTGTAAGTGTGGCTTCACTTATCTTTTCCCATAACCATCAGATCCATTATTTTATATCAGTCCATATTTACCTTGCATAATACGACGCAAAGTTCAATTCGGAAAAAAAAGTTACAATTGTGGAAGAGGAAAGGAAGATTCGTGGTCATTAAGAGATTTGGAAAACTATTTGTGCCAATTGCAATTTTTATTAACGTATCTGCACAAAATTTTGTGCGTAAATTAACGTAATTTCTAGTAAAATATTGTATTACATAACTAGTGAATATTCAACTAGAATTTTGATCTTGTATGTGGACGTCCAATGTCATAGGGCTGACGTAGTATACAGTAATGCCCACATGATACAATTCTCCATCTTAAAGTATGAAGGAATGGCGCTCCTACGAATTGTGGGTAGGCCGACCGCAGCAGTGGGATTCGACCCTCGTCTACAATTATTTCCTTTTACAATATATGGCTTCCTAAACTACAAAATGATAAAAGCCGGTGGACAATTAGTCCTTAGCAATATTCACTTCGTGTTACATTTACATACACAAGGTTATTCACATAAGTAATATTTATTTTATTTTATCATATATGTTTGTAGAGTCCCCTTAGATAATGAATATGCTAGCCTGGTTCTCAATGAGGAACTCAGTAAACATATTGATTGGCGCGATGGCTTTCAGTGTCATCTGCTTACTTTGAGGCCAAGCGAGATTTGGCCCGAAGACGACGGCTAGATTGCTTGAAGTCATTTTGTTCAAGCAGGCCCGATCCTGAACCTGTTCATGAAAATTTTAAACTACTAAACGAAATTGAATAACACATAAACAGAAAAAAGCTTTTATTGGAATTAAATCGTAAGCGGGTGAAACCGCGCGCCACGGCTTGTATAGATATACATACCTTCCAAAGAAACTGCATGACGTACTTCAACAACTTATAGTTGTCAAGGGGTAGTCTCTCGAGAACCAGGATCTTGACTTGACGACCGCGCTCGCGATTTGTCCAACCGATATCGCCATCTGTTAGAATCATTTGGAGCTAACAGATAATTGTGTCTGTCTCAAATTACCTATAGACAAATAACTTGCAATAAAATAATAATATTGCGGCTATAAATTGAGATATATGCTATCCTATCTTTCAAGTTGGATCAAACTGTACACGGTGTATAAATTTAATTAAAATCGGTTAAGTAGTTTAGGAGTCCATCGCGGACAAACAACGTGACGCGTAATTTATCCTTACTAATATAATATTATAAATGTGAATGTAAGTTTGTTTGTTACGCTTTCACGTAAAAACTACTTAACCAATCATCATTACACTTTCTACATATATTCTTGGAGGTTTTAGAAGTAACATAGGATACTTTTATTAAAAAAAAAAAATTTTACGAACGATAAAAGCCGTCTACGACGACGAAGTCGCGGTCACAGCTAGTATAGTATATTATAAGATTAGATAGTGTAAGTGTGAACCTTCCACTAATAACCACTAATTATCGGTACACACTGATTACCTATGAGTGCACACGCACACTACAAATAATAGACTCGGGTCATACTCCCCGCATCCCGCGACCCCCTCAAACCTCAAAATACCAAATGCCACTAATATGCCAATTAGGATTGATAACTTTATCATACATCCAATACGTACAGAAATATAAATTAGAAGGCGAATGGTTCCTTTTAAGAGGTAAGCTTTGTCGGGCAGCTCGTTCAAAATATGCGTAGGGCGGGCCTACTTTGAAATTAATAGGGGTATTTATAGATATTATGCGAAAATGAGTTGTTATTCCATAAAAAATCCGATGCTAAGCGGCTTATTTATAAGGAATATAAGGTACTTAACTACTTACCAATGAAATTGTTACACGGATTGATTGTTAAGTGGCCCTTAATGAGTTATAAACGTTATCAAATAAATAGGGGCATGGAAAAGGGCCCCTTGATACGCCTTCTCGATCGTCCCCTTTATATAAATATATCTCCACGCCTCTGCTTTTTATTGTAATACCTTCTGACAATGCATATTTCTTATGGAGATAGATTTATAGATATTTCATGTAACATATTGTTTCTGGTGCAATTATACAGAATTCTATTACTACGTGTCTTTCACGGTATCAAAGGTCGGCGCTCGATCTAATCCGATGAGTTTATCACTAGATTTTTACACTAAAACATAACAATCTGACTACCACCCCCACTAGACAGTCAGACTTTCTGTTCACGCTCGCGCTATACATTAGTTGCGAAAAAGATATGTCAGAAAGAGATTTGCCTAGGTTATGACCGATGGACTAGAGTTCTCTCAGTAACATAGACAACACAGATAAAGACAAATACCGTAGAGATTTTGGATTGTCAACGACCTAACTCTAAATGCACCAAATAAGGTCAGAAAAATATGTACTTACGTTGGAAATTCAGAATGTCGTCGTACAAGTCGAACGTCATGAGCGGCTCCTCGAGGTCTCGTAGGAAGGTTTTCAACAGCACGGCGGCGTTGTGGGGGTCGTCGTGGAAATCCACCGGCTCGCCACGATTGCATGCACGTTGTAGTTCTTTAACCATCGATATGTTCGCCGAGCGACGGAACAGACCTTCCGTCTCTAGTGCTGTTATGACAAACAATGTTCTAAGTGGAAGCATTGACTTTTGCGGTGTTTTTTTGAATCATTTAATGCAAGAAAAAATATATGACACTGAAACACACTATGCATTTGAACAGAACATAGCTGATAGGAAGTTCGTAATGACAAGGCATTTAAAGGCATACATATCATCACGCTGAATTCCTAAAGGGGTAGGCAGAGAGAATGAGTGACAGTTCTCTCTAGACTTGTATAGCTCTTTCGCTTCGTCCAGATTCATCAGTCTTATCATACATGCTCGCCGGTTTCGAGTACTCTTGACGTTCCCGTCTTTTGTACGTGGTACGTGGTCTTCCTCTGCCTCGTCTTGCACACACTTTCGCTTTGTGGATCTCTTTCGTCAATCTTCCTTCAGTCATCATTTCTATGTGTCCAAACTAACGTAACATGCCTCGTACATGCATCGTAACATGCCGTTCACGCCAGTTGTTTTGCGAATCTCTTCATTACGGATTTGATCTAAGATCGTACGCAGTTTAAAAGTTTTCATGTTGATATGCAACTAGATTTCACATGAATAGGTTATAGTCCAAAGATGTATAGTTTATTTATCCTTATAACCTAGTACTTATAATTTCATGTGCAGCAGTGTCCGTAGTGCTTTAGTTTCAAAAGATACTAAGAGGTAACGATTTGATCAAATAATGAATTTGAAAACTGGCGAATGTACCCGTACTCCGACTGTATAGACACAATGAGCACAGTTACAATTAAACAATACCGCATCCTACAACAATTACCAGGGTTCGCAGAAAATAAATACGTGTACATGTTTGAATATAACGTTACGTGTGTCATTGTAATAAGGGTGTCGCGCTATATATAGCCAGTAAACCCTTTATATCTATTATCATTAATATTTATATATTGAGCGTATAAATCGCGACTCCGTGAGAGATATGGCGTAATGGTATGTATGGATGGAAATTTAAATGTAATATAAGTGTCGAGTTCCGTCCGTTGTCACAGCGCCTTACCTTAGTTAGTAGCCTAAAAATGTTAGCTTCGTTAGATTATATAGTTGTGCTTGAGTAACGGCGACGAACTCGCCATCTCGCATATCTCTGGCGGAAAGTGGGTGTGTGCGTACTATGCGAAGGCTTGAGGATATGCATATATATTTTGTTGTTCAAATTCAAAAATATACAAAACCGTAACGTATTTTTTCTCACCCCGCTAATTACAAATACAAGGAGTTGACATATTCAATACGACGATACGAGCAATCGATTCGGTGTTCTTGGACAAATTTTTCATGAAGAGAATTTTATATAATATACATTAAAACATAAGCAGGTAATTTCAAATAACAGATAATCAATTTGTTGTACCGATGTGAGTGAACTTAGTACTATCATAAATGGGCAGCGGGCCTAGTGGTCAGACCTGCTGACTCAGAAGCTTGAGGTCGCTGGCTCAATTAGCGCTCAAAGCAGATTATTATGTATGTAACGTAGTCTTGGTTATCCTATGTATTTATGTAGATATCTATCTCTATAATACTTATAGATATATTATATTATTTTGTGTGGAATTGTCCCACCGTATTCATCTGTAGTTGTATATTAGTCAGGTAATTTAAATCAAGTGTAAGTCACGGGCCCCTTAGGTATGGACAGAGGTGTTAATTGATAAAGAAAAAGCAACTGCATTCAGTACTCACCATCAGGACGTGATAGAAATTGGACACACTGCCTCACGACAGGCGGTATCGAGCCGACCATGTTGACGTTGTTTTCTTTAATGAACTGCAGAGACACGCCAAATTGTTGAGTTGGTGGAG
The DNA here is from genome assembly GCA_945859725.1 of Drepana falcataria. NCBI lineage: Eukaryota > Metazoa > Arthropoda > Insecta > Lepidoptera > Drepanidae > Drepana > Drepana falcataria. The sequence goes on from OX243921.1 coordinate 12,783,161, forward strand.
GAGATAAGCTCCCCTGGGGCCCTGACAGAGGGGCTTTCCCAGCGCGTTCTCTCACCAGACGAGCATATCCGGCAGCTCTGGGGTTCCTTCCCAGTAGAGCCTTATCGTACCTGATAAAAGAAAAATAATTATCTATAATATAAGAAAAACAATATGAAATTGAAAAAAAAATTATATAATGTGAAGCTTTGTACAGTCTTCAAAAATAAGAAATTCGAAACTGTGATGTATTGCTTAAAATTAAGGAACTAATTTAAAATATCCTACCATTTCGCATTGCTACTGTTTGAGTTGCCCATAATTTGTATGATCTTTTACTTGGTTTATGCAAAAAAATGTTGTAAATTCCAGTCACCGAAAGACTAGAATAACTAAGTCCCGAGCGGCGGCACCGTCTACATCCACGGATTTGTTGACGGCTAGGCTGGCGGCAACAGTTTGTGTGATGAAGAAAGAACCGTTCCCCCGGACCGCCGTCCACCCACTCGCGGGCGCAGGTGCGCAGATGCGAGAAAATTCTTAATATTTGTACGAAGGCCTTCTAGGAATTACGAATTACTCTATATTTTTTATATTTTGTGCTATATATTTCAAAATATATATAAAATAACTCATCCATGCACCTATAGTCTCTAATATTATAAACGCGAAAGTAAGTATGTATATTTGTTTATTACTCTATCATGATAAACAGCTAAACGGCTCGTAATTAATTTGGCAAGGAGATAAATTAAATCCTGGTGATGGAATCGATCGATCTTTTATCTCAAAAAAATCTTGAAGGGGGTGTAATAAGGGTTGATGTTTTGGTAAAAATTCAAAATCTCTTGAAATTCAGTTTTATTTATTCTCAATGTTTTGGGTATACTTATACGAATATTATCAGGCTTTTCGCAGGTCTTTTGTAACCACACGTGTTTTTTGCTATTTATAGAAGCTACATGGAAGTGGAATCAATACCTTAACATTGGTCATACGATTGTAACATAAACTTATAAACGTGCCTTCTATGGTTATGGTTTAACGTAGTTCGAATCCCGACTGTACCAATGAGTTTTTCTGAACTTAAGTGATTAAGAACACTACAATGACTAGTCTCACAACGCGTTTTACAGTGAAGGATCGAGAGGATCGACGAACGTTTGAAAAGAAATTCAAAGAATTATTTATAGTCGTGCTTGAGTAACACCTATGGACTCGCCATCTGTCACATTAGCACCTAAAATCTACGATGTATACATACCACCACGCCGAGTCCTTCAAGGGGTGGGCAGAGAGAGTAGAGACATAATTTTTTTATTTATCCTTATTTATCGATTATATTCAACCTACTTGTATACATATGATTAATAAACTGCAGACCGCAAATTTAGACACACGTCTTCCTACAAGATCTCCTGAGGGGGCAGGTAGTGGTGTTTAAACACCCGCTTTCACCGTTGATATATTTAGGTGCCAACGCGACAGATTGCGTGCAGTGAGGGGGTATTTATGGAAAATTAATAAGTGGTAATATAACTGCCACATACAAACTCCACGTCACTTGGGTAACACGTAGGCATGCTTGGGTAACGCGTAGATATTAATATTAATACGAGGAATATTATTACCTGATTTATATGTAAAAGTAAAAGCGTAATATATATCATGTTTATCTCTTTTTGGTTCGGTTACATTGGTACCACTTTAATTACGGTTAAAGCCAATGTTTGCCGGTGCTTCTTTGCCACTCTATTAGTATTAAAAAATTACTATAGTATTCCAATTTGCACACATTGATACACTAATAGACACTTACACAAACTGGTTTATCTGCGGAAATAACCCAAATGTAGAGTATAAAAGTGCAAACTCTTAGGACTCTTAGCTATGCCAACGTTCAAAATAAATGTTATGACATATGGTGAGGTTAGTTCTAGCCCACGGATCCCACACGGGGTAGGCAGGGCCAACTTGAAGGGCCAATTCTGTTTGTATCAGACAAGCTAGTGGTTTATTGTTTTCCGCGTTACGATAATTATTTATGTAGAATGAAAGTCTAAGTTGATTTTTTATTATACAACAAGAGTGGCAAACAAGCATACGGCCCACCTGATAGAAAACGGTTACCGTAGCCTATTTACGCATACAATACCGAAGTATCACTTGAGCGTTGCCACTCTGTGTTCGGAGAGTTATACTGTGTTGGCAGCATAATCCCTCCGCTGCCAACTCAATATAACAATCCTCCCCTAGGAGCTCATTACTGGTAACCTTATTCACCGCGTAGGAACACAACACAAAAAATTGTGTTATTTGGCAACGGACTTCTATAAGGTGGAGGTCCTGCCCCAGTCGGGAAGCTCCAAATTTGAACGGAAAACCCCGTTATGCCCTACCTCTCTTAAATCTCGATTACTAACAAAAATAGTAGACAGCGGCGTTATTTGTGTCATGTCATCTAAGTTAGTTACTGCCAGACACCTAAGAATATTTATCCAGCATTTGGGGGTGCTATTACAACTAAGTTGAACCCTTGAGGGACCTTTGTGAATGTGAAGGTATATTAATAATAATTAATTTTGAAGTTATTTCCATAACTCGAGTGTTTAGTAGGTGTAAGTATCACACACACACACGGATGAAATCTCAAGCAATATCAAAATTCACACATCTTACAATTATCTTAGAGAAACCATTTGTGATGTAATCGAATTTGAATGAAGCATTTGGAAAAATACGGGTTTTAAGGAGTTAAATCATATATCAATTGTATTCTTACAGTATTTTTTGTCTTATCACCCCCGAACCTTCGATGAAAAATCATCGTGAGGAAACCAAATTTGTACAGACCACGTTCCGACTGCCTCGATCAGATCTATCGAACACTCAAGAATGACCACGTTAAGAATACTAAAAAACCGGAGAATCTAACGAAAAATCAAAATCAAAATCTTTTTAATTCACATAGGCCCAGGTGGGCACTTATAAAACGTCGAAAAAGAAGCACGGTTCGGGTTGGTCGCTTCCATGGAGAAGAACCGGCAAGAAACTACTGAGAAAATACTGAGGAATGTGGATTTAGCGATACAGGTCTGTAAGTCTAGAGATACTCTATCTACTACTCTCTTCTTACCCCGTAAGGGACAGGACGTGATCATGCATGGACGTGCTTCATAAGGGGCGACGAATTCCCCTTCCTAATTAGCTTTGTAACGTAGCAATTAAACAAATCGTACTAATTATTATGAATACGACAGAACCGTTGTTTCTATGTCTTTAGTTCTTGCGGTTCTGCGTTGAGTCAGTACAATTTTCAATCAATCAGAATTTTAGATATATACTAGTGGTCCCGCCCAGCTTCGCTCGGGTGGAAAAAAAAATATGGTGGCGCCACCTATCGGGTCCAATTGTGAATCTAAACCATTCCCAGATCCCCTTGAACACACACAAAAAATTTCATCTAAATCGGTCCAGTCGTTTGAGAGGAGTTCAGTGACATACACACTCACAGAAGAATTATATATATAAAGATGAGAAGTGCTCATCAGAAACATCGAAACACATTGAATGTTTAAGTTTTGTAAGGATAAGGCTGTTACGAGGTAAGGACTCACGAGGTGAGTGTAATATATTCACCAAAACCTTTCATATTCACTACGCAAGAAATCTTAACTAAATGTAAGCTGTTAGTAATATGTTCTGGTTACAAGAATGTTTTCGCAATCTAGATACAATAATCGCTCTTAAAAGCTTGGGGGCCTAACCATGGCATACTCGCGCCGTGATCGCTAAAAAAGCGAGAAGAATTATGGGCGCAATACACACATCCCTTTCACTCTTGAAATAGTTCATGTAAAGGTATCGGATGCTAGGTAATTATCTGAAAACATTCTCAGAACAAGAGCCAAATTAAAGTGAAAAAATACTCACTCAAGCACTACATCTGGAAGGCTTAATTTGTCGATGTTGATGTACTGCTGCAACTCATGCAAATAATTTACATACATCATTTTGCGGCCAAATTTCACGCTAATAACTGGCTTAAGCATCTGCCACACTATGCGGATGAAGTTAGTCGGATGCACGAGATACAGTGCCTTGAGGTTCTTCTTGTATTTCCTGTCAAATGCTTTATAGGCTCTCCACAGCCAGGAGAGCGGTGGCTTGTTCTTGCTCGTGAGTCCGCAGTGGAGGTACACCAAGCTGTAGTCCAACTCCACGTATTTGTCCAGCGTGAACATCAGGTATCTGCAATAACAGGCGCTGTCAGTTTTTGGCCTAGGGAGGGGAGGGGGGCGGAGGCTAATTTCTAGTACATATATCAACGAAAATGCAGATTAACAAGACCGCGATCAATTTCGGGATTTACTAAAGCGCGGCAGATTAATATACAGGGGGATACCTGGTACCTGGTTAACTACCTCCACCAAACTTGAGCCCCATATATAAGGCCGCCCGTGAAGGATACAGGATCAGAACTTTGCTGCCGTCCCCTTTACGTCTCGATTAATTGATTTTTTTACATATTAAAAAATCTATAGCCGCTTTCCCCACCGATGAAAAGGTATATATCATATAACATTTTTTTCTTCTTATTATCTAAGTTTTGCAACTCAATAGGTCTCTATGACGCTCGAGTAAAACCCCATTTGGCATCGTGGGCTCCCCTACTACTACTAATATTATAAATACGATAGTTAGTGAGTATATTTGTTACACTTTCACTCAAAATCTACTCAACGGAATTGGATGAAATTTGGCACAGACATAGATTATATTATGTCTTATTCCAGTATAAAAATAAAGAAAAAAAATTACTAAAGAATTAAAATTTTATGCTGGTTGAACCACGGAGCACATTTATTATACTAGTATAACACTGCAAGGGGAAAACGGCTCTTAATACTACAAAATAAGGATAGAAGTGGCGGCAGTTCTGTCAAACGCAGGAAGTTAACCTATTCTTCTAAACTTCAGAGCCTATTCTTGGCCACCTTGGGATTATTAAAGATCTCTAGTCTATACGGTTTGTTCACGTCGCCGGCGAGGATGGAATATTTGTTTTTGTTTTAGCACAGATATAGCTTAAAGTGGCAATCAGTTATTAAGTTAGTTTTATCCCGAATGTATTTAACAACTACTAGTCTTATTTATACTTCGTTAAGAGCTTAGGATTATTCAGTATCGCGTCTTCTAAATGGGTTCCTTGAATGAAAACGTTTATAATTAACGAAACAAAATTAATTCCTTAAGTAAATTATGATAACAAAAATGAATATAAGTGTAATTTATAAAACGAAATCTGGTTTATTCGATGGTAATCGGTGCCGAATATAGGTGCCCCAAGCGAAAACAGATCACCGAAAAACGTTGGCGCTCCGGAAAGCCGATGCGAATGCGGAGGGGACGGACATATAGCTGTAATAGTTTAAAAGTATGTAGGCGAATACCTGCCGGAAATCATATCTACATTGTCATTACCTATAAAGAGAAGAATCTCTAGGAACTCCAAGATGGAGAGGATGTGACCAGAGTTTAAGCTCATACTCTTCAGTTATGTTTGATGAACCCATCCAATGTTGATTGCATAATATGTCATGTTCTGCAGCTACGTGTCAAAACTTTCAATGAGGATATGCGCACACAAAAGCTTAATTAAGTCTTAGTAACATAGCCCGCTAGCTAATAGATACGTAACATACCTGAGCAATTTGTCCGGATGAAAGTCGCGGGACGCGGGCAGCCGGCAAGCTGAGATCACGATGATGCGGCGACCAACTTCATCGTCACCGACTACCTCCAACAACCCGGTCCGGTTCAGTTCAGCGAACGTTTCTTCATCAGTCGATGATTCTGCGATCTGATGTGAACAATACACATACAGAGGTACATAAAAACAATATTCAAGTCAAATTTAAGAGAAGTAGGGCGTAACGGGTTTCCTATTCGAATTTGGATCTGGGGAACTTCCCCAGTAAGGAAGGACCACCACCGAATAATGAGCTCCTTGGGAAGAGGGGAGGATTGTTATATTGCTGCTGCCAACAGGCAGCAGAGGGATTAATAAGTCCCATTATGCTGCGCCAACACAGTAAAACTTTCCGAACGCAGTGGAAATGCGCAACTGATTATTCGGTATCGTTAGCGTTAATAGGCTACGCTAACTGCCTCCCATCAGGTGGGCCGTATGACTGCTTACCAGTTTTGTTGTATTAAAAAAATTATATATAATAATAAATATGGTATACAGTAAATTCTACGGATATCGTCATGGTTTCACGCTTTCTCACAAGAGGCAAAGGCAAAGTCAAAATATAATTTCGCCTGAAATATGTATGTATATCGAGATGCCAATCTTTAGGCATTTCCAAAATACTATTGTAAACAAATTTAGTGGCTTGGGCGTGTGATGAGGAAAATTTTATACATATGAGTTATATTGGATAGCTCCGTTACCGAAATCATAAATGAAGAGGGCGGATGTTAATATGTATTGCAGAGAATTTAACATCAATCTACAAAAAAATGAATATGAATAGAATGAGCCGTGGTGGCCGAGTGGTTCGAGTAGTTGCCTGCGGTGTCTGATCACCTGATGACCTGTGTACCTACAGTGATTAGTCACACCACGTGCTTTAAGGTGAAAGAAAACATCGATAGGAAATCAGTATACGTTTGAGAAGAAATTCAAATGCGTATGTATAGTCGTACTTGAGTAACGGCGACGGACTCGCCTTCTGTCACGTTTTCACCTACAATATATCTTTGGCGGAAAGTTGGTGGGTGGACACTACTTATACGCCTCAAAAGAGGTATGTAGATATTTCATACATGTTCGCGTAGTTCACTGCTAGGAAATATCGACCACATTATCTCATGTCAGATGACTATACGGGCATTGGTCATACAAATCATCTGAAATTTGTTTTGATCATACTACCCTATGCTCGTCAACCCGCAGACGTAACGACGATGAAACGAAAAGCTACCCCTCACCTCAGCATAAACCTCAGGTGCAGTCGCCAGTTCCTCTTCAAAGTTCTCTTCGATGGTGCCGTCGCTGGCAGACCTGTTCATCAAATCGTCGGGCAGTTCCAGTAGTTCCGGAGGCAAGGGAGCTACGAAAATACAAAGATTTTTTGCTTTACGTATAATACGAAGGTATTACCTTAACAATATACCGAATATGTACATGATGTGGTCAATTTGATTGACATTATGGAAGTAGTGTGTGACGTGACGTGATTTAGCATTCGGACCGAAAATGTTTAGTTTGATTAAGAGATTTCCTAAGTTCGCACTAGCTGGCTGGCGGCTAGTTCCTAGTCCACTTCTACCCCATTATGAAACTTGGCATCGGTAAACTTGACAACATAAGCAATATTTTTATGAGAATTAAATATATTTAAACCTATGACTAAATAAAAGAAAACTAAAATTACTAAGAGCATATTTGTAGATTATAGTAATCTAAACCATTATAAACTCGTTAACCAGACTAATAACTCCAAAAATGTATTGTATTTGGTTCGGAGACAAACATACATAAGTAACATAATGTTTTGCATGGCCGCCTCGCATAACAGCACGTTACGAATGTGGTGAATTTTATAAAAAAATACGATACTTAGTGTTATACATATATTTATATTTTGTTTTGCAATCGGAGTATCGGAGTATTTAATAGTAATTGAAAAAAACTGTCACCATTATTTATTAGTATTTGTCTTTATCATAAGAAATGAAAAATGTTACCTCCTTAGAAGTCAGACTGGCACAGTTTCATGATATATATATATTTTTGTATAAAACTAAGATAACAAGCATACGGTCCGCCTGATGGTAAGTGGTTACCGTCGCCTATAGACGCTTGAAACATGCCACCCTTGAGGTTGCCGATACAGCGGCAAGATTTATTCATACCCAACTTGAAGAACCCCATGCTGTGTTCTTTAAGAAAAACCTGAACAGAGAATTCATCCCCTTTCTATATGTCCCAAGCAACGTAGCATGCCTTATTTCATATCGCACCCTCGTTCATGCCAGTTGCTTACCGAATCTCTTCATTGCGGATTCGATCTAATATATTTACGTCGCAATTTTTTCTAAGGGAACGCATCTCAACAGCATTTAATCTTATTTCGTGCTTCCTCGGGCACACCCAGGAATCGATGCCGTACAATTTAGTGAGAACCAATATCTTACGCATTGTGTATCCATAATTACGTGTTTTGAGTCGCTTTATCTATTTGATCTATAACTGATCTATTACGACCGCATTTTTGATGTGAAACATCTATAGCCGCACGTAAAACCGATTTCTGGCGTGGCGACGCATGCCGTGGCGACGCGTCGCCATACTTCAGTTACCATCGACCAATTGTCACAGTAATACCGTCCTCAGAGGAAACATCGAATATAACTATTACCGAAGTCGACGACGTTACGAATTAAGTAGTTACGATTTGAAATAAATTCGTAAATAGTCATCGTTATCTAGAAAAAAAATCGTAATATTTTATTTTATCATTATGACATATTTAGTTCCTATCACAATCTGTTCTTTTCTGCATATTACTTTTACAAAATAATGTCGATGTTTCACATCTGCCAGGCGACCCGTGACGGCTCACATTTTTTTTGTCTTTCCCATGTATACTTGGATGAATCTCTTTGTGGTCCCTCTAAAAGATCCGTCTCCATGCAGACATCTAATATCAGCTAGCCTGGCACGTTCACTCTATTATCACCATACTTGCCGAGTAATGCCTAGTAATATTTTCGGGCTGTGTCATCCAATCCGTTCAGATCACCGCAAATAAACATCTACTTATTCCGTCTTTTCTTTTAGACGATATTACTGACGCATTCCCAAAACTTATTCAGGTCGCATGTGTCCGCTGTGGTGACCAGTGATGGGGACAAGAAATAAGCCTGTTCGGCCTAACATAAAGGTTTATTTTTATTTAAAATAAACCCAAATTAGTCTGGGACTCTCCGCACCATAATTATCCGACACTGCGAAGCGGCTGGATAGCAGAATTCTCACTCCGAGACAGCAGTAAAATAGATCGAGAGATAGATCCAGTTATTACGAACTAAATTCCTAAAATTGTTACAGAAACACGTTAAAAGGGATCTGATGTGAGTCCCCTACCCAATAAGCTGAACGGCCGGGCCAAAGGTTTGTGAAAATATGCATGCACAAACACGTGCACAAATCTCTTAAAAAAGTGCTAAGTTAATTCTCATTAACTTTTCACTTTTCAGAGAGGAGGGCAGAACGGGCTTCCCGTTCAAATTTGTAGCTGCCCGACATGGAGCAGACTTCCATCCTATAGACGTCCGTAACCAAATAACACAATTGTTTGTATTGTGTTCCTGCGCGTTGAATAATGTTTCCAATAATGAGCTTCCTTGGGGAGGGGGAGGATTGTTATATTGTGTTAGCAGCATAGGGATTAGTCCTATTACGCTGCCAACGCGCAAGTAATACTTTGGTATCTTGAACGTAAATAGGCACCGTACGAACGTAAATAGGTAACCGCTTCCCATCATGTGTCCCATATTTGGCACTCTCATTGTATATGAAAAATACACTCGGGCTCAGAGTCCGTAATAAGATAAGTATTGAATAAGACGCCCACCTGTTGAAGTGGCACCTGTTAGCCTTATCTTTGCAGGGTTTGAAGATTTTTTCCTACATGACATACACGCACCAGTAAATAGATTTGCAGAAATTAAAATCATATTGACTAGATTGGGCTGCACTAACAACTAATACATTTAAGTGGATAAACTGTTCTGCGGACAGTGCCCATCGGGGGTCGCGACTCGTTTGGCAGATGTTTTGCAACTGTATGCAACACTTCCTTACTAAGGTCCATGATATATTCTGACCTAGATACAGGAATATAGGTCAGAAGAGGACAACTATGTCTTACTTAGCCTACCTGAGCATAAAGTTCAGACTAAATCGGAACGAGATACAGAGACAGCTATATAAGCCGACATTGGGAATAAGTAAGACGGCAATAACATTCGTGAGGGAAACACCACTGTCTAACAAATGCAAGGCGGGAGCGGTAATTTTTTTTACCTATTACATTACACATTATGGGTCCTATTTTACACCTGTTCAAGCTTAGGGCGGTTAGGTTAACATAAATAATTTTTTTTTGTTCCATCCGACTTTAACCTAGTTTTTACCTTGGAATATTCCCGCGCTATATGACACGAGACGTCAAAATAAAGCTGTCAAACTGCCGATATAAAACTAGGTGTCTAGGTTTTATTAACCGCCAATTAATCTAAAAACACCTTATGTTTCTTTTTGCTCTGCTCCAAGTAGCATGATGTGAAATATCGCAATGCAAACTAAAATAAAAAAAATATATTCAGGGGACACTACCTACATTTGCACTTTCAACTGAATCTACAGCAATGCTTCTTTGTATCACAGCAGGACAGCACAGGCACCTCCACGTGAGCATATCAGTTCATAGAAATAAGCCCCTTTACATATTATAGGGTACAAGATAAAATTTTTCAATCGACTAATAAATTGTTATTGGCCAGTTCCGTCAAGTGGTATCAACATGCATAAGGAGCGAATTTATGCAAAGCTCACGTGCGAGGTCCAATCATCGAGTTAGCGTTGATATTTATGATAGTACGGACTCACTTAGTGAGTCCGTAGGGTAGTTTAGCGCTTGCAAGCATGCTGTGATTTATATGATTGAAAATTGATTGGTGAAAATCTTTTTATTAAACTTAAGCAAGATACTAGCATAATATTGTTCTTTTTTTAAAGCCTATTTAAAATAACTCCAGTGAAGTCTCCAATGAAATATTATTATGTTAGTAAGTATGATTATACGTATGTGATAAAGCTAAAACTGCATCGGTGGTGTCCAGTTAAGTTGCCACCCAACGTACACAATCGTCATATACATATTCAAGCAAAGCAACTGAGCAAAATACAAATTGACAGACAACTACTTAATAATTTTAAGGCATTGGTTTTAAATTAACAACGTTGAGCAGGACGGTAGCTCCGTCTACGACGGATTAGAATTTCACAGGATCGTTATAGCTTGCGCGAAAGATTTGCGAAGAAAGGCTAATAATAGCTTACAGTCCGTTCAAATGTTTAATGGTGATTGAATGCCAGTCATAAAAATACCCAAAATAATGTCAAACAACACAAATTAGTCATCCTTAAAAAAATTAAATTGCGCAAAATGACGCCTGGCGTGCATACTGTTCACGTGTAACGCGTAAGCATTACATGTGCATGTGTGCATTTCATTGATCTGCGCAAAACTAACGCTGCAATTGGTTGCAATGGGCGAGGCATGAGGGCAGGGAGAGGGGAAGGTGTGTGCACCTTGGCCTAGGAAAGGGCCACGGCCCGTCCGCATTGATTTATGAACAACAGGCCTAGGTGTTCTACAATTATCTAACATTACACACACAGCGTTACAGCATCAAACAATACACACTGCACATCATTGATCTGCGCCATCGCGCCGTTATTGGTTGCAAGGCCTCGACGGTCGGGGTATTGCACCTGCGCCAAACGAAGGGCTGCATTGATTTATTAGGCCCGCACTCACTTATACATCAATTATATACATATATTACTGTCTGGCATATTTTTAGCGTCTGACTCAGGCCTTGTCTTATGTGCTGATGATCGCGGATTCAATCCCCGCCCAAAGCAAACGCGTAAGTTAGTATGTCGTTCGACTGGTTATTTTTATCGAATCTCTTTATATCTATCGCTGATGCTAAGTCACTAGTTGGTAAATGAGACAGGTATTAAAGAATATTACATGAAGCTGACTTGTCGCGCCATTAGGGGCTATTAAGAAAATTAAAGTTATTAAGAACAACTCGTTCTGAAAGAGGGCAAAACGGTGGTGACCGTTTTAATGAGATTTCATAGTCTAGCGTGAACATGGGTGTGATTGTAAAGACGAAGAAAGACATGTTACGTTGGTTTGGACATATAGACGAATTAAGTGACAAAAGATTGACGAAACAGATATACAAACGTGTATGCAAGAAGAGGCAGACGAAGACCACGTTCCAACTACCTGGATCAAATCGATCGGACACTCAAGGACGGGAACGTCAATAGTACTCGAAACCTACGAGGTTGTATGTAGAGACCGACGAATGTGAACGAAGCGAAAGAGGTTTGTAAGGCTAGAGAGAACTAGCGCCCTATTTTCTTTGTCTCCTCGTTAAGAACTCGGCGTGATGAAATCGGCGGCATGTATACTCTCTATGTAAACTCTCAGAATACTGAACCTCGACGGCGGAAAATGCCTAGTACATTAACCAATAAACTATATAACGATAAATAAACACCAACCAATGTTAACTTTGAGTAGTGGGTTAATTGTCAGAACTCCCTCCACTTGAGTTACGCATAAATTCCGCCCCAGAGCCTAGCTAGTCCGGGAAGCGCTGATCACGGTGCCGTCCACGACATTCAGATTAAAACTAATTGTATACACAGTGAGGATATTGGAAATAACTAGTATAATTGAGTGATTGATGGTAAAGATGAAGAAAGGCATGTTACGTTGCGTTGCAGTAGTTGTAGATATAAAAAGGATGAGTGAAATGAGATTGAAGAGAATGATGAGTGTGGACGAAGCGAATGAGATATGAAAATCTAGAGAAAATGGGCGCTCCATTCTCTCTGTCTCCTCTGTTAGGGACTTGCCGTGATGATATGTATGTGACGGGGCCTTTGTGGGCCTCGTCGTTCGATGAGCTGATGAGTGGAGTAAGAGGTGTGAAGGAAACGGGTGAGCTGATGAACTCTCATCCATCAAAACCAGGTCAGTTCACCTACTCAGGTGAACTGACCTGGTTTTGATGGAGGGTGATGCTCTCCACGCGGCACGGGACACTCCTTCTTCCTTCACTTAAGTCAATTGTTTCTAGTTGCGCAGATTGGCCTATCTTCGAAGAATGGCTCGGGCAGAGCAGTGAGTGGACGACCGATTAGAAAATGGCCGGCGGTTAATGGTTCAAAATATGTTGTGTGCTGATTACGCGGTAAATTAATTGTTTGGTAGATTTCACAGGTATTTCATGGCAGCCCCCAAAGCAGGGCCCTTTAGGAGGGTTTAATAACCAAGATATGTGCTGATTAGAAAGCTTGTGATCGTTTTGTTATTGGCTTTGAGAAAGTTTTAAACTTCAATAGTGAGACAGTAGGTAGTAAAATGGGTGAATGATCTGTATGTGCAGAGTTGCAAATATTAGTATGAGTTGATGTTGCGGTGCGGATTTGTGGTAGATGAGTGTGCGCTGAATGTGGGTGTGTGTGTGCTGATAATGTATGTTCGTGCTCTTGCAATTCTGGGTGCTCAGCCATGGCAGATAGTCATTGTCGTTGACCACCTACGCGAGAAGTACTGCGCGAGCGTGTATTTGAAGGAGGGCTTGGGTGTTATGTAGAAGCACCCTGTGGGGCATGTGCTGAGAATTGACGGTAATCTTGTGTGTTACGCTGTGTGGGTTGTTCCCCAAAATGTGGAGGAAGAACATGGGCTGACGATGGCAGTGATGTATCAGTGCAGGGAGCACAGTGGGGCTGAGTGTGGCATATGGTGTATCAGTGCAAGGAGCGCAGTGGGGCTGAGTGTGGCATGTTTAAAAGTTGAAATATTTAACAATCAAAACACAAAAAGTCTAGTGCGGAAATGTGATATTTTATAGTGAAATTAGTTGAACTTACGAGTTGTACTTATTTACCTATGTTTATTAATATTTTAAACTATAGGCAAAACAACAAGTCGATGTGCTGAAATTATTAGATTACATATGAACCTTAATGATGAGCTATATGAACCATAAAAACTATAATTACGAGACGACAACAAAAAAGGTTGGTATTTATCCAATACATGAGCCGATCACACAGACAAGCACTTATTACTTATTTATTACGTAACGTACGTACCAAACAATTAAATTATAGCCGTGGTATTAAAGCCGTGGTGGCCGAGTGGTTCGAGCAGTTGCCTGCGACACAAAGATCGCAAGTTCGAATCCCGACTGTACCAATGAGTTTTTCTGAACTTAAGTACAGTGATTAGTCACACCACGAGCTTTACGGTGAAGGAAAACATCGTGAGGAAACCTGCATACGTCTGAGAAGAAATTCAAAGGCATATGTATAGACGTGCTTGAGTAACGGCGATGGACTCGCCATCTGTCACGTTGGCACCTAATATACCTCTGGCGGAAAGTGGGTGTGTGGGTATTACCTATACACCTCTGCCTACCCCTTCGGTGACCCTTGTGGGAAGGCGTGAGGATATATATATATATATATTAAATTATATCGGTTGAACGGTACTCGATAAAGGGCTTATTACACTACGCGGTATTCAGACAGTCTTAGTACGACTGTCTTAAAATCTAACTAGGCAAGCTCGCTATTACACTGGGCTGAATACCGCATACTAACTCATTTGCAAAGCGTACGTAGTACGGTTGTACGGGGTGACGGTTGTCGCGCGATGGGAAAACTTTCAAAGCACCAGAAAATCGCAATAGCTCTTGCCGCGTCTATTAATTTAAACACAAAAAAGAAAAATATGGGTGAAAGAGTATTTACTTTTGCGAGAAAAATTATCAAATATGCAAATACTGAGTGTTTTGGAACCTTGGTTTGGACTTAAGAAACTACCTTAGAGTAGGAGTTGCCGAGTTTGAATGTCTATTGAAATTAGTTACTCCATACATTCAAAAAGAAGATACGGTTCTTAGACAAAGTGTCAGTGCTCTGCGGCTGCCGCGCGCTGACTGAACGGTCTATTATATTTTTTTTTGTATTGTCTCTCGTAGCGTGAGTTCCGGGAACTTTTGCTACTTAACCGGGAAACTGAACGGTCTAAGCGTGCTAAGTCTTATTACACTACGCGGTATTCAGCAAGCAAGCGAGTAAGCACGGCCGAACCCATTCGGTCAGTCTAATTAGACAGGCTAGCTTGCTAGATAAACTAAATCTTAGTAAGACTGTCTGAATACCGCATAGTGTAATAAGCCCTTAAGTGCCTACGTTATTATTACAAAGACACAACTCGCAGCTGATACTAATCAAGGTCAATGACACGGTAATAAAATAATAAATTATTGAAAGAATGTATCTACTTGGGACTTCTTTCCAAGCCTAGGGCAATTTGCTAGTAAAAAATGAGGTAGTTGTAAAAAATGAGGTAGTTATAAAAAATAATGTTCGAGAACAAATTTATGAAAAAACAAGGTTGATGTAAAAGATTGAGTGGACTGTATATTTAAGATTTACTGGTCAGAATTGAGCTGAAATATGGGCAGAAATATGAATACTTATGGAATTAGTGGACTGTATAGGGGCAGATTCCAATCCGGCTCGATTGGAACAAAATATGACGGGGCCTTTGTGGGCCTCGTCGCTCGATGAACTGATGAGTGGAGTAAGAGGTGTGAATGAAACGGGTGAGCTGATGAGAGTAGGTGAACTGACCTGGTTTTGATGGATGCTCTCCACGCCGCACGGGACACTCCTTCTTCCTTCACTTAAGTCAATTGTTTCTAGTTACTAGGTCGGCTCGATAGCCGAAATATGAGCTGAGATGATATCGTTCGGGTTACGAGCGAGAGTTAGACGCGCACAGTCGGGAGTTCAGACACGCACCGGCGGGAGGTCAGACACGGCCGGGCTCGGGTTCGAACTGTTTATGAATGTCACTGTATATCGAGCAGAATGCGCGTGTGCTTGACTCTGCTCTTCTCTCAGCTCTCAGAGAGAAGAGCAGAGTCAAGCACACGCGCCCCGGGCGGACGCCACACCCGCACTTCTACATCGGCCGGAGACCGGAACTACTGCACTGTAGTTGTATGGGTTATATTGAAACGTCACTGTCAAAAGTCACCGGCTAACCGGAAAGCGCGCGCGCCGCGTTCCGTTCCGCCTACTGACGGAAACAGTATGTCTGTATGAAATATATCCTCACGCTTTCCCACAAGGGGGTTTATTTATCTGCACCGTATAGCTAAGCTTTAGTAGTGGATTGTCGTCTTCTTTTTTTACTTTTTAAAATTGCTTAACAACGATGAACGATCAAACGAACAAGTGTTCAAGTTGAGTCAAAATTATTTTAACCTGATTTCCACTGAATCGCCATAAGTCAAAGGCGTATACGATTGCCACACGCGAGACAAGTACCTAACTGCAAACAAAAAATCGTATTTGTTCGTAGTTGATTGTAGTCGAAAGAGATGAACAAGTGACCGAGTGTGCAATATCGGTAAATGGGCAAATTCAAGAGCAAGTGAATAAATTTGTATATCTTGGAAGCATGTTCACACGAGATGGAAAGTATGAAAAAGATATTGAAAGAAGGATAACTGCCGGAAATAAGGTGAATGGAGCCATGTCGGCGTTGATGGGCAGTAAAAGTCTGAGCAAGAATGCTCGAGTTGCTGTCCACAACGCGATATTGGTACCTACCTTATTGTATGGCAGCGAATCCTGGGTATGTCCGAGGAAGTATGAAAATAGCTTGAATGCAGTCGAGATGCGATCTCTTCGAAAAATGTGCGGCGTAACGATATTAGATCGAATCCGCAATGAAGAGCGTCAGCGAATCAACTGGCGTGAATGAGGGCGTGATTGTAAAGATGAAGAAAGGCATGTTACGTTGGTTTGGACACATAGAAAGGATGAGTGAAGAAAGATTGACGAAACAGATATACAAAGCAAGTGTGTGCAAGAAGAGGCAGAGGAAGGCCACGTTCCAACTACCTGGATCAAATAGATCGGACTCTCAAGGACGGGAACGTTAAGAGTACTCGAAACCGACGAGCATGTATGAAGAGACTGATGAATGTGGACGAAGCGAAAGAGGTATGTAAGTCTAGAGAGAACTGGCGCTCTATACTCTCTGCCTACCCCGTTAGGGACTTGGCGTGATGATATGTATGTATGATTGTAGTCGCGTTAATTTCGTTTGTATAAAATAAATTCCTTTGTAGTAAGTAAGTAACTCCATTTCTCTATCCATATCCTGTTACATTCGGATGACTATTGCTATGACGAGTGACTACAAGTGTCAGACATTAAATTGTCATAGCGATGTAAATGCAAAAATTGGAACCCGCCTAGTATCATATTCAGCCCTTGCTTACGGACTAGGAACACGAAACGACATGAGATTACATAAATTCGTCACTCGAAGATGTGTTGTAAATGTCATGCAATGGAATAACGATAACTAAAAAAGAATATTGTTATAAATATTGCATAGTAGTTGGAGTTAGTTAGGAGGTATCTAAATACAAAAATACCTACCTAAGGAAAAATTCGCATGCCCATATTATGTAGCTAAACGGCTGAACCGATGTTCATGAAAATTTGTGTTTGTGTTCAAGTGAATTCAAGAATGGTTTAAGCAAAGGACCCTGTTATATCTCTGTACTACTCTGTAATACTCACGAATATGGTGAATAGGTAAAATGTGGAAGCACAGCTCTCTTGGATAGTTGACAACTCCTGACTGGTTTTTTATTATCCTACCCACACTTCAGTACATAACAGACCCGATAGGTGGTGCTGCTCTGTTCATGTTTCAGGAACTTTTAGAAATGGGTTCCCAAAAATTTTTTTTATTCATTTAACATCCCTTGAGAGAATTCCACAAAAATTTATATAGTCCCAAATAAAGCAAATCTTATACAAATGCGTTAATGATATATACACTTCTATAGATAGATTTATTCATAAATACATAAAAAGTCAAAGACTTAGTCACAAATACTCGTAAAAGAAATGCAGGAAGCAAAAGGACATTTTGCAACAGGACAGAATTGTCAGGAAAATGTTGATGCACGAATTCCATACCAGTGGGGTTATATATTAGGCATAACTGTACAACAAGAGTCTGGGAATTGTTGGGGAAAAGTAAAATAAATTTAATGAACATGAAAGGTCTCAGTCTTGAATTGATCATGAGTTTAATTATTTAGAATGATAGATCAATTAGCTACTTACCTAGACCAGGTCCTTGTACAAGTTCAGAGTCATCAAACTCCAAACTTGGTTCATAGTCATGATATTCGGAGAGACTGGTGTAGGCTTCTTCCGCTTCTAAGGTGCTCCCGTGCATCACTGAAGAAGAGTCATACATATACAACATGAATTTAAAATAATACATTGTATTGTATTCATGAAGAATGGGAATCTAACGAAATAGGTCTGTAAGTCAACAGTGATTCTTTCCAATTACAACTTCCTCAAAATTATGATTAAGATGAATATTTTTTACTGGAGTTCTTCAAGAAGGATGTAAAAAGATTCCTGCAGGGTTGGCAACGCGCGAGTGATACCCATGGTGTTGCAAGTGTCCATAGGCGGCGGTAACTGCTTACCATCAGGCGGACCGCATGCTTGTTTGCCACCCAAGTGGTATAAAAAAATTACAAACTATGTTAAGTAACCTGATTCATTTGGCCATTATAAACTAACATGAAATGTTTGTGTGTACAACACTAATTGTTACTACTACCTATGGAAGCTCAAACAACCGTGATATAACTTGTGTTGCATACCCTGCCAAAATCTCTTCACACCATCTTATTTTCTCTAGGGAAAACCGCCTAGTCTATATTTTGACATAACTTATTCACCCTTGGACTATGACCATTTACTGAGATCATCGATCATCAAAGGCGATTATGTTCTATTGCAAAGCATTACTTCATCAAATATAAAATAAGTGGGTAGTTCATATTAAATGACCTAATTGTAGGAAAGTTGGTTTCACTAGTGTAAGTTGTATATGCTATAAGTATAAGACATGTTGGTGACCCTTGTGGGAAGGTGTGAGGATATATTATATTATAATAATACATGTCCTAGCCTAGCATTAACAAATAATGAAAACGTATGGTAGGAAGAATAGGATACGTGTAGTAGATGATTAGACAATCAGACCTACTTTGTGGGGTAAGTATTGATGCCACATTTGTTTATGACTAATCATTAAAGCCAAATTACCTTGAAATGCTCTTATTGGGTTCAGCTTCGGTTGATGTTCGGACTCCATTTCAGCTTACTGCAGGCAGGTCTGCCCTACCCACTTTTTATCACCAACTTGTAGTGCTAAATCTAACTATTGTAAGTGTCACTTCCTTTTAATATATTGACGAGTCTCAATCTTGCAAATATACAAAAAGGCAATTTTTAGTATATTTGCAATTTACTTTCTTATTACAGAGATAGATACAAGTATCTTGTGTGTGCTTAAAAACTTCTAGTAAACACCTTTCAGTTTTTTTGAGACGCGAATTTGCGATTTGTTGGTACCTATGTATTCAAGCAAGATAAAGATTATGACAGACGACCTACTACTACCACAGACGACCAAAACCATTATGAGTTGTCAGTGAGATGTGGCTTGATAATAGCTAAAGGTAAAGTACCTACAGATATATTTTATTCAATATATGAATATGAATTTAAAATACTGCCGTATAATAAAAAAATGCCTTGTGGGGTCAGTTTTTGTATACCTATATCCAATTAAACATCATACAATGATCGTAGCATTCGGAGTGTCGTATTGCAGGCGTACCTGTATTTATAAACGCGAGCGCGCAACTTCAGATACCATAGCCTGCGTAACCCAATGGAACGGAGACCGATACCTTGCTGGGTTTCGGACCACCAAACACATATATGTAGTATACTATTAAAAATATTTTATTAATTTAATTATATTGAAAATCTTAAGGTATGTAAATTACGTGTCCCGTTGTTTGTCCGCGATGGGCTCCTAAACTACTCAACCGATTTTAATCAAATTTGCGCACTGTGTGCAGTTTAATACAACTTAAAAGATAGGATAGCTTACATCACAATTCGAAATTTTACTTTTTCACCCGGGCGAAGCAGGGCGGGATAGCTAGTCTATATCTATATCTCTATATATATAACTAGTTGTCCCGCCCAGCTTCGCTCGGGTGGAAAAAAAAAAGATGGTGGCGCCACCTATCGGGTCCAATTGTGAATCTAAACCATTCCCAGATCCCCTTGAACACACACAAAAAATTTCATTAAAATCGGTCCAGGCGTTTAGGATGAGTTTAGTGACATACACACTCACAGAATAATTATATATATAAAGATATCTATATCGATATCTTCTATACACATAATAAAAATGTTACGCATCACTGTCTGTACATGGAAGATATATGGGAAAAAATATGATAGGGACCCTTTTCAACAAAATTTCAAATATATACATTTCAAAATAGCACCCAAAACACTGATTGTTTGAAGATTTGTCTGTTTATCTGTTTGTCTGTGCGTTTGTGCACGCTAATCTCAGAAAAGGCTTATCCGATTTATTATATTCTCATTCTAAAATTTCAGTTGAATCGCAGATATAATAATGTTTTTCGATATACCAAACTAAAGATATAGTAATAAAGCCTATTCCTGTTACCATTGACTAATGGCGTTTCAATCATTTTGCTTTCTACTGCATAATGCACTGTAAAGTTACTTAAACCAATTTGCCTGTTGCTGATTAGTGACAACGTGAACAAAGTTGAATCATTTTACTTTACTCTAAAAATAAGACGATGCAGATAATGTTGATTGAAGCGACATTTATCTTGGAACTCATAATTAATTTTATATTGACAATAATACCAAAACATTAAGGCATATTTATGCAAGAAATATCCCCGATCCCTTTTAAAGTAGTAGTAACCTAGTAAAGTAGTTAGAGCAGCAGATTTGTATAAAGACTTTTACCAAATTTGAAATTTTGAATTGTTACAGGGCTCTCTTGAAATGTTCCTAAAATGTCGCTTCAAACAAATAACCTTTCACCCGTTGAAGTTAATATACACAAAAATATTTTTTTGTTTGAATAGATAAACTACTACTAATTAATAAATAGACTTCCGTGGTTATCTCCTGAGATACATGTCCCACCTAGTTCAGGAGACAGGTTCAACAAATTTTGTAACCCCACCACCACCACATCTCTACTTGCTAATTAACAATCTGATTAATGATGCCATTTGGTTAGAACTTAATATATTATACCAGATATAGTAAAGCGTATTATACCTAAAGCAATGTTATTCTGATGTCATGAAACGTAATGTAATAGCTATAACAAGTGGTGAGAAATAAACTATTTTATTTTATTTTGTTCCATGACAAATTTATAATTATTAATAAATCTGTGGTCTTCTGTCAAATCACATCAGCATCAGTATTTATGGATTGTTTTCCTATCCACCACACTAATATTGTAATCTGTGCTGTTCTTCATCGCTTGATTTTATTTCACATTACAACACGTGAGACCGGAACTTGAGGAATATCTACACAACAACAAATGTCTTTAAAATAAGATTTAAGTTAAGAATCGTATCAACTGTCTCATGGTTATTGTATGACTAGTAGTGTTCTACTATTTTAAAAGTGTTCCATTATTATAACTCATATTAATCCAGCCCAGATTCCATCGGAAACTCAACGGTATTCCGAGATGCTCGGTTATTCAAACGCAGGTATTCCAGACAAGACCTGGCAGCCGCCGGTGGCGGTTATAGAAACAACGTAAGTGAATGTATGTGTGTCGAATTGAAGGTGGAAATAATAAGAAAGTCATATATATATTCCTATATTCTTTTATTTGCAGAATGGGCACTATGGTTTTGGAAATGTATTGGAAACATGCTCCAAATACCTGTCGTAACTTCATGGAATTGGTTAGAAGGGGTTATTACAATCACACAAAGTTCCATAGAATTATTAGGAACTTTATGATTCAAGGTGGTGATCCTACAGGAACAGGTAAAGGCGGTCAGTCTATTTATGGCCCTCAGTTTGATGATGAAATTACTCCTGAGTTGAAGCACACTGGAGCAGGAATATTATCTATGGCTAATGCGGGCCCTGGCACAAATGGATCCCAATTCTTTATCACATTGGGGCCAACACAATGGCTTGATTTCAAACATACAATCTTCGGGAGAGTACAAAGTGGCATGTCTGTCGCTAAAAGGATAGGCCTAGTTGAATGTGATATAAATGACTGTCCAGTAGATGACGTGAGAATTGAAAGAGCCTACATAGCAAAATAACTGCTACATACAATTTCAAGCATATTCAACCTCATTGTCTTTATAAGCATACTAAATTATAATAAAGTTTATTTGATATAACAACATGTGTTTGAACTCATTTAGTGTTTGAAGTATATGGGACTGATGGTCTCCTATGAAACTGATGTAAAGCAAAAGAGGTGTGTAGGAATGTAGTACTCACCTCCTTCATCCTACTAAATATTTACAGAAGGACAGGCCAGAATTAACCCTAGCAATGTTGCTGGTGCTCATCTCAGACAAAAAAGACATACATATCAACCACTGCCATTGAAGTTTCCCTTTTGATGTAATGCATATGTACTTGTTGGCGCACCTTAGTGGTACAAACCCGGTACCCTCGCACTTCCATATGATATGAATAATCGTAACTTTTATAAAAAATATGGGGTGTTATTATTCTTTATTTGTACAAAATACAATATTTATTAATATATAATAGTCCTGTATGTGTAAACAATCTGTATGTAGCTATGAACAAACATACCCACACTCGCCCACTGGGTGCAAATCAACATGCGATGATGGGGTTACCAAAAACCTTTTAAAGGAAACAAATTATTCGAGATTTGAAAAATACATATACACATCATGTTCATCACGCCGAGTCCCTAACAGGGTTGGCAGAGAGTATAGAGAGCCAGTTCACTCTAGACTTGCATACATAAAAATAAACAGTACTGTTAGAGTAGGCACTAAAGTTGCTTTATATGCAATTTAAATATAACCTGAAAGTGATTCTATTTAATATTTAAATAGGCCATCATGAACATTATGGTGAGAAGGAAAACATCGACAGGAAACCTGCATACGTTTGAGAAAATTCCAATTCGTGCATGGACTCGTCATTTGTCACGTGGGCACATAAAATATATCGGCTACTACTTATACACTACCTACCTACCTCTTAGGTGGGTCTTGAAAGGTAGGCAGAGGTGTATAGGTAATACCCACTTTCAGCCAGAGATATATTTTAGGTGCCATCGTGACAGATGCTGTGTCTGTTGCCGTTACTCAAGCACGACTGGTCATACGCCTTTAAATTACTACTCAAACATATGCAGGTTTCCTCTTGATGTTTTCCTTCACCGTAAAGCTCGTGGTGTGGCTAATCACTGTACTTAAGTTCAGAAAAACTCATTGGTACAGTAAGGATTCGAACTTGCGATCTTTGTGTCGCAGGCAACTGCTCGATCCACTTGGCCACCTCGGCACATATATATATATATATATATATATATATATATATATCTCTTCTTAATCAATGATGTATTATATATAAACTGAGGTTCTTAATACATATAAATTACGTGCAAAGTTGTCTGTCCGCGTTGGACTCCTAAACTACTCAACCGATTTTAATCAAATTTGCACACCATGTGCAGTTTGATCCAACTTGGAAAATAGGGTAGCTTACATCTCAATTTATAGTTGCAATATTATTTTATTGCAAATAATTTGTCTATTATTTGACAGTCACAATTATCTGTTAGCTCCAAACGATTCTAACAGAAGACGATATATCTGTTGACTGGATTGAGTAAGTATTTATTTATTAACTAGCTGTGCCCCCGACTTCGTCCGCGTGGTATTTAACAAAAAATTATTCATAGTCTAAAATAAAAGTAGCCTAAGTTACTCCTTTTTATATCAGCTATCTGCCAATGAAAGTCCCGCCAAAATCGGTCCAGACTCCAGCCGTTTCAGAGATTAGTCGGAACAATAAGACAGACTGATTAAGATTAAAAAAAAATAGATTTTGCTATATGTACCTTCCATATCCGTATACATCCATATGCATTTAGTAAAAAGCGGTATTTTAATATTACAAACAGACACTCCAATTTTATTTATTTGTTAGGTTTACAATGTACTATAACGAGAACCTTAGCCAAAGCAACGCGTAGCCGGGTCTGCAAGTATATATAAATGTTTATTTTTTACCACTACCTTTAAGAAAAATACGTTTTAAGAAACTATATAATATAATACATAAAAATAATAAATAATATAATATATCCTCACGCCTTCCCACAAGGGTACCCGAAGGGGTAGGCAGAGGTGTATAGGTAATACCCACACACCCACTTTCCGCCAGAGGTATATTAGGTGCCAATGTGACAGATTATATCTTACATATATTATTATATATATTACATAGTTATAATTTCTAAATCGTCACAATATTGACATATTGGTCAAGCATTATAATTTTACTTGTTAAATATGTAGTTTATGTCTAGTTCCCACAAGCCTTGCTTAGCTTGGGACAAGGCTAATTTGTAGAACAGTCCAAAGGTATTTATTTATGTATATTGTGTATTAAAAAAAACAAACTGGATATCCAAGTTTTTTTTGACAACCCTACGGCCGGGACCTGGTCGTCTGGTGAACTCTACTACCGGGTGCTTGGGCATATAATCCTGTTACGCATCAAGTGTTAAAAAATCATGTTAGATATATCCTCACCATGATGGTTTCTCAAGCACTAATAACTAGGGTGCATTGTCTGTATTGAGTGCTGTATTTATTAGGTATGTCATTCTTTTCTACTGGTTATTTACAATATTTATAAAAACAATGATAAATAAATAAAAATAATATAAATGCTTAAAAGATTTATATCCATGTCGACCTTATAATTATATTTGAATCATGGGGATGTACGATCTAAGTGCTTTGAATCGATATCCTGTAGCGCTATTAAACCTCTAATATTTTGTATCGATTTTTTTATCCTATTTAATGGATACGATTTTTTCGATAATCCAATTATATGTATTCCAGCATCCAAAGTGACTTTTAAGTTAATACCAATTCATAATTTGGCCCTGAAGATATTAATGAAGAAAATAACCTTATCTCTAACAATCAATATGGAAAAAACAATTCAACATCTCATGTACATTGATCTTAATAAAAGCCTGGATGCAGATGACAAGTGCCTTGCAGTGTTTCTCGACCTAGCAAAGGCTTTTGACACTGTCTAAACCGCTTCTACTTCGTAAATTGGAAAGCATGGGTATACGAGGCTTGCAACTTTAACTATTTACTGACTATCTAATTAACCGGGAACATGGTGCCATTCGTTTATGAGATGTAACATGTGAACACGTGTTACTACGTTATGGCATGACTCAAGGAAGCATCCCTGGTCCAACTCTCTTTTGAGCCTATATTAATTAATGACTAGTGATCTCAAGACAATAATATTTACGTTTGCAGACGTACGTTACGTTCTAAGAGAGGAGAATTGGACTAAGCTGTACACGTTTGTTAAAGTGTGTTCTTAGTTAGCGTTGACAAAACATAAATCTGGAATTTTTCAATACTAGTTAAATCTGAACCTAAAGTTATAATCGTGGCCCACTGCTCCGTTGATAACGTCAGATATAGTATACTTCATTATCTATTTCATTTCAGATATCTTCACTTCACTTCACTTCATATGAGATATTTTAGTACTAACATTGGATCCACTTTTAAAATTGGGTAACATATATATGTTATGATGATCAACAAATGTATGTTTGTATGATTATAATGTGTGACAACCTCAACCTTTCCCGTCTATTGGTGAAATCCGGATGAAAATCTGTTCAGAAGTTTTTGAGTTTATCGCGATCAGACTGACGCGGCGGGGACGTTATAATTAGTATTGATGTGTGTATTATTTACTGTGGCAAATAAATTATTATTGTTATTAATACAATAAATTCATACATTACTGAAGACCATACTTTGTCGTTAAGGAATCATGTCATGTTAGTGTGGCGAATAAATATTTGGGTTAAAATTTGTTTCTTCAATTTTTTTTTTAAACTGAATACAATATTTATTCAATTCGATCCTAACTCTAATGGATGTAGTGTTGATACAAAATTGAGTGAATTGTATTTCATTGAATAAACGGATACTTTATTTATAGATATTAAAACGAATTCAATATCCCTGATATGAATAACGATTCGAAACCATAGAGTAAAGAGAACTCTTGACAGTCTAGTTGTTTAATGAACTGGCAACAAATAAACCCTGCTTTTACTTTTAAATTTTTCATGGAGCTGTAATGGCGGTAATGTGAGTCGTGAACAGTGTGAAAAATGTTTATTTTGAAAATTACAGTTTGAAGTGTTTAGAATTGTCATTTTTTTGTGCCTATCGAGGAAATCTTTTGAGTCGTACTAGAAAAAGTAAAGTTTTAAAGTTCCGTGATGTGAACTTGGACGTACAAGGCCCAAGCTTTTCTCCGACGTACTTTATTTAAAGACGCCATGTTGGTCACGTTTTTGCCAGTACTGAACATTTAAACAGTAATTGAATTTACTCCATATCTTGTATAAAGTTGCTGCCTAGCAGCTATTATTTTGATTAACCATGAGTAAAGAACTTCCGAAGAATGACAAGGGGAAATCGCCGCAGCCGTCCAGTGACGGAAAATATGTAAGTTGCTTATGAATTCCCGCTCCTGGTTGCAATGTCATGTTTAATCTAGCGAATGTACAGACCTCCTGCGTAGTTTGTATTTATATCGACGGCTGAAAGGCTATTTGTAGGAAGCGACATTTAACGAACTTTACAGGAGAGCCATTTGAAGATTCAAAATTTGGAAAAAAAATCTTAATAAAAAAACTGCTGCTCCTACTTTAAGGGATCGGGGATCTTTGTTGCAAAAAAATCCTTTAATGTTTGGGTATTATTGTCAATATAAAATCAAATATGAGTTCCAAGATAAATGTTACTTCAATCAAAATCATCTGTATCACCTTATTTTCACAGTAAAGTAAAATGATTTAACTTCTAACTTCATTGTCACTCACCAGTAACAAGCAAAATGATTTAGGTAACCTTACAGTGCTTATACTGTTGAAACCAAAATGATAAAAGTGGTTTAAATGGGTGAATAATTGGATTGAAATAATTATCGGAATGTTTATTTTTGTGTGCAATATTTTAACGTGGCATTATACATGATGTTTCGGAATTGTTGACTAAAATTGTGTTGTCTCAAGCGCCAATAAAATGCTCAGAATTGTATAAAACTCGGCTTATCTGATGCATTAAAGGAATAACTGAATCTGAATATGCATAAAACTCAATATTGCCCAATGTTGCTTAAAACAAATAGCCTTTGTATGTATTTATAGTTTCCCCTCGATATATTTGTTTTTAATATTCTCATAACTACGCAGTTAAGGTTCTTGATTGTTCGAAGGCCTCGAAGTTCTATGTCTGATGCGAAATTTTTCAGTGCTTGGGTTATTTATACATTGATAAATGTTTTATGCGCTCAAAGTTCGTAAACATACATGTAAGGTCCCTGATATCCAATCTCAATTGAACCTATTAAAAAGCAGGCTGTTACATTCTTGTATTGTTTCTTGTATACAAACTGGATTTCTGTTATTCTTTGTTCATGTTTAAACTGAACCACAAAGTTAGCTACATTACTATAATACAAGTGACTTGGATATCCCTGGTTTACTATTATGTTTTTAGAACTTGACTTGACTCATGGGGTAATTCGGAAGAACATCTCAATCATCCCGACTGAATATGCGAATTTAAATTACAGTGCCCTTTATAGGGATTAAAGGATACTTAAGCATAATGTTCTGATTCTATAGCGAATACAGAAATTTGAAGTGAGGCAAACTTCTAAGTATACATTTTCTTTCTCCACCTGGTAAGAATTTTGTAGAAGACTTACACATTGGCTACATGCAATCAAGCACAATAGGATGTCAAGTCTGCCTAGGCAAATAACAGGCCAAACACCATCTTTTGTCCAAAATCATGGTGCAAGTTATCAATATGAAACTTGAGGTATCCAGAAGGTTTCTGTTTGTTGTATGTAATGGGCAATATGACTGCCTTACTTACTCAACTAGTGACTTTCAAGTACATCCAATGCACACTTAGTGCCATTAAATGTCAAGGTTGACTATAAGCCTTGTTATGCCCTCAGTTATGAATTGGGACTGACTCATTGAAACTACAACACCAGATTTCTATTTTATTTCATCCATCCATAGTCATGGATTTGCATATTATTTCTTTTGCTGGGTGCCAGTATGCATTGTTCTATGTAGAAAAAAAAATTGCGGCTCTTTGAAAAGAGACTGAAAAATTAGATTAACTTACAAGTGCCAACCACAAAATACTAATACATCCAGTTAGCTTTCACGCTAACAAGGGCACTTGCAAAAGGTTTAAGATTTATCATATTAATCTTACTTTCCACCTTCAGCATACAGAGCTATTTTGTATTTGACTATTAAATAAGGTGAGTCCACGTCACAGATATTTAGATTGAACTTAATATGCAACCTTGAAATGTTCATGAACATCAGCTTGAAACAGGAGAACAGGAGAGCACATTTTATCTTAGCCATACACAACTAAAGAACAATAGGTTTTTCTTTGCATCAAATTTATTTCAATATGATAATTTTGGGTAAATTTGAGTAAATGTGAAGTCTTTTATAGGATTTCTATGTATCTTTCACTCCTTCACAATGGGTAGGCAAAGTTATATTGGTAATACCACTCTCCCACTTTGTCTGGGGCGGTATGTCTGTTTTGTTTTGTAATTTCTAGACAATAATTTCGTAACAATTTCAATTTCTCTGACGAGATCCCCTTATATTTGGATACCACAGGTGCAAAATTGGTTTAAGTATAGTTTTGTATGGAAATTAGTAAAATAATCTTATTTATAAAATGATTTTCAATTTATTTATAACAAACTTAATATGAACCTGGGAGGAAGTCTCCATTTAGAATTATTAATTATTTAAAAAAAAATATAATATTATTTTTATGTAAATACAAATAACATGCTTTCTTTTTTGATAAATAAAATATATATCCACTTAAGTAAGAATAATAACAATAAGGGAATAAAAATTAACTCTAGCTCCAGCGCTATGCTTAAGTATTGCTTTGCTTCTAAAGCTTAAGCGAATATTAATGTGTCTATAGCAAATGTGACTTATATTTATCTATCCTTTCTGTTTCAAAATGAATTGATTTCCTCTTATGCTAATAACAAATTCTTAAAAAAGATTTATCTTACATTTCCAGGTAAAAATACTTTTATTTGGACATTTGATTTGGTTAAAAAGAGATATTTCTGCTTTTGAATGTATTCAAACATCAATAAAAAGCTATCCTATCAAAGCTATTCACTTTGTAAAATGGATCTATGTTGTTTTTCTGATTTATTACAGATCTATATTCTTATTATGGAGATCCTACCCTATAAAGCAAAATTATAGTATCTCTAAGATCTAAGATATGGATTGAATCTTTATCTAGACTAATAAAAATTTTCTTACTGTGAATGTTTAATGTGACTTTGCTTTGCTAAAATTTATCTAAATCAAAACTCTTTCTTTCAGACATTTATTAGAAATGTTACATTAAGAGTATCCGGAATGTTCACGAACACAATTGAGAAATGGTTCAGCTCTCCAAATACATCAAAAGCAAATGGCTCAACTCTTGCAGGAGAGGGGACAGACTCCTCTTCTGAAGATGAACTTCCACCACTAAAACGCAGGAAATTCAGCAACTCAACAGGGAATTCCAATAATTATGATCCTCCTGAGGCGAATTCCTTTTCCAATATCATGGTAGGTATTTAAGTATATTCCTTCAACCATTGCTGATGCTAAATACCTATCTTTATTTAATTTATACATTGTAATATGAATTTCCAGGCTAATAATATGAGCCCAACTGCCATGGCAGATGTGTCTGGACATAGCAGTCAGTTGCCGCGAGAAAGGAGACGGATTAGCTTCATGCCCGTACCCACCTCAAGTGATGATATTGAGACAGAAGAAAGCAAGATTGATGGCTCTGCATTCCTGATGCAGCCAACTACATCTGGGTGGGGTAGAGGGGGGCTTAAGAGAAAATCACTATTTCTCTCTTCTTCTGCACTGCAGCCATCAAAGAATGGTATGTATTGTTGCGATGGAAGGCTCTGGAGGTCTTGCCGTGGGAAAGCCATGTCAAACAACAACACTTAGCCGGAAATCGAGACAAAAGGAGGCAATTTAAAAGGGCGTAAACAACTAGTTTTCGTGGCCCGGCCATTGTTCTGCGGATGCATTCAAACAGCTATTCCACGAAAGTCTTAATGGCGGTCTCATGCCTTCCAACAGCTTCTAGTATGTCGTGCCGGTGCCATACATAAGGTTGTACCCGATGGGCACGAGTAGTTCATTTGAGTTAGTTCAATTCGAGTTGACTCCGAGCTTACTCCGCGAGCGAGTGTGATTACAAGTGTTTTATCAGTGACTTTAGTGAGTGTTCAGTGTTGTAGTGTACACAGTATTGAAGTGTTTCAGTGCCAAGTGTTTACTGTGTTCTACTAGTACTGTGGTGTATTGAACAGTGTTATAGTGAATAGTGTTAAAGTGAATTGTGTATGGATATAATGCAAGTGTCCAGAATTATTCAGTGTTAACTCTCCAATTTCTGTGACGGATTATGCGGGGGACTGCCAAATGAAAATGAATAACTTCTACGATTACATGAGGCAATTTGGTCAACAGAAGTGTCAAAAGATGAAGATCCGCTATGACAGAAACATCAATGGCCCTGGGTGCGGCGAGGGATCCCTGGTGTGGTTTCGCCATCCAGTGCGGAAAAAAGGAGTATCTCCGAAGCTACAAGCAAGATGGGTCCATGGAAGCAAGGTCCATTACCGTGTAGTCACTAAGATCAACGATGTGACATATCGTATTCAGGGGGGACCACGAGGGGTTGCGAGAGTCGTCCACGTCCATCAATTGGTGCGATACCATGGGTCTAGCGATGCTCGGGACGAGCATGTCTAAGGAGCCCACTCCTTAGACATGTTGCTATGGAAGGTTCTGGAGGTCTCGCCGTGGGAAAGCCATGCCAAACAGTAACACTTAGCCGGAAATCGACACAAAAGGAGGCAATTTAAAAGGCCGTATTTAAGCCCTTGTTTTCGTGGTCCGGCCGTTGTTCTGCGGATGTATTCAAACAGCTATTCCACGAAAGTCTTAATGGCGGTCTCGAGCCTTCCACCTAGTATGTCGTGCCGGTGCCACACATAAGGCGGTACCCAATGGGCACGAGTAGTTCAGATGAGTTATTTTAGTTCGAGTTGACTCCGAGCTTACTCCGCCAGCGAGTGTGATTACAAGTGTTTTATAAGTGACTTTAGTGAGTGTTCAGTGTTGAAGTGTTTCAGTGCCTAGTGTTTCCTGTGTTCTACTAGTACTGTGTTGTAGTGTACACAGCGTTGAAGTGTTTCAGTGCCTAGTGTTTACTGTGTTCTACTAGTACTGTGTTGTAGTGAACAGTGTTATAGTGAATTGTGTACGGATATCGTGCAAGTATCCGGAATTATTCAGTGTTAGAATAAAGTGTTGTTTTAGTGTAACCACCGGCTATTATCAATTATCCCGAACCCCAGCAGCTTGTAACAGTATATTTTATTTTATACCATAAGATTATATAAAATACATTATGAACATTATACTTGTCAGCTGCTGCAAGCTGATCTCATGTGCTTTTTATTCTAGCTGAAGTAAAAACTTCTGAGAAAGAATCAAGTCAGTCATCCTTAAAACCAAGTTCAGGATCACCATTTTATCCGGGCTACACAACTTATGGTGGAGCATCAGCGTCATATATGAATCACCCTAATATTGCACAGACAACTTTTACTCATGTCAATGAATCTAAAAGTAATGATACAAGTACAATGAGCAGTTCTACAAGACGTGTCATGGACCTTCTAGAGCAATACTCTTCACCAGTGACAGAAGTGAGGAGGATACAGTCTAGTATTCATAGCTCAAACTTGAACTTGAGTAGTACCAGGGCATCCTCAAAAATGCCTTATTCCTTCAAAGGTGCATGTAAGTACACACTATTATGAGACTTTTATATCATGTAAGTGTTATTAACAGCATAGGTACTCGGTTATAACAGGATTAAATTTTCGGACTTAGTTGAACTCTTGTATGCAGCGGCTGACTGATAAGCAAGGAGGTTTGTAAGGCAAAAGTGAAATAACATATTGTATTGCCAACTACACCATAGTTAAGGTACCAATGTTGATGACTACTCTCAAATATGATCAGAGCCATGTGCAGTTACTGATGAGTACAGCTTATCTGCTCAATTCTACAAAATATTTATTTGCAGTCAGTCTCGCGGAAATACAATCGGCTTAAATCGGCGTTTAGTTACCTAACTAAAGCTTACGCCGATATATATAGTACTCATTTAATTAAGCGTTTCTCTCTATAGTTGCAGAGCAACGTGTTGAGATATAAGCTCTTCTTGTGTAAATTGATACTCGTTAGTGTGTAAAAATGTCTGACACATACAATATTAGAATGTTAAACATAAATAATATATATAGTACTCATTTAATTAAGCGTTTCTCTCTATAGTTGCAGAGCAACGTGTTGAGATATAAGCTCTTCTTGTGTAAATTGATACTCGTTAGTGTGTAAAAATGTCTGACACATACAATATTAGAATGTTAAACATAAATATGTGTCTGTTGTAGCATATAAAACACGCGAACTCCTCCTGCCCAGCTTTGCTTCAATAATGCATATGAAGAAGAAATCCCGGCTTATGGACACGACGACAGCAGCGCGCCAGATCATTGCCTCAAACAGTAGCTCTGGACAAGCAAAAAGGTAATTCACAAATATTTGTATATTGCAATAATTTTTATCATCAAATGATATCGTATCATTCTATGTAAGGTTGCACTTATACGCCTCGCCCATTTAGATTGCACTCTTTTCATAAAATCATATACATCATAATTCATAAAATCTGAGTTCACATAACGATTATTATTTTAATTCTAGATTCTAGTGAAGGTGAATTCTACTTTATACAACTTGAGCCAATACCAAGCCCTTAATGGGACAGAATCCCGTCTTCAGTAAACTAACAGATCTCTTTTGCTTCATCCACATTTGCATCAGTGTATCTTGAGAGACATCAGTCTCGTCACACATGCTTGCTGATTTAGAGTATTCAATTGACCAAATCGGGATTCTGGTAGTTGGACCATGCTCATACTTTGTCTTTCCTTCCAGAGTAGTTTGCTTTGTATATCTGCTTTGTCGACTTTTCTTACTAAATGAAGTATAATGGTATACATTTGACCTACTGGCTGATATTATATATATTATGACTAAAATGTTTTTGGATTTTTCAGGAAAGTTACTTCTTGTAACAAGCAGACAACTAAAATCACCATACCTTTGGCAAGAACATACAGAGGCGAAAACTTAATGGATACAGTACCACCCGTCGTTCTACCTGAAGTTCATCTTGTTATTGATCAAAACAATTTGCCAAAATTCTCATTTAACCAAACTGTGGGCACATCAACACATAAACCAGTCAGCATTGAAAACAATCAAGAAACAATTCCACAGGAAATTCCAAAGGAAACTGGAAATTTAGATTCTAATAGCTTAAAATTCAAATTTTCCGATCCTGTTAGGATATTAACAGACGCACCAGTTTCAAATTTTTCACCTCATCAGTTCACATTCAATAATCCTGATACAACCATTGAAGATCGCAAGATTGAAGAAGACAATATGGCCAGTTCTGCAGTTATAAGTATGACTAAAGAGAATGAGCAACCAATTGACAAAGGAAATAAATGGCAATGTGCTGATTGTTGGGTTGCCAATAAGTCTGATGCTCCGAAATGTGTGTGCTGTGGTGGTAAGCCACCCAAGCCGACAGCAGCCAAAGATACCCTCTCAGTTTCCAACAGTGTCACTAAAGAGGATGTGAAAACAATGGATAAAGCAAAAAGCTGGCAATGTGCTGATTGTTGGGTTAGCAATACAGCTGAGGCTAAGAAATGTGTTTGTTGTGGTGGGAAACCACCCTCACAGACCACGTCCAAAGATTCTCTTTCAGTATCCAACACTGTTACTAATGAGAATGACCAAGCAGATGATAAAACAAAAGACTGGCAATGTGCTGGTTGTTGGGTTAGCAATAAGTCTGATGCAAAGAAATGTGTGTGTTGTGGTGATAGGCCATCCAAGCAGAGCACAGCCAAAGACTCTCTTTCAAGTTCCAAGAGTAGTACTAAAGAGAAACCTATTAAGAAAGGTAAAGGCTGGCAATGTGCTGATTGCTGGGTTAACAATAAGCCTGATGCCAAAAAATGTGTGAGCTGTGGTGCAAAACCACCCAAGCTGACCACGGCCAAAGATTCTGTTTCAGCTTCCCATAGTACCACTAAAAAGAAAATAAAATCAATGAAAAATGCAAAAGACTGGCAATGTGCCGATTGTTGGGCTAGCAATAAGTCTGATGCCAAAAAATGTGTGTGCTGTGGGGTAAAACCACCCATGCCATCCACAGCCAAAGATTCTCTTTCAGCATCCCAGAGTATCATGAAAGAGAGCATGAAACCAATTAAGACTGTAAAAGACTGGCAATGTGCTGAATGTTGGGTTACCAATACAGCTGATGCCAAGAAATGTGTGTGCTGTGGTGGGAAATCACCCACTCAGATCACAGCCAAAGATACTCTTGCTGCTTCCCAGAGTGTTACTAAAGATGTTTTGAAACCAATTAAGACTGTAAAAGACTGGCAATGTTCTGAATGTTGGGTTAACAATTCAACTGAAGCTAAGAAATGCATTTGTTGTGGTGGGAAACCAGCCACACAGATCACAGCTCATGAATCTCTTTCTGTTTCCAGCAGGATCAAAGTTTCTGGAAGTCTACAGACAGAGACATTGACGGCCCCCAATCTATTTAAACTTCCCATTGCAGATCCTAACAAATGGAAATGTGAAGAATGCTGGATAAGTAACAGTTCAACTGCTGAGAGCTGTGAGTGTTGTGGAGCAAATAAACCTAAGTCGCAAGCGACTAGCGCGAAGCTTGAAACACCGGAGGCGTTGAGTGGCGCAAGTACATCAACAGGGCCTATAAAACCTTTACCAAGTGTCAAGGTCTGGATTTGTGAAGAATGCTGGGTATCGAATACTTCTAACGTGGATAAATGCGCGACTTGCGGTAACCCTCAGCCTGAAGAAATAACGTATGTGCCATCCCCGGCTATGTCAATAACGCCGGAATATGATTTTCCTTTACTAAATGACCCAAACACTGATGAAAACGTACAGTTAAAATCACAAGCTGCTAAATGGACATGCTTCACTTGTCTGGTGGATAATGATATTGATACAGTTAAATGTGTTTGCTGTGAATCTAATAAGCCTGATGCAACAAAGGATAATAAACAGTTCAACTTTGGCAAGAAAAGTATTGGCTTACAATTTGGTGTTGAATGGGATAAACCAGAAATGATGTCAAGTGATTCGCCTGCAATGCCATCCCATACAGTGGTAACTCCAACTCCACCATCATCAAGTCTTGAGAGCAACCAAAAATTTGATCAGACTGAGACGAATAATAATGTACCAACATTTACATTTACTTTACCAACTAAGAAGCCATTAGATCAAGTGGATAATTCTGACAAGAAAGATGAAGATTCTACTAAAATGACATTCAAGTTCGGCATTCCAAAAGAGTTGCCCACTGTGGCATCATCTAAAGAGCCAATTAAGATAACTCCAGTGACTGAGGGTAGTGAAAAAACGCTAGAGGAGCCTAAGATTGACTTGTTTATGCCCGCGCAAGTTAAATCCAAACCTTTTGATGGAGGGCTTTTCAGTGCTCCCCAGATAGCGCCAGAGGCGACAAAAGTTGACAATGTCGCACATACACAACCAGATACAATATCGACAGAAAGTACAGCGCAGAATGTTAATGAATCCGGTCCGTCGAATGTGCCGCCGTTACCTGCGACGTCTACCATTGGACCGACGCCAAACACATTTTCGTTTTCTGGTGGCGGCTTGAGAATGGCGACCAATCTGTTTAGTCCACCAACAACAACTGTTCCAGCAGCTACCATATCATTTGGTTTGCCCATTCAGACTACATCGAATTCACAGTCTGTAGTAGCCACAGTTTCGATGTCAGTGTTCCAAAACCAAGAAGCAGCTACTGTAGCTTCTCCTGTATTTGCTCCAATGAACTCCGCACCCAACGTTTCTAGCACGCTGTTCCAAAAGAACGAGACCACCACCACGGCGGCGCCACCTTCGCTTGGTGGCACACAGCCTATATTTAGCTTCGGAAGTAATACGCCTGTCCAGACATCCGTGCATGCGCCTGCGCCGCACCAGTCTACTACACCTAATAAACCCAAGTTTAATTTCACATTCGGATCTGGTAATAAATCTGATACTCCCACTATGTTCAAGCCTTCCCTGTTTGGCGCACCCACTGAGAATGCACCTCAGTCTAATAAGTTCACGTTTGCATCTGCTGGCAATGGAATGGGTGCTAGCAATTCGCTAGGCGGGGGCAACGGTTT
Source organism: Drepana falcataria (assembly GCA_945859725.1). NCBI lineage: Eukaryota > Metazoa > Arthropoda > Insecta > Lepidoptera > Drepanidae > Drepana > Drepana falcataria. The sequence goes on from OX243921.1 coordinate 12,819,789, forward strand.
GTTGGTCGGGAATACTATGGCTTCCGGAGCATTGGGAGCTGGCAATGGAATGGCAACCAGCACAGTGCCGTCTGGTAATGAAATGTCAGATAATTCATTGAGCAGTGGGCATAGCATGCAAACTGGGGGTAACTCGAATTTATTCGGAGCTAATATTCAGAAAGAGAACATATGGAGTTCGAACATAAAACCAGCAACAAATGTGTTCGTGACGAGTACGCCGGCGAATAAAGCGCCAAAGTCACCCGCGTTCACGTTCGGTGCCTTGCCGTTCAATGCGAACAGCACGACGAGCGCGTTTGGAGCTAATCCGCAGCCGACACCAAATTTGTTTGGAATGGCGAGTCAAAACAACAATGCTCCTTCAATGTTTTCTTCGCCGGCTCAGAACGCACCGGCGCCCAGTATGTTCGGTAGCAGTCAAAACACGGCGCCACAGTCGATGGGCATGTTCGACGCGCCTACATTCGGCTCTTCGAACACTTCTGTCCCGTCGTTCGAAGCCCCCGCTCCTGCACCAGCTTTCAACTTTGGTACAACGCAGCCCACGAACGTCTTTGGATTCGGACAGGTAAAACATCTATGTAAAGGCGTTACTTAAATAAGCTTTTTCATACTTTCACCATGGTCGCCTGTATGATAAGGTTTCTTTACGATTTAAGAAAATAGAGCTTTGGTGGTTTTATTATTTCATAATAAACATTTCAAGTAAGGGAAATACATGAATTTTATATAATTTGAAAATAGCCATGCCGAGTATAATTTGATTTAAAGTTAAATATTAGCTAATCCAGGTAATACTCTGTTTGTGCCAAATATATAATTCATCCGATTCCCTTCAGTAGTTTTTGAGTGAAAGAAACGCAAACATCTTCACAACCATTCTCATTTAAAAATTAATAATCATGAGGATGACAAGCTCACGCTGTTATAAATAGAAGTTGATGTAATGTGTGTTTGCAGCAACAGCCGCAGCAGCAAGTGTCTCAGCAGCAGCAAGTGCCGCAGTCTGGGATATATAGCTTCGGCGGCGCAGGAGGCCCGCCTGGCGCGGGGCCTGCGGCGGGCGCGCCGGGTGCGCCGCACGTGTTGTTCAACATGGGTAGCGCGCCCAGCACAGCAACGCGCCGCCTCAAAAAGGCCGTACGCCGCAACCCTCCCCGATGAAAGTAAGCCGCGCACATTGTGGACGTTATGGCCGTTATGAACGCGCTCTATCCATCTGTCGTTAGGCCTAGTTTCATATTCTAGTATATAGAAGTTTTGTTATTGCTTTTTATAATGGTCTTAATTTTTTGGCGTTTGTATGTGATTTATAGCATAGGTTTTGTGGTTTACGTCCCATATTATGTGTACTTGCCTATAATGCTTGTACGACTATCATTCTATTCAATGTAACTATCACTTAATAAAATATTTTTTTCGTGAAATAAATTTAAAATGCCACGTAATTTTAAACATGTTAGTAACAGTAATGTATTATTTATAAGTACCTAAGTTGCCACAATATTGCAGAATGTTTACCGATTGAATATGTATGTTTACAACTTTGTATAATATGTCTACTTTCGGACACGCCACCATATCTTGCAATACTGTAGGTAACTTGCAACATAAGATAATGATTATTGATTAATATTGAGTTATATAACCTACTATAATGTATGATATCTTTAAAGAATAACCTAAAAATGTCTACAATATCGAATCTATATATATAATATTTGTATTATAATTCCATAGACTACATTAGCTCTTAACATTTACATTGAAATAAAGTAATCATATTTTATAGATGGTAGATGGTTGATCTGCACTGAAATCAGGTTATAAAATAAAGTTGCACATTGAACTTAGAATATACGTTTGTATATGGTGACAATTTTAGTAGTAAGCGAAATTTATTCTGTAGAACTGAAAAATATTTGTGGATTTTAAAAAATAATAATATTCGAATGTGTTATTATCGTATCGTTTGTTTAGATTATATTGATACAGAATATGCTCATCCCTGCGCATGAACGCTAGTGCTGTATTTCATTATTCCTACACAAATTTTCGAACAGCAGAACATTAGGTAACATACAATTTGAGCTCTCGCATATACCTAGGTATTCAGGATAATTGGTTGAAGTTTCAAACCGGCGTAGTGGTGTAGGCGAGTTCCATAGAGTACAGTTTAGTTTAACTAAAATTAGTAAGTAAGTCATTGCAAGACAGCCGGTATTAATAGTAACAGGTCTTTTTAAAAATTTTCGAGGGAGTCGCCGCGCCGTTTCCAAATAGAATTGTTCCTGAGAACATCTAGATTAAATAGGCACCTAGGACTTAGGTTTAATATAACTACTCAGATGTATAAATACCTGTTTCATTTCCACATCTTTGATTACTTTTTTACCTCTTTCCTTTTTACCTGTTTTTGTTTTGAGGTGCACAAATTTAACATTCAATTCCATAATATACTTTTTGTTTATGCCACGGGGTGATTGTGATAATTGTATTGTTTATTTAGTACACGCACAAAGCAGATAAATTATGTTTGGTGTAATACCACGTATAAAAACAGAAAGCTGGTCTTTCAGTTCTAAAAAATATTTTGAAGGTTTTATTATATGAATAATGTGTATTTATATGAAAATGAAAGAAAATTGAAGAAAAGCTAAGTTACTTCCTATAACATGAGCTAAAGTCCCGTCACTATTTGTCCAGCCGTTTGGGAGATTAGCCGAACAAACAGAAATATGGAGATACAAACGTTTTATAAATTGAGTTTTTGTTGTCAGTGAGTTAAGATCGTAATTATAATAGCATATGCGCTAAGAAAAATCTTATTTTGATATCACAAACAGACACTTTAATTGATTAATGAATAAATATGTACGATAACTAAAACATGAAAACATGACAACAACATGAAATAATATAAAATAAATAACCTGGAAATAGCATTTTCTCGTCATGCAGATATACGTATATTTCGCTATATCATGATCCATCGGTACAATGTAAAACAAATGTTTCGAAAATAAATTATTCAAATTGATATTACAAGTAAAAATTCCATCTCATTATAGTTTATTTATATATATTTTTTTATTCTTTATATATTCTATAGTTCCCTTTAAATTTACAGTCGCAAAATAATTTCAAGGTCATAATTTTTGCAGTGGATATTCCCTGCGTATTATTGTTACTGGGACTTGGTTTGCATTATTCGATCTGTTTAAGCTGAGCCTGTTGATATAACTTTCATTCATTGACATTCCATCTAGTCCTTCTACTTGGTCATTAATATTCAAATTTGTAATTAAATGTACTAATGTCATAGTACAATATTACAAATATAGATTTATGGTGTTAACGAAATACTTTTGGCGTAATGATATGTTTTTTGGAGAATGTGAGTGAAATGTATATAATAAAATATTGCCGTTATAAGGGAATGATGGGTCCCATATCTGCTTTGGCGTGGGTTTATTTATTTAGATATATATTTCAGTTTTGCATAATTCAGATTAATTATTATCGTAATGTGTGTGTAAGGATATCGCATGCATATTAGGTATCTTATCTTGCTTTTGTTAATGTATACGCCAAGCTTAGACACTTAAGACACCAGAATGGGAAATCGGAAACAGTTACAGTCGAACCCTTTTCTAACTATCACAAGTACTAGTGTTAGATGTTAAGTTTTGATACTATAATGATCTATCATGTATTCAGAAGAACTGTACTGATCTACCCTTTCCGTACATAAGCTTACAGGGACCGCTAGGGTTCTCCTTAATTTTAAGTATTTTATTAACGTTATTCCCAATTCCAAAGTTCTATTTTAATAATACAGCAACTTAATATGAATAACACATACGCAGTTCTTATCGTGTCACGTTCTGACGGGCATCAAAACATTCATATCACAAACATGACACGTGTGAGTATTTATAGAGTACTTAATCGATTGGCCGTTATTTTCGCACTATTAAGTTTAAGACCCGTGGTATTTCTCTCGACAATCCAATGATGGGGATATAATAATGTATGTATTGATTAAAAGTCGTTAGTTACCTTGCAAGGGACTTCATAGGAGTGCTGCTGAGAAGGGAACCATTTGAAATGTTAATCTAAAAGATGACGCCTAAGATTTCCTTGAAGTAGTAGTATAGTAATATCTTTTCAATGTATATCTACTATTCAACAATAAAGTTGAGGAATATAATAAAGGAAATATTTTATCTGGTCTGATTTCTACCAGTGCTCATGTGTTTTAGAATTATACTGCTGTAGGTTTAATGTTCGTGTTAAACATAATGAATGGGATTCATAAGGAAACATTGCGTGGGTGTTATTGTTGGTTATTCCTAATATGTTAGTTTTATCATAGTATAAGTATGATTAGAGTTCTTCCTCTGAGAAATGAAATTAATGTAACAATTTCATTCTCACGAGCAGACTGCGTTAATTTACATTAAAATAGGGTCTGATTTATACGCGCGCAAAATCGGCCCAAATAAGTGTGACCTTACCTCTAACTGTAATGCTTTATTTTATCGGTGCGCTGTTTAACGCCCTGATGTTTTAATGCTATGTGCTAATATAATAGCTTCCGGATTGTCGTTGGTTATGTACATATTAAGATGATTATCCTTCGTAACGTGTAAGTGTATTTGGAAACTATAATTGCGTATTTTTTATAATGAGTATGAATAGTGTTATCGAAAGCAATCCAAATGCGTGGCTATACTAAGTCATTATGAATTTGTAAAATACTGTAGCTCCTAACTGTGTTAATAATAAATACATGAGTATTGAATAAGTTTTGGGAATTATTAAATTTAGTATTGGGGAGCAAAGTTAAAGCAAGGGATAATCAGATTAAATTTATTTTTGTTCCCCAATTCAAATGCCATAAAATTATGTTGTAGTTTTATTTTTTAAACTGTCTACATGAGCTGACTGCAAATTCATGACAATGTGTCTAATAGAATAAGGCGAATAGTTACCACAATGAAATAAGTATGTGAATAGGAGGGGCTTCATGCACCTGAACGCAAGCAAGGCTAAGTAAGGTTCTAGTGTTCGAAAGAGATGAACAAGTTACTGTGTCATATTGGTAGATGGACAAATTCCGTTCGCTGCGGAAATGTGCAACTGGCGTGAACGACAGTGAGATTGTAAAGATGAAGAAGAGCATACGTTGGTCCAAACCAACGAATGAGTGCGAATTAATGAATGTGAAGTCAAAATTTCGTCAATAAATTATGGTTGATGAAACAGATATACAATCGGATAGTATGTGGAAGAAGAGGCAGAGACCACGTTCCAATTAGCTAGATCAAGTCGATCGCAGGATGGGAAAGTCAAGAGTACTCGAAACCGGAGCACATGTATGAAGGGGCTGATAGATGTGGCCGGAGCGAAAGGGGTATGTAGGTATGTCTAGAGAGAACTGGCACTCTACTCTCCCTGCCCACCCCGCGAGGAACTCTGCACGTTCCCGCGAGCCCCAGCGTCATAGACACCGACATAGGTAAGTTACATCCGTGTCTGGCCAACACTAGCATAGGACAGAAACACCTGAAAATCATGGGGGGAGGCTTTTGCGACAACAACAGCGACAACAACACTATTAGTACCATATAATTGTTAGCGTGGGAGTGAACTAAAATGGACATGGTCTAGATGGGCTAGTCTGCCCCAACATCGGATCTGAGCATCCTCATCTTCGCTAGGTAAGCCGCGTCGAGACAACGCGCCCTGCACCTGGAGGATCATATGGCCCGTCGACCGGACCTTTTGTCTGTCATCCTACGTATAATGTGTTGTTGAATTCTTAAACTTTCTGAGTGCTCTTACCTACAATATAATGACCTTCGTACATACATAAGTATATTTTAGGTAAGAACACTCTGAAAGTTTCTCGTATGAAACATGTTTGGCACTATCGAACCCCGGGCTTGGATCCGATAGATGGACTTATGGAATGAGCTGAAACGGCGGGTTCGAGTCTGTTCCCATAGCTTCGAAATGCAATTGAAGAGGAGTGGATATTCCTCAAGATTTTCATCGTTAGACTCGTAAGGTTGATGACTAGTGACTACGAAAATGCTGGCAGTTAGCATTACTGAATATTGATAAAAAAAAAAAATTTAATTCTTTGTTTTTGGTTTAAATTTTTTTTCATTTTATGATTGCTAACGATTAGCACGACAGGATAATGACACAATGTAAAATCCTTAATAATCGAATAATAGACCAATTCTTAATTTTCAGTGCATTTCTATACATTTTAAACCTCTGCACGCGCTTTCTGTAGGTATGGTCTTTGATAGGTGTAAGTTTTATGATTTTGAGAAAACCTAAACAGTTCCAGTAATTATCTGATTTATTTGCTGTCCAGTCTAGTAACTATGGCAACCATTGCCTGAGAATTAACGGATCGGGAAACTAGAATAGGTTTTCCATGTAGCCAGCACATCCTCCCAGGAGGAGGTGTTGTGCTAAAGTTGTCGCAAGTTTAGGCCTATACTGATAAAAAAAATCGCATAAGTACTTACGTTGTAACTCAAGGTAAAATCAAATACTGATAAAAGTAAAATACTGATATATAATTGGAATTAAAAACTTTTGTTGGTTTATCTACTAGGTACATACCGAAATTTTAGAATGAATTCATGGGTTCTTGAATTATGGCTCCGATAGTCCTACCTTGTTTGCTAAGGAACACGTGTCGATGACCTTGGCCGAGGATTCCGCAGCCTCTCTCCTTGATAGAATACCTCCCCACACCGGGCCATACGACAACTGGCTTGTATCCGGGTGGGTGGTCGTATGAGCTGTTGAAAGCCTTTTTATTCGGCTTAAACACTTTAGGCTTATCAATATTGTAATGAGCTGGCCCAGGATCTTCTGGCTTACGGACACACATGGCTAAGTCCACCAAGGTGTTCCTGCCCCGGCATGGCAAACTTCTATTTGTTTTATTCATTACACCAAGGTGAGATTTTTTATATTTTTCTAAGCTTCCTTTGAGTGCCAATGGCCAAGTCGCGGCAGACACTTTTAACGAAGTATTAAAATGGTTTTTAATCGTGCTACCGTCACGTTTGCCAGTGAAAAGATCGTAGGGACCTTTGAGTGAAACAATTTTCTTAGATTTTTGCTCTATTGATTCCTTGTCTATGATCTTATAACGATCTGGAGCTAGGGACCATCTCTTGGTTGTATCTTTAAATCTGCAAGGACTTTCTCGATCTAAAGTTGGTCTCGTAGAGTGCGGGCCATAAGGAACTTTAAATGGAACGGCTTTGTAATAGGTACCTGGTCCAGGTGTCGAGCTCTTGATGGATCGGAATCGCGATGTTCTTCCGAACATTACATTCTTACAGGCCGGTTCATATTTAGGGGGTTCCAACGGTTCTGTCCACGCGGGACCCAAAAGAGAATTTGTCCATTTTCTATATTCAAGGATTTTTTGGTTTCTGTACCCTAAGTTTTGGGCCCACTCTTCCAACTCTTTCTTGTATCTCCATGGATCCTTGGAATTCTGTCTATTTTTGTTGATCTCGAATATTTTATGTAATTCTTGTGGGTGGTAGAGACACGGGTCACAGCCATCGGGTCGCACGGAGTAAAGGCCGCTGGGGTCCAACTTAGGATGTACGGTGATTTTGCCGAACCTCTTGACATTTGAACCGAAAGGTGAGAAGTTTTTAGACGTCACCATTTTCAAATTGATTTATGATAAATTGAAAATAAAACAAAGAAGCGTAGGACATAGGTACTGTTGACAAATCACGGGCAATTTTTTTTTAGGTTGACGTTACATATAGTTATGGTAAAAATAGATTTTGAGAATCTTATCAAATGTAGGTAACCATAGACTTGAGAGAGGCCGCGTGAGGGAATCAGGCACGTTCCGAAAGTGGACAACATGATATAGGTGCACCTACGTACCACAGGTACGAATGTTAGCAAGGCTATTTCTGTAATATTGCATCGTGCAAGATTAATCCAGGTTTCTGTACGAATGCTATCAAGGAAGATAATAGTTATAGGTAGGTTAGGGTCAAGTAGACGACCCTGCAAAAAAAAAATTTTTTTTGGGAAAGAAAGTAGTTCTATAAATATCTTGCTGACACTGACAAATAATACTAATGTTTCTAATTATTATCTTGGATTTGTTCAACTCGCTTCGCTGAGCCTTACTACAGGGTATATCTAAGTACATACGTACATATAATCACGCCGAGTCAATATCTAAGTAGTATAAAATAGTAATTTTATTAATATACCATATTAATTTTTTGTAAGATCTGTTTTAGCTACTGTTTTGTGTAAAATTATATTTTTATTTATTTATACATAATTAGTACGGCTAAAAAACCAATTACACTAATTAGTAATTATAAATCTCACAATTATAGTGAGACGAGAGTATTGTGAGATTTATATATATTTTGATATAGAGGCCCCTTTAAGAGTTTTAATGTAAGTTAGGAATACTCAGCGGATATCATTCGGATGCGAATCCGGAGACGGAGAATTCGGAGCGGATGCACAACAATACACCCGGCTATCCCCACCGAGTATAAAGACTATTGTATTGGGATGGAATGCAATATTAACATTGGGCTATGGTAGTGAACAGTGGTTGGATGGATTACTGGCCTATGGGTTGAGACAATGGAAATCTGTCTTGCAATCAGTCTCAAAATTGAATAGTTGGCAGACGATGACTCGCCACTAGGTGGGGGACTCCTAAGAGGTGGCCTGATGCCTAGTTCGCAATGCCGGTGTTCTTATGAAGGCGGCCAATGAAGGCAAGTCAAGAACGTACGTGGTACGTGATGTCGCTATTCACAAATAGTCAAATATTGTTTATTGTTGTGATAATAAATAAGTCCAGCACGCCATCTCTCGAAAATGTTGCGAACTAAAACGTATTTCGGCTTCAGGAACATTGCACTTTCGAGATTGAATTAGTGAAATAATGGGTGAAGGGAACGTGCAGGAACTACAGATGGCAGCACTAAGCCGCCTAAGGGACAGTCCCACAGTTCGTGTTCAATCCCACAGAGTCTAATTAAACGTAAATAAATTATTTTATAATACTCAGCACAATAACTCAAGCAAAGCTTTGTTCTGAGTTATAATACGACAAGTTGACAGTTGTTGCGTAATGTCCAGATTAATGCAGTCGTTAAACACGTCTTCATATAAATGTAAATATTCACATGCCACCCCACGGGTTTAGGCAAAGCTAGTAGCGCTGCATTACTTTAGATTTACAGGCACCTTTTGCTTGGTCTACATTCAACAGTGCACACACCTCCACTTAAGGGTCGCCCATGGGGTAGGCAGATGTGTATAGGTAGTACCCACACACCCACTTTCCGCCAGAGTTATATTTTAGGTGCCAACGTAACAGAGTCCATCGCCGTTACTCAAGTGCGACTATACATACGACTTTGGATTGCTTCTCAGACGTATGCAGGTTTCAATGTTTTCCTTCACCGTAAAGCTCGTGGTGTGACTAATCATTGTACTTAAGTTCATAAAAACTCATTGGTACAGGCGGGATTCGAACTTGCGGTCTTTGTGTCGCAGGCAACTACCTACTCGAACCAATCGGCCACCACGGCCTTTTCTAAATATATATTTTTTGAGACGTGTTTAAGAAAATAGGACTGTTGCTCGAATATGTAATAGGGCACAGCAAAAGGAAGATTATAGGAAAAAAGTAAAGAAGTTTTTTTTTTAACATGACAATTATTACCTTATCTATATATAAAAATGAATGTTGTCTGTATGTTCTTTATGGAATCGAATATGAAAACGGCTGGACCCGATTTTAAGGTGTCTTCAGGTGGATTCGAGAATAGTTTCAGATTTACAATTAGACCCGATAGGTGGCGCTGCTGGCGTTGGTTCGTATACCATTATTTATGTTTTTGGGGAGAACTGTCATTATAAAAAGGACAAAACAGATTGTCCTTTATAAATGTATACGTTTAGAGAAGGATTCTGGCTCAGAGAATAAGCATTGCTATCCAGCGTGGCAATAGTGCTAGGCTTCTTGGCACGTCGCCGCGGGATACCGACTTGGGTAAATTTTTTTTTACTGCTCTTTGTTAAACAACGGTTTTTATTGTAAATAACCTAAATAAATGTGGACAAAACTGTCAATGTTTTCCTGAACCCTAAAGCTTGTCGTGTTAATATAAATACTTTGCATGTGTAATAATTCAATAAATTGATTAACATTTTAATTAAGCGTGGAGATATTTCGCAGTACACAACAACCTCTGTCATGGCAATACGTCATGTTAAGTTGACTTATATCCTCGAAATTAAATCACGCTACATCGCAGTTGTCAATTCTGGCAATAACCTCATTGTAACATTTGTATCCAATTTCAAATGTAGACAAGTTGTGTTGATGTGGATAAGTTCATTGAAGTTCACAAGTTTCATAACGCAAGCTACTATAAAACACTAGCTCGTCTTTGTTCGTGTAATATAATATAATATGATATTTTATTTTAGATTGCCTTTACGTTGGTTTGCACACATAGAAAGGATGAGTGAAGAAAGATTGACGAAACAGATATACAAAGCAAAAGTGTGTGCAAGAAGAGGCAGAGGAAGGCCACGTTCCAACTACCTGGATCAAATCGATCGGACGCTCAAGGACGGAACGTTAAGAGTACTCGAAACCGACGAGCATGTATGAAGAGACTGATGAATGTGGACGAAGCGAAAGAGGTAAGTCTAGAGAGAACTGGCGCTCTATACTCTCTGCCTACCCCGTTAGGGACTTGGCGTGATGATATGTATGTATGTAGATTGCTTTTATTTTTTTATATATCAGGTATCATTTTGCAATTGACCCATATCAACACACCGAACAGTCACGAGCGACTGTCGAAAGTATTTTTTATAGCTCTTATAAAATTCAGGAATTAATATTCCCGAAAAAAAATTTACTTTCTGGTGATTATTTTTTCGGGAATAAAGTATTTACATTTGCCTTTTTCTGGTCCCTGTGTCAAAGTGTGAGCAGAATGCCAATATGGATGGTTTCGTAATTAAGACGCAAATAATAAACAACCTGGCCTTCGTATAATCTTCTATATATATATAAATTACATGTCACGTTGTTTGTCCGGACTCCTAAACTACTTAACCGATTTTAATCAAATTTCTAACAGATGGCGATATATCTGTTGAGTGGATTGAGTAAGTATTTATTTATTATTCAACCTTAGCCACAGCAACGCCTGGCGGCGTGGCGCTGCTAGCACAATATAAGTTAGTATCTGAATATATTTATGTTCAGCAGGCGACGCCATTCACTGTAACGGGTTGGCAAGTTATGGAATTGTGTCGACTGACTCTAACTTCTAGACGACGATGTGTCCGGATCAGTTGGACTAGATACTTTTAACGACGTATATTCGCCAACATTATGTCCTACTTATATTATCTATACTTATATTATAAAGAGGAAAGATTTGTATGTAAGTATGTTTGTAAGGAATTGGCTCATTATGTCTGTCCGTCTGTCTGTCTGTTTGTTCCGGCTAATCTCTGAAACGGCTGGACCGATTTTGAAGGGACTTTCACTGGCAGATAGCTGATACAAAAAGGAGTAGCGTAGGCTACTTTTATTTCAGAAACTGAACAATATTTTCTTTGTTAGATTCCACGCGGACGAAGTCGCGGGCACAGCTAGTATTATATAAAATGCTAGGTGTAAACTTTTAAAGGTCGAAAAGTGCCACAGTGGTACCTGCTGCTAAATCGACGAATATGAATACCTTGGGACAGTTTCACATAAATTGACGTAGTCCCAAATTAAGCAAAGCTTGTGTTATGGTAACTAGACAACGATATATTTACTTATATAGATAGACATATACATCAGACTAAAGTAAAAATACTCGTGTTCATCACACAAATATCTGCCCTCAGTGGGAATCGACCCGCGACCTCAAGTTTCACAGTCAGGAGCTAGGCCGTTCTACCTACTAATAATATCAAACTACACGTAGGTGAATCTGCGGTCCTTGTCTTGTTAAATAATTATTGAAAGTAAATCAATCGTGTTTATTCGATCACTGCATAGTAAAAAGACCATAGTTACAGGATTTTTTCAGATAACTGTAGGCTGTTGTGTAATTTTTGACAGCAAATAAGTACTATAAACATTTTCATGGCCCGAGCCTCAGACAGCACACGAGTTGATCCAACCACGATATGCGGCCTTACACAAGGCACCGATTACTCAACGTACAGACTGACTTCCTTATTATATTTATACGTCAAAGTGAAACATCAATAAACACGAATATTATAAAGAGGAAATATTTCATCTTTCGTAACTTAGTAGAATTGTTTTAATGGAAGAAATACTCTCGATCCCGATTTTCATAGGGATACCTTACGGTAGGCAGGGACAGTAGTAAAGGTCCAAAATGTTACCATATGTACCTAAAACATTTTACTAGGATCAAATCGATCGGACGCTCAAGGACGGGTACGTCAAGAGTACTCGAAACCGACGAGCATGTATGAAGAGACTTATGAATGTGGATGGAACGAAAGAGCTTACAAACCGTAAGTCTAGAGAGAACTATTATTGGTCCCTCAAATTGTTTCCATTTTCATCCTTGATTGTCTGATCGATTTGATGATGTAGATACTCGTAGTTGCAACGTGTCTTCCTCTGGCTTTTCTGCACTCATGCTTATCATGTGTCATTGTATTTAAATATCTTTCAAAGGTAACAATAAGTAGCTGCCGGAATAGAAAATATTTATGAATGATTCCCGTTGGAAGCTCGTTTGGGGCAGATCGTGGACGACTTTAAGAGGGCATTTACACCGTTTCATGTTTTATGTAGTTAAGTCAATGATTTGTTTTGCATATGACACAATTTACGTCCACGGACAGATTAATTCCTCCCGGCCTCTGGTGTTGCTAGTTGCGTCATTCGTTCAACAGCTGCAGACTTAACATTATCGTGATTCAAAAGATGAATCTATCTTAATGATATCGTTTTAAGGAATTCTAATAGGAAATTTAATTGTATAAAAAAATATTTAAAATTTTATTAAATTTAATATAAATTTAAATTAATAAGTTTTACCTGTGAGTGTAGTTCTACCAATCCTACGGAAAAATGGGAAAATATTTGCGAGGATCTTTGTTTATTTTTCACGCAAAAATTACTGAACGCAATTGGATACAAGTTGGCACAGAGATATCTTATTACCTAGATTAACACATATGATATGTTTAACACCAGAAATACTGTTGAAATCATGCGAAAGTTTGTGAGAAAATTTTATTCCGGAAAAATAATCCAGAAATAAAATTGACGCGATCACAACTATTTTCTTATATTGAATTGTTTTTTGAGAGCCGTGGCGGCCGAGTGATTCGAGAAGTTTCCTGCGACACAAAGATCGCAAGTTCGAATCCCGACTGTACCAATTGAGTGTTGACCTTCGCGCTATGCATTGCATGGCAAAGAAATTAAAGAAGTTATTAGAATAAGGGGAAGTTATTAGGTGCGGAAAAGTTATGTCATTGCCATTCAATGGATAGCGAGAGCGCTACAGAAATGTATTTTGTGTAGCAGTGGTGTTCAGAATAGTTTCCAGATCCGTTACCCACAGTGTGAGGATAATCTTTGACACGTTTGAGGTTTGCTTGCGTAACAATCGGAAGCGAAAACTTGTGGCTGTTCTATTCAGACTATCTGTCGCAGGCTTTCATCTCTGTATTATTCTTTGTATATAGAAATAAATAAATATCCAACTAATATAAATGCGACAGCTTATGAGGATGTATTCTATATCCTCACGACTTCCCACAAGGGTCCTCGAAGGGGTAGGCAGAGGTTATGAGGATGTTAACACGCCAGAACGGATGAACGGAATCGGATGAAACTTAGCGCAGAGATAAACATATTGTAAACACAAAACTACCAAATTTTTAAAGTCTTTCGAGGATGAAACCGCGGAATGTCTCAAGCGACTTATATACATATATGTATAAGTGTCATATATATTATATATATTATGCGTGATTGTATACGTGCATGCCGATGCATATCATCACGCCGAGCCACGGCGATCACAGTGGGAAGGCTGGCGAGTCCTCTCTGCGCTTTGTCAGTTACAAGTTTTCAGTCACATCATACAAGTACACCAGTTTCGAGTTCTCTTGAAAAGTGATTTAAAAAGAGGTGTTTCAAATTATAATATGTCATTGATTCTCAGTATAGCTTTCATAAAACAAATATCCGTTGTCTTTTATCGCTTTACTATACTACAAAAGTGGCTCAGGACTCGCCTGTTATGTCATCATCATCATGTCATCACGCTGAGTCCCTAACGGGGTAGGCAGAGAGTATAGAGCGCCACTTCTCTCTAGAATTACGCACCTCTTGCGCTTCGTCCTCATTCATCAGTCTGTTCATACATGCTCTTCGGTTTCGAGTACTCTTAACGTTCCCGTCCTTGAGCGTCCGATCGGCTTGATCCAGGTAGTTGGAAGGTGGTCTTGCTCTGCCTCTTCTTGCACAAACTTTTGTTTTTTATATTCGTTTCGTCAATCTTTCTTTATGTCCAAACCAACGTAACATGCCTTTTTCATCTTTAACATCACGCCATCATTCACGCCAGTTGATTTTTGAATCTCATCATTGCGGATTCGATCAAAGGATTTCGATATTGTTCCGAGAACTAGGCGACAACTACATAGTCAGTTAGTTTCTATTTGTATTTTGCATTCCGCCTACAGTGCTAAAAAATGTTGTTTGTTAACTGATCACGATGTATAATTTAAAATAGAAAAAATTTACTAATTCGTAATTGTTTATGAATAATATATTTTAAAACGAATAAAGCTCGTATCAGTGGTTCCCTCTGTGAAACTTAAATTGAACGCGCATGCCTTTAGAGGCGGCTAAAGTTTGCGCTCAGCTCCGCCGAACGCGTGCGTGGTTTGGTGGTGGCTGTTGTGCGCGCGCTATGGGGCAGCGTATCCTTTGAATTAGGGAAAAGTGTTATGAAGGGGAGCTCGAGTCGGCAGTTCTCTGCATTAGTAAATACCGCGCCTTAAGCAACGTACTTCGAAAATCAATGGGGGAGGGGTTATGGTCGCGCTTGCGTCGCACCCGCGAGGCCCGCGTGTAGTCTCTGAGCCGCCGCCGCCGCCGCACGCTCTCGACCTGTAGAACTTGCCGCCAGACTTGTTGCGATCGCCACCTGTTAACACATGGAGGCTCCGTGAACCTCAGGTAAGTTTTTAAAAAGAATCATATTAATTATAAAACAAAAAGCGATTTTTTTAAATAATTATTTTGCCCGGAAACAAACTCTAAAAAGTTTCTTGAAAGCGCGTCGTATCCGCAACTGCGATTTGGTGCGTGTATTTTTGCGGCCACTGCGTCCGTTCTGTGATGCGGCGGTCGGTTTGAAATAACTTTTGCTTTAAGTTTTAATTAATTGTGAGTATGTAACACTTGGGTACTTTTTGAAACTCAAACAAATCTTTACTTTTTGAAATATTTCAGTATGCGGGAAGATATTTAGCGTGATTGCTGTGAGCGTACAATTATGCTTATAATTTTCGTCACTCCTTCTGCTTCCGGATAAGCCGGTGCGACTTTTATAGTCATTTCGGATTCCGGAACATTACGGATTATTTGTGAAATGTTGACATTTAGCCAACTGTCTTAGATAAATATTTGGTATGATAATTATAATTTCAGCTATAGTAACTTTTTCTGTTTAATAATATTTATTCATATTACCTTCGTATTTTTCGCTATCGTATTCGTTCCTTTATCCGTATTAGCCTAAAATTGCATCCGGTATCATACGCTTATATAAGTTAAAATGTTTATCTTATTTTTCCTATATTTATAATTTATTGGCTGTCTTTGGGCTTAATGTATGTAGTGCCATTTTATTTATCACCGAGCGTCTTCTCTACAAACAAGTTTTTTACATATTTGAACGTTTTCATGCAGTAAGTCTTTATCATAGAACTATATACTTGCGATTATAGAAATGAGGGTTAGCAGAGGTGTGTATGATATTTAGGCTGCCTAAGAAAATAGAACTGTCTTCTATACGTTACAGGGTATTGTGAATGTATCCTCATGATGAAATACAATAAACAGCTCCAAATAATAACAAAATTACAAAATTATTAAACAGAGTAATACTCACTCACACAATATAAAATAAACAAACAGTTCAATTCTACAAGTATATCTTTACGTTACAGCATTTTAAAATAAGGTTGTCAATTTATTTTCGCATAAAAATTTGCTGTAACCATAAGAAAGAGAAAGGCACATGTAGACACTGCATGGGAATAAGCCTAGTGCAAAAAGATTATTAAATCGAATTTGTAGTGTTCAAATAAATGTAACTCTCTCTTGATAATATAAGTATGTGTTATCAAATCGATAGGACACTCAAAGACGGGAACGTAAAGAGTACTCGAAACCAGCGAGAATATATGAAGAGACTGATGAATGTGGACGAAGCGAAAGAGGTATGCAATTCTTCTGGTGCTCCATTCTCTCTGCCTCGAGGTAGGCAGGTAAGGGACTCGGCGTGATGTTATATGTTGTCTGAGGACACTGTTTGTCAATGTATTAATTAACCTTATTTTAATATGATTTAAGTTTATGTTTAATTGGAACTGTTTGTGTCTCTAAATAAAAAAATTATGGATTAACCAAAATTTAGTTTAGTTTAGTTAGCATCCGGTTAAATCTCTGTAACTAGTACGAAGTGTACAACCCTCTTTGAAAAAAAAACTGTACTGAAACCCAAATATACCTACACGGCTTAAAACACCCGGGAAAAAATGCTTCATCAATTAATTTAACGTAGATTAATTTAATTTAGAGAACAGAAAAGTGTTGAATTATATCGCTTTAGGGCCAATTTACTCTGCGCCGGCTGGATGCGAAAATATTTCACCACTAACAAATTTAAGCTAATATTGACGAAACAAATTTTTTAACCAAACGGCAAAAGGGCAAAACGTCCATTACTTTCATAAAGGCTGCCGTTCCACACACGCAGTTTATATTTGACTTTCGAAGTGTTTCTGAAAAATAAATAAAAAAGTTATCAACATTTGAAACATTGCGGCTAGTATTAAAGCTGGTACTCTTCTTGATGTTTTTTCATGTAAGGAAAGCGCTAATTTTGAGATTTTTTAAATTAAATTAGTCTGTACCGGTGGCTTGGATACATTGTGCCACTGGGGATATTCTTTAGTACATTTAGTACAAACGTAGTACAATCTATCATAAAAATTGATCGTAGCGTATTCCATGTAAAAATATATTTCTTGACATGGATACCAGGCTTTTAGTTGTATACATTTTATATTACAATGCTTTCAAAGTAATAAGTAATCAGGATTACCAGGAGCATAAAATTATTGGACAGTAATGTATATTACTGTCCAGTAATTCCGTCAGATATATTTTATTAAAATAAAATAATGTTATTATGTAATATTATTCTCTCGCGCTATCTGTCACTTTCGCACTTAAATATATCTCCGGCGAAAAGAAGGTGTGTTACTACTACACCACTTTACATACCCCTTCGGGGACCTTGGTGGGGAGGCCGGACAATTTTTTATAAGTACTAGTTGTCCCGCCCCACCCGTGCGAAGCCGGGACGGATCCCTAGTTTCTAACAAAGAGATCTGATTATTCACTTTTAAACTTATGTTAACAATTAACCCTAGTTCAGCGTGAGCTGATAATGATCGTTCGAGTGCCATCCGCAGAGAAAAGAACAACAACACGTTTTAAAATAAATTACCTTAACTACTACTACTACTACTGTACTAACCCTGTACAATTATTTGAACACTGATTTCGAGACTATATATTATAATTACAAGTATACGTAATGCTGATTATGTAGGCACTCGGGAACTATCAGATTAATTAAATTAAAGGATTTTTTTGGTCCAATATATCAAAATTACACGTCCGATCAAACAACTAGGCGTAGATAGCAAATCAATCATATTATTAGGACTCTTTTAAGTTGTATATGTTTAACAATTTTCTTCTTAAGGAATTAAAGCTCTGTAATACCTACTTTTGTTATTTATTTTATTGAGTGGGTACTATTGCTGTAACGTAAAAATATTGTTATTGTATATGCCTAATGATTTCAAAAGAGTAACCATTGAGTTTCTTTTCGGTTTTTCTCCGTGGAAACGACCAACCCGAACCGCGCACCTTTTTCGACGTTTTATAAGTGCCCACCTAGGCCTATGTGAAATAAAAATATTTTGATTTGATTTGAGCACTTTTTTAAATGGAATTAAACATATATTAATGTAATTCAGTTAATAATGAATGTATTTGTGCCAAAATTCATTCAATTCCTAACTGACCATATGGGTGACAAAGGAACTAACATCCTCACGAATTTTCATATTCGTAATGTTAGTTCATTTCAGTTTCAGTTCAGTACATTATAATACATTAATGTTATCGTAATATCTAAAAGAAGTACTGACCAAACAACCACCATCAAATTGATCAAACAATTTAGGATGCGAACGTTAGGAGTAGGTACTCGAAACCGGTGAGCTTGTATAAAGATATTGACGAATGTGAATGGAACAAAATAGGTCTGTAAGTCTAGATGCAATGGTGCTCTTTTCCTCTGCTCAATCTGCAAAGTTCTCGGCCTTTAGTCTTTAGTCAACTGTGTCGAATGAAGCGTGCCAATGTGATATTATTATTTGCGGGAAAATCTTCAAGCAAAGTGATTTATTCAATTCTATGATGTTATTTATGAGCCGTGGTGGCCGAGTGGTTCGAGCAGTTGCCTGCGACACAAAGACCGCAAGTTCGAATCCCGACTGTAACAATGAGTTTTTCTGAACTTAAGTACAGTGATTAGTCACACCACGAGCTTTACGGTGAAGGAAAACATCGAGAGGAAACCTGCAATTCAAAGGCGTATGTATAGACGTGCTTGAGTAACGGCGATGGACTCGCCATCTATCACGTTGGCACCTAATATATCTCTGGCGGAAAGTGGGTGTGTGGGTATTACCTATACACCTCTACCTACCCCTTCGGGGACCCTTATGGGAAGGCGTGAGGATATATATATATATACATTTAGTATTGGAGGATGCATTGTTAACAGTGCTTAGGTTGAGCAGCGACTCACACGATGGAGTGCGCAATTAGATTACCTCCCGTCTCTGTGCATGGAGCTATAGCCGAGCTTTCCCTTTAATTATTAAGTTTCGTTATAGCGGTTAATAACGGCAATGAAGCTGTGCATAATTGGAAATTTGCCTCGATCGATGTATTCTAATAAATATACTATCTACGATGCCTTGGCATACTGTGTGTGTTCTGTACAGTTCTGTACAGTGTTTCACTTAGATATACGAACAGTTTATTGTTTGAATTGAACACAGTACATAAATCATCACGCCATAATAAAAGGGTCTCCGAAGGGATAGGTAGTACCCACACACCCACTTTCCGCTAGAGATATATTTTAAGTGCCAACAAGACAGATGGCGAGTCCATCGCCGTTACTCAAGCACGACTATACATACGTCTTTGAATTTCTTCCCAAACGTATGCAAGTTTCCTCTCCATGTTTTCCTTTTTTTTTTATATCGCGTGGCTGGCAAACATGCATGCAGCCCGCCTGATGGTAACCTTTTACCATCCGGTTACCGCCGCCTATGGACGCTTGCAACACCAGGGGGTATCACTCGCGTGTTGCCGACCCTGCAGGAATCTTTTCACAGCCTTCTTGAAGAATTGAATCTTCTACTGGTCTTGAGTTCAGAAAAATTATTGGTGCAGTCGGTATTCGAACTTGCAAGCAACTAGTCGAACCACTAGTAGTTTACAATGACTGCGTATGCTACCGCATACTGTTGCTATTCTTTTTCTGAGGATTCATATCCAAGTCATGTAAAAAAAAAAAAAAAACAAACAAACTAACATACATTGTATATATATATGTATATAACGCCGAGTTTTTTACAGGTTACAGGCAGAGAGAGTAGAGTGCCAGTTCTTTCTAGACGAACATACCTCTTTGCACTCTTATTTTCGGGGAGTTAGATAGATGTTTAGTTGTCTAACACGATGTATGTACATCCTGCGGTGCGGTACAACTTGAGGTCTTGGGTCCGATTCCCGCTGAGGGCAGATATTTGTGTGACGAACACGAGTATTTGTACCTTAGTCTTGGATGTCCTATGTATTTATGTATATCTATCTATATAAGGGGATATATCGTTGTCTAGTTACCATAACACAAGCTTTGCTTAATTTGGGGCTATGTCCATTTTTTGTAGAATTGTCCCAAGGTATTTTTTTTATACATATCTACGATACTTATATTTCATATGCACTTTGTTCAAATCGATATCCAATACCTTTTCCAGAAAGTCGGTACCCTTAATTGGTATATCAGGTTTGATGAATGAATAATTGTATTCAAAGTGTATTGAAATGGTTGGAATAATTCAATCAAGTCGAAAATATAGTTGGCTTTGGTGTTATTGTGAACTGGTAACACATATTCCGCGCAGCTTTTAACATTCCTGGAATATGCATCTGTCGAATTCCGAACTTGCATATGCATATTTAAAATTTTAAACGGGATTTTTCTACGATTATAAAAATTGTATTCATGAAATTTATTGTTGGCGCTACGAAAAATAAGATAATTTTCCTTTTTCGACTATTAATTTATTTTTGAATAAAAGTATAAATTTTGGTTGTGAAAAATTTGAGCGATAAGTAATTTTCTATACCAATAAAGTTTTTATTGCTTTTTTGCTGTTTAAAAATAGCATTATTATAATTGTGACTTATACTAAAACAAAGATTGTTTTTAACACTAAAATGTTTTTATAAGATATGTAGATACATATCGTCTCGCATTCTTTCAAGGATCCCCAAGGGTAGGCAGAGGTCTCCCCAAATAACACTTAAGCTTTTGGATATATTACATACATACATATCATCACGTCGAGTCTCTGACGGGGTAGGCAGAGAGTATAGAGCGCCAGTTCTCTCTGGACTTACATACCTCTTTCACTTAATGTATTGTATTAATTAATAATTATTACAATTATTAATCTCAGCGTGATGATGTGTATAAATGTAATTAATAATGAATTTTTCGAAGACTTGAGAAATGCACACGATACATCAGAACCACAGTATTTTTGTAGAGTAGGGGTTTTCCGTTTTATTTGTGGTCAATCAAATTTCGCGCCATAAAACATGCATAGATTAAATGATCAAAATTAAACAAACATCAACTGGTCGCTCTGTCGGAAAAGTACGTGAAACGAGATAGAGACTTCCATTTAGTTCCTATCTGACACTAACCTCGACACGACGAAATATATAATACCCAGAACACAGAATACCTAATATTACTACGTACCCAGAACTAAAATACACAAGCTCATAACACAAAGGAAAACAAAAACGAAAAATATAACAATAATGAAATTTATTTTTTGTTTGATCTACAACTTTTGTTCTATCATAGAGGGATTCTAATGTTATTATTAGTTACATTATTACTGGGCAGAACTGGAAAAAAAATTCAATTAATAATCAAGTGCCACGATAGCCGAGTAGATCACCTGCAAAGACTACAAGTTAGAATCTCAACTGTAGAAATTAGTTTTTGTGAACTAAAGTGTAGTCATTAGTTACATCACGAGCTATATAGTGAAGGAAAACATCGAGAGGAAACTTACATTTATGTTTGAGAAGTCATTCAAACATGTGCTTGAGCGACAATGGACACGCTATCTGTTACGCTGGCCCTTAAAAAATATAGCTCCGGCGAAAAGTGGCATTGTGGGTACTACCAACACGCTTCTAAGCCCTTCAGGAGCCCTTATGGGAAGGTGTGTATATATATTATTGTGTATAATAATCTCATTAGTCAAAACCTGTTTATTGGGGAAAGCCACAACTACAGCCTACCCCGTTAGGGACTTGGCGTGATGATATGTATGTATGTATGTATGTATGTATGTATGTATGTATGCTACAACTACATCCAAAAGCTTTATGTCATGAAAATGTAGTCCCAGAAAAAAGAACAGCCTTCTGGAAGTTGTAGGGTGTTGTGAATATACCTTCATGACGATACAATAAAACAAGGTGTAGGTAATTCTTCCTCCTCCGAAACATGGTTTTATAGATTTTGACAAAACTATTAATACGATAAAAAAAGTAAAAATGTAGTTAAATTATACTTCTATGACTCTATCGTTACAGCACACCTTTATGTGAAAATAAGAAAGAAAAACTTGCATGTTTTTTCAAACAATTCATTAAATACGAAATTAAAAAAGTATAGAGACTTTATCTTGTTGGACTTGGGAAAGTGCATACCATCACGCTGAGTCCCTCATCGGGTAGGCAGAGAGAGTAGATCGCCAGTGTTCTCACAGGGGCACAGGAAGACGATCAAATCGAGCGTACACTCAAGAATGGGAACGTCAAGAGTAAGATAAGGCTGATAAATGTGGAAAACTACATGCCTTATGACGTGGCTGATGAATGTAGACTTGAATGAATGAAACTACAGGCGCAGGGGAAGAGTAGCCATACTCGTACAGGTGCCTTCCAAGTTGGCCGGCGTCACGCCGTCGGTACTCGTGACTTAGTAGCGACCTGTTGATTAAGTTTCATTTATTCAACAACACTGTTGCACACTTGCGAGTGATACATTTTAAATAAGCCACGATGAAAACAACGCGAGAGCGTGCATAACAGCGGCGTGTGCTACTACGCTAAAAGAGAAATACTCAAGTTTGTCAATTGTTCTAGTGATCTAAAACCATGATAGCCTTTCAAATTATACAGGTTGGATATATTCAGTCTATAAACGATAAGTAGAAATATTACTATTTTTATGTGAGGTACATATATAGATAGCAGTTACCATAACGTCAAGTAGCAACCGTAATTCAAGAATATTGCTATGTATATTAGACAGCCGTCTGGTCTAGTGGTTAGAGCTCCCGACTGCAATACTTGAGGTCGGGGCTTCGATTCCCGCTGGGGGCAGATATTTGTGTGTTGAACAAAAGTATTTGTACCTTAGTCTTGGATGTACTATGTATTTATATATATGTTTATCTATCTATATAAGGAAATATAGCGTTTTGCTTTAAGCTTTGCTTAATTTGGGGCTATGTCAATTTGTTTGGAATTGTACCAAGGTAAAGAAGCAAATAAAAAGTATTTTGCAATCATAAATTATGATGCCAAAACACGCAATGCACTGACCAAATAAACTTCGCACGTTGTCTAGTGGCGTGTCCTCAAAATCTCCCCATATATAAATTTTAAGCTAGAACCGAATTCTATAAAATTAATTCTAGTTGCAAGCTTATAATGACGCCGTCTTTCATGGGATATGCGAAGAGAGAATAGAGTTCTCTCTATACTTATGGATCTCTTTCGCTTCCTGCTTCATTAATAGCTATCATGAATACTCACTAGTTTGAGTACTCTTGAAGTTCCCATTGAGTGTTCCATCGTCTTTTTCTTTTTAATTTATATCGTGGCTTCCGTCTGACCCTGAAGTGAAGTAGTACTTACGGTCCGGATAAGAAAAGTTTCGACATCTTAAGGTCGACATTTGCTTACAACAGTAGGTACAACTATTAGGCATGCCAATATTTTATTAAGGAAAACATCGAGAGGAATCCAGCATACGCTTGAGAAGAAATTCAATGGCGTATGTATAGTCGTGCTTGAGTATCGGCGACGGACTCGTTATCTGTCACGTTAGCACCTAAAATATATCTCGGGCGGAAGGGGAATGTGTGGGTACTACCTATACACCTCTGCCTACCCCTTTGGGGACCCGTGTGGGAAGGCGTGAGGATATATTATTATTATTATAAGAAGTAAATTAATGAACGGTTACTTAATTAATTTACAGTTACTTTATACTATCTCTAAACAATAGAAGATCAGTGGCAAGACAACTTTAAATGGTCCGTCAACAATAAATTGTTGTGGAGTCTGTGTACTCAACAAACAATTGGCTAGCATCCTGCTAGGCACATCATTGATGATATACCACTTTATCGGCCACAATGCCATGGTATTGACTGAGTCTGCGACATGGCAATTTAATCACGAAATGCCTGTTACATTGTGTATTTGTTGTTAGGTCGTACCAAATATTATTGATGTACTGAATACAATGCTTACACAGAGCACCGGACGATATAACTTCGGTTGAAAAACATGAGGAAGTTAAAAAGGAATTACGTACTTTTCATTGGGAAAAAAGTTATCTTGTCGTATTGGAAGTCACATGGGCAGAAAGAAGCGACAATCTAAAGTAGCTCCTTATCACTGGAGGTAAACCGACAACCCTATTTACTAATCGAGTCCATTCTACTCTCAAAGGGACTGGAACGATAGGAACAGATAGGAAGTAAGGGAAACGAAGTTGCTATCTACGGGATATTACGTCGCTCAGCATTGAGGAGGGACAACGCGAGGAGGAGTGACCATAGCACCTCCGAAAAAATGCAACGGGACTATATAACATAAGCCTGCGTCTTCAGATAAAAGAAAATAGGCGTGCGTACTCCTGGAAGATTTCATAAAATCCAGAAAAATATACAGAATTGCGATGCCGGGGGCTTTAGCTAGCTTCAAATGCATTTTACTGGGAATTAAATTTAATACGTTTCAAATGTTACATAAATTTGTCTTGATGCAGTTTATATTAACATATCATTACGCCGAGTTCGGTGGGGTAGGTAGGAAGAGAAGAGCGCCAGTTCTCTCTAGGCTTACAAACCTCGCTTTATCTACATGCATATGCTTAATTCATGCTCATTTCATGTTTATTGTCGAGTAAATCTCGAAAAGAGATTGAACAAATACGATAATATGATAATACGATATAATGTAAGTGAAAATTATAATTTAAAATTATATTATAACGGCGATGGACTCGCCATCTGTCACGTTGGCACCTAATATACCTCTGGCGGAAAGTGGGTGTGTGGGTATTACCTATACACCTTTGCCTACCTCTTCGGGGACCCTTGAAGGCGTGAGGCTATATTATTTATTATTATTTAAATTATAATTTTGAGTTATATTCGTACGAACTCTCATTAACGTTGGCTGAAGCTTTGCGGCGGAAGTTCGTTATATAACATGATTTTATTTGCTCGTATGGCGAGTTCAAAATGTAACTTTTATTCGTTTTACAATATCACTGTGCCGTGTAATGTCGCAAGCGGCTTACGTTGCGAAAATTTCATATACAGATATTTGCTTAAGAGGATTTATATTTGTTTAAGAGGATTTAGTTTAATTGATACAAAAGACTATCTGCAGTGATGAGCTGATGATACTTCTATCCGAAAATAAAAAAAAAATGGAGAATCGCTTTTTGGTCTCAATCAATAATATAGTATATATATATATATCCTCACGCCTTCCCACAAGGGTCCCCGAAGGGGTAGGCAGAGGTGTATAGGTAATACCCACACACCCACACACCCACTTTCCGCCAGAGGTATATTAGGTGCCAACGTGACAGATGGCGAGTCCATCGCCGTTACTCAAGCACGACTATACATACGCCTTTTGAATTTCTTCTCAGACGTATGCAGGTTTCCTGTCGATGTTTTCCTTCACCGTAAAGCTCGTGGTGTGACTAATCACTGTACTTAAGTTCAGAAAAAACGCATTGGTACAGTCGGGATTCGAACTTGCGACCTTTGTGTCGCAGGCAACTGCTCGAACCCCTCGGCCACCACGGCTTCTAATAATTAAAATAATAATTGTCCACCCAGCATTCATTAGCTTCCCGTTATACAAGTAATTGACGTCACAGCTAATGCGGAAAGTGTGTGTGTGGGTACAATCTGAATACCTCTACTCCCTTCGAGGACCCTTGTGTGAATGAGCGAAGATTAATAATGAGAGTTTGTCTTAACGCCATCGTTAAAATAACTACTATGGATTAAAAAAAATACATTACATATACCTTCCAACAAGGAAAGGAGTAGGCAGAGTTGGACACAGCACTCAAATCGCACATACACCTAGTCTATATACGAGTATGTATCTTCGACAAACAGAAAAAGTGATAGCACGGCAGGTGGTATGAACTGAAATCTACTCTACTCTTATCTGAAGTCTAATTCTATTACTTAAGTAGAAATTACAATTTAAAAATCCATCTTTTACTTTTCATTAAAATTGTCCCCTACAGAATAGTAAATTTTTTCACTGAGACATTTTTTAAGTTCTTTTTAATGAAATTCAAAATGGCTTCTCTCTGATTTTCATAGGAATATTTTTATCATAACTACATTGTAATTATTGCCATATTAGAGCATTTCTAGAAAAAGGAAGTAGAATTTTCGAAAACCTACCTATACATTATATAATATAATAATATAATATATCCTCACGCCTTCCCACAAGGGTCCCCGAAGGGGTAGGCAGAGGTGTATAGGTAATACCCTAATACTCACCCACTTTCCGCCAGAGGTATATTAGGTGCCAACGTGACAGATGGCGAGTCCATCGCCGTTACTCAAGCACGACTATACATACGCCTTTGAATATCTTCTCAGACGTATGCAGGTTTCCTCTCGATGTTTTCCTTCACCGTAAAGCTCGTGGTGTGACTAATCACTGTACTTAAGTTCAGAAAAAACTCATTGGTACAGTCGGGATTCGAACTTGCGACCTTTGCGTCGCAGGCAACTGCTCGAACCACTCGGCCACCACGGCATTAATGATTTCGAAACTGGGGGAATTAATATAGCACGGTAAAATTAAACGGCTGTCACATCAACAATACTTGTAAAGGCGATTTAATTTCATTATCGATTGTATCCCAGTTTTATTAAAACTAATAATGAAGAGTAGTTAGTTTAAGAAGGCACTTGTAAAATCGAGATTGCAATTTTAAACCTCGGCGCACAGGTTTAAAATTTCAATCTCACTGGCACACCAGTGACTTTTCTTAAGCTTTTAATAAAGTGAAAGATATGTCATGCCACGAGTATTACGGTGAACCTCTAGATCGAGATATAGGTAGCTAGATATGTATACATTTGAGAAGATATTCAGATATACGTATAGTTCTTATCTTAATATATATAAATTACGTGTCACGTTGTTTGTCCGCGATGGGCTCCTAAACTACTTAACCGATTTCAATCAAATTTGCACACAGTGTGCAGTTTGATCCAATTTAAAGGATAGGATAGCTTACATCACAATTGGACCCGATAGGTGGCGCTGCGATCGTGTTTCAGGAAATTTTACTTTTTCACCCGGGCGAAGCTGGGCGGGTCAGCTAGTTTTATATAGTCTGTGCTTGATAGAGAGTGATAGACTTACTCTATCTCATATGTTCGCGACAACTTTTTAAGTCATTGAAAAGTAGGTGAAATATTCGAGTTAATAAAAAAGGAATGACAAATAAACTTTCTTAAAAACAATCGTTTGAAGCGTAATTAACAGGCGTACTGATCTTGCTCGAGCTGAAATTTCGCTCTTTGCTCAATTCATTCATATTGCGGGTAATCTGCCTTTGATGGAAACGTGCGCGCTCGGTTGAAATAGTTAATCTTTGATCGAAGCTGGAGTTTCCGTGAATTCTACCATCCCATTTCACCTGGCAGTCGCGGTGTTTCCTGTTTGTGTTGCAATTGCATAAAGTTGAACGTTTTCGAGTTGCAAATGAACTTTCACGATTTGTGGGCTTACAAATTTCATTACGAATACATTTATTAGCGATTATAAATCTGCCATTATGTTTCTGGTATCTATTCTACAGATAGTCCAACGTTACATTAAAAGTCATTTTATATTTAATAGAGCCGTGGTGGCCGTGTGGTTCGACTGCCTGCAACAAAAAGACAACTTCGAATCCCGACAGTAACAATGAGCTTTTCAGAACTTAAGTAATTAGACCAACCACGAACTTAGCAGCGAAGAAAATAGCATAAATGCAGTCGAGATGGGATCGAATCCGCAATGAAGACGTAAAGCAACTGGCGGGAACGAGGGTGTAATTGTAAAGATGAAGAAAGGAATGTTACGTTGGTTTGGACATATAGAAAGGATGAGTGAAGAACTATTGACGAAACAGATATACAAAGCGAAAGTGTCTGCAAGACGAGGCAATGGAAAACCACGCGCCAACTACCTAGATCAATTCGATCGGACACTCAAAGACGGGAACGTCAAAAGTACTCGAAACCGATGAGCATGTATGAATAGACTGATGATTGGACGAAGCGAAAGAGGTATGTAAGTCTAGAGAGAACTGGCGCTCTATACTCTCTGCCTACCCCGTTAGGGACTCGGCGTGATGATATGTATGTATATTATCAAATTGAATTAGTAGTTCAATAAATTAACGCGTTCAAACTAACAAACAAATAAAAGTGTAATTTCTTAAAAAAACACTGTTTTCAATACCAATCCACAGGTCTATAAGTCTTTTACTATTTTCATTAAAGTCTTCACGGAGTATTTTATTTCATTCTCTTATCGGACTAATCCCGCGCGATCTCGACTGATCTCTTCACCTGCTCAATAAAACACTATTAAGGCAGAAAGTAATTTTCCTAAAGAGGATTCATTTCATATTCTATGTGGCAATTTGAATGTCTTTCATAAACTGTCTTTGCGGAGGTAAGTGCCGACAGAATATTTAATGCTAGGATAGTTTCACGTTATTACACGGATGTTATTTGTCCTACTGGAGACGAAAAATCACCCTTTACACTAATTACAGTAGTGCTGTGAGGGGAGGAACGTTTGCCAATACAATAGCGCATACATATAGGTGCATTTGGAAATGTTAGGATTATCGATCCAGTACACGGCATTGCATTAGCTAAATTACTTACATACGATTCGGTCGTTTGCTATTTCGTCGATGGATTCCTGAGTATAAACTAAATTATTCAGGTCTCGAATAGAAAGATCCAGGTTACACGAACACTTGTAGTGTCCTTTTTGCTTCACCTATTAGATTCTCACTATTTTTAAATGGCTTAGTGTAACAAAATACTATTTTAGTTTGAATCTTTTCTATTTTATTAATCTTTTTAAGCGGCATATTTCTAGTAGAGTAGCGTAACTTACGGACGCTAACTTGCTTTCTTTTGCTTGCAACTCATAGACATCTCAAAGAGACTAATGAATAAATAAAAATGACAGAAATCTGTCTTTTCCATTCGATAATCAGCAAGCATGCAAGTTATGCTAATTGACCGCGGCTGCCCGCAATACTAATTACTTTGGCCGGTAATTGGCATATTGGTTATCGCGACACCTCTGCCTACCCCTTGGGGGACCCTTGTTATATATGTCCTCACGCCTTCACACAATTATATATATATATATATATATATATATATCGCGATAAAATGGATTAAATTGCAAGCTTACATAAAAGCAACATTGACTTGAGGTAATGTCGAGTAACTCTAGAATTGATCATACCAACCCATTATCAACCGCCTTTGTAAAATTAATTGATTTGGTCTCACCATTCGGACAGGCCATGATGTCCAATCAATGTAAAAACCTGTCTAGGTTTGCAACGCGGTCCGCCGAACTATTACTATTTAACTCGATATTTAATAAATTGATTTATTCTAGAGCCAACATTGAAAGCCGGGCTTTCGCAACCCTTCGTCTACCTATAAATTGTATACTCGTTTATATGGGGGGATTCGCGTCATCAACGTCTAAAACTCACAAACTAGCAAAATCATACCTTATTAGTATACAAATTGAGTAGATAGTTAGTTGCAAACAATGTGGCACTGGATTTGCCGGGCTAGGTATTCCACGAATTAGATTCCAGGGAATGGTGTGAACATTTTTTTTGTAAACTGCTTAAATGTGAAAATTGAAAATGCTTATGTGTCAGCAGTTTGTGTAATAAATTTTCTGTATTGAATGCATTATTGTTGTCTTGAACAATTAGGAGTTTCTGAATTCTGGATGATTATCTTAATTTTTTATGTATTAATTAGGGCAAAATTCAAGATTTGGCAAGACTATGTTTTTAGTTTAATGGTTTCAATATGTTATTCAAATAGTTATTTAATAGACACAATAACATTTCGGTAGACACTACGGCTTGCAACCTGTAAAAGACGTGTCGTTGTGCAGTAGCTGTAAGGATATATGCAAGGGAGATCGGCGATGAGATACTCAATCAATCAAATGTTGATATTTGAACTATTATCACAAGAAAATATACTTTCAAATTCCATACTGTAGCCGCGGGCAATGTAATACATTATTCGAACCCGCTGCATTATTGATATTTACGAATCGGGTTTCGATCAGCTCCCAAGTGCCTTCCCAGCGCATTGGGACCAACTAGATTTTGCTTTATTCCGCGCCCTCTCGATCAACATTTGCTTTGAAAATGCTCATCCTATGCTCACATTATAAATAAACTAGCAACCCGCCATGCTTTGCCCTAAGTATACATAATATATACGAATACTAGATGTGCCCCGCGGATTCACCTACGATAAAACTATTTTTAGTTATTTGATTCATTTCTGGATATAACACAGCCTATCTGCATAATCTATGTAGACTATTAGCTGGATTGACAGAGCTCTTTGTTGAGTAATTTTCGCGAGAAAGAGTGTCACAAATGTCATTGAGAATACTGGAAGAATAAAGAAAATAATGAACTGCGGATTCGTTATTTTCTTGCCGAAACTTTCGAAATGACACTGTATTGACATGACACTGAATGACACCCAAGAACAGGTATAAACCATATGACGAGTTCGACGAATACATTGTGAGGAAACCTGCATAGATTCAAGATTAAGTTTGAAGGATTGAAAGGATAGACATTCAAGAAACGACAACAGACAAGCCATCTGTTACATCAGCACCTAAATATATTTCCGGCGGAAAGAGGGTGTTATTTTATGATTACTCCTCTGCCAATGCCTTCTGGGAAGGTGAGGGTTTAGAGGAACATATACGAGACCAGATGATACATGTTATTTTATGTTATCTAAGAGAGGCGAGTCAATAAGTTCTCCAAAGCTAATATACATATATATAAACTACGGGCCTACTGTTTGTTCTAAAAGCGTAGCATTAAATTTATCGTTTCAGTGAATCCGAAAATTGCAAGCAAATATTTTGAGTATTATTTCTCTGACTGGAATCTGAGTACTTTTTGAAGTAAACCAGGACTTATTTATTTTATTAAGGTACACCAACAATATACATATTTGGACACTGTAATACAAAACTCTAAAATTATATTAAAATCTAATGTATCAATAATATATAATCATTTGTTACATTAAAATTTAGTAATATATGTTTTTCTTATATATAACACTGCCTAACATTTATTTTTTATCCTGCTTTTACAATTCTTTATAGAGAGGTGAAAGATATCTAGAATTCACATAGTTTCTAATCACATACATATTTTAGCTGTGTATTCAATTACCGAGCTACTACAGTCATTATTTGAAGGCAAGTACCTAGTTTTTTTAGTTGTCTTTCGGCGTCGAACTTCTGCCGCCAAATTTTGTCGCGACCAAGATCCAATAGCGAAGCGAACACTGTAACTGGACCAGTTAAGCTATTCTGATCCATATTGAAAGTAACTTTCAATAGCGCATTGTGGGTATTGTAATAAAACAGTACACCGCCATCTAGAGGTAATACAATTAAACAAACTAACTTAACAATGCTTAAACATTTTAATGAATTGTACCCGCTCAGGTAGGCATGGCATTAAAACTTTGTTGAAAATACAAACAACATGATTATTATCTGTACTAACTAACGTTTTTGAAAATTAAGATATTTTGTGTCACCGCGTTACTTCTATTTTATATTTTATTCGAATGTTGTCATATATACTTTTATTGTGAGTTGCGGCCCAGTTTAAGTAGTCAAGATCAAGATGGCGGTTTCAATCACCGGCGATCTGTGTCGGTACGAAAGTACGAATGAGTATTTTACGGGGATTTACGGTGAAGGAGAACATCGTAGGGAAACTTGGATACAATTGAGATGAAATTCTATGGCTTCTGTGTAGCTCAAGAGGTGGCGAAGTGGCATCATCTGTCATACTGGACGTTACAACTTTGCTAGACATTACAACTTCGTTCGTTCAATTATTCATAAGCCGTGAATGTATAAGTATAATGAGTAGATAAATAGCATTACTATTTGTGTCCTGCTCTCTCGCGTATATTATGATTTTTCTAGTAGAAATGAATTGAATTTTCCCTCTTTGAATTTTTCCTCAATACGCGGGTTATCAAATGCAAAAAAAAAAATTCAAATCGGACTAGTAGTTCCTGCGATTAACGCGTTCTGTCAGACAAACAAACGAACGGTTTATCTTTGTATATTAGTATCTATATATACACATACGTCTTACACAAAGTACGTAATGGAAAATTTTGAGTCATAATTCAACCGAGCGTGAAATGAATGTGAAGCTTGAGTTTACTGATCTCCTCAAACGGAAGGAAAATATGAGTATTTTAGGAGACGTCCTATTTATGCTTTGAATTTGTGTGAATAACACGAGCATCTGTACCTTTGTCTTGGATATCTTTGTATTTAAGTTGCAATTTGATTTGATTCAATTGATAACAATCGAAAATTATTTCCTACCATCCTTCTGCAAACACATTATATTCAGGATTGGCGTATGTATTCTACAGGTAATTCCATAAGGTTTCAATGTGTTTCAATATTGTTCTGTATAAAATAGGTGACTTAAATATTCCCTCGTGTACCTTGTAATTTCGTACGCGGCGACATGTACCGTCCCCCGGCCCCCCTACCCCTCACCGCCACCTATCGGCGCGTGTACTCGCCCCTACACTGACCAACTCGAGTTATGAGGTTCACAATTTAAGGTTATAATTTTTTTATACCCGATTCCAACTGCATTTGGTATACCGCGGAGAGGGATTTAAACTGAAATAATTATGATATCAAAGTACACATTATACATAGGCGATCAAACACGACTCAATCACACGCAATACCTGATGTAATTTTGGTCTTGGCTCGTGCCATTACAATAGCGGTGAAATTTTTAAATTTTAGATATATATTTAAGTATATATTTTAGATAGATAATATAAACAGTCACACCACGAGATTGACGGCGAAGGAAAACATTGGTACTACCCATACACCTCTGCCTACCCCTTCGGGGGACCCTTGTGGGAAGGCGCGAGGATACTACTTATATTTAAATTATTTAATTTTAACCACTTAAAATAGAATTTTATAAATTTTTTAATATTTAAATAATGTAAATAATTATAATAATAATAAGAGGCTCTCGGTAGATGGTTGGAAGAAGGGTCTGATGCAGAAGACTGTGCTCCTCGATATCCTCGAAGTCTCCGAAGGTAGGAGAGGTCTGTAGGTAGTACTCTACCATAGTTACTAAATAAATATTTAAAAAAGTATTATATGTATACAAACTTACATACATATCATCACGCCAAGTCCCTAACGTAGGGTTTCGTCCACATTCATCAGTCTCTTCATACATGCTCGTCAGTTTCGAGTACTCTTAACGTAAACGTCCAAACCAACGTAACATGCCTTTCTTCATCTTTACAATCACGCCCTCATTCACGCCAGTTGATTTGCGACATTTTTCGAATGATTTTTCACATTATATATATGAGGTTTTTATTTAGTAAAAAGAGAGTAAAATGTAAGTTGTAGAATCGTAGTTTGGGTAAGTCTCTGTACATGAATAGAGAATCTATAGTTGTGTGCGCGTGTGTGTGTGCTGTATGCGACACTGTATGTGTTAATGCTGGCGAGAAAATTTAGTTTTACTAAACTGAAACCGCACCGTAATTAGTTTTGGTTTTATTCAACGTATATTTAAGCCAACAATGCAAATATAACTGCATCTGAAATCTCTACTATACTATATAATAATATAATATATCCTCACGCCTTCCCACAAGGGTCCCCGAAGGGGTAGGCAGAGGTTTATAGGTAATACCCACACACCCACTTTCCGCCAGAGGTATATTAGGTGCCAACGTGACAGATGGCGAGTCCATCGCCGTTACTCAAGCGCGACTATACATACGCCTTTGAATTTCTTCTCAGACGTATGCAGGTTTCCTCTCGATGTTTTCCTTCACCGTAAAGCTCGTGGTGTGACTAATCACTGTACTATACTATCTCTCATATATAATACTCCAAGAGTAGTGGTTGACAGTTTTCTTAATTATATTAGAATCAATCGATAGTTAGTTAGTGCCATCCACTAAGAAGCGCCCCACCAATTTCTAGTCGAGGGGGTCGCAGTATGTTGGGAGTATGACCCGAGTCTATTAATTGTAGTGAGCAAGTGTACTCATAGGTAATCAGTGTGTACCGATAGTACTCAAACATTAGTGGGAGGTTGCACACTTACACTATAAACTATAGTGGAGAATAGTGAGGCGCTTCTTCCTGGATGGCACTGTCTATACTGTTACACGAAGAGACATCTGCCTGAACTTTAGCATTTGCTATTTTTTTTAATAAAACAAGTTTTACATCATAAGGTATGTGTACAGAATTAGAATTGCAGACTATTTTTCTGGATCAAACTTCATCCCATTCCATTCAGCTATTCTGGCATGATTAATAACACCCGTCTTAACTTCCATATTTATAAAAAAATACTATAGATACAAATAAATATAAAAATATCGAATATATTATCTATGGGCAGTGTTTGTGTGAAAATTCCTCATGAACTTAGTACAGTATTTCAAAAGTAAACTTATGTTTTTTATAAGCGTCCTACCCTTTACCGTACTATAGGCGGCGTGGGTTCATCCACAGATAGCATATTAGGCTTAAAATTCAAGCGTGATACTCTATTTTCTTCTAGCTGCTTTTCGAATTTCAAATCTCGGATCACAGGACTCCCCTCGCCTTTGAGTTTGAGCTTGGCCGCTTCCTCAGTTTTCATTTCATCCGTCTCTGGAATATTCTCTGGCACGGCCATTATGAAAGCGTAGTTTATATCGCAGTATAGTACTGCAAGGTACTTATCAACAATCTTCATTCGTAAAACTAGAGATGAAACTGGAGCCTTTCGACCTAAAATCAATTTCGTAATGTACACAGAATCAATAGTAAAGTGTACAGTTTAGCTCTTGTCGGGCAGCTTCCATGTTAAATGATAAAGTTCATTGTGCTTTCCTTCTGTTCAAACTGCTGCTCCTTTATCTCGACCGAAGGTCACGCGTAGCGTATCAAGTCAAGAGTTTAAAAATTACGTGCTTATGCCACCATTCTCACAAATACGCCACATGAGTAATGATGAGGTCTACGCAGGCAACGTGCGCGAGTGCATGCGTTTAGTAAATTTTAGCTCATACGTAAATAAATACATATCATCACGCAAAATCCCGTAAAGGGTGTGTAAAGAGAGTAGAGCGCCATTTCTCCTAGACTCACTGACATCTTTCGCTTTATACACATTCATCAGTCTCTTCAAACATGCTCCGGTTTGCTTGATGATCCTACAGTTTCCGGATTTCATCTTTATAGTTGGATATGTCTATAATCTTAATATATATAAATTACGTGTCACGTTGTTTGTCCGCGATGGACTCCTAAACTCCTTAACCGATTTCAAACAAATTTGCACACCGTGTGCAGTTTGATCCAACTTGAAAGATAGGATACCTTACATCACAATTGGACCCAATAGGTGGCGCTGCGATCGTGTTTCAGGAAATTTTACTTTTTCACCCGGGCGAAGCTGGGACAGCTAGTATGTCTATAAATATTATTTGTCTACCCACGTTTAACGTATTCAGGGACGCTGTGATCAGGAACATCAATAAACAGACCCCGCTGGTCAGCAGCAATTAGCATATGGTTCCTCATTTCACTCATCAACAGCTTCGGTGCTGTCCAGTCAATGGTTCTGTTTACGTATATACCAATATCTTCTTTGAAATGGCGTACGTCCTGTAACGACATTATAAATATGACTATCGACAATTTGACCGTTGTTCATTTGAATTTCGCGATAATTTAAATCAGAGTTTTGTTTGTTTGTTCTTTCTTCCATCCCACTTGTTTATTTAAACTCCTTTTATTAGGTAGTACCCACACACTTTCCGCTAGAGATATTTCTCACGATCTCACGATACCGAAGTATCACTTGCGTGTTGCCACTCTGTGTTCGGAGAGTTATAGTGTGTTGGCAGCATAATGGGTTTAATCCCTCTGCTTCCAACACAATGTAACAATCTTCCCCCCTCCCCATGCAGCTCATTACTGGAAACCTTATTCACCGCGTAGGAACACAACACAATTTTTTTTGTTATTTGGCTACGGACTTCTATAAGGTGGAGGTCCTGCCCCAGTCGGGCAGCTCCGAATTCGAACGGGAAACCCGTTATGCCCTACCTCTCTTTTGTATATTTTAGGTGCAACGTGATAGATGGCGAGTCCACCCCCATTACTGAACCACGACTTTACATACATACGCCTTTGAATTGCCTTTTATTATGCGGTTTTGATATTTTTCTCTGGTCCGTCGAGTGTAAAGTTATCGAAATTTGACGATTTTTACTATGATCTATGAGAAAAACAACCAATAAAAGATCCATAACATGCAGGCACGTTATCGACCGGGGGTGGTTACGAGGGAGGTTACGGTAAGCCGTGGTGGCCGAGTGGTTCGAGTAGTTGCCTGCGACATAAAGATCGCAAGTTCGAATCCCGACTGGACCAATGAGTTTTTCTGAACCTAAGTACAGTGATTAGTCACACCACGAGCTTTACGGTGATGGAATACATCGAGAGGAAACCTGCATACGTCTGAGAAGCAATTCAAAGGTATGTCACCTGTCACCTGTACCTGTCACCGGCCATCTGTCACGTTGGCACTTAAAACATATCTCTGGCGGAAAGTGGGTGTATGGGTATTACCTATACACCTCTGCCTACCCCTTCGAGGATCCTTGTGGGAAGACGTGAAGACGTTACGGTATACATATATAATGTATGTATGTAAATAAATAAGGTAATGATGACCAGCTGTACCTGCTATGAGCATGTGGGACAAATCAGGGCCTCTCAACTGCCCATCCTTTAGGACTATGCACTGCAGAGAGCAGCCCTACCCAAGAGCAGTATAATGGTATAACTAGAATGTTCTTACCTCGCGTTTGGGGAACTGGAACGTATGTAATAGCCCATACCGCGAGTTGCTATCATACCATATATAAAAGGGTACCCAATCCATGTTTACAATCTGTTTTGGATGGAAGTACGCTTTCTTTGCAAATTCACTACACATCGTCCTGTTGATTGGCCTGATTCTTGTTTGAGGAAACCTGAAAGTACCATCTATAAATTCAAATGCCCTTGGATCTTCATTATTATTGTCTTTGTATACAGTTTTTGGTTGTTGCTGGGTCTTAGAACGACGCGCCAAGTTATTTTCCAAGGTACCAGTGTAATCATAGGCCATTACTGGAATGGTATCATTAGTATTTGTGCCACCCTCCCTCTGGATTTCGTCATCCTTTGTCTCATCAGGTGGCTTTGTATCTTCTTTAATGGGTTCTTTGAACTGACCCCCATAATTATCTCGCGACACATTGGGCACATAGTCTAAAAGATCTATCGGTTGCTTCTGGTTGAATCTAGGGTCCCCAAATCCATGTATGTCAATATTTCCAAATGGAATTGGTACATTGGCCTCCAAGTTTGCTGGTTTGCGGTTCACTTGTTCATAATGAGCGCTTTTTCTCTTTGCTTGAGCCGCAACGGCGAGGAACAATATGACACACGAGTGCATTTTTCCTGTGTTTCCACATTGTTTAGACACTTCGACTTTATGCACATTTCACGCGACAGATATTAAACATTTCCTCGCGTTATTTTCATTCTAAAATGTATTATAATGTGGTGCATTCGTTCGTATAATCACGCGACCCTCAAGGGATAGATACAGATACTGGGCGGTTATTATATTCAACTCTTCGTTGTCTTTTATCGTTTTAAACCTGGACTATTTTCTGTGATCTACATAACTGGAGCTCTTTCAACTTGCAGACATGTTTGCACTGCATTTTTGCTTCCTATCGTTAAGTATATCTTTATTTAGTATAATACATATGTACTCGTACGCTGGGAGATTACGCTACGATTTTTTTATATTGTTCTACTTAAGACAAAAGAGTAGTGAGTGAATTAAACCCGAGTTCAACCGCGGACTACACCTAGTAAGAACAAAGGTTGCGTTAAAAAGCCAAACAAACCTAAGCCATTCCTCCTATCTCCTAAATATACCTCGTCCATATCTCATAGCAAAGTTAATGCTATTAATTCCGAAGGGTAATGAGGGTGATGTTTCTTTTATACGATGATGAAAAGTGGATACCGTTGCCTCTGGACGCTTGTAACAAAAATAAGCTTGACAATTGTAATATGGGAATGATAACAGGTGTACATCGTATGCAGTAGCTAAGCATTTACGGCGGGTGGAAAAGCCAACTGTTGATCGCCTCTGTTGTTTCTGAGTTTTGGTTCCCAATTGTGTCATTACATTGCTGCCAGTGATCGTCAACATCTAATTGTTGTATCCGCCAACAACGCATTACAAATACAGTTTAAAATCAATGATTTAAAGTTATAGCATAAAATTTGCCATGTTTACACTTCATAATAATCAAGGAGTAAAACGTCTCTATAGATTAAACCTCATTGTTTAAAATACAAATAAAATACAGTTTATTAACTTTTAAATTGCGTTGCATAACTTACCGCCCAACCGATCGCAGTTATATTCGGTATCATTGCAAAGCATGCTGGGGACACCGAGTTTGCAGTAATACGACTGTTAAAGAGGAAATATTTGGTTGTGTCTATGCTTATAGTGGAAAAACTAAAACGTATGAATAAATTTTACTAATCCTTTCATTTGGATAGCTAAGTTCCGAAGTAACACGAGATATATATTGTTATATTATGTATTTAACCAAGGTGATACCTTGTGGCTTAACTCATTGTAAAAGAGATATGGACCACTTAAAGAAACTGTAATCTTACTCTAGCCCGTTTCCAGTAATTTTATAAACATTGAATAAACTTATAAAAATTATAAAGGCGGAAGTTTGTTAGTTTGGATGCTTGTTGCTCATTCACGGCTATACGGCTGAGCCGATTTGGCTGAAAGTTGAAATGGCTTATACCTAGGATTAGGGCATAGGCTTCATTGTAATTAATACAATTTTAAAGTTCTTACGGGAATTACATTTGCCTTATTTTTATTTCAAACTCCATGTGGTCGAAGCCGCGGGAAAAAGTTTGTATATAATAATAATAATAATACCTTGGGACAATTCCACACAAATAGTCCATATATAGTACATAGTCCCAATTTAAGCATAGCTTCTGTTATGGTAACTAGATAACGATATATTTACTTATATAGATAAATATACTCGTGTTCATCACGAAAATATCTGCCCTCAGCGGGAATCGAGCCCGCGACCTCAAGTTTCGCAGTCAGGAGCTCTAACCACTAGACCATATATATAAGTTATACGTACAAGTTATGCTATCCTTTTTTTTTTTTTTTTTTAACGTGGGAAAATCCTCATGGACGGGGTATGTCAGACTCTTACTGACTAAAAACCCACGGTATACCATCTCATCGCTTATGTGGGGGGAGCACGAGGTCGCGCAAGCATACAAGCGCGCTCCCTCCGGCGTTTTGGCCTGTTGAGGCCACTCCTCTGCCCGGCCGGTGCTGTGACCGGGCTTTTACTCTTTCGGGAGGGCGCGTCAGGGTATACGCGACGCGCCCGTCACCCTCGAGGGCCTTGTGTGCGCAGGCAGTCCTACCCGCAGCCCTAAGTTATGCTAACCTAACCTTACCTAACCTATACCATAATATACTCGTTTTGAACAGGTATTTCTGTATTGTACGTTACATAAACCTGCATTCCTTCACGAAGAATACACGACAATATGCGAAGTTACACGACAATAAATGCATACACACATTTTATCTCCGAAGACATCCGCTGTTGGCGACTCCAACGTTTCCTACTTGTCAGGCCAATAACAGTCCTATTACTCGCGCGTTAGGGTTTCTAAGCGATTTTATCACCAGAATTCAAGATGCTATTATATTTGCAGATTTTCTACCGTCTCTTGTCAAGTTAAGAATATTATTTATAAGTTATATATTAATTATAAAAAAATTATAAATCATCACGCCGAGTCTCTTATGGGTAAATAGGGGTAGGCAGCGAGTGTAGAATACTAGTTCTCTCTAAACTTACCTCTAAACTTACTTACCTCTTTCGCGTCATTAATATATACCTCTGTCTATTCTTTTGGGGACTAATTTCACTTATGGGGTAGGCTAAGGCTAAAGGTCAAAATTACCAGTGATAGCTCACATATTACATCACCCGTCATCATATATAATGTATACCTAGTTAATCGCTTAAGTGCATTATTTGCAATGTCTGGATTATATAAAAATAACGAAAAAGATTGAGAGAGCAATAGAACTATAAAGAAGGAGATACTGAACAAGTGATATAGAGATTGAGGTGATACAGAGATAGAGGGAGACAGATATATAGCAAGAGGAATTAAAAATATTTATTTTTATAATATCCTCGCGCCTTCCCACAAGGGTTCCCGAAGGGGTGACACGCACACACTTTCCGCCAGAGATATATTTTATTTTCTAAAGGTAATCCATGATATTATCTTCTAAAGAAGGGGAGAGAGTGAGAAAGAAGGAGGACGTAACTGCTTCTCTCGTCTTCCTCTTTATGGAGATAGGGAGGGAATTTCTGGCATTGATTGAATTATTAATATGTGTTATTTTTAACAATACAAATGCGTTGGTGTCTGCAACAGCACAATATGTAATTTGTATGTAGGGTAACTAATAGTGTGTGTGTAGATATTATAGTTTGCAGTGGAGTTCAGTATGTAGTGTATCGCTTAATTGCTTTCCTCACCTACTATTTATTTCTGAAGGGCCAAAACCTAATAGTATAATGAAGTGTTTTTAATATCAGTATTAATGTTCCCGTGTACTAATGCTGTGCTATGCTTTTGCGAGATATCTATTTTGGTAGATTTTACGATAACATTGTAATCTACATATTTATATTGAAGC
This sequence comes from Drepana falcataria, assembly GCA_945859725.1. Lineage (NCBI taxonomy): Eukaryota > Metazoa > Arthropoda > Insecta > Lepidoptera > Drepanidae > Drepana > Drepana falcataria. Next base: position 12,861,116 of record OX243921.1, read on the forward strand.
GGTGGAGGCTGTGTGGTTCGAGTAGCTCTCAACACAAAGATCACAAGCTCGAACTTAAGTACAGTGGTTAGTCATACCACGAGGTTTACGGTGAAGGAACCCATTTAGAGGAAACCTGCATGGGTTCTACTTACACATCTCTGCCTACCTCCTCGGGGACCCTTGTGTACATTTCATAGTATGTATGTAAATAATATAATAATGTGAATCTTTTTGTAGACGTTTGTTAATCAATTACTCTAAAATAGGCCTTAGGATATTATATTTTATAACAGAAAAATTAAATACGAAAGCAGGAATATTAATAACGTCTAAATTAACCGCGAGTGAAGTCGCGCAAAATCCAGTTGCGTATAAATATTTAAATCGTAACAGAGGCGGAGAAATGGACTCATCGCGGCATGAAGTGGAATAAAACAGAGTAGATCCAGAAATTTTAATTTTCAGACTCTTGATTGTCCGAAAGGTCGCGTTATTCGGTCCGATGCTAAAAGACCCTTATCGGTAACAAACAGCGTTCCATGCGGCTCGTAGGTCACTGGCCGTGGTGTGAGTATGTTAGCGCGGACGTGTGTATGTATGTATGGAGCGGAATAAAATATGTTATTCAGAACACTGGTTATTGATAATGGCGTGTATGTACACCAAATCCCGCCAAAACAAATCGCTGACAGCTGTCATTGTAAGTGACCGCGCCAAACCGAAACTCACTGACAACTGTCAGGCAGTATACACATCATGATACCTTAAAAAAGTGGCCAAGAACGAAGGGTCCCGTACGTAGATAATCTGTAGGAATAGCAAAGAATCATCTGTCGTATGTGAGCCCCCTTAAGTAAGTATAACTTAATATTCTGTGAATATTTGAAGCGTCTACCTGTTGCTGTTATCAATATCGAGCAAAAACGAGAACAAAAATCACGTTTGTTGTTTGGGAGCCGCCTTAAATATTTATTATATTCTGTTTTTAGCACTTTTTTGTATAACGGCAGTAGAAATAGCTCATCTGTGAAAATGTCAACCGTCTAAATTTATATTGTTAATTGTATCTGAGACTGCATCAGAGACGCCGACAAGAGCCAAGCTCTTAATTTTTTTAAAAATTATTAATAAATTATAACTAAATAATTTTATAAAAAATAAAATTTATGTTTCTTAAAAAATATTTTTTCTGAAAATTAACTATTCGTTTCATGAGATACAGCCTCTTGACAGACCGACGGACGGACAGCGGATTCTAAGTAACGGCCCCGTGTTACCCATTGGGTACGGAACCCTAAATATGACATGCTTTGCCCGCAGTTTTACCGGCCTTTTGTTTTAGTTCATTTGTAGTTTGATTCTGGTTTCATTTTAAATTAAGACTAGTCTTAAAGACCATACATACATACATATCATCACGCCAAGTCCCTAACGGGGTAGGCAGAGAGTATAGAGCGCCAGTTCCCTCTAGACTTACATACCTCTTTCGCTTCGTCCACATTCATCAGTCTCTTCATACATGCTCGTCGGTTTCGAGTACTCTTAACGTTCCCGTCCTTGAGCGTCCGATCGATTTGATCCAGGTATTTGGAACGTGGCCTTCCTCTGCTTCTTGTTGCACACACTTTTGCTTTGTATATCTGTTTCGTCAATCTTTCTTCACTCATCATTTCTATGTGTCCAAACCAACGTAACATGCCTTTCTTCATCTTTACAATCACGCCCTCATTCACGCCAGTTGATTTGCGAATCTTTTCATTGCGGATTCGATCTAATATCGTTACTCCGCACATTTTTCGAAGAGATTGCATCTCAACTGCATTCAAGCTATTTTCATACTTCCTCTGACATACCCAGGGTTTTAAAGAACTCTTTGGTTTAATTACGTTCATCGGTCTCTTCATGCTCGTTGGTTTCGAGTAGTCCTGAAGATTTCATCCTTGAATGGTCGAACGATTTGATCTAGGTATTTGAGCGCGGAATTCTTCTACCTCTTTATATATGCACTATCGCATATCTGTTACGTGAAACTTTGTTCACAAATTTATACAAATATTATATACAAATCTAACAAGTACCTACTTATCAAATAAAAACAATCATATTTGCCTTAGATAGCCCGCTAATTGAGCAAGAAGGAAGGAGTGGAGCAGCAACAATAATATAATGATAAACTATATTATGACTACTATCTTCTCATTGCCTACCCCTTCGGAGACCCTTGTGGAAAGATACGTATACTAGTAATAGTAGATATAAGTATACTAGCAGAGCCGTCCACGCGTTGCTGTGGCTAAGGTTTTTGTATATGTCAAGACAAATAATTGCAATAAAATAATATTGATGCTATAAATTGAGATGTAAGCTGTAAGTAAAAAATCTGTCAAGTTGGATCAAACCGCACACGGTGTGCAAAATTTAATTAAAATCGGTTAAGTAGTTTAGGAGTCCATCGCGACCAAACAGCGTGACGCGTGATTTATATATATATTAAGAAGATAACGCGAGCGAAGCCGCGGGTCACAGCTAGTAAGCTTTATATATAATATGCACATTTATGCATTGGAAAAAGAAGCCAATAAATTACCAACTAATTCCAGATGCCTTGATAAAGCAATCTTGCAACCTAAATCGGAGCAGAGAGCATTAATATTGGATTAAGAATAATTTGCCGTTGTTTGGTAGAGCTTTGTTTATCTTTTAGGGTTTTCTATATAAGGTGCTCGAAAGGGCCAGGTGTGACTTTCGCTCGGATGGGTGGGCGTCGTTAGACTTTAATTTTCAGAATTTAACTTTTCACTTCATTAAGCGGGATGTATGTAGATCATTCTGATCCACAAAAGTGCATTAACATCTGAAAATTTATTTGATCATTATGTATGCACGACACTAATAATTGTACATATATAATCATTATACACATATACTTTTTAGATTATTATATATTATTATATCTTCACGTCATCCCACAAGGGTCGCCGAAGGGGTAGGCAAAGGTGTTCAGGTAGTATCCACAAAGTCACTATCCGCCATTGATATATTTTAGGTGCCAATGTGACAGATGAAGAGTCCATCGCTGTTATTGAAGCACGGCTAAACATACGCATTGAATTTATTCTCAAACACATGAAGTTTTCCTCTCAATGTTTTTTGATCTCTTGGTGTTTTTTTTTTATACAACAAGAGTGGGAAACAAGCATACGGCCCACCTGATGGGAAACGGTTACCGTTGCCTATTTACGCTCACGATACCGAAGTATCACTTGCGCGTTGCCACTCTGTGTTCGGAGAGTTACAGTGTACTTACTTTAATTCAGATATACTTATTGGTACAGTTGAGATTCGTACTTGCATCTTTGCGGGCAACTTCGAACCACTCCGCCACCAAGGCTTTTTAATATTGTTATGTTACAAAGAGGCAGTTTGTTATATAATTTCTGAAAGATGTTTACACATATTATGTACATCATTGAATTTTACCTGTAACGTGTACAATAATATAGGTTTCCTCAGAAAGAATGAATGATTTGCATCTTACTCGATCAACAGTTTACTTTTGTTACATCTTATTTATCTACTAATTAATCATGAAAATTGATGATCGATTTTATCAATTTTAACATGTTATTATGTGTAGTGAAGGTATAAGGTGAGTCTGTTTCTCAGATTCTCCATTGCGGTGACGTCACTTGTGAGTCCTTTCCAAGTGAAATACTAAGTCATATAACATGTCCCGTTGCGGTAGTTGGGAACAAATATACCTACGTAATACACTTGTGACATTATTGCGCGACATCACAAATGCAAATAGCCCGCTGGAGGGCGGTCTGCGGACGCGGCGTAACAATTATTGACAGGTTAGGTTTACGAGCTTTAGCTTTGTACACTCAGTTAACGTTTACACTACCTAATAAATATATTTGGCTAGTGGCCCGTTCATGCTCCTCCCGGAGATCACTCTGTTACGACTCAAAGGGATTAGGCTACCAGGCGCCTTGCCTTTATCTGACATTAAAAACATATTTTTCAACCAACTTATAACCATAACAAATTGTACCTAAATCTTTCTCATCAATTATTCTGTCTATACGTCATAATTTTGAAAGTCCGTTCTGTAGTTTTTGAGTTTTTTAGTGGTGTTGGCTAGGTAGCCACTGGAGTATGAACCTGCAACCTTGAATTGGCGGGTGACAACTTAAGCCACTATGCCGCTACATAATCCATATTAGTGTGACTGTTACAGTATGAAGCCATATTTAGAGCTACACAGTGCTTAGTGCGACACAGTCTCTTAGTACTTCACACTATGTTTTAAATGGTCTTAAATACTTATAGCCCTTGAATAAAACAACTAATAGTAGACTGGACTACTTTCTCTGCCTACCCCGTTATGGACTCGGCGTGATGATATGCATGTATGTATATATTATTTTATATGTATCCACGACTTCGCATAAGGGTCCTTGTAGAGGAAGGCAGCGTTATAAAACTCTTTTCATCGTACCAACATGATAGACGGCCGTTTTTAAAGAACGGTTGACATTTGCCTTTGAATTTCTTCACAAGTGTGCGGGTCTCCTGATGATGCCTTATAAATATAAAGTTCATTAAAATAACTTGCGGGGATTGCTGCTCCAATCTTGAATGCATATTCACGCATTGCGATTCATATAAAGGCGTACATTTAAGAATTACTTATAAATGTCTGCACTGTGATTAGTGACACCACATACTTTACGGTGAAAGAAAATATTGAGAGGAAACCTGCATACGTCTGACAAGTCGTTCTTGAGAAACGGCGATGGACTCGCCATTTGTCATATTAACACCGAAAACATATCTCCAGCGAAAACTGGTTACCTTCAGGGACCCTTACCCTGTGCTCCTTTAATACATACAAATAAATATATATATATATATATATATATATCTATTTATCTGTACCTCATAGAAATCTACTAAAACTTTTGGGTTGTAAAAATAAAAACTATAAAAATATTCTCCTACAATATCTTATTCCTATTCTTAAGCAATAATTTGGCTACGAAATGTTTACTAACGAGGCAAGCAATTATTTAAGAATACCTGAAGTTGCAGCGTACGACACTATCATATATTTCCAGAAAACTTTCGATACTCAATACTCGTGACATCTCCGAAACATATTAAATCTTTTCGGAAGTTTATTTCCATCTTTTGTATGTTCTTTTCAAAAGATTGTACATCCAGCATATAATGAGGTTGCACTTATGCATCCTTGTTATGAGTTTGAGACATAAAACGTCTACATGAAAGTTAATTTAAAAATTACCAAATTCTATTGGTAATTCTGGAATTGGAAAAAAATATGTTTGGGGAGCGGTGGAAAACCACCTTCGCATCGCAACACAGAGATTTCTGTGAAGGTTAATATTTTCATGATGTTCTATTATTGCCATTTAGTTCTCGTCACATAATATAACATATACACTCAGTACTGAACTCGTGGGTTCCATCAATTAAACAAAATTTGATCAGCGAATGTTATCCATCATTGTCAATTTGACACTTGACATTTTGAACATTATTGTTAATTCGACACTTGACATTTTGATCATTGACACTACAAATGAAATCTGAATTTTGCTGATTTGGTTTAGAATTGGTATGGTAATGAAAGTCGATTCGGATGCCACCCGATGTATTGAATATGTATTAGTTCTAGCAGACCTTGCGCCATACGTACACAATGAATACGACGGATAGACACGCTCATTTAGTTTTTAGTCCTGCAATACTCGCTTTTAATTATACTTACCGTGTCAGATAAATGAGGAAAACACGTGAAGAAGAAATTCAAAGTACCTACACTTGTACTTGAGAAACGGCGATGGTGTCTCCATCTGTTACTTGGGTCCTTAAATCTTCCGGGAAAAGAGAGTTTTTGGGAAGGAGCTTACTCCCATTGATATCAATCCCTATACCTTTAAACGAGCAATTCTTGTATATATATTCTCTCGGAAACGGCTCCAACGATTTTCATGAAATTTGGTAGTGGGAGGATTTCGGGGGCGATAAATCGATCAAGCTAGGTTTCATTTTTAAAGAAGTCGTGTTATGCGTGTTTTTAGGCAATGAAAATCTCCTACAATTTCATTGGAATATGAATTTCGCCACTGCTTTACCGATACAGCAACAATAAAGCGTTGCTAAGCAACAAACTTTAAGCCAATGAGTTTTTGGTTTGACGTTATCGTAGACGTATTATATATAAAATCAATTATTTACTTACATGACAAAATGCCTAAAAGAAGAAGAAAAAAAATCGCTTATACACAATCTAAATCCACGCAGCCGCGACGCATCTCAAGAACACCTTCAAGAAAATAGTGATCGACAAGCAAGACTCATTTCAACAAAACCATGAAAATAATCAGCTTTCCGCTCGTCCCACACGTAGTGCTAAAGTCTTGCAAAACTTGACTAACATTATACGAACAGAAAGGTCTTATGATTTAGATGTTTCACGAGGGCTTCTTTGTGGCCGCTGAACATTACGAACAACGGGAACGACATCTACTAGATTTGCAGCAGCGAGCAGCACAACGTATAGCTACTGAACATAACGAACAACGGGAACGACGTCTACAAGATTTCCGGCAGCGAGCAGCATAACGTGTAGGTACTGAACATTACGAACAACGGGAACGACGTCTACAAGATTTCCGGCAGCGAGCAGCATAACGTGTAGGTACTGAACATTACGAACAACGGGAACTACGTCTACAAGATTTGCGGCAGCGAGCAGCATAACGTGTAGGTACTGAACATTACGAACAACGGGAACGACGTCTACAAGATTTCCGGCAGCGAGCAGCATAACGTGTAGGTACTGAACATTACGAACAACGGGAACTACGTCTACAAGATTTGCGGCAGCGAGCAGCACAACGTGTAGCTACTGAAAATAACGAACAACGGGAACGACGTCTACAAGATTTCCGGCAGCGAGCAGCATAACGTGTAGGTACTGAACATTACGAACAACGGGAACGACGTCTACAAGATTTCCGGCAGCGAGCAGCATAACGTGTAGGTACTGAACATTACGAACAACGGGAACTACGTCTACAAGATTTGCGGCAGCGAGCAGCACAACGTGTAGCTACTGAAAATAACGAACAACGGGAACGACGTCTACAAGATTTCCGGCAGCGAGCAGCACAACTTGTAGATACTCAACATTACGAACAACGGGAGTGATGTCTGCAAGATTTGCGGCAGCGAGCAGCACAACGTGTAGCTACTGAAAATAACGGCAACGAGAGCGACGTCTGTAAGATTTGCGGCAGCAAGCAGCACAACGTATAGCTACTGAACATTACGAACAACGGGAACGACATCTAATAGATTTGCGGCAGCGAGCAGCCCAACTTATAGCTACTGAACATTACGAACAACAGGAACGACGTCTACAAGATTTGCAGCAGCGAGCAGCACAACGTATAGCTACTGAACATTACGAACAACGGGAACGACATCTAATAGATTTGCGGCAGCGAGCAGCCCAACTTATAGCTACTGAACATTACGAACAACAGGAACGACGTCTACAAGATTTGCGGCAGAGAGCAGCACAACGTGTAGCTACTGAAAATAACGGACAACGAGAGCGTCGTTTGTAAGATTTACGGCAGCGTGCAGCTCAACGTGTAGCTACTGAAAATGACGAACAACGGGAGCGATGTCTACAAGATTTGCGGCAGCGAGCAGCACAACGTATAGCTACTGAACATTACGAACAACGGGAACGACGTCTACAAGATTTGCGGCAGCGAGCAGCACAACGTATAGCTACTGAACATTACGAACAACGGGAGCGATGTCTACAAGATTTGCGGCAGCGAGCAGCACAACGTATAGCTACTGAACATTACGAACAACGGGAGCGACGTCTACAAGATTTGCGGCAGCGAGCAGCACAACGTATAGCTACTGAACATTACGAACAACGGGAACGACGTCTACAAGATTTGCGGCTGCGAGCAGCACAACGTATAGCTACTGAACATTACGAACAACGGGAACGACATCTAATAGATTTGCGGCAGCGAGCAGCCCAACTTATAGCTACTGAACATTACGAACAACAGGAACGACGTCTACAAGATTTGCGGCAGAGAGCAGCACAACGTGTAGCTACTGAAAATAACGGACAACGAGAGCGTCGTTTGTAAGATTTACGGCAGCGTGCAGCTCAACGTGTAGCTACTGAAAATGACGAACAACGGGAGCGATGTCTACAAGATTTGCGGCAGCGAGCAGCACAACGTATAGCTACTGAACATTACGAACAACGGGAACGACGTCTACAAGATTTGCGGCAGCGAGCAGCACAACGTATAGCTACTGAACATTACGAACAACGGGAGCGATGTCTACAAGATTTGCGGCAGCGAGCAGCACAACGTATAGCTACTGAACATTACGAACAACGGGAGCGACGTCTACAAGATTTGCGGCAGCGAGCAGCACAACGTATAGCTACTGAACATTACGAACAACGGAAGCGACGTCTACAAGATTTGTGGCGTATGGCACAACGTGCGTTGATTTTCTCATACATCTTCCATGTACAGACAGCGATCCGTTACACTTTTATTATATGTGATGATTCTTTAAATTGGCATCTTTTTCATTTCTTAACCGATTGACATGAAATAAACACTACATGTTAAATGAAGTATACCATGATACATAAGTGAACCAAACCACAACTGTAAAAAGTAAGTACCTACCTATTTCAATAAAATATTAAACTCGTGATTTTTTATTTAAACAACAAGTTCATATTTTTTCATTATTAGGTATGTTGGTAAGATAAGATATATTTCATAAGTATGTAATTCGTACGCAATAATATTTTATACCTATTATATTTACCGAGCTGAGCTCGGTCATCCAGGTACTAATTAATAAATCTCTTTAGATTAAAAGAGGCTTTTGGCTACATTTTATTTCATCAACACCTTCATACATGCATCATTAGATAATGTTCAAAGAATATTATTAAAGCACGTGCTAATTTTCGTTGTGACGTGTATTAAACACGCGACACAAATTCGTTAGCAAATTTCAGTTCCGTAGCAACTCCAAACATTGTCATTATATAAAGCCATTGTTTAGAAATTTCAATTTGAAAGTACTATTTGTTCATAAATGGTAGGAAACTGTGCTTTATTAAATCCTGTATAGTGATCGTGTTTTCCACACGGGAATTATTTCCAATTACATATTGCTTTTGATACCTGCTGGTAAGCGGTAACCATAGAACCATGAAGTGACTAGCAGTATAATTTATACCAGAAGCGTTGAGGCCGAGTGGCTTAAGTAACCTACTGCAAAATTAAAGATAACAGGTTCAAAGCTCAAATTATCAGAACTTAATAACTGTGATGCGTTGTGCGGTGAAGAATATCATCAACCATGCCTGACAAGAATTTGAAATATGTTTGCACATTTGCGCTTTAGAGACGGCATCTGACTAGCTGTCTATCCTGGCACCTAATTAATCTCAGGTGACAAAGGGTTCTGTTTACATAATTCACACATCAATGGGCAGGTGCCCAAAAGACTTAATAATTTATACCGAGAAATTGGAGCAAAGGCAGCAAAGAAAGATTGACGAACCAAATTAACAATGCAGCAGTAAAGGCAGACGATGACCATGTTTCAACCACCCATATCAAATCAATACTACACAACCGCGAAAATGTCATAATAAATTTGGATGAAGCGAAGTAGGTCTGTAAGTCTAGAAAGAACTGGTGGTCCCTGTCTACTTATCCCGTGTGGAACTTGTGACTTGTGGCTGAATTTGAATGGTAATTTTGCATACCTCGATATCATTGTTTACACAGAGCATTGTCAAGGGGGGTTAACATGTGTAAAGCACTGATACGTCGCCCTCCCAGGGCGAGTCCCTTGTGGATCGCCTAAGCACCGCTGAGTAGATTGAGTGGACAGCGCAAAGAAAACGCCAGGTCACCATTCTTGTTAACTCTGAGGGTTCTATGCTCCGTCGTTGGAGACTTTCTATTCTACAAGTGAGGAAATAATAACCATATATATATACAGATCAAATATTGTCCTTAAAAATTTCGAACTCCCGCGAGGGTAAATACAACCTCTTTTTGTTGATCAAAATATAGAATAGAGCTCGAAATTGGCGATCATGTATGAAGAAAGTGAATGAATGTGGAGAAAGTCTGCAAGTCTAGAGAACCTGGCGTATTTATGACCTTCAACATCTATCTAACAGGCTATCTTAGGAAAAATAAACGCAAAAAAATTAACATTTTGTATAGATATCTATTATTAGGTGCGAATGTGAAAAATTGCTGTACAAGAACAGGCCTGGTGTATATGTAATGAAATCTATATATATAAAAATGAATCACCAAAATGTTTGTACGCGCATAACTTGCAAACGACTGAACCAAATTGGATAAATCTTTCTTTTATGTATTCTTTATTGCGAGGAGAAGGTTTGTGTGAAAAAAAAAAAAGTAAATATTAAAAAATCTCAGAAAAGTGAGTGTGCGAAAGAGACAGAAGATTGTGAGACGTTTTCAATATATTGACAAAACTCTGTCAGAGTGACGTACAATTGTTAAGCCAGTGTATCTTCAAAAATATTGACGGTAAAGGTGCGTTCCACTGAACGCGCACAGCTATCATAATGCTCCTATAACCGTTCCACATAAGGACCGCGGTCGTTGTGATCGCGGCGAAAATGTCAATTATAATGTCATAACTTACGCTCACGCGACGCTCACGACGACCTATCTAAAAAGGTGGGTCGAAGTGATCGTTGAGAAAATTTGCGGCATTTTCGAAACTCAAAAGATATAAAATGGCGACCGTACCTCTTACCAAATATCCAAGTGCCGCCGCAAGACATTTTAATTCCATTTGAACGTAAATTAATTTAATACACCAATCATATTAAATATAGATACAGTTTTATAATTTTTTTCAACATGAATCGATTTAAACATTAATTTATCAATTTTTTTCAAGGCTTACCGATTTTACACTAACCTCTTAAATCTTTTGCTTTCTTTTTACTAACTCGCCGTTTGTTTTATTTACTTGCACGCTCAAAACGCTCTGTAACCCATTCCATTTGAGGTTTCGACAGTAACGCTTACAAGCAAGTGAAACGGGAAAAACTGCTGTCGTGAGCGTGATCGTTGTGAACGCTTAGTGGAACGCACCCTATGGATAGATAGACTGACATTTCATTCAAGTAGTAGTTTTGACAAACAACAAATTACAGTTTATTTCATAACAACAACAGCAAAAACATGATTGTTGTGTTTTAGTGTAAGTTTCATGATTAATCGTCATATTTTATTTAAAAAAAAATACCACCCGTAAGGCGTCAAAATATCGGTTGGCGCACACCAGTTCGATCACAGTGTAACGCAAGCCCAGTTCAATCTTCGAGCCAATGAGACTGAAGAACAGCGTAGGCGTAAATACAAATTTCTTCAGATTTATTTCCTGGGAAATTCTGAAGATGAAGTAAATGAACGCTGTTCGCACAGATCATGTAGCAGCTACAACAACTTTTGCATGAACATAATCTGTTGATCGAATTGTTCAAAACTGACTTAGAAGTGATGTGATGCCATCGGACAATCAGAAAATAGTGATCAGAGCAGACAAGCGACCTGCAGGAGACGACATGACATGATAGAGGCATCAATGCACCAATGTTAAATGATGTTGCCATAGTCGTATTTGGGGAGAATGTGGATTCTCGCGATATTGTAACGAAACTAAGAAATGATGCCATCATCCTTCAGTGTATTAGTGAAATATATCGTTCTTAAGATGCTTTACAATACCCATTACTATTTTTCCGAAGAGGACAGGATGGATATAATTTTTTAAATAAGATGATTTATCCAGCAAATGGTATTGTATCAATGCATAAATTAACAAAATTATTTAGATTGTGGCCACAGCTATTTGTAGAATAAAAAATATCATAAGTTGTGTAAAGTATTATCTAATTCCGTCCGTGTGTTAGTCATTCAACTTCTCCTTAATACTGGACCGATTTTTATGTTTTTTCTTTGTTTGTGTTCAAGTGGATTCGAGAATGGTTTAGACTCACAATTAGACCCGATAGGCGGCACTGCAATCGTGTTTCATGAAATTTAGAAAGAAAGGACGGGAACGTCAAGAGTACTCGAAACCGACGAACATGTATGAAGAGACTGATGAATGTGGACGAAACGAAAGAGGTATGAAGTCTAGAGAGAACTGGCGCTCTATACTCCCTGCCTACCCCGTTAGGGACTTGGCGAGATGGTATGTATGTATGTATGTATGTAAATTTTCACCCATGTGAAGCTGGGCGGGACAGCTAGTTTAATATAAAATCCAAACAATTAATATATTTGCCAACCGAACCCTAAAAATTGAACCGTATTCCATACACAGGTATTTTTCACGGTATGTCCTCCCCAGTAGCAGAAGTCTGTACACAGGTAGTTAAGTTGATTGCGCCTATCAAAGCCCTTTTACGTGCCTCCCATTCAATTGTTTTGTCTAAAAATCTGTGAGGTTGTTTTACTATTTTTGTTCGGCCAGTTTGCTTTATATATTTGATCGAAAGCGTTATGAGATTGACGAAGGGTTTTCACGCTCGCGGGATTTTGTTTCACTCTGCAATATCTGACTGGTGCAGTTATTGTTTACAACTGACTACAATAAATATAGCATATGACATGTTTTGACAAATTTGATGTTTGAGTGTTTTCAATACTACGCTTTTGTTTCTTTTACTCGCCGTGCTTCAAACACTTCAGGATCCCCGAACTGATAGGCAAAGGTGTGTAGTACCTACTCACATTTTGTCGGAAATATATATGCCGTTTCTCATGTACGATTATTATACATACGTGTTTGAATTTCTTCTCAAATGTATGAATAAACGTTTTTTGTGTTTTTCTTTACTGAAAAGCTCGTGGTGTTCGTAGTGGTGCGTGAATGATAATTGATACATATTCGTTTTTCAAAATATCCAAATTATTACTACTGTTTATTCTTGTGGGAAAGCGTGGTCATATCTTAAGAAAGCGCTGGTATCAATTAAAGTTCTTTGTTTGAATAAGCGGAAATAGTTAAAACGTACTTGGTTATCGCGCTGTTCGTTTGTTTCATTGGCTATTCAATCAACTCGGAAGCCAGTGAATGGAGCTGTCCTTGAAGCATAGTCAAAGGACTTAAGAATTAGAAGACGAAAGTTGCTGCACTAAGTTATTGGCTTCCCGACGAACTTGTGGGATTATAAAGTCTTGCGGGGAAGACAACTTTACAGTGCTTTTGTTAGGAATCCCAGATTGTACCTACGAACTTTGTAATATGTAATTGCAAAGTGATCCGTATTTTAATACCTTATAGAAGTTGGCTATGTATTTTTAATTTGTTAACTTTCTCATGTCAAATGTTATTGAAGAGAACTAAGGGAACATTTCTATATGTCTTCTCCACCCTTCGCCATGTTAAGCATATCTACATATATATACCCGCCTTTTTCGCTGTATACTTCATTGCCAACGTGACATATTTCCAATATAACAACGGTCCATATCTAGGAAGTTCTTCTCAAATTCATACATGTTGCTTCAGGATGCTTTGCCAGAAAAAAAAAATTAAAACAAAATCATTGATACAATCCGGGTTTGAATCCACTGTCTTGATTTCGCAGACAACCGTTTATACCACTATGGCTCTGTATTCTTCATAGGCTATTCTATAATATGTTATAGATACGCCGTTGATGTCGACATTCCTCCGCATCCTCACAAAGCAAGTCGATTTGTTTAAAGGGTAAGCGCTTACAGAGTGCTGTGCAAACAGTAAGTCATTAACAGGCGAGCCGGAGTCATATAGTTGTTCACCACACGGCGGCGCCCGCGGCTCGTAACTCCTACTGCGGGCGACTGCTACGAGAGCTACGCAATCACCTACGAAAGTACGCCACTGTCTACGAATGCTACGACGACGTCGTTTCGACTTTACAATATTGTGAATGAGGCTCTCTGCATATTTAGATCAGATATGTAAACATTGTGATGAATGTGGACGAAGCGAAAGAGGTATGAAAGTGTAGAGAGAACTGGCGCTCTATACTCTCTGCCTACCCCGTTAGGGACGCGGCGTGATGATATGTATGTATGTATGTAAAGCATCAAGTATGTAAAGAGGTACAAGATACCTTGCGTAAATACTTACTTTACTGTAAATACCGCGTCGTTAAGACCTCGTAAGTAATTGCAAGCACTTTATTACACTTTTGCGGCACTGTATTACTTTTTTCACAATTTCCGAGTGATACTCGTATTGAAATATATACTATAAGTGGTGATACACTTAAAACCACTTATAGTGATATGTAATTTACATATCTTAGTCATCCCTGTTGTAGTTTTCTTTTGTTTTTAGAAGTCTGTTCACGAAATAAATTATTTGATTTGAGTTGATTTTAATTTATGTTTTTTTAACGTAACCAGTTATTTCTAACACAATCTATTCTCATTTTTAAACTCTGTCTTTCTTTTATTCCATCCATTTATTTTCTGTGGTGGCAAAAAAGTTCGTGGCTCGCCTTATGGTAAGCGAAAACGGTACGGTAAAATACATATTTGAGCGTCATTACAGTTTAAAATCAACGTGAGTTCTGACCCGAGCGTTAAAACGGCTCGAATATTGATTGTCCGCGATAGGTAGATGTTTCCAAAGAACTGCGGAAGCTACTTATTCTTAAATTCAAAATGCAGCCAATAAATGGTTTTGGCAGATCACTTGTCTTCTGCTCCTGAATCTGAGCTCCTCTGAATATCCTATTGAGTAGACGTGAAGATAAATAATAAAAACAAGTTAAACCGTATCAAAAACATATATACAACAGAGCGTACATTCCTACTAGTACCGGATAAAGGCAAAAAAGTATTTTTTATATATACGTAGAAATTAAATATTCACGAGTGAATTTTTACTATACCAATATTAATACGACACCCAATCCCCGCGGGATCATAATGAAGCAAAAATTTACAACGAAATGTATGCATCAAATTCGTGCAAAATTTTTAATTAATCAAACCAGTAAGCCTTGGACAGAGAGAGATAGCAAATCTTCGTACACTTTGTAGATGGAATTTTTATTTAGAAAGGGAATATAGTTTTGACTATTAATTAGTAGTAACTTTTATTCAGGTTATAGTAGAGATTACGGCATAGAGTTTTGGCAACGCGTGAGCGTCTTGATGTTGCAAGACTGCGGCGGCTACAACCGCTTACTATCAGTCTGGTTGTGTTACCTTAGTAGTATAAAAGATATGGACTAAAAATATAAGGACTGTAACTAGAACACAATTTTATTATAAAGTACTATGACATCGAAAGCGGCGATCATATATGATGAATAAAAATCAAGCACAAAATGTAATGTCTTAATCTTCAGTGTAACGCCTCTCTATCCTCAGGTCTTCCCACAAGGGTCCCCAAAGGGGAAGGCAGAGGTTCATAGGTAGTACCCACTTACCCATATTCCGCCTGAGATATATTTTAGGTGCTAACGTGACAGGTGGCGAGACCGTAGCCGTTACTGATGAATTACGCCTTTGAATTTTTTCTCATGCGTATGCAGGTTTTTGTCTCGATGTTTTCTTTCACCATAAAGCTCGTGGTGTGACTAATCACTATACTTAAAGTGGAAAAACTCTTTGGTACAGTCGGGATTCCAACTGGCAATATTTGTGTTGCAGGCAACTACTCGAACCACTAGGCCACTACGGCTACTTATGTTCTTCAAAACCCTGTGTGGGACACATCATACATATATCGTTGTGTATTTGTATGTACATATTAATGGAATGTGGGAAGCCATGGGAAAACCGCCACCCTCTTTAAAAAAACGACATAACATGATCTCAAAAGCATTGGTTGTTTATTTCACATATGCGGGACACCAGCAGCGGTCAGTTTTTGCCACTTTTGTGCATAAAAAGTTTATTGTTTAAAAATAAAACGAAAGTTGGTCTAAAACTCCCAGTCAAAGGCTTTGACGATGTGATACCCAACACGATAAATTTGGTTTATTTTAAAATTCCGTCCACATTTCGGTGTCGTTTTGAGAATAATTGCTCACAGTTTAATGGATGGAGATTTTTTTTATATTTCACATAAACTTTCAAGGCTTCCCACAAGTGTCCTATAAAGTTTAGGCACAGGTGTAACAACTCCTTTTCGAGACATATTTAGGTGCTAGCGTAGCAATCTTGATTTCGAAGGCGGCTACTCAAATCACTTTGCTACCACGGCATGAGACAGTTTAATGATAATCTGATTAAGTTTATTAATAGATTTGTGTCATTTATGAAAAGTCATACCTGTTGTTTCACGAGCAAAAAGCAAACATGTTTTTAAAACATTGTTGTTTCGTTCGCCCGTTGTACCTGTACTGTACATACATTGTTAATGTATTACAACATTAACCATGCAAAGTTAATCGGATTATTTTTAACTGATTTTGTATTCGATTATTACCTCGCGCTTATACTAATAAGTAAATAATATATTTCAGAGTTTGCTTCTTTGAACGCACTAATCTCAAGTACCAATAATTCAATTGAAACAATATTATCCCTAACCACGAGGGAACCGGACAACCGAAACCAGCTGCACCAATCTGGCAGCGCAGAATTCAGCGTCGAATTGACGATGCCAGGGTTCTCATCGGTAAACTAAGCTGTTTCAGAGAAGGTAATACTAGACCTAGAGTAATGCGCTATGTGAGGAAAGCTTTTTCGGGATCCGACATCAACCCTCGTGATTATGTAGCTTGTGTCACGGAGCGCATTGACTACTTAAAGCAGAAAGTTTATGCATGGGCCAACCGTATACGTAGATATAAACAGCGAGTGGACCGATACACACAGAACCGCATGTTTCAAAATGACCAAAAGTGGGTGTATAGAGGTTGGGAACGTTCGGAACAAAGTGTGAGTGACGAGCAACTGCCGGACAATGATGCTGTGTGCACATTCTGGTCGAATATTTGGTCGGTGCCCGTTACTCACACTGAAGGTGATTGGATTGAGGAGATCAAAAGAGTATGTGAATCAATTCAAGAAATCGGGGAAGTTACGATCAGCCCAAAAGACGTAGCCGATGCAGTGCAGTCTTTATCAAACTGGAAATCACCGGGTCCTGATGGACTACACAATTTTTGGCTGAAGTGGTTACGCACCTCGCATGCTCGATTGGCCTCTCAATTCCAGTCGTCCTTAGAATCCGGCTCGTTACCATCATTTTTAACGACAGGAATCACCCACCTGCTCCATAAATCAGGTAGTACCATGGACCCAAAAAATTATAGACCAATTACATGCTTACCAACGATGTATAAACTTCTTACATCCATACTGAGGGCAAAAACCTCTATACACATATTAACAACAACGTAATCATGTCTGCATCTCAAAATGGCTGTAAGAATGGGTCTCGTGGTACTAAGGAGCTGCTCCTTATTGATATGACCATTAGCCAACAGGTTCGTCGTTCCCGTAAGAATCTGTCGACGTGCTGGATTGATTATAAGAAGGCATACGACTCGGCACCACATACATGGCTTATGAGGGTATTAGAATTATATAAAGTAAACTCAACCCTCCGCATCTTTCTAAAGTCAGTTATGGGGCAATGGAAGACGGTCCTACATTACCCTAGAGGTCGGCAGATTCCAGGGACCGATGAACCAATAAGGATTGAGCGTGGTATATTCCAGGGCGATAGCTTGAGCCCACTTTGGTTTTGTTTGGCATTAAACCCTCTGAGCACTTTATTGGAAAGTTCAGGGCTCGGTTACCGGTTGAGGAGAGGGGGTCAGGTTATCTCTCACCTCCTTTACATGGATGATCTGAAACTGTTTGCTCCTAGCGAATTGCAACTAACAGAACTACTAAATGTAACCCAAAACTTTAGTAATTCTATTAGGATGGAATTTGGTATTGACAAATGTGCTGTCATGCATGTCAAAAGAGGAAATATTGTGGAATCTGTTGGAATTCAACTTTTGGATTCCATAAATATTAGATCCCTCACCCCAACTGAGAACTATAAGTACTTGGGTATGTCGGAGGCGTTAGGCATTCACGAAGCTGACATGAAGAAATCACTACTGGACCGATTCTATGGCCGGCTCACAAAAGTACTAAAGAGCCTACTGACTGGTGGTAATAAGGTACGCCCCTATAATGGATGGGTCATGCCGGTGTTAATGTACTCCTTTGGCATACTAAAGTGGACTCAGAGGGAATTGGAAATTACAGATAGAAAAGTTCGTACATTGCTCACCTCATATCGAATGCATCACCCACGGTAATGAGGCTATACATCCCTAGAAAATGTGGGGGTCGAGGCTTCTTGAATGCCAAAACCCTCCACAATTGCGAAGTATACAAGCTCAGAGAGTATTTTCGCTCTACCGAAGTGGGTATGCATCGAGATGTGGTGGCAGTGGACAAAGGACTAACCGCGCTCTCCTTAGCGAAAGAGAACTGGCGTAAACCTGTGGTACTCACTACCAATGATCGCAGGGAGATATGGCAAAGCAAGGAGCTCCATGGTCGCTTTTACCGGGCCCTACATGACCCTGACGTAGACCTTGAAGCATTTCTGGCTTGGCTACGCTTTGGTGATCTCTTCGGGGAAACCGAAGGCTTTGTCTGTGCAATTATGGATGAAGTTATGATGACGAACAACTATCGAAAATATATTTTAAGAGACGGCACGGTTGACATCTGTCGGGCATGCCACCGCCCGGGTGAATCTCTGAGACATCTTATCTCTGGTTGTTCTCATCTAGCTAACGGTGAGTACTTACACAGACACAACCAAGTGGCCAAGATCATACACCAACAACTTGCTTTGAAGTATAACCTTGTGGACTCGGAGGTGCCGTACTACAAGTATTCGCCCGACCTAGTTCTAGAAAATGGTCATGTCACGTTGTACTGGGATCGATCTATCATCACAGACAGGTGTATAACCGCTAATAAGCCGGATATAGTGCTGATAGATCGATTAGAGCGCCGCACAATGATTGTCCCGCATGATGGGAATCTCGTGAAAGCGGAAAAAGACAAACAAATAAAATATTTGGACTTGGCTCACGAGATTGTCAGCATGTGGAATGTGGACTCTGCAATTATTGTGCCGATAGTAATAACGGCCAATGGCCTAATGGCAAAGAGCCTCGACCAACACCTCAAGAGGCTCTCGTTAGACAGTTGGATCAAGTGCCTGATGCAGATAGCAGTACTGCTCGAAACGGCACTTATTGTGAGGAGATTTCTTTCTCTGGGACCCTAGCCACCGGTACCTTGGACCCTGATCCCGATACCGGTGGGCCCCTATATTTTATATTTTTAAATATGTTTTTTATATATATATATTTAAAAATGTAATATATGAGATTTATTTTAAATAAAGAATAATAATAATAATATATCCTCCCGCCTTCCCACAAGGGTCCCCGAAGGGGTAGGCAGAGGTGTATAGGTAATACCCACACACCCACTTTCCGCCAGAGGTATATTAGGTGCCAACGTGACAGATGGCGAGTCCATCGCCGTTACTCCAGCACGACTATACATACGCCTTTGAATTTCTTCTCAGACGTATGCAGGTTTCCTCTCGATGTTTTCCTTCACCGTTCAGCTCATTATTATTAAAGCAAAATTATTATTTATTTTTGCATAAGATAGCCCGTTACCCCCTGTAATATTTGATTTTATCTTTTACTGGTATAATAAAACATACTCTATGCGTTAATCTAGCTTTAAAATGTATATCTATGATAGTTTTCATCTAATTACGATCAGTCATATTTTCGTGAATTTGAAGCAAACGTCATCAGAAACGTTAACATTTAAAATATAGATAATAATATATAAGTTGACAGCCATACAGCCAAACTATTTGTATACATATAACTTATGCTATATTAAATACAGTCATATAATAATTGGCTACAGTTACGTTTACAAATAATATAGTTAAGTATTTAAGAGCGCCTAAAACCTCCTTTCTCCGGCATAATGAAGCTTTAATTGCAGCATTAATAAATTAACCCTACAATAAACTATGAACGTTTGTGTATACAATAAAGTGATCGTGTAAATACCTTGAGCTTTGCGTAGCAATATTTGCAATGGAAATTATCTTGTATTTGAACAGAGCGCCGCTGACCGACAGATCTTCAGTCTTTGTCGTCGCTCCGGCGTTGCTATCTGCGGCTATTTAATAAGTCATTTTACTATCCGGTTTGGTGTATTTGAACCACAAAATTGCATTATGCTGCAAGTTTGCTAGTTTAGTATTCTTGATTCCAAGAAACATTTATTTTCAACTGCTATTATTAAAGTTACATACATACATATACATATCATCACGCCAAGTCCCTAACGGGGTAGGCTCGCTTCGTCCACATTCATCAGTCTCTTCATACATGCTCGTCGGTTTCGAGTACTCTTAACGTTCCTAACGTGCTTAACAAAATTGCAGTTTATTTCGTTGAATACATTTAATGCTAACTTGTATGGGAAACTGTATACTCTTTTTCACGCTAGATCCTAACCGCAAACAACAATTATCCCCATCGCGACTAGTGTCCGGAAGAAAAGGTAACCTAAAGCTTTTCTAGTTACTTTATTCGAAGAATATTTTTCAGTAGTCTGCGCGTACAAAAGAGGATATATAGATATTCGGAGATTTTGACAATATACGTGCAATTTGCTACAAATTGCAACTACCATCAAATATCTTAGGTAAAGTGTACGGTACGTATCATGTCACGTAGTTTTTGATATTTGTCACGTAGTTTTTGATATTGTTAGTTTAGCAGAAACAAATGATGACTCTACTACAAGACTATATATAACGTTACTGCCTGCTTACAGTATCTACAACTAGTTACTTGTTACAGGCTAGTCAAAGCGTTCCAAGCGGTTTGTAAACGGAACTAAAATCTACAAACATTAAGACACATTTCAAATAGTCGAGTACGCTATTACACATAATAATTATTCGAAACCGGCGAGCTTGTACAGGTAATATTTATTGCCAGACAAGAGAATATCAAGACGTACATAATAATAATAAAAAAAAAAAATTAAGGTTTAGTCACCCCACGAGCTTTACGGTGAAGTAAAACATCGAGAGGAAACCTGCATACGTCTGAGAAGAAATTCAAAGGCGTATGTATAGTCGTGCTTGAGTAACGGCGATGGACTCGCCATCTGTCACGTTGGCACCTAAAAAATATATCTCTGGCGGAAAGTGGGTGTGTGGGTACTAACTGTACACCTCTGCCTACCCCTTCGGGGACCCTTCTGGGACGGCGTGAGGATACGTACATAATTGTTCTCAATTCCTGAACCAGACTGGGCCTCCAATGCAGGTGATTGATTCGTACTGAGTTACATTGACGCGAATGCGAAATGGCAACATACTAAATGATTTGCCATAAGTACCTATGTAAACATACATACATACATATCATCACGCCGAATACCTAACGGGGTAGGCAGAGTGTAGAGCGCCAGCTATTAATGTGTGTGTCTTTGAGCGTCATTAGTGTGCGTGTGAGTGCGTATGAAGAGACTAAGGAATGTGGATGTGTGGAATAAGCGTAAAAGTTAAGATTACAAAAACTGGGATTCTACTCTCTCTTTCTAGTCCCTAAGATGCTCAGCATGTTGATATAAGTAGATGAAAATGTAATATATATCAAAATATTGTATGTGTATTTCATGAATGAGGTTTGTTAAGCAGCTTATCATTAACATATTATATCGTAGAGACATTTCCAAATCGGAATGCTCACTAATCGCTTTTGGATTTGCATTCAAGCTCTCTCCACGATGCTCAATGGTTTTAGCTTGCAAGTGCATTACCTGACGGCAAACACATACTTAATATCGAATTAAACGACGTTATGCGTCTAGGACGTACAGCAAGCTAGCTATTCCGTCTCTTGTCGTGTGCAGCTTCTAATGTAATGTATTGAATACGAAAATCTTATGAACATTTTAGATAAATTTATTTACAATAACAACAATTAACAATATTTACAAAAAAAGAATTGTAACTAACTACTTACAGATGAAATATGTATATATGTTTTTTGCGGTGACATTTGCAATTTAACAATTTATTCATAAAAAGTATACACCACTTCGTCACTGACACGTCGTCATGAAATATTTGACATTTTGGATTGCATTTATGTTATTTAAAGTTTGAAATAATAGACGTATTTGATTGGGTATATATAAAACTTGTTATTGGTAATACCCGAAAGAGAGCACAAATTTACTCTACTCTAGACATACATTTATTGGTGGATAATTACAGGGGATTCAATTATAGGACGATAACTGGTAGTCATGTCTCTGGCCCGGCAATTATGTGCTCTCGTTACCATAGATTAATTAACTCTAGATTCACTACTGATTATTTAAAAATAAATTCGTACACTTGAATAATTATAGGTATTTACCACGCCTAAAACAATAATTATATTAATATTGTGAAAGTGTCCTAATAATGTTAATTATGAAAACAAATATTGAAATTATACCCTGAGATAGACATCTATTATTGAATAAAATATTGTATTACTTAAGATTCGTCGCACTTTATATTTAGAAGTGGTTTTAGTAAATGAAAAAGTTACTTTATACCTAAATATCAAAAAGATAAAAGACTACAGAATTAAAAGAGGATGTCCCATTACTTGTGGAATGTACCTGTCTACTGAAAAGAGATTAAGGATTTGTTTCGTATCTATTTTTAATTTCGTTTTTAGTCGTTATTATTTTTGTTATTCCATTTTTAAATCTATATTTTTATTAATATGTTTTAACTCTTTGAGGCCTCCCGTGACAAGAGGGCTGGGGAATATTTCGCTCAGCGAATCAGCATTGCCATACAACGTGGCAATGCCGCTAGTCTTCTTGGCACCCTCCCGTGCGACACAGATTTGGGACATTTATTCTATTTATAGTTAGTTTATATTTATTTATTACCTTGTATTTCACGTTCGATTTTAAATTAAATTTAATAAAAGACAAAAAAGCAAACGATTAATTAAAAATCTAATTGCGATGTTCAGTTGTCATGGCAACTGCGATGAACTTAATTCACAATTTCATTAATATCTTCAGAGCTGTTTTCAAGAATAGCTCACTTTAAGTATGAATATAAAACATTTACAATTGAATATGAAGAATTCACAGATCATTTTAACTGTCCGAATTTAAATATAAATCTTTAAGAGATTAAATTGTGATACATTTTATACGTGATGTAGCTACTATCTGTACCTCACGAAATGCCAGCGAGGATTTGCTGGTAACCATAAAAAGCCGTGGTGGCCGAGTTATTCGAGTAGTAGCATGTTCGAATCCCGACTATACCAATGAGTTTTTCAGAACTTAAGTACAGTGATTAGTCACACCACGAGCTTTATGGTGAAGGAAAATATCGAGAGGAAACCTGCAAACGTTTAAGAAGACATTCAAAGAAAGTAGGTATAGGAGTACTTGAAAAACATCTGTCAGCTCGGCAACTAATATATATCTCTGGTGGAAAGTGGATGTGCGAGTACTACCTATACCCTACGGGGACCCTTGTGGGAAGGCGTGTGGTAAAAATTTCAAAAATCAGTAGGAACAAATCATATATAAAAAAATCTTATTGACTTATGTCATTTTTATTATTTGGAACTCATCAAACCAGAGACTGTCTAAAATGTTTACAATTGTGAGACTTCAAAATCCATCAACTCAGCTGAGGTGTCCACATTAACTATTCCATCAAAGTGTTATTGACTTTGCACTTGGCGGAGAGCATTTCAGGGTGCATCGCTACCCATTTCAGGATTATTACTCACACGGATATGTGTTTGCATAACATCTTTGGAATGGGAAAGAATAGGGAGATTTAATAATAATATTACTAGCGACTGCTTTGTATGGGTAGTAGAGCATATTATGGATATTCCTATTTATGTAGTGTGCACCCCCTTGACTAGTTACGTCGAATAGTGGATTATATTGAAATGTAAGAATTAAGCAGTGAACTTTACTCCTGAATCATGTCTATGGAACTTTCCTTTATAAAGTGTAGTGATCCATGATATCTCATGACATAAAACCGGGTGAGTTAAACTGATATACATTGATGTTAAATAAGATGTGCAATGTTATACATTTATAAGTTAGTAGTACTGTAAATACATTAATCTAAATTGGCAGTACTGTTTTCGTCTAGATTCTTCCATGGCACAAATTTGTAACAGTTAATTATTCGGTTAAAATAAAACAACTTGATAATTAAATATCTCTACATTTAAATTAAAATAAAACAAAAAACTTGCTGCTGACAAAAATACTTTCCACCAACGGGTATCGAACCCGCGACTAACGCTCAATTTATTTTGCTCAATTGCCTTAGTAGCAAAGGTAGTACCGAGGCAGAATACCTCTTTAGCACAGTTTAACAAGAAAGTCGGCAGCTTTTTATCGGTATAAAAAAGGAAAGTTCGAAAACTCGATTGTTAGTCTGGGTAAGCTGGGAACAATTAAAACAACGCAATCAAGTTTCTCAGTTGTTTTATTTTCCCTGCCTGCCTTTCAAAGTATTAGTCATATTGCTTTTTAACACAGAGATAGATGGTAAAAAATGCGATTATATCTGGTACAATAGTAATTTGTGGTAGGGAAAATTATATTATACCTACTTAAAATTGTATATTTTTTTCTATTACAATATTATATTAATCATTAAGACACTGGTTTGGAGTGTAGCATCGTAAAATTTAATTCTACCAAGGCTAAATTCAGATATATTCCTTCTATCAAAAAGTCGCGTTTAATAGCCATGGTTCGCGTAGTTGTCTGCGAACTATGAGTTTCTCTAAACTAAAGTACAGTACCTCGAGCTTTACGGTGAAGGAAATCATCGAGAGGAAACCTGCATACATCCGAGAAGCAATTCAAAGGCGTATGTATGGTCGTGCTTGAGTAACGGCGATGGACTCGCCATCTGTCACGTTGCCACCTAAAATATATCTCTCGTGGAAAGTGGGTGTGTGGGTAGTACCTATAGGCCTCTGCCTACCCCTTCGGGGACCCTTGTGGGAAGACGTGAAAATTATTTTATTAAAGAAAACCTATCCGGTTAGGGATTATTTTTAACTCGCCTCAAACGAGATTAAATAGTGTTGAAAATTTATTTTTTTATTAGACTCGTATCTGGGACTTTTGGGATGAGCTACATAATGTCATAAGCGGCGATTTTTTTAGTACTTTAAGAATACAAGCTAAGCTACGGCAGTGTCCTATAGCACGCTTAAAAGGCTTATAGAGAGGACTCTGGTTACTAGTTATGTAATTAAAATATCTTTGTAACTAAAAAAGATTCATTATTATTACTATTCGCAGTGTTGGCCGCGATGCCGCGGTGCTATATGGTGAAGAAGGGCACCTCGCGGCACGAAGGCCCGTCGCCTCGGAGCCCCACGGAGGCGAGCGTCGCGCCGCCATGCTACAGCCCAGGTCGGCACTCAGCACTCACAGGTTAATTACATATTCTTACTCAGCCCCTTATCACGTTAACTGACACATATGCTATGCCATTAAAAATATATTGCAATACTCGCCAAGGACAAACAACATATTTTATTGAGCTTTTAAACAAGGAGAAGTTACGATTTCAATTTGTAGTTTAAGCGAGTGAGATCCAAAAAACATACGCGCTATGCTTAACATAAGTGACGGAAAATAATGGGATCACTTATTTAATTCCGGAATATCTCCAATCTGTTCAATTGCTCGATACAGTACTAGCAACTAAAGTAATAAAGTGAAAAATACGCTAATAAAGAAGCAAGAGCGACGACAAGTTTAGATTTCACTGACACCGGAAGTCGGTAACATAATGACGAAGATGGCAATATGCAGTTTCAGTATTCAAAGACTATATATACACATAAGTGTAACACGAATTTTAATTATTTTTTCTTAAGAAGTGGGTGCTATTTATTCTCCACTGCCTACCCTTTCGGATCGAGGTAATCTCCAAGTAAGCAGAATAACACGCCATAGCCTACGAAACATGTTTCATTCTTGCTGCTTAAACTGTCGTCTGTCCTTAAAACTACAGTGCCGTCAATCGTCTTCATGATACATATATTATAAGCACACTTAGTGTCACACTAAGAATACGATGCAATTGTTATTAGTGCCATTGTTATCACACCACGAGCTTTACGGTGAAGGAAAACATCGTGAGGAAACCTGCATACGTCTGAGAAGAAATTCAATAGCGTATGTATAGTCGTGCTTGAGTAACGGCGATGGACTCGCCCTCTGTCACGTTGGCACCTGATATACCTCTGGCGGAAAGTGGGTGTGTGGGTATTACCTATACACCTCTGCCTGCCCCTTCGGGGACCCTTGTGGGAAGGCTTGAGGATATTATTAGTGCCACAATTGCTCCAATATCTCATGCATTAAGTGTCAATTTGGCTTGACCTGAGCAAAGTGTCCGTTAACGAGTTAAGATTACGCAGCATGTATAGTTGAAACATTAACGCTTTCTTTTATAATTTTACTAGAAGTCACTCGTGATATCACACACGTGAAATTAGATTTCTTAGCTAGGTTTTTCTAGTTTTTACTTACTTTTAGTTCCCGGCTTTGCATGCGAAATTGGTACGAGAAAACACATACTTATATAACACGTATCCCAAGCTTCGATATGAAAGTAAATAAGGCAAACACGAGATCTATTATTCTCTTTTTCTCACATATTTATTTAAGATCGAGGAATTGATGAAGCGTTTTCTATTGCTACTTTACTTATTCAGTTCTATACCAGTAGAAATAACAAAGGAAAGGGAATAAGAATGTTAAATTAACCGTTGAGTCGGAGATATGGCATGAAAGAAGAACAGTAAGTTAGCTACATACCGCCAAGGAATAATTGATTGAATATGATTAATGTTCTACAACTCACCCTTAAACTGAATTTACATGTACACTGTGGTGGATTCAACGCGATTGCGTCACATATAACTCCTTAGAGCCGTGCTAGCCGAGTAGTTAGTGTATTTGCCTGCTACGCTATGCAAAGATTGTAAGTTCAAATTTCGACTGTACCTATGTGTTTTTTCTGTAGTTATGGACAGTGATTATTCACGTAACGGTCCTAATCATAATCATAAATATTTTTTGCTATTCCACTTATAATTTATGTAATTCAAAGTCGTATTTATGGTCGTGGTTGAGAAACAGCGATAGACTCTAAAGTTCTAGATATCTT
The DNA here is from genome assembly GCA_945859725.1 of Drepana falcataria. NCBI lineage: Eukaryota > Metazoa > Arthropoda > Insecta > Lepidoptera > Drepanidae > Drepana > Drepana falcataria. The sequence continues at coordinate 12,888,551 of OX243921.1, forward strand.
CCAAATTGTGGGTGGAAGTCTGTGAAAATCTAACTCTCTAACCTCAATTTACAATCGTTTGTCGAAACGATGTCCAAACATTTGACAAACGTTTCTATTAGCCAAATAGTTGGCCGATTAAAATGGCATATTGTAAGTAATATTCGTTTCGAATAGGAACAACTTTATCATGGGGTGTCTTAGTGTTTAAAAAACGAACGAAAGTAAAAAATCATCACACTTGCGAAACACTAAACAGACCAAAAAAATATCTGATCAAAAAAATGCGTATTTTGAAGTAAAAAATTGTGTCTAAATAAGATTCCGAAGAACAACTTGATATTATTTAAGTAGCAAAATAATACAAATACAAAAAGTGTGAACACTCCGAGCCGTATACAAAAAACTAAATAAGGAATATACAACTTACCAAAAGTTTAAGCTATTTGGCATAAAGCACCATTGTATTATAAAGTGCACTGCAGACTATCGGCAGGTGACGTCACTGGCATTGCATATTCATTGATACCTGCACGCGGCCTACGCTGGGCGTGTCGCTTGACAATCCAATTATTGGTAGCTGACTTATACGTGGCGGTGATGATACCGTCAATTTTACATTCAAATGTATGTATGTATGTGAAAGTAATCTGTCTACCAACTTGTCTGATCCGACATAATTTTCAGTGTGTTATAATCACTCGTAAATATACTTCACATCAGAAAAATCGAAACAACTTGCAAGATTATGTTTTGTAAAGATTATCAGAAAAATTACTATTTTTAGCAATATATGTCAAATATTGTTTAATAGTGTATATGAGGTATTATTCACTCTTAAACGAAATTTGACATATATTCCTAAATATGAAATTTTCGATTGATTGGATTTTCTGATGAGAAGTGTAGTTATTAATTATACAAAACTTTTTAAGTTGGCGTCTTGGATACGTTGGCGATTATAGGATGTTGCTCTCTCTACGTACCCATTCGGGGACCCTCGTTGGCAGTCATGAAGAATTAAATAACTTTTAACTGCTATGCCCTGCGGTTTCACTCGCGCAAATAGATAGTTTGTTTTTAAATAAACAAAAATAAAACAAATTCTCTCCTGTTATATATGCCTATGCTACATGGTAAAAAATGTAATGTCTAATGGTGAAGAATAAAAAATATCGGTCTTGTAGTTTTTCAGTTAAATCATGACAAACAAACACATAAACCAAGAAAAAATAATATCTACGTTTCAAATAGTTTTTAATATTTTGAAACGTGTCATTTTTATAAAAAGGAAGTTAGCTTCTCATTATAAACTTTTGCCTGGTGCCAATTATTGAATCCTAGATCTAATCGATCGGACACTCGAGAGGAAACCTGCAGACGTTTGAGAAGAAATTCAAAAACGTATGTACAGTCGTGCTTGAGTAACGGCGATGGACTCCCATCTGTCAAGTTGGCACTTTAAAATATATCTCCGGTGAAAAGTGGGAGCGTGGGTCATACTTACGTACCTCTGCCTACCCTTTTGGGGACCCATAGGGGATGGTGTGAAGATATATACAAAACTCTTATTAGTCTTCAACAGTTCTTCTTCTTATAGTGCCTCTCCAACTAGTGAAGGTTGGCAGTCAGCTCGGCATATTTCTCTCGGTCTTTGGCGAGGTTTAAAAGCTCCGCTGCACTGGTAACTCCGGTCCATTCCCGGATGATCCGCAGCCATGATTTTTTCCTGCGCCCGACAGCTCGTCTTCCAGCCACTTTGCCCATGATAATCAATTGCAGAAGTTCGTATCTTGAGTGCCTAAGCACATGACCAAGATAGGCAACCTTTCTTCTTTTGATGGTCTGCATTAATTCTCTTGACCTTACAACTTGACGCAGAACTTCAACATTGGTCACTCGGTCCGTCCAGCTTATGGCCAACATGCGTCTATATGCCCACATTTCAAATGCTTCTATACGTTTTCGGAGTTGCTCTTTAAGGGTCCAGGCTTCACATCCGTATAGAATTATGGGCCATATATAGCATTGCAGGAGACGAGTGCGCAAAGATATTTTGAGGCTGCGACTGCAAAGTACCTTTTTCATGTTATTAAAGGCACTACGGGCGATTTCAATACGGGTTTTTATTTCGAGGTCACTGTCCCAGTTTTCATCCACCCATGTGCCCAAGTATTTATATTTACGCACCCGTTCCAGTACCATACCCCCTACAGAAATCAAGGGGTTTATAACCTGTTTCTTTGTGACTACCATGATTTTCGTCTTGGAAACATTCATACGTAGACCAGCCTTCACACTGTATTCATTCAAAACGGTTAACGTTTTTTTTCAATTCAGCCTCTGTGGGGGCTATCAGGACTGTGTCATCTGCATATCGAAAATTGTTGACGATACGCCCATTTATCTTGATGCCACAGTCCAGCTCTTCCAGTGCTTCAGCGATGATTGTCTCCGAGTATAGGTTGAAGAGTGTTGGTGAGAGTACACATCCTTGCCGAACGCCTCTTCTGATCTCCACTTCGTCGGTTTCTTCCCCATCTACACGGACGGTCGCTGTCTGGTTCCAGTACAGATTTTGAATGATACGTACATCTTTGCCATCCAACCCAATATCGTTCAAGATTGCTATAAGACGATCGTGCAGCACTCGATCAAACGCTTTTTCGTAATCGATGAAACAAAGGAAAACGTCTTGTTGCATATCTTTGCATTTTTGGACCAGCACTTGCAGAGCAAACAAAGCCTCCCTTGCTCCTACTCCAGCTCGAAATCCGAATTGACTGTCCCCTAGCTGTTCATCACATCGGACTCTTATTCGTGCATGAATAATGTTAAGAAACAGTTTTAACACTTGGCTCATAAGGCTAATCGTTCTGAATTCTTCACATTTTTTGGCATTCTTCTTCTTAGGAAGTGTGACGAAAGCTGATTTCAACCAATCGGCTGGAAACTGTCCCGAGCTGTATATAACATTGAAGAAATTGGTAAGACTCTCCAAATAGTCATCCTCAATGAGCTTGAGTACCTCAATATAAATGTCGTCAGGTCCGGCTGCTTTCCCTGTCTTTGCAATACGCAGCGCCTTTTTGACCGCAGTGTTCAGTATCGGGGGCCCATCCTCTGAACGAATCATAAGTCCTTCACTTCTGGAGTCATCAGCGAACATTGACTTAATGTACTCTTCCCAGGTATTCTTTTTCTTTTCTAGATCTAGTATTGGGTGGTTACTGTCATCTAGCAGCTGATGTGTCAAGGTCTTGTGTCCAACCATTGGTTTAATCTCCTTATGTAGATTGAAGGCATCATGTTTGGCATGGAGTTTCTCCACATAGTCACATTTATCTTGATACCATTTTTCTCGGGCGTAGCGTACTTCCCTCCTTATTATCTTATCCATGGTGTTATATTTGGTACTATCTGTGCTTTTGTATTTCCTCCGTTCTTCCATTAGGCGAAAAATCTTTTCAGTCATCCACACTTGTTTAGGCATCCATTTGTCAGGTTTTAAGTGGTCCTTGTTAACAGTAACCACCTTGTCTTTCAGTTGGCTCCATCCTTCTTCCATTGACTTATAATGCTCCACGCGCTTCGAGTTTACCGCCCATTCATTGATGTCATTTGAAATTTTTGATCTTATTTGCGGCTCATTGATTTTTCTTATGTCCACTTTACTCTTTGGGGCTTTTTTCTTTAACTGTTTAAGGGCACAGGACAGTTTGGCGACGACCGGATTATGGTCAGAACCTATATCTGCCCCTGGATACGTTCTAACACTTTTAATACAGTTCTTGAAGCGGCTATTAATCATAAGGTAATCAATTTGATTGCGTACTATATGCTGAGAAGTGTGTCGCGGTGACGTCCAAGTATACAGTCTTCTGGCAGGTAGTTGAAACTTGAACTTCAACAGGTAATAGAATATTTTAAACGAGCTTATCTTGTATTGAATATTGCAAATTGAATTCTGTTGGTGACGAGAGAACCGGAGTTAATGAACAGCAAATTCACTGCGACACACCGGATCCTGATTAATACAGCTTGTGTTTCCGCTTCAGTGACATCATGAAAGGGTCAGTAAACTGCTACTAATTGTGCTCTGCATAATGTTGTACCATCAGCCTATGCGTAATAACATATTTATATTGTTCCTATATTCATCATCATCATCATATCATCACGCCGAGTCCTTAACGGGGTAGGCAGAGAGTATAGAGCGCCAGTTCTCTCTAGACTTACAGAGTTACATTTCTATATTCATATTATATAATGTAATATATAAGTTTCCCGAAAGGGTAGGCAGAAGTACGTAGGAACAACCCATACACCAACTTCCCGCAAGGAATATTTTAGTTGCTAACGTGACAGTTGGCGAGTCCGTCGCCGTTACTCGAGCAAGACTATACATACGCTATTAAATTTATTCTTAAACGTATGCATGTTTCCCTTGACCGTAAAGCTCGTGGTGTGGCTAATCACTGTACTTATTTTCAGACAAACTTTTTCTTTCACTCGAGATTTGCACGTGTAATCTTTGTTGGAGGCAACTACTCGAACCACTCGGCAACCACGGCTCTATATTCATATAACCATTTCTATATTTATGCATCTACGAGATTGGATCGAGTAGTCGCCTGCAACACAAGGGATAGCATGTATGCCGTCTGTACCGATGAGTACCTATTTCGGAAAGTACACTCAGTTTTTAGTCATTCCACGACCTTTACGGTGAAGGAAAGCGTCAAAAGGAAACTTGAATACGTTTGAGGTGCAGGTGTGATATATATCTTGAAGCCTTCTCAATCGTGTCCCCGAGGGAGTAAAACAGGTGTGAAGTGCGATAAGATGGTTATCGTTTCGTATCAATATTATAATATAGAACATGCGGTAAAGGAACACCTTTGAAATGCAAAGGCGTGGTAATTACGAAAGGACGGGAGCCTGTGTCGTTAGGTGAATAGTTTAATACCATTGATATAAGATACCTTCAGTGTATGTGTGAACAGCGTGTATAACTATACATATATAATAACTAGCTGTCCCGCCCAGCTTCGCTTGGGTGAAAAAGTTAAATTGTCCGTAGCACGATAAGATAATATTGCAGTCGCAATATAGGAAGGATGGCTTACATCTAAATGTATAGTCATACATTTAGATGTAAGCTAACCTATCTTTTAAGTTGGATCAAACTGCACACGGTGTGCAAATTTGTTTAAAATCGGTTGAGTGGTTTAGGAGTCCATCGCGGACAAACAACGTGCCGCGTAATTTTTACATATATGTATTAAGATAATAATTTATATACATATATTATATCAGTGCAGTGATTAGTCACACCACGAGCTTTAAGGTGAAGGAAAAAATCGAGAGGAAATTTACGTATGTTTGAGAAAAAAATCGAAAGCGTATGCATCGTCCTGCTTGTGCTACGGCGATGGACTTGCCATCTGTCACGTTGGCAGCTAAAATATATTGCTGGGGGTCTCACGCCTACTCAGCGTGATGATCTGATATGAGTGAGCATTACTTTCTTTAATAATGTCGTTATTTGTTATCTTTGGAGCCCTATGACTTCTAGTAGACAACTGTTATGTTTCTTGAGATATCCTGTATAAAGAGATTACCTACAATAAACAAGTATATTGGGACAAAATAAAGTAGTGTATATATAATAGATGTTACTACGCTTAGATCAAAGGCGCCCATACGTCACGTTAAGAAATCAAAGACATGTCGCGTCATAGCCAACGTTCGAGGTCGTCACCTTGGCAATCGACCGGAGCCGACGCGACGACGCTTCATATACGATAATTAGCCGACCTTGTCGCTGTGTGATTTAAGTTTCTCAATTAATTTCACCCTATATCCCCAATTAATAAATATTTTTGAATTTAGAATGAGACAGATAAACAATTACGTAAGTACGCCATACGAATATCCTAGGAAAAAGGAAAGAAGCTACTGTCATATAATACAACTCACCATCTGTAAAAATAGCCTCTCTTCGGTTTTAAATTTAATGATAGGATCAGAGAAGCCGGAGTACATCGCTCCTGTACATTCAGTCAAAAATGAAGATACATTTCCGATATCACAATGTAATATCACGTTAAAGAACTTTAATAAATAGATAAATTACAATGATTATGACGTTATGTTGCCCAAAACAACTATATATAAAACATGTCCTATATTTAAAACCATACTTATATGGGTTTTTACGTGTGTGGTCGGTAGTGTCACTGATCAACTATCGATGAATGCAATCCAGAACCAACATAGTACTCGTATAACATATGTTATTATTTTGAGTAGACGATGTCATATGTGCATTTAAAATGAAATGAACAGACCTACATCCCTACGCCATTAGGGACTCGGCGTGATGATATGTATGTAAACATATGTTAAGGAAACTAAGTCGCTGCAGCTAGCGTCTGCTGAAGCAAAAATGTATTTATTTATTTATTAGAGTTTCCAACAAGAAATACACAAAACATTCTTAAGAGCTATGTTATAAACTATTTTTTTGTGATCCCTGAATTATAGGAAACCACAGCATGCATGAAAACCTTAAAGCTAAAACATACATTTAAAAAAGGTTTTTTCGTAACAGCTAAAGATTTGTGAATTTAAATTTTGAATTATATTTAATTTTAAAAAAATGACACAAAGGGAAAAGAGATCTCAATGTTTAAATGTCACATCATGCTTAACTCCAAAAGCGGTTTCAAATTGCAAATTAGTAAAATGTGGCATGTTTCAAAGGGACTATTCGAACAGTCAGAGCTAATATCTACTGCGTGCCCAACTGAGGGGCCTATTCATGACGAAAATAGCGTCAATACTCATCACGAGCCTTTAGAGAATTATCATTGCACCGACAGTGCATTAGATGGATCAACTCAAAACATATGTATATACTAGTTGTCCCGCCCAGCTTCGCTTGGGAGAAAAAATTAAAGCCACGGACCCAGTGGCGCCACCTATCGGGTCCAATTGTGAATCTAAACCATTCCCAGATCCCCTTGAACACACACAAAAAATTTCATCGAAATCGGTCCAGTCGTTTAGGAGGAGTTCAGTCACATACACACGCACACAAGAAATATATATATTAAGATATATACATATATATATCTCGATCGAAAAGATCGTAAGCTCGAATCCCGCCTGTATCAATGAGTTTTTCTGAACTTAAGTACACTGATAAGTCACACCACGAGCTTTACGGTGAAGGAAAACATTGAGAGGAAACCTGCATACGTCATAAGAGGAGCAATTCATTGCCATGTATGGCCATCAATCAAATAATCTGATGTTGTATAATAAGCTTTTTGTATTAATTTACTTTTAATGACAGATTTAAACTCTACAAAAGGTAATTCAATTATTTTCTGCGGTAGCTTATTAAAGAAGCGTATACCTTGCCCAACAAATGAGTTGCTAGTTTTATGCAATCTAGCTGAAGGTACATGGAGTTTATCTTTATTACGTGTATTCAATGTATGCAAGTCGCTATTTTTCTTATATTTTACAATGTTCTTTCTAATATATAACACATTTTGTAATATATATTGACATGACACGGTCAATATGTCAATTTCTTTGAATAATTCTCTGAGAGAATCCCGAGGTCTAAGGCTATAAATTACACAAATAGCCCGCTTCTGCAGCACAAAAATAGATCCAATGTCTACAGCATTACCCCATAAAAGAATGCTGTAAGACATGACACTATGAAAGTAGCCGAAATAAACTAAACGGGCTGTGTTGATATCAGTCAAGTGTCTGATTTTTCTTATCGCGAATGCTGCAGAGCTGAGTCTATTCGCCAATCCATTAATGTGGGGGCCCCATTGCAATTTGTGATCCAATGTGACTCCAAGGAAGACCGTTGAATCCACTAGGTTCAACTCCTCGGTATTTATAAGTATAGGGGTAGTTAAAACCTTTTTCACATTAGGCATTGTAAATTTAATACATTTCGTTTTCCTAGCATTAAGTACCAAATTATTGGCACTAAACCAATGAACCACGTCAGAGAGAGCATCATCACGATTATTCAAAGTTGACTAACAATTACACATTTACCGTTACGTCGTTTACCGTTAGTCGGTATAATTTTTTTACAAATCGAATTAATCCCGAGACAAGCACTCTGCCTCATTATATAATATAGTAATACAATAAAGCGATATTCTTGTAGAAGCGACAGCAGATGAGAGCAACGGATTAGGCAACGTTGCACCTTAAAATAAGAGTTTTGTAGTACATTTTCCAGATTTAAATTTCAATATCTAGTTTCGCTAAGCTGTACCTCTCAATTTAATAAGTTACTCGACACGCGAGCACCTGAGACGGCGTCAGGTGCTATATATGAGTTCTTGTACAATATCTACACTTATTTAATAATTCTTCACTTGTTGCTCCAATATAATATAATATAATATAGAAGCAAAAGTGTGTGCAAGAAGAGGCAGAGGAAGGCCACGTTCCAACTACCTGGATCAAATAGATCGGACTCTCAAGGACGGGAACGTTAAGAGTACTCGAAACCGACGAGCATGTATGAAGAGACTGATGAATGTGGACGAAGCGAAAGAGGTATGTAAGTCTAGAGAGAACTGGCGCTCTATACTCTCTGCCTACCCCGTTAGGGACTTGGCGTGATGATATGTATAATATAGAGGCTTCTATTGCAGCTTGATCCCTCCCACAGGTGTCCCCGAAAACTTAGGCAGATATGTGTACTAATACCCACAAACACACTTTTCTCCGGAGATATATTTTAGGTGCAAGCTTGATAGATGGCGGGTCAGTCAGGCGGTCAGACATACTCTTTGAATAAAGTCTTTGAATTTCTTCTCTAACGTTTGCAGTTTTACTCTCGATGTTTTCCTTGACCGTAGAGCTCATGGTGTCACTAATCCCTGTACTTAATTTAAGTTCCTCTAAGTTAGTGGTATCAATTTAAAAAATCCTTACTATCAATCGCACCCTACGTGGACGTGGCTCCGAAATAGCATAGTGGTCGAAGTCAATTATACAGTCTGCGCCAGTTTCTAGGTGCTCTTAGCGAGCTAAATATAGCTTACTTGATAGAACTTAGAGGCTTGCTACGAGTAGCTCAGTTCCTCATGCGGAAAAGATTTACCTGTCAGTACCGCTAGAGCTATTCGGCTGTCGTGACTTCATCTGACGTCAACTTGTTACGTCAGCCGGTTCTCGTCTATAGCACTGAAATATGCGTGTTATTTATACTTGAGACTTTGCATATGGCCTTTTGTTGGTAAGTCCGTAGTCTCCGAATGCTTGCAGCAAACATACCCTACAAGTTTATTACCAATTTTTAAGATTATTTTATTTTATAAGAGCGTGGTGGCTGAGAGTTTCATGTAGTTGCCTCCAACATAAAGATTGCAAGTTCGAATCCAGTGTAAGTACAGTGATCAGTCACAATACAGTCAGTGACGCCGATTCCGACTATGTGTATTTAATAGAAGAAAAAAATAGAAGTAAATATAATTTAATACATATTTCTAAACACAATATCTACACACAATTTGTATGCGATATTTGTAGGTACTTGAGTCAAACGGCCAAATACTTAAAACTGAAATTGAATATCGAAAATATATAAAAATATGTCATCGTCGTAGAGAGCGATACGCCAGCTCGGGCCTAGGTAAGTGGACTAAGTGAGTGGGCACGTTCGCAATGCAGTACCTCTTGCCGAGCCTTCAATAATATCAATTTTCAGACAGAAATCTGAGGCGTATTACATAAAGAACTTTCTCGAAAAGTATCGGGTTTTTCTCGTTCCTTAATAATAAGTTTTGTACTTTTTTAACACCCTTGTTTAAAAAAAGCTAAGTTAGCTCTTCAAGAGATGGTACACGATCACCGTAGCTTTTAGAGGCTTGATAAGCTCGCGCGTTGTTGTTCCCGACAGAAAGCTCCTTTGATACCGCACAATACAATATAATTGTTTTGCTTTAATGTGTAGGAATATTTCATCTAGGGTCGGTCAAACGGTCCCGTGCTTTCAAATGGCCTTGATCCACATAGGCACTACCACCGCACCTCTCGCCATCGACGGGAATTCATCCCCATACCTTGGAACCACAAAGTTCTCGCACTACGCGGTTCCAAAGGAGTTTCCTTCCGCTAACGCTCAGGCTTTGGAATGAGCTCCCCGTTGAGGTTTTCCCTGGAGAGTACAGCATGGATTTCTTCAAGAAGGGTGTGAAAAGATATCTGCAGGGTCGGCAACGCGCGAGTGATACTCCTGGTGTTGCAAGCGTCCATAGGCGGCGGTAGCCGCTTACCATCAGGCGGGCCGCATGCTTGTTTGCCACGCAAGTGGTATATAAATAAAAATCTGAACCAATTTTTCTGTTTTAAAAATAGACAGTGGAAAAGTGAATCGTACGCGTAAACGAGACGTGAGAAATGTCTCAATGACTGAATAAAGAATCTCTCCTCGCGTCTCCTCAAAGCGTGGAGGGAATGTTGATGTGATTATCTTAATATATATATTTCTTCTGTGCGTGTGTATGTGACTGAACTCCTCCTAAACGACTGGACCGATTTTGATGAAATTTTCTGTGTGTGTTCAAGGGGATCTGGGAATGGTTTAGATTCACAATTGGACCCGATAGGTGGCGCCACTGGGTCCGTGGCTTTAATTTTTTCTCCCAAGCGAAGCTGGGCGGGACAACTAGTAGATTCATAATATTTTGTATTGCTTACTTGCTATTTATATCCTACCCACTGATTTTATATAAGATTTCTCAATATAATTTGGAACACTGCATGATAGTAGAAAACCACGTACCACGTACTTGAGCCACTCGGCCACCACGGCCTTTTCTTACCTGGCACCAATTATGATAGCTTAAATTAACACGTATGTATATTGTGGTCTAGTTCCTAGGTAGGGTAGTTCAGGATCAAACTGTCTTGGGGTGTTAATTATTAATAATATAATACATTAATAATATGTAATACTACGTTACTCGTAGCTTAACTGCAATAGGTAAAATCTCATTTGAACATATTATTTTCGGAACAAAATTCTGTCCATTGCTGCCACATTTGTTTATGTTTCCCATCAAAACTAATATCAAAAAGCAGAGTTGGTTAGTTCGTTTGTACGCGTTAATCTCAGGAACAGCAAATCTGATTTCATACCTCCCTGCCGACTGCCTACTCCTTCGGGGACCTTTGTGGGAAGGCGTGAGGATATATATATATATATATATATATATATATAACAAATTTTATAATATATAATACTAGTCGTCCCGCCCAGCTTCGCCCGGGTGAAAAAGTAAAATTTCCTGAAACACAGCGCCACCACAGCGGGTCCAACTGTGAATCCAAACAATTCTCAAATCAACAAAAGTATCAAAATCGGTACAGCCGATTAGGAGGAGTTCAGCGACAAACACACGTACAGACAGAAATATATATACATCTTTATATATATAATTCTTCTGTGAGTGTGTATGTCACTGAACTCCTCTCAAACGACTGGACCGATTTTGATGAAATTTTTTGTGTGTGTTCAAGGGGATCTGGGAATGGTTTAGATTCACAATTGGACCCGATAGGTGGCGCCACCATCTTTTTTTTTCCACGCGAGCGAAGCTGGGCGGGACCACTAGTATATTTAAAAAGAAGATAATACGGGAGAAACCACAACATACTGTAAATAGTTTTAATTATTTCTGCCTTTAATTTAAGCATTCCCTTTACAATATGTTGTTAAAATGATTGTGAAAGTTATTGCGTTTATCGCCGCCCGCAGCACTGATTGTGTCGCCCGTGTTCGCGATATTGATGTGCGTATTTGTTAATTGATGCATTTGTTATATTTATTGTAACACTATGCGGACTTCATTCGCCTTACATCTGAAATCATTGGTGGAAAAGTGGGTGGGTACCACCTACAGACCTCTGCCTACCACTCCGGGCAGCCTTATGGGAAGGCGTTAAGATACATATTCTTAATCATCCTTTCTTTATATCAAAACCAACGTAACATTAATATATGCGTTGTTAAGTGTTTCAATGTTCAAATTACAAAAACGGATTTTTTTCAAAGATGCAAATGTACACCAAAACGTCATCATTCAAACGTCGTTATGAATTTCATCATCATCATATCATCAGGCCGAGTCCCTAACAGTGTAGGCAGAGAGTACGCAGAGAGCGCCAGTTCTTTCTAGTTTTGTCCACATTCATCAGTCTCTTCATACATGCTCGTCGGTTTCGAGTACTCTTGACGTTCCCGTCCTTGAGCGTCCGATCGATTTGATCAAGGTAGTTGGAAGTTTGGAACCACGTTTCTCTTCCTCTGCCTCTTCTTGCACAAACTTTTGCTTAGTATATCTGTTTCGTCAATCGTTTTTCACTCATCCTTTCTATATATCCACCAACCTAACATGCCTTTCTTCATCTTTACAATTACGCCCTCGTTCACGCCAGTTGATTTGCGAATCTCTTCATTGCGGATTCGATCAAAGATCGTTACTCCGCACATTTTCGATGAATTTCAACCATAAATTGGTTTATAGTAAATGGTAAGTTCGGCTCACTTTTCGCTCTCAACAGATTGAATATACGGTTGAATTCATATCCCGCGCACAGAGCCATAATCCCTACCCTCTCGGCGCATAGTTCACGCCATTCGAACCGACATCGACGTACAATGCACGTACAATGTGTATGTACATTTTAACGGATTGCCTGGATAGCAGAGTGATCCTATTAGGCCGCTAAAGGGGTACTTCAATTTTGTATTTGTAAAACGAAAACTCGATTAGCGATACACTTAGTGCCGTGCCTGTTTAGGGCCGGCACTTGACGTTGTTGGGGACGGCATTTGATTTAATCCACTTATCTTTCATTACATTTTGGACCAGTATTGGTTCACACAGAATTTGAAATAATTTGTTCTTTTTCTTTTTGTATGTATGTATATAATAGTTTTTTTTTAATTACGCAGATATAACCAAGTTCAGAAAAAACTCATTGGTTCAAATCATCTGTATCATTTTCAATCATTTTGTATTTTGATTGCAAGCCAATCTAGATAAATGAGTGTCGAAAAATGACGCCGCCAATACTGGCATAGGGACGTTTTATATGCCAATATCCACCCAGTATGATTTGTGTAAGGTTCAAAATCGCTAAAAGCCACACGCAAACTGTTAATTATTAGTACGGAAATTGAGTACGCGTTGATAATGGAATCTACAATTTTTTTATGATTGGTTTCGCGTCCTCTGTCGAGTGTGATTCGACAGCAGACTGTTGCAAACATCGATTTTCGGAGACACATACATACTTCAACATCTCACATGACACATACATTTTAATACAAACAGCACACACCTATTCCCAGTTAGTACCATTTCCAGTAAATCCATGAACTATAAAGCACAGTGGACAATATTGCATCGTTGCAAATAGTGTAGAAAATGCCTTTGAATAAGAGTAAAAAAAAACTAATGTTTGTCATTGCAAAACAATAGCAGTGGGATAAGGATGGTCGCAACATTAAATATTGTATTTTAAGCTTTTTTTTTTATCTAATTTAAAACAACTCAGACATTGAAATTGACAGACCAAAAAGCGAGATTCAGTTGTTTCTACTAAGAAACACGGCAGTGAACCACAGTTTAACGTCAAAGTTTAACAATCTTTTCTTTGGTTTTTATGAACTAGCAGTCCCGCCCAGTTTTGCTCGGGTAATGGTCGTATACGTATGGACGTATACGTAGAAGTGAAAAGGCAACGATCGCAACACGGAAAAGGCTTGCAAAGATTTTGAACCTTATTGACAATTTAAATCCGGCTTATTTTTTCGCTATCCTGATACGGCTTCATTGGAATAATTTAACATCGATTCGTTATGAATACTAAAATTTATTTATACGCTCTTCAAAAATGTCTTTCTGTTGAACGTAGAATTTAAAAAAGTACTTCCTTTTAGAGCTATTCTACAAGGATGAACATTAAGGACGATTTTTGATGAGCGTATAACGTATTGTAGTAAAATACAAACTTTTCAATTTCAAATTGAACCATAGATAAACGGTAAGGCGTCACTTCGTCGTTGAATGAGTTCCGATAGTCCGCAAAAATTAATTAAGTTGAGGGTAGATAGCTGATATCACTCTTATCCACCCGACGAACATCTTGAACGTAAGAACGGTAGCGAAATGTCAGGTTCTCGCTGTTTTAATATAAAAATCGGAAGGAAGTATTTGGTAATATCTTTTCAGTATGTAAACACTGTGTACACTTATTGTATAGATTCCCTTTGACCTGTAGTTATAGTATTATAGGCTAGTTAGACTGTCTTGCATGGGTAGATAATATAATACGTAATGTTTTAAGGCAGATTTCATTACCTTCATTATTAGAGCCGTGGTGGCCGTGGTTTGAGTAGTCGCCTAAAGTACTAAGATTCTAACTAAGCGTATACCGAAAATTATACCAATGAGTTTTACTGATCTTAAGTACAGTCATGAGACACACCACGAGCTTTATGGAGAAGGAAAACATTGAGAGGAAACCTGCATACGTTTTATAGTTACGTAGTAATAGAACAAATACTTTTGTATAGAGAAAGAGAAACGGCGAAGGGCACTGTCACGTTTGCACCTAAAATATTTGACGACCGTCTGGTCTAGTGGTTAGAGCTCCTGATTGCGAAACTAGAAGTCGCGGGTTCGAATCCCGCTGAGGGCAGATATTTGTGTGATGAACACGAGTATTTGTGCCTTAGTCTTGGATGTCCTATGTATTTATGTATATATCTATATATCTATATAAGTACATATATCGTTGACTAGTCACCATAACACAAGCTTTGCTTAATTTGGGACCAATTCAATTTGTGTGGAATTGTCCCAGGTATTTATTATTATTATCATATCTGCGGGAAGTGGGTCTGGTTTCTGCATATCTCTACCTACCCCTTAGACGACCTTGTCTCCCACAAGGGGAGAATATATCACGTGTATACCTAGCCTATATGTGTAAGTCCAGCAAAATACCTATCTCTCGGTCAAATTTGAGGTTAAATTCCGTTCGACCTTTCTAACATAATTGAGAACAAATATCCTCCAAAGATTTTGCATTTTTAATATTATTTGGGTAATAAAAACACTCAGGTCTCCAGGCCAATTTGAGAAGCATTGTGCTCGTCCAATGCTTCTCAAAGTGTTCTCAGGTCTTATATAGCTCCTGAACATAAATCCCAGGGCGCTATTTGTGACTACCGCCTCCTGAAAGGTGGGGCTGAAGGAGGGTTATGGGCGGATCTCCGCTGTGCACAGCCTCTCTAGCTTATGTCATCGACTATGCATTTACATCAACGTAAAATCATATTTCCCGGTAACTCGGTATTGCAGCGTCGCTGTCGGTAAACTTAGTTTACTTTGTATGCCAACGACAGGGATGAAAGCTTGGTAAAACGATATTCAAATAAATAGACTGGGACGATGTTAGTTATTTGCTTGAAAATCAAGCTCAAAATACCTTTTGAGGTTAAATATTCTGCTATGATAACGTAAGGATAATAGAGTATTTTACTGTATTCAGACAAAACATGTTTACCGTGAGATATGTTCGTCACACAAATACTTACTACGGGCGGAGATCGAACCTGCGATCTTTGGCAAAGAAGGCTATTTCTTGCGGCGGGGCCATTGTGAGTGACTTACCGGACGGTTAGTTAATGCAATTATTTTATTCTTCTAGAATTATATCCAGTTTCACGCCATCACAAGATCCACAGACACTTTTTGACGAGGATTTAATATACATTTACATCTGCCCAGCGGTTTCACCGGCCTAAAATGGTATCGCAATAGTAGATTTTTTTAATTATTTATCTGTATGTCAATTTTCAATTCCATTCAGACGTTCTGGCGTGTGAGAGTAACAAGCATACTTTCGTTCTTATAATGTTAGAAGGATATAATATCTTCAAGCCTTGTATCTTAATTTTTGACACCTATGGATAAAATATATCTCTGGCGGAACTTGAGTGTGTGGGTACTACCTCTGCTTACCCCTTCGGGGACTTACTTTCTCGACTTTCTAGTTAGTACCGCGAATCTTGTGTAAAATTGAGAAGCATTGATGCTCCTGAATTTAACAGGATATCTACATAATTTTAGCTCACTACGATATTCCGGTAGTCGAGATGAACATTAATTGAAGCGTAAATTGAACAAATGTTGATAGAAGCAAGCAAATAAACAACGATAGTACTTCCATATTTGCTGATGTCTGAGTTATGTTGTAAATGGGTAATTAGCTCGTGTTTAACGCTTGTGCACAAATATGCTCGAATCAAAGGATGAAGCTCAACGGCTGAGCTAATAAACGGAACAGTTAGTTTTGACTGAAGGGGATAACCTTATGTTTCGGGTATGGTAATAATTATGTGCGAGAACAAGCCAGCATTTCCTGGGACTTACTTCGTTTACGTTTACTATTACGTAAACTAGTAACCCGCCCTGGAATCGCACGAGTACGTGCATTGTTTTCCGATATCTAAAAAAATATAAACAGGTTTTAAACCAATTTACACAGAATCCTAACACAACGTACGATTAAAATCCTTCTCATGAACTGTCCTTTTCATTGCCAACGGTAGGATCCTTTTACTAAGACTCCGCTATACGTCCGTTTGTCTGTTTGCCCGTCTGGCCACTTGTATCTCATGAACCGTGATAGTTAGACATTTTAATTTTCCACAGATAATATACATACTAGTTATAACCACAAATATTAAAACAGAATTAAAATATTTTTTATTTGGGGCTCTCATACAACAGACATAATATTCTATGTGTCTTTGTCTCAAAAGGATGCTTTATAAACTATGGATGGAGCTGCATGCTACAGAGCTCACATGAATAGTTAAAAATCGCTTACATCGGCTACATAACTGTACTAATACTGTCCTGAGACTGCGAATGTAGGCCGGGAGAATAGAGTGCCAGTTTTCTCTAGACTTACATACCGCTTTCACTTCGTCTACGTTTATTAAACTATTTTAGTAATAAATATTGTGTATTGAGGTTTTCCCTGGAGAAGTACAGCATGGAGTTCTTCAAGAAGGATGTAAAAAGATTCCTGCAGGGTCGGCAACGCGCGAGTGATACCCTTGGTGTTGCAAGCGTCCATAGGCGGCGGTAACCGCTTACCATCAGGCGGACCGCATGCTTGTGTCACCCGTGTGTTATGTATCATTTGTACAACGGTCTAGGCCAACATTAGACTGACCTCAGACGAGTTTCTAGTTGTTTGCACAGATGTTAATGACTTTTGACCCTTGCCTTGGCACGACTTTATTAACATGCATGCAGTCAAAGCAACGATCTTTTCGGGGTTACCTCAGTAATAAGTGCATTTAGTTTTTTCCTCGGAGACGCATAACGTACTAATTAATATAGATACATATTATCATCACGCCAACACCCTCACAGGGTAGGCGTAGTATGTAGTAAAGCGCCGTTCTCTTAAGTCTTACATACCTCTTTCGCTTCATCCACATTCATCAGTCACTTGTCGCTGGTTTCAAGTACTCTTGACGTTCCCATTCCAAAGTGTTCAATCAATTTGATTTAGTTATATCGCGGTCTTCATCTGCCACTTGTTCATCAATATTTCTATGAGTCTAAACCAACGTTATATGCCTTTCTTCATCTTTTCAATCACACCCTCGGTCATGCCATTAGACTTGCTAATCTTAATTGCTGATTCGATCTAATTGTAAATTGTAAATGTTGCATTGTAACGATATTAGATCGTTACGCCGCACATTTTTTGTTGCGAACGCATCTGATCTGCATTTATGCTATTTTGCTTCTGCTCCTGTGGACTCGCTGCCGTAATAAACGTAAAAAAATCGCGTTATGTGCATCTGCTCGGACATTCTTGCTCTGACTCTTACTGCACTTTTTTTTTTTTATACCACATGGGTGACAAACAAGCATGCGGTCCGCCTGATAGTAAGCGGTTACCGCCGCCTATGGACGCTTGCAACACCAGGGGTATCACTCGCGCGCTGCCGACCCTGCAGGAATCTTTTCACACCCTTCTTGAAGAACTCCATGCTGTACTCTCCAGGGAAAACCTCAACGGGGTGCTCATTCCACAGCCTGAGCGTTAGCGGAAGGAAACTTCTTTGGAACCGCGCAGTGCGAGACCTTTGTGGTTCCATTTTCTTCATTACCGGCAGTCATCCTTCTTTCAATATATTTTTCATACTTTCCATCTGCAAATAAAGTTCCTATGATAGAATTTAAGTACAGTGATTAGTCACACCAGTCAGTTAAGGAAAACATCGCGAGGAAACCTATACGTTTGACAATAAATATAAAGACGTATGTATGTACAATCATGCTTAAGAAACGGCGATAGACTCACCAGTTATCACGATGGCACTTGGTGTATATCTCAAACGAAAAGTACGTCTGCCTACACCGACGTCCCTCGAGCATGACTATACATACTCGTAGGTATTTAATTTCAAAAGTATGCTGATGCGGCACTATGGTTTCATTCGTGAAAGCACGATGATGAAGCACGTAGTTTGATAAATCAACGTATTTAAGTTCGAAAAAACTTATTGGTAGGTACAGATCGCCCGGAGTCGAAACTGTATTCCTATCTTTCAGGCGACCTCTTAAGCCACTCGGCTTATTTCGCTCGGAGTATTTTTACGTCTTAGACGTCCTATGTATTTATATGTATATATATCTTATTATTATTTATTATTATTATTTCTATATCTATATAAGTAAATATATGGTGGTCTAGTTACCATAACACAAGCTTTGCTTAATCTATGTCAATGCGCTAATGCTATGTCAATTTGGGTCGAATTGTCCCAAGGTTATTATAGGTATTATTATGACGTCGGTTTTTTTATTTATTAATAACATCGCAGCTATAATAAATATTATTATAATTATTATATATTTCTGTTAATGCTCATCGATTTATTTAGAAAAGCTCGACAGGGTGAAACATGTTAGTTTGTTAATCGATATTAAGGGGGTTAATTTATTTATATTTTCTCGTATGTTCATGGCCATTTTCAGGTATTCTGCTTTTGACGGGACGTCTGCTTACCTTGCTTGCATGCACACTAAAAACACCAAAGCTTGAGTGTCCCGACCGGTACACTTTCGTTGTTATTATTACTATTTGAGATTTATTTGTTTTTCTTATTCAAAGAACTACGTATCCATGTGCACTGCAATTCACCAAAAAAACGGGTAGGCGTTTGTTATTTATATTATTATTTGCTATGATTATTTTATATTGAATAAGATTTTACCTAAAATATTATAAGAGTAGTACTTATCGATAGCCTTAAATATATCTTTATAGTATATGCCTGTTTTCGTTTAATTAAGAACGCGTTTATTTTGTTTGTGCAGAAACAAGTTCAGGAGAATGTGGTATCATGGGAGGTTGCGCGATCTCGGAGCGGTCGGCAGCGGACAGAGAGGCGGCGCACGACCTCCTGTCCCTCGCGCAGAGCCTGCCCCCGATGCCGCCGGCCGTGCTCACAGTGCTGGAGCCAGCGCCACTGCTGCCCGTCTACACCTACACCATCCAGCCCACCAATATTTACATCCTCGCCGAAGACTCCTCCTACCACGCTGTTCAGTCAGTTGCCCCAATCGAATACGCCGAACCACAGTACAACTATGTCTATCAAGCCACGCCCGTCGTGGAGTACCAACAGTACACCGACGTGGTTTCTGAACAAGGAATGGCACCAAAGCCCGACGGGAGCGTACAAATCGAGGTATTGCAATCTGTCCAGGCGGTCGACTCGGTGACGGTTTTAGATACACCGGCAAGGATTGATCCCGAACCGGACCCAAAACCACAGGCGTCATTCGAAAACGAATCTAGTCAGACAACTGATCTCGAACCAGACCCCGATGCTCACATTGGTCAAGCGGACTCGGACTCGAGCTCGTGTGGCTCAGGGCTGGAGATTGATGAAATAGAGGAGATGCCTCGTAGAACAAGGTTGGCCAAATACAGCTGCAACGAGTGTGGAAAACGATACGCGACCTCTTCCAACCTCTCCAGGCATAAGCAGACGCATCGCAGTCTCGACTCTGTAGCGGCTAAGAAATGCGGTGAGTGCGGCAAAGCTTACGTGTCGATGCCAGCGCTGGCCATGCACGTGTTGACCCACCGCATGGGTCACGTGTGCGGCGTGTGCGGCAAGCAGTTCTCGCGGCCGTGGCTGCTGCGAGGGCACCTGCGCTCGCACACCGGCGAGAAGCCCTACATATGCGGTGTGTGCAGCAAGGCGTTCGCGGACCGCTCCAACCTCCGCGCACACTTTCAAACCCACTCTTCCGACAAAAAATACGAGTGCCTACGCTGCGGTAAGAGCTTTGCTCTCAAGAGCTACCTCAGTAAGCACCAGGAGGCAGCGTGCGTGCACGACGACGAGTAGACCTCGAGCTCCGTCGAAACGATTGCAACGAACGATTTCTCTATGGTCTTCTTTACACCTTTATTATTATTCGAATGAGAATATTTTATAAGCTAGCGATCATAGACGCTCTTAATTTCGACCGCGTCGAAGGAATAATAAGCAATAATAATGTACCTAATAATGTTATGGCTCTTTCCATAATTACAAAAAATGATGAAAATTATATTAAAAAAAAGTATTTTTTCAATTATTAGTCCGGCATTGACGGAAGCAATCGTGTCAATTTTTGGCAACAGCCTGCAATGTTACAGCGTAGGGTAATGTTACTATAGTGAGGGTAGGTAGTTTAGGCCGCACGCGTGTTGTGGTACTAGCAAGTAGTTGCGGTGATACGTAGAGACTTAATGAAACCGTCGAGCTGTGGTACAAAGAGAGCAATAAGTAAGGTGCTTGCATGACACGGGTAGGCTCGGGTAGCGGCGGCTCGGGAGGACCAATCTGTTGCTCGGGCGCCAGCCTCGCCCCGCTGGCTCACTTCGCTCATCTAGTCAGACTTGGGAGGTAACCAACTCAAAGCAATAAATATATAGTCAGCCGCACGGGGAGACGCTAGACATTTACAAATGTAACCCTCTAACGTCTCTCTCATTAATGCTGATACAATCATTACAAACAACACTATATTGAGGGTATATCTGGTATGAATAACTAGCGTGATATTTACTGGGCGCTTAACTATGCAGGTCCGCAGCGTAAAAAAAATTAAAGTGTATTAAAATATTCGAACGATCTAGTTTCGAAAATCTTATATTATTACGAGACAAAAGAAGACATGCTAACATTTTGATTTTTCATAAAGTTTACTTTATCTGTATAAAAAAGAAACAATAAATAACACATCGACTGTACCTAACTTTGGCAAATATAGCAGAATTTGTATCATATATCCGGCTACGGCTGTAAAAGGAGCTCGAGCTCTAATAAAATACAATTAAAAAAATAGACTTCTTAAGACCACCTAATAGACCAGTGTAGATGATAATCTGCACATAAAAAATTTGTTCTGAAAGACCTACTGAATAAGTCGAAGTAACAATTTACTTCGGCAGTTTTTTTTATCAACTACTACATAACGTGACGTAATAATGTTTACATTGTTCGTAGTTGTAATGAAGCTAATTTAACTTACATAAGCCGATATATACGTACATAAGTATAGATAAGAACACGTGTCGAGCGCACTAAAATAAAAAACACAAAACCGGATTTCATTAATTATATTAATTTTGATATTAGGTTAACAAATTGCTTAAAGTATCTTGATCAACTTGCGAGTTGCGAGCCTTTTCTCAAGAATTGATTTCCATCGTCAACAGCAACATTGCCAATCTGAAAGTGAGCCTTAAAGCAATTAGTACAAATGCTATGACTCTAATTCTCACTTGAAATAATTTGCTCGACATTGTTCGGAGAATTGACAACAATAGTTTTGATCTCATAAATACTCCCTCAACGACTAATTAGTTAATTACTAGACAAAGAGCAGAGCGCCGTTTGCACCCGTCAGGAGCTACTGGCAATGCGAATGCGAGCAAATTGTACTTTTAATATTTGCCTTGGAATTTTCCTTTATTTACAAATGTAAAAAATATTCCACTTATGCCGAACTAACATACATTGAAACATATTTGTTTATACTTTACCATGATTAGTAATCAGCTGGTAATCAGCTTCAGTTTTCTCTGAAGACGTTATAATTTTTTATATCTGATTAGAATTCTTGTATGTACCTACAACTATAGGTAACAGTAATTTAATTATTTTTTTTATGTCATTGTAACGGTAAAAATATCTTTCGAGTACAATTCTCGTCGCTTTTTATAATAAGCGTCAAATTTCCGTCGCCTTTTATTATAAGCGTATAATAAATTCCGTCGGCACCGACAAAGCATCTTCAGGATTTAATTCCTCTCTAGTTACTTTTCGAAATTCGGATTTATTTTTGACCGCAGTTTCGCAGTTATTTGCAAATAAAAATTATCTCATTAAAATAGCTGAAAACGATATAAGCTTAGAGATGTCGTGTATCTTTATAGAGCTGCGTTTGTATTTGTGTGAATATATGATATTTCACGATTGTCTTTCTGTTTTCATTCGCTTAGAGTAGTTATTCTAATGGTGAACTAATTTTAAGAATTTACATTTTTATTATGCGGTCTGAAGAACTCTGCAGACAGAAAAAAAGCACTAAATAGTGAACCCATTTCTATTTAAGAATGAGAAAACATTTATAAATTATAACCATTACCAATTGCTGGTAAAACAGGCTATAAAATTTTATGTAATAAAAATAATTTTATATCTCTCATTTATTTATAAGGAGGTACATTCA
The DNA here is from genome assembly GCA_945859725.1 of Drepana falcataria. Classification (NCBI taxonomy): domain Eukaryota; kingdom Metazoa; phylum Arthropoda; class Insecta; order Lepidoptera; family Drepanidae; genus Drepana; species Drepana falcataria. Next base: position 12,911,428 of record OX243921.1, read on the forward strand.
TTTTGAATTAAATATATTTTAAGGAAAACAAAAGTACGAGTATTCAACGAAAAATATTAAGATAAAATAATATCTAAAGGAAAATATTCATCATAATTATGCAAATGATATATTATTTCGAGACTACGACTGTAACTGTTTACATTAAAAAGGTTTTATACAATATATTCTGTTGCTCAAAAATATCGTCGGGCAAGGCAATCTATTAACATTTATTCTTAAATATTAAGTCACGTATGATGGCTTTTTGACAGCCACATGACAAGTCATTTATTAATAAGTCGTTTATAGGTTATTTTGTGTCCTAGGTACAGTGAGGCGCTAGTGGTACTCTACTCAACTGAGGTGTGCGTCTTATAATTTAATTATTAGATTACAAAACGTGCAACATTGCACATTTACAGTGCATTCATTGAAGGTATTGTCAATTTATACATGATTTGCTGTCAATTCAAATTATTCTAGACTAAGTGTTAACTTGTTTTCGGAGAAATTTCAACGGTTACTAGTCGTTTCACTTCCCGGGTAGCCATCATTTTGTCTTAAGTAAGCCGTGTTTCATTTGTTAATAGCACAAGTACACAATTGATTGCATTTTCGGTAGAATCTGTTCGGATAAGACTGATTGAAGCCGAGTGAGTTACTCTACGCATTGTGAAATTGTAACGATTCGTTGGGCGAAGTCTTCCATGGCATTGCAATAGCTTGTCGAGGTCGATACTTCTACTAACTTCAAAAGTGATGATAAATTATGCTCAAGTAGTATTTGTAAATATCGTAGCTGATATTCGTACTTCTATATACTTCTAGGTTACTCCTTTTATAAAATAATATTTCAAGATCTTGAGTCTAGTGATTTATGTCATCAGTTTATCGACCTCGATATTATGCATGCGTGTCCCACACCTCGTCCTCGACGCAAGAATAAAGCCTTGTCGTTGCCGACTATTAAGCGTTTTAATTTTGTCGTGTTATTTTGAGTACTACGCTCAGTTATATTAAACCACCGGGTATTATAATAAATAACTTAGGTTTTTTTGTGTTCGTATTTTATATAAATCCAAAGGATTTTCTAGTATAAAAGTATTAAGAAAATACATTGTAAATGATGTAGAATCCGTCAGGAGTGATTCCGAGGCGAGTTCCCGTGTTACGCTTTCCTGACGCAATTCAATTAACTTCAATGGAATGAAACATCGTGTCTCGGGCTCAGCTAGACATTGTTTGTGAAATAGAAACTCATTTGAGATCGGAAAAAGATTATGTTAACAAATATCGTGTCGAACGTAAATTATTTTATTTTACAAAAACGTTTCAAACTTGATAGTCAGTTTTTATTAAATTAATCCTCTTTGAATTTTTGTTTATGGTACAGAAAAAGTGATGAGTTTAGATATTAATTTATTTTATGTAAGTAAAATAATTTGGCCTGTTATGTCATAACAAGAAAGCAAGTTAAATAAATAAAGGATTAAATATCAATAAATGATAACGATATATATTTAGATTAAACAGAAATATGTAGGTATTACTTAATAAATTCTATTTTTGGATTTACGAAGATACTTTTTTTTCACCATTACAGTTTGGTCTGTACATACTCGCATTATCTTCAATATTAAATATATTATTTTTACTAACATTATTTCTTATATGTATACATATATTTAATAAATTTAAATGTTAATATTGATTTATAATTATATAATATATATATATATATATATATTATATTAGATTTTTATTTATTTCAAATTATATGGTTTATTTACCTATTATATACAAATATTGAACTATTTATACAGTATGGACCAAACTGCAACTGTATATTTGCAAAGGAATTAAATCAAAACTTTATTCTATTGAATTTAATCATACATATCGTTATCGCTTATTTAACTTAAAAAGGAAAACCAAGTCTGTCTGTCAGTCTGGCAATAATTTTATATGTATTAAAACCCTGCAATTGGACAAAGGTTTTTGCATCTCTGTCATTAATAAATGCCGACAGTATTGGGAACGGTGAACAATATTTTGTTATGAATTAAACCAAAGATAATAATAATAATAAAAATAAAAATTCAAACGTACTGCAGTGCAATTCGGAGTTCAACTTTTTCGAATCGATGTTTTAGGCGTCTAGTTTATGAATCACTAATTGTTAATGTAAATACGTTAATGTTTATTTTAGTTAAACTACATTTTGATCAATTCAATTACCGTTTTAACTTGTAGTATTATGTGTTTTTATAACTAAATTGAGGTGTAAGCTAAGTTCAAGACGGTCGCGTTAAATATACTATAATTACATAATATAATATTTTTAATTTCATTATCGATTCGTTATTTTATCTTCAGGTATTGAACATGGCTCTACTTTGACGTGGATAATGAGGGGGGTGGGGGGAGGCCGGCTCTATTATGACTTGCAATATCGGCCTCCCTTGAGATACCAAAGATTGCGGAAGCTTTTCTTACAAGGCTGCATTTATTAAAAATACAAATTAATCTTACGTCGATATTTTATTTCGCACCGTGTTTTAAATTTTGATCCGTTATACACACTGTTTAATTATACATATAATTGCGTGGCTTAAAACAGCGTAGGTATATGTATTTACATGTAACTCTACTTTTAGGCGTCAAAATTAGAACTAGTGTCTAGAATCAAAAAGCAATAAATATTGTACAACCGTTTTACATTAATGGATACCTACTAAATTATTAAATGATATTGTAATCGGTAATCGTAAAATTTATATAAAAATATATTTACTTAGCAATAAATGGCATACATTTTAGTAAGTTTAGGAGTTTCATGTAATATTAAGGACGAGGCTGTTTGACGTGTCAAGTTTTTAATTAATATTCAATTAAAAAAAAACGACGGTGCAATAGGTTATTTTAATTCTTTTTTAATTTTAGGTTACAATCTAGGAATACTTGTAACGTAAATAATTCTCTTCTCCTTGAGCAGTGAGTATCAAAAAATTCATGAAATCATAAGAGAGTTTTTGAAATGGCCACTACCTGTGTGGTTTAAATATTTTACACATAGATATTAACTTAATTATAATTACCTTTTTAATTTTTTATTCGGTAAAAGAAGGAATTAATTTGTTTTAATTTAAATAGTTTATAGAATTGGCGCAATATTTGCAAATTATTTGATTGGAATAAATTGAAACAGCGTATTTTTTATTTTATAAGCTTGTAAATCTTTTATATTACTTTTTTAAATTGATTATCATGCAATGTACTCAACATTCCACTCATCTCCAAAACATTGCTTTTAAGCTTACGTTGTTCAATACAACGTTTTAACTATAAATGTAGTTTGACTGGTTTTGTCACGTAGAATGAGTGATGAATATCTCCAATTAATATATTATATATATGCAAATATGCGAAATAATGTGAATCTGTGATCTGGAATGAAAACTTCATCAAGCTCCAGGCGCCCAAATTAAATTGATCGGACAATTAAGGATATAAGGAACAAAATTAAAATAGCTCTTTATACTCTCTGCTTACTTGTCTGTATAGGCGTAGATTATACTCGCCATGGCAGCCCTATTCTAGTTACTCTACGTGTAAGTCAGAAAACAATTAGTAAGCAAAAGGATAAAAATTTGAACTGGACTGAAAAACACAAGTATACATTTCTTAAAATGTCTGAGGGCATACGCCCATTACACCGCGTAGACTCGCTAGATCCAAGATAGTGCTGTGTCGACGCATACAAATGACCTATCTAAGATATTAAAAGTGTGTCGTGGAAGTAGTAAAAAATACAGGATATGACCAAAATCGGTACCGGAACCTAAGGAGGCGGTAACATTTTTTGTTGTGTAGTTCTTTTTTGTCACGTTAGATTCCAGCCCTATACACTATTTGAACGGCTGACGCTCAAGTTGTCATATTGACTGTGTGAGTTACAAATGTTTTGGACGAATTCAATGTAGTTGTACAACGTAAGGGTAAAGTTTGAGTATATCATCATGTTTTTTTTATTTTACATTTATTTGTTTGTTATTGTTTTTTATACTACATAGTTTTTATGTGAGCTTAGTTTTTTTATGTTATATTTTATTTAATGACGTTAACAAAACTAGTTTTCTAAATATTCTAATATGTCATAGTGGAAAAGTTTGAGTATTTCATAATTTGTTTTTAAATGACATTATTTGTTAGTTATTTTTTTTTATACTATTTAGTTTTTCAGATGTTATGTGACTAGTTTTTTATATTATATTTTATTGTGTTAACAAGACTAGTTTTCCAAATAGTAATATATCATAGATTTTAACTTATATTACTCGATAAGGATAATATTTTAATGGTCTCATGATTTCATTGTAAAATTAAGGGATTGTTTAACGGCTTATATAATAAAGAAGTCGTCCAGCAACTGTTCTTACCCACCTTAGTTTTCAAGTAACGTGTCACTTTATTATATAAGAAGTTTATATCGACGTATTAAGGTGTAGATTCGTATGATTTATATACATTATAAATCCATTTGGAAATGTTTACGACTGTCAAATTGTTTAAATAGTAATTAGCTCATGTTGGTTTATATAAAAAAGTAAAAAACATGTTATATCTATCTATAAATTTGTGTCAATTAGGTAAAAGTTATTTTGGACAAAATGGTAACTTCGTTTCAATTATTAAAAACTTATATAGAATCTTCATCTTACAATTGAACAACGAATATATGACAGCGTGTAACATAAAATAGTTATATAGTGTAATCACCTCAATGTTTTGGCGAATTTACAACTACAACGACTGTATAAATACTTAAAGCTATATTTAAAAATCGTATGTATTCATAAACGATACCATATTGTAATAGCATTATAAGTATCAATATAATCATAGATTTAAAATAACCAAAGGCCTCATTACGTATCGGCATCGCGTGATTAAAAATATTACGTAATTACGACCAAAATTACGTACTAGTCAAATTTTTACTCGAAAAATTAAGTTGATCTCATCGTCGACGATCGCAATGTTGCCGATTTGTAATGTCATTGCATGATTGTAGTAATAGCAATTTACCAAACTGTTACTTAGCTGTGAATAAACGCAATTTGATAACAATTTTACAGAATAACACTACTCATAAGAATTATTATTATTTGATGGAAGTTAGAGAGAAGCTAAGTATACCAAATACCGTTCTCTTTTTGAACGCCCCCTCTCTCTCTTTCCCTGCAAAATTATTGGATTATTTGTAGCAGTTGCTATATAAATATGGAGTAACGAATACAGCCCGTATTAGTTGTGTATTAAGATTGATTATGCAACAATAACAGTGGATACACTGTTATTTGTTTATTTTTAAGTTCGGCCCAAATTATGTGCAGCTATACAATTATATATTACACGGTAGGAAATGTTGAATTAGACGTTTGTGCACGCATTTAGGCGAACATATGTTATATTCAAATATAATTTACTGTAACAAAACAAGTGATATAGTGATGGGTAATGAAAACCTTGGAACGGCGCAATTGCTATCTATAATAACAACCATGCCGTCTAGAATTCTCATTAAAATCTCGCGCCCGGAGTAGCGAAGTGACCGTTACGCGATTCTTGATCAATGCTTTCGCGCTTAACACGTTACGTACTATTGCCGAAATATCCAAGTTTTTCAGTTACCATAATATGTGCCGTAGCATAACTTGAGCACTAATATAATATAGCGGCACTAGATTTCTTCATGACATCGTATTAGCAATGAACAAAATGCTTACGATAGGTATTATTTAGAGCATAATTCTGAAAAATAAATTGTAGTACACTTCCAAATGGTTTCATTTGAACCCGTTTTGTTTTTGTTTACGTGGATTGTACTTGTTTATGTAAGAGAGTAAGGTGTCCAGGACTCTTCAAGGAATTGCTGTGCGGACTCATTCGTGTACTCTGCTAGCATAACTACCCAACTACCCTCGCGAAAGTAATACGTGGGTATTACGTAGATCCAATAGATAGCGTAACCAATAAATGCCAAACCAAGCTAGTCGTAAGCTAGTTTGTCGCTTCAAAAGCGTCAAAATAAAAAGCAGCATCAATTGGGAACGCAAAATTCCTTGCTCTCCTCTATAGAAGCTGACACAAAGCCGTTGTACAGTCGACAGCAAATATTGGTAAGAAATATTTGATATGGGCTGAAGCCGGAAAAATGTACCGTTCACATTTTTGCACGGATATTTTCGCAGCGCCGAGACGCAGCTACGCTAGCCCATTCAGTTATTCAACAGTCAATCCATTAATCGGCAATATAAACATCGACTGTACGCGTTCACCGCTGTAAGTAGTGACGTGTCGCACCTCCGTAATCAATATTTGAATACATGCTTTCGTAAAGAAGGCCTGTCAACGGCGGACTGTGTCAATGAATTGTTCTTTTGCAAGATGGCAAACAAACATGTGGTCTACCCGATGATAAGCGGCTACAGCTTTCTATGCACGCTTGCAACACCAGGGCATAAGATCGAGTATTGCCAAACCAAAAAAAAATATTTTCCCTACAAGTGATTGATTATACCACAAGTTTAGCCGTGATGGAAAACATGGTGAAGGGAGGAAAGTGATATCACCCCTTTGGTGACCATTTTTGGATAGGCGTGAAGATATAATAATACTAATAATTGGAGCATGTTCGAACGCATCAAAAAACCTTAACAAATGTTCTTCGGTTTGTAAAATTTTGGGAACTTAAGTGTATTTCGTAAGTCACAATAGATGTCGCTAATAATTTCTTAACACATGTGTGTCATTCAAAACGTCCGTACCCCGTAGGATACCCTTAGCTGTAGTTTAGCATCTAAAAATTGCTTGGCTAGCGGCTTCGGTTTACCATTGTTCGGTAAAGTATAATCTCCCGGAACTCACGGTACAAAAGACAACTAAAAAAAGTCACTTGGTTTTCGTTCAAGTACCAATGAACGTAAAAATTTTTTTTTTTAAATTAATTTATATTTTACTACAAATTAATAATTACTAACTACCTATAAATAGAATAAATGTCCCAAATTTGTGTCACGTGGAAGAGTGCGGAGAAGACTGGCGGCATTGCCACATTTTAGATTTCTTATGTTTGTAAAATATTTTGTTTGCAGATAAAAGCCTTTTGCCTCCAGGTATGATCGCTACGCGAACACACTTCCGATGTGTTTACAATATGTTATTTCGTTGTCACCTGTCTCAAAGACTTACGAGTAATACTCACCGAGGTACGCTTTAAAAATACTCCAAAAGTCACAGATCAAGCAATGGTTTGATTATCATCTAAACTATATATATATATATATATATATATATAATTATATTAAATTAAATACTATTATTTTATTACGGAAGAAAATTCTATTGAAATGCTATTATTTTCCAAACAATAATCTATAATTAGGTTTTTCCTGCGGGGTCACATTGCCGGCCTCAAATAAGTTATTAAGAAATATGTTTCATTAAGACGCAAGGTCGGGTTTTTGGTATCAGGTATGATTTATCGTTAGTAACCTGGTTCAGGTGTGTCGATGAGACCTGAGTGAGACTTGCTACGTATACATATTTAACTTAGCCGAGTCTCTCGTGGGGTAGGCGTAGAGATAAGAGCGCTAGTTCCCCCTAGGCTTACTGAACGCTTTCGCTTCATCCACAGTCATCAGTCTCCTCTGCAGTTCTTTTTTATACCTCATGGGTGGCAAATAATCATGCGGTCCGCCTGATGGTAAGCGGCTACCGCCGCCTGTGGACGCTTGCAACACCAGGGGTATCACTCGCGCGTTGCCGACCCTGCAGGAAGCTTTTCACACCCTTCTTGAAGAACTCTATGCTGTACTCTCCAGGGAAAACCTCAACGTGAAGCTCATTCCACAGCCTGAGTGTTCGCGGGAGGAAACTATCCGCCGGTTTCGAGCACTCTTGACGTTCCCATCCCTGAACGCTAGATCGTTTTGATCTAGGTACGTGCTCACCCGTCATTTTTCCAGCGAGTGATAATAGGGATTATACGTGAAGAAACCATAAAAGTACAGGAATAGTGTTAAATAATAATATATGTAATTTTGGTTGGTGCTTGTTGGTATGGTTAGCAATTGAATAGTTTGCTCGACAGTCGGCTATTAAAAGCAGTTACCGATGCAGTTTTTATAAGTTACGTAATTTTTGGCAGTGCTTGGAGTTCATACGAAATTAAAGAAAAGCAATAGTTTTTTAAGCATCAAATGATTTTATGATAGAAGATATGATTTTTACTTTAATTTTGTAAAAAGTAACTTAATCAGTATTTAAACGTGAACAAGACATTACCTGATGAGCGTTTATCATAACTCAAGATTCCAACTACAATCTATTTAATAAAAAAGCAGGAATTCGGGAAAAATATTATACCGCGGCAAGCTGAGCGAGGTTCAAAGAATGTTTCGCACAAACGCAAAGGAAACTAGCTCGCTTCGATCGCCCTCGAATTTCTCCGGCATCGCTTATCTACCCCACATACACGCGTAAAGTATAGGCATTGTAGGCACGGTTAGGGGTGGCTATGTATTAATGCGTGGTAGGGCTCGCGTGCGGCATCCACTGGTTGATCGGGCTCCGTCAAGTTGTCGGCGGGAAGTTTGTGTAGCGCGAGGCATCGATCGGTCCTGCGCGCGCAATTCCCATCACGCATATAAAGCGGATCTGAAACCACGGATCCTCACAGCCGCAGGAGATCGCGCGCGAACAAGCCGCTCGTCCGGTGCGCTTCTTCTCTTTCTCTCTTCTCTGTTCGTCTGTCTCTTGATGCGGTGCTGAGGCCGATGCCGGCGCCGCCATGCCGCGCTGCCTCATGGCCAAGAAGTGGAAGGTGGCCGCGGCGGGGGAGCTGGCGGATGATTCTGACGAGGAGATCGACGTGGTCGGTGAGGGGCGCGGCCGAAGCCCGGCGCCCGCCGCTACCGCCCCGGGCCCGCAACCGCGCGATCCAGAGCCCACGCTCCTCTACAACGGTACGTGCACACTATACCTACCCGCCTATACATTTACATACTAACATCGACACTCCACATCACAAACATCCTATAGATAAGCTTGAGTAGTATTCCAAGCTTTGCGAGATCATTATTATGTTGCGAATTCCGTATTTATAATTTACCAGCGCATGCGAATATTTTATTTATTTATTCGGTATAAAATAATTAACTTACCTAGTGACAGATGAATTACTAACAGGAAGCAATGAAAGAACAATCTACTTACTCAAATTATGAAATCAGAAAAATACTAGCTGTATCATCGTTAAAAAGAACGTCTGGATATAATTGAATTAGCCGGGAATCCATTAAAACACACCACACGCCATACTTGACACTCGAAATTTGAGTAGCACTACATTTGAAATGTTTCAATCAGCAACCAACTTAAATTAAAGTACATAGTCCACCCGTTTTGATACCAATTGCGTTCCCGCACATTCACGAAGATCCATTTCAAAGGCGCAAAGCTGACCAAATAGTGACGAGCCCCTTGCTCAATTTCGGTAACGTTGGTAAACGCAACACGACTCAGGCAAAGCGACAGTTGATTGAATGCCAATATTGGTTTATTCTCAGGGAATTGTATTTGGGGGCATAATTACCAAATGTACGACAACATAAGGCTGAAGTGTATATAGGGTAGTACCCACACACCCACTTTCCGCCAGAGATAAAATTTAGGTGCTAACGTTACGTGACAACATTACCACCGACATTTATTTTATTCATTGGCGCATTCCTTAGCTTACGTCCTATTAACATATAACCTAACGACCGGAAAACTATTCTATAATTTATAGTTTACCTCAACTTCGTTGCAGGGTGCATTGAAGTTTTTAATGATATAATTCGTATCTTGTAATAATGTAACATCAAATCGCGGTTACCAAAATGCAAAAATTACTAAAGTTCATTAATAATATTGCCATCCGTAAAATGTCTACAGTATAGCTATTATATAAGGTGCTCTATGTTAGAGCTCATCCAAGGCCTAACAAATGCATTATAAACTACCGTATTCTTCCAAAAACGTGCGGCATAACGATACTAGATCGAATGCGCAAAGTGATTGGTGTGAACGGGGGAGTAATTGTAAAAATGAAGAGGGACATGCTACTTGGGTTGAACATTTTTGAAGTAGGTTAAAAAAGGAGTGAAGAATGATCGACGAAACAAATATACAATATGAATGTGTTCGTGTGTAAGAAGGGATATAGGAAGACCAATTTCCAACTATGTTCATGATATAATAATAATTCTTATATCGTCACTCATTATATACAAAACTATTACAGTGTGTCTGAATATATTAACAGTTTTTAAAGTCAAATAATTTTTAAGTTACCCACTATTCTGAAAATCCTTGCATGCCTAACTAATAAAAAAATAAAAAGAGTTTTCTACTTTTCCCACGATTAAAAGAACTGAAAAATTGAAAGTATTCAGGGCATGAAATTCTATGATTTGCTATTTATATATTTCTGTGTTAGTATTTCAAAGTGGAGCTTTTAACTACTAACAGTTTGTAACAGTTTATAACTACTGCAATTGATCTAATTAAGGCATATATAATATGAAAAAAAAAACGTTTTTACTTGACTCACAAACTTACACTAAGATCAACGACGTCACACTGAGCTTAACAATGTATCTGTACTGTTGTCTTACGCTAAAATGTAATCCACATCCCTGCACATAATGTCACTCAGACTAAGAAAGATATCGTCTAAATGTCAGCTTATTTCATCTCGATAACAAAAGCGATTAGGGCTAATCATAACGATAATACGAGTCGTATTGTCGATATGCATTGTGAATGTATCGCAAATGGCCTACGCACTATGATAATATCAATAGGTTGTTTCAGATTCATGAAAGCCTATTAATATTTTACGACGCGTAAGGTATTAAAGCTCGAAACTTAAGTGCGTTTAGGCAAACGCAATGCGAACATTTGAGCTATCTGATATTAGACTGTATCTGAATGAGATAGGATACAATTTTCGGTGATCTCTTTAATCTCTACTTTTACTTCTGTTTACACACTTGTGTTCATAGAAGGATGTAAGATGTATAATATATGTCATGATAATTGTTCAGAGTAAGTTATGACAGTTAAAGCGGTACCTATATTGTAGGGACTTAGCGTTAAATATTATTAAGGTCGTGTCGTGAACAATACGAAATTGCTTTTATGTACGTAAGTAATATTCCTCATGCTTGCCGAATCTCGCCTTTGCACTCTCTATTAATTCGTTGATAATGGCCTACAATATTTTCAATGCATTGAAACGCGTTTTTAAACGTAAATAAAAACGACAAAGCAATTAACGTATAAAACTAGAGGATTTTAATTCTCGAACGGAAAACTTACAATTCAGTCTAAAGGATATAAAGAATATTGACTATTCCTAGTAATAGACTTTCCAAGAACTACTACTAATTTAGATAGAATAAAACAATAAAATCGCTTTCCGCCATCTATACGATAAGATCTTTAAAACTGCAGCGCATATTAATGCAGCCTTCATCAATAGATATAGTGATTTTTGGGAAAGAAAAAAATTAAGGCAATACTATCCAAGGGAGTGAAACAATAACCGTCGTATATATAAATAATACGCGTGGAATCGCGGGGTATAACTAGTGTTTATATATACATACCATCACGCCAAGTCCCAAACGTGGTATGCATAGAGAGTAGAATGAAAGGCGTGATAAATTTTACTTGATTTGTATCAAGTAATTTAATATCAATTAATTCCTGCCCAAGTTCAAAGCTGTTCAAACTGTTACATAAACTGTTAAATAATTGAACAGATGCAGGTGTATTATAACTGCATCAGGCCCGTTATTAAATGCCAGACGATTAGCTTAGTAATTAAGTTACCTTGTAATCGATTGGCTTCGCGTTGTGTGCCATCAAATTATTGCCGCGGTATACTGACTTCAATATCGTTCGCGTATTCGACAAATATCTTTGGAATTGTGTAGTAAGAACGACTCATTAATACTTTTAATTGGGAAATCTTAGGATATCATGTTACATTATGTTTACAATATGTCTTAATTAATTAATTAATTATTAATTAACCTTGTGTATTAAAGACGAATATGGCCTAAAGGAGTTGTGGAGGAAGTTATCCCTGGGAAAGGTGGTCGAGTACGGGTGGTGAAACTAAAACCTTATCGGGAACGCTGACCAGGGCTGCTACGCGCGTCACTCGCATCCCGATGGATGGATCGTAATGCAGAAGCATTACTAGGGGGGGAGTGTTGGCGACACGACGAAGTAGTTTGTACTTGTTTGCCACTGTCAAAGGTGAAACCTTAAAACTAAACTTTGACAGTGCTAAAAGTAAAAAAAAACTGTCAGTTGGCGAAAAAAGGACGTCAGTTAGACGTAAGTTGGAAAATTTTAATATAAGCTGGTTAAAATTAAATGGTTTCCAGCACAAAAAAATAGATTTGTCTCGCTACACATTTCAGTTCGTCTACACAGTTAACAAAGTGGTCCTGTACTTAGAATAATATGCAAGATATAGGTCTGACAAGACCCGAAATAAAGCCAACTGAAATTATATTTTCTAATAAAAATAATATTTGATATTATTCTGATATTATTAAAGACACGGCTAAAAAGTTCAAAACCGCGCTTTGCCATACAGCAAAAAACGATGTGAAATATCACAGGGAAAAAGGGATTTTTAATCCTCTGTCACTTTTATTTGAAAAAAAATCATTTGAAATACAGTTGTGTATTTACTATGCAGGTCCATAGTAAATAAACAACTGTATTTCAAATGAAATTTTTAATTTGGTATACAGTTAAATACATATACTAATACAATACAGTAAATTATCAAATTAAATTTTAGGGTAGTAAGGGTCTCCGAAAAAGTGACAGAGGGGTAAAAATCCCTTTTTCCCCGTGATATTTCGCATCGTTTTTTGCTGTATGCAGCATTATGTACCTGCATAGTAAATAAACAACTGTATTTCAAATGAATTTTTTTCAAACAAATGTGACAGAGGGGTAAAAATCCCTTTTTCCCCGTGATATATTAAGACGTCAACATGACATTTCGATGACGTTTTATGTCAATCTGACGCATCTGCTGTCATTTAAACAAGAATGTAACACATGTCTACACTATTTGAAGTTACGTTATCAGCTTAAGTCTTAACTCTTTAGGTTTTTTCACATTCTCAAGAGTTTTAGATTAAAAGACCTCCAAGCATGCACTTATGAGCTTACGAGCTTGAGAAAGAGCGACGGCCAAGCCATACTTACGTACCCCTTAAGAAAGCCTTGTGGGAAAGCGTGAGATACAAATGAAGATACTATGATGCATAGTCATACATGTAATGACCAGATGAATTAATCATCTGAATCACGATAGTTTGCTGCCCGTGATAAGCTCCTGAAAGGCACTAATAGCTCGCAGATGGGTACGAAGCTTTATGTGTAAGCGTGTATAAGATTCAAGATACCTACGGGTACGTCATATTCCCGTCTTGAAGACATAAGTCGGTTCTTACACATTGGATTATGTCGTCAATTAATAACTTGGGAGAAAGGAGTGTCATGATGAGGCGGATTGGGAACTAAGTCGTCTAGTCGTCTTGTTTTCTTTGGTAGTTCAATCTGCTATGCTAACATTTGTCTGCTAAGAATGTTTAAATGATATACATACTCGTAGACACGTACATATCACCACGCCGAGGCACTCCCGGGGTGGAGTAGATCACTAGTTGTTACAGACCTCTTTCGCTACATCTTCGTTCATAAGTCCGTTATTTTTATAAGTATTATATTTAATTTATGTATTCCATTTTTAGGACTTAGAATGTATTTTTTTCATTTTATAAGTAATTTCTCTAACGGCAAAGAGCAGAATATTATTAAGAATTTTTTTGTGGGCCCAAATTAAATTTCATTTCTCATTAAGAAGACGAGCGTGAAATAGAAACCTACATCGTAAAGATTACAGATTCAGACGTTAGAGATCTTTACTGATATATTTTTCTGAACACTGCAGTGATTTATAATACGCTTGCTAGGTTTACGGCGAAGGAGACCATTGTGACGACACCTACTACCATGTACGTTCGACAACTTCAAAGGCGTATCATGGTACTTTAATACGAGTATAATTATATTAGGCGAGAAGATGCTTTTATTGAACTAAATGTAATTAATTCACTTGCTATGTCACGTCGGCAACTTAATGTCTCCAGTGTAGAGATGGTGTAATTAAACCTCTGCCCATCCCTTTCAGAAACCTCGTTGGATGGTGTGAAGGTAAATGTCAAATGTAGAAGTGAAGTTTTAAATAAATAAATACATGTCCATAAATAAGCCGTGGTGGCCGAGTGGTTCGAGTAGTTGCCTGCGACACAAAGATAACCACGAAAAATAGTTGTCTTTGTAGAAGCGGTGTCCTTTCGTTCATTATACCGCTAGCAAAGAAATACCTATAACATAAACCTTAATATCGCCAGCCGTATCTCAGTTTATCACCTTTGTAGTTTAACACAGTTAACGTATAAGACGAGAATCGACAGATTCGACTTTAATCGCCTCTTAAATACATCTCCGGCGAAAATAGGGTCTTGTTACCTCTGTCTACCTGTTTGAAGGCCCTTGTGGATAGTCCAGAGAATATTTCTAGACATAAACTAGCTGCCCCGGTGAACTTCGTACCACCTAAAAAGCCAAGATTTTTTTTCTCTCAGACTTCATCAAACACAGCAATAAATAAATCATCCAAATTGGTTCAGCCGTTTTCGAGCTTAGCAATACATTAAGGTGTTAATTTTTATTTATATATATATATATATATATATATATATATATATATACTTTACGGGGTAAGTAGAGCTCCAGTTCACTCTCAACATACAAGCCTCTATTTATGCTTTAATTTAAATATAACTACAAGCTGTCCCATCCAGCTTCGCCTGGGTGAAATTATACATCCATATAATCACGCCTTTTTCGTAGGGGTAGGCAAAGACCACTTCTTTCCACTTGCAACGATCCTTACATGCTTCTTTCGCTTCGTCCACTTTCATTATTCTCTTCATACATGCTCTTCGGTCTAGGTTACTGGCCTGGCCTTTTTCAAGATATTATAAAGAAAAGCTCTTTAAACGCTATTACAGCCCACACTACTGGGTTCAAGTGTTTTTTCAAACCATCCAGGCACTCACAGATACAAACATCCAAATTTAATCCAAAAAAAAATATCCAAAGCGGTCCAACCGTTTACGAGGAGATAGAGATGACAAACACACTTCATAAAAATTTACTCTATATGGATCCGTGTATATTATATACTAGCTGTTCCGCCCAGCTTCGCTCGGGTGAAAAAGTTAAATTGCCCGTAACACGATCGCAGCGCCACCTATTGGGTCCAATTGTAAATCTAAACCATTCTCGAATCTAGCTTAAGACACACAGAAACACACAGAAAGCTTCGCCCGGGTAAAAAGGTAAAATTCTTGAAACTCGATCACAGCGCCACCTATCGGGTCCAATTTAATATAGCCTATGTTACTCGGGGATAATGTAGCTTTCCAAAGGAGAAAGAATTTTTGAAATCGGTCCAGTAGTTTCGGAGCCTATTCATTACAAACAAACAAACAAATCTTTCCTCTTTATAATATTACTATAGACATACACACGCTTATAAACGTGTATTCGTATTTGTTATCGTCTATAATAAAAATATCAAAAAGTACGAGCAAATGAATATCAGGTATTGAAACAACTCACATTCGAATAATTTTCGGTGCAAATTGGGTTTACATAAAATTATTACTGGTGTTTACACATTTCACTCGTATTTGCAAACGCTTAATTTAATCACTCAAAGCTAACTATTCAATGTTGTTTCCTTTGCCTATCAATGTATATGTCGATGAATTCATAACTGTAATGATGATTAATTATGTTTATTAAACATTTCACGGGGAAATTTAGATTATTTGATTACACAAAAAGTCGTAGTGGCCGAGAGGTTCGAGTAGTTGCCTGCGACACAAAGATCGCAAATTCGAATCCCGACGGTACCATTGATGTTTTCTGAGCTGTACGGTGAAGGAAAACATCGAGAGGAAACCTGCTTACGTCTGAAAATGAGATCAAAGGCGTATGTAAAGTCGTGCTTGAGTAACGCCGATGGACTCGCCATCTGTCACGTTGGCACCTAAAATATATCTCTGGTGGAAAGTGCGTGTGAGGGTATTACCAATACAACTCTGCCTACCTCTGCGGGGACCCTTGTGGGAAGGCGATATTATAAAACAGTAGTTATTTTAAATGTACAAGTAAATTAACGCAAGTATGTGAGATATGATATAAAGTTGTATGAAGTCCTCAAGGCTGCATTTCACGTTTATGTATAGATTCAACAAATTGGTAACACCTTAATTATGGGTAATCATGGGTATTTTCTTATTATATAGTATTTACTTGAACAAGACAATTGTCGATTCTGTTTTAATACTGAGTACCTAAGGAACAAAAGTATCTATACATGTATTATTATTGATAAAATAAATAGAAAATATCGTCTGAAATATATCAACATTTTGTAATCTTGGAACCTTGCATAAAAAAGACGTATTTCTTATCTGCCTTCAGCTCCGTAAACACTTCGTAGCGGCGGCGTAGCAGAGTTGAGTCTTTCGTAACAGACACTTGTGCCATTATTAGCGCTCTCTTAAATTAATAATTATTAAATTAATAATCTTGGAACCTTGCATAAAAAAGACGTATTTCTTATCTGCCTTCAGCTCCGTAGACACTTCGTAGCGGCGGCGTAGCAGAGGTCTTTCGTAGCAGACACTTGTGCCATTTTTAGCGCTCTCTTAAATTAATAATCTTGGAACCTTGCATAAAAAAGACGTATTACTTATCTGCCTTCAGATCCGTAGACACTTCGTAGCGGCTGCGTAGCAGAGTTGAGTCTTTTGGTAGCAGACACTTGTGCCATTATTAGCGCTCTCTTAAATTTTGCTGGTTATCTGTGTGCAAGTGCTTGGTGTATAAACAATTTAAATCTTTTAGTCAGTTCTTGAGCACGTACCCGCGGACTTTTTGCCATTCTTTAATACCATACAGATATAATGAGCAGTCAATGAATTGAATTCGAATGAGGCTTTATATAGGCTTTTTTTATTATTTAATATCTATATTAAGACCTGTGGTAGCCGAGTGGTTCGAGTAGTTGCCTGCACCACAGAAAGTGCAAATTCGAATCCCCACTTTAAAAATTTTTCTTTACGAAAGTCACACAACGAGCTTTACGGTGAAGGAAATCATACAGAGGAAACCTGCATACGTCTGAGAAGAAATTCACACATAAATACCGATTGATATTAATCTATCAGAATATCCAATTACCAATAGACAACTATAAAGTATATAAATATATATAATACTAGTGGTCCCGCCCAGCTTCGCTCGGGTGGAAAAAAAAAGATGGTGGCGCCACCTATCGGGTCCAATTGTGAATCTAAACCATTCCCAGATCCCCTTGAACACACACAAAAAATTTCATCAAAATCGGTCCAGTCGTTTGAGAGGAGTTCAGTGACATACACACTCACAGAAGAATTATATATATAAAGATATAAATATATAATTTCATTAAATGTCCAGGCGCATATTGCATGTGATTAAAAAGTCGAGCAAAACGCCACCTCGGGTATCTCCTATATATATATCCTAAGTCTATAAGTCTGTGGTGTAACTTGACTCACACGCTCTTTTGTTAAAAACCGAGAAATATGCGTGTACCCTCAAAAGGCTTGCTGAATGACGTTTTCAGCTCCCTTCTAGATTTTTTTCCTTTTGCAGTTAATACTATGGCGTACACGTCCCGTGGGAGACTCTTTTCAGATTCCCGGCCCTTAGCTGAAGGATTGGCATTTATTTGGTACTGAGTTTGATGAAAAGCACGTCTATACGGTTCTGCGAGCTCTGTTATGCTTATCAATTTTAAATTTCTATGGTTTTAAACCTCTATCTACCGTTTTAGGATCCTTGTGAGATTATAATTTTTTTTTATTTGAGAAAGGAACCGGTCGCTAACGTCCAATCTACTGTAGAATATTCTGCAGTGAAGACTTTTTTTACGAGTACTCATCTGTTTCTTAAATCCTGACACATCATTAAAACTTGTTCCGCTTGTTTCGCTCTCGTCCTCTTGGTTAGAGTTTACTTTCTGAAATGATGCACTTATATTTTAAATAACCTTTGTTTCTTTAGACTTTATACAATACTTTATAGTGTTTTAAATTGCCACATTCGTTTTTCAAAATTTTAATTTCTTTTAAAATTGAATGCGGCAAAAGTGCCAGCAATTAATTTTTGAACAAAGTGCAATGAACACAAAACAATTGTAATTTTTTTAATGTCAATATTAGTACCTTTTTATATTTTGGTACACCTAAAGGTACATGATTATAGGTGGATGGTAGGATTTTGTGATCTCATTCATTCATCATCATTATACACAGCAATATACCTTATCCAGTATCGATACAGTAAAAGTATCCCTCCCGTTTTCATCTCGTAAGGAGATAAATTGTTTAAAATTAAATCTAACTCAACCACCATCAATCCATCGGACATGCGAACAATGCGAGTCATCTACATGCGAACTTTTTTTTAATCGCGATACACTGAATTCAAAAGTTGAATCGACAACTATTTCAATATACATTTTTCTTCAAATCGAATTCCCACCAAGGCTCAGTGTCGCAAATTGAATAAAATCGGCCATCAGGTTGATTTCGTTATTTTCTGGCCTGATGCGAACACAAAATCGTTGGGCCAACACAATTCTGTCCGCAGCGTTCGATTAATTAGAAGCGGACTGCCTTTATTGGGACGGAATTTTTAACAGTTTCACGAAAGTAATTCGTGTGCCTAAATCAATTTCGTGTATTTTACAAAACCATTTACTCTCATGCTTTTATTATTAAATAAATAAATAACAATTACACTAGTTATTGTTATGACAAGCGCAAGCCAAGTTTACACGTCAAGATGGCGGCTATTAGCCTAGCAACTAATTCTACGAGCTACCAGAAACGAACGTAGCATAAGACTTATTATACTGAATGCAACGTTAACTCAGTCAACTAATGGTAAATCGCTCTTATAAATATACTAGGAGACAAGTCGCTAGTTTACTTAGAGTTGATAGACGATCCTGTCGACGACATCGCGTTCGCGATAAGGATGCAGGTATGCCCAGTCCCCGCTTCTTTTGTGAGGAATTTATAAATTCCCGAGGAAATGCTTTGGCGTATTCTGCGCTTAAATTTCCCTATGTACGAAGACGGGTGGAAATTTGTTCCAAATACCTGGAATTTAATCACTAACAATGTTTCACTTCATAATTATAAATGTAACAAAGGATTTATTTAAAGTGACGAGCGATTATTCAAATAAATTGCTACTAATATCTTAAAAGGTTTCTCTATTGAATTTAGGACGCCGTCCGCTAAAATATGCAATCTGTTACCAAACTACGTTTCCAACGCTAATGGCGCCGTCAACGGACGATTCAACGTATCTTACATTTATTAAAGTTTTAGAATCCTTGAAATTATAATAATATGTTAATCAACATTTTAAATGAAAATAATCCAGTTAAAGAAATATCGGAATTTTATTCACGCGACAAGTTCCTGAACTGGTATGCAGGGAGACTACAGTGCCATATACTAAATACCTGAGCTAAAATTCTTAAAGCTATTTATTATTATACAAAAAAATTGCCATTACGTCTTTTAATTATTAATGCAAATAACATAACTTTACTTTTTACCATGACTACTAAGAATTCATCGCAATCGAAATAATTACAAACGAGGACACATTATTGAAACTAAATATTATAAAAGCCGTGGTGGCCGAGTGGTTCGAGCAGTTGCCTGCGACGCGAAGGTCGCAAGTTCGAATCTGACTGTACCAATGAGTTTTTCTGAACTTAAGTACAGTGATTAGTCACACCACGAGCTTTGCGATGAAGGAAAACATCGAGAGGAACCCTGCATACGACTGAGAAGAAATTCAAAGGCGTATGTATAGTCGTGCTTGAGTAACGGTGATGGACTCGCCATCTGTCACGTTGGCACCTAATATACCTCTGGCGGAAAGTGGATGTGTGGGTATTACCTATACACCTCTGCCTACCCCTTCGGGGATCCTTGTGGGAAGGCGTGAGGATATATTATATTTATCATTATTATAAATATTATAAATGCAGATGAATTCAACCGACCACAGAATAGGGTGTACACCGTATCACATTCGACAAAAAGACCGGTCCTGTAGGAGTATAGTTACATGTGCACCCGCGGCATTTTTGTGTTTTTTCTAATAATTAATTAGAAAAAAAATAATGTGTTAATACGGATTTGCTTACATTTATGTGGGATCTTATCTTTTTTTTTTAACTGAAATAAAGTTTATGTATAAGGGATAATGTACATTTTCATAAGTATTAAATTTTTTATAATCGTTTCAATAGTTTTTGAGTTTAACCATTACAAACAACTTGACAAAATTACCTACTGTGTGCTTAACACGTTCTATATGTATTGATCGTTAGAACTAGAAGCTGTAAATGCATCAGCTAATACTATTAAACTGCGGTCTTTGACAATAATTGATTTATGGACCGCTTCAGCCAAGATTGACTGAAAATTTATGGGTAGACAACCTGTCGGAGAACCTGTGTAGACGCTAATTTGAGTTATCGTCACCTCTCGTATATTAAGCTTTGCTCACAAGATGTCAATACTGGCAGTCTTCTTTTTCAGTTACTTATTTATTTAAGATATGCTTCTCAGACGTATGCAGATGCTCTCGATGTTTTCCTTTACCGTAATAGCTCGTGGTGTGACTAATGACTGTACTTAAGTTCAGAAAAACTCATTGGTACAGTCGGGATTTGAATTTGCGATCTTTGTGACGCAGGCAACTACTCGAAACGCTCGGTCACTACGACTCTATTAATAATAATATCTCTATTATACATCTTAAATGTATAATACTCTATTAAGTAATATCTAAAAAGGTAATTCAGATTGGTTTGAATAACGCCACATACTTCAAAAGTATGGCAGCTAGGCCGCGATGACACTGTGGGTTTTGTCGCCAAACGCGTAATGTTGTTAAAAAGGTTTGAGTCCCGGTCTTCAAAGAATGTATATAATTTGTTATACCATAGTCTCAATTCTTAAGTTTCTATTGAAATGAGAAAAACGAGAATTTTCTGAATAAAATAGACAAAGCGCGTCTTTACGTGATGAGCTGAGTGTTGTTCTGTTGTTAAGCGAAATTTCAAGTTAAATGCGCTCTCGTCGTTTCCGGGATGATTAAAGGGTTAAAATTACTTGCTCCATTTCTCCATTTCAGGCCTTTGTTGTTCTCTATGAAGGCAGGTCTTTGTTTACCACAGTTGGAGTTTACAACTCAGTGTCAACTTCGTAGCGGAACTCTCTAGCACTAAAGTTGTGGGTGTTTGTTGGAATTTCATTTTCCTGTGACAAATACAAAACTATGTATATTGGTTTTGGTATTCTACTTTCGTGGATATTAAACTTTTCACAGAACAATTAGGTGTGGTAGCGTTTTTGTGGTACGTAGTTTGATAAAAAATAGACAAGAAGAGATGCGGAGGTAGACCAATGTAGGAATATAAGCGTCTTCACTGTCCAGACGACCGTCTGGTCTAGTAGTTAGAACTCCTGACTGCGAAACTTGAGGTCGCGGATTCGAATCCCGCTGAGGGCAGATCGGTATCTGTGTGATGAACACGAGTATTAGTACCTTAGTCTTGGATGTATTTGTGTATATATCTATCAAGTTCAGCTCTTAAATGTATAGTGATGATGTGCTTGATAATGAAAAACGTATACCACGTGATCTATAGAAAGAAAAACTATGCATAGTGCATGCATCGTGGATACTTTCCGGTCTCGTGGACAAATCACTTAGCTGCAAAGCCTGAAGACATAAGGATAATTTGTGATGATAATTTGTAATTGTGATGAGTGGTTCGAGAAGCCTGCAACACAAAGATTGTAAGTGTTTAGTGTATGAGTTTGTCTGAACTTAAGCACCGTGATTAGTTTACGAGCTTTACGGTGAAGGATAACGTCGAAACGAAACCTGCATACGTATGAATATAAATTCAAAGACGTATGTATAGTCCTTGAGAAATGGGGATAGACTGGCCGTTTGTCACGTTGGCGTATAAAATATATCTCCTACGAAAAGTGAGTGGGTGGGTACTACACACATCTACCTACAACAGCTAATATGCAAAAATGCGTTGTGGATACGAAAAAAGTTCGTTAACTACCCATAGTTAACGAACTATTTCGTATCCACGATTTGGCCGAAAAGGAACTTAAAGGTAAACAGAGTATGTATGTCGAGCTGTGGTGGACACAAAGACAGTGGAGGTGGACATTTCGAACCCCGACTGTACCAATGTTTTTTTCTGAACTTAAGTACAGTGATTAGTCACACCACGAGCGGAAATCTGCACACGTCTGAAAATAAATTCAAAGGCGTATGTATAGTCGTGCTTGAATAACGGCGATGGACTCGCTATCTGTCACGTTGGCACCTAAAATATATCTGGCGGAGAATGGTTGTGTGGGTACTACCTACACACCTCTGCCTACCCCTTCGGGGACCCTTGTGGGAAGGCGTGAAGATATATTATGAGGACTATATCATGCAAATTATATTCACGGTGTCCTAAAACGGTTAACGAACGGGTGGACAGAGCTACGTGAAATATATTGGCCGACGGTACAGACAGTAAGTCCGCAGACCCTTAATGCCTTTGAATTTCTTCTTAAACGTTTCCTCAGGAGGTTTCCTTTTACCGCAAATTTGTGGTGTAAATTTTATTTTTTATTTTATTTTATTTATATGTTGTAGTATATAGTGTATAGGGACCTGCCTTCTCGTAACTAAGTAAAATCAGTGCAAAGTGCAAAGATAAATTGCTTGATTGAAATAATTGCGTATAAATTTCCCTTTTACTCTACAAAATTATTGTATAAATGTTAATTTTCATTCCGTGTAAAATTCAAACTAAAAAAGAAAGTTCACTTTAGTTGAAACAAATCGGCATGACTTTTAAGTCAGTTAAAAGTGTCGTCGCTCGCCGATGCTCGAAAGGCGGGCGCTCGGGGCTGTATTTTCTATTTATCTGTTACAAATTATTTACACAGATAAAACACCGCTAACACAATTCAAAATAATAAAATATTTTCCTATTACAAAAGCCAATGTTATTCGAAAGTTTGTTACATTATACCGAATCGTTTTAAATGCTGTTATTTTATTTCGTACCTAATATGATTTTAAGAGCGAAATATTGTGTTTCGTAAGTTGGGAAAGAGATTTCATTAATAGATAAGTCTCGTTTAAAAAAATAAGCTTAAATCCGATGATAGCCAATCCCAAGACCTACAAAACTATCGTATAATTGTAAAAATCGACAACTTTTCCAATAAAGTATTAATGAAGTTACTGACTTACTGCGACAATTAAAATAACCTTTCGAGGTTTCAAAGGACGGTCGCCCTCATATAAATAATGGAACTTTCAAACAAGTTGTAAAACGTCAGTGTGGGGTTTGATGAATGAAGGGTAGGTACGGTACTTTTTAAAGGCTCTTGGTTTCCTAACGACATCGCAGTAAAAAATCAGGCGCCCGACCCGACCTTTTGTTAAAGGCCCATTAAACCGTTTTAGCCGTGTTCCAACTAGGTAAATGGTTACTAGTGTGCGCTTACTCGTACAAATTTCACCGTTGTTGTTGACGAAAATGCAATTTCCCTCATTGTCAGTCATTGATCATGCAAATATATGTAAAAATTATGAAGTAAAATATACTTTGAACTCATAGAAGACACTACGCGACGATAATTGTAATAAATGTGCATATCACCCGGAAATCATTAATTTTTTTTAAGATTTATTATTAAGATAATAATGAGGCCATTAAGAAAAGACAACGTCTTAAAAATAATTATATAATAGTCTCAAATATTACAATAAACAATCTTAAGTATAATAATAAATAAATGTTCAGCCAAGAAACGATTGACGTAGAGATAATAAAAACCGAATTAAAATCTATTTTATAAAATTTTGCTTCCAAATATTCAGACACAAGCAACACATTCAAGAACATAAAGACCCCGTTGTTTGCAATAGGTTAACCACAGTACCTGTATACAAGTCTGACACGATTGCCAGCCGTCGCCCTCCTCAACCGCCGCGGAGGAAAGTGAACGACCCGTCACCCAGACGCCGCAAGGAAAGGCATTTTAGTGAGCTCGACAAACTCACTACACCACACAAGAACAAAAACAAAACGTGAATTGCACAGCGCACTCCTTCCACACTCGCGCGCATTAGTGGTTGTAGCGTTTTATCCGGCAGACCGAAATGCTAAGTACGTTACAATGGCCAGCTATATTTTAGCCCTTCGAGTAACATATTATTTCTGCCCGTGCTGTAGTTTTTTGAGCCGTATATTTTGAGGTATCCTCTATTTGCCGGCTGCACCAGTATCTCTCTTTTAATGTTCCGGCTGAAAGCTTTCTGAAGGGAAGATAGACCAGGGGTGAAATATCCATAAATAAATATTTTGTACTTACATACATATGAATTCTTCATATTGCAGGAATGACAGGATGACCACAATTTGAACCACAAAGGTTCAAATCTAGCTCATAGCTAGCTATAATAAATAATATTTCTGGGGTCATTCAATAATGTAGGTATTAAGATGTATACATGGCATCTATCATTCAATAAAATATAGAAAAATATAGGAAGTATAAAAAGATCGTTTGAGTTTCACCAGTGAAGTCCGCAAGCTTATATAAAATGCACACCCTAAGCTTATCCGCGTTGTTCGTCAAAAGAATACCAATTTCGAATTTGCTTTGCCGGCTTCATTCAGGATCCTGGAAAAAGAAAGTAGTGACGTTCACTCTCTGACGCTAAAAGCGAAGGGCGCGCGTTATCATGTAACAGGCTATACAGACCAGTTTTAGTCATACAAAAATGGATGACCGTCACACGCTTTCAGCTGTGATACACCTCTATAGGTACCTCTTTAATTAACACCTATACCCTCAAGTCTTCCCACAAGGGGTAAGCAGAGGTGTATACGTAGTATCCACACACCCACTTGTCGCCAGAGATGTAATTTAGGTGCCAACGTGGCAGATGGCGACTCCATCACCGTTACTCAAGCACGATTATACATACGCTTTTGAATTGCTTCTCAGACGTATGCAGGTTTCATCTCAATGTTATCCGTCATTGTTTATTAAAACCTATGGAATAGATAAGTCGCTTTTGACCCTTATAGCATTTTTGCTAGAGTGACTAATGGCGATTGATTCTTAGAGAAACAATTAAACTTCTGAAACACAATCGCAGCGCCACTTGTAGGGTCCATTTTTGTAATTAAACGATTCTCGTATCCACTTCATTTGAGAAATTTCATTAAAATCGGTCCAGCCGTTCCTTAGAGGGGGAGTAATGCGAATATGGTCTAAAACCACTAAAACATTGGATAACATTATTTTCCTTTTTTATTGTAGTAGCACATGCCGTGAAGTAGTATATTATAAGCAATATTCTTTCATACGCGGTCGCTGGTTTGAAGCATAATACTCGCAACATACCTGGAACAAGTGGGTTTTGGTGCTTACCTGGGAAGGGGTCTGCGACGACTATTTATGCAAATATATGTACCCTCGCTATGTTTGATGACATTCTCCTTGAACCTGCCATGTTGGTTGACCATGGACACCGATCACTCGTCCCTAATCCTCTCGTCACAAGATTGACAACGCGTGACTCATAAACTACATACTAACATAGAACCGTTGCCAACACTAATAAGTTGAATCTTGGCTTATTTATATATCTCTATTATAGTGAGCTGTAAGAGGGCTCTTAATTATCTGAAACTAATATTATAAAGAGGAAAGATTTGATTGTTTGTTTGTATTGAATAGGCTCCGAATCTACTGAAGCGATTTGAAAAATACTTTCAGCATTGGAAAACTTCACCTTGAGTGACATAGTAAAAATTTTATGTTCACCCGTGCGAAGCCCGGACAGACCGCTAGTTTGTTCTATTTCTAGCGTAAAACTTACTGAAGGCGTTGTTTAACCCTATCACCACCTCTCTACAAACGCTTAGCCAACAGTTGGTCATACGTTTCCTTCCGCGAACGCTCAGGCTGTGGAATGAGCTCCCCGTTGAGGTTTTCCCTGGAGAGTACAGCATGGAGTTCTTCAAGAAGGGTGTGAAAAGATTCCTGCAGGGTCGGCAGCGCGCGAGTGATACCCCTGGTGTTGCAAGCGTCCATAGGCGGCGGTAAACGCTTACCATCAGGCGGACCGCATGCTTGTTTGTCACCCATGTGGTATAAAAAAAAATACCTGGACCCTCGCAAGCGCGAAACCAGCCGCTAAAAAGTTTTAGTTAAAATAATCCAGCAACGCTCTTATCGATGGTTCGAACCCGACAGGGACCCTCCTTAGCTGTGTTTTAGACTTAAACGTAGTTTTAGTCGCATCAGTCTCTGTTCCAGGGGATTAAAAAAAGTTATATTCAATTTCAAAGCTTTTAAAAGGGTTAGAGGTATGCAAGTCTAGAGAGAAATGGCGCTCTATTCTCTCTGCCTACCCCGCTAGGGACTCGGTGTGATGATGATATGATGTGATATGTATGTATGTAATAAGGATAAGGGATAGAGATCCTTCAATCGATGTAGAGATATGTTGTTTCAACGCCTATTGCGGAATTTGAGGAAATCGATAGTCTAAAGCAAGTTAGAATTCGAATTTCCACCGTGTAAGGCAGGAGAGTTATTATTATTTTTTGTTTGTGTAATCGTTTCACCTTTTTTAGTTAGTCGTTATTTCACTAACGAGTTCAGTACGACCAACGGATGCAAGCCGCACGCCCAGGTAGGACAATATAAAACCTACAAAAATTCAACTGTCAAAAAGGTCTGAAATTCCTCGCATGCTATTCACTTTTTATTCGTTAGCCTTTCCATATATCCCACACACGAATTCGCGAACTGAAAGCTTTACCTGTAGGTAGCTAACAAAAAACTGTGAACTCAAAAAATCGCCAGTTGATACATTTATAATAATAATAATAATAATAATCTTTATTTACTCACAAAGCATTTCTTATACTTAATCTAGTGACCAGAGTCTCCTTTTAAGCAAGGATGCCTGTGTTAGGAAACTCCGCTCTTCTATAACTACAAGAAACATTATATGTGTGTGGTGTGTGTGTGTGAGAGACTGTGCGTGAATGTCTCTGTGTGTGTGTGTGTGTGTGTGTGTGTGTCTGTGAGTGTGTGTGTGTGTGTTTGTGTGTGTGTAGGTGTGAGTGTGTACGTGTGAGAGTGTGGCAAACTAATAGTAAGGTTGAGTTAAACATTAGTGTTATGTTGTTATTATTGCAAAAGGTTTTCAGTATTATCAAAGCTAAGGTTTGGGATCCACTTAAGTATGCATTTTTTTACTTCATAATTTTGTTTTTCATATATATTTAGTTGTTTGTTTAAGATATTATACATTTTTGCAGAGCGTGTACTATATTGCTTGGAGGCAAATTCTGTTTTACAAGTGGGTATCAATGCAACGTTATATTTCTTCCTTTTTAATTTATGACTACTGGTATAAGGTAATGTTTTATGTTTTTTAAGAATTAAATATAGTACATATAGTTTTCTAACTGATAATAAGTTACTTATTTTATATAGGCGTTCGGTACAGTATCTTCTATTTTTGAAATACATAACTTTTATAAGCGAACGTTGAGCTCGCTCTACCTTAATAAATTTGGACTTAGCCGCTCCACCCCAAACAGGAATACAGTAAGTTAATATGGATTGAGCCAACGCTATGTAAACTTCATTGAGAAGATTTCTAGTACATTTAGAATTATTTCTTGGCACAACATGTCTCAAGGCACTGAATATCCAAATCAATTTCCTAATTCTGCTACACACTAGTTCCAGATGCGGATACCAAGACATTCTATTGTCAATCATAACTCCTAGGTATTTAATTTGTGTCACTCTCTCAATCACAGGACAATTACAGATTGTATGATTTAGGTCTTGACATGCATGAATTTTTAAACTATATTGAAGAGGAGGTTGAGTACGGTTATTTATACTAAAGCACATATAGTTTGTTTTAGAGGTGTTAAGTGTGAGGAGGTTAAATTTTAGCCAATTTGATATCTGGGCCATTCCAACTTCAACACTGTTTTTAAGTGATTGCCAAGAACTTCCAGAAAAAACTATTGATGTGTCATCGGCATATGAGAAAATTTTGGCATTATGAATTTTTAAATTGCAAAGGTCGTTTATATATATTAAAAAAAGTGTCGGGCCCAGGATGCTTCCTTGGGGAACACCATATGATACAACAGAATCGTTACTATTAAATTGTCCTACTCTAACACTTTGCGTTCTATTAGAAAGGTAATCTTTGAAAAGGGCCAAAGGTGTTCCTCTAATTCCAATATTTATCATTTTATTCACAAGGATGGGGATAGAGACTGTGTCAAACGCTTTTTGTAGGTCCAGAAAAACAGATATACACTTATTACCTCTATCCAACTGCTCCACAACCTCTGAAGTAAGGGCAATCACTGCATCTTCAGTAGATTTTCCCTGTCTAAAGCCATATTGGGCAGAGGATAGAATGGCAAATGATTTTAAATAACTGAGGAGGCGAGTGTTCAGTATCTTTTCCAAGATTTTAGATATAGATGGTAAAATAGAGATAGGTCGATAGTTACTAGGATCCCTTCCATCCCCACCCTTGTGAATCGGAACTATAATTGACTTTTTTAGAAGTGCAGGAAAGGTACCCTTTTGCAGGCAGATATTAACTAGGTGTGTTATAATAGGAACGATTTCAGTCCTTGCAAATTTTAAATATTTATTTGATATATTATCCCACCCCGGTGCGCTTTCAGATTTTAGGTTCATTAAAATATTATCAACCTCTTCAAGGTCCGCATCAAGTAGAGCAAACGAGCTAACGTGGGGATATGATGTAGAAGCAGGAGTCGAATTTGCTGATACGTTATGTTGAATTTGTAGGGCGAGCAATTTTCCAACATTTGTAAAATAATCATTGATATAATTAACTGACTGTGAAGGAGAAGATTTTATATTTAAGATTTCTGTATTTTGTAGTTTATTTTTATTAGTAAATGTTATATTTTTTATATTTTTCCATAGTAATTTGTTGTCATGTACTGATTTAGCCAATAATTCTCTTTCATATTTTCTTTTTAACTTTTTAATCAAGTTATTGCAAAAGTTCCTATAACGATAATATATAATTTTTAAGGTTTGATTGTAAGGATCGGAACGAAGACTTTTTTGTAAATTGTTTCTGTGTCTGATACATCGAAGAATGCCAGAGGTAATCCATGGTTTAAGTACGCGTTTACTGTTGGGAATCCGTGAGATGAATGTATTTGCATCGATGGATTCAGTTAGTTTGGTTATAAGTGAGTCTATTAATACGTCTGGGTCGTCACAAAGAAGTAGTTCAGATATTTTGTTTTCTTTTAAATATTTTAATGCATTTTCATAGTTGATAGTAGTTATAGTTTGGTTTTTTAGAGGAGCATTATTTTTAAGTTTTGATAAGGAGAGGAATAATGTTAAGTGATCGGTGATGCTGGTTTGGAGAATGGCAATAGTCGCTGATGTTTTTAGTTTATTTAGTTTTAACATAAAGTGGTCGAGGCAGTTTTTATCTCTGGTGGGAAGTACATGGCCGGGAAGAATAGCATATGAAGATAGCATGTTTAGATAATTAATCCTGTTTTTATATTCATAGGACGGTTCCGAAATTTTTGGTTTTATATTTATGTTTATATCCCCCGTTAGAATTATGCTCATTTGAGAGTTAAGTGTTTCCAGGTGAGAATCTAAACTGTTGATAAAATTATCAGCGTTAACAATTGATGGTGATCGATAAATGCATAAAACTATGCTATCGAAGATATCCAATTGAAGGCAAGAGGCTTGGGCTATTTTAATTTCCGTGACTTTGTGCTTGAGTGTATTTTTCACATATAAAACGACCCCATCGTTTTGGTTTGCGTAATTTGTGGACATATACGAAGAGTAATTATGTAATTGGGGTATTGGTTTATTTTTACAAAGTCTACATTCAGTTAGAGCTATGACATCCGTTTCGAATTTGAAGGTGGACAGCATTACAACAAAGTCATCAAAATTACAGTATATGCTCCTGATATTTTGAGAAATAATAGTAAAATCATTTTTTTTTATGTTAATGAACTTGGGAAGTACCGAGAGTTCGCATTCGAAACTGCGTGCTACTTCAACATCGTCTATCTCATTCAACGTTTGAATATTATCAGTCATAATTAGAGTTAATTAATACAGGGCGTCGCTCTCGATATGAAGTAATACTTGAAAAAAATATTTTCAAAATAAATAAAATTGTTTTTATCTCATCAAAATGGGTAATAAAATAAGAATTTGTATAATTAGATTTTACATACTTGAGTGGTAAATTTACATGTTTAGTGTTACGATTTTGTATGACAATACAAATAATATGTGGTGTGTTTGAATGTTTATGTTGTTCTGTGTGCGATTTGGTTGAAGCTGACATGTGTGTAGATAAAATGTGTACGTTTGTGTGTAAAAGCAAAAGGTGCAGTGTAATATGTGCATGGTATATGTGTTCAATGTTCATATAATATAAAAAAAAGAAATAATATAAAATTGCAAATAAGGAACTGAAGTTAAATGTGCCCAAGCGGCTGGTATCAAAGAACAGTCATGCTATATCAGTTTTTTGGTGCAGTTGTTGGATTTGTTCTTCTTTTCTGATTTGAATAATAGGCGAAGTATCATTCAATCTTACATAAACACGCCCAAAAGATGTCCAGCAAAACTTGTATTTACTCGATTTTGTTAAATCTCTTGCCAAAAAGAATAGACGTGCAGCCTTAGACGTCAGTTGTTCGGACACGAAGACAGGATCATCCTCGTGGGTGGTAAATCCAAGGTGCTTTGCTTGGAGCTTATGTCTGCTGTTTTTAACGTTGTACAATTTACACAACTTTAGAACATCAGTCTTCACTATAGTGGAGCCCATTTCAACAACTATCGGACTATTCTTCACATTGTTTCTTTTCCCATTCACTCTATAGATGTCCCTTATATCAGTTTTATCGATTTTGCAGTTGATGTGATTTGATAGACTGAGAACCATGTCAATAAGGTCTTCTTTTATTTCATCTTTCTTTCGTGGCACATTCTTTATCTCAATAGCTGTCTTACGACTTTCTCTCTGCATATCCTCAATTCTATCTTCAAGTAATGAGATACGGTCACTATCTTTCTTCGCTTGGACTTCTAATTGGTCGATTTTCTTCCTAAACTCCTCATTTTGAGTAGTGAGTAGGGCAATAGAGCTATCAATATTGTGGTTAGTTTCTTGAATTTCTTTGAGATTGGAGGTTATAGTCTCCAACTCTTTTTGTTGTGTACCCATGAAAGACCGAATCATGGATCTAATCTCATCTTTAAAACTGTTCAAGTCTTCCAATACATCGTCATTTCTTCTTCTTTTAAAACGCTGAGTAATATTTTCTGTCGGCGTATTTTCCATTACATACTCATTGAGTTCATTTAGATGAGACTCAGATAGCGATCTGTCTAAACTTTGATGCATTAGGTGCGCGGGTAGAATATTTGTTTGTGCTTTAGTTGGTGGACTGCGGTTGAGGGGCATGATACTAATAATTTCTCAGAAAAAGTACCAGGGCAGCAATAAAAGTTATCTGGTGATTTCCAAAACTATACTCTTGACTGATGGCGTAAGGTCGATAATCTCTATTATAGACTCGCAATTGTTTGTAATGAGGCGTGAGCGAGGGGTCTTGTTATTTGGTCACGGATCGAGTAATTCCTTTGCAATGGCGATCCGTCCAGTATATGCTGAGCTCTGGACACAATTGACTATTTTTGAACTTAATGAGAGGTCTTTTTAAATAGTCGTGTCTCAGTGTTTCGTTGTTCAATAGTACCAATTGACAATTATAATTTGACCCCTAGGATTATCGCAAGAAAGTGAGAGAGATAGATATAGTTACTCACATTCACTAGTACCTCCTTTCTATTTATGCACTCCTATTTTTTTCACTTAATATTTTTACTAAAATTTACTATTATTGACACGGAAATAATTAACTTTAAAACACAACCAAGCACATCGGCGGTCCGGGGGGAAGAGGAGGATTTGTAACCGCTACTTACTGAAATAATCAAAGAAGACAAACTTCTGTCCTTAACACAGAGATTGTACAAGACGCCTGAAGGCGCCTGTAGGAGGCGTAACTCTACGAATTTAACAGATTAATTTTATGTTGAAAAGCATTGTATGTTTATGAATATGGAATGAATGAACTTTATAAACACTTATTTCTTATACGTAACGTAAATTGACGTGCAGGACGACCGTCAGTATATATTACTTTGACTTTATCCGTATTAATTTTGATTTTGTCTACCAGCAGCTCTGTATCACCTCGCCTTTTTACGGCCACGTTCATATATTTTTTAAAGATGTTACGTATATACTACAATCACAATTATTGTTTATTATAGGTACTTCATATATTTCAAGAGATAAAACAAAGTTTTTTTCGTCACACCTATAAGTAACTAAGCAAATTTAGGCTTCGTTAGCACAGACAGCACTGCAGTATGACGCTATCGCACAAGTTCATTTTATTGTGAACGATCGATAAGATGAGTCGTGGCCAAAGGCCGTGTTTTCGCGATACGGCGAGCTCTGCCAACATTGAATGGCGCAGTAGTTGGGGGCACACAGGAAGCCGCTCAGATTGTAGGTAGCTGTTGATGTTTTGTGTCGATGTGCACTCGAAGTAAAAGGTTTCGTCACCTTAAAGTCGACACTTGCTTGCACCAGGCCAATATCACATTAACGTTTCCAGAGTTATTATTGAAATGTAAAGGAAGTTAAATTACTCTGACAGTTAAATAAAACACGTTGTTGGCTGACGAGGTCATCATAAAAGGTTTAATATTGATATGAAATTATAACATAATCAGATATAGGTTCGTGTTTTCAAAATTTACGCCTGTCGATACATAAAAATATTTAAATGTTTATATTAATATTGCCTACTTTCAGCTTTAGTTTCAAAAGGTACTGCTTGCTGTTCACACTGCTTTTTGTGTAAACGGCATTTCAAGATTTTTCAACTACATTTTCAATCAACGTCCGTGATTCGTACTTCGTAGCAATTTTTATTCGGTGTTAAGGTTTGAAAGGAAATGTGAATTATAAAACGAGTGTTTTGAAAGACTTCAAAAAAAATTGCACCTGTACTTTTGTTCCTCGGAAATCGTATCAACAATTAAATTTTTATCTAATTTCCAGTGACGATTAATATCGTTACAGTATATATTGTTACATCATATTTGTAGTTTCGTAATAAGGCATTATTTAGAGTTGACTATTTTTCTTACAACTTTTAAACCGATTTATTGTTGTTTATTCTTTTGAATAAACAAAAATAAATCCTTTTAAAAGTCGTAAGATTTGATTGTCAATGATTTTATCTAATTGAGATAAAATCATTTGCCTGCAACCTCTTTTTTTCGGGTCCAGCACCCACAGATAAACGAGTATAGTAATAAAAGTGGGTGTACACACACTTGCTTACCTCCTCGATTGTCATTGTGAGAAGGTGTGAAGAAGAACTTTTAAAACTGTGTTTGCATTTGAAATTATGACAAGTTTATTTTAAGCCATTATAAAGCTCAATTATATTTCAAATAAATAGTTGCGTATTTCCGAATTCTATTTTCACAAAAAATCTAATATTTGTCAAATATTTGTTACAGCAATGAAAATAGCCTTAAGCGTACAAATGGAAATGGAAATGCAATTATAGCTCTATATGGCTCGCAAATTTTATTCCATTTGGATACCCTAATGGCCAGTGGCTGGAGTATGCAATTTGCCTCCCGCGTTCATCTAGATCGGCCCTGCCTAATATATTCAATGGATTTTCGGAAATAAGTGGAATAATTAGCTTTTAATGGAATTTTAAGGCAATTTATTCAGATTGTCTGCTATTGGAGTCTACCATGGAGTTTCTTGCCGGTTCTTCTCCATGGAAGCGACCAACCCGAACCGTGCTTCTTTTTCGACGTTTTATAAGTGCCCATCTGGGCCTATGTGAAATAAAAAGATTTTGATTTTGATTTTGATTTAGGGCTATTATTCTTTCAATGGTATTCATATTGGGGAATGCTTGTGAGTTGTGAGGATGTATGGATGTTTGTTGCTCAATCACGCCAGAGCGACTGAAGGGAATTGGTTGCAATTTAGCACAGTGATAGGATAACAGTAGGATTTAGACGTAAGATACGTTTATTTCCATAGAAAATATACTAATAAATTTTTCAACGCTTTCTTCTGAAATGTTTGCAAGTATCCCCTCGATGATTTCCTTCACAGTAAAACGTACGATGTGATTGACCACAATAGTAAAGTTCAGAACAAAACTCTATTCTACAGTCAGGCGTTCTATCTAGCTATCATGAGTATGTAGCTTAGAGTAGTTGCCTGCAAAACACAGAAGAGAAAAAAAAGGTCGCTACCCGACTGAATCAATAAGTTTTAGAAGAAATTCACAGGCGTATTTATAGTTTTCTTGAAAAACGTTGATGAACTTGCCAACTGTCACGTTGACACCTAAAAAAAAATGTGAGCCGTCACGGGACGCCTGGCAGATGTGAAACATCGACATTATTTTGTAAAAGTAATATGCAGAAAAGAACAGATTGTGAGAGGAACTATATATGTCATAATGATAAAATAAAATATTACGTTTTTTTTTCTAGATAACGATGACTTTTTATTGAATAAACATTTATTTTCATTAAATACAAAAATTTTGAATTTATTTCAAATCTTAACTACTTAATTCGTAACGTCGTCGACTTCGGTAATAGTTATATTCGATGTTTCCTCTGAGGACGGTATTACTGTGACAATTGGTCGATGGTAACTGAAGTATGGCGACGCGTCGCCACGGCATGCGTCGCCACGCCAGAAATCGGTTTTACGTGCGGCTATAGATGTTTCACATCAATAAACATCCGGCTTAAAGAGGTTGTGTGTGTACTATCTGCATACCTCTGCCTACCCCTTCGAAGACCCTCGTGGGAATGCGTGAAGATAAAACATAATTGATTTATTTGCGGTGACGGGCTCGTCATCTGTCACGTTAGCACCTAAATATATCTTTGGCGGAAAGTGGTTGGTACTACCTATCCTTCTCTGCTTACCCCTTTCGGGAAGGCGTATTTTATATTTTTATGTTAATCCCGACACTGCATCGGTCTCACCGTCTGCAGGCAAGCTCGTTTAATATTTAACCGTCCCTAAAACCGTTGCACTCTGACTTGCTATATCTTACACATTTAGAACTTCAGGTGCTTTCTGAAAGTTTGTGCTAAAAAATATATAAGCGAGCAGGTACACTAGGATATGTTATTTGGGCCTAATGTATAAGGCCGTACCTACTACTGCAACTAAGACATGTTTGACTTATGATAGTGAATCCTCACGGAAGAGAAAAAACAACCTAACCAGTTGTGCCTTATGATTTCACGAGCATATTTTTTTTATCCATTGGTAGATTTTCTCTGGCCTAAGACCTTTCTTATGTGTTTTCTCATTTAATTATCTATCTCTGTGCAAAATTTCATTAAATTCCGTTTAGTAGTTTCTTCGTGAAAGAGGAACAAATATCGTTATAAACTTTCACATTGATGAGTAGTATGAGCAACTTGAACGTATGCAAGTACATAAATACATTAATAATAATAATAATCATTTATTTGCAAAAAACATGGTATAAATTTGGTGTTAATAAATAAATAATGTTGTACATACATGTTTTGCCGAGTTTTCAGCATGCAAATCCAGGTTAGTGTTCAAAAAATTCTTTAACACTATAAATGTTATTGTCATTCAACAACTTATACAGTTGAACTTTAAACCGCCTATGGCTTAATAACTTAAATTCACTAGGTAACTTATTAAATACTCTAATACACATGAACATACAACTTTTACTATATTTACTTAACCTAGGAATGTCACTAACGACAAGTCTGCATGGATCTCTACGATTTCGCGCGCAAACGTCATCTACTGTTTGAAAGAGGTTTTTATGTTTCCATACAAACATAGACACTTCGAAGATATAAAGAGAAGGTAGTGGCAGTAGTCCAAGACTCTTAAACACTGGTCGGCACGAGTCCAAAGGACAAAGACCAAAGAATGCTCGAATGCACTTCTTTTGCGCTATAAATAGCCTATTCTGGTCAGTGCTATTGCCCCAAACTACAAGTCCGTAACGAAGCAGTGATTCAACGTATGCACGGTATGACATTATAGCTGTATTAGTATTTGTTACATTTTTTATTTGTTTAATCGCATACACAAATTTATTTATGGAAATAGATAATTTATCTACATAGGCTTTCCAATTCATGCCTTCATCTATAATAACACCTACAAATTTTGTATGTGCTACCTCTTGAATCTTCGGTATTTTCAATTTCACATTAAATTTATTATTATTTGATTTATTAAATTGTATATATGCTGACTTCTCTAAATTTATTTTTAAGTTATTCTGTTCTAACCAAAGAATAAGTGTATTAATTGTGTTATTGATATCTATTTCATGATTGTGCACTGTATTGTTTTTTTATTGGTTGTTACTATAATCGATATGTCATCAGCAAATAAGATGCACTTATGATTTGTAGTATGGACAATGTCATTAATATACAGCAGAAATAAGATAGGTCCCAGTACACTCCCCTGTGGAACACCCTGCCGGTTATATTTATAATCGGATGTATATGATTTCATGTTTCCGCGTTCATCAATTTTATCAATAATTACTCTCTGTTGCCTATTAGCTAGATATGTCGCGATCCACTGTAGCGTTGGGCCTCATATACTATATTCTCAAGCTTCTGAAGTAATGTATCATGTGAAACTAAATCAAAGGCTTTTGATAGGTCAAGAAAAAGCCAGGTCAAGAAAAAGCAAAGAAAAAGATAGGTAAAGAAAATTGTATCGTTATATATCGTTTAACTGTGAATAAAACGTATCATTTACTATTAAACGACATTTGACATATAAATATACTCATTTTTCTGATAATCCTTACAAAACATAAACTTGCAAGGTGTTGCGATTTTTCTGATGAGATCTATATGTGATGTAGTGATGTAGTATGGAAGTTAATTCAGATTGAAAATACGAACAAGAAACAAAAACAAGCAAAATATAAAATCTGAACTATAAAGTCTAAAGTTTACTTTTCCAGCCGTGCTAGTTTTTTGAAGAGACCTATAAAATAAAGTATGCAAGAGCAGACCCCGTTTTGTATTTTTCAGACCTAAAGTACTTAAAATGATCTCACAATGAGTTTTACGGTGAAGGTGAAGAAACCAATTCAGATGAAATAAAATAATATTGAAATGAAATTCTAAAACGAATGTAAAATGTCTGCATGACATTTAGCTGCAAAAAGGTTGTTATTTCTCTTCTGCCTACCGCTTCGGGGTCTCTTGTTCCTAAGCTTGAAGATATATCTATAGCCCAATAAACTTATATAGAGATTATAAATCCGGCTTGACGGAACCGGGAACATAATTTCGATGCTAATTTAGCAGTGAGCTTCTTTGTCCCATTGAAAGGATATTAAGCCCTTGGGAATTTCACGAAGACAAATGAGGGGCTTTAGTCCTTTATCGTTACATTCCTTAATGGAGGACTGCCGTTACCAGATACCGAGAGCGGCGTGAATTGAAAAGAGGAAAGTTTCAAATAACTGAGCCATGAGTGTCTGGGCTGTGGTGGCCGAGTGGTTCGAGTAGTCGCCTGTAATACAAATATTCCAAGTTCGATACATGACTGTAACAATTACTTTTACTGAACGTAAGTTATAAGTCACACCACGCGCTTTACGGTGAAGACAAACATCGAGAGGAAACGTGCATACGCTTAAGAAGAAATTGAAAAGACATGTTTAGTCGTGCTTGAGTAACAGCAATGAACTTGCCATCTGACACAAAATATATTTCGAGAAAAAATAATAAAAGTGCTGCCTAAGCACCACAGCCTACCCTTGCCAACCCTGGTGAGACGGCGTGAAGAATAACTAGAATGAGCGATTAATTTATAGTAACTGACAGCTACGCTATTTTTGTATATGGAAAAGCTTATGCAACTTTGTACTTGAATTGTACAGTTGGCAACATGTCATACAAAATGCATGTCAAAGGGAACTTTCAAAAGACTCCCATTAAATATACGAGCTTAAACTCAATGTCAGAATTACTCACACGTCTGGGGATTTTCAACGAGTTAGATGTTTCAGTAATGAATTCATAATTTCTATATTTAAATATACTATATTTAAATATACTATATTTAAATATACTATATTTAAATATAGTATATTTAAATATAGAAATTATGAATGAAATATAGAAAGAACTAAAACAGCCGTGGTGGCCGAGTGGTTCGAGTAGTTGCCTGCAACAGAAAGACTCACAACGCAGGTTCGAATCCCGACTGTACCAATTAACTTTTCTGAACTTAAGTACAGTGATAAGTGTCACACCATGAGCATTGCGGTGAAGGAAACCCTCGAGAGGAAACCTGCATATGTTTGAGAAGAAATTCTGCCGAAAGGCAGAAAGGAAGGGGAAGAGAAAGAGAAGGACTCACCATCTGTCACGTAGCCACCTAAAATAAATATCGAGTGGAAAGTGGGTATGTTCAGCCTTTACCTACCCTTTCGGGGACCCGTGTGGCAAGCCGGGAGGATATTTTTACTACTACTATATAATTTACTAATACTAATCGTTCCCCGAGGCTTTATTTTTCGTTTAATAGAAAAATAATGTTTTGGAACACAGTCTCATAAAACCGACTTTACGCCTATGAACTCCTAGTCAAACGTTCAGTTACACTTATAAAATCAACTCAATCTATTTCGTCGTTGGTAAAACTTGTTTGATATACATTATTGTCAACAAACAAATCACCAAGCCGTTATAATAATATTTATTTGATGTCAATAAACCTTAGGAGTGAAACGGGGCGAGTGAATTCGAGAGAGTATTTTAATTAAAAGACAACAGTTTGAGTTTGACAAACACAGACATTGATAACCTGTAGCTGAAATGATCGCCTAAGCAAACATGCATGTACTTTGATTTAAGCCGCAAGGAGACGCCGTTGAACTAAGTTAAAAAGATAGGTCCCCCTGAAGAGTTAGTTGGTAGAAAAATTGCTTCTGTATATTGATATACCTGAACTGTAAAAGGTTGTTTACACAATATATTGATAAAACGCTCGCATTGAGGTACAACTGCAACAGTTTATATACATAAAAATAAAAATATTAGAAGCACAAAAAAATTAATATGCTGTAAAATTCATCAAACAACGATCCATGGCAATTCGTAGGACCGCTTTTCAAAGAAGTCAAATTCGTATTGACATAATACAAGCACTAATCTCAATTACGGATTAGTTGGGACGAATCAATAGTACGTCAGATCTCATGAAAACTGTCAAATTCAAAAGCATTATCTCGTTCCACAATCGCACGGCTTACAGTATCGGCTGCTTTGGCTTTGATCTTTCGTCTGAAAGGAACGTACTTGGACGATCAGGTATTCTAGACATGCGCAAGGGAATTTTCTACGTTGCGTTGGTACGGTGGGACTTTTATGACGTATTAGAGATTTATTACGAGATTCCGACAAAGAATACATTTTGGTGTAGAATATCTACACTTCGACAGTGTTTGTTAAGATAAACCGTCTGGTCTAGTGGTTAGAGCTGACTGCGAAACTTGAGGTGGCGGGTCCGAATCCCACTGAGGGCAGAGTATTTTTTACCTTAGCCTTGGATTTCCTATGTATTTATGAATATATCTATATAGGTGAGTAAATATAACGTTGTCTAGTTACCATAACACAAGCTTTGCTTAATTTGGGCCTGTGTAAATTTGTGTGGCGATACATTGTCGTCCATTAGCGGCGGTAACCGCTTACCATCAGGCTGACCACGTGCTTGTTTGCCAACTAAATGGTA
This sequence comes from Drepana falcataria, assembly GCA_945859725.1. Taxonomy (NCBI): domain Eukaryota; kingdom Metazoa; phylum Arthropoda; class Insecta; order Lepidoptera; family Drepanidae; genus Drepana; species Drepana falcataria. The sequence goes on from OX243921.1 coordinate 12,951,817, forward strand.
TAAAAAAAAAAAACAAAAAAAATATGAAGAAAGATTGACCAAACATATACAACGCAAGTGCAAGTGAAAGAAGAGGCAGAGAAATACTAGGTTCTAACTACCTAGAGATAGGGTTAGGCGTGTAAGACAAATATACTGATAAACAGACATGTCCGACTACTCAGTACTACGTAAGTAATCGAACACCTCACTGGCCATGTTTATATACTCGCTAAGGAACCAATTACATAAAGTGTAGAGGGTAACGTTCATAAACAAACATATTTAAAATTAATAGAACAACTCTCAAACCTTTGGAACAAGAAAAGTTTATGGTTTGTTACCTGTTGTACAATTCAGCGTAATATTGCGAAGAAAACAAACCATTGCATTTATCAAAATGAAAAACTTCATAAACAAATTCGCTTTTTCAAACTTCGCTAAATTAGAACGAATTTAAAAACTGCAAACTGAGGGACGAGCATTGCTTACACAAGCAATATACACACCGCCTCGCGGAATAACATTTTTCATACCAACTCCGAACAAAAGTTTACGGCATCGGGGGATGCAAAACAAAAATGAATCTTATTGCACACAGCCCAAAGTTTCAAATGCAATGCTTCTAACAAGTGTACAGGAATTATTTTAAAATATATTTTCATTCAATATTTGTTTGAAGCTACGTTTTGCGTGGGTTTTACTGTATATAATATACATACATATTATCACCACGGCTACTTCCTCATGGGATAGGCAGAGAGAGCAGGCCGCCAGTTCTTACAGACTCCTTTACCTTCATCCACATTCATCAGTATCTTCATCCATGCTCGCCGGAGTCAAGTACTCTTGATGTACAGTAAAGAATAAAAAATAACCGTTGTGGCTGACTTACGAGCTTAACGGTAAAGGAAAACATCGTGAAAACCGCAGTATATGTTTGGGAGGAAATTAAAAGCCTTGGACACGTAGTATCCTGGGAAAGCTCTTGTATATATATATAATATCTCTGCCTTCGTCTAAACGCGTGAAGAGTTATAAAAATATATTCAGAACACTACAAGTACCATTCAGATATCGATAGGAATAGTGCAAAATAAACAATAAGAATTTTCTCTCGATTAATCCCTCGCTGTGATGTATTTGTTGTACGTGTCTCCTCGGCCTTTGATCCCGCGGCGCGAGGAAAACATGCAAATGCACTGGGCGATCCCGCTCATACATAAATCCGCTAGAATCGGAAAAGACGTTTGAACTCGGTGTTTAGAATTTTCATTTTCAATTTTAGAAGTAATGTTTATATTCGCTTGCTTTGAGTAGTGCAACCTGCAACACAAAGGTTGGTCGTCTGTCACGCTCCTATCATATCTCCGGCGAGAAGTGATAATGTTGGGGTATGCAGAGGTGTATAAGTAGTACTCACACACCCACCTTCCGCTAGAGATATATTTAAGGTGCCAACGTGACACATGGTGAGTCCGTCGCCGTTATTCAAGCACGACTATACGCCTTTGAATTTCTTCTCAAACATATGCAAGTTTCTTCTCGATGTTTTCCTTCGCCGTAAATCATATTATGCTGATGAAATAAAGATGGACGAAACAAAAATTATGAATACTGTAAAGTACCTACTGAATTTATAGTGTCATCAGCGATTCACTTATTATTCACTTATTTATTGCTTTTCATTGCGGTATTTCAGCAGAAACAATGCCGTTGCAATAAAATTAATCAACGAATCATCACACTGCCCGATGCTAATTAATCCACGGACGCTTTTATTCGCCGCGTTAAATTAAAATCCTTAATAATATTATTGTCAATGTAACTGGTTCATGTTTTCATTGTTTTATCCAATTGTATAAATTAATACAGGCATGAAATTAACTGTGAAAATACGACGTATCTTTCATATTGGAGTTACTAAGGGACTATTCAGCGTCCGTAGCAGCTAAAATTAACACTTTAGCGGTCGTCTAACAGCCGTTACAGTAACATAATACAATACATTACTATTTTTTAAGTACGTATGTACAGATGAATAGAGAAACTCTGCTGGAAGGAGAGAGACGAAAGGAAATGAATGAGTACTGGTATATAGACAGTCCAGATCAATCAAAAAGCTTTAAATATTTTTATAGCTTTAAATTTTGGCTTTAAATATTTTAAATAGCTATTTCGGTGTACCATACAATGCTAAAGACACCCAACGCTTTATTTCACAGTAATGCACTAATTACCCTCACTGCACCATCCTCAAGAATAGTATAAGATAAACGTAGTGTCACAAATTCCAGTCCTACCGCTGTTCAGTTAGGAAAATTACTACAATGTTTTTTTAATGAGGCAGTTTTCCGCGCTTTGTTTGCCATTGTTTATTCAGGCAGTGTTCAGTGGTTAGTGTTTATTCAAGGTCATAGTTTTTTCCCACAGTACTTTATAACAGAAGCTTAGCCTCACACTTGTAATGCTACTGACTCACAATCCGATCCACCATAACTATTTGTTGGTCCCACGGCGCATGAGTGAGCAAGTTCGTGTATTGAGACTCACTAATTCACACACTGATCGAAACCACAACGAGAATAGATCCATTTGATAGTGTGTTCACACCCTAGGTGGGGATGTCTTTAGGGGACCGTATCAAGAACACAGCGACTAAGTAGTGCGAATAAACCTGTTTCGACCGGCTGCTGTCGCACCGTATAGAGTATCCAAATGGATTATTAACATATAAACATAAGGTAAGAAGGGATGCGACAACAGTCAGGACCTTATTTCAATCAGCTCAAATCAAAAATCTTTTATGCAACGTTGGGGACACAGGGAACACTTATTGGACGTCAAATATTGAGTAAAAAATACTATCGTTTTAAAAAAAGCCCCGTAAGCACAAGCAATACAAAAAACACCACGGTTTTCTTTTTTTTAATTACTTCCCTTTTTATATAGGATTAAACAAAGGTTTTATTACATATAACTGATTTCAAAAAGCGCAATTCATTATCATGCATGGCGCTATCCTTTATATATTTGAATAATTCATAATAAGTTTTTTTTAATGAGGCCGTAAGATCCAACGGGTATTTTCAATCGTATCTTCTAATAAATCCAACTTTAAAATCAAGCACAGCATCGCACACGATTATAACCGTCCCCGCCATCAAGAATTGCCGTGAGTATAAGTAAGATCATATCTCTACGAGGATGAATTAATTTATACGGCACGGAAAACTCGCGCTCCATTTTATAATCAACATTTTTAATTAACATTACCACCGCTAGCACGCTTACAGAGTGCTCAAAGAAATGCATTTAAGATAAATGTTTTAACACGAGCAACACACGCGGTGAAGTGTCCACAAAGGACTTGCAGCGAGCGCTAAATTCATTCTGTTAATCATGGAACACCAAGAAATACGTTGCCATTTTATTGTTTAACAGAGACATTATGAATTTAAACGCAATTTTATTGTACCGCGCTGCAATAGAGAGGCTTCGTTAATACAACTATTAATTTAATATTGTTTAATATTAAATTAATAGTTTAATATTTAATTCATTATAAAGTTAATTATATGAGTGCGCTAGTTTAACATTGATTTTTTAATTTTCTTATACATGATTGAGTCATAAAACGTGATGCGACTTTCTTTAGAGCCATAGTGGCCGAGTGGTTCGAGTTGCCTGCGACACAAACATCGCAAGTTCGAATCTCGACTATAGCAATGAGTTTTCTGACCTAAAGTACAGTGATTAGTCATACCACGAGCTTAACGGTGAAGGAAAACATCGAGAGGAAACCTGCATGCGTTCGAGAAGGAATTCAAAGGCGTATGTATAGTTGTGCTTGAGTAACGGCGATAGACTCGCCATCTGTCACGTTAGCACCTAAAATATATCTCTGGCGGAAAGTGGGTGTGTGGGTATTACTTATACAACTCTGCCTGCCCTTCGGGGACCCTTATGGGAAGGCGTGAGGGTATTATGTACATAGCTATATATACTTTCTTCAATACCTGCCAATCAGACTGATAATAGCTATCAACTACGATCGACCGCGATTACCATCATCACTTACTTGTACTATCGTTTACTTCTACTATTTTTAACTACAGCTATGATCATCTACTACTACCATCTACTGGTTATTACTACTATTCTCCACAGCTTCTATCTCTTACCATTACCATCATCACTTAGTTGTACTATCGTTTACTTCTACTATTTTTAACTATAGCTATGATCATCTACTACTACCATCTACTGGTTATTACTACTATTCTCCACAGCTTCTATCTCTTACCATTACCATCATCACTTACTTGTACTATCGTTTACTTCTACTATTTTTAACTACAGCTATGATCATCTACTACTACCATCTACTGGTTATTACTACTATTCTCCACAGCTTCTATCTCTTACCATTACCATAATCACTTACTTGTACTATCGTTTACTTCTACTATTTTTAACTACAGCTATGATCATCTACTACTACCATCTACTGGTTATTACTACTATTCTCCACAGCTTCTATCTCTTACCATTACCATCATCACTTACTTGTACTATCGTTTACTTCTACTATTTTTAACTACAGCTATGATCATCTACTACTACCATCTACTGGTTATTACTACTATTCTCCACAGCTTCTATCTCTTACCATTACTACCGCTTGTTCTACTATCGTCCGTTACTGCTAATTTCCTCTACACGACACATCGACTATTATTACAATATACATATTACTATTACTATCCTCTATTATCGTGTATTTACTACTATCTACTACTACTTTAATCGTTTAATAGTAAATGTGGGTGTGTAATAACACCCACTCTTAAACATTCCTTACAATATATTTGTAAAGAGATTTTGTTAACTATAGTGAGACCATATTTGTTTCAGTGGTTCAAATACAATTCAGAAGGAAATACAATTGACCGAATAGCCAATAGCAATCGTTCATTTTCGCGCCATTCACGCGTCGCCGGCGCTAATTGGCTCTGTGAATGCCCGCCTCAGTTAGTTTGGAGTTTCGAGATAATAGCGTTGGGGCCGCATTCAGTTCGGCTAGTGATCGAGTTTAGCGCATTTTGTCAACGCAACTTTTGTTGTTTTGACACAAGTCTGGTCAAAAGTAGAAAGTTGTAGACGGATGTTACTGTCTGCGCTTTAGTTCGGCGACATAAATGTTGCTTTGCATTAAACCGTTTACTACTATAGAGTGGCGTAATTAGGTTCTCAACAGGCAGGCTCCTGCAATATTATAAATATACTAGTGGTCCCGCCCAGCTTCGCTTGGGTGAAAAAAGTTAATGCCCTAAAACACGATCACAGCGCCACCTATCGGGTCCAATTGTGAATCTAAACCATTCTCAAATCCATCTGAAGACACACAGAAAATTTCATTAAAATCGGTCCAGCCGCTTAGGAGGAGTTCAGTCACATACACACGCACACAAGAAATATATATATTAAGACTAGTTGTCCCGCCCAGCTTCACTCGGGTGGAAAAAAAGATGGTGGCGCCACCTATCGGGTCCAATTGTGAATCTAAACCATTCCCAGATCCCTTGAACACACACAAAAAATTTCATCAAAATCGGTCCAGTCGTTTGAGAGGAGTTCAGTGACATACACACTCACAGAAGAATTATTTATATAAAGATTTTACCATACCTTCTAAGCCTATACATTACTAATACATTAGACCGATATTTTAAATGAGATTCTAGGGAGTTTATCTGTTATGCCGTTATTCTAATAGACAAAGCCACGGATATGGCTTAACCTCCATCTATATATGTATATAAAAATGAATGTTTGTCTGGATGTATTTTATAATATATATTAAAATCGTCCAGTCAGTCCAAACGATTTGAATGTTTATAAATTTTCTGTGTTATTTCCTAAATTTATATATCTGGCGGAAAGTGGGTGTGTAGGTACTACCAATACACTATAGTGGGAAGGCATGAGGATATATAATATTGATTATTTATATTATGTAGATACTATTGCAGATAAAAAATACAAAAGAAATCAATTATACGCGAGAGAAACTTCTGCGTCGCATTTATGAGCATTCCAATTGAAAGGCGTCCACCTGAAAATACTACGCTACGGATAGATACAGTGAAGCCTCATTCCTCTTAATAAAGAGCCACATTTGTAGTGAGTCTAAAACGGTAATTTAACTTGATCTAGACCGTTTTCTACCGAATTGAATACAAATCAACCACCACCAAGACGTGATATTACAATCATCATTCAAATTTAAAAGAACCCGACGGATGTATATGACGTCGATAAATCTGTCTCTGTCACACTCTTGAATTATGAATGCACGTCACAGTGGCGATACTGAGATGGCGTGTGCCTCTAAGCCTAAACGCTAAGCAGACCTGTAAGGACCACTGAAATTCATCTGACTATTCTCTCTAAGGCATGGAGAAGGCTCCATATGGAATAGTCACCCCTTCAAAGATTGATGGCTTTTGATGGATGGCTTAAAACTCATTGAAAAAGCGTATAAATGTTACAGATATTTCCTCAAACTCAATTTTTTTAAACGGAATTGGATCAACTTTACCACAGAAATAAATAGATTAACACGGTATAGGGTACGTTTGTGAACAGAAAAATCTAGTAATTAAATTATATTTTAATTACTATCAAATAACAGCTAGTAATATATATATATATATATATATATATATATATTCTATAGCTACCTTTGCTAGCAATCATATTATGTAAATTATATAATTGTTTGCGGCCTTTTTAGTTCTCAAACGTCGCAGTTTGTACTTTGTCGCCGCAAATCGTGCTGTGAATTAGCTGAACTTGAGTTTAGAAAACACCAATGTACAAACAGCCAGGCTTCAAACCTGCAAGTTATGCAGGCGAATTCTTATACCGCTCAGCCAAAACCGTACAATTGTGGTGTACCAAGTTCGAATAAATATTTTACTAGAGTAACATTTTCGCAATAGTTGTACTGTAATTTTGAAGGGTACTGAGACAACTTTGCCGCTGTCGGCAACTCTGTTTCCCAGCGGGCGGGCGCAGCGTTGTACTCTGAGTTTAGTCCGACCTAGAACTGTCTAGCAAACGGCAAACTATACTATTGTGAACTGCATCGACATCGAGCGATGTATCAAGGCCGCGATCGAGGCTACTAGCCCAAGGTCACATAGGTTATCGAGTAAGGTGGTTTTTAGGGTATCGTAGAACTATAAAGAAAATGTTAATCTTACTCACTAAATTAAATTCCATGACCTATGTTGAGAAACCGATTCACTGACACGTTGATACCTAAATTTTAATATATATAAATCACGTGTCACGTTGTTTGTCCACGATGGGCTCCTAAACTACTTAACCGATTTCAACCAAATTTGCACACGGTGTGCAGTTTGATCCAACTTGAAATATAGGATAGCTTACATCTCAATTTTAGTCGCAATATTATTTTATTGCAATTTATTTGTCTATTATTTGACAGTCACAATTATCGTTAGCTCCAAACGATTCTAACAGATGGCGATATCTGTTGACTGGATTGAATAAGTATTTATTTATTTACAATGTGATATAACAAAAACCTAAGCCACAGCAACGCGTGGCTGGATCTACTAGTTATTATATAATTTAGGTTAGGTTTATGGGTATTAAACACCTCGGCCTACTCCTTCGGAAAACCTTGCGGGAAGGCGTGAAGATACATTATTATTTTTACTTAATGTATCTGACTGCTTCGTAGTTTCGATAATAGAAATCGCTGATATAAATAACAGAATAGTAACGGTGCATCTACCATTTACACTAATTTATTGATCTACTTGTCGTGCCTGGCGGTTTCGTTGGGAATTTGACTTGATTAGCAGTTTTTTTAACCTAAAGGATGACTAACCAGACAAGCGTATACGACCACGTAGTCAACACGTATGAGTAAGTAATTAGTTTACTTTATATACAACTAGCTGTCCCGCCCAGCTTCGCTTAGGTGAAAAAGTTAAATTGCCTGTAACACGATCGCAACGCCTATCGGGTCCAATTTTGAGATAAAAGCTATCCTATCTTTCATGTTGGATCAAACTGCTCATGGTATGCAAATTTGATTAAAATCGGTTTAGTAGTTTAGGAGTCCATCGCGGACAAACAGCGTTACTTATTAAGATAACAACAATGAACAACATCGACAAAAGCCAGTTGTAACTAACTTAACAATGGTACCCTGCGGCAACTTGCCAAAAGACTAGTAGCATTAGTAATGCGCATGCGCTTATGTGAATTTGATTTTTAAAAAATAACTACGGAAGCCATTAAGTTCGCACCTAAATAATAATGTCTAAATATATGTTTAAAGTGGTTGGTATTCCGCCTATCAGTATACCTGAGTAAGACACACATTGAAACTAGTGACCATGTTCACACAAATATTTGAAATTTACGCCAAGTTTATCATTTTAGAAACACAGAAAAGTTAATCAATAAAGAAAAAAATTAAAGATGAAATATACCATCAGTATTGGTACAAAGTAAGCCTCTTTATCGCAGACAGACTCGACGTTAACGCTTCCATATCGATTTCACTTAGGTCTTTACGAGGGCGGGGAAGAAATGTGAGTTGGCACAAGTCTTGTGCCGTGGGAACGTGTCTGGTCGCACAGGTGTCACTTCCAAGGATTTAACACAGGATCTCACTCCGGTTTCTATATACTCTATCCGGTCTATATACTGTAGGTTGCGACCCCAACGCTAGCCGGCTTAGGTCGGGATCTTATGACTGTATATACTCTGCATCTTAATATATATATTTCTTGTGTGCGTGTGTATGTGACTGAACTCCTCCTAAACGACTGGACCGATTTTGATGAAATTTTTTGTGTGTGTTCGTGGAGATTCGAGAATGGTTTAGATTTACAATTGGACCCGATAGGTGGCGCTGTGATCGTGTTTTAGGGCATTTACTTTTTTCACCCAAGCGAAGCTGGGCGGGACCACTAGTACTATTATAATACTTGAATGGCATATTCTGAATACATACGTCTTACTTTGTGTTCGGTAGTATTTGTTATCGTTAAAATCGATTTCACCTAGTTAATAAATAATTGAGATTTTCAGCTGACTATGTAGGCATTAGGAAGCGGAGGTTCGACCAATTTTCTTGGCTTAACCTTTACGTCATCTATATCTATACTAATATTATAAAGCTGAAGAGTTTGTTTGTTTGTTTGTTTGTTTGTTTGAACGCGCTAATCTCAGGAACTACTGGTTGGAATTGAAAAATTCTTTTTGTGTTGGGTAGTCCATGATTCTAGGAAGGCTTTAGGCTATATAAAATATAAATAAATAATAGTTAATATTTAAAAAATCTCTGAAAAGTGAGTGTGCGAAAGAGACAGACAACAAGATTCTGAGACGTTTTCAATATATTGACAAATACTCTGTCAGAGTGACGTGTAAATATTGACGGTAAAGGTGCGTTCCACTAAGCGCCCACAACAATGAAAATTCTCCTATACCTAATCGATCCACATAACGACCGCGGTCGTAGTGGTCGCGGCGAAAACGTCAATTATAATGTCATAACTTACGCTCATCTAAAAAGGTGGGTCGAAGTGATCGTTGAATCGAAGAAAATTTGCGTGATTTTCAAAACTCAAAGCATATAAAATGGCGACTGTACCTCTTACCAAATATCCAAGTGTCGCCGCAAGACATTTTAATTCTATTTGAACGTAAATTAATTTAAAACACCAATAATATTAAATATAAAAAAAACATTATATTTTTTTTCAATATAAATCTATTTAAATTAATCAAGTTTATTTTCAAGGCTTACAGATTATAAACTAACATCTTAAATCTTTTGCTTTCTTTTTACTAACTCGCCGTTTGTATTATTTACCTGCACGCTCAAAACGCTCTGTAATCCATTCCATTTGAGGTTACGACAGTAACGCTTACAAGCAAACTGTGGTCGTGAGCGTGATCATTGTGAACGCTTAGTGGAACGCACCCTATGTATAGCTAGACTGACATTTCATTCAAGTAGTAGTTTTGACAAACCTCAAATTACAGTTTCTTTCATAACAACAAAAGCAAAAAGATGTTTGTTGTGTTTTAGTGTGAGTTTCATAATTAATCGTCGTATTTTATTAGTAATACCACCCGTAAGGCGTCAAAATATCCGTTGGCGCACACCAGTTCGATCGCAGTGTAACGCAAGTCCTATTCAATCGCAGTGTAACGCAAGCCCAGTTCAATCTTCGAGCCAATGAGACTGAAGAACAGCGTAGGCAATTGTAAATACAAATTTCTCCAGATTTATTTCCTGGGGAATTCTGAAGAAGAAGTAAATGAACGCTGTTCGCAGATATCATTTAGCAGTTACAACAACTTTTGCATGAACATAATCAGTTGATCCAATTGTTCAAAACTGTCTTACAAGTAATGTGATGCCATCGGACAATCAGAAAATAGTGATCACAGCAGACAAGCGACCTGCAGGAGACAACATGTCATGAGAGAGGCATCAATGCACCAATGTTAAATGATGTTGCCTTAATCGTGATTGGGGAGAATATGGAGTCTCGCGATATTGTAATGTAACCAAGAAATGATGCCATCATCCTTCAGCATATTAGGGCAAATTCTCACCTCTTATCAAAATAATCTAATATCCATGTAACAATAAATGAATATAAACTACACCTAAACAATACTTTTAATGCCTAACTTTTTAACATAATAGTAATGTTTCAAACTACTTAACCCTTTCGTTAACAAGTCAGCAGGCATTTCAGTAGTTGGCAAATAGCCTTGGCATTGAAATTTTGACATTGAAAAAATGGCATTGCCATGTACTCGGCCTCAGTACTGGACAATGCCACTGTCGGTTGTTTTCTGCATTCATATGATATTACAGTACCAGACAATTTAAAACAGAAACCTGTATAAGATCTCCTGTCAATAGTATTTGATGTCCAATCTGAGTCTACAAATCCTTCTAAGTTTTTATTATCATTTGTAAACATTAAACCATAAGATTTTGTTTTATTTAAATATTCTAACACTCTCTTTGCATTTTTCCAGTGAACTGCAGTAAAACAATTGTTAAATTGGCTTAAATAGCTGACACTGTAACTGATATCTGGGTGTGTAAGTATAGACAAATACATAAGACTTCCTATCAGTTGCTGATAAGGATATTATTTACAAACATTTTCTGACTTATCCAACTTCAATTTACATTCAATAGGAGTATCAACAACATTACAGTTTGACATCTTAAACTTATTTAAAATATGTTCGACAAAATGCTCCTGATCTAATGATATACAACCATTTTTATATACTTTTACTCTCATACCCAAGCATTCTTTCACTTGCCCTGAATCTTTAGTTTTGAAATTTGACATTAAACTATGTTTCAGTTCATCTGTCAATGCCTTGCTACTGGAAAATATGAAAAAATCATTGACAAACACAGTTTTTAAAATTTGTTCATTATTTACCTTTTACTATATAAACATGGTTCCAATTTAGACTTAATATAACCCTGGCTTAACAAACAATCATCTACTCTCTTATTCCACTGCCTTGCTGATTGTTTAAGTCCACAAATTGCACGTTTTAGTTTGAGTACACTGTTACTCTGACATTCTAAATTAGGTGGTACTAGCATGTATACTGTTTCATCAAGGTACCTAGCCATTTAAAAATGCAGTGTTAACATCAAGATGAGTAATTTCTAAATTTAACTTTACACTTAAAGAAAATAACATTCTCCAAGTGTTAATACAGGTGAGTATGTTTCTTTATAGTCCACACCTTCTACTTGGGTAGAGCCCTTAGCGACTAAACGAGCCCTATATCTCACTTTATTATCACTTTCAAACTTTCTTTTGAAAACCCAAATTTTAAATTCTTTTCACAAATTCTAGAGCAAGTGAATGAATTTGTATATCTAGGAAGCATGTTCACACGAGATGGAAAGTATGAAAAAGATATTGAAAGAAGGCTAACTGCCGGTATTAAGGTGAATGGGGCCATGTCGGTGTTGATGGCCAGCAACGGTTGCTGTCCACAGCGTGATATTTGTGCCTACTTTATTGTATGGCAGCGAACCCTGGGTATGTCAGAGGAAGTATGAAGATAGCTTAAATGCAGCTGAGATGCGATATCAGCTGCGAAAAACGTGCGGAGTAACGATCTTAGTTCGAGTCCGGAATCAAGAGATTCGCAAATCAACTGGCGTGAATCAGGGCGAGATTGAAAAGATGAAGAAAGGCATGCTACGCTGACTTGGACATATAGTAAGGTTGAGTGAAGAAAGATTGACGATACAGATATACAAAGCAAAAGTGTGTGCAAGAAGACGCAGAGGAAGGCCACGTTCCAACTACCTGGATCAAATCGATCGGACGCTCAAGGACGGGAACGAAAAGAGTACTCGAAACCGACGATCATGTATGAAGAGACTGATGAATGTGGACGAAGCAAAAGAAGTATAAAGTCTAGAGAGAACTGGCGCTCTATACTCCCTGCCTACCCCCTTAGGGACTTGGTGTGATGATATGTATGTATGTATGTATGTAAATTTTCACCCATGCGAAGCTGGGCGGGTCAGCTAGTAAATAAATAAAATTGGTGTGTCTGTTTGTAATATTAAAATTGTATTAACTAAAGTAAACCTTTAACTAAATTCATGTGGATGTATACACGGTACTTTTACCAAAATATTTTTTTAGCATTTGTATGTTTCGGCTAATCTCTGAAACGGCTGGAACGATTTTGACGGGACTTTCACTGGCAGATGTAAAATGGTGTAACTTAGGCTACTTTTATTTTAGAAACTGAACAATATTTTTTGGTAAATTTCATGCGGGCGAAGTCGCGTACACAGTTATGCTTATATTTAATCTGTAATTGTAATAGCAAACCAAGAATAATTTCATTACGACCGCATCTATCGTCACACCTTCCTACGGTTGCTAACGAGAGAGGGGATGTAGAAGGTAACACACCTTTTACGCCGTAGTCATATTCAAGTGCTAACGTGACAGATGACGAGTCCATCACCGTTTTTCCATTAAAAACGGTCTAAACCACTAGAAAAAGATTATAACTTCTATACAGGATCAATAATTATGATATTCTGAATGTTTCGCACAAAGCCGACCTTGACACAGCAATTAACTGCATAGCTATCATTAATATGTTCTGTTATTGTATAATCTTTATGAATTGGTTTAACTCCGACTTCAAGAGAATCGTCAGTGATTTCGATTGTAGAATGCAACGTGAACGCTGGCCATATTGAAATGTTCCCATCGCATAAATGTACTGTTAAGGGTCGCTCCCGTGGCTAGTAGCATCGAAGGCCTATGACAAGGTCAGTACCAAGGCCACCCGTGCCAGACGGCCAGATGCCCTGACAATAAAATGAATGCAGCTATGATACCATGATGCTAATGTGTTTTGACCCTTGATACCGAGATGTAAAGCACAATTTTATTTTACTCGCACATCGTGTTGAATAAATAACAAGCGTTTGCTCAGAGAACATGTTTAAGGGATTCGAAAACGGTCGAATGCTAACATTACATTCAGAGTAATTAATTAACGTTATTACTGAATGCATGCGCCTTGTAATTAACTTTGTTAACGTGATTCCTGCGTGTTTTGCGGAACTCCATGTTACATTACATATAATGTTTCGTGTCGGAGATAGTAGTAAAGTTTATTTAATGGCAACTAGTGTGCGATATTTTGTGTAACATCTCTAAGCTTAATAAAAAATAATAAAAATATAAATAATATCCTCACGCCTTCCCACAAGGGTCCCCGAAGGGGTAGGCAGAGGTGTATAGGTAATACCCACACACCCGCTTTCCGCCAGAGGTATATTAGGTGCCAACGTGACAGATGGCGAGTCCATCGCCGTTACTCAAGCACGACTATACGCCTTTGAATTTCTTCTCAGACGTATGCAGGTTTCCTCGATGTCTGTTGAATCTCGATGTTTTCCTTCACCGTAAAGCTCGTGGTGTGACTAATCACTGTTTTTAAGTTTAGAAAGACTCATTACAGTCGGGATTCGAACTTGCGATCTTTGTGTCGCAGGCAACTGCTTGAACCACTCGGCCACCACGGCTTAAGTGCCACTTAAGTGGTATAATATAATAATACATATTTTTATTTGAATATACCTAAGTATAAATTTTTTAGGGATTAAATATTGTATGTGTCAGCAGTAAGTTTTATTAAATAAATGTTGTTATTTTATATAAATCTTTATTTACAATAACAACAATTAGCAGTAACAAATCAGTTGTATAACTAACTACTTACAGATAAAATATTTGACTCAAATCGGTATCCCGAGGCAACGTGCCAAGAAGACTAATAGCATTGCCACGCTGGATAGCAATGCTGATTCTCTGAGCGAGATAATGTTCCAGCTCGCCTGCCATGAGAGGTATCGATTAGACGACGCGAGACCTCTTTAAAAAGATGGAGAGTGAGAGTAAGAGTGTATATGTAAATTAATATAGGTATATTTTAATAATACTAATTGGGACATCTAATTATCTATTAGCTTTATGAGCACACTCATTGGGGCGTGGACGGGAGCTTGTTTCGGGAACTGTTTAAGGAAATTACAAAGTGCAGGCAATAATAAACCCTTACCCGGAGTTTCCTATAAAATTATTGCGAAAGTTCTCAAGCAAATAGTTTGGAAGAAATTCATTCTACAAACTTATCTTTTGAGCTCGGCGGGATGAACTTGGTTCCTCGCTTTTATTAAATTGAAACTTCTCAATTAATTCCAATTGCTCTTATTATGAATGGCGAGAAATATGAATTCGAAATCGATAGTGAATAGAGCCGGGGTGGTCAAGTAGTTCCAGTTATCGGCATCAACGCAAACATTGCATGTTCAAATGCCGACTGTATTTCATGAGCTTAATCACACCACGAGCTTTATAGTAAAGGAAAACAACTAGAATAAACTTTCGTAATTATGCTCGAGAAACGTCGATGAGCTCGCCATCTGTCACGTTGGCACCTTAACCTCTCCAGTAAGAAGCGGGTGTTGTGACAACAAGATTTTTCCAAGGGGGACAACCTTCTATAGGCGGAGGCACCCGTCCGTCCTAGGGGAGGGAGCGGAATATGTGATCTTTCTAGTTTCTTTCTAGGCTCTAAGATCTCCTGCGGAACGCAACAGTGCCTAGGCACATCCAAGGGGCGCCTAACTTCGCCCCTAGTACCCTAGGGTAATAGTGTACGCTGTGCCATCGGAAGCACGAGCCACACAGCCCTCCTGTCTACCCTTGGGCTCACGTTTCGTGACAGCCAGGGCCCCCACCCTGACTATCCGCAAGCACGTCAACCTCAATTTAGTCGCCCCATATGAAAGGCAGGGGTTACCATAGCCAACATTTTTAAGCCCTGGCTCGTTTTCCCGCATGAATTTTATAATAAACTTTATCTATTACACCATCAAGATTTTTCCTATTGATATGCATTTATCTGTCGCCATAGAGAAATGGTGGAGTATAGAGCTCAAAAAAAAGAGAGAGAATTCAAATTGAAGGAATGAATGTTGAAATAGGCAAATTGTAGAGCCTTTTCGAGCGATTGCACTGTGCACTGCACATTCAGAATTATTTATAGCTTTGTGCGACCGCGCCGACCGCAGCTCGAAATTAATTCGATTGTTCCTGAAATTGGATATTTAGACAAAATTGGGAATTTTGTTAAGGATTTGATGAAATTTACGAAATTCTGTAGCTCGTTTGTAATGTTGTTTGTTGCCAACACAAAGGTCTTGCAAATTATACGCAGCAATTTCTTGCATTAATCGTTTTTGTTTTAATTTATTCTCTAGGAAGTTAGGAGTCCTTCCTTGGTTGCAATTGTGAGACGAGTTTAAAGCTGACATTAAACATAAACTAATTCAAAAAGCTTATTATCCATAATTTGATTATTTAAAAAATGCCCATGCGAGGCAATTAATTGCTCCCCCTATAGAAAGACTATGCAAGTAAGTTAAAACATTTTCTACCTCTACGTAAAAGGAAACAAAAGTTAAAAAAGGAAAGTTTTTTTTAGAAATGGTGGTCACTTTAATTTTTAATTTAGTATGTCACGTTCAATAATTGTTCCCTGAGTCTGAGATTTTTGCTTTGATACTATTAATGATATTATATTACTATTTTGATAGATACTAATTTAATTTAATAAAGAACGAGGCAATGGTTTATTATAATCTTAGAAAGTCAGTAATAATCAGATTTAAAAAAATACTTTTTGTATATATTTTTTTTTATTGTATTATTTTTTATGTAAATCAGGTCGTTTAATGAGGATGGCTCCGTTTATTATGATCATTGATCGTTTTAGTTGGGTAGTAGACCAAGGCAACGGAGCAGAATTATAGCGAGAAAAGCCGCGGCACGTAGCTAATACTGTCGTAAGACTTAGATCACTAGGCGCTTATTAGGCATATCATGTATTTAAAGGCGTATTATGAGCGGTAAGACATATTAGTTCAGCATGGAGTTCTTCAAAAAGGGTGTGAAAAGATTCCTGCAGGGTCGGCAGCGCGCGAGCAATACACCTGGTGTTGTCCGTGCCGTATAAAAAAATAATAATAATAAAAATTTTATAAAATACTTTTCTACTAACGCGTATGAAGGCCGTCTCAGTAGTACTATGGGGCAGTGCTACAGTAGGTAATGTAAATATACCTTATAATTCGCTACCTTACCTAATCTAACAAAGCGTCCCGAAAATTTCCCCAAATTCACCGCCGTTCACTTAAATCATTCGTATACGCAGTACGCATACGGATGTCATACGAACAAGCGTCAACAAGTACCCCCTGCGTCGCCCCCATCTTGCGGGCGAGGGTGAAGGGGCGAGATTCAACTGGTGCAATGCGGTGTCCTCATCCCACAAGTTTGTTTTTGCTAAGCTATTGTACTCCGCTGGCACGCTTTGCGATTTTTGTTAACTTCGTTTTGCAGGGCCTTTTGCTTTCCCATTTTTGCTGGGCACTTTGTGATTGGCATTGGCCACGAGTTACGCTGTGGATATTTAACGTGGTTTAACTTTTTCGATTACATTGCTGCTTTATCACACATTTCGTTCTCATCTAATGGAAGCGGCTACAATTAAAATCCATATATTGACATTGTATAAAGCTTAAACCTGAAGTAGAAAATTATTTTGTACGTAAAGCTATCGTTGTATCAAAGCGGTTTTTAGTAGCCGGAGAATTTAGACTAACTAAATCCCGCATTTCACGGCTATTCTTGTAAAACTGAACGTTTGTCAGGGTTGTTATTGTGACAATGCAAGGAAATTCTAATCTAACATTTAAATGTAAATTTTCTTAAAAAAGAAATATTAAATTGTAGTATAAAAAACATTGTAGGCTTTGTAGATTCTTAGATCTTGCTAACATTGTTATAATTATCTTGTTTTATGTATGCTTTGTATAGTAAGCAACGACCTATTGTCGGGCCTACGTTGTTCCCCCATACTTGGGTACTATTGCTGTAACGAAAAAAATATTGTATATGCCTAATGATTTGAAAAGAGTAACCATGGAGTTTCTTGCCGGTTCTTCTCCATGGAAGCGACCAACCCGAACCGTGCTTCTTTTTCGACGTTTTATAAGTGCCCATCTGGGCCTATGTGAAATAAAAAGATTTTGATTGATTGATTAAGAAAAGGTTAAAAAATCGACCAGATTTCCGCAAGAATCTAGATTGAGGCAAGTTTAAAGCTGTATACATATATCATTGGAACGATTGACTAGGCATCAATAAAAAGTAGTTGTTTTCTTACAACTATATTCGGACACTAGGATAAGAACGTCAAGCGTGAAGAGGATGAAGCAACAAAGGTGGCTCAAAGAACTGGCGTTCTACGCTCTCTGACTAACCCGTGAGGGACTCGGCGTGTTGATATAAGTATTTGTAAGGACGTATTTCAAAGATAAACCTGAAAAGTGAAATCGAGTTGCTTTTTATTGCTCTATACTATATTAACCTATGAGGATTGTAGGGTATAACGGGTTTCCCGTTCGAATTCGGAGCTGCCCGACTGGGGCAGGACCTCCACCTTATAGAAGACCGAAGCTAAATAACAAATTTTTTTGTGTTATGTTCCTACGCGGTGAATAAGTTTCCAGTAATGAGCTCCTTGGGGAGGGGAGAGGATTGTTACATTGTATTGGAAGCATAGGGATTAAACCCATTATGCTGCCAACACACTATAACCCTCCGAACACAACACGCAAGTGATACTTCAGTATCGTGAGCGTAAATAGGCTGCGGTAACCGTTTCCCATCAGATGGGCCGTATGCTTGTTTGCCACTCTTGTTATATAAAAAAAATATATATATATATCCTCACGCCTTCCTACAAGGGTCCCCGAAGGGGTAGGCAGAGGTGTGTAGGTAATACCCACACACCCACTTTCCGCCAGAGGTATATCAGGTGCCAACGTGACAGATGGCGAGTCCATCGCCGTTACTCAAGCACGACTTTACATACGCCTTTGAATTTCTTCTCAGACGTATGCAGGTTTCCTCTCGATGTTTTCCTTCACCGTAAAGCTCGTGGTGTGACTAATCACTGTACTTAAGTTCAGAAAAAACTCATTGGTACAGTCGGGATTCGAACTTGCGACCTTTGCGTCGCAGGCAACTGCTCGAACCACTCGGCCACCACGGCTTTTTGTATTTTATTTACATTTATTTTATTAGTAACTATCAGATCCGGCGAACTTATAATATGGTGTTCGTTGGCGACCAATTATTTTAATTTCTTTTCTTTAATCGGTAGATGAAACTGCGTCCAAACCTAGGTGATAATGAAATGTCGAATTTACGACAAACCTAAGGCCGGTGACAGAATGCAGGGATCGTCTTGCGCTATTGCGTATGAAATTCCAAACCGGGCCGTATCGCAATCCATATTTGGCGTAGACAGATTCAACTTTGCTTTTGCGAGGTACTGAAATTTTCAAAGTTTGAATTAATATTAAAAATAAAAGCCGTGGTGGCCGAGTTGTTCGAGCCTGCGACATAAAGATCGCAAGCCCGATTCCTGACTATACCAATGAGTTTTTCTGAAATTAAGTGCAGTGATTAGTCACAACCCGAGCTTTACGGTGAAGGAAAACATCGAGAGGAAACCTGCATACGTCTGAGCAGTAATTCAAAGGCGAATGTATAGTCGTGCATGAGTAACGGCGATGGACTTGCCATCTGTCGGAAAGTGGGTGTGTGGGTATTACCTACACACCTCTACCTTCCCCTTCAAGGACCCTTATGGGAAGGCGTGAGGATATACTATTATCTTAATATAAATTACGTGTCACGTTGTTTGTCCGCGATGGGCTCCTAAACTACTTAACCGATTTCAATCAAATTTGCACACCGTATGCAGTTTGATCCAACTTAAAGATAGGATAGCTTACCTCACAATTGGACCCGATAGGTGGCGCAGCGGTCGTGTTTCAGGAAGTTTAACTTTTTCGACCGGGCGAAGCTGGGCGGGACAGCTAGTATCTATTATAAATTAATGTTATAAATAGCAGAGGGCTCGCTACGGTTTCGTAAGCTTTGTTAATTTATGTTATACTTAACTAAAATTTGTTTTATTCCTTTGCATCAAACACCGAGAGAAAACTTATATACGTTGGATAAGTAACTCAAAGACATAGGTATGTATAGTCGTGCTTGAGAAACGGCGATGAACTCGAAATCGGTCACATTGGCGAAAAGAGAGATACTTCTGCCAACCCTTTCGGGGACTCCTATCACGTCCACAAGGGTGCAATCTTTTAGTTCTCTCTTTAGTTACACACTACTAGAAACACTAGGCCTCCACGGCTTTATTTAAAAATATCAGTATACTGATATATTGTTCACATCTCCACCGAGCAGTGGTATAATTTCGTATACATCCTAAAGCCACAGGCAGAAGTCCTATTAACACTGCTGCCCGGCTGGCTAATAAGACTGACCCTCTCGCCCGTGGTCAGTCCGCCCGACGTCGTAACTTGAGTTAACGAACTTACTCGTCGCCCGCAGTGCAATTTAATTACTCTCTTGTTGCCACAGAGGATCTAATTGAATCCTTTTATAACAGTGATTCCTATTAGTACAATTTTACGTTAATATTATTTCCTGTTTAAAATCTTTGTGAGGTAGCATTTTCACGCCATCCCTCCCCAATGAGTAGCGTCATGTTTATTTAGGTGCTTAGGTGACAGATGGAGAGGTTATCGTTGACACCAGTGCGTTTTTCTGAGCTTTATTACTTCGCTTTCTTAACGGCGAAGGAAAACCTCGAATGCTAACGTGTACAGTGTGTTAGAAATAGCACGTAAATATGCAGGTATAGATAGGATGTCTCAAAAAATATTACAGTTGTCTTTTAGAAGTCTAAAGTTTTGTGTATATATATACTCATATCTTATATTAACATTTCAACTTAGATTGCAAATATATATTATCCTCACCCCTAACCCAATAGGGTCCCCGAAGGCAGAGGTGTATAGGTAATACCCACACACCCACTTTCCGCCAGAGATATGCAAAAGCAAATATATTTTATATAATTTTATTTGCCTCCTTTAAGAACTGTATCTGCTGATGATGAATATACGATAGAAAAAGATTAAGCCAAAGAATACCACGTTCCAATTACCCAGATCAAATCGATCGAACACTAGAGGATGGGAACGCCGTGAGTAGGTACTCGAAACAGGCGGGCATGAATTAAGGGGCTGAAGAATGCGGATTCATTAAAGATTACTTTTGAAACTATGCTTCTACTGAAGCGCGTTAGTGTCTGTAGTTGTAAACTGTATCATATCATCACTGGTACCGTTTACCCGGAAATAGATTACTATTTAAATACACCTCTAAAGGTATTCTAATTTCATGATTAGCGTGGTTGAAAAGCTATTTCCTTCGAACCACTGTATCTAAGTACGAGTATTTTTTTATGTTATTTAAAAGAATAACGTGCCTTCTAATTATGCTCTAATTCTCAACTCAAATAACTCGCTTTCTAAGTATCCCTTTTCAGCCTATAAATTTATTCTGTCTTTTTAATTAATTATTTCATTACGTTTGTTATGTACGGAATAATTTTGCGTGAAATATCGACCTTTTTCTCTTAACACTAAACTACTAACAGAGAAGTACTTTGAAATGGTAAGTGTCCAATCAAGATGTTCAGTCCTTTTTAAGGTTTTTACGCTACAAGAAACCTGCCCCATGTTTCCCTTCTTCCATGTTATCACTATCCATACTACAAAATAACTGTTAAGGAAATTCAACAATTTATGAAGCAGAGTTACTTCCTACTTACCCTACTGATATATTTATAATTGCAAACTTACGAGGTGTTTGTTCTTCAATCACGCGAAAATGAAAGGATATGTTTTATTCCTGAAAACAACAACAAACAATTTATGAAATCACCCCCAGCTTCATGTGTGGAGTACACATGAAACTGGGGCACTGCTGAAAATGTGAATTTATAATATTAGTAATTCTGTTAGTTTAAATATTCTAATTAGTAAAGAGGTTAATTCCTCTGAAAATTTTGTCCAGTAAGGGCAATTTAGAACTGCTGAAATATTTTACAAAGGGATTATATTAACATCAAGTTTCAAACGTAATGGTGGCCTAGATTCGGGTATGTGGGTCGATTATCTTGAAGATTGTAGGGTGAGACTCGCAAAGTATACGACCTAAATCGGCCATGATGGCGCAGTGGGGGGGGGGGGGGGGGTCAATGCACACTAGAGAGGCGATACTCATTTGTTTTTACCTACGACTACTTACAGAGACATTTGATGGTGTTCTACGTTCTGCTTATATTAATAATGCGAAAGTTTGTGAGGATATTTTTTCCTGTCTCTATAACTGTTAGTTCCGTATTTACCGACCCATCTTCACACTAACTGTTACTTATTTGCGTGACCCCAAAACGTTAACTCATTACGCATAAACCCAATCTTTATGAGTCGATGTTATGTAACTGCCTAATATAACCGGTTTAAGTCAAACACCTTGCAATTTCTCGCAAAATCTTAAGAATTGCTGGCTTGCTAGTATAAAAAGAAATATCTTTAAAAGCCGTGGTGGCCGAGTGGTTCGAGCAGTTGCCTGCGACACAAAGATCGCAAGTTCGAATTCCGACTGTACCAATGAGTTTCTCCGAACTTAAGTACAGTGATAAGTCACACCACGAGCTTTACGGTGGAGGAAAAGATCGAGAGGAAACCTGCATACGTCTGAGAAGTAATTCAAAGGCGTATGTATAGTTATGCTTGAGTAACGGCGACGGACTCGCCATCTCGTTGGCACCTAAAATATATCTCTGGCGGAAAGTGGGTGTGTGGGTACTACCTATACACCTGGGGATATATGGATGTTTTTAAAAACAATAAGAACTGAAAGTAATTTAAAAATAAGAAATATTCGCCTTCAGCAGGAATCGAGTCCGTGACTACAATCTTCGCAGGCAGGAGCTCTGACCACTTGATCACACGTTCGTCTCGATACGTATACTTGGGGATACATAGAAAGGCAAAATGACGTTATATTAATACATACATACCATCACGCCGCCCCCGAAAAGTGTACGCAGTAGACCGACTTACAAAACTTTATCGTTTTATCCACGTAAAGCTTTTCATTCAAGCTCACCGATGTCGAAAGGCAAAAATTATTCTTCTGTAACTAAAAATCTTCTTTTTAAATGCATAATGTCACATAGCTCAATTTTTCTTTATTAATATCATACGAGGGTTAGGAAAAATAGCAGTCGAGGTTTTTGTATAATATTGTAAGGGTAAGTAAGTATTCAATCAATAATATTTTCGTACGATTAGTTAGGTGAGATGCGTTCCCTATATAAGCAATATGCGGCATAACGAATCCGAAATACGAAGGTGTGATTGTAAAGATGAAGAAAGGTATGTTACGTTGGTTTGGATACATAGAAATGATGAGTGAAGAAAGTTTGACGAAACAGATACAATGCGTTAGTGTGTGGTAGAAGAGGCAGAGGAAGACCACGTTTCAACTACCTACCCGGGTGTTACAAGCGTCCATAGGCGGCGGTAACCGCTTACCATCAGGCGGACCGCATCCTTGTTTGCCACCCCAGTGGTATAAAAAAACCTAGATCAAATCGATCGGACAAAAGATGGGAATGTCAAGACTACTCGAAACAGGCGAGCATTTGTGAAGAGTCTGACGAATGTGGATGAAGCGAAATAGGTTTGTAATTTTAGAGAGAATTGGCGCTCTACTCTTCCTGCCTCCCGACGTGAAGGACTCGGCGTGATGATGTGTGATTTGTTTATCGACGAAAGTCGGCTATGTTTAATGTGTCAAATATCGCATAGTGCCAACTTATTATAAGTGTATCATTAAATCATAAAAATAAAATGTTTAAAATACTTCTTTTTTATTTCTTATTTTCATTTATTAATAGCCAGTACTTTGTAACTCCAAGTACTCAAAAGGGATAATTTTAACGTTATGCATAGTAGTAAAGATCACCTTAAAATGTTTACTGTCATCACAAAATTGCTGCTCGTCAATATTCATAGATATTTGTAGGTGTTCAATTACACACAGTGCCGCTTAATAAATCGGGCGTGATAAACCTACCGCCATTAATTTATAGGCCGATAACAATATCTCTCACTGAAAATGCCTACAATATATTCCAGGAAAACGGAATACATTTTCGATGTGTTACAATAGATACAATGCAGAGCTATCAAATTTGATTGAATATCAATTTTGATTTTCAGTGAAACTTTGCGGTCTGCTTCAATATTCACTAAACACGGCCATTTAAAGCGAAACAAAAATTTAAATAGATGAGAATTAATATAGCCATTACCATACAATTAAACAACTTTAAAAATAACTGAGTTATTAAGAAACTAGGCATTTGTGCATTTGACACGATCATAAAATTTTTCTGTGAATTGTAGACCTCTATATATATATATATATATGTGTGTGTGTGTGTGTAAATATATACGATAGCAACAACAGGGGTATCGCTTCGCTACAGGTTTTCTTTCGATGTTTTTGTTCACTGTAAAGCTCGCGGTGTGTCTAAGTTCAGAAAAACTCATTTGTACAGTCGGGATTACAACTTGCAACAGTTGTGTTGCAGGCGACTACTCGGGCACCACGGCTTCCAACTCCTATTTCTGTTTCTCAATTCTTCTGATTATAATACGTTAAAGTAATCAGAGATCTTTATAGACCTCAGATTCAGCAGTTAATGAATTTATCTGATGAAGTGTAAAGTAGGCAAAAAGGGTAAAAAAATTGTGCCGGCTTGTATTTTCCCCATACTACCGGCAAATATATACATTTTAATATTTTAAGCGAAATCTAAATTTATTCAACGCATTTTGGTTTAGTGGTTTGTCAGCTCTAGGCTTTAAAAATGCTCATAAATGTGCGGGTCCAGCTCAATTCCCGCTAGATTATATTGATATTATCATGATATAGATTGATGATATTTATCTCATGAACGAAGTCAAATATTAACAAGTTTGTACCCAAGTCTTGCATGAATCATTAACATAGGTGGGTACCTATTTACATGCGTAAAGTTTTATTTTATAACATTGCGTGGCTTACTAACTTTTCCACTTATAATATTATGGTATACCGCAATCTAATACCCACACAGATTTTCAATGATTGGAAAAGGGTTTATTCATGCGGAATCCTCTCTATATATTATTAGTATTGTTTTATAAAATTATAAAATGTATTACTATTGTTATATTATTATTATATATAAAGCAAAAGTTTGTGCAAGAAGAGGCAGAGGAAGACCACGTTCCAACTACCTAGATCTAGTCTAGAATCCGACGAGCATGTATGAAGAGACTGATGAATGTGGACGAAGCGAAAGAAGTATGTAAGTCAAGAGAGAACTGGCGTTCTATATCATCTGCCTACCCCGTTAGGGACTCGGCGTGAAGATATGTATGTATGTTATATTGTAATAAAAAGTATTTTTAAAACTATAAGTCTTGACCAATGAGCATCAGATAGTGTCCAATATATACGAAGCTAGTAAGTGTCATACACGTGTATGTACGCTCGAATCAATATCAAGGTATAGCCTGGATTCCGCTTCAGTCAACCGGTAAGGTAACGTTTAATTATGGACCGTGTGATGTTAAGTGAACAGTAATTGGTTGTTATGGTAGGTATCGAGTATCTGCAATAGCAACGTTGCATTTGTTCAATCAGGCACGTTGATACGTTAGCTTAGCGTTACTCGGATGTATAGATCAGCCGTCTAATTATTAATTAAACAATCGCTTTCGATGATGCGTCGCGGACATGTGTGATTATTATTAACTTCCGTTATTTAAGTAGAAACAAAAGACTTGAAATAAACTTCTAATTAATAAAAAAAACAGGACCTAGATTTTTAGGGTTCCGCACTCAGCGGGGAATCGAACCGTGACCTCAAGGTGCGCAGTCAGGAGCTCTAACAACTAGACCAGACGGTCGTCAACATCTACATATTAAACATTCGTACATAAATAGATACTCAAAAAAATATATATTTATAATATTAGTCGAATTAAAATACACAATAACTGCCTGGTATTTAAGAGGAAAAGTAGCATTTAATACTAATAAAACATACTAAAAAAGTTCACAAAAAAAAACCGCTGTCAGGCCGATAGCAGTGCATCCGATGAACGTGCCTCTTCTGTATAAAATACTGTAAAATGTTGTTTTGTTCCAATTTGTAGAGTGTGGCAGCAATTAGACATGTTAGACGTGTTAGACACGCATGTTTTATTCTGTAAACTGCTTCGACTTTTTGGTATTATGTATATAAATATCATCACACCGAATCACAGGGTAGGCAGAGAGAATGGATCGTTATTATAGAACACTAGAGATATAACAAGAACATTAGGTGCTCTGTGGTTTCACCAAAATTTCATTTGCTGACATTTAGAGTTTAATTTTTGCTTAATCTTTTTAGTTCAGATTAAATTAAATAGTTTATGAGATAATCAATTCTTTTAACAAACTTACAAACAATTTAAACTTTAATTTTTATTAATCATTGTAGTAAAAAATATTAGTGTAGGTACCTGGTAATTTTCACCGAAGCTATTTGCTAGAAGCTAAACTGTTGTAAAACTAAGTTTCTTAATTTTAATAATAAATTTTACTCAAAATATACCTCTATCTTATTTTCAACCATTCAATACTGTACCTCGGAGACCCTTGTGAGAGGGCGTGAAGATATAATATAATAACTCTTTAACTGAATGAGTTTTACAGCTCAGCCTTATTTCGGGCCTTTCTTGACCCATCATAAGTCGACGGAGTCCTTGATGTAAACTTAGAACGAAATAATTCGTGCCAATTTTTCATATATTTTCGGTTCCTTTGACCAAAACATAGGCCCGGTATCTATAAACCTAAAGACCCATGGAAAATAGTCAAAGCCAAAATGCAGCCTTGTATGAATTTTTCAGATAAGAATATTTTAAAAGAAACACTTTATAAGAGAAATACAAAAGCGACTTTAATTCGCAAATAACATAATCCGATCAGGTGAATTTTTGTGCCGTTCTTTTTAAATTGAGCTAGGATAATATAAAAGACTTTGCATTTTCTTTTCAATATACAAAGCCATTTTCCGGATATCTCGTAGCGAAGATGGAATAGTTAAGAAAGCGTACCGGGCAAAGCAATTTCTACTCGGTTTAGAGTTTCCGTCAGCCCTCGAATTGATTCGTTTATTTCTGCAATTTGTATCAACTGGGGCGCTGAATGTCCGCGGGACCTCCAAAGTGGTTGCGTTTTATTTTTGCTCTTTTCCTAACACTTCCCCAGCGAGGAAATGGTATATTGTTAGTTTCAAGTATTCATTGCATTACGAACGATGTTTTTAACGTTTTATTTAGACGTTATGTTTGGAAAGAGTTAACGAAGCAAATTGGAATCGTTTAGGTATTACTTGGTACATTATTTGTTGAAAATGTAACCAAGGAGTTTTATACTGTTTCACCGTTACTTGTAATGTTTGAATTGAGAATAGTATATAAGTAAAAAGTAAATATATATCTGGCGGAGAGTGGGTGTGTGGGTACTACGTATATACCCTCTGCCTACCCCTTCGGGGACCATTGTGGGTATTTATATTAATTACCTCGACTAATTAGGTCGGCGAGTTTTAACCCTTAATGTTGCAAGTGTCCAGCGGTGTCGGAAATCGCTTACCTGCGGACCGTATGCTTATTTGCACCCAAAAAAAGAATGGGAACAGTTTGTGTAACACAAAATTAGCTTATATTTTGGACCATTTCAATCTACGTGCATGTCAAGCCAAATTACGGAAGATTAAAATGACGTATGCACGTGTAGACTTCAATGAATATGCAGTAGTTATCTAGTGGTGGGGTGGTTTTGTCGCTCGCCTCTACAAAGGGGCCATTGCATGAGGTCGCTGTATCTGGGGACCGCAACCCAGACTACTTTACAAGCTTATCTAATGAATGGAATTGACTTTATATTAACTAACTGCGCCCCGAGGTGTTACTCGCATTTAGACGGCAGTGGCTTAGATCAGTCGGCAGTCCCTCTGGGAGAACACTTTCGCGATAAATGGCCGATGTCTTTTGCTACATTTCTGACAGCGAGTAAATTGTCGTTTTAAGAATTCACAAGACTATTTTTAAGAAGGCACTGATAAAATATTCTCTTTATAATATTAGGTAGAATACCACACGATAAAAAATTACAGACTAAACTGAGCCGTGTTTACGCCAATAATAGCACGACTATTACAAACGGCTTTGGATTTCTTCTCAAACGTATGCACTGTTTTTTTATCACAATGGTGGCTAATAAGCGTCCGCCTGATGGTAAGTGGTTACCGCCGCCTATGGACGCTTGCGACACTAGGGGTATCGGTCGCGCGCTTCCGACCCTGCAGGCTTCTTGTTTGTTCTGACTTAAGAATAACAACTGCTAATAAACAGCCGCATATGTAATTGTTCATACATTTAAAAATCTGTTTATGAGATCAAAGTGATTGAACATACAAGTGATTTAAATAAAACATAGTTCCCCTTAACATGAGCTCTTTGTGAGACATTTCTTTGAGAATATACATCTCTTTGACTGCCAGATAAATAAATATAATGGAAAATACGAAACCGACTTCCGAGCAGGTAGACAAGTGTCTCAAAGCCGTCTTTGTAAACGGGTACTTTATATCCCTTTGAAACAAGTGACTTACGCAGCCGACAACGATTCCCAACCGGATATGCGAATATTGATAACAAAACTGAAAGAAATATTTACAGCAGCATATTATTTTCAGGAAAGTTTGCAAACTTTTCGTAAGGTTAATGCCCAAAAGTATTATCGAACACACGAATTATACCAACTTTTTTTAATAACAATGTAAACTAATTTCAAAAGAGGCAAAGGCATTATAATTGTACAGTCTTCGCGCCACAGGTTGGCCCTCTACAGGTTGCTACTACTTATTAACAGTCCCCAAATAACTCTTGCCACCCCCTGGCACCCCTCTCACTCTCGCCACCCCTAAGCACCCCTTCGCCTATTGATGTGAAATTTGCGTGAGCTTTCGTTATTCAACAACAGTTTCTTTTTAACCTTTATAAAACTTGCTCTGGTTTGCTCTTACGCTGTAACGTTCGAGACACAGACAACAAGTGCTGTCTGTGGTCACAGAGTTCCTATATAAAGTGGAACTTTTGCTTTTCAAGTTCTCGCTGCGTTGAGAGTTGTCGAGTTATTTTTTACGTTCCACATGTTTCCTTTTAACGAAATGATACAATAAAGGAGATCGTCGTGAAACTCGCACAAACACGACACATCAATGTTTCGAGATGGTAAAAGTACAAAATATACATAAGTGTAAATAAAACTAATTATATTATGTACAAATAAACCTAATATTTGTCAGGTTTAATTTGAGAGCTGCATTTTTGAATACATGGTTATAGGATCACCTAGTATGGACCGATACAAAATATGCACTTTTATATACATATGCAATAAAAATTAGGTTGCAAGTTTGAAACCCGACTGTACCAATGAGTTTTCCTGAACTAAGTACAGTGACATTGACGCCTAAATATATTTCAAGACGATGTTGTGAAAAACTCTGCCTACCCCTTCAGGGAATGTACGTACAGGGAACAGGTGTATTCCAAAAGTTCCTTGTTTATTATTTCCGTTGATTGGAACAACTTCGCGCAACACCTTCAAATCGCGTTGGAAATGCGATTTTCCATTGCAGGAAATATGATCCTACTCGAAAGCTCCGGGATATGAATTTACGGGATACTACGTGAAGTATTTCCTTAAACGGTTTGATATAGTTTTGCCCACTCATCAAAAGATGGCGTTTACATCATCTTGAGACTATTCGAAAGGAACTTTGATGATAAATGTTTGATTTTAATATTTAGCGAAATTCATTTTGAATATCGTATACAGTCGCGCTTCGTTAACGTATGTTATTACGAAAAAAATTCAAACCCCCAAAGCGAAATGTTTAGAATACATCGGAAATGTGTTAAATATATTTATTGATTAATGCACTAGCTATACCCCGCGGTTACTCACGCTCTGCTCTGACAAATAAAAAAAAACTATGATTATTAAATTGTAATGCTTATCGGAAAATAGTTTTTTTTTTTAAATATTATTTAAGTCTATAGAGAACTGGCGCTCTATACTCTCTGCCTACCCCGTTAGGGACTTGGCGCGATGATATGTATGTATAATAATATTAAATGTATAAAAATATATAAAATATTAGTTTGTGTTTTTAGTTAATTAGAATAATAATAATAATATATCCTCACGCCTTCCCACAAGAGTCCCCGAAGGGGTAGGCAGAGGTGTATAGGTAATACCCACACACCCACTTTCCGCCAGAGGTATATTAGGTGCCAACGTGACAGATGGCGAGTCCATCGCCGTTACTCAAGCACGACTATACATACGCCTTTGAATTTCTTCTCAGACGTATGCAGGTTTCCTCTCGATTTTTTCCTTCACCGTTCAGCTCGTGGTGTGACTAATAGTTAATTAGGTGGAAATTACATTATTACCTACGGAAAAATGTAATGTACGGCGTATGTATAGTTGTGCTGGAGTAACGGCGATGGACTCGCCATCTGTCACGTTGGCACCTAATATACCTCTGGCGGAAAGTGGGTGTGTGGGTATTACCTATACACCTCTGCCTACCCCTTCGGGGACCCTTGTGGGAAGGCGTGAGGATATATTATTATTATTACCTACGGAAAAATTCGCACGCGCGATTCAATCATTATGTACATTCAAACATCACATTTTATAACTAACTGTTCTGGCGAATAAATTATTTGATTTCATTTCTCTCTCAAGAGATTTAATATAAACTATATATTTAGGTATTTATAGGTATAATCCTTATCAAATCATCCTTAAATCACTCTGATATTGATAAATGTCGCGTAGTTTTAACGATCTAAGCGTAGACGAGATTTTGTCTTATACTTTAAAGAGAAAATGATGACAAACTTCTGATATGCATAACTTTATAATTCATCATTATTTAATATTCATATATCAAGCATTACTAGATGTGTAATATACTACATGTCATTGCAAAGAGCATCGAGTGACTTTAGTTTTTACATAAATCCACATACTCAACTCCAGCTAGCATGTATGAAGGGGATGATGAATGTAGATGAAATGAAAGAGCTATGTAAGTCTAGAGAGAACTGCGACTCTATCCTCTTTGCCTATCCTGCTGGGGCTCCGTGTGATGATATGTATTTACGTATGTATAAACGTTAATGTAAAGCTTTGTGTGTGCAGGTTACACTGAAGAGCAGCCTTCCTCGCAGTTCACCGCGCAGTTACCACGCGAGCTGAGCCCGGCGCCACCCGAGCAGCCTCAGCCGCTCTCCTACCTGCTCCAGCTGTCCCCCGCCTCCCCCGCCTCCCCAGACCCTCCCTTCCTCCAAGTTCAGCTCCAGCCTTCTGTTTCTCCTCCTCCGCCACCGGCGAGCGGCAAAACCCTATGCTACACCAGCACGGGGACTCTTCTCTCCCTGCCGCCAAAGAAAAAGGACATCTACCGCCCCTACTGTCTCGGTGATCGCGCTGCACACCTCAATCGCGCCGAAGAAGACCTTAACGCGGCCCAAGCCATCTTAGATCTAAGCCAGCATGCTGTGTTCTTAACCGCCCGGCCGCAAGTCGAACAGGCCCCAGAACCCCCCCTACAAGAGCCCCCCACACCGCCCACACCGCCCGCACCCCCCACGCCTGAGCCCCCTTCTGATCGCCCGCGCGAGACCGTCGCCTATACCTATGACGCATTCTTCGTCAGCGACGGCCGCTCCAAGAGGCGAAACTACGCTAACGCACCGGTGGAGAGCGCCCAACAACCAGAACCGAAATCGAAGTACACTTGTAACGAATGCGGTAAGCGATACGCGACCTCTTCGAACCTCTCGCGGCATAAACAAACACACCGCAGCCTCGACTCGGTCTCCGCCAAGCGCTGCGGTGAGTGCGGCAAAGCGTACGTGTCTATGCCTGCACTGGCTATGCACGTGCTCACACACCAGCTGTCGCACGTGTGCGGCGTGTGCGGCAAGCAGTTCTCGCGGCCATGGCTGCTGCAAGGCCACCTGCGCTCGCACACCGGCGAGAAGCCTTACGGCTGCGCCCACTGCGGCAAGGCGTTTGCGGACCGCTCCAACTTACGGGCCCACATGCAGACGCACTCTGCGGACAAAAACTTCGAATGCGGCCGTTGCCACAAGACATTCGCGTTAAAGAGCTACCTGAACAAGCACCAAGAGTCAGCGTGCGTGCGCGACGAGGACTCGCCCGAGCCGCCCGAGTCCGCCTCCGGCTAGGGGCCAGCAACCAGGGACCGTAATGGGTTTACAAGTTAACGTAAAGTATTAATATGAATTTAGCTCGTTAGAATAATATATTATACAAAGTTATATAAGGAACGCGCGCGGGCGGGTGTGGCAGCCGACCGCGCGCCTCTCAGCAAGTTTCGCATACAACGAATCAGTACTACCCCTTAGCCGCGGCCCGCGCCGCCCGTAGCGAGAAGTCCCGGTAACATTAGGCAGGCGACTCCCACACTGAAGGCAGCCCCCGCGGAGGCTATAGACCACCAGCTCGATTATTGTCATATTTAATGGAATACCTGGCATGGCGAGTCGCTAGTCGCCTCATGACGTGAGAGCCGCCTAACAATTATAATTATGTATGTAATCGTTGATAAATTATACCCTATATACATAGAAATATGAATGAAACTAATATCTTTTGTAGGTGATTTTTACAAGCGCAATGTAGGATATAGTGAGTTAGCGTAAGTTAGCGTTGAGAAGCGAGGCGAAGGGCTCGCTACCTTCCGTCCGAAGCTCCGCGTACGCGCAGGCGCCTGCGCAGTGCCTTAGGCAGCCCGCCGCCACGCACCACCCGTGCGTACATACCGGTATATCCCTCCAAACTAAATTCCTATTTACATTATATTTATGAAGAACTATACAAAAAAATACAAATATTTGACGCTTTTCAGAATTCAAAACACATCAATTATTAAGTCATTTGAGCTAATTTATGAGCGTGTACACGAGTACTTACAAAGCTGATAATTTTTATTATCTGTGTTGAAAGCAACAACTTGTTAGGAAGAAGGGAGGAAGGACTTTTTCTTTCTCAGTACCGTTACTTTACGATTAAATACGATGAAATATGTATGCATTACATACATATTTCTTTTAATGTAGATTTTATAAATAATAAATCAATGTATATTGTTCACTTTAAAAGTCACAATTTGAAAAATTGTTGTGTCCTCTAATTACTCCGTGTGACTGCGAATATTTTATGATTATTACATGTAACCGTATGGCATGCTTAGTGAAAAAGTATCAATTAACCACTACTACCACAAAAACAATCAAATCGTCCACCTTAAAAAGTTGTCAGAAGATTTATATTCCAGAATTTCTCGGAATGAAAATATTATTTCTAACATCGAATCCATCAATTAGAATATTCGTACTACCGTAGTATCATTCAAGCACCAAAGGTAATTGATATAATAATCAATTTATTCACACCTAGTAACATCATACAAGCATTGAGATCTAGAGAGATTGATACCTGCATTGAGACCAATAGCTGTTAGCAGCATCAGTGATGAACAATTAATTAGCATTTCTGCTGTCACAGCGAATTTCTTATAGAGTACGGGTAACATCACTTACCATAATTCAAAGGATTGCATTGTGAGTGTACGGGCAGTGCTATCTGGCCGTGACATTCTGAGCCATCGAACAATGATTATCACTTTATTATCATCCTATTTTTTTTATAAAATGCCCTAGAAATTGATGCTTTACATATTGTAATTAAAAATAAATTGTAACTACCTAAATAAACATATTGTATTTCAATTTAAACCAAATAAAATATAAATCACGGCACGGAAAGGCGGCGGGCGCGCCCCGAGTCGCGAAAGGCTGGGCGCCAGAGCGAGCAAGCCTTCACCAGCGTGTCAGCTATCGAGTGTAACGTAACTGGCAGTAAACTAACTAGGATAAGGTAGTCTAAAGTAGGATAAAGGAGCACGAGGTGCTCGGCGAGAAATGGGTATTCGAAAAGCAATAATAATGTAGTCACTGTAAGTCGCGCACAGCTGTCAAATAGACGCCGCAGACTTGCGTAGTTATAGTCCCCTAGTCCTCGTAGGCAGACCCACGGCGGCTTCTTTGACATCTAAATACCACCTTTCAAGTCCATCCTAATCATCATTAACGTAACGTCAACTCAGCCCTCAATTTGTGCGACTTAAACAGGATGTAAGTTTCAAATTGGATGTGTCAATTTCCTAATATGCGTCTCAGAAGGTGCGGTTCTTCACTATAAGGTACTTACATTCCATCTAATGCAATTGACAAGTATAACATCCTAAGATCGCTGATATATAGACTGCTGAAATAGAAAATGTCGGTGTCACGTGATCGAGAGTCAGTTTATGACATTCTTGACGATAAGCGGTTACGCTAGTAGATAGAACGCACTATGTTTAGGGCCAGTGAATTGATTAATAGTTTGGTAAATTAAAGAACATTGCGTTACCAATGGCGTAGGTCACTATCAAAATTAAAAAAAGAAGTGCGCAATTGATTTGACTTAGAAAGAGTTGTACAGGCTGTCGTAGGTCCAGTTCCCAGTCTATGAGCTAGTGCCTCATGTCAATTCATCAGTTTCGTTACCAAGTCAATTGTCCTGTCAAATAACAAAGTTCCTCTTCGTTCTAACTCCTTTCTCGAAAGTCAATTTTCCTTTAAGCAAATACGATATTTTCCTAATTAATCGTTTGATTTATTTATAGTAGAGGCACTTGATTATAGTCTTTATATTCCCTATCCAATATTCCTACTTGTAGTGTAGTGCCACTTTTGAACTATCCTAGTATTAGACACCCCACCCTGTTTGAGGGAATATAAAAAATATTTTTATCAAAATATGTTAAGGCGGAGGAGGCGCGGACAAAGCAATATATGTAAATTGAAAAGCAATATTACTTACATTAGGGCGTATTATTTATTCAAGTTTTTGTAGGATTTTAGATGTTACGGTGCTTTGGATATTATGACAATTATTATGAAACGAATCTTACATCGAATATTGAGTAAAATTAAGTTTATTGTGATTGTGTGTGTGTGTTGTACCAATTGTTTTGTTATAATTGTACTTTATAATTTCGTTGTTTGTATATTTATAAACACAAATTCTGTTCCGTTCGCAATTGAAATTTTAATTTGAATATTCACTGAATTATTTTCCACATCACCGGATAGTGTTTAGTATTGAGAAAGCGATGGCTTGTTATGAAAAAAGAACTACGAAAACGAAATGTTTTAAAATATTTATATACTTAATTAAAGTTACCGTAAACACTTAGATTCAGATAAACCAACGTATATACAAAATTATTAATAAAAAATTAAGTGTAAATATTGTCCCTGTGTACCAAATTTCTCTTCTTTACAATTTTTGTAGATTTAGAGTAACATTAAATTACTAATATAAATTAGTGAAGGAACAGCTAATTATAGCGAATAGTTATACATATAAGTATATCTTTAGGTAAAATAGTTTACCATAATTAATTATACGCTAAATGAACACGCTGCCATTTCAGAAAACGAAACCGTTTTTACTTAAGCAACAAAATCATTAGCTTAAGCAACTAAATGTTTGACCCGTAACTAAACAAAAAGCCTTCTATTTAATACCATATAATATAAATATTGAAAATAAAGTCTTTATATGTCAGAGTAGATGCTATTTATTAACTACTGGCGTTAACTCGCGCTTTCACTCGTGTTTTATACATACTTTTAACACTGCTCCGCTTCCTTAGGCAGCACAATATTTAACGACATAAACACCTTCCTCTTGGTTCATTCATTCACTCATGATTAAAACCGCATTAAAATACGTACAGACACCGGAAAGGTTTCTTATAGACTATATATATTTATACTATTATATATAGACATCTATACTACTTACTCATTGTATTAAATCAGCAGACAGTGTTGCAGTGCCACGCAAATTTCTTTGCGATCGGTTTCTTCTTCGTTTTTAGGACCAGGATCCTCTAGTGCGTCGTACATAACACCCTACATTTCATTGCATTCTGATCAATAGTTTCGGAACGTATGAAGGACAAGATACAAACGTAGATTTTTATTTATTTATAGAAGTTTAGATCCGAAATGACACCCGAGGGGCCTTGTGGTGCCATTAGAAACGTTTACGGCGGGCACTAATAGAGCGATGCCCTTTAGGTGTCACATGGCACCCTAAGTAGCCTTAACAACAGTAAATAGAAACGTAAAAAAACTCATATTTGTGGACTTAAAGAAAATGTCCATTACGTATTGATATAAAAGGCAGATTTACAAATTGTCCAAAGTAGCATAACAATATAAGCAATACTTAGATTGTAATATTAGATTAGTTACATGATTCTTAGTGTTATATATACATTTATAGTTATATTGATATATAGGTCTATATATATGCTAATATTAGTAAGAAAAGCAATAATAAAAGCAATATGTTTTCAAGTGGACTTAGTTGTGGGAAGAGAATTGATTGTAATAATTACCAATTTTGGCTAATGAGTAGACTGCAACCACGTGATATATTTTAAAATTAATATTTCGTTATCAAAATGATTGCATAGGATTAAACGTGTGCTTGTTTCAGTTAAATACAATTGAATGGTAGAGTAATTGGAATGTATTTACTATTTTTGGAATGTAATACAACATTTTAGAACATAATTTAAAGAAAATTGTTAGTTAAATTACTTTCACGTAACCGAGTAAGTAATGCCAGACTAGAAAATACTCAGAAGAACTTGTAAAGTCGTTGTGCACTTAGAAGATGGAAAATTCTCATGAATAAGTAATTTAAAGCTTAACGTAACGTAATGTAACGCCAGGCTGGCCAACTTTAACCGGTAGAAACCGTACGAACTAAGTAGCGGCAACGCCTTCGTAGCTAATTGCTAGAAAACATGAGTTTTACTTGCATCTCAGGCATTGATAAATTGAATGGTACTTTTCTTTACATTTCCAAGGATTCGTATTAAATGTACCAAATAAAGATCGAGTGGCTTGGAATTTTAGTAAAATATTCGATTACTTAAATGCAATACGAGTTTTGTAGCGTACAAGAGTTAAGTAAAGTGTTCTCAAATGTGAACTTTAAGCAATATTCGCTGATAATATATGGAAGTGTTACCGTTTATAACGGACAACGAAAGCAATAACGAAATATAACAACGAATTGTTTTATTGTATATAAATATGTATTTGTCTATGTTTAGTTGCACAACGAACGTGTTAAAAATCTTTTAAATTAACTAGGGTGATATCAGCGACGTCTAAGTACATAATTAATATATTATATACATTTAGTATATAATGGGGATGGGACAAAATATACTCTAGTTTTAGCGAGGTTAGGCACTAGTAGGTAACGTCGCAGCTATCTCCCATTGATTTGAATTGAAATTGGATATTAAATGTCCAAGATTTTTATTATATTATTAATATGACTTAATTTGTGGGCTAAGGTCAGCTAGTGTTACTGCCTAGTCATAGAGTAGAGGGTAGAATTACCTAAATAATTTTGTCACTTAGATAGTACATCATATACCATTAGAAGTAGGTTGAACGGTGATTGATAAATATGTGATGCATCGCGTAGATTGTGAGAGTGAGTAGGAAGTATTAGCGGTTACAGATGAGTCTAGACTTAGCTTGTTCAAGGAGGCTCTATAAAGCTGCCTTATCAATTTCGTATAAGTGAGTAACTGGGAGTGATAACCATTCAGTGTAAGCCATAGAGCTACCCAAAGAAAAGGGTAGTACATTTGTTAAGAGCCGTGTTTTACGAGTTCTCATCGCTGTATTTGTTTGTAGCAATATTACATTTTTGATCATGATTTTATTACACAATTTTTATATTACTCTCCAGAGAATATTACGCAACGCACCAAAGTATATTGTAATAAGCACTTAATATATATTTACATATGTATGTATAAGTAAAGTACCCACGTATTCAAAGCAATAATTGAACGATAATTTAGTTGTAGTAGATAAATGTTACCCAAACAAGTGTTCCAGAGTCTTATCTTAGTTGCGTTTGCATTCCGTAAGGATTATAAAAGGTAACAAGCAAAGTAAAAATATAAGCATTGCTTTATCAACGTCAATTGTATTATATTATAATGCATTAATTGAATCACTGTTCACTAAATATGTTTCTCACTTATACTTAAATTGTAGCAAAGAAGTTGAAATACATCGTAGCTATCAATATACAGAATACATGATGTCTACCAACATGAGAAAGTATGAATTACATGAAAACTACCAACATAACAAAGAAAGTGTTAATAATCTAGTATTGTGTAACCATTATAACATTCAAATGTAGAAGCCTCAAAATATTAGGCGTATTATAAGTATATCCGACCAAAGACACCGTTAAAGTACTCTTTGGAACTGTAGTGTTTTTATTTGATATTGTATATTTATTCTTTCTATAAGTATTAATGATATCCTTGATGTAAAGGCCCCCTTTAGAGTAGTGTCAATTTTTAATTCACATATTCCTTCCTAATAAGCAATTATTTAACACCAAAGGTATCTACAGAGCTAGTTGATAGCATCGCATAATGATATTATCGAAATTGTATTTTAGCGTAATAATTATAATATGATTAGCGTACTTATATTAAAAATAAAACTATGTATTACGTGACAGGCTTATTTAACTGTAATAAATTGCTGTTTATTTGTACCCGATAAGCAATGGTGAATTTTTGTATTTGTGCAATTATTTAAAGCCACAGTGTATGTGATGTTCTCAAATCAAATGTTATTTGCGCGTCCCCGTATGTACTAAGTTGCGCTAAAAGTAACAGAGCACGTGTGGCTTTAAAGTATTTTTCGTACAATGCGTTAAGATTTGAAGTTAACCAATAAAGTAATGTTAAAGGGTCCACTGCATTTCATCGTAATGTAGATGTTGCCTAGTTTAGTAACATATTCATCCGCCATTGTGATCTCATTGAAAACGTATTGGTTCTTTTTTGAAAAGTTGTTGCTTCGTTCAGATGGTATCAAGTATCGGTGAAGGTAAGTTACCTCCTTGCTTAATACAGTTAAATTAAAAAGTTACAGCTACCTAACTATCCAGATTCATGAGTATTTACAAGGTTTATTTAATGTGAAAATTAGTTATTCACCTGTCTAGTTAAAAAAGATTTATGAAAACAGATTACATATAATAAAAGAAACAAAACTTAAAAAAGGAGTTTAAATATATCAAGGAGGTATAAGAAATAGGGTTTCTCGTCACGACAACGTTTAATAATAG
This sequence comes from Drepana falcataria, assembly GCA_945859725.1. Classification (NCBI taxonomy): domain Eukaryota; kingdom Metazoa; phylum Arthropoda; class Insecta; order Lepidoptera; family Drepanidae; genus Drepana; species Drepana falcataria. Next base: position 12,990,933 of record OX243921.1, read on the forward strand.
ATAAATTATTAAATTTATGGGAGTAAAATTTGCAACTGAGGTTAAGTCTGTTATTAAATCAAAATAGCTTATTCGCATTACAAGGAAATGTACGATCCCCTAAACAATGTATTTTTCGTGTAACCGGTATCCGTTAACTGGTAGTGTAGGTAATAACTAAATAAACAAAATGGCCGCTTAGTTATGTTGCGTCCCTGCCGACCCAAATGAAGGGCTTAATGCGTACGTTTAAAAAGGGCCTTTGCAACCTGTTTTTAACGTGGAAAATATTTAAAACGTACATAACCATTTGAGCTTAGGCGTATAAAAGTTAATCACAATTCCAGGTTAATAACCGTAATAAAACTCGTATTTATGAGAATAAGTTTATTCTTGTTGATATCAACGAAATAACAGTAAGCTTAGCTCCTTTACGTTAAGTAATAGTTTTAGAATTTAGTGTTCATTTTGGAAAAATAAGGTTTTTTTAGTGAATATCCAAAATAGTATTTTATTTGAAGTGAAGATCTAAATATTAAAGTTATTTTTGTTCATTCATGACGTGGCTATCAATATTTTGACCGTATTCACTCGAATCGGCATCGCCCTATATATTACTATCCCTATTTGACAATCAGGCTTAGATAATAAAAAAAAAACAAACATCACTTACTCTAGATATTATGTATTGCTTACGCCTAATCGACGGTGAATTTTGTTATGAAAAATATGTTACTGTGCTACCATTTTTCAAACAAATACCTAATATTTCGCAGTTAGCTCCATTTTTACAATACACTGCTCAAATATCCGCGTAGATACCTTTACGAAAGAAGCAACAACCCATAAATACATGGATTGTCCTAAATTATCCGGCGTCAAATTCTCTTTTTGAAAACATTGCAACAAATTGTCAATTAATTGCAAAAATAAATATTACTTGGATTACCTGTGTAATCTGCTTTGGTTATATTTAAATTATTTTTATTTTAATTAGCATTATTTTGTGACTCAATATCTACTTACGCTCTATGTCTAACCAGCAACGTATAAAATGGCCTAATTCATTTTGCTAAATCAAAAGTAGAATAGCGATTGTAATATCTGGAAAACTTTACATCTTGCCTTTCTACTGTCTTATATTTTATTTCTTGTCATTCAATAAAATAAACTGTATTGTACTTTATTCGTGTTTTCTTTATTACCTTTTCCATTCAAATTTGCCATCCATTGTAGCGATGCCGTCAGCCATTTTGACACTTTGACACATGACAGCGATTGGGGACATAGCTCCATGGTAGGTACTATACTAAAATTATAAAAATATTTTGATTTTTTAAACGCGCTACTCACTATTATCTCTACTTTCACTATTATATTTGAAATAATATAGCGCATTAATTAAAGAAAGTTACACATCATGCAACTACTACCCAAGCGAAGTAGTCCAAATATACGCGATTGAAATCGCGGGTCACAGTCTGTTTAATTTGTAAACATTTGATGTATTAGTCATTTAGTTCTATTACTTATACACACATCAGCCCGAGTCCCACACGGAGTAGACTGTGAGAGTAGAACGCCTATGATGTGAATATAATATGATGAATAGTAGAACGCTCAGGCTGTGGAATGAGCTCCCCGTTGAGGTTTTCCCTGGAGAGTACAGCATGGAGTTTTTCAAGAAGGGTGTGAAAAGATTCCTGCAGGGTCGGCAGCGCGCGATGATACCCCTGGTGTCGCAAGCGTCCATAGGCGGCGGTAACCGCTAACCATCAGGCGGACCGCATGCTTGTTTGCCACCCAAGTGGTATAAAAAAAAAACATGTACAGACTTGCATACCTCTTTCGCTTCATCCACATTCGCCACTCGCCAGTAGGTTTAATTAAATCTTTGTCTTTTCGTTTTTTATTAGTATGATTAATATTTATGATTTACATCGGGTGAATTCATCCATGGATTTGTAATTCAGACAATATTATTATCTTTACCTTATAATTAATGAATCTGAATAACCGTTAACCCACTTCAGGTTAGAACGAATAGTCCGTAGAGTGACAGCGGTGTCCCTTGTGTGTCTTGTTTCATTAGTCCAAGGTGACCTTTAGCCGGTCAAGGACTTACTGGAGGGTCAAGGGCAGACGTGATATAAAGGTTCGTGGAAAGGTTAACGCAGAGAACCTTAGTACCTAAGTGCAAGGACCGGATTGGACACGAGTTTTAAGATTTATGACTTGGACGAAATATGAACGTGCTGGGTTATTTATTAATAACCTACATAAATATGTAGGTAGGGTTCGAGTAGTTGCCTGCTACACAAAAATCGCAAGTTCGAATACCGATTGTACCAATGAGCTGTCTGTACTTAAGTACAGTTATTAGTCATACCACGAGCTTTACAGTGAAGAAAAACACCCAAAGAAAACCTGCATACGTCTGAGAAGCAATTTAAAGACGTATGTATAGTCGTGCGAAGTGAGTAATGGCAATGGACTCGCCATGTCACGTTGGTACCTAAAATATATCTCTGGCGGAAAGTGGGTATGTAGATACAACCTATACACCTCTGCCTACCCCTTCGGGGACCTTTGTGAGAAGGCGTGTGGATATACGTTAATATAAATTAAACCTATCTAATATTAATATTAGATGAATAAATAATAAGAGATTCGCAAATTAACTGGCGTGAATGAGGGCGTGATTGTAAAGATGAAGAAAGGCATGTTACGTTGGTTTGGACACATAGAAAGGATGAGGTAAGAAAGATTGACGAAACAGATATACAAAGCAAAAGTGTGTGCAAGAAGAGGCAGCGGAAGGCCACGTTCCAACTACCTGGATCAAATAGATCGGACTCTCAAGGACGGGAACGTTTAGAGTACTCGAAACCGACGAGCATATATTTATTCATCTACATACATACAAACATACATATCATCACGCCAAGTCCCTAACGGGGTAGGCAGAGGTGTATAGGTAATACCCACATACCCACTTTCCGCCAGAGGTATATTAGGTGCCAACGTGACAGATGGCGAGTCCATCGCCGTTACTCAAGCACTACTATACATACGCCTTTGAATTTCTTCTCAGACGTATGCAGGTTTCCTCTCGATGTTTTCCTTCACCGTAAAGCTCGTGGTGTGACTAATCACTGTACTAAAGTTCAGAAAAACTCATTGGTACAGTCGGGATTCGAACTTGCGACCTTTGCGTCGCAGGCAACTGCTCGAACCACTCGGCCACCACGGCTCTATCTATATACATTTATGTTTTTAATGTTTGTCATCAATGCATTCCATGAACATTGCTGCTTTTTATCAGCTTAAGCTGTAACTTTGGCCCGGGCCCCAAAAATAAAGAAGGACCCGATTGCAATGAAATTTATGTATCAAATGTAGTAAAACTGCCCGGAGCACTCAAGGGTGGAAACTTCCTGAAAACTCGAAACTGGCGAGTATGAATTAATAGATAAATGGATATGGGTGAAGAGAGGTCCGTAATCCTAGAGAGGTAGGCCGAGAGAGTAAGCGCCAGTTACTCTCTCGGCCTGCCTCGCGAAGGATTTATCCGACATTTTTCACGCTTTTCTGACCAATGGTATAGTCGAAATAATAAAAAATTACTAGTATTGTATGTATTGATGCCTTTCTACAAGGGCCCTCGAAGGGCATACCTATCATAAGAGGTGTACCTGTGCACTTCTCGCAAGAGATATATTGAGGTGCCAATGTGACAAATGGCGAGTCCATTGCCGTTACTCAAGCACGATTTTTTTAATTATAATCTTACTGGAGGCACCTCTGTAATATACCTCTGGCGGAAAGTGGGTGTGTGGGTATTACCTATACCTACCTATACCAACCCCTTCAGGGACCCTTGTGGGAAGGCGTGAGGATATATTATATTATTTTTATTATATTGTAAAACATGTTATTATCGTCAATAGTTATGAACCCGCAAAGTAAATAGTAAAAACGATCCCGTGAAACGGCTTTTGTTGCATTTAGCAATTTCATCTAAATCAGCCATTGAGGCGAAGCAGAGCAACAAATATCCAAGCATGATCATTCTCTGAACGTCCATTGTAACGGAATAGGGTTTTAAAAATTACTCAAAATATTTCTCCAGCATTCCTTTATTTATTGCATATTACAAACGAGATAATATAAGATCACGAGACATTTGGTAAAGTAAATAATGTATCTATACATCATGAATTGATAACAATAGTATCTCACAGTTGTAAAGTGCGTAGAATTATATAAAAGTGCACCCAGCCTTCGATGTAATTTCAACCTTGTTTCATATATGACCCTTATTAATGGTGAGAAACGTCTTATTGATGGTGAGTATCACCTTATCGATGGTGATAGGGCTAGGATCTAGCATGTTACGATTAATAAAATCCGTAATAAAGTTATACACATATTTTAGTACGTGCTCTAATAATACAATTAAAATTTGTTTTAGAATCACAGTGAAATTACAGCGAAACCATAGGTGTAATTAATTCCCAAAATAAATAAAACATTGAAAAAATATCGAAAATAAAATTTCATTAAACATCTAAAAAAACGTTATATACATACTAAACTAGAAAAATAACTCAACTGTGAGAATCATTCACACATATAATCTCCAAATAATTTTACTTGTAAAAATATAAATAAATGAATATTCGGAAACATAAGTACAAAATAAATAACTCCAAAATGAAATTAATATACAATGCGTTATTGATTAGGTACAAACAAGCTATATTAAATTGATTTAAATATTGTGTACCAAGCTTATATAGAGTGACGTCACTATTATGCACTTATCAGTCGTATTTATAAGACTGCACCGCGTTGCCTTGAACAACGTATATGAATATGCAACTTTCTATCGAGATAAATGACATCACACAATTGTAATACCATATATAACGACACTATAAAAACCGGGTACTTCGCTGACGGTGTTCTTACTGGCACCAGGTTTTTGTTACGGCACAAAACGTTCAATAACCATCTAATTCACTAATGTATTTATATGAGAATTATTACAAGCTAAACCATTTAATTTATATCGATATAAGGTGGCATACACACCATTGCTCTGTTGCTATCAAACCCTCGCGTAAGGCAACGACACCCACTCATGGTTCACTTAAACTTTACATTAGCAAAACAAGCTTAGCTTAATATTTATATACTACGTCGATTTATTTTGACTAGGGCACACGGACAGCGCTGGTTGCGAGGGTGACATTATGCTGGTACAATATACTAGTGTATGGACTCAAATTAATGTATGATATATAATAGATCATACTAAATCGGATTAAGAAAATATTTGACGAACACCAACCCACCGAGCTGAGCAGGCGGGTTTTCGTAGACTATCGCAGCGATCGGCCACATTCATGTTGTACGCCAAGTTATGGAGAAGTATAAAGAATACCAATGTACCTAATACATCGCATTTATCGATTATAGCAAAGCATTCGAATCTTGGTATCACGAAAAGATATGGGAGTCATTAAAATAATGAATTGAACACAAATACATTAATAAGTGTAATTATAAGCAAAACAAAGGTGGTAAATGGCAATGAGCAGGATAAGAGGAAAACAAATGGAGCATTCTAGAGAAGGTAAAAAAAAGAGCTGACCACAAAAAAAATGGGATGACGACATATGCCAACTGGCAGGCGTCACATGGAATAGAGCGATTCAAGAAAGACGTGAATGGAAAAGGTTTGCAGGCCTTTGTCGACTGGCAATCAGATCTACAGAAAATAAGAGACTAGATTAAGGCTTACATAAAATTTAAGTTTTCTAAGTATTTTTCATATAATTGTAATTTAGAAGGCTATATTATTATTATAGAGCTGAATTATTGGTTTTAATCCCATTGTGTACACTTATTATGTCCGTAGATTGTAATTAAATGCAAATATTAATTAATGACGATTTTTCTCGATACAATTTTCAACTATGTTTGAACGGAGGGGCGGATTTCTACTTACAGTTATGATTTAAACCCAAAACAAAAGGGGGTTTTTGGGTTAAAAAAAATCAATGTTCATATTTCAATTGTAAAAGTTAGTTAGTAATAACTTCTGCGCTCATTTAATAAAGTGCAATTAATTTGTAGCCGTTTTATAATATTGGTCTTATGGGAAACTTAAGGTTTGTGTAAGGCTATTCAATAAACTAGAATTACAGTTTACATTATATAATGTGACATGTCACTGTACTGACATGTCAATTGCTAACAATATATAGCTGTCATTGTTAGCAATAGACGTCCTGTCATCAAAACCATACAGTATGTTCTGTAGTAGTTATATGCTACCACTATGCCATACGAATATCCTCGCAACCAGTGCTTTCTGTAGTTGAATAACTAATCATAATTTACTTAAAACTAGCATGAGAATTACAATGGGATACATTTTTAAAGACCTCTGAAACAATAAGTGAAGTACCAAAAGAATATGGACTCGTTTTGATGTGACTACGATCAATATGTAATTAATTGTAACACAATATTATGTTAGAATTTGATTTAGCCTTATATTACGTTTGCACCATGTGTTATATTTGATAAAATATATAAACGAAGTCACCAAATTCACTTCAACAAAAACCTTTTGTAAACACAAACATTTTCGTGCACAAAAAACATACGCAGTTTGTGTGTTGTGTGTTTTCACAAAGTATCGACATTAATAAATAATCAGAATACCCAGTTATATTGCACTCCAGTGTTTGTTGATGTCTTAAAAATAAACGAAAACAAATATACAAACACTTAAAACGAATTAAAACTAAATTGTGATGCAAATGACAACCACAGTTCAAACGGTATACGCTCGCGATATATTTAAAAAAAATCTTTTTACATAATATCACCACGCAGAGTCCCTCACAGGGTAGGCAGAGACAATAGAGCGTTGATTCTCTCTAGACTTAGACCTCTTCCGCTTCCTCCACATTCAATAGTCTCTTCAAACATGCTCGTCGGTTTAACCCTACAACCTGGCTTGCCTGCGTTTAGGCTCATGTATGCAACATTATATATAAATATATATATATATATATATATATATATATATATAACATAATTATATAATGTATATTATTATATTCACATCTAGCTACTAACCCTAATAAAAATGAATTATTTATTTGGTGGTTACATCTTGTACATTAACTCTAAATAAATAAACGGCCCGCCGACCGGGCACAGCATAATGTATCGACGTGAGCAATTTACTTTAGATACGAAGCGCGAAGTAAGGTTCCAGCAAAACTATAAGCACACAGAGTAAGTATATAATGGTTTGATTGATTAAATGTTCATAGTGCCGTGCACAGAGACCCGATATCGGCCCAAACGTTTGTATATGACGTGCGTCGTAAGATCACAGTGTCACCACCTCAATGTATGCCGAGCACCTTGCACATTCACTGCATACTTGAGGCGAATGTGAATAGGTAATGGATTTCGAAGGACCAACTCTAAGATAACAAATCAACTCGTAAATTGCCAAACGCAACCAAATTCTAAATTTTACATTAGACAATACTGATCAAACACTTCGTAAAAATCCTATTCTACGTCTATCGCTTGGGGATGTATTATTTATTATATATCATTGGGTTTAGGATGGATTGAAATAATGCCATCTTCTATCGCAGTGTTGGCTTGTAGACGAGAAGTTTTTACACCACTAGGGTGGCAAACAAGCATGCGGTCCATCTGATGGTACACCGCCGCCAACCGTAACCAATCTCGATTTCGATCAGAGGAATCTTTTCGACCCATTCTTGAAGAACTGCTATAGTCCCTAGTAGGATATTAGTTGCAGTGTCTGCCAATGGATACATCCCAGATATGACGTCCTATTCACGGAAGCACGTGCGACTTACGCGTCTAATAACGTGTCAGGTTTAGTCGACGTGCATACGTAAACGTAGTCTGCCTCGGAGTCGTTGCGTGCGCGGCCGGCGCTGTGTTAGGCGGTCGCCACCTGCCACACTATCAGGTGGCTCTTGGAGGCGCGGTCGGCGAGCGAGCTGGGCCCACTAGACCCCCCATCGTCGGCCACCACAACGCTATCTTCCATTTCCGAATCGGCTGCAAGGGTATTCATAATTATAATAATAAAACACACGTTGAATCGTCGGAGTTCATGGACATAATGGATGTAGAATTGGTGATTCCAGTTGAACCTTTGGGATAGATATTCCTCTAAAATAAAACAACAGACATCGATGATATTAAGTTGGTCTCGGTCCCTGAATATCACTCAATACCTATGCCTCGCCTGAGGTTAAACTACATTTATAAACAATGGGCATACGATTTATATACGTACATACACTTATTCATTCCTTATTTGTTAATTAAGATTTCCTTTGCAAGTATGCAATTCATACTTAAAACAAAATTATATTAAAGTTTCAAAAATATGGCAAAGGATCGTTTTTCATTTTTACTCTACCCAGTTGCGAATAAACGCAACAGATTGAGTTATTACCTCAAAAAAGTTCCAGGTATGACAGACATCATGTTAATACCTACTTTGTACATATAAGATCTGTAAAGCTACAAGAAAAAATACATACATATAAATCGGAACATTGTAAATAACTGTTTATTGTCAATAGATTAGAAAAAAATGTTAAGGCGAATAGTGTACAAAGATGCTGCGTACATACAAAGTTATAACAAGATAAAATGCATGTGAGGCAAACTATTCAAATATATAGCCACAAAATAACGGGCTGGAATGAAACGAACACATTTTGAGTTATTCTACAGATAGATAGGTACAAAAATGTAACTTTGTTAATATTTACATAACTTTCAATACAGGATTAGCAATATACACGTTAGCGATACAATTTTATAAATATAATATCATTCTATCATACGGATACATATCTTATTTTACATACCGTGCTTACCTTGACTATTACGACTCTATTCGATTACGATATTAGTGATTAGTAACCGATTACCGAGCAATCGCATCAATCTTAGTCGGATGGTTGGTTGCGTGATACGGTGGTGTATTTACGTTATTGCGTGTTTATTATAATGTGTACTTTTCATGGCGATTGGGGAGTAATTATAAAGTTATAGAGTAATCTGCATTTCATAAATCGAGCCATCTTGCATTTTGCAACGAAAAAAAATATATTATTTGAATTCAATTCACCTATATATTTAGTGAGCTTCACGGTGAGGGAAAGCATCGAGAGGAATCCTGCATACGCTTGAGAAGAAATTCAAAGGCGTATGTATAGTCATGCTTGAGTAACGGCGACGGACTCGTCATGCGTCACGTTAGCACCTAAAATATTTCTCTGGTGGAAACTAGATGTATGTTTACTGCCTATACACCTCTGCCTCTGCGGCAAGGGTTTGAAAGAGACGGGTGAAGTCTTTATATGTCGCTTTCTCACTCTTGAGCAGTAATACAAAACGCCATGGAGAGGTTTTCTCAAAGCTCTGTTGTGATAAAGAGGTGAGAGGTAAGTTTTTATATACTGCTTTAAGTTCGTAGGCGTATGGATGTTTCTTCAAGACGCTACACACACACACACACATATATATATAGTGGTCATAGCTATATACATATAGGTATACATATAAAGCTATGACCCCATAAATTTGATTTAATTTGTAGATATCTGGAATATCCTACAAGTTAATCCAACTAACAATCTATCGCTGTGACAAATGTCATCCCCACAAACTAGCATTTACAATATTAGTAGGATTCTTTAATCAGTCGGGAATCGAAGCCACACCAACAGTGCCCACGATGACCATCAAAAGTACACATAACGAACGCAACGCACAGTACCAGTGGCTACATGCAATTTGAATATATGTGACTCTTAGCTCGGGTGTTAGTGTATTAGTTTTGCAAGTAAAGCTACATGCGTCCATAATAAAAGTCAACGTACCACTTTAGTACATTTAAATATGTTATATCCTAATCAGGTACAATCAGCATTCTCTTAATATCTGCCACATAATGAGGTGGGAAGCTGAATCACGAACGTCATCGGCATGCTCTTCTATATTGGCAAAAATAAAAAAATGGGGACAATTAAAAGTATCCGTACATACGTCTACTTTATGGTTGATCTGCTACTGCGTCTTGTTTGTCAGCTAGGTTGAACATAACTCTTTCATATTGTATCGAAATATAAGTTTGAGTCCATGATTTGTCTGCCTAGAGCTCCAACTAAATAGCTAGCAATGATAGCTGCTTTAATGCGGCGACTAAACATCTAAGTATGGATTGCATTTATGTCTTGTTAGAGGATAAACTGGTGTTATATAATCGGACCGAAAACCGTATTTCACTACGTTATATTACCTTGTATTATGAGGTAAGGCTAATGATGTTTCATGCGGCAAGTATCACTTGTTTGCAATGGAACTCGTTACAACGCCAAAATCACAAAAAAAAAACAATCTTCCCCTTTTTAACGACTAGTGTGGACACCCCACAATGACCATCAATACTCGGTTCGTTGTCGGTTTCAAGGCGATGTAACTTTTAATTTTAGAACAAAGTACATTCACTTTCAGCACTAACATAGTTAGTTCCAAATAACTGACGTATGTATAAACAATTAACGTGACATCGACAGTAATCTATTACTTTGTCATAAACTGGAGTTGTTTTTATGAATAAGCAGGTGAACTAAACATATATCAAAAGCAGGTCTTATGCTGTTTTTAGACGTACGAACTTTTTGATTTGTAATAAAACTTTTATACAATAAAACCCCATTGTTACAACATGATGTTAATATGAACAATGATATTATTCAAATAGTTATATAAATGAATTGTATTATAAGTTCGGTTGATTAATGTGTATGAACCATATGAGAACTTGGTAGTTCATAATAGAAACAAAACTGCTTGAAGGATTCAACACTATACAGAGGAATTTACTTTCGAACAAAAAACGTATAAGTAATAAGTCACCAACAAATTGTTCAAACCAAACAATAGGCACAAAGCTTAATGTAATCTAGAACTAAAATGGTATTAAAGCGCAGTTCTAAGCATATGAAGCAATTAACTAATCTAATACTAATTATGAAGCAAACGCCTTAATCAGAAGTATATATTATAAAATTGAACGTCAGGATCTTGGGACGGAAATCGGGCTTAATGTTCACCACTACGCTAACGTGCATATTGCTTGCTTTGAAGTTACGTCACATAGGGATAGAACACAATCACGTGACACAAGTATGGAATACGAGTGCGAGGGATCAACTATTAAAACAGTATATAAAACTATTTATCGCTATTTTGAATCTGTAAACTACATGCGTCTCTGCTGTAGAAAGCGTAGAGGGAACTGGCGCTTAACTCTCTCTGCGTACCCTCTGAGGAATTCTGTGACTATCTGTGTATGTTCGACATTGCAGCTAAAGCACAATTCAGAGATACAATAATGTAATTTGCTGTTGCAATAAGAATCCAATATTGGTTTAGCAACAGACACCGGTTTTCTGGACATGTACTTTCAATCGTATGGTTCTTTTAAATTCTCGGGTCCTTAAATGGCCCAATCCTTTATCTGGGCTTGCGTGGGAATACAAATTCACTACGTAGAAGTTTCTATACAAGAGATACACTTATTAGTTTTATTATTATTATAGATACATAGATACATATCATCAAGCAGAGTCCCTCACGGGGCAGGCAGAGAGAGAGTATACCGCAAGTTCTCCCACGTCCGTGACATTGACGTATCCGTCCCATTCGCGTATAATTACGACGTGAATGCGTCATTTGAAGGCAGTACTAACAATGGAACTCACCTATTCTGAAATCGATGTACCCCTCCCCGCCAGAGATGACCAGCATCGGTGTCGGGGTGGGGGAGAGTCTGCGCGGGGACTCCGGGGTGCGGGCGGGGGACCCCACCCCGGGGACCGCCACGAAGAACGTGACCGCGTCGCGGTGCCCGTGGAAGCTGAGCTGGGCGTGCGCCATGGAACACCAGGGGATGGACCCTGTGGTGGGGCTGGCCGACCTTGCGCGGACTAGGGTCGCGTGACCTGCCATTCACATGATATTGAGCTCGACACTATGCGAATCGGCATGATGACTGTATATGTAAAAAATTTAGTATGGAAACTAGACAATGTTATACATACTTACATAAAGATAAACATATGTAAATACATGGGGCATCCAAGACTAGGGTACCTACTAATACTCGTATTCATCACACAAATATCTACCCTCAGCGGGAATCGAACCCGCGACCTGAAGCTTCGCAGTCTGGATCTACCTTATCGTCATATTCATATTTACTCCATCCCTTCTATAAGGAACATATAATGGAGATGGATTAAGGTACCAACGTGGCAGATGGAGAGTCCGTTGCCGAATCACAAGAACGATTACATATATATATAGGTTTTAACTTCATAGTTCATAATTTTCAGGCTCTAAAAAACAGTAGAGTGATGTTAGTTCTGCAAGCGCCCATAGGCGGCAGCAACCGCTTGCTATCAGGCAGGCCACCTGCTTAATTAACACCTTAGTGAAATAAAAAACATTACTCACCGGAAGCAGTCCTAGCGGGCACTGGCGGCAAGGAGCCTCCGATAGAATCTCGGCTGGAGCCCTCGGAAAGCGGCACGGATATGACCACTCCATTACTGGTACCGATCCAAAGGCGGCCAGAGCTGATCAGCAGCGCCGTGATGCGCACCAGCGAGAAGCCCAGCTTCCCAGTACCGAGCATCTTGCTCACGTATGGCTCTATATCCACGTCTCTCAGGTGTTGGTAGGTGTGCGCGTGGTACAGGCGGAGGGTCGAGTCCATTTTTATTGATACCTGTGGTTGGTTTATGGCTCGGTCATCAAATTTATATGCTTTATATACTTCTCATTAGAAAAATCGAACCACCTTTTAATGAATATGTTTCGTAAGGATTATCAGAAATTTTTTTACACATACATACATATCATCACGCCGAGTCCCTAACGGGGTAGGCAGAGAGTATAGAGCGCCAGTTCTCTCTAGACTTACATACCTCTTTCACTTCGTCCACATTCATCAGTCTCTTCATACATGCTCGTCGGTTTCGAGTACTCTTAACGTTCCCGTTTTTGAGAGTCCGATCGATTTGATCCAGGAACGTGGCCTTCCTCTGCCTCTTCTTCCACACACTTTTGCTTTGTATATCTGTTCCGTCAATCTTTCTTCACTCATCCTTTCTATGTGTCCAAACCAACGTAACATGCCTTTCTTCAACTTTACAATCACGCCCTCATTCACGCCAGTTGATTTGCGAACCTCTCATTGCGGATTCGATCTAATATCAAGATCGAAAAAGAGATTGCATTCAAGTTCTTTTCATACTTCCTCTGACATACCCAGGATTCGCTGCCATACAATAAGTTAAGTTAAGTATAAGTTAAGGTACCAATATCGCGTTGCGGACAGCAACTCGAGCATTCGTTTTTCATCTGATGTATCGAATCAATTGTAGCTCACCCAAACGCCGTCTCCGTCGCAGGCCATTTGCCGCACCTGGCTCTCCTGCCTCGGGTGCGCCTCAAGGGTGTAAAGCAGGAGTCGCGTCTGGGGGTCGATGACGTGCACTTTGTTGCGATAACCGCACCACACCGTACAGCCCACAGCGCTCAGACAACGCACTGAAATGTATAAATAGAAAATATATATCCTCACGCCTTCCCACGATGGACCCGAAGGGGTAGACAGAGGTGTATAGGTACGAACCATATTTTATAGATGTAATACCCACACGCCGTTTGTCACGGTGGCACCTAGGTAGGTTATCACACCAGTGTCTACATACGTATCTAAAACGGTAGAGAAGAAATTCAAAACGTATTCACGTAATTGTCGTGTCGTCAACGTAAATATCACGTAATTGAGAGGCAGTGATCGACTGGCCATCTGTCATGCTGACACCTAGACATCTAGCGTAAACAGGTAGAGAGCATCAGACCAACGCCTATCCCTTTGGTACCCAAAAGACGCATGCATGAGAACTTGCGTGTAGATCTAAAAAAACACAATTAGCATGATTGGTGTTTTAGGCACCAAAGGAAGCAGACAGCTACTAAGTAATATAGATTATATCATCATAAATTTAAGAGCCGGTCTCTTGTCGGAAGTCCTTTCGTTTGCTTCTGTCCAGCGCTATCTTTTTTATCCCTATACGTCATAAGATCCAAAAAATAAGGATTGGAATTTCATTAATTTAAGCTAACACAAAACTTAAATTCAGTACTAAAAAGAAAAAAAAAAATGTATTTAATGCAAAAGCATGTAAGGGACAGAAAGAACATTAATTGAACTTCATCATACATTTAATACAAAATTCCTATACCCATATAACAAATCCCCATTTGGTCAGTTCAGAAAATCAAAATTAAGCCTCAAAGACTCCTAAGCCTAGGTTTGAACCCCAGAGCCCTTAACTGTGTTTACATTGCATCCAAAATATGCCTAGCTGGAGGCCCCATAGCCATTATTCAGTTTTAGAGATAATAAAAATTTGTTTATACCTGAGCACTTGGGATCGCCAAGTGTGAGCAACCAGTACTGCGAGAAGTCCCACTCTCCGTCGGCGAGGCGGGCGAATATCGCCACTGTGCCATCTGCGAGAGCGACTATGCAACGAGATGCGCACGCTACGATGCAAAGGATCGCGTCGTTTAGCTTCACTCTGGGAATTTTAACAACACAAGTGTATTTACTATGACTGTAAAATGTATATGTATGTAAATGGCTGTTGGTTGTATATAAATAGTTTTTATTTTATCATCATATATATACTCGCCTTCGCATAAGGGTCTCCCGAACGGGTCGGCAGGGGTGTAACACATCACTCTCTCTTCGTATAAAAAAATATCAATTGAAGATATAACTTTATAAAATAAAGTTAAATTTTCAATTATATACTAGGTATAATGACCTATATGTTATTCAAACTACTACAAACTAAAATAAAGCATATTGTTTGTATCATTCTAAAGTATATACTTCAAACGGCGATGGACTCGCCATCTGTAAAGTTGGCACCTAAAATATACCTCTGGCGGATAGTGGGTGTGTGAATACTATGTATACACCTCTGCCTTCCCCTTATGGGTCTCCTGTGGAAAGGCATGAGTATACACTTCAAAAGAACAATTATATAAAACGTATCTGTTCTTTATCAATGTAATTTTTTTTTATACAACAAGAGTGTCAAACAAGCATACGGCCCACCCGATGGAAAACGGTTACCGCATCCTATTTACGCTTACAATATCGAGGTATCACTTACGCGTTGCCACTCTGTGTTCGGAGAGTTATACTGTAATGGGACTAATCATTCTGCTGCCAATACAATATAACAACCCTCCCCCCTCTCCAAAGAGCTCATTACTGGAATCTTTATTCACCGCGAAGGAACACAACACAAGTAATTGTGTTATTTGGCTACGGACTTCTATAAAGTGGAGGTCCTGCCGCAGTCGGTCAGCTCCAAATTTGAACGGGAAACCCGTTATGCCCTACCTCTCTCAACTTCTCCATAACATTCTTGATTTCACCGGCGGAAAGAGAGTGGTAACGCATCTACATACCCTTCGAGGAATCACGTTCCGAATCGAGTGAAAATTATGATATTGACAATACTTAACCTTACTTCAATAAGGGTTAATTATTAAGTAATTAGGGTTCGATCTCACCGAGCAAGACACTTGCTGTAATTGCCTATGGCAGAGTGGACGAAGAGGTCCCCGCCTTTGGTGCCGAGCCACATAGTCGCCATAACAGTGGACATGGCGCGGCTGCGGGCTGGCTGGTCGCTGCGGATATCTGCATTCGACTGCTCCTGGGCAAACGCGTCCACTCCAGGCTCGGGAGAAGCTAGGTGGCCCTCTGAACAGATGGAATATTCAACATAAGGACACAAGTAAATACTTTTTTACATAGCATCGCATACATAAATATATACTCAGGCAGCATGTATAACGAGCATACGGAGAACGGTTATCTCATTCCTCGCCTAATTAAAAATCTACCCCCACTTAGCATTTCCCCGCAAAATCTGAAACAACTCGAATCTTTCTTTTTATGAATAAAGATTATCTATTGAATCATTAACATTACCGTTAGTTATAGGCGTAGAGCTCAAGGGCGGACTGTCGTGAGGCTCAAAATCGGGTTCCTCGATGTCCTTCACAGTGGACTCCTTGGGGACGTCGTTGTCAGCCGCCGGCTCGGAGAACTTTACCGGCGTGCTGGGCGGAGTGAGGAGCGTCGCTTGCACCTAATGGGAGGTCAAAGTTCAAGATTAGTACAGCTTTAGCCCAACTACACTGATCACAAAAAAAACATATTCTATTAAAATTAATAATAGTATAATAATATATATCCTCACGCCTTCCCAGAAGGGTCCCCGTAGGGGTAGGCAGAGGTGTATAAGTAATACCCAAACACCTACTTTCCGCCAGATATATTTCAGGTGCCAACGTGACAGATCGCGAGTCTGTCGCCGTTACTCAAGCACGACTATACATACGCCTTTGAATTTCTTCTCAAACGTGTGCAGGTTTCCTCTCGATGTTTTCCTTCACCGTAAAGCTCGTGGTGTGACTAATCACACCTACATACTTAAATTCAGAAAAACTCATTAGTACAGTCGGGATTCGAACTTGCGAACTTTGTGTCGCACACTCGGCCACCACGGCTTTACGGCCACCACACTAATAGTAACATTAAATTAATACAAATATACTTAAGAATATTAAAAATATCATAATTAATAATACTATAAAATAAGAATGGGCGAGCAGTACTTATGCTAGTTTGTAACATGGCAGTACCACTAGTACCTTCTGTGAGGCATTCTTCTTCTGTGAGGTTCCAAGGCTATAAATGACGGTCGTCTGGTCTAGTGGTTAGAGCTCCTGACTGCGAAACGTGAGGTCACGGGTTCAAACACCGTAGCGGGGTAGGCAGAGAGTATAGAGCATAGAGTAGAGAGCCAGTTCTCTCTAGACTTACATACCTCTTTCGCTTCGTCCCCATTCATGTATATATCTATCTATATAAGTAAATATATCGTTGTCTAGTTACCATAACACAAGCTTTGCTTAACTTGGGACTAGGAAATCATAATTACCAGTCTCGTGGTTCCAACGATAACTTCCTTTTGATTGTCACCATTGTTGCTGTTCGACGAGCCGGGGCGTCCGTTGCTCTGGCTTTCAACTGACTCGCTCTTGCCCATGCAGAACAGTGATTGCTGTCAATTATTTAATATTATATTTAATATTTATTTTATATTGTATTTATTAATTTGATATTTAACCCTGCCTTGTGGAATTTAGAGGCCTAAAGAATGAAGACCAAAGACAAAAGCTAACCTTGAAGATGACAAACTACTGTAAATCTTTGCTAAAAAAGAGAACCATTATAGGACATACATATTGTAAAGCTTAAATATAACGAGTAGTCGCCTGCATTACGAAGATTGTAAGTTCGGATCTAGACAGAAATTTCTGAATTTATTTGAGAACATTGAGCACGAAATTATATCAAGAAATAGATTCCTAAAAAAATATTTTAATGTTCGGAGTAAAAGGAAATCTTTTAGATATGGCATACCCTTCATTATATTCATGGTTGGAGGCTCGTTTGGATTAAGAGAATAGACTCAAATAAGGTATCAATTTTCAAAAGTAAAGGGAGTTAGTAAATAGGAAGCTGAAAAAATGGGTCTTCACAAGGAGAAGAATGTTACACTTGAAAATACCTATTAAGACTATGCCAATCAGTTGTTGTAAACTTAAGCACTATATAAATATCTTAAAAGGAAAGGTAGAGAGGAAGAGAGGAAGAGAAAGACAAAGATTATCATTCATGAGTCAGACCAAAGAAATAATAATAAAATTCTTAATTAATTAATAGGGACATAATTCAGAGTTATTGACAGAAAGCGAGTCTGTCGCCGTTTCTCAAGCACGATACGATACGACGACACGATAATATAAAAAAACGTGTGGCACTCGGGGACTGCCGCGGTAAAGCTATTGCATAGCATTTTGTATCAACTTATGCAATACACCTATATACTTTCTCACAAACAGCTGCTTACGTACTAGGCATGCCTTTTAAGATCTGTCGTTTCCATATTTCCCGGCAATTTTGAATTTGGAACTTGTCTATACTCGAATGTATTAAAATTGTTAGAAGGTGTTGAAGGTGTTAGGTTTTATTTTCGTTACGGAATTCCTTGATTCGGTCGCCGCGCTCAAAGCCCGCGATAAAAGCTATGCAATAGCTTAAAAAACGTATACAGGCATTCCGTAGTAAGTTTAATCGTAAAGCCAGCTTAGTATAAAATATTCCTCACCGAATGCCGCTTGGTGTCTGTGTCGGCTTCGCTGGCCATGCGGTCCTCATACTCATGGTAGTCCTCCTCCACAGCTCCCGGCACGGAAGCGACGCACAGGATGTGCTTGTCGCTCATAGGGAATGACTCTATCACCTCGGCTGGATTGTTCGCGTCGATTATCTAGAATCAAAATGAAAAATATTTTATTCAACGTACTCAGGGAACACTTACTGAAGGTGACATTTTCTTCTCTTATATAAAAATCAATTACCATTCATTAGGCGGCAATTCGCCTGAAGATAGGAAATATAGGATAGTAAGATAGGATAGTAAGATAGGATAGTAAGATAGGATAGAGGAAATTGGTGGGGCGCATCGTCGTGGATGGCACTATCTATAGTTCTACACACAATGACATGAGTGAGAACTTTAATTATTGAGTACTTGCTGAGTACCCTTTTAAACAGGTTGGACAACATTGACTGTACTTTGTTTGTGAAAAGGGAAAAGTGCTATCAATTACTGCATCTCTTTATTGAATTCCTATCAGTCATGATGGTATATAGCCTATATGTTATTAAGCCGTCCTTGATTAACGTATTATCTAAAACAAAAATATTATTTCAAATCGGATTAGTAGCTCCTGATATTCAACCAAACAAACTTTATAATACTAGTATAAATATATATATATATTTTTAATACAATTTTAGAACTATCTTAATATCTATACTAATAATATTGAACGCGCTAATCTCAGGAACTACTGGTTGGAATTGAAAAATTATTTTTGTGTTGGATAGTCCATTTCTCTAGGAAGGCTTTAGGCTATATAACATCACGCTACGACCAATAGGAGCGAAGCATATATTAATAATGTTGCCAGGACGGGAAAAAATATTCCTTTTTGAGAGCTTCCGTTGCGTGCGCTACGTAAACGGTTTAAGTTACACAAATATCATGTATGAGAGAATTGTTCCTTTTTAAAAGTTTTAAAAAAAAGTCCACGACAGCATATGTCTATCTTTTAAGATTGACTCACTATAACCTTTTTTATGGCATTCAAGTCCACGATGGGCTCCTGAACTACTCAACCGATTTCAATCAAATTTGCACACCGTGTGCAGTTTGATCCAACTTAAAAGAAAGGATAGCTTACAACACAATTGGACCCGATAGGTGGCGCTTCGATCGTGTTTCAGGAAATTTTACTTTTTCACCCGGGCGAAGCTGGGCTAGCTAGTTTTTTTATAATTTTATAATTTCTTCCGGGTTTGGATAACGAAGCACTCACCATGACAACGCCTTTAGACTGCGTGTTCGCGCATATCCACACCAATGAAGACAGATTCTTCTCAATATTATCCACGCTCTGCGTCGACTGCAACTGCTTGTTGATCTGTTCTACCTCTGCAGAGTGCACTGACGTCGCTTTGCTCATTTCATACGCTGTAACATTGCTTACGTTTAAGGCTTTAAGCTTTCGTGGGCTGGCAACAACCTACAGGTAGACCAGGTAGGCAGACTAATTCAACCCTTAACGAGCACAAAAATATTATGAATTCCTGCAGTGGTTTCTTTTAGTTTTTACTGAAACGTTAAAATTATCAGGCGTAAAAAATTACTATTAAAATGTCTCTTCAATTTATAATTATTTCAGTGTTTTAAAACAAATTACAATTATTCTTAGCTGCAGACGCTGCAGGAATCTTCTCTCAATCTTCTTGAAGAATTCTGTGCTGGACTCTGGGGAAAACCTCCATGGGCTAATTTCAGAGGCTGGGAGAGTTCACGGAAGGAAAGTCCTTCCACGAAAGAAAACCGCGCACTACAAGCCTTTTATCTATATCTTAATTATATCTATCTATATATAGGAGATCCCATTTGGGAACTCACTCATCACGAAATCTTAGGATCTATAAGGCCGATTGACTTGAAATTTGGTAGGAGTATTCCTTACGCGGCGTACAGGTCAGCTAAGAACGGGTTTTATGAAACTGCACCCGCAAAGTAGAACGCGGGGGCGTTAAATAAAAACACGTTTTCAACCATTGCTTCCCCTATGGGAGCGATAGTGTGAAACGTGTTTTTTTTTACTTTTTCACCCGAGCGAAGCTGTGTGGGACAGCTAGTATACATATAAAAGTGTAAACATAGATGTGTGTACTTATGTGTCTAACAGATAACAGTCACAATAAGAAAGATGGTGTGTGGTTGAGATATGTAGACAACATCAATATTTCAACAGCAGTACAGCTGGGTGATGCAATGATTGGAAGAAAAGTTTATTAAAAGCATGTTTTATATGATTGGAGTTAAATCGGGACAGTTGGGATTACGTGCATGCAAGGATATTAAAAAATATTATCAACATTTCAATTGTGGCATTTTAGCATAAATTTAGTTTAGTTTCGTAAATGTTATTTAGTTTATTAGTTTCTTTAGTGGGATTAAATACCCTATTTACCTACATAATTAAGGTTGGAATGCTGTGATGTTCGAACAGTCAACAACCTATTAAACAATGAGCGATTGAAACTAAAAACTGAAAATTAAGACGCAACGGCATCTCTACGATAGGTGTGAGTGAGAGTGACGGAAAATTAACAACTTGGTAAATAGACAAACATTATTATCAAATCGATCGTCGGATGGAAAACAATTATATTTTAGGATAAAATCACAAGTGCTATTGTTTGGAAAAAGAGGCAGAGGAAGACCCCGTTCCATCAACCTAAACCGATTCGATCGAGTACTCAAGAGTACTCGGAACCGGCAACATATATCTATAAAGATTAATGTGAATGGTGAAAGAGATCTGTAAATCTAAAGACGACTGGCGCTGTACTCTCTCCGCCTAACGAGGGACTGCGTGATATGTATGAATGCTTTTTATACAGCAAGATACATTTGTTTAAAGTGAACAGTACATGCGGTGCGACCTTGACCAAGCTCGGAAACGTTTCGAAGGACTGCAACAAACTTTCAAGCTACCTGTCAGGACATCAGAAAGTACAACCGAATGCGCTTTAAGCAGTGTTCAGCTAAGCGCGTGTTGGAACAAATTGGGTTTAATGCCTGCTCTTGGTCTAGCGTTTAACATTCTAAATCCATAAGAGCATTGTACTCCTAGACTATGTATCATGGGAACACTGGCATATTTGACGCGGTTATAATTTTAATTGATAAAAAAAAATGCAATAGCTTTCAAATATGACTAGTTCGTCCTCATGCTCCCAGTATAACAGAGCGTAATGGCTGACGACAGTTATGCGTTGTCCAATACAACAAGAATGTACGATCATCGGATAAATATACATAATAAAATTACGCCGATAACATATCATCCAATTGAATCATTCGAAACTGACGCCATTTTGTTGCATTTGGCTCTAGTACGTCGAGACACGTCAGTATTTGAGTCGCAAAACCGATCGCACATTCGCGTTATATTAGGACAAATATGACCCTCTAATCCCGAGTACTAAAGCGGTGTTTACCCAAGCACATGGTGTTTTCCTTGTCGGCGTCCTTAGCGTAAAATACGCTCTCACCAATCATTAGTCCGCCGTCGGGCGTGCGTCCTCCGTTGAGGTTCACCGCGGCCGCGCACAGGAGCGTCATCCGAGGCTCACTCTCAGCTATTGGTCTGCAATTAAGAGTATCCATACATTAGACTCGGGAACTTGTTTATAAATCTCCGAAAATAAGCCGATTGAATAGGTTTCCTTAAGAAGGTTTCTTTAAGTTTACCTAGGTACAAAATATGATTGTAACTAAATCCAACTTGTATTGGCGAAGACACGACAAGAGGCACGCCTATCTATGCCAACGTCGAGCGTACAAATAAAATAAAATAACGGAATTTATTAATCATATTTCTTTCAGGTACGAAATAACACCAAGAACGTAGTTCAAGTGAGTATTATAATATTGTTATTACCCCGCTTTATCCCTACTCTGTCCACTATTCCCGATCAGGCATTTTTCCTGGCCAGATCCTATGGAAGGCTAGTTCGTCCTACCGTAATTGAACAAAGTTCCCAATTCTCCTATATGGTACTGACCTGCAAAATACCGGCACCGGCACTGGTACACCCCCCGAAGAAAGGGAGGTGCAAGGGCTGGGTCCCTTCTGCTGAGTCTTGCCCGGCAGACTCCAGCCGTACGCCTGGGTGCGCCCATCTTCCTTGCGGACGTGCGCACGCACCTACACACACATAATACCACTAATTTCTGTCGTTTTGAAATTGGAAGTACCCAAGTGGTCCGGTACCTCTACCTTACAGAATATTGGAGACGGATTCATGTAAAGACGATACTTTTAAAGTTATTGGGACAAGGCAACCCGACAAATATCACACGCCACTCCAATACTATTCTTCCCATTTAACTAATGTCATGACCTAAAGGCCTCCAGGACGGCACTCTTCAAGCCCTGAACAATAGAAAGAGTTTTACAAGGCAACCCAAACATACCACGCCTGAACCTCTTTAGGTGTTAAGTGTTGTTTTTACACATCGTCAACTAGAATATGTTCAGAAATGAAAGCGGTTTTCAATATCTGCCTACTCTTCCGTACCAAAACGTGAAGATAAACTCGTCTGTTTAAACTTTTCTTTTCGCACTTGCACCCACCTGCCTGAACTGCTCACTCCTCTCGTGTCTCTTGTGATGGTGGTCAGTCAGCTGCGTCTCCAGGAAGTCTGCCTGCGTGCGCGAGTGTCTCAAAGCTGGTTGCGGCGCGGCGACGGCGCGCAGGTGGGGGGTCGACACGGGACGTTGAGGCCGCTCTCCAGCACTGTACGGATTGAAATATTCCGTCCATATATATTTATTTTAAAATTTACTTTAGTTTGCAATAAATTAACAAGCAATAAACTAACGTTATAACTCTTTAGGGCGCAGCAATTCAATGATTAGGAGGATCATATTAAGTAACATCATACAATAATATTTGCTTAGGCTTTACAATAATAAACTTTTAGAATTAAGATATCCTAGTATTAAAATTTTTAAATGTAATGATATTAGACCGAGGTACACTAACTTATCTACTTATTACCTATATAACATAGCTTCCCGCCTTCCTACAAGGGGTTGGCAGAGGTGTATAAATAAAATCCTCACATCTACTTTTCGCCAATTCAAATCGTTTGTATGTATGATTATATTTGAAAAAAATCAGAGAAGAGGCAGTTACTTTACAACGTATTTATTCCATTTCTTAATTCTATGATTGGTAAGATATTTCTCAAATCAAATTTAATCTCATTTCGACGTAAATATACAATGATGATCTTTGCTGCAATTTGTACATTAGTGGCACTTACTCGATTACGTTTTTAATATATTCCTTAATTCTGTAATTGGTAAGTTTATAATTTATAGTAATTTTATTAATATTACTAGCTGTCCCGCCCAGCTTCGCTCGGGTGAAAAAGTTAAATTGCCCGTAACACGATCGCAGCGCCACCTATGGGGTCCAATTGTAAATCTAAACCATTCTCGAATCTAGCTTAAGACACACAGAAACACACAGAAAGCTTAGCCCGGGTAAAAAGGTAAAATTCTTGAAACTCGATCGCAGCGCCACCTATCGGGTCCAATTTAATATAGCCTATGTTACTCGGGGATAATGTAGCTTTCCAAAGGTGAAAGAATTTTTGAAATCGGTCCAGTAGTTTCGGAGCCTATTCATTACAAACAAACAAACAAACAAACAAATCTTTCCTCTTTATAATATTAGTATAGATAATAATATTAAGTTAGTATTAAGTTTATAGTATAAGAAGATTTATCCGTCTGTGTATCATCATAGCAAATGGCGCAAATGGCGTTAAGATACATGAGTATTGTATGAAATTAATAATACATTATTTGATATTGTCATTCGTATATACCAAATTCTCTCAATACGTTTTTGCCAGATTCGCGAGAGCAAAAAAAAATAAACCTCATGAAATTTGGAAAAATTCGCAATTGCATAGTTCAATGTATTTAATCCTGGTAATACGACTAATATCCAAAAAAAAATCAAAAAGAATTACATCATTTCTATATTTTGTTTATGGAATAAAACATATCCTATATGTTACTCTTGTTAATATTCTATCGCTGTGGCAAATTTCAGCCAGTTCGGCTTAGCCGTTATGGCGTGATTGAGTTACAAATATCCATACATCCTCACAAACTTTCGCATTTACGGATATTAATATAGAATAGTCTATAACATAATATCGTAAAGTTACGTAGTATTTTATTTATAATAAATATTAAAAGTCGTGTTGATATAGTGGCTAAAGTATTTACTAACACACGTTCAAATAGAATACTGTTCTTCTCAACTTAGGCGAAGAAATTCAAACACGTATGTATATACATACATACATAATTTTGTGTTTGAAGATAGTTACGCCATCTGCCACGTTGGCACATGAGTCGGCGTGATGATACGTATGTATGTTATGATCGATGATTATCTTTTTACTTTATACACTGGCGGTTGTACGTATGATCCTAAGTGTATAACTTGTCAGTAATACACGTTGCACGTAACAGTATTTACGATCAAAGGAAGGCTAAGCTAAGTAGGACAATGAACTCGTTATAACATGCTGCTTCGATCAAACCGCAAAAATAATTTCGCTTGACATATACGTATAATATTGGATACACGTCTTAATGTGGAAAATGTTTGATGACTAATAAATAAATATCTTAAATCGCTGACCTAGTTTCAAGCTAAGCAAAGCGTGTGCTTTACGACCTAGACAAAGATATACAATTACATTGTAGGTATAGGACATCCAAGACTAAAGAACAAATACTAGTTCGTCACATAAATATCTCTGAGCGGGAATCGAACCCGCGATCTTAACCTTCTCAGCCAGGAGCAATGACCGCAAGATCAGGAGGCTATTAATGTTTATTTTTTTATCTATTATGGTAAGGTTTAAATAGCTAGTTGAGGCTTATATAGACTGACTACCTGTACCCGGCATGATTTGCAATACCTTAATTGCGATCGGTTGGATCGCAAACTTGATATTTTGGAGCGCCATCTAGCGACTTCTTTTTGGACCATGAACCTTCGCATATGCAGAACAACTCACCAGTTTCATCATAATCGGATGAATAGTTAGGAATGCATAAAAGACATACATACATACATACGTATCATCACGCCGAGTCTCTCACGGGGTAGATAGAGTGATCGCCAGTTCTCTCTAAATATACGTACTTTGCTTTTTTATATTTATATCAAGTCTAGCTGTGCGAAGGCAAGCATTACACAAAGTAAATTCATCAATGCAAACAAGGACATTGTACATAGATTCAGACAAGTAGTTTCGCGTACTGTGAAGTGAACCAAATAACAGGCGTACATGCTATCGCTGCGCTTAAACACGATTAAACGATCGTCACGCATAGGGCTCATTAGCATTTAAAGTTTTTCATAATAACTGTTGTAGGATAATCGCTATGTATGTAGTGATATCCAATATGCTCAACCCAACAATTTACTGCTAATTATCTATACTAATATTATAAAGAGGAAAGATTTGTTTGTTTGTTTGTTTGTTTGTAATGAATAGGCTCCGAAACTACTGGACCGATTTCAAAAATTCTTTCACCTTTCGAAAGCTACATTATCCCCGAGTAACATAGGCTATATTAAATTGGACCCGATAGGTGGCGCTGCGATCGAGTTTCAAGAATTTTACCTTTTTACCCGGGCGAAGCTTTCTGTGTGTTTCTGTGTGTCTTAAGCTAGATTCGAGAATGGTTTAGATTTACAATTGGACCCAATAGGTGGCGCTGCGATCGTGTTACGGGCAATTTAACTTTTTCACCCGAGCGAAGCTGGGCGGGACAGCTAGTGTATGATAAAGCAGTAAGTTTTTGGGTTTAATCACATTGTTACAAGCCTACCGCCTAAGGGATTACCTAAAAAGGTTGCTGAAGAACTTCCAAATGCTCTGCTTGTTTTTCTTATCCATTGTGGAGTCGACGCGACTAGCGCGCACCATTTCTGTCCAACGTACTGCGTCTTGGAGCTCCATAAAGCGTTCCTGAAGGATAGAACAACACTCCATAAAAGTACTGGCTGTATTAGGTTTCACACTCATTAAGTTAGCAAGAATTATATAGATTTCGTGGTGACTGAGTAATTCGTCTAGTCTCCTGCAGACTGTACATGTGTTTTGCTGTGAAGAAGAGCATTTATACCTGCGTACATTTAAGAAGAAATTGAAAGACGTATGTATAACTAGCGCACTATCGCACGGGTGGATATTTATTTTTTAAACATCTTGACATAAAAATTTATATTTTGACTTGACTTGACATAATTTCTTTCCATTAAATAGCCTATATTAATCATAGCACTGATTAATATAGGGTATTTTAATGTAGCATTCAAATGGTGAAAGAATTTTTAAAATCCTTACAAACATTTACATACAAATCTGCCCTCTCTATAATATTAGTATAGATAGGGATCGGAACGGCGATAGATTTGGCATTCACGTTTGCCCATAAATATATCTCCATTGAAAATGTGTTAAGACACACATGAGCCTAGCCTTCGGCGTGCTGATAAAAAAAATATATGATTACTTTGTACTGATTCCTCTCCATGAGGACCCTGGCCATCTCGACGCGAGTAAAGCGCCTGCGCTGCGCCATAGGAACATCTGCCTCTTCTTCGTTCTCCCCTCCACCGGCATTGTTGCTCACCGTCTCCTAGGAAGGTCACCTAATTAATATACCTAGGTTCACATGTAATAGCCGTGAACACGACCAACGGGCTTTCTAGCTCTGGTTTGTTGGTTTTTACAAGCTTAAGTTTGGCGAAACGCTATTTTTCCACAATGAACATGATCCCTCCGCCCACGAAATGACGAGCCACAATGATCCAAATTATTTACCGTTCAATGTTTCCTACTTAGGTATTCTTAATATCTAATTAAGTTTAAATGTGAACATTTATCATCCCGGAGTGGGTATCTCTCATCTTAAGTACATACATATTATAATGGCATCTTTTCAATTGTCTGTCGTAGTGTGAATTGCAGAAATTTTCGCTCTTTAACTGAATAATGGCGAGAGCATAAAGCTTCCAGCACTGAATCTCTATCTATTGATGAAACCACACCGAATTGAATCCCTTAAATAAATTAAAAGCGTAAGCGGGATGCGACATTTGTTTTATGTTATGCAGAAATTTTTCATTTCTTTATGTTGCGACTTAACGGTCGCTCGAACTGGAATCAAACCTTGACTTGGAAACCTCTCTGATCGACACTGTGCACCATTTACCCAAGGTTTTTTGTACCACTATGTTGGCAAACAAGCATGCGGCCCTCCTGATGGAAAGCGGTTACCGCCGACTATGGACACTTGCAACACCAGGGGTAGCGCTCGCGCGCTGTCGAACCTGCAGGAATCTTTTCACACCCATCTTTAAGAACTCCAAGCTGTACTCTCTGGGGATAGCCTCAACGTGGAACCTACCTTCAAGTGTCTCAACTCTTCTTCGAGCTGAGTCACTCGCTCGCGTAGTTTCTCCCTCGCAGCACTGAGGTTAGAGACCTCTTCCCTCAAAATCTCCTGCTCGCCGGTCAGTTCATCCACCTTCACTATGAGGTCGTCCTTCACCACGTTCAGCGCGTTCTTAGTCGCCAACAGCTCATTGTTCTCCAGTATCAAGTTCTCCACTTCTTTGCCCATGCCTAACGTTAATAATAAGGTACTTGTAGTTAAAAGTACATATACTATTATCAAGTATATAAGTATAATATTATATGTATAAGGTATACATTATGGTACATCAAAATACGTGGGTGGTGATTATTATTTATCCGAAAGTTATATATAACCGGCGAGCATGTATGAGTGTAGATGAAGCCAAAAAATCTATGTCGATTTCCTCATATTTGTTGCGCTATTCAGCAATACGTGAGGTATATATGTATGAAAGAAAAAAATATATTCAAAATTCGAACGAAAAGCTGAATCGAAATAACCTTTAAATATATAAATATCCTCACGCCTTCCCACAAGGGTCCCCGAAGGGGTAGGCAGAGGTGTATAAGTAATACCCACACACCCACTTTCCGCCAGAGGTATATTAGGTGCCAACGTGACAGATGGCGAGTCCATCGCCGTTACTCAAGCACGACTATACATACATACGCCTTTGAATTTCTTCTCAGACGTATGCCGGGTTTCCTCTCGATGTTTTCCTTCACCGTAAAGCTCGTGGTGTGACTAATCACTGTACTTAAGTTTTAGAAAAACTCATTGGTACAGTCGGGATTCGAACTTGCGACCTTTGCGTCGCAGGCCACTGCTCGAACCACTCGGCCACCACGGCTCTAAACCTTTAAATATGGTTCATTTTTTATCTACAACCGCTTACACTTATAATATATATCATTTGTTATTATAGATGCTAAGATATAGTCCACACACTACGCCACAAGTGCAAATAAAAACGCAAATGAGCAAATAAAAGGGCACGTCAAACAATTGGCAACTACGATGGAGTGGTGTGCGACATAATTCATACTAATAAATATTTCTATGAACAGTACTTACTTAGTAACTATGTATGATAGAATAGCTATGAGGTATGTTAGCAAGATATTAGTTAAGAAACGGTATGTTTACTCACCAAAGTAGTTATCGTTAACTGCAATGCGTAGATGCAATTGTTAGAACGCATGGAATAGAACGGACACATAATATTAGTCTCATATTGAAGGCGATATACTGGTTACAATTAGCAATTATTTTAAACTAGCCACACACTACTGCAGGGCTTTAGACAGGCACCACTTTTACAGACGCCATCTCTTCTGTTAGAGATCATAATTATATTCATTAACATTCTACGTGACATTGTACTGTACTGTTTTCAAGTCATCTCGAAATTTAAAATCCATAATTTTCCACAAACAAGAAGAAAAGTTATTAATTAGCTATATTTTGAAAATCAAACACAAACAAGCCGAATAAAGAATACTCTTGCTCCAATAACTCGTAGTGTGTGAACAGTCTTAAATAATGTATCCTCACGCCTTCAGGCAGTGTAGATGCAATTAATAGCTAAAGCGATAACATTCATTGAGCGTAAGCATATGGAATGAGATCATACAAATAATATTTGAATCAAGCATAATTAATTCAAACTAATATGAACAGTAGGTATATGTTTACGATTATATTTCCAAATTTAAGACAGGTACAGTTAACGTACCGTTTAATCATGTATAAATTTAATGACATACATTATAAAATTTTATACCTAGTTAATTCTTTGACAGTTTTAAAATATGTACGTAAAACTTGGTTCTTACCAAAAAGGCAAATGTGTAAAATTACAAAAAGAAACGTTTAAATTACACATAATGTTATTATTGGTAATATTATCTCTCATATGCACAGGACTGTCAAACTAACTTGCATAATTATGTGTTATCTTAAAATACATTCTGGTTCTATTATTATGATATATCTACCTTCATTGCTATGGAGACATTGTGAAACGCAACATACATAACAATACTGCTACTACGCTACCATTAAAATAGATAATAAATAAATAAGAGTTGCCTGCGACACAAAGATTACAAGTTCAAATCCCGAGTACCAATGAGTTTTTCTGTACTCAAGAACAGTGATTAATCACTGCACAAGCTTAGCGGAAAACATCAAGAGGAAACCTGCATACGTTTCAGAAGAAATTAAAAGTCGTGCTTGTGCTGTTACGTTAGCACCTAAAATGAATCTTCCGTGAAATGTGGATGTGTAGGTACTACACGCTTCTGCCCCCTACCCACCCCCTAATGTGAATAAGGGAACGGAGAAGGCGATATATCATTATCTTTATCTTATGTAGCTTCTTCAAAAGGTAGTAAAATTAAACAGGTAGCGTGGTGACGCGTTAAGAAGGTCGATATAACAAATGTAAATCCTTAAAGTTCTTCTATTTAGAAGGTAGCCAACTAGCCATATCAAATGATAGCGAGGACCTCAAGCTATAAGAATCTAGGAGGCTCCATATAAGGTGCATATATCATAAGCAATCTTCTTATCAAACTATCGCTGTCACACTCACCTGAAGACGCGTACTCCCCGGGGTGTACCCAGCTGCCTGTTGGACGTAAACACAGGATTAAGTCAAGCTTGTAACAATTGAGAAGAAATTCAAAGGCGTATGTATAGCCGTGCTTCAGAAACGGCCATGGACTCACCGCTTGAGTTTTCAAGGCGGGTGGCACAGGTGTAACAACCTCTTTTACCTGATAAGTGACAGATGGCGAGCCCAAAAGAATGTTTACTTACAAATATGTATACACTTAAGTAGTTGATGCATACGTATTTTTATACCTGTTATATCGGCTCCCTCTTCTCCCTCGACCATACTGACATCGGTATCGTGGAAGGACAGCTCTTGGTAAAGGGTATTACCGCTCCTCTTCTCGCTCTTCGTCTTAGACCTGCCCTTGTTGGGCTTAGGGGGAGAGACGGGAGACGTGGCCTGCGGCACATGAGATGTCAGCCGTGAATTAAATTATTCATATCTTCACATTCTTCCCATGAAGGCCCCCGAAGGGGTAGGAAGAAGTGTCTAGGTAGTATCCAAATTTCACCGGAGCAAGCAAGTCAAGCAAGACTTTGAATTTATTTTCAAACGTATGCAATCGAACCTGTAATATTTGTGTTACAGGCGTCTACTCGCACCACTTTGCCACTACAGCTTATTGATATATGATATTATTAACGTCTTTTAATTGCGTACGTAAAAGTGATAAGTAGTAATAATGAAGATAACATATGCTCAGAATAAAAATAAAGTAATGCAAAGTGCAATACAATTTATATAAATAATTAAACAAACCTGTTCGCGGTGTATCATGAATATACACGTCAATGTCATTGCTGTACAAATAGTTTAAACAATTCTCAAATTTTATCACCCTTATCAGAACGTCTGCTTTTTATTAATGTTTTTATGAACAATTTCTATTTCCTATATACATAATAATAAACATCAAAATGTAGGACGCACATCACATAGAATAAATTTATGTCATACCCCTACGGGAAAGAGGCGTGATTATATGTATGTATAACATGCAGGTGTAGTAAGACCTCATTGACCGTTAACCGAATTCAAAATTTAAAAACATTTCCAATTTGACATTTACCGCGTCAAACAAAAAAATGCGTCCGTGTGGTATAATAGGAATAATAATATTTTGCTGTATACAAGTCAGTGTAGTTTCTTTGAAGTGTTACCAGTGCTCTACGACACGCGGTAGGGGTTGTTTTCAGTACGATTTGAACAGTGGTTACTTAAGGGAGTGCGATAATGTTAGTAAACACGGTCTGCTGCCCGTCTGCCGGTCTCTGTCGCAGGTACACTACTTTACGCCTGGCCAAGAGGTCACTGTGGTGCGTGAGTGCGCGTACATGTACACAGAACCATTGCAATGCCGACAATCCAAGTTTAGCCAAGTACATTACTCGCTGGCGTGCGAGTGTAACTCGGATGGATGCAACTCATCCTTCAATGCAAGAATACACCACAAGCTGGTCGCTTTCATCCTTCTATGGGCCACAGTAATTAAGTAGTTGCTGCATATATACGTATAAGTGTGATATTGTAATAAATAAATATTTAATATACTTACTCAATTGAATAATTTTATTTATACATAAGTCTGTAAGCTGTAGCCTTGACCAAATTTAATGTTAACTAATGTACAATAATCAACATATTTGAAATAAAAAGTTTATTATGGACCTAGAATTTAAAATATTTATAAAATAAAGAATAAAAAAACAATATTTATAGAAAATAAAAAAACGAATTAGAAACTAGTTGGTGCCCTGCCTTTCAGATGGTAAGTTGCCACACTATCTTAGCAAAGAAGGAGAGCTGAAGGATATCTAAGCATCCTGGATCTCGAGGAGACTCTTGTATTCTGGTATATTCGAATTTATTTGTAGTGTTATATTAAAACGATTGCAGATGTAATCTATAAAGGCTTGAAGAAAAATGGTCGAAAAGCAACTAACAACAAATAATAATAATATATCCTCACGCCTTCCCACAAGGGCCCCAAAGAGGTAGGCAGAGGTGTATAGGTAACTTTCCGCCAGAGATATATTTTAGGTGCCAACGTGACTGATGGCGAGTCCATACCCGTAACTCAAGCACGACTATACAAAATAAAATCCGTAAAATCTCGTTGTGTGACTAATCACTGTACTAAGTCCAGAAAAACTCTGGTACAGTCGGGATTCGAACTTGCGATCTTTGTGTCGCAGGCTATAACTACTCGTTATAAATAGGTAGTACACCATTATATATACTGAATATACAACTGTTAGAGCGAAGCGAAGGACAGCGTAGCATCCTTCCTTATACGCTTGTTTCGATATGTGCTAGGGAATCTTAGCTCTACGAAATATAGTGCATACGGTTCGAATTGGATTGCAGATGCGACATTGAGAATCGATTGCTTGCTTTTGTTCCATGGAGATACAAGACAGTATTATATCCGTTCTTGTTGAAGTAACAAAATTGTTATAAATTAAGTAATATCGAAGAAAACGAGTTTACTGTTTATAGTCTTTAAATTACACAATTTCATTCATATTTCACTAGTCAATTTGATATTATTTACGGTATTTTTTTTATATCAGCTATGGTATATATTT
Organism: Drepana falcataria; assembly: GCA_945859725.1. Classification (NCBI taxonomy): domain Eukaryota; kingdom Metazoa; phylum Arthropoda; class Insecta; order Lepidoptera; family Drepanidae; genus Drepana; species Drepana falcataria. The sequence goes on from OX243921.1 coordinate 13,024,068, forward strand.
GAATTTTTTTGTTTATACTGCAAACGTGGCTATCAATACAGCAAACGGCCATCGCCGACAATTAAACGCTCTGCAATAATTGAGGCATAACAATAACACAATATATTATGACGATTGTAAACAACCCCTTAAAATTTCAATGAATTAGGCTGAGATGCACTTTCGCTACATTAGGTAAAACCGACCTGGCTTTGCTGGGTAATGGGGTCAGTCTGATGAGCTCGCTCCATGGTTCTGATTGCCGCGAGCTCCGCGCCAATGGGCGGCGTCGGCGGCGAAGATGACAGGCTCACAGGACTCCCAGGCATACTGTCAGTCTGTTCCACCACATTCACAGAACTCTCCAGAGATGCGAAGCCGAACGATATTGGACCTGGCGGGCACGTAAAACGGTTACATTTGGCGAACATTCGTATCCACCTAAATGAAAACTTATTATATTAATAAAGAAGTCACGTGTCGGTCTGCACGCGATAAATACGAATAGCAACGGTTTGAGAAACAAACAAAACCCTACACGTAAATTACATGAATTAAATAATACTTAATAGAAATACATTCACAGAAATCTTAGGACATCCCTAAATAGTTCTTCATAATATATTAAAGCCATGAACGCTTTAAGTAACCAGTTTTTATGAAACCAAATTTAATGGCCCAATTTAGCCCAGTAGATTTTGTGATGAGACGAGAAATGATGATTTTTATTTCTTTTACATTTTCCGACATGGAACTTCAAAACTCTCTCGGAACAAATAGTAGTGAAATAACTCACCGCTGGACCGGCCCATGGGGTTTAGACCTAGCCTACCCCGCACTTCACCCCTATCGCTGGCAGTGCTAAGAAGCAGCTTGGTTCGCTCCATATAGTCCATATGGGTCTTGAACAGCTCAGTGTACCTCTCATGAAGCTTCGCGTACTCCTGATGTAAGAAATTGCCACTTGACTCTTAAAGCTTTCGCCAAGAGGAAACCATTTTGCTTACAATTCACTTATAGTGGTCACTTATAATTTTACTAGCGGCCCGTCTCAGCTTCGCACGAGTGGTCATTAAACTGTTATAAAAAAATTTGCTACCCTTTTTACACGAATCGAAGCTGTACTCAACTCCAGACCTCTCTGCCCACTTTCATCTGATCCATCAGATTTTGAACCATTAACCGCCGGCCATTTTCTAATTGGCCGTCCACTCACTGCTCTGCCCGAGCCATCCTTCGAAGATAGGCCAATCTCAGCCCTTAAACGCTTTCAGCTCATTCAAGCTCTTACTCAGCGCTTTTGGACTCTATGGACCAAATCCTACCTCCATATCTTACAATCCCGATCCAAATGGCTCTCTCCTACCTCTCCTCCTCAAGTTGGTGACCTAGTACTCATATACGAGGACAACCTGCCTCCGCTCCATTGCAAACTTGGAAGAATTGTCAGCACATTACCCGGGAAGGATGGAGTGATAAGGGTCGTGGATCTGGACACTGCTCATGGACGCCTCCGAAGGCCCCTGCTCAAGATAGCCAGGCTGCCTTTGGATTCTGCTCAGGACTCTCAGCCCGGCCGCCCCCAGGATGTTTCCGCCATTTGGCGAAACAGAACGCGGCGCGCGCGCTTGCCGGTTATCCGGTGACATTTTGAAAGTGACATTACTAGTTAGTTCGAACCCCGAGCCCGCGCGCGTGTACTCCCGTTGTGTGTGCGTCTAACTCTCGCTTGATTCGATCCCCGGATAACAACGCGCTCATCACTGCTCATATTTCGGCTCGATAACTAGAAACTTACATAGACTTAGTGACGTTGTGTGCATCTCCAATAAGGGAAGGAAGAAGGAGTGTCCCGTGACACGTGCCACGTGTGGAGAACGTCACCCTCCATCAAATCAGGTCAGTTCACCTACTCTCATCAGCCCATCCGTTCCCTTCACACCCACCGCTCATACCTCTTACTCCACTCATCAGCTCATCGAGCGACGAGGCCCACAAAGGCCCCGTCATAATTTTGATCCAATCGAGCCGGATTGAAATCTGCCCCTATATACAGTCCACTATTATCATATCCACATTATAATGTATCACTAATTCCATTATTATTCATATTTCTGCCCATATTTTAGCTCAATTCTCTCCAGTAAATCTTTAATAAATATATATAATGTCTGTGTAATAAAAACGTAGATACATAACGAGTATTGTTCAACCAAGTTAATTTAATTGTTTGGTATTACTTATTTATTACGTATTTACCAAACAATTAAATTAACTTGGTTGAACAATACTCGTTATGTATCTACGTTATTATTACACAGACACAGCTCACAGCTGATACTATTAAAGGTGAATGACACGGTAATAAAATAATAAATTATTGAAAGAATGTATCTACTTGGGAGTGCTTTCCAAGCTTAGGCCAAGACAAATAAGTTACATGTGGGTAGAACAAAAAAAGGAATGTTCGAGAACAAATTGTGATTTCTTTTAAAAGGTGGGTGTATAAGTTTGAGTGGACTGTATATTAAAGATTTACTGGAGAGAATTGAGCTAAAATATGGGCAGAAATATGAATAATTATGGAATTAGTGATACATAATAATGTGGATATGATAATAGTGGACTGTATATAGGGGCAGATTCCAATCCGGCTCGATTGGATCAAAATTATGACGGGGCCTTTGTGGGCCTCGTCGCTCGATGAGCTGATGAGTGGAGTAAGAGGTATGAGCGGTGGGTGTGAAGGGAACGGATGGGCTGATGAGAGCAGGTGAACTGACCTGATTTGATGGAGGGTGACGTTCTCCACACGTGGCACGTGTCACGGGACACTCCTTCTTCCTTCACTTATTGGAGATGCACACAAAGTCACTAAGTCTATGTAAGTTTCTAGTTTCTTGTTATCGAGCCGAAATATGAGCAGTGATAAACGCGTTGTTATGCGGGGATCGAATCAAGCGAGAGTTAGACGCACACACAACGGGAGTACACGCGCGCGGGCTCGGGGTTCGAACTAACTAGTAATTTCACTTTCAAAATGTCACCGGCTAACCGGCAAGCGCGCGCGCCGCGTTCCGTTTGGCCAAATGGCGGAAACAATAATTTGTACTTTAAATGGTAAAAATAAGAGTAACTGATAAGAATAATTATAGTTGAAATGTTAAAATAGCAATTAAATATAGTGGGCAGTGTTTGAGTCCCTTTTTAATACACTGTAAATGTAAAAATCTAGTCAACCAAGCTAAATTGGCTTACCTTCTTCAGTTCATTTTCTCGTTCTTCTAGCCTGCTGGCATGGTCGAGCGAGTTTTTGTGTTTTAATTCTAGCATTCGTACGATGTTATCAAGGGCCTCTAGACGGCCCGTGAGATCTTTGCGTTCACCTTCATGGTGGTCGTCGACTTCCAGCAACTAATAAGAACAAAAAAATGTGGTTAGGTAATCAGATCATTATCATACGCCACTAATGTCCATTAAGAGGTAGGCATTGGTGCAACAACACACTCTTTTCGCCATACATGTATTTTGGTGCCAACGTTACAGATGGAGAGTCCGCCATTTCACAAGCACTACATCTTCGAATTTCTTCTCAAACGTATACAGGTTTCCTCACGATGATATCTCACGGTAAACAGCAAAAAAGCTAGTTGGTATGTACCAGCAGTTAGGCTCAGCTGGGGAGTTTAAAGTTTTAGACCGCCAAAAGAGAGGGGTTTTCAAGATTTCGATCAAGTTTCATATATTTTTAAATGGCCCAATTAGGGCAGTTTCATACCTAACAATATGCTACATTTTGCAATACCAACGGCGTAAATAAGTACGGAACTTTCAATTACCATAATGAGTAATACATTTTATTTATAATTCACCTAGCCACCACCTTAAAAGCCGTGGTGGCCGAGTGGTTCGAGCAGTTGCCTGCGACGCAAAGGTCGCAAGTTCGAATCCCGACTGTACCAATGAGTTTTTCTGAACTTAAGTACAGTGATTAGTCACACCACGAGCTTTACGGTGAAGGAAAACATCGTGAGGAAACCTGCATACGTCTGAGAAGAAATTCAAAGGCGTATGTATAGTCGTGCTTGAGTAACGGCGATGGACTCGCCATCTGTCACGTCGGCACCTAATATACCTCTGGCGGAAAGTGGGTGTGTGGGTATTACCCATACACCTCTGCCTACCCCTTCGGGGACCCTTGTGGGAAGGCGTGAGGATATTTTTTATAATTCACCTGTAAATTGGGCAATGATTAATAAAGCTAAAACCAAACAAAGAGAACCTAATGTATGTTACTGCTAATGCAACTATCAGGTCATGGTTGATTGATATAATTATGTTATACTAGCGACCCGCCCCGGCTTCGCACAGGAACATATACTGATTGTTATTTCTCAAGAGCATTTTGCAGGCTTGACTTTTTCAGACATTTCAACAATTTACACAAAATCTCAAAAATTACGCCACTAATATTTTCTTTATGAATCGTCTGGTGATTATATTGGTGAAAATCGCATGAAAATCAGTTCAGTTGTTTTAAGTTTATACGTAATCATATGTGCGACGTTGCACCCTTACCTTACCAGGTAGCAATACTAGGGTGTAATTTTGTCCTCTTACAATCGCGGGGAAACACCGAAAAAAGTAACGCGTTCATGCAGTGTATGCAAATAATTTTAAGGTCATTTCCTATTTCCTTTATCGTACCGATTCGTGTTTAAGGATGATCTGGATATAAAGGAGAAAAATGATGACATGCCTCGTTAAGTTATTGGCTTTACAACTTACTATTAATAAATATTTTTACCATAGACGTAAATGTAACTCACTCTATGAATGCACTCAATGTCAAGCCTTTGTTTATTGTGCCTTAGCTACATTGCAAACTCAACATTCTATGTTAGATTTCCGGTGTTGCAACGAAGCGAAAACAGCTTTGAATCGGCTTAAACCGATCTATTACCGGTAAATGTCCGGAATTTGAAGCAAATAAGCTAATTTAATTGGAGCAAATATTGACCCTATTATTACAAAGCTAATATCCGCAGACTGGGCATAGTCGTCGCACCCGTCTTTATACCGAATATGTTCCCTTTTGTCCTGTGAACCACTACTTTTTGATGTCTACTTGAACGTCCAGAAATACCAGAACAAGATAGTTTTAGCCAAGTCGTTTGATTTTTGATTTGACAAATCCTTGGAGCAGCGTCAGTAGCTTTCAGGGCTTGCTAAGGCAAAGCGACCCAATTGAGCCATGGTAGCGCTCCTCCCCTTCCCGGGAATGGTCGGGGAAATTGTATTGGTTCCTCAGCGAAAGACATGGTCTACCTATAAAACCTTCGTAAAAGCGAAAGTGTTGCGAGGGGCCGGTTCCCTGTAATTTAGCTTTCGATGTGTAGAAAAACGTCTAGTGGGTCTGTAACTATTTACATGCATATATATTAAATATTGCAAGGCTAGAATGGTGGGGTAGGTTTCAGTATGATAAAAACTCGAAATTTCTTGGTGGCTTGTCTCGTCACTTTACCGGTGTCTCTCTGATAATCTAAGGTGCACAGCCCTATTTTGGCGTTTGGGGATTTCCCCATCACGTATTAATGCCTAATCCATATTAGCACTCGTTCGTAAAGAGGGCTTTCTAAGTATATATGCACTTTGAAAAAAATTTGTAAGTCAACCTATTTCATTGGCAACGGAGCAAAAATCAATATCATTATGTATAAGCATTGCAAAAAATTATGGCTCCTAATCTACACCGAACATAAAATAAACCTTGGAACTTGTAGTTTGATTTTCTCAAAAAGTATAAAACATACAACTATCAAAAATATATCTACAGAAAGTGCATTTCATGCTGATTAAAATTACAACAAACTCATTCTAAAGTACCGGCAATTCACATTGTAATCAAGCAACAAACAATATGCTAACGATTTGCTCTGTTTTAACTAGAGTTCCCGATTAGTGCAAATTTTTTCTACAATTAGGGTAATCAGTCAACTCTACTCACTGTCCCTTTTTTCAAATTAGCTCACATTACCAGGTAATATCCAGAATCAATACCAAAGTCTTGTAATAAGGGTTTTTTTGCTATATACCTAGCTATCGACTGACTTTTCAAACATTTGCTAGGTGTTTATCGTTTCATCACTATGCAAAAACAAAGGCCATTCTTGCTAATTGAGTATTTACTGTTTATATTAAATAAAATTCTAGAGTATCAGTCATGACACGCATACAAAAATATCACATCCTACGAACATGATATATATGCAAAAGTTCCCTTTCCACGCAAGAACTATCAAACAGAATTGGATGAAGATGATAGATTATTAGCTGGATTAACACATAGAATATGTTATATTCCAGAAAAAAATGAATTTAAAATGATATGTAAGCTGAATGAAAAACACCTAGATATAAAATATTTACATGACTTGCTTATACATTGACTTTATCCCCCAACGTAATTATGTATATTCGTAAAAGATCAATTGTTCAACACTGGTGTATGGCTGAGGACTAGTTATCTGCATGGTCATATAGCAGACATCAAAGAATAGTACTGGTCTTTGAACTGTGGTGCGGAAAGCAAGGTGTACATCAACCATACCTGTCCTACAAGATCTGCCTAGGATAAGATCAGTTCACCCTGTGTGGGATGTATAAGATTATTCAAAACTCTCAGGAGTCACATGTCAAACAGATTACATATTGAATTATGCAGAAAGGGGATATTTCTTTTTTATTTATACCACATGGGTGACAAACAAGCATGCGGTCCGCCTGATGGTAAGTGGTTAAACAGGCTATTATATGATATTTGCATCAAATTGAATATAGTTAAAGTAACTTCCCTACCCTACCCTCACACTATGTAAAAAAATCCAAAAGCTTCTGAGTATAGACATATGGATATTTGTAACACAATTATGCACCAACAGCTGATAACATGGAATAATAGAATCATAATACAAATAAAGAGATAAGTCAATGGGATTGAGTGACATTTAAAATGTAACAATGAGATGCCACTACGAGGCAAATATATTAAATATGTTTATAAAATATTTCAAGTCACCTTGGCAACATATAATTTAAATGCCCAAACATATAGTCTATTCGCAAATAATACAGGAAATGTACCATGGTTACCTTGAAGTTCAGATGACAGAACGGGTGGCACATTCCACATAAATAGAACAAAATTAAACCACTTCAATTAGATAACAAACAATAAAATAATTAATACATCAATGCATGTACAAAGTATGATGCTCGGGCAATTACTAAACACATTGCATTATGTGGCAAAGTGATGTAAAACAAAAGAAGTGAATCAAGGTCTGTTGGGTTGCAACAAACAGTAGCCTCTCACCTTCTGCTCAGAGTGCTTCCTGGCAGCCTTTTCCCGCTCATACTGTGTCACCAGCTGCTCGTTATCTTCGCGCAGTAGCTCCAACTCAACTTCGTGCTCCTGGTTCGTTTGATACGCGGAGTCAAGACATTCCAGTACATTTACCAGCAAAGGCATTAGAGACTTTACTACATCTTGGTCGTACCGCGCTATCATACGCTCAAACTCCTGATAAATACTGCCTGCTAACGTTTGCACCTTCTCAGACATAACGACGTGCGAGTCTTCGTGGGTACCGTAAATGGTCTCGGCCGTGACGAACCCACTACTTGAAGGATCGTCGAAATTCATGATTGCAACAATTATTGGTATATTTAGGGTAGAAGGAAATTACGTCTAACTTCGCAAGGGCGTCTAATGGATTTTACGCGAAAACATCATTAGTTTGTGAGTAGTAAATAGCTTGATGACGCGATCGATTAGGGTGACTTTAAAATAACCCTTTAATATTTATTGTTAGCATTGCAGGTATAATATAATGACACATATAAGAATGAATAAATAAGCAGAGAAGGATAAAAAAGTACAGACATTCACACCATTTGTTTGATTGACGTATTTTTGCTATACCTACTATCGAACAAAATAGGTATATTGACGTTGTCCATTGGTTGGTACACAGTATCCGGATACGCCGGATGTGAACTGTGGACAGCTGATTTAGATCTTAGCTTATTTTCTTTTTAAGACCCAATATAACAATGTAATTTTTGAATTTTAATAGTCTAAAAAAAATGTATTTTATATAATAGATATAAAATATATTTCTGGCGGAAAAGTGGGTGTGTGGGTACTACCTATACACCTCTGCCTACCCCTTCCGGGACCCTTTAGGGAAGGCGTGAGGATATTATAGATTTTAATCAATAATTTGACCAGTTTTGAACAGTCGGATACATAAAAAAAACTAATTGTTTTATACACATGTCTCAAGGATAGCTAATAGCGTTAGGGATTACGCTCAAATACAAAGAATTGCCATACATCATGGCAATTCTTTGAACTGCTAGACTTCTTGGCACTCTTTTGCTTGACAGGGATTTGGAATTTAATTATATTTTTGTGAACAAAATTAAGTTATATATTTACTTAAAAAAACGTAATAGGTAATGTTAACTAACAGCATAACGGCAGAATCAATGTCTCAATATTATGTGACCAAAATGAGAAATTACTGTTTGAATATAAATACTTTGAACGAAAGTTTTTCGTCTTTAGCAGTATAGTATGCCGTGTTTAATTACTGTGAGATATATATTTATAAACCTCTTGCAGACAAAGATGCAAGTGTTACAGTGAGTAGTATTCTATGAATTTAACCAACCATGTGTCGAAGAGTACGCATTATTACTAGGATGTATGTGTAGTGGTTTTTGCCTTATTCAAAAGAAATACCACAAGAAAAAGTTATAACTATACACGTCATGTCATTTTGTTTGTCACAGTGTCACTACAATTCAAATACCTAGTGATTTTTCAATATTAATTTCAACTGGTAACCAACTTTCGTTCAACTTTTAATTGCTAATAAGTTATTATCTTTTCTGTATTTCTGTTTCATTCATCGATTATAATTGGGATTAGTAAGTTTTCAACGATTTAATTTAGCCTTTTAGTATTATCATCATCACATTGTGTGATCACATCAAACTACCTCCTATTTTAAATTCGATCAAGTATTATAAATACCCTTTCAGTTTTAAATATTTTCAGGTTGTTTCACGCTGCTCTTAATAGGTAAACCTTTCACCGAACATGACTGTTAAAGGGAACAGTATGCCAGCTAAAAAGTCCTTGTTTTGGGCTTACGTTTTGTGGCTTTTTGGGGGTATCTTCGGGCTGCATCAATTTTACTTGCGGCGCGATCGACATGCGTTTGTGCTTTGGTCAACTCTCGGGGGGTTCCTTATTGGTTGGTTGGGTGAAGTGGTGAAGATTCCCCGGTATGTTAAGGATACTAACGAAGACCCGAAGTATATGGAGGAGCTAGTAACAAGGATGGCCAGGAACAAGAAGGTCAGTCATCAATCAATCAATCAGTCATCATAGTAGCTTATATTTGGGTTACATTGGTTTCTACTAGAATCATAACCGTACTAGCAGATTTACCGTTAAAAAAAATGTGAGTGAACTTGCCACCTAAATTGAGTAGTACCATGTCTTCATATAAACGAAATATATGTTGAATTATGGTTTTAAAACCTGTGGTCATAATATTATTACTATCTCCCCTAGCTCGTAGTACTAGTTACATACATATCATCACACTATGCCCCTCAAGGGGCAAAGAGAGTAGAACGCCATTTCTCTCTAAGCTTACAGATCTCTTTCATACTATATAATTAGTAAATAACTTGGATCTTGAACATAAAAATTTATTACATGGGACATGGGGTACTGCACTTGGTAAGGATATGTTCCCACACTTGGCTCACTCATGTATCTACACCTCCTTAAAAGATTGTGTCCATTTAATAGTATGGCCTCAAACCTTATTCCTGTCTGTTTGCACTTACATTATTCAATTGTTCACATTAATATTCATATTAAATGCATTGCTAGACATAACAAATTATGCACTAGGTAACCTACACTATAACATCAAAATATCTAACACCCGTAAGATCACAACAATGAGAAGTAGCTTTGGCAAAAGTAATTGTATGGGAATGTTATATTAGGTGCAGTAAGAGTTATATCATTGTCCTTATCATTTCAATTGGTATTAAAATATTTCATTGCTTATTCACAGCCACCATTCTCCATGAATCGGTTCACTGGCATGCTGATGGTTGGCTACTCTTGGGGGCAAATGATGATGCTAGCAGTCCCACCAGATGAGTTCTGGGGGTTCAACTTAAGATATTTCAATTATCTCATACCATTTGTGGTTGCTCTTGGTAAGTGTTTTTTTAATGATAATAGTTAATAATTTGTGTCATCATCATTATCATCATCATCATCATATCATCACGCCGAGTCCCTAACGGGGTAGGCAGAGAGTATAGAGCGCCAGTTTAGATAATAGTTTGTGTCATCATTATTAATTCCTTTTTGTTATAGGCGTATGGACTGTGGGCAACATTGGTCGTGAGCAGGGTAGCCTAAAGTGGCCCACACTAGCTGCATATGTGGCTTATCCAGTCCGTTACTACATCTATGATGAGACAGTCTGGTTCACTATTATGGTGCTTGCTGCAGCTCTAGCCTTTGATACCTTCTCTAAGGAATGGAGAAGGACCAGCAAAAGGCGCCACATTGTCAAGTGGGTTAAAAGATTGTTATCTATATTCATAAATATATGTATATAAAGGTATATAATATGTCTGTGCTTTTTAAACTAGCAGCTGTTTCATTAACAATGTATAATGGAAAAATGCAAGCATTACCCAAAGGGTAAATGATAATCATTCTGGCCATAATGGACACCTACATTTAAAATTCGAGTTATAAATGCAATAGGTCTCCTGCAATCTTTCAGGAGACCCAATTAAATGGCTTTCGTTAGTGTTGCCATCCCACAAATTTTCAGAATACAGATGCTATGCTGAGATAAACATAAACATTCCTTGTTTGTCTACTATTCATAAAAATTTGCAACCCATGGGTGATAGCTCTGGTATTTCTAGCCCCTACTGATGGTACCCTAATATAGAATTAGTACTTATGATGGAATGTCTTCTCACAGACGCATTGCAATCCTGGCCATGTGTGTTTGTCTGTACCTGTCACTGTGGTGTGGATACCTGTACTTCCACGGCACGATTACCGACAGCGAGGGCGATGAGGTGCCTGTCTACGAAGCCCTACATCACTTCTTTACAAGCCCATGGTAAGTAATACATACACAACGTAAAGGGACAAATCACCAGGTGTCCATGCCCTGTATAACTAATGATATGAATCATGCATAGTATCCTGGTCATCATTCATCTTTAATAAGTGAATGACAATATATGCCATACTGACATCTGTCAGATTAGCCACCAATGATGGCATGAGATAACTGGAAATTACTGCAACAATCTGACAAAATGCTTTGTTGGTCAATGATGACTCTTTTATGGTGTACACACAGTATTAATATTGAAACCTCAACCTTTAAACATCATCAATCACTATTGAGGTTTAAATGACTAGCGGCCGTGTTGTATATGCATCTTCAAAGTGTGGATCCTACTCTGCTTCAAGCTTCAGTAGGTTGGTCAAAACGTAAAGATACTGCACGTTTGAGAAGTAATTCTAATATGCAGATAGCCGAAGTGGCCGAGTGTAGTCGTGCTTGCTGAATGGCGATGGACTCGCCATCTGACATATTGGCACCTAAAATATATCCCTGGCGGAAAGTGGGTGTGTGGGTACTACCTATACACCCCTGCCTACCCCTCTTGGGACTCCTGTGAGAAGGCATTAGGATTATTCTAATATGCATTTGCATATTAAAGTAATCTCAAGAAGTATTTACTTCTTGAGATTACTATTTAATGGCTTAAATATTTCCATCTATGTAGGTTTATTACCTGCTTGTGGTGGGATGTGTACTGGTTTATGCGCGGAAATAAAAAAATAAAGCTCTTTCACCATATTCTGTCTGCTAGAAATCGAAACAAATAAATATGTATAGTCATTTCACAAATTGTACTTTATCCGAACGCGCGAATCTTACAGCGGGGTTGTAGGCTTGATATTGCTTACCGTGGCAAAGGGTGGTTATTAATGTGGGGCTTTCAATATTTAGTGATTTAAATCCTCTTATATTACATCTACCTAGACAAAATCAAGACAAAAATCAAGACGACGCGATGCTACTTTTATATGTATTTAGGAATTCAATTTAATAAGAGCTTTTCCCCTCAGGTGGTTGGACGTAAAGCAATGTTTACTGGACACGTATCAATATGCACAACACCACGGTTGGTATGAGGTGTGGAAACAGATAATCGACCTGTCAGACCCTCACGGTGAGCAGAACGCCTTCAAAGTCCTCGGCCTCGGCCCGGACTCGACTCAACAGGAGATCACGTCTACTTGGAGGAAGCTGTCCAGGGAACACCATCCGGATAAGGTCAAGGACCAGAGTCTCCGTAGAGCAGCCCAAGAGAAGTTCATGGAGATACAACAGGCGTATGAAATACTGTCCAATAGTAAGCATAGGAGGAACAGAAGGAACAAGAAAGACAACTCCGAGCCTAGAACTGGTCATGATGAGATGTAAGGTCTTGTTGGTAGCGAACGTTGACTTCAGTATGTAATATGGCCTGTTCAAAATCAAAAAAATCAAAATCAAAATCTTTTTATTTCACATAGGCCCAGATGGGCACTTATAAAACGTCGAAAAAGAAGCACGGTTCGGGTTGGTCGCTTCCATGGAGAAGAACCGGCAAGAAAGTCCATGGTTACTCTTTTCAAATCATTAGGCATATACAATATTTTTTTCGTTACAGCAATAGTACCCAAGTATGGGGGAACAACGTAGGTCCGACAATAGGTCGAGGTGTTGGTGTTGGTTGGTTTAAATGTTGGTGGTAATTAAGGATTTTATAAATTATTTATTTTATTTATATTCAAACAAGTGAACAGAGTATTTTGTCGTATTAATTAGGCTATCATTCTATTCGTGTTGTCTATTCATAGAGTATTAGGGTGACGTAATAAATGTATTTCTCTCTTGCATTATATCCTCTTGCTCCTTTTCTAATACTGTTTTATATACTATTGTGACTGTCTCTAGTTTACTTTGCATTTATTGACATACTCTCGATTGATAACGATCTGAGTTCATCGAATATTTTAACCGCATTTATGATGCCAAATTTTTAGATGTAAGCATTAAATTAATTTTTTTTTGTTAAATTAAGGGAATATATTGTTATTAGTAGATTATAAGGCATATATGTACTCAATTTATTTTATATCACTAATTAAACCTAAACTCGGTGAAGACCCGCTACCGTTAGCCAATTATTTAAGCGATAATATGCCGTAAATCATGTGGCACAAAGAAGATAATTGATTGTCGATATGATGTGAATGATGTGCGTGTTAGGAATTCGAAGACTAGCTTTTACACCTTTAAACTTTTGTAGACCAACCAATAATGAATAGTCTTGATAACATTCCACTGGTAAAGGTTGTATGGTAACATAGGTATTCTAGTTCTGCTCGTGTCTTCAAGCTAACTTCGCATTTATATTAGTGTAGATAAGAATTAAAACTATATGGCACGACTGATAAATTATCCGTCCATTAGTCACTTCGGGCCGTAGTATTAAGTTATCCCTTAAAACATTCCATTGCCACTAGTACAACACACCCTTGGTGCTGCTAGCGTTCAAAGGCGGCGGTATCCGCCTACCATTAGGCGTGCCGCTTGCCTTGCCTATTTGCAACATAAAAAGCTCAATTTTTCACACAAGTGTTTGAATCAAATTCCTTTCAGTCTAAACCACAGATTTGTCAATAGATCTACAGATAGTATAAAGCTCACTTCATTATTACCCGCCCTGTACGTTATAGTGTATTATTATTTTACGTTTAAAACTTTCGTACCAGGTATTATTTTTGTCCATAATTTATAGTATTTTTGCGTAAAATCGTCTTAGGATAATGCATTATCACAATTTTTTTCCCGCTTAAGTAAAGCGGGAACGGCTAGTGATAATGCCTATGCCTAATGCCTAAAGCAAACTACGCTGTTTCATCCACGTAAAGTTTGATTTCATTGGTAGGATTTAATTTCTTTTCTCACATATTCTTCTGAAATAAAACATCCTATATGTTATTCTAGCTAATAATCTATGTATCTCTGTGCCAAAATTCATCAGATGCCGTTTTTTAGATTTATCGTAAAGACGAACTAACATGCTCACAAAGTTTCGTATTAAGCCGAGTCCGTACCCTATAGGGGTTGCTCTTAGCCACCTAAGAAGTGCCTGGCTGAAGGCTTTTGGTCTCGCCAGTATTAAGAAGTAAAAGTTCCCGGAACTCGCGCTAAGAGAGTGTTAATAAAAGTTGGTTACCATAAGGCCTCATTGACTTTTTATTTAAAAGATCTGTATTTATTTGAAGCATTCCTTGTTCAATGTGGGAACGACGATTTTTATTCTTGTTTATTTTTATAATATTTGATTTTCTAAAGATTTTAAATACATTTATTTGAAATATTGGTATTTTTCATTTTAGCGATTAAGCGAACCTGTCGTTACTGAATAAGCGTTACTATATTATATTAAACCTTTGTAGTATAAAAAAATACTAACTTTGTTTTCCCTTTCCACAAGGGTCCCCGAAGGTATATATATAGATATTCTCATTCTCAGAATGATGAAGCATTCTTGGATTTACCCCAGACTAGCGGTCCGTCCGGGCTTCGCACGGGTGGACATAATATTAGTATGGATCCCTAACCTTTAAAATTTTAATTAGCCTTTGTTCACTGGAGATAGCTTCATAGCTTCCCAACAGTGAAATAATTTTTCAAATCGGTCAAGTAGTTTCGGAGCCTATTCAATGCAAACAAACAAACGAAAGATGACATCGGAAAAAGAGTTGCGCAATTTGAAGTGGCAATGGGCTGGTCATATATGTCGCAGAGACGATGACAGATGGAGCCAGCGAGCGCTTCACTGGAGGCCGCGAACGGGTGGCAGAAGCGTTGGAAGACCGCAAGCCAGATGGTCGGACGACATTAAAAAGACGGCAGGGCCGACCTGGAGTAGGATCGCCGCATCAAGATCAGCTTGGAAATCCATGCAAGAGGCATATGTCCAGCAGTGGACGCATATATGCTGAGAAGAAGAAGAAGAAACAAACGAAAAAACAATCAAATCTTTCCTCTTTATATTATTAGTGTAGATAAAGCCTAATGTTTAGGCCGTTAGAGGTAACATGTATAACTCCTTCGTAAGTACGTTTTGTTGTTATGATCCATTATAACGTAAAGGACACGTTCTGGTAAAAATAACAACTCATATTATTTAAAAATCATTTATCAAGTTCCACGTATCTACATTCGATTTGTTTGTTTATCTAACGATCTAAAAGAAACAATATGTTAGCCATGCAATAACTTACTTTATACATTATTGTAATTGAAACGTTTATTACTTGTAACATGTTTATAGAATATGCCTACACGGAACTTTGAAAGATGTCAAATACAAGATTCGTAGTTAATCGACGGAAGTAAGGAATGAGATATATTAAGCTTACTATGATGCACTATTTGTCATCATCATACAAGGACTAAAGAGACGAATACGTGAAATAAATTAATAATTATATGACTCGCAATTTTAGTGCTAGTACGAGCCCTTATAGGTAGGCACACAAATACAATACATTAAGAACAATTCAATGTAAGCATATTCGGCTATATTTTAAAATTATTTCATGTCATTAATGATAACGAATGGCACAATACAATATAGAGCTCCTTTAGAGATGACGTATGTATAGTAATAATAATTACGAAAAGGCTACATAAAGTCAATACCTACTACCAACATACAAAATGATGGAGTTATAAATTTTTATTTACAAGTATATTCATATACAGTACACGCTACCTATATTACATGGCAGACGTAGTTTGGTCTTATATTAAAAATATATAACGGCCTAGGAAGATTTAATTATAACCTATGTTCCTATACAGATTAAATATATAGTTTGTATTTTATAATTGTATTTGTGCAAATATTGTCTACGAGGAACTGGTTGACCGCGCCTTGGGTGGAGTGAGACGGTTTGCAGATTGATCGCAACGCACATGAGATTACAAGACTGATGATTTACCTTGAGTTATCGCAATAAATAAAAACAGACGTATCATGGCTGTTAAGTGAACAGTAGAAGTGAATTGAATAATTAAAACAGTTGTACTTTTAGAAGTTTTCATTGTCGTTAAGTAGTTATTTCAAACAAAAAACAATATTAAGAAAGTAGTCATTTGATTCGGGACATTCTGGATTTGAGTCAGTTTTATATTCCAAACAATCAACATTAGCTTTCAGTTTTTTGTAAATAACTTTGAATATAAAATGTTAAACATGTCTTTTTATCGGCGGAATTATTTAGTATTAGAATCTCATGCGTCGCCTCTCCGTCCCACCGCTCCCATATATACCTAAGGCGCGGCCTAACTGGCCCCGCGCGGAATATACACGTCATTTGGTTCTGACGTTTAACTCTTTAAAAAATATGTTTCGAGTATTTACACGGCTATGATCATGGTATAAGCTACAATGAGGAACCATAAGCGACATTATAGAATATCATTTATCAAAAACAAAAGCGGTATTAGTTAATTTTGAAGCACGATTAAGTTTAACAAACAAGTTCATTGTAACTTTATAAAAATCATAAATGCAGGCAATCATAAAGGCAAATTTTATATAACAGTTTGTATAAGGGATTCCCAAGAATACATTATTACGATTGGTCCAAGATAAATCCAGTTGTTACGCATATCTTAAATATAGTGACATTCACAAATCTCGTTTACTACTTGATAAACAAAAATAGAGGTTATATCTTATGGAGTTTTATGTTAAAAAGCATTTGCTTTTCCCGAAAAAAATACATACATATCCATTTGGATATGTATGTATTTTTTTCGGGACTCGATCTCATCGGCTGGAATGTAAAGGTAATCATATATACCTTGTAACGGACAGGCATTGAGCGGTTTATTAGGTGGTGGTCTATTACATTATAGTACACACGATTGACAGCCTACCTAAAATAATAGTCGGTGAACGTTGTGCCAACTTAAGGGCAAACAAACCATAGAGTTCCTACTAGTTTTGTCTTGTCATCCGAGGTGTTGGGAAATAAAATGTATATGTGGGTTCCCACACATATTCCATTATTACGTAATTGCATCGTGAATCACAAATTGTTAGGTGTATAAAATGCATTTTGTTCGCACTTAGTTTCCAGTCGACCATTATTCTAATTATCACAGTTTAAAATTAAAATAACATTTCCTTAACTAATTAAATCTACATGCGAAAACGGAAACATAGCCATCCTTACTCTAAATTAATAAATAACTTATATATTGTCATATGCAACGTCCGGGCACACATCGATAATTGTAATATAATATACATATATATTTTTTATTTATTTTTTACAAATCACTAAATATTTCATAACAGTTCCTTTACAAAATTTTATGTTAAAAATTAACAAACTCATCAGTTAATAACTAAAATAAAATTCTTAGTTGATATTATCAACAGGTTAACACTAGCCGCCAGTGCAATGGCACAAGGGAGCGCGGGGCGCTAATATACTACAGACTATGGTGCGTTTGTCACACTGTGGTACAGTGTGCGACATCATTGTCGACATAAACCAACGTAACGCTATGGTGCTGTCATATTGACAAGGACACAGCTATTACATTCACTCAGGTCCAGGCATCAATGAACGTGCTCTAACAATATTGGAGTGGACAACCATTGCATTGTCTAATCAGACGGTGGTTTCATTACGACGGAGCGGTTGCAACTCTCGCTGTAGGTCGTTGTAGTACTCGTGGTCGGACATGGATTCCTCCTCAACGGACCGCTGCGGCAAGTAGCTCGTACCCGGTCGCGGTTCCCCTTCGGTGGCGGGTAATTTTGGTTCTTCAGGAAGGCCGACAGTCTGTGTCGGAACACCCTCGTCAGAGGACAAGAGGTATTCTGGATTATCTACGCACTGATTCGTCGCCACGAATAACCTCAAGTCTTTGACCTCCTGTTCCCCGTTCTCTCCTATCAGATCCATGTACATGGCATTCTGGTTATGCTGCGGCGACGGCATCAGGTAGTCATCCTCGTCCAATGGTAGATTGAGTTTCAAGTTGCCCACTTGAGCTTCCTTTACCTTAGACATGTCGAAGTTACCTTCGATGGTGCCGTCAGGTCTGGTCTTCATGGGGTCGCTGCAATACCTAGAGCTTGAAGAATCAGAGGCGCAGACACCATTATTGTAGTAATGCCTTAGCTCAGCACCTTCGGGATGAGCTTGATTATATCTGAGGAGCTCGTGATCCCAGGTTTCAGTTTTTGATGCGTCACTGGTGGCACTTTCGGGTCCCGTGACGTTGTTTGCCCAGGATGACGATGTGCAGGGCTTTAATGAAGTTGTTTGTGTATCTCCTGCGCTCACGCCAGAGTTTGAAGTGGCTGTCCCAGGGGCAGTATTGAACTTCGGTTGCAAATACTCGTCAGCTTCGACTAGCGATTCGGGTCCTTCGATTGCCGATGAGAGGTTCCTTATCATTTCTTTTTCATCCTGGAAATGATAAAATTTAAAACATTAACGATTTTAGGTATTGAAATCTCCGATCTTCAGATGACAAGCCGGCTCGGCGATCCTGCCTTTTATACCAATGATCTTAGGTTCGACCCCGGTGCCTTTGTGTGTGGTAGGTTGGTAAAGGTGTTAAAAAATATATCGGGCCGATCTGATAGTCAACTGTTACTGTAGCCCATAGTAACAGTACAAAACGAATTACTCTGGGTGGTTAGGTAACAAACGGGTTGTCCTACCACCACCACAACGCAGCAATTGAACTAAACATCCTTAATTATTCATTTCTCCTTACTAATTAATGTAAGGAGTTCCGTTAACTCTACTTAATAAATAAGAATCTTTATATATATTATCAGCCCTAGAAAATATAATAATTGATTCTCACCTGCGTTGAATAGGTTGGAAGACGCATAAACTTGTCCCCAGGTATAACAAGATACCGGCCAGGGTCGCGGGCCATTTCTGCGAAGGTATCGGCGAGTTGCTTGAACGTGGGTCGACTGTCTGCGTCGAGCATCCAACACGAAACCATGATGCAGTAGATGTCCAGCGTACAAATACTAGGCTGTGGCAACTTGAGCCCATTCTCTATCAAATCGGGCACATTTCGTGCAGAGATGTTCTCATACGGACGTGAACCGTAGCTCAGAATCTCCCAAATCGTTACCCCGAACGCCCACACATCACTTTTATGAGTAAATATTCTATGCTGGATACACTCCAGTGCTAACCATTTTATGGGCATCTTACCTCCTGCTGCTTTGTACTCATCCTCATTTATATCTAATAGCTTGGCTAAACCAAAGTCTGTTATTTTAACGCAATTGGGAGTTTGTACCAAAACGTTGCGAGCCGCTAGATCCCGATGCACTAATCTTTTATCTTCTAAATATGACATGCCTCGCGCAATCTGCGTGCACCAGTTAAGGAAGGCCTTAGAGCCGATCTTCTCTTTGTGCGTCCTTACGTAGTCAAGCAGACATCCAAGAGGCATCAGCTGCGTAATCAACATCATCTGATTCGTCATACAAACTGCCAATAACTGCAGCAAATTAGGGTGCTCAACGCTCGCCATAATATAAGCTTCTTCTAAAAACTCTTTGCTAGTACTAGCTCCAGTCCCCTCTTTTAACACTTTTATAGCAACCGGAATCTTAACGTTTTCCCCTTCTGGGACCCATACACCTTTGTACACTTTGCCGAACGCACCAAAACCTAGCATGCCTCCTCTTCGAAGCTCAGCTTCCTTCACTATCCTCAATTTGGCTAAGTTTGGCTTTACATTGGTTGGCCGCAGTGGCTCATTATCCTCGCAACCGGTAAGTACCATAGTCATCTTAACGGCCTCTTTCTTAGCTTTCGCTTTCTGTCGACACGTGTAACCTATTATGCCAAATATAATTAAAAGAACAAAAGCAAGCACTAAAGTTATCACCAATACTGTAGGAGTCCTCGCGGTGGCCATATACGGTTGACCGTTAGCTAGCTCTGAACAGTATGGATCATCTATCGGATTTTGTAATTGCTCATCGAAATATATTTTGTGTGGTATATTATCAGGACAGACGTCCGTGCAATTGAAGATAGGATTAAGATCATCGGGGCCCATTTCGGGAAGAAATATTTTAAGATTTTGGCACTTGATACAATCTGTTGATGAGGGGCCGGTACAGCCTCGACACTCGTGGTGGCAGGGTGTACATGTTCTTTTCTCAGCTTCGGTGAAGTGATCTGCTGGACATTCATCCTCGCACTGGTCACCTCTTTTAAAGCCATTGCACACTTGGCACACGTGCTCGTGAATTCCGAAGCCTGTGCATTTGATACAGAGAGGATGGCACTTTCTACAAACTACACTAACTTTTCCCTCAAGTGGCTTTACATTACCGACCCATTCATTGTAATAGCCATCGGGACAGGGCTCGTTCTCTCTAAGGCAACTTTCAACGGTGGCTTCGACGCTGATGATAGCTTTCCTACAAGAGTTGCAACCTCCTATTCCGACTGTGTTTTCTGGGCCCGTGCATCCGTTGATGCAGTTGGAGTGACACGGCTGGCATGTTCCGTTCTCCGAAGAATATCTAGAGTCTGGACACTCTTCGACGCAGTATGGGCCATCTCTGACGTGTCTACACTTTGTGCAGTTTGCGCGAGTTGGTCCAGAGCATCCATCCAAGCACTCCGAGTGGCATTGCTTACAAGTTTTCGGTCCGGCCTTGTACAAACTGAAATAGAAACGACATATCATGAATATGCCTACTGCCTAATAATGCCTACCCCTTCGGGGACCCTTGTGGGAAGGCGTGAGGATATATTATTATTATATCATGAATATATGTATGTAATCATATTTAGATATATCAAAAATGATATTTCACTTTTGTACACCCGACCACACTGTAGTCAGCGGCAGACAATAAGAGCACGAAATATTCGGACGACGAACCGGTGCGCTACCCACACGGAACTTAATTTTATTATGATAATAAGGTGGTCAGATTTGATGGAGCCTGCAACTTTATTCAATAGGTGCAATGGCGGTTTTTTTAACGATGATTGTTTCAACACTTGCCTATTGTAAATACATATTAAAAAATAAATTTCGCAAAGCAATACGTACATGACAGCAGATACTACATAACGGGTGATATGCAGTGTAAATTCTTGTCACAAACAAATGACAGATTTGATGAAAGTAAAACAAATACCCACCCAGGATGTACACTGCAGTTCTGTATACAGGTCTCGCCGAACTTGTAGTTCAGGCAGATTAGGCACTGGTCCGGCCCAGGTCCCCAGCACCCGTCAGTCGAACATTGCGGATCGCACACCAAATTTGCTCTCTCTGTTAAATGTATAAGCATTAGGAACATAACATTCACGACACAAAGGTGAATGAAATTGAATCGTGACAATGAAAACAGAGGTCAGTAAATGTCAATTAGTTAATGCATTATTTTTGAAACTGACATTCATCGACTTCGTGCTTCAAACGCGCAGCGCTGTTGCGTGGCTGTTAATTTGATTAGTAGTTGTGTTCTGTATTGTTATAATGGGGGACAAGGTATATAAATTCGCTGGGTAAACAAATACAAGTAAATAAGGTCGCGTTTGCAATGATTACAGACTAAACTACATCTAGTAAACTAATGAGGATCCTCATAATCTAACCCGCATAGCGAACTTACCACAAGTCCTTTGGTCGGCGTTCTTCTGAATGGCTAATTTATGTTCCTTCGATTTTAGTAGCTTGTTCCAAGCGATCTTGTCAGCGAAACAAAGGTTTTTGTTTTCCATAATACCTATGGATCCGGAGTTCACCCTCTTTATGGATTTTAGTCCCAATGACTTGAGTGATGTCTTCACAATGTAAAGGGAAGCGAAGAGGTTCTCGACGACTTGACGCCCTCCTATCACTTCCAAGTTGCGGAAGTAAGAGAGACTGGTAAAGTTCGGGTGATGAGCTTGGACATTGAGGTAGCCAGTAACCTCGCGCACTGTGCTGAACACCTCCAAAGCAGCCGGCTCCATCCGCGCGTAACGCTCACCAAATGAGTAATCTGGATTTACGTGCTGGAATCCGGTGAATGTCATCTCCAGAATTTCTATCGACCCATCAATTATCGTGCAATCTTTAAAGCTGTCTATGTTCCCCGAATGTATTGGCTTTTCGGCACGGCAAGTTTTAGGGCAAGTTACGTTGCACGGGATACATTCCCCGTTCACAGCTGTTTTGTTCGGTGGGCAGCTTTTCACACATGCACCGTTATCTTTCAGAAGATGCTCAGGGCAGTTTCTCACACAAGTCGCACCATAGGCGTACTTTCCATTAGGGTTAGGTTCCCAAGAGTAGGTAGTGGGGTTGTAGATTTGCATCGGCGGGCATTCTTGGGAACAAGTGCCCTCATCGTAGAAGTTCCGACAGGCAAGACATTGGCTTGGCAGCGGGCCGGTACAGCCTCCCGCGCAGAAGGTATTGCAACAATCTCGGGGATTAGGACCGAAGCATCGACCCTGAGCGCATTGCGGACTACAGTTGGTCTTTGAGAACTTTTGGCAATTTTCAGGGCCGTCACCCCAACATCCTGCCTCGCAGCTGGGGTCACACCGCGGGCACACGCGCTGAGGCGCGGTGAAATCGTACACATACACATAAGTAGCGTTCACACCAGTTATTATCTCGTCCCAGTTAATAGTCTTAACGTGGCACAAATTATAATTTTTATAAATACCGACACTACCGCGGAGGACGTCTCGTAACGCGGGTAGTTCTAGCGTGAAGGCCGACGACATGGTCACCATGAGAGCGAATTCTTCTTCTCTGACGTTGAGTTTGAACAGTGTCCGTCCACGGATGATTTGCAGTTGGGGAAGCACGATGTTGGCGACGTTGACGTAAGAGATGAGTACGTAGCCAGTGACCTCTCGTATGTACTTGAGGAAGGAGAGATCCATCGTGTCGTTGGGCAGCCATGTCAGCTCGAGGTTTCCGTCGACGTAAGTGCAGTTGGTGAAGCGATCGCGCAGATTCCGATAGTGCGTCTCGCGGTTCGATGGCACTGACATGCGACCGTTGGTCCCGATGCATACTGCAATAGAAATACAACAATGTTACAATATGTTTGATTAAACACACCACGAGCTTTACTATAAAGGAAATATCGATAGGAAACCTGCATTGGTTTAAGTAGACATTCTAAGATATGTATAGTTGTGCTTGGAATCTGGGTACTATTGAACAAAGGGTATTATTGTATTGCCCCTCTGCTCACCCCTTTGGGCACCCTTGTGGTGAGGCGTGATGATATCTATACAAATAAATAAAATTGGAATGTCTGTTTGTAACTCTTTCTCTTTCTTTTTTACTAAATGCAAAAGGATAACAATAATATTATAGTATACACGGTACAAAATTGTTGTCTGTCTGTCTGTCTGTTTCTTCTGGCTAATCTCTAAAACAGAGGGACCGATTTTGAAGGGACTTTATTTTAGAAGCTGATCATTTTTTTTGTTAGATTCCACGCGGACGAAGTCCCGTAGAACCTAACAAAATCTTATAGGTATAAAATTTTATAATCTTAAGTTCTAAGTAAATCTTATTTAATAAAGGGTTAGTTTAAAAGAAATACACTGGACATTCGTGGTATAAAATTAGCTGGTACTGTATGTGAATAGGCATACGCGTTACTAAATGAGGCAATTATTGATTCGTGTTAAAATATAATACAAATAATGTATTTATATTGGGTCGACGATCGGCAAGTTAGGAACAGAGCGTTTAACGAAGAGGCGTGCCGTGTGGGCGGGCTCCAAAGCCAGTTTCTTCTACAACGTTACACGTAACACCGCTATTTGTGATTTAACGATGGGAATAGTTTACAATGCCATTTTGCTTCGTCCTACAGAAGCGACATATCGAACTAAAGCGTGTATGTAAACAGAAAGAGACGCATGAAGACAAAAATGTCGTAACTTTAGCGGTGCCGTAATGTTTGTTTCTGTTCCACAAAAATACACGAATGTAACTTTTTAGTTACAAAATAAACATGGATGTTTGATTGTGCACGAGCTAAACTATTTGGAAACCATTTTAATAGCAACTTGCAGCGACTTACAAGTTTTTTCTTCCTTTCTTAATTTATTGTTTAGTTTTAAGTTTCTTAGGATTAAGTGTCCATAGTCTTTGTTCAAGTGTATTGTATTTAAAGAGGTTGTTGCCAAACGATTTTGAGCTTTATCTATTAGGATTATGGCTTGACAACATTCGTATAGAAGAAGAGTGCGCCTAATGGTTTTTGTCACAAGAGTCTATTGAAACTGTGGAGCATTATAGTCGCAAGGTAAATTTTACCTGACCGAACAAATAATGGGTTTTTTCTACTGAACTATGAATACCACGCAAGGCGCAGTGTTACATGATACGCTCAATGTTGTTTTTTTAAGTGCTGGGATATTTTCGAATGCACTTAACTATGGATTTTTTGCCTAAAACTTAAACAGCAAAAAATAATAGAAGTGCTTCTTTAAGATATTTAGGTATTCCTTTACCGTAGGTATTTGAATTGTTGAAGTATCAAACAGTATATTTTGAATTTATAATGTATGTTTCGTGGTATCTTCATGCCTTTCTAAGGTCGGCCATGTTACAACGGGTGTTAGAGCTAAAATAACTAACTACGTTTCCTCACGATGTTTTCCTAAACCATAAAACTCGTGTGATAAATGACTGGCTGACTTTAGTATAGAGAATGAATAAAAAAATTGAGAGAACATGAATTACCATAATGTGATTGTGGAAATCACCTGATTTGGTGAAAGTTCCTGAAAGCACCTGAATGCATTATTTGACATACAATTTGGACTGTGCCAGCAGTCATCAAAGCTCGTGATAAATGACTATATTGATCAGAAAGAAACATATACATATAGGTTTTAATATGAATGTCCGTAATGTGACACCTGAGTATATACAATATTCTACATATTATTATTATTCGTCTCATTACTATTTAACATACAATTTTGACTTTGCCTGCTTAACAATGGCTTATAGCCCGAAGACGCGCCCCACTATTCTTCCCTTTAGTTTATAGTGTAACCTTCCACTAATATTTGAGTACTATCGGTACACACTGATTGCCTGTGAGTTCACACGTACGCTACAATAGAGACGGGACACCCGCATCTCGCAACCCCCTCCACTCGAAATTGGCGGGGCGCGTCTTTGTGTAACTAAGTATATCATCATTATCATCACGCCGAGTCCCTAAAGGAGTAGGCAGAGAGTATAGAGCTAAGTATATTGTTGTATTAAATGTAGAGCGTAGAAATGTAAGTGCGATTAAAGTGGATTGCGCCGCATATATATCAGCTTGTACAGAGTATATACCATTAAAAAGTTTACAGAGTAGGGAAATAACCGTTAATCAAGTGAGCTGCGAGTGTCGAGAGGTGTTAATACATACACACATGAACATTGGCGCCCTTGATATGAACAGCGGAGTGATGTCATCATATTCGAAATAAGTGTCGTTTTCAAATCGGAATGTTCGACATATACAACAAATTGGTCAATATAATATCCTCACGCCTCCCCACAAGGGTCCCGTAGGTACGCAGAGGTATATAGGCAGTACCCACACCCACTTTCCACCAGAGATATGTTTTTTTTAGGTGCTAACGTGACTGATTGCGAGTCCATCGCCGTTACTCAAGCACGATTATAGATAAGTTTTTGAATTTTTTCTCAAACATATGCAGACGAATGGCCTGTGTCATATGTATGGACATATGAATTGATGGATGGATAGAATTATGTATGTTATAAATATATATTCTGAAAATATATATATTGTATATATTTTAGGCATATTATAATAATAATAATATCCTCACGCCTTCCCACAAGGGTCCCCGAAGGGGTAGGCAGAGGTGTATGGGTAATACCCACACACCCACTTTCCGCCAGAGGTATATTAAGTGCCAACGTGACAGATGGCGAGTCCATTGCCGTTACACGAGCACGACTATACATACGCCTTTGAATTTCTTCCCAGACGTATGCAGGTTTCCTCACGATGTTTTCCTTCACCGTAAAGCTCGTGGTGTGACTAATCACTGTACTTAAATTCAGAAAAACTCATTGTCGGGATTCGAACTTGCGATCTTTGTGTCGCAGGCAACTGCTCGAACTGTATAAGTAAAAGTGAATTCACCAGTGTGGTGAGTTAACCAAACTTATTGGTATAGCAGTCCCCTTCATAATTGGAACTCTTCTAAATAAAGAATGTAAGTCTGTATGTCAAGCTTACACATTTTCAAGCCGTTGATCCAATTTTGACGATTTTTTCCAAAGAGATAAATGGAACCTTGGAAAAGGTAATAATATACTTTTTGTTACGTAAACCAAACTTTAACGGGGTCGGGTAATAAGGGACAAAGCCTTATATGAGGAACAATAATTTTTCAAGGACATACAATCACCATTATATGGCGCAGTCTTCATTACGCAGACAAATACGCGGACAATTGCTAGCAACTGATATTAATCAAAAGTAACTTTCCAAATACCACCCATATGATATAACCCGACTGAATTGTAAACGTGTTCGGTTCCATTTGAGTGCACGCAGAACGCAGCATCGCGATTCAATTAAAGTTCCACCCACACTAAACCGCCTGATTTTAGGTGTTGCTGTGAACTTCACGGCTTGTATGTGATATATGGCCTTTTGAATTCGGTCGTATAACGTGTGGGTAGTAGAAACCTGGCGTCCGGCCGACCCAGTTGTGTGTGCCGATGGCTTATGCGATAGAACAGAGGTGTGTCGTGGTCACTGCGTATTGATGACAAATTTCATTCACGGTGTTATTGTTTGAGAGGGAACGTGCATGCGAGATTTACAATAGCACGTTACGGCTGTTTGTTTCACGTTGACCTGTTGTGTAGGTCTGCAGTCGGTGGCAAACAAGCATCCACTCCTGATGGTTCACATACTACGATAAATTTACACAAAACCTAAAAAAATAACTTCAATCATTTGGCTTTCGCATGAAAATCAGTTCAGTAGTTTTCGACATTATCGCGAACTGACAGGCAGACTTTGTTCTATAATATACGAGCTATGCCCGCGGTTGTACACAATTTCACAAACTGTCGCATTTATAATATTAGTAGGACTAGCAGGATAGATAGAGCACACTTTATAAATCAATAACAAGTTGTAAATAGACTTGTTATTGATTATGACTATCTATCTATACTGATATTATAAAGAGGAAAGATTTGTATGTAAGTATGTTTGTATTGAATAGGCTCCAAGACTACAGAACCGATTTGAAAAATGTTTTCACCATTGGAAAGCTACATTCACCCTGAGTGACAAAGGCTATATTTTCTTTTATAAAAAAATCTTATGTCCACCCGTGCGAAGCCGGGACGGACCGCTAGTACACAATATATAGATGTAATTATGTATACCGAGGTCAGAAAGATTGTGCTGGACGCAGGCAAATGGAACGCGTTGCATCAGAGACGCCAACAAGATGCCAGCTCCTGAAGGTATGGTGATGATGACATTTGTGTTATACTGAACTATGAACGATAGCTTACACACGCTTCTATAGGCGTCACTAAAGTCAAAGCAATTTTTCACTTCTATAAGTACGTTCGGACGACTGGTTTGTCTCAGGCCAATGTTTTTATCCAGTTACTTACATTCTGAAGCACAGAACAGGTTTTACTGCACCATTCGTTCATCCAACCTTTCACTACAGTCCCTTATTGTACAATCTACATAGCCGCCCCAGTATAGAGCAGTCTTCCAGTATTAACATGAATAGAAGCAATGTATTGCGGGATTACATACAGGAATTGTGACGTATACTGACACGTTTCGAGAAGTATTTCGAAAGCCAAGTCAGGCTTTTCTAAGAAAGTGAAATAATGTACTTTGATTTTATTTAAATTTAGGTGTTAATAAAATTATGTATTAAATATTTAATCCAAAAAAATTATCATAATTCGATAAAGTTTAAGGAAACGAAGACATTAAAATAACATTAAAAACATAGGTTTATGTTTTTTTAAGTTTATCGAGTATCTTTAAAATTATATTCCATGTTATTTATTAATTTAGTTTTATTATTTATGGCTAATTGTGTAATCTGTAATGTTTTTCGTTGGTTGGCATAAATATTCATACATTTAATTATTATAATATATTAGTTTACTATTTTAATGATAACCAACTGCGCTCGTTGAAATCTTTTCCTTCGGTGACGAAAGTTCGTTTAATATATGATGTTACTTTTATGTTAAGATACCAAATACATTAGAAAATGATAGAAATAGCATTCCAAGTGAATAATTAGTGTCTCACAATTTCCGGTTTAAGGAGGTATTCATATGTTGGTAGGATTCAGTCGATATCAGGTCAAAAAACTTGCAGGTTTTCATCTTGCATGTCATTATAACTTATGTATGTATGTATTTATAATCCATAAAATTGGAGTATCTGTTTGTAATATTAAAATAACCGCTTTTTACTAAATGCATATGGGCATAGCATTTTTTACTATTTTTGTATGTCTGCCTGTGTGTTCCGGCTAATCTCTGAAACGGCTTTACAGATATTAAAGGAATATTCACTGACAGATAGCTGATATAAAACGGAGTAACTTATATAATAATAATATCCTCACGCCTTCCCACAAGGGTCCCCGAAGGGGTAGGCAGAGGTGTGTAGGTAATACCCACACACCCACTTTCCGTCAGAGGTATATCAGGTGCCAACGTGACAGATGGCGAGTCCATCGCCGTTACTCAAGCACGACTATACATACGCCTTTGAATTTCTTCTCAGACGTATGCAGGTTTCCTCTCGATGTTTTCCTTCACCGTAAAGCTCGTGGTGTGACTAATCACTGTACTTAAGTTCAGAAAAACTCATGGGTACAGTCGGGATTCGAACTTGCGATCTTTGTGTCGCAGGCAACTGCGCGAACCACTCGGCCACCACGGCTTTTTTTAGACCACGACTTAGACTACTTTTATTATTAGAAAAAACAATATTTTTGTTTATGAGCTTGAGAAAAAAGAGCAGCTGAATGAGGATGAAGCGGTTTGTAATTCTAGAGAAAACTCTACCCCGAGGTACGAGGCGCGATGATATGTTGTATCTCCGAAAGAGTAGGCAGTGATGTGAAATCACCTTAGTTTATCACTTCTCACATCAAGCTTATATTAGTTGTGTCATTTAAACATCAATGAGATTCATGTATATACACTTCTCATCAGAAAAATCGTAACACCTTGCAAGTTTATGTTTTGTAAGGATTATCAGACAAGTGTGTCGTATAATAATGAATAATATGAGGTTACACTATTAAACGACATTTGCCATATATTCATATATATATGTATGTATGATACCCATTTTTCTGATAATCATTACAAAACTTAAACTTGCAAGGTGTTTAGATTTTTCTGATGAGAACTATATTACTTTATTTGAATTCTCTGCAATGTTTAATTTTTTCAAATCCAATCTGATCCCGCCAGTCGATTCTAAGCGTGCCTCAGCTTTAGCTACATACATATATAGTATTTTGTATGGATGTTTGTTGCCCTTAAACACCTCTGACATCACTCCTTTGACACCACTCTTTGTTCAAAGATAAATTAGCTTTTTTTTCTTTTTGGTCGCCATTGAATACGACCGTTTTGTTCTGTAGTCAGAGACAATTCCAAGGATATCTGTGAATAGCCAAGTCAATGGTTATGATGATGATGTTAAATTGAATCTAGCATACGTTGGCGAAGTGCAGATCTTTGGAGTGAGAATTCATTGTCTTTAAATGCAAACTCTGTACTGGTAGTATAACGGAGTAACGGGCTTCGAACTACCAGTACAGTTTATTTGGAGTTCTGTAAACCTAGGTCAGCATCGGTAGCAAATGATACGCTTAAGATAAGATTAATAAGTGTTTCACCAACTAAATGTTTTTTTCATTTTAAATTAATATATCGATGTCCCATAAAATAGAACAGCTGTTCATCCTCACGCCTTCCCACAAGGGTCCCCGAAGGGGTAGGCGTATAGGTAGGTAGAAGTGTATAGGTAATACCCACACACTCACTTTCCGCCAGAGGTATATTAGGTGCCAACGTGACAGATGGCGAGTCCATCGCCGTTACTCAAGCACGACTATACATACGCCTTTGAATTTCTTCTCAGACGTATGCAGGTTTCCTCTCGATGTTTTCCTTCACCGTAAAGCTTGTGGTGTGACTAATCACTGTACTTAAGTTCAGAAAAACTCATCTGTACTGTACCAATGAGTTTTTCAGAGTAGCCGTGGTGGCCGAGTGGTTCGAGCAGTTGCCTGAGACGCAAAGGTCGCAAGTTCGAATCCCGACTGTACCAATTCAGAAGTTACAGGGCGTATATATAATACCACAAGCATTTACAAATAAAAGAAAATTACAAATACCCATTACAAAACATGTATATATGGGTTATTTTAAAAAACTATTAATATCTTTAAAAAAATCTACAAACATAGTTACATTATTTTTATAATTAGGATGCTGAATAATAATACTTATTTTTTATCCGTTCCGTTCATTGTCTCAAATATTTGAACAACTGGTGCATTCTGTAAGGCACCCTGTACATTTCACTAGCTGCCGAGTAAGTGCACTGGTAGGCAGTACGTAACTTTGAACTGCCACTTACACGATAAGCCACGTGTGAAACACCAAATGTCAGTTTAATGCGTTTCTTACAAAGCGTAGGCGCAATTATTATCTCGTATACAGTAAAATCACGTTTCACCTTTGGCGGACTAAGTAACATATTGCGGATTCCTACATACAAGAATCAAGCACCGTTTTTGTTGAATTCTTCGTAACTAGGACTTAATACGTGAATGAATTAGAAACGAGAATTGGAATTCTCAAGCGAATAGTATACATAATCGTATATATAATATACTAGCTTATGCCCGCGGCTTCGCCCGCGTGGAGTTCGAAAAAGTAGCTTATGTATTTTCCTGCTAGAATCGGTTCAGACGCTATGCCATGAAAGAGCATCATACTTTATAATATTAGAACTTTGAATTTTCGAGATAAAGAAAAAAAAAGTAGCCTATGTCCTATTCCTAGGTATAAGCCATCACGATTTCAACTTTTAGCCAAATCGGTTCAGCCGTTTTGCCGTGAAAGAACCGCAAATATCCAAACTTACAAACTTTCACATTTATAATATTAGTAAGATTATACACAATACCACTTGTGTGAACAAGTTTTGGAAGTATGTACATCATCCTCACGCCTCACAAGAGTCCCCGAAGGGGTAGGCAGAGGTGTATAGGTAGTACCCACACACCCACTTTCCGCCAGAGATATATTTTAGGTGCCAACGTGTCGAATGGAAAGTTTGTCGTCACCTTTCAGAGACAATACATACGTCTTGAATGTATGTTATTTACTAATTTGGAAATTATATATATATGTATATATAATATAATTATATATAACTTCACGCCTCGCAAGAATCCCTGAAAGAGTAGGTGTACAAGAACACTTAATTTCACCGACGATTTATATAGGTCCTTTCTTTACGAAGCTATAGTAATGATTATTGAGTTTTTTAAACTCTGATATAACCTAAAAGATTTCCGCCCTTCGACTACCGCCTCCCATCTTGTGTGTTTATCTTTCCCTTGTAAGGAGCGATACCACACCCAACACGCCGCGACAATACGCGTTTTCCTTGGCCGATACATTCAGCGAAGTAACAGGCTGCTCGCAATATAATTCCATATTTAAAACGAGATTCAAAGAAAAAAATGCATATATTTTCGAGAAGCATACGTTTTTTCCTGGCGCCTATCCATTTGAAAGGTCAGGAGTTTAATTCTTGGTACATATATTATGTATAAGGTATTATAAGTTAGATATTAGTAAACTGATCAGTAACAGTACTAAAATGACTTAGGAATTTCCTTTTTCAGTACCTACTTGAAAATGTCATAGAATAAAGTTGACTTTAAAGATTTATAACTTTAGTTCCACTAATAAAGACCCCCGTATTAGTCTTTCTTACAACAATATTCTACAATATTCAGATATAGGACTGTAGGTATCAATTGTATCATATGCTATGATGTGCTTACACCCATTTGGAGCTTTGTGGGAAGGCGTGTTTGAACAAGATTAAGGTAGTGATTATGAAATATACTAATCCGCGAGCTAAGCAGATTCTGCCACAACTAAAACTTATACTTATGGTAGACAGAGATAATAGTGCGCCAGACAATTCTCTCTAGACATACTTCGGTTTCGAGTACTCTTGACGTTCCCGTCCTTGAGCGTCCGATCGAGTTGATTTAGGTAGTTGGAACGTGGTCTTCCTCTGCCTCTTCTTGCACACACTCACTTTGTATATCTGTTTTGTCGTTCTTTATTCAATTTAGCATTATTTAAATCGTACTGTAGTGTGTTTCTAGCAATAAACATATAAAAAAAAACAGGTCCGTTATTAGCTTGAAAGGTAACAACGTTCCCACAACATTTAGCAAGATAAATGCAAAACATCATATTTAATATTCATTGTGTTCATAAATTAGGTTATTAACATAAAATCATTCAAGAATTTAAGCACACACTATATACCTACATATAATTAAATCTAGATATTAGTGTTTCACTGTTGTTTTATAGGTGAAGCTTGATTTGAATTGTAAAACTAGTAAGTGTTTCTGATAAAACATTTCAGTTATATATAATAATAATATATATATATATAAAGCTATATATATATATATATATCCTCACGCCTTCCCATAAGGGTCCCCGAAGGGGTAGGCAGAGGTATATAGGTAGTACCCACACACCCACTTTTCGCCACTCCATTGGTACAGTCGGGATTCGAACTTGCGATCTTGTCGCAGGCAACTACTCGAACCACTCGGCCACCACGGCTCTATAGACATTTTAGACATCACGCCGAGTCCCTCCCGGGGTAGACAGAGAGAAGAGCCAGTTCCCCTTTATCTTAATGACCCCGTTTCATCCATTTATCAGACTTTGCATACTAGCTCGCCGGTTTCGAGAACTCTCAACGTTTCTATCCTTGAATGCTTAAAATCTTGAATGACTCTTTTTTCAACGATGACAGAATCTTTATCTGTCACGTTGGCACCTAAATATACCGGCGTAATGACAGTGCTGTTATATATCTGTCCACCTCTTCGGGAACATTTGCGGAAAGGCTTTCTTTTTTTTTCTTCTAAGAGTTTGGTCCAAAAAGTTTTAACTATTCTTATTTTAATATGTAGACGAATCATGCATACGAAAGTAGATTTATACGAATACTCGGCGTGGGTGTGACGTCGGCGAAAGCTAGTTTAAACGCGGCTGTGATATAAGAGTACTTACCAAAAAACTTAAAGTTCAGTTTTAAGCTGACAATAACTATAGTAAGGTATAATACAATTATCTTTTTGGGGTAATCGATTGTAGCAATTTGTTTGCCTTTAGTATGTTTCTAAGATTATGATTTAATGTACCTTAATCACACAGGTTAATTGTTTCAATGCTATGTCTTTACAAAAGCGTCGTAGAAGGAGTAGACAGAGATGAAACCGAGTCTTAACTTCAATATTTTATATGCCAACGAGACATAGGAGTGCTCAAACAGCAAGTGTAACGTTTTTCTGAGAGTAAAAATTAAAACAAACATGGAATTAATCGAACAAAGCTCTTTGCGAACGTCGCTTGAACGTTAGCATTAGAATTATTCCGATCAGTACATACAGTTCTTTATTCAAACACTTTGTTGACCTCGAAACATATGTGTTCGAAATACTAACCATAACATTTAATAATGTTCTTCGGCAACGTAAAGGAACAATCGGTCAAAACAAGCTTAAAGTCACGGTCAATCCGCCATGATTTTATTTAACGAGTCACTGGAATTCGGGCCACATTATTTTAAATCATAATCTTTATACTAAAACACCGTGAAGAAACTTACGTAAGTCTAAGAGGAAATTCAAAGACATGTCTTTCTTAAGCAACGGCTACGGTATCGCTGTCTATAACTTGGCACCTAAACATACCCATGGTGAATGATAGTGTAACAACCCTTTAAGGACGTTTCTGGGATACGTGAAAATATTATATAATTAGGTCCAGTTTCGATTTCGTCCCCTAAATAGTTATAGCGCATTTATTATATCACATACTATGCCTACGGGTAAAACTTAAAGCTTCACCGCAAAAAACAGGTAGCGTATGATAGAATTTTCCACTTGAAAACCTAAAAGTAATCTTAAGTTTGGAACAACAAAGAAACTTTTGGCGCAGCGAATTTTAAGTCTTAACAAGTTACACGCTAAGTATAGCAACCATTTCCCGTCTACATGTTGTAAACAGCAGACAAAACGTCCCAAGTTTTGATTAATGTAATGTGGTCCGCTTTTAAATATCCCGGGCAGGTAAATGTACCTTTACGAAGAAAGGGCAACCACAGGCTCGAGTCGCTCACAAAGCTTGCACCTTGCCTCGCATCTCGGGATACATCACAAACGTGATTTAATTGTTCCTCCACGCAGCCTCCACTATACGAAACTATATAAGGCTACATACGACTGTTGACTCGCGATAAGCCTGTTTATTTTATACAGTGATTAGCGTCTTTGTACAGTTTTATGGAGGTGGTTTATGGTCTAATTTCCACGATAAGGTAACCTATGCAGTTTTACATGCATACGTCTTACAACTGTGGAAATTAAAAGAGTTTGTCTGTTTGCAAGACATTTGGAAAGGTTATATATAACTTGCATAGACAGCTTGTCTTTGGTGAACTCCCTAGCAAACCGTAAAAAGTAATCCATATGATCTTCATATCAACACTCTGAGGGCACTTTTGCTTTATATAAATCACAGCACTTACTCTTCCCTTTAACGAACTCCGAGTGTTTGTGTTTGGGCACATAGTGGTGGAGGCGGTGCGGTCGGGCGGCGTAGGCCGAGCCCGCGACCACGGCGAGGCACAGGCACCATAACAACACTCGCGCAGCCATGCTGCGTCATCACTCGCGCAAGGGGCACATGCGGCCGGAGCGGACTCTCATCGTGAACTGACGCTGACGACGGCGTTGGTGTTGCGGACCGGCCGCGGCCGTGCGCCCGCGCACCCATAGACTTAAGGACGCACAACGCCGCATTTGGGCGGGAAAGCATTTTCTTTTCGCGAGCTTTTTATTTGTAACATTGTTTTACGACCTTACTTTACTTTGATGGCAAAGTTAACAAAGAACGAACTAATCATTATAGCCCAGTTCTCATTTGGTTGATGTAAACGACGCAAGTATGCATGTATTTTTACAAATCA
The DNA here is from genome assembly GCA_945859725.1 of Drepana falcataria. Lineage (NCBI taxonomy): Eukaryota > Metazoa > Arthropoda > Insecta > Lepidoptera > Drepanidae > Drepana > Drepana falcataria. Next base: position 13,059,678 of record OX243921.1, read on the forward strand.
TGTTTTGTTTGTGGAACAATCTGATTTTTGTCCATGTACTTATAATATGGAAATCATAATTGTATTCTGAAGCACAGGAGTTATACGCGTTTTTAATAGTTAACTTTATAATGTAACTCAATGCCCTGTCTTTGCCGCCGCAACTCTACGCGGGCCCGCAGGTAACCGAGGACGCAGGTAAGCGCGGGATGAAAAACGCCACGCAACTAACAAAAGTTTAATAACTACACATTGTGATGTTTTAAATACAAGTGATTTCCACTTTGTATCGAGTGAGATGAGTTTTTTTGGGGTTAGTCGAGAGATGTTGGCAGTTGATTGGAGGGTATGGTTGTAAACCGAAGGAGTGTTGCTGCTATGTGAGGATTTGGATACCAATAGTATGTTTCTATGCGTCACGGCCCCAGATATACGAGTAGTAAATAAAATAACGTAATATATGACGTGATTTTTTATTAAAATTCGAGGTTCACACACACAAACACACATTTCTGTCACATTCGCTTTTATGTGTTATCGCGTTTGCGGTCGCTGCGGAGACGATGACAATCTCAACCTTTATTCCTTTTCAAACCGAAGGAAACCTTTCGTGTACATCTCTCATTTAAATCGCATTCAACACGTAAAAAACGATACGCAAAAATATTTTTCAAAGTTAAATTTCTATTTACATAAATACACAGTATCGATAGTAGACCAGAGATATCGAAGCCTCTGTACTTATGGAATGTGAGGTTTACCACTGACCAAACATTATTCCGCAATTCCGTTATACTTTTTTTACCGCCGTGAGCTATGTTCGTTGCCGTTAGGAAAGGCTGCGTGAGTAAAACTACCGCACTCAAGCTGCAATGGAAGAGACATTTATAGTGCCGGTCGCGTCGTCGTGATAAAGGTTATCTCAGTAACGTTACAACTTGACTTTCGTAAAGAGTTCAACGTGCGCCTACTCAATCTAGGCGTTTGAATATCAAAGGCATTTGAATCCAATTACAAAACTAACAACGACGTATTCTAGTTAATGTTAATAACACCAAATTAAAATTAAAATCTATATTAAAAGCAATAAAAGGATCAATAACTTACCTATGACAACATTATTGTTATAAATATACTTTTCATCAAAACCTTGCAGTTTGTGTTTTGTAAGGATTATCAGAAAAAATAGTATATTTGGGAATATATGTCAAATGTACTTTAATAGTGAATAATATGAGGTATTATCCACTATTAAACAAATCTCGAAACTCGACGAATCGTTTAATACAAAAGTCAGCTCAGAGAAACTCACTGGTACTGACCGGAGTTCGAATCTGCAAATGAATATCCTTTGTGTTATCATATAGGGCATTCATGCTTCAAGCACCAATCGGGGATGATAACCGCTTCTGGATTTTATTCCGCAACGTAAATAGTTTACAGAAACACCGATTGCTTTTTTTTTACTACGACCGTCTCGTCTATTGTTTTGAGCTGCGAAGTTGAGGGCAGATATTTGTGTGAGGAACACGAGTATTTACGCCTTAGTGTTGGATGTCCTATGTATTTATGTATAAATATATATCTATATAAGTAAATATATCGTTGTCTAGTTATCGAAACAGAAGCTTTGCTTCATTTGGGACTAGATCAATTTGTGTGGAATTGTCCCAGGTATTTATTAGGTATTATTTATTTTTACTTAAGTATATTTTCGCACAAATAATAATAGCCTATATATGCAAGTTGTTGATTTAACCAAGACGTATCAACCAAGGGCCATTTAAAGATCAGTTCCTTCTTCCTACTTCAGCAAGCTCGTTTATCCCTCATTATATCCTTATTCGCTTGATATAAGGCTCAAAATTGACTGCCCGGACGTTATAGTTAAGTTTGTATGAGCACTGGCCCTTCGCCGCCTACGATTCACCTCAGAGTATACCAATAAAATGCAATAATCTATATTAATATACAATGGGAAAGTTACTATAAATATCGATGATATTTTAAGCATATGAACTTTACTTCATGTTTTTTAAAAGGTCATTATGAAGTAATAAATAACATTCTTCACGCCTACTCATAAGGGTTCCGAAAGGCGTAGGCAGAGGTGTAACAAAACCCTCTTTTCGGCGGAGATATGTTTAGGTGCCAACAGTTAACGAGTATGTCGCCATTTCTAAATAGTTCTATACATATGTTTTCTCTTCTCATATGTATGCAGGTTTCCTCTCGATGTTTTCCATCACCATAAAGCTTGTGGTGTGATTCACCAGATCATCAATCACTGTACTTAAAACTCATTGGTACATTCGGGATTCGAATTTAACAGGCAATATTGCGACTACTCGAACCACGCGGGGCATCACAGCTGTTTTCTCATCACCAAAGCAGTAAACATTTCTCGCTATCATTGTCTGTTCTTCCTTATTTGCGTGTTCCTCTTTTGGGAAGAGAACGTGAGTACATATCTTGTTTGTGAGCAAATCATCTCTATAGCGCTCCCGCACTCATCAATATATCAAAACAAAGACCCGCTGCGTCTGTCTGTTTGTCTAAGGCTGACGCTCGGAAAGAAGGTTTATCTATACATACATTATCATCACGAGCATTTAATGGGATATTCAGATACAGTAAAGCGGCAGCTCTCTCAGACTCAATCTCACTCTCTCACATCTACAGTTTGATAATGGCCCGACGTTGAAATGTCATAGGAAATTACGTTGTAGGTAGGTACTCGTCATTGAAAAATATGCATTAGGATTTTCTTACGGGACTTTAAGTCTTTGAGAGACAAGACTTGAGTGTGTGTACTTAGTAACTAAGGTAATAGGGACTACCCTTATGCATACAATATTTTTATGCCCTCTCCTGTTTCTACTCCCCGCGATCGAGCGCTACTTCTGACCAATTGTTCAGTGCATGTCCAGTTCATCCCGCTATCTTCTTGGGCATCCATACATTCTGTTATATCCCGCGGTTCCCAGACAATGTGTGATCGTGGTCGTTGGTACGGCAGTCGAAATGGAGTCTTTGCTGACAAAGCCGCCGTTCGCGACTTTAGGAATCGACGGCTTGCAGTTCGTCCCTCAATCGAAGCCGCGGCAAGAGTGAACTGCTTAGAACTTATTAAGACGTAATTAATTCGACCACCCAAAATTGTCGACGAGTTACAATTCTGTGGTTCCTCGAAACGGAGCCACTGTTCCCTGAATACAAATAAGCTATTTAGTTCAGCTCGCTCGTGTTGGGCACAGTTTTACACCTTACGAAATGCGTGTCATTCGATTTGTGTGCGTTCAATATTAACAACATTATTATTTGTCTATGTGTTGTTGACTAAACTGTGGCCTGAGATCGTGTGTTGGTAATTAGTATTTGTAACTATGTATATTTGATAGTAAACTAGCAGACCTGGCCACGCGTTGTTGTGGCTAAGGTGTTTCTTATATTACATTGTAAATAAATAAAGTAATACTTACCCTTAGAGCCGTGGTGGCCGAATGGTTCGAGCAGTTGCCTGCGACGCCAAGGTCGCAAGTTCGAATCCCGACTGTACCAATGAGTTTTTCTTACCTTAAGTACGGTGATTAGTCACACCACGAGCTTTACGGCGAAGGAAAACATCGAGAGGAAACCTGCATACGTCTGAGAAGAAATTCAAAGGCGTATATATAGTCGTGCTTGAGTAACGGCGATGGACTCGTCATCTGTCACGTTGGCACCTAATATACCTCTGGCGGAAAGTGGGTGTGTGGGTATACCTATACACCTCCATATATATATATATATATATATATATATATATATATATATATATATATATACTATTATATATATATATATATAATACTTACTCAATCCAATCAATAGATATCGCCATCTGTTAAGATGTGTTTAGAATTGTAGGAACTAACAGATAATTGTGACTGTCAAATAATAGACAAATAATTTGCAATAAAATAATATTGCGGCTATAAATGTAAAGATTTAAGCTATCCTATCTTTCAAGTTGGATCAAACTGCACACGGTGTGCAAATTTGATTACAATCGGTTAAGTAGTTTAGGAGTCCATAGCGGAAAAACAACGTGACGCGTAATTTATATATATATTAAGATAAAAATTTGTCTGAAATTTACATTTCGATCGGTGACTATTTTAATTGCGCACTATTCTGAGTGATGTCTGTTTTCCACAAAGCTGCTTTCTCAAAAATCTAACGACAGACAAGGTGATCTGATTATCTATGTTTAAACTAGTTATGCGCAGCGGTTTGACCCGCGTGAAATTTATTTCATTGGTATTATTTTATTCTAGAATTAAACATATCCTATGAGTTAAGCCAGTTAACAATCTGTGTGCCAAAAAAATAATCATCCAATTCTGTTCGGCCGTTCTGGTGTGATTGTACAACAAACATACAACCTGACAAACTTTGGTATTTATTTGTAGAGAGATTTGCTGAGAACGAATTCTTTTTCGAGATATATTTTTTATTACTTAATAATTCATTAAATTCAATGACAATCTTAATATAATATATACTATAGTTTCACAATTTATAAGTATACTGGTAGTCCCGTCAAACATCGCTTGGGTGAAAAAATAAAAGTGGCTACACGATCGCAGCGCCACCTATCGCGTCCAATTGTGAAACTAAACCATTCTCGAATGCACCTGAAGACACACAGAAAATTTCATTAAAATCGGTCTAGCCGTTTACGATTTCTATAAAGGACATAAGACAAACATTAGTTTTTATATATATAGAAGATAAATGATCGAATCGAACAAATACAATCACTAAAACTCACTAAAGAAGTCACTAAACATTGCTTAGTGACTTCTGTGCACCCAGTGTTAATACCGACTTATAGCCGACAATCAGAGCTTCCTGAAAGTTTGGTAAAAATCTGTGTACGCTGGGTTGTGTAACAAGGCCCACTTGACTGCATTGTGTCCACACAAAGGCTCTTTGATTCGGTCCATTGTGCCCACAGGTACGGCCCGCCGCCGGCACCCTCACTACACTTGTATGTATATTGCATAATTATTGTTATTCTAAACTATGGTAGACTAGTGGCTCAAGCACTCAGCAGCATTAAGACTGCTAGTTCGAACCTAGGCAGTCTGTACCGAAGCACCGTGATTCACACACCACAAGCTGAAGGGAAGAATCGAGAAGAGTTCTCACTATGTTTTTGAGGAAATTCGGAACCTAAGTCATCACGTTGACGTATGCATACGTACATGTACGTATGCACCTCTGCCTACCCCTTTGGGACCTTTGTGGGGAAGTGAAGAAAGAAATAAATATATGACGGCCTACTGGTTTATTAGATTTATTATTAGACCGGACGGTTATAAAGCTTTAAAAGTTCTTCAAACAGCCTAAGAACTAATATTTCTCGCCAACGAATGAAGCATTTGTGAACATTCCTTGTACCTCGTCTTAATATCCATTTCAGTGTGAGTTTCAACAAGGATCTTTAATTTATACATTAGATTGGGACACCTCTTGGCTTATACTACTAGTAGAAAATATGCCGGAGGGTCGATAATGTACCCTATTTGCTTAGTAATGTACCGTATTGGACAACTAACTATATGTATCATTACGATGTCTATAAGTATTTTCTGCCGTAGAAACGAATCAGCTGATTTCAACCGTACACAGAACCTTAATCAATTATGAAAACCTAATGAAAATTCGTTCAGTAAGTAGTGTTTGCTTATCGCGATGAGACAGGCAGAAAGACACTTTGTTTTATAATATGTAGTAATGATTATGCATTTTGTAGTGTCGTATGCTTTATTTACATGGGTCTCCAGACAAGTGTGTGTTCTTCAAGGCGTAGGCAGCTGGTTCTCGTTGATACTCGCCAACGGATTTCCGGGCATCTTGCGAAAAAATGGCCTCCTTTTAATTTGCAAGCCAGTGGAGTAAACCAGTTTTAATTTAAACTAGGTTACACTGGTTGGTAAAGTGATATTTGTCAACAACTTGTATGTCATTGGCTTAGAGTTAAATTTTCCATGTCTTTGGATGACGAATTTAGTGTTACGTTTTTTTAATAGACTGTCATTATAATAGTTGTGTTGGCATGTTTTTCAATAAGAAGAACTATGAGGATGTACACAAAAACTTTTCCTGTGATATTACCATATGATATTGCCTACAAAAAACCTTTTTTGCCAAAAATATGTTTAAGTCACTGCCATAAAAATTATAGATAATAATATAATAATAATATATTTATTTATTTACTTTTACAAAGGCATAAAAATACAAAACTAGGACACAGTAAACTTTCGTGACAAACCTTTGTGAAAGCCTGGTTCCTGTACTAGGTAGTACCTGTATTACAGGTAACCAGGCTCTCGCCCCTTAGAAAATGGAAAATACTGTATACAAAATATATAACAAACAATAGAACAACTTAACTGCATATAATAAAAATATATTATTAATTAGATTGTAGGAGTTTATGATAGTGATCTGGTAAGTTCATAAAGTACGTAGATGTAAGTGTGTGTGTGTGTGTGTGTGTGTGTGTGTGCGTTTGGTTGAGTGTGTGCGATAGATATCTGGGCCGCTACCAGAAAATGATTTTGTCTGACTGGCGTACCCTGATGATAGAGCCGAATACACTCTCACTACCTTCATACTCTCAATCGATAAAATAATCTTGCAACCTTTGTGTTGTAGGCAACCACTCAAACCACTCAGCCACCATGGCTCAATCATATTATACTAGCGGTCCGTCCCGGCTTCGCACGGGTGAACATAAGTTTTTTTTATATAAAATTTTTTTTCAAATTAGTCCTGTACTTTCGAAGCCTATTCCATACAACAAACAAACAAACAATAAAATCTTTCCTCTTTATAATATTAGTATAGATATATACGTTCACAGGGTGCTACAGTGTGCGATAAGCGTAATTATTATTATCAGAAATGCTATAAGCAAGCGTTTGGTGTGACTGGACGAACTACTTCATGGTCTCACCATTAGCTCCTATAAAGATATACATAAATAGATTTATGAATATTTAATACATTCAGGTATTACTTGACGGAAATCCATATTTATGAATGATGAAGTTAATTAGCTGATTCGCTGGAATAGAGTTCTATAATTATTATATTCATTTCAATTTTATCTAAAGCCGTGGTGGCCGAGTGGTTCGAGCGACGCAAAGGTCGCAAGTTCGAATCCCGACTGTACCAATGAGTTTTTCTGAACTTAAGTACAGTGATTAGTCACACCACGAGCTTTACGGTGAAGGAAAACATCGTGAGGAAACCTGCATACGTCTGAGAAGAAATTCAAAGGCGTATGTATAGTCGTGCTTGAGGAACGGCGATGGACTCGCCATCTGTCACGTTGGCACCTAATATACCTCTGGCGGAAAGTGGGTGTGTGGGTATTACCCATACACCTCTGCCTACCCCTTCGGGGACCCTTGTGGGAAGGCGTGAGGATATTTATTTATTTTATTTTATTTCAATTTTATCTATATTAATATTTGAAACACGCAAAGTTAGCTTGTTTTTATGGAACGCCTAATGTTTGATAGCGAGCTATCAAACGTATCGGTAAAATAGCCCAAACTAGGCTATATATCACCATGCCACTAGTACTAATTAACTTATCTTATTAACCAACTTCAAAAAGGAGGTTTCTCAATTCGACTTTATACATACATACATATCATCACGCCAAGTCCCTAACGGGGTAGGCAGAGAGTATAGAGCGCCAGTTCTCTCTAGACTTACATACCTCTTTCGCTTCGTCCACATTCATCAGTCTCTTCATACATGCTCGTCGGTTTCGAGTACTCTTAACGTTCCCGTCCTTGAGAGTCCGATCTATTTGATCCAGGTAGTTGGACAGTGGCCTTCCTCTGCCTCTTCTTGCACACACTTTTGCTTTGTATATCTGTTATCGACTTTATATATTTTTAATATTTACTACCCAAAGGGGTGGAGTAGTGATCTTACTAATAATATGAATGCGGAAGTGTGTAGATGTTTGTGCCTCTTTCACACAAAAACTATAGAACAAAATTGAATGAAATTTGCCACAGAGATAGATTACTTATTAGCTGGATACCTGGATCTGGATCACAAAGGATAATATGTTTTATTCCAGAAAAAAACCACGAGGTACAGTTAGTATAACTAATTATTAGAATTAAGAGTTAAAGAACCTTTATAGATTTTTGTCTTTACCTTAAATATACTTAATTTGTTCATCTCTATGTAGCGCTGACGTAAAGGACGTTAAGATCCTAGCCTACAGGTTTGAGTTCCAGTCTGTATATATGCTATTCCCTAAGCTAACTAGAGTAATTTTTCGCACCACGAGCTTTACTGAAAGCAACTAAAGTCTAAGAAGAAATTCAAAGACGTTAAATTTTGCACCAAATAATTCAAGAATAATATCGCTCTGACCCCGAACTACACATCCATACATACATAACAACATACAACATCTTGGCGAAATTAGAGTGCTCAGGTCACTCTTTCGCTTGCATCACCAGAATTAAAAAATACGTTGATCTCGAGACACGGCGAGAGACTCGCCATGTCACCACGACCCCTAAATACAACTTTTGCGAAATTAAGGCGCTATCACCTATTTGGCCGTATTTTCTGTCTTAATGAAGATGTCGTGCTCGAGAAACATCATCATCAACAGCCTACAGTAGTCCACTGCTGGACATAGGCCTCTTCTATGGCGCTCCACCATACTGGGTCTTCGGCCCTTCTCATTCATCCGCCGCCAGTGACCCTATTAAGGTCGTCCGTCCGTCCACCGTGCCACCGTGCCGAGAAACAACGACCCTCAAATACAAATTTTGAAAAATATTGGTTTTATTCTTCGCCTGCAGCTTCGGGGACGCTTGTGTAAAATCGTGAAGTGCGTACTTTACCTCAGATATTTTCTACGAACGTGACAAACAAGTCATGCTAAATAACATTACTCGTTTTAATACCAGTTACTAAGTATTACTCGATAGTAGTTACCGACTTGTAGAACTGAGAAATTAATTGCATCCTGTATAATGATATTAGTGAATGAATAAAACGTTACCTTGGCCACCGATTGCTAAATATAGTAAACTAACATTTGAGCTTGCTAACAAATAAATTTCTGATAATTGTTATTTATTTTAGTTTAATAAAAGCGATTGGTTAATCGAATAAGAGAAGCGATTGGTTCCGAGTAGTCGCCTGCCACGCAATTATTGCGAGATCGAATGCAGACGGTACCAATGAGTTTTTCTGCACAGTTTGTGCTTTACCTTATAGGAAAACATCGAGAAGAAACTTGCTTATGTTTGAGAACATTTTCAAAAACCGGATGTAAGACGCGCTGGAGTAACGACGAATACCTGGAGCTTTACGGTGAATGAAAACATCGAGAAGAAACTTGCTTACGTTTGAGAAGAAATTCAAAGGCGTATATATAGTCGTACTTGAGTAACGGCGACGGACTCGTCCTCTGTCACGCTTGCATCTAAAATATATCTCAGGCGAAAAGTGGTTGTGTGGGTACTACCTACCCCCATCTGTGACCCTTTTGAGAAGGCATGAAGCCATATAAATAATATATGTGAAATAGTTGTTTTTGTAGTACTCATAATATATCGAGCCGATACATAAGGTTCGATTTATCTAGAACAAAGGAAAGGCGCGGATATATGGCCTGCTCACCTCTTTGATAAGCATATTTGTTTAATGCGAGTCCGTATATAGAATATTTATCAGCATTGATACTACATACTCTTTGTAAAAGACGCCCTGATCAGCTTATATATGTATTCAATGAGTTTTTCTGAACTTAAGTACTTAAGAATTTAAGTACAGTCATTAGTCACACCAGGAGCTTTACGGTGAAGGAAAACATCGTGAAGAAACCTTCATAGGTCTGAGAAGCAATTCAAAGGGTATGTATAGTCGTACTTGAGTAACGGCGATGGACTCACCATCTAACACGTTGGCACCTAAGAGTGGTTGTGTGGGTACTACCTAAACAACTCTGCCTACCCCTTCGGGGACCCTTGTGGGAAGGAGTGAGGATAATTAATAATAAATATCTGTATACGTATTTGATCATTAATACAAAACGACACTGTTAATAGCTGCGGCCAGTTATAAAAATGTATTGCCGTAAAAAATACATTCTTGGGCAATAGACCCTTAGTACCCCACTGAGATGAGGTAGGCGATTCGGACTTTATGATATACGGCCACCTCAACCACACAATAAAATCCAAACCTACCGTATAACGATATAGGATTGAATTTCATATATAACGGCTAATTTGCTTACCTTCTCCATCTATGTAGTGTTAATAATAAGTAGACATTCGAATGTTACAAATTTAAAGATATCAGGGCATCTGCCACCCCCGACCGCTCGCCGAAACCGTATCAATAAGTCAGATGCGAGTTATTCGATTTATATCGATCATAACGTCTCACGGTTGATAAAATCGATTCGGTTTCGTGGCGTGGTTAAAAAAAGCTTTATTGTTTTCGATACTATTCGATATAGATTTTAATTATAGGTAAGATCGTTTATCAAAGAATCGAAGTCATGATTTGGGCTTAGTCGAAAAGTTTCATGCATTTTATTTGTAGTTAGGCATTAATTGTTCGTACTCGTATACTATCGCATTTATGGACCCAGAGAGTTATTTGCTTCGTTTATTTCAATCCCTCCAAACGTATAAGCCTGACTGAAACGTATAAGTGAGAGCTCTACTTGACATTCCATAGATACCAGGCAAAACCCGCTTTTTAAATGTTTAAATCTGTTCATGCAAAGATGTGCACAAAATGTATGGAATGCATTTATACACGCATGGAAATAGGGATCTAGAGATTCAAGGCAATTCTCATGGTAATAGCCGGTGTTCAAGCCACGAGCGCCTCAAGCACTGGCAGCATATAGTTTCACGAAATTAACACAAAAGAAACGAAGCGCTGTGATTTGCAGCATTTGTTTTTATGAGATATTTTAATGTTGGCCAGTTTTCTTTAAGAAGTTTGCCGTTATGAAACCGAGCCTGTTATTTTCAGACAATAAAGGTTTAGTTCCTCAATGGGAAAATATTACCTTACATTATTTTGATATTAATACGCAATTACAGTTTATTAACGTACGTATAAATTGTATATTACTATAGTTATACCTAAGAAGGATTACCAAATCATGTTTTAAAATAAAGGAGTTTCCCGACAACAGAGTCGAATGAGAGATCTCGTGTCCCAGATAATGCGGTATTCAGTTCTGAAATTACAATGATCTCGACAGATGCACTTTTGACATATGAGGCGCACAAAAGACGGCGCGTCTCGGCTCTGTTCGCACGCTCGTCTCAGTAGAAGTTTTTTGCTTTCAGAGATTCCAAACGAAATCTAAACGCGAACCGCATTGTGGGAGCAGGGAGCCTTCTTATTTTAAAATTTTAGACGGTTTTCGGCTGGATTGTCAGAAGTGGTCAGCCAGTGTCACAATAACAAAAGTTTCGACAATAATTAAACAGAGTTTTGGAAGGGCACTAGTATGTTGATATCTCGTCTCAATCGTAAATATGCATTTAAAGAATATAATTTAATGTAACATTAATAATAAAACGTAATACGTACCGGTATTAAAAGTCAATATAATACCAGGAGAGGAAAATAGTGGATACCCTTGAATTATCCTCGTGTGCGTTACAGCTGCGCTGCCGCGCTACAAGTAGGTATACCTTTGCGATCAGGCTTTAAATGTGTCATGCAAACTGTATTGAACACTTTCAAATTATAGAAATTTTGACAAGCATTCAGTGTCAATTTTATTATGATCGTGGACTGTGGAGAAAGTTCCAACGCTAGATGCACTTAATATGGGAGACAAGAAAGTGTAGTGTACCGATAAAATATCGACGCCGATGTCGAGTACCTACACCAATCGAGGTGGCTAACGACGAACCTGCAATAAATCTTATGGGTAAAAACCGTACCACACCACTAGAGGACCAAAATGGTCGATTAAAATCAAAAACAAACTACAACTCGGCTCGCTTTTGTCTTACTCGTGTCTACAACAGGCTTTTATCTGTTCGACGCGGGCTCACGCTGGCCCGTTAAAAAAAAACCATAGCCCAAAGGTAAGCGCAGGTAAAGGTAGACATTTTGTTCGCCTTTTTGTGGTTATTTTTCAATAATCCGCGTGTGTTATTGCTTGTTAGGCAGTTTGTTACGATTCCAGATTACTAATTAGCGAGTTGTAACACAGGTAGCAGGAAATATTCATTATATTTCGGCGTTTTGATAATTATTTTTTGTTCTGAATATGTAAGGTTATTTTCTCTCTCACTCTCTCTTACTTGTATCTTAAAAGGCATTCTTGAGGGTTTTAAATACTTTGATATTATACATACTTACTTACAGGGAAATGCAACTACAGATACAGATATTTTACAGACATTTTCATTCTTATAGCACCTCAGTATGAATTTATCTTCTCTTCACTAAAAAGGTTTTGTTTATTAATTCTTCCTTACCAATTCTTCTTTTCCAATTCATATTTCAGTGAATCCAGTTAAAGTTGGTTTGCTTAGATAGAAACTCATTTTCATTTGCCAGGAAATATTAATTTACGTTTTTATATCGATTCCAACTTGTTATAGATGCGTAGAAAAAACACATTTATTATATTTGCATAATGAATAATTTCCTGTACGAATGATTTCTACATGTGGAATTTTTTATTCAATGAGAGATAAGTACATGCAACACATGCCCTTCCATTCTAAGGGCTCAGCATCAGAATACATACATACATACATACATATCATCACGCCAAGTCCCTAACGGTGTTAGGAACGGGACGGAACGGTGCACTACATACCTCTTTCGCTTCGTCCACATTCAGCAGTCTCTTCATACATACATACATCTGTATGTATGTATGAAGAGACATACATACAGATGTATGTATGTCTCTTCATAGTATATGTTTTCAGAGTATATGTTTCCATAAGGGCTAAACTCAAATAACACCTATATTTGGCAGGAGTACGTAACCAATAGCCTGTCTGTCCCCTGTAGTTACTTTAAAATTTAAACAATAAACAATACTTAGGTATTGTTTATTACTTGTTTACCATGTATTAAACTATAGCTATATTTTATTATTAAATAATAATTAGTTATGTTAGTTATAGGGATTACATTATAATGTTACATTCTAACTAGCCTTGATCTCAAAACATTTTGAATTGTAATGGTATAAATGTTATCATATTTTTAAGTAAATTTAATTATTTCAAGTATGTATTATTTTAAGGAATAAGATAATTATTGTGTTGCTACGCCCATCAGGGTATATTGTCAGTTTATAAAAATTGTAAACTGTAAAATAAATAAATAAATAATATACGAAAAATAAGAATAATTGTAAAGCGATTCTTAATCGTATGTTGGTATAAGTAACAAGCTTTCCTTCACCATAACCTTTTTTTTATTGTATCGCATCCGTATGAAGAGTCTGATGAATGTTGGTGAAGTTAAAGTGATCTGTAAGACTAACTAGAACTGTCACACTCCCTGTCTAACCCGTATGTAACTCTTGCGTACCCTACACGTGATATCCGGTCGCTAGGAAAGAGCTAAAAGTCCACCATCCAGCCGGACCGGGGACTTCCCCTGAAGGTTCTGTTCAGAGAGCGACAACGAAAGTCTACTATAGTACCGGCTTGCTTTATTGTAAATTTTACTTACTAAGCTGTATAAATCATTTACTTTGTTGTAAAATTTGCTTACGTTTGTATCACAGTTATATATGAATGAATGAATCTAACGTTCACAACGTAGTGAACGTTAGATTCTTTGTTCTAAAAGTTACTTACTGTGATATAAGAAAATATGTAAAACTTTTGAAATATCTCTTATTCTTTTAGAAATAGATTTTTTTTTGTACATCTAACTGAAAAAATATCACATATTATGCAGCTACTCGTACACTTTTAAATCGGAATCAAAATGGGTGTAGAACTAGGCGGATTGAGCGACCTCGTTCAGCCATCACAACTGAGTTTCCATTCACATGGGTAATTAATCAATAAATTATATATGTCCGGTCGATCAAGTCAAGTATTAATGTAGATTAGTAACACGGCAATACTGCGGAATACGGCGCGATGTTCCATGCAGTCCCTTATATGGTTGCTGTAATTATGGATACCGCACGGAAGATAGCTATTAGGTTAATATTGTATTCGCGCCTACTCTCGCTGAAAGGTTGACATACCCAAAGACGGACACTAATCAAAACCATAGCCCTAAGAGCGCGAATTCTCCATATTCCCTACTCTGTGTGTTTCATCGTAAACTAGTATGTAGACCTGCTTTCGATCCCTCTAGACGAAAAAATATCTCTTAGCGTTTGCGCTTCCTTGCCATACAATTTAGAGATCAAATAGCGTGATCGCTAACAGAAATCGCTTTGTAATATATGTAAAAAAAATATCTCCACGCTTTTCCATAAGAGTCCCTGAAGGGGTAGGCAGAAGTGTATAGATAGTACCCACTTCACCGGAGATGTAGGTTAAGTGGCCACGTTTGATTTTTTCTCATACGTGTGCAGGTTTCCTCCTAATGATTTCCATCCCCGTAAAGCTGGTAGTGTGAAGTACTACATTTAAACTTATAAAAACTCATTGGCACGGTCGGGATTCGAAATTGCAATCTCTGTATTGTAGGCAAAACTGCTCGAAACACTTAGCCAACAAGGCCTGAGCGAATAATAAAAACGATTAAACCTTTTTTAATTTTGCTAATTCATTGACTGTTTATTGCAAGGAAGCAATGCAGGTATGCCAACAATTATTTTATCGTTATTATTTATTACTAGAATCATGCGTTTTACACATTTCCTTGATGTAGAAACATACTTAGACTACTGTGTGATAATATGTTGTCATATATTTATAATATATACATATATAATGTTACACAAAGAGCTGTTGTGGCAGAGTAGTCAGTTGTTGCCTGCAATGCAAATATTACAAGTTCGAATCCCGACTGTATCAATGAGTTTTTCTGAAGTACAGTGATTAGTCACACCATGATCTTTATGGTGAAGGAAAACATCGAGAGGAAACCTGCATACGTTTAGTGCTAATGTTATGGTGATGTACTCGCCATCTGTCACGTTGGCACCTTAATATTTCGCCAGCTATAATTGGGTGTTCATACATCTCTGCTTTTAAGGACTTTTGTGGGAAGGCGTGAAGTAAATATAGTTGTAGTTAGCCCATAATAAACGAACAATAATATCAGTTTTAGATTAACTTTCTATTATCCATGTCTCGTAAATCAATAATCGACACAAAGCGACATCGTTAATGTCCTGTTAATCAATAATACGAATGTATTGTTATGGATGAGTCGATTTATATTCAAGAAACGTGAGCTCATTAAACGGATGGAGGAATTGCGGCGATTGGTGTTTGTAATTTAAATTTGTCATTGAAATATGTTCCCAATCTATAAACACAATTGTATCTAGGAAGAAAAAATATAATCAGTTATTGTCTAATTGTTGAAACTGTCACCCAGATGCAAAGTGCAAAGTTGCAGCTTCAAAACACGCTAGATATCTTTTCACAATTATATAATCCCAAATTTTTTTGCCTTTAATTTTGTGTTTTTATTTCCAAGATTTGTCTCTCCGCGTCTGGGATAGGGCTAGGCGCAGTACTGGCTAATCTTACGCAAATCCTGGGATATACTTTATTTTAAAGGGCACTCCGAGGTGTTTAAGGGAATGCTGCTAGGCCGAAAACTGGCTAAATACGAAATACTGCTCAGTTTCTTAGCTAGCTTAAGCCTTGAGAAGACCTGAGATATAAAAACATATTTATGGATATTATTTTGCTAATCCTCACAGGTTGGGCAAAGATAGAAGATCTCTTTCGATTAATCCACATCCATCAGTTTCTTTGAACACGCTCGTAGGTTTTGAGTATTCTTGACGTACATCCTTGAGTAAGTCAAGAGTACCTACGATCGGACGATCGATGCGATCTTTGGTATTAAAACGTGGTCGTCCTCTTCTTCGAGCTTTCGTATTGTATGTATATTTCATCATTTTATATGTCTAAGCAAACGCTGCATGCAGATTTTTTCATTTCCTCATCTTTACAATAAGTAATTTTATTTATCAATAAATATTATCCTCACGCCTTCCCACAAGGGTCCCCGAAGGGGTAGGCAGAGGTGTATAGGTAACACCCACACACCCACTTTCCGTCAGAGGTATATCAGGTGCCAACGTGACAGATGGCGAGTCCATCGCCGTTACTCAAGCACGACTATACATACGCCTTTGAATTTCTTCTCAGACGTATGCAGGTTTCCTCCCGATGTTTTTCTTCACCGTAAAGCTCGTGTTGTGACTAATCACTGTACTTAAGTTCAGAAAAACCCATTGGTACAGTCGGGATTCGAACTTGCGATCTTTGTGTCGCAGGCAACTGCTCGAACCACTCGGCCACCACGGCTCTTATTTGTCTGTATAAATTGTGTATGTTGATAATTGCCGTGTCAAAATGTCAATGTCACATTACCAGTGACATCTAGGACGAACAAACGGGCACAAACAATAGATTATGTCGTTTAGTATTGTTTGCTTCTGATTCGACGTGCGCTGTCTGTTTATTTATACTGCACCTAGTATTTGCATCAAATCTGATATTACACCATTTATAGAGAAATCGTTAACAAAGTAGGTAGTTGTGGGTTATAATACTTTGAGCGATGGAGTGCTCCATTTCCGACGTTTTATAAGTGCCCACCTGGGCCTATGTGAAATAAAAATATTTTGATTTTGATTTTGATTTAGTCGTAGTTCTTGGAAGCTTTTATATAATATTTCTCTAAGCTTCCTCTGCAGGGTTCTCGAAGGGTTAGGCAGAGGTGAAAGAGCCGACGTGATAGGTGGCGAGTCCATCCTCATTTCACAAGCCCGGCTATACATTCGTATAGCAGTATTCAGTTGTCCCATAAGTATAAAGATAATGTATAAATTTTTTGGTAATAATATAATTATTACATTGAAGCTTAACTATAGTTAAATTCCAAGAAAACAAGAGAAGGCCCACAGAACACAGTTTAAAATGTTAAGTGTACTAGTCATTTACACTATAAATTATTTTTAAGATATTTAACTCTAATAAACGCGAGTAGGCGGGGTCTCTAGATTGCCGCGTGACTTGCCAAGGGCTACTGCAGTCAGAAATAGAAGTAGCCCTTTAGCCAAGAGTTTATTTGTTTATTTACTAGTAGTAGCCTGTCATGCTTCACTGTGGAGATCTGCGGTTGCATGGTTGAGTGTTAAAACCGTCGAAACATACGAAAATATGATTCTTTCAGGTCGATTTGTACGTTGAACTGCATTAGTCGATAGGTGCTTTTATGTGTTACAAAAATAGTTCCACCTTATGGGACTTAAAATTGATACTATTTATTATTATTATATCTTAACCAGATTCAGTGAAAGTAATGCGTTATAAGGCACGACCACCTATGATATAAAAAATAAATAAGGTGATCCTTTCTAGAGATTTCTATTCGTTTACAAGGGTAGAAAAAAGGCAGAGAGAGAAGAGTATCAGCTCTCTCTAGACTGAAGTACTATATATACTATGAAGTACTATATAGTAATATATATATACCTCTACTTTATCAGCAGTTTCTTCAAACTGTGTCGATGGTTTCAAATATGTTTATATATATACCAAACATACATACATACATACATATCATCACGCCAAGTCCCTAACGGGGTAGGCAGAGAGTATAGAGCGCCAGTTCTCTCTAGACTTACATACCTCTTTCGCTTCGTCCACATTCATCAGTCTCTTCATACATGCTCGTCGGTTTCGAGTACTCTTAACGTTCCCGTCCTTGAGAGTCCGATCTATTATATATTATATTATATATTATATTATATACCAAACATAGAGTATAGTATTAGCAGTAACGGCGATGGACTCGCCATCTGTCATGTTGGCACCTAAAATATATGTCTGGCGGATAGTGGGTACCCTCGGGGATCCTTGTAGGATGGGTTATTCGCCAAAAAAATTGTAATCCGTTTAGTAGATTTTTCGTTATCGCGTTCAATCAAAACACGTCGACTTTAATAGTAATAGTAGATAGTCGTTATTATGTATGTGTGTGTTAGTTTGACGTGTTTTTAGTTTAGAAGTTAGTTTGAAGTTGGTCCTTATAACCAGTTTATTATTACACTTTTAAACTATAGAGGATGTATGTGCTAATTAGATGCTATTTTTATATAATAATACCACGTACCATAAGTTTGTCAATGATAACCGAGATAAAGTATGACAAGTTGATTCCTTATTACACAAGACATGTAAAACAAACAGAATAATGTTTAAATACGAGTGTAACGACAAGATTTGAGTAAAATATCAATCATGGTGCACTTGACGTTGGCTGGCATTTCGAAACACTTGACGCAGGATGTTATTGGTGAAATATTCAAGCTGAAGTACGGAGATGACGAATATGTAAACTCTCTCGAAGTGAGTAGGGCTGCGCCAGCCGGAGAAGGTCTTCTAAGTGCAGTCTATCGCATTACAGTCAGAGGGAATGAGAAATGCACGTCTTTTATCGTCAAAGGTCTCATCACGGACCCAATCCTAAGAAAATCCATCGATGGACCAAAGTTTTTCGCCAGGGAATCACTGTTCTTTTCTGAAGTATTGCCGGCTCTGATCGACTTACAGAAGTCTACTGGAGCGACGGAGATGTTACAGAACTATGTGCCAAGATGTTATGGTATACATATCGACGGTTTTGAGGACTACATTTTAATGGAAGACTTATGTATGAGTGGTTGCAGGTCGATGGGCGTTGTGCCTACGAAACGGGAAAGGAATATGACTTTGACGGCTTTGGCACATCTGCACGCCACATCGATCGCATTGAGGGTTAAACGACCCGATGAATTTGCCCGAATTCAGAGTGGTCTCCCCGAGATCTACTATACTGACTCGCACCGCGGCTGGTACACAGCCTACCTGCAAAAAGCAATAGAGTTGGACAAAGCAGTCATAAACGAGTATGAAGATCCCTCAAGTGTGTATTACAAGAAATTTTACGAACTCATTGATGGTGATGTGTATGGAAAAATTATTAGCCTAGTTTCGTCGTCGGGAAACCATCCGGTAATAGCGCACGGCGATGCTTGGTGTCCAAACTTTTTGTGCTCGAAAGAAAAGGCGGTGATGATAGACTACCAGCTTATCCGGTGCGCATCTCCTGCCACTGATCTGTCCGTATTTGCCATTCTATGCTGCAGTCTAGGTAGTGCCAACAAAGATTTCCTAGATGCCATCGATGTCTACTACGCCAGCATTCAGTACTTTTTGGAGGATATGGGACTTAGCCCCAACCAAGTTTTCACCAGGAGAGATTTAGACAAAGAACTCCAAACATATGGGAAATTCGGCTTAATGGTTGCATTGACCACCATCCCCCTAATATATAGCGAAAGGTGTGATGTGTTGCAGAGTTTCCAAGACAAATTTGTTGGGGTGGAAAAGGTCCCACTTGTGGACCTTTGGCAACTGTCGCCATTGAAGACTGAGGAGGAGAGAATGGGCTTAGTAAACGCCTTGCGGGTCGCCGTAGACGTTGGCCTTCTGTAGCCGATAATAAGGCAACTTTTTCCATTGACATGGACTATCTCCATCTCCATATTAATAGGTATCGATTCAAGTCAACGGATTTGTTAGAGTTAAAATTATTGTGCCCCCGCAACCTGATTTGTATAGAGATCCACACAAAAACACCTGTATCTATCTGTATACAACATGGAGATGAGTCGGCAGTACATCGGAATGTTCCGACTCGTGACCGCTAGAGAGCCGAAAACTAATTATCGCTGTGATGTCGAAGTGTTAACCGTCCACTTTGTGTAGCCGTCCGAAGGTTACGGACCTCTGTATATTTAACTAGCTGTGCCCTGTGGGTTTTCCCGCGTAAAATTTGATTTCATTGATTTTTTCTTTAATAAAACATATCTTATATGTTAATGAATCTCTGTGCCCAATTTCAGAAATTCTGCCGTTCTGGGCTTGATAGATGGATCTCGTTTCGTTCATCATCGTCAACTCACATTTATAATATTTTATTAGGATAGAAATGCCAGACAGTGGTGCGTTCTTACACCTAGTTATATAGTATAACAATATAAGAACTAAATAATCCAACCCCTTTTATACACAACGGCAGAGTTGCGCATAACTTTTCTTGAACGGAGTGTCAACTGTATTAGAGATTGTTTTTTAAGTAGCAATGCTTTTAGTATCTGAATGCACATTGATTCGTTTAGCGAGTATTTTCTCACACTGCTGACCGCTAATGCATCGATCAAGTGACTTTTTGTGGTTGTCTTACAAGCTACACCTTTATATTGAATGTTAAAACAGACTATTTCACACTCGCACACACCTCCGCACTTAAATACACACATAAAAACATCATTAAAATCGGTCCTGCCGTTTTGGAGGCTAAACTCCTCCTAACACACGAACAGAAGATATATAAATATAAATATATACCGATAGTACTCAAACATTAGTGGAAGGTTGCATTACTTACACTATAAACTATAAGGAAGAATAGTGGGGCGCGTCTTCGTGAATAGCACTATCTATACTCAAGCACGACAATACATACGCCCTTGAATTTCTTTATTAAACGTATGCTGGTTTCCTATCGATGTTTTCCTTCACTGTAAAGCTCGACATGTGACTAATCACTGTACTTAAAGTAAAAAAAAAACTCATGGGGTCAACTCAGTCGGGATTCGAACTTGCAATCTTTGTGCTGCAGGCTACTACTCGAACCCGTCTTTTTTGACAACAATTCCGTAAAACTCAACTAAAATGTGAAAAAAATACATTGACTCGTTGGTAACCGTTTCATAAAAATCGGTAAAAATTGGTAGGTAAGAATTTACATGCGTTCTTTTCAATTAATTTGGTACATATTTGTAACCGTTGTGGAATTTTAATAAGTACGTACATGTTATATTGTCGTTGTACGTACATATACGCGTTGCTGTCCACACCTTGATATTAGTGCCTACTTTTTTGTACAGCAGCGAATCCTAGGTATGTCAGAGGAAGTATGAAAATAGCTTAAATGCAGTTGAGATGTGATCTCTTGCTCTCGGAAGATCTGCATTGCCACGGGATACCGATTTGGGTCAAATGTTTTATATGTAACTTTTTATTTTACAACTGTTTCAATTGTTTCAAATGTTTGTAAATATTGGTAACTGTTTCAATTGCAAATCCACTTTTAAAGTCATTACCCAAATCCCTGACTGCTAGCCATTTTTATTCTTGCTTCGGCTCTGATTCTTGTTCATGGCAAGTTTATGGGATGAACACTAGTATTTGTCTTGGATCTATATTAGAAGTATGTATGTATGGAGATGGGTACCTGCATTCAAATTTTACAGACAACTATAGTATTGACAATGGTTCGAGTAACAATTTAATTATATATTTACATATATATGTACTGCCAAGTGTTGTTTTGAGAATATCGACTTTATGTAAATTGTGCAGACACAATAGAGGTCAAGTGCCACGGGCTACGAATAATGTCGTGTTGTCTGCTTGCTTAATGATATTTGAAACACTTCAGGTAAGTACTAAATTTGGTTACTTTTGACTGTTTCGTATTGATCAACCCGACTTTGTACTGTCAGTACTGAAACAGTTATTTTTGTATAAATATGTAATATATACCTAATAATATATCCTCACGCCTTGGCAAAATGAATGCCTATATTTAAATCAATGCAAGCATCTCTTACACTTTTACAGTAATCCATGTGAGCCTTTAACAGTTGTAATAAGAGCTAATATTGCTTAACGGAGAAATTTCATGCGTTTAACGTCGTATTAGGCGCCGACGAGGCAACGATCTCGTACCGCCATCTGTCTCCAGGCCTTAGAGCTGGCCTTTGCAACCCTCCAGCTCTGGAACATCGTTTCGAACATCCTAAGTTAATAGTAAAAATAATTACATGCTGGAAGCGCACAATGGAAATTGTGTGTTAAAATTTGAACGTTTTTTCCTATGAATGACTTTGCGCTTACTGGAAAACCTTTTTCTTAGTATCGTATCACTTCTGATTCGACTTACGTGAGTGGAAAGGCACATTCTACTCGTTATTAGGTAGGTGCATTTCTGCCATGTTACATACGGTAACATCCTTAAGGATTGATACAAAGTCCAAGATAATGGTAGTAAACGCCATCTAGTGACGCTGCCAACGTAGTCTGCTCTGGAAATTAACCTCAAAGAAACGCCGCCGCTGCCCTCAACCCCTGATATTGATTACGAGGGTGACTTTTATTTTCACGAAAAATTCAATTTAATTTACTCTATAACATTCGTTAAATGTTAGACATATTCGTTTTATTTATTAGTTTTTGGGTATTTTAGGTGAAAACGAGTGTTAGTGCATCACACACCCCTCAGTGCCATAAAAACTACCCCGTCAACAACACATTTTAATTATTTTATACATTGGCTCACTGCGATGCAGTTTGTTCTAGAGTTCCGTGTAATAATCGGTAAAAATAACGACTACCCTATAGTATAGAACAAACATAATAACAAAAGTCTTTCCAGGGTAGTGCCGAAGCTCGGGATCGAACCGAGGACCTCTAGATCTTCAGTCTAATGCTCTCCCAACTGAGCTACTTCGGCTGGTATTAAACCTGCAAAATTTTGCCTACACATTCGTCCTACAGGATAGATATCCAGGTCTAATTTGACTTGCGACAGGGTCTGGAAGAAGAGGTAGAGGATGACCATATTCCAATTACCTAGATCAAATATTAAACTCAAGGATGGCAACGTCAAGAGTACTCAAAACCGGCGAGCATGTATGCAGAGATTTACGAGTGTGGATGAAGCGAAAGAGGTATGTATTTACCTAAGTCAGGAGGGAATAAACGCTTTACGCCTTCAGCCTTGCCCGTATAACAAACATCCATACATTTTCACAAATTATTAAGTTTATTATATTAATAGGATACAGCTGAGTATTCTTAAATTTTTGCACTCTTTAGAAATTTCAAATTTTCAAATTTTAAAGGACGTCGTGGTAAGGTTTGGTAGGTTATTCAATAAATTCAGCACGCATGTTGAAAGTTAAGTAAAGCACATCACAACCACTACCAAAACTTGCCATACATAATAATATGTTGTGTATATAAAACTGAATTAAATTGTTAACGGTCGCTTTATGTTACATGCCTACTACTTAAAGATGTATTCGTGTTGGATAAAATGTAGCCTGGCGCCGCCATTCGATTAGCATACATTAATTTGTACAAAATCCAAGCCTTTGGTTTCATTCATATTCTTCCACATCGTATACAGCAGTGTAAAACTATTGCAAAATGTTATTTCATACCAAATATAATTAATACATTCCAGTAGAAGCAGAGGAAGACCACGTTCCAACTACCTCAAATCGATTCAACACTCAAGGATGGGTACGTTAAGGTTCTAAATCGGCGGCGGATTAAGCGAATGGAGTATGTATGAAGGGCAAATAAAAGTAGGTGCACCGAAGGAGTGAGTCTGTATAGAGGACTACATTTATCTCCTACCTCGGCGAGGCGATATGCTTTGCAAAATTCTGAATTTCAAACAGAGGCTATAAATTCCTTAAAGCCACATGAATACACACCGATTGTACATACTCACTTTCCACTAATAATATTAGTTGTTTCTTATATCGTTATATTATTATTCATAACTACATATTTATAATATATATAATTATGCACACATAAAACAAGCCGTGGTCGCCGAGTGGTTCGAGCAGTTGCCTGCGACGCAAAGGTCGCAAGTTCGAATCCCGACTGTACCAATGAGTTTTTCTGAACATAAGTACAGTGATTAGTCACACCACGAACTTTACGGTGAAGGAAAACATCGAGAGGAAACCTGCATATGTCTGAGAAGAAATTCAAAGGCGTATGTATAGTCGTGCTGAAGTAACGGTGATGGACTCGCCATCTGTCACGTTGGCACCTAATATACCTTTGGCGGAAAGTGGGTGTGTGGGTATTATACACCTCTGCCTACCCCTTCGGGGATCCTTGTGGGAAGGCGTGAGGATATATTATTATATTCAAAGCTAGATATAGTATGTACTACTTTACTCTCAATATTATGATAGCTTGACCTATTTGAGTTCTTTCGTACAAACTGTATTGAAGTTCAAGCCATCGCAATATCAGTTTTCATAAAAATCCTTTGAGCGGCTTTGAAATTTAAACGTAAGCCAAACAAGCACACATTATCATTTATAAGAGCAATATTTGTCTTAAAGGTTCAAAATTTTAATACGAAATATGTGAAGAGGGTTAGAACATGATAATATCATATTTTTACGCTTAATCTTTGAAATGCTTAGTAATTATAAGTAATTTTATAGGGTCCATTAGTACGATGTCGGGGACGCTCAAAAGGGGTAAATAAACAAAAAGGGTAGAACACGACGAGCTCTTAAAAATTGTCAGAGGGCACTTCTAAAAACAGATAATGCTCTTAGCATAAAAAAAGTTGAGTCCATTTAGTAAACAGGTTGTTAACGATCTTGTACCCAGTGTTCCACCGAAAAATGGTAGGACACACCGAATCCTTAATTTAAATTGGACGGGTTCTAAAGTTTTTACGAAGTGGTTATTATCATAATCCTCATATATTATTTGCGCTGTTTTATATCAACGAGAACTGGAAATGATTAGCAAGCCTGTTTTGTGTGAAAATTTTGAGTAGCTATAATTATTGCTGTTGACGGTTGCGATTTGAATGAATTGATACGTGTTTTAATGACGTTTTTGTCATTAAAACACGTATCGAATCATATCGTTCAGCGAGTCAGTCGACTCTACTCGGTTACAATAAATAGAACATGTTCAAAGGTTTGTATAAGTAAGATATTAATTTTAAATTGATAAAAAAGAATAAATGTATTAAAAAAAGGCCAAGAAGAAGATGGCCGGACGAACTGGACATGCACCTGAGCAATTGGCCGAAAGTAGCGCTCGATCGCTGGGAGCGGAAAGACAGGAGGGATGCCTTCGCCCAGCAGTGGGACATGGCTATACATAACACTAATGAATGCGGACGAAGCGGTACAGGGCGTTCTACTCTCTATGCCTACCCGTTTATCCGTATCAGCCCTGATATTAATGTTAAGTATAAATTTATAAATGTACTAGTAGTAAACATCAAATATTTATTTCATCAAAAACTTTTTTGTTTATTTATTCATTTATATTTTTCCAGAAAAAAAGTCCAGTATAAATTAACAAATAAAATTAAATAATGCCCGAGTGAAACAGCAGCACAAAGCTAGTCTGTTATAAGTTATTGCAACTTAGGAATATTAAGTTAAAACGTCCTGCTCTAAGTAACTTTAAGTAACAATATAGGCATCAAATACCAACACCTCGGTGTTGTGTAACGAGAGTCTGAAACCAGTTTGTCATTGCGACATCCAAACTCAACATAGAACTTTGCATTGCGACACTGAAACTCATTTTCGAACTTTCGAACTAACTTGAGCTCAGGCGCACACTCTTGCCTACCTTTTGGATTCATATAGTGAAGCGATTCGGAATATGATTTGGTATGTATTCGAGAATAAACTCTAGTATTTGCCCGGGGATTCGCTCGTGTTGATTTTTTATTTGATGTATACTTAAGATTAACTTACTTACTTAATTAAGAGAGGTAGGGCATAACGGGTTTCCCGTTCGAATTTGGAGCTGCCCGACTGCGGCAGGACCTCCACCTTATAGAAGTCCGTAGCCAAATAACACAATTTTTTTGTGTTGTGTTCCTACGCGGTGAATTAGGTTTCCAGTAATGAGCTCTTTGGGGAGGGGGGAGGATTGTTATATTGTGTTGGCAGCAGAGGGATTAGTCCCATTGTGCGGCCAACACAGTATAACACAGAGTGGCAACGCGCAAGCGTAAATAGGCTGCGGTAACCGTTTTCCATCAGGTGGGCCCGTATGCTTGTTTGCCACTCTAGTTGTATAAAAAAAAAACTAAGAAAAATACTGTACATGCAGGTGGTTATTCTGTCGACATTTGAAAACAAAATTGTATTATTACGAAAGCAAGTTTAGCTTCTAACACATTATACTCATGTATGTTTCCATCCGTGTTACATGAAATATGGTTAAACAACTATAAATTCTGTAGACATACGGATAAGGCTTAGAATTATGTGAGCATAATGTATGTGAATCCTTTATGGACTAACCGTGAAATCACATCGAAAGAAGGCTGTAAATCAAATGGATGGTCTTCACATTTTTTACTGGACTGCATGTAGGGTGACCATGGTATCCGTGTAGGTAAGACAATCCAGAATTTAGTTATTGCTTATTTTCTTACTTTCGCTGCGGGATTAAGTTGAGTGGTGAGTGGAAAACTACTATGATATATGTATATAGAATTTTGCCTTTATTGCTATCTTAGTTAAATTTACTGCTTAATTTAATTTAATGTCGAGACCTCTCGTGACGGGCGGACTGGAACATATCTTGCTCAGAGAATCAGCATTGCTATCCAGCGTGGCAATGCTGCTAGTCTTCTTGGCACGTTGCCTCGGGATACCGATTTGGGACAAATATTTTATCTGTAAGTAGTTAGTTTCAACTGTTCTTTGTAAATATTGTTAATTGTTGTTATTGTAAATATATTATAAAATATTATAAATATGTTTTTATCCCAACTTTAATATAGAGCATGGACACAATGCAGCTGATTGAAAATCCAGGTTTAGCTAAAAGGCCAAGCTTGTTTGTAATCAGCGACACCTCATTGTGGGCATCCAATTGACAGCACAGCATATAGTGAGCAAAACACTTATTGTTGAGGCTCGGAACATTGACGGAACATTCGTAGCATTGAGGGCCGACCTGTCCCGCTTGCCTTACAATTATCTGTGGACCCCATCAAAACGCAGATAAATTTTATTTAAACAGATTATAGCTCGCGGAAATATGTGGCTTTCCATAGGTAATAATAATAATAAAATAAATAATAATGTAGACGTGATAAGTTCCTCAGGATGTTTGTTTACTTTTCCCGCATTAACTACTGAATTGATTTGAATGAAATTTTGCTCAGAGATATAGATAGTGCCATCCACGAAGACGCGCCCCACCAATTTCTAGATGAGGGGGTCGCGGGATGCGGGGAGTATGACCCGAGTCTATTAATTGTAGTGTGCGTGTGCACTCATAGGTAATCAGTGTGTACCGACAATACTCAAACATTAGTGGGAGGTTGCACACATACACTATAAACTTTAAGGTAACGTCACGATACGACATCGTGACGTTAGAAACTCACGATGCAATCCTGCGCAGTTGTTATTCAAAATTGTGTTTTGTGTTTTGTGTTTCAACACAGAATTTTGAATAACAACTGCGCAGGATTGCATCGTGAGTTTCTAACGTCACGATGTCGTATCGTGAAACGACGCCGCATCGTTGTTCGACGCGACGTCGCATCGTGTTTATGTGTGGGAGCCCTTAGGGTGGCAAGTGGCACTTATGACAGTATCGATGTAGTGTTAGAGGAGAGAACAGCCCACAAGCAGCTGTGTAAGGAGAAACTCTTTTCCCTTAACAAATTAGATAAGAATCCTCTTCAAAACTGGTCAAAAGACCCTTATCATGTTTTTAAATCATATTCAGTTACCCGCGACCGTGCGTCGTGGACACACTCGTACTCCGTCAAAAGTTATGATAACGATCAACGTGTCATTTAATATTTTATGGCATATAAATAACTGAAATATTTTTAAAAATAAAAAAACCAAACCCTACATCTACACTATTTATAGTATAGACTAGCGGCCCGTCCCGGCTTCGCACGGGTGGACATAAGATTTCTTTTTATAAAAGAAAATATAGCCTATGTCACTCAGGGTGAATGTAGCTTTCCAAAAGTGAAAGAATTTTTCAAATTATCCAGTAGTTTCGGAGCCTATTAAATATAAACAAACAATCAAATCTTTCCTCTTTATAATATTAGTACCTATAGATAGAGTAATAGTATAAGTAAACTTAAAAGTCAATGAAAAAGAAGAATATGGTTATCTTTTAAAAAACGCATACATACAATAACGTTTCTTTACTTTTAATGGAACCACTGAAGTTGACCGAAAAAATCAATTATCAAAATCAATTCATAATTTTATTGACTCAGTAATCGTGTAACAAAGCTATATATATAGTTCAATCGAGACCCTCCTTTCTTGAAGTAGGTTGAACATTAGGAACTGGTTGAGGTGTTGAAGATTAACTGAATATTAGACGGAAGTTTCAATGTCAGGAATGGTATATTCGGTATTACCCTGCCTTTAATTAGTAGCGAGTGTTCATTAGTCGAGAGCTTTTCGTCCTTGCACTACAACTTGCATCATGCAAGTTGTAGTGCAAGGACGAAAAGCTTCCTATCTTCTTTAGATCCGATTTGAGTCATGATTATTCAACTTGTATGACGTCAACAACGTGGATGAAGCGATAGCAGTGTGTAGACTGTAGATGCGGTAAAGCAAAATATATATGACTAGCTGTGCCCGCGACTTCGTCCGCGCGGAAAAGTGATATTAAGCAGCATACATTTTTTTCTAAATAAAGTGTAATTTTTTTACAAATTTAGAATGTGAAAAATTGGAATGAATTTATATGTATAGTAATACTAAAAATAAGTTTTAAGCTTCTAGCTTCATAAATGATGTAACTTCCATACAAACTTTCATCCCCTATTGCAACTCCTTACAACCCTTATTCGCATTAAACAGTAGCCTATGTCCTTCCTCAAGCTCTAGGCTATCTACTTACTATCTTGAATACTGACTATGACTAGACTATCTTGAATCTATACCAAATTTCATTTAAGTCAGTTCAGTAGTTTAGGCGTGAAAAGGTAACAGACAGAGGAGTTGCTTTCGCATTTATAATATTAGTAGGGAAGTAGGGATTGTCAGTCATCGTTACCGTGGATGTCCATTAGTTCAACCTACGTAAATGCTGCCCAACAATATATTAAGTGGTATTATGTAAAATTATATATTTGTAATGCCTCGATAGTAAACGATAATTATGTATAGCCTACGCGCTTACCCACTGGATCAGCCTTTTCGTATCGGAGTCATCTCATTCTTACCTGTAACGATAGAAATAATTTAATGAACTTTGTTTAACTAATAGTGTATGGATGTTCTTTATGCCCTCAGTTTTTCTTGTCTACACGCATCTCAGAGGCATTATAGGGTAGGGCTACCCCGAGAGGTACTCGGTATGGTGATATTTATTCATGTATGTATGTATCTTTAGGTGCCAACGTGACAGGCAGCGAGTCCGACGCCATTTCTCAAGGATTCGTTGAATTTCTTTTCAAGCGTATGCAACTTTTCTCGAGATGTTTTACTGCGCTAAGCTCGTGGTGCAATAAAGCATTGTATTTATGTTTTGAAAAAATCTAGGTAACTACTTAAGTCGCCGTGGTGCCCGATTGAATCAAATCAATCAGCAATATTTTATCAACGTATGGGATGGGATAAAGGAAAAGGAAAATAATAAACACTTATTAACTATTGCAAATATACTCACGCCTTCCCACAAGGGTCCCTAAACGGGTAGGCAGAGGTGTATAAATAGTACTCACACACCCTCTTTCCGCATATATTTTTGGCGCTAACTTGACAGATGGCGAGTCCGTCGCCGTTATTCAAGCGTGACCATGCATATGCCTTTGAGTTTCTTCTCAAGCGTATATTATATGAACTATTGTCATATACGTCAAGAGTACTCGAAACCGACAAGCATGTATGAAGAGACTGACGAATGTGGAAAGAGGTATGCACGTCTAGAGAGAACTGGCGCTCTATACTCTCTACCTACCCCGTTAGGGACTTGGCGTGATGATATGTATGTATGTATGAATATATGACTATTGGCTTTAATAAAACAACAAATCTTGAGGTTAGTTGCGTATAATGAGAGCCCCTGACTAAAATTCAAACATCTGTATGACCACCGCCAATTTGAATCCTAAATAGTTTCAATATTTCCCTCTTCGTTACGTGTAAGCCGATTTTTCCATCAATACTTTAAAATATTGAGAAAAAGTTACTAAAATGTCCGGCCGCTGGAATCCTTAGAGCCATAACGTTGACAGCTTCAAGAGATTTAGCAATTAAAATCCAAATATACCGGTCGAAGCGTTTTGGGCCTAAAGGCGCGCGACTGTTGAGCAACGGAACTTGTTCGACCGGTCGTTAAAATTCTCCGTAATTCGTCGCGGGGTTAACACGGTGTTTTACACTTGTGTCCGTACATGAACATTAAATGATTTCTCTCTCAAATCGAGGGAGTAATCGAGGTAAAATGTTGTCAGCATCTATATCTATCTATATATACTAATATTATAAAGAGGAAAGATTTGTATGTGAGTAAGTATGTCTGTATTGAATAATACCGAAACTACAGTACCGATTTGAAAATTTATTTCACCATTGGAAAGCTACATTCAGCCTGAGTGACATGGATTATATTATCTTTTATAAAAAATCTCATGTCCACCCGTACGAGGCCGGGACGGACCGCTAGTTATAAATATACGTGTAATAAAGTACGAGTGCTTTGAAATAAGGATTGCAAGCTCGATCCCCGGTCTGCACCACCACCAATATGTCCTTTCAGAACTTATCAGCTAGCTCGTCACGAGCTTCACGGTGACGGAAACTTCGTAAGGAAACCGACATACACTTAAGAAGAAAGTAAAAGACGCATTCTTAGGAAACGGCACCGGACTCGCCATCGGTCACGTTGGCGAATCCCTTGTGAAAATGCGTGTACATACCTATATATTTACATTCATAGTGTGATTAGTTCATTTTGTATTCGCCATATTTGTCTTGCGTCAAAGATGGTGAACGTGGGACCAACTTAACTATAAGCGCCCAATATAGGCGCTTGCTTAGCCAAAGGCATCACTTATGCTTATGGTTGGGGAGGAATTACAAGGCGCAACGCCATTATTAAATTTCAGGACTGTAACAAGTACGTTAACGATCGAACGCTAATGGGCAGCGTACCTTAGAAGTTAAGCTCCATTTCAAAACTAGAGATCATGTAAACATCTAAGTAGGTACCCTCAGAAGGGTCCGTAAGCTGACCCTTGCATGAGCAAGCCTGTAACCTGAACCAAATAATTTAAATGCAAACATGTTTTAATGTAAAAAATTGTTCTAATCAGTAATCTGATTAAGTTTATTGTTGCATTCGTTTGTCAAAATGCATACATGCACCGTGTTATCGCGTTATTTCTTGTACCTTTTAATCATCTTATCAACTGTTTACGTTTATAGATTGTGCGATACAAAAATAGGTTAATACCTAACTGAAATGCATTTTACTTCGCAATGCGAAAGTTACTATCCTTCATGTTAATTACGAAATAAAAATTTAAGAGGGGTGCGTGGGTTGGGTGTATTGAAAACGATTTATGTTGCTATTTGAAAAAACAATTTCATTCTTATTGCGTTAGACATAAGGTTCAAAAGCACAGCAAAGTAGTCGTGTACTAGGTGGTATTTACAACTAGCCCACGTTATTTTTTCGACACAAAATGCAAAAGCAATTGTGGGCGCAGCCTACATGAGATACGAAAAAATAAAACACTTGGTCTAGGCGCGAATTTGGCCCTGAGGTACCATTCGAACTTTAAAAACGCTCAAATAATGCATTTTCAAAGACAATTGTTACTTCAAAGACTATGGATTCAATTTTTTTTTATTGAAAGGACAATTATACGATAGAGAACCTTGATTGATGTTGCAACAACTAAGCACCTACTTAGACTGTTCACTATGAGTTAATGAGTTGTGGGCAGACGTCAAAATTAATAGCTTTCTTTTGTTTTTGTTAATCATTTTATTGTTCAATAAGTGGAAACCATTTGTACGTGGCGTATAACCGTTTATTATGAACATAAATGCAGTCATTATATATGAATTTTAAGTGTCTTGCCGCGTCGTTGTCATTTTTCCGTTAATAAATATTGATTGCGGCCTGACCTCAAATTTCCCGTGTACTATTTACATTAATATTGTAATATTCGGCCAAGGTCGGGCATGATGATACGCCAAGGATGCGTAGAAGAAGGGTATCTTTGTTAATGGAACATGTCGTTGAATCCTATTTTATTTACGCGTAGCTTATCTTCAAGGCTACTCAATATTTTTATTGCAAAAGAACGCTTGCCACAAATGATGTGGTAAATATGGCCTCTTTTCATTTCATAAACCAAGCAGTCACTGGCCGAGTGATTTTCATAGTGGTCTACGAAATAAAGGAACGGAAAGGCAGAAGGAAGAAGGAAGATCATGAGGAAGACTTCGCACATGTGAGGTGTAACCGAAGGTATGGTCGGCAGCTGATAGGCAGCGTGAACATGCAAAGACTTCGCTCATGTGAGGAGTAACCGAAGGTATGGTCGGCAGCTGATAGGCAGCGTGAACATGCAAAGACTTCGCACATGTGAGGAGTAACCGGAGGTATGGTCGGCAGCTGATAGGCAGCGTGAACATGCAAAGACTTCGCACATGTGAGGAGTAACCGAAGGTATGGTCGGCAGCTGATAGGCAGCGTGAACATGCAAAGACTTCGCACATGTGAGGAGTAACCGAAGGTATGGTCGGCAGCTGATAGGCAGCGTGAACATGCAAAGGCTTCGCACATGTGAGGAGTAACCGAAGGTATGGTCGGCAGCTGATAGGCAGCGTGAACATGCAAAGACTTCGCACATGTGAGGAGTAACCGAAGGTATGGTCGGCAGCTGATAGGCAGCGTGAACATGCAAAGACTTCGCACATGTGAGGAGTAACCGAAGGTATGGTCGGCAGCTGGTAGGCAGCGTGAACATGCAAAGAATTCTATATTTTAATTAACATAGTTTGAATGAGAATATGGGTTTACAGAATTTATTTAACAAAATATTATCTCATAAAACAAAAAGAAGTTCATTTACAATGAGATACAACAAGTTATATATATCCTCACGCCTTCCCACAAGGGTCCCCGAAGGGTTAGGCAGAGGTGTATGGATAATACCCCCACACCCACTTTCCGCCAGAGGTATTAGGTGCCAACGTGACAGATGGCGAGTCCATCGCCGTTACTCCAGCACGACTATACATACGCCTTTCAATGTCCTTTCAGACGTATGCAGGTTTCCTCTCGATGTTTTCCTTCACCGTAAAGCTCGTGGTGTGACTAATCACTGTACTTAAGTTCAGAAAAACTCATTGGTACAGTCGGGATTCGAACTTGCGATCTTTGTGTCGCAGGCAACTGCTCGAACCACTCGGCCACCACGGCTTTATTATATATATATAAAGATTAATATGTCTATATTTAGTTTATATATCTATACAAGCCGTGGTGGCAAAGTGGTTTGAGTAGTTGCCTGCGACACAAAGATTGCAAGTTCGAATCCCGACTGCAGTACCCATGAGTTTTTCTGAACTTAAGTACAGTGATTAGTCACACCACGAGTTTTACAGTGAACATCACACACACAGGAAAACATCGAGAGGCAACCAGCATACGTCTGAGAAGTAATTCAAAGGCGTCGTGCTCGAGTAACGGCGACGGACTCGCGATCACGTTGGCACCGAAAATATATCTCTGGCAGAAAGTGGGTCTGTAGGTACTAACTATACACCTCTGCCTACTCCTTCAAGGAGCCTCGTGGTAAGGCATGAGGATATATATATTATAAAGCGGAAGTTTGTTTAGTGTAATAGGCAAAAGAAATGTAAGCATATGTTATTTGAGCATGTATTATTCAACATAAGTGGAGCTGTGTTAGAAGCCCAGTAGTATGCAGATGTCATCCAGTTAGTAGCAGCCTGTTGTCGCACTGGGTGGTGAGATAAACGCTGACCTGCGTAGGCGCATTGGAAAGGCTTGGAGGTGAGCTATAAGCGACAAGCGACTATACAGTATGAGATTCGAAGCAAGAAGAAGAATATTGATGCAACAGACGTTAGAGCCCCCTCCAACACAAAGTGGAAGTACACAGGAGTCGATAGATGACAGTCACACCTAGTGGCAGCTATATTCCTTATCAAACATGTCACTAAGGTCGAACAGATGGCGCTGGACAGAAGCAAAAGGAATCTCATAGACATGAGCCATATCTTCTAATATATATAAATTACGTGTCACGTTGTTTGTCCGCGATGGACTACTAAACTACTTAACAGATTTCAATCAAATTTGCACACCGTGTGCAGTTTGATCCAACTTAAAATATAGGATAGCTTACATCACAATTGGACCCGATAGGTGGCGCTGCGATCGTGTTTCAGTAAGTTTAAGTTTTTCACCCGGGCGAAGCTGGGCGGGACAGCTGTATATGATTGTTATGGTGGATTATGAAGACAATAGTAACGATTAGATTACATTAACAAGGCTTCAAGGTGATTAAATCATCCGACCCTTACGCTGTGTGAGAAACTCAAGACCTCTCAAGCGGACTCAAGACGTGGAAATCATCTTCAAACAGAACAAATGCATTGTCATTAATATAATACTTAAACAGCATTAGGAGCAGTCAATGACACAGTGATCGTGTGTTTGTTTTTATTTATGTAGTCCATAGTAGTTTTTAGTCTTATACCATCCGAAAACCAAGAGACAAGCTGAGGTAGTATAGTATGAAGCAAGCATTCATAATCGCTTCCGCTTATGACTTGCGCTTCAATCACTTAGTCCCGGTTCGGAAAGGGTCAAGAGTTGTCTTATAAATTTATAAAGAAAGCGACACGTGGGTAGCGGCACGTGCCGTCGAAGCCTTAAAAGTAAACAAACGAACTAAGAAAAAATATAAAAATTCTGGGCTTAAGCTGTGACTGTTTCTGCCTCGTAGGGCTGCAACCTGCACTACTTACTTACCCTAATGCAAAAGACTAAGCAACCTAGGGCTGCTACTAGCGACTTCTTAGATTGTTGAAACTGACTGGCAGTTAGTATGCTGCTGCAGCGCTTATTGCCAACGTTGCTTCGTAACTGAAATGAACTCTAAAGCAAGTGACGTAGTGCTTATATTGCCTGCAGGATAATCCATGTTTGATCTGGTCTGATCTGATAATCATTTGTACTCAAATCAGCGTTACGAGTAAATTATGTATAATCAAGGACAAATTTTGGCATGTACATATTTTCATTGATATTTCAAGTTATACTTTTATGCAGGACAGTCGTTTTCACATTGTCGTTTTTTACTGCTAGGATAGTATTACGCAATGCTGAAAAAAAACCTGAAAACTGCGCTTCCAATGTAATGAAATACCGGTCTCGAATATAATAGATAACTTTGTTCAAGTCATTAATACCTGGTTTAGCAATATAAAGACCGGATGTTCTTTATAGCCCGCCACGGAGGCAGCCTTTGACACTATTGCATTATCAAAGCCTCTTCGCCCCCGCTCGACTCAAAAAGTCTTTAAATATTGAATAAATACACCTACAGACCGTTGCAATGTCATATAATACGACCGAAGATGGGATGCACACAGCACAAGCGCTATCCGAACAGTTTCCTAGTCTTTTCAATTCGCGTCGGTTAACGATGTCGTTGCCTAATATTATTATCATGTAGGCTGTAGGGCAATCCTCACATCTAGTTTTCATACGCCGCCATCATTCGATAAGAAACATTAACAGGTTAACTTTAAGATAACTTATTCAAAAGCACGCCCTGATGTACCGTTTTGAAAATGGAATTACGTCGTCAGCGCGCTCTACGCTGTCGCAATCGACGCGTGCCTTGCTGTTTAAAATTTATTACCGATTATGTTCATGCTGCAATTGGATTTCAAGCTTTATAGCATTGGACATTAAGTGGAAATTTAAAATTCGACTACTAGTTGGTTACGACATTTATTGGTTTGGTGTGGTGTGAGCATGCAAGTGTGCGCAAAGGTAAATTTGTTGCCACGTGGGAAGGACTGACGTCATTGAGAAACGAGTACTATAAAGCCTCCTTTCAACAAAGCTTCACGATAAAAATGATTTAGAAACCCGACGCGTAATATTTAGTACAACATGTTGAGTATATGTTGGCCGCAAGCAGGTATACTGATTACTCAATCGCGATCCAACAGTGACTCAGTTGGATTTTTTGCAGCGGATTTCGGAGATTTCCTCAATTAGTCCGAGCTTAAGGCAACTGACATTTCACAAAAGTAACCTTTGGCTCTATTAAAATAGATTTAAGTAAATAATTATAATGAAATTAAGTTGTCTACTATCTGTGAGACGTAAAATACAGTCCCAAAATAATAAAATCAACAGATATTAAAGCTCCCGTGTACGCATTGACCATGAGATTGGAATTTATTGTCTATGGAAAAGTTTCATAGCTACTTTCTCAATGCAAATATATATTATAGGTAAGTAAGTGGAACAGATTTTTGTCCAAATATTAATTTTCAACTATTCCTATTGGCATGGATGGATCTGACCAAAAGTTACGTAATAAAATTCAGTTATTAAAATACAAATGGGGCAATTTTAGTTTAACACACGCCATAAATGGCATGAAAAAAAACAAATAAATGATCTGTATTTGGTGTTATGTCAAACATGCAGGCGTTGACAGGAAATTACATAATACTCATATAGGTCATATGTTGTTATTATTTCGAAAAGATTGTCTATGAATGTTAGAAAACAAATATGTCTAAATGAAATTAATAAAATAAAATATCTATCTATACTACCGAAATATTTTCAACTTCATCTGTTCTTTTTATATAATGTCTTTAACTGTGTTAGAAATGTAAATCTTTTATTTCAAATTTGAATTAAGAAAGTCAAAGTAAAGAAAAATTTAGTGTAGAAACATATACGACGATAAGGCTGGTTCAAAAAGTAAAGCTACTTAAATAACACTAATATACAAGACTGGGGTCGCGGTCGTGAAGGTAATCTAGTCGGCTGTCTCGCTCACTACTGCTCAAGTTGATATATACCTCTCTTTTCCACGAAGGCATTACAAAGCCTGGCCATTTCTAAGAACACCACACGTTCCCCACATAGATGTTTATCAAATTTGTAGAGTATGTTTACTGGTAAAGTGACTTCAAAAATACATGTGACATTTAAAACTTTCCAGAAGAATAATATAGTATCTAATAGAACATGAGCATTTATATCTAGTCTGAGAAGACGAGCCTTTATATCTAGACTTGAAGAATTAGGTTTAGAAAGCAAAAGTGTTGGAGCTTTGGATAGTGGAGCTATTTGACCAGGAGAAAATAGAACATAATTTGTATTTGAAAAGTGAGTTCCCTCGTAAAGTCCTAAAGATTTCCTGTACTAAGGATTGAATAAAGGTGTTAGTGATATCGTCTGTTTTACTAAGATAAATTATAACCGTAAAATATATCATCACGCCTACCCACAAGGGTCCCCGAAGGGGTAGGCAGAGGTGAATAGGTAATACCCACACACCCACTTTCCGCCAGAGGTATATTAGGTGCCAACGTGACAGATGGCGAGTCCATCGCCGTTACTCAAGCACAACTATACATACGCCTTTGAATTTCTTCTCAGACGTATGCAGGTTTCCTCTCGATGTTTTCCTCCACCGTAAAGCTCGGGGTGTGACTAATCACTGTACTTAAGTTCAGAAAAACTCATTGGTACAGTCGGGATTCGAACTCGCGATCTTTGTGTCGCATATAACCGTAAAATACATTAATATTTGGATTTCATATTTGAAAATCCTATACAGGTTTCACCACGATGTTGTAAAGCTCGCGGTCTGTCAAATCACTGGGCTAAAATATCCTACTAATATTATAAATGCGATAGTTTGTGAGTATAGATGTTTGTTACTCATTCACGCCAAAAGGTCTGAACGGAATTAAATGAAATTTAGCACAGAGATAGATTATAAGCTGGTTTAGCACATAAATATTTTGTTTTTAAAATTATAAAAATAAAATCGATTTTTAAGCAGGTGAAATTGCGGAGCGCTGCTAGTATAAAATATATCTTCACGCCACAAAAGGGTGCCCATAGAGGTAGGCAGAGGTGTGTAGGTAATACCCACACACCCACTTTCCGCCAGAGATATATTTTAGGTGCCAACGTGGCGAGTCCATCGCGGTTATTCAAGCACGAATAGACAAAAGTCTTTGAATTTCTTCTCAGATATATTTAGGGTCTCGATGTTTTCATTCATCGGAAAGCTCGTGGTGTGACTAATCACTGTACTGTTCAGAAAAACACATTGGTACAGTCGGGATTCGAACTTGCAATCATTGTGTTGCAGGCAACTACTCGAACCACTCGGCCACAACGACTCTAACTGTGCACTTATTATTAGTTATCAATCAGTACGAAGAGTACTCGAAACCGACGAGCATGTATGAAGAGACTGATAAATGTAGACGAAGCGAAAGAGTATGTAAGTCAAGCGAGAACTAGCGCTCTATACTCTCTGCCTACCCCATGTATCAATGGGCTTCAGACACTCAAAGTAAATGGATGTTAATTGATTCTAAATGAAAGCCATATTGCTATTATCGTTACAGCATCTGAGCAAGTTATAATGCAGTTTAAACTTCAAACATGTATGTAAATATCTTGTAAGGTTAAAACTAACAATGGGTCAAAGTGTACCACACATTTTTAATTGAAAAACATGAAATACTGACTGTCTGAATAGGGTTTGATTCAAAAACCGATAATTTTAGGATTCTGTTGTAGGGCAAACCCTTGGACAGTTCAGACGGTAGCCAGTATATCACAGCCAGGTTTATATTTTTTTTATACGCTTGATGGTAAGCGGTTATCTATACAGCACTGTTTATACGCGTTTTTTTTATTCACCTAGCCCATTGAGTAGCGCTGGTAAATATTGTCGGTATCGCCTTAAGAACCTCTTCAACCCATATGATTATTTTTCTTTATCTTATCTAGTTGTTATCATCAGCAAGTAGTGATTTGCAATCTTTAGCTCGTAGTTTGAAAATAATATGATGAATAATAACAATTATGCTACTAAAGAGACTTTCTAGGATTCCACTAGCGCCATCTATCCATTAAAAACCCAACTAGTTTCATTTTTACCGACGTATTTTGGTTAAGGTATTTATTTGACGTTGAACGACCATTTTTTATAAACCGTTGTAGGTAAGTAAGTATGTTTGGCCGGCTTTATCAGTGTACCCACTTAGTTATCAAAGTCAACGACTTAATATCTTAGTCCAGTTATCATTATCTAGTAGGCTCGGAGTATAAACACCGTTCAAATTGTATTTTGGGTCATCATTACTTGTTTGCACTATGCAGTATCTTGCTCTATGCTTTAGATAAATGTAACAGAAAATGGTATAATACTTTATACCATTTTCTGTTACAATGCCAAGGTATAGAAACAGAAAATTCTTACATAATTAAGTGTAAGTAAGTGTTCTACGACAAAAAAGTAGCTACGTTCCCTATAACTGCATTAGATACTGTACTACTGAGTCCAGTTTATTACAAGATAGTTTAACAAACTCAGTAGAGGTAAAATGCTGCATAGATCATAAACCCACTATTATACGAACATACAAATAGATAGTGCCATCCACGAAGACGCCCCACTATTCTTCCGTATAGTTTCTAGTGTCAGTGTGAATCCTTCTACTAATGTTTGAGTATCGTCGGTACCCACTGATTACCTATGAGTGCACACGCACACTACAATTAATAGACTCGGGTCATACTCCCCGCATGCCCTCGACTACAAAACGGTGGGGCGCGTCTTCGTGGATGCCACTATCTATACATACGTACATTTTAGGTTTTAGGTTTACGTAGGTTATATTCAGAATCATGTGATCATTCCCGCTCGGCACGGACATGGCCGTTGCAAGTGATTCATCGTGCCAGTATTATTCTGACCATTTGAAAGTCAAACGATTTGAGAATATGATTATGCGACCACTCGAAAGTCTGAACTTTTGACCTAACCAACTGACAATGAAAGATAATTCTGTATTTAAAAACACAAACCATGTTCTGTTTTTAAATTTCAAGATTATCCTCCTTGCGGTGTAGATACGGTGCTTGTGTATTTATAAGAAACTCAATTTTAATTGCGTTTCCTTGATTTATATTTTTTTGACATTTATTTGACATACCGAACGATTTTAATGGCATCAATAAATCTATGTAAAGTTCTTATGACTAAGAAACCATAGTGTTCACATTTTACATAAATCTAAATGGAAAATGCAGCCTTTATTTAGGAAATATCTCCAATAATAGAGCTTCATAAATTCTTCTATTATACTATTGTGCTCATACTAAAACACGCGCAGAATATCTTAATCTTAATAGTTAGGCTTTTTCATCCACATTAATTTTATGTACATTTTAAGGGTTTCAAATTAGTCCCGTGCCAAAATGCTGACGTATAGTTAAACACGCAAGTGTTACGATCTGTCGGTACGGTATTTTAACGCAGTACCTATTTTTGTTTAATATTATATTTAGTAGATATTGCATCAGAGACACCGACAAGGGCCCAGCTTTTAAATGTTCGATGAATGTGATAAATTATAGTACACCAGTAAATTTTAACTGTGGATTTGTAATAATATTTATAATTATTTTCACTAAACATAGACGCCAGCCATATCCTGTTAGCACCTAAATACATCTCCGATAAAAAAGGTTGTTTCGTCTACCTACCCCTTTGAGGACCCTTGTGAGTATGCGTGAAAAATGTTGAGTGCAACTTGTACAAACTAAATAATTTTAGTATAGTATTACAAATTAGTAACAACCTCTGAAGAAACAGATGGAAAAGAAATAAATTTACTTGCAATTTATTTCTTTTCCATCTGTTTCTCTATCTCTCTAATGATACCTCTGTATCATTAGAGTTAAAGGACTTTCGTTCACGAATGTTCACCAAAAAAGCTGAAAGAGAATATTAAAATATACCTACATATATTATGCCTGCAGGGTCGTATTTTAAACATGATAGGCATCAACATTTAAGCTTCAAATGTTTCATTAATATTTTGTCTACTGACAACCGAATTTTTTAAATAGAATCGTGCAAATTCTAGATTGCGAAGGCAAACGCAAGTCGGAGCAAAGAGTTTTCTGATACTCAAGTATCTGTACGAAGGTTTGTCACCTTACTCCTCCTAAGCGGCTAGACTTGTAGGAGTAAGTTAGTTGAAGTCTGTTTGGAAAATACAATTACAAGCCCGGTAGATGGCGCTGAAATATATTTATAAAATAGGATTACCTGTACATCATTTCCTAATCTAATTATAGGAAATAACACGCAACAATGATCACGAAGCCAACACGCCAACACTCCAACAAGGTTGGTCAAACAGACCAATCTCAAATGGTCAAACAAGACACGTAAATTGCTAAGCTCCCCGTCCAGTTTTCCTTGGTTCGGAGAATCATTTAACTAATACCATTTCTGTTGAAGTCCCTTCTCCAAGAGACAAGCCAGCTCTCGTTACGTGCTCTCGAGACGTTTGCCACTCTTGTAGCATAAAAAAATATATATAAATGTTTATATTTTAAGTAAAATGACAATTTGTAAGGAATCCCCGAGGCGGAAGGTCTCACGCAATAAGCCGACGCATTGAAGCAGGGTCGGGACTCGGGAGCAATGTTAGCTTTGTGATAAATGATGGCCGTCACCCATACAATCTCAAGTTAAACAGGCTTACCGCCCGAAAGGCGCCTTATCGCCAATAGCATATTATAAGTTGATTCCGATAAATTTATTTGGTACGATAAGGGCGCTAGGTGATAAGGCTCACAGACCAGTGCAAGCGGTCACAGGGGGGTGGCGGTTAACACGCGCTGCTTATGATAGCTATACCGCAATATGAACTTGTTTCATTTACACACACAAGATACAAAATATGTATATGTGATTTGAGCGACGTCAAATTTTTATGTATGATTAAAAAATTTATTTTGATTTAAATAAAGATATTGGCGTCAGACAAAAAAAAACTAATTAGCCGCCATCTTTATACGCACACTATACAAATAGGTACGTGTAAGATTTCGAATATGCGGTTGATCAGATGATCCATGATGTGGTCATCCACATCATGATGATCAAACACTATTGTTTCGGGCAAGCGTAATATTATGTTCCGTCGCGTGTCTATAGCTCTGTCTTTTCAGTGTACGACTAGCTTTAAGATCTTGGGTCCTTCGTGTTAACACAGGCTAAGTGATACCTGAATATTTATACAATGATAAAGATGCCCACTACGCGGAAACGATTCAATAAACACTTGATTTACATAAACACGGTTTAAATAAACCGATACATTTCTTACTAGAAGCATTTCATCGATATTTTAATTTACGCATGTGTTGTTCCTATTTGTAAATTACAAACAAAAATTTGGAATTTATATTATTATACCTTAATTAGAGTACCTACTTTGAAAAATTGCGTGACGAGTTATAACAAAACATTTGAACATTTTTTATTTTTTCAGTTTGAGTATTCCAATTTTGAACGTATCATCAAACCGGCCAGTTCTGGAAATGAAACAAATA
Organism: Drepana falcataria; assembly: GCA_945859725.1. Taxonomy (NCBI): domain Eukaryota; kingdom Metazoa; phylum Arthropoda; class Insecta; order Lepidoptera; family Drepanidae; genus Drepana; species Drepana falcataria. The sequence goes on from OX243921.1 coordinate 13,102,457, forward strand.
GAAAAGTTTTTAAACTGTTATGTTCACGTATGACAGACAGGACAGGAAGTTCACGGTCGCACAGAAGGGCTAACCAGTCCTCTTTCACTTTCTATTCGACGGATTCGGACGATGCATTCAATATTCGGATATAATACTATCGACATGAAGAATCGAGTTTTGTACGATGTGCAAAATAAGATTTATCTATCATAATATGTTGTTATGGAAAATGCAGAGGAAAACGAACAAAGTGCTCGTCGCTCTTTCGGTATATTTTGGTGTTTATATAAAAGCCATTAAGGCTTAATAATAATAATAAATGATAACATTTAATGAAACACAACATCAGACCTAGGTATTTATCAAAAAGGTCGATATGAAAACACAAATGTTTTCGACGCACGCTCTGAGCGCGGCAGACTTTTGAAACAAGAACAAAATCAACGCATCGGCACAATAAAGGTTGTATATCAAAATTAAGAAAAAAACAATCCGTGCGAGAGCGAGACGTCAGATATAAGAGATAGCAGTGTCGTGGCCAACCGTCGTGCAGGTTCTATCGGCTCATCTCACTCGCTCACGACTGCAACAAAACTATATGAGCCACTAACATTACATTACCAACAATTTTGCTTCTAAAACTAAATCGAATATCCTTTTGAATATGGAATTACATGCTTTTTGAATATGGAATTCCTATTCTCGTATCTATGTTTAACAAAGAACATTATGTTCGCGCCCCTGACGTATAAGAAAATTATAATTAGGGTAATGTTATGATATTCTCTTTATTATTTTCGAACATTTTATAACCTCTAAGATAGATAATAGATAGATAGTGATACTACGGTTTTTGATATTAATAATAATATAATATTTCCTCATTTCATGTTTAGTTGTAAATTCATGATAATTTACAACTAAACATGAATTTTAGCTTTTTATTTTTCCATTGTGTGGCGGCCTTGATACCAATGAGTGACATAGAAGTTTATCAACATAGAATTGTCACCTTTGATCCTACAAACAAAAGAACTTCTAGAAGAAAGTTCTACTTTGTAAATATAAATCTGAATGAATTTTCAAAAAGCTCATGTGTATTTAATAGTTTGTACTTTCAAAACGTGCGTGCTACATAATATACCAACTCATTACTCGTTCAATTAGGCGGCGCATACTAAGAGGTAGTCCTTGTTTTGCATCTCAGGGGTGTGCTGGGGCAAAATGTAAAACTTTATATTTATGATACTCAAAGAATATTTTTTTTTGTTACAGTTGTCTGATTTAGCCCTACTAATAGATATTATAAATGCGAGTTTGTGAGGGAATTGATAGAAATTTGCCATAAAGATAGATTACTAGCTGGATTAACACAGAATATGTTTCATTCCAGAATAATAACTTACGAATACATTTTATGCGGGTGAAACCGCATGACATAGCTAGCTTATAATAAACGTTATTAGTCTTGTACGAATAGCAACTTTGACATGAGATATTTTTGTCTTCGTCGCATTTTACTGTACAGGTGCTGCCATCTATCGGCAAAATATCAAGACAGCCGTCGTGTCCGCACGGGCGGTTCTTCAGGCTGTTTCGAAAATTGAGCCCTGGCGGAGCATAGAAAATTATACGTCATCGTATCCGTGACATTGTGAGAGGCAAGCCATGGCAAATGGACCATAAGCGACGACGTATTAACATAATCGCAGGCTTTAGTGAAGATTGATTTATAAAAAAAATATAAGAAACATTGAGAATCTAAATCATCCTGAGATCATGCAAATCGATCGTATCATCTTCGAGTTTTATGTGAATCTAACGACAGTTGATATTTATATACAATATCATCATCATATCATCACGACGAGTGATGTCCCTAACGGGGTAGACAGAGTATAGAGCGCCAGTTCTCTCTAGACTTACATACCTCTTTCGCTTCGTCCATGTGGACGACGAGCATGTATGAAGAGATTGTAGAATGTTCATCAGTCTCTTCATACATGCTTCAATATTCTATAATATTTCTATAATTTATATTATATGCTTGCCCAAAATAATCGATTTCAATTAAATTCTTAAGCACATCTTACCACAACCTCCCCTAAGAGTGAAATTCCACTCAACTGGTCAGCGCGTGCGGGGTTACTTAGCCGGTAACATTCCAAATGGCTTTCCAACAACACACTGTGTGTACTCAGCATATTACACCTTTAAACAAAGTAACATGGGATTCCAACACTGTGTTACTGTGTGCGTTCATACAAATCTTGGCCTTGGGTCTTATTAGAAGGATAGTGAAGAAGTTAACGAACAGTGAACAAAAAAATTGTGTCTATTCATATGTGTACTTTGTATGAATATATTGGGAATACAGTTACGTGAATAATTGTATTGTTAGTACCAATAAACCGCTAAATAGAACCTGTAAGCGACGGTAAAATTTTAATGATACATCAATTAAGTAATATTTCTTGTTCGTCGTAAGTCTTGTAATGACTCGCTTCGAAGAAAAACACGAGAAAATATAGGTGCATTAAAAATACAATGAACAGACGTAGTGGCCGAGTGGTTCGAGACCCAAAGGACGCAAGTTTGAATCCCGATCGTACCAATGTGTTCCTTAATCTAAGTTCAGCGATTGATCCACCACGAGCTTTAGGGTAAAGGAAAATATCCGAACGGGCTCGTTGCTTTTGAACCTGCGATCTTGACTTTGTACGCGACTACTTAAATCACTCGGCTACGACTGTCTGTCAACAAAACTTGGGGCTACCATATATATAAATAGAATAGAAGGTGTTGCAATATTAACGATCTGATTTGAACCTGATAAGTGCGAATTATACATACTATCATACGGGTTAGGCAGGGAAAGTAGAGCGTAATTTTTCTGGGCTTATTCCGCTTCATCTTCTTGTTTTCCAATTTTTTGGATTTGGAATTGAGTTTAGGGAAAGAGGAGCCGGAAGAGAAGAGCCCCACAATAGAGACATTTCGGCGATAAAAGATCGGAAGGTTCCGTTCGTTAACGGTACAAGTTTATTACAGAGAATTCTTCTTTGTTAAGAATCTGACCGAAATAAATTTACCATTTTAATTGAAAAATTATTTAGGGCTCGGGCGCCTCCACTCCTTTGTTGCCCCGAGACCTCCAGATCTCCAGACCTCCTCTAAATCCGCTACTGCAGTTTCGTGTACTCTTGGCGTTTCTACGCCTGAGTGTGTGAATCAAGGCACTATTTTTACTTCTTTAATTCTTCAACGTATTCAACAACATTCGAGATAAGTCACAACAATAGCTTTACGGAGAAGGAAAATATCTAGAGGAAACCTGACACGCTTTAGAAGATATTCAAAGGCGTATGTATAGTCGTGCTTGAGTAACGCCGATGGACTGGCTATCTGTCACGATAGCACCTAAAATATATCTCCAGCGAAACTGGGTGTGTGGGTACTACCTATACACCTCTGTCTAGCCCTTCGGGGTCCCATATGGGGAGGCTTGAGGATATATTATAATTCTTCAAATTTGTTACAAAACCTTTATCAGTTACACCCATCACTATTATTGACGCCTCCGTAATATAATCCACCATATTTCGTAGTATTGTAACGCCCCAGGACAGGGCCTAATTACTGACAATAAATCTTATACATATACTCCCTCATTAGCTTGATACTATATCTCTGTTAATAATACAACGGAAATCCTTTGGTTCATGTAAACAACTAATATTCTCAAATACAACCTTAAACCGAAGCTATAGAGACTAAATATATAGTTTCCTTTCAATTGTGACTATTCGGATGAATACTTGTATAGGTAGGTCGAATAAAGAACAGGACCTGCATTCCATGAGAGAGTTTCGCTTGCTGCAATGGGAATGGGCATTTAGTTTTGGTCAAAATATATACTCATTTCTATAGTCATGTTTGTTTGTATGTCCTTTATTGAATCGTAAACGTCTGGACCGATATTATTGAAATTTTCTGAGTTTCTTCAGGTGGATTCGAGAATGATCTAGATTCACAATTGGACCTGGTTCTTGTGACTCATGACCCACTGGTGCACTGGGTCCGTGGCTTTTAGTTTTTCACCCAAGCGAAGCTGGGCGGGAAACCTAGTCTATACTAATATTATAAAGAGGAAAGATTTGTTTGTTTGTTTGTTTGTTTGTAATGAATAGGCTCCGAAACTACTGGACCGATTTCAAAAATTCTTTCATCTTTGGAAAGCTACATTATGCCCGAGTAACATAGGCTTTATTAAATTGGACCCGATAGGTGGCGCTGCGATCGAGTTTCAAGAATTTACCTTTTTACCCGGGCGAAGCTTTCTGTGTGTTTCTGTGTGTCTTAAGCTAGATTCGAGAATGGTTTAGATTTACAATTGGACCCGATAGGTGGCGCTGCGATCGTGTTACGGGCAATTTAACTTTTTCACCCGAGCGAAGCTGGGCGGGACCACTAGTAGTATATATACATACATGTCGTCACGCCCAGGCCTTCACGGAGGAGTAGAGCGCCAGTTCACTCTAGACTTGCAGACCTTGCAGTCTTTTCATACATGCTCTCCTGTTCCGAAATGATTGATTTGATCTCGCCTGTTGGAGTTTGGTCTTGCTGTGCCTGTTCCGCAGACTTTCGCATCTGCTTCTCAATTTCTTCACTCGTATTCTCTATATGGTAGTAGCAGTCCTTTAACATGTGATGCGGGATAGTGACATGTCATTTTTTATATTTTTTTTATTCGTGTATTAAAGATTGAATGTTGAATAATTGCTATCGTAATTAATGTAATTGGGATTTTTATGCCGTTTTAATTAGGCAAGTAAATAAATAAATAAATAATAACACTATTTTTCACGAGCTGAAAATATAACATACTCTGAATCCTTAATCTTCAAAGTTTTTGCGTACCTGCTTTGTTTTACTTGTTCGACTCGCGTAAAAAAATATTCAATAGAAAGTTTTTATACCACTAAACAGCCTACAAACGTTAAAACACCTATCCATCCTATCTATACAGCTAATAATCTATCTATGTGCAAAATTTCATACAATTCTATTCAGCCGCACATTAGTTGTGTTTATTAAAGATAAATCTAAACACGATCACTGCGCCACCTATCGGGGTCAATTGTGAATCTAAGCCATTTTTTAACCTACCTGAACATACACAAAATTTATATCAGAATCAATCCAGCCTTTTAAGGGGAGTCTCACACACACACACAAGAATAATATAAGCTGGAGTTAGTTTCTTTGTATGATTGAACGCTCTTGTATTAGGAACTGATTATCAGATTTGAAAAAATAATGTATGTAATAGATAGCTCGTTTATTGAGTAAGACTTTAATAGGTATAGTCTACAGACCTAATTATTTACAATAATAGCAATTAACAATATTTGTTTTATTACGAATACCTATAACTTACTTACAGATCAAATATTTAAATCTACTAAATATATAAAATCACGCTTCGACGACCAGGGGCGGAAAAACGTTGCATAAAAGGGAAAAGTATGTTTTATTCCAGTTAAATAATATTTTACGCTAATAAAACCACACACAGATATATGTATAAAGACAACTAGCTGTACCCTGCCACGCTTTGCTGTGGATATGTGACTGATGCATAAATAGATAAAAACAATCCTTAATGCGGATTATACATCATGCTAATTTCAGGTCGATCGGTGCAGAACTTTTTGAGTTCTTGAAGCGTACACAAACCAACATAACATTTTTATATATATAGATGTAGGTCGGCCGCTCCAGGCGTATATAGTGGTCAATATAAATCTGTTGCCTTTTTTTCGGAGTGGTCAGCAACAAATTGTTGTGGCCCAAACACGGGCTCACGCACGACGTCCGTCTTCTCTTTTTCCTTTTGATGTATGGTTCGTTTTGTAACGACCTCGGCGAAGCACGAAGGTCGCTCCCTGGGCGTTGATTAGTTGATTCCAGTTTGATTCGTGCTGTTGGTAGATCTATCAAAAGCTTTTTTATATTATTTTATTAACGTACACCGACAATATACATATTTGGACAAGGTGATATAAAGATCCAAAATTAAAAACGCCTACTATGTACGTCAATAATAGGCAACCACAATACTTTTATAATCTGTTACATAAAGAAAGTAAAAAATCTGTTCTGCTTATATCTATGTACAGTATCTAAAATGTTTTTTTTTATCTTGGTATTAAGGTTGTTGTAGAGGTAAGTGAAGAGATGTCAACACCATCGAGGCTTCCGCAGATGAAATAATATTCCGAGAAAACCTTATATAGGTACCCATCGTTTGGTAATATAAAGTCACACCTAAAAACTTTTATTTAATTCCTATGTTTTGGGAATACATAGATTATCAAAATTAAAAACCAGTTTAAGATATGGATAATTATCATGATTTAATATTAACACAAAACATAGAACTTAATGACATCCGTCTGACAAGATTTTAGCCTTCGCGTTACAAAGTAATAATTGACGATAGATTTATCATAAAATACATTATTATAAATTGAGTTCCCTAGTCTTAAGCTTTACGAAACGAACTTCAAACATTGAGCAACTTGGTAGTTATGGTTACTTCTAGAAAATTCGTGAACGACACTGACATGGCGGCTCGCACGCCATCTTCTATAACGACTGAGCTTGTGTGGCCACACCGACCACGTAAACATGAGCCACGCTATGTCAACAACTAAGCGAAAAGTGTTTGAGTTCATCAACGCAGACAGGTCTGGTTAACTGGTCACTATTAGAAACATGACAAAATTATAGGCTTAAATAAGACAGGAAAAAGTAAATTGCGGTACATAGATTACATACGTTGTGGGAAATTAAATATAGCTATTACACCCACCTTAAGAGACTCAGGTGACGCCGTGTTTGCTTAACCTGTTTCCAAATAGATATTTAATCAAATGTACATAGATACATTAAGCAACTCGACGTACCTACGACTTGGAACACATTTGACAACAATCATGACTTTTTGATTATGTTAGAGTTTTGACGTTCCATAGATGGCGTTAGTGCTTTCCACGTTGGTATACTATTATTATTATAGTTAGGTGAGAAACTGTTTGTCTGTCTGTCTACCGGTTTGTTACATGCACGCTGATCCAATTTTGATACATTTTGGCAAGTAGAAATATAGTGAAATCAGTGCTTCTTAATGCTGCACCAATATATACTTATTGTATGGCTTGTTTAGCTGGCAAGCTATGCCTGTGGCGACTTTGTCACCCGACTTACACCTCATTCGCTTCATCCACATTCATCACAATCTTCTATGTTTTGATATATATATATGGTCCTCACGGACGAAGTCACGGCCAACGACTAGTGGTTAGTTACTACTTAAATACATTGAATATTATATAGTTGTTTTCACTTTCTGCCTGAATACGTAGCAATTATGATATTAAGTACGGCCTATAATTACATATTATTCCATGTACGCAACTATACTTATAATGTAACGTAATCAGGTACAATAATACCTAAAACAGACAGGGTAATTTGCCTTCAATTTTATTGTAACTTTGGATAGTAATACAATTTGAAATCAACGGTTAAGGAAAGTTTAGCGCCGCCATTTGACTCTGGAATTTCCTACCAACACGAAGTTGTACGTATGGAAAACAGATTTGTAGTATACCTCTAATATCGCATGCGCCCTCAACACGTAAGATCTGGCATACCTACGATAGCTCCGAACAAAACTTATTTGATCGGTCGTTCAACCATGACGTCTTACCTCCTGTTCTCGCATCTAGTGCCGTCTCTGTCGCTCGTACCGTTAAGGTGGTATGCCTGAGTTATGGCATTCCGATGTTACCACCACTACCTCGGAGGCTGCGCACTGGCCGCACGCAATACTTAACGTGAGCTACATGTGGTTTTGCCTTCCTTATTTCTTCGAATATGTTTCGTATTAGGTGTTAACGCCCTCTAGGATTAGAAAATTAATAGAATAGTCTCGATTGGCTACGTGCTCGCATCTAAATGCTTTGTAGTTTGGTAGATTTCGACTTTTTCGTCCTGTGTTCGCAATTTAATTACATTATTTTCATCTCTTTGAAATCTTTTAAACGGTCCATTTGAATTTTTTCCAAGTTTAAATGTTCGTTAAGGCTTCATTGTTGGGTCTGATTAGATTTAGTAATATTACGTTTTAAATTACATTAAGTACGTAGATGTACCTATATACATATATCTAAATATATATAGTACTTATGTATTGTGTTGTAACTAACGATATTCCCAAACGGATCTCACTAAAGCACGGTCGCGGAGCAGGAAGAATTTCGTACAATGACCTATTATTACCCATCTCTGTCACTCCCGCGTAAATATAATGCGTCTCGCTCGCACAGATGCAAGGTCATTGCATCTGTGCGAGCGAGACGCATTATATTTACGCGGGAGTGACAGAGATGGGTAATAATAGGTCATTGTACGAAATTCTTCCTGCTCCGCGACCGTGCTTTAGATTAGGTCATGCCGTATCATTTACCCGGCGTCATAATATATAATATAAATTGCCATTTTAGGTAAGGAGTTAGACACGTTTTTTCTTAGAATCACCAAATGCGTTGAGTGAACACACTGACCGATGCGTTCGTTATTCTGCCATTCATTCATAAAGCTTTACAATAATCCAATAACCAAAACCCAACAAATTTTATTAATTATGACCTATTTTAAATACGAAAGTTTGTGTCCTCCAATCACCCTAGGACGCAAATGAAAAAAAATCATAGATATATATATTAGCTGGGCTTAAAGAACATTATATGTTTTGTGTTCAAAATAACAAAATATAATATTGCCACCATCATAACGAAATTTAACTCGACTTAAATCGCGGGGCACAAGTAATAACGTAATTTCAATATGGCGCCACCGTTTTCTCAGAAAAGCATTAGTCAGCTATAATTCCTTAGTAATGTAGTATTATTAACTTACCGCCATATCGAAAGGAAAACTATAGGTAACAACCAAATGGTTGCGCTGAATAAGCCTTAATATTTAAGTTTTGCTTGAATTTTGGTTCATAGAACAAAAATGGGTTGGCAACACGCGAGAGATTTCCCTGGTGTTGCAAGCGTCCGCAGGCGGCGGTAATCGCTTACGACCCGCTTGCCACCTTAGAGGTATTAAAAATAATCGGTATTTGAAAATTAACCTTCACTACTTTCCAAGTCTTGACGTTCTTGAGGGTATCATAACACCAGTAAATATTTCAAAATAATATACATAAGATGAATTACTTAGTACTTGGCAAATCTAGCTAAAGCGTCGTGGACTAAAAAGTGGTAAATTCATTAAATTGATAAAGTAAACCCGCCATATAATCAAGCCTTATATGTACTACCGACGTTTGAATGACGTGATCGTACGATTCCTTTCGCTGTACACATAGATCCGCTCCTTATTAAGCGCAGCGTGTGTATCAATGTCATACCTACGCCACGTCCTAGTAGGCGATTGTTGCAATTACCACCTTATGCCTTTTAATATACGGCTCAATAATACATTTCAACATATTTACAGGCTTAAATGCACAATATCCATTGGGCCAAAGCTTGCAACTATGCAAGCAAAGTGATGTCAGATGTTAAAGCACCCGCGAGAACGAACAGGCAGACAACGTAGACTTGTTCCAAGATTTGCATATATTTGATTTGAAGTTATTTACCTATAGAACGAACATAGATAAGCTGAATTATGTTCAGGAACATTCAATAATAAATAAATCGGATAAGAATTTCATTATGTTCATTAAAAACTCTCTGTCTCTCTACAGAGTTTTTATCCGTTAAAAACCATCGTAGTTCAGAGAATAGTGAAAGCTCGAGATGAGTGCCAAAAATTTAGGTTTGAATAAAAGTTTAGTTTCCCTGTAATTTGCAGGGCAACCTTGGACTTACTTATGCATGAAATTTTATTTTATAAGTTAAGAAAAAAAAATCGGTAAGGTCAATTAGTGGTGATATGAACTTGCAAACCCCACGTTGCAAGCTACTCGAATCACTTGGCCATCAGTACTACAAATAAAAAAATAATATTGTTATTAATTGAATATGTATGTTCATATAGGTAATGTTTGTTCATAATATAATTAAATAAATTTTGCTATGTATACAACCAGGTAGCGCCATCTTTTGCTTCCATCTATAGTTTCAATTGCCATCTAGCGACTATGACTGAAACTAAGCTTAAAGCATAACAAGCTAAGAGGTTCAAGATCCGTTAAAGTAACACTAGATGGCGCTGATTGTGATATTGTGGTTAGCGTCGTTGTGCATGTCTTACTTTATTTATAGGCGGCGCTAGTAGTAGTAGTGGCCATTTATATTATTCTATACAGCTTTTATAATACAAAGGTGGCAAACAAATTTGCGCCCCGTATATTATATATAATACATCTTATCAATAATAATAATTTAGTACAATCACCAATTGTTCAAATAATCATGATAAAAATACCTACGATAATAAAGTAATAAGAAAATACTACAGCTGGGCAAAATATATACACCCACTTAATTTATGAGAAACTGTATTACGTACATACATGTATGCGTGCCAAAATATAATATAAGTTTTGACCTAAATTTGTAAAATGATTGATGATTAATGATTTTATTATAGTTTTATTTTGTTAAACATTACCTTGATCAATTACGTTTATAATATTATTCAGGAGTTGAGAATAATTCTTTACATCTTGTTATTTTCTTTCTGTGTTTGAATAATTACTTTACCCTATCTTGCGATCGTGGGCTTCACCTTATTTTTTATCCCAATTACTAAGACTATGAAATGGTATTAAAAATTAAAAGATTCGAAACGAATTTAGATATTTTTCGTTCAATACAAGCGCCTTCTTGGATTGTAAAAATAAAAATGTTACTTTAATAATTCATCACGTTTCGTTCCCCACACTAGCTGACATTGTGGGGTGTCTAATTAAATGAGCATCGCAATATACGGGTCGACTGACCGATTAAAGTAATTGTGCTTAAATTCGGTATCATGGGCTGTTTTATCTCAAGATAACCTGTTAATTTCCTAAAACTGTTAAAGCAGTATTTTTATTTGGCTATAATTTCCATCTACGAGTCGCTTTATAGCAACTGCTACATTAAGACTAAAAGACACGTGTTTGGTGCTATAAAATAATAAAAGAACATGCCAATTTGACAGTTAAGGTATGACATAAAAAGCGAGTATAAACCTCAGGTATAAACTAAAGAAAAGAATTGTCACAACGGAATTCAAAAAAGGAATATTTAGGTTGTCTAGTAATTTTGTTTTGTGTCATTATGGGCATCTGAATTCGCATAACATGTCTTATCTTATCTTTTAACATGACTTGTCTTATCACTTAAACCTCTAGTAACCCTTCGGATCCCAAGGATAGACACCCTACTTCAAAGATTCCATTAAGAATAACTAACTGGCCGGCTCACGTCGGAGGTCGACGCCCGCGCAGCACAATTTCATGCATCACTTAACTGATATTTCATTACAGAACCGATCTTGGTACCCTACCGCGAACTTGCATTATATATTTTTAAATAACTATGTACGTCATATACGCACGTGATCACGTGATAGATAAAATTGTGCGGCGTCGTAAAGGATAGTAGCTACCAATAGCTACAGAACTTTAAGTTCTTTATAAACAATCAAAAGATTTAAGTGCATCATATCATAACGCCGAGTCCCTAACGTGGTAGGCAGCGAGTATAGAGCGCCAGTTCTCTCTAGAATTACATACCTATCTCTTTCGCTTCGTTCCCATTCATCAGTCTCTTCATACATGCTCGTCGGTTTCGAGTACCTACTCTTGACGTTCCCGTCCTTGAGCGTCCGATCGATTTGATCTAGGTAATTGATCGTGATTGAACGTGGTCGTCCTCTGCCTCTTAGTATATAGGTACATATAACGTTCACTAGATAATTGATGTAAAATAGTGAAATAATGAGAGACAAGACAAAGAAAAATGATCATTTTTCTTATACTCGATATCATTTGGCATTACGAATAGTTTCTAAAATCTTATCAAGTAGAGCGGTCTATTAAGCCTAGCATATTAAAGTATTTTTTTTATTCTCTGTATTGCTTTCTATATCTTTTTTTATTATCTTTTGTGTCTTTACATGTTTACTTTGGGCATAAGACCATTCGAAAACCAAAAATATGAGCATAAGAAACATAATTTGTTTTAACATTTACGTAAACCTACTAAAAGAAATGATAAAGGGGTTTGTGCATTTTATTTCACGTTCGCAGTTGGCTTCATATTTGAATTACGTAAGAATATAACAATATTATGGATAAACAATATAATTTGCGTTTGCGTGCGACTAAAAAGACAAATTTAAATATTCAATTTTCAAGGACAGAGAGGTTTCATTCGTCAAGTCAATAAAAAACACATCTTGAGCTACTTACGTATTCTCAAAGAATAGTGTCATTTTAAATTTAGACCTAATACAATGCATGCATCCGTGTAAATATTACAAATTCTAAACAGAACAATATTGACCTGCCCCTTGCTGACTCCACTCACGTGCTACAGGCAAAATTTATGGCTTTTATTCATTTGTTTGTACTAGGTTCACTTGTTGAAGATGCACTAGAATATGTTTTCAAACCGATAATTATGATATTTTTTGTAATATACCGCTAAATATTGTATAATTAATTACCTACCTAATATTAGGTACGTTAGTGTGTTCCAATTAGGGTCACCTTTTAATTCTGTAGTTTGTTTTACTACTATGCTTAGTAAATAATGTTTCTCAGTTTCTTTATTGTAAATAAAATGTGTAAATAGTAATATTCTGAAAGAACGTTAATTGATTTCCAAGGTTAAGTTGATTCAAAGTTCTTTGCTTAAATAATGCGAGAGTTGCGTTATTATGCCGCTAGATGGTACTGTACTACACTTATAATTTTCCACGAATTAAATAAATGGCATTTCATGGTTTCAATATAATTCCGTCTGAGTCAGTTACTAAAGATAGAGCTTTAAATTAAATATTTGCATCTTATTATTTTTATTAGAAATAAAAATCAGTTATTATTTTTTATATGAGACAAGTTATTAAAAGCTATCAATAAAAAAAACTCAAATATGTTATATGTTATGTGTCTAAGATTTAAGGGCTTATATTAAAAATATAAGTACTTGGACCGAAAATTTGTATGCCTGCTGCGCTAGGCGCATTTATTTAAAAATCAATTTGGCATTAATAAAAAAAAGCCTTCGACTTCCCTATTTCAGTTTCATCGACAGTTTAAGCTTTAGAAAAAGGTTTATTGTCTCATCATAACACTAAGTGCTTATTCTAAGTATTGACCTGTACTAAAGTTCGCTTAACAATGCCGTAGGTATATGAACCAACTCTATATCAGTCTATTTATACGACACTAATATTATAAAGTGAATGAATTCTTTATCTCGTCTGTTTATAAAACTGTTAGAAATGGATAAACTTAAGAACTACTTAACAGTTTGAAAATGATTACACCAAAAAATACTACATCCAAATTCGCTTCGAATGATTATAGATTTTTTTAGAACTTTTTGTGCTTTTTGGTAACATTGCATGAATAAGTTACTGAATTTTTTGATGCCAATAATAAAAAATGAAATACTTCACGCCTTCCACGCAGGGGTAGGCAAAGGTGTGTAGGTAGTACTGACACACTCATTTTCCGCCAGATATATATGTATGTATTTTAAATGCCAACGTGACAGACGGCGAGTCCATCGCCGTTATTCAAGTACGACTAAACATTCGCCATTTTTCTTCTCAAACGTATGCAAGTTTCCTCTCGATGTTTTCCTTCACGGTAAAACTCGTGTTGTGACCAACACTTGATGCCAACAAACATTACTATTATACCATTTCAAATACATTTAGAATAAAATCAGACGTTTAAGCTTTAAATACAAGTAAATGTAAAACTCGCTTCAACTTGCGTACAAGTTGGAGCTTTAAGCCTTATGTTATGTTCACATGAATGAACTGCATGTAAAAACGTATGGTTATGAAAAGACGATAAAGCTGGTTTGTTTTATTTGCACAAAAACCTGTTTATTATAGGTCCGTTGCGGCTTGTAACCGCAAACAGGCAGAGACAAATATACCTAAGGAACATCTATAGAAAGAGGACAACACATTTTTATCGGTAGTAATTTGTTTTAATATCTTTGCCAAAGAATTCCTCTAATTATAAGAAAGTATTCCAGTGCTTTATTAATGTTCTTTTTAAGGTCAAACCTTACTTAAATTTTGATATTTTATTAGGCGACAGCGTTTTAGATCGGTTTTACAATTATTGATTCCTTTGGGAGCTTGAAATGCCTCCATAGCTTTACACCTCTATACTGCCTCCACACCCTCACATAAGCTGTTGTGTCTTTCATATTACTAGCTGCCCCGACCAGCTTTTTCCACCCCTACGTAGAAGGGAACCAATGTCAAAAAATAGTAGTTAAAAAAAACTAAAAATCACGCTTTTTATTGAAAACCGAACTAAAAAATAGAAAATAAATTTCGATAATATCTTAAAAAGCGTGGGGTGCATGGTGTCAATAGTTATAAATATTTTATTGACAGATATTAGTAGAGTGATTATCATTTCGGTAATATCTTAAAAAGCACCCCACGCTTTTTAAGATATTATCGAAATTTATTTTCTATTTTTTAGTTCGGTTTTCTATAAAAAGCGTGTTTTTTAGTTTTTTTTAACTACTATTTATTTTCAACTTTTTAGTTATTAGTGTATTGTCATCGGTCCTCGATAAGTCTACAAAGTTTGAACGAAATCTGGTCGTTTAAAGTGGGTCAAAATCGAGCTCAAAGAAGTCGGTTACATACATACATACATACATACATACATACAGGTGAAGCTAATATAAAGCGTGTAAAAAGGAAACTGGAGAGTATGTTTCGCCGTTTCTCCCGACAAGTATTTATCTTGGTAACGGTGTTAACTGTAGTTTTTGACTTTATATGTAGCTTTCAATGAATGTTCTCTGTGTCTCTTATGTCGAATAAAAGATTTCTGCTTTCGTTTGGATGAAAAAATAAATCGAACGGGATTATTGCGTCTTTTGCCTACCTTTAATTGTAATTCCCATAAACCATCCAGGTATCCATGCAAATAGACAGATAAGATTAAGAAATCATCAAATACGGTCGTGACATTTTCGAGTTCTTGTGAGACTAACGTACGGCGATTGATTTTCATTAACATACTCGTGGGTATGTATTTAGAACCTGCTTTGCTTCACTGGGCAACAGCTTCCTTCCCTATTTCTTCTTTGTATCTCATAGTGTAAAGTCAGTTCCCGGCGTCTGTACGCTAAGATATTTTAATGGACGTAACAGATTTTAACGGGGTTTTCATAGATGAATTTAAGAAGATTGTTTATAATGTACATATATAAATACATATCATCACGCCGAGTCCGTAACGAGGTAGGCAGGGAGAATTTAGCGTCAGTTTTCTCTCTTTTCTCTTTCACATTCATCAGTCTCTTCTTACATGCTCGCAGGTTTCGAGTCCTCCTGATATATATAATAATACTCTTTATAATGTATCCTCAAGCCTTCCCACAAGGGTTCCCGTAGGGGTAGGGAGATGTGTGTAGGTAGTACATACATAACCACTTTCCGCCGAGATAAATTCTAGGTGCCAACGTGACAGATGGTGAGTCCATCGCCGTTACTCAAGCACGACTATACATACGCCTTTGAATTGCTTGTCAGACGTAGGTATGCAGGTTTCCTCTTGAAGTTTTTCTTCACCGTAAAGCTCATGGTGTGACTGATCACTGTACTTAATTTCAGAAAACTCTTTATAATTTACACTTATAAATTGTACTTTTCAGGGGAGCTGAGCAGTAACCATATGCTTTTATGTACAATATTCTTTTAAACCAATTGAGAACATATATCGGATATTTTTTTGTATTAGGTATCATCAAACTTAAGAATTTGCGTTTATTACCTGTCTTGCTAATTAAACAAATA
This sequence comes from Drepana falcataria, assembly GCA_945859725.1. Taxonomy (NCBI): domain Eukaryota; kingdom Metazoa; phylum Arthropoda; class Insecta; order Lepidoptera; family Drepanidae; genus Drepana; species Drepana falcataria. The sequence goes on from OX243921.1 coordinate 13,118,525, forward strand.
TTGAATTTAACGCAGGTGAAGCCGCGGGGGACCGCTAGTGTTCACATAATCAAACAGAGTGAAGCAATTTGCAAACTCTACCTTTTTTATTGTGTCGTCTTTCAGAATGTTTTACGAAGCTTTGACTAAAAGCTCGGATATCCTCTTTGGAAGGCTTTGCAACATGTGTTCGACGTTCAAAAATTATGGGCGCAAAAAGAATCTTTTTTTTTTCTTAAACCCAGTCTTAAGGAGTTCAGCATCTGTCTGAGATATTGGGTGACCTGCGATATCGTGTAAGATGAACGTCTGTACTGCGACAAAGTGGTTTAGATACTTGACAGACGTTAGATACATTATCGCCTTCGGATTTGCTTGAACAAGAGATATATTAACTTACCGAATCCAAAACGCAATTATATTTAGCACATACCTGAAACAAAAATGATTTTGTTAGTACACAATATAATACATTGTCCATTTAACATTGACACGAATCACTACGAGACATAAATCAAGCAAGTTCAAACCTTCTTCAACAAAACAAAAACAACCTATTTCTGTACATAAAAATAGTGATTTGGCAAATCTAATATATATGTATACATGTACATATTATAATATATTTAAATTATTGTAACGCAATTAAGTTAATTCAAGTTAATACATCCTTAAAAATAGAAAACCCGAACTATAGAAAAACTATCAACAATAATAATAAAATTTAAGGGGTCTCTACATGCTGGCTATGTATCCCCACGCAAGCTCTAAATCTAAATCAAAATCTAAAAGAAAATTTTCAATTGCCCTTCTGACCAAGTCTCAAGTAGTGTTGATCGCATAAAATCTTGCATCCAACGCCGGTTCACACACTCGTCTTACTACGATTTTTTCCAACTTGTGCGCATGTGTGCATGTGTGTTGCGCAGGTGTGTGTGAGGGAGTACCTCCTTTGTGTCTCGCCACAGAGAAAAGGCTTTATATATATTGAATGATCTATCTCGTACGCCACATAGCTCAAACGGTTGGACGGAATTGAATGAAATTTGCCTAAGAGAAAAATGTCTCCAGCCGTTGCAGCGAGTAACATGAACATTATTATAAATAATAATATATCCTGATGCCTTCCCAAAAGGGTCCCGGAGCAGTTGCCTGCGACACAAAGATCGCAAGTTCGAATCCCGACTGTACCAATGAGTTTTTCTGAACTTAAGTGATTACAGTGATTAGTCACACCACCTAACACCTCTGCCTACCCCTTCGGGGACCCTTGTGGGGAGGCGTGAGGATATTCTTAAGTTAACAGCGTCTTAGACTACAGTCGTGTTGGCTACAGTAACCGCTTAGCATCAGAGATGCCGCGAGGTTGCTGCTGATTTTACTACATCACGCAACTGCAACGCTCTCAGCCCCACAAGAGGTGGCTAAAATTGAACCAGGCCTTGAGGCCTTGGCCTCGCCATTGTTCAGGTAAGTAGCAAAGGTTCCCGGAACTAAAGTAACGGGCGCAACCCCAAAAAAAACCTGTAAACTTATGAATCTCCTTCATTAGTGTCTACGTCCATACTGGCCGGTTTCCATCTCCAAAATCTTAATTGTAATAAAAAAATTATATCATAATAGTTAGAATCAGTTCTTCGACTAAAGCTAAAAGAGGTCGATTCAATAAAAAAAAATGAGCAGAAGCTCTTCTGAGAAGCAGGTCAAACAGAGGACATATAGAGATAACATGCACGGCTTCGAAAGGTTTAACACATTCTTCAATAATATCGTCTAACGGATTAATTCATTACGTTTATACAAAAATGCGGTCAATTGATGAAACTCTCTATGTATATCAATGTTTCTTTATTTATTTATTTTTTTTTATACCACTTGGTTGGCAAACAAGCATGCGGTCCGCCTGATGGTAAGCGGTTACCGCCGCCTATGGACGCTTGCAACACCAGGGGTATCACTCGCGCGTTGCCGACCCTGCAGGAATCTTTTCACACCCTTCTTGAAGAACTCCATGCTGTACTCTCCAGGGAAAACCTCAACGGGGAGCTCATTCCACAGCCTGAGCGTTCGCGGAAGGAGACTCCTTTGGAACCGCGCAGTGCGAGACCTTTGTGGTTCCAAGGTATGGGGATGAATTCCCCGTCGATGGCGAGAGGTGCGGTGTGACATGTGATTGTTAATTTCATTTTAATACCTCATCCAAAATTTAATGGTTAACTCCTAACAACTGGAGTATGACAGAGGAACCATGATAATAGCATACATGAAGCTGAAATGCCCTTCGAAAAATGTGCAGCGTAACGATTTGGGATCAAATCCGCATTGAAGAGATAGTAACGCTCAATAAAATTACGTTACGTTGGCTTAGACAAAGGATGAGTGAAGAAAGATTGACGAAACAGATATACAATGCGAAAGTGTGTGCAAGATGAGGCAGAGGAAGACCACGTTCCAACTACCTAGATCACATTGATCGGACACTCAAGGTTGGGAACATCAAGAGTAGTCGAAACCGGCGAGCATGTATGAAAGACATAAATGTGTACGAAGCTAGAGGTGTGTAAGTCTATATAAAATTGACGCGGCTCTGCCTACCCGGTAAGCGGCGTGTCTATGATAACCTATACATAATATGTGGTGTACATACAATTGCTGGGAAAGAAAGTACAGAAATACAATTAAGTGCTAAGAAGCTCTATCTCTGATACAATTCCTACCATTTGCTTCAGCGCTTGCCCAGCGCTCTTTGACATTCCTTATATTATGTCACACCTTTAAACGATAAATGGCTGTCATTGTTAATTAATGTATAATAGCATGATTTCTATTTACACATCATGGTAACTTGATACGCTTATCCGCTGACTTGCTGCATCGTCAGATCAAAATACGCAACTAAATGCCATGTGACACCAGACTCCGACATTCTATCGCAACGATATTTAAACAAATGAATGATGCGAGGTGTTTTGTTTATAACAAGAGTTGTAACGGCTCAAGCCCAGAACTGTATCATGTGGCATAAGGGTGCAAGGAGTTCTTCCCTTCATGGGAAGCAAGCGGGAATAGCTGGTACTTATTATTAAACACCGCTAAATGCGCCTAGCGGTTTCCACCGCATAAATAATGTATTGCATTAAAATATATTTAATGGTTATAAACCGTAAGAAGCCGTGGTGGCCGAGTGGTTCGAGCCTGCGACACAAAGATAGCAAGTTCGAATGCCGGCTGTACCAATGACTTTTTCTGAACTTAAGTACAGTGATTAGACACACCACGAGCTTTACGGTAACGGAATACATAGAGAGGAAAGCTGCATACGTCTGAGAAACAATTTAAAGGTCGTATTTGAGTAACGGCGATGCCAGAGATATATTTTAGGTGCCATCTGTCACGTTGGCACCTAAAATATATCTCGGGCGGAAAGTGGGTGTGGGGGTATTAAACCTATACACGTATGCCTATCTCTTCGGGGATCCTTGTGGGAAGGCATGAGGATATATATATAAAAATATATTTCTAAATTAATGGACAGAACATACATAGTGTGTGTAAATTTGTGTGTGCTTGTGCGTATTATTAAATCTGCGATTACCACCTTTTTAGGGACAAAACCTATATCTTAAACCACAGGTAACATATATATTAATAGAACCTTTTTTAAAAGACGGTAGGGCAGAGGAGCATTGTTGAAGAAGACCATAGACAAATTGAGTTACTTCTGGTTAGAGTTTACCTGCTCCAGAACTCTTGAATGAAATGGCTGTGCTATTGGACAGAGAACCAGCCTCCTAAAATGTATGGCAATGATGTTTTCAGAGGACAACTTTTTCTGCAATTCATTTCATTACAAATTATAGACGTCAGATAGCGTGGGCGAATGAAACGAACGAGATATAGCGTGCCGTTATACACCTTTGTACATACATACATATCATCACGCCAAGTCCCTAACGGGGTAGGCAGAGAGTATAGAGCTCCAGTTCTCTCTAGACTTACATACCTCTTTCGCTTCGTCCACATTCATCAGTCTAATCATACACGCTCGTCGGTTTCGAGTACTCTTAACGCTCCCGTCCTTGAGCGTCCGATCGATCTGATCCAGGTAGTTGGAACGTGGCCTTCCTCTGCCTCTTCTTGCACACACTTTTGCTTTGTATATTTGTTTCGTCAATCTTTCTTCACTAATCCTTTGTCTAAACCAACGTAACGTACTTTTATTGATCGTTACTATCTCTTCAATGCGGATTTGATCCAAAATCGTTACGCTGCACATTTTTCGAAGGGCATTTCAGCTTCATGTATGCTATTATCATGGTATAGTATATAATATAATATATCCTCACGCCTTCCCACAAGGGTCCCCGAAGGGGGTAGGCAGAGGTGTATAGGTAATACCCACACACCCACTGTACTTAAGTTCAGAAAAAACTCATTGGTACAGTCGGGATTCGAACTTGCGACCTTTGCGTCGCAGGCAACTGCTCGAACCACTCGGCCACCACGGCTCACTCATCACGGCATCATGGTATAGCAAATGGTATAAGCATGGTATGCAACACCTATATAGGGTAAAATCGCGACTTGCACAGTTTTACCGTCATTAAAGTGTCTCGTACTCACATTGCAAGCACTGCCCACACGCACCGCGTACGCTAACTCCCACGTTGTAGTAAAGTACTCCTTATTTGGGCGCCGATCAGGTTTGACCTTCACACTGCGTCAGCTTGGAATGTGACACAAATGACGTATCGAGATGATAAGCTTGTGATATTTGTATTGTGCTTTGAATAGCTATAGTTAAGCTTTTTGGGTACTTTAAGAAAACCATGCGGTTTCCAATTCGAACGAATGAATTGTGATAAAATGCTTGTTAGAAATGACATCATAGCCAGAATGGAAACATCTTGGCTATGTGGTCCTCACGAAGAGGTAGGCAGAGGTGTATAGGTAGTACACACACACACACACCTCCACTTTCCGACAAAGATATATTTTAGGTGCCAACGTGATGGAAGACGAGTCCGACTACATACGCCTTCGAATTGCTTCTCAGACGTATGCAGGTTTCCTCTCGACGTTTTCCTTCACCGTCAAGCTCGTGGTGTGACTAATCACTGCAGGTTCAGAAAAACTTATTGGTACAGTCGGGATTCGATCTTGCGATCTTTGTGTGGCAGGCTACTACTCGAACCACTCGGCCACCACCACCAGGCGCCTATAATAGGTATAGTGATTGATTGATATTTTAACATCCTTAAACGTATCTAAATATCTAGTAAGATACTAATTTGCTAAGAAGCAACGATCGAGTAAAGGTAACAGACCACTAACAATCTTGCCAATCATCAACAAAGCCACAATTGTGGTAATTGTTATAATAATGTTGTCTTAATATTCTTGTAATATACTTAAATATGACGTTCCAATGGCCAGTAACCTGTTAGGTTATTCCAGATTTAAATTACTCTTTAAAAATAAATATAAAGCTATTCAATGACGGGAACGTTAGGAGTACTCGAAACCGACGAGACTGATGAATGTGGACGACGCGAAAGAGGTATGTAAGCCTAGAGAGAACTAGCGCTCTATACTCTCTGCCTACTCCGTTAGGGAATCAGCGTTATGTATGTATGTATTAAGCTATCTTGTATAGTTTGATAGGCGGGGGCCTTACGAGGACCTACTATAGCAATTTTTTTTATATACAACATGAGTGACAAACAAGCATACGGCCCACCCGATGGAAAACGGTTACCGCAGCATATTTACGCTTACAATACCGAAGTATCACTTGGGCGTTTCCACTCTATTTTCGGAGAGTTATACTGTGTTGGCAGCATAATGTAACAATCCTCCCCCCACCCCAAGGAGCTCATTACTGGAAACCTTATTCACCGCGTAGGAACACAACACTATAAATTGTGTTATTTGGCTACGGACTTTAAGGTCCGTAGTCCGTAATAAGGTGGAGGTCCTGCCTCAGTCGGGCAACTCCAAATTCGAACGGGAAACCCGTTATGACCAACCTTTCTCTCTATAATCATAGTTCAATAATTATTAAGCGACAGGTGTATATGACGTATCATCATCATCACAAATTTAAGAGCTGGGCTCTTGTCGGCGTCTCTGATGCAGTCCCCTCCATTCGCTTCTGTCCAGCGCAACCTCCTTGACCTCCTTATACGTCATGAGAGACACTTTTTCATTGATCTGACCCATGTATGTTAATCTTGGTCTTCCTCTCCCTCTCTTCCCCTCTACCTTTCCTTCTAAGATGTTTCTAAAGAAGCTATCATGTCGTATAAGGTGGCCTATCATATTTTCTATGACGTATATAAATCTGTATCTTTCGCACTCCTTAATTTTGATTTCATTAACTGGTCATGGTTGGTACCAGTACCCAATACCAATATGTACCTGCTTGCGTTTACCACAAACAAGCCGTCTTACACACAATCGCACAAACAAACAAGTGCCCAGCAGTTCACCTGAATGGGTATTATAATGAAACAGCGCAACAATGGTGTTCTTGGAAATCTCATTCATTAACTTCATTCATAATGGCAATCAATGATTTCCATAAAACCGACAATCTTAGTGAGAAATTAAATTCTATTTCTATAATGCTTAAAAAGTACGCGATCAATTAATCTTATTCATTAAAAAAATACCAGTCCTTAAGTCGCATATACATACATAACATCACGCCGAGTCCCTGACGGGGTAGCCAGAGAGTATAGAGCGCCTGTTATCTCTCGTCTTATTACATACCTCTTTCGCTTCGTCCACATTCATAAGTCTCTACATACATGCATGTCGGTTTCGAGTACTCTTTTCGCATAAACGTTGAATTAAATAAGAAAATGGACGTAGTTCAAGAGAGTGAGACTTAAGAAATATCTTTAATAAACGACATTTTAACAAAATGATATATGACATTATACATTTATGAGCCACAAATAATACCTACAATCCCGCCAAAAGCTTCATATCTGGACGTGAGTTTGCTCTTATATACTGTCTTTATTATGCGCATGCGCATTTCCGGATATGGACCAAACAATCACAACACATAAACACGTAATTCATAAAAACTAATTCACTATTTATGAACCCGCCATATCATTTACCATTTCCAAAGGGAGACGAATAGACATCCATTTTTTACATGCATTCTAATCTTTAGTAACGGTATACAGCAAGAAACAGGTATTAAAGTGCCTGGTGTGACAGAGATGGAAGATTTTAAGTATTTTTTGCTATCAAACCTCCATAGGCGATGTACAGGAGTCGAGAGTGCAGAGACTACGCCTCGGATTCCGAATTTGGTATTACGTAATATGTATTTTATCTGTTCCAATTCTATTTTCAAATTTATAATCATACTAATTAAACATAAGATAGGTTTTTATTGTTACAATGAGTAAGAAGATCGAAAGATTAATCGCAACATACAGACAAATATACAAAGAATCAGTCCTTACCACAAGGGTCCCCGAAGGGGTAGGCAGAGGTTTTTAGCTAGTACTATACTTTCCGCCGGAGACATTTATGTATGACCTATGAAACATTGCTTACATTATGGAGAGGTTAAGGTTATTTGTGCGCGCTAAACTCAAATGCGATGTATTTTTTTGTCAATGTATGTTCGAATATTCCACGATGAAACAAAATCAAATTAACAATCCAAATCTCACCCACCAAGATAGCTTCCATTAAACTAACGCTATACAAATGTATTATTGTCTATAACAGATGCTCAATTTGACTAATTGTACGTTGGGAACACCAGATGTATCAAATCTATAGACAGTGACATCCACAAAGACGCGCCCCACCAATTTCTAGTCGAGGGGGTCGCGGGATGCGGGGAGTATGACCCGAGTCTATTATTTGTAGTGTGCGTGTGCGCTCATAGGTAATCAGTGTGTACCGGTAATAGTCAATTATTAGTGGAAGGTTGCACACTTACACTATAAACTATGAGGAAGAATAGTGGGGCATGGCTTTGTGGATGGTTATGTTACCAACGTGACTGCTATAGCAATATTTTAGTAATGGTAGCAGAGTCACCTGCAAAATCAATGTCAAGTTTGAACCCTGGGGAAGCTCACGTCGCATGTGTGTACAATGATCGGTAACTGTTAAGGAAACCTTGTATACTTTAGAGAAAAATTCAATCAATTGTATAGTAGATAATAATAATAATAAATAATAAATAAATACCTGGGACAATTCCACAAATTGACCTAGTCCCAAATTAAGCCAAGCTTGGGTTATGGTAACTAGACAACGACATAATATTTACTTATATAGATAGATATATACACAAATACATAGGACATCCAAGCCTAAGGTACAAATACTCGTGTTCATCACACAAATATTTGCCCTCAGCGGGATTCGAACCCGCGACCTCAAGTTTCGCAGTCAGGAGCTCTAACCACTAGACCAGACGGTCGTCATACCAGATAGTACTTGAGTAATGGCGATAGACTCGCTATCTGTCACGTTGGTGCCTAAATATATAAATACGCACACAGTATTGTTCCTGATAAAAAATATGCATTTTCAATTTTATGTGATATCACAACGTAGACTAAATTAAGCCGATTTGAATAAGCATAATATTTTACACTTTTGCTAACTGTGGATTCCATAGAACAACGCGATAACATGTTATTATGACATGCGTATGGAATATATATATGAATAACATTCCAAATGCGTTGTGTTGAAACTTTTTTAAGGCGTATTTACATATAAGGTGTAATAAAATTCGATAGGAATGAAATTTACAGTTTGGATAGTACGTTGGAACGTGACTGACGTTCATAAGTTCAGAGAAATGTCAAAACGATCATTTCGAGTACCGCAGAGTGGACCAAAGATTATTCCATAAATTTATTCTACACATGTGTATGCTACAGAAGCTCTCAAAGCCACTGGATTTATTTTGATGTTTTTTTGCATAGACTAGGGCAAGATCCATGGTTAGCTTCGATAGAGGACACTGCAATCGTTAAAAATATATTTTATTTACACATGCAAAGTTGAACGGGATTTCTAGTTCGCAATAAGATTCCGCAAAATGTGTAATGGTTTTAGTCAGATGAAAAAGTACTTAACTTCTATTAACTTCTACCTAAGTATACAGAATATTTCTGTAGTTCGAACAACCACTTCTCAAATGTTGATTTTCCTGGTGCCGTCCGAATGATGTTTATCAAGTCAAGCTTGGCATCAATAGGTAATTCAATTTTAATAGTTATTAACACACGAAATTCCTTTTTTATCAATTTTTTCAATCTAATAAAAGCTGCTTCAATAAAATGCCATAACTAACAAATTATTAGTACCTACGACAGCTGTCAAATTTATACAGGTGTTTTTTTATGGTTAGGGCTAACTAAAAATCATATGAATTTAATACTAGTAGCGCTATCTATATCTGCCTACCAACTTTTCAGCCCACCTATTATATACATATATTATCTTCACGCTTTCCCACTAGGGACCCTGCGAAGGTATAAACCCCCTGTTTTGCGCCAGAGATTCAGGTGCCAACGTGGCAAGCGTGTCCATCGCTGTTTCTCAAGGACGCAATGTAATAACTTCATTGCCTGTAATTTATGTATTAAAATCTTAATCTAACAAAATTAACACATTATTCAATTGTTTTTGCGGATATTGAATTTAATAACCCTTGGTGAAATTTGATTCATCGTCTTTTTACTTATACGATAAACATTCTTGCTTACGTATCGGTTCACTGATGTTATAGCAGTCCTATACTTATTTTGTATCAACGTGAAATATTCAAGACGTAGGCACTTTTTGAAACTAAATCACTTAGCAGGCACATATACAAGTATACATATATTCTGAGGATGGTATCAATGTCTACGACATAGTTTTATACGACTGCAGTTGCGTATATTTATTTGTAAATTATACCTGTTTTTTGTGTTCCTAAATAATATATATATATATAATATCCTCACGCCTTCCCACAAGGGTCCCCGTAGGGGTAGGCAGAGGTGTATAGGTAATACCCACACACCCACTTTCCGCCAGAGGTATATTAGGTGCCAACGTGACAGATGGCGAGTCCATCGCCGTTTCTCAAGCACGACTATACATGCGCCTTTGAATTTCTTCTCAGACGTATGCAGGTTTCCTCTCGATGTTTACCTTCATCGTAAAGCTCGTGGTGTGACTAATCACTGTACTTAAGTTCAGAAACACTCATTGGTACAGTCGGGATTCGAACTTGCGACCTTTGCGTCGCAGGCAACTGCTCGAAGCACTCGGCCACCACGGCTCTATAATCCGGTATTCTAGTTTTGTATAAACGTCAATTCCATTTTTATAGCTTAGTGATTACGAAGTTCGAATCATGATGTTCTGTTTAGTTATTGATCAGTGTGTGCCATTTGAAATATTTTTCTTTGCATTTCTTGCGACAAATTTGCGAACGTCAATGCGTTGTTCTATTTCGTTTGAAATTAAATGTTGGCATTTCTTACCCCGACTGTAGATACGCTAATTATTAATAAATAGTATCATCATCATCATCATATCATCACGACGAGTGATGTCCCTAACGGGGTAGGCAGAGAGTATAGAGCGCCAGTTCTCTCTAGACTTACATACCTCTTTCGCTTCGTCCACATTCACCAGTCTCTTCATACATGCTCGTCGGTTTCGAGTCCTCTTGTAAATCTAGTCTAGTAAATAATATTAAGGTTGAATTTAAGAAAAACATAATTTCTAGGCAATGCTACGGTAAAACTATATTCCTCGCAGACGAAGTCGAAGGCAGAAGCTAGTAGTTTGTCAGTTTTGTGAATGTTGACATAATGATACCTTGTAACGTTGCTACAATGAGCATGTTTTGTAAATCCTCCGTCGATGTCTACTCATGTTATAAACGATATGTTTGGCATTCGACTCTCGTGCACGACACTGCCGTTACACCTCCCTTTAATGTGCGGGTGTTGTTTTAAAAGTCACTTAGGTAGGAGAAATGGTAATGGACTCGACATCTGTCACGTTGGCACCTAAATATATCTCCTGAGGAAAGAAGACGTGCTTACAGCTCTGCCCACAAGGGTCGCCGGAAGGGTAGGCAGAGAAAGATCGGTCGAGGTGTGATAACATGTCACGTGGTAGATACAATTAGGGGAGATGGCCATCCAGTTCTCCTGGTCCACTGGTAGACAAAAAGTGATTTTCAAATGATTTTGTACTTAACCACATTAATAATTCTCAGCTCATTAAATAGCCACGACAGTTAACAATTACTATTCTTATACTCGTACATCGAAGCCGAAAATAGTGCACACGTGTAGAGTAAATAAGTTGGCGAATTGGCCACGGTTTTTTGCCACAACATTATGCAACGGTGTGATAGACGGACACCTCATGTTACAATTAGAATTCAGGTCTTACGCGTTGGGCTCATGCCTTTGAAAACGGTCCAAAGTCTAATATCTAATCAAATTACTTCAAGCAATAACGGACTTTAGAGCTTTTTCTTTAAAGCTAAGTTTTGTTTTGTATAATTCTCATCCTACTAATATTATAAATGCGAAAGTTAGTAAGAATGCTATGTTGCTAATTGTAATAGCCATTGAATTCATAGGAAACGTATCAATTACAGACAAACAAGCAAACTGTTTACATGTCCATATAAAAATATCAAAGTTATTAATATGTTCTTTTAGTACTGCTATGCTGATTGTCAAGCATGCTGCGCAAATGGTAAGCGGTTACCAACAGACCCGAGTAATACGGGACATGTCACTCGCGCATTGAGATGTTCCGGATATCTTATGTGGGTGGAGTTAGCTGTGCTAATAGCATAATGAACTAACTGATTCTGCTTCTGCCAACACTCTATGTAGAGAGCTGAAAACTTACCGTAGGAACACAACCGGAAGCAGTGCTTCCAATTTACAGAAGATAATCTTGTAAGTGTATATTGGGGTACTGCCCCATCGCGCGATCTTAATTTTAAGAAACAATTTTCCACTAAATATAAAAATTTCCGCAGTGGTGTGAGGCTGTACCCACATCTATTGATAGTCTATCATATCTCTAGGGCATGGTCTCATATGGTTACATTTACCAGTATTCTGTATGTACTTAAAGAACTTTATGCCTTCGTGTTATGAACCATATCATGGACAACAGTATGGTGCCGGCAGCGTTAATATAATGCCAGGTAGCTTTTTATCGATAATGCACAGTTCAATTCATCTCAATTATAAAATGCAGGCCAGGGCTCAATCCGTTAGTTTCAGTAAAAAGTGGATTCTTGCGAACGGGACGGCCTTATTCGGGCCCGAGTCCGGCCCGGACCGGTCCCGTTCTGGGAATACCATCTAATCACACTTGTCATACATGCGCGTAGCTCTTCGATGTATTTCTTAGTAATAGGTAGTTTTTTTACTCTCATACTCACGCCTTCTCACAAGGGTCCCCGAAGGGGTAGGCAGAGGTGTGTAGGTAGTACCCACACACCCACTTTCCGCGTGTCCCGATCGGGGAGCCTTGTGGGAAGGTGTGTCTTACAAGCTGTAAGCATATCGATTCCCCTGATTGAAGTTGAAAAATGTTAGCTGCTCCATTGCAAGGTTCCCTGCTTGATACCATGTACTTCACTTGTGGGTCGCGCATTTGCCTATCATTGTTGTAAAACAAACGTATATATTTAACAAATCTTATGTAATAAAATTTCCAAACAAAATGCCTCCACCGAAAGCGGAGTAAAAAAGAGCAATTTTTTTTCCAAAGCTTTTTATTCAGACTATACCTACTGTGTATATAATATATATAATGCCTATATATAATGTTCTTATATATAGGTTCTCTATTTGTCTGACTCTAATTTTATGCCAAAATATTACACACATTCCATTCAGCCACAATTTTTTTACTACATATCCCTAATAGAACTTGTCAGAAGTACGTTTACCGAAAGGAAAGAACCTGCTGGAATTTAAATTGGTTCCACAGTGAGGAGAGCTGTATCTCTCCGATAGCAAAGCAAAAAGGACACTATTATTGTTCCGGTTATTCGTTTCTTGTCGATGGCCGTGAATTGCAAATATTGATTTTAAATGCGAAAATATAATATGAGCTTAATTGTAAAATAAAAGTTTAAATACGATATAATTTTAATTATTTGTAAAATAGGAGTTTAATTGTAAAATATAAATGAAATTGTAAAGTATAAATAAAATAAAAAAAAAATTGTAAAATATAAATACAATTCTAAAATATTTAAAAAAAATTACGTTTAATAGTTGTTTGGCAAAACATGCATCCACCAAGTTTCAAATTATAATATATCTAAAACTTGTCGTTCAAGTTTACAAGACTTCACGTCATTAAGGGATTATACCCGCTATCAGGAATACATAAAGGACAACGGCTTCGTAAAGTTTAAAACGTAGTACTATTTTTTCGTTTGAAATATATCACGTGATTGTTTTAGATGTTTGCTATTTGACACACTTCGAGGTTCGCTTGTCAAAAGGTCGTTCTGTCATCGAACTTTCACCACTGCGACGGATTTCTGTATTTTAGAATCTGCGTTCTCTTGACTGCGAGTAGATACTATGGCTGGGATACTACACGCTTGCGCTTTCCTACAAGGAGTTGTAACAGAGCCCTCTTTCAAACGCGTAAAAAAATATGTTTCAATCTAGCTGTGACCGCGACTTCATCCGCGTGGGATAGTGTCTTAGCGCAGTGTTTTTAGATTTATTTTGGATGTGTGTGTATGTGTGTGTGTAAGTCTCAGCCCGATCGGTTTAAAATTGACAAAGTTTCATACAAATTTTCATCCCCTATTTTATCCCTTTGGGGGTAGAATTAATCAAAATCCTTTCTTAGCGCATGCCTTCGTCATAACATCTACCTGCATGCCAAATTTCAGCCCGATCCGTCCAGTGGTTTGGGCTGTGCGTTGATAGATCACTATGTCAGTCAGTCACCTTTGAGTTATATAGATATATAGATTTAGCGCCTAGCTTCGCCCGGGCTTAAAAATATTAAACAAATCCTCCTGAAACACAATTTCAGCATCATATGCGGAATATAAGGGTATTTTCTAACCAATCAGGGATATACCCAGGGGACTCATAAAAATACACACACAAATCGGTCCATTTATTAGGAGCTAGGTAACAAACTCACGTACGGAATAATTATATACATATATAGTTAGTAAAGGTAACATATATTTAATTACTGCCGACAAAGAGACTTAGGGCTAAGTATAGCTTCCAAAAACTCTGAAAAATCAAGTGGAACGAAAATTCGACTTAAGGAGTTGTATCCGTGTCATGAATAAATAATAAAAAAAAGAAGCACTGTCCGTGTAAACGATGTGCGATAATGAATCAATACTCAAACGGGAATACCGCGGGCTCATGAGACAATCGATTTGAAAATGTGACAAAAACCGAGAGTGCATGAGAAGTAAGTCGGTAACGGTGAACCACTACCTATATCGATATAACGCAAAAGGTTACTGCATTTAATACGCTTCTGCGTCAAATTGCAGTATTCAACTCAATCGCGATGGAAAAGAACCTAAAATCCAATGCACGGTTTTAATTGAATAACTCGACTGCAATTGAAAAACAATTTCGTATTCTTACTTAATTGTTTATGGATATATCTCCTCTCCCGTTATAGCAAGTACTTACTTAATTGCCTTCGGGGACATTTCGTAGTTAGTTCGAAACCCGCTAGTAAGAAAGCGTAAAAAGGTACCTTCACGTCTTCCGTCAAGCACAACCATATTTATGGTTTTTAACGTAGTAAATTATCCTCCGGATGTTTTCCTTTATGGTGTGGTTATCACTGGTCTTAAGTTTTGAAAAACTCATTGGAACAATTAGGATTCCAACTTTCAACCTTTGCGTTGCAGTCGACTACTCGAACCACAGCTCTCCTACTATGTATGTGGTTTGTTAAAATATTGTATACACAAACGATAGTTCAATACTTGGCCTAATCGGAATCTCATGGCAGGGTACCAAGAATACTGGCAGCATTAACATAATGAATAGCAATGCTGATTCCCCGAGCGAGATATGTAGAATACATACGTCTTACGGCGTAAGAGGGCTGTAGTCGACGTGAAAGAATTAATAAGTTGATGCTCTTCTGCACTTCAAAGTCAGTGTTTCAAACTTAAAGATGACTTTAAAATATATAACATCACTAGCTGTGGTCTACGATTTTACTCGCGTATTGAACACTAGCCCACTGGCAATAATGCCAAATTCGTTTTTCAATTGGGATTAGTAGTTCCCGATATAAGTGCATTCAAACAAACAAACAAATAGCCTCCTTGTATTATTAGTATAAATAGTCTTTCTTTGGGTGTGTGGGTATTACCTATACACCTCTGCCTACCCCTTCGGGGACCCTTGTGGGAAGGCGTGAGGATATATAGTCTTTGAATATACTGTATTATACGGCGCCATTACCATTGCAGTAAAAACGCGGGCACTTCTTAGAGCTGAGGCTTTACATTTGATTTTATCTAATTTATAGTCATTATATATATCTGTCCCTTTCGGTCTCTTGAATATTGATAGCGACAGCGCACCATGCCACAGTATGTATGTGTAGTGTTGAATTCTTGTAAGTTACTTGTTGATGTGAATTTGCATCGAGCGCTTCTAGCAATTTACATAAGTACACCGATTTGCCGAAGACGTTCAAGGCAACACAACACAATAGGTTAATCAAGACGCATTTATAAACTAACGACAGGCGCCGGCTTTGCACGGGTACTATAGCAGAATTTTCTGTCGTGGGGTCGCATCAGATTAATAATTTTAAACAAAACCTTAATAACCCATACACCGACCTAAACTATCCTCTTCAACTCTGCCTATTTGTAAAACTGCTTGAAAATCCCTTCACAGTTCTTGATTTTATCTCGAATAGATAAACGTGGACGGGGACTTTATTCTGTAACATGTAGGGATAAGACACTTTTATATGGATGGTTACTAAGAATAAAGTATTCCTAGGGTAAACTAACTCCTATTTGTTTGAAATTGGACATACTAAGTTTAAGTCCGGCTTACAATCTGCGTTTGCACTATCCGGATATCCGAAAATACACGCGGCTAAAATGTTGTATCATAGCCGGTATCTGACATCCGGGTAAGTTGTTCTTGTTTGCCAATATTCATGGCTGCGTGTGTTTTATGTAATATCTTCAATTACCGTGTGACAGTGTCACAATTTCTACGGTTTTTACGGTTTTTTAGGGTTCAATTTACGTCAAAGACGATACGATACATTGCGAGGCACAGGAGCCCTTGTATATACCCTTTTTATAATGATAATTTTTACACCGCATTTGGCCGAAATGTTAAAACTCCTACCATTTGTGGCTTCTGAGCTAGTTGTGATTCAGCTTGATTTGGTAGATCATTTTACCGCCTCTGTAGCTCAGTGGTAGAGCACTGGTCTCGTAAACCAGGGGTCGTGAGTTCAATCCTCACAGGAGGCAGACGTAACATGTAACAACAATGCGGACGTATCGTTTTGTCTGTCTTCAATGGAACCTATACTATATTTTACTGTAATTACTATTCAAACTGGTAATAACTAAAGAGGTATGTAAGTCTAGAAAGAACTGGCGGTCTATACTCTCTGCCTTCCCCGTTAAGGACTCGGCATGATGATATGTATGTATGTACTCTGTAAACTGCTCGGCTCCCCGGAAAGGTTTCTAAAGGCGTTCTATTTATTATCTTCTTCGTCTTACCTCTAATTGTTATCTAAGAGGGACTTGGCTTAGCTTGATGTGTTAAGTAAAAAATACAGCTTCTCAATCTGTAGGAGCTGCCTTCAAGACACGAGTATTACATATCCAAGATGGCTCGCTCAGATAGATAAGGCACGCGTGCCTCTAAGAAACACGAGTCGGGTTCGTAAGTTCACCATGACAAGTTCACGTGACAAGACAGAGAATGAACTATTATTTTATATGTATACATGTGTGTAAAACTTCACGCCTTTTTCACAATTGACCCCAAAGGGGTAGGCGTGAAATAGCACACCTCCTTTTCGCCGGAGATATATTTAGGTGTCGACTTGATTATGGTGCCGTCTCCGTTCTCAAACACGACTAAGTCTTTGAATTTCCGCTTAAAGTTATGCAGGCTTCCTCTCGCGCGATGTTTTCCTTCGCCGAAAAATACTCGAGACAAAACTCATTGGTTCATGATTCGAGCTTGCCATTATTGCGTTGCCTATTAAATATGAGCTAAATGATAATCGAAGGTAAATTACTTAGTTAACTGGTATCTTACTCTGGTAGCAGCTCAGATACGTAGAGTTTTTTATCTTCGAGGAATGTACGCGTAATGAGCTGTCGTTGTAACAATGATATGTACGGTACTTATGTAGGTTATGTGTGCAACAAGAGGATCAGGAAGGCCACGTTCCAACTACCTAGATCAAATCGATCGGACGCTCAAGGACGGGAACGTCAAGAGTACTCGAAACCGACGAGTATGTATGAAGAGACTGATGAATGTGGACGAAGCGAAAGAGGTATGTAAGTCTAGAGATAACTGGTGCTCTATACTCTCTGCCTACCCCGTTAGGGACTTGGCGTGATGATATGTATGTATATGTTTACCACAAAGCCTACTAATATTATAAATATGCTAAAGTTTGTGAGGATAGAAGTTCCACTTCACGTAAAAAGTGTGCGTCCAGTCAGGACGGAATTGGATGAAATTGGATGAAATTTGAATGTATATAGATTATTATCAGAATTAATAAATACATGTTTTATCCCAGAAAAAATCAAAATAAAATTTTCACGGATGAAACCGGGCACAAAGCCAGTGATAAAATATACCATAAGTTTCTCCAGAATAATCTAGCATTGCATGGAATTGAAACTTCAATTTTAAGTTTATGCATAACAAACAATTTTTGCAAACGTACAAACAACCAAATATTTCCTCCGTATAATATTAGTGTAGATAAAGACACTTTAAATGTATGTATTGGTGCTAAAACCCTGCCAGATTGATGTAAAAGCACGGGCGTGAAATAAAATAGGTTCGTCGTGTTGGATGTTTCTAGCAAACACGTAATTGCAAGCACCATTCGCGTCGTGATGGCAAAGCCTGTGAAACTATCTGCAGGCCGACCATAAAGGGTCTTTAGCTACACCCATAGATATCGTATTCTATAAACGAACGATACAAGCGATCGTGCGCGTGCGTCGAATTCCTCAGCAATTCCAGAGAACGACTCCAATTAACATAATACTGACGCTGTCAACTTTGTTCCAGCGATATAGAGCCCAAATTAGCCTATCACGTGTGATCGTAGTTTGTTTTCGTTAAATGTCACCAATAAGGTTAAAGATGGAAGATATTGTAGCCAATAGCGTAATATAGGTTGGGTTTGATCATTTGCGTATCTCTTCGTATATGGCAATAGAAACAGACGGACAGTCGTTCCGTACACACTTATATTTGAATACATATAGTTACGATGATATCTCTTTTTTTTTTTTTTTTTTTTTTTTTTTATACCACTTGGGTGGCAAACAAGCATGCGGTCCGCCTGATGGTAAGCGGTTACCGCCGCCTATGGACGCTTGCAACACCAGGGGTATCACTCGCGCGTTGCCGACCCTGCAGGAATCTTTTCACACCCTTCTTGAAGAACTCCATGCTGTACTCTCCAGGGAAAACCTCAACGGGGAGCTCATTCCACAGCCTGAGCGTTCGTGGAAGAAAACTTCTTTGGAAGCGCACAGTGCGAGACCTTTGTGGTTCCAAGGTATGGGGATGAATTCCCCGTCGATGGCGAGAGGTGCGGTGGTAGAAGGTGGAAGTGGGCATCATATCGAACAATTCTGCAGAACACTCCCCGTTATACAAGCGGTAGAACACACACAGGGAGGCAAAGTCTCTCCTCAGACTTAGTGATTCCAAGCCGCTTGTGAGCATGGGATCGTCGACAATTCTAGCGGCGCGTTTCTGAACCGCGTCAAAAGGCCCAAGCTGGTATCCAGGGGCTCCAGCCCACAGGTGGCAGCAGTACTCCATATGTGGCCGAACTTGCGACTTATAAAGTTACAGCCTTTGTTGCGGTGTGAAGTACTGCTTAGCTCTGTTGAGCACACCGAGCTTCCTCGACGCCAGCTTAGCCTTGTCCTCTAAATGACCACGGAACTGAACGTCGCTAGAAATATCGACCCCAAGGATCCTAATGCTCTCCGAGATGTTCAGGGGAGTGTTCTGGAATTGTGGAGCCATAGCGAATGGAGTTTTTTTTGCGGTGAACGCGCAAACTTGTGTCTTAGTGGGGTTGAAGTGGACTAGGTTTAGTCGACCCCAATCGGAGACACTGCGAAGTGTACTCTCGATTTCAGACACAAGTCGTTCGCGACTTTCCTCCACAGTGGAACGAGGGAGATTAGCACGGCCCGTGTAGTAAGTGTCCCCAGTGCTGTCGTCTGCATAGCAATGAATGCCTTCAATAGAAAGCATGTCATTAATATGCAGAAGAAACAGAGTCGGGGACAACACAGAGCCTTGCGGGACGCCAGCATTAATTTCCATGCTTTCGGAGCAGCTACCGTCAACAGCGGCTCTTATGCATCTGGTGGACAGAAAGCTGGCGACCCATTTGCATAATCCCTCTGGCAGTCCGTAGGATGGAAGCTTTGATAGAAGACCGCGATGCCAGACCCGATCGAACGCTTTCGCCACATCCAAGCTAACAGCTAATGCCTCACCTTGACTCTCAATGGCGAGTGACCAACGGTGCGTGAGATATACTAGAAGGTCACCCGTTGAGCGACTGTGGCGGAAGCCATACTGTTGGTCACTCAACAAACCGTGACCCTCTAGATATCGCAGGAGTTGCGTGTTAATCACTCGCTCCATAATTTTGGAGAGGAGGGAGGTGATGGCGATCGGCCTGTAATTCGATGGGTCTGATCTATCACCCTTTTTGGGCACTGGGTGCACGTGGGCGGTCTTCCACGAAGTTGGGACTTTTTGGGTGGAGTAGGAAAGCGCGAATAGGCGCGTCAAAACAGGACACAGTTCAGGAGCACACTGCTTAAGCACCACTGCCGGAATACCGTCTGGCCCGCTCGACTTATGGACGTCCAGAGACAGCATCTCCCGCCGGACCTCCCGTTGGGTTATGCTTATCTCCGGCATAGAGTTCTCACACCGCAGGATAGTTGGCGGTGTGGCGCCTCCGTCATCCATAGTCGAGTTCGAGGCAAAGAGAGAGCCCAATAGATCCGCTTTCTCTTTGGCACTGTGGGCCAAGTTACCATCCGGCTTACGGAGTGGTGGTAGGGACGACTGGCAAAAGTTTCCCTCAGCAGCCTTGGCAAGGGACCAAAAAGCACGGCTGCCAGAAGGGTAGCTAGCGAGTCTCTTACCAATTCTGCTGACGAAATCGAATTTCGCCCTGGCAATCGCTCGCTTACAGTGCCTCGAGGCAGCATTAAGTTTCCGCTTTGCATCAGATATGTTGGGGTCCAGATTGGATCGAGCCGTGGTCCACGCCTCATACAAGGCTTGCTTGTATAATTTAGCTTCCTTGCAGGGCTTATTAAACCACGGCTGTTTCTTTACCCCTGTAGCTACTAGCGAGTTTGGGATGTAGCATTCCATTCCCGCCAGTATCGTCTCAGCGACGGCTGCTGCACAGGGGTCTGGATCTTCTGATGCAAAGCAGATCTGCCTCCACGGGTACGATGCGTAAAACTCACGCAATCCATCCCAGTCTGCTGCCTTGTAGTGCCACATGCGCCGCCGCCCCGGGGGTCGGGGCACTTCGGCCTTTGCGCACGGCACTTGCGTCCGGACCAGACAGTGGTCGGATGTGCCAAGCGGCGCACCCACCGAGATGGAATAGCTGTCCGGTCGCGTGGTCAGCAGAAGGTCCAGTAAAGAGCTTGTATGGCCCTCGATATCAGGTATTCTGGTTGGTTCGTGTACCAGCTGCGAGAAGCCATAAGCCAGGGCAAGCTCGTAAGCAGCCCTCCCCGCGCAGTCAGTGGACCGAGAGCCAAGCCACTCAACATGGTGAGCGTTAAAATCTCCTAAAACCACCAACTCCGCGGAGGGGTACTGCTCAAGTACTTTGTCCGTTGTCGATTGCAGGTGCTCAAATAGGCGAACTGTGTCTGTGTCACCGCTATGGGACCTGTAAAGGCACGCGTAGCTTCGGGTGTTGCCACCATAGTCTACGCGCACCCACAAAATTGACAGGTCTCTGTCTTCAAGGCCGTGGAGACGTCGACAGCAAATATCCTCCCGGAAGTACATACATACCCCGGCGCGGCGCACAAAATTGTGTTCCATCTTGTACCCGGGGTAGTTCAGGTACGATGTATCATCAGGGCAGGATATCTGCGTCTCCGTCAGAAATAGCAGAGTCGGCTGTGTCGTCTCAAGGTGTTGGTGGACTGCATTTAGATTAGAATGAAGTCCCCTGATGTTGCAAAAGTCCATTTTTAATATGGAAGGGGAGGCCGCTGGGAAACTTCTACTATTTTTAAATTTGGCCATTTTAGATTTCTAAGGGTGCTGAAAAGGAAGAAGAGGAATCGTTGTGTCGGCATCAAAGAGGACAAAGCGCAGTCTCAATCCGCCGCAGTGATGTACAGGTAGTGCGGATTGCCGGAGCGGAAGTCGGAAGGGCCCCCGATCCCCCCCTGATGCAGCGGCCGGGTCCACTCCGGTCTCCTCCGGCACGACCACTACACCAAGGACTTTACACACATGTGCGGGTCAGCCTCCCAGGGCGGAGATTAGGTGATCCCTGGGTTCGGGACTCCTACTATATGCGGGCGGCCAGCGGACAGCCGTTTCACCGGGTCTCCCTAACAACCGCACCGACATGCCGCGCCTGGTCACCACCACGGCGGAATTGCACCACTGGTCCTGTGCTGCCGACACACCGCTTCCTCTTGGAGCCTGGTGACCTTACTCACCACAGGAACACGACACACCCTAGGGTAATGCCATTTAGCTGCGATCTTCTGTAAGGTGGAGGTAATGGTACCAGTCGGGCTGCTCCGAATTCGAACGGGAATTAACCGTTGTGCCCTCCCTCCCTTCTTCTCTCCCTCTCTTAGATTCTCTATCTCTTAGAACTGAGAGGCCCAGGTTCAATCGCCTAAACATTGGCATACATGGTATGTTTTCAATATTCCATTCAAGTTCATGTCCATCGCGTTGTTTCTATTCACCGTTCATAATATTTTCTCCACAAATAGGCACTCGAAACATACAATGTACAAAGAGTAAATACAGATCAGTCAAGATTCCACTGTTAAATTATTCTTTGTTGTATTTCTTTATGTCTGAACTTAAGTACAGTGATTAGTCACACCACGAGCTTAACAGTGTAGGAAAACATCGAGAGGAAACTAGCATACGTTTGAGAAGAAATTTGAAGGCGTATGTATAGGTCGTGCTTGAGTAACGGCGATGGACTCGCCATCTGTCATATTATTATATTAATATTACCATTTCAACTTTCAGCCAAAAAGGCTGAGCCGTTTAGTGAGCAACAAACATCCAAACATCCAAACTTTCAGCTTTATAATATTAGTAAGATAATTTACGCAAGGAGCAGCCTAAAATAATTAGGCCCTATACACAAATTGACTTAATCAAAATCATGTTCTTTGAGAACTAAACAACGATTACGCACGACGCACAACGCAGACGTGATATCCACTAGTCTATTAGTGCATCATCAATTGTATAATCAGTGCGTAGTAAGTTAGTGCTATGCACAATAACGCATTAATTTTTAGGCATCATCGCCTCGTCCTGTAGACTGTAAGCGCTTATTCGCCTTAACACTGCATGTATAAAGCACTATTTATGAGTAATTTGAATAATAATTACGAAGCTACTTTAGCAGTAGAACGGATGTCTAACCGGCCTGGCGAGAAAGTGGACTGTGTGGTCACACCCTTAGAATGGGACAAGTTGTAGGAGACAGCTGTTGCAACTTTTGGTGATATTACTTATGTATGAGGCAGAGTTCACAATGAACGTATTGAATTGGGTTACAATTACTTTAACGTTCATTTGTTGATTAATGCTCGACCTATTTTCGAAATTCTAAATTTGAATTTACGTACAACCTTTTCACATGGATATTATGATCGGTATAATAAATATAGATAGTGCCATCCGCGAAAGACGCGACCCACGAATTTCTAGTCGAGGAGGTCGCGAGTTGCGTAGAGTATGACCCGAGTCTATTAATTGTAGTGTGCGTGTGCACTCATAGTTAATCAGTGTCTACCGACGATACTCAAACATTAGTGGAAGTTTGCACACTTACACTATAAACTATAGGAAAGACATAGTGGGGCGCGTCTTCGTGGATAGCATTATCTATCGATATGTGACGAATTTCTTCTTTTAACCCTTTGTCACAAGGAGTGCGTAAAATAAGGTAGGCAGAGATCATACAACCCATATGTCGCTATTGATATGTTTAGATGGTAAGCCAAAACGACAGATGAGAGTCTGTCACGTCTCTCAGACTTCATACGATTTTGAATTTAACTCGAATTTATTATTATTCTACTCGGTATTTTCCTTCACCGAAAATCTGGTTTCAAGATACTGTAATCAAGTCAACGGGGTTTGAACCTGGCGTATTAGAGGAACTTAATTCTTCGTACCTCCTCCGACCCAACTCTCGTAGGTACTAAGGCTTGGACCACTCTAGGGCGTGCGCTTTGCTCAACCGATATCACAGTTAAGTGCGCCGCCTCCTTTAGATCGACTCTATTCAACTAGTGTGCACTTTCATTACACGAGCGACCGTCACTTTGTAACTTGTTTGTTAACACTAAATCAAACTGGATGCACTTTAGAAATACTTAGAGCTCTATTAAAACGAAATTACCCATTAATTTAATAAGTTGTTCATTTAATCATAATGTGTTAATTAGATTCGTTAATTGAAAAAAGAAAATTATACATAACGTGTCTGTGTTATTTATTGGTTTGAGAGTTTGATTAAAATGGGACGAATGGTGATTATATAGATATACTTATAATTTCAAGAAAAATACTTTTTTCGCGTATAAAACAGCGGTGCAAAGCTAGTGCTCTCATATTCAACTTCTGTGTATATCCTACACGTGTTTATGAAGTGGCAACGCCTTAAGCAAGAAGCGTGCACTCCTACTAAGAGCCAAGATTAAATTGCGTCTATTCACTTCGGAGTTATGAATGAAAGTGCATAACTCATTACCATAACTTGAGAACGGACATCCGCATGAACCAATAAAATATTTTATAACGACTCTCAATTCATAAATAAATCTCTGATTTAATGTGCACATTTGAATTTTAATGGTAAATTTAATTGATGATAATATTTCTCAAGTGTAACAGATCGACACTAGGATTTCCTGTTGTCTTGTCTGTACCTACTCTGCGCGTATTTGTCCTGTGATGAAACTGAGTTTGGTGTGACAGCTTTTCGGCAACTACCCTCCACGGCCGCACCTTTTCGTGGCTGTCGTAAGCTACCCACTCTATCATACCATTAATGGGATTTGGGCTAGCGCTCTATGCAGCCTTTTCTCAATATAAGCAGCGCGATCCTGACCATTACGTATTTTGTCACACTTCTTAGACGAATGATAGATTTTTCATCTGTCAAAAATGGGTGAATAAATTTTAAATCTGGAACGCGATTGTTGCGTGACCTATCGGGTCTAATTGTGGATGTAAATCTGTTAAGGAAGAGTTCAGTGACTAAAACAGTACAGAAGAATGATCTAGAAATATTGATAGAACATACATATAATTATACTAGCTTATGCCCGCGGCTTCGCCCGCGTGGAGTAAGAAAAAACTTAGACGTGGAGTTAAAAAAAAAAGTAGCCTATGTCCTATTCTTAGGTATAAGCCATTACGATTATAACTTTCAGCCAAATCGGTTCAGACCTTTTGCCGTGAAAGATCCGCAAACATCCAAACTTACAAACTTTCACATTTATAATATTAGTAAGATAAGATAAGACAAGAAGGGTACTTACTAAACTTTAGTTATAAATATGAGCTATACTCTCGCATTTCGTATAAGAACTGCGCTCCCACCAAACCACGTTCGCTCCGATATTTTATGTTTATAAAAATTCGATTGTGAGAGAGCGACATAAAAGGAACAATTTTATCTCGTCGAGTCGCTTTTACAGAACAAAAAGTTACGCTGAAAAAGGTTCAAGATCCAAGATGGCGGCAGTTCCCACGCGCGCTTAATGGGAACCGCCATGGCGCGCACATGTGCCAGTTTACGCGGGAAAACTTGGGGCCATTTTGTTAGTATTTTTTTCATTATAATCTAGAGCCGTGTGTAAGCAAACAATGAGTTTGATAAGTTTGTCTATTTGTTTTGTTCTATACCTATTGCACGGTTTTGTGGCCTCGTTACTTATATATGATCCATTTGACGCCCATAATTACAGCTTAAAGAGGTATTTATTAGCGATTTGAACGGGTTTACGTACAATCGTCCGCTATATTGTGAAGCTAATATGTAACTGTAATGCATTTTTGTCATTCAGATTTTCTTTACAGAGCTTACCAAGGTTCGCGAAAATCACCCAAGTGTATTGAACTTTATTGTGAGTATTAAAATTAGGCCACCAATTACAATACAAAAGTAAGTAGTAAGCCGACATTGTTGTTTTAAAATGCAATATTACGGTTTTAGATTCACTATTAGTTGCATAAAGATAATCAACAATCTTTACGGTCCTTCGAGTCGATATTTTCTGTACATTTGAAACGTATAATTTATACTTGTGCGGAACTAAGCCTATTCATAATAAACCAATTAGAACACGAATATAAGGAAAATAATAGTTTTTTTAGATACTGTCAGTTAACTTAATCAGTTAATAAATATCAATATTGTATTTATTTTCGTAATCTGTTGTTCTAATTCCGAATTAAGTGTCACAAAAAACCGTTTAAAAGGTCCGCATTCTCATGTGTAAACAGTGCGATAATTTCGATTAGGTATTAACATCCTCAATGTTGATGTAAAACACTCAAACGTTAGGCACTTATTACTTGTACATATAACAGTATGTTCGTTGAAATTATTACTTACATATAAATAATTTCCATTGAATAACGCAAGCCAGATGGTCGGACGACATTAAAAAATCGTCAGGGCCGACCTGGAGTAGGATCGCCGCATCAAGATCAGCTTGGAAATCCATGCGTCCAGCAGTGGACGCATATATGCTGAGAAGAGAAGAGAAGAGAGAACGCTTTTTATCTATTTATGCCTCTAGCACAAGCGCCGCTGACAACAAGACACATTTTCCTGTCATTATGTCAACTTTTTTTTTCCCAGGTCGTTGAACCATCGTTACTCAACAACCAGTTCTATAACATAAGATCCTTCGTAATCAAATTACGTCTCCATTGAAATTTATCATCCGAGTCGGATGTATAATTTTAAAGACCATTTTACGATCACGTACGCAATATATCATCACGCCGAGACCCTCACGGGGTAGGCATAGGAGGAGAGAGCCAATTCTCTAAACCTTATTTACTTATTTAATTAAATCCACATTCATCAACCTCTTCATACATATGTAGGTACACGCTGGTTTCGAGTAGTCTTGACGTTCCTCGTATGCGATGGATACAATAAAATTAACATTTAAGAAAACGCAAGTATGTATTAGTAATTTAATACGGTGTATGAAATGACGAGATAATAATGTGTTTATTGAAATTATATCCAAAGCTTTAACCACAGAGTCTTCGACAAGGTGTGTATAGGCAAAATATTTACGCCGGAATATATTAAGGTGCCAACGTGACAGATGAAGAGTCCCCGAAAACCGAGTTTAATAATATATAATAATATTATTATTATTTTCTCCCATTTTGAAGGGGGTAATATAGCTGACACACGGGCCTTAACCAAGTGTGGCAGATTTTTATTTAAATATATATATGTATATACAGGTAATATTTATAAATATATTACTTATAAGGATGATTATTATTATTATTATTAATATATAATATTATTATTATTACCTACATATATATATATATATTCGTAGGAAAATATATATACATATATATATATTTTTTTTTCCTACGAATGCAGTTTCCTCTCGACACTTCCTTTACTGTAAAGATTGTGATATGATTAATCACGGTTGAAAATAAAAAAATACAGATTGGTACAGTTCCCCAGACTTTGAACCTAATAATGGGCTTGAGATTGAGAAAATAAATATAAAGCAATTGACAAATAACTATAAAATATCAATTAGTAGAAAGTGTACGATAATTTCGGCAGTTATAGGAACATGCTTAGAAAGTTTATATATGAGTGACGTATATCATTACATTAAAGTATTAGAAAAGTGTGACCGTGGGAAACTTAATAATATTATATAAAGCAGCTTAAAATTTCAAGTATTTAAGCAACATTTTGTAAAAGAAACGCAATCCCAAGGAACAACAAGAGCATGGGCGGCCCGAGCACGTGGTTACCCGCATATGGTACAGTTAGCGTCAGTAGGTATAACATCTGCGCCGAGCCCACCGGGGGCCTTGCCAAGACGTACTAGAGCGAAAGGGACAGATTTATACACGTCATATACATCTGTCGCTTACACATTCTTGAATTAAGATTGCTTCCTTAGGATTCGTTACCGTGGGCATGTCAGACGAAGCATGAACATGGTATAAATGCATTGAAAATGTTCCCGTTCAATGTTGCGGCGTTCGAAGTCGCAACTGGCGTAAACGAGGTCTGTAGATCCTACTCCGTCAAAGTCTTGGCGTGACGATATGTTTCTATGACTTGTGATTGCAACAGCACCAAAATTGTAGCACAACTAAGCTTTATGTATAAAACGGTTGCGAAGACAACTTCGTAACTCGGTCGATTATACTCGAACGTCGTGAGGCATTCAAGACGCTTCACGCGTTAACTGGCTAGTTTGAAGAGGCAGCATGTTTAGAGTATTTGCGGCCTCGGATGGTGTATTTTAAATTAGTCAGGTTGTAATACTAGGGTCATCCCCAATTGACCCAATGCAGCTGCCGCTGTACGGACAGTTTTCATGACGGCTGGTACAAATTGTGTTTTGTTATTTGTTAACTTGTAATTCGTTAAACAATTGACTCTTCATTACAAACGAGGGCTACGCGAAGTCTAAATTATATTCTTATAATTCGAAAACAGGAACAGATAAAAAACCGACGCCGGGATATTACAGTATACATTTAAATTATAGATTTAAAATATTCACGTCATTGTCGGTTAGTCTAGACAGAACTGGCGCTCTACACTATCTGCCTCCTCCGTGTTGGACTAGGTGTGATGATATTGGGCGGGGGATGAGCTAGAACCCCTAGGAGTGACCCCCAGGGGTCCTCCTACAAGGGTGCTAGCCCATCACCTACTTTGTTCACTTTTTCCGAGTGAGCAATTTGGCGTTGGTCTTGGGAGTAGCGCAGGTCGCGTAGATCCCCAAGGCAAGTCCGGAGCACTATCCTGCTAGAGGTTGCCGCCTGCTATTGGTCTGGTTCCTTCAGAAACAGACGTAACTGAAAGCTTCGGGCGCTCTCCACTTTCCCACCTTCCCAATTCCAATTCCTTTCCTAATTCCGTGTGGGGGGTCACCTCGGGACCCCTCACGCACGAGGAGGGTGGCTGCGGGGATGCGGGCGGACTGTGTGGCCTCGCCCGGTCCGTGGAGGGTGGAGTTACATCGGTTGCGCTGCCCCCGTCCAGCGCCGTCTCTCTACTCGCCGCTTCCCGCGCCCTTGGTGGGTCGCTGCTGCTTCGGGGCTTTGGCCCAGGGTAGTACGCGACGGCCCGTCGCTCACAGGGGCGGCGGGCGTGGAGGGCTACGTTGAAGCGCGCTGGGTTTGACGCTCGCCCAGCGCGTGGTGGTGCAGATGGACCCTGAGCAATGGCCATAACCATTTGACCGCGCACTTGGTACACATGGCCGGCGCAATGGGTCTCTGCACACTCCGGCAGCCGAGGTGGGGTCGCGGTGGGCAGGCAGTGCGGTAGACGTGGAGCCGTTTCCTTCCTGTCCATCGCGACCTTGGCGAGGTCGCATCGCTGTTGCGGCGCGGTGGGGCCGCGGGGGAAGAGGAGCTTCGGTATTACGATCCGCCGTTCTCCCTGTCCTCCGCGGCCGGTACGTTTGGGGGTCGCCTCGGCGACGACGACGCTGCTCGCGAGAGCGGCGGCGTGTGTGGAGGGTGGGCTGGGAGGAGGCGGGCGGAGATCGAGCGTTGCTCTCTCTTCTTGCCACTCTGCAGCCTACGACGTCACCGCCCGAGAAGGGGCGAGGTGGCGTGCAGGCGACCCGGGCACTTCGGTGCGGGTTGGTCAGCGGGGAGTCGCCTCGGCGACGGCGTCGTCGCTCGCGAGAGTGGCGGCGCGTGTGGTGGGGCTGCGGGGAGGAGGAGTATCGGCAGGAGTAGGCCATGCCGTCGCTCCGACTCTTTCGCGGTCGGCACGTTGGGGGTCGCTTCGGCGACGGCGCCGCTCCTGGCGAGAGTGGCGGCGTGTGGTTGGTGGGCCGGGAGGAGGCGGGCGGAGATCGAGCTCGCTCTCTCTGCTTGCCACTCTGCAGCCCACGACGTCACAGTCCGTTAAGGGCTAGGTGACGTGCAGGCGGCCCGGGCACTTCGGTGCGGGCCGGTCTGCGGGGGTCGCTGTGGCGACAGCGCCGTCGCTCTCAGGAGTGGCGGGGCACTGGAGGGCTACGGGGTAGCGGGCTGGAGGCTTCGGCCCGGCCCGTGGTAGTGGGGTATGCTCCGCTCGCCTCACTCCACACCCTGCGGCACATTTGGCGCGGCGGGGTATGAATAAGATCCTCGTCGCGCCGGTAGGCGCGCTGGTCAGGCGTCTGATCGGCTGCGCGGAGCCTCCAGGCGGCAAGCTCGGGGGGGCTTGTCGCCATTGCACGAACGGAGGCAAGAGGGGCCCTCGGGCCTGGGGCGGGCTCAGCGCTCGCTCCCGAGGAGAGGTCGCCTTCGATGGTGGCCTGCCGCCCGGTGTGTCGCGCACGTATGCGAAAGCGGTCCCGTGACACACCGACTAAGCGGTCTGGTGGTAGTTGGGCTGCGGCCCCGTGGAGTTTAGTCAGTAAGAGTCTGACATACCCTGCCACCGCCCCCGCGGAGGTAGGGATCCATGAGGATTCTCCACGTTAAAAAAAAAAAAAAAAAAAAAGGTGTGATGATATTAAAAAGAATACCACATAAAAGAGAATGATGAATTAGTCTATATCTAGTCAAAGGGTGTTTAAGTCACGGTTTGTAATATCTTGTATGAACTATTTCATTTAACTAAACTAACTATGTCTTTGCGTTATTGAGTTTCTTCTCTAACGTCTGTAGAGTTCCTCATGATATTTTTCTTTAGCTACCATAAAAGTCGTGGTGTGCTTAATCACTATACTTCAGAAGCAGACACAGCAAGTAATATTATAATTGTAGTGATATGAATGTTAAGACGTTAATGACAATTAGGCGATAAATTAAGGTTTGCTCCACATGTGCCCGCTGCGTACACCCGAAGCCGGTAGCAGCTGACACAGTCCGGAGCAAGGTACCTACACCAATAAAATGTTCCAATGATTTTGAATCATCATCTTCTCAATTGAGTGTGTTAGTAAGCGAGTGTGTCATTCGCTAGGAATCGTAATCAGATATGTATCTCTTTTTCAGATTAATAAGCGGTAATGAAATACATATATATCTATCACTGCGCCAAACTTCTGGCGCAATTGACTTAAACATTTATAAGAATACTAGCTGTGCCCGCGACTTAGTCCGCGTGGAAGTTAACAATAAAATATTGTTCAGTTTCTAAAATAAAAGTAGCCTAAGTTACTCCTTTTTATATCAGCTATCTGCCAGTGAAAGTCCCGTCAAAAGTGGTCCAGCCGTTTCAGAGATTAGCCGGAACAAACAGACAGACTGACATACAGACAGACAAAAATTTAAAAAAAAATTGGTATACGTACCGTGTATACATCCATATGCATTTAGTAAAAAGTGGTTATTTAAATATTACAAACAGACACTCCAATTTAATTATATGTATAGATTACAAAAGTGTATGGTAATTACAAAAGATATGGGTACGCAAAAGGGTGGTTAGAGGTGTTATTTTTACTAGATATTCATATACTTTACATCCTCACGCCATCCCCTAAGGGAATACCCCGAAAGGATAGGCAGAGGTGTATAAGCAGTACCCACACACCCACTTTCCGCCAGAGATATATTTTTGGTGCCAACGTGACAGATGGCGAGCCCAACGCTGTTTCTTAAGAGAGTATACGAAAGTCTTGTACATATCTTCATAAACGTATGGAGGTTTCCACTTAATGTGTTCCTTCACTGTAAGGCCCGTGGTGTGCTCAGCACTGAACGTAAGTATTAAAGCTCATTAAAATACATTGGTACAGTCAACCCTTTAGCAAACTGACCAAACATTTTTATGTGACCTGGTACAGTTCATGATCAAAAAACGATACGCTAAGTGAAAGATATCAAACACGATGCCGCAACACGGGAAGTTGAGTTAATTTTCCATCTATAAACGCTTACTTCAAAAATGTCGAATAAATTTACCTTGCAATTAACTTATCCGCTGTGTCGCAATGTTTCTCATTTGCATTTTGTTTGCTTTCAATGTGTATTTGATGAGGCCATTTTGTACAACGGATACATTTGGAACTGTAAAAATTTTGTTCACAAACACAACGAGGTCAAAGAAATTACTGAAAGTCATATTTAAAATGTATTTTCTAAGAGCCGTGGTGGCCGAGTGTGTAATTTCCCACAACACAAGGAATGCAAGTGCAGTGATTAGTCACACCACGAGCTTTTCAAATGCGTATGTATAGTCGTGCTGGAGTAACGGCGATGGACTCGCCATCTGTCACGTTGCCGTTGCAAAAAGCCGTGGTGGCCGAGTGGTTCGAGCAGTTGCCTGCGACGCAAAGGTCGCAAGTTCGAATCCCGACTGTACCAATGAGTTTTTTCTGAACTTAAGTACAGTGATTAGTCACACCACGAGCTTTACGGTGAAGGAAAACATCGAGAGGAAACCTGCATACGTCTGAGAAGAAATTCAAAGGCGTATGTATAGTCGTGCTTGAGTAACGGCGATGGACTCGCCATCTGTCACGTTGGCACCTGATATACCTCTGGCGGAAAGTGGGTGTGTGGGTATTACCTATACACCTCTGTACCTATACACCTCTGCCTACCCCTTCGGGGACCCTTGTGGGAAGGCGTGAGGATATATATATATATATATATATATATAATAATAGTTAGCGAACCACAACGTTTATCATTCAGCATTAGCATATGTATGTATATACGTCTATCAAGAGTGCCCCCCTCCCTCCATCACAGAGAGATTAAAAGACGACGATGGGATGTATATACAATAAAATAATATTAAAAATACTTCGGGAAATTATCGCACAAATTGACCTAGTCCTATATAGAGCTAACCTTTCCTAGTGAGGCCCCAATAGCTCAGGTTTGTTGGCAAAAAACGGTGCGTTACAGAGGCCTCGGTGCCCAGGGAACCGTGACAGCGAGGGGCCTCGCAGGCTGAGCAAATATAGCTCGTATTGTGTTATAAACTGTACTGTGAATAAAAATAATTTGTGATACATAATCATAATTTGTATCCGTCAACATTCGCAAACGTAGGCAACTGGTGAAGCTCTTACACACGTACATCGTGGACCAATATTATTAGTATTGGTACGATTATAAGCCTATGTATGAAGAGCCTGATGAATATAGCGGGATATAGCGAAAGAGGTCTGTAAATCTTAAAAGGACTGGCGCTCTATCTTTGCCGGACTCGGCGTAATGATGTTAAGGAAGGTAGGTAGGGCAAAGAGATGACGGTATAAATAGTACATGGGAAGGTCTAGGTCTAAGATGTATGGTGATTGTAAAAGCACTTGAACTTGTAGAAATGATGTAAGAAGGTTAACGAAACCGATATATAATGCGATAGTATTTGGAAGAGGCAGAGGCAACTAACTCCATCGGACGTTAAGTATGGGAGCTTGAAGGCATGTCTCTATAATTTCTCGGTTTTCTGTAAATTATTGTCGATGTCTCCTTCCGGTTTCCCCTTTACCATTCAGTATTAACTTTAATACTCATCCTGACCAAATATCCTACTATTTTCACACTTCTTTTTGCTCTAGTTTTCTTAGGTGTTGAAAACGTATTAAAATTTCTAGAACATAAAGAAAGAACACCTTTGAAGTATGATATATTCGATAGCGAACTATTTATATTGCCACTTCAGATCATCGAGTTATGATATGAAAATAGCGCATTTATTGAGTGGCCGATCTACTTAATCACTTTAACTAATAACTGATTAGTTAAATGCTTTTTGTATTTATAGCACCGTGGTGGCCGAGTGGTTCATGTTCACCTGTAAAGGTGCATTAGCCTTGGTTCGAACACTTCGAACCCAGGCGGTCGATATGGTGAAGCATACGTAAAAATCTGCGAGGGACCAAATGTACATCACATGATTTACTCCATTAAGTGATACCAACCATTAAGTGAGATCAGTGTACGATTCATGGATCACATCATTATTAGTTGTATAAACATTGCGTTGACTTGTTGCTATTAGGGGTCATTGACCTAGTGACGTATTGATAAATATATATACTTAAATCATATACATCTGACGTCTGTCTTGCTTTGACTATACTTCTTTATACACAAGAGCGGATACCCAAATTAAATTCTATAGATGACTTTGAATGTAGGATTGACACGTATGGAGTTATTCATAAGTAATTCATGGTTATAATTCATTGAGAACTTACACAGAGTAACATATGTTTATACAGGAAGACGATTTGAGAACATATAAATACTAGCAGACCCGGCCACGTGATGCTGTGGCTAAGGTTTTTATTATATTTCATTGTATATTAACATCATGGTAAGAATAATATTTTGGCCAAGTTTCATAACTATGTAATAGGTATGTACCGCCGCGTAAGGAATGGTCTTTCCAAATTTCAAGTCAATCGGCCTTATAGTTCCTGAGATTTCGTGATGAGTAAGTTCACAAATGGGATCTCCTATATATATATATATTAATTATCACGCCAGGGTATGCAGGGAGAATAGAACGCCAGTTATCTCTAGACTTACATACCTCTTTCGCTTCGTCTTCGATTTGAGAATAAGTCACAAAAAATACATCGTACAAATTTAAACTTACTCAATTAATTATTAATACACAATCATTTAACTAAAGCGAAGGTGGTCTCAGAGAACTGGCGCTCTACTCTGCATTCTCCGCAAAGGACTCTGCTTGCAGAAATGTAGTTCCTAGCAAGTTGCCAATCAGGGATTGGGATTTTTTTGGGGACTTATTGGGACATTTTGTCTTTTCTTTAAATATAGCTCTCCGTCTTCTGAATATTCAAATAGCACTACTCATCAATATGCACTTGAGATCCTGTTGGCTTCAATCTAGGCTTGATCGGAGACAATCACTCCGGCCTCTAACTGTCCAAAGCGTTTGCTATCGGCCGGTGCATATCAATCAAGATTGGATTATAACCAGTGTCAAAGGACACAAAATGACAAAGATGCAACACAACGCTTGCAAGTTCGAATCCCTACTGTACCAATGAGTTTTTCTTAATTTAATTAC
Source organism: Drepana falcataria (assembly GCA_945859725.1). Lineage (NCBI taxonomy): Eukaryota > Metazoa > Arthropoda > Insecta > Lepidoptera > Drepanidae > Drepana > Drepana falcataria. The sequence goes on from OX243921.1 coordinate 13,153,337, forward strand.
AGTGATTAGTTGTAACTTGTCTAATGTCACGAACTTGACGCTGAAGGAAAACATTTTAAGGAAACTTGCATACGTTTGAGAAGAAAATCAAAGAAGTATCTATAGTCGCATCAAAGCCAATCGGTCAAATTGGCACATAAAATATGTCGCCAGCGAAAACTGGGTGCGCAGATACTAAATACTCCTGCCTACCCTTTCGGGGAGAGCGTCGCCATGTTTATAAATTGATATTTATTCTTCACGATACTACCCACGCATATCGTGATACTAGGTACTCATGTTTTGCGATGCACGAAAAGCAACGAAAAATGCACATACGCCAGGAGTACAATTTTCAATATTCCGTGACGTAGTACTTATACAAAGTGCCAAGTCTAACATGACCACCAGAGGAAGTAAAAACATAGGCCTGATCGTCATCAACACCTTCGTGAACCCCTTCGTGAGTGGAAATGAATGAGACGAATTAACAATTGTTTAAGTGTTTCTCTCAATCGCTACCAGTTGAGTCAATCCATTTTGTGTCCAAAAATGTACACTATAGCGTTGCTTATCATACAATTTATTCCTGAGCGCATTAAAGGATCTCATTGAGTGAATCAAATCAAGATTGACTGTTGTTACTTATTTTCTTTACTTTATTGTTTATTAAATTGTAAGTATTCGGGTAGGTAAAGTAGATCAATGTCTATCTCGTCTGATTGAATTGTCTGAGTGTCCTAGACCGTTAATTTGTCAATGAGATACCAAAGACAACATATGATTAAAGAATTGCGTAACGGAAGTTTTCACTCAGCCCAGTACTGATATATAATCACGGAAGGATTGCATGCATAGTAAATGACGACCCATCACACGATTCAGTGATTTAACACCGACACGAACGTCGTTAGCAGATGTGATAACACGTATTGAGAACGTACCTTTAGTGACAAGATAACAAGAAGGGCCTTTATACCCAACTTTATAACAAGCAAGCCTATGTCACTCAAGGTGAGTGTAGCCTTCCAATGGTGAAAGAATTTTTGAAATCGCCACAGTAGTTTTTGAGTTTATTCATTACAAACATACACACACATATAAAAATACAAATCTTTCCTCTTTATAATATTAGTATGGACTAGTATAGATGATACAGAGATGTGTGTATGAGTATGTGAATAATACAGAGAGTAGGCTGGTAGAGTAAGAGCGCCGGTTCTCTCTGGACTTACGGCCTTTCAATTCATTCACATTACTCTCTCAATTCATTTGTGCTCGCCGGTTTCAAGGTTTTTTGACATACATACATATCATCACGCCGAGTCCCTAACGGGGTAGGCAGAGAGTATAGAGCGCCAGTTCTCTCTAGACTTACATACCTCTTTCGCTTCGTCCACATTTCGACTTTTTGAGTTTCGAGTACTCTTAACGTTCCCGTGTGTTCCCGTCCTGAGCGTCCGATCGATTTGATCCAGGTAGTTGGAACGTGGCCTTCCTCTGCCTCTTCTTGCACACACTTTTGCTTTGTGTATCTGTTTCTTCAATCTTTCTTCACTCATCCTTTCTATATGTCCAAACCATATTTATGTATGTTTTTTGACATAGTATTTATAATATCAAATCATCACGCTGACTCCTTCACCGGGAAAGGAGAGAGAGGTATTCCGTTATAATATTTTATATATACCTCTTAGAAATAAGAAGCAGATGGGGACTGTTTGAATACAATCAAATGTGATCATTTATATATTAGAGTACTCGAAACCGGCGAGCATGTATGCAAAGAATGATGAATTAGGACGAAGTGAAAGAAGTCTGTCAGTCTAGACGGAATTTGCGCTCTGTGAACCTACCCTATGAGGTATTTGTCGTGATGTACCTATATATAATTTACATGAAATTCGTTGAACATTATATATACGTATGTATATATATTTCAACGAATCGAAACACTTAGCAGTCTTACAAAAACCATTGTAATGTAACGATGTATGTAGTAAAATATGATGCAGAATTTAACACAAAGGCACTGTTGATACTCAGTACTTGTTTGTCTTCATTCCACTGAAAGTAGAAGCAAATGTCTTGAAAATATATTAAGAGTTAAATTACACAGCAAAATGGATTGTTTTTAATTATGACTAGAGGTCGCAATAAAAAAAAAGTTTTCTTACAAACGTGCCTTGAAAGAATACGTAACTGACGGAAAAATCGTATTAAAATCCGTTAAGTTACTAAGTATTTTAGTTTATCGCGTTCAGAGATACGAAGAGGGGAACTGTTTTATAATACTACATACATAGTTACATAGTGGTTTGATAGATATTTATGTGCCGTGAGTCTCTATGAGCCGTGTGATGCTAATATTATAAATATTAAAGTTCGAGTGCTTTCTATATAACAAATTTACAACATTCCCTGAAATTTTTAGTTTAGATATATAAGATAACTTTAGTAAGTCTGTTGATGTGTCAGTATAAAATAAAATATTAGAATAGATTTGTTGTGAAATAGATTTTTGGTACAAATTATACATGGACAAAGCGGCGAGCAATAGCTAGTACACAATAGATGGTCGCATATTGTTCAAGACAAAGACACAGAATGTTGGTCATGGCAGCTCCGATCAGACCATACTTTTGTTCTTTAAAATCATTAACCTCATTTGCGACAACACGCGACGTCTAACGTTTTTAACGAATCAATTGAAACTACGTTATTTAATTATGGTACGTTAACGCTAACTAAATATCATTATCTTACCAGCCTTTTGTCACAAATGTAGTGTTATACACGTACATAATTGATGCAGACACAGACAGCGCAAATTTACGCTTCGAAAAATTACTTTACAAGAGCTTGGATTAGGGATCCCATGATGTACACATCGAAGCACGTGGGGACGTCAAGCTTGGCCGCCCAGAATCGTTCCGGGCTGGCGAGCCCCCTACTTCCTCGCCTTCGGGAATCCTCGGCCGTCTTCGGACGAAATCGGCTCCCAGATCCCAATTCCTTAGGTGCGCACGCTGGGTGAGTCAACTAATTATTGAGATCTCTGGCTGCAATGATATCACTCGGCCTTTGTAGTTTTGTTTTGTTTAATTGCTTGTACTCTACACTTATCTTTGTAAGCGTTGTGTGTACTGCAATTTGAATTTGAATTTCGAATGATTGTAAATTCTTTTTAATAATACATTTGTTATCAGAATTCAACGGCGGGCGGGTAGTACCGCATACAGGCGTCCTTGTTCGATCTTCATTCACAAGAATATTATACTTGTTGCGAAGTAAGGTAAGGACAAAACAATGCATGTAACACATAGACTTGTTTATAAAAAGCAACAGACATTAAGGCCATTTAATTAAGGTACAGCATGGGACACTTTGTTTACATAAACATTGTGAAGGAATTTGAATACGTGACGCGAGTAAAGGCACTCTGTCACTTGTCTTGTAATTCGAGATCGGACGCTCAGTGTACGCCTTTTGCCGGGTTACTAAAGGGTTTAGGGTCAACAGACTTAAGACAACTCAGCTTCGAGTATATAGTAGGTATTAATAAAACAATTTCATTAATTGTCACTCGATGTGTACTCGGAATGTACAATGCCATTTTATTCAAGAGATTGGCGATTATTCATGAATGAATCATTCGTGTTTTCTGGTGTCCTACCATACCGTTCGATCGCCATCATTTGTTAATATTACGAAAGAAGCAGATTTATTTGACAAGCGAGTATGGAAAGAGTAAACTCGTTATTAACAATTATCGATTTTATTTTATTTTCCTTATCCGTCTTTTAAGTCTCGTAATTGTTATAAATTAATTAAAAAAGGTTAAAATATATCCAAGATTTTTTTTTAACTGTAATCCGTTACGTCAATTGCTCACAGAACCATCGTGCGGCCAGTATCAACTATTAGTTTAATTGAAACGACCATGGGAACTCTAGCGTTACACTGACATTACAAATAGTTGCCCAACTATATTGAATTTGAATTTTTATAGCAAAATTTAACAACTGAATGTGATAATGAACTACAATGCTTACGTGTCTGGTTATGATCTGCAAATGTGTTTTTATGAATTTGCTAACTTTACAAGACACTGTTACTTTAGTACTTATGTCTGTCTGTACGTTGTACGTTGTTTCCCCGCAGCTGGCCCATCTACAGAACTAAAAACCAACTCTTATTAGGTTTGTAAAGAATTGGCTCAAAAAGTACTGGACCGATTTTAATGCTACATAATCACTGATTAATATAGGCTATTTTAATTGCAAGAAAAAAAAATCTATTCCAAAATGTGTAAAAAATTAATGTCCACCCTTGCGAAGCCGGGACGGGCCGCTAGTAAAATATATTTCAGACAATAATGTATCTCTTTGTTAAATTTCACCAATTCCGTTGGGTAGTTTTATGGTAAAAAGTTACAAAAATCCTTACAAACTATCACATTTACAATATCAGAAGAATCATCATCATTATCAATCCCATACACGGTGGAACCTCAGTTGTCTTTAGACTTACACACTCTTATTTTGGTATATGTAACATTATTCCCACTTAAACAGTGGTATTCGTTAATGCACCTTTTAATTGTCCTTGTGATGGCTTCTCATTGCTAAGTTCAATTTGATTAGTCAGTTGGGCCGATGGTATCTCTCATGGGAGTATATACAACACTATTAAATCGACTTGTTTTAGCAATGGATACAAGGCTCATGTAATTATTTTCTTTAATTTTAATATTTAACCTCCATATTTTTATTACATTCTCCCTTTAGATAAGGTTATATAATTTGAATTTAAGTTCATTTATAATAGTATCCATTAACATAGTAACGTTATTTTAATTACACAATCATATAATGACATGACGATTCAATCAAAACAATTTCAAGTCTTCAATATGTTATTATAGGGAGCAACGTACAGATAAAAAATTTACTAGCTATAACTAAATAACCTGTTATCAAAGTAACTTTTTTTTTCTTCACTGGCATACGATGACATTTGAACACTGCCGTAATACTTAGTATTATAATGATAGCTTTTTTATTAAGGTTTGATTTTCGAATTAAGAATGGAGTTTCCATTTGAGCTACGCATAGATGAATACGTTTTTTTTTATTATCAATCATTAGAGCGCGTCTTTCGTTATTGCCAACGTTGAGTGCTTATTAATGACCAGTATAGGAATTATTGCTTTTTACATTATTGCTAGTATGAATTAAACACCACGTAACTTATGTAAGTATTTCTATAGGAGTATCTGTCCTGGCCTTTTTCGCTTGGGTGAAAGAATTTTAATCGAACACCGTAGCGCCACCTATCGGGTCAAATTGTGATACACACAGAACAACGGCAAATTGGTCGTGCCTCGTGTTCCAGCTTCGCATGGTGGACATAAGATTTTTTTGATATAAGAAAATATTACCTATGACATGAACGTAAATATAAAAAACAAACATACGAAAATAAAAAAATAAAAAATTTCCCTCTTTATTATATTAGATTATAGAAAAAGAATGAAGAAATAGATTAGATAACGTTCTTATTCTTACTATTATTTTTAGTCGTCATTGAGCTAGTATTTATAATATATGTTTTATGCAATCAAAGGACTATTATCCTCGTTATTATCCTTTATACCCTTATGGGAAGGCGTGAGGATATATAATATTATTTATATATATGTATATATATACGAGAGGCTCCAATTAAACAATCTGACAGCTATAAGAGGCAGCAGATAAGAGGGTCATTGTTCATTCGCCAACAACGGACAAGGTTAGCACTTTATAGATATGTATCAGGACTACATAATAATAAAGTGTTTAACAATGAACTTATTTACAAAGAAACTGCGAATAGTGCGATAGTCCAAAGTCGTGGTAATATCATAAAGATTAATCGTACTGAGATTTAAATGATATGGAGCTTTAGTAAAAATCTGTGCGTACGTGCAAAAGTGCGTGATTAAGTTGGAAAAACAAGTAAAAATCATTAAGAAAACGAAAGGCGATAGTTACAATAGGCGAATTGATCGGCAACAGAACAATGCCCGGGAATATTTTGTCAACAGAGTACATTTCATCGCCTATTATCGTTCTTGTGTGAACGAGCGACAAATTGCACTTTCGAAAAACAAAATTTGTTAACGTCTATTTCACATGATCAACAGAATCATGGAACGTTATTCTGTTCACGGCCCCAAAGCGGTAGGCAGACCAGTAAAAACCTATAGGTATTAAACAGTGGATATCAAAGTTTAACTACAAATTATAGATTTGCTTGTACACTATATTGAGCCAGCCTGTCTATAGAAAGAACTCTTCCTGATGACTCAAGATGGTAGTTTCCTGATTCTGGTCCGATCCTGACTAATTAAACGGATATTCAATACAAAACTGTCTGAAGACAATGGTATATCTTGCACACTTTCAGGTTTCTCACATTTGGGTTAATCAGACAACTGGTTATTCTCTCTCGTTATTCTCTCTGCCTACCCCGCACAGAGCTCGATGTCACGTTGTACCAAAGGCACGTCGAGGAATGCAGTTTGTTAAAGTCAAAGGTAATTCTTTATCAAACAACGATAGAAAATACCAAATCACGAACAATACACTTGTATATGAGGCTCATGACACAAGTCCCTGACTAAAATGACGTGACAATTCGAAGAAGATAAGATCTCAAATACAGCACATAGCCAGACGATAATGTACCGTATACATGGACTGTGGAGGTTCAAATTCAATTATAAGTGGCGATGCAATCAAGTCTTTTTGGTTATATAGTGTTCGATGCTGATGTGATGGCAACAGCAAAACAATCTTGACTCTGTATTCTGCTTAAAGGAAAATATAACACAATTAATATTTTGTTAAATTTTATTGGCAAATCACGCACGCGTCACCCAAGATACGGCTTATGTTATTTGAAGAATATTAATATCAATTAATATTACTATAAAGTGGCAGTTTCTATTTTAGTACTAGCTGAGTCCGCGACTTTGTCCGCGAGGAATATAACAAAAAAGTTATTGTTTAGTTTCTAAAATAAAAGTAGCCCAAGTTACTCCTTTTTACATCAGCTATCTGCCAGTCTGCGTCAAAATCGGTTCAGCTGTGTCTGAGATTAGCCGAAATAAACAGACAGATAGATAGACAGACAAAAATAAAAATAAATGTTTTTTTGGTATATGTACCTTGGTGTATACATCCATATGCATTTAGTAAAAAGCGGTTATTTTAATGTTACAAACATACACTCCAATTGTATTAATTTGTATAGATGAACGCGCATTATTCGGAATTGATAATCCGACTGAAAAAAAAATACGAAATAGACAACTGGTTTACTGCGGAATGTTATAAAAACTACAAAATTGTATGAAATTCGGCACAAAGATGGATTATTATTAGCTGGATTAACACATAGGGTTTTATTTAAAAAAATATAAAAATAATCTGACTACGAAATATAATTTTATGCAAGTGAAACCGTGAGGCGTAGCATGTCATATATTACATAAATACTCATAGAATTTAAAAGATCAGTAAAATTCTCACTTGTACAGACCAACGAGGATCGAGGTGTCAGGTGACAGCTTAAATATGACTATAAATGAATATGTACTAACAATGGAAATAAAAGGTCTATCTCCAAATTAATGCACCAAAAACATTAAAGAAATTTAAAAATAAATACTCGGAAAGCGAATTAAGACAATTACTAAATCTGCATATATACCTCTTTTCGTCAACAAAGACAGCCCTTGTCAAAATTAAAAACACTTAAAAAATAATAACAATATTGTAAATTCAGGAAGCGGAACTTCTAAAGTACTTCACGATTCCGCTTAATTAAGTGGGAGTAACTAGCTTTGTGCATCCCGGGAACCGAACCGGCAAAAAAACGGAGCACTTGTGCACGCAGAGGATGTGCGCAGGGGCTGGGGGTGGCTTTCATTTTTTCCTTCCACACTCATGTTAACTTCCGGTTTTTTTTACAGGAAGTCTACAAATATTGGGATTTTTTACAATGTGAACCAAGATCCTGACCCATTGAGAACGTGTGGGAAGAATGGCTTGTTCTCGAGACGATAATGAAAACAGCTTGCATACATTTCGGATAGGAGACCAAGTACCCTCCAACCTTACCCTACCAGGTCAACTCATACGTACATATGTAGGTATGAGTAAACCTGGTAAGTTAAGTAATGTAGCTTAAGTTTAGCAAGTTGTTTATTTTATAGTAAGACTCAAATGACCTTGATTTAAACGCCATTTATGTGTATAGATAGTGCCATCCACGAAGACGCGCTCCACTATTCTTCCCTATGGTTTATAATGTAAGTTTGAAACCTTCCACTAATGTTTGAGTATTATTGGTACACACTGACTACCTATGAGCGCACACACATACTACAATTAATAGACTCGGGTCTTCGCCGCATCCCATGACCTCTTCGACTAGAAATTGGTGGGGCGCGTCTTCGTGGATCGCACTATCTATATCTTCAACGAAGAACAGTAAGATCCGATTCGTAATGATATAAGTGTAGTAGTTCGGATGTTTGTTTGTTCCCCCCCGACCCCCGCCGCAAACGCCGGCCCGCGCCGAGCCTGACGCGCAAATCCCGCCCCCAAATAATATTTAAATAAAATTACCAGTCCAGCCCAGCTCCCTTGCTCGCGATCCAGCAACGCCCTAAGCCGAGGTTCGTACCCCACAGGGGGTGCCCTTAGCTGTGTTGCTTAGAAATAAAGTGCCTGGCTGGAGGCCTAGGTCTCGCCATTGACCGGTTAAGTAGCAAAAGTTCCCGGAACTCACGCTACGAGAGACAATACAAAAAAAAAATAAAAAAAAAGTTTGTTTGTCAATCACGTGGCTGAACAAATTTTGATGAAATCCGGTAGTACTCACCCTAATCAGTGATTGCATTTACATATATACGTATATGGAACCACAAGCTGATCCTATTGGAATTTATTCTATTGATAGATTTTTCTATACTAATATTATAAAGAGGAAAGATTTGTATTTTGGGATGTGTGTGTATGTTTGTAATGAATAAACTACTGTGCGCTTTAAAAAATTCTATCACCATTGGAAGGCTACATTCACCCTGAGTGACATAGGCTATATTCATTACTGGAACAGATTATTTAATTATACGCGGGAGAAACCGCGGCTTACAGCTAGAATAAAACACATGTTATGTAGCTATCTCCCTCTAACCAAAATTCTTCTATCTTAGCCAATTTCATCCAAGCCAAAAGCCAAAATTCTCTTAGCCAATTTCATCCAAGTTCGTTGAGCCGTTGTGAGTGAGTAACAAACAATCTCGCGAGCTTTCCCATATTTGTAGTAAGATTCAACTACTCAAAGAGATCTTGTAAAAGCTGTTGATAGCACAAGATTTCTTTTCCTGATTTCCTTAGGACTGATCAACTAAAGGCTGCCTATAAGGCATGGTTCTCATTATACAACTTGTAGAATTTTGCTACACATTTTCTCCGTAACCACAGACCGCAATGTAAGATCATCCACGTAAATACAAAATCGACGCAGTGTGTTAGAGCGACACTTTAATGTCGAGATTAGTTCTTAGTACTCAGTTATTACGGCTTTATTTACAATAACAACAATTAACAATATTTACAAAGAACAGTGGAAACTAACTACTTACAGATAAAATATTTGTCCCAAATTGGTATCCCGAGGCAACGTGCCAAGAAGACTAGCAGCATTGCCACGCTGGATAGCAATGCTGATTCTCTGAGCGAGATATGGTCCAGCCCGCCTGTCACGAGAGGTCTCGACTAGACGGCGCGAGACCTCTTTACAAAGATGGTGAGCCTCAGGACCCCAAGGCCCCAGAGTTTCAACCGCAAACGCAGCAAATATGTAACCTGAACCGAGACAGGCATACTTGCGGCGCTACTCAGTTATTATCTATAACCTACAAAAAAGCCTTGGTGACTGAGTGGTTCGATTAGTTGCCTAACACAAAGAAGGCAAGTTCGAATCCCGACTGTACCAATGAGTTTTTCTGCACTCAAGTACAGGGATTACTCATACCCTCTCCCTCTGTGCCTACCTCTTAAGTTACTCGGCGGGATGGTATGGTTGTGTGGTATTTTCAAAGAATGAGTGTTTTTGAAATAGACAAAGGTCCCCGAAGGGATGGGCAAAAGTGTACAGTTACTACCCACACACCCACTTTTTGTCCGATATAACTTTTAGGTGCTAACGTGACATATGGCGAGTTCATCGCCGTTACTGAAGTACGACTATATAATACGCCTTTGAAATTGCTTCTCAAACGTATGCAGGTTTCCTCTCGATGTTTTCCTTCACCGCTTAATGGCTTCAGGCTTAATAAATAAATTCCTCATTATCTCTGTAAACGTGCAACGCTACGATTTTAGATCAAATTTGCATTGAAAAGATTCGCATAGCAAGCGTCGAGGGTGTGATTGTATAGACAGGTTACGTTGGCTTGGACACACAAAGAATTAATGAAGAACGTTTGACGAAATATATAGTACACAATCCTATCTGGATCAAATCAATCGAACCCTCAAGGTTGGGAGCGTCGAGTGCCGCCCAGAAACCAGGACTTAAGAATTTTGGCTATGGTATCCCCTGCCTTGCGTAACAGCGACTAAATGGGCTGACACACAAAGCGATCGCAAGGGTTGGCGGGAGGCCTATGTGGCTCGTGCTTCCGATGGCACAGCGAGGGTACTAGGGGCAAATTTAGGTGCTCCTGGGATGTGCTCAGGCAAAGTGCAGGAAGGCTCTGACGGCCGAGGGGGTTTGGGAGCGTCGAATAAAACTGATGAATGTGGCTAAAGCGAAAAAGATCTGTAAGTCTCTCTCTACTCCCTATGTAGGTATATTGTACAGTTTTACACAGAAAAGGGAATTAATGAATTTGGTTAAATCATAGTAGCAGTAGACTTCTATTTTAAGAAATGTATTGTTCTACAAAACAATAAAATCATGTCCTTGAACATTCATTGTTTATAAATATCCTATAATAATGACCACAAGCTTATGATAAAAGACTGTTACAGTCTTGTGGTTTACGAACTAGTTTGCTGAATATAAATGCAGGTTCTAATCCCGGTTTCTACGACTTAATACTCTTGGTCTAAAGGCTTGAAGGAAAATTTTAAATCGAAGGGAATTCTCACCAGTTCCGAACTCGAGTTACCCGAATATTTCTTTGCGATATTCTGTGAGAGGTGTACTTGGGGAAGTAGAAGAAGAAATAGCCCTGCTCTCAGGGAATGTCGTGATGCTGTGGAGATCAAGGTTACGAGTAGAAACATATCCATAGGTCGCTGGTTCAAACCCGGCTCGAAGGATCATAGTCTTCGTAGCGCTAGTCAATAACCATCCAAATTGCAATAAATAACGTTATTCCTCAGAGCATAATTTTTTATAGAAAAATCACAGCTAAGGTACAGCCTCGTACAACGAAACCAGAGCGCTTACTCATTAAGTATTAGTGACATCAGGTACTGCAATAGTCAAACATTTGTAGGTATGCAACACTATTACATAGTTAATTAATAACTATGTGGGTTTGTTGTCTCTCCACAATTAGTATTTGAAAATAATCTTTACCCCATTAAATATAATAATATAATAATATATCCTCAAGCCTTCCCACAAGGGTCCCGGAAGGGGTAGGCAGAGGTGCATAGGTAATACCCACACACCCACTTTCCGCCAGAGGTATATTAGGTGCCAACGTGACAGATGGCGAGTCCATCGCTGTTTAATTTATGTTTAACATAGTGTTTAATTTATCTTGAACATTGACGAAAATCATTCCTTCCGGAGGTAAGCAAGGGTTAAAATGTATAATTAATACTTAAGTATGTGTTACAAATACATTAAGTGAACGAAATTTAATATTTCACAACAAAACGATCATTGTTCGCGTTCATTCTGTCAATGTCAGATACATTAGCATCTAATGACGTATTAACGTACACGGTTGCAGGTGACGTAATAGAAATAATAAAAAAAATAGAAGAAAAAAAAAAGAATAACATGAAGGCCAGTACACAACATGCCTTATTCTCCACTGGGTATGAAGCAGAAAAGACTTTTTTTACTCATCCATATAAGCGATTGTTTGTCATATGCCTGATATTCGAGGACTCTTAACATTCCCAGCCTCAATTATTCTAACAACAACAACGATGATCTAAATCCCACTCTGATCTAAAAGACACACAACACTGAAACAGTCATTAGACAAGATGCTACGACCAATGATATTTATGCAACTAGCTGTGTCGTTAGTTTTTTTTCTGAATAAAATATGTTATATGTGTGAATCCATCTAATAATCTATCTCAGTGGAAAGTTTTATTGAGTTCCGCTTAGTTCTTGCGTGAAAGAAAAACAAACATATTCAAAAACTTTGTAATTTATAATACTGCTAGCTGCCCGCCCAGCTTCACCCGGGTGAAAAAGTAAAATTTCCTGAAACACGATCGCAGCGCCACCTATCGGGTCTAATTGTTCTGTAAGCTATCCTATCATTTAAGTTGGATCAAGGTGCACCCGGTGTGCAAATTTGATTGCAATCGGTTAAGTAGTTTAGGAGCCCATCGCGGACAAACAACGTGACGAGTATTTTTTTATATATTAAGATACAGTATGCATAGCAATGTGCAGTATAATTATTCTCCTTTCTTTTGTTCTGAGAAGAATTTGAACCTTAAAAACGTAGGGTCTTAATTGTTTAAGCCCAAACTTATAGATGTTGTACGAATTTGATCACAGTGATCTCCTCTTTTGTGGGTGACGCTATGCCAAATTAGACCATAAGTTTGAGTCGGCTGCTTAAATATGGGCCTGGTTCATGGGTATCCGTTCTGAAGTGTATTGTGATCTAGATATCTACCAAGTACCTACATATAAGTAGGTTAGGTGCCTACATATATCTAGGTACTTTCATACTTTGTATATAGAAATACCCACGCTTTACTGCAATATATAGACGTACATAACAATTTGTTATTGTTTTGATAAGGTTGAATTAATAAAGGCATTCTTACAAGTCGAAGGGGATATTTGTAATAACGAGTTTTGATTGTCACTAATGGCAACTTGCACAATTGGCACTCGAGACAGTGATAACAGACTTGCAGTTGTAATTTATATATAAAATAATATAATATATCCTCTCGCCTTCCCACAAGGGTCCCGAAGGGGTCGGCAGAAGTATATACATAGTACCTGTTGACGACACATCCAAGTAGGTTTAAGGTTTTACTGTCAGTTAGACAGAAAAAGGAAAGAACTGTCAGTTGGACGTAAGTTGGATTAAAGTTGGTAATGTAAGTTGGAATAATAAACGTTTTCCAGCAGGAAAGCATACTTTGTGTCTCACACCACACTTCTCCTCGTCTGCAAGGTTACACAAGGCCACACACCCGGTTTATTCCAGAGATGTTATTTAAAGTGCGGTTGAAACTCTGAGACCTTGGGGTCCTGAGGCTCAACATATTTTTAAAGAGGTCTCGCGCCGTTCGACACCTCTCTTGACAAGCGGACTGGAGCATATTTCGCTCAGAGAATCGACTTTGCTATCCAGCGTGGCAATGCTGCTACTCTTCTTGGCACGTTGTCTCCGATACCGATGTGGGTAAAATGTTTTATAATTATTTTATTTACAAAAAATCGTTGTATAACTAACTAGATCTACAACTGTTTTTTGTAAATACATATTGTTATCTATACTAATATTATAAAGAGGAAAGATTTGTTTGTTTGTTTGTTTGTTTGTAATGAATAGGCTCCGAAACTACTGGACCGATTTCAAAAATTCTTTCACCTTTGGAAAGCTACATTATCCCCGAGTAACATAGGCTATATTAAATTGGACCCGATAGGTGGCGCTGCGATCGAGTTTTAGGAATTTTAACTTTTTCACCCGTGCGAAGCTATCCCTTTCTGTGTGTCTTAAGGTGGATTCGAGAATGGTTTAGATTTACAATTCGACCCGATAGGTGGCGCTGCGATCGTGTTACGGGCAATTTAACTTTTTCACCCGAGCAAAGCTGGGCGGGACAGCTAGTTGTAAATAAAGTTAACTGTAGATTTTGTAGTGTAAAAACCATATGAATGTGCATACACTATGATCATCATCAGGGGAATCAATACAATTGTAGTTTAGGGTATCTACCCCTAAGCTAAAATCCAAAGACGAGTAGATACTAGTAATTTGCATTGTCAACGGCGCAGTGTATCAAATCAATTACATATTATACACCTCATGGAATGAATGAGTTTAGTCGTTTATGATGCAAGAGTCAGACAAACTCACATTATATACAAACATGGGATGAGATACACAATCTTTCAGTGAGGTTTAATAGAAATACTATACCAAGATAATAATTATAGTTTATGAAATAAATGACATAAGCTTACAGAATTAGCTTTCTTCTTCGAACTTCTACAAGAAACATTTATAAAGCCTTAAGTATATGAGCTTATGTTACTCCTTATAACATTACAAAACCCGTTAAATACGGTCCAGCCCTTAAGGGGATTAGCCGGAACAAACAAACAGACAAACAAAATTGTATATACATATCGTGTTTTGTCATCACACTATACTTTCATTAAGATTCAAACTGTTATTTTGATATTACGCTTCAATATTATCTATTAGCATAAATTGGAGGTTGTATTAACTGAACTGAAATTGTTATATGTATACATACATACATGTACATGTATATGTATATTACACATAAGCAAAAATGCCACTCTATGTAACATGTAACTTACTTCAAGTGGCACGATTGCTTTAAGATCTATGAGATTATTGTCAAAGTGTGACTTTGCCCGACATAACGTATCAAGCGAATTGAAAGTAGGCACACGTCGCTTAAGTATAACTCTATCCAACTTATTCTAAGTCAAGTAGACGCTTAGCACAACGCGAAATAACTTTAACCGAGCGCTAAATTAAAAATATTTACGTTATTAAAACGTCACAAAAGCGAGAACACGTTTCGTTGGATTTGTGACTTACCTCTTTCTTGGATCTCGGCACTGCCGAAGGAGGCGAGCATCAGGAGGATGGCGAGGTTCCACATGTTGTCACAGTCGCACACACACGGAGGGAAACATGCTAACAAACAAACACAGTCGGGAGGCACGCGGCGCTGCGCACACGGTCGCGGCTTCCCTCGCTATGGCTGCGCCGGCGCACCACTACTCCACTGCTGGCTCACGACGCAAAGATTATGCGTCATAGAAGCGACTTGAATAACTGCCATGCTAAAATATATATAATTAATATACATAAAATTTTATGTATCTCGTCTTGCTTAAGAAACAGCTATAGACTCTCCATACCTCGTTGGCATGTTACTCCAGACTTATACGTAAAATTGATCTCCGGCGAAGGTGGTTGTGTGGGTTCTACCCACAACCCTCTGCCTACCCCGTCTAGAACCCTTGTATGAAGGACTTGAACCCCTTTTCGCCAGGGATATATTTTTATTAATTTACGATTATTTCTAAAAATATCTAAGGATTTTTTTGTTATTCCTTCGGTCTAAGCAACTTTATTTATCACATGACCAAAGGGATTTGAGGTGTAACAAACCTATATATTTAAATGATTGTAGATGGGTCTGGTTCATGAAATACCTATGCTAATATATATATATAGTCTAATTAAGAATATAATATATCATACTTTTCACACCTACTTAAATCTATATATATAAAAATGTTATGTTGGTTTGTGTACGCTTCAAAAACTCAAAAAGTTCTGCACCGATCGAGCTGAAATTTTAACATGGTATATAATCGGCATCAAGGATTGTTTTTATCTATTTTTTGCATCAGTCACATATCCACAGCGAAGCGTGGCAGGGTACAGCCAGTTTACAATAAAATCCCTAATACCTGTGTGTGGACTATAACCAGCTTGTTTCTATTATAATTCTAATACTTTACAAAACATACAGTTACAGCTAAAACACATATTTTTGATTACGCATTAACAAATAAAACACAATATTTTATTAACCGACAAATTCCATACACGAATACAAGTTTAAAAACCAATGCATTAAATTTCCCATCTGTTTGCAATCCATTCTCTTTGACCACCCAGTAGCGTTCCGAGGCTCCGTCGCATGCGCAGGTAAGCCTCCGGTGCCGCGCCGGGGCCGAGACGGGGGCGGGGTATGAATGCACTTACACCCGGGATAAAAAGGTTCATATTATGCTAGCTTTCATTCATTCTCTGTAAAGATGACTTGGAATGAAAGGACAAATTTAAGCCGGCTTGACATGATGGACGATGGCTGCATTTAATTTGACTTTGTGATGCACCAAACACAAATATAAGGAATATATTAATGTAATGTATTATATTTACTAAGTACATAGTTCTTCTGTACGTGTCACTGAACTCCTGGAGACCGCTCTCCCGTTTCGATTGAATTACTATGTCTACAAGTCTTTGGATGATTTGGATTCGATTGGGTTTCAGATTTATTTTCACCCGAGCCTGGCTGGAGGCTCCTCTAGTTACGTGTGTTACACTGTTTCTAAGAAACATCGATCATCTCTCTACCTGTATGTGACAGGTGGAGAGATGATTACAATGATGGCACCAGATACTTTTTGGTGTTAAAATGTACAACGCTTTGAGGACCAAGTTTTCGCTATAAATAATTATGTGCACGCCAACGTAAGAGATGGATGACGACGAATTATAATATTTATTATTATTCTCAAACCTAGTTAGCATGTTTTCCTTCACCGTAAAGCTCATGATAAATAAGTGTATATAAGTTCAGAAGGAACTTGTGCAGTTGGGATACGAACTTTCAATATTTGCGTTGCAGGTGACGAGAGCCATCATAATTCTACGTTTATCTAGTTTTTAACATGTTCATGTTATCCCATTTCGTGACGTCGCAGAACGGCCACACTAGGCGCTCACAGACAACAGGAAATATGGAAAATGTATCTGCTTATAACAATAAATAATCAGTAAAGATAACAGGACATATCTCTATCAGACAGCGATCCTTATACAAATGGCATAGGATTGTTTTACATCAATTATGTGATGCATAGACATGTTTATGTACAATCATTATCGCAGCAAATGTGGTGATATCTCTATGATATCACTAGCTTTGCCCGGCTGTTTCAGCTGCGTAAAATTTGATCTGTCGTTTGTTTTTTCTACTGGAATAAAACAGGTCCTGTGTGTACAGCTATTAACGTGCATCTGTGGTAAATTGTTCCTTTCAAATTCTGTTACCTAAGTAGATTTTTCGTGAAAGTGGAACCTCATGAAAAACTTTCAGATTTGGAATATTAGTCGATATTAGAGCTGTGCCTACCACTTCGCTCGATCTTTTCGCCGGAGATATATTTATGTGCTAACGGTGTAAAGCTAGTGGTGTAATTAATCATTATATTAACTAACCAACCAGTTTGTCAAAATTTTAGACCAGAACAAACTGTCAGGTCAGGTCTATATAGTCAGGATTCGAACTTGCAATCTTTGCGTTGCAGACGACTACTCGCATCACTCGGCCATCACTGCGCTTAACTAAAATTGTCAGGAAAGAATTGATGTATTGGTAAATATTAAAATAAATGTTAATCTTATATCCCGGATATTTTCCTGTTATCGTGTATTGTGATATAAACGTTAGCGCCATCTATCGGACGAATGACTAACTAAAATAGAACTGTTCAGTGCGTTTACCGCTACTTCAAACTTATTTAATAATTTTAAAGAACATCTCGAGATGGCGCTAGCTCTCACAGCTTTTTTCTTTGATAAAAATCTAGTAGTATTTGTGATCGCTCAGCGTTAGTTAAGCGTCAGCGTTAAGCGCGTCCGAATAAAAAATCGGAAACTTTCATTATGATCAGTAATATATCCTTAGGTCACTCCGTCGCAGGCAATTTTCTCGAAATCTACTGAATTAGATAGAAAATGGGAATACGTATGAATTTCTGTGACCCAAACTCCTCCTGTTTTTGAGATTCGTGCGTGTAACCTTAGATCTTATATATTTATACATATATACATTATTGATTTATCTTAATTAATTTCAATACATATAACATTTTATCATGATACCTGAGTCACGTGACGACATGAACCACCGAAACTCGTGCTGAAATAACGAGTCATTCAATAGAGCGTTAGAATGTCTCGAATCTATTTCTGAAGTTGTAATAATAAATGCTATTTTGATACTTAATGCTTGTGATTCACTGTGATATAGGAGCGACACAGTTTGCTACTTGTATAAAGTGTAGCTAGACAAAATGCTCTGTAGTGCGTGCGAAGTCTCCAGAGGACCTCTGGTTAGGAGCGAACAATTAACTCGGTCGTTTGACTATCTTCCAACTGGTTTTCTCAAAAAAAAATATTTTGATGTATGTACCGTGTATACCTACATTCATGTATGCATTTAGAAAAAGCGGTTTATTTTAATATTACAAATAAACACTCCAATTTTATTTATTTGTATAGATAATTGTACACCAATGTTTCTAATACAGGTAACCTTCGCAATAAAAATAGTCTTAACGTGGTTTAAAGATCGTTCAATGATAGCAACTAAAGGCCCTGGTGCCAAAATAGCAAGTTGTAACTCTTAAGTTTTATCAGGTCACTTCATAAGCAACAAAAATACTACAGAAGAAAAATCAAATTATGGAATGGTATTCTTTCCAATGTGTTGATTGAAGTCGTATTGCGATCTGTTTTATTTACATTCCGATGGCGGGACAATATTCATAAAAATTCACGCCTTCACAAGAGACCGCGAAGGGGTAGGCAGAGGTGTCTAGAACGCGGTTTCTCAAGCCTAACGTCTATGAATTACCTCGCATTGAAAAGCACGTTTATTATCGAGGTTTTTCCATCGCAGTATTTCACCAAACACATTCTTTTTCTAGTTCAATTCGAGTCTGCTGGGTCCCGGGGCCCCTTCTTAAATGAGCCGTGGTGGCCTAGTTGTTCGAGTAGTTGCCTGCAACATAAAGATTGCAAGTTCGAATCCCGACTGTACCAATGAGTTTTTTTGAACTGAAGTACAGTGATGAGTGATACCACGAGCTTTACGGTGAAACATCGAGAGGAAACCTGCATACGTCTGAGAAGAAATTCAAGGGCGTATGTAGTCGTGCTTGATGTATGTATAGTCTGTGTGGGTACTACCTATACTTACACCTCTGTCTACCCCTTCGGGGACCCTTAGGGGAAGACGTGAGGATATATACAAAATTATATCCCAATATTGTAGACATTAATACTTAAAGTAGGTACACCTTCGTACCAGTGAAAAGTGGGTACTCCTCTGCCTATCGCTATGGGAACACATGAAGATCTCCACGTTAAATATATACTTTTGTTTCTCACACGTCATAACAAAGTCATACAAAATACCTTATGCCAGAAACCAACGGGGGTCATAGAATAATCAACACACGGTAATTACAGATAGACTACTATGAGCAGTCAAATCTAGAGGTAGATTTACTACTGTGTGCGTCTGCGTTCGTTGTTTTAACGTTTTTTCCGGTTGCGTGACAAGTAGAAGATTAACTACTTACCTGGTTTAAGTTTAGTTACTTATTTGGTAATTTGATTAAGTTTAATTTTAATGTATAAATCATGATCATTATCATCATCAGCGCACACTAGTACACTGCTGGACATAGGCCTCCCCTAATGAGCGCCATAGCGCCCTGTCTTCAGCCTGCCGCGTCCAGCATCTGCCAGCAGTCCTTCGCAGATCGTCATCCCATCTGGTCGGAGGGCGTCCTAGACTACGTTTGCCGAGTCGAGGTCTCCACTCAACTCAATAACTTGTTTACCCCAGCGGTAGTCGGTTCTTCGCGAAATATGGCCGGCACACTGCTACTTCAGCTTGCGAATTCTTTGAGCTATGTCGATAACTTTGTTATAATGTATAAATTAATACTAATTACGTATTAATTAAAAGCTTACCAGCGTGCACACTAAAAAAAACAAGAGTGTGGATAGAGCAGAAGAGGGTGTTATTCACTCCTAACTAACCTTTTGGATCCTTCTGAGAAGATATATAATTTAAAAAACATACGACAACTCAGTCTCCATAAAGCAGCAGTAACTTACCCTTAGAAGGGAGGCAGAGTGAGTAAACCTCGGCTCAGCTCTCTGGACATACATAGGTACGTCTTTTGCTTCGGCGACATTCATCAGCCCCTTCATACATGCTCGCCGGTTTCAAGTTTTCATCCTGAGTGTTCGACTGATTTGTTTATGCGAATTTTAAACCACGAGAACCTTTTGCGTTTCTTATTTTCAGATAGTAAAATCGTTGAGGGCCGTCTGGTCTAGTAGTTAGAGCTCCTGACTGCGAAACTTGCGGTCGCGGGTTCGAATCCCGCTGAGGGCAGATATTTGTGTGATGAACACGAGTCTTTGTACCTTAGTCTTGGATGTCCTATGTTTCTATGTATATATATTTGCTTTTACTTATATATAAGTAAATATATCGTTGTCTAGTTACCATATCACAAGCATTGCTTAATTTTGGACTAGGTCAATTTGTGTGGAATTGACGCCTGGTATTTATTTATTGTAGATTGTGTTTATTTTTATGTAGGTATTTCTATATCTCATTGCTAGATGTTACCCCTCTGTTATTGACACCTGTAGGCTGATTGATCTTTGACACAAGGCCGGCGCTTGCGAAACCCAGCTCGGATGTGGAGCGAGCTAAATATACGCGTCGCACCCAACTCTAGCTTATTTCCTATTACCTTGCGCATCGCTTTGCGTATTGAACTTTTTGTTCGTCTTTATATAGATGGAAATGTAAAAAAAAACAAAAACTACAGTAAAGTAGGTAGGCCTCTTACTTATTTTATTTATATAAAGAGATATGCTCTTAGCATATCTCTTTATATAACTAAGATTATTGCCATTGCTATGAGTGAGTGAAATAAATAACGTATACTCTTCATATATTTGTCTCTCTCGCTTTTAATTAAATAATAAATAAATAAACAATAAATAAAATAAAATATATTTATTTCAGTCATTTGACCCATGATAAAATGAAATAATAATTAAAGCTTGTCTCTTATTATTTCGAAGATGGAAATGAGGTTAACCTACTTCTATCTCGAAGGTATTATTGCTAAATATAAATTTTTCCTTTTCAAACATGTTCACCCTTTCAAGGAACCTATCATGCCGTATAACCTTCATTATTTAAGAGTGTTACAGGGACAGGTTTATAGAAGTCATAAACACCTACCTCTACATATATGCTGATTCCGAGTACCAACGCGTAGGTACGTAACGGCCTAAATGAAGATGCAGTGAAAGAGCTTTCTACTGTGTCCTGTGCCGAAGTCGTGACGGAAAACACTATTGCATTTGATTTCAAAAGCACGTAATGGGAACGTCCTTGCACTGTAATTTAATGAAATATTAATTGCTATGAAAAAATACCTAAACTCGTCTGAAGCGCGCGAGTTTTTCAAATACATACATAACAGAATTGTTCGAGAGGCCGCCTACGCTCGGCTATTTCGGCCGGCTCAGGAATGTATACACCTTTGCTTTAGGTGTGATGGAACTTCTAGTTTTCAGTCGAATATTGGATTGTGGCATACATTTATTTATACAAAGTGGCGTTGAGTTGCACCACCAACCCAGAATGCCCTGTTTACTTAAATAAAATACATTTCTGTATCCCGACTGTACCAATGAGTTTTTTCTGAACTTAAGTACAGTGATTAGTCACACCACGAGCTTTACGGTGAAGGAAAACATCGAGAGGAAACCTGCATACGTCTGAGAAGAAATTCAAAGGCGTATGTATAGTCGTGCTGGAGTAACGGCGATGGACTCGCCATCTGTCACGTTGGCACCTAATATACCTCTGGCGGAAAGTGGGTGTGTGGGTATTACCTATACACCTCTGCCTACCCCTTCGGGGACCCTTGTGGGAAGGCGTGAGGATATAACATACACATCTAATATTTTTTGAAAAAAATATAATAATTAAATATAAATTAGTCGTGTTTGTCCCGCGATGGACTCCTAAACTACTGAACCGATTTTAATCAAATTTGCACACCGTGTGCCGTTTGATCCAACTTGAAAGAAAGCATAGCTTACATCTGTCGGATATGTGACATTCAATTCGTGTCCCCTTTGTCACTTACGTTGAATAAAATATGACTTTTGAAAAAAGCAAGCAGCTTTGATCCACACCGTTAGACCTTGCATCCTACATGGCAACAAGTAACGCTGCTCACGTTATTAAACATCGCTATTGTTTTTCTCTCTAACAAAGAGATTTTGTCACTAAGCCAATATTCTGCCGATGAATCCTAGCTAATATTATAAATGGCGAAGCCCGTTCGTTGGTTCGGTACACTTTACATCTTCATTGCTCAACGGATTATCATGAAATTTGGTATATACGTAGTCAAGGGTACAGAAAAATACTCAGGTTATCTTAATCTACCAATCTGATGATCTTAATAAACAATAAAAAATCAAAAGTTTTTAAAAAAATAAAAAACTGTGCTTGTGGGATCGTAGCTCTAACCGTTTAAAAACGGGTAGCAACGCGGGGCGCAGCTAGTATAAGTGACATTGACCAATAATTATTCTGTGTTTTTTTAACAAATGTTTTTGTGCGATCTAGTCTCGCGCAGTGACGACTAACATTAGATAAATATTCTGTAGGTGTATAATATAAATATCCTCACGCCTTCCCACAAGGGTCCCCGAAGGGGTAGGCAGAGGTGTATAGGTAATAACCACACCTTGTTGCATGATCAGGTGGATTAAAAAATGTCATTTGGACTCGATAGGTGGCGCTGCCGCTGCTGGCGACTGTGCTGAACTTTTATTTCACTCGAACTAATAAAGAAATAAAATATAGGTAAGCGTCTGCCACGTTAGCACCTAAATAATTGGATGTTGAATCTGTGTTGAAATTGAAGAATTGGGTGTTGTTACACCTCTGTCTATCCCTTCGGTGAGCCGAATAAATAAACATATTATACATATGTATATTATACATATAGAGCCGTGGTGGCCGAGTGGTTTGAGCAGTTGCCTGCGACGCAAAGGTCGCAAGTTCGAATCCCGACTGTACCAATGAGTTTTTCTGAACTTAAGTACAGTGATTAGTCACACCACGCTTTCCGGTGAAGGAAACAGGTTTTTACTGCAGGGTCGGCAACGCGCGAGTGATACCCCTGGTGTTGCAAGCGTCCATAGGCGGCGGTAACCGCTTACCATCAGGCGGACCGCATGCTTGTTTGCCACCCAAGTGGTATAAAAAAAAAAAAAAAACAAAAAAAGGAAAACATCGAGAGGAAACCTGCATACGTCTGAGAAGAAATTCAAAGGCGTATGTATAGTCGTGCTGGAGTAACGGCGATGGACTCGCCATCTGTCACGTTGGCACCTATTATACCTCTGGCAGAAAGTGGGTGTGTGGGTATTACCTATACACCTCTGCCTACCACTTCGGGGACCCTTGTGGGAAGGCGTGAGGATATAACATACACATCTAATATTTTTTGAAAAAAATATAATAAATATAATATAAAAGTTCAGCACAGTCGCCAGCAGCGGCAGCGCCACCTATCGAGTCCAAATGACATTTTTTAATCCACCTGATCATGCAACAAGGTGTGGTTATTACCTATACACCTCTGCCTACCACTTCGGGGACCCTTGTGGGAAGGCGTGAGGATATTATTATTATTATTATTCACGATTCGGCGTTCGACTTGCTCGATATTTAAAATCCTTAGTTATAATTTGGGATGGGTTACCCACATATTTCAGTTGAAACGAAACAGCAGCAGTGAGTCATATTAAGCATGATGTTTATTTCGGAATGATTCATGTTTACGCGAGCACCGATTTAACTCGTGTGAATAATTTTAAGATATTATTGAACGGTTTAACGGTCCTCGTACTCTGAACATTATGTTAGGTGGTTTATTTGCAAGAAACCAATTGGGTTAATTGCTCCGCTAACTGATAGATATCCCTCCACGCGGTACTGTTAATTGCTTTTTCCTAGCTGTAAACGCACTTGATCTCTCTCTTTAAAATATATATAATCATATTTTTGTATACATTAAGCACGAGATCTTAAGTACAGGTTCCATTATCTATAATTCTAGGTCACTAGATTATCCACACCTTTAATTCCTTCCCTTCCTTTCCACAAGTGTCCCCGAAGGGGTAGGCAGAGGTGAATAGGTATATATACCCACACACCCACTTTCCGCCAGGGAATTAAGTGCCATCGTGACAGATGGCGAGTCCATCGCCGTTACTCAAGCACGACTATACATACGCCTTTGAATTTCTTCTCAGACGTATGCAGGTTTCCTCTCGATGTTTTCCTTCACCGTGAAGCTCGTGGTGTGACTAATCACTGTACTTAAGTTCAGAAAAAACTCATTGGTACAGTCGGGATTCGAACTTGCGTTTTTGCGTCGCAGGCAACTGCTCGAACCACTCGGCCACCACGGCTCTAACGCCTTTGTAAGTAAATAAAGATTTATTATACTAGCTGTGCCCACGACTTCGTCGGCCTGGACGGCTCTTTTATGTTTTGTAAAAAAACTTTTATACAATAAGAAGTATCCTATGTTACTTCTAATACCCCTAAGAATATGTGTACACAGTTTTATGATGATCGGTTTAGTAGTTTTTACGTGAAAGCGTAACAAACAAACTTACATTCACATTTATAATATTAATATTTTTGATAAATTATTGAACATATAGATTACACATATACATATCATCACGCCGAGTCCCTAACGGGGTAGGCAGAGAGAATAGAACGCCAATTCTGTCTAAGTTTTTTATTAAAGGTCTGCTCTTCACTATGGCTATATTAATCCCTCAGCGAGCCTTTAGTGAAGGAAAATGGAACAGCTGCAAATGTTTAAGAAGAAAATTTAAGATTTGCTTCATACGTACTCGAAACCGACGAGCATGTATGAAGAGATTGATAACCTCCGCCTACCCTTTCGGGACTTTTGTGAGAAGGAGCGCGATATTTCTTCACGAAGGTTTTAGAGCTATGTTACGAAAGTACGTTTATTAATTTATTTTTAGATCAATGCAAGATTTACCCACTTTAATAATAATAATAATTCATTAATTTCAGATACCAAAATCCAACAATTAAAAATTCCAAATAAAATCAACATTAAGGATAAGTTAAAATTATCATAATAAAACTTTACTTCGCCGTAAAGCTTGTAGATAGTAATTATACCGGAGTTTGAACCTGATATAGGATAATAATAATGCATTTTCGCGTGGATATATATATATATATATATATATATCGAGGCACTATTAAAAATAGCTCGTAATTAACATTACACCAGTAATGATATCACATACGACATTCTGCGGAGCAGTTGCGCGCGTGCCGTGCCAAGCATCTGATAGCTCTAAATATCAGTAGACGTCGATGCGTTGGATCTTAATTATTAGTCTACTAGCGGTCATTCCCGTTATCGCACGGGAGGACATGAGATTTTTTCTATAAAAGAATATATAGGCTATGTCACTCAGGTTGAATGTAGCTTTCAAATGGTGAAAGAATTTTTCAAATCGAACCATTACTTTCGGAGCCTATTAAATATAGGCTTGGAGACCACTTTACCATCATCCAAATACAAGTCTCATCATACATGTTCGCCAGATTCGAGTACTCTTGACGTTCCCACCCTTGAGTTAGATCGATATGATCTAGTTAGTTGAAACGTGGTCTTCTTCTTCCTCTTCTTCCAGACTCATCCTTTCTATGTATTCAAACCAAGATAACATAACACCAATGGCGGATTTAGAGGTGGCTCCAAATGATTACCAGTCTAAGTTCGTTTGTTTTTCCGAAGACTCTATTTTGGGTAGCACCTCTTTTGAAGAGGCCCCGGGGCCCCTAAATCCGGCCCTGCATAACACCGTTGTCTAACACTCTTGTAATATAAACACGGTAACTCTAGAACTACATCTGTATTTTATGAACTGAGAACACTTTGATAGTAAAACGCATAAACGAATGTAATTATAACGTCTGTGCTTTCTAGATATATATGTACTGTATGTCTAGTCTGGAGGACTCAGACGGAGGTTACACAATCTGTGCTTCTTTCATGATTGAAGTTTCATGACGGTCAGTTGAGTAGTTAAGACTTAATTAATAGATTTATATAAATATAATAATATTAATAAGTATAGAATAGCTACACAATCTGTTTTTCAAAATATGTTAGTACCTTCCTAAACCAATGTAGGTTTAATTACTATATTTTTCATCAACGTAGACCACGTGATTTATAAATCACAAACCTTTAGTTCAAACCTCCAAGGATTCCTTAAGAGGTAGACAGATGTGTGACGAAGCCGTCTGTTCGCCGGACTTAAATGCAATGCATGCAACTTAAATGTCCACCGCGGTTGTCGGTTTGTTTTTAATTTATACAAATAGTTTGATTCGTGATTTCGTAAGAGCCGTGGTAGCCGAGCGGTTCGAGTAGTTGCCTGCGACACATAGATCGCAAGTTCGAATCCCGACTGTACCAATGAGTTTTTCTGAACTTTGGTACAGTGAGTCACACCACTAGCTTTACGGTGAAGAAAAACATCGAGTGGAAACCTGCATACGTCTGAGAAGCCATTCAAAGGCGTATGTATAGTCGTGCTTGATTAACGGCGATGTATTCGCCATCTGTCACGTTGACACCTCTGCCTACCCCTTGGGGAACCCTTGTGGGAAGGCGTGAGGATATAACTATTATTACTATTATATAGTATAATTCAGTGCGATATTCCTCTGATATTATTGGTTAACGCTGTTTCGATTCACCTTTGTGTTATTTACTCTAAGTGGAATTTCGTAACTCTACAAATTTCCTCACAGGTATGTACCTATATATAATACACTGGATTGTTGGCAGCGGGTCTGGTGACTCTTTTATGACGGCTAGGGGTATAAAGATGGAAATAAACACGGCCGCGTGAAGGCGGCTCAGATTGAGAACATTCGCCCGAAACTGTTCCTCTGAATGACTAAAGTGCATTTTATTTTGGTTTGGATAAACGTCACCCCAGTGTGTTGTTTTGATGACTTTTCATTGGTGTATATTTTCTTTTCTACAGTATTTTTATTCACTACAGTGGTGCTGAGTGGTGTGAGTGCTTCGTGCAACAACGCAAAGATTACAAGCTCAGAATTCGACAGTACCAACGCTTTTTAATATAATAATAATAAATAATAATATATCCTCACGCCTTCCCACTAGGGTCCCCGAAGGGGTAGGCAGAGGTGTATAGGTAATACCCACACACCCACTTTCCGCCAGAGGTATATTAGGTGCCAACGTGACAGATGGCGAGTCCATCGCCGTTACTCAAGCACGACTATACATACGCCTTTGAATTTCTTCTCAGACGTATGCAGGTTTCCTCTCAATGTTTTCCTTCACCGTTCAGCTCGTGGTGTGACTAATCACTGTACTTAAGTTCAGAAAAACTCATTGGTACAGTCGGGATTCGAACTTGCGACCTTTGCGTCGCAGGCAACTGCTCGAACCACTCGGCCACCACGGCTATTTATCTAAACTTAGGTAAAGTGATTCGCCACACCCCGAGCTTTACGCTGATCAAGAGAGAGGGAACCTATATACGTTTGAGAAGAAATTCCAAGACTGTGTAGTTGTTCTTGGGTAACAGCGATGCATCGTGACAGATGGCACCTAAAATATATCTCGTATAATAAAAGTAGGTGTGTGGGTACTACTGGCACAGGTCTCATGATAAGTTCATCAATAGCGTTATCATAGGATAGTGGATTCGATGATTGTATACGTTTGTATAAACTGCTACAGACACGTGTTCCAAGTTGATTATTATCCTTTTGATCTTTACCTTACCTACCTTTAAATGGATTATCCGCTCTCTTGGGTTGCATCATGATGTATAGAGTCCCTCACAGGCAATGCAAAAATATTCTTTATAGTTCCTGAAATCCGAAAAAAGAAGCGGAGGAGAACCGCTTCTTTTTAGTGATGGTGTAAGTAGCGTTCGAGGTTAGGTGACGGCTGTCTAATCTGAAAAAAAAAGGATTAAATGATAATATGAGTCATGAATAAGGTCTTGAAAAAAGGTCAGGTCAAGAGTACCCTAAACCGAAGAGCATGTATGAAGAGAATAATGAAAGCGAACGAAGCGAAAGAAGTATGTAAGGATCGTAGCAAGTGGAAAGAAGTGGTCTCTGTCTGTCTACCCCTACGGGAAAGAGGCGTGATTATATGTAAGTATGTGATACTGATAAGCGTTGCTGTTGTTTGCATCTTCTGCTAGGGCTAATTATAGTCAAATATATTTTGAAATTAATTAAACTTAAGTTAAGGAATATCCATGATATGATTTAAGTTTTGGACCGAAAAAGTTTGAAGTGACTTTGCATTCGAAGTTATTCTAGGCCTTTGAAATCATTCTGGGTCCTCGAAGTTATTGTAGGTCCTCGAAATTATTCTGGGTCCTCGAAGTTATTGTAGGTTTTTGAAGTTAGGCCTTCGAAGAGTTTCTAAGTGGCAATATGTATGCCTTCAAAGTTATTCTAGGTCAATAATAGACTATAATAATAATAGGGTTATATTCACAATGTTACAAATAAATTTACGATTAGTCACTCCACGAGTTTTTCGGTGTAGGAAAACATCGAGAGGCAACCTGTATACGTTTGAGAAGAAATTCAAAGGCGTATACCTGCCATCTGTCATGTTAGCACCTAAAATATATCTCTGGCGGAAAGTGGGTGCGTGGGCACTACCTATACACCTCTGCCTACCCGTTTAACATCTGTGCGAAACCGAGCAGTAACCATTAAAAAATCTACTCCTACGAACAGACATACAATGGAACGTTCGGATAATAATGATGAAGGTAGGAAAATTATTTGGCGCTAAGCTTGTGTGAGTCACTGGAAGGGGCGTGGGGCGAGGTGCGGGGGGGGGGGGGGGCAACACGCGGAAAGCTCCCGGCCCACTTTTCGCAGGCACAAATATAACCGAATACTTTCCCACCTGCGGCGACGCAAGGGAATCGGGACGCCGAACACTCGGACGCATAATTCCATACTCAATAATCATACAAATATATTTTTTAAATTGTTGTAACTGTAATTCATAAAAAAATACAATTAATAATATAGATAAGCTGTGCCGTGAAGGAAAACATCGAGAGGAAACCTGCATACGTCTGAGAAGAAATTCAAAGGCGTATGTATAGTCGTGCTGGAGTAACGGCGATGGACTCGTCATCTGTCACGGCACCTAATATACCTCTGGCGGAAAGTGGGTGTGTGGGTATTACCTATACACCTCTGCCTACCCCAACGGGGACCCTTGTGGGAAGGCGTGAGGATATATTATATTATTATTATATATATTTATATATAAACTTATATTCACATTTGTGAGCTATTTACCAAGCCGACCGTACTGTCCGCACTAAAATAACACGATGATTAATATTGCTCCACTTAATATATATTATAGTACTAGGTAGAACATATCTTGACATTTTACTTATGAGCATATATTCTGCCCGGCGACACAGGTACAGTGGCGTCTCTCTCAATTTACTGACATACTAGCTCTCACACGCGATTTCGACTGCTCACTTATTTATATTTTTATTATCTGCTTGTAGCGAAGCAATAGCAGTAGCAGCGATTATACCCTTCTTCGAATGAGCTCTCTATTACAAAATATATATATATATATATATCTAGATATATATATATATATCACCATGAATCAGTAGCTCTTTTAAGTAGCGAAACCAATTCTGTCTCCTTATTTGTATGCATACAATTGTTATAGGATACAATATGTTACCATCCAAGCAGTAAGGTGACCAGAATCATGCAGGCAGCGTCATCAAGATCTGTTATCCTGCTCAAAGGCAATCATGTGTTTTGTTTTTATTGTATTTTTATAAACATCGCCAGGCCAATACCTTAGAATAGCCAGTATAACGAGTTTCTTAAAAAATAATGTACTTTATTTTAGTTCAATAACAATTAAATCAAATTTTATATATTGCGTAAGTTCATAAACTCTATTAATAGTGTAGTGAATGGAGTTGTTCTAATATTTACCTGCTAGGCTAAGATTGCAGGTTCAAAGCCCGGTGGCCCGGCCTTCACGCCTTCCTACAAGGCTCTCCGCATGGGTAAATAGTTCCCACATACCCACTTTCCACCGGGGATTTATTTTAGTGGCCACCGTAACCGATGGTGAGTCCATCGTCGTTTGTTAAGCAATACTATACATACTTCTTTGAATTTCTTCTCAAAGCTATGCAGGTTTCCTCTCGACGACATCCCTCATCGTAAAGCTCGTGGCGTGACTAATCAACTTAAGAAAAACTAATTGGTACAGTCGGGATTTGAATTTGCAATGTTTGTGTTGCAGGTGCAACCACTCGGCCACCACAACATTAATCTTTATAATTATTACGCTTCTATATAATAAACCGCAAATAGCTTGAATGCAGTCGAGATGCGATCTCTTCGAAAAATGTGCGGCGTAACGATATTAGATCGAATCCGCAATGAAGAGATTCGCTAATCAACTGGCGTGAATGAGGGCGTGATTGTAAAGATGAAGAAAGACATGTTACGTTGGTTTGGACACATAGAAAGGATGAGTGAAGAAAGATTGACGAAACAGATATACAAAGCAAAAGTGTGTGCAAGAAGAGGCAGAGGAAGGCCACGTTCCAACTACCTGGATCAAATAGATCGGACTCTCAAGGACGGGAACGTTAAGAGTACTCGAAACCGACGAGCATGTATGAAGAGACTGATGAATGTGGACGAAGCGAAAGAGGTATGTAAGTCTAGAGAGAACTGGCGCTCTATACTCTCTGCCTACCCCGTTAGGGACTCGGCGTGATGATATGTATGTATATAATAAACCGTGATTCCGGTATCAAAAGGTAACTATACCAACTTAGGATCACGCGTCGCTGACTGTCTGTTTGTCTATAATTAACTTATGAAGCTATCTACAAATTCATCTGCAGACATCTCTTCATAGGGTCGCGCCAGGGCCGCTTAAAAAAAGTGGATGTGTGAGTATATCTACACACCTCTGCCTACCCCTTCAGGACCATTGTAGGAACGCGTCGAAATATAGATACAATTGTAGGACATACAAAAATAAATTATCTGTTTATTTAATAAATGCGGAGCAATAATGATACAAGTAGTCTACGTAACTTGCTACGAAGTGCTACGAGAAAGCTTATCGTTTCTCATTCGACTATGTATATAAATATATGTTATGCAAATATATGGAAAATTCTTGCAATTAAAGATAGGTATATGTTGTGTAAAATCTAGTATCTTTCCGATACGAACATTGGGAAATGGAAGTGGAAGCGAAAGGGGTATCTAAGTCTAGTAGTAAGGGACTCTTCGCGGGGATGTGTATGCATGTATTTAGTTTATCTAACATTATAGCTGTTTAAGATTTAATATTTAAAAATAATTGTAATTGATGTTTGTCAACATCTGGGTGAGCACTGCTTAGAGTTCAACAGAAGAGTACAAGAAGTTCATTGTTAAGTTCAGGCGTATGGTGACATTTAGTGAGCTCGAGCGTTGCCAGGGAATCTAGCAGGAAGCGGCTGGACTGCGCGCGCTGCACCCACCGCTAGCCACCACCGGCGCCTGCAAGCCGACGACCAATACCTACATAGCTTTAGACTAAAAGGGTTTCGCAAAATTTTGGGCAAAACAAATAAAAGTGAACGGCGACTGCGTCAAGACGGGCGTGTCTATAAAAGGCTGAGCGGGGGGTGCGCGGGGGTGGTAACACGATCCGCGAGCTCCAGCCGGCCGGCCGCCCTGGAGCCGGGGCGGGGGCCGGGCGGGGAGGGCGGGCCTGGTGCGCGGGCGCCGTCCGCTCCCGCTCTCACTAGTCGAACGGTGCCCGACCGGTAACGTAGCGCCGACTGCCGACCGAGAGACGACCAGCGACAATGTCCGCCGTGGCGAAGACCTCCAAGTACACGTACCGCAGCAGCGGTGGCGGCACCACCGACGTCAACATCGAGTACAGCGCCGACCTGAGTGCTCTCTCCAGGCTGGAGGTACCCTCCGCCGCCAAAGTGCAGTGTTTGTGAAGTGCTTAAGGACATGATACAATATCTTCTATTTTTCAGGACAAGATTCGTCTCCTCCATGATGATCTGGAATCCGAAAGGGAGCTGCGTCAGAGGGTAAGCGATGCGAAATGTGATACGGACCGCGCGCGGCCATAGCGGGCGCGCAGGTGTTGCGCCCGCGCACACCTATTAATACCGCCCGCCCTCCGCCTGATTTGCCTCCACGCCCTAATTGACAAGATTCGCACTTAACCAACCTTGCTTATCTTATTACTAACTATATTTTATTGCTTAATCGAAAAAAAATAAAATTCACATATACTTTTTAAACAATTACTTTTTTTTCTATCAGTCATTCCAAGTGAAAAGTGAAAGTGATAAATTAAATGAACAATGAAAAATATCTGAGAGTGCTATTAGAAAACTATTACCCCATTTCGAATAGGGTTCTTGCCAAAATACCAATTTCATATTTGTTTTAAAATATTGTAAAAATTTAATTCTCGTTAAATTGTCATTTAAGTGCTATTTTATTAAATTCAGCCAGTCAGTATGACCTTAGTGTTCGGTTCTTATTTTCCACGACTGTCCGATCCTCCAGCATAAGTTCATTATCATGCAGACGTGTGATGAGGCTGGTGGCAGGGTCTATTTTGGCGCGCGCGCGCGGGCACCGGGACCGTTCGTGCAACATCGACTCGCGCGAACCGTGCGCGATCTCCCTGTGTTATATTTAGCTACATAGCAAAAGCATTCTCTCAAATCTCAACTTCACGCTCTCCGGTCTCACTTTTGAAACTGGGCCAAATGATGCTCGTTCCCGTTGAGAATGCCACAATATTGAAATATAATAATAGACTGTGGTATGAGTGGCGAAAATATCCGAGTTAGTCAGCCGCCGTGAGACATAAACCATTTCTTTTTTTAGAGGGATACAATACGAAAATATGTGTAGGACGGTTAACGTCGGCTGTTACATAACCTTTCACTTTGGCATAGTTCTTTCGTAATGAGGATCATAAGTTTTTACAATAATTTTGGACAATACCTGCAAAAAAACACAGTATTGTTATATGGCGCCATCCAGGAAGCAACAAGCATACGTGCATTTGATAGAAACCCTCGCTTGCATCTAACAACGCAAAACAAAATAATGAGGTGCATAAATTAATACATTAAACAAGTAACTTTAACAAATGAACTAATTATAACTTTGTAATTTCAGATTGAGAGGGAAAGGGCAGATTTGAGTGTGCAAGTTATCCAACTATCCGAGAGGCTGGAGGAAGCTGAAGGTGGAGCCGAGAGTCAGGTAAACATTACAATTTTGCACTCTTTTAGCTTATATTAAGTTATGGGTAAGTTAACGAGAATTTTCACAATTAATCTCAATGGTTAGGAAAATGATAGAATTAAGATAGAAATACTGTGAAATAAATAAATTAAAGAATAGGACGACAGGATATCAATAAACATAGAAAAGCAATAAAAATAATTAGCATTCATGATCATAGTAAACTTATTTATTTATTTATTCAACTTCATTCAATATTTATCACTAGATGTTTCCTATTGATTAAAGTAGGTACTGGATAGAGGCTTAGCGACATTGTTTAATGCTCTGCGATTTGAGTGCCAAGCGATTGTTTTAACCATTATTCTCTTTCAGGACCAATATCTATTGCATTTTCCACCATTAGATAGCTGTGAAAAGTTTATTTTATCTAGATATACTGTGTACTGTACACTACACATGAAAAAACATATCTGTAAACTGTACACTACAATAATACTACGTATTTTATAAAAAAAAACTCAAATATATTTAAAGGAAAAACCCTACACATGTTACTTACTATATTTACAAGCAAATATAGGACGTATGAATTATTAATGCTGTAATTAGTAAAATAAAACATTACATGTTAAAGTACTACTCTAATCATTTACAAATAAAATATATTTCAAAGTGCATCCCTGCACAAAATTGGGGGTGTATTTTGAAACGATGCCGTAATTTTTCAGTTCGAGATCAACAGAAAGCGCGACACCGAACTCACCAAGCTCCGCAAACTACTGGAAGATGTCCATCTTGAGTCCGAGGAGACCGCTCACATGCTCAAGAAGAAACACCAGGAGATCGTGGTCGACTTCCAGGATCAAATCGACCAGCTTACCAAAAGCAAAGCCAGGTGAGGCCAGGTGTTCTCTCACAATATCTACATCGTATATTAACTGATTGAAGTTCAAATGTTTAGTTGTTAAGTCTTGCCCTGCCACCATGAGCGAATTAAAAGCTGTGCGCCATAACACTGTGACTCAAACATCACTCAAAACCTCTGAGCTATGTACGATAAGCCCCTCGATTGCATTGTGTATCTCTTTGTCGGCAGGACCGAGAAGGAAAAGTCCAAGTTCCAAGCTGAGGTCTACGAGCTCCTGGCCCAGGTGGAGAACGTGACCAAGGAGAAGATCACCGTGGTGAAGACTTGTGAGAGACTGGAGATCAACATTAGCGAACTCCACATCAAGATCGAGGAGCTGAACCGCACCATTGTGGACATCACTTCTCACAAGCAGCGTCTATCCCAGGAGAACGTGGAGCTCATCAAGGAGGTTCAAGACCTCAAGGTACGTTTACAAAAATCCACACGCCAATTCACTCGATATGTATGAATATTAACATCAATCTGTCAATATTTTCAGGTGAACATTGAGAATGTTGTATATCTCAAGAGCCAGCTTGTCAGCCAGCTCGAAGACTCGCGCCGCAGGCTGGAAGATGAGGAGAGGAGGCGCTCTATGCTTGAGGCCAACCTTCACCAGGTAGGCACAGAAAAACTTGAATGCTCGGATTATTTTAATCCTTCTGTTCTGAGTAAAATCCATATTTTGGCGTAATTTTATAACCTAAATCATATTTTACATTTTTATTATCTATTATATATTTTTATTTCTTGTACATTTAGGTTGAGATCGACTTGGAGTCCATCCGCGTGCAGTTGGAGGAAGAATCCGAGGCCCGCTTGGACCTGGAGCGTCAGCTTGTCAAATCCAACGGCGAAGTTGCCCACTGGCGCTCGAAGTTTGAGGCTGAAGCTGCTGCCAGGGCTGAGGAGATCGAAGAGATCCGCCGCAAGTACTCCATCCGCATCCAGGAGCAAGAAGAACAGATTGAGACTCTCCTTGTTAAGATCAGCAACATTGAAAAGCAGAAGTCTCGTCTCCAGAGCGAGGTAGGTTTACACATTCTATTACATCGTAAGCAGTTTATAGAAGTATTGCATTAAATCAAGATCCAGAGGTGTCATTATAGTATATTGGGGATTCATTCAAATTGTATTGAAAAGAACTTCTAATTGAATCTAATGAAAACAATTTTGATACTCAAATTAATTTTGCCATGGAACACGCTGCGATACGAATACAGAAAATGAATTTAGAACAACTAAAGACGACGACAATACAATTTACATTGTTTTTAATCTAGGTTGAGGTCCTCATCATCGACTTGGAGAAGGCGAACGGAACAGCTCGGGAGTTGCAGAAGAGGACTGAGCAATTGGAACGCGTGAACATCGAGATCAAGTCCAGACTGGAAGAGACTGTTCAGCTGTACGAGGTGTCGCAGCGTGACCTGCGCATCAAGGTGACTGAGATCCAGCGCATCTCCCACGAGCTCGACAAGACCCGCGAGCAGAAGGACGCCCTTGGCCGCGAGAACAAGAAACTGGGTGGTAAGTACTATTATTTTACTGTGCATTAGCTGTGCTCCAAGGCTTTACCCACTCACTTGTTGTCTAATATCAAACTAAATTAAATGAAATCGGATTACTTCCTGAGGTTTATATTATAGACTAGCTGTGCCCGCGACTTCGTCAGCGTGGAATTGAACTAAAAAGTTGTTGTTCAATTTCTTACAACAAAAGTAGCCTAAGTTACTCCTTATTACATCAGCTATCTGCCAGTGAAAGTCCCGTCAAAATCTGTCCAGCCGTTTCAGATATTAGTTTGAACAAACAGACAGACAAAAAATGAAAAAATGAGATTTTGCTATATGTACCGTTTGTAATTATATGCATTTAGTAAAATGCAGTTATTTTAATATTACAAACAGAATTGTATTTATTGTATAGATACTTTCAAATGTATTTAAGCTAAAAACAAGGATAGTACAAATGTAACATTAATTAATAAGCTGAAATGTACTCACAATGCATAATTAACAAGAGCGAGTCTCATTAAATACACAGGTCTCTATGTGAAGCATTATCAAAATAAATTAAACCTCCGGAGGCAGTAGTGACTGCATCTCCTCACAAATTCTTATTGTATTCAGATGAGCTGCACGAAGCCCGCGCCACCCTCACGGAGTTGACCCGCCGTCTTCACGAGCTCGAGATCGAGCTGCGCCGTCTTGAGAACGAGCGAGAGGAACTTACCGCCGCTTACAAAGAAGCTGAAGCCGTAAGTACAATTTTACTTTTAGTGACGTCGAACAGTCGTCAGAACGTCGACAGAATCGACTCTGCCGTTATAAATATCCTTACCAATTTCATAAATGCATAAGGAACTCTGTCTGTCAGCCTAATAAGATTTCACTCCAAATTAACTAAGACCAAAATTTCGTATTTTTTTTGGTAAAGATATATTCGACCTTGCCCATGGACAAAGGATTCTTGTCTTGAAATTTTTTTACGGCGGACCAGTTCTTACTACGAATTTTACAAACAAAATTAAGGGCATCAGTTATATATGACAAAACTAATATACTAATATACTAATACACGGACAACGTCGCAGGCAAGAGCTAATGCTTCATAAGTACTATGATATTTTTGGAACGTATGGTATAAATACAACGCGTACCAATTTATTCTAAGATGAGGTGTTAAGTACATAGTAGCAGTGTCCCAACGTTAATTTTAATTATATATTCTCGCCTTCCCATAAGGGTTCCCGATGGGTAAGGCTACCTACACACACCCACTTTCCACCGAAGATATATTTACGGTGCTTACGTGACAGATGCCGAGTACATCGCCGTTATTCAATCACGACTATACATATGACTTTGAATTTCTTCTCAAACATATGGATGTTTCCTCTCTATGTTTTCCTTCACCTTAAAGCTTGTGTTGTGACAAATTTAAAAAAAAATTCAAAGTACAGCCAATTTCTCGTGTCCCAGCCAATGCAACGGCACGTTAGGTATCTCGAATAGTCCACGATGCATTGGCAACAAATCAGACACATATAATATATTAGCATCTTGCCAGAGTTCCGCACCTAAGAACATTTATAGACAATTAAATATAGAATCGAGGGCAATGGACAACATTATAACATGCATTATTTTAATTCACTTTTAACAAATATGGTGGTAGCTACGTTTTTATTTGCGTTAAACCATAAAAATATTACTACTTTGCTAATACAGAACTATACCTACAATAAAAGTAATCGGATTCATCCAATACTCTAATTCTCAAGCTTCCAGTACGGTTTTGATTAAAATTTAATTATATTAATCAGTTTTGCTAATAAAATTCGCAAAGCAAGCCAAGCAAGGAATAACTTTTCATCTCCCGATAAACGTTTCTATCAACAAATAGTCTTCAGCCCATTTAAAATCACAAACTCGAATCCTAACTGATGTATCATTTTTAAGAAATCCAATTGGATCAGAAGTAGCTTGAGTTATGATACTGTCTTCAAGTAGGTATACCTACTATAACCTATACCTATTCCTATCTTGTTCTTATGAAGGGTCGCAAGGCTGAGGAGCAGCGTGCACAGAGGTTGGCTGCTGAGCTCGGCCAGTTCCGCCACGAGGCTGAACGCCGCATCCAAGAGAAGGAGGAAGAGATCGAAGCCATCCGGTAAGCAGTCAATAAAGTAGTCAATATGTAAGGCGCGACCATAAAAACAGCACCAGCTTGGAAAAGGTTTAAAAGGTTTAGAAGGAAAATAAATTAAATTAAAGATAGCAGGCTTTTCTCAAAATATTAGCAGTAAAAGGATGATGAAAATACAGATTTTCAATCACAAGAACTCTGAACCAAATTATTACGCAAGCTTACATACTCACCACCACCCACAGTCGTACGTCGGTGTTTTCACGGAAAATTATTGTAATGGACTGCACAAACACACCACACACGGCGATCGCCAACTCGGAACTATCAGCTATATCTTTCAACACTGATCCCCCCTCCCCCCCGCTGAGTGATTAGTGCCATCCAAAAATGTAATTGACAACTGCGAGAATCACAGCCGTGACACACATCCATCGTGGATCTACGCCAATAACGAATCGACGGGTCGTTTTTCAAATCGAAACTGCACAATTTTCTTTACCACGGAATATCAACTTTCAAAAATTAATTACACAATTTACGCCCGCGTATCTATCCACATTAGTAATAATCTCGTTATGCAAATTATAGCGGACATACAGATTTAATTTGTTTGGGTATTTTGGATTTATTGGCACGATTAATGTTTAAATATAACCGCCCGCCTGATTGGTGAATATTAATTGTGAACACAGACGTAATTGGCACGTA
This sequence comes from Drepana falcataria, assembly GCA_945859725.1. Lineage (NCBI taxonomy): Eukaryota > Metazoa > Arthropoda > Insecta > Lepidoptera > Drepanidae > Drepana > Drepana falcataria. Next base: position 13,192,175 of record OX243921.1, read on the forward strand.
AATGCATATGAAAATGTACAAAAGCCGCAGACATTTTCTCGCGGCTTTAATTACAAATACTCGACCCCCGGCTATAGTCGTCGGGTTAAAATTGTATTAGTGTTAGAAAAATAATAGTTATCATGGCACCGGTAAAAGTGCCAAGTTTTAAGTGGAATAGGCCACCGACTAGTGTTTATGAAAATAACTACTGCTATGGAATTAATTTCTATCAACCCATGATCGACTACATATCTGCTAAAGAACACGGTGTTAAAACAAAGCCACCTCATCTACCCTGGAATAATGAAAGAGGCTTGGATAAATACAGAGTTGATAGACCTATTGAAACATACTCGGAACAAGATGTTTCACGGATTTCACGTGATGTTGCTGAACAAGCGAAGCGCGATCTCAATAATTTTAGTGTGGCTAAGCGTTCTCCGTTTTCGGTTATATCAACCGCTGCTGCTGCTAACGTCACTAAGCATGTTGGAGTAGAGAGTGTAACCGTAAAAGCCAAGAAGAAAAAGATTGATAGAGAGAAAATTAAGGCCGAAAGACAAAAAAAACGGTATGACGAAATCGAGAAGGAGTTGGAGATTTATGAGAAGGAGGCTAACCTTGGTGCTGAATTGAAGGGAAAGGCAATGATGTACAGAGGAAAATCAGCAAAAGCAATAGCTCAAGTGCTCTTGGAAGAGAGTCGGAAAAACGTAGCAGAAGGGCATATAAGGAAGATGGACTTTCAAGCCATGAAGGAAAACGTCAACAGGAAGTACAACAAGGCATCTGTAAACATTTTGTCCAATGTATCGGCATCATCTAAATATTCCAGTCATTCACAAAATAGAATGTCTGAAATAATGACAGAAACTGTTAGAGCCATAAGAGAAACCTCACCAACGTGCATCGTGAGAATAAGCACCGAGCTTCCCATGATTGACAACTCATATATTTACAAATTGAACGAATTAAAGGAAACAATAAAAGAATTTGACCAACTAAATACCAGCTTCTTGTTTGACACAAGGTGATGTTGCTCATAAATTTAGTCATGTATTCATTGCTACAAAGTAAATTTACATTCAGTGTAAATGTATTTGGCATAAGGCCACTGTACATTTTAATGAGAGGTTACAATCGCCAATCTTCATCCAACAAAACATAATTACATACATACTTATCATCACACGCAGTCCTTTTCGGGGTAGACAGTCCTCTCTAGACTTACAACACCACTTCCGCGTCATCGACCTTATTAGTCTCTTCATACATGCTCGCAGGTATCGAGTTCCTTGACGTTCTATATCCGATCTATTTGATCTTAGTTGTACGAAACGTAATCAATCACTTCAATGGTAATAGTGACTTTGATACTCGGTGTACCAATGACTATAGACTGATTTGATACTTTTGTTTTTAGCAAGCAGACCAGCATTGAAATTGAGCAGTTGAACGCTCGCGTCGTTGAGGCTGAGACAAGGCTCAAGACTGAGGTTACCCGCATCAAGAAGAAGCTTCAGATCCACATCACTGAACTGGAACTGTCCCTTGATGTCGCCAACAAGACCAACCTCGATCTGCAGAAGACCATCAAGAAACAGTCTCTGCAGGTAAACAACTTTGAATACTTTAATTGAAAAATTAACATTCTTGCAGGACTGGCAACAATAGTTTTGTGTGTAGCAAGCGTCCAAAGGCGGCGGTAATTTTGCATGCTGGTTGGTAGTTTTATTTATGTAACAATAAATTAAATTTACTTTAAAAATATCTCTACCAAAAAAGGACGAAACCAATCAGTAGTTTTAAGAGTTGAGGTGAAGGTGAAGTTAAGTAGCCAAACCAAAGTACTTGGAGGCTGAAGGTGAAAAAATAATAGTATGAGAGATTACTAGGATCTGATATCTGATGTTCCGTAGCTCACCGAGATCCAGACCCACTACGATGAGGTCCAAAGGCAGCTCCAGGTGACGCTCGACCAGTACGGCGTCGCCCAGCGCAGGATACAGTCGCTCACCGGCGAGGTCGAGGAGATCCGTGGCAACTACGAGCAGGTAAAGTGATCGTCTGCCACCTGCTATCGTACATATTATAAAATAAACCTTGCAGTCGCCGCGTCCCTGTCTGATATATACATAACCCTAACGGGGTAGGCAGGGAGTATAGAGCACCAGTTCTCTCTAGACTTACATACCTCTTTAGCTTCGTCGACATTCATCATTATATAATAATAAAGTTGAAAACCATTGAACCGATTTTCATATAGTTTTCACTATCAATGGTATATACAATACATTTTAAATTGCATCCATGAAATGGGTAGAATGTACTCTATACATTTGAATTAAAATTTTTCTTTAGTCGATTGCAAGGTCCAACGTCCGCGGTTTTTACCAATGACTATTCCTGAACTAAAGTACCGTGATTTATAAGCTTTACTATGACAGAAAAATTGAGATGAAACGTTTGTAAAGTCATCATCAGACGTATCTTCAGAAATACGGCGACAGCTTGCCATCTATCACCTTGGCACCTAAATATATATCTAACTTCCGTACCTCGGTGGGAAGACTTGTAGATTAAGGAGCTTCCTTTGTTTATTCAGGCCCTTCGCGCCAAGCGCATCGTCGAGCAGTCGTTCGAAGAGGCGCAGACCCGCATCAATGAGCTGACTGTCATCAACGTGAACCTGTCAAGCAGCAAGGCCAAGATCGAGCAGGAGCTGGCCGTTGTCGCTGCTGACTACGACGAGATCACCAAGGAGCTGCGCATTGCTGATGAGAGATACCAACGCGTCCAGGTAACCGAATCAGTGTACATCAATATGTTCAATCATTCTTGTACAACTTGGTACCAGACCAAAGATATTTACAAGGATAATCAAATTAATTAAGAAAAAAAATTAATTATATGGCGAATGGCCTTTGCCTATGGCCTTAATGGTCTATGGCCTTTTGACTGGTGTTGGGCAATCCTTGTGGTGGTTCCAAAACCAACCGCCATGTGGTGGTTTAAGATCACAATAAAATGTAAAGTTTATCTTTTAGTCCCGATAAACAGATGTTATAAAAAGGATTCATATATTTGTTTATCAATAAGTACTTGAATAAAAGTTATTTATGTAATATTTAGACTGAACTGAAGCACACCGTGGAGCACCTGCATGAGGAGCAGGAGAGGATTGTCAAGATAGAAGCCGTTAAGAAGTCTCTCGAGATCGAAGTCAAGGTGAGAAATAATGGACTGTGCTAATACAATATGGATTATTCTTAATTTTCTAAGTAAATGGTTAGCATCTCATAAAATTTTTTTTCTTCCAATTCCGTTCAGAAGTTCTACATGATTGAGTAACTAATATTTCACAAACTTATGCATTTTTTAATATTGGTCAGCACGCCCAAAATTATTTATTTATTTTCATTCCCATTGTTGCTTTGTCCAGAACATCTCTGTCCGCCTTGAAGAGGTTGAGACCAACGCCATTGTTGGTGGTAAGCGCATCATCAGCAAGCTGGAGGCGCGCATTAAGGATATGGAGTTGGAACTGGACGAGGAGAAGAGGAGGCACGCGGAGACCATCAAAATCCTGCGCAAGAAGGAACGCCAAGTCAAGGAAGTCATGATCCAGTGCGAAGAGGACCAGAAGAACATTGCTCTCCTCCAAGACGCCCTGGAGAAGTCGTCCCAGAAGGCTAACATCTACAAGAGGCAACTGGTTGAACAGGTACGTTAGCTACTTAGACTATATGTCTTATTCTGAATGTAGGTAGGCCAAATTATATAAAATGGTGGTATTCAATTTGGGGCGGATTGTTTTTGTTTTCAGGAGGGTGTATCCCAGCAGAGCGTGACGCGAGTACGACGATTCCAGCGTGAGCTGGAGGCAGCTGAGGACCGCGCTGACGTCGCTGAGAGCAACCTGACGCTCATCCGTGCCAAGCACCGCACCTTTGTCACCACTTCTACTGTGCCCGGCTCCCAGGTCTACCTTGTCCAGGAATCGCGTGCCCTCAGCACGGAGTGAGCCCACCCCCAACCAATCGCCCCCACAACACCAGCATTTCTCGAAAGGGGCGCAATTCCGGTCGGGTATAAGCCTAGTCGTTCGTTAAGTGATGTACAGTGATGGCGGACCAACCGCCATCTCTCGGTCGGGACGGGCGCTCGGCCCGGGCTCGCCCTAACCGCCGTGTCTCCGCACCTTGCGCACGCGCCGACCGCTCGTCCCGCCAGTTTAAATGTACTAATTCAAACAAATAAAGGAACCAAAAACTTAAGCTTGTTTTTCATATTTTTTTAAGTACACCGGCGTTATTGAATACAATGTTATGTACCGTCAATTAGGTGCAGTAGTTTAAAAATAAAGGAATTATTTTATATTATTATTTATTAATGGTGCAATGCTTATTGTACGTTTGTAACTGTAACTTTTAATAATTAAAAATAAATGCTATTTATGTTAAAGAAACAAAAAAAGCAATAAAACTTCAAAAGAAGCATGGGTTTTTATTTTTGACAATACATGTAGGTAACTCGATGACAGAACAAATCCACATATAAACATGCACACGATAAAATCATTCTCACTTCATTTTTCCTTAATAGATTTGCTCCTTGCGTTATGATAAAGTTAGACACTCGAGTGTTATATTATACAGCTGGTGAATAATATATTATGAATATTTTGAAGAATTAATGCGTTAACAAACATTTACTAACTTCCAAAATAACTATCGATAATATTATAAAGGTGCACAAATATTTTTTGTATTGAAAAAAAATATCACATCGGTGACCTTTTAGACACAAGATTGGGAAAAATGCATAAGAGTCAGTACCGACTAATAACATCACCTAACTATTATTTTAATGTTAATGTATGTATTATTTCTATACTTTCCTTTACTTTTATTTCCTACTTATAATATACTGAAGAAATAAGTACACTGAAACCAATAGTTTTATTTCAATCACTGACTTTATACAAAAGCTTACGAACCGCCCATCAGAGCACAGTGCACATAATCTTGAAAAAATATTTATACCACGGTGAAAGCCGCAAGTTCGATTAGTAATTTTAAAGTTCATAAAGATGCAGCAGGGAGTTTAGGTTTATAATACAGATAATTATACATACATATATATATATATATCCTCAAGCCATCCCACAAGGGTCCCCGAAGGGGTAGGCAGAGGTGTATAGGTACTACCTACACACCCACTTTCCGCCAGAGATATATTTTAAGTGCCAGCGTGACAGATGGCGAGTCCATCGCCGTTACTCAAGCACGACTATACATATGCATACTATACAGATAATTGATGTTATTAAAATTAAATCTTAAGCCAGTATAGGTATTAGGATATCCTTATTGCACTATTAAGATGGAATACATGCATATTGCCTTTTTATCAACAACGAAAAGAGACCTAACCTGCAAACTATATTTACGTTATCCACCACACCAAAACATAATATTAAATTGGTTGGGATATGGAAACGATCAACGAAGAAACGTTGACAAAACAGATTTATACAATTCGAATTATTATATAATTCGAATGTGTCCAGAAGAGGTTGAGGAACAACCTAGATCAAATCGACCAGTTCAATGACCTAGTTATCTGACATTAACTGAATATATTCAAAGGATAACCAACACTTCGTGAACGATGAATAGTTTTATTAATATATCCTCACGCCTCCCCACAAGGGTCCCCGAAGGGGCAGGCAGAGGTGTATATGTAGTACCCACACACTCGCTTTCTACCAGAGACATATTTTAAGTGCTAACAAATACGCGCCGCTTAATTTCTTCTCAAATATATGCAGGTTTCCTCTAGATGTTTCCTGTGATGTGATACTCATATACATATGTATATGAGTATCTGCCTGCCACCTCTGCCTGCCCCTTCGGGGACCCTTGTGGGGAAGCGTGAGGATATATTAATAAAACTATTCATCGTTCACGAAGTGTTGGTTATCCTTTGAATATATTCAGTTAATGTCAGATAACTAGGTCATTGAACTGGTCAATTTGATCTTGGTTGTTCCTCAACCTCTTCTGGACACATTCGAATTATATGTATAAATCTGTTTTGTCAACGTTTCTTCGTTGATCCTTTCCATATCCCAACCAATTTAATATTATGTTTTGGTGTGGTGATCCTCACGCCTCCCCACAAGGGTCCCCGAAGGGGCAGGCAGAGGTGTATATGTAGTACCCACACACTCGCTTTCTACCAGAGACATATTTTAAGTGCTAATGTAACAAATACGCGCCGCTTAATTTACATATCATCACGCCGAGTCCCTAACGGGGTAGGCAGAGAGTATAGAGCGCCAGTTCTCTCTAGACTTACATACCTCTTTCGCTTCGTCCACATTCATCAGTCTCTTCATACATGCTCGTCGGTTTCGAGTACTCTTAACGTTCCCGTCCTTGAGAGTCCGATCTATTTGGTCCAGGTAGTTGGAACGTGGCCTTCCTCTGCCTCTTCTTGCACACACTTTTGCTTTGTATATCTGTTTCGTCAATCTTTCTTCACTCATCCTTTCTATGTGTCCAAACCAACGTAACATGCCTTTCTTCATCTTTACAATCACGCCCTCATTCACGCCAGTTGATTTGCGAATCTCTTCATTGCGGATTCGATCTAATATCGTTACGCCGCACATTTTTCGAAGAGATCTCATCTCGACTGCATTCAAGCTATTTTCATACTTCCTCTGACATACCCAGGATTCGCTGCCATACAATAAGGTAGGTACCAATATCGCGTTGTGGACAGCAACTCGAGCATTCTTGCTCAGACTTTTACTGCCCATCAACGCCGACATGGCTCCATTCACCTTATTTCCGGCAGTTATCCTTCTTTCAATATCTTTTTCATACTTTCCATCTCGTGTGAACATGCTTCCAAGATATACAAATTCATTCACTTGCTCTAGAATTTGCCCATTTACCGATATTGCACTTAATGCCGCTTAATTTCTTCTCAAATATATGCAGGTTTCCTCTAGATGTTTCCTGTGATGTGATACTCATATACATATGTATATGAGTATATATATATATATTAGTAAGTATATATATACTTACTAAAATATAAACTAACACATATTAATAATACATGTATAAATCTGCCTCTTTCCTAAGTTTTTTACTTTTAATTTCTATCCAAGAAGTTAAAAGATAAGAAGAACATGTGGCGCCGCTGGATGGCGCCACATGTTCTCAGTGCGCAGTAACAAAGTAGGTAACAAAAGCCTTAAATTTCTTATACAAATGAAAGTGCCTGTAATTGTAATTTTGAAGTTTATGTATTTTACTTAGTGAGCCCCGCGGTTTCACCCGCGTAAATTTGATTTAATTTATAGTTTTGTTTTTTTAATAAAGCACCCTTTGTTCCCCTGAGCCTGAAAAAAAATATTTCATTGAGAGATTTTTGTCTAGACTAAATCATCCTTCGTTCATTCAGCTAATAATCTTTCTCTGTGCCGAATTTCATCCACTTCCGTTCTGCAGTTTTGAGTAAAAGAGGAATTAGTAAATACAATTTTAATGGCACTTCGATGACATTTCAAGTTCTAAAGTAAAGACTAAAAATAAGACTTTACTAATACTATTTATTACATCTACGTACATCTCCATAATATCTATAAAGAAAAATACAGTTATATTTTGTTTCTGATATGTACTATCTGTTCATAATAACTTTAAGTCTAAAACTTAATACCACAAAAATTCGTTGCGTCCCCGTCTCGTGGCGTCTAAAAACGTCGCCTGCCCCGGCGCAGCGTCGACGCCGCCGCCCGCCCAGTCTTCGACCGCCCGCCCTATAGTTCACGCGCACGCTCGTCATTCGAACACAGGTAAGTGCATACATTTCTGCTTTTAAAATCCGTTTAAAATTATATCAAACCATTTTAAATACTCAGTCAAATCATGTCTGAGTGGACATAGAGAAAAATAAACATGTATTATTTTGGTATTGTAATGAGTTCGGGATGCAAGTCGTCTGTGGTAATTAGCTAAAACGGTATTTTCTGATTAAGCATTTGCAACGGTTTAGTTTTGATGTGCGTATTGAATTGCAATAACGATGTGGACTTTTGTTGTGTATTATATATATATTATACTAATAATAATAATAATATTATTATTATTATTATATTATACTAATGTTTGTCATGTGACATCGTATACCTACTATTTATTTCAGCTCTAATAAGATATTACCCCAGAGGATTTTTAGGTGGCTTATTATTGTTTAATATATATCCTCACGACTTCCCACAAGAGATGCAGAAAAGACAGGGTTGCATAGGTAGTACCCTCACACCCACTCTCCACCAGAGATATATTTTAGGTGCTTAATCAAGTTGGCACCTAATATACCTCTGGCGGAAAGTGGGTGTGTGGGTATTACCTATATATACACCTCTGCCTACCCCTTCGGGGACCCTTGTGGGAAGGCGTGAGGATATATTATTATTATTTATTATTTAATCAACTATAACATTTATAGTAAAAAATACATATATTCCCGTACTATCTTTTTGCGACTGCAAGCTTTTGATAATCAAACTTAATTTAACCAAAGTTTATATGTCAAATATACGATGATACAGTTTCACACAAACTGACCTCGTTTTAAAGTCAGCAAAGCTTATAAATGATTACATATATGATCATAAATTTAAGAGCTAGGCTTCCTGTCGGCTTATCTGATGTAGTCCCTTCCATTTGCTTGTCCTGTTCAACCTCTTTGACTCCCCTATACGCTATGAGGGACACTTTTTCTTTTATCTGACTCATGTATATTAACCTTGGTCTTCCTCTCTTCCCCTCTACCTTTGCTTCTAAGAAAGAAGCTATCATATCATATCATCTTCCCTCTTCTATTCTCGACTGTCTTTAGAAGTACTCTGAATTCTTCGACTCTTTTGAGTACGTCGTGGTTTTTCACTCATTCCGTTCAGCTGATTTCCTCCATCCTTCTCCATCACCACTAACATGTATAGGACGTTCAAAACTAAGGCCCAAATATTCTCGGTCATTATAGTAATATCCTTTAAAGTTTGTAATAAAGATGATAAATAGTCTGTAGCAGTCTGTGGCAGCCTGGGTCTGGGAAGGGTGAGGTCGCGGATTGGATCCCCGTTAGGCCGTCGAGTGTATCTTGATTTTTTTCAATGTTAAAAGGCAGTTTACTAAGTTTGTATACCCACCAGCAATTTCTGTCAACTTTAGTGAGACCTTAGAAAAATAAGTAATACTTACTTTACGAACTTAATCATTAATAATATTTTACAGGTATCTCAGAAAATAGGTCAGTTGTAATATTGATACAGATAAATAATAGTGATAGGGCACAGTAGGAAGCCAATAAAACAATAGAAAATTATCCTATCTTTATATATATAATTCTTCTGTGAGTGTGTATGTCACTGAACTCCTAAACGGCTGGACCGATTTTAATGAAATTTTCTGTGTGTGTTCAAGGGGATCTGGGAATGGTTTAGATTCACAATTGGACCCGATAGGTGGCGCCACTGGGTCCGTGGCTTTAATTTTTTCTCCCAAGCGAAGCTGGGCGGGACAACTAGTTTTCGTATAAAAATAAGCTGCTGTAGCGATGACATGTAAAATGTAGCTACGTTTTTATTTTGTTTGATCATCAATAGTTTCTAAAAAAACCTATATAACCAATTTTCGGAGTTAGCCTTTTAATAATGTTCTTATTTTGTTATTTTAAAAGCAATTTATTTCTTTCCTTTTTTAATGTCTTATGATATTGAATAATACCCGACAACTTCCTCACTAATATTCGCATATAGGATACTTACTCGAACACGGGGACGCCAACAGTGCTCAAAACCGGCGTGTATGAGACTGTTGAAAGTAAATTATCATCATTTTCACGATATGTATGTTGTATATTTGAATAGATTTCTCGCTAACAGTTATGGTTGTTATATCGCAATATTACACTCTGACCTATTAAATAAAATATAGCTAAATTAAGACGCCGCTGGTTCTTTTATTGCAACAAAGTCTTTAATAACACATCGTCTATGTGTAGATGCTTATCTCTAGATGCATAATCTATGTGGATGCATAGTTTATATATTTTCTTAAAGTCTATGAGAAATCCAGTGACATACGTTTGACATTGATTTTCATTAGCTTCGGCGTGGATTAAGCAAGATATTATTTTTAAATTAAATCTTGAATTAAAAATGCGAACGGTACACTTATTACGGTCCGCGCCGCTTTTTTATTTTCGTTTGGATCTCATATTATGGTAAATATATGTGCATATACGGGTAGTACCGCTAATTCCCAGACGCATAACAGTAATAATTTTGTGACCTAACCTCGTGTTCTTTCAAAATGTCGAATGTTGATCGGAGCAGGATACGGTCGGGGTATCTGTCGAATTATCTTTAATTTATTTTAGGCCGATTAAATACATACATTATTACCAGATGTCCCGCGTTTTTTTTTCGGTAAAATTTGATTTCTTTGGAAGATTGTATAATTCACATGCTAATAATAGCTATGCTAATAAATAACCTATTTCAATGCTAATGTTTTATCCGATTCCGTTCAGTAGCTCTGGCGTGATTTGGTTATAAACATCCTATAAATTTGACTACCTTTAGCTGGAGATATATGATGCTTAGTTCCAGAAATAAATCTACTATTGAGATCAGGCATAACTGATCCACTAGGTACATTTGCTCATCTCCAGTCTCATCACCAGTGACAGTTGTAAATACTCTTCTCTGGATATACGTATCTATAAACATTCACAAAAATTGGCTTACATCTATGTCAAGTTCGTTTGATGTGATTCACTATTTAGTATGACACAGTACTGCATGCAACCGTGAATTATACAGTCATCCAAATCTCCGGAAACGTTTCTATATATATTAACTGTCTCAACCAGTTTGGGTAAAAATAAAAAAATCATGGAACCAGATTCCAGTTCCAATTGTAAATCCAACCCATCCTTAAGAGCCACTGACGCGAACGATGTATTCGAACCCGGCTATTATGTATGAAGGAACTAATGAATGTGGACGAAGCTAATGAGGTATGTAAGTCTAGAGAGAACTGTCGCTCTATTCTCTCTATTCTGCCTACCCTGTGAGAGTCAGGTTTACTGTGATTACTATTCTGCTCCCTTTGGAAGCAGCATGCTGATAGCCTAGCCTTCAATAAACGAGCTATCTACTCTACCTCTGCACAATATTAGTATAAACTCATGCAATAATAAAAATTAATGGTGTTCTTCAAGAAGCGTGTGAAAAGATTCCTGCTGGGTCGGCAACGCGCGAGTGATACCCTTGGTGTTGCAAGCGTCCATAGGCGGTGGTTACCGCTTACCATTAGGCGGACCGCTTGTTTGCTTTTCCACCACCTTTGCTTTTGCCTTTTGCTTTATTACTACCCATGTGGTATAAAAGAACCTTCTACATACATACCATCACGCCGAGTCCCTGACGGGGTAGGCAGAGAGTAGGTATAAAGCGCCAGTTCTCTGTAGTCTTACATACCTTACGTTCATTAATTAATTGTATTAAAATATATTAAGATTATTAAAAACTGCCTGCAAAATAACCTCTATACATCATATAACAAATAAATTCATCTTGTATTATTATTTATATATATTATTATATTCATCTTCAGATACGTGAGCATAAATCGCATTATGATAAGAAAATAAATTTAAGTAGTTTAAGAACGTTTGATAAAGTTTGTTTAAGAACAGGTCGTGCTCTCTCAACCGTGTATTTTCTATTTAGTTCAATGATCTCATTATTGACTGTTCATTCAAAATGTACTAATAGAAGGTATTTCAAAACTTCTTGATCGATGAAAGACTTAAGCTTCAAGTTAGCTTTCTTTTATCAACCTTAAGTCTTTAGACTATTCTTAGTAAACACCACGTTTCAATTAACTAGATAAAATCGATCAAACACTCAAAGACGGGAACATCAATTACACTCGATAGGATAACGATGAAGCGAAAGAAATTTGTAAGACTAGATTGAACTGGCGCTCTACTCACTCTGCGCGAGAGACTCCGTGTGTTGATACCTAGATATATATAACAAATTTTTGTAAGGTAGATATTACTTACAAGAATAGGCTCAGTTATAATAATATTGGTCCCATCCATGTACAGTCTGCTGACTAGTAGATCCTTAATTGATACAGCCCGCTAAGTAGGGCCTGAACAAGTCACCTAATATTTTCATAAGTAGGTTCCAAAGTCCCAACCCAGTCTTGAAATACCTAGTACAGAGGATGTACCCACTTTCAAGTGTCATCGTCCCATTTTTCGCCCGCGTCGTTCTCCATGTATGTGCCCCTGGATATGCAGAGTAGGCAGACGTATCATCAGTATCATCACGTAAGGAAGAGTAGATTAGTGACCTGTAAACTTAGAGACCTCTCTCGCTTCATCCACATTAATTAGTCTTTTATAAATGCTTATCGAATAGTGAGTCCGTCTTCGTCTCTCTGACAATCGCTTCGAATATGTTCGATTACTTTTTGCTATGTTTTCGTACACCGTAAAGCTCGAAAGAATTACTGTACGTTCAGAAAATGCAATGTTTACTTTGCATGCAACTACTTAAGCCATTCGGCCGTCATGGCAAGCTTAACAGCTGGACTCCAATCGCATGGATTACTCGCACAGTTTCCAAACGTGTTTATTTACATCATCTAAAAATATGTCCTTTGATAAAGTTTAGTAAGTAGTTGGGGTGTCTGGGGAGCGGATATTACAAAAGGGGATATATAAAAATAATTTGTCAGGATATGCCACTGCATCGAAATGTATCAGCTATTTTTAAACGCCTCGTTGACTGGGACTCCTCGCTCGGTGCTCGGTGGACAACGTATGCATACGTAAAGCGTTGCAAGTGTTAAACTCATACAAAACAGACATTAAGTGGAATACCACTCTTCTAGTATAAATAAGGTTCATTATAACCATTATAAATTCACGATTTCAAAGATATGAAAAATACAAAATCAATTACAAATATTGTGGTAAATTTGTTTGTTTAACCGGGCTCGCTGTTTTAGTGGAGTTGAACGGATTCGGTAAAAGATGGCAGCACTATGAAAATAAAAATTAAATTAGTATGGAGTAAACGCACTCAGATTAACAAAGCTGTTTTTCAATGGCGATATTAAGTTGATTATCTCTAACATTAAGCAAGCGAGTCGTTTGACGGTCAGCGGTTACTGCAACCTATGGACACTTGATACTCCCTACTATATCCAACCCAACGAATGTAGTTTGCTTTACGTTACCGAAACAATTACACCCCAAATTAACACTAGCTTTGCGAATATTTTCATTGTGGAATCTACTTTTTAATCAGACCTCTTTCACTCAGCTTAGAAACCTGTAAAACAATACACGGCAATACATGGTTATGCGAGAACCCCTAATTGCTCCTAGAATAATATAGGAAGTACGAGACCAAAAGTTATAGTTAACGGAGTAAAAAAGTAGGTACATTTAATGTTAATGTTAAAATGTGCAGCACGTTGATCGATATTGTATAGTAAAATAGATTTAACAAATAACAAAAGAAAAGTTCGCCACTCCCATGACATCCTGCCATAAACACTAGGTGTTAGACACCGCACATAACAAAGGCAGGTTGCAAATTATTGCATTATTGCACGCGTAACACTGTCTCACCGCATAGTTATCCCAGGGTCCTTGCTAATCCTATTTTCGACAACCGTTCATAAACTAGGCCAATAAACTAATCTCGGTTGTTGTGAGACGCGAACAAAATATTATTGTTCACACAGTTATTTATAAAGCGTAAGAAAAACAGCGAGCAGGACCTTGGATGCAAAATAAACTAATCACAATTCAATTACGATGTATTGGAATATGTACGAAGAGTGATGAATCCCGAGCGAGCAGACAAACTTACAATTTTAATATGCCAACAAACTACCATTATGTGAATTAATAAGAATAAGTATTCTGGACATCAAATACTGAGCCAACTGAATGCTGTAAATATACTTTTATTAACAATGTAATACAATACTGTTTACGAATAAGTTTATCTGGTACTTAAAGTATATCTCTTGCGGAAAGTGGGTGAGTGAGTACTACCTACACCTCTACCTACTTATAGGGGGTACTACCCCTTCGGGGCTCTTGTGGGACGATTAAGTTAAACCTAATGAATTAATGTGGGTATGATTTTAAAGATGATGAAAGGCAGACAATCTTATTTGGATACAGAAAGAAAGAGTGATGAGAGATTGCGAAACAGGTTTCCTATGCGACTGTGTCTGGAGCACGCCGCCGAGGAAGACCAAGTTCTAATTATTTGGAACGAATTGATTGAACACACAAGGATGGAAATATCCAGAGTATGATATAGAGCTTGTATGAAGAGACAGATTAATGAAGGATGACGCGAAAGAGGTCTGAAAGTCTAGAGAGAACCGGCGCCCTACTCTATCTGCCTACGTGAGAGACTGAGCCTGAGATATGATACAAAAATTTTATTAATCAAAACTCAATAATCGTTATACGAATAAAGTTAACGTTCAGATGCACGTTGATGGAAAGATTATTCTTTTAAGAAGTTTCCCCCGTCCTGTATCAGTGTCCTGGAATTTTGTCTGCCTTAACCCTTATACCCAATATATATATATTTTTTATATATATATTTTATCTATGTATATATATATTTTATCTATGTATATATATATTTTATCTATATATATAATATATAATATAATATATATATATTTTATCTTATTTATTTATTAAGGTACAAAAACAGTACATATATTACAAAAACTAATAATAAACATTGCCACACAAATAGGTCTGTCTAATATATGAACCAATTATTAGAGGTATACACAACACTTAATCAATTAAGTAGGTATATCTTATTTTTACTTTGTATGTATCAATTCCAAATGTGGCTTAAATTTGATGCTTAAGGGTGAAAAGATTGCAGTTGCAATCAATTTCCAACTGTCCTTGCCGACCTAAAGTCTGTTTAAGCATCAGACAAAGACACTACTCTGACCACGATGGCCCAACGTCCCCTTTTCTTGTTGCGTCAAAAGGAATTCGCCTCTGAATGACTCATTGTAACGATATTATATGTCGATCCAATTTCTGAACCAAATAAAACCTTCAAAGTAGGTAATTCTGTAGGACAATCGCCAGCTTCCTGTTTTGTTCCCAAATATAATGTTTCCTGTAAGTGAATTATTAAGTATTTCTTCCGTTGTATCTTTGCTCAGCGATATATAGGCCAGTCGGCCAGTCGCACTTACCTCTTCTACATTTCGACAACATGCATGATATATCATCTATATTTAGCGACATTTACTTTGGCTCCCCTCCATACGTTTGTTACGGTACAAAAATTTTGGTGAAATTGATTGTCCACTAACTACCAACTACAAAAGTGCGCCTTACAAACACTTAGATGCGAGGGTTTGTCATTATGTTCGTTACTCAATACAGCCAGAACGGCTGACGGGATATGGATAAAATTTGGCACAGATAAAAAAATAATTTACAATAGCTAGTCGTCTATAATATGGCCATATATCATGTAAATCCTTATCCCTGCTGACTCGGTAGTGGTACGTTTAAATTATGTGTATTTGTGTGAGCATATTTGTCTATGCCTACCAACTAACAAAACAAATAAGTATGCAGACTGCCTGATGGTAATCTCTTACCGCCGCCTATGGACGCTTGTAACACCAGTGGTACCACTCGCGCGCTGCCAACCCTGCAGGAATCTTTTCACATCCTTCTTGAAGAATGCCATTCTGTACTCTCCAGGAAAAACCTCAAAGGGAAGCTCATTCCTAAGCCTGAGCGTTCGCAAATTTCGAGACCTTTGTGGATCTAAGTTATGGGTGAGAGGTGCGATGGTAGAAGGTAGAAATTGGCATCACCTCAAACTATTTAAACAGCTCAAATAAATAAGATTGACAACCTTAAATATTACATTTTACATTTATACATAGTGGGATTTATCGATGTAGGAGTCCACTGGTACCAGCATTAAGATTCAAATACCGCATATTATATCTTCACCGATTGTAAATGTCCTATTCTGCCTACCCTTTTTTTATAAATGTTTGCGAATACTGCCAATGTTTTCTATCCGCACTGAAGACAACGTTTTGGTTTCGTAGACACGAGTTCGATGCGATAAAATTAAAACCGAGGACACACCATAACTAATAGCCACTGGTCTTCTTAATTGAACTGAATAAGTACAATTACTTCTTGCATCAATACCAAATTAATTTAGAATGTACAAGTTTTAAAAGTAAATAAAAATACACTATATAGCGGAGCAGCAAGGTTGAAGTTCAAATAACTGGTTTCTTAAACAAATTTCAACATCGCCACGCCACGTGGCTGCCTTCCAATATATGAATAAAATATGACTAAGCTTATAAAATAAATCCATAAATTATAATTATTAAAACTTAACTTCTAAATTACCCGTTTAAATTTTCTTCCAATATATGAGAAGAAAGAATAAGTCCTATTATAGAGCATAGAGTCTTCTGACTTCGAGCCGGTATTTGTAATTACGGATTGGTCATATTTAGGACAACAATACTTTAAGTCTTCTTGATACGCTTAGAATTCCGTGATATACGGCGAGTAGTGTTCAGGCTCTACATTGGTGGCAAGGTGTTGGCTGGCACCTTCGGAAGCGCGTCGGCCTCATTTCCCACGAGGCAACAACCCGACCGAGTCTTTGACACTCGGGCCCGAGTAGGCCATTTATTTACGTAGTGGACCGACAGAAATAAATCAGTTCCTAGCACTGGGCTCCGGCTAGCTGAATGCACGAACGTAAGCTTTGAAGATCGGAGAGATTATGCGAGGTGTTTGATGCAAACGGTGTCATCCAACCATATTTAGCTCAGGGAGTTCCTTCAAATATAAATGCTAACACATGTTATATAGTAATCACAATGATTCCGTTGAATTATAATAGACGGTACGAGTTTGTTAGAAACCAAAACATAGGTATAACTTGAGTACTTTTTGAATATTCTAGTTTTTTTTTTATACCACATGGGTGACAAACAAGTATAATACATGTAGCGCCGAATCCCTCGAAGGGTAGGTAGAGACAGTAGAGCACCAGTACTCTTTAGACTAACAACTCTTTCTTTTCATCTACATTACAACTAGAATTTTAAGCAAAACTGTATTTTCTGAACGTATAAAAAGCTCCCAGTGTGTTATAAGTATGATTACAATAACAAGAGACACGAGGCTAATTGTCGTAAAGAGTGGACCAAAATAGCTCTCACATTGAAATATTACATAATAGTTCAGTTGGTTGTTTCCTGCGATGTTACTATTGTGGCCACGTGGCCGCTACATCACTGTCGCGAAAACTAGCTATTATTGCCATTAACTAAGACGTAATGGCCTGAACAGCACGCGGAAATGTGCCCACGCTATATTTTATCAAACATATATTTATATTTGTTGAATAAAGCGTTTTTTAATCGATTTAACTTGATTAATCGGACACTAAAGGACGGACGTCAAGGGAACGTCAAGAGTACTCGAAACCGTCGAGCATGTATGAAGAGTTTGCGAGATATGGAGAGTATGTATGAGAGACATGTATGCCTACCCTGTTAGGGACTCGCCATGGTAATTTATGTATATGTGTATTTAGATATCTTCCTTATTTCTATAACTTCTCCTATATATAGCCTATAGCCTATTTATAATCTATGTAGCCCCTTCCTCAATAAAAGGGCTATGCAAGAAGAACTTTTAACATCAAATCGAATTACTAGTTGACTCAGGAACGAATACAAAGCTTGTCTTCACACTATTCTTAACTTAGTTACAAAGTACTCTTAATTGGAAAGGCTTTTTTTGGGCTAATCCCGTCGGTATGTGTGGTGTGAGTGCCAAATCAATATTTTAGGTGCAAACTGACTATACCAATGAGTTTTTTCGCAACTTAAGTTGAGTGATTAATCTCGCCACAAAAGTAGCTCTGCCTGTTCGTCTATGACGTTTTCATGCATATGCTGTAATTCTGTCAAAATTAACTTTTTTGTTAGAGCCGTCGTGGCCGTGTTTGTTCCCGTCAACACAAACGTTGCAGTTCGAATCCCAATTGTACCAATGAGTTTTTTCTTAGTGAGAGAAATTAAGTTCGGTGATTAATTACACCTCGAGCTTTACGGTGAATAAAAATCGTGAGGAAAACTGCATACGTATAAGAAGAATTTTTTAGACGCATGAGTAGTCATGCCTGAGAAACAGCGACGGACTGGCATCTGTCATGTTGGCACCTGAATATTTCTTCGGCAAAAAGTGGGTGTTGTTACTCCTATACTTTTATCTCACCAGTGGTGGGAACTGGCTATTCCCACGTGGCAATTCTTGATACCATGCTCCCACATTACTTTAGGCAGAATGTTCAGGAAAAATTATAGCTTTAAACTCGAAGATATATACTAAAACTTTCCGTTACTGTTCCTGCACGCAGTCATTAAATAAGATCGTGTTGGGTCGTTAGTTCCGTATGGTGGCGTCTGAATATCGATAGATAATCTATAGAGTTAATACCGATTTGTCGATACCGTTATTTTTCACACCGATAAGGTGACAGTCGAGCATGCAGTCCGCCTGATGGTAAGCGTTTATTTGTCGCTTTAAGTACATAACTTTATAGTTCAAGCACGTTCCTATTTCAAAATCAATGCGGCTTATCCCCAATCTGTTTTAGTCCTCAAAAATACTAATTAGGTAAGTATTTATAAATATCGACTCGGCAACTAGTGCTCGGCATTAAAATAATACGGAGCATCACTAAACCTTTGTTGTTTTCTATTGGTTGTATTCTCTTGGTTGTATCCTGTCTAGTATGTACATTAATGAGCCAACAGTTAATTGTATTGTGTATAGTCCCTGTATTTACGGCTAGAAACATTCAACCTATATCTCAGTTCAGTTCAATCACTGCAACATATACTTACTGGTATGTATATCAGTGTAATTCACCTACCGCAAAACATATCAGACGAGCACAATGAACTATGGATCAAGTGGTGTTGTAAATAAATTCTAAAATGGCACAGCACGTGGTGAGAAAAACCGGAGCATCTTTTGACCATTGACTCGATCGATATAGCGCGGAATCTATTTCAAATCTATTTGGATATTAGAGCCTCTCTACACTCAACCGCATGTCTGAAAAATAATCACCTAAAGGCGCCTCGTAAATTACTTAGATACCCAACCCACTGCTGGGACAGAATTGCTGAGTAAACTTACTGCCCCGTAGCTTTAGAACAGATTATAATATAGGACTCGGAGCCATCGGTCACGTTGTTACCCAAAATATATCTCTACCGGAAAGTGGGTGTGTGGGTCACCTATACACCTGTGCTTACCCCTTGTGGGCAAGCTTGAGGATATATTATACTTACTATATTATAAAAAAAACACTAGAGACACGCCCCGGATTCGCATGCGTAGTAGAGCATATTATGCCTACACGTTGTCGTCGGTACACGTCATTCACAATTTCAACTTATTTTTTTTAATGCTTTCTATCATCATATTAGGGCAACTGTTCCATTATCAGAAACGCTTTCTATATATGGGTGCCAAATAAAAAAATGCTCTCTCAAGTACTTCATGAATCCGAATGTATTTTAAATATGTTTCGTTCAACCCAAATAACAAAATGGATTTATCACAAATTAAAGAAAATATGTCGCTGAGAGTTATTCCGTTTTAAGGTTTTCACCTTAAACCAACCTTCACAAGAGCCCTGTTACATAAGTGAATATAATTGTCAATACGGGCATCAGCAGTCGGATCTCTGATTGAAAGTAGCACTTTTTAAAATGGCTAATTGAAGTGCGTAGGAGACGTTATTAATTTTAAACATCTACTTGTATATACATACGATCAATTCTATTAACGACAAACATTAATTAAGAGTCCGTTGAATGTGGATGAAGCGAAATTAGTCACCAGATTATGCTTGAGTAACGGCGATGAACTCGACATCAGAGGGTGTTCATCTTTATAACACCCTCTTATAACCCCTTGTAAAGGAGTGAAGATATGTATTATACACATAATTCGTCTTTGTTTCCATAAGCCGAGTGGCGTAATGTTAGCGCACTGAGTTTCAAATCTCAGAGGTTGTGGTTCAAGTTCACACTCGACTATGAAAAATCCAAGACCTTTTTGTTTTATTCTGGTGCTATTTCAATGTTCGACCACTATTTATATACATACTTAGAAAAAATCCTGAGCAATGCCAGAACGTAAATATTATAAAAATCAAAATCAAAATATTTTATTCAACGTGAGGGACACAGAGGACACTTATTTAATATAAACTAAAGTTAACATTAATCATTATTTTTCGGAAATACTCCCTTAAAATAAGCTTTGTGGAATTAGACACCTACTTATTAAGTAATACTGCAATGATTTATCGAGATCATAATTTCTCATTTGATTCCAAAAGCAGAGTAAGTGATACGTCAATTTAGGGACAAGAAGAAAAATATGTTGGTCACAGGAAATGTATAAACATTGTACATATACCAAATTTCAACTCAATCGATCGAGTAGAGTTTGAGCAAATTGGCAAAAACAGACAAATGAGTGGTCCTATAAGCGTTACCTTCAAGCTCGGAACCCAATTCACGAGCAGAGTCGATCACCCGGGCACTGTGCATCAATTCTACGATGGAAAGTCAAACGCATAGTCTATGAAAGTCATATGTTCGCGGTACACTCAAAGCCTTGAAGTCTATAAAAAGATTCTGATAACTAGGATACATAAATCTGAGCGACGCAAATTAGGCCAACATAAAAGTGCATTACAGGATATATAAAATCGACTGAACAAGATTAACTAATATTTTTCACGATTATAACAAGCAAGCTTTGCTCCGGGGTTTCACTCGCGTAAAACTGCTCCGCTTTATTAGGTAGTAAGTAGCATGGTAACGAACTCTTTATGATGTAACTATGGAAGCTAAAGTAGCTCTGTCTTTTCATCCATCACCACTACCAACTACCACGTGTTACACGTGTGCGCGCCTAAGCCGTTATACAAATTTTGTAAAAATGTAGTTCTTTTTTTCATGTCATGATGATAGTCATGGTGGCAGTCTGCATATATTTGAGAAGAAATTCAAAGGCTTATAATAGTCGTGCTTGAGTAACGGCTATGGACTCGACATAAGAAAAATGTGTATACTTAGGAATATATGTCAAATGTCGTTTAATAGTGGTAGTTTAATATGAGGTATTTTCACTATTAAACGACACATTTTTCTGATAATCCTTACAAAACATAAACTTGCAAGGTTGCAAGGTTTCGACTTTTGTGATGAGATGTATAAGGTTATATATATTCAGTATATTACATTCTATGCTGGCAAAGCAGCGGGCTACAGATATTAAGTAATTACTGAATAAAACATGAGATTTTACACATATCATGCATGGGTACTCGTCTTTACATTGAATTAGAGCAGTTTGCACGCGTGCTCTGTCGACTGATATAACCCAGTTTAGTAATACGTATTTGCAAGTGTTCCTTAGTGAATATTCATCCTTTTTATTATATATAATGCCATCCACGAAGACACGCCCCACTATTCTTCCTCATAGTTTTTATTGTAAGTGTGCATCCTTCCACTAATGTTTGAGTATTTGTCGGTACACACTGATTACCTATGAGTGCACACGCACACTACAACTAATAGAGTCGCGACTAGAAATTGGTGGGGCGCATCTTCGTGGATGGCACTATCTATAGTGCTCAATTAAATTGATACTCGAGGACAAGTCGATTACGGCACTAAAGCCTATTGCTATACCCATATTTTCTTTATAATCTACGAAAAATATTTTTTACGTTTTGAAATCATGATCATAGTAATAACTCGCACTTATCTTTTTAAATATAAAACGGGAAAAAAACAGGATGTTGTAACGCCTCAGCCTACCCCTTCGGGGACTCTTGTGAGAAGCCTGACGATAACATTTTATCGAAGCCCAATTTTTACCTAGTGTTTAAAAATATTTTTTCCTACTGTTTCAGAATTGGAGAAACCATCAATTGCAATTAATTACATTAATGGAAGAAAGCTGAAAACCTAGTAATGTCGTTCAGGAATTACGTGAGTAACATGAGCTATAAATAATAATAATATTATTATTATACCCTCACGCCTCCCCCTACCTACGCTATACCTTCGGGAACCCTTGGTGTACGGCGACGGAATCGCAATTTGTCACGCTAGCACCTAAAATATATCTCTGGCGGAATGTGGGTGTGTCAGCACTACCTACCCACCTCTGCCTATTCCTTCGGGGACCCTTGTGGGAAGGCGTCAGGATGTATTATTATATTAGATAGTAACATGACTCGGTGTCAAATTTCATACAATTCCGTTCAGCCGAGCTGACCGCTGCTGCTGGCATTGAGTAACAAAAACATTCTCATAAACATTCGTATTCATAATACATTTGTACTCACTAGCTTTGTTATATGTCAAATGGATTAAGGTAGCGCTTTCGATCAAAGCTCCCTCGCAAGGTTTCTAGTTTTTTTTCTACGTTTTCATTAATTTGCACCATATTTCAACCAATTTACATAAAATCTTAACAAATTTTACATCTAAACTTATTCATTAATTATTTCATTGCGAACTAATTGCGATTGCTATTGCCATTATTTAAAAAAATGCGAATTTAATTGCTTATTGCGAACAGACAGACAGACAGACGAGGCGAGGACTTTGTTTGATAGTGATTAGTAGTTTTTTAACACATATAAGTAAATTTTACATATATCTATAATCGCATGTGTGACGAACCTAGAATAAAGATGGCGCCGGTAGCCGGAGAAGACAACCGGCTAGCAAAGAAACCACAAAAGCTCGATATGACAGCTGTCAGACTGCAGTTTTTTGCGTTCATACTCGATACGTTATTTATGAGAGAAAATTCTTGTTCTCAGCACGGAGTGTGCTTTAACACTATATTAAGCCATTAAATCTAACTGTTTATTGGATTAATATTAGTATTTTACACGGGTTTTCTTCAAGGTAGGATTTATTCTAGCATTTGATAGTAGGTATAAGCCTACGATGAAGAATCTTTAAAAATCTGATTAATATGCTGCTCTAATAATTGTTGGCAGATGTGACACAGCGGTCATGCGCTCTGCTTGGCACGTTTCTGGGTACGATTCTCATGTCGTGCAAATATTATGTATCATAATGTTCTATGTTCATAATAAAGTTACAAAGCGCAACACTGAAATTTGAGATGTATTATTTTATTATATATATAGTGGATGATAAAACTATTGTCAGATTTTAGTTTACCACCTCCCAGTAGATGGTGCTAACTGTATTTTAGAACCGTAACCAAATATGAATATATTATACGTATATTCATATTTGGTTACGGTTTTGATTATGCCCGTTTATATATTATAATATCCAGGTCTTATTTAGTTCCTGCAACCTTTGGAAGGCCATTTTGTTTCTTACAGTGTGTAACCTATAAATGTATAAATTTCATAAAATATACTGATTGAAACAAAAACCAAATGTTCCTAAATAATAAGTTCACCTATTGGACTGGACAATAGTCCTGAAAATACGCCTCTCCGTGAGCACTGGCCTCTGACATCTGCCCAGTTGGAGGCCACTTACGCTATAACTTCTGGTTTTATGGTCTCTTAGATAATGATGGCAACAGTAAACACAAAAAGATAAAAAAAAAAAACTGTCATCATGGAGTTTAACATATCATGTATGATATTTGGTTCCGGTTTCAGCGGTTTCATTGTTTAATAATTAGCACTTCGTAATAAAGTCAAACGCTAGAAAATTTACTTTTATTGTCAGTCTTTCGCGCATACGATTATTTTGCAACAACAGCGTCTATAAATATTTAACTAGCAAGCAATTCTGAAGTAAAACATGAACCATATAATTGGTTCTAAACTTCTTTGGACCTAACATTAATCAGAACGAGACTAATAGCAAAGCAACGCAATCCCTCCCTGTATATCTGTCCGTGGATATAATACTTACACGCATTCCCTTAGCTATTTATAAAACGGTGAAAGGGACAGCTTTATATGTGATAGTGTTGAGCGAAGATTATGGATTTCATTTCACGAGTATATCGGGATAGAAATATATAATATCACAATCTATTTTCACAATACATTAAACGTAGTACTTTTAAAGTGCCCAGAAATTTATGTTGTTCTTAATTTGTTCTCGCACCAAGATTTAACCGAGATACCATTTTGATTTACTGTATATTTGTATCAATGACTACAGACTATAGAAAGTAGATTTTTTTTAATTTCAGTATGATACCTCGTCCTACGGTCGGAGTCGTGACACAGGAAGGAGTGCATCTAGTATATCGACAGACCGGCCGACCACCGTTACAGCGAAGTACCTTAACACCACGCCGTCATCCAGCATT
The DNA here is from genome assembly GCA_945859725.1 of Drepana falcataria. Taxonomy (NCBI): domain Eukaryota; kingdom Metazoa; phylum Arthropoda; class Insecta; order Lepidoptera; family Drepanidae; genus Drepana; species Drepana falcataria. The sequence continues at coordinate 13,216,757 of OX243921.1, forward strand.
CCCATTTTGAACTCCAAAAGACCGACTGCTAAAGACGAATCACCTATTTCAGCCATAGCCAGCCGATATGCAAACTACAACAAAAACGAAAAACCAGTCACCCCAACGTCGAAGTACGAGAAAAAAGATTACACCAAACTCACAGTGCCATCGCTAGCGACAAACAAAAGTCGAGATGTAAGCCCCGTGTCATCAGCATCGAAGTACAGTCTCACTCGACCTTCAAGGCATTTAAGCCCTGAGAGGAGAACGAAAAGTTTCAAAGAAAAAGTCCGAGATCCAAGTCCTTGTGATCGCGACAAAGACATTCCAAGCAAGACTGACAAGTCTACAGGCTACAACGGCCTGTCGAGTTACAAGTTATACCCGAGAACATCCAACTACACACGGCCTGCAGCTAGAGCTGAAGCTAAGCCTGAAATTACAGTAAACCGATACGCTATCGCTAATCGATTGGCTTCGAGTTACTTAAGGAGTCCTCCTACGGTAAAAAGAACCTCAGTATCACCTATACATCACGTTGAGCCTCTAAAACTTGACACCAACGCAAATAATGAAATACCAATATCTCCTTCCATAGTAATCGACAAAACGGAAGAACCCATTAAAAATGCAGTCAAGGAAAATGTCGAAAACATAAATAATGGCGTATGTGAGGATGACAATGAGACTGAAAGGATTATTATTGTAACACGTCACACATCACCTACGCCGCCAGGCTCATCGGCATATGTGAGGAGTAGACGAGCCGACATGGCAAAGACGATAGAAAAGTCTGTCACACGTCTGAAAAGAAGACCTGAAATGTACGACAAAGGAATTCAGTCGGACAGATTAGATGATCCGACAAGATCGAGTAGATTTGGTGGCACGGCCAGGACGAGCGTGACCAACTGGTCTTATTATACACCGAACTCAACAAGCTACACTGGATATGCGGGTCGATATTCTACACAATACTCAAATAATTTACGAGAAAACTCAGGGAATGGTTCACACGAAAGAAGCAGTAGAAGTCGCAGCTCAGAGCCACAACCGATTGAAAAGTCAATTTCACCCATATGTTCAGAAAACTATAAAGATAAAATTATGCCCAATAATACCGTAACTGAGTCGAATCAAGACACTCCCGAGTCATGCGAATTAAACAATGGCGACGATACGTCAGAAATTGTAATAAATGTAAATCTCAAACTGAAACGAGCCAAGAGCCCAGCGGCCTCTACAGAACTAGTGTCGCCAGAAATAACAATAACCAACAGTAATCTACCTCCCCAGGCACCGAAAACAGAAGCAGTGACCAAAATTAAGAAGCCTAAAACCAAAAAGACAAGCAGTGATTCCTTATCTGAAACAAAATCTAAAAAGAAAATAATTAAACGACGCAGTAAGTCAGTGAGTTCAACTGATTCGGATCTAGGTAGCGAAACGAGTGAGAAATCTAAGCCTAATAAAGAATCTTCATCTGGTAATAGTAATCATCAAAATGGTACATCAAAATTAACACATTCCAAATCAAGAGAAAGCAAGAGTCCTGATTCAAGTATAACACTATCGACTCAATCTTCACTAAGTGAAGATGAACCAGTGTCCAAATCAAAATCAAATGATGTTGGTAGAACTTCTGCTGATGAGTTGTCATTATCAACTGATAAATCAGGTAGGCAGTCTTCGCCTAACGCTCATAATAAAAATGAAGGTACCGAAGAAGCTAAATCGTTTCTAATACGAGCACTTGCTCCTGTTACCAACCTTTTCAAAATTAGGCACCAAGAAAGCTCCGATAACAGTCGGTGGCCAGATAACTCTACCTCAGATTCAACTGGAAAAGATGTATCAAATATTCAAACAGAGAGTGATAGGTCCAGTAGGAGTAAAAGCACATTCAATATTATTGCATCAAATGATGATAGCTTGGTTAAGCTCAAGTCAATTAAACCCATAGAATCTGGTGAAAGAGCATGGTGGCTGGATTCTGATACAAAAAGTAGCGACCAAAGTAATGAGAATCAAAAATCTCCATCTGATAAAAATGTACCTAATAATATTAAGCATTCAGAATCAGGTGAAAAAAGTTGGCGATGCGAATCTTATGATAAAAATCAATCTGATAACCAAATATCAAAACTGAATTCACCAGAATGTTACGAGAACAACAAGATACAACCAAAAAAGTTTGTAGACGAAGAAAAACCTTGGTGGCTTGATAGTTGTGCGAATATACCTGAAGGCATAGAACGCCTATCACCACCAAGAAAATCTTCTAGTGATAGTGAAAAAAGTGAAAAGTATAATTTTTTCAAAGTACGTAAGATTGAATCTGGCGATCAAAAAGACTGGTGGGCAACAAGTAATGAGAACTCAACGAACAGTAAGCAAGAGTCTCAAAGTTTGAGCAAGTCTGGATCAGAAAGAAACTTTCCACTTCGACGAATACGCCATATCGAATCAGGAGAGAGACCTTGGTGGTTGGCAAGTGACAAGAACATTCCAGAGGGCATAGAGAAGTTACCTACACCACCACCGCAAGATAGCGAATCTTCTGACGAAGACGAAGTACAAGTATACTTACCTCAATCGCAAATTCCACCTTTCCCTTTGCATTTACCTAATGAGCCTTTAGGGGATAGACGGAGCCCGGAAGGTCTAGAAACCCCTAAGGAGGACGAAAGTTATCGAGGCCGATCATCTCCATACGAAAATAATCGCACATATAGGAGACGGGGACCAAATGACATGTATCAGAAAAATATGGATAAATATATATCGCGCTACACTGATATAGACGATATTTTAGGCACATCTGGTCAGATTTATAGTCCGTTCATGGACTCCATATTAGCTAGGAGAACTGGACAAATGCCCTTCGATGATGATGAATGTGAGGAGATCGACGCGACACAAGTCAGGATACATGACAGTACACCGCAGAGACCAGTTATCAAGAAACTCCGTTGCAGGTAAAAAACACAGCTCCAATAATGTATTGTTCCCAATGTTATTGGTCCCAAAAATTTTAGTTAGTTCCAGTAATTGTATAATTGCTATGCTGTATAAAAAAATACATACCTGCCTACTATACCATATTGCTTCCGGGCTTTCCCACAGGTCTCAAAAACAATTTGAGGCATTGCACGACGGAGTTCCATAATCTTACTCAAGTGCGATCCAAGTATGGAAATACACGCGCATATATACCTAGTTATGGCATCTGATTGGAGCCGAGCTTTCACAATCCTGACTTTTCCTAAGATGAAAAGCACTATTATTTATTTGCGCTTACTTTAATTTCAGGAGCGAGATCATCGACTACACTGGGGAAGACCAGGTAAGCTCTATGACTAAACGCCATCTATTTGTTTATTAATACCTTTCTACTTTCAACTAAAATAATATATAAATGTAATTCAAGAGTAAAGCCGTGGCGGCCGAGTGGTTCAGTAGTCGCCTGCAACACAAAGATTGCAAGTTCAAATGCCCACTGTACCAATGAGTTTTTATAAAAACTCAATACAGAAATTAGTCACACTACGAGCTTTACGGCGAAGGAAAACGTCGTGAGGTACCACGCATATGTTTGAAAAGATATTCCAAGTCGTGCCTGAGAACTGGGACCTAAAATATGCCTCGGAGTAAAGTGGGTGTGTATGTATTAGTAGTAGTAGTAGTAGAAGCGAAAGAAGTCTGAGGACAAGGTGCTCAACGTCTGGTCTCTGCTTATGCCGTGAGATGATCTGTATGTATGCATCTATAAACAATAAATGAAGAACATAACATACATCTCTATCATAGTTAAGTTAACCATTAATTATCCCATAAAGGGGTCCACCCATTTATATTATGGGAACAAATATTTACACAGGCTATTAAAATAAATTGCGAGCACAGCTAATAACATCAGCTGTCCGTACAAAAAGTTGTCGATGGCAGGTTAAAAAAATAAAAAGAGAAGAGCGAAGTCGGCTAGCGATCTATTGGGGGCTAGTTTGACGTCCTTGACATCTTTAGTATTTATATTTTATTTCACATTTTGCATACTTATTGATATTAGCAAGAACTGTGTTGCCGAAAACGTGGGGCATATTATGTAGTTCTTCTCTAGCAGTTTTTGGGGTTCGTTAGCACGATACAATTCCCAAAATTAGCGAACAAGGGACTAAGTCTGGTTGACTCACTGCTATGCGATTAGAACAGAACCATAGTTTTTGTAACTGTACCACAAGTATTACAACACATGTCCAAATGTGAGCTAATTGTTTTGAACGGCAATATTTATAATATTTGTATTTAAATATTTAAAAAAAAATTATCAAGAAGATGACATTATTGTTCTATAAATAAATAGCTAGGGCATTGAAAATAGGACTACTGAACTTGTTTCAAAGCTTAAAATGGAAACTAAAAAAGTGGTGCAAACTGTGGCAGCGAGTACCGTGAGAGTGCGGGTAGGCTTCGACGCAACGAGGGAGCAGTGAACTGAAGAGTGCGCCGCATCCTTGAATATGATCCCGTACGGGAGCGCTAGGCGGGGGACAGAGATAGCAATATTCCTCGCGATGTGGACATTTCAAAATGCTGACGTCACGACCAAAGATCTATGAAGCGATAGATGGTCCTGCGTCATTTATTTAAATTCGAAACTTTCACAGATAAGAAATCAATTAACCTTATGCAATTCATTGCTCACGATTTTATCAATTTATTACTTTGTTATCTCGAAAGGAATATCCATTTAAATGCATATAATATGTTTCAATGTTAAGCACTTATGCAATTCAATTCTAGTGTGCAATTAAACAGTAATCCAATTTAGTGTCAATAAATTATTATTAAGGATTGTATGAGGCTTACTTTGAAAATATTAATATTTATTGTTATACTATATTTCTAGGAGCAACATTTTTTTTTTGCAATAACGAATAACGTAAACATTGCGCCACAGAATTTATACTCCTGTGGTCTTAATATCACTATATATAATCTCGTGAACACATTAACTGGATACTTTTACGAAATATATACCTTAGAAAAATCCCAATATACTAAAAACCTTTGTTCTGATCGCGTTCATTATCATTATATCCTCTCTCTGTACCGTCAGTACCCCGGCCGGACGATGTAATACAATGTTCCTTAGATACAACTTGACCAAACGTGATAGAAGCCTTATAGCGAGCGAGGCAAAAACAAGGCGAGCCTCCTTCCATTAGCCGGATTACACAGACGTGAAAATTGTACCTGAGCCGAGCTGTCTTCCATGCAACTCTTCAGTAGTACTTATGACTTTGTTCGTGTCGGCGAGTAGTTAGTTAAGGAGGTGCGCTACGGCCGACACAAAAAGTTGAATACAATGCAGTGATTTTTGTGACTTGATAGACTGTGTTTTGATCTCAGAAAGGTAGTGCCTAATATCCAGCCTGTATTTGTTATTTGTCGTATTCCATTCGCAACAACCACCAAGCCGGTTTTTTAAGTTGTTTTTTCACCTTTTTATGTACGAGCTTTCTGACGGCGCGGCAGCGTGGTAAAATATTTTTGCTATTGTTCGTTTAATAACAAAGTGATTTTTATTATTTTCACTGTTTTAATGATACATAATAATTATCGTTTTCGGTCAGAACACTTACGAAACAACTTTCATCAACTCGTATTGGCTTTATAACTGTAGATGCATCGCATACTTAATAATACAAATTCGAGACGGTCAGCTGTTACCGAATGTTTCGTCGCTGCAGATTAGATAAAGTAAATTAAGTGAACGTATAAAAAACTATTCCGAGTTGAAAGATAACAACATTATAATGTTATGCAAATGTATATTACACTATTCTACATTAAAATTATAGAGTCGCGGAACATACAAAACTTTTGATCGCGCTAATCTCAAAAACTGCCTCCGAAGGGGTAGGCAGAAGTGTGCAACGTGGCATTCGATGTAGACTCCTGTCAACCTTGGTTTTAGCAGTGCCATTTGGATGCGATCTTTTGTAAGGTGAAGAGACTGCTCCAGTCAGTTAACTGCAATTCTTATCGGCATATTTATGAAAATCGTAACATGTCTTCATGTAGAGAGAGTAGAGCGCCAGTTCTCTAGACTTATAGACCTTCTTTCACTTTATCTACAATCATAACGATTTAAAATTAAGCAAAAAATACCGAACCGTGCTTCCATGCCAGCACGGTTCAACCATATGTACAACAGCGATGGATTATAAATGCATTGCGAACTCTTAACTCTTGTACTATTACCGAATCGCATCAGAAACACTTCTCGCATAAGAGAGCTTTCAATAAAAATCACCATTTGTAAAACAGTGAACCCACTGCTAGACTCTCCAATACGCTTTTCCGTTCCGGTGTCAATCGCAACCATTGCTGTCCAGACACGGTCACGACGTCATCTGACCGTCGGCGTCGGAGCTTTGTCATAATAATAATAATAATCGAAGCATAGACTACTCTCCACAATGGTAGGGGTCTTGTCACGGGTAATGCCATTTTTTTTGTTTTCTTTTGTTTGAACCAAATATGAATCTATTTATTATACCAGCTGAGTCCATTCGTCAAAACAATATGTTTTCTGTCCTAAGGTTTGCAGCGTGATATTAAATAGCTTATACTTAACTGTCATAACGTCATAAAGGGTATTGAAAGAATCGTGAAAGAAACATTGTTTTTTAATCCGACTTTTAAGAATCAGAGTTCCTAAGCTAAGGCCAAAAATCCCATTAGCTTTATTCTGCTACTAATAGATAGCATTGCTATGCTGCATTGCGGCAGCTTAGGATCGATTGGCTCTTGGCATGAGATGATCAGATTATTATTATTATTGATACGTGCAGTTTCGAGTATGACCTAGTTTTTTGTCGCCTGTTTAATACGAGTCCGAACACAATAATACTCGCAAGACCGGTGTCGGCTGCCTGGATCCTGTTCCTCTCGTGAGAACAATTTTGTCAAACCACCTTATAGAGCGACGATACCAATTATAGACATACATTGAGCTGAGAAGTCCCCATTGTATTTATATATGGGCACCAACATTAGGGTCCTTGAGGGTGGGTGCACTGAGTCCCCCTTCTATGGAAGGAAACACATAGAAAATATATTTTTAACTAGCTGTGCCCGGGACATAGCCCGCGTGGATATTGACAAAAATTCTGAGATTATATAGAGATAGCCGGAACAAACAGACAGACAGACAAACAGAAAAAAAAAACAAGAAATATTTGGTATATGTATTATGTACCGTGTATACATCCATATGCATTTAGTAAAAAGCGGTTATTTTAATATTACAAACAGACACTCCGATTTTATTTATTTGTATAGCTTCACGCCTTCCCTCAAAGATAACCGAGGAGGTAGATAGAGATGTAATAAGAAACACTGTCCTTTCGACTGAAATATATACAGATGCCAACGTGATGGAGAGAGAGAGACTTTACCTAAGAGTTTGAATGTCTTCTGAAACGTTTCCTCACGATATTCTCTACATCGTGAAGCTATAATTAATTCCCTTAAGTAAAGTTCAGGAACACTATTTGGTACAGACCGGAGGAGTATGAACCCTTCTATCTTTGTAGGTAGCTACTTCAACCTCTCGCTCACCGCGGCTTTGCAGTTAATTTCCACCGTTTGTACCACTGCCGAGGATCCGTGGTAAGAACGATTGAAATTAAGATTAACACCAACATTAATTAATTATTATCGTTTAACCTCTGTTTCAATATAACACGCTGTTAGTAACAAGTCTAATCAAAGATAAACGTGCCTTATAATAATAAAAGTTAACAAGCTTTAGTAAGCCTTATCTACAAAATTTAGGGTTGTCACCTACTCACTTCGGCACAAAAATTATTCATTCTACTTAATCAGTAGACACATAAAAAACAAAACACGATTTTTTTTCAAATCATATTTTGAATAACAGCTGACACATAGGGAATAAATAGCATATTTTTATTTCATCTATAACGTCACGCCTTCCCACAAGGGTCCCCGAAGGGATAGGCAAATGTGCAACAATTATTATTTCTTATCGCCGTACTTAGATGTATTTAAGTGTCAACGTGACAGATGGCGGGTCCATCGCCGTTTCTAAAGAAAGAATTTTAATTAAAATCTAATGACATTGAAATTGATTTTCAAAAGTTCCTTCCACTGAGGATTTCCATGTAGTATGCCTACATAATATGCCTAAAATGATATATATTATAAGGTTCGGGCCATCCCTGAGTAAAACTCCACGGAGACTATCGATGATGTTTTAACATCCGGTCTCTCAGCCCACAGATACCGATTTTATTGCTTTTTACGCCTCTCAGATAAGGTGGCAATGAGGGCTTCGAACAAAACGTCTTTGTCCGGAGCAGTGACAAGAGCGCTTCAAAATACAGCCTTAAGCCAATGTTTTCAATGTTATTTTTACGGTAAATTAATGTGCATATTAATAATTTTATAAGCCGTAGTAAATTATCTACTGATCATACTCGTACATAAATATAAAGAACAAAAGGTTCAAAACTATGTAACGAGAATGTCATCAATATTTTATCTTATCTTCCCGGTACAGTGTAGGCTTTTTTGTTTTTTACAAGCCAATTATTTATATTTACCCAAACCAATAAAACGTAAGACACGTTGTCCTCTACTATAAATAATATATACTAATATTGTGAGACAGCAATTTTTTTTAATGCGCTGGTCTTAAATTTGTTTATCCGATTAGAACAAATATATTTGCATTAGATAGCCCGCATATTCAGAAAGGCTAGTAAGCGTCATACTGCTAACGAAGGGATCAGACCATTGATATCCCCGGTGTTGCAAGCGTCCATAGGCGGCGGTAACCGCTTACCATCGGGCTGTCCGCATGCTTGTTTGCCACCAAAGTGGTATAAAGAAAATAAAAAATATATTAGGCGGGTAAAACCACAGGACACAGCAAGCATACGACAAATGATTATTGTTTTCCAGTTACAATAACCGGAACAGTAATTCTTAGTCCGAAATCGATACCAATGATTTTTCGCATCTGTGACCGGTTGTTAGAATATTGTGGTTGACTTACGACATTTTAACCCAGCATACGTGGAATATCGACGGCTCGAACCGTAACGAAATGGCCCAGGGTATTTTGCACCGCTGAATTGTAAAAATATCTAGCACTAATCGGCAAAAAAGTATTTCTAAGCAATTTGAAGATCAAACGTCATTTTTTGTGCATACCACCGAGGTGTAATGAAAATTGCCTTACGGTTCAAAATTCGAATTAGATGTAGACATGACTCGTTCATTTCAAATCATATCATTTATATTGATTCTAGAATGAGTTCAAGAGCGATATGTTGAAATTGACGGTCGCCACCATAATGGCAAAAACCTGTGAAAACTTTTTGGAATTCAAAATATATACAAAATTAAAAACCTAATTTTAACTTTAGTGCACTGCTATATATACAACTACAGTGCCTACCTCTTTACTCGTAATTAGGAGAATAGTGGTATTATCGTAAAGTATCTATTTGGAATGAGAGGTCCAAGGCCTTTGCCTTGCCTTTTAGATAGTCAATCATTTCTAAACTTTTTAGATAGCAGTTAAGTTAAGAATATCGTGTTGTTATTATTAGTAAGCCATCCAAATTTAACTGTTTAAGACTGTGTAACAACACAGCTTGCATGCAGTTTGTTTGAATTTATTTTTATGATTGAATAAATATATAAATTACATACATAAATACATATAATCACGCCTCTTTCCCGTAGGGGTAGGCAGAGACCACTTCTTTCCACTTGCTACGATCCTTACATACTTCTTTCGCTTCGTCCACTTTCATTATTCTCTTCATGCATGCTCTTCGGTTTAGGGTACTCTTGACCTGACCTTTTTTCAAGACGTCCCTAATGTGGTCTAGAAACGTCCGTCTAGGTCTACCCCTTCCAATACTTTCATTCACATATAATATATAAATTAATCCTACTAATAATAGAAATGCGAATGTTTACAACGATATTTGACGCTAGAACGACTGAATGTAATGGATGTAATTTGACACAGAGGCTGATATTACACATAGGACATTGTTTTATTCCAGAAAACCAATAAAGTCTAATACGTGGGTGAAACCGCAAGGCAGAGCTAGTAAATAAATAAATAGTGAACAGGCCTACTGGTGGCACTAGTTTAGCTTTAAACAGAAGCACAGTTTTAAACAGCAACCGTGCGCGCCTCATTAGCGGTTCACGTTTACGTATAACCTTTTTATTTAAGAACCAGGGTGGCTGAGTTGTGTGCAGTCGTCTGCTTCATCAAGACGGCAGCTTCTTACCAAAACACTTAAGTTAAGAAACGATTAGATGCAATCTGTGGCCACTACCAGAACCACTCTGTCACCACGGCTGTTCTTATTCAACATAATTATGTATATATATATTTAAAAAAAACACATATTTAATCAAAACTAAAGTTACCACCGTTTCCAAGAAAAAAACCTGTCAGGAGAAGAAACGTTGAAACAAACTCCCCGGTTTTCTTTTTACACGCTTTATATTAGCTTCACCTGTATGTATGTATGTATGTATGTATGTATGTATGTATGTAACCGACTTCTTTGAGCTCGATTTTGACCCACTTTAAACGGCCAGATTTCGTTCAAACTTTGTAGACTTATCGAGGACCGATGACAATACACTAATAACTAAAAAGTTGAAAATAAATAGTAGTTAAAAAAAACAAAAAAACACGCTTTTTATAGAAAACCGAACTAAAAAATAGAAAATAAATTTCGATAATATCTTAAAAAGCGTGGGGTGCTTTTTAAGATATTACCGAAATGATAATCACTCTACTAATATCTGTCAATAAAATATTTATAACTATTGACACCATGCACCCCACGCTTTTTAAGATATTATCGAAATTTATTTTCTATTTTTTAGTTCGGTTTTCTATAAAAAGCGTGTTTTTTAGTTTTTTTTAACGTTTATTTTTAACATTTGTTCCCTTTTACGTAGGGGTAGAAAAAAAATATCTTACATATAAATTGTGTACAATACGAGCAATTCATTGCCATGCATGGCCATCATTCAAATAATCTGATGTTTATATATAAATAGTGTACCTAAAATATATCTCACGCGGAAAGTGGGTATGTGGGTATTACCTATACACCTCTGCCTACTCCTTCAGGGACCCTTGTGGGAAGGCGTGAGGATATATATATTTAAAGGTATTTTATATATAAATAGTGCTTTGGTACATTGACATTAATATCTGAGAATAATACGTTGCCACTTGATTCTGTCAGGACGTATGTAGGCGGTTAATAAAACGATTAATTGACTGCAATATTTTTGGTATCGAACATAAAACTCGGTTCCAAATTGTATCACATAATTTAATGATACATTTCTAAATTAGTTCCATTAGATCAGTCGTTGACCTTCGTATATATAGGATATCTTATATTTAAAGCTTCAGCAGGTGGATAACTAAGTATAAAATCAACAGCGTAATAATAACATATCATCACGGCGCCGAGTCCCTCACGGGGTAGGCAGGAAGAGTCAAGCACCGCTCTCTAGACAAACTTCCACACCACATTCAGCTCGCCGGTTTCGAGTATTTCTGACGTTACCAACCTTTTTTTTTTTTTTTTTTTTATACAACAAGAGTGGCAAACAAGCATACGGCCCACCTGATGGGAAACGGTTACCGTAGCCTATTTACGCTCACGATACCGAAGTATCACTTGCGCGTTGCCACTCTGTGTTCGGAGAGTTACAGTGTTGGCAGCATAATGGGTTTAATCCCTCTGCTTCCAACACAATGTAACAATCCTCCCCCCTCCCCAAGGAGCTCATTACTGGAAACCTTATTCACCGCGTAGGAACACAACACAAAAAATTGTGTTATTTGGCTACGGACTTCTATAAGGTGGAGGTGCCCCAGTCGGGCAGCTCCAAATTCGAACGGGAAACCCGTTATGCCCTACCTCTCTTACCTTGAGTGCTCGATCGATTTGATCTAGATAATTGAAACATGGTCTTAGTCTGCCTCTTCTTGCATACACCCTTAATAATAAATAATAATAATAATAAATACCTGGGACAATTCCACACAAATTGACCTAGTCCCAAATTAAGCAAAGCTTGTGTTATGGTGACTAGTCAACGATATATTTACTTATATAGATAGATGTATACTTAAATACATAGGCCATCCAAGACTAAGGTACAAATATTCGTGTTCATCACACAAATATCTGCCCTCAGCGGGATTCGAACCCGCGACCGTAAGTTTCGCGGTCAGGAGCTCTAACCACTAGACCAAACGGTCGACACCCTTAAATCTTTTATCATATTTTCTTAATATTACTTAGTCTCTACTTATCTAATCTACATTTGAGTAACTGCTGATTGAACTCAGGCGAGTACATACATACATAACATCACGCCGAGTAACAGTAAAAACATTCTTTGGGTTGTTCATTAGTTGTTGGATTCCAGATATTCATGAGATATCCAATGATTTCAAAATATTATACTCGTATGGATAGCAATATAACTGAAATATTAACCAAAATAAAATAACTGCAATTATTTCGAGTGAGAACAGAATCGGCGGCTCAAAATAGAATTGTCGATCGCTTAACTACCAGCACAACAGGATCGGCAATTCTTGTATTCTTTTTGTAATTCAATGAAAAAAAACCTGTATAACTCTCATTGATCTTTTACAAGATTAACTGTAACCTCGGCTTGGAAATAGCACTGCATTGAAAATTCATTATAACACTTTTTCATTGCTTTGTATCAAGACCAGTCCGGCATTTTTTAATACCCTTAAATGTTAAAGAGACATAAGCGAACATATTATTTACCTTAATAAAACGCGCTGTGTCCAAAGAAGCGTCCGCGCATAAGAAAACAGGCTAGGTCGACAGTGGGTCTGTCTCTTTCGTATTGAATGGTAATGAGTAGGACAGAATTACATTATTGAGATGCCTATGTATATTTAGTCCATCGTGGGAAAATAAGGCAAGGGGCAGCGTAGGCGAAGACTATAGGTTATCAGGAAACAGTGTTTTCTACGATTTCTGTTAGGCGATGTTTGTTTAGGACGTGTTAATTGGTTTGAAAACATGCACGCGCTAGGACCTTTGGGATCATAAGTAAATAAGCTTACTTCTAGGATTGTTGAGTGTATACCACACTATGGGAGAATGGAGGAAATATTTCACAGTATATTTTCACGCCTTGCCACAAGGGTCCCCGAAGGGGTAGGCAGAGGTGAATAGGTAGTAACCACACACCCACATTCCGCCAGAGACAGATGTTTGACGACGAAATTATCGCGCGAAGCACATGCTGGCATTACTAGTGTTGCTAAGCGGCGTTATGTAACCTAAGCGGTTCCAAATATCGACCTTAGTGGACCACCACGACTCCACCTGATTGCTTAATTTGAAAGATTCCTGCAGGGTTGGCAACGTGCAAGCGATAGGTACCTATGTCTTGCAGGCGTATCACAGTCTTGCTTATAATAATATAATATATCCTCACGCCTTACCACAAGGGTCCCCGAAGGGGTAGGCAGAGGTGTATACTGTATAGGTAATACCCACACACCCACTTTCCGCCAGAGGTATATTAGGTGCCAACGTGACAGATGGCGAGTCCATCGCCGTTTCTCCAGCACGACTATACATACGCCTTTGAATTTCTTCTCAGACGTATGCAGGTTTCCTCTCGATGTTTTCCTTCACCGTTGCAACCTTAGTAATACAGAAAAATTCTTTAAGACACTGCAGGTTCTGTCTATGGTCCGATGATGTCAATGGATTGCGTTTTTTAAACACATTGTGGCACAACAATGATTTTTACTTTGATGTCAATTACGACTGTTATCACTGTCAATCATCATTAGGGCCGGCCTCGCGCTAATTGACGCAATTATCAATGTTTCCCCAATAGATCAGTCTGATTGAAACAGTCTAGGATCTTGTGTGCTCTTACTGTGAAGTTGCAATTGTCCAAACTATTCGGACAGACACCGTTGAGTTTTTGATTGCATCAAATATATGTATATATATATATATGTATATGTATATATATATATATATATATATATATATATATATATATATATATATATGTATGTATGTATATATATATATATATATATAAATATATATATATATAACCTAAATATATATATATAATTACAATGTCTTAATGTAACGGTCATACACAAATCGACCGACCGACAGTCTCCAACTTAACTTGATCTATGTTAAATATGAACGTAAATACTTGAATATACTAAGTATCGTGTAGGGTTCGTGTACATCTTTTAAGCGGAGACAGACTTCCAACTATCACATTGACACCTATCCTATAAATACCGTCGAAAAGAGGGTGTCGTTACAAGTTGGAAGGCGTGAAAATATGTATACATATTTTAGGTATGGGTGTATATACAATAGGGGTATGTATACATAAGGGTCTTGCCAAATATAACAAAATACAGACGACATATAAAGTAACATATTTGTAAATAGGTTTCCATCAAAATTAATAAAATATCAAATGGTTCAAAAATGGTTCAGTCGTGGGGGAGTAACGGCGATGGACTCGCCATCTGTTACGTTGGCACCTAATATACCTCTGGCGGAAAGTGGGTGTGTGGGTATTACCTATACACCTCTGCCTACCCCTTCGGGGATCCTTGTGGGAAGGCGTGAGGATATTATTATTATTTATTATTATTATGAGGTTCAAAAACCTTGACATGGATCGAGAGCTTTGAATTGTTCAAATTGATTCAAGAAAACAGTAGCATTTCACCGCCCTATGATTACCTACAACCTGTCATTCATACAATGTTGTAAATTTCAACAACTGTCATTAGAATATGAACTCTAATGTAACTACTGTAAAGATACAAGTGCGTATTCATCACTAGCATTATCATTGTATGTGTCGGCTTACATCGATTGTCTTCCAACTTTGCTTTTTAGGGTTCCGTTACATGTTCCAAGTTTAATTCGTAATATTTTATATTTCCAAGATGGCGTGTTTTTGATGGCGTAAAAGCTGAATTTTGTCGTTTTTATCTCAGTGTAAACTGATCCGTCAATTTAAAGGGATTGGTTCAAAAACTTTAATACTTACTTGCATATTTCAGTGCAAATGTTTCGATCAAAACGATTTCATCAAAATTTTTCTATATTGCATTCCTCGAATACTATTTCAGGTGTTTTTAAAGCGGGTTAGGGATGAAATAGGTTTCACTTCGTTAAATCCTCTAAGTAAAGTTCAAAAAAGAAAAAAAACATATCTTCTCGCCTTCACGAAGGAAAGTGTGGGCAGAGGTAACAGCACTAGTATTACATTTTAGTCTTACAATTGACTGATTATCAGTTCAATCATTGTTACGTTGTACGGAATCCTAAAGTTAAAAACCAGCTCGCACATGGCAGTTTTTTAAACATTGTCGGAATGGTCACGGGAAACGCTCACGGTAATAACAGGCCAGAAAAAAATACACCGAAAACGGCCCACGTTACTGAGTCATCGCAGGAATGTTCCGACTTAGGAACGAATTGTAGGAATGTAGCAGATATCCAACCTATTCTGAGAGGTTGTGAGAGCTTATCATTTATAACCCGCTGGGATACCATCGACAATATTCAATACAAATAAAGGGATGATCATATGTTCACGCCTTGCCACAAGTCCCGGAAATGGTGAAGTGTAATTGAAACATTTTTTTTTCGCAGACGGTACATATTACAAATAAATTATTATACAGGCTGTGCCGGCGGTAAAATTTGATTTTATTTTAGATATTCTGATTAAAGCATAACTACGCGTAAATCTAGCTAATTATCTTTCTCTGTGTCGAATTTCATCCAATTACGTTCTGACACTCTTGCGTGATTGAGTAACATCCTCAAAAATCCGCATTTATAATGATATAAATTTGTACGATAGAATATTTATAATACAGTATAAATATACATATATACATACATATCATCATGCCAAGTCCCTAACGGGGTAGTTCTCTCTAGATACATGTATTCTACCTTCCGAAAACAAAGAGATCACGTTTTCCAAAAATAGGTCTAAGACCTTAAGTATATCCGTTTAACAACATCAAAGTACGCGTATGTTTATATTCGTTGAGAATTAAAGAGAGTTACTAATAAATGAAGATCAAATGTGGATATCGCGCTGTATCTCCTGGCGCCTATCTATAATTGATAGCTCTATAAAATACTTAATAACACCCTACAAGTAATTAATAGGACCCAAGTAGAAGTCACCCGATCTACCATAAGTATTTATGAACTCACTGGATGTGCCCTGTGGATCGACCCGCTAAATTCGATTTTACATATATTATGATTACTCCCTACTCGCTCAGCATTAATCGTATTATTGTGATAGCCTATGAGCCTTCTTCAATAAACGGTCTTAAGTAGTTTTTTTTAATTGGAATGGTAATTTCCTAACATTAGCACGTACAAACATACAAAGAGCATGGAGCAAGCACAGAGTAATAAATCACAAACAATTTAATATAACGCCCACCCGAACAACGAATGTAGTAATTGTTGAGTTTTGTAATTCGACGCTGGTTCTTGCGCCACAGATAATGAACAAGCTTTTGCAATTATATTTCGCGCTCGATGCTTCCAGATATGATCGATATGAAGTTAACTTGGCGTAATAACGCTGTGAACTGACGCGTGAGGTCTTGTAGATGATGATAAGAAAGGTAAAGAAACAACAACTACACTATTCTTCCTAACAGCTTATAGTGTAAGTGTGCAACCTTCCACTAACGTTTGAGTATTATCGGTACACACCGATTTCCTTTGACACGCACACTAGAATTAATAGTCTCGGGATAAACTTACCGCATCTCGAAACCCCCTCGACTAGAAACATGGTGGGGCGCGTCTTTGTGGATGGCACTATCTATACACTACTAGGACGCAAACATTAATTAGGTATTAATGATTGTTGTTCGATCCTGATCCGAAGAATTGTTGTTGTATCTGATCTGGTTCCGCAAATTGTGTGTTAAAAGTATTTTAAGAAAATGTTAGGAACATGCGGATTCTTTTGACAGTTTTCTTCCTTCTAAGAGAGTTGTCAAAGTGAATTCTGAATGACATTGCGCTGTTACCAAGTTTATTGCAGCCACTGGCTACATATACCTATTATGTAAAACTAGTGGGCTCTCCCGCGTTAAATTAATATGTAAATGATAACCGCTCCGGTTAAACTATAAACTATACATCAAATTTTCCTTTTTAACCATCATCATCATCGTAATATCATAACGCCGAGTAACTAACGACATAGGCAGAGAGAGAGTAGAGCGCCATTTCTCTCTAGACTTACAGACATCTTTACCTTTTTAATCATTCTATTTTATTGATGAGTTACACAAAGCAAGAGAAATAGCCGTCGAGACGCACAGACAAAAATGGAGGAAGTGGCTTCATTCAGTTACTCCGACAAGAGTTATACTTTCAAATGTAAGGCGAAGAAGAAGATATCGATGAAAACCGAACTAAAATCCATTGTGTAGTTTAAAAGATCCAAGCTTACAGACCACGAGAAACGTTTGCAAAGGGGCATAAAAAGTAATTACAATCGATTTGCACGGAACATCCCACTTTTATAAGTCTGTTATACATTTTAAGGTGGCATCGTGAATCATGGACGTGCCCACACAGTTACCGTTACGCAGCCACACGCAGGACAACAATCGCCACCTATCAGGAATGTCGCGTGAATTTTGATAGCATTCGCCTTGGTTGACTATGATATAAAACTTCCTGCGAACGAAGGGACGAGCCTAGAGCTAGATTTGTTTAAAACCTATTTCTTTATTTTTTTCGAGCTTAACGGTGAAGGACAAGGTCATGAGAAACTATATTATTTTGAAAAGCAATTTAAAGAATTATGTACAATCGTATTGCTGAGTAACGGCGAAGAACTCGCCTTCGGTTACGTTAGCACCATATTATATCTCCGACGTAAATATGGCGTCGTTACACCTCTGCCTACCCCTCCTGTCTAACAGCAACGACGAAAATTTATTGACTTTAAATTATTACCGATTAACACAGGACTTTCTCACAGGACAGCCCGGAGTTTCTGTTTTAGTTCTTCTTCAGATATCACATGCAACGAGGTTCTTGTACCAAGATCGCTTTACTGCTAATTATGTGCCCAGCCGCCCTAGACCCTTCTCCGTTCACGCTCACGTCATCCATTGTATGACAATGAACTTAGCTCATGTCATTGCAATACAAATTATAGATATCGGATAGCGGGAACGCTAACAGAAAATGATTTAGTCTCTATCCACAGTCCTGCAGGTCATTCGAAACGTGTTGATTAAACATGACGTCACCGCGATAGTAATTAACTAGTGCTGTGCCATTGTCGACGTTTCCCATCGCGCACCGGTTATGGAATACCGGTTATAGTTTTTAACATATTCCGCGAACTGAAGAATAACTACGGTCGTGTAAAAGGTGCCACAGTACGGGACCGCCGCCATTTTGAAGTGCATCTTAAGTGGGACCTTGATTATAGGCTAATGACGGTTTTTGTTGCTGTATGTAGATTTAATGTAATGTACATAGGTTTTACAATATTTTGACGAGTTTCTTGTTCTTGCACAATATTAAGTGCCTACATGTTTTTTTTTATTTATTTATTTAAGTATCAGAAACCAGTATTACATAATGAATAAAGTTACGATCAGTTAATCCTTTTAAGCATATTTATACATGTCCATAGAATAATACTTCCCTCCTTACTTCATGGTTATATATATGATGTTAAGGTGTGTGTAAATAAATAAATAAATAAATAAATGAATAAATGTTAGGTGTCCTCAAATCTAAGCTTAACTCAGTCTGCTGCTAGACTTTGTGCCGTGTGATAACTAGTATCGTTTTCTCGATATGATTATGTCGGTGTGTGTGCTGCTCCTGCCGAATATTTTACAGAATACAAGTCACCTGGTTCACCCGCTATATACTTGGCCTTCCACGTCTTAAGTTCTGTGAGATCTAGAAATTGAATTGGTACGAATATATTTCCATCAATCAGTCAACGTGAAGGATTAAGATAAAGCATCTGGAGGTGCTGTTTCTAAGAAAAAGCTGATACTTTCCCACTGTACCAGTAACCACTTGGTATATAATAATATATTCGGTAAACTGCAAACATACTTTTAACGGTAACCCTACCGTTTCCTTTTCCGCAAGCACTTGAAACCTGACATGCCCGGAGTAATAAACTCGCCACCTGTTATTTTGCGGCGATACGATTATCTATATTGTAATCAAACTGCAAGAGGACCGAAATTGCACTTTGAATAATTTTATAATATTTTGAATTTTCAGTAGGAATAATTAAGTATACTATACGTAAAGTTAACTAAATCTGCCTGCCCCTATGTTTTCGCAACGTGTACTAAAAAAGTTCTAACCGGACGGATAGCGATGATTTAAGGGACAATTATGAAAGTATTTTTACAGACGTTAATCCCGAAAATTGGAATACGAGATTAATGTCTACAATGAGACATTTCAGGGGACTGCTTTCACTGTAGTACCTAATTGGGCACAAGTTTTAAATATTGATATAGCTGGGTTCCCGTATTTAATTCTTGTAAATATAACCGGCAAATCACGAAAGGAATTCTTCACCTAAGCAAAGCCTTAATTAATATGTACTATATCAAATTCGGGTCTTAATTCTCGTATATTTTTAAATGGCTTTGTGGATTTTTATATTGCTTATTTGATGATTTTCAATCCCTTTTTTAAAACCGGATACCATCGCAGGGCGTCACTAGATTGTTATTAAACTGAACAACGTCATCATAAGGTAAATACAGTAAGCATTTCCCGAGTGTCTACTGTTAGTAATTCGAGAACTCGCGCTTAATCCTACTTACGCAATGACCTACGACCTTGTACTTTGAGTATGAAGTCATAGATACGCTCTGAGGTGATTAAGCTCACTATGACCATTCACAAATCGTTTGTTGGTTTAGAGCTAGTAAGGAATTAAAACAAGATATACCTGCAAATATTTTTAGACACAACAACGTTCCGACTACGATCAAATCGATCGAATCACGGATGAAAACGCTCTAATTCCAAACCAGTTATAAAGAGCTTGATTAATGAGCCGTGGTGGCCGAGTGGTTCGAGTAGCTGCCTGCAACACAGAGATTGCAAGTTCGAATACCAACTGTAACAAAGAGTTTTTCTGAACTTAAGTTGAACTTGCGTACGTTTGAGAAGAAATTCAAAGACGTATGAATAGTCGTGCCTGACGTTGACGTTGGCGTTGACGTTGACGACTAGTTACGGCGATGGACTCGCCATCTGTCACGTTAGTACCCACAATATATCTCTGGCTACTTATGGGAACCCTTATGGGAAGACGTAAGGATGAATGTGGATTTAGAGAAATAGGTATGTACGGTACCTATAGCCCTTTGTCACGAGCTAGTCCTGCAGAGGACGTTGTGCTGTTTACCTGTCAGTCATGTTACTTTTTGATAAAACGGGGTTTAATTTAATTCTGTTCAAAACGTATAATAGAACACAATGTGTCCTTATTTATATAATTCTTTAAATAAATAAATAAATAATAAATACCTGGGACAATTCCACACAAATTGACCTAGTCCCAAATAAAGCAAAGCTTGTGTTATGGTAACTAGACAACGATATATTTACTTATACAGATAGATATACACTTAAATACATAGGACATCCAAGACAAAATAAGGTACAAATATTCGTGTCCATCACACAAATATCTGCCCTCAGCGGGATTCGAAACCGCTACCTCAAGTTTCGCAGTCAGGAGCTCTAACCACTAGACCAGACGGTCGTGAACTGACAATGATTATGATATTCGGTTAACCTCATCCCATATTATAATATGGGATGAGGATGATGAGGATGATGAGGAGGATGAGAGGATGGGATTAAGTTAACGTAAATGCATGCAAGTGTCAGACAGACGGACAGCGGGACCACAGCTGTAAAGGCTTTCATTTTTGACATGTAGGGACTGTTTTATTTTTGCCGAATTTAATTGTTCATATTTGCTTTTTTACGAGCGCGCTACCCATCTTAATATATATAAATTACGCGTCACGTTGTTTGTCCGCGATGGACTCCTAAACTACTTAACCGATTTCAATCAAATTTGCACACCGTGTGCAGTTGGATCCAACTTGAAAGATAGGGTAGCTTACATCACAATTGGACCCGATAGGTGGCGCTGCGATCGTATTATAACTAACTTTTAACTTTTAACGTAATTAACTTTTTCACCCAGGTGAAGCTGGGCGGGACAGCTAGTAAATTATATTTGTATCTACATACACGTACATAGATGATTAATATAGTGCATACCATATAATATACAAAACGTGATCATTTATCTGTTTTATCAGATCCATCTGTTCGTTTTAGTCACCTGAGGTTTAACTAAATTACATTACAACTTATGTAAGTCGGTCATTTTCGTGTACCGTGTTAGGTTTAATCTATACTAATATTATAAAGAGGAAAGATTTGTTTGTTTGTTTGTTTGTTTGTAATGAATAGGCTCCGAAACTACTGGACCGATTTCAAAAATTCTTTCACCTTTGGAAAGCTACATTATCCCCGAGTAACATAGGCTATATTAAATTGGACCCGATAGGTGGCGCTGCGATCGAGTTTCAAGAATTTTACCTTTTTACCCGGGCTAAGCTTTCTGTGTGTTTCTGTGTGTCTTAAGCTAGATTCGAGAATGGTTTAGATTTACAATTGGACCCAATAGGTGGCGCTGCGATCGTTTTACGGGCAATTTAACTTTTTCACCCGAGCGAAGCTGGGCGGGACAGCTAGTACATAATATTTCGCATGAGGCAGGTGGTGATATATGGTGAGCCTATCGACGTACTCATCTTCGAATTTATTCTCACACGTACCTACGTATTCAGGTTTCCTCGCGTAGATTTCTTTCACCATAAAGCCGTACATAAAAGTACATACTTTAATGTCATACATTATTATCAATGCATCCAGATAGCAGACACCAAATTAACTACATATAGACGTTACTAAGTAAAGACACCTGCCCAAAGCCCTAGTACTTTACAGTCTTCGCAAGTTGCCTATACATTGGCTAGCGGACTTATGTACAGTCACGGCCAATCTCGTTAGCCCACCAATGCACGTGGTTGGCCGGGAATCCTTTTACCAAGCTAACTTGCTCGCACGTGATGTCTTTTCTTAATCTAAGAGAACAGAAACTGTTTAGATTTAAAGGGAAATCAGGGTGGAGATTATAGAAAGTGATTAAAACCTTTGCCAATCTAGACTTGACAATGACGAAGAGCAGTGTTTATAGATTCATTCGAATTAAGTTATGAATGTCTAGGGATGAGGAATAAAAAATAAATCGATTCCTTAAAGGGGCGACCGTCTGCTGTTTTTTTTAATAACTGAAGCCAAACTAGCGTACACGGTATAGTGTAATATAAGGTGACGACCACGATCGTTATTAACTCAACACAGTGACGGAGTAGCTCTGTTTGCCGCCTGGTGCACGCAAGTCAGGTGCATGACCCGCCACCCAGGACGACTCACCGCAGTGTTTGAGGATACGCTTCATTTCGAAATTAGTTAAATAAATACCTTCGAGAAAACATCGCGAGGAATTCTGCATTCTCTTGCGACGAAATTCAAAGACGTATGTCTAGGCTTCACGAACAGCGATAGCCCGAAATATGTATTTACAATATATTTCAGGCGAAAGGGCGAAGAGATGAACTCTACCTACCCGCGTATGCTACCGGCGTGTCTTGTGGAAAGGCGTAAATATACATTAAAACACAAATATCCAACTAAGCAAAGCTATGAAAAAACTAAACAAAGAGAGATGGTTACATTTTACTTTTTATAAAACTTTGATTCATAGGTTATACGTGCCCTTTATATATTGATATATTCATACAAAACAAATACTCGTGTTAATCAATCAAATGCACGTTAAGTGGAAATCCAAACCCTGGAAAGCGACCTCAAGCTAGCAGGCCAAGCTACAGGCGCAAGCTACCCAGGAGTTCGAACCACTAGACCAGACGGCCGTCGCATTAGATAACTTGAGTTTAATAAACTTAACTAAATCTTAAATTTACCAAACCTAACAGCCTTGTAGCACCATCTCTGATGTCAATATTAATTTATCGATACAGTTTTAGTGATATCTATTTATTTGAACATATTCTGAACTAACTAGACCTGGCCGGCTTACCCACGTTAAATTCTTAAATTTATATGAAAACCCTTTAATTTGTATATATAAAAAACGAAAGTAGCCTAAGTTACTCATTCTAACATTAGCCAGAAAGACAGGCAGACAGACAGACAAAAATGTATTTATTAGTGTTGATGTACAATATTACACAATCAGACGCAGACACTATTAGGAGCAATTATTTTGTCAGCTCACGCACCGTATGTATTCATGTAAATAAGATTTCCAACATCATTATTCAACGAGCCACTTCACTTCGATTAACTATAAAATTCCTTCACGTTACAAACATTTCTAAAGGTATTTCGATGCGTTTTTGAGTTTAAAGTTAAGTGATCTGTTTTATGTATTTTATATCAACTATTTTCCTTGTACTTACATATAATCAGGGCCGTGGTGGCCGAGTGGTACGAAGTCGAATCGCATTCGAATCCCAAGTGTACCAGATAGTTTTCTGAACTTAAGTATAGGAATAACCTCACCATGGTTTTCATGAACAAGTGGGGGTGCAGGTAATACATACTTCTGCCTACCCCCTCAGAGACCCTTGACGTGACGTGAAAATATATATTTACAAATAAAAACGACGAGTCCCTCACGTGGACCTACCACCGCACCGGTAGAGGACTTACCAACCTCTTTCGCTCCATACATATTCTTCAGTCTTTATTCATCATGTTGCCATACTTTCGAAAGCAATAGATTTCTTTTAGCACCCATTATGACTATAGCACGGTTGACAAACGTTTCGCTTGCTCATCGATAGTGTGATTGGAATTTTCAACCACTTTTGACGATGAACCCGCGACTTACGCGCACGTCATCAAACTATTTTTGGATCTGACACTTCCTATATTTGATTTATATGTTAATAATTCCGCAATCATGATTCGTTCTCTTCAAAATGTTCAATCTCAAATGGACATATACCTATCTAGGTAAAGTAGTACTGGTTTTCCCAAAGTCATTTATTTACTTTTTATCGACGCCATTCAAAATAGGAAGAAATAAACCTAACGTTTACGATCGCCATTTAGAGTACGTATATTACTTATTTTTATTTGTTTTAATACATCTGTTGTGTCGTTTTATATGTACATTCGTACAAAACTAATTAGATAACCTTCGTGGCCGAGTGGCTTAGGTAACGGCAAGATTGCTTTCCAGGCACGATAGCCTCTATCCATCGGGTTGGTTGTCTACCAACAGCTTGGTGTTTTTTTCTGTACAGTACAGTTATTTATCACACCAGGAGCTTGACTGTGAAAGAAAGCATCGGGAAAGAACATGTATGAATTTCACATTAAATTCAAAGACGCAGACGCAAGTACCTATAGTCGAGACTAAGTGACGCCGACAGACTCGCTATCTGTCATATATATCCTCACGCCTTCCCACAAGGGTCACCGAAGGGGTAGGCAGACCCACTTTCCGCCAGAGGTATATTAGGTGCCAACGTGACAGATGGCGAGTCCATCGCAATTCCTCAATCACGACTATACATACGCCTTTGAATTTCTTCTCAGACTTATGCAGGTTTCCTCTCGATGTTTTACTTCACCGAAAAGCTCGTGTTGTGACTAATCACTATTGATAGCATTTCAAGACCCTTTGAAAGCGTGAAGGTACTTTGGTCAACTGATGGTATTCAGCGTTATAACCATGTAGCGGTTAATTCGGCCTCACATACGTAAGCACAAAGCTTATCCAACCACACATCTCTTAGAAATCGTGACATATGTAGATCTATGAAAATATTAGAAGCTTTATCTAGAGTAAACTACCCACATAGGAAATACAACAAAGACATATGGTAAAAGGTCTAAAAACTTATTGTGGTTTGATCAGATAGCTATTTTGGAACAGATCAAGCAAGCCCTTGCATGTTTGGTCCCATACGACGGGGAGTTTGTTTCGCCGTTTCTTCTCCTGGCAGGTATTTTTTCTTGGAAACGGTGGTAACTTTAGTTTATATTAAATATGTGACGTTCAATAAGTGTTCCCTGTGTCCCTTACGTTGAATAAAATATTTTGATTTTGATACAATGAGTGTTGCTACAGTGCGCGCCAAATAAGTTGAACCTGCGCTGGGATTGATTTACGCGATTATCAACTTTAGGGCAATGAGATAATATGCGCAATGAAGCAAGATTAATTGCACTTGACACGCTCCTGCGCTCTTGACAGTTGTTAGTAGCACGAATATTTATTATATAGTAAATAGATAGTATTAGCTTTCCCCTAAAGATTTATTAGATCTAAGTGACGACAAATTAGACAAACAAGCGATTTAATTGTATTTCGAAGAAGGTCCGAGAGTTCAGGTCACCCTCTTATTTCGACGTATGTATTTTTCATATTTCTGCACGAGTATTTGTGACTGAACTCCTTATTAATGGCTGAACAATTTTTTTTGTGTCTATCAGCCAGTCTCGCTTCGTAATTTCTGCTTCTTCGGGCCAATCATGTGTAATATTATCTTATTTAACGCTACACCTGCATACCTACATAACCTGCCCACTGGTCTTTCACGAAATATCTAGGTTATATTAGTCAAACAAAGTTAATCCCATTGTGGTTTGGAACATGACCGACTTTGGTACGGTCTGGCTAGATCGCATCGTAGTGTGTCAGCTCAGGTTGTAGGTAATAACTAAAATAAGCGCCCGAAACTGTTACCGCCTTTCACAATCTTTTACACGTTGGCACCTGAGGGTATTGGCATGTTTTTGACGTATTTCACTTTGTTCTTTTACCGTTATATACTTAAGGTCAAAAAGTTAGTACAACTGACATATATCGATTTTTAATTTGTGGCTGAAAATCCCCTATCTTCATGTTCATAGTTACTGGCCGGGCCCCACGGTATCACCCGCGTGGTGATGGAAAATTATGATGATGATAATAGAAAGAATTAAATTTTTTCGTAAATTTTTTAATGTTTTTATATTATTCTACTTTTCGGGATTGAAATTAAACATCGGTCCAGCCGTTCTCCTGTTATCGAACAATTATGGAGCATAGTATTTTTCATTATATTTTAGTGACGCTTTAGTTAGCTATTTCTTGCTAGTTTTTTCTGGAATAGAACATATCCCATACGTTCATCCAATTACGTTCAGCCGTTTGAGGACTTGAATGAGAAGGAGGACTTGATGCAACCGCCTTGCGATGCATTGCCATTCAAAGTTCAATGTGGTCGGTTTTCTATTTTTCTTTCGGGTCAAGAGCCCCAGAAACACATTATCAATGTTTCATAATAGACACAGCAATGGTATCGGAATGCATATAGAGAACAAACATACAAAATGTATTCTTAATTTATGTACCTAGATCTAAAAATGCCAAATTTAGTTGTGATATAACCGGACAGACTTATTGATTGCTATATACGGAGCGGTAGCTTAATGTCATGACATAATGGAGAGTACAGATAAAGTTCTTCAAGAAGGACGTCAAAATATTCCTGCAGGGTTGTCAGCGCGCGAGCAATACCCTGGTGTTGCAAGCATCCATAGGCTACGGTAACCGCTTACCATCAGGCGGACCGCATGCTTGCTTACCAACCGTGTGAAAAAAAAATGTACCATTTGTGACGAACGCTACATGATAGAGAATTGGATTTGCCCTACTGGGAACACCCCTACCTTACGGACCATCGCCATCGCCCATGTGAGTGTGTTGCTACGGTAACCGCTTACCATCAGGCGTCCGTAGATTTTATGCCATAATTTTTTATGTAAATCATCATGAGTTTAATTTTTTCAAGTCGAAATCCAACGCCGGTGTTGTTTACAAGTTTCAAAAACAATAGCCGGTGTTGTTTACAAGT
This sequence comes from Drepana falcataria, assembly GCA_945859725.1. Lineage (NCBI taxonomy): Eukaryota > Metazoa > Arthropoda > Insecta > Lepidoptera > Drepanidae > Drepana > Drepana falcataria. The sequence continues at coordinate 13,243,965 of OX243921.1, forward strand.
TTCAAAAACAATAGCCGGTGTTGTTTACAAGTTTCAAAAACAATAGCCGGTGTTGTTTACAAGTTTCAAAAACAATAGCCGGTGTTGTTTACAAGTTTCAAAAACATACATTGTTCTTTTGCATAATTTTAATAATTAAATTGTAATTATCCTTCTGTATCGACCTTCCCGCTCACCCAAACATGCATCTAATAAACATTTGTAAGCAAATACCTACTGCATACAAATCTTATCTAAAATCTGACCTGGAATGGTGTTGCTTGCAACACTAAGGCAACCTTGCGATTCTTAACAAATTTAAAACATACATACATAATATCGTCACGCCGAGTCCCTCATGGTGTAGGCAGAGAGTGTAGAGCGCCAGGTCTCTCTTTACTTACAGACTTCTTTAAGCTTCATCTACCTTCTATTTCTTTTCATATATGCTCGGCGGTCTTCTCAAAGCTTATTTTAACTTATCCCCATTGTAATAGTATTTAATAATAACAATAATCGAAACGTAGTTTTGGCCGAGTGGTTAGTCATTTGTAAAATGTTATTCGTAGATTCGAATCACGGCTGCACCGATAAGTTTTTTTTCAATCTCATTGGTAGTCAATCGCACCTTGAGCTTTTACGATGAAGAATATCATCGCGAGGAAACCTGCGAACGTTTAAGAATAAATTATAAGTTGCATATACATACTTACCATCAGGCGGACCGCATGCTTGTTTGCCACCCAAGTGGTATAAAAAAAAAACAGTAATATTATAGGGAGATCAATGGATTTGTCCCCTGTTACATTGGCACCTGAATAAGGACTATTGCACCTCTGCCTGCCTTTTCGGGACAAATATGATACACATCACATGTGTCACCGAAAAGGTAAGTATTTATTACCGATAATGCATGAAATTTTTGTGTATATTCGAGTGGGTTCCTGGATGGTTTGAAAATTTGACCTTAAGTAGGGTAGCACTACTGTCTTGTTTCAGTAGGTTTATGTCTTCACATATCTTAATATATATATTTCTTGTGTGCGTGTGTATGTGACTGAACTCCTCCTAAACGACTGGACCGATTTTGATGAAATTTTTTGTGTGTGTTCGTGGAGATTCGAGAATGGTTTAGATTCACAATTGGACCCGATAGGTGGCGCTGTGATCGTGTTTTAGGGCATTTACTTTTTTCACCCAAGCGAAGCTGGGCGGGACCACTAGTATATATTTATATATATATATTTATATATATATATATATTTATATATAGCAGACCCGGCCACGCGTTTCTGTGGCTAAGGTTTTTGAAAGATTACACTGTACAAAAATAAATAAAAATTACTCAATTCAGTCAACAGTAATCGCCATCTGTTAGAATCGTTTGAAGCTTACAGATAATTGTGACTATCAGATAATAGAGAAATAATTTGCGATAAAATAACATTACGGCTATAAATTGAGATGTAAGCTATCTTATCTTTCAAGTTGGATCAAACTGCACACGGTGTGCAAAATTGATTAAAATCCGTTAAGTAGTTTAGGAGTCCATCGCGGACAAACAACGTGACGCGTAATTTATATATATTAAGAATATATATATGTATATATATATATACACATAATATATATGTTACAGCATCATAATGCAGTTATTGCTCAACATTCGATACGCTTTTTCTATCTAGATGTTCTCTTACGTCAAATGTTTGCTACGAAGTCATATACATTTAGCATTTGATTGCATTATATTATTTTATTATACTTTATATAATATAATATAATATTATATTATATTTTGTTACAACATAACACTGCAACACATATATTTATAATAAATATAAATCTTTATTAATAAAAACATAGTTAGCTGAATTTAAATTATAAATTATTTTAGTCACAATATTGACTCTCCAGGGGCAATTTAAAAGTGTCAGTATATTATAGACGACGTTATACATGTTCGGCTTTAGCATTCTTGAATTATGCAGTTGGTTACACCCACAATAGTCCCATGTTAATATTACATCCGAATTAGCCCTTGGTCCATAGACCAGCAATGTGATCGATTCAGCCCAAGCTTTGATTAAGAGTTAATTACCAAATGGAGATTAAGACGGATCATTATACCTATAGATACGTACTCCCCGACTCTTACAAGCGTCGAACTGAACCGAGCAATTAGCACAGAACTAACCCCAAATTATATTAATAAATCTACCAATCCAACCCAACTCCCAACCAGCAAACCTCTAAGCCGAAGTGTGTTTGTTTAAAATTTCTTCTCAAACGTATGCAGATTTTCCTATAATGTTTTCCCTCGCTTTTAAGCTCGTGGTGTATATAATCAATCTACTATTGTTCAGGAATTGCTACATTCGGGGTTCGAACTTGCAACCATTGCGTTGCACGCGGCTAGTCGAACCACTCCGCACAAGTTCACCTGCGATTACTAGCACCGTTCATTGCATGCATAGCGTCATCTCGCCCTGCATGCCAAAATATTTTTAAACTTTCCGAGATGTCATTCTCAGTGGACTTTCTTTGTGGTGTCTATATTTACACGAATTACTAATTGTCGCTTTTCAGTAAAATCGTGACTCTGTAGTAACGACAGCTTCCATCGTCATTTGTCTCACAACCTTGCTGATGACTAAATGTTTCAACTGTATTTTTAAACCGTGTACGTGTCCTAAGACTTTTCGCCAAATCAACAACAATTTGACAAACCGGTTGATCTGGTAGCTAGACAATTAGTATGCTGGGTCTGGGGCCTCCGCTTTTATGACGTTTTTGATCTGATAGTTCTGGGTACAATACAATAAGGTATTGGTGGGAATTTTATGGGAGGGTGCTGACCAACGGACAATTTGTGGTTTAGTGACTAGCTGTACATTGCGTACACTCGCCGTTAAATTATAAAGAAAACCTTTTATTTGCTGAGTAGGTAAGGGTCACAGTTTTGATATTACTTTCAAAAGCCTCCCATTTTACTCAAGAATTGGACCATCAAAATCATTTTTCTATATTAGACTGGTGGCTACTGAGAGGAGCGCGTTCAAACAAACAAAAAAAATTATTACCCAATAAAGATTTTTTTACTCATCGTCTCTGCTTAGACCACCTCAACAACTAAAAAGTATCAATTTATGACCTAAGTTTTTTACAAGTTGCTTGCATTCGCTTGACTTATGTATAAACGGCTATTAATATATAAAAAAATATTTATCGATAGGTAATCAATATGTCAAAGTTTATGAACATTCATGCTTAACCATAAATTTGAATTAATACTTTTACAAAATGTCATCGTAAAATTTAATCACACTTCGCGCGTGCCGGTACAGTCGTCCACATTTTCGCGTATTGCACAACTGCCTGCCTACATTCTCCGGGCGATGCCCACGCTTATAGTTACGTAACCGATTTAAATTTAGAATAGAATAGCGGCTAGTGGCGTCGCGTCGCCTGTCAATATGATACCTGTCAACCTATTAATTATAGTGGGAACCTGAATTACTTACGGGGTAGGTAGACAGAAGAGTGCCAGTCTTCTTCGGACCTAAGGATCTCTTTCACTTCATCCAAATCGAACGGTCTGCATACATTCTCGACGGTACTCGACTCTTGACGTCTCCTTATTCGAAATTGTTGGTTTTATTTGAACGAACATTTGTATTCTGGACCCAACAGCGCATTGTTGAATTGAAACAGATTATATATTACCAAGATAACTGAATCATTAGTAAAGATCTAATATACAACGATTAACATTTAAGACGGCATGATCCGATTTTATTACTAAACTTTCGCCCTCGGTAAATATCATATAATATATCAATATCAATATCAGCTCTATACACTAAACTTCTATTAGAATATCAGATCTATAATTTGTATTGTACTACCTACTTATGATAATTGCCTTATTTGGGCATATCATTGCCATCATAATTCTCGTATGTGGACGCGACGGATTCATACATACATACTATGATGAGGGCGAGAGAGTAGAGCCAGTTCTCTCTGGACTAACAGACCCTCGCTTCTTTCACATTTATCAATCTCTTCATACATACTGGCCGGTTTGAGTACTTGATGTATATTTACAAGCCTTCCCACAAGGGTCCCCGAAGGGGCAAGCAGAGGTGTAAATACACCCTCGTTCGCTGGTGATATATTTAGACCTAACGAGATAGATAGTGAGACCGTCGCCTTTCAATTTCCTTCTAGTGTGAGTTCCACGCGATGTGATAAACCAATGTACTTAAGTTCTGAAAAAAACCCTGTGGTTCAGTCGTGATTTGAGCCTACAATCCTGCGTTGTAGGCGTTACACGAACCACGACAGACTTAAGGCGACATATGTATGATATAACGCCTTTAGTATCCCTTTCGCGCCGTATATGATGATGGTGATACCACGGCATGTTACATTGCTTGATAATATTGGCTGGATGTTAACAACTAGAGCTGTTAGAAATATTTTTAAATTAGGAACATCCTTCACACTTAACTTGTTGGTGCTTTAGTTTTAAAAAAGGAATGCTCACTGACGTGATAATGAGAACTATCATCGCCTTTGTCTTTCAACCGATCAGATCCAGGTTGATGACTGACATGACTCAGGTATTGCATAGTTCATCCGTCGTGAATCGTCAATAGCTACAGCAATTTTCGGGATTAGAGATTTTTAGAAATTAAAATTTATTTATTCTTGTCTTTATGTCATTTTGCTGTTCCCCAAACATCGTATATGCAAAATTTTGATATAAAAGTTGTGTGGTTAAAACGTGAAAGCGTAACAAACAAACTCACTTTCGCATTCATAATATTAGTTAAAATTGCAAAAAGATATATTTAATGTGAGTTGTATAATGTTGTTGATTTTCATCTCTAGACGAGCACGTCTAGACACATAACTATGAAAAATTCAGCCTTAATAACACTTTTAGTCAATTCGTTCTCGCCATACTGGCCGGTGGAGGAAGAACTGTGAAATTGTCTCACCTATCCATATCAATCTAACGAATAAGTTTTCTCTTTCTTGTTGCCAATTTAGAATATTATGAAGTGTATGTTGAAATTACACGCCAATAGTAATGATGTCCGTTTACGCGATGCAAAGTTCAGGTCGCTTCGTCGCGCCGGGTCGTTCACGAGACCACGACCTCAAATGGCCATTGAACATGGACATTCACCGGTAATTATGTTAAGTATATTTTAAATTGCAAGGTCTATAAAATTTGACCTCCTTTGTAGTTGGTGAGTATGATAAGTGGGCCAAACGATGCGCTCATATGATTTTTTCGTTTTGGCTCTTTCCTTAGAATGTTTCGCGATTTCAATCTGCATCTGTATACTTAAGGTATTTTGAAGTTGGCTAACAGGAAAATTTTGCCTCCTAGAACTAAAATAATTTTTGTTAACTACTAAAATATAATGTATATTAGTCTCATTCGAGTTCATTCCAGCATTCAAAACAATAAACGCTAAAGCATTTTACAAACATACAGATAATTGAAACTTTGAATTGCCTAATATCTATTCAAATAACAATGGACCAATTCGTAAATAAAAAGACTAAAAAAACATTTATAGAAGAGACTGATAGTTGTGGGTGAAACGAATCTATATATCTCTCTACTCTGCCTACCCTATAAAGGGCTGTACCTAAATGAGTATTTTATCTTGTTCACCAAATTCACAGAAACATTAAATTAATAAAATAATCTTGTCAGTTGAGAAAACAAATAGCTCGTATTGACTGAAACGAATGTATGCAAGTCGTAGCCTGTCGCTGCCTGTCGCAGCCTGCTTGCTGGTTCGAACCTCGGTGGTCTTCACCAAAGGATTTTTTTCTGTACTTAAGTATTGGGTGTAGCACACCATGAGGCTTACGGTGACAGAAATAAATCAAAGATGTTTATACAGTCGTCCTTGAGAAACGGTAAAGGACTCGTCCTCTGGCCTCCTTTGGCCGTCCTTAGGGATCGATTGCGAATTACCAATAGTTACATCTGTACTCCAACTTACTCTTGTAAGAAGACCTGACCTATACTCTCTTAACTACAGTTATTATCCTTACTTAATATTATAAATGTGAATTTAAGTTTGTTTGTTACGCTTTCACGTAAAAACTACTTAACCGATCATCATAAAACTGTGTACACATTTTCTTGGCGGTATTAGAAGTAACATAGGATACTTTTTATTCATAAAAAAAAAAAACAGTTTTACGAAAGAAAAAAAAGCCGTCCACGCTGATGAAGTCGCAGGCACAACTAGTATATAATAGGAGCAGCCGTGGTGGCCGAGTGGTTCGAGTAGTTGCGAAACAAAGATCGCAAGTTCGAATCCAGATTGTACAAAGAGTTTTTCTGAACTTAAGTGATTAGTCGCACCACGAGCTTTACGGTGAAGGAAAACATCGAGAGGAAACCTGCATACGTCTGAGGAGAAATTCAAAGGCGTATGTATAGTCGTGCTTGAGTAACGGCAATGGACTCGCCATCTGTCACGTTGGCACCTAAAATATATCCCTGGCGGAAAGTGGGTGTGTGGGTACTACCTAAACACTGCCTAACCCTTCGGGGACCCTTGGGGGAAGGCGTGGGGATATATATATATATATATATATAACTGTAGCAATTTTAAGCTTTTTAATGCTTGTTAATGTAGTCTGCTGAGCTGAGCTTTAGTTTTTCCTCGCGTCCCCAATAGCAAGCGTGATGAATCGTAGAAACGGAGCGTGCGCGTGCGACGCGGTCGTTGACCCACGGACGTTTCCCGAACAGAAAGTTGGGAATCACTTGCATAGGTACAGAGTTCTGTTTTAGTTAAGGCTTTTGTCGTTATTATTGTCACCGTTTGTGCATTAGCCCTTGCCCTAAACAAGTAGCTACTGGTACATTCATAGCCGTACGGCCGTCATATTAATTTTGCTTGTGCTTATGAAATAGCCCTTAAAATTATGTATATTAGTATATATGCGTATAATTGCAGTATATGCAAGCCAAGACAGTGTTTTTTTTTGTTAGGTATATGTATCTACATACATACATATCATCACGCCAAGTCCCTAACGGGGTAGGCAGAGAGTATAGAGCGCCAGTTCTCTCTAGACTTACATACATACAATAAATAAATAAATAAAAAAATTATTAATAAATAAATACCTCTTTCGCTTCGTCCACATTCATCAGTCTCTTCATACATGCTCGTCGGTTTCGAGTACTCTTAACGTTCCCGTCCTTGAGCGTCCGATCGATTTGATCCAGGTAGTTGGAACGTGGCCTTCCTCTGCTTCTTCTTGCACACATTTTTGCTTTTATGTATCTATTTTGTTTATATTAACTCAATGGAACTATGTATTTAAGTATATAATCTATTATTATTAAAATGACGACATTACTCTCAGAAAGGATTCCAGCATAATTTGCGGAACATGCGTATATCAAAGCTTTTTTTATTTTATCGAGAGTATCAGGTTTCATATACCTACTACGTCTTAAACCCTCTAGGACGTCGTTATGCAAGTTTCCTCGCGGTGCCTACACTTTTTTATTTTTTTTTATACCACTCGGGTGGCATAAGCCACATATGCCGTGCACATATCCCGCCTGATGGTAAGCGGTCACCGCCGCCTATGGACGATTGCAACGGCAGGGGTATTGCTCGCGCGCTGCCGACCCTGCAGGAATCTTTTTACACCCTTCTTGAAGATCTCCATGCTGTACTCTCCAGTAAATCACTCGTTATGACTGACTACATAAGACTTATTTATAGTCGGGTTTGAGAGACCGCGATGGGCTTGCCATCTGTTTGCAATTGGCACATAAGTATCATAATATCTTGGACAGAAAAAAGTATAATCAAAATCGGTTCACCCTGTCGAAACTTCTGAGACTTCTCGTCTACTTCTTTATTATTGTTTATAAAAAAAATACAGTCGAATTGAGAAACTCCTCCTTTTTTAAGTCGGTTAAAAGTAGGGTATCGTTGCACCTCTGTCTAGCCCCTCGGGGTCCTTTATTAGAAAACATGAACATCTACGTATCCTACTAATATAAATGCGAAATTTTGTGTGGATGTTTGTTACCCTGCCACTCCGGAACGGCTGAACGGAATGGGATGAAATTTGGCTTAAGGATAGATTATTAGCTAGTTTAAAACATAGGATGATTGATGACTTCTTCCAGAAAATATATGCACATGCCTACACACAATAATGAAACCACATTTACACAGGCACAGCCCTTCTGCGAACTGACAATTAGTCTGTTTGCCGAAGGGTTCCTTCTGGATTCCCTTCGGGGTGACTGTGAAACTTTGGGCGATTGAACTTGCAATCTTGACATTGCAGGTCACTGCTTAGACCACTCTGCCATGACTGCTGACGCTTGTTATTAGTTTACTTATAAATAAAATAATATCCTCACGCCTTCCCACAAGGGTCCCCGAAGGGGTAGGCAGAGGTGTATAGGTAATACCCACACACCCACTTTCCGCCAGAGGTATATTAGGTGCCAACGTGACAGATGGCGAGTCCATCGCCGTTACTCCAGCACGACTATACATACGCCTTTGAATGTCTTCTCAGACGTATGCAGGTTTCCTCTCGATGTTTTCCTTCACCGTAAAGCTCGTGGTGTGACTAATCATTGTACTTAAGTTCAGAAAAACTCATTGATACAGTCGGGATTCGAACTTACGACTTTTGCGTCGCAGGCAAGTGCTCGAACCACTCGGCTCAATAGTTTACTTATTATAATAAATGACAAGCGATATCTAAACTCATTGTGGTGTCGGGTAGATCACAAGGCAATTGTATTGGCACACTTCTATCCTCCAATTGAATCAATTGATGCCTCACGCACATCGTTATCACATCTACTCGTAGCAAGTGAATTCAAGTCGATGTTTGAAAGAGATAAAATATTACATTCATTTCGGGAGGAAGGGCGCGTCAATGATTGTCTGCAAAATCAAGATTGTGATTAAATTTTACTAGCTTTTAAAGTATCGCGTCGAAATCTTCATATCTGGGAAAATTATTGCTAATTCCTTCGGAGAACCTGAGAGGGAAGGCGCGAATAAACACTATAAACGAATGGATATATCATAGACACATTACACTCATACATTACGGAGCAAGCCTCTGCCTGCTCCGTAATGTATGAGTGTAAGTGATGAGAGTGAGATAAGTGATGAGTGTAAGTAGAGCTTCATATACACACACACACATATATATATATATATATATATATATATATTCATATGTTGACTACAGACACATTTTCCAAACAATTATTTACAATTATCCTGATTAGATTAAGTTATTCGTCATCATTATTATTATTAGTCAGAATGTCGGGTCCCTTCCCGGGTAGACCGGATCGCTACATAAATGTACCTAATATTAAGACTTCATGTCTTAAAAATGTGTTACCTTTAATCAAATGCGCACGTTACGTGCCAGCCGATTCCTTACATTTGGGTAAAAAGCAAAAACTAATCATAACGCGTTTATCGCTTGACGATCGAAGCGCGCGCACTCTTCGCGCCAACATGGCTACAGTCGACGCGCGGTCGCTATTACACACACAACGCTGGCCGAAAACGATAAACTTATTGCAAAAAGAGGAAAAAAAAACCGGCTGTCAATTTTATTTAAGATACAAAATTAATTTGTTCGTTTGCTCCATTATGTATGGTTCCTTTTACAATTAAGTGTAAAATGTGATTGTGATATCAACTTCGGACTGTGATTGTATAGTTTATTGGTAAATAATGATCGAACTTTTGAAAGTGAGTGAAAATAATAGAGTGAATGGCACGATGAGGGATATTGGCGCGGATTCATTCGTGTGCAGGGTCCAGTATTTGAACGACTTGGACCCTTTTATGGAGTACAATGTGAGAGAGCCTGCGAGACCGCTGTACCACACGTTTAATACCACGATACCCCTGTCGTATCAAATTGCCGCAGTTCACCGACTTTTGCAAGCCCCACATCGGGTAAGTGATATATTAAATGGATCATTTATTTAATTCTTATTTTGAAATTAGCACTTATGTATACATTGTTTATTGATAACATGGATACTAGTCCTTCAGTCATATTTATTTTAAAATTGTTACTTAATTTATACTAAAATTTTTTACAACATTTAAATTGTCATATTTGTGTGGTGGGTTTTTCTGAAATTAAACAACATTATGTGTTAATCCACCTAATTATAAATCCCAGTGCCGAAATTCATCCGATTCCGTTCATCCGTTCTGACGTTTAAAATAATTGGATATTGTTTGTTTCGTCTTTGTACAATTTATCTATAATACCGATAATTACCTTCTATCTATTCTTGCAGCTTTGCTTATGTTGGGACTAATATATTCATTTCAACGTGCATTAATAATAAATAAATAGTTGTTCGGCAGTAAAGTGAGTATAAACCCACTATAATGTAAATGCACTAATAGCTTTAAACCCAATTACAAAATAGCGTGCGTCACTCATCTTACTATTCTGCTAAAATTAAACGTTCCAAATATTTCCCGTTCAACAGGTGAGCGTGGCATGAAATAATAGACACCTAACAATTTAAATTACATATATTTTATATTGTTAGGTGAATATATGTATATACATACATATCATCACGCCAAGTCCCTAACGGGGTAGGCAGAGAGTATAGAGCGCCAGTTCTCTCTAGACTTACATCATATACATAATATATGTATATGATGTTAAATATAATGTTGCCATGTAGCAACAGACGCTTATTATGTTTAATTTAGATTTTCTAATTTGCGTACTTATTTTGGATTATTTTAGCAAAATTTGTCTTATTTTAAGTATGTATTAAGCTTATCCCAAAACTCATGATTAACATACTTTATCCTCAGGATAGTAATTTAAATGGTACACCTTATTTGTTTACAATAGCGATGATATTTCTTTGGCAATGGTAATGAGAAGCCAGGGCGTGGGACCAAACAGTACGACAATAGCATCTGGTTTACGAGGCCAGAGTTTTATACAGAATCAATTATTACAGCAATTGGATTTTTTTTTTTTTTTTTTTTTTTTTTTTGTATTGTCTCTCGTAGCGTGAGTTCCGGGAACTTTTGCTACTTAACCGGTCAATGGCGAGACCTAGGCCTCCAGCCAGGCACTTTATTTTTAAGCAACACAGCTAAGGGCACCCCCTGTGGGGTACGAACCTCGGCTTAGGGCGTTGCTGGATCGCGAGCAAGGGAGCTGGGCTGGACTGGTAATTTTATTTAAATATTGTTTGGGGGCGGGATTTGCGCGTCTGGCTCGGCGCGGGCCGGCGTTTGCGGCGGAGGTCGGGGGGAAACATTACGGCTTATTCGCGTCGAGCCTCGCCGGCGAGGACGGAACAGTGGTCGGTTGTGTGTAGTGTTGGTATGTTTTTGTCGGGCGACCTGGAGGACCGTTATGTCGTCATCCGGTTCGATGACGGCATGTCTTGGACGCCTTATTTTCGAGATAAGGGAAGGAGTGTATCGGGCGGCCGATACGACGAGGGGGTTGGGGTGATTTACAGCAGAATCGAAATGACGTTTGGACAGTTTTTTCAAAAACTGTTTTATAGTGGGGACTTTGAGGTCAACGTGGAGTTGACTATTACGCATGTACCACGGGGCACCTGTGGCTCTCCGGAGAAACCGGCTTTGGAGGGGGTTAAGTGTTGACTTGCTAGTGTGTGCGAACACTACACCCGCATATGTCATGATTGGTCGAATGCACGTCGTGTAAATCCTCACCTTGGATTTCAATGAGAGTTTACTTCGTGCATTCAACATGCTGTGAAGTCTACCGAGCGCGAAGGCGGCTCGCGCGCGTACCGCCTTTACGTGGTGACGGAAAGAAAGGCGTTGATCGAGGATCACACCCAGGTATTTGGCTTTTTCTTCCCATGGAATGGGTTTGCCGAAGAGGGTGATGGGGGCTACCCGTGGGCGTTCGAGGCCTTTCCAGAATAGAATGGCTGCGCTTTTGGTGGGGTTCACTTCAATTCTCCACTTCCGGAACCACCGCCCTAGGGCTGTGACTGCGGATTGGAGGTTGTCGTGAATTCCCTCGGGAGTTCTACCCTTGTAGTAGATGGCCGTATCATCGGCGAATAGAGCGCTTTTAACTCGTCTATGGAAGGGAATGTCGCTAGTATAAAGCGTGAATAGGAGTGGCGAGAGCACTGAGCCTTGCGGGACTCCTGCTCGTATGGGATGGGGGGAAGAGAGTGTGCCCTCGACTCTGTAGCGGAAGGAGCGGTTCGACAAAAAGTCCCGTACTATGCGTACTAGACGGTCCGGCACGCCCAACTGGTACAGCTTGTATATTAAGCCGTTGTGCCAGACCTTGTCGAATGCCTTCGCCACGTCGAAGAGGAGCATACCCGTGGTATAACCGAGTTGAAAGCCGCTACTGACGTCTTCCACTATACGGTGGACTTGTTGGATACAGGAGTGTTTGGTTCGAAAACCGAACTGCTGGTCAGGTATGACTTTCTTAGAGTCTGCAAAACTCTTTAGTCTATTGTAGATAAGTCTCTCGTAAATCTTGCCAAGGACATTGAGGAGACTAATAGGGCGATAACTGGAGGCTTCGGTCTTGGGTTTCCCTGGCTTGGGAATACCTATGACTGTTGCACTTTTCCAGGATTGGGGGAAAAAGTTGTTGCTCAGTGCGGCATTGAAGATGGCAGTGAGCAAAACTATGAGATAAGGTGAGAAGAGTTTGATAACTCTATTAGCGATCCCGTCGGGACCTGGGGCTTTCCTGGGGTGGAGATCCTTGATCACTTTCCGGACTTCGTCGACCGTGATTGGGGCGATGGGGTGGTCTGGGTCTTCGGAGGGTGGGAGAGATAGTTTGCTTTCGACCTCGGCATCCACCTTATCGAGATGGCGTGGATCTACCGGCAAGGTGCTGGGCGTACATTGAGCCTCGAGACTGTCGGCCAGGCACTCGGACTTCTCGTCGTCGTCAAAGGCGGGCCCTTGATTTGGACGAGAGAGTGGAGGCATGGACGAGATTTTGTCTGATTTAAGTTTTCGTTGGAGATGCCAAAAGGCCAAGTGACTCGGTTCAAGTTCCCCTAGGAACTTGTTCCAGCGAGCGTCTCGCAGGTCTTTCATGCGGTATCTCAGCTTGCGCTGGAGTGACCTCAGAAAGGTGCGGTTCGCTTCAGTCGGGTGAGCTCTATGCGCTCGGAGGGCGGCGTTCTTTTCCGTCACCAGTTCACGCACGTCGTCGGGAAGTTTCCAGCGATGGTCTTCCATCACCGGAACTTGTCGAGAACAGGCGTCCACGGCTGACTGTACGTGAGCTGTGAGGGAATCGACCGCCTTTTGAGTGTCGGCTGCCGACTCTATGAGGGGCGGGATACTATCTAAGTGAACAGATGAAGAGGACTTGAGGAGTTCCTCCAGTTTTCTCCAGTCTGTTATCTTTTTCTGAGGTGGGGACTGACCTGAGTCCGGGGGGCCTAGTCGGGGGGAGAGCGCTAAGGTCACAGGTCGGTGGTCGGAATCTAACTCGTCGTGCGACCTCAACGAGTGCAAACGGAGGTTTACATTCTTGAGGATCGCAATGTCTAGTACGTCCGGTCGGTGGTTGATATTCTCGGGATAGTGGGTGGGGTGCATAGGCGCAATGACGTCGAATTGGAGGAGCCCGCTGAGGTCCTCCAATTGGCGTCCTCTGTTATTTCGTGAGTGGCTGTTCCAAGCATCGCTCTTGGCATTCAGGTCACCCGCGATAATAACTGAGCTACTGAGATTGATGAGAGCTTTGATATCAGCTTTGATATCGGCCGTCGAGTTAACAGGGGAACAGTATGCAGAGACTATCGTGATCGGCTGATGGCCGGTCATTCCTAATCGACAGATCGAGGTCTCTATGTGGGAGAGGGTTGGTGGTTGGATTGGGATACAGTGCAGGGACCTCTTGTAATAGATCAAAGTACCGCCGAGGGCGGATCGAGATCTATCATTGCGAACTACGCAGTAGTTTGCAATTCTAGGGTCTCGGTGTGATGGTTTCAGGAAGGTTTCCTGCACTAAGAAAACGTCGATATTATTGTCGCGGAGGAACGCGGCGATCTCTTCCTTTTGGCTGTGAATGCCGTTGGCATTAAAGTAGCCAATTGAAAGCGATCGGGGTTTGACTCTGCTGTTTACGTTTGAGTCCATTATTGGTTGGACGAGAAGGTAGCCAGGGACTCTGATACATCGGCGTAGTCGCCGAGCACCTTGAGGAGGGCCAGAGGGTCCTTTCGGACGGCCCTGAGGCTTCGTGCCATCTCGTTAACCCTTGTGAGGTTGACGGTGGAGAAAAGGTCCGCCAGGAATGCCATGTTGGCGGAGGTTTCGGAAGGGGAGGAAGTGGGCTGGACCACCTGGGGTCTGCGCGGGGGAGTAGCAGCCTGGGGCTGTTGAGGTTTGGCGGTGGAGAGCGACGGCAGAGGTGTAATCTGCGGGCTCGGGGCCGCTGAGGGGACAGGTGGGGACGCTTGTGGGAGGGGTGGAAAGTCCCTCGGAGGGAGGACCCTCCACGGGGAAGGTCGAGGTGGGGCGGGTTGCGCGGGGGGGGCGTTACGCCATTCGCGGGCCGCTGCCCTCTTTACCACGACTGGTCTGGGTTTGGGGGCTTTAGGGCAGCCCCTGTAATTGGCCGGGTGGCCTTCCTGGCGGCATAGCACGCAGCTCGGAGGCGAGTCGGCGAGAGTGCGGTCCTTAGGGCGAGAGCAATCGCTCGTCCCATGATCACCCAGGCACTTGACGCACCTGGGTTTTGCGTTACAGTTACGCGATGCATGACCGTATAGTTGGCAGTTGTGACACTGCCCTATAGGGCCACCCTTGTGGGGGGTTTCAACCCTTATGCCAGACAGGTGGCATATGGTTTTTATTTTGAAGACGGCTTTACCGTCGGCGGAGTTCTCGCAGATGGCGAGGACCATGTTAAATGCCTCTCCGGCATTTTGTCGGTGCATGCGGTGCACTTCCTTCACTGCGACATTCTGAGCCTTGAGGTCTTCTTTGATCGACTCTGTGTCGATTTCGCAAGGGACGCCGCGGATGACGACCCGGAGTAATCGGTCCTCCGGCAGATCATAAGTGTGGTATTCCACACTTCTGGCCTGCAGGAGCTTCGTGAAGGCTCGGAACTCGGTCGAGTTTGGGAGATGCACCTTAATGCCTTCGGCTGTGGCAGTAGCGCGAGTGAAATTTATGCGGTTGGTTTGGCACCAACCGGAGATTTCCGTCCACTTGGCCTTTGTGTGGACGAAAATAGGGGGACACGAGCGCTCCTTCGTCGAGGAGGGCCGCGTGGGTCGCGGGACGGGGGAAAGCCGGCTAGCCTGAGTGGCTTCGGCTTCCGGAGAGGCGTGGGGGGCGGGAGAGGGGGGTGCCGGGGAGGGGGCTACCGTGGAGGACTGTGCGGAGGGCACGGGCACGGTCTTGGGGGCTTTAGTGGGGGGAGAAGGTGAGGTTGAAGCCTCCTTCTTTTTTGCGCGTCTGGCGCGCTTCTTGGAGCCCGTGACGGGCGTAAATTCGTCCGAGGAGCCCTCGGACGACTCGGATTGTAATGACTCCATTTCGGAGTCCACAATGACAGATTCGGGGGACAAGGGGGAGTCTTGAGACTTATTGGCCTCGTTAGTGACGGCTATGATTGCGCTCTTGTCCAGCGCTGCAGTCGCCTCGGCGGTAGGGGTACCCGCGTTTATATCGCGGGTGTACTCGTCATATTGACGTCGGAGGGTGGGCACGGCGTCTAAGAGCCGCGCGAGAAAAGCCAGTGAGGCTTGGGGGTCAACACTTGTGGACATGGTGGATGCAGACGTGGGAGGGCAAGGCGGTAAGGGAAACGTGTTTCGGGGCGCGGTCGCCCAGGGGAAGAAACACGTAAAGAAACCCCTGGTGACTTAAACGTTAGGGACCCGATCCCCGGGGGGTTGACCCGGGGGTGTGTACTGAACCCTCCCTGTCGGGTGTAGACAGGGAGGTGAGTGTGCCTATGGTGTGAGCCCTAAGCTTGTATTCCCGCTGCCAGTCTTATTGTGCAGCGGGTCCCTGACAGTTCCGGTGTAGAGAGCACTAGTCCGTGGACAGTGCCCAAACTAACACCGGAGGGTAGGAGGTAAGGGATAGGTAGGGTGGGTGGTGGGTGATAACCAGGCGCGACTAGGGTAGACCCCAAGGCCGGTGAACCTGGTCCCGTCCGTTTGTAGCCTTACCCTGAAGGGGCAAGGCTAGGAGCGCAACGGGGCAGCGCCCCACTCGGTTTCGTTGGCACCGTTTGGTTTCCACCGAGTGACCACGAAACTGTGGATTTTCCCAGAAGGGGACAAATATTATTGTCGAGAAACAAGAATTCTGATTGTTGTTGCCTTGAAAAAGGCGACCAACAATCACCACGTGCGGTGCGTAGCGGCTAGCTAACTCGTGGCGATTTGCGTAGCGGCGGGTGTGGCTTCTGCCGGTCGTAACGGGCGCAGAGCGCGGGAGCGGTGGGAGCACACGTCTGCTCGGTACGGCGGCCGGAGCGAGAATCACAGCAATTGGATGTCTGTACATTGAATTAAATACTTTTTGATGTGATCAGGATAACCCAAAGTTAAAAAAAAGTCAAGCTAGTCAAAAAGGTTGCTTGTAGCACTGGATCATTACGCCGTCTTACAAAGGTCTTGAAGGGATAGGCAGAGGTGTAACAACGCCATCTTTTCACTGGAGATATATTTAGTTAGATACCAACATGGCAGATGCCGAATCCTTCGCCGTTTCTCAAGCACTAGTCTATATGAGAGTCTATACGTTTAAGAAGAAATTCAATGTACTTATTAAACGTATACTTATTTTCTCCACATAAAGCTCACGGTGCGATTAATCACTGTACTCTCGTTGGAACCTTTAACCTTTAATCCAACAAGTCTTCCGCAGTATTCTAAGGAATTTTCACGTACACGTTTTACTTTTCCTGGGAGCTGCTCTTAGGATAATAATTTAGAAATTTTCTCACTGGCTTCCTCACTGGGCCTCGATCGGTCAAATGTGTCTGATACTTCGCCCCCTTCTACCTCCGCTATGACGTCACCTTGTTTACGACATGACATCAACTGTTCAGCAACTTGACAATGATTTTAGTAAACACAAATAAATACTATGGCGGCATTATCACTTGAGGAATAGGAAAATAAACTTTATGTGGGAGTCTCAAGGTCGCAATGAGTTTTTTTTAAGGAAATGATGTATTTATTTACGTTTGATGCCTGCGTCTGTAGCACGAAACATTAGATGCAAGGTTTGATTCTAAAATTACCTCTAGACCTAAATAAATGTTACGTGATTACGCAGTAAAACTCTGGCGTTTCCTTCAATTTATGCTAACTACAGCTACTCTACTATCTTTTGCAGAAATCAACAAACCTGTTTTATAATATGTATCTCTAACAAACAAATATATATACGTAGGTACAAGAAAAACACAGAAGGATTCGAAGATCAAAAAATACTTACACAATTAAACATACATAGATAGATATCATCACGCCGAGGCCCTATTAAACATATTTAAAACTAGCTTTTGTTTAGCTTTGTTTCAAAGATACAGAATTTGTATCTTTTATGGAATTCTGATATTATACATATATATGCATATGGCTAATTGGCTATGCACATTACAACACGTCCAGTAATGCTTATAGGGCAAAATAAAACAGTAGAGTGCCAGTTTTCCCTTGACTTCATTAGCTTAATCCACCTTAATTAGTCTCATCATTCACGGTAGTCAGTGTCAAAGTATCCTCACGCCTACCCACAAGGGTTTCCGTAGGGGTAGACAGAGGTGTATAGTTAGTACCCGCACACACAATTTCCGCCAGAGATATGTTTTATGTGCCAACGTGACAGATGGCGAGCCCATCGCCGTTACAAAAGCACGACTATACAAACGCCTTTGAATTGCATGTCAGACGTATGCAGGTTTCCTCTTGATGTTTTCCGTCACCGTTAAGCTCGTGGTGTGACTAATCACTGTACTTAAGTTCAGAAAAACTCATTGTACAGTCGGGATTCGAACTTGCGATCTTTGTGTCGCAGGCGACCTATACTCGATCTACTCGCCACTACGGCTTTTTTAATTAGAAGCCGACGATAACTAGGTCACCTCACTCTGTACTGTGCGTTATCAAAATAATTTGCGTAACTCATACCTCCGTGGCGCTTATCTTCATTTACAAATGTGTTTATTTTCCATGCTTTTAGTTGGGTCATCTGGAAATAGCGATGCTAGGAGGAGGTCGTATGGTAATAAGTCACACTGATGGTGTTATTTTCACGGGATATTCGACTATTTACTCTTGTGTACACATTACTTACATAACATTGAATGCGAACTTGTGACGTTTCGTTTTCTACACTTATAATAAAAAGGTGAAGGTGAAGATAAACTCGAAACTACTTAACCGATTTAGAAAACTCTTTGACGCATGGAAAGCAACATTATTCCATAAACTATAGCATAGGCTTTTTTATACAGAAAAATGTTATTCTTACGAAAATCTTACATAATATTATGTATAATCAAATTACATAAGAGTGCAACCGCACAGCTAGTATATTGTATATACAGTGTTTTCAACATATTATCGTTAGTGTATTAAAATTCGCTTAACTCAAACCTTAATCTACAGCATTTGCCCCTACATGCGACCAGATGTACAACATAGTTACATATGTTTTATACATATTTAGTATAGAATAAGTAAAATATAAGTAAATAGAAAAAAAAGTGAATGATGACAAACCATCCCCCGCAAGCGGCTACCGGCTTACTTGCTACTAATAAGATGTTATTCGCGCGCTGCCGACCAATGAGAGTACCGTCTGTTAGCGCGAGTGTTCTAGTGTTCTAGATATCTTACTTGTCATCAAAACAAACTACCTATAGCTTTGAGACCCTTACTGATTTTTACTATTTTCTAAATTTGATTTGTAACAATGAATACTAAACTACATAATAACATACTAACTAATATTATTAATGCGGACGTTGACAGAAGGATGGCGGAAAGATGATGCTTCACTATCACGCAAAAACTACTAGACAATTGGATGAAATTTGGCTTTTTTATTGGCAATCTTTTACAGTACACTCCAGTCCAGTATATTAAAAGTACACTTTGATCTCCATGCCAAATTTCATCGAATTCCAGTCAGCTGTTCTAGCGTGATTGAGTAACGAAAATCCTTTTGTATTTATAATATTAAGTAGGAACAAAACAAACAATACTCATTATCAGAAGTAGTGACAACTAAACACTGCGTGGGTTGCGCCGGCGCAGTGTTGGAATAGGTTAGTAATAAGAGGTGATTCAACGCGAACCTTCTGGAATACTAGACAGACAAGTAAGCGCTCGATATATTTTACATCGTCATTGCATTCTGAATACTAACTGATTTTCAGTGACGTTATGTGTGGCTCTGTAACTGTCAAGCAAATACAAGGACCCATGAAATCGACGACTTCACTCTTCTCCAGACTTCTTCGCCACACTCGATGAAGTTGGTTAATTTTATTAGGCTATTAGAGATTCATACATACATAGCCCGTGGGGGTACTGCTTCGTATCTATAATGCAAGTCGAAATATATCAGGATTTATGAATTCCTAGCGATCCGCCCCGCTTTTCTGATCTTAAGAACTTCTAGTGATTAGTCAGACCATGCTTAGCGGTGAAAGAAAACATAGTCGTGCCTGAGTAACTGCGATGCACTAGCCACGTGTTACGTTGGCACCTAAAATATATCACCGGCGGAGAGTGGGCGTATGGGTGCTACCTACACATCTGCCTACCCCATCGGGGAACCTTGTGGGAATGCGTAAGCTTTTATATATTTAGACGGCCCTCTGACCTAGTGGTGACTGCGAAACTTGAGTTCGCGGGTTCGATTCCCTTTGAAGGCAGATATTTGTATGAACACGAGTATTTGTACCTTAGTCTTGTACATATGTACTATGTCTAGTTACCATAACACAAGCTTTGCTTAAATTAAGGATAGGTATGTCAATTTGTGTGGAGTTGTCTCAAGGTATTTATTTATTTCTATAGTAAAACACCGAATAAAAAAAGAGTTTGAAATTATAATGCTAGTTTTCATATCAGCCAAATATATATCAATTTCATTTCATTATTCAAACTGAAAAGGCATTGCATCTACAATTCACACAGTCGATAGCGTTAGTTACACAGGCTTATCGGGAGAATAATATTTGAAACTTCGTATTTATCGTTTTTCACTGTTGTAAAAGTTCTGTAAATAGACACGCACATTATATTTCATTTCATATTAATAATAATAATAATAATAAATACCTGGGACAATTCCACACAAATTGACCTAGTCCCAAATTAAGCAAAGCTTGTGTTATGGTAACTAGACAACGATATATTTACTTATATAGATAGATATATACATAAATACATAGGACATCCAAGACTAAGGTACAAATATTCGTGTTCATCACACAAATATCTGCCCTCAGCGGGATTCGAACCCGCGACCTCAAGTTTCGCAGTCAGGAGCTCTAACCACTAGACCAGACGGTCGTCTATATTCAAATCAAATCAAAATCTTTTTATTTCACATAGGCCCAGATAGGCACTTATAAAACGTCGAAAAAGAAGCACGGTTCGGGTTGGTCGCTTCCATGGAGAAGAACCGGCAAGAAACTCCATGGTTACTCTTTTCAAATCATTAGGCATATATGATTTGAAATTGTTATTCATATATATTTTCATAGTTCAAAGTGCCCACGAACGTGACCAACGAATTTGAAACTGGAACCTATTAGCTATTATGTATTCTGTGCTATTAGTAAAAGAATCTTACGTAGTCAGTTGAATATTTTTAAACCAGATTCTTAATTAAAACCGGTCGAAGTGGTAACCGATTTTAAAACTCGTAAGCAAATAATATAAAATAAATATCGATTTTATTAAGTAAGCAAATGAAACAATGTTTTATACGTATGGATTTGAAAACAAATCTATTCGATGTATATTATTAGTGTGAAAGTTTGTGAACATGTTTGACCCAATCACGCCAGAAGGGCTTTTTGGCGTGATTGGGTCAAACATGTTTTGGATGAAAGGAATTTGATGATATGTGGTACAGCCCACAAGGGACCCCGAAGGGGTAGGCAGAGGTGTATAGGTAATTCCCACACACCCACTTTCCGCCACAGGTATATTAGGTGCCAACGTGACAGATGGCGAGTCCATCGCCGTTACTCCAGCACGACTATACATACGCCTTTGAATTTCTTCTCAGACGTATGCAGGTTTCCTGTCGATGTTTTCCTTCACCGTAAAGCTCGTTGTGTGACTAATCACTGTACTTAAGTTCAGAAAAACTCATTGGTACTGTCGGGATTCGAACTTGCGACCTTTGCGTCGCAGGCAACTCAACTCAACAAGCAGGCAAGGCAACTGTATTAACTAATAGGCAAAATAAAATACCAGCAAAATATTGAATATGCCAATGAAATCAAATTATGCGGGTGGATAACAATGTTTGCGAGGTGTCAGGTATTAAAAAGGTGTAAGTATCCTTGATCCCTTGGCCCTGTGAATGTTCGAGTGTAGCGAGCTCAAATCCCATTCAACTAACTTAACTGGCTGTATCAGAATGGTCAGTCAACTTATCTTTATAATTGTAATTAAGATACATTTGATAGTAGAGACTGTAGGTCTAGAGAGATCTGGCGTCCTACTCTCTGCCTATATCATAATTTTTTTAAACCACAATGGTGGCAAACAAACATGCGGTCCCCCTGATGATAAGCGGTTACCGCAGATCAGATATTATCATCATCAGATATTATCATCTGCCATGTTGGCACCTAAAATATATCTCTGACGGAAAGAGGGTGTATGGGTATTACCTATACACCTTACCTACCTACCTACCCCTTCAGGGACCCTTGTGGGAAGGCGTCAGGATATTATTATTGTGGTTGACATATATGATGACTATTCTCATATCCTGCTCCAATTTCCAGCGACTTTTGGGCAGTGTGCCAAGTCGCACGCCCGCTTTACACTAGCAGCGATAACGACACCTGCTCTGGGGTGATTTGGAAACTGTTTCTATTATTACAAGGCTTGTGAAGGGAGTGACATTACGATGTGAATGACACAAGTATTACGGATATGGAAATATCGAGTCAGTGCTAGAAGTATGCAACCAAGTAATGTTTAAACAAGTAAACGGCCTGATGCGGTTACCGTTGACTGTGTAGCATAAGGAATGAACAGTTGCTGCTAATACAATCCTTGAGGGTGTTCCTAACAATATATCTAGCTCGTCCTCTGAGGCCTTGGAATTTATGATTCCCAAATGGATTTATTGATCGAGTTTTGTAAATGTACAAAACTCTTGCCATCAAGGCTCTTGTCATGACATGCTGTTAACATCATTCATCAGACGACCGTCTGGTCTAGTGGTTAGAGCTCCTGACTGCGAAGCTTGAGGTCGCGGGTTCGATTCCCGCTGAGGGCAGATATTTGTGTGAGTGCGAGTGCGTCCGCGAGTATTTGTACCTTAGTGTTGGATGTCCTATGTATTTACGTATATATCTATCTATATAAGTAAATATATCGTTGTCTAGTTACCATAACACAAGCTTTGCTTAATTTGGGACTATTTAAGTTTGTGTGGAATTGTCCCAATGTATTTATTTATTATTACATCTGCCTATCTGCCATACATCTGCCCCTTGCGCGCTCTTGATTTATGATGATAATGGCACATTGTAATGGTGAATAAATTGCTTTTTCTGCGTGCAACTTTGACAGTAGCAATAAAAAGAAGCCAAAGTGGATTCATGTGGGTGTATTCAAGTATGAGCGCTGCCTTTACTCAATCCAAAGTCCCGAAATATACGAACTTTACTTTATTCTAAGTCACCTTCAATCTGTGTTCTTCTAAACCTAACTTTTCGCACGTTGCTAACTTAACAACTGAGAAGAAGCGGACAAGTCCGCTTACCGGTATCTTAGAACTAGCTCACCGCAGAACACCACATTCATGAGTTATGAGTAAGCTGCTGCCGATGGCACTACTCTTCAAACTCCTAAGCAGTTTGATAATAAAGCGGACTCACTATCGACGCTCACAAACATAAACATACCGAAATTAAATTCGGTCAAAGATCTCAAAGAAGTAACTACGAATATAGCTGATTAATTTGTGACATCAATTATTTTAAACGACCGATAAGATCTAAATTTAAAATCTAATCCTATTTGTATTTCGTATCAATGTACAATGTTATTTTTATTGTTCATTACAATACGAGTCTTTGTTCTTCTGATTTGTTATGATAATTATTAGGTTAGGATATATTAGACCGTTCAAAGTGTTACTGGCTGAACCCATCGTATAAGTAGGCAGTAGCCGAATAGCTCAACTCTTGGACATCGATGTGTTAGCTTACTATCAAAGCGTGTCCTCTGAACACAAAGTCGCGAATGTAAATAGTAATGTTATTGACCATCAAGAATAAATAAATAATAAAAAATATTTCCATAAAATATCATTACATGTTGCACCAAGAAGAGCAGATAGCCCTTCTGGTCGCCTTGGTGCTATGTTATTTTTGTTTACCAATCTTTATTTTTATTTAATTTAAAACTTTTAAAGTACAATTGATTGCGTAACAACAACCTAACTTAAACCATACTGAAGTTGGTCTGTTTTTTTTAAGTTGAGTTTTATTCTGATAAAGTTCACAGTGGAGACAAAAATATACAATCTGTTATCTGATATAGATTTTATCAACTCACCTTTTGTTGGAAACCCTTTGGAATCGTGCTAATATGAAATATATCTAGTTAATAATCTCCTACAGCGCCATCTTCACAAATGTAACAAAAACAATAGCTTTTGTTCAACAGGAGATCGCTTAACTTCAACATGTGCAATAAGTACATTGCTGTATGTATAGATGGCGCTAGATATTTTAAATTAAACAAAGTTCTGAACCTCATAATTCAGTTAAAAGAAGGGATTGTATTGTCAGAGCTTTCGGCTGAAGGTTGAGGTTCCCGCAAGTGGCCGATATTCGAGTAATAAAAAATATTATTGTTGAATAATTATTCCGTGGTCATTTTTGATGACTGATTCTGACCTGACTAACCGACATAGCTGATTTTAAAGCGCAAATCAATGTTCAACTGAATTACAAGAGCTTATCAGTTGTGCCTTTCATTGTCTAATTATGTTTAAGAAGTAAAATTATACTAGCTGTCCCGCCCAGCTTCGCCAGGGGGAAATAGTTAAACTTTCTGAAACACGATCGCAGCGCCACTTATCGGGTCCAATAGCCGGATGTAAGCTATCCTAAAATCAAACTGCACACGGTGTGCAATTTGATTGAAATCGGTTAAGTAGTTTAGGAGGCCATCGCGAACAAACAAAGTGACACGTAATATATATATTAAGATATCTATCAACAAAAACAAAGGATTTAAATAGAACCATGGTGGCCAATTAATTTTATTAAGCTATTTTTCAAAGAAGTATTTCTTCTGTCACGTTGGTACTATAGGTATATATCTCTGGAGGGTGTGTGGGTATTACCTATACATCTCTGCCTACCCCTTTGGGGGACCCTTGTCGTAAGGTGCGAGGATATGTAACAAATGTCAGCAAATGATAAAATTTTCGCGGGTATACAACATATAGTTAACTTATGAATGACTATAATCTGTTTCAGTTGGACGATGCGACCCTGCAAGTGTTCAAAGATGGTGACTATGGTCCTTACCTGGACCTGGACTCGACCCTCGGGGAGCAGGACGAGGAACTTGAAGGTCTTCAGGAGAAGTGAGTAAATATTGCTACCTATATATGTTTTTTTTTATTTTGTAAACTTCACTAAGTATAATGTTTTTCTTCATTTGTTGATTTAATCTCCATAAACAATAAAAATCGATCAAATACTCTTTGGGATGGGGCGCCTAGAAAACTTGAAACCAGCATGTTGAATGAAGAGTATGATGATAGTGAATGATGCGAGAGAGGTCTGTAAATATCTTCTTCGTCTATTTCCTCCGCCTACCTCGTAAGGATCTCGGTGTGTCTATGATTGTTAGTAAAATATTTTATTATATAGTAATTAAATTGCAAATCGTATTAAAAAAACATTTCAAATAGGGAAACGGTTCTTACCAGCCCATTTGTAGATATAAAAAAGATTTATTGGTGATATATTTGGGTGTAAAGTAACCCAGACCGGTGGTTACCGCCCTAATTGCAATACGTATCCCGGCATCCATTACGATAGTCCCGTATCCCCTCTTGCATATAATGAATCCGGTGTTCCTGGATGTTATGTACACTAATATCAATGTTTTAGTTCGTACTTATTAGAACAGGGAACAACGAAAACTTAACTGGGGCATAATATGCGTGTTGTTGGCGCAAAACGGTCATCTTAATATGAATTACGCGTCACGTTGTTTGTCCGCGATGGGCTCCTAAACTACTTAACCGATTTCAATCAAATTTGCACACCGTGTGCAGTTTGCCCCAACTTGAAAGATAGGATAGCTTACATCACCATTGGACCCGATAGGTGGCGCTACGATCGTGTTTCAGGAAATATTTGTGTTTCACGAAATATTTGTGTTTCACCCGGGCGAGGCTGGGCGGGCCAGCAAGTATACTTATATATGTAATATTGCTATCGTTATTATTAAAAAATTGCAAGCTGTCCTGCGCGGTAAAAAAAGTGAATCTCCTCAGACACAACTGCAGCGCCGTCTACCGGGTTTAATTGTATTTTCATACCCACTCAAATATATACACAAAATTTCACATCGGGTCCAGCTGTTTAGGAGTAAGGTGACACACACATCCAGAAGAATTGTATATATATATGGATTGACACACACATATATAATTATATAGCTATGTATATAAAGACGTAAAAAATTACTTCTTGTCGTGGTGTGAGCGTGCTCCGAGTCTTGAATGGGTGCCGCACCATGCCACCACATACCACCAGGGTATTTGTTATGCTTTATGACGTGTGTACGTCGATGACCAACTTGTAAAGTTTGTAAGTATTGTCGTTGCCATATCTCTGAACAGTATGTCAACGTATTACTGACTTGACTGTACCTATGACGTTTTATATCCTGCTATGAAAAGGTCACGGGTACCCCTTGTGTGCAAGTCTGTCAATCATCATATTGTGCCATTAATAATATCATTTCCCTTCATAGCTATTATATAGTGTAGGTATATTTTTTATTTTTATTTTATTACAACCAATAATATGTACTTACAGCTAAAAACAAACACGTGCATACCTTAAAATTATATACTAAGAATAAATTCAGACATAAATTACAAAATATGAATATGAACGAATGACTTAAGTAGTTACCTGCAAAGACACGATTGCAGGTTATTTTTATGTCTGGCGAATATAGGGTGCTATACTTCTGCCTGTCCCATGTGAGAGGGCCCCGGGTCGTTGCACCGTATCCCATAGTATCAAAAATAGCTCAGTATAGATTCGACATAGTTTAAATTTGGGTTACTGTTACGCTGTGGCCGCGTGGAATGATCTCGCTGTCGTAAAAAATAGGCGAATTGAGTTAGAAAAACATTTTGCGTAAACAAAGTCCACGTGAATCATGCGCCCACAGAATTAAAGTATGCTAGACCGAAGATAGACCGCTGTCAACCCCCCGGGCCATCCACCCTAATGCCAGGGTACACGAATTTGCCTTTGATATCTTATACCTTTAGGCTCTGGCTGTCACATGACGGTGCTCTTTGCACAGAGGTCCCCAATTAGTGGTCAGAAATCTTACATATACATATTTGATTGCATCCCGCCTCTAAGAACTGGCTGTTATTTATGTCTCGCTGTAGTCTGATACGATTTAATACGCCGCTTTATTCGCCTTATGGCTGGGACACAGTTAGTTTTGTGTAATCTCGCTCTAGGCGATACAGTGTACCCTTTTCAAATACCTTAAAAAGTTTATTATAACAGTTTTCTGCTATCTATTTAATACTTAATTTTATTTGATAATCATAAATGCTAGGAGAAAGTTAAAAAATAAGCTGGCGAAACCGTGAGTGTTTCGAGAAATAAAGTTCTTTCCATGTTTTCCCTCACGATGACATTAGTCTCACAAAAAGCTAGGCTTAAACAATGAACTGATTATACATCGTG
The DNA here is from genome assembly GCA_945859725.1 of Drepana falcataria. NCBI lineage: Eukaryota > Metazoa > Arthropoda > Insecta > Lepidoptera > Drepanidae > Drepana > Drepana falcataria. The sequence continues at coordinate 13,271,241 of OX243921.1, forward strand.
TTCTTATTCGGTGTCACGTTGCTATCTGCGTCTGATTATTATAAAGCTGCGCGCGAAGTGTATTTTAGTTTTGCAAACATACTATCCTTAATTATCATCCTACTACACAATTCGAATGAATGCGAATGTCTATAAAGGTGTTTGTTTGTCTTTCACGCAAAAACGAATAAACGGAATTGGATGAAACATTGTATATGGCACAGATACGGATTATATGCTATGAAATCATCCTCATGAAATCAAATATTGAAGGCAGGTGAAACATTATATATAAAACATAAATACTTATAAATAAAATAACATTCATAATCACGAGTGTAAAATAACAAATGAATATACATACATACATACATAAGTCCCTAACGGGGTAGGCAGAGAGTATAGAGCGCCAGTTCTCTCTAGACTTACATACCTCTTTCGCTTCGTCCACATTAATTAGTCTCTTCATACATGCTCGTCGGTTTCGAGTACTCTTAACGTTCCTGTCCTTGAGCGTCCGGCAAATAACTATTTCGTAAGTTAATAGCGTAACAGTCGAATTTAGCGACATTATAGATCGATCTCCAGTATTTATGATTTAATTCTGCTCCTTATTTTTCATCCATCTTCGTGCTGACTTCAAAAATGAAAAACAGGGCCAATATTATAACGTTTACAATTAGGCCAATCGTGGCTTATGTTCCAGTTCGTGGCAAACACTGGAAAGAGACGCAGGCGCCGAACTGCGAGTGAGATGATAAACCAACCAATTTAATTACTTTAGTCATTAGACTAAATAATTTTTAAAACTCAATAGCTACTATTCAATATGAATTCAATTATATAATTGTGGATTTTTTGTGTGTCGTGTTCCTGATGTTCGGAATATTTAAAAGCTTGTATTAGCGTCGATTTTTAATAATTATAAAAATAAAAATATTCAATAGGAGAAGATCAAGAACAGCCTGTAGCGGACGTGCAATGAGGAGCGATGCAGACTGTAAGCCATCATTGATCTACATGCATCAGTATCGGGTGTTGCGCTCGCATAGACAAGGCGATTGTCACATAATGTCGGTCGAAACTAGTGTAAATCAAGAGCGATCGGTGATAAAATTAGAAGAGGAACATGAATCTGCATCATACTTCGAATTGTTCGAACTTAACGAGTGAGTTCTTTTTTAACGGACTTCATAATATGAATGTGCGTACATAGGCACGGAAGCTATTTTACATGTAGGTACCTATGGCCAGTTTTTGCTTAACTCGTAATACGTGCCTTAATGTGGGCCAGGGACCAGGGCACAATAATAATAAGTAATAAAAAAATAATTAAAAAAATATTACATAAATAAACACCTTATTTTCGTATAAATATCAGCTGTAACATTAAACTTATACACATGAAGCTGACTACGCTTTATTTTTCTATCCTAGTATATGCTAAAAAAACATTAAAGCATGTTATGGGCGAATACTTGTAAAGAAGCGCGCGCACAAAATAACAAAGTGCCCATCGCTCTTGTGACTTAAGCCTACCTTCGAAGCCTGAAGATCATTCAGAAATGTAAACCCTGTCCACTTTCCATTACTCTTGCAAAGTAATTTCAGTTTTTATGACAGGCCTTACCCCATAGATTTGTGTTTATAAACAAACGGCCTTTTATCTAAGTTGATATAAAATGTTTGATATCTTAAAATGCCCATTTGCAAGAAAGTTACAGTTGCCATGCAATGTTAGAGACAAATATAAAGATATATATAACTTAACAAACAAAACCCGCATGAGAAATATTTGTATTAGTTAACATCTCCATTTCGCAACAACAAAACGGTGTTTCAGTAATGGTATTGTTATGTATTTAATGTGGGTACTTATTGAGTCTTGTTGACACATAAGATTAGTGAAGTACAAGTGGGTAGTTTATAAGTTGTCCCGCCCAGCTTCGCCCGGATGAAAAAGCTAAAATCCTGAAACACGATCGCAGCGCCACCTATCGGGTCCAATTGTGATGCTATCCTATCTTTAAAGTTGGATCAAACTGCACACGGTGTGCCAATTTGATTGAAATCGGTTAAGTAGTTTAGGAGCCCATCGCGGACAATCAACTATCCCAATTGTCAGATTTCAGGTCAAACTCGTGAAATTTCACTGATTTACGCCCCCTTAGTTCAAAATTTGACCTTCGTCGCCACTGTTATGTCCAATAAAACAGACAGAATCACATGTATTGTGCTAGGCAGCAAGACAATGACTGAATGCACACAATCTTAATATATATAAATAAATGTTATGTTAGTTGTGTACGCTTCAAAAACTCAAAAAGTTCTGCTCCGATCGAGCTGAAATCTTAGCATGATATATAATCCGCATCGAGGATTGTTTTTATTAATTTTTTGCATCAGTCGCATATCCACAGCGAAGTGTGGCAGGGTACAGCTAGTTTTTTATAACTTTTTCACTTCTGATAAATTTAGGTCAATACTTATTTAGTTTCCATGGTGATGATAAGTGTTGATTTACAAACAATTTGATGATAAACAAATATCGTGTTTGTTGTACTGTGAACGGAATCATCTAGGTGCGTCTGAAAAATAAAGACAAATAATATATGATATTAAATTAACGTTTAGTAGGTAGTGATTATACGAACTTACTTGTAAGTGAAGTTCTATCATAATTAAACGAAGCCGCTCACTGTAGCTGAGTAATCGCTCATTTAGTTCAGAAAGATTGGTATCCTCAGTTTATATATAATACATCATTGGGTATAACTATAATCTATGAACAAGACCGGCGGCTAATATCTTAGGACGAAGTTTTGGTATAATTATGATAGAACTTCACTTACAGGTAAGTTCCTTAATAACTTAGTCGTCCTCGTAACTAGCAAAATGCTTATCGCTTGTAGACTTTTAGACATAATATCGTGAAATATTGTGGTGATGAATTCCATGATGGAATTAAATTCTTTAAGATATTAATTAGCATGTAAATTGCTATTAATTACCTCATAGGGTAAGCTTTCGATACTGAAATCAGAAATATCTAAGGTCAAATTCAAATATATCTTATTCTTTATTATATATAATATAATCTCGCCATCTGTCACGTTGGCACCTAATATACCTCTGGCGGAAAGTGGGTGTGTGGGTATTACCTATACACCTCTGCCTACCCCTTCGGGGACCCTTGTGGGAAGGCGTGAGGATATTATTATTATTTATATAATATAATATATTCTTATTGATAATATATAATATATATTATCTAATTATGAGAGGTAGGGCATAACGGATTCTCCGTTCGAATTTGGAGCTGCCCGACTGGGGCAGGACCTCCACCTTATAGAAGTCCGTAGCCAAATAACACAATTTATTGTGTTGTGTTCCTACGTGGTGAATAAGGTTTCCAGTAATGGGCTCCTTGGGGAGGGGGGAGGATTGTTATATTGTGTTGGCAACCGAGGGATTAGACCTTTTATGTTGCCAACACAGTATAACTCTCTGAACACAGAGTGGCAACGCGCAAGTGATACTTAGGGATCGTGAGCGTAAATAGGCTACGGTAACCGTTTCCCATCAGGTGGGCCGTATGCTTGTTTGCCACTCTTGTTGTATAAAATATATATATATATATATATATATATATCTGGCCGTTTTTGCATTAGGTATGCCTATGTTGACACCCGGGGGAGTGCGCCATTAGCAACACCCACTTTTATATGTAAGATAGGTATTGTGAACAAAGTCAAACGCACATCGTGATAATAATAGTAATAATAGTTAAAGGAAAGTTATTGAAAATTAGCTTTGATCCTTTAGGTATATTATTTTAAATTATAATTCGATTTTGTCATTATTAGTAGAAGAGATTTTGTCATTAAGAGTTGGGGTACAATGGTCCAACGTCGCTAATCAATCAGTCCCATGTGTCTCTTGCCAGCCTGCTTCACTCCAGCTGAATGCGCGTCATGTTCATAACCTTTATATGTTACATTATTCCAGTCGGAAAAATTCACTCGTCCTACGAACACAGCTATCGGTCAGAGTTCACGCCATTATCGGTGAGTAGAAAAACTGCATATTGAAATAATAATAGATATTGTTAAATTAACATTAAAATTACTAACATCAATATTTGAGTTAGGACATGTATATAAATTTACTGGGTTTTGATTGAACCAATTTTTCACTATCGTATGCTGCCTACCAGCGGGCAGGAGCGCGCGCGTACTTCTGATGAGTACGTGCTGCCTTTTTCATTGGTTCTTAAAATGTTTATGGAATACTCTCTGACCATCCGACTGTCCTACTGTAATATTGTAATTGCAAATGTGTATGAGGATTGCTATAGCTTAGCTCTTTCACGTAAAAACTACTGAATAGAATTGGATGAAATTTGGCACTGAGATAGACTATTAAAAGAATGAGCACGTGCTTTTTTTCTGAATAATCCAGAAAAAACTATAAATAAAATCAGTTGCGTATGCAACCTCCGAGCACAGTACTACTATTACTACAATACATATAAACTTAATACAATACTTTATTGATCCTCAGAAAGGCTACTCCATTCGCAAGGAAGGGAGCTCAGACGTGCTTTGTTCACACTCAAACTGATCCTGCAGTCGGACAAAGACTTTGTCCATGAGTTCGTGGCCAACAAGGGCCTTGACTGCCTCATGCAAGTCAGCAGCATGGCAGACCACAACTATCTGGATTACATTCTGAGAGCGCTAGGGCAGGTAATTTGTTCATCAATAGTAACATATCATCACGCCGAGTCCCTAACGGGGTAGGCAGAGAGTATAGAGCGCCAGTTCTCTCTAGCCTTACATACCTCTTTCGCTGCGTCTACATTCATGAGTCTCTTCATACATGCTCATCGGTTTCGATTACTCTTGACGTTCCCGTCCTTGAGCGTCCGATCGATTTGATCCAGGTAGTTGGAACGTGGACTTCCTCTGTCTCTTTCCTTGGTTCTTTTCTCTTCTTGCACACACTTTTGCTTTGTATATCTGTTTCGTCAATCTTTCTTCACTCATCCTTTCTATATGTTAATATCTAAATCTTCAATAGTAACATCCAGTTTTAGCCCAAAGGGTACTCGGATATCTATGAGTCCATCAGAGCTATTCAGACTCATCTTTCAAAGGAAACAATCCTTATAATTGACTGCCATATATGTATATTGAATTGAATTTGATACACAACTGTCAACCATGTGACGTGCAATAGCAATATCACGCCGTGCTAACAGTCCTGGCTAGGCTTCCTAGGTCACATATCAACAACACCCTGAATGGAAGTTTTAACGCCGCTGAGGGTGATGTTGCGAAACAATTAAAAAGTGCCTGATCTTTTGTTGCTCGCAAAGTTTCGAATTGGAATACAAAAAATTACCCCGATGGGGTAGGTAGAGCTTTGTAGGTAGTACCCACACAACCACTTTCCGCTAAAGCTATATTTTAGTTGCCAACGTGACAGATGGCGATTCCATCGCCGTTACTCAAGGACGACTGTATTATACATACGCTTTTGAATTTATTATAACGAAATGTTTTTTACCGCAGATCCTGCTGTACGTGGATGGTATGCACGGGGTAATGGGTCACAGACCTTGTCTCCAGTGGCTCTACTCGCTGATCTCCAGCAAATTTAGGCATGTCGTCAAAACCGCTCTGAAACTCCTCATTGTCTTCGTGGAATACACAGATGATAACTGCCACCTTCTCATAGATGCCATAGTAGCTGTCGACGGCTCCAATCATAGACAACCCTGGTATATCATCATGAAGATCCTACAAGACGTTGATGCGTCAGACACAGAGCTTCTGATATATGCAACGACGTTAATTAATAAATGTCTGAACAATATATCAGATAGGGACACTTACTACAATCAAGTTGACGCTCTGCAAGACCAGGGCATTGACGACATCATTCAACTGTACATGTCTAAACAAGGAACCGACCTGGATCTGCTCCGCCAGCTGCAAATATTCGAGGCAGTGCTGCTCTTTGAGGATGGTGACGAAAGTGGAACTGCAGTAAAGTAAGTGTCACAAAATATTAACAATAAATATATAAGTTCCTCCCGGGGAGGCCAGAGAAAAGAGGGCATCACATGCAACATATGCACGTAACTCATAATTAAGGAATGCGTAAACTCCAATTTTTTTGTGATAGTTTCATAGAATGATCAAGTTCATTGTCCATATTCCCCAAAACGAGCACAGTTGATAAGGATGTATCTTAAAAGATTTTAATTAAAAAGTGTAAAAAATATCTACCAGATTTACCCGTAATTATGCTCACTCCCTTAGGATATAAAGGAATATCGAAGCGTATGTACTCCTTCCAGGCAAATACTGGTCAAGCTATTATTAAATAATAAATACCCGGGGACAATTCCACACAAATTGACCTAGTCCCAAATTAAGCAAAGCTTGTGTTATTTTAACTAGACAACGATATATTTACTTATATAGATAGATAAATACTTAAATACATAGGACATCCAAGACTAAGGTACAAATATTCGTGTTCATCACACAAATACCTGCCCTGAGCGGGATACGAACCCGCGACCTTAAGTTTCGCAGTCAGAAGCTCTAACCACTAGACCAGACGGTCGTATTGGTTAAATAGGATGAATGGTGTCGAACATATATACAAAATTGCCAAGTCTTTACCTATATAATGTAGTAGTCCAGTGAACAAATTCAATACAAGTAAGAAAAACACTTTTTCGCAGGCAATTGGATGAGTCTGTAATCACGTCGTTGAGGAGAAGAAGTCTAACCTTAAACTGCCCCGAAAGGAAATCGAAGAGGCAGCAAATAAAAGAGAAAGGTAACAATTTCTTACAATAGTCATGTGACCTTTGAGCTTTGTTCAACTGAACGCATGGAGTCTGTTATGTACTGTTTTTTATGACATTCCGCATAATGTATACTGTTACTTTTACGTCTAACTTCCAATACTGTGTTGCATTGCATTGTGTTTGCATATACATTTTATCATTTTTTACTAACAACAGCGAAGCAGGTCACCACTCATGCCGATCCCGAGCCAGCTAATAATAACCATCGCTCACCATATTCACCGTCGATAACAGACAACAAGGAGAATAAGGAATTAAATACTGCTTTAAAGAGGCGAAGAGACAGGTTCGCTAGGCAGGCGCACCATATAATTCAACAGCAAGAAATGTTGAATAACTCAAACGGGTGCTACAACGATCTATATAGTACCATCGGAACTTATACATCATCCAATGGGAGCTATGCATCATCCAACGGGACCTACTCATCATCACATGGGACCTATGCCTCTTCTATTGGGACATACACATCCAATGGGACCTATTCGTCTTCTAATGAGAGCTATGCGTCCTCTAATGAGAGCTATAAATCTTCCAATGAAACCTATACCCCACCTAATGGGAAGTACACAGCCAATGGGACCAATGGAACTTATGGGAATATTATCAGTAGCACTATTACAAATGGTTACACAAGTAGGAGCTACACAAATCATAATGGAACAACAAATGGATTGACACACTATAACACTGGAGTCAATGGCCAGGGAGAGGACGCCGTGATTATCAACAGAGCAGCAAAGAATAATAACTTGGCTGACGTTATTAAAAATGGTTTGTTCACTAACCCACTAATTCTCCGCCTCTTTCACCTGCTTGTTTTATTTGCTATACTAAATGCTTTTCGTTATAAATTATTTAGTAAATTTACCCCACAAGTCATTTACACCACAGCACCACATAAAAAATCTTACATACGAAGCATAAATATAGTAAGGTATATTATCTTATAATTTGCAGGAAACCAAAGATATACTTCAGGTCTTAAACAAAGAATCCACAATGGAACTTTAGGTCACAGTGTGAACACCGCAGACACAATAACAGTCATGCGTCAAAAGCAAGTGGATAATATTCCTGAGGTGAAAGATGACAGAGAAATTCTCCTGAACAGAGAACATAGTATCAAAGATTTGGCGCAAAGACTAACAAGCCCCACGATCCCTTCCGGCGAAGCGCCTTCTGCGCGCCGGGTGTCTGAGATGGCCGGAATCGTGTCAAAAGCCAAAGAAGAGCTCGCGAAATCTCAGTCAAAAGGTATGACTGTGACAACAGTATCATTTCCAATTCAGTCCTCAACCAGAATGTATGCTATGGCATACGTAACAATAGTTTCTTTTGAATGTAATTTTACCAGAATAATACATTCTGTGATACTCCAACAAATAATCCATCTCTATGCTAAATTGCATTGCATTATTTAAAAAATGGATAAGATAATATTATTTATTCTTCATGTTGCAGAAGTCATAAAATCGCCTTCCTTAGAGAAAACCACAAAAGTACACGAGATCATAGTATCGGAAAATGATTTACACTGGGAGGAATTGAAAAAGAGCTGCCTTAACCGTGACTATTACCTTTGTGACCTTGATTTCTCTGACTTGCGTCAAGAGTCTGATGACGACATGACATGGCAAGCAGTGAATGCGTCCAACGGCCCTCCTCCGCCTCCCCCAGGAATATTTCCGGCTGCGGGCCCCCCGCCTGCACCTGCTTGTTTCCCCGTTCAGCCCAAGTACAATGTACCAGTTCCTCCGCCCAAACCGTCACATTCTTATGAGATCTCTGAGACGTCAACGATTAAAAAGAACAAAAAGACTGTCAAATTGTTTTGGAGAGAGATACAAGAAAACCCAGTGCCTGTTGTTATGAGGTACAAAGTCGGTGGATTGATTTGGGATGATCTCCCGGCGGTCACGCTGGACACGAACATGCTGGAGCATCTCTTCGAGTCGAGGACGAACGATTTAATTATTAAGGTATTTTTTATCAATAAGTGGATACCCTTGGTTATGTTTCTTAAACAGCTGATTTTATTATAATCAAACCTTTTCCTTTGATTTTCATGTACCCGTTTTGAAATTATCGTCGAAACAAAAGGAAGTAAGTAAAGCTACGATACGAAGTATTTAATCATTAGTCTTCCATTCCATTCATATTATTCTTACATTATTGCTATTATATTTCAGAAGCTAATGGAACCAAAGAGAAACCTGATACTAGACGCAAAAAGATCTAATGCCATTAATATAGCAATGAAAAAATTGCCTACACCACAGACCATAAAAGCAGCCATTATGAAAATGGATGCAACAGTGATTGGGAGAGAAGGAATAGAGAAACTGCTAACAATGCTACCAACTGAAGAAGAGAAAATTAAAATTCAAGAAGCACAGGTAGTACATATTTAAAGGACTTAATGTTAAAAAGCGTGGCAGATAAAGTATTAAGCCAAATGTTGTTACAGTACGCCAACCCGGATTTGCCCCTCGGCAGTGCGGAACAGTTTCTACTCACTCTAGCTTCTATCAATGAACTGCCGTCACGATTAAAACTTTGGGTCTTCAAGTTGGATTTCGACAATCTGGAGGTATGTATTTATGGAAAATGTCGTAGTAAATACGAACTTTTACTGAATAGTCAGGATGTATTATATATTTATTCTTATTCCTTTGAAGGTTTATTAGTAACGTTGATTTTTTTATTAAAAACTAGCCGTCCCGCCCAGCTTCGCTTGGGTGAAATAATGAAAGTCGCTATAACAATATCGCAGCGCCACCTATCGGGTCCAATTGTCAATCTAACAATTGTCACATCCTCGAATCCACCTGAATAAACAGAAAATTTCATTAAAATCGGTCCAGCCGTTTACGACTCTATACAGGACATACAGACAAACATTTATTTTTATATATATAGATATAAAGATTTTTATATACATAGCAGACTTTTACTGCTGGCCCATTTTTCTAAATGCGTACCAATCACGAGTCTCCAGAGAGGTAGACAGAGTAAAGCTCCAGTTTTCTATAGACTTACAGAGCGGTAGGGCATAACGCGTTTCTCGTTCGAGTTTGGAGCCACCTCATACAAGTCCGTAGCCAAATAACACAATTTTTTGTGTTGTGTTCCTACGTGGTTAATAAGGTTTCCAAGAATGAGCTCCTTGGGAAGGGGGGAGGATTGTTATATTGTGTTGTCAGCAGAGGGATTCCCATGAGTTCCCATGAGTGGCAACGCGCAAGTCATACTTCGGTATTGTAAGCGTAAATAGGCTGCGGTAACCGATTTCCATCGGGTGGGCCGTATGCTGGTTTGCCACACTTGTAGTATATAAAAAAAAAGACTTACAAACTTTCTTTCGCTTCATTCTTCTTCTTCATTCATCAGTTTAGAGTACTTTTGGAATTGATTAACATTTCGATTGTTCGAAAAATTTATTAACATTTCGATTGTTCGAATAATTTATAAAAAAAAAAATAACACAAATCGTATGTATATTATTATGCAGAAAGAAATAGCAGAACCCTTAATGGACTTGAAACAAGGTATAGAACTACTGAAAGTTAACAAAACATTTAAAGTGATCCTCTCGACCTTGAGATCGGTGGGCAGCTTCTTGAATGGGAGTCAAGTGAAAGGCTTCAGGTTGGAGTACCTATCGAAGGTGATGGAGGTGAAGGACACCGTCCACAAACACCCGCTGCTGTACCACATATGCGAGATGATTATTGAGAAGTTTCCAACAAGCTCCGACTTATTTAGCGAAGTAAGTGACACAGCATGTTTTTATAACGGGTAGGCATAGGTGTAAAGATTGTACCCACACACTCACTTTCCGCCAGAGATATATTTTAGGTGCCGACATGACAAATGGCAAGTCCATCGCCGTTACTCAAGCACGACTATACATACGCCTTTGAATTGCTTCTCAGACGTATGCAAGTTTCCTCTCGATGTTTTCCTTCACCGTAAAGCTCGTGGTGTGACTATTCACTGTACTTAAGTTCAGAAAAACTCATTGGTACAGCCGGGATTCGAACTTGTGGTCTTTGTGTAACAGGCAACTACTCGAACCACTCGACCACCACGGCTATTTTTGTCACATAATTAGAGCCATTTTTTTATAAAACGTATCAATCCAGCTATATCTATCTGTGCCAAATTTGACGACTCAGTGTTCTGGCGTGATTGAGCAACAAACATCCTCGCAAACTTTTGCATTTATAATATAATATTATAAATTTCTTAAGCTATGTTCACACCGTAGATATCAAAACTTAATATTAAACGCATTAATTCGAAGGAAGTTAAAAATAACTACGTGTAAAAAATTTACATCAAACACCCTACCAAGTTAAAGTTATTATTAAATCGGTAAAATTTTGATCGCTTAGTCGCCGGAAATTGCGTTAAGGTGATTTTTGCTAATTACCAAGCGACAACGACTGTCGTCCTAGCGGTACGAAAGTATGCTTGCAAATCCTGCGTCGAGGATTTTGTGCTGGTATCTCATAGCTCAACATCGCCCAAATAGTCGCTTGGTAATTTTTGCCTTTTAAGCGTCGGTGTGATCGTCTATCTATCTTGCAACAAAACGATACAAATAAAAAAATATATCTTACGTTTTAGGTTGGCCCCGTAATCCGCGCATCGAAAGTGGATTTCGATGTGCTGAGTGCAAACTTGCTGAAACTTGAGGCTGACAGCAAAGCGTCTTGGGAACACATGAAGAGGGTTGCGAAGCATGATGGCTTCCAGATCTTCAAGACCAAAATCAATGAGTTCCTTACAGACGCTGCCGAGCGGACTATTCTACTGTTAGATATTAAAAAGCGTGTCATGTCTAGGTGAGTTTTCATTTAGCTCCTTCTTATTAATAGGTGTTGTTTAAAAACGGCGACCACCAAAAAGAGACAATCTACCATCTTCCAGATAAAAGAAAAAACATGTGTAATTGGCAATATGTCGTTTGGTTAAGATTTTGGGAAGGATAAGGTATGTATGGCTAAACAGATGTCAATTACAATCTTAATCAATGTATTACAATATAAGGGTGTTTCCAGCAAAGCGAATTTTATATTTTAAGGCACCTGCATTTACCACGTGTTTTGATTCAATATGCGAATTCGTTATTTTTATTAATATTGCTTTTTGTGTTATCAGTATTATCGATTGTGTTGGTTGTTTGATCGGAAATGCTTATAATATCAATTTCACATATAAATATCGTATACCTGTCCTCAGTGCCCTTAACCGTAGCTATAAGTTCCAAAAGAATAGCCTATATCAGTCCCGTTCAAAGAGCGGGAAAGCAAAATCCTTCATATATTGTTACAGATACAGCAAATTCCTTCTGTATCTGGGTGTACCTCCGCACGATATTCCGAAGACCAAACCTTTGGAGTTCTTGAAGGTGATTGCGGAATTTGCCCTGGAGTACAGGACTACGAGGGAAAGGGTGCTTCAGCAGCTGGAGAAGCGAGCTAACCATAGAGAGAGGAACAAGACTAGAGGGAAAATGATCATAGACGTGAGCATTTTCAAAGAATTTTTTAACGGGCTTGTGTAGAAAAAATTGTAGTAATAAAATAATTTCACTCAAAGGCGTGGCGCACTTCAGCATTTAGGTCTTGCAAGGTACTAGTTAAAATCCATGCCATAGACAGAAGGAGATTGAAGCAAGAACTTTAGGTACGGGGTATACAAACAAGTATAAAAAGGCTGATGAATTTGGATGAGGCCAAAGAGGTCAGCCGGTCTAGAGATAATGGGTGCTCTACTCTCCCTGCCTACCCCTCGATAATAGTTATAGGTACCCTATGTATAGACTTAGTATAGTGGTTTGAATATCTCAAACTTTTCTTATTCGTTTTACTGAGACCACATGATGTTTATCTTCTTGGAGTAAAATTTTATGCAATTTATATTATGCTACTAGGTTGGCAACTACTCCAACAAGAATGGGGACAACAGCGCTGACAGTGCGCTGAAAGAGCTGCTGAAGACTGACAGCGTTACTGAAGGCAGACGGAAGGCTAAACCATCGACCAAGAGGAATTTCTTGATTAAGTAAGTACAACGTCAAACAAGATCTGATTTATATCACCAGTGCCTATCGCTGCGTATAATTTGTTTTAAAAGAGCCGTAGTGGCCGAGAAGTTTGAGTTGCAACCTATACCGATGACTTTTCTAAACTTTAGCTGAAATATTAATGACAACACAAGCTTTAAGGTTAAGGAAAACATCCTGAGGAAACGTATGTAAAGATTTACAAAAATACAATATCTTAAGTATAGTCGTGCGAAACGGCGATGGAGTCGCTATTTATTACGTTGGCACTTAAATATATTTTTGTCGAAAAGAGGGTGTTTGCCTCCCTCCGGTGTAAAATGTTTTATTAAACACTGAGTCTTTAATTGAATTTTGGGTTAGAGCTAGCAGCGCAAACTTAACTATCCCGACCTATGAAAATAAGCAACCGAGGATAGTTAGAACTTATATACAATGATAGGTGTGTTTTGAACGAAGTGTTTTTCGTTAGTGATGATATGGCTGACGACGAGATCATCGAGAGTCTCGTGCGATCAGCGACTTCGAAGCGGCGGGCCGTGCCTAGAGAGCGCAGAAGGAACCGAATCTCGGACAAAAAAAGCCGTAAGTGTACTCAACCTAACTGTTATTTCTCTCGGACGGACTCCTCGAAAACTGTGTGTGATGGCAATATTTAAAAAAAGGGTGCGTGTTCAATGTTTGCGCATGAGAAGCTATATATTTCCGTCGTTATATTTTTTCCTTTTTCACTGACATCATATTATTCAATTCACAACTTTTACCATTAAACTTTCCTATTGATTAAAAAAACTATAAAATACTTTTTAGAAGAGTCCAATTAGGGTAGCAAAAGAAGTGAAATAAATGTAAAATACTGTTTTAAATTACATTGCCTACTCCTAATGAGAAACTTATCAGTGGACTGAAAATAAATGGCGCTAGTAGTTTTACAGATGTATGTACATATTTGAGCAATTTATATATGAGTGAACTTAATCACTTTTAATTGCATTATAGGACCAACTTCTACTTGTAGTATACGTTTTACCCTGTTAAAAAAATACTCGTAATTTTTCCATAACGCGCCAAAGTAAGTATAGCTTTGAAAGTCTCAAATTTCAAGATAATATATAGATAAATACGTGAGCGTCATTTCATACTCTAAGGGCATATGTCCTAACATGCTTCACTATTCATAATCAAGAATGCGAGAAAGACAGACCTGGACTTTATTATCTAGGTACATAAATACTAATATTTTAGTGAAGGTAAATATAATAATAAAAATAATTACAATAGAATGTATTTTAATTAATATTCAATTTTAATTTTCCAGTTAATAGAACTCTAGACGGCCAATAGAAGAGGAGATAATGTATAAGGTTAGTTGATCTTAAAGTGGTTATAGTACCCATATATATTGCCGTTATATCCTCACAGGTGTTTTTCTTGGAATCGGTTGTAACTTTAGCTTTTTATTTAGTAGGTATAGTGTAGTTTTTTATTTAGTTCCCTGTGTCCCTTATTGATTTTGATGTTTAATATATAAATGACCTTAAATATATCTCCGCGAAAAGTGGTGTAAGGGTCAACACACATCTGCCTCCTCCTCGGGGAGCATATATTTAATTTCCATTACAATATTTCTAGTCAATAAAAAGATAAATTAATTACTGTCAAAATCAGCAAGGAATAAGCGGAGCTAAAACAACCTCTTCATAATGAATAGAGCTGAAGATTTTTAAAATTGTGTGGGTCATGACGTAAAGGCATCTCTCTTTTACAGGTACAAAACCAGAGGTCCTGCAAAGTCTGGAGTAATTAAACTTATTTATTTTGTCTGATAACTAAAAATGTGCCTTTCTTTCCTTCATCAAACACTATAGCTTTTAAAAGCAAAAGTGGCTTAAAACAAAAATATCTTTCCTCGTGGTACTTCACTGAAGTGGTTACAAACTTCTTACTTTAACTTAAAGTATTAATTTTATATAAATTAATATTTTCATATCAATATATGTACCTATATATTATTTTTCCCATTTAAATTATTCCAGACATAGACCAGGTACTATTATCATGAAGGTACATATGTGTATGTAACAGTGATTATATTCCTAAAGGTTTATTTGTATTTTAAGCCCAAAGTCAAAATTTAATATTAGTTTAACAATACATATTACAATTTAATCTAAAATTCATATTGAGTAGGTAAATTATTTTTAACTATCCTTTCAAGTCAAGCCGCTGGCGGATTTATTGTCTCTTCTTGAATTGCGTATTTAATATTAATTAAAATATGTAATATATCTACAAGCCTTATATATGTAATTTAAAAACATAATGACTGTAAAGACTCGTTTTCAAACGTATGAATGAACACTTATGACTTAAACTAAAGATTTATCTTTCAAAGTAATTGTAAATGTTTAATAAAGTATGTATTTCTCTTGTTCATTTTACTATGTAAATAACTACGTTGTAAATAGTACTTTTATGTTGATTCTTACGATTAATTTAAAGACTAAAACTGCTAAGTATGTTACAACTCCAAAAAATAAAAAGATATATAAAATGGCATCATTTTTATTAATGTATCATAGATTTTTCCTTGCTTTTGTGGTTAGGTTAATAAGATGTGGAGTTTCTGTTTCATCATAGGTATTGAAAAGAAATAATGCAATGTACGTACCCTCGCGGCACTAAAATAATATTTATCTACAAATGTCAGTTTAGTCTATCAACAATTAATTCAATTATTTATTATTATTTTGAAAAGTAAGATCTCAGTTATGTAGCTAAATCTATGTTGGATTTGTCGCTTTGTCGATTTGTCGCAAGTGCGAAGCTTTGGTAAACAACAAGTGGACATAATATTATAAGTGGATTGTGATTTTGAAATTTTCTAATTTGTAATTATTAGATACGTAATGAATAAAATATTGAGTACACTTATGTAGCAATTTTATTCGTGTGTCATCAGAAATAAAGAAACCCCGTACCGTCATACGCTCTCATCTATCTATCTATACTAATATTATAAAGCTGAAGAGTTTGTTTGTTTGTTTGTTTGAACGCGCTAATCTCAGGAACTACTGGTTGGAATTGAAAAATTATTTTTGTGTTGGATAGTCCATTTCTCTAGGAAGGCTTTAGGCTATATAACAACACGCTACGACCAATAGGAGCGAAGCATAAATGAATAATGTTGCCGGAACGGGAAAAATATTCCTTTTTGAGAGCTTCCGTTGCGTGCGCTGCGTAAACGGTTTAAGTTACACAAATATCATGTATGAGGGAATTGTTCCCCTTTAAAAGTTCTACAAAAAAGTCCGCGACAATCTTTTAAGATTGACTCACTATAACCTTTTTTATCTATACTAATCTATACTAATATTATAAAGCTGAAGAGTTTGTTTGTTTGAACGCGCTAATCTCAGGAACTACTGGTTGGAATTG
Organism: Drepana falcataria; assembly: GCA_945859725.1. Classification (NCBI taxonomy): domain Eukaryota; kingdom Metazoa; phylum Arthropoda; class Insecta; order Lepidoptera; family Drepanidae; genus Drepana; species Drepana falcataria. The sequence goes on from OX243921.1 coordinate 13,287,623, forward strand.
AAAAATTATTTTTGTGTTGGATAGTTCATTTCTCTAGGAAGGCTTTAGGCTATATAACATCACGCTACGACTAATAGGAGCGAAGCATAAATAAAAAATGTTGCAAGAACGGGAAAAGTATTCCTTTTTGAGAGCTTCCGTTGCGTACGCTGCGTAAACGGTTAAAGTTACGAAAATATCATGTAGGTAGGAATAGGAATTGTTCCTCTTTTAAAGTTCTAAAAAACATCCGCGACAGCATATGTCTATCTTTAAGATTGACTCACTATAACCTTTTTTATGGCAATCAAGTCCACGATGGGCTTCTGAACTACTTAACCGATTTCAATCAAATTTGCACACCGTGTGCAGTTTGATTCAACTTAAAAGAAAGGATAGCTTACATCACAATTGGACCCGATAGGTGGCGCTGCGATCGTGTTTCAGGAAATTTTACTTTTTCACCCGGGCGAAGCTGGGCGGGACAGCTAGTGTATTATAATTTTACTAGCGAGATTTTTCGCGATTACACTCGCGTATGTAATAATAATAATATTACTAGTGTTGCATGATGGAGCTTCTGCTCGCCCCCCGGCAATCGTGTTTGTCATTATACACATGGGATGTGTATAATGACAAAAACACATGGGATGTGTGAGCGAGTACTAATCACCGTACTTTAGTTCATAACCATTGGTACATAGCCTTATTTTATAGTGAACATAAAAAAGTTGGCAGTAACATCTATATTCAAGACATGGCAAAAGCAGAACGTCAGACCAGAAATTCCCATCTTTATGCTTCAGCAATTTCTGTGCGCCAGATATTGGTGCAGTAATTTATCTGACTCAAACAACGCAGAACCAGCGATATTTCCTAGGGACCTCCCTAGTAAATATCTCTGGTCGCAGCTCTTTTATAGCCTGTGTTTTTTCTACAACTTTAGGAGTTAGGACAGGCTTTGAGAGGCTATCCTACTAGGAATGTGGGATTAATGGAAAATTATATTTTTTTCCATATTCATAATTAATCGATTGTCAAAAATAAATCGATTTCTGCGAAAAAATTAGTTTTTTTCTATTATTTAAAAGTACATGCTATTTATATTCCAATAATAAACCTAAGAGATTCACATAAGAACCAGCGATATTTCCTAGGGACCTCCCTAGTAAATATCTCTGGTCGCAGCTCTTTTATAGCCTGTGTTTTTTCTACAACTTTAGGAGTTAGGACAGGCTTTGAGAGGCTATCTTACTAGGAATGTGGGATTAATGGAAAATAATATTTTTTTCCATATTCATAATTAATCGATTGTCAAAAATAAATCGATTTCTGCGAAATAAATTGTTTTTTTCTATTATTTAAAAGTACATGCTATTTATATTCCAATAATAAACCTAAGAGATTCATATAAAAAAATTGTCAGATTAAAAATCAAATAAAATTATATGAACAAAAAATAACCAATTCAATACTTAAAATCAAAGGCAATGTTCCATTAAAATTTCAACGTAAGAAATTAAAACCAAATAGCATTATTGATACAAACTTTATCGATTATTTTGTAACATCCCTATATCCTATTAAACGCTGTACTGTACTTTACTTTATAGAACGTTACGGTCCCGTTAACTCGTAACTCTGTTAGTAGTCAGTTTATATAATGTTTTGTATTATATTCTGTGGAAGTGAATGAAATAGTCTGTGCTAACCTGAACTGCTAGCGGCAGCGGCGTACCCACCCAAGGCGTAGGCGTACCGTATACATGCAATACAGTTTTATTGTTAGTTACATTAATTATAATTTTCAGCTCGTTGTACATCAAGATCCACATCTAAGTGTACGTATACCTGTGGATTTTATTTTTGTACGGAAGTCAGTTAAAAGCTATACTCGCAAAATATACATTACATCGTCGTACCATTATTTAAAACACCACGCCCTCCCTATAGTAAACGACAATTTATAGTTTTGAATTAAAGGCGCGGCCAAATTATATCAAACTTCTACCAAGTATTACTACAGTATTTTTTCTTCGGCAGGTTGGTATAAAAGAAGGCGTGCGTTGAATAATGTCGACATCTGAAATTCACAATTACTTTGCAGGGAATGAGTCTTACGGAGCAATAAACCCCATACTGAAAGAGGGTGATTTTACTCCTTTCTATATCGCTATAGCAATCAGCTCGGTGATATTGGGCTTGATTTTCATTTTGAATATTGTTTGTTGCTGCTCCAGATATTCTGATTACTGGTTGGATAGACACACAGGTACATTATTTTGATTAAAACTATTTTAATTCTTTTCCATTAACTAAAGGGTCTGCAGCATAATGTCTTACAATCTTCTTAAATAATATATCTATCTAGTTATTGGTCCAGAAACAAGTGATTGCATACCATTGCTCTTCAGATTTATTGTATTTAACATTTTAATATGTTTCTATCCATATCTGCACATACATTTGTGAACTGTGGGAGCATTAATGCTCCAATTTGTTGAAATGGAGAGAAAAGCCATGATAATAAATACATTGAACTTTGTTAAATAAGTGAAATTTTGTAGGTAACCGTTGGATTGTATCCATTTGGTCAAGCACACCTCATAAACAACCACCGTTGGACTTGACCGAGTTAGAAAGTCAGCCCGTACAATACGTCCATCCTCCAACTGAAGAATACCACAACGTTCACAAATACGGGGCAGAAGTACCACCATCTATCTCACAGCAACCTTTAACTTCATCCCAGGAATATTTAGAGTTGCACAAAAGAGAAAGTGATATTTAAAATGGCTTTCTTAATGATTTATCCTGCAGTTGCTGTTCTGACTTTGTTTGTGTTAGTAGTTATAATGTTGATGCTCCGTTTTGGAGCTCGTTGGTGCAAGCTCCGGCATTCCACCTTTTCTGATCAAGAATATTGGAATGAAGATGAAGCGTATGAACAAAAAGTTTCATATGCTTAGGATGGTTTAAATATTGCATACACAAAAATGTTACTGTTTTACTTCAAGATTCTTTAATATGAATCTGTGTAAAAGTGCATCATCACATTGCCTTTAAATTGATCTTTTCAGGAATTCTTTATACATTTATCCATTGTCTTATATGATATTCTCTTGTTATTAAAAATATGATTTATAAATGAGCTTGCTTATAATATTTTATTTAAGATATATATCCCAATGGTTACTTTCTGAATATATATACATAAGGATAAGTTATCATGAAATGTAGCATTTATTATTATGTAGACTGTTGAAACTCTGATTCCGTCCAAAATGAATCTGATTATTGTACTAACAATAGTTTTTAGTATGTATGTGTTATTGGATAATGTTGCATTTGCTGAATATTTAAATGAAGTCTTTACAAATACAATGTTATCAATATCTGAAGACTGATATGTAAGAGGTATGTACTTGCAGATTTTATTAGTCTTATTTTTTAGTAGTCAAACAATTATTGCCTGATTTTCTACAATTCCTATTGGAATTCAACTTTTTTATTGAGTCTGGTATGGTTATCACACAAGCATTTATGTATCATGTACTAACATTTGATTATACTTTAATAAATTTTCGTATTAAATTTGCTTTTCATTTAAATCCCTATTTTCTTTTGGCGTCTATGGGCCTCCCCATGTTTATACACAATTAGTGACTTCGGAGGCACAGACAAGAGTCCAGCTCTTAATTTTATGACCATAAGGATTACAAAAAAAATACACAGCTTAAAAAACACTTGTTTATTAATTATATTAATTAGTCCACTCCATAACCAATTAATAAAACGTATGAAAATGGATAATTAAATAGTGGTATTACATAACATAAAAATTATACATATATTTGGAATAAATCATTTAATTACAATTCTCTGATATGACGCTGCCCTTGTCCACGGTATCGAGCTGTTGCAGTTTAGTTATAACATTGCTTGTACTCTTGGTATTGCTCGTCAAATCGAACTGATCCCACTGTACATTAATATTTTATTTGTATGACATTAATTTGAACTCGATGACTAACGCTAAGGACTCTTAAATATTCATCTCATTATTTTATATAAATTACACTTAAAACGTGTAACCATAGGATTAATCTCTGCAATTTTGACACCCAGTTAGGTTGACAGTTATTTAGCAACAACATTAGTTATCTTTGTAATTGATTTTTTAATAACAATAGAATTTGTAATAAAATGACTCGAACCGTAACTCAGTTTGCTCTATGCACAACACATTAGATAAACATTCAAATTGGAGACTAATACCTTGACCTACACAAATAATAGCCCAGGCACCTTGCCACGACGTGCATGTACCTATACTATTACTTCCACATTCGTGTATGAAATGCAAGTACATCATGATAAGGTACCAGGTGACTATATAATATCCATGAGGTATGTTATTTCTCTTGATTTGTGAAGCACTTTACTGACTTAAGACTAATAATGCTTTCTCTACAATTAAGGGGAAGTAGGGTCTGGTCATCGTAATAACTAGGATTCAAGACTTCGTGCGAGACTTACTCCTAATAACGCCACATAACAGAAATTATATCTCTATGCACGTTGGCAGGATATCGAGGTGAAGTATCAGTAACGATCGGAAATCATTGGCAGTATAGTTCTGTTCTTAATTGACGATGTTACTGCGGGGTCTCGATACGTCATCATCCTGGCACTACGCGGTCTGTACGGACTTGCGCCTGCTCTAAAGGGTCATTCATTAAATACCTAGCGATGAATTTAGCCATTTTCGACCAACCAACCATCATAAAAACAGCACATAAGATTTGTAGTACTCCCCCTACCCCTGATTACGTAAGATTTTATCTGGTTATAGAAAAGGATCAACTGCACCAAAGCTAATTATTTGGCCTACAATTCCATCACTCTTGGTAAGAAATCGCATAATAAAATGAACGTTAGAGTGGATTTTGAATAGGTCCCCTCTCGCTTGGAACCCTCAGTTATTAATGAATGGCCCTTTAGAAGCATTCAAGTCGCCACTGGATGCAGTGTATAATAATTGGATAGTGATATATTCTATTACAATAATTGGAATGTTAGTACATGTTCCCAATCAATTCTGTAAAAATCCTTGTGAAAATCATTGTTAATTATATCTATCGTTAGGTTTATTTCACTTTGAAGCATGTGGAGTGGCTGAAAGTAATATTCTTAACCCTGATATAATACTTGATATATTGCGAGCTACAAATAACTTAATAACTTTACAAATAACTTTTTTCTTGTATGACTTAAGAGCATTAATAATGTATATGGTTTCGATGAGTTTTATTTCGTTTGACAGCGGAGTGGTATAACGAGACAAATGTATGATAGTATTTTATAAATATTCCTCAGTTACTAACACAACGATGGGAAAACCCGTGTCATTTGTAATATCAATTGCAATAGAGAGATAAACTTGATGAAGCCGATATAGATAGCACCGTAGAGGCGTAGCTAAGCAACCAAAGACGTTGGTGTATTAAAACTGGAGTCTTCAAATGTATTCACAAACAGAATTAATACACGGGGGATTCCCAAGAGGTTTTGACGGCAGTCGAAACTGGCAGTTCCTGTATTTACATAAGTCGCGATGTTTAGTGTTTCAACATATTAATTGTATATCGTGGGGGAATTAGTTTAATGCTAGGTCTGGTAGCTACGCCTCTGGTTATACCTGTACGCGGGGTCTGGCTAGTACTGCCCCCCTAGACAGTACCAATTTCAGTCAGCGTTCACGCTATCCGATGCCTATAATTTGCCTTGACACTAGCCGTGAAAGAAGTCGCAGATAATGTCTTTGCAATACAATGAATAGCGTCAGGCTAACAGGAAAAGACTTTGCCTAAAGAGGCTGCACATTAAAAACTTGGCATCAAAACCGTCATGCATCGGTGGCTTAAATCGAAGGACCATAAAAATTACGATACGACATTGATTTAAAGACAATCCGACTTGATCCAAAAAAGTTGAGCTTGAGTCCACGCTTAGCGCGTGTCTTAAATAGCACAATAGTTAGGAGTCACGTGTGAACGACACGGCCACATAACTATTATGAACGACCATTTACTTGTATATAACGAAAAACGACAAAATATATTTATAACATTACAATTGTAAAGTTTATACATAAAATGTAAACCTAATGGTGTATTATCAACGTTGCTTATTGCTTATTTAAATGACTTGCATTAAAACATGTAAATTACACGTACTTATAAAATATTTAAAATCCAATACACTACCAACTAAGTTGCAGGACACGCCACGCAACGTGTGATGAAGAATCACCATTATTGCATTCTTGAAATTCGCTTGCAAGCGACTAAGGTACTCGAATATAACTTAATACTATATTTATCAATAACACAACTAGTACATAAGTGCGCCAAGAAAGCTATAAAAGTATATTGCTCCAGGGCGCGTTGACATGGCGGCCGCCGCGTGTGCCGTGCTCACGTGCGCACGCGCATCACATGTCTCGCCGAACTAACATGAGGTAGGTACGTCAGTTTTTAAATGTTTGATAATCAACGCGGCCCGAGTATTGTATACAATATATACCTACATAAATCATAGGCTTTTTGAACACAAACTATCCAAGTATACAATGCCTAGAAAAAACCGATACATTATAAATATTCCAACACTGGGTTTTGTAAATATATAAATATCATATTCTGGACTGACAATTGGACGTGGATATTGAAGCGTTATTCTTGCTTACAGCCGTCGATAAAACGACGTTTAGAACTTCACAAATTATAATGTTAGTGTAATATAGGCAGGGCCTATGACGGATGGTGTACAATTTCACAACTGCATCTCACAGTGCGCGCTTATATACAATTGAGCCATTCGACTCATTGTCAGTCCAGTAAATATATTACAAGTAAATTTAACATGTGAATTTGAACTACAACATTGCTTTTTTAGTAACTTTAGTACGTTCGTATGTATACGACTACGATCTTGAACTCTATAGATAGGGTCCAAGTACCTATGTCTAAAAGAGACACTACAATTCCACACACTAAATTTTTCCTTCTAATGGGGATTATTTTTCATGATGTAGGTACTTCATAACTAATCAATGAAGGAATTTAAACGATATTTTTTCGAATTTAAAATTAATTAGCATAGATTTAAGGTTCCTTATCAAATGAATGCGACGGATCGATTCAGACTATTTTCATGACTCACAATTTCATAATGTTACTTCAAAATAAAATATAATTAAGTCGGTTTCCCTGCAGGTACTTATTTTACGAGCAATGTTAGCATAATTAAAGATAAAAAAGGAAAATTACAATATAGCATTTCATTATTGACGCCCAATTTGTAAACTTTGCATTATATCAGACACATAAAGGGCATGTTCCGAATATGGACTTGCTTGGCTATGTAAGTGCTATTACTGGAGTAATTTAAATTTAATTAATAATAACGTAAACTAATTACAATATAGCAATTATTGCGTATATATCATAGTGCATACATATCTCGCAGCTATTGGTAGTAACTACAACATTGGTAGTAACTACAACATTGGAATGTAATAAAATAGTTAAATGCTTGAAACTTAGGTTACAACAATTATTTCTCGTATACAATGAGCCCAATTGGGAACATTTCATTTATGTGTCTGATAATCCTTGTTGTGCCAAGTGGCAACACGACTATGGGGAGGGCAACACTATTATACACGTCAAAATCAAACTGACAAACATCACGCAAATATCCCGAGCTAAATATGGCTGATTCGCGGGAGGATTCAGTCGCCGTCGCTTTACAAACAGCAACTGGACACTCCCGGTCACAGGAAACCGCAAACTTTATACACGCAGGCATAGGTCAGTCTCAAGTGAACTGTCGGTGAGCGTACCAACTAGAGATAGCTAACGGCTGCGGGCTACTACCTAGGTCTCACACGGCTCAACACTAACAGTACTAAATAGTAAATTATGTACATACTTATCTCCCAGTCTGTAGAGTGCGGTGCACTAACCTTTAAAAATCCTTTATAACATCATAAAATGTGTAATTGTCAACGTGATACTGTTACATTTCATTATATATTTTATTTTATTTATATATTTATTTAAAGATATATTGAATTTGAACAATCATTCGAGCCGTCCGAGACCAATACTTATACGATACTGATTACAACTAAACACCAAAAACTACTTAAGGCGAAGACTCCATTCACTGTCCATGTCACATTCGTGAACACCCTTACTTACAACGGAGCCTCGCCTTAAGCGAAATCAGAATAAATAAATCCAAACACTATACACCAATAAACTAACCTAACTTCTCACAATGTAACAAAAAATAGTTTTGTACGTATATCATTGCAAGGACAGCAACTGTACAGCTGTAGCTTGCATCACTGGCTAAAATAACTGTAAAACTCAATTTTAATAAATAATACATTTACAAACACGACCAATAATATAATGTTATCTATATACGTATGAAATCTAAGTGCTTATCAAAAATCCTTACGTGTCGATAGAACAGTACACACGGGCGCGACTCGCGAGCCCCGCGTCCGCTATATACAAATTACAAATAACCTTAACACAATTACTCCAAGTATCAAAATAGGTGCACTCTAATGACGTCACTAATATAATATTTTGTAATCATATCCTCTCGTATCGTAAGTACGGCATGCGATCGTCGACATACAAAAATCACTTGTAAAAAACACACTCCATTCATTTGTTAATCATTAACAATGCTTCGGCACTCCGCTCACGCTCTGTCTCGCCCGCACTCGTAACAAAGACAAATGCGAGAGCAGTACAAAATAATTATGAAAGATTTCAGACACACACATGGTGGTGTTTAAAAATTTGTACAATTTTCATCGAATGACAATCGCGAATCAATCGAAACTTAAAATAATATTGTTAAGTTGGTTATTCAACAAAATGAAGGAGATATTTTATGCACAGGTTAGAAGAGAAATATTGTACGCGGACGATGCGGCATGCATAGCATACGCAAACCGAAACATCTCACTAAAGTAAATACAGACTTTTCCTGCGTGGGAATGCGCGTCGTTATAAACTAAATAAAAAAGCTCATTAATTCATCAGCGGAATACTCGAATAGCAACTTATCGATCGAATATGTAAATAAAAGTAATTGTGTCGACGTTTTGTCACTTGCTACTTAATACTTACTTGCTTTTTAATATTACAAGGAGGTTGTTTGTTTGAACGCGCTATTAACAGATATGATACATAATATTGTTGTATTACAAAGCCCGTCTATCAAATGTAACGGGCAGAAGGGCAGGGTACCTGTGGTATTTAATATAATACTCATTCACTATATACGTAATGTTGGATATAATATTATAAAGAGGCAAGATTTGTATGTAAGTATGTTTGTAAGGAATTGGCTCAAAAAGTACTGGCACGATTAGAATTCTTTCACCATTTGAATGGTACATTATCACTGATTAATATCTAGGCAATTTTATAGCAAGCAAAAAAAAATTATGTGAAAATGTTTAAAGGATAAATGTCCACCCGTGCGAAGCCGGGACGGGCCGCTAGTGTCGAATAAAACATTCAAATAAAATACGTCAAACGCTAATATTCCAATAAAGCAACACGAATTCCCACGAGGAGATAAAACTTAACGCATAGTGCGAATACACAAAATTATAAACTAACAGGACTACCATATAAACACAGAACTCAAAGCGAATAGCTGCGAATACATTGCATATCACAGAAATAATAGGTTACATACATAATTGTTTAGCTCAATGTCACCGCACGTGGCACGCCTCGAGTAACAACGCGCGTATATTACTTGGTAACACAAAAATCACTACACACACTCAATCAATTACAACTCCACAACATGCTGGTATAAAATGCTCACTTGTCATACACGTATATAATCTAAGAGGTAGGGTTCAGAGACACACCGTATGCTGTCCATTCCTGTCGCGTCCTGGTATGCCCTCACATACATATAACACACGAGTGTGTGTCCGCACGCACACACAGACGGCGACGGATATATCATTGTCGGTATGTATCTTACTTTAACAATGGAAGAATACTAGACACTGCTCATTCGCCAATAAATAGTTTTCAATGTTATGGGATATATTTATATGTATCTATTTGTATTGACAACACGGATATCGAATATTAAATTTTTCCTCAAAGGTAGGTTTTCAAGGGCATATGATCTTCACTTGTTAACCGGGAATATATATAGTGTTTAAACTTTGAAGTGGCATATGTAACAATCTTAATGCATATTTTGAACGGGCACATGAGCTGACCGTCATGTTTTGAAGGGCATACCATGTGAATATACACGTTACAACTTGATGTAATCCGTGGTCCCGACGTTGGCCAATGTTTTCTTAATGCGCAGCGCCGTCAATCGAGCGGCCGGATTCTGGTACCAGCACTCCTTCATCACCTTCGACAATGCCGCTAGCACCTGCAAGTAAACAAATATCATACAGTTTACTAGACTGAGTTACGACTTAGACAATTCCACACAAAATAGCTAGAGTATTTGTACCTTAGTCTTGGATACTCTGTGTATTTATGTATAGGTAATCTATCTATATACGTAAACATAACATTGTCTAGTTACCATAAGACAAGCTTTGCTTAATGTGGGGCTATGTCAATTTGCGTGGAATTGTCCCTAGGTTTAGGTTTAGTTTATTTAGTTTTAGCTTAAGGCTGATGTCATCGCTAAAGCGGCTTGAAAACTGTGGTGAAGACTGGCTCAGGACCGAGAACACTGGCGTAGAACCGGGGAGGCCTATACCCAACAGTGGGTTCATGTGGGCTAAAAATGATGATGATTTAGGTTTTCAGGTAGTTTTGTAGTTCAGGCAACTGGGGCATACTTCTATGTAACTTTTATTTGAGTAATTTATATCTCACACACGCACATACCCTCACTCACACACGCACATACCCTCACTCACACACACACACACACACACACACACACACACATTCTGTTATTTTCTGTATATCCTGTATCTATAGGAACTGTGACCATCTCTATCCGGGGATGAGTGTTAATGTCTGCGACACAGTTTATAACTACTGCAGGCATTATCGCATACAATTTTGTACTCTATATTTTTGTTCTTTTAATAAATAATAATAATACTAGGGTAATGTAAGTGGGTAGCCGGTGGTGAGTGGTGTTCTTACCGTGTCGGAATGCCACCTATTGGGGACGTTAGGGCGCCGCTTCTCCGTGCAGACAACCCGCCGCATGTCGTCCAGCGCCGGGTCTGGAGGCACGCAGTCGTAATAGGGCGGCTGGTACTCGTCCGGCATGGAGCCGCAGCGGCGGGCCATCTCCCACAGCACGAGCCCAAACGAATACACGTCGGAGCGCTTGTACGGGTCGAACTGGCGCGTGTCCATCGACTCGTCCAAAACCTATCATTATAACACGGCCTTATATTATAAATGCGAAGTTATTCGCTTCTCTTTTACACATAAATACTGTATGGATAAAGGTTATACCGCTCACATAGCTCATCAGAGTAGCACTACACAGGACAAGACCCGCTTAGAATCATATAATAATACATATTTAATATAGTTTATATAAACATTATAAACTGGCCCAGTTTGTAACTTCGAAGGCGCAAATTTCAGGGATAACAATTTTTATACCAATTATTTGCAAACGAACATGCGATCCCATAAACCTATAAACCCTTGCAATATATATATATATATATATAATACCAGGGGTATCGCTAATGCGTTGCCGACCTTAAAAAATACTAGTAGTCCGATTCGAAAAAAATATGCATTCAAAGCACATTTATTCAGAAAGGATATTATATACTAAGTATGACATATCATGCTACCCAAAGGATAATAAAAAAATATTCAAAAGGGATTAGTAGTTCCTAAAATTAGTGCTATTCTACGTCATTACACATACAAACACATCACGCTGAGTCCCTAACAGGGTAGGCAGAGAAAGAGTTGGTCATTGTCCGTTACCTCTGGCGCCATGTACCTCTTGGTACCGACTCGGTTGGTTGAAGGCACGTCTACAGAATCGCAGGATACATTGTGTCTCACGGCCAGGCCGAGGTCACCGATGACGCAGCTCAAGTTACTCTTCACCAGAATATTTTTGGACTTCAAATCTCTGTGTGCTATTGCCGGCTTCCCTGCAATTGAAATGTTCAATTTCTGTACAAAGCTGGCAACCAGTAAGCTACGTTACACTACGCTAATAGCTTATTGGCGCTAGCAACACCAAAGATCTCGCGTTGCTAGCCTTACGTTACTTGTGTGGGTGACTTAAAGAGAGGTAGGGCATAACGGGGGTTTCCGTTCGAATTTGGAGCTGCCAGACTGGGGCAGGACCTCCAGCTTTTAAAAGTCCGCAGCCAAATAACACAAGAAAAACACAAAGGTCTACAGTAACGAGGTCTTTGGGGAGGGGGGAGGATTGTTATATTGTTTTGGTAGCAGAGGGATTAGTCCTATGATGCTGCCAGCACAGTATAACTCTCCGAACATAGAAATAGGCTACGGTAGACGTTTCAGGTAGGTCGTATGCTTGTATAATAAAAAAAATCAAGGAAGTTGCCCTTAAATGCGGGATACCTTCGTGGCAGAAAAAACGTGACAATAATACATTTTACCCATATACCAAGTTACCTTTAGTGCCAACAATGTCCATGTGCAGATGCGCCAGCCCCGTTGCTATGGACAGCGCCATCTTGACAAGCGTGTCCGAGTCAATCGTGCGCACGCTCAGGAAATCGAACAGGGAACCGTTCTCGTGATAATCCGTAATCAACCACAACTGTGTCCAGGTGCCATTATCTGAGAAGAGGATGCACTCATTACGCCTTAATTTAATACATCACCAGCGTCGCTAAGCAAGTGCATGCAGGAACAAAATTGTATTGGTACATATTCGCGTTGACCCTTCAACCTTGAGATGGAACCGATATTATGGCCGGAGGTGCAATGTCAAATGCATTATTAATATGCGGAGATTTCCATGGCCAGTTGCATTGTACATTGCACTGTATAAACATACAGTTGAGAGAACGCATTGTCTCCTTACGTTACGCAACCAATAAGAAAACTTATGCATAATTTCGCAATTAGTCACACAACACACAAATGTCACAATCATTTGTCGAGTACTGAGCAAAGTAACTATAATTGTATTGCAAAACCACCTTTATTGTCAGCCGCGATAAAGCCCAGTATGTTTTCGTGTCGCAGCATAACCGTTTGATAGATCTCAGCTTCGCGGAACCAGGAGCACTCTTCACGGGAGGAGAATATCTTGACTGCGACGTTCTCGCCGCGCCACCGACCGCGCCAGACCTCGCCGAACCGGCCCTTGCCAATGATGTCCGCCAGCTGGATCTGGCGAGCTATCGACCGCTGCACCAGAAGTGGGAGACCTGTGCCAAGATAAAGCGTGTCACACCTAGCCAAAGTGATAACATTGCAAACTTTGTTATATGTATTTCGCTCATAGATGTTGAAAACTTTCGCAAGTAGCCAGTAATTTGATGCAAAGCCATCTTAAAGTACCCTCAGTCGACATATTGCGAACAGCGCAGTGCAATTTTTTAATTTTAAGTTCAGAGTTTTCGATACTAGTCTAACTTCTGAACTTCGCAAGCCAATGTTCAAGGAACACCAATGTTTTGGATACCTTGGGATCGGTTAAGAGAGTTTTGTGACTATTGAAAACTGGAAGCGACCATCAACTACCTACTGACCGTTAACCAGGTTGCATAACCTCGCCGCCGACAATATAAACAGTCCCATTTGTCACCGGATCCAGAATAGCTTCATTGCAGTCAATATTTTCGTTAGGTGGCGTGCCAGTAGCAAAATATGCCACTACGCTCGCTTCATACCTACCCTCCATTATAACTATAATTTTATTGGTCCCTGTACCAATAAGGGGCCATTATGTTCTCGCTTCAAATTAAAGAGCTTTACTTATACTTTATAGTTTTGATTTATGCACATAAAGTTATCGAAAATTACCCTCTCCCCTGCCGAAGTTAAATCTAGTATAATAAGAACCCTAAATCGGCTAGACGTTCGTTATTGTCCGGTTTTTTAACATGTACTCTCTGCCTAAAAGGTTAAATTCACGTCACAATGACATTTAACACCAAGTGAAGTGGGAATAGTAATCGGAGCCACTCAACGCCCGCCGAAAATGTGGCAGTAGACATCTAATTTCCGCCATGTTCCATTATTATGTCAGTCTCAACTTGTTACACTGCAAGCGATTAACGGTTGGAAGATAAATTATATTACTTTTATTATATTTTAGAGCCGTGGTGGCCGAGTGGTTCGTGGAGTTGCCTGCGACACAAAGATCGCAAGTTCAAATCCCGACTGCACCAATGAGTATATCTGAACTTAAGTACAGTGATTAATCACACCACGAGCTTTACGGTGAAGGAAAACATCGAGAGGAAACCTGCATACGTTTGAGAAGCAATTCAAAGGCGTATGTATAGTCGTGCTTGAGTAACGGCGATGGACTCGCCATCTGTCACGTTTGCACCTAATATATCTCTGGCGGAAAGTGTTAGTGTGGGTGTTACCTATACACCTCTGCCTACCCCTTCGGGACCCTTATGGGAAGGCGTGAGGATATATTATTATTATATTACTTTAATAAAATGGTGTCCAGTAGCTGTACACTGGCAATAATTATATAACCCCCAGGCAAATACAACAACAGGCCCCTTTTTGTCTAGTGTCTCGTATCTGTCGATCTGCAATGGGAACATGAAACGGTTAACTCCGCGGTAAATACGCCACATTCGAATTGAATAATTGATTAGGAAACACTATAATTATAGGATTAAAATGCTTGGTGCCACGCCGGCTGTGTTAATAGACAAACAATAAAAGCTGCATATAGAACTACAAGAACCTCATTTTCATCTGAGCGGAAAGCGGTATCAGAGTTCCATACACATATCATCCTTCATCGCTTCGTACACATTCATCTGTCTCTTCATACATGCTCGCTGGTTAGTATTTTTAACGTTTCCGTTTGCGTCTGTTCGATTAATTAATCCAGGTAGTTGGAAAGTAGTCTGTCTGTTTTCTTCGACATACTTTCACAATGCAGTGTCTGTTTGGTCAACATTTCTACTCTCATCCCTTGTATTTGTCCACACCAACGTAACATATACTGATTTTATTTATTGTCACTCTCATTCACGCCGGTTGTTTTGTTCTTTTACCTTTTTCATAGGCTGTTATTTATATTCATAAACTAGCAGTGCCCGCGACTTCGTCCGCGTGGAATTTAACAAAAAAGATTTTGTTCTGTTTCCAAAATAAAAGTAGTCTCAGTTATTCCTTTTAACAGCTATCTGCCAGTGAAAGTCCCGATAAAGTCGGTCCGACCGTTTCAGATTGTTTTTTTATTTATTTATTATCACTAACATCTATCATTACAGGTTTCCCCAATGTCCGGAGATTACCCGGAACAAACAGACAGACAGACAAAAATAAAAAACAAATTTTGGTGTATGTACCGTGTACACATCCATATGCATTTAATAAAATAGTAGTTAAAAAAAACTAAAAAACACGCTTTTTATAGAAAACCGAACTAAAAAATAGAAAATAAATTTCGATAATATCTTAAAAAGCGTGGGGTGCATGGCGTCAATAGTTATAAATATTTTATTGACAGATATTAGTAGAGTGATTATAATTTCGATAATATCTTAAAAAGCACCCCACGCTTTTTAAGATATTATCGAAATTTATTTTCTATTTCTTAGTTCGGTTTTCTATAAAAAGCGTGTTTTTTAGTTTTTTTTAACTATTATTTATTTTCTACTTTTTAGTTATTAGTGTATTGTCATCGGTCCTCGATAAGTCTACAAAGTTTGAACGAAATCTGACCGTTTAAAGTGGGTCAAAATCGAGCTCAAAGAAGTCGGTTACATACATACAGGTGAAGCTAATATAAAGCGTGTAAAAAGCGGTTATTGTGATATTACAAACAGACACTCCAATTTTATTTATTTGTATGTATAGATAGATGTAATTGTAGTAGCTATTCGCTAGGCACCAGACCCTTAACTTGTGTACATTCCTAAAGGCTAACAAGAAAGCGTACCGCACCCGTGTTCCCAAGAGAAATAATTTAATGAAGAAAAATAAAACCGTTTAAGAAAGCAGTAGGTACTAGGTACCTATTTACAAACAAAACATAACTAATCTCGTTCCACAAATATTACAAAAGTAAGTCCAGATCTAAAATATATTGGCCCCAAACCAATGACAAGAGAAATGGACTATGACTTTACCTGGGTATTTCTTGAACTACATTTGTTAGCAAATTGTCTTTGGCAGGCCGATGAAATATCGATAAACATTCCCCCCCTCCCCCACTCCCAATTTTTTTAATGGCAATAGCTATAGCGCCCGTTACCCCAGATATAGTATTTCGGGTGGTCAAAGTGTAAAATTTCTTCTCGTTCAGTCATTAGCCCTTTTATAAGACAAAAGCGGGTCACCGCTGGCTAGAGGCGAGACCACAAGTTGAATCAATACCGCCAAAAAGGAAACACATTACACAAGTATAATTGCTTGTTTCATAGAAACCCAATAAACTAAAATTTAATTAGGAACTCGTTTCATAACCGCCCTTTTCATCCTATGTTCGCATAAATTACGGTCTGGAAAGTTTCACTCTGTACGTATTCAATGAAGTTACTCCTTTTCTGTGGGTTGCTCCTTTCGGTAGTATTTTCTACTATCTGTTTACTACAAGATAGTATACTACAAATACGTGGGAGCAGTACGACGTCAGCAGTGGGTCAGGTTCATGAAAGCCTCATTTCTTTTAATAACATTCAATGCGAATGAGAGTTGTTGTTTTGTAATCTCGTCTTAACTGCTCCATCGATCGCAAAGAGAGGTAGGGCATAACGGGTTACCCGTTCAAATTTGGAGCTGCCCAACTGGGCCAGGACCTCCACCTTATAGAAGTCAGTAGCCAAATAACACAATTATTTGTGTTGTGTTCCTACGCGGTGAATAAGGTTTCCAGTAATTAGCTCCTTGGGGAGGGGGAGAATTGTTATATTGTGTTGGCAGCAGAGGGATTAGTCCCATTATGCTGCCAACACAGTATAACTCTCCGAACACAGAGTGGCAACGCGTAAGTGATACTTCGATATTGTAAGCATAAATAGGCTGCGGTAACCTTTTTCCATCGGGTGGGCCGTATGCTTGTTTGCCACTCTTGTAGTATAAAAAAAAAATATATACATAAATGTATAAAGCTAGGAACTACTGGTTCGAATAGAAAAAATTATCAAAACATATGTAGCTAAGCTAGATGAAAAAAAAAAGGTTAAATTGTCTTTGAGCTTATTTACTATTCATATTTCACATTCCACAATATTTTACTCCCACTTTATAATATTAGTGTAGACGAAAGTTTAGTTAAAAATCTTCCCGTGATTGGACAGTCTGTTGACAACCTACATTGCAAATTGGTACGTATTGTTATTAGTGTTCTAAGAAAAAACGGATATTATATAACTTTCGTTGTGTGTAAAAACTAAATACATTTTTTTTAACAACATTTCCGAATCCTATCTTATTTTTTGCCGGTGCTCCGAAGTTGTCATTAAAATATCACTGAATAATTTATATCCGGGAAGTGTCGCTATCAGTAATTTAAATGGGGGTGAATGCGTTGAATTATTTTTGCATTAATGTTTATTGTATGAGGTCTTTCAAAAAGATAATAGGTTTTTGTTTTTGTAATTTAATTTAAATAGAATTACGTTTCGGGGCCACGAGCTACTGACTCTGACTAATATAGACTGTTTTACAGTCTATATTCGAAGGTGCTTTACGGACATCATTTATTTATTCCCCTTCTGAAAAAGTTTGTCAACGAAAAAGGATTTATTCATTTGAATATGTGACTGGCAAGTTAGTAGCGTGTAGAATAAAAAAAACTTTGCATTAAATTTGAACTTTACTCTCAGGCAACGCTTAACAAACACATTTTGAAACGAAGTGCTGAATGCTCTTTTAAAGATCACTTCTTGATATGTTTCAGTATTGAGTTTTATGTCCCCGAGGTTAATGAAAATCGTTCGACAGTAAAAAAGACTTAACAGCGATGCAAGGGACGAGAATACCTGTTTTGGTACAATTCATGGACTGTATTAAAGGAAACCTGGTGAGTCTACATTCAAGTAATCTCAAATCTTCATGACCTCGAACAATAAGCATAAGATTTCACCGTATAAGATGGTTTATGAAAAATTCGAAGCTCGTGGCAAAGCTATATATTTTTTTGATGAAAATAATTGGCAGACCATAGCGGTAAATGCAGGCACGCTAGATTGTTTTACTCACCTGAGCCCGATCCGGAAGTGGTCAGTTCGATCATGTCCTTTATAGTGGCAGTACCCATGATGGGATGCCTTGTGTCACAGTCCTCGCCTTGGAACCTGTCCCTCGGCTTGATGTTCTTCCTGGCTCTCTTTTTGGCAAGCCAAATGCTCAGAGCGGCGCAGATACCGAACAACGTCAACCCAGTTAACCATGGAATTATTTGCCATGCGGTCGGCGTTGGACTTGTCTCTGGTGAAGTAGATCATATTAGTTGGGAGAATTGGGACATTGATAACAAATGAAATAAGGACAAAATACTCTTTTTAAGGTTAAATTACGCAGTACTTTCGGGAGCAAGAATATAAACAACAATATCTTAAACCAAAATTTAAAACCTCACATCAATCACATAAGTTACAAAACTTGACAAAGCCCGCAGTGAATTCATGTTTGGATGGACGAAGCCTGTCATGTGAATAATAAATATGACAAATATATTTAGGTATTACTAAGGTAAAACATAAATTAAATCCGTTACCTGGATACAGCCCCTAGAAAGAATTCATTATAATCAGTAACGAGGTAAACCAGTCAGTTAAGCTCAAATATAATTTCTTTAACGTTATTTCCTTTTCTTTAAACGCACAAACTCAACCTTTATCCCTTTGACATGTCGACGTAACATACCAACAACCGTGATATAGCCATCTGTATTCCTCGAGTTGTTATAATATATAATTATTCAAAATTTGGCAACAAAGAAGCCTGCGCAAGCTGATCTATTGACACGTAAATGAGTTCGGCACTGACGCAACAGGAAAATGCCAACGTACACGCCGTACCGCTGAAACGCTGGAAGATGTTGATTAAAGGTCCAATTGGGAAATTTCCGTACAAATATATGTTGAGATAGTTATCTTCTATAGACGCAAGACGGGCTCTGGTAAACAGCTCACATGCTGGGAAAGCTATCATAATACCAATGAGACTCAAATTTCGTCGCCCTGGCAACGTATTCAATTATCTATTTATACGCTTTCATATTATGGCCAAATAAGTATATTTATCTCAAGGATTGTACAAGTACGATAAACAACTTATACCTAAGTACGCCCACTAGCTCGATAACTGACTGGATTACCTGCTTTAATATAATCTCATCAAAATAACATGAAGCAAACAACCATGTTTCTCAGAAAATTATATGGAATAATTTGAGTGTCGACAGTCCTTGGAACTTAAAATATGGCTTCCACGTGTATGGTAAGATAATATTCAAGTAGGTATTTGTAAATTGGGTACAAATACTGAAACAAACAGAGCTAGAAAATTCCATATACTGAAACATGGCCTTTGGTACACCATGCACAGACTAGTTAAGTTGGATAGACGCATTATCATTTCATCAGAATTAACGTCAATAAAAAATACGCGTTTTATGGTAATACGTCTATTCCATGTATACATGTCACATATATATATATATATATATATATATATATATATATATATTCTAATATTATATTCCTATTTTCTGAAGAGAGGAAACTTAAAATCTGGGGCTAATTGGCCTTGTATCAAAAAGTATACTTTCTTCAGTAACTAGGAAAGTCTTTAAAAAGTATAATATATTTTTATATACAAGTAAGCTTCTTATATATATATATATATATATATATATATATATTCTAATATTATATTTCTATTTTCTGAAGAGAGGAAACTTAAAATCTGGGGCTAATTGGCCTTGTATCAAAAAGTATACTTTCTTCAGTAACTAGGAAAGTCTTTAAAAAGTATAATATATTTTTATATACAAGTAAGCTTCTTAATCAAAAATACCATGCTAAATATACATACCATCATGCTATAGTAACATAATATACAAGCTGGGAAGATACACATGCCACCATATAGGGTTACCACATGCTAAATATTTCGAAAAAGACATGAATATTCCATATTTTTTTAAGAAGCATGAAATTGAAAGAGTGCATTTGAATGCAATATAAATCATTGACGTTGAAAGACGTTTATTTATGGCATGATATGTTTTCTCAGCAATAGTGCTACTTATAATAATATCTACCACTTATTTTTTTTTAAATATTTTTTTTGTTAAATATATGTATTAATCCAAGCTTCCTCCGCTATAAATTTCATCATATTCCACTAAGCTGCACTAGCGTAAAGGAGTAACAGACAAAGTACCTCACACACACACATAATTATTATATATATATATATATATATATATATATATATATATATAAATATTATAGTAGGTACCTAATACCACGGAGCTATTGATAGTATGGTGACAAAGCGCGATCGAAACCGGCTCATGAAAAAGATGAAAAAAGTTAAAGATGATCGAAGACGCGATGAAATTTCAGGACACATTTTATATTACAACGTGGCAAAGCAGCATGCGGCTCAGAGGATGTTATGCGGTTACCATAGCCTATAGCCGCTTGCGATACTAGCGGCATTGAGAGGTACCGTGCTAGCAGCATGAGTGACTACCGGGTCTCCATTCTGCCAGCAGGTCCATTTCCTCAGAACGTCTAACACTACAGAATATAAGTGAAACATTAAAGTTCACTTTGATTTAGGAGAATATAGTCATAAATTCCTGGACACCCACCAATTATAAATTAACAATGTTATATGTATATATACAAGCACAAGGATTTAGCATGGAATTAGCCAGTGTCGTAATGTACGCGATTTGTGAATGTATTACGTGTATGATTTATTAACTTTACTTGTACAATTAAATAGGTAGCGTATATCCCAGAAAGCAAGAGGTAGCTAGTAACTTTGGAATACAATATAAAAAAAATTCAAAACCACATGAAATCAAAAATTAATAACGCATGCGATTAGTAAAATTAAAGATGTAGCATCATGCTTAAAACAAACTAGATACAGCCGGCCCATGATCACTTACGTACTCGTACGTCCCCCTTTTGTAACATTACCAATGTGCATTGCATTGCTCATAGTGGTTATGACGTCAGCTCAATCAGACTCGCAATGTCGGTACGAGGCCTCGCAGACCCTTCATGCCCTCGCTATAGATGCAATGGTACCCAGTTATCGAACTATTCGCGCAATCTGTTCAACATTCAAATGATTCCGAAAAAATGCATAGAAGCGACCGTCATCAAACATTCGGCCGTTGAATTTAACTTTGACTGATTGATATATGTACATTGAAAGAAACGGACAGGATCAATTCAGTAAATGAAGAGTGAACCTCGGTAAGTTTAAACAACGTGATGCCTTTATAGGGATACATTCACATGCGTGTAGCCGTGATGTGGAGTATCAGATGATTGAATTGAGACGACATGAGCGACGCGGACTCGACACAACATCGTGTGGACATCACAATGGAAGCTCCCAGTTCGCCCGACGCGGACGGCACATTCCAAGGTACTGTACCTGCGAAGATGGCACGGTTACAGTAGTCCGTGCTGCAGCACGCTATGTCTGGCATCTCGTCCTCGCGACACCATATAGGCCTGTCCCCGGGGGGGAAAATCTTTTCTCGTTCCCAACATCTACGTCCATAAATGGCTACATTAGTATAACACAACGTAAACTGTCGAACGAACCCTAAACGCATCGGTGATCAAAGCCGGTCTACGAAAAGAAAACTTAGTTATTGATTAGAACAAAAACATCAAAATAAAGTATCATGCAGTGTGCCGGCAGCAGTAGCAGCCTACACCGCTCGTTACTGGCGTGGCGGGAAGCTTGTGCGGTTAGCGAGGCACTGCGAGGATGCCTCCACGTCGGCCTACCTGGCGGCTTCGGATGCAGAACCAGGCGCAGGTTTTGGTTGCACATGTCATGTGACTTACAACATTGTATCACCACAGATTCATTTTTACTTTTCGTCGTGGAACAACTGAAGGGGTGCTCGATGGGAATCAGTGATCTGAGCTCGATACAGCTGCGCCGCAAGTGGAACCACCATACATTATGTTTAGTAGGTTAAAGCAAAACCAACACACACTCGGAAAATAGAGTTTGTTAAGAGGTACGGCACATCATTCAAAACATACTAGATATTTGTCGGAGGGGCCCGACAGCATCATCTCTTCGCTTAGTAGGTACATATTCAAATCACTAGCTTCAAAGCGATATGTTAGAGTATTGGCATCTCAACACAAAACTTATAGGAAATGGCAATGCAATTATGATTCTAATAGTACATCAAACAAACTCAAAATCGGCATTGTCAGAGTAGATGTGATGCCCACAAGTGCGCAGAGCAGCTTACCCATGGCTGAGGTGTGGAGCACTAAGGACAATCTTTCTCTGGATACCTCATCGTTATTGCATAATGGTGTATTACAGCAAAACATTGTAGCGTTTTTGCAATCTAGTGGGTTTTCGGGTGGCAAGGCTGTTTTCATGCTCTTGCAGCCTATTTCAACCTTGCTACACAGGTCAATCATTTGATACGAACGTGTTAGAATTGAGTTGAGGCAATACAAACGTGTTGGATTGAGTTTGCCAATCGTTTAGAACTGCTAAGTGACAAGTATGAGCGTAATATTTGAAAACAGGAATCAAAATATGTACCCAGGAAATTTGATCAACATACATATGTAATTAAAATCCTTTTAGAAATTAGAAGTGGAGGACAATGACACAAATAAGTGTTTGTTACATGATACAAACTGTTGAATGCATTAAGAATGCCGATCATTGACTGAATGTACATTTATTTAGTCGATAACCATATTTATTAATGAGTATTAAATGTATCGTAGTTATAAAAAAATATATAATATCGATTAAGTGTTGATACTCACTGGTATGTGTACTTTTGTATCCCATTCTCAATGCTTGTAGATGCGTAACAGTATCCATCCGTTTCACAAGTGGAGTTCGGACATGAGTCACTGTTGCAGTAACATTTCAATAGCCCTGCAATAAAGGTTCACATCTTAACAACCACGTGGTTTTCAGGTAGGCAGAGTGGGAGCTAAACTCCTAACACTGACAACAGCGGACATCGGCCCCACTTGATAACAAATTCTAGAGTAAGTAGATTGTGTATACAGCTTACAGTTAAATATTTCTTATCACTTCAACGTTACAAACAACACAATAACAACTATTCAATTGATAGCCTATCTAGTATGTCTAAACGTTCTGCAGAATTGTTCGGCATGACGGGGAATTCATCCCCATACCTTGGAACCACAAAGGTCTCGCACTGCGCGGTTCTAAAGGAGTTTCCTTCCGCGAACGCTCAGGCTGTGGAATGAGCTCCCCGTTGAGGTTTTCCCTGGAGAGTACCGCATGGAGTTCTTCAAGAAGGGTGTGAAAAGATTCCTGCAGGGTCGGTAACGCGCCAGTGATACCCCTGGTGTTGCAAGCGTCCATATGCGGCGGTAGCCGCTTACCATCAGGCGGACCGCATGCTTGTTTGTCACCCATGTGGTATATAAATACATATATGTATGTACATAAAATCACCCCGAGTCTCTTACAGGGTAGGCAGAGAGTATATCGAGTTCAATCTAGGCTGTGACCTCTTCGCTACGTGATTCGCTCCCTACGAGCGGTCGTATTAATTAATACATTGATGTAACTTCTTGACTAGGCCAGCAATTGTATACAGCTTTAACTGTAACATCATACTAGCCTGTCTGATATTATGTTAGCATGACAGACCGATAATATAATAAATAAATATTATTCATTCAGAAGTGGTATCAATTTCCCGTTGTCTATTTTGCTATATGATATCAGTTAATTGTTTACAATTTTACATTATCTTAGTAGGTACATATTATAAGGTCAAGTTATTTTTAGCTTATCCAATTATACTTTTTGTTGATGCTACCAAAAACAAGATTATGCACCGGAAGTGCATTTTGGTGTCATCGTGAGAAATAGTGAGACAAGACGATACGATACTCCTTACGACGTTATCCTTTACCGTAAAGATAAATGGTGCGACAAATTGGTGTGCCGCTTACAAAACTTATTGTTACAGTATGGGAGGTTTTGAAGCGGCTATCGTCACTTTATATGCTACTACTAAAATCAAGTAACAAAATAGCGCCGAAATATAAAGGTCGTCGGTTCCTACTCATTTACTATAATGGTCGGATGGAAGTTCAATCACAACATTAGAATAAGCTCTGTTTTCACATCGGTTAAGAATTAGTAAGTAGGAAACTATTGCGAAGAATCTTTAGAATGGTGGCATTGGCTAGGTACTTTTGCGTATTTTTGAAAAACCTTATTATTTTTATTTTATTTTTTTATTTATTAGGATCACCAACAATTGTTACATTAATACATACATAAACAATTAGATCGACCTAGATGTAAAGTAAATGTACAATTACTTAAAGGTGAACACAGCATGCATAATAATTAGTAGTACATGTACAGTATTAACTATATTTAGAAACCCTCAGTAGGAGGTTAGCAGCAACAATACAATAAAGAAACGAAACAAGGAAAAATTACAAAAATAAACTTTCCTTTTTTTAAGTTAGGGAGCTTGCAGGAGTGAATTATGTGTGCATGAGTGATTGTAAGAGAGTGTATGGGTGTATGTGTGAGTGACTATGTGGGCATGTGTACCTGCTCAGCCCTACGCTGTTAAGCTTGGGATTGAACGGTTTTCTTTCTATAATATTAACGGGAACGGGCGAAGACACGGGAATAGCTCGTCGTAAGTATAAGTTACCGTGTAGTATCCTTAATTATTACTATTAATAGCAACAGATAAAACACTGAATAATACCAAAACAATTATTCATCGCATAAGTGGAAATATTTTATATTGGTACTTCTGTCGTATGAGTATATATGCGTTTTTTATAATAATATATCCTCACGCCTTTACACAAGGGTCCCCGAAGGGGTAGGCCGAGGTATATAGGTAATACCCACACACCCACTTTCCGCCAGAGGTATATTAGGTGCCAACGTGACAGATGGCGAGTCCATCGCCGTTACTCAAGCACGACTATACACACGCCTTTGAATTTCTTCTCAGACGTATGCAGGTTTCCTCCCGATGTTTTCCTTCACTGTAAAGCTAAGTGGTGTGACTAATAACATAATAATAATAACTCTGCCTGAGACCGCCCGCCCCTTGTGAAATTATTCTCGGTAAGAGCGTCCTTGGTACCCACGCTTCGTGAGGAAGCTCCGTAATCTCCCAAGGATGTTCGAATAAGATGTAATGGATCAGGTAGGATGTAGTCAGGGATATTCATTCGTTTCAACAACAGACAGGAGAGAAACAGAATCGAGCAAAGATCCACGATTTAGCACATATGTCATTGGAACTCGACACTAACAATAATTAACTTTCATTTGTTTTCGATCGAGTCTCAAATTTTACTCCCGATTATAAATATATAACTAGGTGTGCCACGCGGGTTCGCCTGCGCGAAATTTGATTTAATTATTAGTTTTTTTCTGGACTAATACATATTCTATTTGCTATCTATAAGTTTCATTCAAATCCGTCGCTCTGGCTTGATTGATTAACAAACATCCTCACGAACTTGTACATTTATATCATTATTAGTAGGATTAAATATTCCGAAATAAATGTTGTATACGTACATGTACCTGCAGAAAATACAAGCTCATGCAAAACTCGTTTCTCGTTCCTTAAGCCCAAATTAGGTAGCCTTTACCAAGTTTCCGCATTTCATCCGGTTTTTTACAACAAAACCGAGAACAAGTATACGGTTCACCTGATCTTAAGTCGTAACTTAAGCGCCACAGGGTTTAATGTTAATAGTTTACGGACGCGAGCAACAGCCCCAATTTGATATTGACGCATTCGACCAAGTTATTATCAATTACCACATTTATACAATACTAGCTGTCCCGCCCAGCTTCGCTCGGGTGAAAAAGTTAAATCGCCCGTAACACGATCGCAGCGCCACCTATTGGGTCCAATTGTAAATCTAAACCATTCTCGAATCTAGCTTAAGACACACAGAAACACACAGAAAGCTTCGCCCGGGTAAAAAGGTAAAATTCTTGAAATTCGATCGCAGCGCCACCTATCGGGTCCAATTTAATATAGCCTATGTTACTCGGGGATAATGTAGCTTTCCAAAGGTGAAAGAATTTTTGAAATCGGTCCAGTAGTTTCGGAGCCTATTCATTACAAACAAACAAACAAACAAACAAATCTTTCCTCTTTATAATATTAGTATAGACTAGCTTTTGGCCGAAGCTTTGCTAGCGTTAATGTAGTCTTTCAGATAGCAGATTCCGTAGACTTTAGATTTTCTTTCTGGATATTGCAATTTATTCGTGTTAGTAAGCCATGTCATGTCGGAAGCCATAAAAAAGTATTTTTGCACACCCTCCGAATTAAAGTGCACACAAACAAACTCACTCTAGCATTTGTTGCATTTAAATTATACATATAGGGTATAATACTGTTATGATATTTTTTACATACTGTTGATTAATTTATCTAGATACAGCACTTAATGTCTACGACCCGATGACCTGCGTCGACCTGGGTTATTGAAACTGTTTCAAGTAATAATTCCACTACCTACTGTACATGTGCATACAGCTTTTATTGATTAACAAGCACGCTATGTAGACCCTCACGAGACATAATTAATCAACTGAGCATTAGCTAATTTTAACGAGATGTCACCTCAGCCTCTCTCACGAAGCAACCCGTACAGATTTAAAGGCCGTCTGCTAGTGAGGATATACCAGAAGGCGGCCTTTAGGTATATGTAAAATACGATTTCATTGCAATTTATTTCCTGGAATGAAACATATGCTATGACCTACTGGCATCTGATTCCGTTTAGCCGTTCTGGCGAACAAACATCGGCGCAAACTTTCGCATTTAAAACATTTGTAGAATATACCCCTCTAGATTTGTCGTTATATATATTGTTGGGAAATATCATTGTATAAACAATATTATGTCTGCCCAAAAGGTTATCTAAAAGGGTAGGAAAAAAATTCCGTATTTTGTCCACACGTGAAAAGTTACATATGCGGGTGATTTTTATAGTTACATTCTAGGTTTTTTGGTACCAAACCATCGAAGAAGACGTATAAATAGTTTTAAATTTAAACAATTTTACTTATTAGAAAGGAGTGGGGTTAATGTTTACGGGTTAACTATCGCATTCTCCTCAGTAATGACAACAGCCGAGCGCTTTATATCTGGAAAATAATATATATTTTCTCGGGAGATCATCGACTTAGCAAAGGCTGATAATGGAGAAGAAGCGAAGAGGTATGAAGTCTAGAGAGAACTGGTAGAGCGTCAGCTCTTCGCAAACTCCGAAAGGGAATCGAGAGGTATAGCATAAAACCGTCTTTTCGCCCGTTAATATATATTTAGGTGCCAACGTAACAGATGGCGAATGCATTGCCATCTTACGTCTTTGATTTAGTTTTTTTCAAACGTTTCAAAGGCTTCCAATGAATATTTCGCTTTACCGTCAAGTCTTTGGTGACTTATCACTGTACTTAAGTACATATATAAAAACGTATAAGTACAGTCGAGATTCGAACTTGCAATATTTGTGTTGCATGTGACTAGTGAACCACGGCTACTAACTCAAATGTATATAGATGATATCCTAAGTTCTGCATTTTAAGCCCGACCTAAATGCGATGGCTAGGCCACGAGTATTCCCGTTATCGCCATCTATGTAGGAAGATGGGCTATGGGACTGTAGCATACTCTATAGTCCGAGAGCTGGCACCAATGGGTAGGTATTTGAGGCAAGCTGAAAACTTGTCACATTCCTCTCCTATTATACCCCAATACGGAACTGCAGACCTGGCTGGCAAATACCGGGGCTAAATCGACCCCTAATTTTTTGATCACTTGGCACTTGGCAGGTAGAAAGTCCCACCAAAATGGTCTGTCGTTTTGAGAACCCAAAAATTGGTGCCAGCTCTCCTACTACTATTGGCAACACTGCTGCCTATAAACTAACTTACTTTCGCGATGTGCGCCTGTGAGGCCACACTTTAGTCGGCTCACAGTTTACAAAGCAGACGTTTTTTAGTTTATCAAGCGAAGTTTTAGCAAACTATTTGCCGCCATAAAGTACAGACAGAGTGATCACGTCATCCATTATCTATTTGAGCGTTTGATGTAATCGTCAAGATTACAGCACAACACAACATCGAGGTGATACAGGTCCGAAGTTGTGCATATCGCCCTTATACGGACCTTCCTCGCACGAGTATCTTTACTCAAATATAGATTACCAGATATGCCCTTCGTTTTGACCCGAGTGAAACTACACAAATAAACCTTGGTGTTGAATCACTCTTATTTATTGATAGAAACCGCATTAACACGAGTTCAGTTGCATAGTTTAAAAATTCAAACGCACAGGCGTCAAGAAGCGACTTTGTTCTATACTATGTAGAGAATAGAGAACAATTATAATATAAATCAAGACTATCACATATTCCTTTTGAAAACAAAACAAAGCAATTTATATGAAAATGTCTGATTCATCTCTAGTAATTTATTGAATTACATTATTTATTTATTGCCATATCGCGAGTTTAAAAATAGACGTAAGTATGTTTTTATTAGTTTTTTACTACAATACCCTATAAATGTCGGCAAAGATTGGAATGTTTGAAGATTTTCTTCTATAGATGTTACAGTTGTGGAAGCGCACATGGGTTTTATAGATGCCCCCCCCCCCCCCTTTACTATCCGCACAGAAATCACATGTATCTCGTAAATATAATTTCAAGATGTTGCTTTTGTTAAATTTTTTTTATTATCCCTATACTAATTCATAAGAATAAGGTATGTTACGTTATTTTGGATAGGAAGAATGGATGAAGAAAGGTGAAGAAGCGGCATTACAATATTCATACTACCTTGGTTAAATGAATAGAAAATCTTTTAATCATTGGACCGCCAAGAGCTCTTTAAACCGTCGAGCATGTAAGAACAGATTGATGAAGCGATAGAGGTTCGAACTAGGGCTCTATTCTCTGCCTACCCCGGGACTCGGCGTGTATATATATATATATATATGTAATATACATTTGGATAAAGCATATAACTATAGGTACTCTTTTCCGCTATTTCCAGTACAAGATACGCATCAAACAACACTACAAATAATATGAATTAAAGTCCCCCGCTGCGTTGTTTCTGTTAACTGGAGCTAATCTCACTTTTAGGACTTTACGGATTGTTATACCATTTCACTCAAAAGATTGATCACTATATAAATAGATATGATACTACTAGTTAAATAAATTTAAATTGTTTTTTTTGTAGTTTCAGTGGCGTTTGCTGCGGTAATATTTAACCGAAAAGAAAACAAAGTGAGGAATAAATGTTATTAAAAATGCCTACATCTTGAAGGTCAATAAAACACCGCGTTAGCATATATCCATTTCGCTCACTTCGATTGACAGCTAATCATATCAAATCCGGTATATATGATTATTCATTTGCGAAAGTATTTTTATCGATATTTAATCGTCATCAAAATTGTATGTGTAAATTACACCAAGCGATCGTTCGACACTCAAGAATGGAAAAGTAAAAAGTACTCGAAACCAGCGATCATGCATCGAGAGATTGGTTTATGTTGCATGATAAAGAAGAAGAGCTGTAAAAGTCTAGAGAGAACTGGCGCTTCACTCTCTGCCACGTAATGGAATCGGCGTAATGAATGATATATAATAATAATAAATACCTGGGACAATTACACACAAATTGACCTAGTCCCAAAGTAAGCAAAGCTTGTGTTATGGTAACTAGACAACAATATATTTACTTATATAGATAGATATATACATAAATATTAAATACATTGGACATCCAAGACTAAGGCACAAATACTCGTGTTCATCACAAAAATATCTGCCCTCAGCGGGATTCGAACCCCAGACCTCAAGTTTCGCAGTCAGGAGCTCTAACCACTAGACCAGACAGTCGTCAAAAATTAAAACGGCAACGCAGATTAAAGTAATACAGTTGCGCATGAGAAATGGCGATGGACTCGAGTTGGGGCGAGAGGAGGATGTTGATACACTTGTGATAGAAGTAAGCCTTAATTGAGACCAAATTACCTTTGTAGAAAACATTATATTAGAATGATCTTTATTTATATTATGATTATGTCATCCACCAATAGATAACTAGACCTACTTGTGAAAAACTGGGTCAAATTGCCAGTGGTTCCGATCCCTATCACTGACCGTCTCTGTCCGACTCCCTATCGCTCAGACACAACTCAACTACATAACAAAACTGAAAAAGTCTTTAAATTGCTCTTCTCAAGAGCTCATGAAGGTTTTTTGCTGTGTATTCCTATACTATAAAGGTTGTGGTGTGAAAGATCATAATCTAAGCTAAGCTGTACATAAGCTAAGAAAACTCATTAGTACCACTGGAGTTTGATAACCTGCAATCTCGATGTTGATTGTTAAGCCACTTGGCCTTTATGACACAACATTAAAATTAAAGTACTGATGTACTAGCCTCTTTATGTATAAATAAGTATCTTTTCAAAGCAGTACAAAATACTTTTGCTTGGATTGATGTTTCTTCAATTGAACAATGAATACATGTATATGCATTCTTTGGTCAGCTTGTACTAAATGTTGAATTGGACACCAAGAGGACATAGAATATTTTGGTATGTAAATATATAAACATAATACAATGCATTATAGTAAGTATATAGGCATGTGTATAACCATTTATATAGTTACCAAAAAAAATTAGGAAACTCTTGTTATTAAATTTATTACTTACACTTTAAGGAAAATAATAACTAAATGGAGGTACTTTAAAGTACAAAATAATGTTGCACTAGTGACCAGGTCACTTAAATTCAGTATCCAATACAAGATTTACATAAACTTTCTCTGCTTTAATCTCAATACACTATTATCTATTACAATAAATACATATTTCATGATTTGGTATTTCCTATTGAACATAGTTAATTTGTAACATATTTATTAATGTTATGATTTTTACATATATATATATATATATTTAAATGGTCTGATGTATAGTATTATAATAAATGTGTAAAATATACTTCTCTATACTTATAAGTTTGATTGTTCATGTTCATGTAGATAATAAAAATAAAACTTAGAAAACTCAATAAACCTTTTATAAATTTTATAATACAGTACATCAGTAGGTATTTAAGCACTTGATAATGACTCAATATAATTATCCTGCTTTACTTAATGATAAAGTGGTTGAGGATAATACTTTAAATTATATTAACTAAGTTTTGAATTGAATTAGTCTTACAAACCACTCAAAATATGCTTTGAATAACTTTACATTTTCTTCAAGGGAAGAGCAACAGTTGCTTACCTATTCACATAAATAAAGTAAGCAAACCTAAAAATATAGTTTAAAGCCATGTGAAGTACACTTACCACCATCAACAGGGTCAAAACTCAGGTACACCGCGACAACCAACAAGAATAACAATTTCTGCCACTGAATATTGTTCATGATAACATTCTTCAATGGAAACATTGCAATTTTAGAGTTCCGGAACATCAAAACACTTACTATTGTTAATCAACGTATACGGCCATTGAAGTGTTTGAACTTAGACATTTTTGCTACATCGTGTGAATACCTAAAAACTATATATCTTTAACAAAACTAAAATTGGAAAAGCTTACTTTAAATAATTACATATTTGTACGCAGTACAAAATCAACTAACATTAACATTTCCCGTGGAAATTAAATACCTAGCTTCGCGTGAATGAAGTGAACTCAGTCAATCTTATCTTTACTCTGTATCTATCTGTCTAAGATACGGGGTGTAAGGAACAGATTAAAAATAAGCAAGATAACGTCTCTTTACAAGACCCGCAACGCTACTGTATGGAAGGATGCAATAGTAGATACGGACGACTGGCCATAGATGATTGTAAAGTAATACGGACTGACTGAACGTTTACGCTTTGACAGGCAACACGCATGAATGAATCAAATATATCATCTTTACGAATCGAATCAAAATGCTGACATTTTTGGCATAACGTTTTGATAGATTAAGTCCTACTGCGTTTGAGTTTCAACGAATACATTTTTGACATGGATATGAGTCTTTCAAGTGCTTTCGTATTTTTTTCAACTTAACTTACTACATATTTGTTATTGAGTGTTGTATGTGTTGGTTTATCAAATAAAATACATTTGAGACCGTTTGTATTGTCGACTAAATATGATATTAATATTTTAAATATCCAAATCACGACTTTTTTATTACGAAATTTAAGTAACACAACTCCACCAGTACAGACGGGGGTTAACAACTCTGTATAAAGTAGGAAAATAATAGAATATAAGTTAATTAAACATATTGTCTGTCGATCTATCACCGGATTTACTCAGTTAAAATAACGCATTAATGCCGTTAAATCTAATCAAGCCTGAACAACTCCAAGTAACCATAAAAATCGGTGTGAATTACTCATAAATCTTTAAAAATCCGAAGTTATTATACAATCCAAGGAATTGATCCTGCATGACACGTTATTCCCATAGTCATAGCATAACACTATTACCCCAAGCACGCGTAAAATAAATAGCTGCGGCAGTACACGACGGATCTCTCTCACACCTATACAAATAAATAAAATTTGAGTGTCTGTTTGTAATATTAAAATAACCGCTTTATACTATTTAACTGCATATGGATGTAACACGGTACATATACCAAAATATCATATTTTAGGTAAAATTTTTGTCTGTCTGTCTGTTTGTTCCGGCTAATCTCTAAAATGGATGGACCGATTTTCACTGGCAGATGTAAAAAGGAGTAACTTGGGCTACTTTTATCTTAGAAACTGAATAATAGTTTTTTGTTAAATTCCACGCGGACGATGACGCGGGCGCAGCTAGTTAAAGTTTATCGAAGTGCTAAGCTAGCTAGTTCACTGGTAGTTGTACGCCACAACTACCAGTGAACTAGCTAGCCTTAGACTTAGACTAGATGGTTCACTGCAGCGTGAAGAGTATGTTTGTTTGGTTGAACGCGCTAATCTCAGGAACCATTGGTTCAAATCGATAGAATCTTTTAGTATTGAATAACCCTTCCTAATAATCTAGGTAGGCTAGTAGGCTATAAAACATCACGCTACGACCGGAGCGAAGTATCAATGGTTTTTTTTGCAAAAAAGCGGAAAATTCCTTTTGAGAGCTTTCGTTGCGTGCGCTGCGTAAGCGGTTAAATTTACGCAATATATATGGCATGAATAGTGCCTCTTTCAATTAAACTTTACTTTTCACTTTTGAGTATCTTTTAATAGCTTTCAGTCAGTATTCATTTTATTACAGTTCATCCTCATGAAATTCATTCTAAAATATAATGAAACCATTATTTGCGAAAATGTTTTATGTATGTATTAATCCTTATCCATAAAAATATGGTATCCATCACCGATATTTATTTACATAAAGTTGCCCCGCCATTAGATTTCAATTAATACCTTATTTATAACTGTTTTCAAATTATCCTGCAGCGAAATATCTATAGAATGAGAGGCTATTCAAATGAAAAATTTAATTCAAATAGGTAACTAGTGGCCAATTATAGTGATTTGGGGTTCTTACTGACAGCTAAGCGACGTACCTAATTTCCAGGATGCCCGACGACGACACACTACTCTACCCGACTCTCGCAAATGCCGGCCTGCGCCGAGCCAGACGCGCTAATCCCGTCCCCAAATATATAAATAATAAGATACCAGTCCAGCCCAGCTCCCTATCTCGCGATCCAGAAACGCCCTAAGCCGAGGTCCGTACCCCCCAGGGGGTGCCCTTAGCTGTGTTGCTTAGCACTAAAATGCCTGGCTGGAGGCCTAGGTCTCGCCTTTGTCCGGTAAAGTAGCAAAAGTTCCCGGAACTTACGCTACGAGAGACAGTACAAAATAAAATAGACGTAGATACCTAGTATTTGTCGTTTCTAGATAGACAGTACCTGTACAAATAGTTCTTGGGAAATTGTTTCAATGTAATAAAGCAGCAATTTGCATTAGGTATGTTACCCATATTTGCTTTGCGCTTTTTCAATTACTCTATGCGTAATGCGTATCGGCCGGAAGACTATTAAGGCGACCCGAGGCGGTCTTCGCTGGTGGGAAAAATCCAGCACTGAGCTACCTTGGAGACCGCCACTCTTCCCGCACAGTGCCCAACCACATTATACCGAGCACGTCGGCTAGGAAATGGGAATTCTGCTATCTACTCGTGTGGCTTACTATGTTATGATGCCAAAAGTCGCAGACTTATTTGGACTCGCTTTGAGACGAGCGCTATGGGAGCTATGTTTAGGAAATGCGTGCGTAATGTGCAACAGAAAGATGGGAATTTAAAGCTGATTGTATTTCGTATTCAACCAAACGAAGTTTGATCGGACAGACGGACAAAAAATGGCATATCCACATAATAAAAAGAATTTATTAAATATGTAATTGTAAAAATATTAACATATAGTGATAAATTTCAATGTAATTCGTTGTCTATAGCAATATAGTTAGTAAGCAATCTAATAATAAATGCAATTGTAGTTTCCATAGGTATAAAAAATACACACAATTAATGAACCAAAATAAACAAGATCAAAGCTTTTCAAGTAACAAAAATTTACACACAATGGAAATAATGTGTCTCTTCGGTATTAAAATCTTTGGTTATAAGAGATTCGTATGTGCATGCTATCTATATCGCTATATACAGACATAATAGTTCTACCACAGATTACGAAAAATCACTTAGTCTACATAGCACAGCTAAATAATAATTATTGTATTTTGATTGTAACGGGTTGTTAATCATTGAAACAGTGATACATATAAAATATATTTTAGATGGTTTTAGGCATGATCGACATCGCATCAGTACTCCAAGAGTTAATAATCATATTCATAAATATTCTTTAAACAAATAGTCTTAACGATGAAAATATATTTTTTGTATTTTTATGCGTATAATTCCTGAGTGGACCCTTTTACAACATTACTATGTACCCTCACGCCTTCCCACAAGGGTCCCCGAAGGGGTAGACAGAGGCGTATAGGGAGTACACACACACCTAATTTCCGCCAAAGATATATTTTAGGTGCCAACGTGACAGATGGCGAGTCCATCACCGTTACTCAAGCATTATGCATACAGCCATTGAATTTCTTCCCAAACGTATGCAGGTTTCCTCTCGATGTTTTCCTTCCCCGTTGTGCGTCTAAGCACTGTACTTAAGTTTAGAAAAACTCATGGGTATAGTAGGGATTCGAACTGGCGATCTTTGTGTCGCAGGCAACTACTCGAATCATTCGGCCACCACGGCTCGTACTAAATATTTTTGTGTTACAATGCTATGATTACGGCCATCCTGCACCATTCAGTGACAATTTACCCATGCATTCAATATTATTAATGTTGGGGATGTTTGCTCCTTCACTCAAAAACTATTGAATTGTATTGCATTATTCCCAGAAAAAAACTACCAACGAAATCCAATTTTACGCACGTACAACCTCGGGGCACTACTACTAAGCTACATGCGTGATTCCAAGATGGATACCAGTCTCAATATTATGCAATTTATATTGATCATTCCTTTACACATCACTAAAAAGGGCAAATTAACAAGTACATTCTTCATTCGAATATGTATGACAATCTATAATTTGTATAAGATATAATTGATGTTTTTTTTTGTATAAATACAATTAGCTTTTGTTTCCATGTGATTTGAAATTTCTTCTACATAGCTCCATCTCAACAACAATAGCTCAAAGACATCAAAAATCGATGTTGATAAAAAAAACGAAAAATTAGTTCTATTTTCCCAGCCAGTTGTAATGCAATATATCTTTCATTGTGAAATCAAAGCGATCATTTGGAAACACAAGCTTAAGTAAGCTTACACAGTCATTTGTTCAAAATTAAAAACAACAATATACAAATTTCATTACACAACATTTAAAGTATAACTATTAAATCATATCAGCAAAAGCGATAACAGAAAACTGCTGGTGATGGTGTACTCAAAGTGTTTATAAAATTGTTCTCAATAGCTTCCATTATTCCCTTTACTTATCATCAGCTATATCTTACACTAGAAGGGAAGAATAAATAGGGAAGAGAGAAAGGTACACAATTAATCTAATTGTGTAGCATTAACTGCAGAGTTTCCAAGACACGATTAAATACTATTCAACTAGTACATTAAATAACTAATAAATAGCAGTCTAATGTAAATTGTGCGTACATATCATATTCAATTTCAAAATAAGGCACTAAATACAACAATTTAATGTTGAAAATCGAATAATCTTCATTTTTAACTTATGTCATCACCTAAACGTTGTTATGGTCCAATCGGCACTCAGTTAAAACCGATGCATTTATATATTCTGAGAGCTGGCAGACCACATTGGCTCCATTTAGAACTTGCCACCCATCCAGCTAATGACCGGAGCAAAAGTTGCTCAAGTCTGCAACATGAAATGCATGGTAACATCTGTGCCACGTGGACAACCTAAGCCGTTAACATCCTAAACTTTCCTAAATTCTAATATTTGTATATACTGACACATCATGCTTTCCATAGATGCATAGAAAGATTGAGAGAGAGGATTATAGAAAGACGTTGTAAGGCCCAGGAGAAGTGGAATACAGGTTTGCTTATCTATAATAACAACGAGTGCGAAGCTGCAAGTTAAAGCGTCTAAATGTTAAGTAGAGAGTGCTTAATGCATAAAAACTTATTAATAGTTAGATTAAAAATTAGAATATATATATGACATATATATTTGTCAAGCTCACTTAGGCACCTTTGATATGTATATATAAATATATAATACTATTAATGTATTATATGCTTAATTTGTATATCGTTATAATGTATATATTATTGATAAATCCCAGTCTTATTTGAAGTGAAGCTTATGTGAAGTTTTAGCCTGTTATAATATTGGTGGGAAGTCTCAATTAATATTGTATATCGGAGTATATAGCAGAATCAGTGAGTGAGCAGTGAGAAGGCATCTTCACTTACCCTGCGGGACTAATGGATTTTAAAGTTGGCAATATATATTATTATATATAAATCCGATATAATTTTGACTTCTGGGTTACATTTATATATGTACCTAGTAATAAATAGGACTAATTGTAAACAAATGTCATAATGTCCACTTAGATAAATATCCCTACATATTATTCGCAAGAAACATATTTCTGCTGATTAATAAAATAAATTATAAAACCAAGCCGCCTTGGAATACTTAATCCTACAAAAGAGCCTTATACAAGTAATTGTACATTTTTTTTTACAAAATAGTTGTGATCAATAAAAAAAAAGTACAGTTATCAAACGATACACTGCAACGTTTAAGATTGACAGTGTTGCTTACTATAAGTAATTGAAATGTTTATAATTCGATTGTAATTATGTATATTAGAATCGAATCTCGAACATACCATATGTAACAAGTGAGTGAAATAGATAGAGTAGCAAAACACGTCAAGCATAAATATTACAAAAAAAAACATAATGTGCCAATTTCTCTTATCAATTTGACGACCGTCTGGTCTAGTGGTTTGAGCTCCTGACTGCGAAACTTGAGGTCGCGGGTTCGAATCCCGCTGAGGACAGATATTTGTGTGATGAACATTTTGTACCTTAGTCTTGGATGTCCTATGTATTTATGTATATATCTATTTATATAAGTAAATATATCATTGTCTAGTTACCATAACACAAGCTTTGCTTAACTTGGGACTAGGTCAATTTGTGTGGAATTGTCCCAGGTATTTATTATTATTATTATTAATTACACATTATACAGTCCCCATATAAAGAACACGAAAGATTAGATTCATAAAATTGACCCGATAGGTGGCGCCGCAATCGTGGTAAATTTCTACTTTATTACCCAAACGTAAGAAGGTAGGAATTAATAGAGATGAATAGCCACAATTAAGTCGGCCAAATAGGCAATAATTTTAGATCGGGCCGTAACGTCAAGGCATCTTAAAAGTCAATAACAGAACGCGAATTGAATTTAAAACAATTGAATTAAAA
This sequence comes from Drepana falcataria, assembly GCA_945859725.1. Taxonomy (NCBI): domain Eukaryota; kingdom Metazoa; phylum Arthropoda; class Insecta; order Lepidoptera; family Drepanidae; genus Drepana; species Drepana falcataria. Next base: position 13,326,170 of record OX243921.1, read on the forward strand.
GTGATTATAAAACATTAACATCATTAATTAAATATAATAAATACTTGAGCTATATATATTAGTAGGATACAAGCGAAGGCGTAAACGTAAGCTTAGTCTAGAAGTATTCGAATCTGAAAGGATAGATTACACAATATGTAGCATCATGTCAAGTCACTCACGGGGTAGGCAGAGAGGGTGGAGCAGTACTCTCTAGACTTTCGCGTCATCCACATTCGTCAGTCTCTTCATACTTGCTCGCCAAATTTGAGTAATCTTGACATATCCATCTTTGAGCGCTAGATTGATCTGATCATGGTCGATGGAAGTTCTTCCACACACTTTCTTTGTCGATGTTTCTTCCCACATCCTTTATTTTTCCTTCCTTCCTTCATATTTCATTGTCATTCAAGCCAATGTATTCACAATCATACTCTCCTGTCATTCCCGCTATGCATAAGTACATACAATGACATATCAAATTCAGGGTCTCATAAAATAGCACAGTTGTCTTCTAGGAGTTATCAAGCAGTGTGAATAGACAAAGAAATACAACAAAAATCCAAAAATAACGAAATGACCGTTATTTTTTCAGAAGCTATAAAAAAACATAAGCGTAGTTAGATTCTTCATATATAGCTGTATCGTTACGGCAGACTGTTAATGCTTAAATAATATTCAACAAAACTTATATAAAGTATATTTTTATACCATATATTTGATCAATTGTTCTATCTCCTGAAACATTATGTATATATAAAATATCACATACTGGCGCTCTACTCTAGCTGCCTACTGCCTACCTGCCTGCCTAGCTGCCTACCCTGTGAGGGACACGTAGCGATCATAAGTTTGTGTACGAACATAGTATCTCTACATTATTATGATAAATCGCTTTAAAACTAACAATAATTGGTAATTGCATCACCTCGCACGCGGGTCCGCACGACAGACGCTATGCAGTGCAGTTTGAGCAAATGAATAGGTGTGATATTGTATATCCTTGTGGGACGTGTGGAAGACGTGAGGATATATATATATATATATATATATATATATATATATATAATTTAAATATATGTATATTCTCACGCCTTCCCACTAGGGTCCCGAAAGGCAGGCAGAGGTGTATAGGTAGTACCCACACACCCACTTTCCGCCTGAGATATACTTTAAGTGCTAACGTGGCAGATGGCGAGTCCGTCGCCGTTACTCAAGCACGACTACACAAACGCTTTTGAATTTCTTCTTAAGCGTATGCAGGTTTCCTCTCGATGTTTTCCTTCACCGTTAACCTCGTGTGACTTATCACTGTACTTACGTTAAGAATTTTGGTACAGGGAGGGATTCGAACTTGCAACTACACGAACCACTCGGCCACCACGGCTTTTATACATATATGCCTCATGTCCGTTACTAAGTCTGCGTGAAAACGGATAACTATTGCAAGCCGTTCAAGCACAATTTTCGGGACGAAAAGCCGTTTTATTTAAGGCATCATCCATATCTTTACAAACAACCGTCCCATTTGTAATAGCGATATACTACAGGCACGAAAGCATTGCAGACAAACAACCCAAAGAAACAAGAAAGATTAATATGATAAGTATGTGTTTTTTAAACGATATATCTTATTTTACATTTAAATAATAGAAAGCTACAAATAATATCCTCAAATGCATGCGACATACACATTTATAAACGTTCAACATCAACACATAGCGAAGATAGAAGTAGATAAGTAGCAAGGAAATAAGTGCCATATTTACGTGAACGATAAAAGTCTTAAAAGCATCGAGTGGCGAGAGGACCCGCTCTCTTGTTAAAAAAATATTCGGCTTATATCAATAAAGAAATTTAAGTGATAAGAAGTTCGAAGATTAAATTTAGTTTTATAATATATCCTCACGCCTTCCACAAGGGTCCCAAGTCCAAGGGTAGGCAGAGGTGTATAATTAATACCCACACACCGACTTTCCGCCAGAGGTATATTAGGTGCCAACGTGACAGATGGCGAGTCCATCGCCGTTACTCAAGCACGACTATTACATACGCCTTTTTTTTTTAATTTCTTCTCAGACGTATGCAGGTTTCCTCTCGATGTTTGCCTTCACCGTAAAGCTCGTGGTGTGACTAATCACTGTACTTAAGTTCAGAAAAACTCATTGGTACAGTCGGGATTCGAACTTGCGACCTTTGCGTCGCAGGCAACTGCTCGAACCACTCGGCCACCACGGCTCAATTTAATTTTCAAATAAATTTAGTTTTATCTCTTTATATTTTAAAATGCTCCTTCGTTGATCATAAAAAGTACCTCTTAATATCTACTGTTAATATGGTAAGCTCTTACCATTAATGAAGATGTCAATTTTGAAACAGAAGCATGGAAAAAAAGTATTTTTTTTATCAAATTACAAAATATCTAATTGTAAACAACCTCCGCCCCCCCCCCTTCCAATGGGTATGTCATAGAATGGAGAATTTAAAAATAAATATATTTTCCATTACGATTTAAGGATAATTTCTACATAACTTAACGAAAAAAAGCCAATGAATATATTTGGGCAACTCGTCAAGCATCAATTTATAACTAAAATCAATTTGATATGGTCACTATCCATACAAATACGTTTTTTTATTACCATATATACCCAGGCACTTATTATGAAAAGGAGAAAACTGAAAATCTCTTGAATTTCCCGTACGACGGGTCAGTCTAGTCGAATACAGGCCAATTTTGGACAACTTCGAACGTCAATCACGCAATTTCATGATTAACAATACACATACTTCTTAATCCACGCTAGCTCATAATAAATACATAATTAATACATACACACAATGTGTTCTAGTAGTTTGTAATGTGATCCAAGCTGTGTGACATTTACACATAACTACTTTATATAATATTAAATATCATATCCGCGCTTCTTCCACAGCATAAAAAAGCAATAATAGATTACGTGTATCAATATTTGAATAACATTAATTACTAATAAACAATGAATATATTTTAGCAGTGAATCTTTTGCTAAACTAGTAGTGGCGTTTGATAGACAGATGGACGAGCAGGGACGATAGATCCAATTCCTCCGAGAAGCAGTTAGTGAGTGGCACACTCCGGTAGCCAGTCTGGAGACCGTTGAAGGGGAACGTCGCCTGCCCGATGAAGTTGGGGTCTCCGAACACGTCCTCGTCTTGGGCTAAGAAGCGAATCAGAGCCAAGTCTGGATTGGTTAACTCAAATTCGCAAATATCGTTCCACAATGGATTCAGTCCGTTGTCAGCTGCAAAGAGAAATCATATTTGCGTGTTAAACTGACATTCTGAAATGTGAGCATAATCATTTGGGAACAGGGCGCAAGGCATATCTATACTAATATTATAAAGCTGAAGAGTTTGTTTGTTTGTTTGAACGCGCTAATCTCAGGAACTACTGGTTGGAATTGAATAATATTTTTGTGTTGGATAGTCCATTTCTCTAGGAAGGCTTTAGGCTATATAACATCACGCTACGACCAATAGGAGTGAAGCATAAATGAATAATGTTGCCAGAACGGAAAAAATATTCCTTTTTGAGAGCTTCCGTTGCGTGCGCTGCGTAAACGGTTTAAGTTACACAAATATCGTGTATGAGGGAATTCTTCCTCTTTAAAGTTCTAAAAAAAAGTCCGCGATAGCATATGTCTATCTGTTAAGATAGACTCACTATAACCTTTTTTATGGTAATAAAATTTGTCCGAAATCAGTGCATTATTTCCGAAGATGTTTTATCAACATAATATTAATCCTTATCCAAATAAATATGTTATTAATCACGAGCATTTAAATGTAAACGAAATTGTACTTGACATCACTTGATTTCAATTCAATTTTATATTATTATATTATATATATTATTATTACAACTGCTTTTTTATACTAATTTGTCAATCAATGATGGTAAGCGGTTACCGCTTATGGATGATTGACGCAACACCAGAGGTATCGCTCGCATGCTGTAGGATATTAAACGGCTGTAACTACTATACCGCGAGAACTATTTTTTTTGGAATATAAAACTTATGCACTTTTCTGTAATCCTAACGTAAATTCCATGTCAATCGATTGAGAGTTAAAAGACATGAAAGCGTAACAAACAAGCATATTTCCGCTTCTAAAACAGGATTTAGATGGCTTCAGTGAGGAGAGAAGTTACTACTACTCTAAACGTGATATAAATTACTAAGTTGATACTATTATAAGATACTAGCTGTCCCGCCCAGCTTCGCTCGGGTGAAAAAGTTAAATTGCTCGTAACACGATCGCAGCGCCACCTATTGGGTCCAATTGTAAATCTAAACCATTCTCGAATCTAGCTTAAGACACACAGAAACACACAGAAAGCTTCGCCCGGGTAAAAAGGTAAAATTCTTGAAACTCGATCGCAGCGCCACCTATCGGGTCCAATTTAATATAGCCTATGTTACTCGGGGATAATGTAGCTTTCCAAAGGTGAAAGAATTTTTGAAATCGGTCCAGTAGTTTCGGAGCCTATTCATTACAAACAAACAAACAAATCTTTCCTCTTTATAATATTAGTATAGATTAATCAATTGAGTTCTCCCGTCATTATTATATTGCTGAGCCCTTACAGCATATTGATATCAATGTTAAAGCTATTAAGAAGATTATTAGTAAGCAGCTTATATGGTAATAATTTTAAACAAAAATAAATATTCAGTCTGCTCAAACTTACCAACAGTTTTGGTGATGAGTTTCACTCCGCTGTCGTACTCCGCGCCAATGATCTCCACCTCGACGAAGGGACTGGAAGTGCCACGTCCGGACTTGAACAGGTGTCGCCCGCCAATGACCCGTAGCATCACAGTCACAGGGGTAACGTTACTCTTCTCGCTCGGATTGTAGTCCTCGTCAAACATGAACTGGGGCTTCAGCACAAATCCACAGCCGCCATTCTGCTTAAACTTGCCCATATTCAAATGCATCGGCTTATCCCCGGTCTGGTAATTGAGCGCGACCATCTGTGATCCGGCGTTCCAGAAAGGCACTGGATTATAGTTTGACGAATCAATTCTCTGGCCCTTTGGATAGATCCGGCTAAGTTGGATCGTGTGGTATTTGCGGAAGAACGCGTTATCCTGTTGGCACATGAGCCGGTCTGCTTTTGTTTCGGGGAAGGAGGACATCTCGTTATAGATGAACCCCTTGGTGCGCAAACGATCTTGGTTGAATGTGACGGAGCGGCAGTAGACTATGAGATCTGACATTTCCTTGGCTATCCTCCAGGTGCGCTCCATCTTTCTGTTTTGGAGGGACCTGGCGCTGGCGCTGTGGGCGGCCTCTTTGACGGCGGAGAGCCACTCGAGCGCCGTCTCGCGCGAAGGAGCGGCCATATCGAAGGGCGCGCACATGGAAGGACTCTGAATACGCACTAACCATCGGGAGGAGCCACTCTCCTCTCCGACTACAAGCTCAACCACCGCCCCGAGCACGTCCACTACGCCTTTCTGTAGTGATCCTAAAGGCGCCGATTCGTTTTCGAGCCCCTGTAAATGTATGGCACGTTTGTTAACATCTATAACTTTTCTGGTCATTGCATTAACATACTACATAACATACATATACATATACAATACTACATCTTGCGTCCCTTGCGTTGAATAAAAATTCATTTTTATCGTATAAGAGGAATATCAGTAACTAGTGTTGTCATGCAGGTACGATCTTCATCCATTCTCGATTGCATCCGAATCCATATTTCGTTTCAGTATAAGAATGAAGACGCAACAAGGTTATTAACTGTCAATCACAAACATTTTCATTTACATACATATCATAACGCCGAGTCCCTAACGGGTAGGCTGAGAGAATAGGACGCTAATTCTTTCTAGACTTGCACACCTCTTTCTCTTCGTCCACATTCATCAGTCTCTTCGTACATGCCCGCCGGTTACGAGTACTCTTGACGTTCCCGTCTTTAAGTGTCCAATCGATTTTATCTTGGTAGTCGCTGGATAGATCACCAATTTACTAAAAGGCATAAACAAAATTGGCCTCTAGAATTATTTACCATTTGAAGCCATTAAGACCTTTGGAGATTTATATATTTAATTATTTATTTATTTGAGATAAATCAATTGCTGGTCCGCGTACATTATGTGCGATTTAAAGACGGAAAAATTTAAACAAATGCCCATGCACGGCTTTCAATGGTTACAAAGTGTATCTACATGTTAACACTGAGGGAACAAGGATTTATTCTTAATATACATATATTAAGAAGAAACAATAATATACTTATAAAGCTAGTGCTTATCAAATTCCATTCAAAACTTCAGAGCTGTTGAGTTACTAACACAGAAACATCCAAACCCCAATTATACTCCTAATATTTTTAAGATTTATTTTTTACATATTAGCAATTTTTATGTTTGGCGACCATGTTATTAAAAATTCTATAAGCGTATTCATGCCTCCCCATACGAGTTCTCGAAGAGTAATTGTTCTTTAACTTTGCCATTTTGCCAACGTGACAAACTGCGACTGTCTGTAGCAGTTAATGTCAGTACTTTAAGTATTTACATATCTTTAAATTTCTCCTCAAAAGTGTCGATTTCGTCAAGATATTTTCTGCTAGGTATTTGAGGCAAGCTGAAAACTTGTCACATACCTCTCCTATTACACCGCAATACGGAACTGCAGACCTGGCTGGTAAATAATAAATCGTTTTTTTTATAGTATTTTTATTCCCAAAAATATGATTCCGTATTGGGGTATAATAGGAGGTATGTGACCAGTTTTCAGCTTGCCCCAAATACTAATATATAATATAATATACTATATATTATTATATTATACTATTCGAATATGCCTCAAATACCTACCCAAAAATTGGTGCCAGCTCTCGGACTACATGGTGTATTTCGTGAATGGCTACTCAACGATGGCGGGCTGTAAGTCACAGCGGAGAAGTATGGCATTACGGGTAGCCTACTTCTATTTTGACTATCGGAAAATACAAACATTTTTGTGGAATAAATAGTCTGACTCTCGCTATTTATCCGACACGTTCGATTAACGCCCACGCGATGGGGCTGCCACTACCAGCGTTATGACCATCATGTTATTTTTGTCATTCCGTAATTAGACTAATTAGACCCCTGAAGAACCGCCATACTGATACAAATCACCAAGTATTTTATGTCACCATCTCCGGGTCTATAAATAAGATTCACTTACAGTCATATTCTGGACGTGCGGGACCTCTATTTCCTGGACGTAGTTACAAGGGAACCAGTGCTGCTTCTTGCCGCCGTAGTCGCCTCGCCACCAGCCGCTATCCGGCTTGTCCACGTTTGTGATGATGGCGTGCTTGCAGAAGGAAAGCTCGTCATCCCGCCGGCCGCGGTAGTCGTACAACGCCTTTACACTCACCTGGAATATATATTGGCCGGTATCACACGTGCTTCTCGCTTGCACGATTTAAATCAAGAATTTCTAAGATTTAAAATCTTTCTCCAAGGAAGACGAGTCTCGCACCGGTTGGAAATGACAGGCGCGAAAGCAACGAAGCAGTGGGTTAAAGGAAAACGATTATGTAGAATGCGGTACGCGAAGTTAGACGGAGAAAGCACAAAACAATTCATAGTCAAATTTTATTCAAAGTTAAACATTATAGTTAATAATGCATGAACTATCGCTGTCGTATGAATATATCGCTTTGCATCAATCGTGTGTATATTTTAACCATCGCATATGCAACACGCTTAACAAGATAAGAAATCGCATATCTCCGTACATTATCATCAACATATATTATAAATCAATCCCACTATTGTTATGAAGGCGAAAATTTGTGAGTATGTTTGTTACTCAATCCCACCAGAATGGCTGAACAGAATTGGATGAAATTTGGCACAGCGATAGATCAGAAGGTAGATTGACTGTTAGTATATGCCTTATTCCATAAAAACCTATTAATAAAATCAGTCTTTACATATATCACAACATTATCTCGCACACGGTTCTCTCACATGAATTTCTTCACCGCAAAAATGATACGCTGATACATAAGTTCGCACATTAACATTGCCAGCACTCCTTTAATTTGGAACGTTATATAAGTATTGATTATATATATTTAAAACTTTGCTTGTGGAATTTATGTTTCTTTTATCTTAATATATATATAAATCACGTGTCACGTTGTTTGTCCGCTATGGGCTCCTAAACTACAGAACCGATTTCAATCAAATTTGCACACCGTGTGCAGTTTGCTTCAACTTAAAAGATAGGATATCTTACATCACCCGTACCCGATAGGTAGCGCTGCGATCGTGTTTCAGGAAGTTTAACTTTTTCACCCGGGCAAAGCTGGGCGGGACACAATAATATAATATAATGATGTATATAAAGGCTACCTTGGAGGTGAAGCAAGTAGGATCCATATAGCCTGGTGTTCCATACACGGAGTTGTCATCTGGTTCCTAAAAGTAATAGCAAATATATGTTTCAGTCAGATTTCCGGAACTCTTCACTTATGATGCACACTAGAGTTATAATGACATATTTTACGGTAGGTATTAAAACTGTTAGTAAGTCTAGAGCGGACTGGAACTCTACTCTATCTGCCTACCCTGTTGGCAGTCGGCGTGACAATATGTATGTATGCATGTAAAACTGTTTCTAATGGATAAATCCAAAAATTACTTGTCTTTTTTTTTTTTATACCACTTGGTTGGCAAACAAGCATGCGGTCCGCCTGATGGTAAGCGGTTACCGCCGTAACCGTAAACCGGTACCGTAATTTTTTAATTATCACCTGTATAAAGCTATATTATTCTGGAGGATTGAGAGTTGAAAATCGTTTAAACGCAGGTACTAGATCAACATTAATACAAAAGTAAAACAGATTGTTTTACAAAGTCAACTGTAATTAGTATTTGTGTCGCATCGCCCGATATAGGCCGATAGGATACATACATACAAAACTCTATAAAAAAGAACCATTATCTCTATGGTACAAACAGAAACACACACTTTGCGTTAATACGTTGCGTGAAATAAATAGATATACTCACAGTTACAATCCTGCGCACAATTTCTTCAGTCATCGGGTACCACAACTTCACTTTCTTATACAAAGGATTGTTTTCATAGAACGCCACCAATTCTATCAAGCTCTCGAACTTAACTGTGCCTATGGTGTACAGTCGACCTTCGAGCTTTATTCTGCAGTGTTTTATTTCTTTCTCAGTCCTAAAAAACAAGTATTAGTTAGTGCGTCTGAATGTGAGAACATTGTAGGCTTTGTAGATTCTTAGATCTTGCTAACATTGTTATAATTATCTTGTTTTATGTATGCTTTGTATAGTAAGCAACGACCTATTGTCGGGCCTACGTTGCTCCCCCATACTTGGGTACTATTTCTGTAACGAAAAAATATTGTTATTGTATATGCCTAATGATTTGAAAAGAGTAACCATGGAGCTTCTTGCCGGTTCTTCTCCATGGAAGCGACCAACCCGAACCGTGCTTCTTTTTCGACGTTTTATAAGTGCCCACCTGGGCCTATGTGAAAAAGATTTTGATTTGATTTGATTTGATAGGGATATAATATTTATGTCTATGTACATAATTATACACTATAAATCTTCAAGCCTTCCCAAAAGGATCCGCGAATGTGTGGGCAAAGGTGTGTAAGCCTGAAGTATATAGTGTTTTCCACACGTCCATTTTTCACCGGAGATATATTTTTGGTGCCATAGTTACAGATGGCCCATCGCCGTTTCTTGAGCATGAGGTATGTTATTGTATACCCTCTTCAAACGTATGCAGGTTGTCGAATGTTTTCCATTATATAATCTAATGTAAGTACGTCTTGGATATAGGTAGTAAATAATGATTTGAATTGAACTGAAATTTATGTCGCAGGCGGCTACTTGAACCAATCGGCCACCACGGCTTAATTATATCAATAAAATGATATACCGAAATACGAATGATAGAAGTGGTTCGAGTAGTTGCCTGCGACACAAAGATCGCAAGTTCGAATCCCGACTGTGCCAATGAGTTGTTCTGAACTTAAGTTCAGAGATTAGTCACACCACGAGTTTTACGATGTTGGAAAACATCGAGAGGAAACCGCATACGTTTGAGAAACAATTCAAAGGCGTATGAATAGTCGTGCTTGAGTAACGGTGGAGGAATCGCCATCTGTCACGTTGGCGCCTAAAATATATCTCTGGCAGAGAGTGGGTGTGTGCATTCTGTGCTTCTTTTTCGACGTTTTATAAGTGCCCACCTGGGCCTATGTGAAATAAAAAGATTTTGATTTGATTTGATTTGATTTGATTTGCATACTACGTATACACCTCTGCCTAGCCCTACGGGGACCCTTTTGGGAAGGTGTGAGGATTTATAATTAGTTAGGAAATACGAATCTTTTTAATGCTCCTTCCTACCCTGGTTGCTGAACCATAACAAGAAGGGTATAAGTAATGGTTATTTGCCATTTGATCACTGCACCAATAACCACTTAACAAATTCGATCTCAGACAATAATTTCAGATAATCGTACATTTGGGATGTAAGCTCACCTAAAACTGACGGCAAATGAGCTATTATCCTTTTCGCTGGGACGCACTAAGAATGCACCGTCAATGTTCACCTTGCGCAGCAACTCCTCGGCATGGGCGCGCGTGCACTTCGCGTGGAACCAATCGCGGTCCTCGTGCTTATTGGGCTGTGGTACTGCCTCTTTCAAAGTTATCAGAAATTCCTGAAAATTATTTCGTGTTTGCTCTAAAATATCCAACTAAATATTATTCGGCTATTAATGCGTTCATGCGTAAAAATATGAGAGGTTGTTTGTACCTCTTTCGCGCAAAAACCAGACACTACTAAACGGAAATGGACGAAAATTGGCGCTATATGGATACACTCGAAACCCGCGGGTCTATTGACAGCGATTGACTTACCTGACTACGAAGCGGGTGTGTCTTGTAATGTGTTATCAGGTTGTAAAGACTGTCAAAGCACAAGGAATCGATGAGATAATACTTGGTGAGGCCCCTCTCAATCTTCAGCTTGATGCGACAGTGGCTTATCCTGCCTTGTCGCCAGAACGACAGGCAGTAGTCACCCACGAAGGTGACGCTCTCACGGACTAGAAATGTACCGTCTCCGAGGTGAGAATGCATCCGGATCAAGTCCTCAGCCTCCTGCCTATTGCCCGCCAGCCTGCCGTGGAACCAGCACTCACCGACGTGAAGCTCGTCCGGAGACACGCTGGCATTATTCACGTCTGGTTCCCCATCGCTGTCAGGGTCAGTCTCCCCTTGCGCGCTATAACTCTCAGTGTAATACAGTTTATTCTCGGTCAACACGAACACATGAGGATTCCACTCCTTATCCACAGGATCTTCCAAAAGCAAAATACCATTCTTTATTGAATTCCTCAAGTCTAAATCCTTGCCCTCTTCTTGGCGGACAGAAAAGTTACTCTCTTCAGCGCCCTCGGGTAGCTTCTTGTGCTTTAGGATGATTTTCCTCCGAAGCTGGACCGGGGAAGGAAGACTCGACTCGTTTTTATCGTGGGGTTGCACCAGGAGCATATTCCCGAATACATCCTGGAAGGCGCTCGCCATGCGCCTTTGCTGAGGAAGTGAACAGTTATCCTCAATGGACAGTATCAGCGGATAGTCCGAGGTCACGAAGGCGTGCTCTTTTATGGTGCGCAGGACGTCCATGAACCGTATCTTGGTGGTGAGGGTGTGACCGTGGTAAATGAACGGCATCCCATCGGGCCCGTCCCAGCAGTCCAACTCTATGCAACGGCACCCTAACCTCAGACACCTTACGTAAGCTTCCAAAGAAGATTCACTGGAGAACTGATCCCCGGTCAGGTACCTGGTGATGACGTATATATATTAAGGCAATCCACGTAAATCAAGATAATTAAGATTTTCTGAAATCTACACGGAATAGCTGTGCTGTAAGAGGCGTAATACATATACATACATATCGTCACGCCGCAGTTCTACACACGTGTTAGATGATTGATACTTGCACGCATAGGTTACGGTAAGCGCTTACCTGCAAGAGGGCCCCATGTCTTGCGCCCTCAGCAATTTTCAAAAAAGCTTGTAATCTGTTCAATAGTACTATTTATACTTACGTATTATGCGAAGACGATATCCAGTAATGCGAGAGAGGTCTAGTCATATCTTGGGTCACTTTGTCATTGTCATCGTCCCAAATGGAGTTTTGCTTTGAGAATAGCAACTCAATGAACTGCAATCATATATTATAATTAAACATTATAATTTAATCGACTCCAATCACGAACAATTAAAATTTAATTCACGTGTGCACGAAACCATTCTAATATTACGAGTTACCCATAAAATATTTATAAAAAACTTGTCTGGACGGAGTAAATCGTCATCTTCAGTATTGTCAGTATTTAAAAAGTGATTTATCGGCGTCGATATTCGCGTCGGTAGTAAAAATGAAAATACTCTAATATTTTATGAAGTCAATTGTGTCTCACATGAGGTAATGACGTTGACGTTGGCGAATAAGAAGTTTTCGTTATCCTCTTATCCGTCTCTATTATTCTAGTAAGTGTATAAAACAATGTATTTATTTTATTTTTTGTTTTAAAACCATTAGTTTGAATCAACGTCATAACCTCGTTTGGGTCCAAATTGGCTTCATGAAATATAAGAGCATTTTCATACTCACTACTAATTATACTTGCCTAGTAAAAGTATATCACTTTTTTTTCATATACGAATATCTTCGCTATAAAGAAAATATAGATGGAATTCGCTAGCTGATAATTTTCTCCGTCCAATTATGAACAAGGTCTGCATTTATACAATGTGCTGTGATTGAAAACATGCACTAAATACACCATCTACCATACAATTAAATAAGCAAGGTCACTTTCTACTATCTACCTTAAGAACTTACTATTAATAGTGCTTCTGAGTTAAATTATTAATAACATTATTAGATTAAAATTATACAGAATAAAAAATCTACCATTAGGTACTTTTAAAAACTACTCTATCTATGCGAGTGACCATCAAACTTGCACGACATGAGTCCATTCTGGACTGCTTAAAAGTATTAAGTTGTAAGTAGTAAATTTTTGGGCGATGAATTATACTACAGACATGGAGTTATATTTCTAATAACATGTACATTAGTTTATTGGAAAATTTCAATTGCATTTAAGTATACGTATATTAAAGTAGGTAATATTTATCTTCACACTCTAGTCATCGAAGTTTTCATTTAGGCCTTCAGATTTAAAAGGCCCAAAGAAAACATTTCACTGACTGAACAATTTATATTTAATGTTTAATTCGTAACGTAAAATTATAACGATAATGCAAATTCCTTTAGTTCTCATGACCGATGCGTATGTAACCATTCATGGTTCCTTGTCAACTGTGAAAACTTAATCATGCACTATTGACGTTTTCAATTCGTTGCAATTGGAACTATAAAGCAGTTTGGTTTTCAAGACTCGCTGCACTATAGCGCCCTCCCACCCCACTGTAGATAGGTGTTTGTTACCTCGTTGAGCGTAAAGTACGGTTCGTAGATATCCCGCCGAGGATCTTTCAGGTAATCTCTCATGAACTGTGAGGCCTTGGCTTCGTCTTCTCCCAGTTGGTCGTGTTGCTCGATACGCAGGAAACTTAGGAACTCGCGCAGCGTGATTGTGGTACCATTTGTGCAGTACAGAGAATGTTTGTCGAATATATCGTGAACATTCTTAAAAATTTACAGTATATTAGTCAAGGGGCATAAGGGACGAGGAAATTAAGGATTTTGAGCTGCATCTTATTAGCATAAACATGATAGGGGCCGCTCGAAGTCCTTTACGCAACGAGGCGGTTGCAAAAATATTTCTTTTTCAAACATAGAAATGAACAAATTTTACCCGCATGTAATATTAATAATTCATAGCTGATAAACGAGCTTTTAGTTGCTAGGTACTAGTTCTGACGCCGACTGCAATTATTTTAACGGAGATATGGAAATCGTGTAAAAAATACACAGGGTTGAACATGGCAAAAAAAAACGCTATTTCTCACAGCCACTGAATGTGGCTTTTCGAGGGCAGAGGTATCTACGTATATACACTACGTATAACACGAGCAAAATACTCTTAGTCAGAACTTCTTTTTTGGTATTTGGTTCATCTTAGATTTTAGTATATTTTTCACGTCCTATGCTTTCAACATTAACATTTAATTGCATTAATGTAACATTTTTAATTTTGACATAGATTTTGCAAGCAAAAATTGTTTAATTTTCCGGCGATCGTCATATGAATGGCATTACAAAGCGGGCGATACTCGGAGCATTTGGTACAATTTATTTTTTAAAATCACAATCACAGTTGTGACACTTTTCAATAAGGTTCTGTTTCAAATTACTTCTAATAGATAGTAACTAAAACTTCAATCAACATGCAATCTAGTATACAATTTAATAAAACATATAAAGAAAATAATAAATCCCCTTACGAGATATGTATATGTAAATATTCACGCCTCCCCACAAGGGTCCCGGAAGGGCTGTAAAAACACCGACTGCGTCAAAGTGTAGTTTGATGCCAGGTGGACATACACATACGTTGTTGAATTGATTCTTGAGCGCAAGCATGTTTACTTCCGCTCTTTTCGTTCATCGTAAAGCTCGTGGCGTAAATGACTATACGTAAAAAAAACTCATTCGTACAAACGGGATCGAAACTAGAACATTTATTTTGCAGGCCATATAAACCAATTGTCAACTATTACTTCATCTGCGGTCCATTGTATGTATGCCAATAAAGTAGGCGGGTAAAATGTGTTTATATGAAAATATGTACATATTTTACAGCGCCGGTGTTATTTTACATACAAACACATTATCCTTCGTAGACCGAGAGGATATATTATACCATTACTCTCTAGAAATCTACGGCTTATTCTTACTCGATTCATGTTCAGCCGCATTAATTAAACTCTGAATACATATTCTGAATCATACTCGGAATTTTGATTATAGTGAGCGTATATCCTTAATGCCTTTCGGAACTAACGCACTGAGCAGACAACTGCATATAAAACTATAGATACCTACTCCATATGATAACAAGGGTCAATATAGTATACATCTTTGAACTCATAACCTAGTTTCATATCAACATCAAAATTTTATTTTTAATTGCCTAGTCATTACATAATTCCCGTCAAATACACTCTATTTAATCGTCAGTGTGTATCAGTGCAAAATATTTTCTCTTCTTGCGATCAATATAAACATTCTGGAAATTTCTACACAATATTCAGTTGCGTTCACAAATGTCGACTTTTAGGTGACGAAGCATTTCTTTCTCCGACTGCACTTTAGTAATATATTTATGGTTATACATATATGTACTAACTACATATATGTACTTAGTTTTGACACGATAATGTAGAGATTCTTGCAAAAGAATCAAGCAAGCAAAATCTAATTTAGTGGTACATTTTAAAAATATATTATAAGTCGATTCAATTTTTTTATTAGGTACGATGTGTTAGCAAAATAATAATGTTACATACATTGACATCAAACAGCAGCTTTTGGTAGAGTGCAGAAAAATCGTCGAAGCCTATCTCCCCACGCTTGCCCTTGTCGACTTCTTGGAATAAGTCTCTCAGTTTGTTTGTGGACATTTTCACGTTGATTTTCGGGAGTAACCCTTTCACGTCCTTCAGAGTTATCCTGAGAGATAGAGGTATGTTGTTTATGGACAATAGTTACAGTTAATCTATATTAAAAGTTTATTTTATTACATGTTAAATAACTTTGTAGTAAAAATAATAAAGATATTCTATGTTAATATACCTTTCTTGGTGATTTTCCATGTTATAGAATTCCTTGCGCAGCCATCTTTCTATTTGAAGTGGGTATGAGGCACTCAGAGCTTCGTGAATCAGGAACCGAACCCCTTTCACCCAGGCCTCACATTCTTTATCCGTTTGGGCTGCAATGTACGACACTGTATGAGATAGGATACTTGACGGACTATTAATACAAGATGCACAGGGTAAAGTATTCCTGACATTTAGTAAGCTTAGTGGTTGCATGGTTGAGAATGACTGTTATAAAACTGCCACGAAAAATATATTAAAAAAATCCACAAGCCAGATTGTATATTGTGTTAAAATTTTACTCAAATGGTGAAGAGCTTTCTTGTTTAAAGCATCCACAGCTAACTAAACATATATTTATATATAGATTAGCTGTGTGTTGTTACACTCAGGCTAATTTCATATACATAATATAATTTTAAATATAAAAGAAAAAATTGCCTCATAGACAAAATTTTTAGTAAACACTAGTATTATAAAGAAGCAGTTTGTTTTCTTGGTTGAAAGCTCTAATCCTTTTAATAAATAATAATTAAAAAGATTAATTATTATGATGACTAAATATCTAAGATGTCTAAATATCTATGATGGATATAGGCTATATGTATTACATCACGCTACGACCAATACGAGCAGAGCATAAATGAAAAATGTTGCAAAAACGGGAAAAATGTATCCTTTCGAGAACATCAGTCGCATGCGCAGCATAAATGGTTATAGTTCATCATCAGCCCACTCTAGTCCACTGCTGGACATAGGCCTCCCCTAATGAGCGCCATAGCGCTCTGTCTTCAGCTTGCCGCATCCAGCATCTGCCAGCAGTCCTTCGCAAATCGTCATCCCACCTGGTCGGAGGGCATCCTACACTACGTTTGCCTAGTCGAGGTCTCCACTGAAGAACACGTTTACCCCAACGGTTGTCGGTTCTTCGCGAGATGTGGCCGGCCCACTGCCACTTCAGCTTGCTTATTCTTTGAGCTATGTCGATAACTTTGGTTCTCTGTCGGATATATTTGTCGAGAATCTTATCCTTCAGAGAGACTCCGAGCATAGCTCTCTCCATAGCTCGCTGAGCGACCTTAAACTGGTGGACCAGCCCTATCGTGAGTGTCCACGTCTCAGCTCCGTAGGTCATGACGGGTAGGACGCACTGATTGAAAACTTTAGTTTTCAAGCATTGCGGTATGGATGACGAGAAGACTTGACGTAGTTTCCCAAACGCTGCCCAGCCCAGCTGGATCCTCCTCTTGGCCTCCTTCTCAAAATTGTTTTTACCCAACTGCAGAATCTGCCCAAGGTACGTGTACTCGGAAACAATTTCAATAAGGTGGCCATGTACGACATGATCATGACTTTGGTTTTGAAAGTGCGTTTATCCAAATTCATGCCGAGACCGATGCGTCGCGAGGCTGAAGCTAGGCCGTCCAGCATCCGGTTTAGCTCCTCCAGCGACTCCGCCATTAGGACTATGTCATCAGCGAATCGCAGGTGTGAGATGTACTCGCCGTTTATGTTGATGCCCTTACCTTTCCAGTCCAGCGTCTTAAAAACATCTTCCAACGCGCTCGTGAACAGTTTCGGGGATATCACATCCCCCTGTCTCACTCCCCTGCGCAATTGAATGGGTTTAGACTTCTGGCCCTGTACTTGGACACTCATGGTAGCGGCGTCATAGAGGCATCCCAACACCTCGATATAACGATAGTCCACTTGGCACCGCTGTAAGGATTCCAGAACATCCTAGGTTTCGACAGAGTCAAAGGCCTTCTCATAGTCCACGAAGACCAGACACAGGGGCAGATTATACTCTTCGGACTTCTGTATAATCTGCCTCACTGTGTGAATGTGGTCTATGGTGCTATATCCTCCGCGAAACCCGGCCTGTTCCGGTGGCTGAAACTCGTCAAGTCTCCTGGCGAGACGATTCGTGATCACTCGTGAGAACAGCTTATAGACGTGGCTCAGGAGTGTGATGGGTCTGTAATTCTTAAGAAGGGTTTTATCTCCCTTCTTAAAGAAGAGCACAACCAAACTCTGGCTCCACACCCTTGGGGTTCTCCCACTGTGAAGGACGGTATTGAAAAGCTTCTGAAGCTTCTGTATAATAGGGGCTCCTCCTGCCTTCAGAAGCTCTGAAGTAATTCCATCCTCAACGGGGGCCTTTCCATTTTTAAGCTGCCTCAGAGCGAACACGATCTCGTCTTGACTGATGTCTGGCAGTTCATAGGCAGGTTATAGCTACACAATAATAATGTATTATTCATAACAGGTATTTCATTTTGAACAAAGCAGTCTTTACATCATTTGATTACAAAGAATACCTTAGGAGATATAACTGTATTAAAATAATTGCAGCCAAGAAATTACCGAGTGTGCGTGCAATAAATGCAGGTGAAACAGCGGGGCACAGCAAGTACTTAAATGAAAGACCACATAAATATGTACAGATAAATAGAACACTAAAGCTACATGAGTGGGCAAAAAAAAGTTAATGATAAAAATTTCTAGAATGATCTAAGCTAAACTTCAAATTATAATAAAATATATGTACATACAAAATAAACATATAATTATATGGGATAGACAGTATTGAGGATTGACTGTAAGCAAAAGTTCAAATGATGTCAATCTAAAATGTAGTAAAATATTAAGGTTATAAAAAATTGGACATTTGGTTTCCAATTCAAAGGTCAAATGGTTAAAATCATATACAAGAAAACCTCAAGTTGGAAAATACCACTGCTGAAAAAGATTTGAAAAAATGGCAACTTGTGCATTCCAGAACGGTTGGATGGTTCTGGAATGCACTTGTTGCATGACACAGGTTTCATAAATAGGCAGATAAAAGATATATAATATATATTTTTTACATTGTTGTGTACATTTACAGAGGTCAGTGAGGCAGTTCTCTTAATAAAATTACACATACAAATTTGATTTAGGCTAAGTTGGATTTGTTTAGCTTAAAAATCTGACATAACACAAAGACATTTAAAATGTATAACTGTAAATGATGTGAAGTAATAATTCTCTACATCGGTAAATATAAACATATAATCTGGCGGAAAGTGGGTGTGTGGGTATTACCTATACACCTCTGCCTACCCCTTCGGGGACCTTGTGGGAGCCTTCCCACAAGGTCCCCGAAGGGGTAGGCAGAGGATGATGATATATTGTTTATTATTTATCATTTATAAATTTAATCATTCACTAAATATATAATATGGGACTCATATTATAAAATTTAATATAATATTCACTATTATTTATTTTAATAAAATTTATATTGTAATGAGGCCATTATATAAAACTAAGGTAGTATAAAAGTCAAACTAGTCAACCAACCAGTGAGTTCAGGTTAGATTTTATTTTACTGTACCTGCAAATGATACACATCTCAACTTGAACTCCATGCCATAATAGATGGTGAAGCACATTGAGCTCTCCAGCTTCTTGGCTTCCTCTGGCCAGCGGTCGAAGTCCTTGGAGCTCTTGCCCACCCTCACTTCCTTCACGTCCCTGATATCTAGAGCGCCTTCGAAAGCGAACCTTCGTATTGGGTGGTTGCGGGACCAGATCACTTGGTGAGTTTCACGCCGCACCAGCAACACGCGTCGCTCCGGCCGTTTTCGCGGGTAAAACTTCATCATGTTAGTCCCTCGCTCTATGTGAGAAATGAGCTGGTCAGCCTCATGAATAAGTCTACCGTCTGCCCCATTAGAACCGACACAAGTCATCGCACTTCCGTTTTCACCGACGGATGAAACAGAACTGTGGCGGAGTAGCGTACAGCATGCAATTTAAAGATATAAGTGCAGATATGTAAAAATAAATAATATTCACTGAATACATTAAATATACAATCGTGTTCGTAACAAACACACTTAGACTATTTTGTTTGTTTGACATGACATATCCCTTAGGGTTGCTAGATTGTGTCTCACAATTTGCCTAATATGTCAAGCAATATTAAACATGGAAAGAATTATAACTTACGAGAAAGATGGGATGTTGTATTGGAAATATTAAGCTTATGTTCGTAGCTTTATGGTTGATCAGATACTGGCAATATGGAAGATAAATATAATCCAGAGATAAATAAATATAAAAATGTTATATATAAGTCCTTAAAACGCATGATTAATCCAATGTGCTATTGTTGAATACTAATGTTTTGGTAGACACTGACATATTTCTGTTAAGAATCGCAATGCTAATAAGAAATTGATTTATTTGAAAAATACTAGAGCAAGTGAATGAATTTGTATATCTAGGAAGCATGTTCACACGAGATGGAAAGTATGAAAAAGATATTGAAAGAAGGATAACTGCTGGAAATAAGGTGAATGGAGCCATGTCGGCGTTGATGGGCAGTAAAAGTCTGAGCAAGAATGCTCGAGTTGCTGTCCACAACGCGATATTGGTACCTACCTTATTGTATGGCAGCGAATCCTGGGTATGTCAGAGGAAGTATGAAAATAGCTTGAATGCAGTTGAGATGCGATCTCTTCGAAAAATGTGCGGCGTAACGATATTAGATCGAATCCGCAATGAAGAGATTCGCAAATCAAATGGCGTGAATGAGGGCGTGATTGTAAAGATGAAGAAAGGCATGTTACGTTGGTTTGGACACATAGAAAGGATGAGTGAAGAAAGATTGATGAAACAGATATACAAAGCAAAAGTGTGTGCAAGAAGAGGCAGAGGAAGGCCACGTTCCAACTACCTGGATCAAATAGATCGGACTCTCAAGGACGGGAACGTTAAGAGTATTCGAAACCGACGAGTATGTATGAAGAGACTGATGTGGACGAAGCGAAAGAGGTATGTAAGTCTAGAGAGAACTGGCGCTCTATACTCTCTGCCTACCCCGTTACCTTACTTACCGTTAGGGACTTGGCGTGATGATATATATGTATATGTATGAAATTGATTAGTCTCGGGCCGCTAAATAACTCAATAGCTAAAGAAATATTGTGTATTCATCTGTACATACATACTAACTTCTCTGTAGTGAAGAGAAAGTGTTAATTTTGTAGTGAAATAATATTTTTTTTTTTATAATTTATATAACATTTTTACAGAACAATCTCCCCAAAGTTGCGGAAAAATAACTAGTCTGCCAACTGTATTTATAATTTACCTTTATTTTTACTCGTTACTGTAATAAAAAGCACACGTCACAGAACACTCTGCCTAATTTTACGTTAATATAAGATTAATAAAGATTTTTTACAGTAAAAAAAAATAATAATATATATCCCCACGCCAAGGGTCCCCGAAGCGGTAGGCAGAGGTGTATAGGTAATACCCACACACACCCACTTTCCGCCAGAGGTATATTAGGTGCCAACGCGACAAAACGCGCTGTTAAATTACTTGGGTTTTTGAAGGTGGATCGATTACGACCCTTTTTATCCAAGGTATAATTTTTTTATTTTTATGAATTTTAAGATTTTATACAGGTTCGCCATATAGCAGGGCGACTTCTATATTAGGACAGTTGTTAAAATTTGTGATATGGCAGAATGATCTATTTGTTTCCTTGCTAATCTTATATATAAATTACGCGTCACGTTGTTTGTCCCGCGATAGACTCTTAAACTACGTAACCGATTTTCATTTAATAAAATAAAGGTAAGTTTCTCCTATTTACATCAGCTATCTGCCAGTGAAAGTCTCGATAAAATCGGTCCAGCCGTTTCAGAGATTCATCATCATCATCATCATCAGCCCACTCTAGTCCACTGCTGGACATAGGCCTCCCCTAATGAGCGCCATAGCGCCCTCTCTTCAGCTTGCCGCATCCAGCATCTGCTAGCAAATCGTCATCCCACCTGGTCGGAGGGCATCCTACACTACGTTACTACACTACTAAGAACACGTTTACCCCAACGGTTGTCGGTTCTTCGCGAGATATGGCCGGCCCACTGCCACTTCAGCTTGCTTATTCTTTGAGCTATGTCGATAACTTTGGTTCTCTGTCGGATGTATTCGTTGCGAATCTTATCCTTCAGAGAGACTCCGAGCATAGCTCTCTCCATAGCTCGCTGAGCGACCTTTAACTAGTGGACCAGCCCTATCGTGAGTGTCCACGTCTCAGCTCCGTAGGTCACGACCAAATACACAGACAGACACAAAAAAAAATATTGTGGCGTCACGGGACGCCTGACAGATGTGAAACATCGCAATTATATTGTACAAGTAATATGCATACAGGAACAGATTACGACAGGAAGTTAATATGACTTAATGTAAAAATAAAATATAACGATATTTTTTCAGAACATGATAACAGTTTATTAAATAATTTACTTTCATAAACTACAAAAAATTATTTCAAATTGTGACAACTCAATTAGTTTAATCACTGATTAAAATAATTGAGTTGGTTAGAATAGCTTCGGTAGTACATAGTTATATTCATATAGCGTGGCGACGCGTCGCCACGCCACCAATCGGTTTTACGTGCGGCTATAGATGTTTCACATAAAAAAAAAAAGAAGCAAACAATTTTGGTATATGTACCGTGTATACATCCATATGCATTTAGTAAAAAGCTGTTATTTTAATGTTACAAACAGACACTCCCAATTTTTTATTTATTTACATACATACATATCATCACGCCGAGTCCCTAACGGGGTAGGCAGAGAGTATAGAGCGCCAGTTCTCTCTAGACTTACATACCTCTTTCGCTTCGTCCACATTCATCAGTCTCTTCATACATGCTCGTCGGTTTTATTTATTTGAATATATATATATATACGTATATATTAATAGAAATTTTTGTATTCACTATATTACTCAATTAATTTTGGGGTAATGGCGACTGGTAATTTTAAGGATCGTGATCGATCAGCGACGAATTTCTATCGGTTCTATATTCTATCTAAGTTGGCCTCTGGCTGTGGCCCGCTCGAATTTGGTCCAGCTCGCATTATAAAGGCGATTAATGTTGCTCGCATACGTAGGCCATGAGCAACAGCCCATCGGATCTGCTTAAATTGAATGCTGAATTACTAAATGACCATATGGGAAATATACCTCCAACTTAATAATAAAATATATCCTCACGCCTTAGGTCAGCTGCCAGGGGTAGGCAGAGGTGTATAGGTACCCACACACCCACTTTCCGCCAGAGGTATATTAGGTGCCAACGTAACAGATGGCGAGTCCATCGCCGTTACTCAAGCACGACTATACATACGCCTTTGAATTTCTTCTCAGACGTGTGCAGGTTTCCTCTCGATGTTTTCCTTCACCGTAAAGCTCGTGGTGTGACTAATCACTGTACTTAAGTTAAGAAAAAACTCATTGGTACAGTCGGGATTCGAACTTGCGACCTTTGCGTCGCAGGCAACCGGAGATCTGCCCTAAATCTAAACAAAAATATTATCCTGTTGGCGGTTGGCGGGTCAACGTGAACGCTAATATGAATGGATTTTGTCTAGAGGCAGCGGCGGCTTAAGTTAAGTAGGTACGTAGCGAGATGAGGCATATCAATCCTTTTGTACCATAAAAAAATAAGAACTTCATATTTATATCTACATCTAAGAGGTCTGCAGTCTGCCTCCCCCGTGCGAGGGAACGGCGTGATGATGGGGATGATGATGACGGTTTATATTTTTGTTTTATTTAATACCATAATAACGTAAACCTACTCATAGGCCTGTTGATCGAACTTGCTACAGCCCCCGCGCTGTCTAAATACGGCTCTGTTTAAAGGAGCTGTTCTTCTAGTGTTGCTAGCGCCTAGACTGCTTACCATCCGTTACCGTTGTATAAAAAGATGTCTATACTATACTTACTAATATTATAAAGAGGAAATATTTGATTGTTTGTTTGTATTGAATAGGCTCCGAATCTACTGGACCGATTTTAAAAATTCTTTCACCATTGGAGAGCTACTTTCACCCTGAGTGATATAGGCTATTTTCTTTTATAAAAAATCTATGTCCATCCGTGCGTAGCCGGGACGGACCGTTAGTATAGTATAAAAAAGGGACTTATCGCGATGTGAATTCAGCCGTTCTAGTTTGATTGAGTAAAAACATACGCACCTTCGCATCTCTATATATATAAAAATGAATATTTGTCCGTATGAACCTTTATAGAATCGTAAACGGTGGGCCGATTTTAATGAAATTTTCTGTGTGAGGTGGATTCGAGAATGGTTTAGATTCACAATTGGACCCGATTCACGATAGGTGGCGCTGCGATCGTGTTACAGGATTTTTTTTTGCACCCGAGTGAAGCTGGGCGGGCCAACTAATGGGTAAGATTGAAATAAAACACCATGTTAATTCGAAATTTTTATTTGTTAGAAAAAAATATACGCTTAAAGTTATCTCAAAATATTTTAGTCTCAAGTACCTCAATGTCAATCACTACATAGATCAGAATTTGCATCATAGTAGAAAAGAATTATAATATAAATCGTAATTGAAACATATTATAACATAGTAAATAATAACAATAGAATTTGCAGACGGTAAGATAAATATCAGAACAGAAAAAGAATACATAAATGTGGTTAAAATAGCTGGCAAGAAATGTCAGACCAATAAATAACTGCGCGGCGGGCGGCGTCTGGGCTATGCAAGACTATGAAGTTGGCGATTGTAATTAAGAAAGGTGATTAGCCTGTAACATGGTACGACAGCTCGCTACGACGCCTCCGCACATCATGCAAAATCTAGATCTATGTGACTTTTCGGCTGCGCGTGTTTCTTAAACGGTAACCTTAAACGACAATTAATTTTACTTACATACTTATTTAAACACTTTATCGCCTCTAGACAACAATTATTGCTAGATAATTAAATGTACCGGGGTCCGGACGTATAAGAGATACCAGTATATTACAAGCTTAGGACCATACATTCGTTGACCACCGCCCGGACCCACAACCTCGGTAGATTGCTGTGTACTCATTGCTTGTTAGTTTGGAATGTTTGTCGCATTTTTTCAGGCGGCCGCTTGTAACGGTACATCGATAAGGCGCTATACGAAACTATAATTAGACACATAAAGCTTAATGTGGGTGCACAGCAGTCTATTCTCCACAACACGTTTTAAATATTATAATTGGAACTAATTCGATATTTAAATATGACTTCTCTCTATAAAATACACGCCATGCGGAACTAACACTGCGGTGTCACATTTGTCTATGGTTTTTTATGAACTATGATGATTTGACTGAATCTGTATTTTGTGTTTTGATCTCGCCGGACGTTATGGGACTAAACTACAACAATTTAAACCCACACAATCGAAATTACACGAAATGTATTAAAAATTCAATGAAGCCGATGGACCCCGCCTAACGCAACGCACTTCAGATGAGATCGCGTCCCACAAGCCGTCGTAAGAAAGTTGGTGATCTGGTTGCGCCGGCCAATACAAAATTATTCAACGCGTAAGACTGTAATACTATCTAGATACGACTTGAGGACCATTAAGTTCTGATAGTTTTTTATTTATATTGTATTGTATGTAATAGAAAATGCACATGTACTTTGCAAATTGAACATTAAGACAGGTAAGTCGATGGACGCTCTCGACAGCCTGCCGGCCTGAATGATGGTAGCATCGCGGCGACGGTCTGCCTTATAATGTGTAAGCCCAGCGGCCCCAGGACTACTATGTCCACAAAATGTGTGTACACTGACAAAACATAGACGATACTCAGCGGTTCATTTGGTATATCACATACAATACAAGACACTACACAAATCTTCTAAGCAGAAGCAAGTTGAAGGTAACTACGTATAAGCACTACGTACTAGACGTTGTATTAACAACGGGCATCACTTGTGATAATACATATAAGACAACACACATATATATATATATATATATGTAATAATACTAAGCACTAAATCTCTCTAATGACGATACACTGCACCAAATAGTCAAGTGCAAAATGTATTATTGCGTCACTCTCAGTAAGAGTGCGATGACAGTCGTCATAAAACACGTGTTTTATGTTTTATTGCTTATCGGGTGTATAATCAGTACGTCTGCAGGCAATAGTATACCTGGCTGATCACAGTCTATTCCATTCATATGGTTATCATTACACAGTAGGTCACATGGGCACGTTTTAGTTCAATTCCCGTTACAAGACATTTTTTTGCGTATAGTACAGCCTTTTTACACGTTCAATCAACATCCAAATGTTGTAGTAACTTAGGTTGGCACACAGATATTAGCTAAACCGTCTGAACAAAGTTTTGTATTTACTTGAAACAGCGCCTCAAGGCAATCATTTGCGTCATACGAGCCGGACAAAATGTCAAGACGCTGCAAAAAAGTACGTGTGCCTGATTAGGATCAAATTTCTTAATCTAATACAATGTCGAGAACGTCGTGAAGGTAGAGTATACATAGATAGTCGACGATCCCTGGGCTCAATCATTACATTAATGTTGTGTGCGTGTTGTGTGCGCATGCGCACACTTAAAGCCTTTGTGATTGGTATGTGACAGAAGAAAACAGAGAGCATAATAATATATGACGCGAATGCTTAACTAGGGGACTTGTGAGGAAGATTGCAGTTGACCTCTTTTAATAATTATAGACTTAAGACATAAAACAAGGATCCCAACATGATGCCGGCCCTCTTTTCCATACATACATACATATAATCACGCCTCTTTCTCGTAGGGGTAGGCCCTTTTCCATAAAATCAAAAATAAAATATTGTCGCCGTCTCTCAAAGACGTCATTGCCCACATGTTCGAATTAACGTATGCAGGTTACTTCACAATATTTTCCTTCATAGTAAAGTTCGTAGTGCGATAAATCACTTTAGTTCATACAACAACATCGTTACAGACCGCCGGGGCTTAAGCCACTCTACACGGCTAGAAGTTATTTTACGACCGGTTTTCAAATGTAACGGGCCAATTTGGTTCTATTTAAAGAGGGGAAGTATTGCCATAGACAAGTGTTCGGAAATTGTTATTTTTATTTGTTATACAATAAGACATCGATGGTTATACATTAACTATAAGGCGTCCAGCTGTATATTCAGGAGATATTTGCACATTGGGTTCCCGGAAACGTCTCCAATAGGTAATTTAATGGAAAACCATTTAAGGTTTGGGCGATATTAAAACACGGATATTAAGATATATTTAATTTCGTTACATATGTTTAAATTACCTATGTGAAGGTTCCACAGCAACATGGCGTTATTTAATGTACCTGCAATAGAAGACAATTATAAATAACCTTGTAATTATCATCTCCTATGGGTTACATTTGTGCTCTATAAATGCTTAAACAATGTTCCATTTGTAAATGCTTAATAGGATTTGCAAATATGAACTTTATCGGTAAAATTAAGAAAGCAAAATATCAATAGACCTAAGGAACGTTCATTCTTTCTACGAGTCGCAACATGTGACCGGATTGTGAGCGGAGACATTTATGAAAATGAAAAAAATAATTAAATTACTTACAAATTACTTCGGGCTTAAATTCTTCGCCCTACTCAATAACATCATGAACAGCTGCTGGGTGGTCTCATAGTTCGATGCTCTTGTTACTTGCCGAACACTCCTTCCTCCAAATGATCCTTTTGGATTTATTCGCACCTAAAATAGACAAAACCAAATGAACATTCAATAGGGACATTCAAAGGATTATGCAATATTTTGTGAGTATCAACAATATTTTTATAACTATAAATTAAATACTTACTTAAAAGTAGTTCTACAATCTTCCTGTTTTCGTAATCGCTGTCCAAAGCTGGTATCTAAATACACGACTTTAAAAGAGACGATTCTGAGTTTGATCATTCAATTGTTCAAAAGCGCAAGTAACAGGTGTCCCCAAAGAGATAGGCGCCTTTATCGTCCCACCCGAGAGCAAGACGGGTAGTCTTTTTTTTTTTTTTTTTTTTTGTATTGTCTCTCGTAGCGTGAGTTCCGGGAACTTTTGCTACTTAACCGGTCAATGGCGAGACCTAGGCCTCCAGCCAGGCACTTTATTTCTAAGCAACACAGCTAAGGGCACCCCCTGTGGGGTACGAACCTCGGCTTAGGGCGTTGCTGGATCGCGAGCAAGGGAGCTGGGCTGGACTGGTAATTTTATTTAAATATTATTTGGGGGCGGGATTTGCGCGTCAGGCTCGGCGCGGGCCGGCGTTTGCGGCGGGGGTCGGGGGGGAACGGGTAGTCTTGTTCATTACGCGGTATATATATGACCAGAGTATCCAGCCTAACTTTTATTTGTATTTACTCGACTCCCTAGTCCTCGTTAGGGATTCGTGCGTGACGTAATCACCATCGTTAATTTCACAAAAAAAAATTGAGAACGGCACGATTGATTTAGATAATCTTTTTGAAGTATTTGCACCGCGATCGTGTACGACTAAATTTTTTTACCCAAGTAGCTGGGCGTGACGGCTGGTTTATGTATATTTACGTCAGTACTAACGTTAAATTATTGTATTGGTATTGCAAAACGCACAAATGGTATATAAACATGAGGAAACCCAGATGAAATCAGCACTTTTGACATGGTGGTCTAGTCTACAGCGGTGTCCGCTTATTTACAAAACGCGTTACGAAGTACAGGATATGTGATTTCTTCTCAGTTTCAACATATAAATTGGCTAGTTTCTCGTAGTTTTTCATTTAAATTTTAAATAAATTTGACCGGTGCTCGTTACATTGAAAAAGGAGTTGGATTTTAGTTTTTCCATGTAGTGCGATTTTTATCCCTTAAAACAATCGTGGTTTTATTACCTTATTACAGATTATATGGTATTAATATGCTCACTGTACTTGTCTGTCACCGGGGCGGCACATACTTAGCGTTCTGAAGTCACATACCGAACATTAATATAACATCAAGCCTAGGGAGCTTACATTACATAATTAGGGGTAGCATTGCTTTATTCGAAGGACAAAAGAGCTAGGGACCCTTGACAGTAGACGGGAGCGTCGCGAAGGCAGATCATTGGCTTGAAGACTTAAGAGACGGCGGCCTGCATCACCTCATCGAAAGCTTGTTCGAGGCAATGCTTCAGTTCTGCGTACGACACTACCAACACGCTTTGCTCGTCACGTGACATCAGCTCCACCTGTCAAAAATGGCGTACGTCATTTACGAGTACAGTGGAACGTGAAGGGTTGAGCGCAGTTTTGGCTATTCGCTGAAAGTTACCTGATCCATAGTGCCACCATCAAGTTGATTGAGGTTGTATGCGATGTGCGCCTGGTCGATCCACGGCCGCCCGTCAGTGGACACGGCGTGGAAGATATAGTCGCGGAACAGCTTGAGCATGTAGCGGTCGCCCGTCTCAGACCAGGATGGGTCAAGGTTCAATCTGGACACAAGCATATTGTCTTAATGATATTGTACTAGCGACCCGCCGACTTCGTACGGGTAACGTAACATCTTTCTATATTAAAGTCGCCTCAGCCATTTCAACCAATTTACACACAACATGAACATATTATACACTTTCTATTGGTGAATACCGCATGAAAATCCATTCAGAAGTTACTGAATAAGTTATCGTAAACAGACAGACAGACTCAGCGGAGGACTTAAGTTTTAAGATATGTGGTGATGAAATTACGATATTAAGGACATCTGACAATTCACCATGCATGGAAAACTGGGAAACTTAGAACTAGACTGAATAGTCTAGTTCTAAGCATTGTTTACGACAATAGCTCCATCTAGAGTCTACTAGCGGTTTCCCAGTTTTGAGGCGTATGCATTTTATTAGTTACAATATATAATTAGGACTTTAAGACAGCTTATGAAAGTATTCACATCGAACTGATGTAATATAGAGACTTTATAATAGAAGTTAGGAATAAAATAATTAAGTATAGTCTGTAAGTCTAGAGAGAACTGGTGCTCTGCTCTGCCAACCACGCAAAGAACTAGACGTGATGATATATATGTAAGATCTCGTTCCACCGCTTCGATGACGATCGGGAAAACGAAAAAAAAAAAGAAGTGCTTTGAGAGCCTTATGGCAACCGACCAATATTTATGTGAATCAAAACGGTTTGCTGCGAAAGTAACAGACGACTTACTCAGGTCGCTCGTTGACTACGCCAAGTTTGACGAGTATGCGCAGGAGGCGACCATTGTCAATCTCACGGGCCAATTGATCCTCGAAGGCATCCGCACGCCTCTCCAGAGCCTCCACCTAATTAAACGTACATACATCTAGATCAGATGGATACAACCCTATTTATTTATTTTAACTGGACAAGTCTGCCACGCCTTCCCAAATTGTCAACTTTGACTGTACTCTTTTAAACGGCAATAAGACGAGTAGTGAATCAATAAAAAAAATCTAAGCATCATATAAATATGACTGAATGTCAATTGGCAACTGAGACAGTTCCAATGCATTTCTCCTTCCTGTAAGTTTAACAGGTGTCTTAAAGGCCGGGCTGGCTGGACGAAAGCAACATTTTAACACTACATAGGCCGCTGTACTGCTCTCTAATCGAGACTTCTAAGTACAATAAATAGTAAGCAACAACAATAAAAACGTAAAGTTATTTGTCTGCGATATTCTGCGAATCAAATTTAATAAAACGGCCAATCTCGTTGGTCTCGAGCTCGCTGAATCAGCACGTTAATCTCTGGAGTCTGCATATGTCAGGAACATGAATCATCAATATATTTTGCCAGTGTTCGAAATACTTTCCACCCCTTGCAAACATGTCGCGTTGTCGTGACGCGGCAAGTCAAGTCTACTAGGTGGTAAGTAAAATAACACATTTACCTGGGTGTAGAACCTGGCTCCAATCATCGGCATGAGATCAGTGACGGAGCGGCGAGCAGTCGAGTTCGATAATAAATACCTAGAATCGTACAAATTTATACTAATATTGTTAACTATTAGTTATACGTAAGAAATACCAGTTAAATGTGGAATAATGAATAAGTACCTTTAGATATTGCATACAATAGAATTGTATTAAACTAGAACGTAGGGCACCATGCCATGTAGCCGCCATCACATTGATGTGCCCTCAAATAGGGTGTAATTTGATCTTTAAGCATAGTATGTTGCGTAAATGATGTCTGTACTTAGCTAATTTTACATTCAATAAATTGATTTTTGATTGATTTGATTTAACTTATATCAGCATAGTTTTGTCGATAAGCATTTTGGGCAACGATTAAACGATTACTTGAATCTTTTGAAGATTTACATCGCAAGAGGAAGTACAGTTTGCGAGCTGTCAAATGTGTCTGGAGCTATAGCCCGAGAGACTAGAGCTCGTGTGGAATGTTTAACGGAATCATGTTAAATAGGTTAAAAAAACATCTACATACAGTATCAAATTCTTGAGATCTGGAGAATAAGTCCTGGCAACGAGGTCCATAGAGGCGGAAATGTTGTCGCAGTGGATGGTCCGACAAGCCAGAGCTAGGGCCAGCCGCCCTAGGGCAGTCAGATCTTCTTGTTGGGCCTGTCACCACACGACACATAAAAAATGCGCACTGTATCACTACGTCACACGTCACTACGTCGTAGCATGTAAGGGAACAAAAATAAAATAAAAATAGGGAAATTTGTTTCTCTTGACAATATTTTTTCTTAAAAATGGTAATAACGGTATTTATATATATTGCACAATATATATACACTTTTCATCAGAAAAATCGAAACCCCTTGCAAGTTTATGTATTGTAAGGATATTATGTATTGTTAGGCAGAGGTGTATAGGTAATACCCACACACCGTATATTTAGGAAATATATGTCAACTGTCGTTTAATAGTGAATATTACGACATTTGACATATATTCCTTAATAAAGAAGTATATATAATACGTAAAAGAATATATCTTAATATATATAAATTGCGTGTCACGTTGTTTTTCCGCGATGGGCTCCTAAACTACTTAACCGATTTTAATCAATTTTGCAAACCGTGTGCAGTTTGTTCCAACTTAAAAGATAGGTTAGCTTACATCTCAATTGGACCCGATAGGTGGCGCTGCGATCGTGTTTCAGGAAGTAAAACTTTTCCCCCGGGCGAAGCTGGCGGGACAGCTAGTTTATTATAGATTAAAGTGTAATGCATGAAGTCGATTTTACTAGCCGTTATATGCATGAAGATATATATAGACTACAAGAGAGACAAGAGAGACTACATGTCACTCAATATTCGCGTGTGATCGCGTTAGTACATCTTAAAGTTGTTTGCGAGATGTCGATGTCGAAATATAGAACAAAAGCACTCATTTCATATACAAATACATATTATAACCGAGACACCTGGCTCAACTCAATCAAATCATAACACCAAAGTGGACTGTTTCACTTGCTACATACATTAGCATCCACTTAAGAGACGCTTATACCCTTTTTACTAACAAATATCTCAAAGATTGTATTGTAATGCAAAATATCAATTGCTGGAATCAATATGACATGTCTTATTGGTACTTTTGTATGGACAAATAATACAAACCTGCGTAACGTCGTTGGTGTTGGTATGCAATGCATCGATCACGCCACACCAAGCAATACGTACGCGACACCCATTCATCACCACTTTCGTGGGATCGAGGCTTCTGGAAAAGGACGATGATTTCAGAAATCCGGTCTAAACTGTACAGGTAGGCATAACAGTTAACTTTAGGAGGATAACACATGGAGAAAGGGGAGGAAACCGAGGAACGCATCTTTATAATTTATATCCCGGTTGTGTGCTCCAGCAGATATAAAGAGGACATATATTAGCTTCCAGCGTGACAGATGGCGAGCCCCCCGCCGTTTCTCAATTACGACGATACATACATATTTAAAATTTCTTCTTAGACATTATCCAGGTTTATTTCGCCTCAAGTTCAAAAAATATAGAATAATCTGGAATACGTATGTAAATAATTTAAATTGCTACGGTGAAGGAAAACTTCGAGAAGAATCCAGCATACGTTTAAAACAAATTCAAAGACGTATGTATAATATAGCTGTGCTTGAGAATGGGCGTTGAATTTGCAATTGGGTGTGGGTGTGTGGGTACTACACACATCCCTATAGGTGGGAAGGCGTGTGGATATAAATTATTGAACTATACACAACATATAAACAGCCTTTTAATAATCAATGATATGCCCATGCTTTATTCGCAAGATATGTTGATGAGATTCACAAGTCCAGCCGCCACGCACCTGTGCCGGTATTATCATATGGTGTCTCGGCGCAGCTTGTTGTCTAGGTCAAGTGGTCAGTTTATAAACACTAGAACTGTATATTGGGAATAATGAAATAACATCACCATACCAATGTGTATGTTTTATGCGGTAACAGGCCTAGGTCCAGGCTAGGCTTCCGTTACTCAAAGACAACTTTCTTGTAGACGCTATATGAAAAATAGTACAATTTGTTTATTAAGAACCAGGAATTATTCATTAAATTATGAATGCACTAACAATGCAAGGTTGGAGCCCTGATAGATGCCTTTATAGAACACTAAATGCCAATGTCCCAGTCGGTCGAAAAAGTTCGTATTCCATTATGTTTTCAAATTACTACAGCATCTTGCATCAGATGCAGCTTGTATGAAAAAAAAATTGTAACGATTTAAAGGAAATATGATTTACTTTGAAATTATCAATTACAAAGAAAAAGAAATAATATATAATAAGATAAATATATAAGAGGGATGCCGTTGCCCAGCAGTGGGGTACAGATAGCTAAAATCGATAACACCAATTCTGCTTTGGGAATCCATGCTTAAAGCCGATCTTATACAGATTGTCATCTATCGCCATTTCGAGGGATCACAACTTAGATAGAATTGTAGATCCGAACCTGGCAGACTTTTAATTAAGCTTTGAATATTTTTAAGCAGATTATTTCTTACCGCAGGTAAAATATTTAAGTAAACGCTGACATTAGTGAAGTGGACTGAAGGATTGTAAGTTTCTACCTCAAATAAGAAGATATCATATTGATATTTGGATGAGTCACTGTGCCACGATCCCTTCTTAGTAAGTATACAAATGATTAATGAAGATATTTACCTGCAAGCTAGGCCGGCTGTATGGATGACGCGTAAAGCTGCGGTGAGCTGAACGATGAGGCTCCACAATACCGCTTCGGGAAGCAGAGCGCCGCAAGCGACTGCACGCAACATTGCGTTTTTCTAAACGGAGTATTATTTAATTTTATTATATTTTCACAATTAACTGGCGCCTGGACGCGACAGATTTATTGCTGTAACGAAAAAAAAATATTGTGTATGCCTAATGATTTGAAAAGAGTAACCATGGAGTTTCTTGCCGGTTCTTCTCCATGGAAGCGACCAACCCGAACCGTGCTTCTTTTTCGACGTTTTATAAGTGCCCATCTGGGCCTATGTGAAATAAAAAGATTTTGATTTGATTGATTTGATTGATTGACAGATGGATGGTGAGGGCTGTTTCTAGAAACCTTACCGCAGGGGCACAGCATCCAGGAACAGTACTATTTGGCCGCGGTCTTCTCTTAGGTTGTTAGGACAAGCAAAACATATATTACTCAATTTCTTTTTTTTTTTATGAAACAGATTATAATAGTGTTGTTTATGCCTATTCTTGACATACATATTAGGTTTTTAATTTTAGATTTTTATATTATAGGGTTCAAAATTGTACATTGGATCTTATACCACCACATAACTTAATAAAATAAATAAATAGGATGGCTTCAATCCAACTTAAATGTTGAAAATCGTCGTAACTTTTAATAGGGCTCAGCGTCATTGCATCTGCAGCACCAATCGTCCAAACAATGGTAATAAAGTTTCATATATATACTATAATTTGACAAGAAACTCACATTTCACGATCACATTATAGCGGTTGCTAAAGACTCCTACAAGCGACTGGGATTTTTATTGCGAAACGCTCAGGACTTTAGCAACCCCAATATAATTTCCGTCATATTTAGTGCCGCGATCATACTCTCCCGTCCCTCGCACTCTCTCTGCGTTGAATGATCTCTTGCAGTCTTATTAATAAAAATAGCTTATTCTTCTCTTACTCCAAAGTTACACCGGGACTAGTTAATTCTAGATTAGTCACGGAATAGCTCCGTGTTAATAACGGTATTAATAAATACGAAGTAGGTTCGGAGTAACAATACAATTCTTACACTGAGATTAAGGTGTATGTTATGGCAACCCACTGATATTAAAAGTAAAAAGAATGAACAAAATGACCTGGTCGAATAAAAAGACACTGACAGTTAGGTAAATTCAACCAACCAACCAAGTATAACTTAACTAGTAGTCTTTAATCACAACTATCACATGCGAACATAATGTAATGGTGCGTTGAATTCAAAATAATGGTTTTAGAATTTGTGCGATTGTTTATTAGCAGAATATACTAAAAGCTTGAAAGATCAAGAACATAAGAAACGGTTAGAGATATAAGTGAAGCCAAAAAGAAAAATCTAAAAGTGCTATTCTAGAAAGGGAGATGTTAGAAATAAGAAAGGCGAATGTTGTTGTAAATCTTATTCAATTAAACATATCTTGTAATATCGCCATATGCTTTTTTTATTAAATTGAATGCTAACAATTATATTAAATGCTCTAAATTCCTTATTTACATTGTGACCGCACATACACTCATAATTTTGTACCTAATTAAAATAGCATCTTCTTCAAGGTCTTCAAAAGGGTTATTGCGAGGTTTATACAATTTCACATGCCTTATTAATGGTAATTTATATTCAATTCCTTATATCATTCTCAAATAAAATATCTCTATTAATTTTAATCCACATTAATTACAAAATCAGCCGCTAGTAAGTACTTGAACGAACACCACCAAACAAATATAAAATTGGAAATACAATACAAATCTATGCTTACTCAAGCTTTAAACCATGGGTCTCCGCGGAGTAACTTTTACTCCGGGAGTAAATGTTGATTAGTTATCTCCGTCCTTACTCCTTAATAAGCTTATTAATACCATATTTGCCTAATCTTTGCGTAAGTCTTGGAGTAAAGTTGTTCTGACGCTAATCATAGTTTATTAATAAGGGTGTTGGAGTCCAACTCTGATTGCGATTTGTTTGCGGATGGATGGCAGACTATTATGTCGGCATGTCTGGAGTATTGGGAGGCGAATGTATGAATGTTGTTTAATATATTTTCTTTTGTGTTGTGTATATGCTGTGTATATACAATTTTACTTATTTAGAGTAATTGGCTACTGGCCGTTCTAAAGTCTATTTCAAAATAATAATAATAATCGTAATCGTAATAATGTACCTGGTGCGTGTATGGTCGTGGTGCGTCCGGGTCCGAGGAGAACGGATCGAGGAACCCGTTGCTGCCGTCGGCCAAGCCTCCGGCGCCGCCAGACAGGTACTTGTTCATTACGGTCACGCACGCCGGGTGGTACTGGTAAACCAGAATCAAAGCTGGATTGGGAGAAAAACATTGTTAGTATGGCTCATCTGACATCTCTCACAGGATCATCTGACGTTTCTGACTGAGTGGTTCCCACCTTTACGATCGAAATAGGTAGAGAAAACCATTTCATTTAACGTTAATTATATTTAATACAAGATTGAGGGTAAAAGACCACGAGGGCGAAGCCCGATACGATGGTCCGATCAAGTCCGCACCTCTCTCGATACCAGAGTCCAAGATGCGATACGCGCTGCTGAGAACAGATCCCGATGGCGCAACATTATCAAAGAAAAAGTGATTCATAGGGGAGGTCACGACCCTCAGGATTGAGGAAAACGACGCGAGGAGGATATTTAATACTTTTTTCGTGCGTGTAAAATGGCGACGGAGGATCTGTCACAATGACACCTAAAGGATGTTGTTACATGTTGTGTAGCCCTTCAGGTATTGTCATTAGACATAAAGATATGACGAAGGCAATGTTCATAACTTCAAAGGTAATCACAATCGAAGAACGTTCCAGAAGGAAGCTTTTTAAGCGATGACCCACAATATTGAT
The DNA here is from genome assembly GCA_945859725.1 of Drepana falcataria. Taxonomy (NCBI): domain Eukaryota; kingdom Metazoa; phylum Arthropoda; class Insecta; order Lepidoptera; family Drepanidae; genus Drepana; species Drepana falcataria. The sequence goes on from OX243921.1 coordinate 13,363,056, forward strand.
AGGCAAAAATATTCAGACATTTCAGACCGGGGGTTTTATTGATATCATCCATACCGACAGCCGACGTAAGCAAGCGACGATTATACAGTATTACTCCACAAAAGTCACATTTGAATTTGAAATCACATCACAGGTCAGTCAGTACGAGCGCACTTATAAAATGCATCCAACTCCCATAAACTTGACAGAAAAGTTTCAAGGATTATTATTGTATTGACTACAAGTTCGACTTTGATATACTCGATTAAAAACTATTGTTTCTCACTTTCCACCGTCGTTAATTCAGAATCTGACACAAATTCATTCGAGTAGGTAATTAAAATATATATATATTAATAAAATTACGCAAAAGAATTTGCTTTAGCTGTCCAGTGCAAATCGATGACACGTGGTGCTATCTATCGGAAAAGCTGTGAACCATTTGATTCGTCTGCGTTTACGACGCAAAGGAGAGCTCACGATTAAATTCTACGATTTAATGATTCCACCATTTAATAAAACAATTGATTTGCCAGTTAATATAGTCAACGAGCCCCCTTGACCAGAGAAATGAGTTCTTAGGGGCAATGCTATCCTTCTTGAGTTCTATATATTTCAAAGAATCCAGTGACTTTCATTCTTCACGCTTACCTGTACTAATGTGACGCTATTAGGTTTTTAAATATAAATTGTTACACAATAAGCTAAAGTGGCGTGTATAATATATGTATACCCGCGGTTCATAAAACGCATAAAAAGTATGTCTCGTGAATTCTATAAATCGTAATGAAGATATTCGCGAAGCAGCGAAGCAAGCACGCGCTAGGAGTTCATTCAATACTGAAGAATACTTGGTAGAATTGCCAAGAACCTTTAGACGAAAAATGTTAAATAGGAATTCACCGCATCAGTATATCGAATTATTTATTCACACTGAACCCCACTGCACAACAATTGTACCAACATGAAACTAAAAAAAATATATATACGACTTTGTAAATTTTCACGTTGCTGAATATTTTACAGTTTAATATCGCGTCATCTCCTGATACGGACTCAATTCATCCAGACTGTTTCCCCCTGATCAGACACCTTCGAGAAGTCTGGCAGGGCGCACATACGCTACGACAATACAGGACAATAAATATTTCTGCGACGATAAATCTTTCTTGGACTATAAATATTTTTTGACATTAAAAGATTTTTCAGACTGAGTAAGTATTAATCTCGTTTATTAACGCTAATGTAGTATTTGATTTTTTATATCAACTGTGTGATGGCGGCAGTCCTGTGATCAGAGCACTGCGTTGCGAATCTTAAGATCGCGGGTTCGTATCCCGTTTCTCACGGATAATTGTGGAACTTCGTCTTGGATATCCTAGGTATCTATTAGTATCTAAGTAGTACGATATTGTTGCCAGGTTCTAATATCACAAGTTTTACGTAGTTTGGTACTAGGTATCTAATTTCAAAGATTTAAACTATGACAGGATAAAAAAAAAACATTACATTAGTGCTGATGATAATTATACGTGAAATAATGTAAACCTCATGGTAAAGAGGCAGGCAGAGGTGTAAAATCACCTCTTCGGCAAAGAGTATCAGATATTTCCGGGGTTTTCAGACATTGGTATCGGCAGGTGTTGAAGGTCCTGAACTGTATATATAATCACGTACCGAAAATATATTTCATTCTAGGTTGTTCGTTTTACACGACAATGAACCTCAAGTACTACATATTACACATTAAAACGCAAAGGGCTGAAGTAGCCACCAGTTACATGTTAAACATCTTGAATAACTACCACGTCATGTATGCCAGACAGCGAGGTGGGACTTGTCAAGCGCTATGTGAAGATTCAAATACCATGCTCATTCACCGGACATACGAATCTATCGACAGCATCAAAGTATACGTATATGACGATGAAATATTGACTGCAGACTATATAGACCATTTGTTTCAACTAATCAAAAAACTCGAAGGCAATGTCATCGTCAATAATTTGAAGAATTGGGATATAGTTGAATAAACCTTACACATTAGTTACATAAAATTATATTTAAGATTTTTTTAAATTTAAAATGTTGTATCCTTTCATAAAAGATAGCATAGATGTAAGTTTTTTTTATTTAAACAAGATTATTCATACTTCAACTGTGGATTTTCAAAGAGTTTCCAATGATATTTGATTAAGATGAATAAAATGAACAAGTTATTAAAATAAATAAATATTACATAAAAAAGTTGTTTTATTCCATAAGCACTTTGGATATACCTTGCTCCTTTATCCAATTATGTATTAAGGTGTCTGCTATATTTATAGTAGACGCGTCTTAAACGCAGAAGCGATTTAGATGAAATGTGATATTTAATAGCGTAAACTTAGGGGACGGTCAAAACACACTTTTTTCCAGTACTAGACTACACATACGCTTTTCACTCTTGGAGAGCTTATAGGTACCACCATGATTTCTTCACTGTTAAGTGTTGTGACGTGTCATTGTTATTGAAATGTCCTGAGCCACCTACAAACCTTGCAGATGACCATAATAAGCTACTTTGCTATCACTCTCACAAATTAGTTTCCATTATCTATATGTGCCCTGCGGATTCATGTGCTTAAAATTTCCAATTTCGTTGTGTCATTGTGGCGTGCTTGAGTACCAAAGATAATCAAACACTTTGGCATTAAAATGTTAGTAGGATATAGGTACGTATACTCACAGTGATCCCCAAAAGCCTGAGTAGTGAAGCACTCGTGCAGATTAATGATGTTGGGGTGGTCAATCTGCTTCCACATCTCCAACCTCTTGGTGCCTACGGATGAGTAAGCATGCAGCCGCCTCAGTGCATAATGCTCGCCGCTCTGCCTGTGCGTGGCCCTGTATGCAGTCGCCATGGTGTGCTGCAGAGAACTCTCTAGAGGCACCAGCTCCGCATACATTTCCACGTTCTCTGGCAGATCTATGGAACAATATTTGGATCGTAAGAATCCTTGTAATTATTGTTGATGATTTCATCAGCGTAAAAAATTCTCTCATGGGTTGATTGTATGTGCAATAAAATATATCCTATGTGTGATGGGGGTACATGGGATATGTTTTCGTCCAGCTAATTAATATTCTATCACCGTTCAGTATTTGTTCCGTGAAAGAGGAATACCCATCCTCACATACAAATATATGTATATATGTATTATAATTTCTAATCTACATATATTCATGTCAATGAAAATCGTGACATTTATTAAGTATTTGTATCTTCAAAAGTTCTTTATAAATACACTGTTTGGCTCTATCACCTGAACTATGGACTAATTATGTTTTAAGAGACAACCAAATTATGATACGCCCATTCGTCTGTATATATACTATACATATAAGCAACTCCTATTTATACCGAGCGATCTTTAAACATATGAAGCTTCTATGATTGCAAAGATCACGAAGAAAAAGGAAGAGAAGGGAGATTGTCGGCTAAACACGAGGTATAGTGTTGAGACCGTATGAATTAGTGATTATTGTCATGTCAATTGATGTGGTAAGTGTGGTTTTGGACAGCACATAGTTAGTTAAGGATTCTTTACCTGGATACTGATGAAAATCAGTCTGCAGGAAGATCTCATCATTCCGTTGGTATATCTCCGCCTGAATGGTCTCAGGCATGTAGAACGTAGCGGCCAGATCTTTAACGGAAAACCACGACATTATTTAGTAGTAAAGTAGTTCTTGTTCGATATCTTTAATTTTTAAGACTACATCTAAGATTAGGCATCAAAGCATGAGCAGCCTAGGCATTTGAATATAATAATTCGCGTTTGAAAATAACTACATATTTTTATAGTACCTACTAGCTGTCCCGCCCAGCTTCGCTCCTATTAGTCGTAGCGTGATGTTATATAGCCTAAAGCCTTCCTAGAGAAATGGACTATCCAACACAAAAATAATTTTTCAATTTCAACCAGTAGTTCCTGAGATTAGCGCGTTAAAACAAACAAACAAACTCTTCAGCTTTATAATATTAGTATAGATTATTAACAGCTTGAGGTTTAATATATACTCACGCCTTCCCACAAGGGTCCCCAAAGGGGTAGGCAGAGGTGTATAGATAATATCCACACACCCTCTTTCCGCCAGAGGTATATTAGTGCCAACGTGACAGATGGCGAGTCCATCGCCGTTATTAAAGCACTACTATACATACGCCTTTGAATTTCTTCTCAGACGTATGCAGGTTTCCTCTCGATGTTTTCCTTCACCGTAAAGCTCGTGGTGTGACTAATCACTGTACTTAAGTTCAGAAAAACTCATTTGTACAGTCGGGATTCGAACTTGCGATCTTTGTGTCGCAGGCAACTGCTCGAACCACTCGGCCACCACGGCTTTTTTCATGCTCTTTCTTTCTTTCATCTGTCCGGTAGATATAGAGATAGAAACGTAGTCGTAGACCCAAGATAGCTACACGAGCAGCAACGTAGGTACAGGTGCCAATAGGACTTAAGGTTCAATGTTGCTCAACTAGTTCTTGTAGCGTCAAGCCATTTAAGAGGTCCATCACAATGCTGAGCCAGACAATAAATCAATGTAAGACAAGGAGTTCACGACATTGACATCGATAATCGCTAGCGAGCTGACACTTCGTGAGTTGTCAACAATGTACAAGGAAAACTTTTTCTAGCCAACTTGGTAGAACAAACGCCATTTTTAACGCTACACATATATAACTAAATTCGCACCTAATATTTCATGGCAAATGCTGTTTTAATGCCTATCTGCGTAGTCTATGTACATCATATAAAGGACACATAAAAATTGCTGCGGAGCTATTTCTAAACACGAATTTGATTACCATTAAAAATGTTACGGAGCCAACCTTCAACGTTATGCATATGCTATAGGTATTGAATCCTACTTCTTCTTAGATACTTCTTAGAACATCTTTAATAATATAATAATAATAATACCCGGGGACAATTCCACACAAATTGACCTAGTCCCAAATTAAGCAAAGCTTGTGTTATGGTAACTAGACAACGATATATTTACTTATATAGATAGATAAATACTTAAATACATAGGACATCCAAGACTAAGGTACAAATATTCGTGTTCATCACACAAATACATGCCCTCAGCGGGATTCGAACCCGCGACCTCAAGTTTCGCAGTCAGGAGCTCTAACCACTAGACCAGACGGTCGTCAAACGTCAGTCGTCATCTTTATAGAGCTTCTTAAGAGACACAATTCCTCAATCATTTAAATATGAATTATTATTGCATTGAATATACATTATTATTGCGTAAATTTAGCCGTTTACGCAGCGCACGCAATATACACGCATTTTTCTGATAATCCTTACAAAACATAAACTTGCAAGGTGTTTCGGTTTTTCTGATGAGAAGTATATTGAGCATAAATTCTTTCACTAGGCCATACTATCGATTAAATATTAATATCAATCGCATTGTAACATCAACATGCACCAGCAATTTACATAATAAAAGTGGATCGATCGTGAGACAACAAAGACATGGAAGAGCAAATTATATGCTCTGGTCCGTTTGGTAATGTTTTACTTAGTTATTATAATATATAATGCAGTATACTCAGTGGCGTACCTACCGGAGGGCTCTGGGGGCCCCTCGGACTCTAAATCGAACTTTTCTCTCCACATTCGGAATATAAATAAACCAGATTCCATGCGACTTTAATAATGGCAACTTCGTATTAATTAGTTCATTAAAATAAGTTACAATTTGTATTTGGTTTCTTATTTTATTATGGAGTCGACTGTATTATACGACGAATCTGGATTACGTCGAACAAACGTTTTTATATACTTTATATGGGGCCCTTGTTTTGCACCAGGGCCTTTGATTAACTAGCTATACCACAGAGTATACTTGCCGTTATCAATTGTATCGTTACGTTTATAGGTACACAGATGCTTAAGTGCATAGGGAATATGAGTAAAATGTTGTGGCATGTACCTGATTTTGGAGACATCGGTCCCGTGAGCGTAGGGTTCCCGGAGTAGATCTGCGAGGCGTATGGAGACACCATGTTCGGACCCATCACGCCGCCAAGGCACGGGTCTGGTGGCCCTGGGAATAAATTTACAATTACAATCTAAGTCATTTACTCGTAACCAGCGAGTATGTATGTAGTGAGAGTGAACGGGCGCTCTACTCTCCCTGACTACCACGTGGGGGATTTGGGAGTGATGGTATGTATGTACAATTTAGTATTCTTATGAAAAAAAAATTTACGTGAGCCGTCACGGGACGCCTGGCAGATGTGAAACATCGATTATTTTGTAAAAGTAATATGCAGAAAAGAACATATTGTGATAGGAACTAAATATGTCATAATGATAAAATAAAATATTACGATTTTTTCCAGATAACGATGACTATTTATTGAATAAACATTTATTTTCATTAAATACAAAAATTTACGAATTTATTTCAAATCGTGACTACTTAATTCGTTTAATCAGTGACTTCGGTAATAGTTATATTCGATGATGCCTCTGAGGACGGTATTACTGTGACAATTGGTCTATGGTAACTGAAGTATGGCGACGCGTCGCCACGGCATGCGTCGCCACGCCAGAAATCAGTTTTACATGCGGCTATAGATGTTTCACATCAAAAATACTACATCGGCTGGTGGCGCGACTTATAATTGATTTATTTATTTTATTTGTACTACAATGAGAAGTAGGCCTTAAAGTCCCCTAAAATGGTAGCCAGAGGTAGAACAGACTCTTTTCACCCTATAGTTAGTTTCACACTATAACTAACTGAGTTTCGCAAACATATGCAGGTTTGCTTCTCGGTTTGTCAATTATCAAACGCAAAGCTCGTAGTGTGATAATTATCTGTATTAGGTACAGTACAGTATAGTAAACTCATTGGTACTAACCGCCGGGGTTCGATGATCGCAATTTCGAATCTCGATTGTACGAATGGGTTTTCTGAGCTTAAGTACAGTGATTAGTCACACCACGAGCTTTACGGTGAACGAAAACATCGAGAGGTAACCTGCATCTGAGAAGAAATTCAAAGGCGTATGTATAGTCCTGCTTGAGTAACGGCGACGGATTCGCCATCTGTCACCTAAAGCACCTAAATATATATGTGGCGGAAAGTGGGTTTGTGGGTACTACCTATACACCTCTGCCTACCCCTTCTCTTGGGACCCTTGTGGGAAGGCGTGAGGATAGGTCTATATATACTTTTCAGCAATATAATCATTGCAAAATTGTGAGAACCTGGGTTAAATTAAGTTAAAATGTGTCTTCATTATCATATGGCTAAAATAGTAAAAAATAAGGATATTGTTTTCTTAACATCTAACGCGATCGAACACGTATATTAACTTATTTACATTTAAAATATGCATTTTTTTAATCTTACGTGAGTTTAGTGCAGAGGTTTTAACTACCCCTATAGTTATAAATACCGAGAAGTTGGATCTTGTGGATTCAACAGTCTTCCTTGGAGTCACATTGGATCACAAATTGCAATGGGGCCCCCACATTAATGGATTGGCGAATAGACTCAGCTCTGCAGTATTCGCGGTAAGAAAAATCAGACACTTGACTGATATCAACACAGCCCGTTTAGTTTATTTCGGCTATTTTCATAGTGTCATGTCTTACAGCATTCTTTTGTGGGGTAATGCTGTAGACATTGGATCTGTTTTTGTGCTGCAGAAGCGGGCTATTCGTGCAATTTATAGCCTTAAGCCTCGGGATTCTCTCAGAGAATTATTCAAGGAAATTGACATATTGACCGTACCATGTCAATACATATTCCAAAATTTGTTATATGTTAGAAAGAATATTGTTAAATTTAAGAAAAATAGCGACTTGCATACTGTGAATACACGGAACAAAGATAAACTCCATGTTCCTACAGCTAGATTACACAAAACTAGGAACTCATTTGTCGGGCAAGGTATACGCTTTTTTAATAAGCTACCTCGGAAAATAATTGAATTACCTTTTGTAGAATTTAAAGCTGTCGTTAAAAGTAAATTAATTCAAAAGGCTTATTATAAAACATCAGATTATTTTAATGATGGCCATGCATGGCAATGAATTGCTCCTCTTATACAAAGTTTATATATGTAACTTTAATCTTTCCTACCCCTACGTAAAAGGGAACAAATGTTAAAAAAGCAAACCGGGGAGTTTGTTTCGCCGTTTCTTCTCCTGGCAGGTATTTTTTCTTGGAAACGGTGGTAACTTTAGTTTATATTAAACGTGACGTTCAATAAGTGTTCCCTGTGTCCCTTACGTTGAATAAAATATTTTGATTTTGATTTTGAGGGGAGGTGGGTCATGCGAAATCTCACGACATCCCAGCAAGGGAGCGGGGAGGGGGGCTTGAAAAATTACCCAACGTAATAAATTGATGCCCACTACTTAAACCACTCGGCCACCCCGAGTCTGAGGTAAATTTTAATTATTAGCAATGATGGTTGCGAGTAACACAAGGCCTCTCATTATTGTGCCTAAATCAAACATTTTTGGGGTTGGCACTCACCCGACCTCAAAGTGGCTGACAATGTGTGAAACCACTTCCTTCTGATCTTCGCCCAGAACACGTCAAACCGACAAACCTTTAAACCCTTTCAAAAAGTTCAATTGGTATCCAGGATCTATTATCCACGCATACGCCCGACGCACAGATGGTTCTTAGAATTGGGTCACCCATTCATCTATTGATCACTCGCTACTATAGTTATTATCTACATATATAAAAAGTTGCTGTGCGCGAGATATTAGCGCGGTATCATACATACATACATACATATCATCACGCCGAGTCCCTAACGGGGTAGGCAGAGAGTATAGAGCGCCAGTTCTCTCTAGACTTACATACCTCTTTCGCTTCGTCCACATTCATCAGTCTCTTCATACATGCTCGTCGGTTTCGAGTACTCTTAACGTTCCCGTCCTTGAGAGTCCGATCTATTTGATCCAGGTAGTTGGAACGTGGCCTTCCTCTGCCTCTTCTTGCACACACTTTTGCTTTGTATATCTGTTTCGTCAATCTTTCTTCACTCATCCTTTCTAGCGCGGTATCACCTAGCTTTTATTAGACTGATCCACTTCCCTGGTTAGCAGCGTAAAGATATATAGCCTTCCTCATTAAACTGAATATCCAATGCAATGGAATCGGTTAAAAAGAGTTTTCAAATCGGATAAGTAGTTCCAGAGATAAACTCTGCCTAGATAAAGCCTTCGCGTGTAGTTATGATCTAAAACTCGATAAGCAATCGACTTTACTTCCAATTTCGACAAAATGACACACTGGAATGAATTCTATACATCTCTGCGCATTTCTTGTACAAACGTATGAGAAAAGTATTTTATTCTTTAAAACCATTTAAGGTCTAAGGCAAGTGATAGCTAGATGGATGTAAATCTTTATCACAATACGTTATTGTAACCTAACAGCAGCATAATAGATTTAATATTAATGTTCATTATAGCATGAATGCATCGCAAAATTGCATTGCTGAGTGAATAACTGGACTGAACTGGCTGGCAAACAGAACATGTACTTCTAGTATATAAGCACATGACCCTATCTGCACTATATATAATGCTGTTGTTCTATGACAGAGACCTCCTAGACCAAACACTTGACATTTAGCGCGAAATAAGTTATGTCACTAAACAAAGGATAACATGAACGGAAACAAATAGATTTTGTCTAGTGGGTTTGGAGACCCCTAGTGTATTCTCAAAATTATTGTGTACTATGTGACTTTAAAATGTAGGTAATTGGCTTACTGAAACAACATTATTTTTATTTCATTATGCATTTACATAAACATTCTCATTTACAAATGAGAATGTTTATATATAAGATATAATTTGAATACAATTAAGGGTAAGGGTACTACAAATTATAGTCTTACCCATGTTGGCTATCGATAAGTTGAGGCTGTCGTTCGTCGCATAAAAGTATGTGGTCCCACCAACGTTTTCCTGCACAAAACATAACAAGTTACTTTAAAAACACATTGGATATTAATGTTATTCAAGTTATGAAGTCATTCATTTAATATAACTTTGTTTTACATCACCAGCACACGGCCCATCTTATAAATACCTTGGGACAATTGCACACAAATTGACCTAGTCCCAAAGTAAGCAAAGCTTTTGTTATGGTAACTAGACAACGATATATTTACTTATAAGTGAGACACATCATTTATAAATGTTGTGTTCAAATATGCTTGGTGATGATAAAATATGATAATGGTCCCTATATTTTTTTTTATTAAAAGCATCCTACAATAGATAACAATTTGATAAAGATATTATCACCAAGAACTTGAGGAAACATACTCATATACAATAATTACCTGGTGTACCTGTGGTGTGCTCTGAGGAATATTAGACAAGGGAGAGACATTCTCTGGCGATTCAGGCAGTATGTTCTGCGGGTAGTAGTTCATAGGCACGAACTCACTAATTAGTACCTGTAATTATATACTTATTTGACACAAACACTTTATTTCAAATGGTAAGTATTTGAAATAATTCAGGAGTATGTAGATTCAGTTTCACTTACCCAAAAAAAATCTGAATAATAAATACAAGAAGATGCATGATCTCTAACATCAATTAAGTAAAAAATTATAAAGCAGTAACACTTCACCTAACAAAGCATTGATTAGGACTTACCTTCTTAATAGATGTGGGAGATGACTCCATGCTGAGCTTGCTCATGGCTTGATTCAGAGACCGCGGTGGGGTCGTCGACGAGAGATTCTGTAATAATACAGTTAAATCAGCTGGAAACAACAAACATCGCGAACTTTTTGCAATCACGCGTTACTTACCATGTATGTCGCCAACTTCGACTCCTGAGGCAGCCCGGGCGGCGAGTAGGGCAAAAATATTGACGGATCCATCTCTGTTACGACGTGCACAGCTGACAATGAAGAACGGAAGACACTTTTTAATTCATGACAAGGTACCAAATGTGTATGTATGTAAGTACAATACGAAATCGATTTTCACGAACGTGCAGGCGCATTAGTCGCATGACATACACCTACCTATGAACAAACTAGTAGCCCATTATCTGCGATAATAGCCTAATAATGAAAAACTTATACATCACACAAGATAACGGAAGGTCCGGACATTTTTGCTTTCTTTTTTCTTGTACCTATCAATCTCTTAGTAATCAAGGACCACACGCAAAATATTTGAGAGTTGCTACGATAAACAATTGTTTTTTTGGCAAATCAATACAATCTAAAACAGTTTGCGACCACAATAACGCTATAGACGAGCGTTATGTATTAAAAACTATAAAAACGAAATACAGGGGACAGGGACACGAAGACAAATGCAGCTTAATAGAAATAAAGCAGAGTAGGAGTATCGTTGAAGAGGACAAAATTAAATGTACACTGCAATCTAGCTCCTATTGCTCTGTGTTACAATACATGTTTACATACACCCGTGTCATTAGATTTTTTTATTTACAGTAATTTCCTCCAGTAAGGAATACTAGTCTTTCAGGCTCATAAAAATAATGAAGACTATATCTTGCGTTGTTAATAAATGTTTTTTAAGAAAATGCGAGGCGTTACGTATTTAAATAACTTCCCGACAGCAGAACATATTAAAAAGTTTTTCAGAAGTCTGAATAGCTTACCTCGCGAGGAAACTGGCATGTGATATATTATGTGTTTAAAAATTTTACTAGCTTTTTTTTTATCCAACCCACATTTCCAGTTTACCTGGGGTTTAGTGATAAAATATGTTTCAAAAATATTATATATATTACTTCACAAATCAGGGAGTGGAGTATATTGAGGTAGCATAGAGGTCATATGTGATTATAATAAATTGATCCTGCGGCAAAAAAAATAGCAATCATAAACATAGATAAAACCTTACCGGAATGAGGTCGACATTCGCTAGAGGTCACTTGGACATTTCATAACTATGTATTATTATAGATATTGTGAAGCTAGGAGAAACGAAAAACTACAGATGAACCATTAGCAACAGCGTTAATAAGATTTTATATTATATTTGTTCTAACAAATTAAAAAGGTTTACTAAGCTTAATAATAATCTGTAGTAAATAACTGCAAATCACATGCAAAAAATTGTGTTAATTTAAAGAAGACATCATATTTCCAGTTTTGTATTTTTTTTATATAATAATAAGATAATATATCCTAACGCCTTCCCACAAGGGTTTTTTTTATTAGGATCGAGATAAATGGCTTTATAATTATTATGAGTTTTAGTGAAACAATATATTTTCCTGAAAGCTGATTACATAGTTAAATTTCATTGTAATCTGCCTACCCCTTCGGGGACCCTTGTGGTAGGGCGTGAGGATATAATGAGGGAAGGAATCTCTATATACCATAGAGCAGAGAAAAAGGGCAGAGTTCTCTAGTATATTAATAGTAGTCTATGGCAGAGTTGCTGTCATTAGTGGCAATATTTTTCACTTTCTTCAATCAATCATTGGTTGAGATTTGAACAAAATTTTGAGTCAGTGATTATTCTTAAATCTTTCAACTCATCAAAATCAAATAAAAGGTAGGAACTATTATCGTCTGTGTTTAAAGCAAACCAACAGGTGATCGCAATTTGAGTTCTGCAGATACTTTATAGATCGGTTTTTAGATTAATGTTATGTTCCATCAAACATTCTTCTGAGCGAACGGAATACGTCATAATTCATCTTTTGTATTCTAATAATGTTGTACTCATTCGTTTCATTGTGGTATGTTTGTATCGTAATAAATAATCTTCTTTGCATGATAAAATCACATTTTAGATGTTTGGTGATGTGTCATTTCCAAGGCATTTCTTTTCACAGAGAGAATCAATATGGATTCGTCGTATCAAGGAGGTGTGCCCTACGAGGAATCTGGCGACAGTTTTCAACGGCTTTCACAAACAGTCGCTAGTAATATAAAGAAAATATCTCAGAATGGTATGTAGTCCTTATGTTTCGTCATTATTCTTATCAAGGTGCATTGTAAACAATTATATTATTGTTTTTATGATGTCGCCTTGGGCCATGAAAAACCTAAGAGTGGTATGTTTCTACCACTATGGGTTCAGTCAATCAAAATCTATCAACTAAAAATATCTGATGAATTCAAAGGACATAAATATTTTTATATTATAAGGAATTTTTACCAATTATTAAGTAATCTTGAAGGTCACTTTACTAAAACTTTTCCATCAAGTGAGACTTGCAGTACATATCTGTAGTCTGAGAAATAAACTTGTCATACAAATTCCATTGCAATAGGTGGAACTGCTTAGCAATTGGTGTACTGCAGCTCCATCTAGCTAGTTAGTTTTATCCTTTTTCCCAGCGCGCATTCCAGAACACCTAAAGCTCAAAACCTGATCAATGGTGTCAGAATGTTCTAAGAACAAAACATATGGACTTTGTTTTTTATTTATATTGATTTCACTTAATTCAACCAAGGTCACCTCTTTATCTTAAGGTTTCTCACCTCAGTTATCATACAAGTTTTATTCAGATTAAGTTATTCTATTGTTGTGTTTTATTTACTTGTTAAAATGTATGGTTGTAATCAACAAAAACCTTTTATTCAAAGCTTGTAATAATGTTGTTTATACAAAAACTTGTTGCTATTTCATTTACTTGCATCACATAGTTATTTAGGGAAAGTATGACCAGCAATTGAAAACATTTACCATATGTGAGTCAGGGCTCCAAAAAAAGAAAATATATTAGATTCTGATGTAGAGATAAAGAGCGAGAGAGAGAGAGAGAGAGAGCTTGAGGAAGGACATAGGCTACTTTTTAATGCAAAAAGGGTTGAAATAGGGGATTAAAGTTTGTATGGAAGTTTCGTCATTTTTGAAGCTAGAAGCTTGAAACTTATTGTTTAGGCTCTTGATTACATATAAATTAATATTACATTCAAAGTTTGTAAAAAAGTTACCCTTAAGGGGGTAAAAAAAAATGCAGCTTAATACCACTTTTCCGCGCGGACGAAGTCGCGGGCACAGCTCGTCTTAAATAATATGGAAATGAAAAAACATTGTGTTTCATAATTAGAGAGGTTGGTTACAATGGCATCTCCCATTAAATATTAGTCTAGAAAGATTGGTGTGGTCTACAGAAAATTGCAGCTACTTACTTGTCCATGCAACTAAAATGCTGTAATATTTGCAGTATCATCCATGTCGAAGATGGTCAACCAGCTCCAGACACCACAAGATTCTCAGGAGCTGAGGAATCAACTGTGAGTTGGCATTATTTTGTGACTTTATTATTTCCCCTATCCTTTATACTTCTTAGTTCAAATGCACTGATGGTTTACAATTATGTAAACAAATTTTGTTCTACCAACCTCTTTGTCTAGGCGACATTTAGATGTTCCTGAATAATGAGGGATGTCCATTTTCTTCAGTCATATCATTATACCAATGTCCTTTTGCTATAAAAAAATAGCATGTACCTTGCTTAACCTCCCATATTTATGACACTTAGACGCCAGATCCAGAACTACACACAGAAGCTAGCAAAGGATACATCCTCCATGCTGATGGACCTGATGAAGCAGCCAACTGATCAGCTGCCAAACAAGCTCACCAGGGACAGGCTCAGTGACGAGTACATGACTACACTCAATGCCTTCCAGGTTAAATAGATCTTAAATATCTGTAGCATATTTCAAAGGAGATAGAGAATTTGAATAGTTGCCACAGAACCTCCCCTTTACTGAAAGATTGTGGCCCAATGGCACTGCTTCGGGAAAGTGTTGGATTCTTGTAGTGAGTAATTTTCCAGTATTTACTTGGCTGTGATTTTCAGAAGGACAACTCTATATTTTATAATATATATCATGTATTAAATGGTGGATATAATGATGCAGAATACCTGTACTCATGTTCTGTTCATTAATTCAATTCAAGATTCCAGGCTTACACTGAGGAGGTATGAGTTTATCTCAACTTATGTACAATGACTTAAGACACAAGCCGTATAGCTCCACCAGAGTATATTTCCGGAAAAATCTGGGTGTTGTGTGTAGGCAGAATGTACTTCTGGTCTACCTTTGGGGACTTGTGACAAGGGAGTTTGGGTTTACTATTTGTCTACACTTAAAACGTATTTGTGAGCCTTGAGTGTTTTTATAATATTAGTTATTTTACTTAGTGTTTATATCAATTGATATAGTGGTGGTTTAGTGGGTTCATTACACTGAAAAAAAAAATTGTGATATTTCTCTACACGTGGATGACTCATCGCTCAGGAAGCGCGATACCTACGCAATAATATTGAATTACATAGGTACGTCATACCAATTAAAATGAACTCAAATGCTGACTGATTGTAAGTCTATCGGTAGAACATGGTATGAACGAGTATATTACCTAAAGCGATAACAAAACAATAATCAAGCTTACTCAAAGATATAGTTCATGTTGTTTTTGTTTATTTTAAATCGAACTCGCATTGAAGATGGTCGCAAAGCAAATGAGGTGTGATTGTAAAGTTAAAGGGAGGTATGCGACGTTGGCTTGGACGTTGAATATATAAATGATAAGCTGATGATAAAAAAGACGCACAAAGAATAAATCTAATTAAGAACTATGGGAATGTAAAGATTACGCTTAAGAAGATGGATGAATATGGCTGAAGCGAGGTCTGTCTAGTCGAAGTCTAGGACTGGCGCTATTCTTTCTACAAACTCGGTGTGATGATTTGTATGTATGTAAATATAAAAAACTAGCTGTCACGCCCAGCTCTGCTCGGGTGAAAAAGTTAAATTGCCCGTAACACGATCGCAGCGCCACCTATCGGGTCCAATTGTAAATCTAAACCATTCTCGAATCCACCTTAAGACACACAGAAAGGGATAGCTTCGCGCGGGTGAAAAAGTTAAAATTCCTAAAACTCGATCGCAGCGCCACCTATCGGGTCCAATTTAATATAGCCTATGTTACTCGGGGATAATGTAGCTTACCAAAGATGAAAGAATTTTTGAAATCGGTCCAGTAGTTTCGGAGCCTATTCATTACAAACAAACAAACAAACAAATCTTTCCTCTTTATAATATTAGTATAGAAAACGTATTATTTCACAATATCCTCTGCATCAATAAGTGGTTATGAGCTCAAAATAAATAATGGTTTCCCAAAGCGTTATCAACATAATTAGACTGTTTATGGCGATAGTGGCACATGATCGGAAACATAATTTAGATTTAATGTTCGATTTCACAATATAATAAAATACATACCTATTATTGCTCCTTTTAACAATAACGTGTGTATAGGTAAACTTGGTGCAAAATGAAATTAAAGATCAAAGAACGAGGGAGTTTGATCCGCCATTTCTTCGGATAAGACTTTTTCATTTAACAATGTTAATTGAGGCGTATTTTTTATTTATCTTCCTGCCTTGTCACAAGGGTCCAAGAGAGGGCTCTAGAGGTGTAATAGCACCCACTTGTCGCCGGTGATATTTCTTGTCTTTAAATTTCTGCTCAGACGGATGGAGGTTTTTTCACAATGCTTTTCTGTATGGCTAGTGTTGTGAGTTATTGCTATTCTTAAATAAATAAACCTCAATGGTACAGAAGAATGAAATTTGAACATGTAGTCCTGGCAAGGCGTAAATAAACCACAGCTAATTTTGTGTTTTAAAACAATATTTGTTGTTCGAGTTTTAAATGGCAGCTTAATATCTATAATTTTTCCACAGTCCACCCAAAGGATGGCCGCGCAGAAGACAAAGGAGGATGTCAAGAAGGCTAAAGCACAGAACATCAATATTGGCGACCCCTTTGCCGTGAGCGGTGGTAAGTTTACGTTTTTAAAAACACCCTTACTATGTGAAAAGGAATAGCTTAATAGCTCTTAAGTGAGTACTGCTGCCTTTGCTCCTTCTCACCAGCATCTGAGTGCCTCGAGTCTTTTTCATTCCTCTTTCAATCTCCACGTCTTACGTATATATTTAGTTATACTCCAGATGTAAAAGTTTTGAAAACTTGTTTTTTTTTATGTTTAAATTACGAATCATGGCAGTGAGAATGTATTAATTGCCAGTCGTTTTCCTCCTTCCAAAGCAGATATACGTGTGCGGTAATATTTGGCAAAACTAAATAACGGTAAAAAACGTGGGCTCAATACAATAACCGGTTAAATTACAAGGAGCCACAGCATTAAAGATGCATATTCACGTCAAGTGATTTTCAATCTGTGATGATTCACAACAGGATAAAATGTGTGTATTGTAGCCAGTGAAATAGAGCAGGCATAACGTTATATTACATTTTCGACAAAAATGGTGGTTCAAGGGACCAAGGAGCTGGTTGAGCTCGGAGACACCAACCTTCGCAAGCAGGAGCAGCTGACGATGCAGGCAGAGGTCAGCCTGCAGGAGCTGGAGGCCAGGGAACGGGACTTCAGACAGCTGCAGGTAAACAACGCCATCATTCAGTTTATTGAACTAGGTACTTAAAATATTTGCCAATTCATACCTCCAAAGCTATCATTAAATACAGATACTCGTAAATATTATACTATTACTAGTAAGTACCTACATAATATTATAAATGACAAACTTTATTACGATGTTTGTTCCTCTATTAACACAAAGATTACTCAGCCGAATTGAATGGTATTTGGATTATTATATATTAGCCTGATTAAATCACAAAATTGCTTTTATTCCAGAAAACAATGGATTTCATTAGTCAGTTGACTATGTGGCTATCCAACTACTAGCTTAGCTCTGTGACACATTTTGGACAATTCCAAATGCTCACATATTTTCCAATTTAGTATATTAGTCGGAAGTAAGATTTGAATTATATAACAACCGTGTACTAAAAGCAGCAGTTTTAATTGGATAATTGTTTCCTTTTGACTCTACTGTAAACGTTATTGATGCCTATCTGTGTGTAGGACGACATTGTGGTGGTGAACGACATATTCCGGGACCTGGGCAAGATGATCCACACGCAGGGCGCTGTGGTGGACTCGATCGAGTCCCACGTGGAGGACGCCTCCAGCCAGGTCGAGAGGGGCGTCGTGGAAGTCGCCTCCGCTGCTACTTACAAGGTATATACATCATGAACATATGAGCTGACTTGATACTTGCGGTCACCGTGCCATTGCCCGCACAGCGAAAGGTCGCTTACTTATCCCGCTGAGATTTGTGTAATGATATATACTACAAATATGTCAAACAAGCGTGCGGTCCGTCTGATGGTCAGCAGCTACCGTCGCCTATGGATGCTTAAAGGACAAGTATCTAGCGCGTTCGTATCGGCCCTATAGTCTGGCCACTGAAAGCGTGACCTGAGAAATCGCGGCAAATTTAAAAAATCTTTACATGGTATTACTAACTATAGTAGGAGAAAACTGTTTTGGTACTTGACAATTTTTTTTTAATAAATTATTTTCAAACCGAATGATTCCACCATCTATTTAAATGTTAAATGTACAGAACTTATGCGGTGGGTGAGCAGCTCCTTTTGATGTCGGAGACTGTCATGGATGTGTGAGATTAAAAAAAACAAGTAATAATATTATATAAATGTAAATTTATTTATTAAACCATCATATAGCTACTAGCGATGAAACATCTCTTTGTCTTTTATTTGAAGTTTTATCAGACAGACAGACTCTAATCATCATACTCAAAATCAGAGTCCAAAAATTCAACCTCTAAGGACTCGTCTGTATCAGAGGAGTCGTCATCACCTACACTTATAATAAATGGTTCCAATACTTCTTCTGTTATTTGATCTCTTTGTTTATATTTATTTTCCACATTGATTACATGGTCTGTCATTTTTTTCCAGTCTTCTGCAGTTATTCGGCCAAAAGAGGCTTTTATGAGAGATTCTGTTTCTTTTGCAGGGAGATTGATATTTATTTTTGCAATCATACGCTTAGCTGTGCTCCATATCAGTTCGATCGGGTTGAGGTCGCAATGGTAAGGTGGCAGTCTTAGTACCTCATGGCCATATTGTTTTAAAAGTTCATCTGCTACATACAGGGGTTCAGGTTTATGTCTGTTTACTAAGCATAACAATTCGGCTTTCGTTAGATAATCTTCGTAGTTTACTCCATTGGATGTAAGCCATTCTTGTATTTCAGCTTTTCTTGTTTGAGTTGTAGGTATTTTATTTTGTTGTACAGTGTGGTAACTGGCATTATCCATCACAATAACACTGGGTTCATTCAAATTTGGTATCAATTTTTCTTCTAACCATTTATTAAAGTTTTCTGCATTCATATCATGATGATAGTCTGCTAATCTTGATTTTGTACTGAAAACTAACAGTGCATTGGGTACAAACCCTTTCTCAGAACCAGCATGAACTATTATATATCTTTTTCCTGAAGAAATATGTTCCAATGGGCTGGGTTGCGGAGCACCACATGTTGATGGACCTTGCCAGGACATTTTAGGTTTATAATTTTTGTGTACATAAGTTTCGTCGAGATATATTATTGGTTTTCCTTGAGCTCGTTTAATAGTTATTTCACGTAGATAGCGATGTCTCCAAGCAGCAATATCAAAACGTTCAATGAGAACTGTTCGTTCATTTTTATTTTTCTTAAACTCATATCCATTGTCAATCAATATCTTACGCAGAGTTTCTCTGCACCCATTAAAGCAAATGCTAGAACGTAATTCTTCTAACAATGTCCGTAATGTCGGAACCTCCTTTCTCACAACATAAAATTCATTGATTTTATTTCTAATTGCATCCACATCAAAACTGTCTAAACCCGAAATCGAGCTTTTGCGAGGACGTTTTTTACCTGGAGTGGACCACACGCCCTCATTCACAGATCCTTCCTTCTTAATTTTTTTTAATGTCGTGACACCGACTTCTGCAAAATAAAGGGTAATATTGGTTTATATGAAGGTTCTCAACAATTTGACAATATGAAAAACACAATGAACTCTTTTTTTTACCCAATCACTAATAATAAAATTAGACATGAAATAATTTTTATCTTTGAATACCTACATCTTTCTGAAACTAAGTAAATAAATTATTATAACTCCAAATTGATGCAAACACGTACCCGTTAGTGAAGATATTTCTTCTAGGAACTTAGTCTGAGTTTCTATCAAAGATTTCTTCTCCAAATTTCTTAGTGTTTCTACAGTATTTTTAATGTCGCCGAGTCCTTGAATATCTCCAAGATTATCTATAAACAAGAATTAGTAACATAATATTGTAAATACAAAACATATAATAATGCATAGAGTAATCATACAAATATTAGGTATCATGATTACAAAGTCGTACTAACCTAAGAAATCCGAGATCGCAAGTAAACATTGTTGTTTTTCTTGGAAAACAACTTCTTGCTCCACTTGTTTTTGTCTAAACTTACTAATCATCGTATTTAGCAATTTCCTCACGTTACTTTTTAATGTTTTACCCATGATAAAGCAATAAATTTAACGCAAATATGAAATCGTAGCAGAACACTGACATTGACTGACATATGTTTGACGTATCTTTGGCAGATTAATAATGTTGCCATATAAAACTTTTAAGAAAAATCCCAGGTCACGCTTTCGTTGGCCAGACTATAACTGCAAATGCCTTTGTATTTTGTATCCAATTTTCTTGTTATGTACATATGTATGCAGTTGTTTATGTATGTAAGCATATATGCCGTTGTCTTGTGCCAATTGTTTGCTTCGCTTGCCAAAGCTCGATTTGTGAGTAATAGTAATATATAATACTAGCTACCCCATCTTCACTTGGGTGCAAAAAAATATCCCTGGAACACGATCGCAGAGCCACCTATCGGGTACAATGGTGAATCTAACCATTCTCGAATCCACCTGAAGACACACAGAAAATTTAATCATTATCGGTCCAGTTGTCTATTTCAGTGGCATACACATGCACAGAAGAAACAACCTTGTTGAACAAACGCACAAATGGCGCTTAATACTGTATGTATAATATGAGGTATAATAATACTATTAAATGACATTTGACATATATGTATTTGTAAAAATATACAAATTTTTCTGATAATCCTTACTAAACATAAACTTGCAGAAGTGTGTTTATGAACATAAACACCCATTTCGTCATTGCACTGTTACCTTTCCCCCTTTACTTCTGTCACTGTGTGTATCTCATAACGCTTGCAACAGTTAAATCTGATGAAATGTATATTCGCATATGCAGAATTAATTGTATTTATTAATAAAAGGACTCAATAAGTAAGCCTTTGCTAATTATATGTATATAAAATAAGCAGTGTTCTCTACAAGATATTGGTATATATGTATCTCGTATAATAATGTTATCAGAAAAAAAAGTCATTTTACAATAATGCAATGCCTTTATAACAATACAAGAAAAATATTGAAATGAGCCTGTTTTGTCTATTTGTTTACTAGGATGTAATGGCAGTCTTATAGCATGGCGTTCGTTCATTAAAGCAAAGCGAATGTGCCTGCATCAATATAGTGTTTAGTGAAAAATATTTTTGTAAATAAAAACTATCCTACATACATTATAAACGCGAAAGTTTGTGACGATTTCTTCTCCTCTTTCACACACGAACGTCTGACGGGAATATGAAAAAACTCACCGAGATACATTATTAGCTTGATTAACACAGGATTCAAACAGGATATGTTTTATTCCAGAAAAAATATTAATTATGTATAGTCGTCCTGGAGTAACGGCGATGGACTCGCCAGCTGTCACATTGGCACTTAAAATATATCTCTGGCGGAAAATCAAGCGGGTATGCCTCGGCCAGCCCTTTCGGGGACCCTTGTGGGAAGGCGTGAGGATATATATATATATGTATACATACATACATACATATCATCACGCCAAGTCCCTAACGGGGTAGGCAGAGAGTATAGAGCGCCAGTTCTCTCTAGACTTACATACCTCTTTCGCTTCATATATGTATACATATTTATAAATAATCTCACGAATTTGTGTACAATTCTTGTGGGAAATAAGTTTCTATAAATCTAGTCTAAATCTAATCTAATATACCTCTGGCGGAAAGTGGGTGTGTGGGTATTACCTATACACCTCTGCCTACCCCTACGGGGACCCTTGTGGGAAGGCGTGAGGATATATCTATACTAATATTATAAAGCTGAAGAGTTTGTTTGTTTGTTTGTTTGTTTGTTTGTTTGTTTGTTTGTTTGAACGCGCTAATCTCAGGAACTACTGGTTGGAATTGAAAAATTCTTTTTGTGTTGGATAGTCCATGATTCTAGGAAGGCTTTAGGCTATATAAAATATAAATAAATAATAGTTAATATTTAAAAAATCTCTGAAAAGTGAGTGTGCGAAAGAGACAGACAACAAGATTCTGAGACGTTTTCAATATATTGACAAATACTCTGTCAGAGTGACGTGTAAATTTTGACGGTAAAGGTGCGTTCCACTAAGCGCCCACAACAATGAAAATTCTCCTATACCTAATCGATCCACATAACGACCGCGGTCGTTGTGCTCGCGGCGAAAACGTCAATTATAATGTCATAACTTACGCTCACGACGACCCATCTAAAAAGGTGGGTCGAAGTGATCGTTGAATCGAAGAAAATTTGCGTCATTTTCAAAACTCAAAGCATATAAAATGGCGACTGTACCTCTTACCAAATATCCAAGTGTCGCCGCAAGACATTTTAATTCCATTTGAACGTAAATTAATTTAAAACACCAATAATATTAAATATAAAAAAAAACATTATATTTTTTTTCAATATAAATCTATTTAAATTAATCAAGTTTATTTTCAAGGCTTACAGATTATAAACTAACATCTTAAATCTTTTGCTTTCTTTTTACTAACTCGCCGTTTGTATTATTTGAGTATTGTATGAGGTTACGACAGTAACGCTTACAAGCAAACTGTGGTCGTGAGCGTGATCATTGTGAACGCTTAGTGGAACGCACCCTATGTATAGCTTGACTGACATTTCATTCAAGTAGTAGTTTCGACAAACCTCAAATTACAGTTTCTTTCATAACAACAAAAGCAAAAAGATGTTTGTTGTGTTTTAGTGTGAGTTTCATAATTAATCGTCGTATTTTATTAGTAATACCACCCGTAAGGCGTCAAAATATCCGTTGGCGCACACCAGTTCGATCGCAGTGTAATGCAAGTCCTATTCAATCGCAGTGTAACGCAAGCCCAGTTCAATCTTCGAGCCAATGAGACTGAAGAACAGCGTAGGCAATGGTAAATACAAATTTCTCCAGATTTATTTCCTGGGGAATTCTGAAGAAGAAGTAAATGAACGCTGTTCGCAGATATCATTTAGCAGTTACAACAACTTTTGCATGAACATAATCAGTTGATCCAATTGTTCAAAACTGTCTTACAAGTAATGTGATGCCATCGGACAATCAGAAAATAGTGATCACAGCAGACAAGCGACCTGAAGGAGACAACATGTCATGAGAGAGGCATCAATGCACCAATGTTAAATGATGTTGCCTTAATCGTGATTGGGGAGAATATGGAGTCTCGCGATATTGTAATGTAACCAAGAAATGATGCCATCATCCTTCAGCATATTAGGGCAAATTCTCACCTCTTATCAAAATAATCTAATATCCATGTAACAATAAATGAATATAAACTACACCTAAACAATACTTTTAATGCCTAACTTTTTAACATAATAGTAATGTTTCAAACTACTTAACCCTTTCGTTAACAAGTCAGCAGGCATTTCAGTAGTTGGCAAATTGCCTTGGCATTGAAATTTTAACATTGAAAAAATGGCATTGCCATGTACTCGGCCTCAGTACTGGACAATGCCACTGTCGGTTATTTTCTGCATTCATATGATATTACAGTACCAGACAATTTAAAACAGAAACCTGTATAAGATCTCCTGTCAATAGTATTTGATGTCCAATCTGAGTCTACAAATCCTTCTAAGTTTTTATTATCATTTGTAAACATTAAACCATAAGATTTTGTTTTATTTAAATATTCTAACACTCTCTTTGCGTTTTTCCAGTGAACTGCAGTAAAACAATTGTTAAATTGGCTTAAATAGCTGACACTGTAACTGATATCTGGGTGTGTAAGTATAGACAAATACATAAGACTTCCTATCAGTTGCTGATAAGGATATTATTTACAAACATTTTCTGACTTATCCAACTTCAAACTACATTCAATAGGAGTATCAACAACATTACAGTTTGACATCTTAAACTTATTTAAAATATGTTCGACAAAATGCTCCTGATCTAATGATATACAACCATTTTTATATACTTTTACTCTCATACCTAAGCATTCTTTCACTTGCCCTGAATCTTTAGTTTTGAAATTTGACATTAAACTATGTTTCAGTTCATCTGTCAATGCCTTGCTACTGGAAAATATGAAAAAATCATCGACAAACACAGTTTTTAAAATTTGTTCCTTATTTACCTTTTACTATATAAACATGGTTCCAATTTAGACTTAATATAACCCTGGCTTAACAAACAATCATCTACTTTTTTATTCCACTGCCTTGCTGATTGTTTCAGTCCATAAATTGCATGTTTTAGTTTGAGTACACTGTTACTCTGACATTCTAAATTAGGTGGTACTTGCATGTATACTGTTTCATCAAGGTACCTAACCTAGCCATTTAAAAATGCAGTGTTAATATCAAGATGAGTAATTTCTAAATTTAACTTTACACTTAAAGAAAATAACATTCTCAAAGTTGAGTGTGTTAATACAGGTGAGTATGTTTCTTTATAGTCCACACCTTCTACTTGGGTAGAGCCCTTAGCGACTAAACGAGCCCTATATCTCACTTTATTATCACTTTCAAACTTTCTTTTGAAAACCCAAATTTTAAATTATTTACACAAATTCTAGAGCAAGTGAATGAATTTGTATATCTAGGAAGCATGTTCACACGAGATGGAAAGTATGAAAAAGATATTGAAAGAAGGCTAACTGCCGGTATTAAGGTGAATGGGGCCATGTCGGTGTTGATGGCCAGCAACGGTTGCTGTCCACAGCGTGATATTTGTGCCTACTTTATTGTATGCAGCGAACCCTGGGTATGTCAGAAGAAGTATGAAGATAGCTTAAATGCAGCTGAGATGCGATATCAGCTGCGAAAAACGTGCGGAGTAACGATCTTAGTTCGAGTCCGGAATCAAGAGATTCGCAAATCAACTGGCGTGAATCAGGGCGAGATTGAAAAGATGAAGTAAGGCATGCTACGCTGACTTGGACATATAGTAAGGTTGAGTGAAGAAAGATTGACGATACAGATATACAAAGCAAAAGTGTGTGCAAGAAGACGCAGAGGAAGGCCACGTTCCAACTACCTGGATCAAATCGATCGGACGCTCAAGGACGGGAACGAAAAGAGTACTCGAAACCGACGATCATGTATGAAGAGACTGATGAATGTGGACGAAGCAAAAGAAGTATAAAGTCTAGAGAGAACTGGCGCTCTATACTCCCTGCCTACCCCCTTAGGGACTTGGTGTGATGATATGTATGTATGTATGTATGTAAATTTTCACCCATGCGAAGCTGGGCGGGTCAGCTAGTTATATATATATAGTCTAAATCTAAAATGAAGTCAAATTGCATGCAAGTAAAACCAGAGCTTAAGCGATCGATACGTTGCGCATAACCTTATAATGCGAAAGTAAACATCCTTCATTCTTTTGCTTACAAGAGAGATGAATAGACATCTCACGACTCATTCTCTATTTCCAGAATAAGCTGAGGAAGAAGAAGCTATACTTGGCGATAATCCTGGCTATTGTCATCATGATAATTCTAATTATTGTATTCAGAAACTGAAGGCAGTTGTCCACGCGGCCGTGCCGCAAGAACAAGTTGACCAGGAACGGGGCGGCGTTGAAAGCTTAGCTAATCAATGCCGTTGTCCTATTGGTCGATTTATTGCACGTGTGTGGACATTGTATACAGGATGTCCCCTCATAAAATGGACTAAAGAAAGGTGTGACGCTGAGCGCATTAGCTCCATTAAAGCAGTGGCTTCACTATAATAGTTGTTTAGTTGATAAGGATATAAAACATTTTGGCTTTGTATGGATAAAAGGCTTTTAAGCCATTCTCGATTGTAGCCTAAATGTCTCTCTTCGTACTTGTACAATTAATGTTTACTGGAAAATGCACCCTGTGTAGTAAATTATCCGCCTTGTGTGTAACCGAATTACGGACACCTGTCTATACAAATAGACTGACCTGTCGTCTAGCAATGGTATTGCCCCATAAATGTATCATAGATAGATTTATCAATAAGCTTGTATTTGGAATAGCTGTTTTGTCGTCGGTATAACATACGCTACGTAGTTAGGCTGCAAGCGCTATGTTTCGTTTCTCATGTCACGTATACCTAAGAGGCAGTGCATTAATCACGTGATGTTTAACACTTTTTAACCCCTCCCTCCCCATGGTAATACGTGGTGAGGTTTAAGACCTCCCCCCACAACCCCCACCAATAATCAGGTGTATTTTTTGTACCTACAAAGAATCTTAATGTTTTTATAATATTACTTTTAAATACCGGTATAAAGTATAATCTAATCCTATTCTAGAAAATTAAGGACCATGAAAAAAATGTCTAGACAGAAAGGTTACACGCCCCCTTTCGGTATATAAATCACGCGTTTGACGAAAAAATAACTAGACGTGATATCTTACCTCCCCATTGTGATATTTCGTGATTTTTGTCGAACCCCTTTCGATCCTCACGAGATTAATGGACAGCCCCTAAGGTTGCTTCCGTCTTAACACGCTAACGATTAGCATACACGCCATTTGAATGGTGCTTCGTGAACATTATTAAGGTTTAATAAGTGATTTTATTAACTGATTGTAATGCGGCAGGTCACATTTGTACATATTATCAGCATCGTCACGTGACTCGAGAAAAGTGGTTACTACTACATTTCGCAATTTTCGGTAGGTCTGACGACATTTATATGATCCGCCTCTTCAACACGTCTTTTGGGATCTTCAATCGTTATTTGTGATAACATGGCGTGAGTTTAAGAATTACTCACAGCCTTGGTCCAGTAGATAGGTATGTAAGAGTTCGCTCCGTGTGGTGTCTATGGGCCCATTCGTGCTCTATTGCCCAGCTGTTTCAGACATTAGGGCGCCATTACATTGACATATAGTGTTGCCAGGTAAACCGAAAAGATAATTCGAGAATAGGACTGGAATTGCCACACATAATCACTTTTGAACATTACACGTAGTCTCCGAAATTAACTTGAGTGCACTAAGCATTTATTAGGTTAGGGTGTTGAACTCAAAATGCACAGTCATTCGTGTATAATACACAATAATAGTCTATATAATTTTATTGAATTGAGGTTGAGGCAGACTCGTGTTTTAAACGTGTTGTGTTAACTGATCAACGACAGTGTCAGAGAGAGATGGCTTGAGACATGTTTCTCTTAGGAGTACCCCAAATTGTCCCAGGTATTTATTTATTTATACATATATAAACGAAAATTAACTTCATGGCGTCGTACGTAACATATGTTAATCTTGTTTGTTATAGTTGAACAACCGTATATTCTTTACTTTTAAAATCCCCGACGTCGTCCTCGTGGCATAACGCTATCTGTGGTAATTTCAAATCTTCTTTTTTTATTTTACTTAATTTCAATATAACAGAGGACGAGCTTGTTTGAACGCGCTTGTCAAGAACTAGTATTGTAATACAATAATATAAAATATATTTTGTACTGGAATACCCTTATATAAAAAGGCATATCATGAAGCTACTAGCCAAGGTAGCGGATAAGGGGATTTACACGAGTGACACTCCAGGGCGCGGTTAGTACGAGGTATGTCTCAGGAATAGAATTGAAGTCGATTCAAATCCTACCTCGTGGTCAGGTAGCCTCGGGGTCGTGGCCTAAATTAAAAATAATTTGTATATAAGTAATGTGTGGTATTGTTCAAGTAAATACAAACACTAAACACACAGTGAGACCAATTGTCAAGATATCTGTAACAGTAAAACGCTTGTGCTTAGGACGGGGCCCATTTGACCCACGGGGAAGGAAGAGATTTCAATGAATTACGAATTTCCAAAATATATATAACGTAAATTAGTTGGTATATGGATAGTATATTATTGCGGATTGCAACACATAGTATTCTAATATACGCGTTCGGGTTTAACGTAGAATACAGTATGTCACTGTGGTTATCACTTGAATGCCCGAGTATTTAAGATTTTGCAGTTTGTAATTGCTTATTGAAATTATCATTGTATTAACGTACTTATATTCTTAATGTGAAAGTTTTTGAGGATGATCGTTCTTCAATCAGCATTGGCCTGTTTAATCAATCAGAATTGTTTCATCAATCAAATGTTTCGAAATAAATTTGGCATATACATCATTAACATGATATGTTGCATTCCAGAAAAAATAATGTACTATTGAATTATTGAATAATACGTCTTTTAGTATAATGATTTTGATAATAACCGCTTATTAAGTGCCAGTAATGTTTTGACGATCACTGTAAGGCGTGAGTTAATTCCATTGTTAGGTTTCAGTTGCAAGTATCGTAACATTTGCCATTTATTTTTTTGAAATTGTATTATAAATGTAAAAATGAATTTTCTTGTCTTAATTTTAAGTTTATTTTGTTATTTATCATACAGTTAAATTGCAGATGATTGTAGAAAGCTGAAATTATATGCATTTCTTTCTATATTGTCTTCATTGTGCCAACGTGTGGTTTGCTTCACTTTGTATGTTACATGTGTTATATATAAGCAAATGGCGCGATATAATATTAACCGCACTGTTTCCAGTTCATTTTAACATGTAAAAGATGTAGGTTAAGTTTTAGAAGTTAATCTCATCCCATTACCAGTTGCTGCACTTCGTCCATAAACTAAGATCGCGCGCCAATTGGACAGGGCTATGTCAGGGATGTAAATTTTTTTTTCATTATTTAGTCCTTACAATTAATGTCCGATATATGGCTTTTTGGGGTTTTCGGAAACTTTATAGTAGATAAACAAAAATTGTTACATGCATTGCATCCAAATCTAATTACATATTACTGGCAAAATTCTGTGCAGTTCTGGTCGCGCGATATATATGTATATATTTTTTTATTTACACCAAGTTACATTAATTAATATATATATAGATACACGACATGTTAATCAACTGTAAGTTTATTTAGTACATGTATAACATTAGCCCAAAGAGAACTGGCACTACCCTCTCTGCCTACCTCGTTACGGACGTGGCGTGTTGATATGTATGTATAATATTACATTTGAGACGTATCACGATAAAATTAAGACCATCTATAAATTCGTATCGCGAAATTAAAAAAACTTGTTTATGTTATTACACGTATTTGATGTTAGGGATGAAAAATGATTTTTTTTTTTAGGATTTGGTGTCATATTTTTTTCCGACATTTACAAAGTTATAATGTATATATAATAAGCTTTATTAAGATATGTATAAACCTTCAAATGCCTAACTTATTATGTAAACCTGATCAAAAACCATTTAAGGCCATAGTCATTCATTATGTAGCTCCTGCTAAACATATGTATATGTAATTTATAATTATAGCTAATTGTTATCTATACTAATATTATAAAGAGGAAAGATTTGTTTGTTTGTAATGAATAGGCTCCGAAACTACTGGACCGATTTCAAAAATTCTTTCACCTTTGGAAAGCTACATTATCCCCGAGTAACATAGGCTATATTAAATTGGACCCGATAGGTGGCGCTGCGATCGAGTTTCAAGAATTTTACCTTTTTACCCGGGCGAAGCTTTCTGTGTGTTTCTGTGTGTCATAAGTTAGATTCGAGAATGGTTTAGATTTACAATTGGACCCAATAGGTGGCGCTGCGATCGTGTTACGTGCAATTTAACTTTTTCACCCGAGCGAAGCTGGGCGGGACAGCTAGTTATTTATTATTTTTATTCGAATAAGGTCTTATACAGAACATGTATATTATAGACGAGTATTTGTACCTTACTTAGTCTTGGATGTCCTATGTATTTATGTATATATCTATCTATATAAGTAAATATAACGTTGTCTAGTTACCATTACACAAGCTTTGCTTAATTTGGGATATAGACGACCGTCTGGTCTAGTGGTTAGAGCTCCTGACTGCGAAACTATAGGTCGCGGGTTCAAATCCCGCTGAGGGC
Organism: Drepana falcataria; assembly: GCA_945859725.1. NCBI lineage: Eukaryota > Metazoa > Arthropoda > Insecta > Lepidoptera > Drepanidae > Drepana > Drepana falcataria. The sequence continues at coordinate 13,393,298 of OX243921.1, forward strand.
GGATATTTGTGTGATGAACACGAATATTTGTACCTTAGTCTTGGATGTCCTATGTATTTATGTATATATCTATCTATATAAGTAAATATATCGTTGTCTAGTTACCATAACACAAGCTTTGCCTAATTTGGGACTTGGTAAATTTGTGTGGAATTGTCCCAGGTATTTATTATTATTATATGTATTTAAAAATATATAACATAGCCCATCGGTATCGGGATCAGGGTCGAGGTACCGGTAGCTAGGGTCCCAGAGAAAGAAACCTCCTTACAATACGTGCTGTATCGAGTGGCACTGCTCTGCATCAAGCCCAACCCTTTAACGAAGGCCTCTTAACGTGTTAGTCGAGGCTCTGTGCCATGAGGCCCTTAGCCTTTATTATAATCTATATATATATATAAATGTTATGTTGGTTTGTGTACGCTTCAAAAACTCAAAAACCGATCGAGCTGAAATTTTGGCATGATATATAACGCTTCAAGGATTGTTTTTATCAATTTTTTGCATCAATCACATATCCACAGCGAAGCGTGGCAGGGTTTTTTTTTGTATCGTGTCTCGTAGCGTGAGTTCCGGGAACTTTTGCTACTTAACCGGACAAAGGCGAGACCTACGCCTCCAGCCAGGCACTTAAGTACTAAGCAACACAGCTAAGGGCACCCCCTGTGGGGCTCGGACCTCGGCTTAGGGCGTTGCTGGTTCGCGAGCAAGGGAGCTGGGCTGGTCTGGTATTTTATTATTATTTAGTTATTTCGGGAGGGGATTTGCGCTACTGGCTCGGCGCGAGCCGGCACTTGCGAGAGTCTGGGGGGAAGCGTGGCAGGGTACAGCTAGTGTATATATATATACTTACGTGTGTATTTACTTACATTATTTAAAACTAAATAATTAAAGTAGGTGTGGGTACTGTGGGAAGGCGTGAGGATATATATATTTTAAACTAGCAACATTGTTTTAATACTGTATGAGTGTTTCAGTTTTCAGTCCGTACGAGTCATAAGTGTTTTAAAATTTAACAAATAATGTGTTTTGTTAAAAGAGTAATCATATTTTCTTATTTAGGTTTCATTGTAAATTTCTACAAGGCTTGTATGGACGTTATTTCAACTGTATTTTAGTTTGCGACTATAATATATAAATATATATATATATATATTTAATAAAATATATGTATATATCTATTTCCATTGCTTCACATATATGATATGCACTTTCTCTGTATAATATCCATATTCGTATTTGAATCAATGATTGTAATGAAACTAATGGTATTGAATTATAGTGTAATGAATGTGTAGGAACTACTTGTAGATTGTAAGTCGCATTATACACCCTATCATATATAGATTAAGGTTTAAGGCGTGTTGATTGTCAGCTCACTTGTAACGGTCGACAACGCGCGGGCTATACGCCTGGTGCTGCTGCCAGCGCCCATAGGCGTTGGTAACCGCTTACCATCAGGCGGGCCTCATGCTTGTTCGCCACCCTAGCGGTATACTACTGGCGATTAAATTACCTACTGGAAGCTGTCAAATTTATTTTACATACATATTTCTGTGATCAGGGATTTATTTCATCCAATGGCGAAATTATAGACGCCTATTGATTTAATGCTTCTTATTTACTTAACTTAGATGTTGAGATTTTCTTTATTGATTTTATTAAAGCGGATTCCACCAATTATGTATGCTGTGAAAGCTATTACTATATGTTATATGGAAAGCAAATTAAATGAGAAGGTATATACCTGTATTATTATATTAAATACCTATATTATTATATTATATACCTGCATAAAATATTCACCGACTTAATGTGTACATAGATGTCAATATCAGTGTATTAGTCATTCTTATTATCTTTGTTATCATGTACTGGAAATATAAGATAATCACCGAACTGCACGCCTTTTATTTCGATAGCCCCTTGTATTTGGAACGGCTCTGGTTCCCAATACGTAATGCTACATGTGGTAGTTACTGATACAGTCCATTCCAGAAGCATACCTGTATTCATGTACAGAGAGCGATAGGAGATTTTCAGAGAGCTAGGGCATAACGTGTTTCCCGTTTAAATTTGGAGCTGCCCGATTGGGGCAGGACCTCCACCTTATAGAAGTCCGTAGCCAAATAACAATTCATTGTGTTGTGTTCGTACGCGGTGAATAAGGTTTCCAGTAATGAGCTCCTTGGGGAGGGGGGAGGATTGTTATATGGTGTTGGCAGCAGAGGGATTAGTCCCAATAAGCTGCCAACACAGTAGCCACGCGCAAATTCTTCGGTATTGCGAGCGTCCATAGGTTACGGTAACCGTTTCCCATCAGGTGGACCACATGCATGTTTGCCACTCTTGTGGTCTAAAAAGCCGTGGTGGCCGAGTGATTGGAGTTGCCTGCAAAGATTGCAAGTTCTATTCCCGAGTGTACCAATGAGTTTTTCTGAACTTATGTATGTACGGTGGTTAGTGACCACGAGCTTTATGCTGAAGACAAGCATCGAGAGGAAATCTGCAGACGTCTGAGAAGAAATTCAAAGTTGTATGTATAGTGGTGCATATATAGTAGTAGAAATTATCCCTCGAGGCCCAATATCACCTACTCCGAATCATATTTCACAACATAAACGTCGTCCTTTTCCGGCATTTATGTCTAATACTATTAATCACAATTGCTTCATCGGTTTAGGCGTGAAAACGTAGCAGACAGACAGAGTTAATTTCGCTTTTTTATTATGTAGTATATTATTGATTTTGCAGGGAACAGAATAAGAAACTCCATATGACCTGTGTAGGAGGTTGCAAAGAGTTCTTGGGCTCAGTGAGTATCGAGATTTCATCAAATACAGCTATTTGATACAAATAAATAAGTATGATATTTATATACGAAGTGTTATTATTATTAGGGATTAGTAGGACAGGCATTGGCAACAAATGACCAGAATTTTGAGCCATTTCGTCGGGATCAAGCTGCCTGAAGTATCGTAGTCATCTGAATCTGTTATGTATTGGCCGGGTAGCCAGGCGAGGGCTACAGAGACTACTAGAGTACAGCATGGACTTCTTCAAGAAGGGTGTGAAGATATTCCTGCAGGGTCGGCAACGTGCGAGTGATACCCCTGGTGTTGCAAGCGTCCATAGGCGGCGGTAACCGCTTACCATCAGGCGGGCCGCATGCTTGTTTGCCACCCAAGTGGTATATAAAAAAAAGAAAAAAACCGCTGATCCAGCCACTCTATGGCTTAAAGAATCAATTGGCTAAGGGCACAAACCACATGGCCAATAACAAACTAAAATAGGGTAATATTAAGAAAATCCCCATATAGAAAAATCTCCATAAAGGAACAGGATTTCATCATGTATTTCAGGTTATATTATTGCGTCAATAATAACGCCTATCCTACCTAGGTATATACCAAACTAGCGGTCCGTCCCGGCTTCGCACGGGTGGACATAAGACTTAAAAAAAAAGAAAATATAGCCTAGCCTATGCACTCAGGGTGAATGTAGCTTTCCAATGGTGAAAGAATGTTTGAAATCGGCCCAGTAGTATCGGAGGATAGTAATATTGGATCAGATATGAGAAAAGTGGTACGCAAGTCTAGAGAGAACAGGCGCTCTATACTCTCTGCCTACCCCCTTAGAGACTCGGCGTGACGATATGTATGTATGTATGGATCAGAAGTTTAGGCGTGAAAAGATCCTTTGCGGTATCTATTTTCGCATGTATAATACTACAATATTATTAATTAAGTGTTCTACTTATGTGTAAGTACTTAACTGTTCAACCATCTGGCTCTCCAACAGAGCTTAATGTCGTTATGACACATAGAAGTTATTTCTCTTCCAAAGGTCAAGGTCATGTAAGTCTATGTCTCACCAGTTAGTAAGCGGCTATTGCCACGAACACACGGATTACGACAATTCCAATAGGTACTTGAAAGGTAAACGTTAGAAACTTGAGAAAAAATTAACGCCGCATTTTTCTTAACGTAGTGTGGTCTTTAAACGTGAATTTAAAAACGGAGTGATGAATGTAATTTTATTACCTGTACCTAACCTAACCTACCTGCGTTTTCACCTGCAATTTTGATAATGTTTGAGTACACATTATCGGAACATACTGATTACCTATGAGTGCACACGCACACTACAAAAGCCGTGGTGGCCGAGTGGTTCGAGCAGTTGCCTGCGACACAAAGATCGCAAGTTCGAATCCCGACTGTACCAATGAGTTTTTCTGAACTTAAGTACAGTGATTAGTCACACCACGAGCTTTACGGTGAAGGAAAACATCGAGAGGAAACCTGCATACGTTTGAGAAGAAATTCAAAGTATGTATAGTCGTGCTTGAGTAACGGCGATGGACTCGCCATCTGTCACGTTGGCACCAAATATACCTCTGGCGGAAAGTGGGTGTGTGTGTATTTATTACCTATACACCTCTGCCTACCCCTTCGGGGACCCTTGTGGGAAGGCGTGAGGATATATTATAATAGCAAAATATGCAAGAGAAAATATATGATACTGACAATGAAGTACCTACAACATATTTGATTCGGTCTAAATATTTCCTAGAATATTTATATGGTTTGATGTTAAGGAGGCAACGAGATTATCGGTCAAAAGTGTATGCTAGATTGACCCTTGTTTTCATATAAAGTAAGTGTTATATTTTACGCAGTTGTCTATTTAATGCTTTAGTTCTAAAAGGTACGAAGAGTGTGCGACTTGATAAAGCGGTTTATTCGAAAACTGAAGAAGATTCTCGAACAATTGTACCAGACTGAATAATATTATACTTACCACACCTTACTTAAATGCGTAGTGGACATTGTTTTCGTACCATCATGAGTTATTTTTAGATGTGAGCGAGTTCTGCAGGGCAACAGGGTGAACTAAAAATATATTTTAAGGGGTAATTAATTATTAAGTACGAATGTTGTGCCATTTAGAGAAAACAATTATATAATTATAAATCTCTTCTCTAGTGTCTATATCTTCTATCTATACGTCCAAAGTGTAAACATATAGCTTATAGTAGGGGAGCCCACGATGCCAAATGGGGATTTACTCGAGCGTCATAGAGACCTATTGAGTTGCAAAACTTAGATAATAAGAATGGAATGACGGCTGTCATCGGGTTTGTCACACGTCAAATGAAAAATTCTCGTAAATTAATTGATTTAAATTTGTTTCAGGTGCTCTGCGGCTGCTTGAGGGGGTCACCACCGCGTCGCCGCAGTTGCTGCTCCTGCCGGCCAGCATCCGGGGGCTGCGGCTTCTCCCTCAACGCACCGGCCAACGAGCCCTTCATAAGAGACTTTAGTTTTTTTTGTGTAGTATAAGTTCTTGTGACTAATATAAGTGAATGTCTGGATCTTGCATCGACCATGGCGTACAAAGTAGTGTTGTGCCAAATTCCGTTTCGACAAATAATTGAGTACAATGCCCCCAGTGTGCCCAAGTGCGTTATTTCAAAGGCCAGAGAGGCTTGAGGATCCATCTTGGTAAAGCACACAAAAGCCACGTTGCACCCTCAAGCATCAGAACGCCTTCCCAAATTACTAATACACTATTTGTGATAAGCTGAGTCGCCTTAAAAATTCTGTTCCGCTTATTAAACGTATCCCCGAGCGGCTCGCGTTTCGGTTACAAATGTTTTATCTAAATTAATTCGAGATACGGTTTCAGACAATACAACGCTTGCTTGGGAACAGCTGCTGATTTTTCCATATTCAGTACTACATGTCGTGAAAAATACTTCATCATCATCATCATCCCTCACCTCAAATATAAAGATGAATTGTCGAAATCCTCTTGACCCAGCCGTTCTAAATTACAAAAAATTTGAGATGAGCGACAATAAGTATCGACATGTAGAGTCTAAATTAAGTGATGGCGACGTAAAGGGTGCAGCGCGCCTTCTTTTTTCTAACGATACACTAGCTGCAAATGATGCGGACACGTTGGATGCGTTGCGCAGTAAGCACCCGCTGCCAGCTTTCACCTCCAACCTCCCTGACTCGCCCCAACCATCTGACGTTTCACTCCAAGTATCATCTGGAGACGTTCTTGACGCTGTTTTGTCCTTCCGCAGTGGCTCGGCCGGTGGTTTAGATGGTCTGTCACAACACCTAAAGGACTTGCTTGTTGGAACACCAGGCGAGTCCTCCGAGGCACTGTTGAAGGCCTTGACAGACCTGATCAACTTAATGTTGTCAGGTAAGGTCCCCGGGGACGTCCTTGATGTGCTGTATGGAGCCAACCTATGTGCTTTGGCTAAGAAGGATGGTGGTATTAGACCAATTGCCGTCGGTACGACGTACCGCAGACTCGCAGCTAAATTATGCTGCAAGTCTGCGGTTCTTGATCTGGCCACCTATTTCCGGCCTAAGCAGTTGGGTTTTGGTTCGAAGGGTGGTTGCGAGGCTGCTGTTCACTCTCTTAGAACTCTTCTGTATAACCGAGGAGCTGAGGTAGTGTTGAAGGTGGATGTTAAAAACGCTTTCAACAGTGTAGTACCTTGTTGACGCAGGTGAAACAAAAAATCCCTTCGGCTTTTAATTTTATGTGGCAATGCCACAGCTCTCCGACTAAATTGATGTATCAGGACAATCTCATTAACTCATCTGTAGGTTGTCAGCAGGGTGACCCTCTTGGGCCGGCCATATTTAGCCTTGCGATACACCCTACAATTTCAAACCTAAATTCTAAATTCAATATTTGGTATTTGGACGATGGGACCCTGGGCGGTGACGTGAATTCGGTACTGTCAGACCGCCAATTGATTATTTCCGAATTCAAGTCAATCGGACTTGAATTAAATTTTTCAAATTGCGAACTTTTTATCTCCGATCTCACTTCGGAGATTGAACGTTCCACTATTTCAAAATTTTACTCCCTGGCTACAAATATAAATATTTTAGACAAAAATTCACTTCGCCTTTTAGGATCTCCTATCTTCGACGAGGCTTTCCCCTCATTTGCGGACGACCAAATTAAAAATTTCCCAAAATAATAAATAAATTTGTCAAAATTAAGAGCCACATGGCTTATTTCATTATTAGGCACTGTCTATTTGTACCCAAATCTACCTACGTTTTACGTAGTAGCCATATGTGGAAAGACCGTAAAATTTTACACAGTTTAGATGACACAATTAGGTCTACCCTCTCATCAGTTATAAATATATCTTTTGACGACCGCTCGTGGTCTCAGGCCTCCCTTCCTATTAGGTTCGGAGGTCTGGGAATACGCAAAATTTCCGATGTGGCTTTACCGGCTTTTCTGGCTTCAGTACTTGGTGTGCATGACCTCATAGGAAATATTCTTATTACGTCACTTAGTGGCTGTGAGGTTTCGCACTTGGCTGAGGCCAGAGATGCCTGGATTATGGCATGCCCAAACACAGACGTTCCCCTTAGTCCGCACATACAAAAACAATGGGATGAGCCTATCAGTAGGTTGGCCTATAATGCACTTCTCGATAGTGCATTCAACTCTGCTGATAGAGCCCGTCTCCTGGCAATCGCTAGATGGGACTCCGGACTCTGGCTTCATGCATTGTCCTCTTTTAATATCGGTACGCTGTTAGATGATGCAACCTTCAGATTGTGTGCGAGCCTACGTTTAGGCGCTAAATGTATTGTCCCACATCGGTGTCACTGCGGGGATATTGTCAATGACTCCGGACACCATGGTCTATCCTGCATCAGCAGTGCCGGCCGGATATCACGTCATTCCTCCATAAATGACTTGATACTTCCAGTACTCTGGCTACTCTGGCTAGGCTCTGGTCAGCGCTGGCGTGCCTGCTGTGCTGGAACCAGTCGGTCTCGCTCGCGGCGATGGCCGGAGGCCGGACGGTATGTCTCTGATGCCATGGAGGATGGGTCGGCCCTTAGTGTGGGACGCTACGTGTGTCGATACACTGGCTCCTTCCCATCTTCCTGACACATCGGTGGCGGCTGGCGCCGGTGCTGCTCAGCAGGAGTGCCTCAAGCGCCGCAACTATGCCTGTCTCGGGTCAGGTTACATATTTGCTGCATTTGCGGTTGAAACTCTGGGGCCTTGGGGTCCTGAGGCTCACCATCTTTTTAAAGAGGTCTCGCGCCGTCTAGTCGAGACCTCTCGTGACAGGCGGGCTGGAACTTATCTCGCTCAGAGAATCAGCATTGCTATCCAGCGTGGCAATGCTGCTAGTCTTCTTGGCACGTTGCCTCGGGATACCGATTTGGGACAAATATTTTATCTGTAAGTAGTTAGTTTCAACTGTTCTTTGTAAATAAATATTATTAATTGTTGTTATTGTAAATAAAAATTATAATAAGAAGAAAAATAATTTATATGATACATACCTTTTCATCGGTGGGGAAAGCGGCTATAGATTTTTAAATATGTAAAAAAAAATACTGTTGCATGGACATTCTCGAGCGCGTCAGATATTGATAGCATCAATACCCTACGTATTTTTAATAATGTACGTAGGTTAATCTGATCGTTTGCATGATGTGGGTGGTTGTATGTAAGGGTTTAAAAAGAAAAAAAAATTCTAAGGGAGTGTTAAGTACACCAAAAAAAATACTTTCATTCACAAATCTGACGATTTCGATGTGACGCAAACTCGCGGCCATTTTTATAAAGTGCAAAAAAAATTCGCCTTTTTGAAATACTCAAGCGTGTCAGATTAAGGTAGGGTGAGTTAATTACATCCTAAAAAGCGTATAATAATATCTGCGCTAATCTGACAATTTGAGAGTGACGTAAAGAAAGGGGACGGCAGCAAAGTATCCTTCACGGGCGGCCTTATATATGGGGCTGAAGTTTAGTGGAGGTAGTTAACCGGGTACAAGGTGTAATCCCCCTGTATATTAATCTGCCGCGCTTTAGTAAATCCCGAAATCCCCGCTTGGGCTCCCCTAGTATTAATCCTAATACTATTGATGGCAAGTAACCGTAGCAAACACTCGCAAGCAGCGTAAGGAACACCCCTTCCATTAACAAACCCGTTCAATTCGGAGTTCAGTTTCGGAGTTTAGAAAACCAGCAGGAACGTAGCACTACTCAGAAGTAATACCATTAGGGCGCATTTTAAAAGATACCAATTGCGTGATGGCTCTACTAGAAAAGTTTTTCTGTTTTTTCCTTTTCTTAAACCTCCTTCTTACCCGTACGAAGCAGGGTATCATGAACGATAGTGTTATTGCTAGCAGGACGGAGGGCCCGCTGCTGGGGCATCTGTGCAGTCAGCATGTGCTGCTCTCAAATATATACAACAGATTATAATGTGCTTAATTTTAAATATGTTTCCAATAGTTTATATTGTATCAAGTATATATATATATATATATATTTGTTGTTTGTTTGTTAGATTTATGAAATTCTATTGACTTTCGTCTGAAATAATAACATTGGTACAATAAGATTAGTGATGTTTTTGAAATATTTCGATCGTTATCATACGACTAGCTGTGCCCGCGACTTTGTCCGCGTGGGATAGTGACTTTGAGCAGTATTTTTTTTCATTTTGGATATGTGTGTGTGTATAGGGGATTCCTACGTCATATTAGCTTTATGCATGCAAAGTCTCAGCCCAATCGGTATAAAATTGACAAAGTTTCATACAAACTTTCATCCCCTATTTTATCCGCTTGGGGGTAGAATTAATCAAAATCCTTTCTTAGCGGATGCCTACGTCATAACATCTACCTCTATCTCATCATCTACCTGCATGCCAGATTTCAGCCCGATTCGTCCAGTGGTTTGGGCTGTGCGTTGATAGATCACTATGTCAGTCAGTCAGTCAGTCAGTCTTGTCACCTTCAGTCACCTTTGAGTTATATATATTTAGATAACCACCGATCGAGTAGTTCGTAATGTTATTGACACTCCTGTGTACATATCATATATAAGCTTATGCACAAGATGCTTATATACAAGATTAAAACAGTCTGCAGCGTTGTGCAATTATGCATGATTGCGGCTATTTTAAACTCTCCCATAGCATATTGATATGGTCGACAACATCCCGTATATTGTGATAATAAATTTAATTGTACAAGCACATGGTAAATATATCCGTCTGTTATTTTGTGACTCACGTCTGGGTGCAGTGTATTAAAGTATTGCATTTATTCATTAGTAGCCGATAAATTAAGTAGGTTTTGTGTATTTTTAGTAAAAACATACATTGTAACACTAAGGTAGAGCTAATTATTTAAGTTTGTTAAACAATAATCTGATCTTTACGTCTCGGTGTTTCCGTAAAGCTCGCTTCTTTCTACTTCAAAAAAACTCTTTGGTTCAGTCGGGATTCGAACTTGCATTCTTTGTGTTGTAGTCAACTACTTGAACCAAACGGCCTCTACGGTTCTACTGCTGAAGATTATTAGTTAGGGCACGCTGCTAAATGGGTTACGGTGTGGCGTCAGACAGGACTCACCTCACCTAAGCTGTTAAATACATATGTTATAATACACTGATCAGAGAACTAAGCAAGTCTGGTTTCTGAATTTGAATTGACTAAGTGTCGATAGACGGAGTCTCCTTCAACAATAACAGTAACATGGTGCTGTTGAGTCCATCAATCAATACTCTCAGAAAATTAAGAGCGAGTCTTACGCTCAGGCACCGACGGAAAATCCTTTGGAACTGCGCAGTGCGAGACATTTGTGGTTCCAAGAATGCACAGTTTTCACCCTAAGATAATAAATAATACTAATAAATACCTGGGACAATTCCACACTAATTGACCTAGTCCCAAATTAAGCAAAGCTTGTGTTATGGTAACTAGACAACGATATATTTACTTATATAGATAGATATATACATAAATACATAGGACATCCAAGACTAAGGTACAAATATTCGTGTTCATCACACAAATATCTGCCCTCAGCGGGATTCGAACCCGCGACCTCAAGTTTCGCAGTCAGGAGCTCTAACCACTAGACCAGACGGTCGTCAATATGTAATATACTGGCCCGCAGACTTGCAAGATGTGACAGAAATGTCAAGATAACTCTATTCAGAGCATATTGCCAAACCTTCTATACCTGCTGTAGTTGCCTGCGACACGAAAATCGCAAGTTCGAATAACGACTGTACCATTTTGAACGAAATTGCCCTGAACGAAATTCATTTGAATTTAATAGAAATCTTAGGAGGAGGCTTCTTTACGATAACTCCGCAGCAATGTTGTTCAAGTGACGCGCGCACTTTTATGCGGAACGATGTGCGGGGGAGGGAAAATCTACCCAAGAAATAGGTTTTCACGAGGACTATATTAGCCTTCCTCAATAAAGGGCTATCACATGGAATATAAAATGAGTTTTAGATGAGAATTAGATGAGAAAAGAGACTAACTTCGACAGCTTAGCGTGATGTGACAAACAAACACTGCCTCTCTATAATATTTGTATATAAATGTAGCGCAGATGAAACCAAAGGGCTCGGTCAATAGTAGTAAAAGATAATATAAAAAAAATATTACGAACTAGTCGTGCCGCGCGACTTCACCCGCGTACGATTTTATTTTATTTACCGTCTTTTTTAACAAAGGAACAAAAATCTATTCTTTCCCATAGTATAGATAATATTACTCTGTGAAGGTGTAGCTTTCTAATAGTAATAGAATTCATAAATCGATATCGATAGTTTTTGGGTTAAATCATAAGAAACACATAAAGAAAAGATCAAATCTTTCCTCTAAAAGAGGAAAGATTAGATTGAGATGAAATATTAAGTATAAGTATAAATAAGTTACATGAAAGGGTTTCGACACATTTTTCTCAAAGAAGACATACAGACTGATAGCAGAAAATTATTACGTACATACATTAATTGCGTTGTAGTGACAAGGTTCCCTCGGGCGACAGTATAAAGGCTAGCCCCCAGCGAGCTTACGCTGTATTTGAGATTTTCACCCGAGACAAAGTGCAGTTTGTGAAAATTTAGAAAAGCATAAGTAATTTAATTGAATTAAATAAATATGTATCAGCGATACTGGTCCGGCTTCCTGCATGTTTTACTAAGACGCGCGCTTTGTGGCTAATGCGATTTAGATTGTATTTGTTCTGGAATACTTGATGATAACAAGCTCTAATTAATAATTGTTAGTTTTTCGTACTTTGCAACTCAATTTTGATTTTATCAAATTATTTGCCGATATGTATCTTTCACGAAGTGACAGTATTAACCTTTACATATTTTAAACACTACAATTAGTTCCGGATTCCCAAATGTTCCCAGATTAAAATGTAAAAGGATAAAATATAATATATCTTTCCAAGATTTTTATTCCGTTGCAAATGCCGTTGTATTAGTTTACTTTTTAAATGGGCTGAAAGGCTGTCGTAGCCGTAAATTATGCTGAGTCTCTCGCAGGGTAGGCAGAGAAGCACCAGTTCTCTCTATTACTTTCTATTCTTTCGCTTCGTTTCAGATACTATTGACGTTCCCATCCTTGAGTGTTCGATCGATTTGATTAGGTAAATAATAAATAAATAGGTTTAAATTATAATCATAAATATCTCCTATGTTGTCAGATGGCGTTGTGGCTTGTGACATCAGTTCTTCTGGCGGTGAGCAGCATTGCCTTAGCGCATCAAGGCCCTCTGGCAGCCTGCATGCGCTACATTGACAGGGTCCGCAATATGTACTGCGGAAATGAAATGGCCGTGCAGCCGAGACCGCTGCATGCTAATGGTAAGTATTGTATCAGTACTCCTAAATATTATCAACAAGCTAGAGACCAAGACCAGTTTGAAGCCTACTTACTTAGCCCGTGTACCTGCGCTGGACACATTGCATACATGATTAGATAGAAAAGGAAGTTGAATTTATTTCTAAGGTAGGCAGCCTTGTTTTCCATCCTTTTGGTATATATATTTATAATCAGACGGGCACTGCGGCCAGGCTGTTCCCGTCTGGTTAAAAACTTACTTTTAAGTACTTTTGCGATTACTTAGTTCGTTTTAAGACAAGCTAAGAATTTTCTGGTGTACCTATAGTAACGATAGTCTTCTGTTTCCCATCCAGAGGTGAACCAGCCTCGCGTCCCCTCGGAGGCAAGGCGTCGCAAGCACGACGCTGACCCTATCAGCGAGTGCTGTTTCAGACCCTGCTCCTTCAACGAGATCTTCAACGACTGTTGAACTTAATTTTTTTCTCTTCAGCCACGTGTAATTCTACATAGGATTATATACTTTTGAATATTATATATTTGATAGGATACTTTTGAATTAATTACACTGTTTTCAATTTGCTTGCGTTTTCTTTAATATATCCCGAAACCGAAAACTAGGTATGATATGAACGTTGTTGAACTGTTGCTGATTGCCACGTCAGCGAATGTGATTTGGGTATAGAAACAAGTTTTGCTTTTGCCGTTTTATAAGAAAGCATTTTTTAAATTTTGACTGTTTTGCTATCCTGCTACATTTTGCATCATTTAGAAAAGCTAAATGAAATATATATGTATACCCGGCGAACTTTGTTCCGCCTTAAAGGCAATATCACATGATCACATTTTTTACTTTTTAAATCAGGATAATTGTAAATTTATAAAATATAATTATTCAATGATTCTTTATTTGCCATTCATTGTAGCACCTTGTGATAAACAACATTTTAAATTTTTTTATCAGGCGCGAAAACAAATAACGCAGAAGGTCTTCCGACCCGTGAACATGCCACATATAATTAGCCATGGGATAAATATCATATTTTCACGATTGCGATTGTTTGAAATGCGATATCCGAATGCAAATGCGAACGGTTTAAAAGCCAATCTGAAATGCCATTTGAAAAAAATAAATGTTCTAGAATTCAGGTTTACTTATTAACTATTTAAGCTTTTAAGCTACCATACAATCAAATCCTGTTAAGTACTTATACACAGCATCACGCCGAGTCCCTTACGGGGTAGGCAGAAGTATAGGGCGCCAGTACTCTCTAGACTTACATACCTCTTTCGCTTCGTCCACATTCATCGGTCTCTTAATACGGCACGGATTGGGATGTTCTAATTCCTATAATATCAGATGAATTAAAGTAATATATGTATATCCTATGTGGGAAGTTCTACACCAGCAAGTTCGATCTCCGCCATAAAACTGTTGGGCGACAATAGATAATGCAATGTGGTAGGGTGTATGGAAGTATGTTCATCAGTTTGCAAATACATAGTTTTGGGTCAGTTGTGTTTGTATGCCAGTCAAAATACAAAAAATCTATACCTATGTATATCTAATACCTAAACGTCATGATATTTGTGTATGTGCCTTAGTAATTTGGTATAGAGCTCATATTTACGCAACAACCAAAATGTCATGTACATGTGAATTAATTGATACCAAGGTAATGTGAAATAAAAAAGGATAAGGAATGCAGTGTATTTTATCGTCGTCCAGACAACCAATTTATGTACGTATTGTATTTGCATGTATAAATAGCAATTGCTGTCTGCCGATCGAAGGTCAGTTGTCCCAGTATGCAAGCAAATAGCTCCAGTGCCTATCAAAAGTTATCTAAGGGCACATTGATTTTTATATCAAGGGCATGGCAAGAAGAGTAAAAGCGCTTTAAAATGCGATGTCATCGTCGAGTGCATTAACGAAAGCATCTTACAGTCGAAATGGAAAATGAATTCGTAGGAATTTGCATGTAAAAGTATTGGAGTTGAGGTAGGAAACAAATATTATATATTATCTGTGTTCCACTTGTTATATTTGAACATCGCAGACTTGCAATCCCTTATGACATTGTGACAATTCAAGTACCTATGGATTTCTCACATGCTTTGTTTTTCTTTTGTATCTTTTTCATATCCATTTGAGTTGTTGTTGTTCATATTGTATATGCAACCAGCTTTTGCCCGCGACTTCGTTCGCGTAGAAGTCGAAAATGGTTGTACCCTTTAAGGGTAAAGGGAAATAAGTAGGGGACTTATACGGATAATACGATTGTAACTAGATTAATGAATCCTGATAAATTGAGCGAAACGACACAATTTATAAAATCACTTTTATTAGACCCATTTTTAACACAAATAACAAAACATAATCAACAAGATCTAGATGGATCACACGCTACGAATAATTAATACAACGGTTTGATTTCAATAATTCAATTGTTATAGGATAAATTAAATTGTTATTACTACGAAGCTAACATAGGTACCTTGGCAGTTGATCGTGCGTACTGCGAGTCTAAGTCTAATAAAATATAACAAATGGCGACATCGCGGCTAACACACCTGCGATGGTGAACATTACACTACAGCGATCTAATATTGAAAATCATGCTATCTATAATTACGAAGAGATTCAACATCAGTTACAGTGATATACTAGTGGCTATAGTACTTTGGATAATCATGCACTCTATGTGTTCACAGACTTACAAACGTATGCGCATGTATTTTAACCGCTCATCTATTAGTATGAAAATTTGATGTTTTTTTTATAGCACGTAAACCGCCCGATGGTAAGAGGTTATTACGTCACTAAGAGCAGCAATAATCTTTTCAGGACAGCCATACCCTCGATTTATACCGTGTGTTAGTATTCTCATACAAATAGAGTAGTCACAGACAATATACAAGATTTTAATTGAAGTCTAAGACTTATAATATGTACTCATATAAGTTATGATATACGCGCATGACAGCCAGAACAATGAACAACAAGGCCTCCAAACAATGTTGTCGCGAGTCACGATGTGCACAGTTTGGAGGTGATGAACAGGCGATTTAACATGACATGCGCACATTGTGTGAACACCGAAGCACAATAGCGATCACATTACATACTACACTAAACTAAAACTTAACGTGAATAAATTAATATGTATGCATTTGCATTATTACAAATAATTAAACTCTTGTTAAAACTCTCTTGATAAAACTAAGTTTGATTCCAATCATAATACTGTTTACCACAAAAATACAACATAAGCTAAAAACTAGGGATTGTTAAAGACATACCAGATTTATATCAGACATATATCACATGATCGTTACACAGCGTAGGCCGCGCAAACATAATACAATACAAACTAATGATTCAAATTACCAAAAGAAGAATTTGGACAAACTAATTTGGTCTTAGCATAGCACCCGGCGTCGCCGCATCATGTGCGGGCAAGCAGTTGCACGTAAAACTGTACGCGACTTGGAACCTGACGCAGTGGCATTTAATGCTACAAGCGCCCTCATATACAATTAGTGACTAAGATTAATTCATATGTGACTCCAGCCGAACTGAAAACCGCGCTCGGAGATGCTATTCAATACAAGTGGGTACAAATAAAGTACACTTAAAACAATACACAATGATATATGTTGAAACTGCGCCGCCGTCAGTGCGACGTATTGGTACGTTGTCGCTACTTGGCCGGCTCGCGTACATCCTTCCCAGCCATTCCTCGAGTGGAGTTTGTTAAACAAGCCAATACTCAAACCTCTCGGCTACAGTTATCCGAGAGGTGAACGATAAAATAACACGTTAATTAATATTAATGTAAATTACACTTTATAAAAAACTTCAATTTATAAGTAGACAATTTATCATGATTTATCACATTCGCCTACAATTATGTATTCCGGCTGAGTGCACGCCCGATCCGAGGATATGTTACCACCCCTACTCAACTCTTGTACCGCGATACCTTAATTTATCATAAACTGTTCGACTGACAAATCTGCGATATACTCAGGGCATCATTTTTATACTTACGTTCGATAACAACGAGCCTAAAATCCTTGATCATAATTTTCATAACAGCATACTCTTCTTTCCTTGATAACAAATAAAATATAATCAACGTAATCAACGCAGGTAAAGTGAAAAAGGGTTTGTTCCACATGCGACCCCTGTGTCGACCCTACGCGAGCCCGGGCAACGAGATGGCGACGCGTTTAGCACACGACGGCTTCCGAGATGGGGTTCTCGGTGATGCGGATGACGGGCGAGTGGCGGCACGCGCGACGCCGCTGCGAGTCCGAGAGCCGCCTGTACGCGACCATCTTCGTAGGCGACAGTGGCGCCACTGCAACAGACGTAAGCAGGACATTGGCTGTGCGGCAATAACTTTTTCTTGTCACTTTGTGAGTACACAGAAGGATGAACAAATCTGTACTAATATGGCATGGAGTTCTTCAAGAAGGGTGTGAAAAGATTCCTGCAGGGTCGGCAACGCGCGAGTGATACCCCTGGTGTTGCAAGCGTCCATAGGCGGCGGTAACCGCTTACCATCAGGCGGACCGCATGCTTGTTTGCCAACCAAGTGGTATAAAAAAAATATTATAAATGCGAAAGTCTGTGATTGTCTTTGTCACTCAATCACGCCCGAACGGCTTAACGGGTTAGGATGAAATTTGGCAAAGAAACTCGGATAAATTCATAGGATCATGTAATTCTACTCTAAAGCATCAGGTCCAAGAATTTTTATTCTATATCTATATTCCAGCCTTGCACAAAACAAGGACTCAAAATCAAAATCTAAATATTTTATTCAACGTAAGGGACACAGGGAACACTTATTGAACGTCACATATTTAATATAAACTAAAGTTACCACCGTTTCCAAGAAAAAATACCTGCCAGCATATTATCTAATGCATACAATATTAAAACTTTACCTCTTCATAATATTTTTATTAAAGATATCGCATAATTAAATATTTAATATGGGGATGAGAATGCTCCTAGTTGGTTTTGGAATGCATTGGACACTAACTTGCGACTAGAATGCGCATTGGTGAATAATTCCTTCATCCTTTCGCAAAGATGGTAAGAATGAAGGAACATTACATTGTTCAGGCTTGCTCCTGCAGTCTGCCACAACACCTAACAATATTATTTTTCAGCTTTATTACTATTATTATTTTCACTTTATTATTATTATTTTAACCTACATTCCAAATTTTATTCAAATCCGTTTAGCCGTTTCGGCGTGGAGAAGTTTTGAATGAACTAAATTTAATAGTATTTTACAATATCTATACAGTGAACTTGATCACACCTGTGAGTATGTATGAAGAGATTGATGAATGTGGATTAAGTGAATGGTCTGAAGTCTAGTTAGAAATGGGTAGGCAGTAAGAGTTAAGAGCTTTTTTCCTCCACCACCGATGTGACGCGGCGTAATGTAGAAAACTTGAAGTTTTATTGCACTGACAGACAGTGTTATATTTCAATGAAATAACTATTCTATTTGACGTACAATAGCTGTGTATATTCTAAATCATACTTAAAAGGTGGCGATAACCGCTTACCATGTAAATGGCAAAAAGAACATCAATTCAGCTCCACAGAACTGAACACTCCTCATAGAGATTCTTGGAGACAGAGGATAGATTATAAGCTGGATTCCAATAATCACGCCTTCCCACAAGGGTCCCCGAAGGGGTAGGCAGAGGTGTATAGGTAGTACCCACACACCCACTTTCATATAATATATAATATAATATTATACGGTAATACTTGTACCTACTTCGTTAAAGAAATATCTAGCCAACGGTGAAAGCGTGTCTAAATCCTATCGTCTAATCATTCCAATGTGGTGATGGGAGATGGAAAAGTATGAAGCCACTTTGAAGTGAGCTAAGTTAAATGGATGTAGAAATGAAAATAAAACACAAAACTTACGTCTACAAAGCTGCTACGCCTGCGACCAACGAGTCGAAAACCGCGTGACTCGGCTCAGTGCAAGAACTGACTTTTTGTAGCTTTAGCACGCCTTATGTGAGGGACAAAATATAACAAACATAAAGAAAAATAATAGCTGCTAATAGCAGTGCATATTTGGATGCCAGTCCCACGATTAGCTAAAAAAGTATGTATTATACCTCACTCTATAGGCACCTAATATTATAGTTTGACTTAAATTTTGACGTATTTGTTCTTGATAATTTTCTAGAATTGTAAAAATGTTTTATGTTAGTCCAGCTAATAATATGTGCCACACCTTCATCCAATCCCGTTCGATAGTTTTTACGTGAAATATGTGTTTGTTTGACGCACTAATCTCAATCAATAATAATGTGATTTAAAAAAATACTTTTTGTTGAGATAGTCTATTTATTGAAGAAGACTCTATATATGTATACCATGATTCTAATAACGCGGATGAACCTGCGGGTAACAGCTAGTTTTTATATATTTCTCTACACCAGTGGAACGGGCATCCAAAATTTAGGATAAAATATATACACGTGCTGATAAAACGTGCACAAATAAATAAGTGGTTGCTGAAAGTAGTGCATCATATTGTCTTATAAAATATTTTAAAAACGCCTTAAAATATCGCCGTATCGTTACGTGATATTAACTCGATGCAGCAATTGTCAGCTCAGCAATGTTTTTGTCTGCGTCGATTACTACAATTATTTACAGATATTGTCATGTTTTCGTCACATCGTTTTACCCAATTAATATTGTAATGTAAGTTTTGATATTAAAGACCCGTTGTAATTTTTCAAGCACAATACATACGTATTTGAAATTTATGTGTTACTAGCTGTGCCCGCGACTTTGTCCGCGCGGAAAAGTGATATTAACCAGCATTAATTTTTTTCAAAATAAAGTGTAATTTTTTTACAAACTTAGAATGTAATATTAATTTATATGTATAATAATACTAAAAATTAAGTTTCAAGCTTCTAGCTTAAAAAATGACGTAACTTCCATACAAACTTTCATCCCCTATTGCAACCCCTTAGCCTATGTCTTTCCTCAAGCTCTAGGCTATCTCTGTACCAAATTTCATTTAAATCCGTTCAGTAGTTTAGGCGTGAAAAGGTAACAGACAGGCAGAGTTACTTTCGCATTTATAATATTAGTAGGGATTCTTAAACGTATGGAAGTTTCCTCACGACGTTTTCCGTCACCGTCCAAATTACTTCCAAATCGTATCAGACATATATTTTAGTAACAACATAAATTACCAACTGTTATTCATTTGACAATAAGATGTCGCTAATCGAATTTGTAACGAGCTACCGTATGACTGTCGGTACGGTGTGTACAGTTTTTATATATTTGGGTTTTCTTATGTAGATATCAATACAGTACAATGTCTTCAACTTGAACCTGCAATTCCGAGTCTGGGGTTTTTTCCTCGGGGATAACTTGATATCTATACGTGAATGTCAGGTTGGAAATAGCAATAATAAACCTCTACATTGAAGCGAAAACCAGTTGAGCTCTATAGGTTGTGCACAAGACCAATCGCACAACACAGTCAGAAGGTGGGTCCAAGCAAGGGCCATTCAAGTACATTCTTCTTCTATACCAACACCTCCCACCCCTTTGTCAAGAAAAGAAAAGCAGAACGCGGTTATCTAAATTCACGGAAATACGGGTACATATAAAATAAATAAATAAATAAAATAGCCTTTATTGCTGAACTTATCTACAGTGATTTTTCTTATAAATGTTTACGTTTTTTTTTTTTTTTTTTTTTTTACATATATTACATATATATGTACTTTAATTTTTGTATCTTTATCTTTATATACGAGCAAGTAGTATCAATCTAAAATATTCAATTCCGACCAGAGATAAGTTGTCAATTGTGTTCAGATCACATTGAACTGATATTAAAATATTAATGAAAATCTTAAACAGTTATGCAAATTTTCCTAACGTAATCACCATCAAGACACCATTATCGAAAAGAAGCAAAGCAATACGCCTTTGTACTTGAATGACCGTATATTAGCTTAAGTTAATTAAGCTAAGCCTAAAGGACTAGTTCCATCACAAACTGTAAAACATGGCCGACTTCAACGACCCGTTGACGTAACACTTTGATTATAACTTTAACACCTTCAGATAAGATTCAATTCACTAGTTGCGACAACGGACGTTAATTCGGCAAAGTCTTTGCAACTAGGCATACATACCTATTTATTGGACGCCGCATACTTTCGCATTCCCGGCTCAAACAGAAACGAATAAACATCATGCACGCATTTAACTTGGGTCTATATATCAGTAGGTATGCTATACCATGAAATAGCTCCAAATTGTAATGAGCCTTAAAACAATGGGGATAGAACGCTTAATTCGAAGGAGCAATGTTTTACATTGTTATCATGGAGGTCATCCTTATACATGCTGTATATTCAAAACTCTTATAAATAAAACTATCTTCATTTGAATTCAAGCCTTGCGCAAGAAGCTTTAGGGTCGGGCTTGCTTTATTCAAATGCAGTGTGAACTGGATAATTGCATTGCAAAGCGTTATTCGTGTTGAAAAGCAAGTGTTATTAAAAATTAAGCATTCGATATTTTTGCATAAACATATCTCAGCCCCAATAGACGTCCGTCCGTGTGTACACAGTAATAGTTTTTTATAAAGTCATACCAGTTGGGAATTCTTTTATGTATGTGTATTGACCTAAAAGAGCAGTGTTTTAAAATTTGAACCTATCTTTAAAATCTATAACCCAGTTCGAATTTTAAAACACTGCTCCTATACTGCACTGTACCTATGTACATATATATCCTCACGCCTTCCCACAAGGGTCCCCGAAGGGGTAGGCAGAGGTGTATAGGCAATACCCACACACCCATTTTCCGCCAGAGGTATATTAGGTGCCAACGTGACAGATGGCGAGTCCATCGCCGTTACTCCAGCACGACTATACATACGCCTTTGAATTTCTTCTCAGACGTATGCAGGTTTCCTCTCGATGTTTTCCTTCACCGTAAAGCGCGTGGTGTGACTGATCACTGTACTCAAGTTCAGAAAAAACTCATTGGTACAGTCGGGATTCGGACTTGCGACCTTTGCGTCGCAGGCAACTGCGATATGTACATGTCTCGTTATCTCACGGTCGTACTAGCACTACTGCCCCTAAGACAAAATCTCTTCGTGTTCAGACTCAGGCTATCCAAGGCAATGACATCCCTTT
This sequence comes from Drepana falcataria, assembly GCA_945859725.1. Classification (NCBI taxonomy): domain Eukaryota; kingdom Metazoa; phylum Arthropoda; class Insecta; order Lepidoptera; family Drepanidae; genus Drepana; species Drepana falcataria. The sequence continues at coordinate 13,415,217 of OX243921.1, forward strand.
CAGCGAAACGAATATCATTGCCATAATCTTGATAGCGTGAGCGTGAACAGAAATGTGACTTGTCTAGGGCGCAGAACATAACGGGCGAGTGACGTCACTTTCGTAGCGTCACGGCTTTCAAATTATACGCGCCCGTATCCCTCATATGCAGACTAGTATTTCACTTACTGAAGCCCTCGCCCTGCAAGAAGAGGCGGAATGCTTCCGATAGCTTCCCCGGCTGCTCCTCAAGCACCATAGCGCAGTCTGAGATCTGTAATGTTGAATAAAATAAGGTTACTTAGTTTCTATTATTTAGAGCCTCCGATTAATTGTTGATGTTGAGCCGTGGTGGCCGAAGTTCGAATCCTGACTGTACCAATGAGTTTGACTAAACTAAAGTAACGTGATTAGTCATAACCAAGAGCTTTAGGGAGGGAGCCTGGTGTTTTGAACAAAAAATCTAATTTGTACGTATGTCTATTTACGGCGAAAAAATGTGTTCGGGTATATATATATATATATCCTCACGCCTTCCCACAAGAGTCCCCGAAGGGGTAGGCAGAGGTGTAGGTATAGGTAATACCCACACACCCACTTTCCGCCAGAGATATATATAAGGTGCCAACGTGACAGATGGCGAGTCCATCGCCGTTACTCAAGCACGACTATACATACGCCTTTTGAATTTCTTCTCAGACGTAAGCAGGTTTCCTCTCGATGTTTTCCTTCACCGTAAAGCTCGTGTGTGACTAATCACTGTACTTAAGTTCAGAAAAACTCATTGGTACAGTCGGGATTGGAACTTGCGACCTTTGCGTCGCAGGCAACTGCGACGAAACACTCGGCCACCACGGCTGCGATACGATACGACGATAGAGTCTTGCACGTAGAAATCTAGCTACGTTTTTATCTTATTAACAGTTTCCTAAAGAAATCTATGAAACCATGTTTCGGGGCGAAAATTACTCCCATTAATAATATTCTGTCTGTGAAGCTATTTGTTATATTGCATCGTCATGAGTATACAAATATTTACAGCTGAATTCACACATTTTCGATTGACATCAATTATTGTATCAGAATCAGCAATGGCTCTATCAGTCTGACCGTATGCTGGATACCTCTGGAACCTAACCTCTTTGGCTAACGCGACAACGCTTAGTAACGCGACATAAGGATTGCACCAAAAATAGCCTATACCTAGGAATAGGACATAGGCTACTTTTTTTTATCCTGAAAAATTCAAAGTACTTATATTATAATGTATGATGCTTTCACGGCCTAGCGGCTGAACCGATTCTAGCAGGAAAATTTCCAAAGCTACTTTTGCGAACTCCACGCGGGCGAAGCCGCGGGTATAAGCTAGTATTATATAATATATTATGTTTTTTTATATAATATATAATATATTTTTATTATAAATATAATATTAAATATATATTAAATATAATAATATATATATATAATAAAATAATATATTTAATATATATAAATTGCGTGTCACGTTGTTTGTCCGCGATGGGCTTCTAGACTACTTAACCGATTTCAATCAAATTTGCACGCCGTGTGCTGTTTGATCCAACTTAAAGGATAGGATAGCTTACATCACAATTGGACCCGATAGGTGGCGCTGCGATCGTTCCTCAGGAAGTTTAACCATTTCACCCGGGCGGGACAGCTAGTATATAGTGTCATGGACTAATATAACGTACTTTCATCCAAGTGGAGTTGCTGGGGCTGAGCCGGCCGTTAAAGGTGACGGTATCGTCGACGTGGGGCGAAAGGGCGCCCGTGATGTTCAGCAAGGGCGGGCGGATGGTGTCCCCGTCGCGGCCGATGCCGAGGTCAGTGCGACGCACATACGCGTCGATGAACAGGGACAAGTTGGTCGGGTTCACGTTGCGATTGAAGTACGCCCGGTACATCTGGGTCAAGTCGTGGTTGCGCTCTTCCGGGAACTGAAATTAGCGTCCGTACATTACAAATTGTGACAAACGGCATGAGGAACACACTGTATGTACTCTTGGCATACGCTGCTCACGTTTATTGCATGAAAAATACATTCAAGAATTATTAAGATCAAAATTTATTAAAGCCGTGATGGCCGAGAGGTTACCAGCGATACAAAGATCGCAAGTTCGAATCCCGACTGTACCAATGAGTTTTTCTGAGCTTAAGAACAGTGATTAGTCGTAATTGAATCACTGGATCGTCTTTGTACGTCTCGGTTAATTAAAAATGAAAAGGTATTTTCATTGATGCTCCGCTCCTATTAGTCGTACCCTGATGATATACCTATAGCCTTTACCTTCCTCAATAAATAGGCCATCCAACGCTAGAATATAAATGATATAATTTCAATTCGAACAAGTAGTTCCTGAGGTAAGCGTATTCAACAAACCAAACAAACTCTTCAACTTTTAATATTAGTATAGATATGCTTACTCTCCCAAAGTGGTGCCACATGAGATAGTCCAGCACACCCTGGGTCATGCCGCGCGTGCGCAGCGACCTCGAGTTCATCTTCTGGTAGGCCCACTCGATCCAGCCGGCTTGGCTCGACGTGCAGTTGATCAGAGCAAGGGCATCCACCTGGAAACACCATATAGCATAATGGTTGGCATCGCCTGTGAAGATTTAAAGCAAAGTCTGTGGTAATTATTTGGAATGTATTTATAGGTTGTTCAAAATAGTGAATACACAGACCATTCTCTAATACATAATGAGCTTATGAGGCCACTTTCAACTAATATTGCTCCGCTAGAGATTACTTGATGGGTTTCTATAAGAAAATTTTGGTGATATTTTTTTACAAGGTTGGTAGCGTCCGAGTTTTCTTCTGATGGCTGTACGAGCCTTTTGATGCACTGTGGATGCACACAGGCTGTATGTCATAATTGCTTACCACCAGGCAGGACAGGCGGCGTTAGGTTTTATCTGGTAAATTCGTAAATCAAAGAATTTCCGAAGACCAGAAATATGGACAAGTAAAGTTTTGGAAAACCACCCTTTCCCTCGGAACCCTTACGTAATTAATTAATGGCCCCTTATTTATTTATATATAAATACATCACGCCGAGCCACTCGCAGGGTAGAGAGAGAGAGAGAGTAGAGATCCAGTTCTCTCTATTTTAACAGACCTCTTTTGCTTTATACACATTAATTAGTCTCGACATGCTCGGCAGTTTCGAGTACTATGTATTTATATCCGTTGTAATGAAGTAGTATTCTACTACTAGACGCTGGGTGCGTGAATAGTTATATGGTAGTACTTGTTATGAAAACGTATTATTATAGAAGTCTATAATATCAGTAAGGTACCTTTGTCGGATGCGCCAGCGCGAATCTAGCTAGGATGTTGGCGCCTGCGCCCACTCCGAATCCAATGAAGGATTTGATACCAAAGTGGCCGAGGACGTAGTTCAACTGATTGGCCAACTCGTCCATCGTTGGGTAGATGTAGCTGCAACAAAACACAGTATGTTATATATAATGAAAAAAAAAATGAAGGTGGCAAATAATCATGGAACCCGCTTGATGGTAATCGGCTACCGCCGGCTACCGCGTATGGAGACTTGCATCACTAAGGGTGGTACCCTTAGGTGGTACCCTTGGGTGGTACCCTATCGCTCACGGATTGGTAACACTGAGCAAGGCAAATGAAATCACAACACGACATATTTTATTCAATATAAAGAAACACTTATTACCACGGCTTCTACGTAAACAAAAAAAACTGTAAGGAGAAGCAAATTTTCGCGACATACATGGTGTTCTGGTCCATAATTATGAGTTATTTTAAATATAAAATCATTATCGGATCGTCGTTTCCATTTGAATGCAATCAATTACATATACGCGGAGAATTAAAGTAGCAATAATCTTGTAGCGACTCTAAGTCATCGAAGGCTGGCCTAGATGGTTAAAGCTTCTGGCTGCGACAATTGAAGTCGAGTAACAACCCAGAGGAGCTGGCAAAATATATTTAGTCGATTTAAGTAAGTGAGTTAAGAGCCGTGATGGCCGAGTGGTTCGATTACTTGCCTTGAACACAAAGATTGCAAGTTGGAATCCCGACTGTAACAATGAGTTTTTCTGAACTTAAATACAGCGATTATTCACTCCACGTGCTTTACGGTGAAGGAAAACATCGAGAGGAAACCTGCATACGTTTGAGAAGAAATTCAAAGGCGTATAGTTGTAGTCGTGCTTGAGTAACGGCGATGGACTCGCCATCTATCACGTTAAAATATATCTCTGGCGGAATGTGGGTGTGTGTGTGTACAAACTATACACCTCTGCCTACCCCTTCGGGAACCCTTGTGGGAAGGCACGAGGAGAATTAAAGTATTAACTCAATAGAATAATAATAATTAAACTATGACGTCAAGTGTCCCTTCGAAGAATTTTTCACCGAACTCAGATACGAGGTATAGTAAATAGGTATATGTAAAAGTTGTAAACGTGTTTCCATAATTACAAGCTTTGTTCAATTAGCGACTAATACAATTTGTGTGGAATGGTTCCCAAATCAAACCTTTAAAAATAGCCTCGCTAGGTCGGCTGGTTACATAACACTGCGGCGCTAAATTAGTGAATTATTCATACGATACTTTTCACTAGTTTACCGATTACGTACATGCCTTGAATTTTACAATACAAGGTAATTGTGTCGCTGAAAGACACTTTACATTTCAAATTAAGCCTATATAGCACGACGGCGTCGCGGTGTCTACCGTCCCTTCGTCATTAAGACTAGACTAGACGTCCTTAAAATAGGCAGGAGTCTGGCTGGATACAGCAGAAGTAAATATTATTAAACAGAGAACAAAGGCCTCTCATGAAGCCTCTGATTACAATAAGGCTGGAAGGAATCAGCATCATCATACATCGTGGTAAGGTTGCCAGCCACCACCTTGGCACCTGCCCACGTCTAATAGTTGGTAGAGGTGTTTGATTTAGTTTAAATATAATATTTTTTTTATTAACTAAATTAATATAAATGTGTTAATTGAGTACATTTCACATGCAGCAGATCAAAATATACTTAATTAGGAACAAAGGAAGCCTAGTCCACTAAGAGGAACGTTCCTTTTCCAATATATAACGAATATAACGATGATCGTCGAAAATTTATCGTAACGGTAGACGAAACATGGATAATCCGGCAAAATACGTCGTTTATTAAAATTGCCAACATTTCTGAAGCTAAGCGGGGTAATAAACTAGAAGGAGACGAAAGGAAATATTTACATTCCTGAAATAACCTGTTAGGGCAGAATTTGTCAAATATATCTTTGTAACAAATATATTTAGTAGATTATAAAAGACCCTTAATTTCTTACATCTGTCGAGTATCTGCAGTAATAAATCTTAAGGGATTGTAAGTAAGCAGTAAGTTTCGGCATAAATATTGGACATAAACTGCAGCACACGCACAAGGCTAAACAATTTACGTTCAGTTTCTATCGGACGGATAAAATCTATATTTGCGAATAATTTGAAATTACTTTAGCTTACTCAATGCCACATTCGAAGAAATATGAAGTCAAGCGCGCAAGGTCGTTTTATTTTTATACGGGGCCTACTAGCATGCGACCCGCATAATAGTAAACGGTTACCGGCCACCGCCAATGGACGCTTGAAACAAGAGTGTAGCTCGCGCGTTGCCCGCCCTGGAGCAATCATTTCATTTTATCATAATAAATATACTGAATATGAACTGAACTAAGAATACTTATATATAGAATATAAGGAATAAATTCTAAATTTGATATTACAAATACATAATATGTTTGCAAATTTCATTGCGATCTCATGTGAAACCCGCTGGGCTTTGGACAAAACTTTGACGTTTTGTAACATGAGATCCGGTTACGTGTAAATTTAGCCGATCATATAGGTACTACAGGCTCTGCCTCCAATCAGTTCCAATCAACTTGTAATTTAATCCATCAAAGCACTACAAAGCAAGCTAAATACTGGGTTTTAACAAATGCTAGCGTCGAATAATACACATGTGCGCCTACATTTGTCACGTTCAACCCGTTTTGAAAGAGAATTCGAGAAAAATTATCGACAAAATCTCACGGTAGGCACATAATTAAATGTTATTTATTTATTTAACATATAAATATATAAACAAAACGCCAACTTATATGCACTTGCTGTCCTTTAATGTAATTCGATAAATGTCAATATAATAAAGAAGCCGATTTCGTTTCATACTGCGATAATAAAAGGTTGCCCTAAAACGGCCAAATGCCACGGTGTAACAATTTTCCGGTGAGTGAATCCCAGTCTTGGCGGGCATAAGCCGTTGACCAGACGTCGGCGGGCCGCTAGTCCCCGCGCCGCCAGTACCACGTACTACGGTACATATCGAGCGGTTACATAACACTGCGGTACCAGACTCGCCTTCGATTCCGCCCTACAAATTCCGCCTTCCTAACAACCGAATGTTATTCAAATACTTCAGATTGTCGATAACTAAACATTTATATACAACCAAGAAGTCACAATTATAGCGTAGAGATTTTCACAAATACGTTAAAATATTCCGAATTTATGTCAGTCACATAACGCACAACTAATTGTATGCTTTGTTGAGATCATACTATATCCTCACACCTTCCCACAAGGATCCCCGAAGGGGTAGGCAGAGGTGTATAGGTAGTACCCGTAGACTATTAATATCTTAAAGTTATGACGGCTTCAAATAGTTGATATCCAGATGTACACAAAAGCTTTAAAAGCTCTTAAAGCTTTGCCAGAAAGTTAATAAGTTTGGGATGAGCGCATTCATTGAGATAACTTGTACTGTGAATAGCTGTGTAGTGAACGTTCGGTTCCATCTGGTCTGGTTGGATTCAACATGAGACGTTCATTCATGTGGCCTGGCCCCGCGGTGTGCTCCAATTGGCCAATGGTGCTTCACGACATTAGGGGAACCATAGTATTGGACAGACCATTGAGTATTTTTTTCCACGCACTCCTACGTCACCACGCACACAAGCATATAGCGTAGACTCAGTTGTCATGCGCGGAGTCGGCGCCAATTTGTCGCGACGTAGCCCTATTAATGCAGTTTATTCACCTACCCTCTACGAAGGAAAACACTCGACGATGTAATTTTCGTTAGCCATTCTGGTAGACTTGATGGTACCAGTAGATCGCTCATTGATTTTCTTCAATTGCTTGTTATTATTATTTTACTTATGTATGAATTTTCATTACTTGTAAAATAGGGAAAACCAAATGTACGCATATTAATTTAGATGGGCAGATTGGCCACCGGTTCTATTCGGCGTATTTATACGGGGTATGTAAAAGGTAGAGTAAATTGGGTCATCCAGAGATCGTGGCAATGAGGTGGGTACTATTTATTATACAAGTATAAATATTGAAATACTTGTCCATAACACTGAAGCTATACATATGTATTAGCCGGCAACTTTGCTGTGATATCGATATATCTTTTAACGGGGAATGAAGCCACGTGTTTTTTTTTGTAATGCGTTGATTTCTGGTACACGAATATGACTGAATATTATTTTCGCTCAAGAATGATGAATATAATGAAGGTGTAAGTTGTAACAAAATGGCAGATGGATTAATCATTATTGTCTGATTTCATCATTGCTATATAATTTGATAGATAAAAAAATATCTAGTCATTTATCAGTATACCTGCAAATTGTTAAGTGATATCTTGGTAAGTACTCTTGATCTAGTGGCATGGTGATCAAAGGGAGTGTTTGCAATTAACGGCGTGGTTGTCGTGTTAATAGACAAGAGGCTAGCTTTATAAGGGTCCCACTTAACGTACAAACAACGTGAAGCACTCAGCATGATGATATCTGTAGTCTGTACGTATAACGTCCAATATTAAAAGCTTTTTGTGGATACGAAAATAAAATGAACCATTCCCTAATTAAAAGGGTAATTTTTAAAGCCTTCGCTGCGCAAATGTGAATACCTACACGCAGCTCTTCTTTCTCTAACGAGTATTCTCATAATATATTAGCTCAACCCTTTATTACACGTTTCACAAACGACGCATATTAAATTCACACAAAAGGTAAAGATAAATAATAAGTACCAAGCGTTTAGTTGGTTTCCAAGCAACAGAAGTGCAAACACAAGCCACTATAGTGTCATACGGGTTCATAGTAAAACAATATTACAGTAGACGGTAGCCTATTTATGGTTCTTGCTAGACATGTTTTCGCCTGCGATTGCTATAAGGAATAAATAAATAAAAAATGGTATATAGGCCATTGATCTAGTAAGGCTAGGTCATGTAACATCGTACGCCGACTAATCAGGATACTACGAGAGCAACAGTGAAACATTGCAACACATAACACACGCTTTGCTTAACTTGGGAGTAGGTCAATTTGTGAGGAATTGTCCCAGGTATTTCTTTATTTATTTTGCAAAAACTGGGATAATTTACTTTTTTTTTTGAGCGCATCCGTGCGCTGCCTAAATGGTTATAGTAACGCAAAAATCACACGTGTGCTAGGATTTTCCTCTTCAAAACTTAAACAAGAGTTCTGTATAGTATACGTCTATCATTTATGGTTGGCTCACTAAAACCTATTCAATGGTAATCGGATTTGTTTCAAATAATCCATCATTTGAGAAAGTGTTTTTATAAACCTCATCCAAATCAACGCGTTATTCAACACAAGTATTTATTCTGAATAAAGTTGCACTGTTCTAAAATAATTTCGCAGGTAAATAATTATCGACTATGCGCCGCCATTTTTATCATGAGGAATTATGTGTGTGGCCTACATGTTGGGGAGGGAAAACTCTACCAATAACAACTTAACTTTGATAAAGCTACTAGTAACTACATAGTTACTTTAGCTTGTGGTAACAAAGTTCACAAAAACTCATTGGTACAGTCGGGATTCAAACTGCAATTATTTATGTTGCAGGCCACAGACTTGAACCTCTAAGCCAGCCACTTCAGCTCTATAAAAAAGGTACTTGGAAAGAGTTATTTTACCTGCGTGGTTGGACTACAACGAATAGGATTTTTAATATTGAAATTGGACGCGCCTCTTTGTTTGCCGATCAAAGCTGTCCGTCGGCCTTTGTTATTCATTTTTTTATTATAGGCCTTTCCTTCAGCATCGCATGTACGTACAAACAACATGGAAAAATCGGACAAAGGGTGCATTAATACTACTTTTAGCCGGCAAAGGTCAGGTTTTTATACATTTTCGTTTGCCCGTGTGATAAGCTCCATAGGATTTTAAGTATTATCCTCACGCCTTTCCACAAGAGTCCCGAGGTTTAACACCCACTTCTCGTCGGAGATATGTTTAGGTGCCAGCTTGACAGATGGCGAGTCCATCGCTATGCATTTCAAAAGCACAACTGTATTTATGTACGTCTTTTGATTACTTCTCAAACGTATGCAGGTTACCTTTGGAATGCATTTCTTCAGCGTAAAAAGCTCGGGACAGTGTTATTTTATGATTTCCTCGTGCCAAATGTACTGACCTCTATTGAACTCGTAAATCAAGTTGCAATTTCTGTTGGATTTGTTTTAGTGTTCGTGTCTCGTGTGTATACAAATTCAGCAAATTCTGTAAAGAACTATTGGTTATTGGTTCTCGAAGCAAAGAAACTATCCGGGTCTTACCTCGGTCGGGCAGGCATGGTAGAAATATGCGAACCGTTTAAAGGTGAAATAGCCCGCTTAAAGATATTGTGCTCTAATCCCACGGGAAATTAGGCGGCAGTCAATCAGCAAATTAAGCATGACTCAGCAATTATTTATCTCTAACAATCATTGTTATATAACGAAGTATCACAGTTATATTTTAAAACTAGCTGTCCCGCCCAGCTTCGCCCTGGTGAAAAAGTAAAATTTCCTGAAACACGATCGCAGCGCCACCTATCGGGTCCAATTGTGATATAAGCTATCCTTTCTTTTAAGTTGGATCAAACTGCATACGGTGTGCAAATTTGATTGAAATCGGTTAAGTAGTTCAGGAGCCCATCGTGGACTTGATTGCCATAAAAAAGGTTATAGTGAGTCAATCTTAAAAGATAGACATATGCTGTCGCGGACTTTTTTTTAGAACTTTTAAAGAGGAACAATTCCCTCATACATGATATTTTCGTAACTTAAACCGTTTACGCAGCGTACGCAACGGAAGCTCTCAAAAAGGAATATTTTTTCCCGTTCTTGCAACATTTTTCATTTATGCTTCGCTCCTATTAGTCGTAGCGTGATGTTATATAGCCTAAAATCTTTCTAGAGAAATGGACTATCCCACACAAAAATAATTTTTCAATTCCAACCAGTAGTTCCTGAGATTAGCGCGTTCAAACAAACAAACAAACTCTTCAGCTTTATAATATTAGTATAGATATAAATTGGGGTTACAGGATATTTGTGATTCATATGTTATTTTAATCGCCTTATGCTATGCTATATATAAATATATAGTTCGTGAGTAACGGCGATGGACTCGTCATCTGTCACGTTGGCAAACAAAATAGATACTAATATCTATCGGCGTATCCCGATATAATATATCTTAATATATATATTTCTTGTGTGCGTGTGTATGTGACTGAACTCCTCCTAAACGACTGGACCGATTTTGATGAAATTTTTTGTGTGTGTTCGTGGAGATTCGAGAATGGTTTAGATTCATAATTGGACCCGATAGGTGGCGCTGTGATCGTGTTTTAGGGCATTTACTTTTTTCACCCAAGCGAAGCTGGGCGGGACCACTAGTAATATATATAAATATATAGGTATAGATAGCAGAGCTCTAGTTCTCTCTAGATTCACAGACCTCTTTCTCTTCTCGAGACGCTTGTGGGAAGGTGTGAAGATATAAAATTTAGTGCGGTGTTTTATCCCGCAGCGAAAAGGACTGCTCTACAAGCGCGCATAGATACGATTGCGGGCAGACTTCCCGCCTGTACGACCGCACGCTTAACGTGTCTCATATTAATGACTGCTCTGCCGACCGCAAACACACGATAATAAGTCCCACCCAGATTGATGCTCATGAAAATAGAGCGCCGTTTATGATTATCGTCGGTTCGTTAGTTAGTTTTATGGGATAAATAAAACAATGTTTGGGCAAATGAGGAATTTGATAACACTCAAGTATTCAACAATGTTCGATAGTGTGAGGTAAACTGACTCTTGTATTTCGATGATTATTATTTCATAATTATCTGTCTATCTTCTAGGTGTAAAGTAATAAATGGTTCATATTGAAAAAGTCAAATACGTCTACGTAGTAGTGCTATTAAGTATTATAGTACCATATTTAATCTAACGTCCAATATATATCAATGGTCCCTTTCCTACTACCTTTATAAACGAAATCAAAAATCACGAGCATTAATTAAGGCGGGTGTTCAGATTGAGTGACAGGTAAGGGCCTAAGGATAACAGGTGGTTCTAACGAGTGTCATGAGATAAGTTGACGTTTAAAACTGGGAAATACACGCTTACATTTTGAATAAGATTATTTTATACACATTGACATCAAGCCTCACGGGGCGCACGTTCTCTAGACTTCCATATCTCTTTCGCTTCGTCAACATTCATAAGTCTCTTCATACACGCTCGCCGGTTTCGAGTACTCTTAAAGTTCCCATACCTGATCGCTAACGTATCACGAAGCGTACATAACTCCCATCACTCCGTGCGGATCTGATATCTTGGGATATCAGATCTTGTTTTTGACGAGAAATTATTTTAGAAGCACCAATCCTGTCCTTGGGACACCTAATTTCAAAGAGACTAATACTTCAGTAGTTGTACTCAGTAATTAAGTAATACACGACTATAATATTACTCTCAAGGACAAGGATCGGGATTTATATCTGCTCAGAAAGTTTGTCTAGGATCACTTTATCCCATCCCGAATGAAGGTCGGGCGGTAGCTCCGGAACGTCTGTAAATAGTTTCAATACTATCGCTTAGGCCAACGTAGATATCTGTGTTGAACTTTCACTATCGTAGGGCACAATAGATGTAGTAAATGGAAATTGGCTGCAGAGGCGATACTTATTTTAAAACTTACCTTAACATTTTGTACTTTGATTAATATGTTAATTAATTTTAATTTAGTATTAATTTAAGTCCAGTAAGGACTTCAATTGCTTTATGCTTATATACCTTCGAATACTCCGTGACCATACACGATTTCTGAAGAATTATTCGACACGATGCCCACTTCTACCTTCTACCACCGCCCCTCTCGCCATCGACGAGGAATTCATCCCCATACCTTGGAACCAAAAAGGTCTCGTACTGCGCGATCGATACCCCTAGTGTTGCAAGCGTCCATAGGCGGCTGCAACCTTACCATCACGCGGACCACATGCTTGTTTGCCACTTTTGTGGTATGAAACAAATATTCATGAATATTTTTATTAATATATTGTTTTACATAAAAATAATAATAATTCTCACGCCTTCCCACAATGGTCCCCGAAGATATAGGCAGAGGTGTATAGGTAGTACCCACACAGCCACTTTCCGCTAGAGATATATTTTTGTTGCCATCGTGACAGATTACTCAAGCACGACTATACATATGTATTTTTTTTTACTTACTTTCGCTAAAGCGGCTGGTCAGATTTGGTATTAGTAACACGACTATCTTTAATATAAAAAAGAACCCGGGGCATAAATTGTGCTTAATGCTAGATTGGGTCATGTTCAGTGATACCCCACTCATTACAAACCGCATTAGAAGTAAATACCTATGTACATTATGAAGATAAATGAACAATAAAGTATGAAAAAAAATGTTCCAAGTGACATCCATCTGTAAACAGTTCCCCGGAACAAGGCAACCCAAACAGAAACAAATTTCTAAATTATAATATAACTTTTCTCGCCGCCTCCAACTTGGTGGATTCACTCTCAGTTGGGGGTTGGTTTTTATCCGTTATCCAAATAAAACCGCCCAAATCGCAAAGATTTTATAACAACTGAAGATTTCTCCATATACCAACCAGCACTAACAGGATTATGTGAAAGTTTTACGCTATGTTAATAATGTGTTTACTTGAAGGGATGTAAATTATTCAAAGAATGCCGCAGGGTCGCTCTGTGGAACGTTTGGCCTGTTATTGTTCAAATTAGAACAATAAACTTGCTTCACCTAAGATTTGGGCCCGGCACTGTAATCTGTCTCTGGAAGTTCGTTTGGAATGTCGAAGGTTTCGTGAACGACACGTTGCGTAACTACATGACTCGGACAAACTACGCAACTTTGCCCAGAACCATGTTTTATCTATTGTTGCCTGTTCAGGAATTTGGGTATAATTACGAAAAGGCAGTCCTTTTGGATGTTCTAATTAACAATATTGTGGTCACTTCTCTCGGGCGCAAAATTTGAATTTAAACAGTTTTCCATAACTATACGCCTGAAAGACGTAAGTACGTCAATATTAGCCTTCATCAGGCTTCATAATTTACATACAAACACACAAAGCAGCAAATTTTGATAAATTGGACACCTTAATTTAGCTTTGGGCTTGACAATGGTTTAAATTGATAATATCCGCAACAACGTGTATGTAGCGTTGTCCAATAGCCGGTCCGGCTGGAAAGTTAATAATATTGTAAAGTGGATCGTCTACCGGGCTTAATTAGCAGACGTATCTGCCCACGTGTCTATCAATATAGCTTCGCGTACTAATGAGGTAATAAGACAGTGTAGGCGCTCAATTTCCAGCTATCAGGGCAGATTGATTGACAGATAGAACATCTTCACTTCAGTGTGGTCATGTCATAGAATATCCTCCAGTGCCCTCTTTACCAGGATATAGCCCTAGTTGTCGTCGAGGAAATGCTAATCTTTCGCCGTTTTGAATACCAATGCCAATATCGATTTAACGGAGGCTAAAATAAATAGACTGGAGTAAGCCTCAATAAGATTTATGACAGCATCATGATCCTTTAATCTCCGAGCAAAATTGGGTGCTTTCACAATCACAATTTAAGCTGTACTTTGAAATATAACTTCACATCGCAATAGCGGGCGAAATAAATGTTTTGTCTCCTTCTTACTATCTGAACAAATAGTATTAATTCTATCGACTGCGTTAACCTTTTCACTAGGGTAACTTTATATGGACTTCAGAACAATTGTTCGGGTATTTTACGCGGCCTGAGTCCATAATGTATTTAATTTTTAAAGCAAAATGTTAAGACGTAGCTGGAACGGTATTATAAAGGACAGAGGCGCCTGCCTTGAAAAAAAATCAATACAACCTGCACGCCCCGTTTCGCCCGGCGAGCAAGGACGCTGTACAAACGATTAACAGTACAAACTAAATGTTACAACGATTCAGTTCAATGAATTTATTGACGTTCTAGATCTTTTATAGACTACTTTTCATGGCGACGTTTTACTTCTGTTAAAAAATATTGAAAAAGAACCATTGGTTACCATACCAGCTCTGAAAATCTTGATGGAAAATCATCATTCGCAAAATTTCACTCAAATATTTTTAAGTATCCATTCCAAAGTTAATGACCGAATAGATATATATAGATAATAGAATATTACCTACCTATTTGCTGCACCCTAAGGCACAGGCTACCTATTGTGTGACGTCCTAAGGCGCAGCGTAACCTGCAGATTTCTTTAAAAAAAACTGTGCCTTTTTTCAAGCATGTAAATTTTTCAAATAGGAAACAATCATATTAGCACTCTCAGGAACTTAAGCATTCATGAAGTACCTGGTGAAATGATTACGTACACAATTATTCTTAAGTAACCTATTAATTGTGATCAAATTTGTATAGCGTCCGAGACGATTGTAAATATGTCAGCAACATGAAACTAGGTTAATTTATTTAATTATACGAGTTTCATAGATACGATAATTAACTGAGGGGCATTGCTTGCTGGATAAATTCTACTAATTTCATTAGATATTACAGATATTCTTGTGAATGTAAGGATGTGTTATTTAATCACGCCAGAAATGAATTGGAAGAAGTTAGGCACGGAGATCGATTATTAGCTGGATTAGTAGGCTTAGGCACGATTATACAAGAAAAAACACACAAATCACGCTCATGGGGTAGGCAGAGAGAATAGAGCGCCAGGTGGCTCTGGGCAACTCTGACATAACACAGGTGAAATCACAGGCACAGCTAGTACTACAGGTGTAGCTTGGTATCCGTGAACCAACGAGCCATATGGAAAGCACTATAGTTATTGGCCGATTCTGTTAAGACATTGTAAAGGACATAAGGAGTCAAAACGTACTTGGTACGGCACCTTAATTAGTGGTATTTTTTGGGAAATCATACTGACCGCAGAAGTAGCGTTATTTTATTGCGTAGGGGAAGGGTACGTTTTCGATGTCAAACTTTTACTTGGTCGTAAGTCTCATCCTATTTTTTAAGGCAGGCTATAAGCAAGGGTAGTGTCTTGATTATCTGAATCGGGTAGCACCACATAGGGCTGTATAGATGTCCATTAAAGTTTCGGATGATCCTATGTATCGAGTTTAAAAGGTTGGGAGATATTTAATATATCCGCTGTATCGTTAACGACACAATCTACGCGCTGAGCTGTCACAAAGTTCGATATTGGTTGTCAGAGGGATTAATATTAAGTTTTGGAATAGTTATTTCCGGACTACATTAGACTGAAAATAGTATTTCAAATTGAGCCCGAGCTGTGGCTGACGTAAGAGCGCCCCACTCGACATTCTGCTTTTAACTTTGACAGGGTTGAAAACAGTCAACCACACGGCAACTTTCAAATGAAACCAACAATGGGTTTATACCGTCTATTGCTGCGAACATGTGGTTTTATTTAATTATTGTCTTCAGGTAAAAGGTTATTGCTGAAAATAGTTACTTTATTATGACAGTTATTTAAATTATTATATAGCTAAGGCACCTATGATATATATCCCTCTCTCTCTACACAGACAAAAAAGAAATCGCTTTCCGCCGGTCATACTGTTAAATGTTTTCATCAACGCAACAGTATTACGGTATACGGTTTATTCAATAATCACGCCGATTTAAAAATATATGTGTTCGAAGGTACACACTCCAGGGAGTAATGGTAATGCTTACCACGTAACCAATGTTTGTAATTAACTTGCCAACAGCCAGCTCTGCACGTAGCCATTAAATATTAATAGGACATTAGGTGTTGATAGGGCAGTTTCACGTCAATTACCCGTCCTAAACCAAATTAATGAAAAGGGTTTTACTGGGACGGCAGTGTGCAATGCCCGCCCCAATCGCTGCAGTGACGGCAATCGGCCACCAGCGAAGACCCTGGTAGCAGTCCCTTCTATTCATGTAGCAAATTAAACGCGGGCGAAGCCGCGGGGCACCCCCAATATAACATAAAAACACAGAGTAAAATAATATATTGAGTTGCCGAACACTCCGACAAACACTTTCCAAGTTCAAGGTTATTATCGACCAACAAAATCTTCGCGGTAATAGTAGGTACGGGTACTGTAGGGTGAAGATATACGTAATTTGTTACCGCAGCCGCGTATCCATTTGTCATATAAATGCGATCTACTTACACTCTGATCCCACTCGGGGGTTAGCGGGGGAATGACGTGAAAGGTATTTAGTTAATCGAAACGCGGAAAGACTTTGTGAGAGTGTTCTGATGAATTGCGACCTGCGACCGTAGAGAGAATTCATCAAGGATGATGATCCATCAAGGTCCTGCTAGCGCGGTTTCAAAGTGTTTCCATGAACCGTCAGTTTCTCAGGTAGTGGAATGAACTCCACGTTGAGGTTCCAAAGAAGATAGGATGCTCTTACTCTCTCTGAAATTGCTCATTTGCCACCTTGTAACATAAGAAGAAAAAGTTTAATGTACGTAGGCTTTGAGTGGGATTTCGAATTACATACTTTGAGGCAAGATTTACGTATGCCTTAATCCTAGATTATCACTAAGAGAATAGACTAAAATAGAAGAAACCACCTGAACTCGAAAATAAATCACGTCGAATCCTTCACCAAGTAGGCAGAGAGAGTAGAGCGCCAGTTCCCTCGTACACCCCCCCTTACAGATGTCTTTCACTACATCGAATAAGTTCTTATTAAAAAAAGTTTTTTGTTCATATTGACCGACAATATGAAGTACCTACTTATTTATATCGAGGCGTACTCGAGCCAAGGTCAATAAATTTAATCTATTTTAAGCAATGTCACAAACGAATACCATAAATCTCATTTATTTCGTCAAATATTCCCCTCAGTTGACGGAATTTTTTACCTATGCGTGTTAAAATAAACTCCCCGAGAAGAAAATAAAAATGGATCGGAGAAAATATCCAAGCGATTGGATATAAGTAGGCATCGTTTAATTATCTGCTAGTAAAAGCGCATCTGGCAGCAAACAATGGGCAGCCAACTACTACGCTGCTGCATTCCCGGCGTGGCGGCTATATTGCGTTTTATTTCCACTTGGCGACGGGATAACAACACGTTCTGTATGATACAATGATATTCAAGGTTGTCTTAATACCACATTCGCAAGCTGTGCTTTAACGTAGGAGAGACGGGAATACTTATTACATTCATATACATACATATAATCACGCCTCTTTCCCGTAGGGGTAGGCAGAGACCACTTTTTTCCACTTGCTACGATCCTTACATACTTCTTTCGCTTCGTCCACTTTCATTATTCTCTTCATACATGCTCTTCGGTTTAGGGTACTCTTGACCTGACCTTTTTTCAAGACGTCCCTAATGTGGTCTAGAAACGTCCGTCTAGGTCTACCCCTTCCACCATTTTCATTCACACTCGCCTTATACACTTTTTTCGTCAATCGTTCTTCATTCATTCTCTCGACATGGCCAAACCATCTCAGCATACCTTTTTCAATTTTTGTCACTACATCTTCTTTCAGACCACAACGTTTCCTTATCTCACCATTTCTTATCCTGTTACATAGTTTAACTCCTATCATACTTCTTAACGCTCTCATCTCAACTGCATTTATTCGGCTTTCATGCTTTTCTGCCATACCCAACTTTCACTTCCGTACATTAAACGTCATAATATATTTAACATAGACTTACATTGACTTGACGGATCATTTAAATTACCGTAGGCTTTTCTAGGACAAAGCCCATTAAAAGACGACTACTTTTTAAGAAGTGGACGGACACTTATAGCTAACAAAAGTAATAATACATTGCCATGTCGGCCTGTCATTCGCATATTCTGCTACTGTAAGAAGCTTTCCGATTGCGTTTATGTTTGGTTAAAACCTACTAACTTATTACAGTTATCTCGTAACATCGATTTTCGTATAGTTCTACCTAATGACTATGTGTAGTAAACTTAATGATTATAAACAATACCCTTCATTTATTTACTTCAATAGAAAATAAGTGAATTGAGTATTAATAATGCACTATCTACTTTTTTTGTACTGAAATTTTGTAGAATATTTATTGAATAGGAAAGATTATGATCAAACGGCAGGATTTAAAGCCCCGACATACACATTGCTCATTTATCGTTATCCTCCTTTCCCTAATGCTTCACAGTGCGATGCGGTGTTGGAAGAACACCGTACGTGCGTATCAACACGCCGAGCCCTTTATAAGGTAAAGTAGGCGTAGAGCGCCAGTTCTCTCTAGACTTACATATGCCTTACATATAACCTCTTTCGTTTCATCCACCACAAAAATATAGACCTAATTTCGTATCGTATTATTGTTTATATCGTATATACAAACCAAACCAAGTAGGTACTCGACTCGCTGAATTCAAACGAGTCCGCTTTTGAGCATAACTCGCCTTATTTCGGTTAAAAACAGCCCGCCACAAAATTAAAATGCTCCCATTTAGCTGCGTGTTTAACTTGACCTTCCCTCTTTGTTTTGCTTTAAATCCCTCATCGCTGAATATTAAGCAGTTTAGAAAATAAAAATGTACAGAGGCATTCGGATTATGTAACTTTGTAATAAAAACTTTTTTTCAGGATTTTATTTGTTACTTTTCTTGTATAATTAATTGCCTTCGTTAGTGTCATGTAACATAGGGCCGAGTCTCTTTAAAATTAGAACCCAAAACAAAAAAAATATAATTTTATATTTATAAAAAAGCGTCTGGTGTCAGTTTAACAATGTCTAATAGAAAATATTTTATTATTCTGGTAATAAATATTATTTTTCACGATTTAATTCAGTTAATCATTAAAGCGAGTTTATTTTTTTTATTATTATCAATTTTCATTAAAAATCTTATCTGCCTACCCCTTGTGGGAAGGCGTGAGGATTTATATATATTAAAAATCTTTTATAATTATAATTAATGCCAGTCTCAGCAGAGCTTGCAATATACAAATTCAGAATACGAACTGAAGGAATAATAATCAATGATTCATCAGATAATGTTACAAATATACACACTATCCCGCCGAATTCCCCACGGGGTAGGCAGAAGTGAGAGCAGAGCGCCAGTTTTCTCCAGACTAAATGTTAAGGCTAGCGTTTTATATTCATATCCGGCGGGCTTCAGGTTTGTTTTCAAAGTTCGATGCGCTCTAACGAGTAAAAAGAGACGCTACCGGTAGCGTAGTATGTGCAGAAGAATATTTTCAAAAACTTTCAATAAACCTTTCCAAAACTTATCTAGAGCACACCCGCAGGACTGCTGCAGCAAAATACAAATAATTCCAGAAAACCTTGTTCCAGCGAGATCCTGAAACTTGGTGTGTTCGTCGAACAAGTTTCTAATACGTGAGTGTTACACAACCCAATGTGTAGAAGGAGAAATTCCAGTTTAAGTTTAACATAGTCCACTCATAGGTGCGCTTTTTTTCTGATTTACAGTTGCCGGTGGCCGGTGGCCGCGTTGATCGTCTAGTCCCCTGAATTGCAAGTTTGAATCCCGTATGAACCAATAAGATTTCTTAGGTACAGTGATTACTCATCTCCTGTAAATATTTCTATGTATACTATTTATTCCTATATATTTTCCATAATAGATATTGGAAATGATGAGCCATCTAATATACTTGCTAGGACGCAACTAAATATTCGTTTCTATCGAGTCTGCCTGAATGTATTTCTCGATGAAAGGGAGACAGGGGATGAGAAAGGTAAGAATTTACCAAGCAACACAATGTTATGTCGGTTCGTCCGCTTTTATGATATCGTCCCGACGAGATGATCGGGATTGTGCTCATTCAGCAATTTTGGACACAAAAACGCATTAGGTATGGGAAACGCTGGCTATTAAAGCATTAGTTAAAATACCATTGTCTAAATAAACCAGTCTCTTTTCAGTAATAATAGAGTCATGGTTAGAAAGATTCCGAAACTTCGAAGTTCATATTTAACTCAAAATCATCAATCAATCAATCAAAATCACTTGAATGCATCTTTCCATTATCAAATGAATTGGAAAATTTATAAATTTCTACCGTGAAGTGCATCTTCACGCTTTTAGCGTCTTAAGTGTATGTCCATACACATGACAGTACACATGTTAACAATTTACAATTCAAATAACGTCATCTAAAATAGGTATACGTGTAAACTTATATTGCACATGCCAAGTCATTGTCAACTGCAAGCTCACACCAAACTCGGCGGTTGTCGATATAAGTTAGTTTCTCCACATCTCATCAAACTTGTCCGTGTTGCGGAAGTGTGAGCGACCGTAATTATATTTCGAGTTTATATCACGGCCAAGTTGACAAGTCGCGTAGGTATCAAGTCCGGGTAGTAAATCCAGGAGGGGAGTAGATATATGAGGATTGCTACGAGTATCAAGTAGATCTTCAAATGATTTCGTTTTGCCACGCCCAACTAGAATCGTATCTATGTTACCCGGAACATATGATAGTGAGCGTGAGCGTTACATTACACATACATATATGGTTGTGTTCTGGACATAGAAGCCAAGGACCCCTTGTGTTGACTCTGTACTGGCAGTAGAGCAACTCAAAACACGGTCGGCAATGCGCTAGCTAGCTTGGTGTTGTGACGGTAAGTAGTCAACGGTAACGGCTGCCTTGTGGCTGGCATGTTTACGACCGTTGTGGTTAAAAAACGAACCCGAACTAATTACCATCTATCACAGGCTATAAAGGAAAATCCATGCACAATTGTAAGTTCTTGTTTGGAATAGTCATAGTGTCTGCAGCGGACGTACGAAAACTGATAAATGTAACACAGCAGCGTTACTGGACAGCGCTCAAAATGTATGTGGCTCTCCAGACGAAATCCATTTCTGTGACTTTTACTGTATCCGATATAAAAAAATTGCATCGGATACGACATACATCTAACGGAAAAGGTTTTAGTCCAGAGCAAGCTGGCCTTGGTGAATAATTTATTTTCCAGCCTTCCTTCAACACACCCACACACCTACTTTTCGCTGGAGATATATTTAGGTGCCAACGTGATAGATGGCGAGTCTGTAGCCGTTTAGCTGGGTAGACTCAAGCACGACTATACATACATACGTGTATTTCTTCTCAAACGTAGGTTTTCTCGATGTTCAACGGTCAAGCTCTTGGAGTGACCAATCACAGAACTTATGTTTAGAAAACTCATCGGTACAGTCGGGATTCGAATTTCCAACCACTCGGTCACCATGGTTACTCATATATCACGTGATTATATACATAGATGTAGAAATGGAATGCTAAATTTTGCGTTCACATTGTCCATATTGTCAGCTAAATGGAACATGCAATATGTGGGGAATACACGTCGAGCGAGACAATTATAAGGATTGGAAGAGCTTTGTTTTTATTCAGAGCAAAAATGCTCGGTATGCCATTCTAGTATATGGTGGTGCAGCACCAGATTTGATTGAGCGTTAATGTAGGTCTCACGCACTTTGGATATCCTCAACAGGGTGCATTTCATATAGAATGGTTAAACACGGAAGAAAATTGAGAGTAAATTTAGGCATTATCACGGCAGTTTTAATAGGTACGTACATAATATTGAAACGACTCTAAAACGTTCAGAAAACTTCAGCGCCGTATCAGTGAAATTCAAACAAAAAGAGGTATTGTTAAGTTTCAATTTCTTATCATAAAAGGTGAAAAGGTTGTATTTGTAGGAAAATTTTCTGTCAATTCCTTCGGTGTCATAAAATCTGAGAATGTGTTACCGACCGGATGATACGATACATGGAGCCTGCTGTCCTAGTTTCATATACATGTAAGCCTGTACGTACTCTATCTCAGCATAGAATAACTTCTACGCTGTCGCGGTGCCATAAACGAAAAATGTATGCAGGTCCAAATGCGTGCAAAGTTCGCGGTGTGACAAATTAATTATACCTATTTTTTGCCCCTAACAAGCTTGCGGGAAGAAGGAAGAAGGCGGGATGGGATGCCTGTAGCGATTACAACACGCGCCGATTCTGCAAGAATATTTACACACCCTTTTTGGAGAATTTCATATACTATAACTACTACAAATTATTTCTATAGGAACGCACTATTATAAATACAGTGAATGCAGTTACAAATACAGCATGCAAATACTTACTCCTCGGGAAGACTGGGCGCTCCTTCCTCTTGGCCCGGCGCGTTGATGTGAAACACGCAGAAGTTCTCCAAGAGCACACGCATGTCCACGTAGTTGAAGAACGGTTGGAAGCAGACATCTGTCAACATAAACATAATATCACTGTAAAACTCAACTGTTGACATTAAAATTATTCTGTAAAATCGGGTCGAAAAAGAACCTGAAAATATCAAATTTTACGCTGTACCTACGCGTTTCACAGATAGTAGATAGCCTCATCAAATGTGACAAATTATCTCTAGATTACGGCTTCAGGCAGAAACTTATAATTTAATATATTATAAGTTATAATGCAATAACGAAGAGTATAATGGTAAAAGAAAATGCAAATTTTAACTCCACTTTGTAAGTTAAAATTATATGTAATTGCCGTTATTGCTTCGTATTTTATAATGTTAGGTCATCTTAATAGCGTATCTCATAGTGTACAAGCGAAGCTTCGCAGCTTCTAGGCGTGCGCTATTCGGTGCCTACATGAAGCCGAGAACTTTGTACCCAATTTTAAACTCAGTTTTAAGCACAGAGTGTGAGATTTTACATCGTGAAGTTCATACGGGTAACGGAGAAGTGCAAAAAGCCAATTTTAAAATATATGTAACTTTAAAACAACATACAACTTTAAATATACGTATGTTCATACGCAAATTTCTCGGAAAATAGAACAGTCGTCTTCTAGAAGTTATCGAATGTTGTAAGTATGTATATCCTTATGACGATGCAATAAGAAATAGCGCTGAGGATAGCATAATGAATTCCGACACATGATTTTATGGGGTTCTTATGAAACTCTTTTTAAGATAAATAATTGACTTTATGGGAAAATAAAGTCAACCTAGAAGTCATCCTTTCTATATGTCCAAACTCCAAACAAACGTAACATGGCTTTCTTCATCTTTACAATCACACCCTTGTTCACGCCAGTTGTTATGTATTGTATAATATACTTATATAATATACTACAAAAAAGCCGTGGTGGCCGAGTGGTTGAAGCATTTGCCTGCGACACAAAGATCGCAAGTTCGAATCCCGACTGTACCAATGAGTTTTTCTGAACATAAGTACAGTGATTAGTCAAACCACGAGCTTTACGGTGAAGGAAAACATCGAGAGGAAACCTGCATACGTCTGAGAAGAAATTCAAAGGCGTATGTACAGTCGTGTTAGAGTAACGGCGATGGACTCGCCATCTGTCACGTTGGCACCTAATATACCTCTGCCGGAATGTGGGTGTGTGAGTATTACCTATACATCTCTGCCTACCCCTTCGGGGACCCTTGTGGAAAGGGGTGAGGATATAGTATACTATATTTTATATTTACATGTACTTTTTTATATGTATTGTATTTTATTCCTTACATTACTTAAATACATTCTGCCCAATTACATATTTATAGCAAATGTCCCACTTTCTAAGTAGTATATGGACTTATTATGTCGAGATGTTTTTTTGTTTCATACCATCTAATATGAACATGTTTATAAGTCAACTCTCATTGCTCCTCTTAAACAGGCGCAGATGCTATAAAGTAAAGCTCTATAGAAACTTTTCCTGATCTGAATACATACAACAATCATTCCATTTTCAGTTTTGTTCTCCTTTTGCTAGTTCATGCTTCCCTTTTGCGTTCTGTGATTGTCTTGCGCATGAATAGAAAATAGGTCGCGACATAAAAGTTTGCAGTAACGAGCTGTTTGATTAAAGCTAGCTTATATTCAAATGAAACTGACTTTTGACCAAACATTTTCGCAATGCAGTAGTCGCAAACTCGCCAGAGCACATATTTATATATGTATACATACGGTGAAGTTAGAGTGAGATCGCAGTTGGGGACATACGGAAAACATTTAGTTTGAACAGAAAGCTTTGTATCGGAGAACAGTCGCTAAAGTTCAGGTACAAAATAATAAATAAATTACTGTGATAATGGAACGTGAAAACAATACTATATACAACTTTGCTACTAAACCAGGGGCCATCACGACGTAGGTGTCATAATTGAGTGGATGAGAGACGGCGACAGTCATTTTACCACGCGACACATCTTTCACCAAAGAATATAACGTTCCTGGTGAAGGATGAGTTCAATTACACCTCTGTAACTGTCATTTTTAAGTTTTAGTTATACTATAGAGTTAAAGGGTTGTTGTAGCTAGCGCATTTAAAAGTTCTGTCTTTATATGCAAGTTATCTTTTTATTAAACAGTCTAGTATCAAATAGATCGGACTCTCAAGGACGGGACCGTCAAGAGTACTCGAAACCGACGAGCGATGTATGAAGAGACTGATGAATGTGGACGAAGCGAAAGAGGTATGTAAGTCTAGAGAGAGCTGGCGCTCTATACTCTCTGCCTACCCTGTTAGGGACTTGGCGTGATGATATGTATGTGTATGTATGTAAACAATCTAGCGGTGTCGCACGGCTTCACCCCGTTTATTTACAATATCACATTATTTGAATGATAGAGCCGTGGTGGCCGAGTGGTTCGAGCAGTTGCCTGCGACGCAAAGGTCGCAAGTTCGAATCCCGACTGTACCAATGAGTTTTTCTGAACTTAAGTACAGTGATTAGTCACACCACGAGCTTTACGGTGAAGGAAAACATCGTGAGGAAACCTGCATACGTCTGAGAAGAAATTCAAAGGCGTATGTATAGTCGTGCTTGAGTAACGGCGATGGACTCGCCATCTGTCACGTTGGCACCTAATATACCTCTGGCGGAAAGTGGGTGTGTGGGTATTACACATACACCTCTGCCTGAGGCGTGAGGATATTTATTTTTATTTGAATGATGGCCATGCATGGCAATGAATTACTCCTATTTTAGAGTTTATATGTAAGTTAAATCTTTGTCTATCCTTACGATCGTTTCGACGTGCCCGACCTGAATCACTGCGCCATGATTCACGTACAGGCTGCTAATACATATATTACTTATAACATCTATACTAATATTATAAAGCTGAAGAGTGTGTTTGTTTGTTTGTTTGAACGCGCTAATCTCAGGAACTACTGGTTGGAATTGAAAAATTATTTTTGTGTTGGATAGTCCATTTCTCTAGGAAGGCTTTAGGCCTTTAGGATGTATAACATCACGCTACGACCAATAGGAGCGAAGCATAAATGAATAATGTTGCCAGAACGGAAAAAATATTCCTTTTTGAGAGCTTCCGTTGCGTACGCTGCGTAAACGGTTCCTCTTTAAAAGTCCTAAAACAAAGTCCGCGTCAGCATATGTCTATCTTTTAAGATTGACTCACATCTTTTTTATGGCAATCAAATCTACGATGGCTCCTGACATCTTAACCGATTTCAATCAAATTTGCACACCGTGTGCAGTTTGATCCAACTTAAAAGAAAGGATAGCTTACAACACAATTGGACCCGACAGGTGGCGCTGCGATCATGTTTCAGAAAATTTTACTTTTTCACCCGGGCGAAGCTGGGCGGGACAGCTAGTGAAAGATAATACTACAATCATATTCTTATTTCATAATTATTTCAGAAACTAGCAGAAACAAATTTCGATTCGTTAAGAGAGTGTGTTTTTATATAATAACTACATATCTTTGTCTACCCCTTGTAGGAAGGGAATATTGGCCAAGATCGCGTGGCGACGGCAACAATATGTCAAAATAAGGAAAAAAATATCTGAAAATAATGTTCGTCTTCGATATACAATTATATACAAATTTATAACAATACAATCCATCGGACACTCAAGGACGGGAACGTCAAGAGTACTCTTAAACGGCGAGTATGTATGACGATACTGATGAATGTGGACGAAGTGAAAGAGGTGTGTATGTAAGTCTAGAGAGAACTGGCGCTCTATTTTCTGCCTACCCCTCAAGGGACTCGGCGTGATGATATGTATACACAAATTTAATGATGATCGTCAAAACCGCGTTCCCTTTTATTCCCAGAAACGTACGAGTGGCCGGGATACGTGCTGCCGAGAGCAACACTTGTTGTCACAACCTTGACTTTAATTAGCCCTACTGATAAGGCAACGAATTATGTTCTTTACTGGCGTGACATAGGATACATTTCACAATGCGTTCACGTCCTCGTCTCTCGCATGCAGAGTCAAACAATAAAGGAATCGTGTTCATCAACGCATACCTAATTATCGTAAGTCATATACTTCACGTTTTTATCACTACTTTGTATATAGTATGTGAGCGACGCGGTTTCGGTTCGGCTTTGGTGAAAGCATGAACATAGCTTTCAGCGTTTCACAATAAATGGGCCATCTAAAGCATTTTTTTTTTCAAAACGATTTGGTACCAGTATCTCCTCGGTTTACTGCTTTCAAACAACCTCTGCCTCTGTATAAATGTAAGTATTGATAACGGCGGCAGAGACGTATGCATGTTGGTATATTGACCCTTATATATATATGTAAGTCTAGTCTGCCCTTATAGCACCATAAATTGCGTCGAATTGGTCGAACTCCGATACTATTCGCAAGGGGTTTTTGGAACGAAGTTCCTTATCGCGCGTTGTGAAAGGGGGCTAGACGGAAAAAAATCTTACGAAAAGTTGTCACGACATTCTTACGAAAAGTTGTCACGACATTCTTACCCAACCGTTGGGTACGTAGGTTGGGTACGTAGGTTGGGTACGTAGGTTGGGTACGTAGGTTGGGTACGTAGGTTGGGTACGTAGGTTGGGTTAGGTAAAGGTTTGTTTGTTTATTTTTGTTTCTTGTCGTAACGTAGTCTGTTAGGTGAGAAATGGCGGCGTTAATACAAATAGGTTGTTGTCTTACAGATTACCTATTATTTGCTGTATATTTTTAACCCCCGTGTGAGTGACGTGTGCTTCTTGAACTTCGTTCCATCCGGGTGTCCCTTGACACCTCTCGAGTTTTTATAACTTTACTCAATGCAGTCTTGTACTTCTGGTATAAGACTAGCCCAGCGGGTGCTTACAATTCACCGCCGTCAATCTGCTGCTGAAAGCCTTTAAGTTGCTGCGAATTGAATACCGCCTAGAGGCTACATCCAAATTTAACTAATTGACCTCAAAATCGTGCAGAACTGCTAACAAAAAGTTTTGTAAATCGATTCATTGAACCATTCGCAGTGCTTAAAATATACTACGATCACTTTCAAGTAAGATTTACGATTGAGAATGATATTTCTATACCTATTCCTACCGTTTCTGACCAATCAAATTGCTTATCACCAGATCCTTATAAAAATATTTTGAAGAGGCAGGCCTTGTTTGTTTTAAGGAGCTTCTCATTGAACCCGATCATTAAGAATATTTTTCATTAGGTATCTCGTTTACTGAGGAAGGCTTTTATCATGCTACCATAATGCTAAAATATATATAAGCTACATGCTACTCAATAAAAGGTCCGTTGAGCCGTGGTGTACGGATAGTTGGGAAAAACAAGATATTTCGCATTACCGTACATTATACATTCGACCAATATTATGTCGGACGATGGACCAGCTGCCTAACTATCGCCACTTGTACGGCATTACGTTAAGTATACAGAGCACCGACGTCGAAGATACCTACAGTATTTGAAACTGACAATAAACTTCGGTTTTAGATCGAATCTTTTCCGCGAACCCACCCAACACGAGTGCTTCCCATACGACGATCCGTGATTCGATATTGTCTTTCTCCGACCCTACTCTCAACTGTTATTTGACTTTACTTATTTCTTCGCTGCATGTCAATACTTCGACCGGATATACCTACTTTCGTAAATGGTTCGATCATGTGAGGTCAGTTAATCGAAGTTAGTCGATAACCAAGAATATAAGATTTCCGATAAACTTCACAGTTATGTATCTACCTGTCTTCGCATCTTCCCTGATGATATATCACAAAAACCATCTTTTCGCCAGAGATGGGTGGACAGGTGGCAACGTGCCAAATGTCGAGTCCTTTGCAGTTTTTCAAGCACGACTCTACATATGTCATTGAATTCCTTCTCAAATGTATTCACATTTCCTTATTAAGTTGTTGGAAAGGATGTCTATACTTAATAATTTGAAAAAAGTAATCTGACATCTCTGTCGCAAGGAATTATTCGGATGAGTGTCCACTCATTGGAGCGGCTAATGGCGTTTGACGTGGTCGCTTCCCTTCAATTATGCAAAGTGGATACCATATTTACCTTCGCAAACATTACCTATAATTTCTAGCTCATAAACAAAAGCTTATACGGTAATTGTCACACATTCTGGAGTACGATAAACTAATATATACCTTTACGGATTATCGCGACAGGGTCTGTGTGTTGAATGAGGATCTGCCGCCGGTAATCAACATAATGATACCCTAGGAATACTTATTTACAACAATTAACAATATTTACGAAAAACTGTTGTATAACTATTTATACTGTATTTATTTGTACTATTTATAGATAAAATATTTGACTTAAATCGGTATCCTATATATTATATACTATACTAGTGGTCCCGCCCAGCTTCGCTCGGGTGGAAAAAAAAAGATGGTGGCGCCACCTATCGGGTCCAATTGTGAATCTAAACCATTCCCAGATCCCCTTGAACACACACAAAAAATTTCATCAAAATTGGTCCAGTCGTTTGAGAGGCATACACACTCACAGAAGAATTATATATATAAAGATATATATACTTATAGATAAAATATTTCACCTATATCGGTATAGAGGCAACGTGCCAAAAGGACTAGGAGCATTGCCACGCTGAATAGCAATGTTGATTCTCTGAGCGAGATATGTTCCAGCCCGCCTGTCACGAGAGGTCTAGATTAGATGGTGCGAGACCTCTTTAAAAAGATGGTGAGCCTCAGGACCCCATGGAGAGCACTCCTGCTGGGCAGCACCGGTGCCGGCCGCCAACGATGTGTCAGGAAGATGGAAAGGAGCTAGTGTATATTATTATTATTATTATATGATAACCTTAAGTATATTTAGGTCCCGTCGTAACAGATCGTGGGTTTATCGCCGTCTCCCGTCCGTCTTTGAATTTCTTATCAAAAATATGTGCCTTATGTAATATTGCAAGAAAACCTGCGTTTCTTTACCGTGTTTTCCGTCTTCGTAAAGTTTGTTGGGTGATATATCAGCATATAAAGATTAAAAATAAGATCTAACTTTGAGTCCGTACTAATCTATAATTTTAAATAAAAAATAGACAAAATACAAGAGCAATATATTTTAATCTTTCCAATATGAGTGCTTGAATTTTAAAAATAAAGTTTCCAGTTTGAAATGCCCCTTTAAACCGTGAAAAGTGTTGTTTTTTAATTCCTTTTTCACTAAGTTGCATGGCAATTGCAGGCATGAATGGGTGAAAAGGACCTATTCACAGGCAACCGAGTGCACGGCCCAGATATGACTCCATTTATTGCATTCCGAAGGTCGAGCTAGCATGCGAGAGTTGAATTTTTAATGCGAAATATGTTTTTTCCTTATAACGGTTTTATAAATACGTATTTTGATGTCGATGAAGATGTATTCAAAATCGATATACTACAATTTGTACATAGGTGAGTTATACCGTGTTATGCATTCAATATCATGCATTTAATATCCTTACGCTTTCCCACAAAGATCCTCGAAGGGGTAGGCAGAGGTTGTATAGGTAAACCCTCACACCCATTTTCCGCCAGACATATTTTAGGTGCCAACGTGACAGATGGCGAGTCCATCGCTGTTACTCAAGCACGACTATTCAGACATACGCCTTTGATGTTTTCCTTCACCGTAAAGCTCGTGGTGTGACTAATCACTGTACTTAAGTTCAGAGAAACTCATTGTTACAATCGGAATTCGTCGAAAACCACTCGGCCACCACGGCTTGTATTTTGATGATGATGAAGATGTATTAAAAAAACTGACAGACAACAATTTGTACATAGGAGAGTTAAACGGTGGCAATATGGAAATTCGTGTGAAATTAGTCCAGTATCATGCATTTAACTGCTTAACCATATACGAGGGGTTAAGATGCATTAAGGTACGTACTCGGATTAAAGCTCACGTCATGACACCGACTGGGCCGACCGCAATGCACGGATTAGTTCTATCGGGCTTCAGTGCACACTAATTACGCGCTCCATGCGACTGCGTTCCATAATACGATCAATGGCACAAGCCTAAAAGGGCATCAGAACATTTAAACATTATAAAAAACATACTAGGAAGAAGGTACAGTAACACATTTTGTGAGAATAACAAAACTACCGTATCGTACACATTAAAGCCGAGGCATAACTTGCAATGTTTAGGACCGAAATGGTAATTGTTGAATTGAAAAATTACCCTGCGGGCTCGGTTTGTATTTTGCAATTACTACTTTATATAAAAGAAGCGATAAAAGAGTAGCGGCGTAAGTTTTGTCTTGGAATCTTCGCGAGTGGAAGGGCGAAGGACGTCTTATGTAACTCGAAGACGGAATTCGGAATGAAACTTGAAAATGTGGCTTTTCAGACCTCCCCGCTATGTTACGCATATTGCCCTTATACAGCGTAAGTTCTTCAAAAGCAGAACGAGTATTACGTAATTGGGTCATGTTATTGCCTAAAGTACATGTAGTACATTACCGCTGTAGACTACGCCGTAGTAGTACTACAAGGTATTTTATCATGTCGCCATGTAAGATAAAAATAGGTATCATGAGTTCATACAGTCTACATACAGATGGACTCGTCAACTGTCATATTGGTAGGTACCTAAAATATTTCCCCGGCGAATAGTGGTTATAGTACTACACACCAGGCAGTGTGTGGTACCCCTTCGGGAACCCTTGAGGGTACGCGTGAAAATATACATAACAAAACTGTTTTTTTTATACAACAAGAGGGGCAAACAAGCTTACGGGCCACCCTATGGAAAACGGTTACCGCGGCCTATTCACGCTTACAATACCGAAGTATCACTTGCGCGTTGCTACTCTGTGTTCGGAGAGTTATACTGCTGCTGCCAACACAATATAACAATCCTCCCTCCTCCCCAAGGAGCTCATTACTGGAAACCTTATTCACCGCGTAGGAACACAACACAGATAACTGTATTATTTGGCTACGGACTTCTATAAGGTAGAGGTCCTGCCCCAGTCGGGCAGCTCCAAATTCGAACGGGAAACCCGTTATGCCCTACCTCTCTTACATTGTTACATTAAATGTTAGATTTCAATGACAAATAAATTACATTCTTTGCGTCGCATTTGATCTAGGTAGTTCGAATCTGGTCGTCCTCTGCTTTAGAACTCTTTTTTCTTCTGAAGTAAAACATTTCCTGTGTTAGGACGGCTTACAAACTATCTCGTGTACGAAACTTAAGACAATTCAATTAAACTTTCAAGTATTCATAATAATACAATAGAACCTATATATAGGTACCCATTGTAACCTTTTAGAGGCACAGATAAATTAGTTATCTTAGGGCTGTGACGTATAGACCGTATCTCCGTCTGTCCTGGGGCAATGAGGCGTCAGATGGCGTGTGAACACGTATTTACATAATGCAGCGCATTGTTGTGACGTAACTGAGGTGCAGGCAGATCGATGCTAGTTTTACGTGGCTGACAATCTAACCTCCCCCCCTTATTGCTGACTAACATTATGAACAGCGGCAAGCGATACTCCGGGTGTTGCAGGCGTTCATAGACAGCGGTAACCGATTACCATCAGGCGAGCTGTGTTCTTGATTGCGCTTAGGAGTATAAGAAAACATATCTTCTTTGAGGCCGTGTCAGGCAATGCACGACCCTAGATTCTATAACATATATACTAACGCCGAGACACAAGGTAGGCAGGGTATAAAAGAATTGGCGCACTTCTCTTTTTGTCTACCCCGTGAGGTTTTCGGTGTAATGATGTATAGGTGTTTATGACACGAAAATTACTCTACAGACGACTGGCTAAGTCTAAACAGGACCGGCGCTCTGCCCTCAATGCCAATCCCGTAAGGGGATCAGCTTGTTGTAGTTGGAATATACTAATCATTCAATCACAATATACAGTTCTTGAAGTAGGAAATGAGTCATGACGTCATAATGGTGCAATTAGCGTCTAGTTGACCTATAGCAGTTTTATTCTGTTACTAAACACAGTGCACCACTGAGGTTCAGTGAAACAATTTATGATTCAAAGAATTATTTGCTTAAAAACCACTCACTGAACCTGAAAAGCTCTTTGTCAGTTAAACTTTGCAAGCTGCTGGTTGGAATCCTAGCAAAACGAGAGATTACCGCTTCGGTCGGCCACAACTCAATGCCAAGCCTGTTAACTTCATAACTATGAATAAAATCGTCATTAATTCTTTGTCTTATGTCCAATTTGAAAGGAATACTGATTTGAGAGAGATTGGAGATGAATAACAGGATTGATGGCTGGTCATGTTTATCTAAAGATAGTATCTTGTTTATACAAAAACATCCTGCTATTCTAAGGGTGAAACTAGGGTGCTACAAGTTTTTGTGTCGATCAGGAATATGTTGGAATTGAGAAGACTTTATGATGTATAACTCAAAGTGTGTGTCCCAGTAACCATGACAGTTACGCATGAACGCCGAGATATATAATATTACTATTTAATATCACAGTATAGAGGATGTTAAGTTAATGATCAAGCAATAAAGAATACTTGGCATAAGCCACCTCCCCAACACACGCGCTTACCGTTCGACAGAAGCATTGCCTTCCAGTCATCGTACTGTTATCGATATAGACGATAGTCTGACCACCCAGTTGGGTGGTTGTTTGACCAAGTTAATTATACGTGTTTGGCGAATGCACCGACATGACAAAAAAGTTACTCATAAAAATCTAAATAACAATACCTCCCTTGAAAACACTGAAACTTAACTTATTATCATGTGCAAGGCTCTTGTGTCAGGAAACTCATTGTACACAGGCACAAAAGCCTTGTTTTTATACGGACAAAAATATGGTAATACGAGCATCATCCGTTGCATGAAAACTAACTAAGGCGTGCTTGGTACTTAATTGACTAGGGCTTATACACGTTACATTGTGTACGAGTTTTTATAAAGTTTCTTTTTATAAACGCTAAAATAAAAGCAAGTAAAGTCAGGAATTTAGCATACAAATACTGAGCATTGGATTACTATTAGAAGAGCCGTGTTGATCGTGTCGTTCGAATGGTCGCGTGTAAAATCAAAGTAGCAAGTTTGAATCCGGACAGTACATTTTTCTGAATATAAGTAAGTACAGTGATGTTTGAGAGAATACATAGAGGTACCTATGTACCAAGACGGCGCTCGGGAAGCGGCAGTGGACTCAGATCCTGCTTCGTCACCTTCATTTATCTCCAGCGAAGAGAGGGTGTCGTTACACCTATGTGTAGCCCTCGGGGACCCTTGCGGGAAAGTGATTATTAATCAGTAAAACAGAGGAGATGATCACTCTATACTAATGTTGCTTGCCGTTAAATCAACCTTTAAATAACGATATTTTCGAACGTGTCTCTTTTATACTCCTTATTGACACTTTGTGGAAAAAAGTTAGTAATATTTAATATACTTTATTATTTAAAAAAGTTAGTAATATTTAATATACTTTATTATTTATGCATGAAACTTACATACGGAATAGAAAAGTACGTGAACGGTATACATAGCAGTTTTATTAACAAAAGATGGATCCCTATGTAGACTAATGAGTCTGTTCTTAATAAGGGCCTAAATTTAATAGATCATTGTTGTATTTTACGTGATACGGCAAGTGACTGAAGTATTAATAAAAATGGATCGCTATCCCCACTTAATGGTCGTCCAATAAGGGCCCGAAAATTATACCTAAAACGCAATCAGCGAGGCTCAAGGGATATGCAAAGAAAGTAGAGCGGCAGCTTTATCTAGGCTTACATACCTCTTTCTACCTAGCTATTGAGGGACTGGGCGTTATCTACCTTAATACTATTGAGGGACTGGGCGTTATCTACCTTAATACTATTGAGGGACTGGGCGTTATCTACCATAATACTATTTTTAATGCCGAAGTGTTTATTTGTATGTGCTCTAATCGCAGAAATAACTGGATTGAATTGAAAAACGGTTTCAGTGTTAGGTAACCCATTAATCTAGGAAGGCTATATAATATTACGCTACGACCAATATAAGCGGAGAATCAATGAAAAATGTTGCAAGTTCGGTAAAAAATATTTCCTTTTTTTTCAGAGCTTCGGTTGCGTGCTCAGCCAAAAAAAAGTAGTTAAAGAAAGTCCTCTATGGCATATGTCCATCTTTTAAGATTGGCTCATTACAACCTCTTTAATGGCAAGCAAATTTATTCTAAGATAATGCATTATTCGCGAAGGTGTGTTAACAAACATGGTAATCATCCTTATCCTTACATCATTTGTATTCATTGAATATCTTAGGCGATATAACTGTTACAAATTAACTCCGCAGCTAAATAATTATCAAGAATCGCGCGCGAATTTCACTATGGGAATGATGTGCGTGGCGAGAGGTCATGTGGAGGAGGGAAAATCTACCGAATAATAAAATATTTTTATACGCGGGTGAAACCGCGAGCCTCTCTTGTGATAAGATATATATACATACTAGTTGTCCCGCCCAGCTTCGCCCGGGTGAAAAAGTAACAAAAAACAAATATTTAAAAAAAAATTGTTTCATAAAATCCTTTCTTAGCTGATCTCTACACCGCGTAAGGTATACTCCTACCAAATTTCAAGTCAATCGGCCTTACAGTTCCTGAGATTTCGTGATGAGTCAGTTAAAAAATGGGATCTCCTATATATATATAGATATATAGCTTGGCTTCCAAAATTCCACAATGGATATTAACGTCATACATACACCTGTATAAAAGTGCTGCTAACTTTAAATCTATAATCCTTGCCACGATACAAAGTATCGAGTTATGAGTAGGTTAAGTGCGCACTGAGCGCCTTGGTTGGCAGCATAAACTAAACTTGTTACAACTGCGTGTGCTGCCTGCTGGTGTGACTATTTCAACAAATCCAAGCATTGCAAACCACTACGAATACAGATACAAACAAACCGCAATACTTACCCACAGATGGCTTTTAATATGGAACATATAATTCAGATTGTTGTAGGAAGGAAACTTTATGTGGTATTGGAACGGGTGACACTTTATGGACGCATTGTGTACTTAAATATAACCTTTTACTTAATAATTTAAGCGACAAAAAGACTAGTATCCAAGTCATTAATATTTTTTAACAACAAAGTACAGGATTTTCGTCCCATTTTTCGATTTATCTCCGCCAAGCCGTCAAGCGCAGATGGTGACGTGGGCTGGCGAATAATAAACATACATATTTACTTTATTCGAAACCGCTACTATGAGACATTGATGGACATTTATAATTATAGGCCTGTTTATTTAAGCAATTTTTACAGTTAAAACGATAACACAATGCGAACGATTTGTATCTTCATATATTTACTACGATAGGATTGATATACTTAATTTCCATAACCTTACAAGTGGGTGTGTGGAAACTACCTATACACCTCTGCCTACCCCTTCGGGGACCCTTGTGGGAAGGCGTGAGGATATATATAAGCCTAAATGGGTATTTTAATTTGAAAAGACTGTGGTTTGTCATGTTATCATGAGTAAAAATAAGTTATCTAGTATATTACAAGAGGAAGCGATGAAGGAATATAATTTATCTCTGTCGAGATGTATCCATGGTACAAAACGAATAGATTTACACATATCATGTAAACAACAGCTGGCCCTTTATTCTCTCTGCCCTCCCCGTGAGGGACTCGACGTGATGATACATATTTAAGATGAGCAGAAACCTTTCGTAACATATAAGTATTTTTAATAGTACCCACCCGAATACATAATATATTTATATAAATACTAGCAGCTGTCCCGCCATGGTTAAAAAAAATAATTTCCTAAAACACAATCGCAGCGCACCTTTCAATTTAGTCACCGTCATTGTGAATTTAACCATTCTAGAATCTACTTGAACACACAAATAAAACATCCAAATCGGTCCAGGAGTTTAGGAGGAGTTCAATGACTAACCGTGTGTTAGTCATTGAACACAAAGAATTTACTCAAGGAATATATATACATACTAGCTGTCCCGCCCAACTTCGCCCGGGTGAAAAATTTAAACTTCCTGAAACACGATCGCAGCGCCACCTATCGGGTCCAATTGTGATGTAAGCTATCCTATCTTTCAAGTTGGAATAAACTGCACACGGTGTGAAAATTTGATTGAAATCGGTTAAGTAGTTTAGGAGCCCATCGCGGACAAACAACGTGACTATTTTGTTTTTAAAATATGTGCAAGCAGGTTGTGAAAACGATACGATATATAACGATGTCGATGACTCAATTTGTCTTTCAGATTTTGTTGCAGTCTCATTGAGAACATAAGGGGTTTGGGCAATTATGTGTTAAGCCCTTCACCATAGATATAGCAGCGTGAAAATAAGACACAATATAGTCAGCCCTTACTTGGCTATGATGAACTTGACCATAGCCTACAGTGCGCTCACTGCATGCACATCTAATGCTAAACAGCAATTTATTCGCCACGTTGTACCTTAATAAATCTCCAACGAAAAGAGAGAGTGTTGTTACAACTCCGCCTACTCTTTGGGGAACCTTTGTGGGGAGGCGTAAAGGTAGATTTTACTTATACTTAATCTATGATAGTCGCGTTGTTTGTATCTTTAATGCTTGTTCAAATATGTGCCCTTATTTATTCACAAACAACGCCACTATCATAAATTTTATTGACCATTTTTTATCCACCACGCGAAACATAATTATAAACTTAAGGAAAACCCTAGTTCGAAATCTTCCTCATTTTCTTTTTATATGCAATCGCTGAAAGTAAACCGCTTCAAAGACTTCATTGGCTCGAGTGATTTCCTTTTAGTTTTAGAGCTATTTTCCGTTTATTACCCAGTCTTAATTGGTCAATCACAGATTCACAGAAAGAAAGCATTTATTACATACCATAGTATAACGTACATAGCATGAGAGGGTAGAACATTTTTCTAGACAGACCTCTTCCCAAGCTTACATTCAACAGTATCACATGCTCGCCGGTTTCGAGTACTCTTGACGTTCTCATCCTTGAGTGTTTCAACGATTTGATCTAGGTAGTTGGACTGTGGTCATCTCTGCCGCTTTTACCACACTCTTTCAAATCGTAATGCCATCTATTTCGGCAATCTGTAATCACTCATCCTTTTGAAGTGTTTAAACCAACGAAACATGCCTTTCTTCATCTTTACAATCACAATCTCGTTAACGCTAGGTGCTTTGCGGATTTGATCTCATATCGTTACGCCGCACATTTGTTAGCCTCCATATTGTAACTGTTGAATTGGACTTACAGTTTCTTTTTTTTTATACAACAAGAGTGGCAAACAAGCATACGGCCCATCTGATGGGAAACGGTTACCGTAGCCTATTTACGCTCACGATACCGAAGTATCACTTGCGCGTTGCCACTCTGTGTTCGGAGAGTTATAGTGTGTTGGCAGCATAATGGGTTTAATCCCTTTGCTTCCACCACATTGTAACAATCCTCCCCCCTCCCGGAAGGAAGGAGCTCATTACAGTATTTTTCAAGGAGTCATAAATGAAACCTTTTAGAAGTTCTCTTATATAATAATAATATAATAAAGTAAAAGTTCTCTTAAAGCCGTATTTACAAGTACTCGTCGAACAAACGTACACTCGATTTAATGTTCTATATTGCAGATTTCGGACATCCAATACAATATATAGATCTTATTTGCCGTAGCTCGAATGGAATCCTAGTTGACCTAATAAGCCAGTCACGTAAACATTCCGGATTCCGTCACGGAATCACTGACATCGTTCTAAAATATCTTAGTTAAACTTAGTTAAACAAATACAAATGCACGCTGAAATCAGTGCCTTATAGACATTAAAATCACAGCGCGCGGCTATACGAAGCAAATTGTAATATATAATTTATTATGGCAACAAATAATGACTCAGTACAAAATATAAATAAATCAGCCGATACGAGTTTAATAATACGAAAACGTTGTGCTTCCATGAAATTATGTACGTCATAAAAATCTGAATAGGTAATTATTTGTTTCCGAACGTAAAGTAACTGATTTCAGTATAGAACCCTTGACGCAATATGTACGATAAAATTTGAATGATAATGTGTAAAAGACATGAACTTTGAATAAGTTTTCATGACTGTCGAACATATCTTGTGCCGGGACAGCCGGTTACATAACCCTGAAGAATCAATAGAGGTTACATTACACGAACCTAGATTTTGCGAGCGAACCAAACTGACTTGTTACACGATTCTGTTTCACTCTGCGTGCAGATCAATAGAGTAGATAGGTTCAAAATATTCATTATTAGTATATTATTTATTAGCCGCGATGCCCGTGTGGTTTAAGTAGTCACCTACTGCCAAAATTGTCAGCTCGAATCCCAACTGTACCAATGAGTTTTTACTGATACATTGAAATGTACTTGGTACACAAGTTACATGAATAAATTTCGTCAGATGCTCTGTTCATTTCATTCGAGTATAACCTTACAAAGGTCAAATTAAATGTTAACGGTTAAACAAAATAGATAGCGATTAGCCGAGACCCAACTATGTAACCAAATGCAAATTTTCAGCTTGGGTTGCAGATCTGTTGTATTATGGTCTCGTTGATTCTTATTCTTACAAAAATACCAAATTTTAAAGACTTCTCACTCTATTCAACCTATGGCGAGACGATCTAACCGAAGATACCACTAAATCACAGTTTTTGATACGTTACTATGTCATAAATAATCTATGAATATTTTATTATTTATTTTATCGATCGGACAATCAAGGACGGTAACGTCAAGAGTACTCGAAACCGGCGGGCATATTTAAAGAGACTGATGAATGTGGACGAAGCAAAAGGGTATTTAAATCTAGAGAGAACTGGCGCCCTATTCTCTCTGCCTACCCCGTTAGGGACTCGGCGTCACGATATGTATGTGTGTATTTTATTATTATTCATTCGTAAAGAACAGCCCTTGCAACCTCTTAGTAATGGTAAAAAATCGTATAATAGTACGGCTAACTTATTACTATCAAATTAAAACTCGGGTTCAAGTTATTGTCTGCACGCTAATGCGATGCGGGCGGACATAATGGAAATATAGATTTCCCCAGCGGTCCGATGTGATATAAATAAGATATCCATTAATAAATGGGGAACATGTGTGATAGGATTAATTTTGTTATTATTTAAGAATATAAGCAACAAAAAGTTATAATCTAGCGTCATACGAACATGATGCCGCGACCGCGTGGTGACGATATGAAAAGAAAAAAATATTTCTTATCGAATATTTGTAACCTAAATCAATTAACATGTAAATATTTCGACAGTTAAAGAGGAATAATAAAGCTAAAAAAATACGAATATTATTCTCAACGAAATAAAATTTAAACAGAAATGTCCCTTTCGCAAAATGATGACGTATTTCTATAACATTTGTAAACTCAATATTCTGAAATTCTTCATTATTATGACATTCGCTGTTGCTGGTACCAATGAACAATCATTCCTAATCCAACAAATCCTTAATACGGTAATCACCGAATTTATTACTTCCACTATCCCGTCTTTCGCTTCACGGTTCGCCTTGGGATTAGGATGTCTAACACGTATACAACCTTAGATCTATTTACTTATGCCTGAAGGCTGTTATCGGCCTTTTATAAAGAAAGACGGCGACGTTCGTAAATATATCGATTTTGTGTCTGACAACTTTAGTATACGACAAATCGTCCTAATGTCAATTATGCAAAGTTCAATATAGATTGTCATTCTTTTGTGCATACCTAGTTTGAGTTTCTTTTAACAATCGACAAGAGGCATTACCATAAGTATTTGGTAGTCATCTTAAACTATGGGGTGTAACTAGCTGAGCAAGAAAAAGTATAAATAAGTACGTACAGTTGAGGCCGAGATCATGGTAGGTGAATATGGCGGGCTTAGCGCGGTCACCCTGCGTAGCGACCATGATGTCACCGCGGTCGGTGCGCACGCGCACCTCTGCACAGCCGCCTTCACTGAACCGGCGTGCGCTCGGGAATTGGAGATGGATCTTCTTTAGCTCAACGTCATCCATTCTGTGAATAAATAAGATGATAAGAGAAGAAAGAGTTAGACTTTAAATTATCATTCTATACAGATATTATTTTGTCTGTTTGAACACGTTAAACTTAGTATCCAGTAATCTGATTAAAATCCCGATAAGAAGCCAATTCGTTAAGGAAGGCCATATAGGTTATTTTTCATCATGATACTATCGAAGAGAGCGGAACGGCCAAATTGACTGCGGATGAAGCCGCAGTTCTGGCTAGTGTTTGATAAAAAAAAACATCAAATACAACATTTTTTATCAACGAACATGAAATATTTTCATTGAAAAAGCTAAAAAGATAGTTAGGCCCGCAATAAAATTGAGTCCGCCGCGCTGATTTCCCGATCGCACTTTTTATAACCTTTTTAAGTTAAAAGCATTGGCTTTCGCTCTAATAAATAAGAGAGTACTTGAATGAAAGTCTCTCTTCATAAATAACTGGAATCAACTAGTTGATTGGAGGCTCAAATGTCACGTTGCGTGCTTGCTTTGTGTCAAAGGCCGGTCCGGATGGCGGAAACCGAAGTGTATGGTTGAACGCTCATACACGTTATCTGCAGCATATTGGTTTAAAGACAAACTTGACACGCTCCTATCGAGGGCCCATCTAGTCTGTTCTAATGACCGCGTTACTCTCGGCAAGCAATTAACATGCGATTTTAGATCAGATAAATATATTGGACAAACAATAATCGTGGTGGCCGACTGGTTTGAATTGGCGCCTGCAACGCAAATACGGCAAGTTCGAATCCCGGCTAGGTTTCTCTGATCTTCAGTAGGTACATTGATTAATATAGTTGTCTTTAAGAAACGGCGATCAAATTACCATCTGTTACGTTGCAAAGAGGGTGTTGTATTACACTTCTGCCCACTGCGGGAGCTCTTGTGGGAAGCCGTGACGATATTGTTGTTAAAAACCAATTCAATAGATTCATGTTTGGAATCATGACGGATAAAGAAAATAAAATAATGTATTAATCATTTTAACCATATGTCATCATGCTTAGCTGACGTATGGGTGATGAGTGTCATCAGCTTCAAATAAACCTGGGCATTTTGACTTACGGTTGTTAAAAGTTTTAACTACCCCAGTAATCACACAACCATAAACATTAAGTGAAGTAAGGTTCTCCTTCTTGTAAGTCACAAGCTTACGAATTCAAAAACTACAGTATTTTTTTATGTAAGGACATTTATTAGCTTTGCAAAATTCAGCTTTGAAAAGCGTACTATAATATGGTCGCAGCCTTAGAAATAATCATACTCTACATAAAATAATATAAGAAATCTAAAAACAGAAGAGTTTCAAGGTATTCCATATAAAGACAATTTGTACTACACTTAAATTATATTTATTAATACAAACTATTTATTTAAATTTAAGATCAAAATTTAAAAAATTTAAGATCTGGTTGTATACAACCAGAGAGAGAATTCATAAACTTCGACTAGACAGGAAATAAGTAGCGCCATAATCACGTTTCTGTTTTATTGATAACCACGACGAAAGATCCAAAATAATACAGACGAAAATAGCGAAGCTAGGTCCGTGCGAGCGAAAATTGTTACACTAACCTGTGCTTGACCCGGTCAACAGTCGGAACAGTTAAAATCACGTAGCAACTGATACTATACTCCACTACACTACACTATACTAATAGATATAAACCGACCTTAATTCAACGTTAACCTAAATATTTACACAATTCAATTTGAGAGACGGTTACTTCATACAGCCATCGACGAATGAGGAACATTTTATGGACAACACTGAACGTGGGTAGGTATTCGTGAAAACCGGATTTTTACCTATTTACATTTTGTTCCATCGTGAGGCACTTTATCATTATGAGTAATTCCAACCACTTTTAAATTTAAAAGAAAAAAAATTATGAGTTTTTTTTATTTGGCTCTGAGCCATGAATTAGGTACTTTAACAGTAAAAAGGTTTGTTAATTTCTCTAAGTTATAATAATGAAAAGAGGTCTGGAGAAAACTGACGCGCTACCTACTCTCTCTATCTACCCAGGGAGGGTCTCGACGTGATGATGATATGTAGGTATATATGATCCCCATGCCTTCCCACAAGAGTCCCCGAAGGGATAGGCAGAGGTGTATAGGAAATACCCACGCACCCACATTCCGCCAGAGATATATTTTAGGTGCCAACGTGACAGATGGCGAGTCCATCGCCGTTACTCAAGAACTACCTACTATACATATGCCTTTCAATTGTATCTCAGACGTATGCAGGTTTGCACTCGTTGTTTTCCTTCACCGTACAGCTCGTGCTGCGTACAGCTTAAGTTCAGAAAAACTAAGTGGTACAGTCGGGATTCGAACTTGCAATCTTTGTGTCGCAGGCAACTACTCAAGCCACTCGGCCACCACGGCTTGATTTGTAGATATGAACATATAATATAGAAATTCATGTATAACTGACCCCCACTCTAAGGAAGGGCTATCCTATTCGACTGGTACATGTTTAAAAACTGGGCAACATAAGGTGCAAGCCACAATCACACAAATCATGAAAAACACAATACTTAAAACGTATCCGAATATCTTCGATGTCATAATGGTGACTGAATATTGGCTTGCTTTGTTTGGTTTAAATAAGTTAACCTCAAGATGTTGAACAATTTTAAGTTATTCATTACTTTAGACCAATAATTAAAACACATATTAATTAGGAAAGACAAAAAAAAGTTATAGACCTTTGTTACCAAATGAATTGGGAGCCCTTGAGAAAACAGCCCGCTTGAAGGTATTCAAAATCTATTAACAGGATTAATACGCGAGAAACGACTGGCAAATTATTAATGAAGTTGAAGTGAGGACCGACGTCGATAAAGAGACACTGAGAGAATCTCCCGGGAGAAGAACTAACTCGATTCACCGAGTTATCTCTTTATTCGATTAGAAGGTACAAAGCGAGTGGGTGGAGAAAGCAACGCAATCTCTCACGCGTTGGCACAAAAATATTTTAATTTGGTCGAGTAGTTCTTGATTTAAAACATAACAAACAAACAAAAATTCAAATCTTTCCTCTTTATAATATTAGTTTAGATTAGGTTAAATTCATATATATATTCGCTCGGGTGGAAAAAAAAGATGGTGGCGCCACCTATCGGGTCCAATTGTGAATCTAAACCATTCCCAGATCCCCTTGAACACACACAAAAAATTTCATCAAAATCGGTCCAGGCGTTTAGGAGGAGTTCAGTGACATACACACTCACAGAAGAATTATATATATAAAGACATATCGGAGGAAGCTATATGTCTGTCAGAGGAAGCTATGAGTCGGGTTGATTGTTGTTTCCGTGTGTAACGGACTATATTATTTGTTTTCATTTTAATTACTTTTAAAATTCTTAATTTAATTTGTTACATTTTACTTGAACTTAAAAACCTTACTTATATAATTCAATTTAAGAATAATGTTAACTAGTAACGACCAATCAGAGCTAAGCACGTGCTTTGAGTGCGGTCGAGGTGCCATCTTTACTTAAGGGAGGCAAAGAGGTTTTGGCGATGCATTTGAGTGATAGCGACTGATCGAGTGGGATCGTTGAGAGTATCGGTTGGAAAAGAGGGGTGCCCTGAACCCGCTGCACGGTCTTAACTAGTGTTTATTTTCAAATCATTTGTGAAGTGTCAAAATTATATATATATATATATATATATATATATATATATATATATAAAGATCAAAAGTAAGTATTCATATCTGTCCGTCCAAAGAATACTCTACGAGTAAAAAGTTAACTCGGAAAAGACCCGTCGAACGGATTGGAATTACAGCTCAACAGAATACAGCACTCGACCTCATTTCTCGTTGCAGTGAATATCTCCTTACTCCTTGC
Organism: Drepana falcataria; assembly: GCA_945859725.1. Classification (NCBI taxonomy): domain Eukaryota; kingdom Metazoa; phylum Arthropoda; class Insecta; order Lepidoptera; family Drepanidae; genus Drepana; species Drepana falcataria. The sequence goes on from OX243921.1 coordinate 13,459,795, forward strand.
TTTTTAGATGGGAAGTCTGTAACTAATATCCAACTAAAACAACGCAATCGCGGAGCTTAGTCAGATAGATCCTTTATTGACCAAACCCGAAATCTAGGCATACTAAGGGAAACTCTCAGCCAAAGTTACTTCAAACGTTCTAAACATATTGGTAATACATATTCGTATGTCGAAATACAAATCCGAGGTATTCTTGGCTACTAACAACAATTCCTTCTTCCTTTGACGTATGCACGTGACAAATGGAAGCACGTAAACGAACGTTAGTGAAATGATAAATTAAATCCGTACCGGTTCGGAGCCGGTTCCGTTGTATAAATTATTGGAAAACACAATGCGTATACGATATATCGAATACTACAGGCCCTGCAAAGGACATCACGAGGTTCGTTTTAGATCGAAGCTTACAAGGGCATTGGCAATTGTCTATGTATCAAAACTTCGGCCTTAAAAGTACAACTGGTTACCACATCACAACGTAACTAAATATATGAACGCGTTGGCTCTGTGCAGTCTACGAAACGGTGAGATTTACATAAACAAAAAAAGACTCAGAGAACCATAGCTTGGGATACCTTTTGTGGGACAATTCCACACAAATTAACCTGGCCCCAAAATAAGCAAAGCTTGTGTTATGGTAACTAGACAACGATATATTTACGTAAATAGATATACCTATACACAAATACATAGGAAATCCAAGACTGAGGTACAAATACTCGTGTTCATCACACAAATATCTGCCCTCAGTGGGAATCGAACCCGTGACCTCATGTTTAGCAGTCAGGAGCTCTAACCACTAGACCAGAGGCCGTTTGCTAAAGAGTTAATGGATTCCTAGGTAGAACAGAAAGCTTGCACATCTACTGGCGTTTGAGACTGAAGCCATTGTACACGTGAAGTACTATGCAACAACATACATTTAAACATGGTTAAAGAATACAATTCATCCTAACAAATTTGTCTCAGTAATAGCCAGTATTAATGTATTAATTGAGCTTTTGTTTTACTGTACCCGTGTGTTACTCATTATTAATGGTGTGAGCTATTCGGGGTATTCGAGGAGTTTGAAAGTGCAAAAGCGAGAGTATGTGAGGAAGGTGGCCAGGGCCGCCCCGCGCCGCATCGACCGAGTAGAATGCCTATTGGCAGAATGCCAGGACTCCACCCCGACATTTCCAATTTGTGACTACCTCGCGTGGCTTCTTTCTCACCTCTGAGCTCTTACACTAATTGCTTATTATATTTTACTTTGCCATGACATTTCCGCTTTCAGTACAAATTACATTGGACGGCACCGTTACCTCCATTCATAAAATGGCGATATGAAACCCGAAATCAAAGTTATACAAAGAGTATTCTTGGATAGTACCTATATTAAATTAATCTAGGATAATAGAACCGGCGAAATCGACAACGAAGATTCTGTTGCCTCGGGAAAGAACTATTGTTCTTATGAAACAAAACGAAAATTATAATATCGCTCTTTTATGAATTGGTAGGAGCATTGCCGGCGTTCCTATAAACCTGTTAAAATAATTAATCTCTATTGTTTCCCGAGGAGACGTTATATCAAATGAAACTCCAATTAACGTCAATCGACCCAATATAACGCATCGTATTGTTAATGAAAAACATATATGTGCGAATATCAGTGATCAATGAAGATATCTCGAAATACCTCGTATAGCAAGTTCATCAATCAATCAAAAGTTTGTGTAAATCACAAACGGAAAATCCAACTGCGTGGCATAAATTATATTATGAAGTCGCTATACTCAGAAATGAGGGCAGGATGGAAAAGAAATATCCAATTGTGTGCGTGTCATTCCGTCGCGGGATTGTATTGCAAAATTGTATTACCTACCTAAAGATTGCATTCCAACGAATTATTTGAATTGTTCCAACGCCGAAGTGAGGATGTCCCCAGCTTAATATATAGATTTAACTTTTTTATTTGTTGTATGTCTCCATTATCTCATATAGAATTCAAAGGAAGAACGGCTATATTTGAACTGTCCGACAGATGATGAAGAGGAAAGCCCTCTACATTCGCTCCAATGGACCGGACAATCGAAGTCTCACACTAATGTTGTAATGATATCATCTGACCGGTAAGGTTGCTGGTTATTGGGGCAGAAAATAAGTACGACGATGCGGACTCACACTAGACTCAGAATAAATATTACATTCGATATACCGTGATACCTTAATTTTGAAATTAAAAGTTGCATAGCTGATTGGAATGAGCAATGTTACATTGGATTGGAGAATATGTATTTCTATAAAGCAAAATTGACGAAACAATGAAGAAACTGACGAAAGCGTTCTGTTAGTCTAGAGAGAATTAGCGCTCGGCCTGCTCATATGAGGGACTCAAAAAGATATGTCTGTTCGTTATTTGGATAAATGTGTACGATTTTCAGGGATATGTTCAAAGTTGGCGTCCTTGGTTGAATCCTTGATGAACCCGTCCTTGGGTTCATCAAGGATTCAACACAGCATATTCGAGTTACAGGTGACGACGTTCGGATAAGGCGGTATTTGACATACTAAGCCTCGCTTGCCTTTGAAGAATTATATAGGGCTGGGTTGCAGTGTAGCGTTATAGGCGTAGTTTACATTTCAACATTGTAACTAGATAGATTGCCATACCAAAGATATAATTAGGGTTTGCCTTAAGATGCGCGGAGCTTATGTGCTATTTAAAGGAACGCGTTTATGCCAGTGCAGCTTTTCCATGTGGAATTCTGGATACCTTACCGCAGGTGACACAATATCCGGAAGCAGTGTCACTTCCCTGCAATCTCTGTAAGGTCCCCAAACAGGCTAGTCCAATATTAAAAGGGACGTCCGGTTGTCCTTTAACTCTTAAAAATATTATTTTGCGGAGTAGGATCATAGATCAATTAAGTTCATTCGCGCTTAATTGAGTTTTACCCGCTATCAGGGAGATTGCTGATTATAATTTGATAGCTCGTTCCTAAAACCAACGATCTAACTAGGCTAGCTGATTGTAACGCTTCATCGGATTTAACGTAAATAGCAATAGGACTGCGATTGGAAGAAAACGTGTCAGGAAGAATAAGTTTAATATCGTCTCCAAAGTCAACCGAACTGGTAAAATAGGTCTGTAATAAACTTTATAATAAGACGCCGTCCCACAAGGGTCCCCGAAGGGGTAGGAAAAAGTGTGTAGGTAGTACCCACCAGCCATTCCGCCAGAGACATATGATAGGTGCTAACGTGACAGATAGTCCATCGCCGTTACTCAAAAACAACCGTACAATATACGCATTTGAATTTCTTCTCAAACGTATGCAGGTTTTCTCTCGATGTTTTCATTCACAGCAAAGCTCGTGGTGTGGCTAATCACTGTACTTCAGTTCAGAAAAACTGAAAATGTTTGAGGATGTTTGTTCGACTTTCACGCTACAACCACTAATTAAGACAGGATTTTTAACCCCTATGAAGGAAAAGCAGAAAAAACTAGTTATAAATATTCAAAAACTGCAGATTCATGTAAAACAAACTAGTACCAACAATAGATATTCGCGAATATATTTATTACATAGGTATGTGTTCAGGGGTGACATGAGAAGAGCTCGGCTATAATGTTATTCCTTTTGAATGGAGACCTCCGACGCGCCAGGCGCACAGGTAACAATTCTATGCATTTATTTACGTGACGCAAGGAATAATGACCTTCAAGGCATGTACAGATTGTACAGAAAGACGTACGAGATATATATTGTACAGAACAATATCTATCGTACAAAAGATATACATATTTGTTACACCAAGTCTATCAATATCAGATATAAATTAGAATGTTTTTATATAGGACTAGTTGTCCCGCCCAGCTTCGCTCGGGTGAAAAAATACGATGCTGGCGCCACCTATCGCGTCCAATTGTGAATCTAAACCATTACCAGATCCCCTTGAACACACACAAAAAATTTCATCAAAATCGGCACAGTCGTTTGGGAGAAGTTCAGTGACATACACACTCACAGAAGAATTATATATATAAAGACTAGTTGTCCCGCCCAGCTTCGCTTGGATGAAAAAGTAAAATTTCCTGAAATCAATCTAATTCATTCTCGAATCCACCAGTAGACACACAGAAAATTTTATTAAAATCGGTCCAAGCGTTTAGGAGTTCAGTGACATACACACGCACAGAAGAAATATTATATAATATTATTTTTTCATACAAAACTTCTGCTGTCAATAAAGAAGAAATAATAATAACATAAAAGAAAGATTTATCAAATTTGGTGCAGTCGTTGGGAAGTTATGCGCGTACAAACATTTCGGAGATTCATTTTTATATATATAGATAGATAGATTAAGGGTTAAAACTGGGGGTTAATAATAAAATTTAAAACTGGTACTACTTGTACAAAAGCCGAAAACAATTTAGGTCGGTATTCATTAATTAACTAAAAGTTTTGATAAAGGTTTGTTCTTAATAATATCTCATTGATAGAGGCAGTAAAGCAATAAATACCACATTCCACTACCTAGATCAAATCGATCAATTACTCAAGGATGGCAACGTCAAGAGTACCTACTCGTAACCGGCACGCATGTCTGAAGAGACTTAAATTTCAATTAATAAAAGATAAACTATAATAATTGTGATTTCTTAATTTTAGCAAGTTTCGGCGAAATATTTGTTCTTTAATTTTCCTGAAACTATCGCATGCAATTATATACGTAGATAATTACGTTTCATACATAACTTAATGTTTTCGTGTATTGTCCCCGTGGCCCAACCTTCCCACCGATACAAGGAGTTTTCATTCCATTTGATTTCCCGAAAAATATTTACTTTGAATGCAACTTATCCAATCCATTCCTTGTTTTATGACATAAATAACATTGTACTCCTCAAAGCTACCTACGAAACTTTCCTAACAAAATTTTAATGGTCCAGACACCATTATATTAAATTATCGAAATTCCCAGTTTTATTAGAAATTTTTACCTTTCATATCTTTTATGTATTTTAAACTTGTTTTATTACAGAACTTTACTGCTAGTGAATAATAATAATATAATATATCCTCACGCCTTCCCATAAGGGTCCCCGAAGGGGTAGGCAGAGGTGTATAGGTAATACCCACACACCCACTTTCCGCCAGAGGTATATTAGGTGCCAACGTGACAGATGGCGAGTCCATCGCCGTTGCTCAAGCACGACTATTACATACGTCATTTGAATTTCTTCTCAGACGTATGCAGGTTTCCTCTCGATGTTTTCCTTCACCGTAAAGCTCGTGGTGTGACTAATCACTGTACTTAAGTTCAGAAAAACTCATTGGTACAGTCGGGATTCGAACTTGCGACCTTTTGCGTCGCAGGCAACTGCTCGAACCACTCGGCCACCACGGCTCTCTGCTAGTGAACTACAGAAAAAAGGGAAAACAGCTTTATCGAGCGCCGACCACCTACCAGATTTATGTACGGCGGGAGTACATACTGTACGCCTATATAGAAGTACATGGCACACTAATTGATAGTATACAGGTTACCCAACAATATAGTGATGGCGAGGTCTCTTAACTCTTCATAGATTGAAATATTCACCGATTTTGACGAACACCTAATTCTCGTCGTCCATTTATGCAATGCAATAGCTTCCATTAACCTTTGTCAAGCACAATCACTTCCTCCTCCTACTGATTTTACAAATGAGACAAATTGTGCACTCATGCGTATGTTATCAATCAAGCCACAACGGCTGAACGGAATTTGATAAAATTTGGCACAGAGATAGATCAGTATTGTCATAAAGCATGGCAATGTTGCCAGCCTAATTGGCACCCTCCCGGAAGATGCCATTTGTGTATAAAATGTTTAATTTTAATACTTAGTAAAATTTTAGCTTAGATCTAATTGTAAGCAGTGAAAATACAGCGTTAATGTAAAGAATTTAAGAAATACTAGATAGTAGTCTCTCTAGTGTAGTATATAATGTAATCTATATTACATTATATACTACATTACTCATATACCAATATTACTATCGTGCAATTTTACTTGAAAGTACCTTTGTGTATTTCGTAGGAAGCGAGTGCTAATAGAATTAGGAGCTTAACACTAACCGACTACGTTGAGGAGGTAATTACTCACGTATACAGTGAGCTGATTTAACCGTACCTATTCGCTTTAGACGGGTTGCTTCATTGTACTTATTTGCACTGACGATACTAGCGTATTCCACTAGGGAAACTAAATTGGCATAGTATCTAATAAGCGAACCACAACAGGACCTCACTATAAACCCCTCCTAAACTAATTACAAACGTTTAAAACAATTAAAATCCCACAATTCTCTTACAATGAACAGTTAATTGATAAATTGGGTAATCAAGGAAGGCTTGTTGATTTGAACGGATAGTTTGTCGAAACAGGTATACACAGCAAATGTGTCTGCAGGAAGAGGCAGAGGAAGATCACGTTCCAACTACCTAGACTAATTCGGTCGAACACTTGGCGCAAACTCACAAAACGGAAGGTCAAAAGTTCTCGTAAACCGCAAGCATGTACGAAAAGACTGATGAATGTGGATGAAGATTGCTTCATGTAACTCTGGAGATCTACAGCAAATACGAATCTGCAAATGCTACAAATAGCTCAAAGTAAATTCGTTACGACCCTATTCGAATACGATTACGTAACTTCAACAACAATATATAAGGAATTAATGTGTGGAATTTTGATGAAATAAATACAGCATCGGAATTTTGATAACATACATACCTATCATCACGCCGAGTCCCTAACGGGGTAGGCAGAGAGTATAGAGCGTTCTCTGTAGACTTACATACCGCTTTCGCTTCGTCCACATTCATTAGTCTCTTCATGTATGCTCGTCGGTTTCGAGTACTCTTTAAATATATAAATTTTGTTAACAAAATGTATATATTTTTTGTAATATGCATAAAAATCCATTCAGTTCCGTTTATGAGTTTAGTGAGACGCGTCGGCTTTGTACCTATATAGTGTATAAAAAAATTTTTTTCGCCATAATATATACATATATACCTATTCCTTGCGAGACTTACCCGAGCAGTGCTGTCTCCTCAGCAGTGAAGGCAGACATATCTTCTGGTTTCTTGTTTGTGCAGTGAAGTACCCTGCAATAGTGCAGTGATAGCTTACTCATGCCAGATGATAAAATACAGTGATGATAGTGGTATGTTTTGAGTTATACTTTACATTTACATAAGCAAATTAAAATAGATAATATGTTGATTGAATATAATGTAAAAATAATTATTGTGATATATTATATGTTATAAATTGACAATACATTTTAAATATATACATTGAACATAAAATATGTATTACTAATGATTATGGATAATTCTACAATCAAAAAACGTTAGTAACGTTAGTAATGGAGTTAAAAGTTATACATGAAAAAGTGTTATGAAAGTGTTAATTTTCTAAGCAATACACATATTGATGTACCTACTGATGGACATACTTACTAATAAAAAAATATAATTCAGGAACTAACTCATCCTATTAGCAAATTGAAAGTTACATACTTAAAAAACTTTGATTTAAATGTAACTTTCTTAGAAGTAATAGTCTGGGTGATATAAACTTTTAAGTTTTAAAATTAACTAGGTATGTATCTACATATTAACAGAAAAATAGCAAAGCACAACCTTAATAAACCAAATGCTGATGTGATTCCAAATTTTTTTTTAACATTAGTTTTTCTCAAATTAAACCATCGGAAGAAACTAGTACTTACATTGTCAAATTTCGATTTAAGTCATTTGCCAAACTTTGAATAAATAGTGGGTCTAACTTCCTCACAGCATTTCCCTTCAGATTTAAGACTCTCCTTAGCCTTCTCTTTTTAATATAAGTGGCTGGTAGACCATGGCACATCGCTCCGAAGGCCATGGAAGAATCACGATTCAGCACCTCTCGAGACATGCCAACTTAACATCAACTAAAATAAAATAATTAAGCAAAAAAATGCATAGCTGGTGCAATAACATGCTGTTAACAAGTGATTAATAACAGAAACTAACTTTTGTCTCCTAACTATTAGTAGTGTGAACAGCTGAGTTACAAGAAGTATTTAAGTTTATTTAAAATAACGATTTTGTCAATATTGTAAATAAATACTTACCTCGATAGTAGCTCTGTTTATTTTTGTAATTAAACACAGAGGAAGTCGTCTAGTGCACGTTCAGTCACAAACACCGGTCTCGTAAAGTGACAAAAACTAAATACCTATTATCAACCCGACCGTTTGCCCGGTCTGGTTAGCAATGCTGATGTATCCTTAAGTTGGCCACGAAAAAAAGCGAATAGACAGACGCAACTAACTTCACACTTACAAAATAGCGCATGCGTAGTTGAGTACAAATGTCATAAACGACAATCTGACAATTATTCAATTTGGAACCCGGGAACTTTGAATGTATAAATAAACTACAACTGATATCCCAGTTATTACTATGAGGAAAGGAGATTAGAAAGGAGTAATTCTTTCCGTTCCAGTCGGGTCTTGGTAATGTTTTTATGGAACTGCTTCAATTGATAGTTTACATACGGAGTATAACAGTATAGTATTCAGCCACGTGTATGAACGTAAAACTTATTTAAAATACGTAAGTTTTATTTATAATAAGTGTGGTAAAGATTTAAAATGTAAATTTATTTTTATATGAAATTTTTGCGTTCAAATTTATAATTAACTTATTGTTATCAATGTATTAAGAGAACGAGACGAACCGAACGCAAATGTCACCAGTCATAATTAACAATTTAGTTTAGTTATCATACATTTATTAACTTCGGTGGTATAATTGTTGAGGGTTCAAAATTCGCATGTTCAAATTCCATTAATATTCGGATTCAAAGATTCATGAATGAAAGATGCAAAATTCGCAATCTAGCACACAAATATAAATCATGCATAATACATATAATACTTAATATCATAATGCCAAAACTACTGTAGGAAATTATGATAATTCATTATTTAAACATACTACATCGAAAGAGATGAAGAAGTGACCGAGTGCTATATTGGTAAATGGGCAAATTCTAGAGCAAGTGAATGAATTTGTATATCTAGGAAGCATGTTCACACGAGATGGAAAGTATGAAAAAGATATTGAAAGAAGGATAACTGCCGGAAACAAGGGGAATGGAGCCATGTCGGCGTTGATGGGCTGTAAAAGTCTGAGCAAGAATGCTAGAGTTGCTGTCCACAACGCGATATTGGTACCTACCTTGTTGTATGGCAGCGAATCCTGGGTATGTCAGAGGAAGTATGAAAATAGCTTGAATGCAGTTGAGATGCGGTCTCTTCGAAAGATGTGTGGCGTAACGATATTAGATCGAATCCGCAATGAAGAGATTCGCAAATCAACTGGCGTAAATGAGGGCGTGATTGTAAAGATGAAGAAAGGCATGTTACGTTGGTTTGGACACATAGAAAGGATGAGTGAAGAAAGATTGACGAAACAGATATACAAAGCAAAAGTGTGTGCAGGAAGAGGCAGAGGAAGGCCACATTCAAACTACCTGGATCAAATAGATCGGACTCTCAAGGATGGGAACGTTAAGAGTACTCGAAACCAACAAGCATGTATGAAGAGACTGATGAATGTGGACGAAGCGAAAGAGGTATGTAAGTCTAGAGAGTACTGGTGCTCTATACTCTCTGCCTACCCCGTTAGGGACTTGGCGTGATGATATGTATGTATGTATGTAAATGTACCAAACTGGAAAATAAAAGTTAAAATTAATTTCTATATGAAAACAATAAGTCTAACACTGGCTGAAAATAAAAGTACATTTAAACTAGACGTGTTGTTATCTGCTAAATAATACTCTTAAATTTATATAATAAATGTGGCAAACATTTCCAATCCAAGCAATTAAGCAAGCCATTTTTATTAGAAGAAAATACTGAACACAGTCATAACACAAACATTGTTGAACTTTAATGTTTTGGATTACAAAGAAGTCTAACTTAAAACAAAACTATTACATTCATAATATAAGCCAACAGACCCAATAATTGAATACATTCCCCTCATGATTTAATGCACATAACATTGGTTATGTATAAATATTATCATGAAAGAAAGAGCCGTGCTCTTGTCAGAATATCTGATGTAGGTAAGTCTTTCATTTGCCTTTGTCCAGTGCACCCTTTGGCTCAGCTAATTTAGAAATACATAAACTAGTAGTAGTATTTATTTATATGTAAAAAGTACATTTATTTCTAAATATATTAATATTATTATCTGGAATAATCAGATCTAAGAATACTTCATGCATAAAGGTAATCATTTGTATGTATGTTAATCATTATTACTAATTTCCATGAAATTCAATGCTGATCCAGTTGTTAGATTTATAATGTTAAAAATAACTCTACTGTATACTTAACCACTGTATAGTCAGTAGAGTCGTTTTTCTGTTTATAAAAGAGAATGATAAAACATATATAAGCATGTGATTTGCCATATTTAGGTAAGCTACACTTATATTTAAATAAATGTACTGGAAGAGCTGGAGAAATTCTTACTCTATTTAAGTGAGCTTTAAATACTGATAATATTAGTTGAAGTACATTTGTATTATTATAAATGTGGCAACCACTGAAATAAGTTTACCGAGAGTATTATTCTAGAATAAAAGATATCCTTTGTGTTAATCCAGTTAATCTAATGACATAATAAATGATTGTGTAACAAACATCGTCACAAACTTTTATACAAATTATAATATTAGTAGGATAAGTAAAAAACGGCAGCGCCCTCTCTGGGAACATTACGGAATCTAATTTGTTTATGGATTTATTTCTAGATGGCGCTAGCTTAGGTTTAATTTTTCGTTCACTTCCCTATTCCATCGCGATTCCCAGTCCATTTGTATTAGTTCTTCAATATACGTACAGATGCCGTTAAATGAGCGCCGAATGCCAAATAATCTATAGTAACTTATGCAGAACTGTTCAAAGCAATATTCCTATTTTCCTTCACCTCTGGGTAGTTAGAGGTGTGTATATTTTAGTAGGTGACTGATGGCGAGACTTTCGCCGTTTCACAAGAACAACTATACACGTCTATGAACTTCTAAAATGTGTGCATGCAGGTGTCCTCTCGATGCTTTCGATTACCGTATACCTCGTGGATAATCAGACGTAAAGTGCTACCATAGATAATAGGTATTTAGAAAGAGGCACCTAATATTCTAATTGGAGTTGCTTACATAATGCCTACACAGCCATTCCAGTCAACTTACAGCTTATGGTAACCGCTTACCATCACGCGAACCGCATCCTTGTTTGCAACCATTGTGGCTTAAAAAATATGTTTAAGGCGTTATTTTTATTTAGATTTTAAATTTTGATATTTCATATTTTGGGTATAGTTAAATCAACAAACATGTTGTGGAATGAACTCCTGAGGGATTCCCGGGACAGAACAACATGGGTTTATGTTGTTTTGCCCCGGGAATTAGGAATTTATGAGTAGATTCTTTTTGGATCAGCAACGCGCGAATTATAACTCTAACTTGTATAGCTTCATGCTTATTTGTTTAAGTCTGTAAGTCATTAAAATGTATTCCAGATAAACTAGTACTCAGACCTTTGAAGAGTTTGAAATAAGTACAGAAAATAAGGTTAATACTTACAGTCCGTAAACTGGAACCCGTTGCGTTTCACCGAGGGCTGGTCCGCCATGGCTCCTATACACAGCCGCACATTCCGAATCATACTCGATGGCACCAATCACATGCAAAGTTTCCTCGGTATCAAAGCCGATATTGTCCATGGCGACAGACAAGTTTATTCATTTAACAATATGAGTGCATATAAAACTGCGATGATGTCAGTTTGGAACGTGTGAGACGACTGACTGAGTAACTTTAAACTTAGTACATAAGGTACCTCAGTTTTGTATTTACATTATTGCCGGACACAAGGTGTGGCGATTGTTGAATACTCTATAATGTGGCAGTGAAGTGGAAAATGCGCTCTGTGTGTCCGATACGCGATACCACCATAATTAACTTATTTCGTTATCGCGCTTCGTGATTCATGGTCCTTCATAATTCGATATTGCTCTTTATGGAAGTGGGCAGTATGGCTGGATGGAATAATCATATTCAGCTTCTTCGATCCCTCTACTATAAGCCCCATGTCTTTTACGCTAAGCCTAGCGATTTTTAGTAAGTCGCGTCCATTGCAGCAAATAACCATTAGCATAACTTGATAATTGTACCGTTTGCTTCTCTCGTTTCTGTTTGCTAGCACCACACAAATATTCCCCTTAGTCCGTCACCGTAGGATTGGTTACAATTATATGATAACTATGTTTAATTGTAGTTATATTTGCAGATATAATTAATTCCGACTACTACAGGTGACTACAAAGCTTGAGATTCAATGCTTGCCTTATGGTGAATGGAGTCACGCGTCACGCGTTTCTACCAGTATATACAGAACATGTGGATTTCTGACCTTACTTTAATAACACAACCCAATCAACAAGTAGCGAGATTAGCCCTGATCTGCAAGAAGGTAGGTACTGCTCCAGTCAGGCATATTCCAGCCCACTCACGCTTGTCACGAGACGCCTCGAGTTGGCGACGTTAGATCTCTTTAAAAATAATAAATCTTTTATAATATTATTTCAATCCAGGATAACCCGGCTTTTTACGTTTATCTTTTCCCCTGCGCTACGCTAACCCCTTCAGCTCCCTCATGCGCGCGTTTTGTAGCTGGTTTTATAGCAAGTATCCCTTCAGACATCACGCTTTGAAACGACTATTTACGGCACTGATTAAATTTTAAAGATTACCAGTTTCCTGTCAAGCCGTGAGAATTTTACCTTGATATACTTAAGTTCTCAGTTACCAGATATATGTTATGCTTACACTGGGCCAAACAAATTTTCTGATATTATCAAAGATGCCCATTGCTTAAGAGACGGGATGGTATGCTATTGGCATATACCGGTCTGATACAAAACACATCCCACTTCTTCAAAGCTTACTTGCAAGTTTGTACTTTTTGGGATGCCACCCTGAACGTAAATCATGTACGCATACGCTAAGTAAACCTTCATTGCAAATCATCAATATTTTTTAAACTTCTTTATTAGACGAACAATCGACCTAATTTCATACATTTAATCACGCCTTTTTCCCGTAGGTGTAGGCAGAGAGACCACTTCTTTCCACTTGCTACGATCCTTACATACTTCTTTCGATTAAGGGCACTCTTTTCATTCATGCCTATTTTAAGTCTACATGCATGCTTGCCTATTAAGAATAAATATACTTAACGATTCTATTATTCTCCTATTTATGCATTGAAAACTTAGTCAAATACTTGTTGCGTCCCTTGTTTGCAACATTGGCTACGTATTGGATTCCCGTTGTGCTAGACGAACATTTCCGTAGACTAGGGATGTGAGTTCCACTGTATTCGGGGTAAAGTGATTGGAGTTTCGGGAGACAGGGCCCCGCGGCCTCGGTAAGTTGGACCTAAGTCACGAAAGACAGTTACTGCCAGATACGTATAGACCGTTCCTTGCGGAGTATGAGAGACTGTACTATTTTGAAAAGCTGTGTTCTCAACACGTGTTAGGCGTCTAGTGTGAAACCTACGAACGTATGCAGCAAGTATCCAATAACACGAGAATGGGAACGAGACTAGTACTTCCAGCCTTAGCGGAAAGTTCTTTACCCAACTTGAGCGGAAGGTTCTCTGAAACCGCAAAGTAATGCAATATATACGAGTATAAAAAACATATTAGACCGCGGTATTCTTATCGCTTGTGCCACTCGCTACTGTTACCTGATGCTTCGAGGCGTTTGATCCATTTCATAAATTTGTTTCATGAACCTCCCCACTATTTACCGTGTTATGTAAAATATTGTTACAACACTATATTGGAATGTACCTACCGAGCTGCAGCAAGCCTTATGTTGTTTTTGGAACTTTTGCCTTGTTTTCTTTGGATATAAAGTTAATGGGTTGAATAGATCCGTGAGAGGAAGACTGTGAAGTAAGGACTGCAACTCGGCAACTATCACATTTGATCCATAACACATATATATCACCTGTAAAATGCGGGTGCTTTTGCCCCTCTGCTGGGACCCGTATGCGGAATCGGAACTTGGAATCGTAGCTGTGCAGATAATTATTTGAATCACTTGAACTCAACGGCTCAATTTCAAGTAATAAATATGTATAGATTGTGCCACCCACGAACACTTGGCCCCACCTGATTCATACATACATATATGTACATATCATCACACCGAGTCCCTAACGGGGTAGGCAGAGGGAATAGAGCGCCAATTCTGTCTAGACTTGCAGACTAGAATTCGTGGTGTTTATAAAGTTAATACTAGCAATCTTATCATTAATACGTGTCCAAGCATTATGTTAAGTTAATATGTGCACATATGCTGTATCACAACATACCTACATATATCTATATATATATCTTTATATATATAATTCTTCTGTGAGTGTGTATGTCACTGAACTCCTCTCAAACGACTGGACCGATTTTGCTGAAATTTTTTGTGTGTGTTCAAGGGGATCTGGGAATGGTTTAGATTCACAATTGGACCCGATAGGTGGCGCCACCATCTTTTTTTTTCCACCCGAGCGAAGCTGGGCGGGACCACTATTAAGTACCAGTATTAACGGCGATGGACTCGCCATCCGTCACGTTTGCACCTAAAATGTATCTCGGCGGAAAGTGGGTGTGTTGGTATTACCTTGTTTCCTAGGCGTGAGGATATTTATATATATACATATATATATATAATAATAATAATAAAATAATAATATCCTCACGCCTTCCCAAAAGGGTCCCCGAAGGGGTAGGCAGAGGTGTATAGGTAATACCCACACTCCCAGTTTCCGCCAGAGGTATATTAGGTGCCAACGTGACAGATGGCGAGTCCATCGCCGTTACTCCAGCACGACTATATATACCTACGCCTTTGAATTTCTTCTCAGACGTATGCAGGTTTCCTCTCGATGTTTTTCCTTCACCGTCATTGGTACAGTCGGGATTCGAACTTGCGACCTTTGCGTCGCAGGCAAGTGCTCGAACCACTCGGCCACCACGGCATATATAAATATTATATAATTAAAGACAACGCGTTGTTGTGCTGAATATACTGAATAAGACTGTCGTCTGTTCTAGTGGTCAGACAGAATAGTAGCAAAATTCGCTGACGCGAGTTCCCGCTGTGAAGTAAATCTTCGTCTGCAAGTCTTATATGTCTTACGTTTCGATGATGTTTAACTTTACGTTCTAGACGTTTCGTTTATATCTGGACGTATAAGTAGGTATTTATATCATTGTCTGGCACACAGAACACATATGTACTTAGTTTACGTCTCTATCAATTTGATTGTAATTGTAAACGGGAAACCCGTTATGCCCTACCTCTCTTAAAATTGAGGAGATGGCCTAGGGACGTTTATTGTAAAACGTCCCTAGGCGTTTTATTGTAAAACGCCTAGGGGTTTCCCGTTCGAGCTTGGAGCTGCCCGACTGGGGCAGGACCTCCACCTTATAGAAGTCCGTAGCCAAATAACACAATTTATTGTGTTGTGTTCCTACGCGGTGAATAAGGTTTCCAGTAATGAGCTCCTTGGGAGAAGGAGGATTGTTATATTGTGTTGGCAGCAAATAGATTAGTCCCATTGTGCGGCCAACACAGTATAACTCTCCAAACACAGAGTGGCAACGCGCAAGTAATACTTCGGTATTGTAAGCGTAAATAGGCTGCGGTAACCGTTTTCCATCAGGTTGGCCCGTATGCTTGTTTGCCACTCTAGTTGTATAAAAAAAAAAAACAAAAAAAAAATTGTTACTAACCTACAACCTGTCATGTTATAAGTACCTGAATATGTCAGTCGAACTATGCGACTTCATGTTTTTGACACATGTCATTTTAGTAATGATGTCTTAATATATAATTCCTAATGTGTGTATAACATTTATGCAATATGTACACACTCTGTATGTATACCATGAGTTTTGCATCTAAACTCTCTAGCATCTATTATTATATGAAACGCTCCCTGTCAAAAAAAATTGCGCTTAGCTCCGTTTTCCGCTAGAAGCGCTGTCCAACCTCCCATACTGACCGCTTACATAGCGTATGCTCAGACTTAGCAAAGCACAATATGTTGAAGGTCACAGAGAAGGGCTATGTGATGCCATCATTTAAGATGACGATTGGGAAAGATTAATTGATGTCAAATATGTATGTCTCTTTCATTCGCATGGTTCGAGACGTTGCTGGGTATCAGGCTTCAACTCAAACGAGTATTTATTTATGCACATAGCAACGTAAGACGTCATTCATATTAATAAATACTTCAATAAAATATAGATAACTGGTGTCTTAGCCTCTATAGACGGCGATGATCATTTACCTTCAACATTTCAAATTTAATACTTATTATATACATAAATATACTTACGTATAATCACGCCTCTTTCCCGTAGGGGTAGGCAGAGACCACTTCTTTCCACTTGCTACGATCCTTACATACTTCTTTCGCTTCGTCCACTTTCATTATTCTCTTCATGCATGCTCTTCGGTTTAGGGTACTCTTGACCTGGCCTTTTTCAAAGACGTCCCTAATTTGGTCTCGAAACGTCCGCCTAAGTCTACCCTTGCCAACACTTTCATTCACACTCGAGTCAATCGTTCTTCATTAATTCTCTCATTTTAATTAGCAACATCACGAGCTTTACAGTGAAGGAAAACATCAAGAGGAAACCTCCATACATTTGAGAAGAAATTCGAAGACGTAGGTATGTTTGAGAAACTGCGATGGACTCGCCATCTGTCCCGTTGGCAGCTAAAATATATCTCCGACGAAAAGTGACAAGCCCACTTTTCGTACTACCTACACCCCTTCATGGACCCTTGTTGGAAGGCTTGAAGATAGAAATAAGTGGCGGTTCCAGCAACCGCCACGATATCGTCTAACGATCGGCTAAGTGGTATTCCTTGCCTTCACTAGGCTACCAATGTACGTCCGTAAAAAAAAACAAAAAGAATGGATATAAATAGCGATGCGAATTCCCATTGTTAACATATTTTATTATTAAAGTCTCTGCTTGCAAGTGCTGGCTTGTCTGTCACGAGCCAAATTATCTTGTCCCTTTACTTCTGCCGTCAGGACAAGTAACGCACTTCTAATGACATTAGACATTTTTTTCCTGTAGCTGACTGACGATAACATATTTCATGCACCATTTCTGAATCTGCCTCCTTCCTTTATACTTTTACATTCGCATGTAATCCATATTTATTCGTTAGATGGGGAGAGACGTCTTTTATTTCAAGAAAAAATGTACACACCATTTGTAAACACCTCACTCTTCATATGTGTGATTGCGTATGTGGAGCGATTTGTTTGTATGTAAGTCTAGACAGAACTGGCGGTCCATTATCTCTGCCTACTCCGTTAGGGACTCGGCGTGATGATGCATACATACATATCTTCACGCCGAGACGGAGTATATCCACATTCATCAGTTTCTTCATACATGCTCGTCGGTTTCGAGTACTCTTAACGTTCCCGTTCTTGAGCGTCCGATCGATTTGATCTAGGTAGTGGGAACGTGGTCTTCCTATGCCTCTTCTTGCACGCATTTTCGCTTAGAATATCTGTTTCGTCAATCTTTTTTCACTCATCCTTTTTATAAGTCCAAACCAACGTAAAATGCATTTCTTCATCTTTACAATCACACCCTCATCCACGCCAGTTATTTTGCGAATCTCTTCATTGCAGATTCGATCCAAGATCGTTACTCCGCACATTTTTCTAAGAGATCGCATCTTGCATGATCATAAGCAGTATGATTTATCTAACGACTTTGCAATGAACGTTAGAATCGGCAATAAAAATTTCATACAGCTCTGCCTGCCTACTCCTTTGGGCACCCTTGTGGGAAGGCGGGTACCTAGTCTGTGTAACTGTAAGTACGGCATGCTTCATCCTACTAACATTATAAATGCGAATGTTTCAGATGATCTTTGTTTCTCCTTCACGCAAAAACTACTGAACAGAATTAGATGAAATTTTGCTTTGGATTAATACATAGGATAAATTATATACCGAATAAATATCCAAGCAAAAATCTGCCAATGATTTCAATTGTTACACAGGCGAAATTGCGAGCCACATGTAGTGTTAAATAAACATCACTAAATCCCTTAGTTTTCTGATGGAAACGGATTTAATTTGTGTAACAACCAAATAACATAATACAGTGGTAGTACTACACAATTTACGGTACCATAAAAGTTGTGGTACAGAGGTTAGTGGGTATAATTTCATGGACGGGCTTCTAGCATAGTTACGGCGGGAGTTTAGTGCATGAGAAAGCGTGTCGTCATAAACACTTACCAATAAATAAGCATCCAACTAGTAAGCGATTACCCGCCGTCGTTTACATCGCCAGTAATAAACACATTGCCGGACAGAGTCGCTGTTCAAGCAGTATACTCAGTAGGGAACGAATAGACCTTATGATAGCAACGTCCTCTTTTGTAACACCACTAGGGTGGCAAACAAGCATGCGGCTGCCTCGCGGTAAGCATCTACCGCCGCCTATAAATGATTTGGATACGAGCGTGTTTTATCTTTGGTGTGATAAATATTCCGGAATATTCTGTGCCCCGCGTAAAATATGAGTTATTGCTAATCCTTGTATTGTATGTGCCCATCCAGTTAATAATCGTTGTGCCAAATTTCATCAAATTCCGTATTAGTTTTGGCGTGAAATAGGAGCGCACGTCCTGACAAACTTACGCAGTTTTAATATTAGTTATGCTTATTTTGGGAACAGGTCATACAATGTACAATAAAAATGTAGGTATTCGCACAAATACATTATTACTCATATGTTTGTGTCAAACCAATTTCAAAGTCAATACAATAGTAGGTAATCTTCCCTATGGCATATTAAAATATAAATAATATATCCTCACGCCTTCCCACAAGGGTCAAGAGGTGTATAGGTAATACCCCCACACCCACTTTCCGCCAGAGGTATATTAGGTGCCAACGTGACAGATGGCGAGTCCATCGCCGTTACTCAAGCACGACTGTACATACGCCTTTGAATTTCTTCTCAGACGTATGCAGGTTTCCTCTCGATGTTTTCCTTCACCGTAAAGCTCGTGGTGTTATATGGCATATTAAAGCGCCTTATTAATAACTAGAGCATAACGCTAAGCTGACTATAAGTGCTAGCAATCTACGGTACCTACAGTTGGGATTCGAACTTGCAATCTCAGCGGCTTGCGATCACTAGGCCACCACGACTCGCTTCGTAGCTTCATAAAAAGCCGCTATCGCCTGCTCACTATGCTACGGCGATGCATCAGAGTGGATGTGAGCCTTCTTCCATTATTCAAATGTGAGCCTGCTAGCGCGTTTTATTTTACAACCACCTTTCATCTGATCCACGATGTTGATTTAAATTTACTAGCTCTCTCTCTAGCATTTCAATTTGACACTTCTGTCGAAATCCTTCAGAACCGAATAGCTGTAATTGTATTGTTACTTGAACTAATACGTGTAAAAGTTTGGGTCAAACAATTAATTAGTAATATCCTCACGCTTCCCTGGCCGAAGGGGTAGGCAGAGGTGTATACGTAATAACCATACCCCCAACTTCCGCCAGAGATATATGATGATTATTTGATATATATTTTATATGAGATATTTTCTGAACTTGAGTACAGTGAGTTTCAGAGTTACACCACGAGGAAGGAAAACTTTGAGATGAAACCTGCATTGGTTTGAGAAGCAATTCAAAGTCGTATGTATGTATAGTCGTACTTGGATAATTCTAATTTATATTGCGTATAGAAGAATACTACGTTCAACTACCTACTACCTGGATCGTTTCGAACACTCAAAGATGTAAACCTTAAAAGTACTCGAAACCGGCGAGCAAGTAAGATATAATACCCCTGAGGTATGGAGGGACCCGTGAGGAATGTGATATTCTATCTAGTTGCTATAAAAATTATATGTAAAAGTGTTTTGATTACGCGATCTTACACTACTACATAATATCACATTCAATGCTTACTGTGACAATTTAACTAGGCCACTGGTTATTATTATTGGTGTAAAGTTACAAAAAAAACTGGATAATGTCGAGTATATCGCTTGATATATATCTATAACATTATTACATTGTTTAATCGTATAAATGTATGTGTATTTATTATATATATGTTTATCAATGTAAGGACGGGACCATCAAGAGTACTCGAAACCGACGAGCATGTAAGAAGAGACTGATGAATGTGGACGAAGCGAAAGAGGTATGTAAGTCTAGAGAAAACTGGCGTATTTTTCTGTAGTAGTAATCAGAACCATTCTTGTGCCTACGTAAACAGGCGTCGCGTCCCCTTGCCAATTACCTACTGGATGCGCCATTGTACCTACGTTGTTAATTGTTTATACGATTGTTACACATCACAATGATGTTAAATAAAAGCATGTTGCTGATGAAATTATTCATAGACAATGTGTAAAGCTACCTATTCATAGACAGACAAAAGATATTTACTATAGCAAGCCGGAATACTTCTGATCACACAAATGCAAAGATTTGAGCCATGGCAGCTTGGTAGCTTGCAATAACATACCACCACTCAGCGGTGGTATGTTATTGCAAGCTACCATTGGCGGTAAACACTTGAGCCATTTTTCTTTAGTAATTCAAAGGCTATATTAACCTGTAAGCTAATTTCAGTCTGATTTTGCCCTGAACTAACCTGCGATGATCATGAATACTTGCGTTTATGTGACTCAATGGCGTATGTACGTACGTACGTTGACACGAGCCTAAGATGACGATGGACTCGCCATCTAACATGGTGGTCCCCATGAAGGTAAGCTTCATGGGGACCATCGTAGGGACCGAAGATCCTGCTAATACGAAAATGCGATGTTTGTAATGTATGTATGGATGTTAGTTACCCAATCATGCCAGAAGGCGAAATTTCATCAAAAGACATTCGTAGCTGATCAGTCTCACCACGAGCTTAACGGTGAAGGAAAACATCGAGAGGAAACCTGCATACGTCTGAGAAGAAATTCAAAAGGCGTATGTATAGTCGTGCTTGAGTAACGGCGATGGACTCGCCATCTGTCACGTTGGCACCTAATATACCTCTGGCGGAAAGTGGGTGTGTGGGTATTACCTATACACCTCTGCCTACCCCTTCGGGGACCCTTGTGGGAAGGTGTGAGGACATTCGTAGCTAGATAATAAAAAAAACTAAAAAGCGTGGGGTGCTTTTTAAGATATTACCGAAATGATAATCACTCTACTAACATACGTTTTATTATTGAATAAAAGACCAAGCAACTGAATAAAACTTTACTACTAGAGGGCATAGCTAACTGCTGCAGGGTCGGCAACGCGCGAGTGATACCCCTGGTGTTGCAAGTGTCCATAGGCGGCGGTAACCGCTTACTATCAGGCGGACCGCATGCTTGTTTGCCACCCAAGTGGTATAAAAAATAATAATAAAAAAGGGACACCCGGATGGAACGAAGTTCAAGAAGCAAACGTCACTCACACGGGGGTTATAAATATACAGCACTAAAAAAAGTGTCCTGACAAAAAGTTTCGTGACAACTTTTCGTAAGATTTTTTTCCGTCTAGCCCCCTTTCACAACGCGCGATAAGGAACTTCGTTCCAAAAAATAGCTAGCATGGAAAATATTTTTTCAAACTTATCACCATCTATGCTATTATCGTCTTTATTATTGCTGTGTAACAGTGTATACATATTCTGTGACTATTACAGTCGCCAGTTGAATTGTGAACAACCAATAAGGCTTCGTTGAGCCGTTATTTGTACTAGATTCGGCTCGCGTTTCATATCATGTGCGCGGTGAGAGGCTTCAAACTTAAGCTTAATCAAGATGTTGAGTATGCGAAGAAGCTGCGAAGGGTAAAGAGTATTTCTGTACGGCGTAAGTAGTAATGGCCGAGTGCTTCGAGCAGCCGCCTGCAACACAAAGATTGCAAGTTTGAATGCCGACTGTAACAATAAGTTTTATTGAGCACGAGCTTTACAGTGAAGAAAACACCGAGAGGAAACCTGTATAACGTTTGAGAGGACATTCATAGACTTAAGAAACGGCGATAGACTCGCCATCTTTCACGGTGATATGTCAATATATAGCTGGCGAAAAGTGGGTGTTCGAGTCTACTAAATGTACACCCATGCTCACCACTTCGGGGAACCTTGTGGGAAGGGGTGAAGATATACATTACTGAACAGATTTTGATGTGGTTTTACCGTCTGTTAGATAGTAATAATAATATATCCTCACGCCTTCCCACAAGGGTCCCCGAAGGGGTAGGCAGAGGTGTATAGGTAATACCCACACACCCACTTTCCGCCAGAGGTATATTAGGTGCCAACGATTAAGTACCTATGTATTCTCTTATTCAAAATAGCAGTTCTTTTTACTCCTTTTCTTTATTTCTATTCCTTCCTATTGGCCGAGTGCCTTATGAACATTCGATCCTACGTTTATTATTAACTGAAAAAAATTAAGAGGCATTCTTGATATTGAAGACGTAATACGTATTTGATATGAATATCAATGAGATTAAAAATAGTTAAGGTAAAAACTGGGGTAAAGGAACATGGCAGGTCAAATAATAATTTTGAAAATTTCGTTTGAAACTGAGTTTGTGTACTAACTTAAATACCCTGTTTGGTATCTGTACCTTTATTTTGTCATGTCAATATATCGTCACGTTGGGGACTCCTGTTCACGTAGCTGCTAATAAGCATTTGAAGTAAGAGCACCGAGCAAATTATTACCAGATATTCAAATTGTTAATATATAATGTCCGTATATCCGTTGGTGAAGTCCGTCATCTATTGTACTTAGCATTAAGGAAAAGAAAATTGACCTGGCAACACTGACATTGTAACGAAGCAATACTGTTGGTTTCTTTAGTAACATGTCTCGGAACAAAGTTATTGTTTAGTATCGTCTATCAGATCTAATACATAGTATAATAAAAAAAAAATTATCGGTATACAGTACAATTTTAATTTTAAAGTTGGCAATTTGGTCAAAGTAGTACTGTCCACGCCGCAAATGATAATCACGTCATCGCTGTCGTGGCAAGCGCAAAGTCACTCTACCATGTCACCTGCCAGTCATACATTGTACTCTGTCTTCAGTATTAGATAAGGCAATAACGAGCGAGACAACATTACCCTTCTAACCACAACGCAAGCAACAAACTTTAACCGAAGTTAGGTGGAGAGGACTTGTGGAAGTTGTCGAGCGGCTTAGTCAGTTATTCCGCGGCCGCAGTCGGTAGCACACGTATCATTCCTCCCAAAAATAACTTTTCGTTAGTTCGTCATGACGTTGCGTTGTGTGCTCGCGGTGCTAGCTCTAGCGGGAGCTACGTTTGCCGGCCCAGAGGTCACCGAACTCAAGATCGACGTGATTAGCGTCCCGGAAGGTTGCACCACCAAGTCCAAGAACGGCGATGTACTGACCATGCAATACACTGGCACCCTCGAGGACGGCCACAAGTTTGACTCCAGGTATGTGATCCTCACTTCGCGATTGTGCAATAGTTGCAAGCATTAAGGATGTGCTTTATACGGACTACACTACATATACTGGCTTAGGATATTTCCTTTTGACATTGCTCATAAATATATATATATAGAGCTGCTTGTGCATATTTCAATTTACACTTAAATAAGTACCTATCTAACTGCTTATCAATTTTCCTCAGACAAAGATAGTGAGACACGAAAAGTTTAAGAAGTTATTTATTATGTGCCACTTTTTACGGTTTTTCTAAAGGCCGCAACGGTAATAAAGAAATATACGTAATTAATCTCTATAGTTGATAGGATCGGTAAACAACAATTAACGTAGGTTTCATCAAAGGCAGTTCCGGCTTAAAATTATGTAGATAGGTAATTAACTGGCTATTGATATGGTGGATCGTGTTTGTTAATAGGCTCATCAGAGTTCGTAGTGCAAAATATTGGCGGTTATACCGAAAAGTCATCGTGTAAAGCGCGGTGACCTATATGTACTATTAGCGCTCAAGTGCACCACAAACTGTAGTAAAATGTTATTAATTGCTCGATAAATAACTAATTGGACATAAAATTAGGAACACACGATGGGGCCAATCAAGTAATTGATGGGGTAGTTGCAAAATTTTTATTTCAAAATTGACATTGTCATAAAAACAAATCATACGTGTAGCAAAAGTTCCCGGAACTCACGCTACGAGAGAATACAAAAAAAAAGAACTTCGGGTATTGAATTTGCGAATTTAACTGCGCTGGTCACTATTTAAGCCACTCGCTTTCTAAGGCATGTTTTATGGTTTAAATCCAAAAAACGCACAATCCACTATGGCAAAATTTGTATATAATGTGAACCTACTTGGAAACTTTCGAATAGAGTATTCGGACGACGCGACGACATAACATTTCCTTTTTGTATAAAAATTTCATTTTAGATACTTAAAACCTCATATTGTGTGCATCGCAGCACAAAATAAAGGATGATGTGAGATTATTGCAGGTTCCTCAAAGCGCTTGCCCCAGGCTGGCAAGAGTCCATAGACAACCGTTTATCACCGCGGGCTCGTCTGCCACGTATTGTTAAAAACACTTTTGATTTCTAAATTCCTAGAGAATATACAATAATACTATTTAAAATTGCACAACTCCTGTAGCTGTGCAGCTGAATAGATTGTAATATATATATCCAACGCCATTTCTCAAACCCTACTGTGCATACGTCATTGTCATTGCCAAACGTATGCAAGTTTCTTGACGCTCATAGTGTGATTAATCACTGTACTGAAGTCCAAAAAACTCAATTATATTGCTTGCGACCAAGAGCATGTATGAAGAGACTGATGAATGTAGACGAAGCGAAAGAGGTATGTAAGTCTAGAGAAAACTGGCGCTCTATACTCTGCCTACCCTGTTAGGGACTCGGCGTGATGATATGAATAAGCATGCTTGCGACTACTCGGACCCCTCGGCCACACCATGTTGTTCGCACGTTTGCTACACTGTGATTGTAGTAATGTATCATATTGAATAATATGAAATTGAATGAATATTGTATTCTAATATTATAAATGCGAAAGTAACTCTTTATGTCTGTTACCTTTTCACGCCTAAACTACTGAACCGATTTAAATGAAATTTGGTACAGAGATAGCCTAGAGCTTGAGGAAGGACATAGGCTACTTTTCAATGCGAATAAGGGTTGTAAGGGGTTGTAATAGGGGATGAAAGTTTGTATGGAAGTTACGTCATTTTTCAAGCTAGAAGCTTGAAACTTATTTTTTAGTAATTTTTAGTATACATATAAATTAATATTACATTTTAAATTTGTAAAAAAATAACACTTCATTTAGAAAAAAAATGCTGCTTAATATCACTTTTCCGCGCGGACGAAGTCGCGGGCACAGCTAGTCTACTATATTCACTCAATTGTCACCCGGAAGTGAGCCACGCTGTGATGAAAATAGGTCCATTAATCCGCCTAATTATCGCGAAAGATTATCTCTGCCTGATTGATTTACAGTGTTGGTATGCTTATTATTATTACTATGATTTTTTTGCTTTTCTCTACAACGATATATAGGTACCTAGTTCAAATCGATCGGACACCCAAGGATGGGAACGTCAATAGTAGCTGGCGAGCATGAATGAAGGGACTGATGAATGCGGACGAAGCGACAGAAGCACGTAAGTCTAGAGAGAACTGGCGCACCACTCTCTCTGCCTACGGGGTAGGATGGATTCGGCGTTATGATATGTACATGTGTGCTTCGCTACAGACGCTGAAGTTTTTTTACAAGCACTTCTATCGTTTTTTCAATACTATTGGCAGGATCATCTAAACATCGTCAGCCGAGACCTTCACAGGTCAACATCTTCATGCGTACAATCTGGTTTCGTGTGCTCTACACATCCATGAGAGCTCGAGCGGTTGCTCGTCCTTCTTTCTATATACAAACACTTTTGCATTGTATAAATACAAAAAATCTGTTTCGGCAGTATTGAGGTTTATATACAACACATGCAGGTATATATTATGGAATGGAATTGTCAAAAGATTATGTATTTTATTTATTTACACGTTGCATGCGTCCATGTTTGCTGTAAAGGGTAGATGGGGAACGATGAAAAAAATATTTGCCCAACTCGCGATATTTTCCTATGAATAAAATAGGCAACGCAAACTTTTGTTCGCTAGTGCCGCGTAGAAATATTATCAGCCAGTACCTATGAGGCTTGAAGCGACAGAAAGTAGAATACTGCACAATATTTTTTTTTGCTTTATATCAGTTTATGCATAATTTTTCTAGGTATTTGAAAATTTCCGAACGAGACAATTTTATCGTCACAAACTTCATATCTGTCTTTCGCTTACCAATCACTTAAAATACCAATCAGGCAATATCACTAAGTAGTCATATCACCAAATCGTGTTGTAATTGCATTTCGCTCAGTTCCAATTAACCGTCTTCGATGGAAAATTGTATGTCGTTAAGGAAATGTCAATTTGGATCGATCGGTGTATAAATAAAAAATTGAACTAACTTAAAGGTCATGAACATATTTCAGCAGGCGTATTGGAAAGTTTAAATGACGTAGACTTTATTGCAGCATTGTTGACTAGCAGAAACCTGCGGTAGCGGTCGCCTTAAATTAATTTCTGTTGCAGTATTTTTTGCATATAACATATGTTATTAGCCTATGTGTTAAACCAGTAAATAATCTATCTATCTTTCCTAATGTCATGCAGTTCGTTTTCGTATAATGTTCTCTGTGGGCTTGAATTTCGGTATATGAGTTCGACAAAGATGAGAAAGTTGAAAAGAGAAACAACGGATCTTAACTTTAGAACTGGAGCGGTCCGACTTGGGACCTATCAGAAAAGGTAATGTTTCTTCTGCGAGTAAGCTTTCCAAGACTGTAACAGTTCGTTACTTGTAATAGTCCAGCTTACATCATAAGTATGTAATCGGCATCTGATACCTTGGATATGGCAAGTGGCTATAGATAGTGCCATCCACGAAGACGTCCCCATCAATTCTAGTCGAGGGGGTCGCGGTATGCGTATAGAATGACCCGACTATTAATTGCGTGCGTGTGCGCTCATAGGTAATCAGTGTGTACCGACAATTCTCAAACATTAGTGTAAGGTTGCACACTTACACTATGAACTATAACGAAGAATAGTCGGGCGCCTCTTCGTGGATGACACTATCTTTAATCGCTTATTTGCTTGCCACCTTACGTAAAAAAGGATTTGCATGCTCCCAAATCTGGTTGCGATGTATGTCGCTACTAAGAATAGTGTAGTGTATAAACGATATTTACTCCTAGCCTCAAAGTTCAAATGATCGTATCTCTTCCATATGTATTTATATTTAATTACTAAATCGACCCATGATCTCCCCATCTGGAATACCCCGCTACTCAAACCTCCCTACAAAATACCAGTCAAGTATCCATTTGCCTGTCTGGAAGTAACAGCTTATGCATTACTTGCCTCAATAAAGTGACGAGTTTGATCCTGTTAAGGACCTTAAACATAATTCAGATGTTCTTTTTATGTATGATTGATGTGACATGCACACGCACAGAAGAAATATATATATAAGGAAGGATACCTATATGTTGTATCGTTAGCTTTTTATTATCTACAAAATATATGCGATGCCTGCAGTAGTTAGTTGTAAACTGTGTCGCAGACCATCCCTAGATGAGATGCACGGAGTTCCTTTAGGAATTGGCAGTGTGTGCGGTATTGGCAGTGTGTGTGTGAGAGATATACATTAGACAAGGAAAAGTATACATAGAAGACTTCTTGAGATTCTCAGTTTCCTCCTACGTGAGTTTTTCTTTATATGTATGTGTTTTCATCCTCAAGCTTATACTTAAACTACATATATGACACTAGCGGATGTCCGGTGTGTGCTACTGCGCTATAAAAAGGAATACATTTGATCAATTGGTTTAGTGGTCTTGAACTATAGCATTACAGCTTTTGATTAAATGCATATATATATATATGGCAATGCAGATGGCATTTTTATTAAAGGCATATATTTTGTTAATTTTGTCTGTCTGTCTATTTGTTCCGGATAATCTCTGAAACGGCTGGACCGATTTTAACGGGAATTTCACTGTCAGGTAGCTGATGTAAAGGAGTAACTTAGGCTACTTTATTTTAGAAAGTAAACAAAGACTTTTTTAAATTCCACGCGGACGAAGTCGCGGGCACAGCTAGTTATAAATAAGTACGTAACGGAATGGCAACAGTTATAAAAATCTCGCCTTCTACTCAAACTGAGCTGAAGATTTGGGACGTGGCGACAGAGCATGAGTATGCAAGGTGCAAATTATACTCGAATACACTGTGACTGACAACAAATGTGCAAACGGCGGGGTGCGAATACGAAATACGAAATTCTCGACGAAAACGTGTGATTAGCTAACAAAAGTTAGGCTTGTATCATAAACCCAAGCGCAACTTGGGTTATTACCGCTTATATGAGCGCGAGAAATTTACTGTCTAATTATCTACATTCTTAACACGGCTTGTTTTAAAGATTTTGCTCATTTCAATTTGTTCTGAGTAGAAAGCTTTCCGTCTTACGGGAGTTATGTGGTTCCGCGCTTCCACGCCCGCAATGACTGTCTCGACATCCTTTATGACCGGTGTGAGTCAAATACGCTTTCTAATAATTTAAGAGAGGTAGGGCGCAACGGATCTCACCTTATGCTGTTAGCACACTTACTACTCTACTCAACATTAGGTCAACAGAGCTCTGTCACCGTCAATGGTTATATGACGGGAGCCCTATATTTTTCTTTACTACCAATACCCCGCGATTCACCCGCCTAAAATTTTATGGGTGTTTTCTTTTCTGGAATAAATGTTTCCTATATGGAATAGGCATATGTTAATCCATCTCTTTGCCAAATTTCATCTTATTCCGTTTAGACGCGCGGCCTCCTAAATCTAATCCACCTAAATCTGATTATAACTATAAATGTATAATATACATAATTATATTGTTTCTAATTAAATTAACCACGAGCTGAACGGTGAAGGAAAACATCGAGAGGAAACCTGCATACGTCTGAGAAGAAATTCAAAGGCGTATAATATTGTATAGTATAGTCGTGCTTGAGTAACGGCGATGGACTCGTCATCTGTCACGTTGGCACCTAATATACCTCTGGCGGAAAGTGGGTGTGTGGGTATTACCTATACACCTCTGCCTACCCCTTCGGGGACCCTTGTGGGAAGGCGTGAGGATATATTATTATTAATTAAATTAAATATGGCTCGTAAACTTCAGTATAATTTAGCTTTTCACAAGTGAAATAGTTTCTTAAATCGTTATAGTATTTTTCGGGCTTAATCATTACAGCTTACAATTAAGCCAACCCTGTTTATAATATTAATGTAGAAAAAATAAACCTAAACGATTACGTATTTCTTGAATGTTGCATGTCCTGTAGATTATCGTCATTTACGCGGAGCGAATAGATATTCGACAATCGCGTTACCCACGCTTGCAGTAATGAAAGAATCTTGTATGAGATTAGGATCGGATAAAATATTCACACAGCCTGAGTTCTTCCTCTTTACCACAAACCTTGGAAGTCGCCTTTTTTCTTTTGTTTTGTAACAATGAGCAAGGAAGCTATTTCCGGTTTCCACTGCAGCGTGTTTAGACCTTAATTCTTAGCGTCAGACGCGTCAGGACCAAGAGTTTTCCGAATCCAGTAATCAACCGAAATCTATTACTAGTTATACTATTCCTAAGAGATATAGTTTGAGCAACAGTTGATGGCATGCCACTACAACGGATATTTGCTCATACATTTTGGCTAATTTAAACTTTTTATGTATCTTATTAAGAATTATATTACCGGTGGGCGGCTGTAGCAACGGCGCGTTGTAATTTATTTCGGGACCATCGCTTTAGAGGGCAACTTTACAAAAGTTCTAGATCATCATACAATATGAAAGAGTCTGGTTTACGCTAAGCATCTCTGTAACTTTTTCAAACGACCTCTGACGTAGCTCGCGATGTGAACTAATCGCAGTAACTTCAACACACATTTATATGTATAAAGCGTCTGCGTACACACGTCGTGTCATTACTAGTCAGCGAGTGCGTAACTCTACATGGAGAAAGCTGAGCTCATTTTATTTTCTAATAAATGCTGTAACCTTTATACAATGCTTCATCGTGATCGTAAATATGTCGCCTTAAGTTTATCTACTTTCCCACTTGGTATATTTTTAAAGTAACTTTCAACTCAAATAATAAATACACACATAATCACGAGTCGCTTGCGGGTAAGCAGAGAGAGTAGCGCCAGTTATCTCTAGACGTACAGACCTCTTTTGCTCGCCGATTTTGAGTACTCTTGACGTTCCCATCATTGGTTGTTTGATCGATTTGATCTAAGTAGTTTGAACGTGGTTTTCTTCTTCATTACGCATTCTCAATGTACATATGTTTCGTCAAACTTGCTTTACAAAACATCTTTATGTCCAAACCAGCGTAACAAGTTTTATACAAATATGATATGCGGCTAATGTAATATTTATCGAATAAACTATAACAAACTTCGGCGTATCATAGAAATGCAAAAACAACACGCATTCAATCGCATAGCTGAACAACTTTCTACATATTCGTATAACATACATTTGGGAATCGGAAGTTATCTGGCGCACCGGCATGGTAAACTTTTCGTACACATTGCAGAAATCTATGATATCGCTATTTATTCACTCACTATCGATGCTTCAAATCCAATTTTTTTTTTAATTTAACGATAATTTCACTCAATATATGCGTTACTGACAGATTTCAGTTAGCCAAAGCGTTGGTCGGTAATGTTAGTAGTTGGGAAGTAACCTTGCCTGGGAGTAACATTGGCGAATGGCGATTATCTCTAGCGACACACAGTGTACGTAAACAGGTAAACACGTTAAATTTAGTTATTTTGATGTATTTCACTCGCAAACTACGAACTGCCCAATGCTAATCAGGGTTTGCATCCAAGAGCAAGAGTATATTTGTTGAGCGGATTGACTGAACCTTTTAAACTAAATGGATGTGTGTATAGACTGACAGAAAAGTCCCCAAAAGGGCAACAGCTAAGACCACGCTCGAGTCGGGAATGGCAATCAATTCTCCACGGACGGTTTCATTAATAATTTTGATTACTTTGTATTTGTGTTATAGGACGTTGGATATTTAATGAGGAACTTGCCAATCGCCCCAACGAAAATTAAGTTTCCAGAGAAGGGGATTGTTCGAAATCCAGTAATTAATTGAGTAAACACTAGTCCGTCCGTTTGTTCACACTCATGAGATCTACAATTTTACAGCGAGAATAGTTAGCGTGTGCAAATTTTGTTCAATTCGAACTTTAATTAGAACTTGAACGCTAATTCGACAGACGATTTTTATTAACAACTTTGATGATAATTGTTCAGAGGCTGATTAATTCGGTATATGTATGTTCTATCTACATATATATTTGTTTTGTTTGTATATAAATTAGTTAATAATAAAATATCTCGAACCCAACAACCGGTTTTGTGGACTTGTTAGAACTATTAAAGACTTCCATAACAAATAAAAACCTTAAAGCTTGACTGCTTAAACAATGATGACGATGTAAAAGTGAAAGGCTCAATAAAACGTGAGAACGTTAATAAATGCTCCGTGCCATGGAAAGTGACTATATGAGAAAAACCACTAGGGCCAAGCATTGTACATCTCTCACTTTCCCACTAACTTGAAGACACTAATATATCTTCTCGCCTTCCCACAAGGCTATCCGAAAGCAGATGTGGAACACACCTCATTTTTTATATTTAGGTACCAACTTAAGAGATGGCGAGTTCATCGCCGATTTCAAACACTGCCACATATACCCATCTTAGCATTACTTTTCAAAAGTTTGCAGGTTTCCTCACGATGTTTTCCTTCACCGTGGTGTGTTTAATCACTATCGGAATTCGAACTAGTAATCTTTGCATTGCAGGCAACCCGTACATCCACTGCGGTTCCCAGTATCAACACACTGATACGACAATACTTATTTCATGTTCACTTTGTCTGTCTACTTCCAAATGCTCAAAGTGTTTTGCGAGAAAAGAGGAAAAAGACCAATTGAGGCTAAAACCCTAGGAACAACGGTTTTGTTCCTAATTGAGGCTTAACACCCTAATAAAAATATTAGCATTTATCTTTTCATGGAAACCATTTTATACCATTTAGACTTAACAAGTATAAAGTAAATCGTATTTCTCATGATGGTAGTACACGTTACACCCATAGATACCAGCTCAACACTCATCTGAGAAGGAAGACTATGCACCGTTATTTGAGTGCAGCGGAGGCGTAAACTTTTCCATGTCAACACTACCAACGAGCTCTGTGAGAGCACTTTTTAAAATAATTTACTGCATCCATTATTTGGTTTGAGGAATTCCTTTCAAGCTCTTAACATCATTACCTACTTGCGAAAAATCAATAGCAACTGCATCGTGTTGCGAAATGATTTGATCATGATGGTCGCAGTCATTTTGTTTTTATAAAAGTGCGAATAAGCGTTTACCCTTATGGTAAGCGTTCACTTTAGCTTTTAATATAACCTGAAATATGAGCATTTTTGCTTAGCGTTAATTCCGGGAACTTATGTTAACCGTACAATTATGAGACCTTAAAGGCCTTTAGCCATACATTTCTAAGGTGTTAGGTGTTGGACGCGTTCGGCGTGGCTGAGCTCCTTAAATTGGACAAAGAAGTATTACTCACGCGCTGACTATAATAAGCGGATTTCTGTTTTACCAGCATAAGATTAACATGTTCCCCTTCCACCAGCCGTTCTGGAAACCTTGCAGCAGCAACAGAACACTCCTCAGAAGCGGTGTGAATAAGGCACCACATTTAAGATCCGATGTTAAAGGCCGACACGAGACAGTACGCAACCTGCATTGTTTTTGCGTTGGGTTAGTGGTCATCTGCGCAGGAATATTTTTTTAAGTGCAGATACACTCCCTCCGTTTAATAGTTTAATGCATTCCTGAATCAATTCGACCTTTACACTTGCATATTGCTCGTACAATGCACATTGAATGCTAGTCAGATCGGCGATTTAAATGATTCAAGCCTGATACCAATGAGCGTTCGCAATAGAGCATCATATTTTTCATACATACACGGTCCTAGATTATGTAACTTCGTTAGATCGAACACTCGAGGATGGAACGTCAAGAGTACCTGAATATTGGGAACATGTATGAAGAGAGAAGAGATGTGGATGGAGCGAAAGTCGGCGTCTAAAGAGAACTGGCGTGTTTAATCTCTGTACTCTCTCTCTCTATTAGTGAACTTTTACGAACTACTATAAGGTACTACTCAGATCCATTTTATTTCGAGCACTTCAACCCGGAACCAATCTTCAAACGAAGTTTTAATTGATCTGTCTTCCCAATAAATTCGAACTTTGTTTTTGAATCTCATAGTTAGAAAATGGAATAATTCAACTACAAACTTTGAGGTATACATGTATTTTTTTTTTTAAACTAATCATTAACTGGATATTTGCATTTTTGGCTGCTACATACATAAGGATGAACAGCTACAATTTCATTTCTCTAAGAACTATACCTGCAATATTTACGCCACTGAACAAATTTTATTATATACATGGCACTGATAAAGGATCTAGGGGATTAGTGAAAATATAACTTTACTCCGCACATTTTTGCAATGAAGAGATTCGCAAATCAACTGGCGTGAATGAGGGCGTGATTGTAAAGATGAAGAAAGGCATGTTACGTTGGTTTGGACACATAGAAAGGATGAGCGAAGAAAGATTGACGAAACAGATATACAAAGCAAAAGTGTGTGCAAGAAGAGGCCGAGGAAGGCCACGTTCCAACTACCTGGATCAAATCGATCGGACGCTCAAGGACGGGAACGTTAAGAGTACTCGAAACCGACGAGCATGTATGAAGAGACTGATTAATGTGGACGAAGCGAAAGAGGTATGTAAGTCTAGAGAGAACTGGCGCTCTATACTCTCTGCCTATCCCGTTAGGGACCTGGCGTGATGATATGTATGTATGTATGTATGTATGTAAAATATAACTTGATGGGGGATAATAATGATGCCGTGGTGCTCGAGCGGTTTGAGTAGTTAACACCAACATAAAGATTGTAAAATCTAATCCCGTCCATAGTATTTCTGGACTTAAGTACAGTGATAACTTACACCACGAGATTTACGGCGAAGGAAACCTCGAGGGGAAGCCTGCATACGCCTGAGAAGATACTCAGAAAGATGTGTATAGTCGTGCTTGTGTAACGGCGATGGACTCGCCATGTTTCACGTTGGTACTTTAAATATATTTGCGACAGAAATTGAGTGTGTAGCTACTCTCTTTACACCTCTGCCTATCCCTTCGGGGACCCTTGTGGAAGGGCGTAAAGTTATATTTTATTATTATTAGTTATCCAATATAATTAGAAAATCTCTGATTGAAATACAGATGAATACGCGGAACCCAATAGAAATATTTATGAGCCAGCGCTGGAAGCAAAAGCTTATTGGGTTCTGATCAAGCCGAGTGCCGAGTACCTATATTTATATTCATATCAATGGCGCTCAGACTACATTTACAAATACGAAATTGAACTTGTAAAAATACTTTTAACTATTGCCATACATAGTTATAAATGCAGAAGCTGTGTCTCGGATTACGTATGATTATGATGTTTTATACCCTCCCATGGGAAGTGGGAAGAGGTTATGCAATGCAAAATATTTTGCGGCTTACCAGTTTCTGAGATAAGCACGTTCAAACGAAAAACAAACTACTTTACAATAACCACTTATTCCGATAGGCTAATAAGCATGAATTAATAAAATACAGTCGTTTATGATCTGAAGTAAATAAGTAAAAGCAATGGTTCGTAATAAGTAACATATCGAGTCGAGTGAATCATCGATTGGTCGCAGTAACTCGATAAGTTCGGCGTGTCCGAATGATTAACGTTCTTGTGCGAATCTGACGTGTCTCGTGGGAAGTTCGCAATTTACTGTAAGGTGAGTTTCTCTTTTTATACGTACCGTACACGTACGATGCCAGGTCATTACTCATTTATATGCTAAATGTACGTAAACTCACATACAGTCCCTTCCGAGTAACGCGCCTAGGTTCATGCTTGAATAGTTGATGAAGAAGAACTCTACCTATGACTGAGGACTAAGGGAGATGATTCAATGCAAAAATACATTTCAATAATTATGCTGGGAAGAAGTAGACGATGTGTAGCTGAGAGGGTTA
The DNA here is from genome assembly GCA_945859725.1 of Drepana falcataria. NCBI lineage: Eukaryota > Metazoa > Arthropoda > Insecta > Lepidoptera > Drepanidae > Drepana > Drepana falcataria. The sequence continues at coordinate 13,495,319 of OX243921.1, forward strand.
GACACGTGGGCGGTCAGGTCGATTCAAACGTCCAACTGTTCATTGAAACAGTAATTAAGCAATTTGAAATGTGAGACGTTACGTGGCAGTTTTGTTTAGATCTATACATACTTACATATCACCAGTCGCTCACAGGGTAGGCAGAGTGAGTAAAGCATCACCTCTCCAGTCTTACCTCTTTTGCTTCTATCAGCCTCTTCATGTGAGTATGTACTCGCTAGTTTTGAGAACTATTGTACCGTTACGTTCCCATCATTAAGTGTCGATCGCTTTAATCAAAGTACTTGTAACGTAGTCTTCCTCTGTCTCTTCTTCCACTACATACTCTCTCGCTAATGATCTGTTTAATACAACTGTTTCGCTTATCCTTGATTTACGCTTTTCTTCATCATTACAATCAGAACACACTAGTTGCCAGAACTGATCCGGATATGATCTTTTATCGATACGCCGTACGATGGTATTGTAGACATGTATTGTCTGCTCTCACAAACAGGAATTTCAGTTCAGTAGGATTGCTGTCTGTCTATCAATTATCGTATCACGATGCATTGAGTACATAGTTAATGAGCTCCTATCTCTACAAATAGTTTCATCTAATGAACCTCCGTTCGTGAGATCTATTTATGTAACTGAGCGTTTGATATGATACATATAGCGACATCCGTTTGCAGGTTATCCTTCAGCAGCAGGATCTTAATTGACAATTTAAAGCTTTTATTTATAATATCTTTACACCAAAGATCAAGGATCCCCGAGGCGTAGGCAGAGGTTAACACACTTTTTTGCCAGTGAAATATTTTAGGTGCCAATGAAGAAGAATGCAGTATGAAAAAATTGCGATATTTTTCGATTGCACTTATTCGAGCCAGAGTGGGATGGTTGCGACTCTCGATATAATACTTCTGTCAACTTTTCTCTATCCAGTAGCTATGATTTGTATAGCAAGGATATTACCCGCAGCAAAAGTTTTCCGCAGCTAATGGTATTGCCATACATCGGATGGCGTGAACGCTAAAAGAAGAGAATTTAGCTTGATCAGCTGCAAAGCAAAATTATTATTCATTATTATTATTATACTCACAACTATCCTTACAGGTTAACCTAATACAAAACAAATTAATCTTAAAATTATGTATATATATTTTATCCTAAAACTTAAGTTACTTCCTTAACACAATATACTATAAGTGGCCTTCGTGAATTCACGCGATGGCACCGTCGGAATGTAGCAACCCTAAGTACCCCAGCTCGAATCCAAGCGAAGTATGATGTTGTTTTGTATTTTTTTGTAAGTTTATTTTATTGTGGTAGGAGGACAAGAGAAGCTATTAATTCGTTCAGTGAGCACGAGAAGACATCAGTTTGAGCCGCAACAGTGTTGAGTACCCGCAGCAATGTTGAGTACCCGCAGTTGGTATAAGCTATATGGGAAATAGCTGATATCGCGCAACATACGCCAAGCGATATCAGCTATGCGTTATCAGCAAGTAGCAGTAGCAACCTAGAGTTTTATACTGTATGTTTGTTTAAAATTCACCTTTGATTCGTCAATTGGGTTGACACACGTAGGTGTTTAACAATCTTGCCTCATTACAAAGACGTAATCTCACAATTATCTACGCGGCATTACATAATTGCTAAAAGTTGTTATTTTGTCCTCTTGTGTTTATTAAAGCGGTATTCGAGACGCGATAATGATTTCTTATCGCCGTCGAACTGCTGGCGACCACGTCGGAAGTACACGTATGTAATTGAAGTAGCCAATCATCGACGACCTGGGTGACTTGGTAATAAATCGTTGAGAACTGACCTTTTTTTGCAGTACCTAACACTATTGGTGCACTGAGAAGTAGCCTATTCATTATTCGTATATTTATTATTTAATTACCTTGTAGTCATGACCACATATACTTACTTCATTTTAACATACGTGTAAAGCTCATACTTAATCAAAAAACATTGTAATTCAAATTCAAATCCATCCAAATTTTGTCCAAATATCGATTCCCATATTAGGACGTCTCTACCTATTTATATTGCCGTAACAACAATTAACAGTATTTATAAGTCTCTGTTGGTTATGTATGTTCTTCGTACGGTACGAGGCATGATTTTCATCGAGTCGTTTATTCAGTAATGTCTTCACATATATTCCCCGAAGGGGTAGGCAGAAGTGTAATAACACTCTCACACAATCTTTCGCTGGGGATATATTTTGGTCCCATCGTGATAGATGGCGACTCCACTTCTCAACAAAGCCGTTTTTCAAGCGCGACATACGACTTTGAATTTCTCCTCAAACGTAGACAGGTTTCCTCCGTATCCATTCACCTTAAAGCTCGTTGTGTGATTGATCTCTGTACTTAAGTTCAGACAAGACGTTCATAATCCTAGTGATTATATAAAATAATTGCTAGTGGTTGCCACTTGTTAAATCGTCATGTAGCTAGTAATCGATAGATTAAATGCTATATTTTTTACTTACTGACGTAGAATAAGCGGAAGTAATTTTTTTGGAACGAAGTTCCTTATCGCGCGTTGTGAAAGGGGGCTAGACGGAAAAAATTCTTACGAAAAGTTGTCACGACACTTTTTGTCACGACACTTTTTTTTTTCGCGCGTTGTGAAAGGGGGCTAGACGGAAAAAAATCTTACGAATAGTTGTCACGACACTTTTTGTCACGACACTTTTTTTTTTTTGCTGTATATTTATAACCTTCGTGTGAGTGACGTGTGCTTCTTGAACTTCGTTCCATCCGGGTGTCCCTTGACACCTCTCAAGTTTTTTTTTTTATTAAAATGATTATCGATAAACAATAGTCTGTAGCTCACTCACGTGCTATCTTAGGCTGTCTTTGGGGGCATAGTAAACTCTCAATTTACTCATTTTAGCTTTACGTATGTATTTTATGTATATTAGTGCTAATAGCATTTGGTCCGTGCGTAATTCGGTCATCGGCAGCTTTTTATAGCGAAGCGATTTCCAATGCGTATTTAACCTTGTGATACCTTCCAACTTCCGACATATGTATACTAATGTCGAATGCCTCTATCAAAAAGCATACATGACCGCTAGCGCTGCGAAATGCTGCTGCGAATTGAATGAATGGTACTAACTGAACTATGCGTTTTGTCATAAAATAAAATGCCGATGTATGCTTTTTGTTGGATAGCGTCGAGCGGAGCATGGGTTTCGTGCGGGAAACTACAGCTGTTGCTTGCTAAGGTAGGCTTTTATAGAGCTCAATTCAAAAGAAATAATTAGCTTCGAGATTAACTGTTGGTTGCATGTTGCTTTTGATGCTAGAAGTATACGTCTAATTCACGTGGCTTTTTAAGCCCAATTCCGTTTTCCTTCCTTTTAAGTTATGAGAGAAAGTTTGGTAACTTTCTCGTTTTTGGGCATCACTAGTTAGGCCTGAGTGGGCAGTGTGGATCACCAGTCCTTAGGATTAAATCCGTCCTAATTTATCGATGCTATATGTAGCTAAAAGACAATTAAAAACCTACAAAGATATAAAATTGAGGTATTGACTAAAAACATGCAATAAAGATGAAAAAAGTTACCTTTCTCTATCCGTGGTCGCATTGTACATACATGTGTCAATAAGGTTTGGCGCCGAGCCGGGCACGCCGAATGCTGCTCTCGTCTGAAATGATACAGATTGGGTCAGATTTATGTTTGTAGTTTGTCGGTGGCTTACCTTCGAAACGTGCGTAAATAGACTCTTTTTACGGATTGCACACGGCCAAGTTGTACCGAATAGGAGTATGTATCTCTACCTCTCGCTGCGCCTTTAGTGCTGTTACTTTGACTTCGATCTTTATATTTTAAATGTGGCATCTTTTCGCAGTGATTGTATGTACAAATACATATAGGTTTCACTAGTCTTTAGCTGGGTTCACAATAAAGATAATAACTGACGTCTATGTAAAGGTTGGTATTTGGATACAACTCTTTGCGTACTTAAGGTATGGGATCCTTTTTTTTTTAATATTCTTGGCATATTTAAATCTCGGCCCGATATGTGCTCATTATTTTCTGATGAAGTCCAAGTTCTTTGTAAGACTAGATTTATAAATAATCAATGAAGAGACAAACTCGTTTTAATTATTTCACGCTTTTAGATATTATAATAATAATTTTACCCTTGAATTAATGTCAGATAAAAACTGTCAATTGTAACAATATTGTACTTACGGCTTACAATAAAGTCGATAACAAATATGTACTTTTCTAAAATAACATCGATACTTACTGTACTAGCAGTAGGTACAACGCTAGCCAATAAAATAAGATTGTCGGTTGCGAACGAGTACATTCGAAGAACCAGGTGATATAGGGGCCAAACTTTATAGCTCGGCGTGGTTTGCCGCCCTTTAATATTTAATATTGAAAAAAGAAACATGCCATCCATCGATCGCCCCGAATCGAAACTTGTTTATTGCTATTTGCGCCTACGACCTGTAATGCTGGGTAAAAGTCCGTGTGCTCTACCGAATTTCCTGTTTGAATTGAACATTTCAAATAAATTAATTCTAGTAATAGTTCAAATGAAGATAACCTACATAATATCATAAAAAGAAATATTTTTTTTAAATTAGTCGGCCTGTTTGATCCAACTAATCCCTGAAAGGATTGGATCGATTTTTACAGGATAGGACTACACTACGCTATGACCCGGTTTGTCACGCTCGATAGAACGTGAAATTTGAACCAAAACCGTTCTACCGAGCGTGATTGAATGTGAGTGAAAAGTTCACGTGTACGTAGAACAAGAGACATTTTTTGCACGTGCATATTAAAAAATATTTAATATATCATCTAGCTATTCCGCCCAGCTTCGATTGAGCTATGACAAACTCGGGAACGCGACCGTAGCTCCACCTATGTATGTTGTACTACATATATCACCAAATTTAAACGAAATCTTTCGAACCATAACCACGTGATCGACTAATGAAGACATTTATTGATAAGCCCCAAATAAAAGTATAAGCCTGATTAAATAGATGAACAACCTGTTTAAACATTTTGTTTGAGACTGATGTTTGCCGATTGTAATTCCAAGAGCAAATAATATGACCGTTAAATTAATACGAAATAAATTTAAATACACACACGTTTTACCGGAAAAGCAGCATGTTATCACTTTAATTACATGCGTACTTATTAATATTGCAACACTGTGTCCGGTGCAATGGCGCCAATGGCGGGCGATATAGATATTAACAAATGAAGTTTATTTTCACTATACACATGACAGGTATTTGTGTAAATAAAAACTAGGCGCGATTATCGACTTATGCTAGAGAAGATAAAGCCTGTAAGCTATATGTTAAAATCACTTAAAGTTATCGTTTAGGTAGTATAATATATCCACGTGCGCTACAGTCGGGAACAAACTTACAAGCAACGCCTGTAAAAGTTGTTAAAACGACGTACACTTACTGTAGCGAGGGAACCGGCTCGTACGTCACTGGAAGAGACACTTCACGGATAAAAAATTTAATACTTTTATAAATAAAAATTTAATTTTAAATTCTTGCGCCTATTGTCTGTATTTCATCATGCATGTAAATGAAATAAAAAAGTCTGAATTCCAAATTGTTATTTTTTTATTCACCAAAAGGGAAAATAATTATTATTAAAAAATTTAAATTAAATTAATACTTATATGATACGATGCAAACACCTAGTCAAAAATGTGAAAGTCAGTTTCTCGGCTTTCGCACATGGCTGCTAACAGGACCATGGCCATTAATTGATTCAAGTGACGTATGCTTAGTCGGACGTTTGCTTTTTCATATACATATCGACTACTTCGTCTTGGCATTAGTTAATGTTAATGGTAAATATTCTTAACTAAGATATTTGGTGCCGTGGTGGCCGAGTGGTTCGAGCAGTTGCCTGCGACACAAAGATCGCAAGTTCGAATCCCGACTGTACCAATGAGTTTTTCTGAACTTAAGTACAGCGATTAGTCACACCACGAGCTTTACGGTGAAGGAAAACATCGAGAGGAAACCTGCATACGTCTGAGAAGAAATTCAAAGGCGTATGTATAGTCGTGCTTGAGTAACGGCGATGGACTCGCCATCTGTCACGTTGGCACCTGATATACCTCTGGCGGAAAGTGGGTGTGTGGGTATTACCTATACACCTCTGCCTACCCCTTCGGGGACCCTTGTGGGAAGGCGTGAGGATATATTATATTATTATTATTATTATATTTGGTCGTGTAATTCCGATGTCTTGACGCTGTGTTTGCCGTTTCATCACGTTTGCTGTAGATATATTTAGGTGCACGAGAGAAAGGTGATTTGCAAGTGTGTCGTAATTTATGTAGGTATTCTCACGAAGCGATGGTTTCATTCGACGTAGATGTTGTATTATGACAAGGGACTGAAATATTAGAAAAGCCGCTCCACAGTTTTTACGTGCATAAAACATATTATTTGTTATTAATAAATACATTTTAGTTTCTCTCAAAGACAATAGCCAGAATTCTAATGGTACCTTAATCTTTGTACCTTGATCCTTATACACCTCTGCCTACCCCTATCCTATTCCAAAAGGTACTTTATGTGCTTTTCTGTTTCCTGGCAAGGCAAGGTCTGCCCGTTTGTTTATTAGTTAAGACATGTGGGCGTGACGGACTAACTCACTTTCCCATTCATAGTATTACTGACGTATGTTAATGTTGTATTTCTTTATACGTAGCATGTAGACTATAAAGAGGACCGTTGTTTTTATACTGTCTACATACAGAGAACACTGGTCACTTCGACTTTCGCTCAGCATTAACAAATAGATGATGAATAAGAATCGAATTAAAGAAACACAAAAGATATTTAAGTGTCTTAATATCAGTTACTAAAATATGGAAATACAATTTTACCCTTACGGCTAGACAGAGGGAGTAGAGCGCCCATTTCTATCTACACTTACATGCCTCTCTTTCACTTTGTCCACATTCATCAGTCTCCGTACATGTTCGCAGGCTTCGAGTACACGAGAAATAAAACGTAGATAATGTTAAATTACATCTATATCGCTTCTAGTGCCTTTAAGTCGTTAATCTTAGCACCGTAACCTCCCGGCATGCCAGTAACGATGCGGTCCTCTCTCCACTCTGAATTATTTACACCCACCATCCAAGAAGTTGAATCGACAGAATTAAAACTTACCGAGAATTACCTCTTTCATATTTCACCCTAAATACCCCGTTAGGGACTCGGCGTGATGATATGTATGTATCCATCAGCTACCAACCATACCTACCTACCCTGAGCTACAACAATACCTATTTGTTGCAAACATTACAATCGGCTGATGTTATTGTATATGTCGCCGGCTCCAAGTAATCTAGGCTTATCCATCCCTTATAATATTTTTAAGAAAGTTGTAAGATGTAAAACATTGTAGTGCTGTCATATAAGGAAACTGTTTAATCGATATGTTTATTTGAATAGCCATTGATATGTTATATTGTATATTAACTCATACAGTATGTCATATGCTGTCGTAAATATGTTTTTCTTGTTTTACGATACACTAACAATCCTGCTCCGCTTCGCTTAGGTGAAAATTTTCTTGTGAAAATGAGATCTGTGATATTAGCTCATCTCATCCACCCTTGCAAGAATCATCATCGACCCAGCTGCATACACACGCTTGAAAGATTATAATTCTATCATATTTATATATATATATATACTTAAAACATTCTAAGACTCCTTTCCACTCCTTTCTTCAAAAATGTTCGTACTATTTAGTACAAATATATAGTATTCTCGTCTTCGTTTCAAATGCATAATTAATGAAGCATTATCTTAAGTTATTAAAACTTATCGAACCTAAGTAATAGATCACTTGTCACTCCGCAAACATTATACTAAAGGCTGTACGCTACATCTGTTCTCTGTATCACTTTTCTAGTATGATCTATCCCAGTAGAGTAATAAGAACAGAATTTGCATATCTATGGGCTATATGCATGTTGAAATGGTAATAATTTTACTTCGATATCCTAAACGCAAGGGTAGCGTGCATCACATTAATCTGCCGGTAAGTTGGATAGAAAGCTATTACATTATCTCATGAAGGGTGTCTAGATGCTATTTTCAAAGACGCCATTATCTCAAATTTGATAAAGTTTGGTGACAGTGAACGGTTTGTGAACAGGATGAAAAGTTTATTTAGTTTAGATAACATGTTGTACAGCTTAAACATAGTACCAACATAACCGCATTTCGATAGCCAGTTCGCCGTGAATTGTCAGTGGACACATGTGGCCGGCTCCCCCTTTGAATAATACACGAACGTTGTTTGAGGTCGCGATATTCGGCTACTTTATTGCGAGCGATTGGCTCCAGAATTTCGGTTCGTGATTTGAAAAAGGAAGAGAATATTTTTTTAAGACAGTCATATTTCAAAATTAATTCAGCCTTTGACTTTTTGCGCCTTGCCTTGTGATGTTAACAACTGGTTGGGTAAGTTGCGGCGCATTTACGGAGTGTGCTCGTTGCGTAAATAATTAAGTGCACTTTTCCACGTGGAGCGGTTACCATTCGTGTCGCGAAGACAGCCAGCCCTGCAAACACGACCACAATTACCAGCATTCGGCATTGACATATAAATACGAATGCACATTAAAAAATATCGGACCTGCCGTACTCTTGTGATGACCAAATTTATGAAACCCTTGCTTGATTACCTAATGTTAACTTGGGACTTAGATATAGAAAGCACATATTTCTTTAGATTATGGTACACTACCGCAAAGGATAACAGACAGCTATATCGTCGCTACTGGGCCCTATTCAATATTCAACCAACAAATATTTAAGATGAAGAAAGGCATGGTACGTTGGTTTGGACACATAGAAAGTACGAGTGAAGAAAGAAACCGATATACAAAGCGAAAGTGTGTGCAAGAAGAGGTAGAGGTAGACTACGTTCAAACTACCTAGATCAAATCGATCGGACGCTCAAGAACGGTAACGTTAAGAGTACTCAAAGTCGAGCATGTATGAAAAGACTGATGAATGTAGACGAAGTGAAAGAGGTATGTAATTCTAGGGAGAACTGGCGCTCTATACTCTCTGCCTACCCCGTTAGGGATTCGGCGTGATGATATGCATGTATGTAAATATTTACGTTAATCTCGTGTAGTATTTATTCTGTTAACATAAAACGTAAAAGTTATAGCTTGATAACGTTTTTCTTCAGTACGCATTGCGTAACGAGTCTGAAAAATGTTCCTTAGCTTACGTATCCTTTGGTAAATACCTTCCATGTCTCGTAGCGTCATAAAAATATGCATATATTGCTAAACATGTAAATATCTCAAACGCTATGCCAGGTGAGGGCCCACATTTGTTCAGCCCTACGCATTTCCCTACTAACTTAACGTAAGCCTCTCTTGACAAATGCTTAAGATGGACGGTTATTTTGCACACTGTTTCATCTTGTGTATGGTTTTTTTTATAAAAATATGTTCCCTCGTTCTTTCTCTCAGAAAGATAACAAGATGAATGATGTTAACGCACAGACGAGCGTACCTACCGCGAATGTATACGTACCTGTATTTTATAATGGGATTATATTTTTTGTTTTAGTGTCTCATTTACAGGTACGCGTGATATAGACCTTGTAATATAGCTATTAACTATAGATTAATTATTGCCTACTAGCAATGGCTCGCGATTACACGCGCGTAAAAAAGTTTTTATTTCTGGAACTAAATAAATTTGATGTCTTAATCTAGCCAATAAAATCTTCCTCTATGCCGAATTTTAACCGATTTCCGTTGAAAAACAGACATCCATATAAACTTTCGCATTTATAATATCAAGTAGTACTGTATTCGCATTGAAGTATCAAAATGGTTAGACTAAAGTGCTATTCGCAATAAAGTGTACCTTACCTATAAGTAAACCTTCTTTATTTGTATATGTTACTGGATTCAGCGTTAGATTTGTTATGACTTTATGTGTCCTAGTACGCTTCGTGCGAAGTTATCGGCTCAGTAGCTCAGACTATATGAGCCAAATTGCATACGGTACCCTTGCCATGCCTCTTGCATCGCCAGGTACTAATGAGCTTGCCATGCAATAACGTCAACCCATTTTGCGGTCCATGCTCGTACCGCTTCGAACTTAACCCTCTACACATTCAAAATTTCTTAGACTACAAGACACTCATTTTCACACAATGAAAGATTCTGCCCAAATGAAGTATTTTATTTCCAATATCATTTTAAACCAAAAAATACGCGTAGAAATTGTCGTTTTTCAATCTCAAAGTATTACATATATACTATATTATTAAATCATTTAATTTATGCAAAGTCAAAGCGCCAGTGTATGCATCAAAAATCCTTAACAAGATGTCAACAATAAAGCCTTTTTAAAAGTCTGACCACAGGACTATCTGAGCCGCAAAGCCTAGACTCGACCTAGCCAATAATACCCCTCCTGGACACTGCTTGACTACAAATTCTGTCGCCGGGGATGAAATGTAAAGGAAAATAGATGGCTATTTAGCTATTTACCTATATATTGAACATTATTTTAATGAAAATACAATTCAGTACATGAAACCGCACGTTGAAGTCAAGATACGTCAATATCCATATTTTATTAAAATAAAGCACATAGTTAGTTCTATAAATAATTTACGAAGACTTACCGAGATGCCTTACCATTTCTAAGAATCTGGTAGATGTGAGATTGCTTTTTTTTTGTTACGCGTATCCATTCCACCAAGTTCTACATTTGAAAATGACATGAAAGCCGTAGACAACAGACAATATGTCACTTGCATTCTAAAATTAAATAAAATACATATATAAACTAGCTTTGCATTACGGTTACACCCGCGTAGAATGTTATTTCATAGGTTTCCTTCCGGAATAAGACATGTTATAAATTTATTCCTTTATTATATTATTTACATTTTGGTCTAGGATTTTGTCCACCATTGGCAAACTGTCATCCAATTTCATTCTATAAATTTTTAAATAATTTTATAGTAGGATGAATACCTCAGCAAAACCCGTTCTTTGTTCGACTGCAGTTTTTTTATAGTACAGACGTGAAACGAAGCAGATCGCTCGGGGTTGATTGATCGGGAGCCCGTCTCAGCTATAAATATTAAATAAACTACAATTTGTCGGTCTCACTTAGTTAGGATGAGATGATATATTAATACGAGCGGGAAGATGCATCGCTGTTCCGTGTTATAACTTACTATGTACGTGACGATCCGCCTTGCAAGAGCTGTACCGGATTAAAAAAAGAAAAATGGTTATTAACAACTTCATGGCATTGCATTTTTTAAATGGAGCAATTAAAAATAAAATGCAACTGTCAACGTCACCTATATGCATTGTACTCTGAGGTAACAGTAATAATAATACAATCTAGCTTATTACTTCATTGATATCTACCAATCATATATTTTCGTGGTATGTGTTTGAAATTTTACACTCAAAGTGCTCAGCTAGAAGCGTGAGAAAAAAGACTATAAACAGTTCTTAAAACAATGTTTTCCAATGTTTGATAATTAGACTGTATATGTATGTGACGTTGGATCATATAGAGATCTGAAATGACTGATAAAATTAATTGCTTTTATATCTCGATAAGCTTTCCGTAACCAATAGTAAAACTAAAATACCATACCAAAATAATACCTCTAAATGATTTTATCCAAAGTTATAATAATGGATTATATTGGTATCTATAAATTTATATTGTGTCCAGAAAGATCGATATTTGAAATAGGTAGGTACGAGTTTGTCAACGAACGTGAACAGAATCGCTCAGTAATTAAATAGAAATGTCTAGTTCCAACAGGAGATGAGCTCCGCAATAACAATCCCGGCGAAGTTTCCGTTTTGGAATGCCAGGGAAATTATAAAACGCTGCGTTCGTTTTTTCATTTATTGAACGAGTTTATGATATTATTTGACAGCCTTGTGTACTATTGCAAAACAAATGACCACTGCTCTTAAAAAAGAATGTGCTACTCTTAGTGTCTACTCCAGTGTATATCATCATAGAACTAGATGCAGATTACCTCACGTGAAATTTTATTCCATTGGTAGATCTTTTCTAGAATTAAACATATCCCACGTCCAGCTATCTTTGTGCAAAATGTCATCAAATTCAGTTCAGCAGTCTTAGCGTGAAAGTGGAACGAGTATCCACAAAAACTTTCGTAATAATACTTAACAGTGCCCTGTTTACCTTTCCACTGAGGATTACACACCAGATTTGCCTAGTCTGGTAGAAAATTAATTTGAATTGCAATTGTTTAAGCTTTTCACGCTACGTCTGGGAAAATTTTTGTATCATTTATTCTAGCGAGAAACCATGGGCACCGCCGCACAGTGTAGTATGCTACACGGAAATAAATTATCGTTAAATACTACCGTCCAAATATATATATATATATGTATTTTGTATAGATATTTCTGAACCTAATTTTAATCGCCGTCTGTCACATTGTCAACATATCGCCGGAAAAAATCGTTTTTTGTGCCACCTGCCTTCGGGGACCCTCATAGGAAGTCGTGATTACATTTATTTACTAAAGGACCATCAGGTCTAGTTGTCACAGATTCTGGTTGCACAACTATTTATCAGTGTTAAATTGCTCGTAAGGAGTTTGTTAACCCTCTTGCATCCCACGATTGATTCATCAATGCTCATCCGATTGTCAGGCTTTATCTAATTCCTACGTCTTAAGTGATGCATTCTATATAACACAAGCTGTCCCGCCCAGCTTCACTTGGGTGAAAAATATATTGCGACTATAAATTGAGATGTAAGTTATCTTATCTTTTAAGTTGGATCAAACTGCACATGGTGTGCAAATTTGATTAAAATCGGTTGAGTAGTTTAGGAGTCCATCGCGGTCAGACAACGTGACGCGAAATTTATATATATTAAGATTTGGTGAGTAGCCCGCATCCAAACGTACAAACTTCCTATTTTCTAATGTTATTTGCAGGATGGAAAATAACAAATTCAAAACTAAAAATTTAGTTGTCTGATAAATAAAACTTCCGATATAATTTTGAACTTTGCGTCGAATATAGTTGGAAGGTATCGGGGATCATTTCCAGTGAAAGGCGTACTCGGATATATTTTCAAACTTAAATTTCCTTCCTAGAACTTCTTCCATGCATACCGATCGTACATCTCTGATATCGCAAACAAGTTGGTACTGCGCTTTGTTAAAACTACAATCATATTTCGAATGTGACACGTCTCTGTAGTTCCTTCATAGAGCAAGTCTAAACATGCGAAAGGTTCTAACTAAGAGATATATATATATTGTTATTCTATTGTATTCGTGTCTACTGTCTTTTGTACAGTTATTAGTCACACGACAAGCTTTACGGTAAAGAAAAACATTGAGACGAAACCTGCTTACGCTTAAGATGATATTCAAAGACGTTCGTACAGTCATGCACGTGACACGAAAAAAAAATACACTTTTTAAAATGATAAAATAGCAAAACAGATAAAACAAAGGTCCTAAACGACCAACAGAAGGATTCCAAAGTTCTGTTAGTACTAAAACATGCTTTAAACGTGTATTAAATCTTGTATGTCGCTAGCACGTATCGGCAAAGGTTGTGAGATAGTCTTTGTGATGCCGCCTGTAACGCTGTTAGTGAAGACAGGACCGAACTACGTATAAACTCAGACTAAACATTATTTTATATTACATTGCGTCTTTTCATTGGCTTTGCGACTTTATTATATTTACATGGGAAATAAGTTTTAAGATGGCACAAAGGACTTACAACTTAAGTGGCTTTTGACTTCATATATATATTTAAGGCATGTGTGACAAACATGCTTTATTCTAAGCTTCATGGTAAGCGGTTACCGCTGTCTATAGGCACGAAATCCGAGCTATCACTCGGCTGTTTCTGATCCAGCAAAAGCCTACCTCCTACCACTCCTGCGCTGCTGTCTTGCTTCATTAGCTATCTTCATGGAAAAAAATAAATTGCTGTGTACAAAAAAAATCTTATAAATTTTACTCGACTCAAACCCACTTACGCTCACGGACATGTCACATATTAACTATGTATATATATATATTAATACCTGCAATGCACTATCCATTTATTATTTCGTTACGAAGCAGTTCTGTCTTCTACGTCTCTACGTCGAGGTAGACCTGGCATTGTACTCTCTCTGCCTATCCGTGAGGGACTCGGTACGATGTTTGTATCTATTTTAAGGTTTGTTAACCAAAACACCGGTCTCATTGTTGCTTTAAGGGCTCCCACACATAAACACGATACGACGTCGCGTCGTACAACGATGCGGCGTCGTAACGTGTCGATGCACGATACGACGTCGTGACGTTAGAAACTCACGATGCAATCCTGCGCAGTTGTTATTCAAAATTCATCTTTAGGTCTTTCCTAAAAGGCATCTTTAATCATTTAGTTATATGCCAAAAAGTAATGCATCACAGTTAAAAATGAATGTAATTATATATCTAACGCCTGTTACTTGAAAATCAGTTTGGCGATCAAATACGTAGGTACCATGTTTCTCAACTTCGTCCTCGTTCCTAAGTAATGATCAACTGTACCTAAAGATGAATTTTGAATAACAACTGCGCAGGATTGCATCGTGAGTTTCTAACGTCACGACGTCGTATCGTTGTACGACGCGACGTCGTATCGTTGTACGACGCGACGTCGTATCGTGTTTATGTGTGGGAGCCCTAAAAGCGTAGGATTGTAAACCCTTCAAACTCCATTGCACCGGATTTTCAGCTCCTATTCGCGTTTCGTGTTTGAGCGCATTACTATGAGAAAGCGTGTTCATGCACATATATTGAGACCATCTTTTCTAAACAAACCTTTTTGTTTAAGCTTGAACAGGATTGGGCCGTATGGCAAAGACTCACGCGTTTCGTCTTCCTAGGAATTCCATCAAAAATAGTTTTCAATTTACTGGCGAAGTGTTCATTTTATGGCTATTTGCGCAAAATATTGCATCAACTCTTATAAACAGCAATGTATTCTATTTGTACGTAGGTTGAAATAGCAAGGAGCGAAGTGTAATTCAAAGGCGTATGTATAGTCCTGCTTGAGTAACGGCGATGGACTCGCCATCTGTCACGTTGGCACCTAATATACCTCTGGCGGAAAGTGGGTGTGTGGGTATTACCTATACACCTCTGCCTACCCCTTCGGGGACCCTTGTGGGAAGGCGTGAGGATATATTATTATTATTATCTTTTACTTAAAGTCTCGTGTACTTACTACAGGCGTATTGAAATAAAGATATATTCACAGGTTAAATATTGTTTCGATATTTAACAAAACATTTATATTTACACAATTGAATATGATCTTTTTTTTTATTCAATCAACAGAGCAAATTTTCACCTGCAACCTCCACCTTTCAACTCCAGAGAAAATGACTGTCGACCAAAAATTATATACATGAGAATTTCTGTCAAAATTGTACAGATTATCTAATCGTCTCTGTGACGACAATATGGCGTCTGACAAGACAATTGTCAAAGTATTAACCATAAACTATAGCAGACAGTGACGCCACACGCTGGTCAGTCCAAAGGCTCAGTCTTTATGCTGACAGCAGTCTTATTGTACTGACTAATACTAATAGCAATTTAACGCCTGCAACGCAAATATAATATTTGAATTAACTGCGCCCATAGAATACGACATCTAAGTGCCTACAGCGACATGCTCGTAACAACCTGCAGTAAATTCCTTAGAAAGCTGGTGGCGCCTGTAAACCTTTTCATATTTTTGCCAGTTTGCAGTAATTAAGTTACCGCAAGGTACTTTTACAAGGGCCGAGAATGCCGTCGTATTAAAAAAATCTATTACAGTGAACGTCGCGAACGCAGGCAGCACTATGCTGATCAAATAAAGATGCCAGGACGTCGAGCAAGTATTCTTACCCAGTGTTGCAATGTCTCATAACGTTCGCAAAAACAAGACAGTGTGGACTATAAATATTAAATTGTTCGTATTCTCCGAGTTTGTGGGCTAACGCGTATGGTACAACACTAACAGTGCGGTTAAATATTCACCTGTGATATTAAAGCTGTCTTTTGCAAGGATGCATTAGATAATGTCTAAATATGCTTAAAATATATTGCACTTGAGGAACTGCAACAGACTCGCAAGGTGTCGTTTGTGACCCTGCGTATATATTTGTTTATATATCATGTCTGAAATTAGCTTAAAATATTTTATATTACGTTTCTAGTTTCTGTTCGGAGAATCCTTTGCAATAGTTTGGTTAATAGTGAATGACTGGATCCAAATAATTCGCTTTCACCTCGCATTGCTATCATGATTATTCCTATACGTATAATATACTTTTATTTGCCATTCAATCTGCTCTGATAACTAGGTTTTTGACAAGCATCTGACAGTTAAAACGATTAATTAAAACCAGTATTAAGCGGCTTGGCATCCTCAGAACAAGCTGCGGTTTCCAGGACTCCACAAAATATGTGCTTGTTGAAGCGGGATCCGTTCTTTCATTATGCTGCAAGCGAGCTTTATCCATAGTATAATCGACTAAAGAAAGGCGGTCATTCTTTTAAATAAAATAAAATCGGATTCTCTGCACATGGTACAGTGTTAGTATCCGAGTTTACTTCATAAGCCAGTTTGCTTACGACTCTGAAGAGACGACGTAAGTATGCCTAATGGGTATGCTTCTACCTGTTGCAACGGCGCCCAATGACGGCACTCAGTGAAATACTATCTAGGCAAGAGCCTTACTAAAACGTATTATTACGATGCTAATCATTTATACTGCCCTGGTAGCTCGAATATACCGATTAAAAAAAACTTTGTTGAAACCATAGGAGCTCACATACATAAATATCATCATGCCGAGTTCACCACGGGTTAAGCAGAGAGAGCTCCGATACTAAACTGGATAATTTACTGAACCATGTTGAATAGACTGATGAATATGCTCGGTGCGAAAGTCTGCAAGTCTGTATGTATATATGCAAAACCCCGTGGTTTTTTTAACAATGTAAAATTTTGTTTCGTTCTGGAATTTATCATATACCATGTATTTATTCAGCTAATAGTCTAGTCTATCTCTGTGCCAAATTTCATCCAGTACCGTATCTCACAAAATTTAGGATTTAACGATTTGTGTACCTAATATCGCATAATTCAAAGATATATGTAGGGTATAATCGTGCTTGAGAAACGGCGATGAACTCACCATCTGTCATGTTGTGGGTGCGTGGATAATACACTGTATATATGTATAGTGTAGTGTATATCTGTGTTCTTGTCACCTTGTTGTACAGCGTAGGGAGAGTATTCAACTTTACTTTCAATAGAAAGTGAATATGCCAGATCGAAAGTTGCCCCTTACATGACTTCTAGTGATCAACACTTTTCTAGCTTCTGCCCGCGGCTTCGCTTCCGTTAATGTGTTTTTTTGTCTATCAATTCAGATAGTCAGTAATAATAAAAAAATAAAATAAAACACCATATATAATTTACATTATTTTCCCTTGTGACATAGTCTTTCCTTGAGACTATGTCTTTCCCTGTATCATGATAACGAGTAGGCAGAATTTAAGTATGATCTTTTGAGTAGCTAATACGTGATAGCGTAACATGCAAACTCAGATAGAAGACCGACAGAAGCCACGCTTAGTTTGTTCTACCATATCATATGTATTACGCAATTGGATCATGGGTCCCGTACTTTGCAATTTTGGCTTAAAATAATGTCAGCTTATCGCCGCTGCAGAAATTGCACAGGCAATAATTTATAGGTCTATTTATAAATAAATTGATCCCGTCTCGGTCCGCTCACCCCAAGCTATTGTCAATACAACGTTATTGGTATTAATGGCAGTGAAGGGAATATAGTACGGTTATTATTAGTACCTACATAGTTTTCAGTTTCATTCCTCGGACACCTCTCGGTATAAAAATAAAATAAAAGCGTGATAAAAATAGTATTTACTCATAACGTTCGCCAAGATAAATCACCAAAGAGGTTTATCGCACAAAAAATGATTATTCCTATACGTATAATATACTTTTATTTGCCATTCAATCTGCTCTGATAACTAGGTTTTTGACAAGCATCTGACAGTTAAAACGATTAATTAAAACCAGTATTAAGCGGCTTGGCATCCTCAGAACAAGCTGCGGTTTCCAGGACTCCACAAAATATGTGCTTGTTGTGTTGCCCTTTCGCCGTAGTCGGGTCAAAAGAAGTTAGTGAACAGCAGAGATAGATATATAAGATAGATCTAAGTCGATCTAAATCTAGATTAACAAGTAGGGTTGAATAAAATAAACAACCAATGGTATAAAATAATACGCGAGTGAAACCGCGTGGTACATCTACTATTCCATATATGTATGTATGTATGTATGTATGTATGTGTATATATACATTAGCTGCAAAGAACAAGAACAGGTATCAAGGTAGGGTATAAACGTAGGATATTATTATTTTTTGTAAAAAACTTTACTGAGAGTTTTCCAAAACAAACTAATTATGAAGATGTAATGAAACCTTTAAGAATAGCGACTCGCCTTCACCGCCGAGCTCTCCGTGGAGAGTAATCTCCTAATTAGTATAAAAGCAATACTCTACGCTGTGCTCAACTTATAATAGTGACAATAAATGAGCATTACTCGGTTGAATAACTCTGCAGAACAACATTACTTATCTCATCTTTTGCTATTACTGAATTTCCAGAAAAAAACAGGTAACCTTGGGTTAAGATTAATTATTAAATTAAAAAAGCAGCCAGAGAACGAAATCATTCGATTAACGTATACTCGTTATCGAAATTATTGTAATAGTATATTAAAAAAGGTCAAGCGTGAATTCGAAAAAAAGGAAATCTCAAGAACTAGTACCAATAAACAACTTTGGGAGGTAATAAAAAAAATAACTTGCACACAAAAACAAAAATCCCCAAGCTCCAACCTTATTAACAATATGAATCCATTAGAATCAGTAAATGCAGTAAATAAGCACTTTGCTGACATGGGAAGGAAACTGGCAGAAAACAAAGAGGCAAAAAATTCATCGACCTCACCTACTGTAAACTTCCGAATGCCTTCTCATCCTCACTCATTTGTTCTTCTCCCAACAGACGTTGAAGAGGTAGACAGAATAATATCGGGCCTCAAAAACAATCGCGCCTCTGGATTAGACAATATTTCTTGTACTTTTATCAAAAGGTATAGGCACTTATTACTAGAACCTCTGACGCACATCTGTAACCTATCACTTACTACTAGCGTGTTTCCTACGGAGTACAAAAGGGCTGTTATTCACCCCATATATAAAAGTGGAGCCAGAGACTGTGTCGATAACTATCGACCAATTTCAATTCTTCCAGTGTCTTCTAAAATATTAGAAAAACTAGTCAACAATAGACTAGTCGACTACCTTGAATCGAATAATCTGTTATCTAGTTCTCAATTCGGATTTCGCAAGAACAAATCAACAAGCGACGCGGTTCACGAACTCACACATAAAGTAGTAACTGATATGGACAAAAATAAAAAAGTTATCGCCATATTCCTAGATTTAGCAAAAGCATTTGACACAGTCTCTGTTCCACTATTGTTGGACAAACTGCAACACCTTGGTATTCGTGGCTCACAGCTACAATTTTTCGCTAGTTACCTGAATGACCGAAAGCAATGCGTTCAAATTGATGGGGTGCGTAGTGAAGATCTTATTATATCCTATGGTGTTCCACAGGGTAGCATTCTCGGCCCAACCCTATTTTTAGCCTTTATTAACAATCTCTGTCAACAACAACTCTTAAATGGAAAGATCATCACATTTGCCGATGATACAGCACTTGTTTTTTCTGGCAACTCTTGGGATGAGGTATATCGGCTTGCACAGGCTGGTTTTAATGTAGTTATAAGATGGTTGAACGAAAATCTTTTAACCCTTAACGTTGGGAAAACAAAATATGTTGCATTCTCTCTAAAAAATAGAAACCGCCCCCGTGAATTATTTCTTAATATCATAGCCCATTCATGCTTTAACCCTTCGGAGTGCGAACGTCCCTGTCCAGAACTGAAGTGTGAGGATAGTATAAAATATCTGGGGGTTATAATAGATAAAAACCTTAACTTTCAACCCCATATCAATCAACTTACATCCAGGATCCGTAAATTAATTTACATTTACAAAAAGCCATTCTTTACTTAAGTACGATCCCATGATTAATGAGTCAAAACGGCTTAAATCTTTAGTCTGTCCTTCTGTAATTTATAAAACTCGGTTCGCGCAAAGATTTCTATGCTTTCTTGGTCCATACATTTACAATAAAATCAATGCAGTACTTGGTATCTACTCACTTCCCAAAGTTCGTTATGTAAAGTTGGTAAGAACATGGCTACTTAACTTATCCTACGCCGAAACAGAAAACTTAATTCTACCAATTTCCTAACCATTTAATACGTAACTCCCTAGCACTCCTCTTCACATACACCCCAACCTGCACAAAACACACACACACTTGCACACACGCACACACACACTTGCACACACACACACACATACACTCACACACATACACACTAACCCCTAGCTTTAGCTTATATTTGTAAAATGGTATTAATTGAATACGAAATAGTTACTATTGTAAGAAATACAGTAATGTTCCAGTGGGGCGAGAGCCTGGTAACCTGTAATACAGGATCAACCTAGTACAGGCACCAGTCTCTCACAAAGGCGCTATTCACTAAGTTAACTGTATAGCTGATCCTATGTACATACCTTTGTGAAAGATGAATAAATAATTATTATTATTATTATTATTATTATTAAAGATTGGATTAGTCACACCACGAGCTTTAAGGTGAAGAAAGACATCGAGAGGAAGAAATAAACCTTTTGAAAAGAAATTCAAGACGTATCTACAGTCGTGTTAGGGAAACGGCGATACGACGTGCATGTATCACGTTGGAACCAGAAATATATCTCCGGCGAATAGTGGGTGTATGGGTACAACACACTTCTACGTAACCCTTCGGCGATCCTTGTGGGATGGCTTGAAGATATAATACTAATTTGTGGCGACACTGGAAATTATTTTCTCAAATAGTTCATTCAAACTTGATTATAACACTTGACAATTCGTAAATATTTTCCATCTGAACTGGTGTGAATAACATTCTATCAGAGAATATTCAAAGACAAAGGATACTTTATAATGTTCGTAGCCAAGAAAGCATGTATGTAGCTCACGTAAAATCAATATAAATATGATATCCTTTTTTATCGAAAAGATTTCACTAGCATATATAACAACTGCACAAAATTCAGCCAATAGCATCTAGCATTATATACAAGGATTAATTTATTGGAACATTACAGCTTAAGTTATCCGCTCTTTCTTTATTTGGAAAAGTTAGGCAAAAAAAATATAATAAGACAACAAACTACACTACATATTTACGGATAAACTAAATCCTAAACCCTTGTAACGCGGACGGTTGCCAAGAAGGCTGGCGGCATTACTGCGTTGTTAGGCTGAGTTCGTCTTAAATAGTCAGCCATCGTTAAAACCGCTTTATTTTATGAGTCATAAGCGTCTAGTTGAAAAAGTAAAGTTTATATTTTGAGATGTGACGAAGTCTACCGGATGATATTTTATTAAGCAGAGAGGGGTGGTGGCGTGGGGGTGTGAAAAATTCAAGAGAGCGAACCGCGCTTCGGTTGCTCGCAGGACGTGGTTATAGGCCTGTTTAATATGTATGTTTATGTCCCGACCTATTTCAAACATTTAAGCGCTAGTTACATACCTAAATACTGACAACATGTTTCTTTTTTTATTGTCCTCATAAGTAAAACTTCTGAACGGAAATTGACACAGATATATTATTACATGGAACAAAAAAATACTATCTATAAATCAAAATTTTACGCGGGTGAAGCTGCGGGGTAGAGGTAGTTATACAATATAATCAAAACGCAGCCATAATTTGTTCACATTGACCCACCACCGCTGCGCCATCAATTCCAAGAAAATAAACCTGACGCCTTCCAATACACATTAGCGTAAAAATACTTTCGATCAATCGATATAAGTCGATCGAATCCAGTTGGTTACGTACAAGCTTCATATCCGTATAGATCTCAAGGCTCAAGCATCCTGCATTACCACTTTCACCACAAATTGCTAAGTGAATGCATGGAACGCGGAACTTTGAACTTTGTTGAAACGAGTTATGCTTCGAAGCATATTAATTTATAACATAACAAATCATCATCCCACACGGAGTAGACTGGGAGTGTAGAGAGACTGTTGTCTTACAAGTGTCTCGTTTCGTCCACATTTTTTCAGTCTTTTCATCAATTGCACGCTTGCAAATATAAAGAAATTAATTTTGCCCGCGATTTCGTACGAGTGGTTTTATTTTAATAAACCGTCGGTACCTACTACCCCGTTTGGATAGAATATACAACTATACATATTCCTTTGAATTGCTTCTCAGACGTAAGCAGGTTTCCTCTCGATGTTTTTCCTTCACCGCTCGTGGTGTGACTAATCACTGTATTTAAGTTCAGACAAACTCATTGGTACAGTCGGGATTCGAACTTGCGATCTTTGTCGCAGGCAACTACTCGAACCACTCGGCCACCACGGCATGCTCCTGATTACATACAAATATTTACTAAGATACAAAATAAACCAGGTAAATTACCTACGCGCACAATTTGCTCAAAGGAGTATGATTCCCGGTTCCCGAGAATCGGCGTCGAAGAAAAAATCCTTTCCCTGCAATATTGAGAAGCGTTTCCGAGAATTCATTAATTTTCATCATAGGAAGTCCGCCAACGGCGTAAGGAGGAAATTTATTCCCGATAGTGCTTCCAGTGTTCCAGCTAGAGAAACAAAATGTACATTTTGTCTCCTTGGAAATACTAGATTAATGCATACAAAGTTCAGTGCTTTAATAAATAAATAAATAATTTAAATTAATGGGCCATTATAATACACTAATATAAAAACAAAATATAGCAAAATATATTTTGCTATATTTTGTTACCATATACAATATATAACAACATAATTACTTAAAATGTATTTATTTATATACAACAAGAGTGCCGTCAGCGCAAACATATCATTGAACGGCAAAACGATTGAAGAAGTGAACGACTACATATACCTGGGTCAGAAAATAACACTTAAAAAAGATCCATTAGACTCTGAAATTAGCAGACGCATCCAGCTTGGATGGGGTGCATTCGGTAAGCTCAAAGACGTCTTCAGCTCAAAAATCCCACAAACACTGAAAACGAGAGTCTACAACCAGTGTGTACTCCCAGTAATAACATACGCATGCGAAACGTGGACGCTAACCGCGGGAAGAATCCACCGCCTAAAAGTGGCACAGCGAGCTATGGAGCGCTCAATGCTCGGAATCTCCCTGCGAGATAGAATACGGAACGAAGACATTCGCCAACGCACGAAAGTTACCGACATCGGAAAAAGAGTTGCGCAATTGAAGTGGCAGTGGGCTGGCCATATATGTCGCAGAGGCGATGACAGATGGAGCCAGCGAGCGCTTCACTGGAGGCCGCGAACGGGTGGCAGAAGCGTTGGAAGACCGCAAGCCAGATGGTCGGACGACATTAAAAAGACGGCAGGGCCGACCTGGAGTAGGATCGCCGCATCAAGATCAGCTTGGAAATCCATGCAAGAGGCATATGTCCAGCAGTGGACGCATATATGCTGAGAACAAGAAGAAGAAGAGTGCCAAACAAGCATACGGTCCATCTGATGGGAAATGGTTACGTTAGCCTATTTACGCTCACGAGATTTACGCTGACAATGAGTTTTTCCGAACTTAGGTATAGTGATTATTCACCACTTGAGCTTTACGGCTATTTATATAAAATAATAATAATAATATCCTCACGCCTTCCCACAAGGGTCCCCGAAGGGGTAGGCAGAGGTGTATAGGTAATACCCACACACCCACTTTCCGCCAGAGGTATATTAGGTGCCAACGTGACAGATGGCGAGTCCATCGCCGTTACTCAAGCACGACTATACATACGCCTTTGAATTTCTTCTCAGACGTATGCAGGTTTCCTCTCGATGTTTTCCTTCACCGTATTTATATATATATCTATATTTAAGAGAGGTAGGGCATAACGGGTTTCCCGTTCGAATTTGGAGCTGCCCCACTGGGGCAGGACCTTCCACCTTATAGAAGTCCGTGGCTCCTTGGGGAAAGGGGAGGATTGTTATATTGTGTTGACAGCAGAGGGATTAGTCCCATTATGCTGCCAATACAGTATAACTCTCTGAACAAAGAGTGCCAACGCGCAAGTGATACTTCGTATCGTCATTCGTATTGTAAGCGTATATAGGCTGCGGTAACCGTTTCCATCGGGTGGGACGTATGCTTGTTTGCCACAACAACAAGTTGTATATAAAAAAATTGGAAGATGACTGTCGTGAAAGTCGTGACATTTCATACATATCTTCAAATTAGCTCTCATACAACATTTTGCAGAACTTGCAAGTTTTCCTGACTCGCCCTAATCGTGTATCTGTAGGGCGAAGCTTCCTAAACGCTTAGAGCGGATGATAGTCTCTTCATCTAGTTTCCGCGACCTAATATGATTAAACATAGTTTAACGCTCCAAGCGATCTGATGAAACTTAGTTCCATTAAACTAAGCTTCTTTAAGTAAATAAGTCTTTAAAAATAAAACTCTAGCAAGCGACTTTGTAAAAAAATTTTGTTGTGTATAACGGAATGACAAGCGGAGCAGTAATGATATCCATACATTACTGCTCCGCTACCTCCGCTCCGCAGCTTAATATTACTAATCATATTCTTTTATTGATTTGTTTATTTTTTAAGGTACATCCACAGCATATATATAAATAATTACAATTGAAAAATAAACATATGCCTCATTTTAATACATATGCCAATTACGAAGATACATATGTCCCCACCTACACATTCACAGTGTATAAATAACGCGTATGATATGGGCCGAGATGCATATGCAAAACCATATTAATCTCGGCGGTCGTCTGGTCTAGTGGTTAGAGCTCCTTACTGCGAAACTTGAGGTCGCGGGTTCGAATACCGCTGTGGGCAGATATTTGTGTGAGGAACACGAGTATTTGTACCTAGTCTTGGACGGCCTATGTATTTATCTATATACGTAAATATATCGTTGTCTAGTTACCATAACACAAGCTTTGCTTAATTTGGGACTAGGTCAATTTGTGCGGAATTGTCCCAAGGTATTTATTTATTTATTATTATTATATCGAATGATCTTTTGGGAACCTATTATGAAAGTATGTGTAGCTTACTTTAAAATTGATCGTTTAGTTAGAGTCAAGTTCTTCAACATTTTCATATATATTGATGCACTCGGCGTAGTTTAATGAACTTGAGCAACAACGGGATAATAATTTGCTCACAAGTAGTTAGTCCTATTACGAGGAACTTCGTGGTGTACTACAATGTAGGTACAGAAGCCCTATGAAGCTTAGACGGCGCAATGTTTTAAGTGGACAAATTGTTTTGAAAGCAAAGTTTAAGTTCGCGGTCAGCCTTTTTTCGATAGTATGGTCGAATTATAGATTTTCGTTAATCAAGGTTAATATTCTTTTTAATTTATTGATGGCCGTCTTTCATACAGTTTATCTTTTAGGGACTGGCAAAGGCATATTAAACATCCACATTTTGTCAGAGATAACAGGCTAACAAATTATATATTCGATATAATTTTCATAGCAGTAAAATATATATATGGTCGAATTGAGAAACCTCCTCCTTTTTAAAGTCGGTTAAAAAGGCTGTTTTTATCAAAACAAGAAACGTCACTACGGCTTTCGTATTGTCATTGGATTATAGTGCCATCTAACATTTTGTAAAAACTAATATTATACTAATAAACCTTAAAACTTCATAATTTTATTAATAACAAATAACCTTGCAGTCCCCAACTTTCTAAACGTATTTTTGTTAATAAAAGGTAGTATCAATATATATTATACTAGCTGTCCCGCCCAGCTTCGCTCGGATGAAAAAGTTAAATTGCCCGTAACACGATCGCAACGCCACCTATTGGGTCCAATTGTAAATCTAAACCATTCTCGAATCTAGCTTAAGACACACAGATACACACACAAAGCTTCGCCCGGGTAAAAAGGTAAAATTCTTGAAACTCGATCGCAGCGCCACCTATCGGGTCCAATTGAATATAGCCTATGTTACTCGGGGATAATGTAGCTTTCCAAAGGTGAAAGAATTTTTGAAATCGGTCCAGTAGTTTCGGAGCCTATTCATTACAAACAAACAAATCTTTCCTCTTTATAATATTAGTATTATATTGATAGGAAACACCGCTTTATTTAATGGTATTTTTTTAACCAATGACGTAACTACGCGTGAATAAGCTACCAAATCATCAAATAAATGATTTAATATGAACCATTACAAGTACCTACTTAATTTATGAACCAAACATACTCGTACTTACAGACTCATTAAGTGTCCGAGAACCATTTACCAACAGCGCGCAAGCCATTATCGCCTTAGCAATAGTGACATAGCGTCCAAAGCGGCATGAAGGATGTCACTTCGTTTTGCTATTGTGGAGATTACAATGAATTTCCATTGTGACCCTGTGGCACGCTTTCATGGCACTTTTACGTGTCCTGTAGATATGTTACCATAGATGGCACATTGATTGAATTGTACGTTTATACTAGCTAATGATTTTAGAACTACTTGCAGGTATGAATTCATGAGAAACGTATTTTCGCGATGATACCCTATCTCCTTTTCAGTATTGTTAACAACTAAATGTTAAAAAAAAAATGTCAGTTGGTTCAGATGTGAAAATGTATAAGGCATATAGGTACTTCCTTGGAGAGTTGACAACGTAATCTATAAAAAAAAAATTTTAATGACGATAAGACCATTTTAGATTTCGTTATAAATAAATAGTCCGAAAAAGGTATATATTTATTTAAGATTTCTGAATTCCGAAACGCTGAATGCTGTACACGAAGTCAGGAACATTTATATTGTTACCATAAACTAGCCGACAGCCGAAAAAGCAACGTAATATATAGATTGCCGCAGAGACAAATAACTATGCATCACTGCATATCATAAACTATAGTACGTCGCCTCTGTATACTGTATACTGTTAATTAGTTGCATTTATTCAAGGAATATCATATACACGGTTTCTCTTAATTAACATATTTTGCTAAATTGTATCCATTTAATGGTTTGTAATGGATAAACTCGAAAACCGATTATGAATATTCTTTCACCTATGGAACGCTGCATATTATTCCGTAGACAGGTAAGCTATATTTTATTCCAAAAGTAATAAGAAATTGCTACATAAATGTTAGCAAATAATATTTCACCCTGGTATAGCCAGAGGGCATCTTTAGTGTCACATACATTTTTCGGGCGGGGTTCTAAGTTCTAACCGACAAACTTTCAAGACAAAGCCATAACCAACAAGCCTAGCGGTAAAAAACAATTTCAATACCAAGTTTGATTGCCTTTTAATTTCGTCAAGTCACATGTTCATTGAGAAAATTTCAGGCAGAAAAGTTTCAGGGTTGTATGCCAGGGCACGGGGAGCGAAGGCACGCGCGCCCTTTAGAAGAAGCCAATAGAACGTCGAAAGAACTTGGAGGCAAGATTTCGACACAGGTTGCCACAGAGGAAGTTTCGCAAGCATTCGCAAATCAACGCTTTTGTTCAGCGCCCTGTTTGTTTTGCAGGAGTCAGACATTTTACTTTCTCTTTTCTATGGCATCACCTTTACGTACTAGCGGATACCTACTGACTACCTAATTGACGCAGATGACGATTTCAGTGCACGGTTGAATCAATATTACTAATAATAACTTGAAGGAATAATAACTTGAAGATTCTATATATAAATAAACTAGATAAGCCCCGCGGTTAATTCGCCTTTAATTTTATTACCCTTAGGTGGTGACATGATGGTATACAGCCTCTATAAACATTTTGTGATAATCTCGTTCAAAGAAAATCTATCTCTCTTTATAATATTGGTAATCATACTTAGATGTTATTAAATACTATATTCAACCATATTGTCTTTTAAAAGAGGGCAGTTTTGTTTTCAAATTTTCGCTGCAACTAGTTTGCTTTTGCAACACATTATTTTCCAGTTCTCTTTGGCATTTAATAATGTGATCATTAAAATATAATTATCTCGCTCCACTCGTATATTTTGAACATTGTTATCTTGAGTTGCCAGTATTATTATTGGTTGCTTTTTGAACTCGGTGTAAAAATGCTTATATAATAATATTAATGCAGCAGTACAGATAAATTCAGCGGGGTCATGACAATAACGACAATCGTGTATGTCATCAGTTTTGCACAACGACTTAATTATCTGAATTTTAAAGTGGTCCAAAAACAAAAATATATTATGCAACCGTGCTCAATCTCTTTTTTAAACATCCACGATAGATTACATTTTTAGTATACAATTAATTCGTCTGTATTTGCATCACGCAACTCAATGACATATGACCGATTACACAATTCAATCGAGGTTAGGTAACCTGGGGATTTACTTACGTGAACTTTAGTGAAAGCCGTATGCAATTTATACTGTTTACAAATTGTCTTCTGAACGACTTCCTGGATCAAGCAGAACGAGTCTTTATTGCGTATTCTACATAGTTACCAACATTTATTATATTATGATGTCTTAGTAACTTCTGTGGAAAGTTCACGATACGGATCGCATGAGCGAGTTTTAGAGTAATTATAAATAGCGCTTATCACTTTAACTTCCCACTTTGATTGTCTGCTTTGTGCCCACCTACGCGTTAGACTACGTTTGCAGGGCATTCGAGCTCGAGAAAAATGGTTTCTATCATAATTTCCATCACCTTGTCAGGTAAACTAATGTTACCTGGCACTTTCGAGAAACTTATGAGAGAGAGAGAATAGCTAACAGGTATAACAGGCTAATAACTATACGCAACAGGCCTCACTGCAGTGCTTTTATTAAAAGCTTCCCGAAATTGAGTTTGGTGCCAGTTATCTGAATTGTTATCTATGTTTGGCTAACATACGCGAGCGCGTTGGTGGTGGCTAAGGTAACAATGCCCTGAACACGATCAATTATTTTCCTTTTGAACGATCTAACAAACAAATAAATGCGAATGTAAAATGAGCTCATGCAAACATTATCATCGCCTCGGATCTCTCACAGGGTAGGCATAGGAAGAATAGCCAGTTCTCTCTTAATTTAATGAGCTCATACTTTTCTCTTTTATAGGTAGTGGGAACTTATTTATATCACTAAGATCACGAATAATAATTATTATTACTTAATTAATACCTCAAGAGAGGTAGGGCATAACGGGTTTCCCGTTCGAATTTGGAGCTGCCCGACTGGGGCAGGACCTCCACCTTATAGAAGTCCGTAGCCAAATACCAAAATTTTTTGTGTTGTGTTCCTACGCGGTGAATAAGGTTTCCAGTAATGAGCTCCTTGGAGAGGGGGGAGGATTGTTATATTGTGTTGGCAGCAGAGGGATTAGTCCCATTGTGCGGCCGCCACAGGATAACTCTCCGAACACAGAGTGGCAACGCGCAAGTGATACTTCGGTATTGCAAGCGTAAATAGGCTGCGGTAACCGTTTTCCATCAGGTGGGCCCGTATGCTTGTTTGCCACTCTAGTTGTATAAAAAAAAATGTATTTTGTCAAAGTTTTTAAAACATGAAGAATACAGATAACTGAAATTGTAGCGAAACGTATGGTTTATCTACTTAAACCATACGTTTCGTTACAATTTCATCGTGGATAGATGTCACTACCTACGTAGTAGACATCTATCCACGTCTCTCCGAGCTACAATATTATATGGCAATGTACGCTTTGCAATTTCCTATAGCACTGTCTCAACGATTTTGTTGCAGATATTATTAATATTTCATTGTGTACAGTGTATTATCCAGCTAATTGAAGGTAAACCACCTTAAAGACATCTTTGTTTGCGGAGACAATGGACAAGTCATAATCAGATACGTGTATATTGCAATGTGGCGTCTTGTTGTTATGTTTTATACAAATTGTAAATGAATATAAATATATCTGTAAAAATCATTTTCGGATATTTGTCAATGCTATCTGA
The DNA here is from genome assembly GCA_945859725.1 of Drepana falcataria. Lineage (NCBI taxonomy): Eukaryota > Metazoa > Arthropoda > Insecta > Lepidoptera > Drepanidae > Drepana > Drepana falcataria. The sequence goes on from OX243921.1 coordinate 13,525,581, forward strand.
TGAGCCAAAATATTATCAAAAGTGTCGTTTTCCTTATTAACAACATAAATGTAGAGACTCGATATTAAATATGATCTGCTTATCATCGCCTTCAGTATTCCTTCTTGGGTTATAAACGTCCCTTCACGCCATCTATCGGTGTGCTAGTGTGCTATGATGGCAGCTTGACGCATAAATATAAATTAGGATGCGATGGTTTTTTTCTTTGCCCGGTTAAGTAGCAAAAGTTCCCGGAACTCACGCAACGAGAGACAATACAAAAAATTTTTTGTTATGCATTAGTTAAGAATTGTTTTCCTTATTACAAAATTATTGAATTGCAACTGGCCACGTTTTGTGACACCTAACAGTAAAAAAAAATTATGTTAATTAAAAATATATTTACTAGCTGTTAGTTAAGATACAATATACCAGTAAACCAACAAATAGCTCATGATATAAAAATAAACTACTAGATAGGGCTATGTATGCTAGCAGCTGGCAAGCTAAAATATATATTACAGATAATAAGTATATAGGTACATATCTCCTCACGCCTTCCCACAAGGGTCCCCGAAGAGGTGGGCAGAGGTAATAGGTATGGTAGGTGTATTAAAATAGTGTACCAACGTAACAAATGGTATGTCCGTGGCCGTTTAAGCGTAATGTTGGTTTGTGTGCGCTTTTAAAACTCGATGAGCTCTGCACCGATTGAACTCAAATGTTGATGCAATATACAACCAGCTTTAAGGATTGTTTTTATCTATTTTACGTATCAGTAAAAGATTTTTAACGGTATCATTCTTGCAACCACAACAATGCGACAGTGAAGCGTGTTAGAGTACGCCTAGTAACTAAATAATTCTTTGTATTAACTGTAAACTGTCTACCATTCTATGGTGCTGTTTTAATTATTTAACCTCGCAATATTAAATGCATAATTTAACTTCAAACTACATTTTCACACGATGCAACGCAACTTACAGATAGGCAATAACTAGCAACCCCGTGATATATTGTTATGGGAAGGGAACAAAGGCCTATGTAATGGTGTGGCCTCTGGCGCTAGTATTGTTGTTCTGAACATATACACACAATTTAGGTGCATAACATGATATATTTGGAAATGTATTTTGCGCGTTAGGACATGTTAACCTGTAACATAGGATACGAAACAGATTTACTATCGATGTTTTCGAGGGTCTGTGCCGTCTGTTATACCGGTTATATTGTATTCAGAGACTGTTTATATAATCAGATGCATACAAGTCATCACCAGGATATCGACCTGGTCACTGTGACCTATCACTTTTGTTGTCACATACATATATTTCACTAGCTGTCCCGCCCAGCTTCGCTCGGGTGAAAAAGTTAAATTGCCCGTAACACGATCGCAGCGCCACCTATTGGGTCCAATTGTAAATCTAAACCATTCTCGAATCTAGCTTAAGACACACAGAAACACACAGAAAGCTTCGCCCGGGTAAAAAGGTAAAATTCTTGAAACTCGATCGCAGCGCCACCTATCGGGTCCAATTTAATATAGCCTATGTTACTCGGGGATAATGTAGCTTTCCAAAGGTGAAAGAATTTTTGAAATCGGTCCAGTAGTTTCGGAGCCTATTCATTACAAACAAACAAACAAACAAATCTTTCCTCTTTATAATATTAGTATAGAATACACACATCCCAACAGGCCGAGTCCTTCACGGAATAGACAGAGGGAGTAGAGCGCAAGTTCTCTCGTAAATAACAGCTCTTTCGGTCCAACCACATTCATCGGTCTCTTCTGCTCGCGCATTTTGAGCATTTTGATGATTCCATTCCTGAGGTGTGCGCTCAATATGATCTTCACAGTGACCTTCCTCTACCACTTCTAATAATCACACCCTCGCAGTTGCTTTGCGAATTTTAATCTAATATCGTTAACAAGCACATTTTTATAAGGAAACGTAATCTCAACAGCAATTATTCTATTTTCATGCCTTCTTTGACATACCCTAAGTAAAATGTATAAATAACTTATTGTGTGTTGTATGTTGTTCTAGCTACGACCGCGACCAGCCGTTCACCTTCCAGATTGGCGTGGGCCAGGTGATCAAGGGATGGGACCAGGGACTGCTAGACATGTGTGTCGGTGAGTTCTCATGCTTACTTACAAACAAAACATATAGAGGCATTGAATATCACAACTAAACTTTTTAAGTATACAATATAGATCTGACCCGTGAATAATGTAGTTATCGTTAAGTGAAATCTCCGGCAAAAAGCAGGCGTGTGGATATTAGACACCTCTGCCTACCCCTTCGGGGACCCTGGCCTCGGGTGGTAAGGCGTAAACATATTATAGTAGTTATGGCAAATAGTTTTTCAAACTTTCCTCTGCATAATATTAGTTTACTAGCGGTCCGTCCCGGCTTCGCACGGGACATAAGGTTTTTATAAAAGAAAATATAGCCTATGTCACTCAGGGTGAATGTAGCTTTCCAATGGTGAAAGAATTCTTCAAATCTGTCCAGTAGTTTCGGAGTCTATTCAATACAAACATACTTGCATACAAATATTTTCTCTGTATAATATTAGTATAGATAAATAACAAATAAATAAATATTTTCCAGGTGAGAAGCGTAAGCTGGTGATCCCATCGACCTTAGCCTACGGCGAGCGTGGGGCCGGAAACGTGATCCCTCCCCACGCGACCCTCTACTTCGAAGTGGAACTGATAAACATCGGTGACTCTCAGCCAGCTACCAACGTGTTCAAAGAAATAGACGCGGACAAGGACAACATGTTGTCACGCGAAGAAGTGAGTATAGAGTTAGCATTCCAAGCGATGGATGTGGACGGAGACAAAGAGCTGTCCCGCGAGGAGGTCAGTGCCTTGGTACTTAGCCTTGTTGGTGATGGACGTAGTGGGCGCGGGCACCTTTGATACCACTCACCACTCGGGTCTGTTTTCAAACCCGGAACTAAAGTTATCTTTGTACAAGCTTCTTTTCCTACTTCTTACTAATATATAGATGCGACATTTTGTGAGGATGTATGGATGGATATTCGTTACTCGATCACGCTAAGACGCCTGAACGGAGTTGTGTGAAATTTGGCACATAAATGGATGAGCTGGATTGAAACATAGGTTGTTTTAATCGAGAAAATATTTAACATTGGTCAAATTTTACGCGGGTGTAACCGCGGTGTAGAGATAGTTACGTATAATCTTGTAAATATTTTTAGGCTACTTAATACCACAATCAGTAGGGTCATTTGCTTGTGGTCATACGCGTATAAATAGTGCCATCCACTAAGACGCACCACACCAATTTCTAGTCAACGGGGTCGCGGGCACTCATAGGTAATCAGTGCGTGCCGATAATACACAAACATCAGTGGAAGGTTACATACTTACACTATAAACTATAGGGGAGAATAGTGGGGCGCGTTTTCGTGGATGGCACTATCTACACATAGGTTATATTGCTATGTTCACACCTGCCCTGAGGTGTGACCTACTTAGTCGTACGTAATCGGACCTACTAGGTGCCTTAGAGTCCCTGAAGCGATTAGAAGGAATAAAATAATTCACTTTTTACTGGAGACGTATTAAAGTGCCGTTATCCAGTTTCTCAGAAAATATAACAGTTGTCTTCTAGAAGTTGTCGGATATTGTAAATAAATACCTGGGACAATTCCACACAAATTGACCTAGTCCCAAATTAAGCAAAGCTTGTTTTATTGTAACTAGACAACGATATATTTACTTATATAGATAGATATATACATAAATACATAGGGCATCCAAGACTTAGGTACAAATATTCGTGTTTATCACACAAATATCTGCCCTCAGCGGGATTCGAACCCGCGACCTCAAGTTTCGCAGTCAGGAGCTCTAACCAGACCAGACGGTCGTCAAAGTTAATTGTGAAGCGAAGCTGGACAACTAGTTACATATAATAAAGCCTTCCGTAAGGCGAGATACCTATCATGATGTCAATGTTATATATATATATATATAACAATATTCAACAATATTCGTCTTCGCTTCAGAATATTCTGTTTCACGTCTACCTTACCCAATCTCTTGACCAAGTGAAAAAAATCGTGAAAACTGTATTAAATTCACGTGTACATACATTTTTATAATTTTTGTTTTGTTAAAGCATGTATTCATTTGTAATGTAGCAATATATCCAGCCTTTGCATGAAACTACAGTTGACAGCAGAAATAAATGTTTGGCAAGTATATACATTAAAACTGTTGGAACGATACCCATGGCACTTCGCTGCTGTACCATACCGCTACGTACCATAACACATCTGCAATGCCCTCGGAATGAATATTCTAACGAATAAGAAACTCACACTCAAAATACAAGACGCTTCTAACCTATCTATTTAATGTCTTGACCTGCGTTTCCTTCCGGAGTGTTTTAAATAGTATCTTAAATATATATAAGATACTATTTAAAAAAAAAAAAAAATATATATATATATATATATATATATATATATATATATATACTAGCTGTCCCGCCCATCTTTGCTCGGGTGAAAAAGTTAAATTGCCCGTAACACGATCGCAGCGCCACCTATCGGGTCCAATTGTAAATCTAAACCATTCTCGAATCCACCTTAAGACACACAGAAAGGGATAGCTTCGCACGGGTGAAAAAATTAAAATTCCTAAAACTTGATCGCAGCGCCACCTATCGGGTCCAATTTAATATAGCCTATGTTACTCGGGGATAATGTAGCTTTCCAAAGGTGAAAGAATTTTTGAAATCGGTCCAGTAGTTTCGGAGCCTATTCATTACAAACAAACAAACAAACAAACAAATCTTTCCTCTTTATAATATTAGTATAGATATATACTGAAATATAGCATGATATAAAGTCCGGTCGCATATAAGTTGGGTTCGACCCCCTAATGCATTTCATTCATTATTATAAAAATAATGCATAGCGATTTATGCATACTTTCGTATAGATAATTATTAATATACATAATAGGATACAACAAACAAATATGATCATGAAAAGGAGTTAGTACTCATAATGTAGACATAACTTTATGGCCACCTGATTTGACATGAAAAAATACAAAAAACAATAAAAGATCAACTTTATCAAATGTATTCCATGTTTAACAGGTGAGTGATTACTTGAAGAAGCAAATGGAGCCTCAAGATGGCGCCGAGATGGGTGAGGACATCAAGCAAATGCTCGAAGGCCACGACAAGCTGGTCGAGGAGATCTTCCAACACGAAGATAAGGACAAGAATGGCTTCATCAGCCATGAAGAGTTTTCTGGCCCCAAGCACGACGAACTCTAAACACGAAACTTATTGTCCTAATCCGCAAATTGGTTAAGACTGTATCGATTTTGAGCGATTAAAATTAATTAGTGTATTCGTATAATTAAAATTTTATATAAAGAAAAACTGACATCAATTGTATGTAAGTTTCCTGTCGCCGATTTAAGATAACGAAGTCAAATCTCAAAACAGTAAACGGAAAAATTCAACAAAGGCATTAAATGCAAGTGCTTATTACAATATATTTGATATCAATAAAGTTTACGTAAAAAATCCTCACGCATATTGCATTTTGTTTATTTTTATCAATAAGGGTGTATGCGAAGTCATTTTTGTTAAAACATGTTCTGTTGAGACTTTTGTGATTAGTTTATCTACGTTGAATTTAGTTGATTTAGAATACGGTAGGTAATAAATATAGTAAATATAATACGCATTTTAGTGCAGCATAATAATTTACCCTACCAACGCGGGTGTAAACCACAGTTGGCCATAAAGGTATATCAGTGTCGAATCGAATTATAAACATTAAACATGAACATTAACATCAAATCACTGGCAACACAAACTACTCATATCAAAGTACCGCATATAGTAAAAAAAAACATGATTGTCAAGACATTCAAACTATCGTTCAGCTAGAATTCAATTGAAATTGTATAGGACGTGTGGATCAAACCGTTATATTATATTATTGTAATATTATGTAACCGCTGTGGTTTAAGATAATTTAATATACATATTTATAAAATTGCGTGTTGTTTTATTATCCCCTCCCCCAAATAACAAACTTAATGATCTTCCCTTTCACTGCATAACTGGTATACTGGTGTAAGATTAAAGCAGGAAATGAGTGCAATATTACAGGAGACATGTTCAAGGGTACGAAAGAGATAGACGTCTATATGTGTCTCACTCACACTTTTGAAAAGTTACGACACTTACGACATTGGCATTGTATGTATACATACACATATGTAAGTATAATCACGAGTCCGTCACGGAGTAGGCAAAGAGAATAAAGCACCATCTATTTGCACTTAAATTACACAAATATTGACATAATCCCAAATTTGCCAGTCTGTACTACGGTTCATTCATTTTCATCCCCATACCTTTGAACCACAAAGGTCTCGCACTGCGCGGTTCCAAATGAGTGTCTGTAGGAATGTAAGGAAATTCCGTACGGAAAAAACATTGAACAGAATCTATGAATTTGCAGAAGCTTATAGACAAGTCTCATGGCCTTGGTACGTCTTTTCTCCACTCTCGTATACAATAATGGTATCAGTGAAACAGTGACATTGAATATTATTGTTACCTATTAAGAGAACTCGAACCAAACGCCTTAATTTGTTGGTTATCTATCTGTACTCCCGAAGGCGGGTTCCATACCCAAAAACTACCTATCTAATCTGAAGCTAAGTACCTACTTCTTTATACAGAGACGGCCCTAGTAACTTAACAGGGAGTGCAAGAAAGGTGTTCACGTTCATCCCCCGGTAAACGACGCAAGTAATCAAAATATTTTTATTTCACATAGGCCTAGGCGGGCACATATAAAACGTCGAAAAAGGTGCACGATTAGGGTTGGTCGTTTCCATGGAGAAGAACCGGCAAGAAACTCCATGGTTACTCTTTTCAAATCATTAGGTATACAATAATAATCTTTTTATGTTACAGCAATAGTACCTAAGTATGGGGGAACAGCGTAAGCCCGACAATAGGTCGTCGCTTACTATACAAAACATACGTTATATTTCATAGACAAAAATATGTACTAATTTAAAAGCTAAATAATATATTATATAAATACCTATACACCTCTGCCTCTGTGGAGTGTATAAATACTAGGTGCCCCGCCCGGCATCGCTTGGGTGAAAAAATTTAATATCCAGAAACACGATCGCAGCGCCACCTCTCGGGAACAAAGGTGAATCTAAACCATTCTCGAATCCATTGGAAGACACAGAAAATTTCATTTATATCGGTCCAGCAGTTTAGGAGGAGGTCAGTGACATACACACGCACGGAAGAAATATATAAATATAGATAAATATATTTACCCCTTCACACGCTGGTCCCCAAAGAGGTAGGCAGAGTTGTGCAGTAACATCCTACCCACTGCCGGAGATATATTATATGTGCCGTATGTGCCGACAGACGACGAGTCCATGTTCAATAGCAGTCTTTGGACGAGTTCTTCGCCGTTTCTCGAGAACGACTGCACATGTATGAATTCCTTCTTAGACCCTCCGGTCTTCTTTACTTTTAGTCAAATGCGAAACTAGTAGTGCCATCTCTTGGCAACACCGATGTAACATTCACTCGGCTTTGATTATTACAAAGATGGTGTGGATTTGTTTGGGGCTTAGCTCACGCGCTAGTGACTAATTTGTATAGCAGTGAACTGTTAATAATTTCAAGTTATAGTACAGTGTAAAGCAATAACGATATTATTTACAAAATATACACATTTTATATATTTTAACAACACTCGGAATTCAATACCTCTCTGAAAAAATACCCTGCAATAAATCTTATATGTCACTTTTGTGTCATTTTTTCTGGGCTTCAATTCAAACATTGAAGTGACTAGTATGTACCTATAGTATTACAATCGTTGTTTAAAATAAGCCTGCAGCATAATGACTACTATTCTTATAATAATAATAGTTTAAAACAGCTATACTAACTTTTTATGTATTACCTAACTAAGAAGCTAGTTGCGAAAAATTTACCTGTAGGATTTGGGTAATAGTTCAATATAATTCTAATTAACGATCTAGTTTTTTTATCATGCCATATACGGTTATATTGATAGGACAATAATACAGGTAATGAAAGATTTGAATATTTTTAATCGTACAGAACGACATCTTTGATATTTAGTTCAAAGTCGTACCAATGAAACTATCATTGTTTAATAAGAAGTTCATGTCATATTTAATAGATAGCGCGCTGTACGTAAATGATGCCAAGGAATTTGTATTGGAAAGGCGTCTAACTGTATAATATTATTTTTATATACGTACTAGGTAATTTTGTATAACACAGATATATTAAAGTTTGCTAACTAGTTTGATATAATAATAATACTTAATACAAGTAATATTTCTTGAAAATAATAATAAAAAACAAATTTACAACTAAACACAAATTATTTATTTATACTTAATAGATAAAATTATATATTTTGGAATTATATTTAAGTGAAACAGGTATCTAAGTCTAGAGAAAACTCGTGCTCTATACTCTCTGCCTACACTACATCTGATGATATGTATGTATGTATATATTGAAAATAAATAATTAATATAATTAAACTGTAGACTTGACATGCACTAAAATTATAAAGCGGAAAACGTTAGTTTTTATTTATATGAGATAAAAATGGCATTAAGCTTTTTGTACCCTATTCCAAGCCTTTAAATTGAGAGAGCATACCTCGACTTCCGGTGTGAACACGTCATACTTAGCCCCCTTTTGCGGTGGTAGCAGCTCCTTCCTGTGTAATTTAATTACTTTTTCCCCAACCATCAGCAGCCAGGCGCGAAGGCGCGCTAGCATCATTGGCGTTTTTCGACTCGTTGGTGTAACACGCGGAGTTTAAGAAATAATACTTTATTTCAATTTCAAATACTAAGCGGTTGTCTTAATATGGAAAACGCAAAATCCAGTAAAATTGCCCCCGAGTTCTCAAGGGATGCTAAGTATTCGAGCCCATCTTCCTCATCGGAATCTTCTTCTGGCCATCATCGTAGGCGTTGTCGCCGGGGATATAGGCGCATGGATAAACGCATCAATAAGCGCCTGAAACTCTTGGAAAAGGTGGTAAATAATCTTGCCGCCACCGTAAGTACCATGGCCTCAGGTGAGTCAAACTCATCGTTTATTAAACCCAGTCATGCCATGCTTGGCAATTCTGATTCGGACATCCTGTCTATATACACAGATAATGACGAATTAGAGCCTACATTGTCACATAATGGCGGCTTATGTGAACAAGGTTCCCCGTTTAATTTTAAGCAGGAAACTACCCTCAAATCAACATTAAATAAAACTTCAACCAACCACGCGGAAGTCTTTTGCAAATTGCAGCACTTTGATACGACTGATTGGTCTCAGGTGAGATACGCTACTGTGCAGAAACAATATATTTCTTACCCGGGTTTTGCGGAATTAGAAAGCAATGATGTAATTAAAACTTTCGACCGCAATATAAATACCTTAGCCGAAACGGAAAGAACTTTAGCAGCAGTGTCTCACGCTTTGATCATTCAAAACGAAAAGCTTCTCGAAGGCTTTCAGGCCTTTATTACCTGGTTGAATTCTTCTGAACAAGTATCTACCGATGACGTACTAAATAAAATTAACGAAATTTTTGGCGGTGATTACAATCATACTCACTTAGATCTATTGCAAATGGTATGCGGACGGCGCGCAGATATTATACAGCAGCGCCGTGATACCATTCTGCGTTTTGTAAAAGACAGAGTGGTCAAGGAAACTCTGCGAAAAATCCCACCTACCATTGAATATCTGTTTAATGATAGCCGTTTTTCAGAATGTGTCTCAAGGAATGGTGGCATCGAGAAAGTTTTCTTCAGACTGCATTCCACTCCTGCGCAAGGAGGTGCGAGCAGAGCTCTTGCGCAAAGAGCGGAACCAAGGAGGGTCATCTCTAACCCACCACGTGGCCGCGCTGCTGTTTCTACAGTCGGCCATAACGCAGCCCTCACAACACAAAGCCGCAAACGTAAGTCTGATCTGACTTTTCGAACCCCTCGAGGGGAAAAGCAATTTAAGAACCGCCAGGGACGTCGTTCCCAGAGGCATCTTGACTGACTATCGCACCTTTCGAGCGGGCCATTTGGCACGATTTGCGGCCCTATGGAAAAAATGGGGCGCTCCCAGTCATATTTTAAAATTATATCTGGGTACAAAATACCGTTTTTCAAGAAACCCCCCTAGTGTCACCCTCTCATATTCCAAAGCGGTTTCATACACACCACCATCTCCACATGGAACGAGCGATATGCAGGTTAATAAAACAGGGCGTTCTGGAACCGGCTCAAGCCACTCCAAGCTTTGTCTCCAGCATATTTCTAGTGCCAAAAGGAAACAAACAAATGCGTCCGGTACTCAACCTCAAATTGTTAAACAATTTTGTTTATGCAAGCAAGTTCAGGCTAACAAACATGTTCAAGGTCCCAGATTTCCTCCAACCAAACGACTGGCTAGTAAAATTGGATCTCCACAACGCATACTTTCACGTGCCGATCATATCCCGTCAGCGCTGTTTTCTAAGAGTAATATATCGCCGCCGCTTGTGGCAAATGACATGTCTACCATTCGGTCTGTCGACGGCACCAAAAGTTTTCGCGTCCATCACAAACTGGGTGGCCGAAATCCTTCGAAAAAAGGGTCTAAGGTTGTTAGTGTACTTAGACGATTTTTGCCTGGCACATCAAGACAGGGCAATATTAAAGAAGCAGGTTTTCACCCTGCACCTATTCCAGGAGCTCGGGTTAGTTGTCAATTTAGAAAAGTCCGCTCTCGTACCGCAGAAATCGATAAGGTTTCTGGGAATTCTTTGGAATCCTTGGACGAACGAGAAGTCTCTTCCCACGGACAAGGTGCAAAGTCTCTTGAGGATGTCCGAAAAATTCATATCGCGGCGAAAAGCCTCTCTTCGTCAAGTACAATCTCTTCTGGGTCTCTACAATTTCGCCGGATTCGTGGTTCCCCGCGGTCGCTTAAATACCCGAGCGCTGCTCTTACACAGTCATCAGCTGTTACATCAAGGTCCTTGGTTAGAATATCAAATCCCGGAATCTGTCCTGAGGGTACTCAGGTGGTGGATAGTAAACGCGCACATTACTTCCCGCATTCACTTACCTTGGCCAAAAATGTATCTTACAACAGATGCATCAGCCCTAGGTTGGGGTGCAATGCTAAACGACCTGAGAATATCAGGACCTGAGAATGTCAATCAACATTTGCCGCCTATAAGTCAGCTTGGCTAAGATGGTGCGCATGGGCCTCATCAAATAATGTCCTGACTTGGCAAAATTTTTGATATATTTATTTCAAAATGTTAATCTAGCATATAGCTCAATTTGTCTTCATAGATCTGTTGTCTCTACATTCTGCCCAAAATTCCCTGCTTTAAGTAGCCATACTCTTGTAAGACAGGCACTGAAAGCAATAAATTTATGTAAACCACAAAAAGCTAAAGCACCCATATGGGATATCAAGGACCTAGTAACTATTTGGAAACTAACGAACCTATAAATGATTCTATCTTCGAAACTTCTAAGAGATGTGCTACCTTGCTTTTATTGTGCTCGGGTCGAAGAGTACATGATCTAACTCTTTTAAAAATTGGTGCTTCTTTCTGTAAGGTTAATGAGGACTCTATAATTTTCTGGCCCGAATTTGGTTCAAAAACTGATAGTACTCGCCACCGACAGTCTGGTTGGCGCCTTACTTCTCACTCATCTAATCGAAACATAGACCCAGTGTATTGGGTAAAGAAGTTAATTAGTACATCTCTAGAGAGAAGGGGAAATATTGATAACTTATTTGTCACATCAGTAGGTATAGTAAAACCAGCGTCGAGAACTATTATAGGTGGTTGGATTAAATCCGTGTTGAAGAATGCTGGAATTGACAGTTCGGCAGGCAGTATTAGATCGGCTGTGGCTTCAGCCAGCTGGCTTGAAAGTCATAGTATTGATGATATTCTATCCCGAGGTAACTGGAAGAATGCATCAACATTCCATAGATTTTATAGAAAGGAAATTCAACCAATTCCCAGAAAATCTTCTCAGGTGTTAAAATGTTTTAATCCCATTTGATTTACATTGATTAATTTGCTTTGTGATTGTTTAGTGAAGACATTTTCTTTGAAATAAAAATAAACATGCCTACGGATTTTATTCCTTTTAGTTCTACTTTAATCACATTGGCGTTACTTGTATCAGCAGCCGAAAACAAACACATCTCAATTTAAAGGCTTGGAATAGGGTACAAAAAGCTTAATTGTAAAATTTTACCTGTAAATAAAATATAAATTAAGCGAATTACCCTATTCCAAGCCTAGTTTTTATTGCTGTCTGCTTAATATACATTCTATTTCAGCATTTAACCTTAATCAAGTTCTTTTTCAGATGTTAACCTTAGTACCTAAGCTCTATTTCAGACCTTAAGAACAAACATCATTTCATTCTTCAATGCTCCCGCTCATAACAGCCTTCCATTGCCACCAGTACATCCCATACTGTGGCAGAGTCATGTCGTCCCCATGCAATCTCATGGGACGCACTCATTACTAAGGCTCGTGCATAATACACTGTCCCCATACAACCTTATGGGACGGACCTTATGAGATAGCTAAGGAAGGCGTTACTCAATAAAAACAAGCTATTGAGCTCTAATGATGCTAGCGCGCTTTCGCGCCTGGCTGCTGATGGTTGGGGAAAAAGTAATTAAATTACACAGGAAGGAGCTGCTACCACCGCAAAAGGGGGCTAAGTATGACGTGTTCACACCGGAAGTCGAGGTATGCTCTCTCAATTTAAAGGCTTGGAATAGGGTAATTCGCTTAATTTAAATTTTATTTACAGGTAAAATTTTACAACTAAAGATTTTTTCAACGTAATCGAACTTTTTCTCGCGTCTTTACTTACATTACACTTTACACTACATTTCCTACCTGATTTCCGTCTGGACTGTCGGACGTCTAGACTGGTTACCGTCCCCCTGAGACATAATCCTTTTCAGTTAGTAGATAGCAAACACATCTAAGGACACCCCCCCTGAGGATTGGACCTCGGCTTAGAGCGTTGCTGATCCACGAGCAAGGGAGCTGGGCTGGTTGTGCTTCCACCCAGAGTATGGTTTAAAGAACCGCACTAATATTAGCTGTGTCATTAGTAGCGAGACCTGTGGCTCTAGACAAAATCATTCCTGTCAAACTTTTTCCTGTCAAAAACTATTTGTGTATGGACGGCTAGCATATTATCTTACCTATGGTTTGGTTTGGTTCATTCATTCGTTCGTATTTTATTTCGTATTCTGTGAGATGTTTGGTACCTATTGGTTGTGTGTTACTGTGTTCTCGTCGGGATAAATTTGAATGTTTATTGCTTCGACTTCTACGTGCATAATTATTAACAAAAATGTTATCTAATAAAAAGTTAGTAATGACTTGTGCGATTATTACCTGCTGTAATCTAACATTATTAGTGCTATTTGTGAAATATAATGTTGGAGACAGGTGCTACGTTACTATAGATCAGGAGCAGAGTGTTACTGTAGTCCTGCCCGATGACTTCCTCAGCTTTGGCATAGACGCGTCAGAAGTAGCCGGTCATAAAAAAATTGACTTCACAACACCTCGGTTGCGAGAGCTGGCTAAAATGCTGTCACCGGCACGACTGCGCCTTGGAGGGACTATGTCTGAGAGACTTATCTTCACTAAAGACGACTCCTGTTTGACATGCGAAAATTGCAGCAGAAATGCTCACCACAGATGGATAACGACGGCACTTTGCAAAGACAATTTCCTGCCGTACTTTATCATGACAGGCAGTAAGTGGAGTGAAATCAATGACTTCTGTAAAGCTGCAAATATTCAACTGTTGTTCACATTTAATGTTCTGTTACGAAATGATCATGGTGGGTGGATGGAACAAAATGCTAAAGATATCTTAGATTATTCCAAAGAGAAAGGCTATCTTATTGATTGGCAGTTGGGTAATGAGCCAAATTCATTCCCTCATGTATTCAATGTTACTATTACTCCTCAAATGCTTGCCCATGATTTCAAGAAGCTAAGGAAGTTACTGAACCATTCTGGATATAAGAATTCCCTGTTGGTTGGCCCTGACACTACCAGACCTCAACCCAATCGTCCTGAGTGTCTTAGATACATGCAAGAGTTCTTAGTCAATGCATCCAGCTCTATTAATGTAAGATCTTGGCACCAATATTACTTAAACAGCAGGACAGCTACTTTAGAAGACTTCTGGGACCCGAGCACATTTGACTTGTTGAGACAACAAATAGTTACCATGAAGAATCACACTAAGAAGTTCCACCGCATACCAATGTGGCTCACTGAGACAAGCACTTCATACGGGGGAGGAGCACCGCAATTATCCAACTCCTATGCTGGCAGCCCATTATGGATAGACAAGCTGGGATTGTCTGCAAAGCATGGCATCACAACAGTCATTCGGCAAAGTTTCATTGGTGGGAACTACAGCATGGTTGATGAAAATCTCACACCTTTGCCTGATTGGTGGCTGAGTGTGTTGTACAAGAGGCTGGTAGGAAATAAAGTGCTTCATGTGTACTGTAAGTGTTCCCGCTACCAAAGGTTGTATGCTCATTGCACAAACAGGAACCACTCCAGCGATGTAACTGCTATTACAATTTATGGTATAAACTTGGCAATGAGTAAAGCAAAGTTTTTACTGAATGGTACAGCATGGCATGGTGAGAATTTAAGCATAGATGAGTATATTGTAAGTGCCCCTTCCAATAATAGAAAAACCAAAAGAATACTACTGAATGGCTGGCCATTGCATTATGCAGCAGGACTGGGAGATTTAAAGCCAATACACATAAAAGGTGATCACATTTCCATGCCACCATATTCAATTGGGTTTTGGGTGATCAAAAATACAAAACTTACAGCTTGCATATAAGTTTATATGCATTTTTTACATTTATTTCATCATAGATCATTCCAATGATTATAACTTCTAAGAAATCTGAATTGAGGGTTGTTACAATTTTTAGCTGTACTTGTAATCAGTCAGTGGAATGGGTATTCTTTGGTTTGTCCTTCAATTGTCATGAAACATTGTAACTTGTAAGCTAATAATTGTATGGTTTGTAAGTATAATATTGCATCTATAATGTGCATTCTTTAACTTTGTGCCTTTATTGTTACATGTATTGGATATATATATTATGCACAATATTAGTTATTACTTAAATAAGCTACTTTGTCTATGTTATTGTTCTAATGATGTTTATGAGACCAGGTATATATATAAAATAATACAAAATATGTGCCATAGTGTATCATACAATTGCATATTTTATACATCCATTTTGTTTTGACTCTGTTATTGCAAAGACATTGAACTTTCTAGATGGATAAGAGAGACAACTCTAATTAAGACGCAAACTGTGGCACAATTACTTGGCTTATCAATATACATACAATAATTCACTAGGTTGTCTGAAATATTAAATTTATTGCTCTTGAAATCAAGCATCACACCCAGTAATCTCATTAAAATTAAGTACCTCTGTTTCCTTGGGGAATAACCAGTGTATGTATACAATGTTGTGACTGATACTAGACTTACTAAGAGATATGAATAATGCGAAGTTATTGGATACCATTACATATTGCAAGGCCAAGTGCTATTGTCGGAGTGATCCAGTCAACAAGAGCTTTATTGGATGACAAAGTAATAAGTCCAATGTCACTCATATGTAGGAATTGCTTATTCAATTTTGCAACACTGTTTTATGTTAGCGGGAATATGGGGCAATTTTAGCTTGTTTTTGTGATGTTTTATGGATATCAATTCCTTATATTGCTTTTAATAATGTTTATTTTTGATAAAAGAGGGTCTTACAATGTTCTTTACCAATTGGTTTGGTCTTAGCTTATTGATTGTGTGGTCCTGTGGGTCGCCAGCTTAGCCCCTTAATAATAAATATGTGCCTGCTGCATATGGATACATACAGGTTGTCTCAGAAAATAGAACAGTTGTCTTCTAGAAGTTGTAGGGTGCTGTATATCCTCATGATGGTGCATTAAAACAAGATGACAAAATTGCAAGCCTATAATTATAATAGGTAAATAAATATTCACTTCGAAACAGTGTTATAGAATTTTTTCAGATTCTACATGTATAACTTTATCTTTACAGCAGAGTTAGAAGACAAAGCAGAAGGTAAAAAGAAAAACAACTTGGTATGTAATTTTATTATCTTTCTTTCATTGTGTCCTATCACATATATGAGCCACTGTAAAATTTTCTGAGACATCCTGTACCATTAAATATATTTACCACAGACAAACAGAAACTGACAAGGGAATAGTTTTATATACAAATACCTTTTTACAATAGCTGTAGATATAAATGTATATGTTATTTTTATAAACTAAGGGATGTTTGTATCATGCTTACCAATAATTAAATCTTTATATATATAATTCTTCTGTGAGTGTGTATGTCACTGAACTTCTCTCAAAGGACTGGACCGATTTTAATGAAATTTTTTGTGTGTGTTCAAGGGGATCTGGGAATGGTTTAGATTCGCAATTGGACCCGATAGGTGGTGCTGCGATCGTGTTTCAGGAAATTTAATTTTTCATCCAAGCGAAGCTGGGCGGGACAACTAGTTATGTATATATAGTGTAATAGCATAAGTGTTATAGCATGTCCATACCTTGGTTAAATAAACTTGATACAATGTATACACAAGGAACTATGGTATATATATGAGCTAATTTCCAGTCTCAGTAGCAGCTTTTATGATCTTCCTACCTCTCACAAACTTTGTAATTCATCTTTGTTTTTTTATTGGTGTAATCTATGGGGGTCTTATTCAGATGAACATTCATGCAAATTGTTTCCAATTGGATTACATAACATTATAATTAAAACATTTTATTAAAGTCCTTAAACGTATCCTAGTATGTGCCTAGTATCCTAATACAATTTTACTGATGTTCCATGCTGCCCTCTTCTAAAGTATTGTTTGGCTGTTCAATGTAATAGATGTGATATATATTATTCTGTTATGTTGTATATATTTTGCAGCCGAAGCACTGCTACTGTGCTCTTGTGTTCCTACTGTAACGTTTATAGAAATTCACATCAGGCTTTGCTAGTAGGAATAAGAGCACTCGTCCCTTGTGCTGCTAGCACTGCAATGTACCCAATACATATAAGGGTTGGCTCGGTTGATATGACTGGTGTTGCAAGTGCCGATAGGTCTACCTGCAGACTGACTTTGTAATACGTTTGTATATTTTGTGTTCGATTAGCAGATGTCAGCATTCCAATTTTTTTCTACTATTTTCTTTTATATGTTAACATTTATATGTTATTTCTATTTTTATGTTAACATGTGAATATGTGGTGCCTAAGTGTAAGACTGAATTTTTTAATATAGTATTTATTTTCCAATATTTCCCTAAATACAGTGTGATCTGAAGTACTTATGTATACAAAAATGTCAAGCTGTTGTCAGGCTGCTGTGCTAAAATTGTGTACATTTATTTTTTATGTTTTCTCGAAGGAATTATTATATAAGTGAAAATATAACTGATATGTACGTCTATCTTATAAGTTATCCTTAGATATGTTGTGTTGTGTCTTAAAGTTGAACAAATTGATGTTAGTCTCAGAAAATAGAACGTCAAAAGATATAAATACAAGAAATAAAATAAATATCTGAATTAAACCATTATTAAATAGAGACTGATGAATGTGGACGAAGCGAAAGAGGTATGTAAGACTAGAGAGAACTGGCGCTCTATACTCTCTGCCTACCCCGTTAGGGACTTGGCGTGATGATATGTATGTATGTTTAATATTCACTCAGAAGCATGGTTATTTCCAGAAATAGATATTTTCCCTGGTGTTAGAAGCATTTAAACAAACGTATTTCCTATAGAAGTATTTACATATGTTGACCTATGTACTGGATATAGTTATATTTATCATATGTCCATTGAGAATAGTCGCGGATTTGTGCCTTGTGTCTTGATAATATCGTATCGTAATATCGCGCCCCGCGGTTTCACTGCGTTAAATTATCTGTTGCTGTATGTTATACGAAGGTCTCTGCCCGAACCTTAGCCTTGTGTTTTGATTCTAATCAGTGTAAATATTTTTTCTGAAGTAAAAAATATCCTATATCCTATGCCAGACTATAAACTATCATTACTGCCAATTTGATCCAATTTAGTAGGTGGTTCTGGCGTAGTAAAAAAAAACTATCTATAGAAAGTGACACTTACAATATAAGTAAGTATAAATACATGGATTTAGAATAACCTCGAGCCCTTACAATTTAGTAGTGTGATTGCGAAATGATTAATTCGCTTGTAACTAATGCATATTTGGGGTTAAACTACGAGGGAGGTCCATCAAAGGGTCCTATCCCGAGGGCGCGTCAATTGCATGCTCCCCCCGTATACACACACCATGTACGATGTTTGCTTGTGTGCTTTTATCTCGGACAAATGGACGCCAAGAATTGCTAAATTGATGAACATTAGTAGATTGAAAACGGCTACAGTCTGCCGTTTGCAAATACTCGATAGCTACATATAAATCTTGTGTCCGATTTTTTTTATCTCATAACTTTTCTTCTTAGCCGATTAATGGCGATACCAAAACTTGAGTCGGGCGTTTCTTAGGTTCAAACTTTTTAATTATTACTGTATCTACTTAACTGCATTCTGCAAATTTATACCCATTGTACACCCGCGTGAAATTTTATTTCATTGGTAGTTTCTGGCATTAAACATATTCTTTGTGTTAATCCAGATAATAATTTATCCCTGTGCCAAAGTTCAACCGATTCACATCAATTTTTGCATTTAAAATTTGGTAGCTATGTTTTGTTTTTATGAATATCTAGAATACCTCTTTGTTATATGTATTTAAATTTGAAGTGTTGCGAATATTTTCTTAAATAGTTATCTAGAATTGAATGCTTCCAAGATCGTTATCATTTACCTGAATCCTCACCTAATCTTGTTTAAGAATAATTTTTATAGTTATCTCTTTTATATAAGTATACATTGGCTATGTATAAGATGTGTTCATCCGTATTTTTTTTGTACTTTTATGTAAAATTCATGTCATTTAAGCTTCTTGTAACAAGTTATACTTAAATTCAGAATTGTTATAATTAAGTCATTCTTGTTATAATATACTCATGAAAAATCTGTCCATCAAATTTTTATTCAATAATAATAGTAATACATGTTTAAACATTAAATACGCTACGTATCAAATTAGCATATTTAAATCGACGGATCTATTGGTTTTTTTATATGTCGCCTTGGAATCTTTAGTGCCTTATGTATGCCTTAAGTTATGTTGCTAATGTTTAGAAGTACCATGTTCCTATTTGTACCTTTTTGAAATTAAATGATTCGTTCTAAAATTATGTATTTATTATTAAAATTAAGTAAACTGGGATACCTTATTTTACCTCAAGAATACCAATTCTATCTCTGTCTCTGTGTACTCCTACGGGAGCAGGGCCGTGTTTAGCCTATTGGGGGCCCTGGGCATATTAGGATAATGGGCACCTATGACTTTGGCAGAACACTATTTTGTTAGAACAAAGAAAATAGATAAACTTGTAAGGGATTCCATTCCACCATCTCCTTAAATATAAAGTCAAACACATTTTGTTTAAATTTTCTATGTAATTTCTCAATTAAATTAATTAGTTAATTCAAACTTGGAGCTTCATGCTTCGCTTTATAATATTTTTTGGTAATAAATATTGGTTATCGATTGGTGATCTGACAGGAATTGCTATTTGATCTCAGGGGCCTCTCCTCTCTCCCCTAACGATCGCGGGGCCCTGGGTACTTGCCCAAAGTGCCCAATGGGAAAGAGGGGTCTGTACGGGAGTCGTGAAGACATACATCGTGTAATTGAATTTATGAGCCTACTTGATATTGTGACAGACTCATTCTAAGCAGATGATGCTTTAAATATCAAAATATACTTCCCATCAGAAAAATCGAAACACCATGCTAGATATTATTCACTATTAAACAAAATTTGACTTACAATTCCTAAATATACACATTTTTCTGATAATCCTTAAAAAACTTAAACTTGCAAGGTGTTTCGATTTTTCTGATGAGAAGTGTATATGCCTACTGACTAGCTGTTGGGCACTACTCCGCTTGAGTTACCAATTAAGTCAGGTAGGCCGAAGTATTAATGAATGTTATGCTGTATTGTATTGTAATGCTCATCAGTAAAAATAAGCGAAAAGTTAAGGAGTGAAAGCGTAATAAACAAATCATTTATAATTTGGAAGAAGCCGTGGTGGCCGAGTGGATTGAGTAGTTGCCTGCGACACCTAGATCGCCGGTTCGAATCCCGACTGTACCAATGAGTTTTCTAAACTTACCTACGTACAGTTATTAGTCACACCACGAGCTGTACGGTGAAGGAAAACATCGAGAGGAAACCTGCATACGACTGAGAAGCAATTCAAAGACGTATTATACGTAAATATCTACTTGTTAATATATTGATACAGCTCACCGCTTGTAATTTTCACCATTGTTTTCACACAAATAAATTCTACTACCTAATTTAGAGCTTGGAGACTTAAGTCTGTATCTAACAAGAAACCACCCACTTGATGGTGCCGATTTTATGAGATTCCCTGTGGATACTTGTTTTCTACTCCAGAGGTTTTCCATGGAAATTCACATTAAATATGTGACGTTCAATAAGGGATGTACATTTAAATGATTAGTTGTAAAAATATTTATTAAATAAATAATACACCTCTGCCTACCCCTTCGGGGACCCTTGTGGGAAAGCGTGAGGATATATTATTATTATTACTATGTAAATATTATATTCATAGTATAATTAAAATGTGTTGCCAATTATGTTCCGAAGACGTAAAAAGCTTTCTCTGCCCACTGTCTCATATTTTCTCTGTAAGGGACACACAAAAGTTAATCTGTATAAAAATAGTCGCCCCAAACTTCTAAGTTCAGCTATGATACACAATCAATCAATTAGGTACACTATTTCAAACTTTTGCATGTAGATTTCTTTTTTCGAAATATTTATTTATAAATAATAATAATATATCCTCACGCCTTCCCACAAGGGCCCCCGAAGGGGTAGGCAGAGGTGTATAGGTAATACCCACACACCCACTTTCCGCCAGAGGTATATTAGGTACCAACGTGACAGATGGCGAGTCCATCGCCGTTACTCAAGCACGACTATACATACGCATTTGAATTTCTTCTCAGACGTATGCAGGTTTCCTCTCGATGTTTTCCTTCACCGTAAAGCTCGTGGTGTGACTAATCACTGTACTTAAGTTCAGAAAAACTCATTGGTACAGTCGGAATTCGAACTTGCGACCTTTGCGTCGCAGGCAACTGCTCGAACCACTCGGCCAATATTTATTTAATAAATGGATTACAAGCGTACTCTATATACGCGTTGGTGAAATGCATAGGTACGCTATACGTATACAGGGGCTTTCAACAAAATAATATTTAGCAATTGTCTGCCATCACCGCCTCTCCCCCTTTTGGGAGATGTCCACCCTCAGCCCCATAGCAACGCCATGGGCGGTCCTCCTCTCGTGGCGTTAGACAAAATCAATAAAATATTGTAGTCAGTACCTACCTGTACGCGTACCTACTAATGGGCGACAACCCCTATTACGAAAAAGTTCATAGCAACTAGTGATACAATTTAATCTTATTAAGTTTTTTTTTTATGATGTTACACTTTGTTAATTTAAGTAAAACACTTTAAAAAAAACTGTTCTCGGTGAAAAGATTTTTATTTCGTGGCTTTATACGAACTTTTCCGAGGCGAGTATCGAACCTACGTCCCCTGAGGCGCCGATATAAACGACGGTGTTCCCAAGAGAAAATCTCGGTCATTGTGATTGTTTGAGGCCATCTTTTGGTATATTTTTCTTATAGCTTAGTTCCTAGGACTCCCTTTATTGGTTAACTGACATATCTAATAGCAGTTAAAATTGTTTTATGACAAGAATTTAAATTTCGAATTATCGTTCACCCCGCAATAAGAATATGTTACCTATAATTTTTATTTTATGGTCTAACTTTGTTTGACAGATTATCTTCATACAGAAAACCGACCATCTATACTGTATAGAGTACAATATTATAATTTAATATTCAATCTCCTTTGCGATCCGTGTATGATTGTAATCGAGGGCTTAAAACATGGTAGGGGTGATATGTCCCTGTGTGAGGGGTGCCTCAGTGTGCGTAGTTACGTGTACCTGAGGGTCGTGATTATTGACGTCCGATATAAATAAAATCACAAAATATGTTAGCTCACTCAGCTCCCGGGGCGTCTGGAAGCCATGCGCGTGTGAACCTCTCAGTTAAGGGGTGCGTTTTCATTGGCTGAAACATCAATCAATACTGCATCCCAGGCAGCCTGGCTGGATCTGTCTAGATTGAGCGGTATATTATTATACGGACTAATAAATGAGCGTCAGTCGTCGCCCGGACCTCGCCTAGTTCACATCGTTGTACGTTTTTGCAGTGAGAGACAAAGACTTAGTGAAAAAAATATGTAAGTTGTTTGTATCAACAGGTATTATTTTCTTGTTCTTGGTGTTATATTGGAGCTAAAGTGTTATTATTATATTCTCGCAGAACATGTCGTGGACACCGAAGGAGATTCCGCTTCCGACGGATTGGCCCGTAAGGTAGGTTTTCCATTGTCTTAGTGTGATGGTATATGATGAGAGAAGCTAATGAGGAATGGTGCATCTTGTGGAGAGCAAATTAGTTCATTGATATATACACTGATTTCAGCTCATAATATTTTTTTATCATTCCTTTGTTCGAAAATGGATGGATGACCAACTAAAAATAGAATGTTAGGGGTGGTTTGCTTAATGTTGCTAGCATCCAGTAACATTGGAAGCAGTATTGACCATTTGGTCGATTAAAAATATATTTTCAAATACATTTTTTTAAGAGGGGTGACCTAGGTGTGACCTAGTTTAATAATTTGTTCTATTAATAGAATCGAGGGATCTCTGGGGCGGTTGTTGGCGTAAAAGAATTTCTTGAGGGGGTTTTGTTGGCATTTAGATTGTTTTATTTAAATGGCAATTTAAATTATGGACTTAACTTTATGGTTTATTCGAGGTTTAAGAGAGGTAGGGCATAACGGGTTTCCCGTTCGAATTTGGAGCTGCCCGACTGGGGCAGGACCTCCACCTTATAGAAGTCCTTATAGTCCGTAGCCAAATAACACAATTTTTGTGTTGTGTTCCTACGCGGTGAATAAGGTTTCCAGAAATGAGCTCCTTGGGGAGGGGGGAGGATTGTTACATTGTGTTGGAAGCAGAGGGATTAAACACATTATGCTGCCAACACACTGTAACTCTCCGAACACAGAGTGGCAACGCGCAAGTGATACTTCGGTATCGTGAGCGTAAATAGGCTACGGTAACCGTTTCCCATCAGGTGGGCCGTATGCTTGTTTGCCACTCTTGATGTATAAAAAAAAAATTACGTATGAAGATACCTGTTAGGTACTATTTTTAAATTCTAGAATGGGTAATTTTTACCGTGATAAACTGGGGTAGGTAATTTGTTTTTTTGTTGAATTGATTGAAAGTATATTATGCACAATGCACTTTTCCTCTTGGCCAAAGGACTTAGCTTTCACTAATCTCTAATGTGTATATTTATAATGATGTATGTTGTTCAGCATTGCCATAATATGAACTGTCAATGAAAGTCAGAAAATTCGCAGTTTTGTCTCCCGATCGCTGTCATATTTTTCAAACTTTTATTGTGGCGCTATTGAACAACCAAAATAATCTCTTTAAATGCTGCTAGGATCCTGTTGTCATCAGCCTGTGTATTGCCATTTGCGAGTGTTTGTCCTGTTGCATGCTATATGTGAGCTTATGTATAGGTTTAAAGTTCCAGACATCCAGACAGCAGTCGTTCCTACTGTTTTTTATAGCTGCCTTTAATATTATTACAAATTTAAAGTTGGATACGGAGGCATTCGGAAATCTAATGAAAATCGATACTTAAACACGTCTAGGTATACAGAAATAGGTACATGTAAATGAAAGCCATATTTATATTTTTATAATGACAAATAAGTATTTAAAAAAAGTACAGACAATCTTGAAGTAAAACATTTATGTACTGGATACAATTAACGCTTAAAAAAATCTTCAATCCTTGTCTATACCAAGCTATACCCACAATTACACTAGGCTAGGTCATGTAGTTTTTTAACGACTGATATTTGATACTGGTCGCTTTCAGCCTGTGTTTCAAACCAACGTAAGCAAGTAAACGCTTAATATACACCAATTATGTTTACATATTCATTATCTGACATTGTAGTTCATGAGGTGCTAGCGGTGGCGATAGCCTTATTGGTCACGAGGTCTTCATTAAGGCATTTTCAATCGAGAGTTTACTTTTACGCGGCAGATTCAGTTTATCGACCAGCGGCTACTTAAAAGTTAGAAGGAGCTACATACGAGTACAAGTTAATAAGATGCGAGAAGTGCACGAGCACTGTATAGACCAGGGGTCGCCAATTACTTTCGCTCCTGGTCCGTTTTAAGAAATGAAATGACCATCGCGGTCCGCACAACAGTTGATAAATTTTATAGAAAAAAAATCTTCATTATACAAATGTTATTACGGAAATGGAAGTATTTTTTTACATCAATGAGAAAAATGTCATTTTTTGATGCGGACTATCTGTATGAAGTTTGGTGTATAATTGGTGTAAGATATTGACATTAAATCCTGGAGATGTTCATCAGTAAGTCGAGATCGAAATTCGCGCGCTTCACCGCCGCGCTTTTTGAATTGACGTTGACAAAGATAATGCGGATTACGTACTCTGTAGTGCAAGTTGCTGTGTTCTCGCGGTCCGCAGAAAATGGGTCAACGGTCCGGATGCGGACCGCGGTCCGCCATTTGGCGCGTCTTCGTGACACTATCTATATAGTCTATACTATAGACTATAGATAGTGCCACGAAGACGCGCCCCACCAATTTCTAGTGGAGGGGATTATGGCCCGAGTCTATTAATTGTAGTGTGCGTGTGCACTCATAAGTAATCAGTGTGTACCGATAATACTCAAACATTCTCAACACAAACTCAAATAATAGTGGGGCGCGTCGACGTTCGGATAATCGACGCTACACGTATTACCAAAGAACATCGTTAAAGTTGTCACTAATATGTAGCGAATTAGGTAAATTAAATGCCGGAATGTTAGTAAATATAGAAAATCGCTGAAAACGTACGGAAATGCTTAAATCCTTCATAAAATTCGGTTAAGTAGCGTAATAGCCTTGTTGGCTTCATGTTATAAAGTAGTATAGAGATTTGAAATTCAGAGCATTATATATGTACTAGCTTATGCCCGCGGCTTCGCCCGCGTGGAGTTCGAAAAGGTAGCTTATGTATTTTCCTGCTAGAATCGGTTCAGCTGCTATGCCGTGAAATAGCATCTATACTATTAGAACTTTCAATTTTCGGGTTTAAAAAAAATAAAAGTAGCCTATGTCCTTTATATAGGTATAAGCCATCACGATTTCAACTTTCAGCCAAATCGGTTCAGCCGTTTTGCCGTGAAAGAACCGCAAACATCCAAACTTACAAACTTTCACATTTATAATATTAGTTAGAAAGATTACTGGTCACATTTGAAAACCAAATAAGAGATTTGAAATTCAGAGCATTATAAAGAACAGGTCACATTTGAAAATCAAATAAAAACTTGATGAACACTCTTTTGAAGTTTTTATTATTTTGAGATTTTACGCTCGTTTAATATTTTGAATTCAGCGGTTCTGCACGTAATAGACGGTCATACAGTTGTCACGTGTAGTGTTAACTGCATCATTGTGTAAATACATTTAAGGAGTTACTTTTAAATATCTTTTTAACGCCCCAGTTTGGCGGAACGCCTTTAATAGGTACACCGCGGTATTTTTAGCGCTTAAACAAACATTAGCGAGCCCATATGGTCGAGGGGTCTAATTTAACACCTACAAGACAAGGTTGTCGGTTCAGGCCTTTGTGAAACTAAGAACGTATATTTATTTCTGACTCTGATCTATTATGACGGTGACAGATATGGCACCTATCACGTATGAAATATACTTATCATTACGCGGTCTCTAACGAGGTAGGCAGAGAGAGTAGATCGCCAGTTCTCTCTGGATTTCAGACTGTAGAATCTTTCGCTTCATCTTTATTTTTCATACATGCTCACAGGCTTTGAGAATTCTTAAAGTTTCTTGTTGTATACTTTACTTATTATAATTTTTTTGTAAATTTGGTGTGTCTGATGCTTGGCTATTAAAATTATAAACATAAACAAAAAATAACAAAATGCGAGAAGACTTCGAGAGTTCTTGATGTTGCCATCCTTGAGTGTTCGGTCGATTCTTTATCAATCAAACTTTGTGGGAAGGTGAGGAAGTATACCTTATAATAATGCCAAACATGTTACTATTAATACTTCCTGCATGCTTTGCGAGACCTACAAGATAAGGAAGTCTGGCACACCATGAATAGTTTTTATTCTTCCAACTTTTGCTCAGGCGAGAATTATACAGTGTTATCATTCATAAGCAAATCATATGTATTTATTTTCCGATAACCAATGCTATAACATGGTCATACGGCGACACTGGAATACCCACCTAAAGTCTGGGGAGTTAGGGCACATTTCAACTATACATATGTATTATGTTAATGCGACCTGCGAGTGTTGATTTATTGCTGCTGCTGTATGTTTTATAAAAACAGAAAAAAGCTCGATGTATTTATTGAAAAATCAGTAAACAAACTATGTACTGAATAATACGTATCTTTATAATATAATTTGTTTGAAATAAAATAACACAATTCCACACAAATTGACTGAGTCTAAACTAAACAAAGTTTGCAGCTACTACGGGAAGTAGACAACGACATACATACTTATATTTATATAAAAAGTACATACCTTACAATAGATATAGATATATATATACATATATATATATCTATATATATATATATATATATATATATATATATAAACGCACAGGACATCCAAGATTAAGCACATAAATAAGTAGTCTGAACACGATGTCAATTGCCGTCAAATTTATTAATTTTAGTATAGCTATGTAAATAATAAAAGCCAAAATATTTTTTTTTAGAATATTATTCTAATGTACCTAGCTTGGCTGGCGAATATTTTGTTCAACTAACCAGCCATACAACGTGGCAATGCTGCCAGCCTTCGTGGCACCCCTCCGCCCTAATTATGGACAGATATTCGATTTTAAAAATGTTGCGCACTTTAGTCTATTTGTTTTCTTATAATAATAATAATAATAATAGTATTCTTTATTGTACACACACACATAGAAACAAATAGGATGACATAAATACAGAGAATAACATGTAATAGGCACAATAGGCGGCCTTATCGCAAAAGCGATCTCTTCCAGGCAACCAAGTGAAGAGAGAAAAGAAATAGAGAAAAAAAGGTAGGTGTGATAGTTGAGCGGATGAAATATACATATTTACTATAATATACATATACTAAGCAATCTTAATAAATAAATACGAAACGTAAATCTATTTTATACACATACAATAACATATACATAAATATACTTACACATGTATAAGTTATAAAGAAAAATAGTATTCGAATAAAAGTTTCTTGAAGGAGTTTTCTTATTTACTTATTTACTATAAATTATTGGGATAGATATTTTAATATCTGTATTAAATATTAAAGTTATTTATTGTTCAGGTTTATAAGTGAAAATAGTAAAAGGTTTAAATGCGTTTTTCACTTACATATGAAAAAAGTTCTAACATTTACCTACAATATATAAAATATATGATACATATTTGCAATATAGCAATAAAATATTATTTATCTTATTATGATTTCCTGTCAGGGAGAAGGTGAACCGGATCCGGTAATCCGGCGGATATAACATAATAGAACGGCTATAATTGGATATTAATGATAATTGATCTTTTTGGAAATACGCACGTCGTCGCATTTGGTGATGACCAGATAACCATAGATAAGTATATACATATACAGTCAAACCTGGATAAGAGAAAGTTCAAGGGAGCACAATCTCATTCTCGCTTATAGAGGTTTCTCACTAGCCCGAGTTTCTCGCTAATGCAGGTACATGGGTAGCGTTTCTCTCTTATAGAGGTACGCAGCAATAACAAGTCACAACAAGTACGAATGTAGTAATGTATGTAATATGATGAAATTATATAATATGCACAACATATACAGTGAAACCTGGTTAAGTGAGACATCAAGGGACCTGCAATGTCGTTTCACTTATAGAGGTATTCCACTTACCCAGTGTCTCAGATATACAGGTATAAATAAATATCTGTCTCATTTACAGAGGGTTCCATTAATAGAGGTGAGAATACAGGTTATTTCAGTTATACAGGTTATACAGTTAGCTTTCGTTTTGACATTTTTCAAATAAACATCTGTATGATAGTAAAGCGAAACTAAAACTGAAGGTAATTGAAGTTCAAAATTTGTACTTACGTACTTGGAATTACGTGTGGAATTTGTGGGTAGAATAAGAATGAGTAAACAAACAATGTTATCTCAGTTACAGAGGTTTATGCATATAAAATTTACTCGCTGTCTCAGTTATAGAGGTAACTATGATGATAAATCGAAAGAACAAATCCCAGATATAGAGGTTTACCTCGTCCCACTAACAGAGGTAATTCAGTGCCAAAGTGTTGGGACCTCAGCATGAGTTCCAGTTATGGAGGTTTCTCACTTATCCAGGTCCCACTTAACCAAGTTTCACTGTATTATACAAAAATTCAAGCACTATGTAATTTTATTTTATTTAAAACTTATTTACATTTAAAAGAGTCCGTCAATTTCGTTTGGGTTTCTGTTTTTATATTTTGAATGTTTTTCTCTAACTCATAAATTTTCCGGATGTCCGGATTCAAAAGCATTCACTATTTTAAGTTTATCGTTTAATGACAGTACTTTAATTTTCCGTTTTGACATGATGCAGAACAGAAATTTCCTTCGCAATTGATTAACTATAACCGAGTAATTCCGACAAACAGGACAACAGGACGGTACATAGGCACACGTGTCCATTCGAAAAAAATGCGATAAAATAAAAACAACGTTATTTAATTCCACTAAATAGAATAGGTACAATATTGATGAGAAAACAATACAAAAACAATGGTAGGAAATTCCATGAAAGTTAAGAATGAGTCATAAAATAGCAGATATTAAATTTGTAATTGGTTTTGTCATTTCTTCCTAAATAATAAAAATAAATAAAGCTCGACTGTCACTTATAGAGGTATAGATAAGTAGCAGTCTCACTTACGGAGGTCCATGAGGGAAAAACTACTCTCTCTTACAGAGGTTTCTGTTTCTCGCTAATAGAGGTTTTAGGAGCTTAAAATGACGGGTCTTGACTATAACTCTCGCTTGATCTACCTGACTTAGGGGCATTCAGGCCCTAAAAACCGCACCGCGCACAAAACCTACTTCGGAGTCAATAACTATTTTTCACTACTTTCTCGTAATATTAGGTACAATGGCGCAAGGCCTTGGGTTTATTAAAAAAAAACAATTTCATATGTACTCTTATTACATACTGTTATTTCGGACACGAAGTGTTATGATTGGGTCGACGCGAACTTGAGCATTTTTTTGTTTTTATAAGCATTTTCTCTTCCAACAGCGAAAAGTACACAAAGGCATTTAAACGAGCATTCAAAGAATTTTTTTTTTTATTTTTATTTTTAGCATTAGTATCGTCGAGCCGGTGTACATAAGGGAAAATAAACAAATATTGATAGAATGGGTATGATTATATATGCATACACTATAACTATAAATACTACTTACAATTACATAATCTGGTCAGGCTTTAATCACAATATATAGTACCAGCTCATACTCAGTCACTCTTAATTATTATACAGGTTGCCTTAGAAAATATGAGAGAGTTGTGCAAATATATATTGATGATAGTGCATAAAGAAAAAAAACATTTAGAATGTGTTTACTGTACTGTGTGTACTTACCCATTTTTCACTGTTCATTCACCTTGATTGGGCTTGTTGGGATCGATTTTACATACATACATATAATCACGCCTCTTTCCCGTAGGGGTAGGCAGAGACCACTTCTTTCCACTTGCTACGATCCTTACATACTTCTTTCGCTTCGTCCACGTTCATTATTCTCTTCATACATGCTCTTCGGTTTAGGGTACTCTTGACCTGACCTTTTTTCAAGACGTCCCTAATTTGGTCTAGAAACGTCCGTCTAGGTCTACCCCTTCCAACACTTTCATTCACACTCGCCTTATACACTTTTTTCGTCAATCGTTCTTCATTCATTCTCTCGACATGGCCAAACCATCTCAGCATACCTTTCTCAATTTTTGTCACTACATCTTCTTTCAGACCACAACGTTTCCTTATCTCACTATTTCTTATCCTGTCACTCAGTTTAACTCCTATCATACTTCTTATCGCTCTCATCTCAACTGCATTTATTCGGCTTTCATGCTTCTTCTGCCATACCCAACTTTCACTTCCGTACATGAGTGTCGGAACCAACACTCCCCCATGCACAGCCAAACGAGCCTTGAAAGACACATTCCGACTGCCCATGAAGGAGTGCAAAGCTCCATTCACCGATTTTACAAATATAATTTATCGAGTAGAAGCGACAAAACAATAGCATTTAAACATATATGCTACATTTAGCATACATACTATAAGTATTGCTTTCAAACATAATATAGCAATTGTGATAGCAAATAACAGCAGGAATCAGCACACGACTGCACGACGCCATAAATGCACGTCTAATGCAATAAATACAAACATATCACGAATTTCGGAGGCAGTATATGTAGAGCGCCAGTTCTCTCCCCAGACTTAAAGATGTCTTTCGCTTCAACCACGTTCATCAGTCTCGAAATACATATTCTCTGGTTTTGAGTACTTTTGAGGATCCTATCCTTATCGGGATGGGATGGGTGTTCGATAGTTATTTAATTTTGTATGCTTGTATGTAAGCAATACTATATATATATTTTTCTTTTTGGGGGTGCAGCCCTTTTAACGCTTTATTTCCATGACGGGTTCGAAACCGAATAATATAGATGATCTCCCTGCTGCACGACTGCACTTGCTTTGTAGATTGCACTTCTTTGTAGTTTCCATGTATTTTGGTGTGGTAGCAATAGCATAGAGCTGTTCTCAAAGAATAGCGCTTTAGCTATTAGCTAGGTTGTCTTAGCTGTTAAAAAACCATTTTGTATTGTTGTGCATTCGTGTGATAATTGATAGTCATAATACAGGCAAGGCATTGTTTTCTAGCGATAGCCCCCCCCCAGAAAACGACATACCGCTCGATGAGCCGATACCTGATCCAGGACCATCGGTCCCGTTGTATTCAATGATGAACTCTGCCGTACAAAGGGCCAATTTTGGGAGGTGTCTTGTAATCACAAGTTCAGAATGTGTACGAAGGTCGGTGATAAATGTCAGCTAATAATTATTTATACAGAGTTTACAGTAATCAAATATGTACTCGGCAACGCGCTGTTATTACTCCGTGCTAAAACGGTGAATGAAGGAAATAACATAAACAAATATTTTCAATAAGAATTTTCAATGTTTGCATTCTGTTTACGGCCAACTGATTGCGTTGGTTTTTCGGTTGGATCGAATTTTGAACTAAAAACATAAATAAAATAAATAAATATCCTCACGCCCTCCCACAAGGGTCCCCGAAGGGGTAGGCAGAGGTGTATGGGTAATACCCACACACCCACTTTCCGCCAGAGGTATATTAGGTGCCAACGTGACAGATGGCGAGTCCATCGCCGTTACTCAAGCACGACTATACATACGCCTTTGAATTTCTTCTCAGACGTATGCAGGTTTCCTCACGATGTTTTCCTTCACCGTAAAGCTCGTGGTGTGACTAATCACTGTACTTAAGTTCAGAAAAACTCATTGGTACAGTCGGGATTCGAACTTGCGACCTTTGCGT
The DNA here is from genome assembly GCA_945859725.1 of Drepana falcataria. Taxonomy (NCBI): domain Eukaryota; kingdom Metazoa; phylum Arthropoda; class Insecta; order Lepidoptera; family Drepanidae; genus Drepana; species Drepana falcataria. The sequence continues at coordinate 13,557,812 of OX243921.1, forward strand.
CGCAGGCAACTGCTCGAACCTCTCGGCCACCACGGCTCTTTACTACACACTAAAAACATGGAACCTGAAAATTGTTATGAATGACATTACATTCATTGAAGTACCAACCTTTAATGAATAATTAATTAATTTATACAAAACTAAACCGGTTTTATTGGTTGGTAAGACGACAAAGTAGGAGTTGAATCCGTGACCCTTGTATATACTTTCGTTACTCTCGCCCGCCTAGTGCATATTGTGGTTTGGATTTTGAAGGCACCTGAATACAATATTTTTTTTTACACTTAATAATATATAAGTATTATTATATATATATATATATATAGATATATAGGTAACATTATAAATAATTATAATTTTGTTACATTTATAATTGGGTAATCATATAGTTACATAAACCATCACCTGCTTTAACGGCTTCTAAATCACCTATAACATGTATGTATCCTACATTTAGTTTGTGCATTATAACTTGGGCTGCAAGTAGACTCTATAATTTGTTAGATAAAATATAAAATAACTAACTAGCTATGCCCAGCGGTTTCACCTGCGTCAAATATGATGATGGGATGATAATCCGCCCCCTTGAGTAGTAGCATGACATAGATAGCATTCATTAAAAAACGAGCTATCTAATAGAGTTTTTCTAGTCGATTAGTACCTAGTTCCTGAGATTTGCGAGTTCATACAAACTAACTGTGCTTCTATATAGTATTAAGTATTAGTTCAAGGCATGGATACTAATCCTTTTGCCGTTTACATTCTGAAATTATATGTATACCATACAATCAAAATTTATCCAATATGAAAGCAAACCTAATTTGGAGGTGCAACGCATTCATCTTTCACGTACATTTTTCATCATCACGATACTCTAATATTAAGACTACTAATTGTGTGTGGATGTTTGACAGATCTATGGCATTACCATCGGTTAGTGGTGGCGAGGCTCAAGCGCCTCAGCCCCCTCAAGCTGATCAGGACGAATCTCAAAATGCGCCACCATCCAATCAGCCCGAACCACAGAATGCGGCAGTATCTGATCATCCCGCACCCAATAATGCGGCTGGCGATCACCCAGCACCAGAAAATGCGGCGGGTACTGAAAATCCCACAGCCGATAATGCGGCATCTACCGCCCAAGTCGCACCAGAAAATGCGGCGGGTACTGAAAATCCCCCTGCCGATAATGCGGCATCTGCCACCGTATCCTCGCCCAAAAATGCGGCGGGTACTGAAAATCCCACAGCCGATAATGCGGCAGCTGCCGCCCAAGTCGCACCAGAAAATGCCGCGGGTACTGAAAATCCCCCTGCCGATAATGCGGCATCTGCCACCCTATCCTCGCCTCAAAATGCGGCGGGTACTGAAAATCCCACAGCCGATAATGCGGCAGCTGCCGCCCAAGTCGCACCAGAAAATGCCGCGGGTACTGAAAATCCCCCTGCCGATAATGCGGCATCTGCCACCCTATCCTCGCCAAAAAATACGGCGGGTACTGAAAATCCCACAGCCGATAATGCGGCATCTTCCGCCCAAGTCTCACAAAATAATACGGCGGCTCCTGATCAGCGCGCCCCCCGAAGCTTGCCGGCACTTATAAATATGGCAGTTGACGATCAGCCCGAAACCCAAAATGCAGGGGCGCCTGCTCCACTCGTATCCCAAGATGCGGCGTTGCCTGCTCAGGGCCCGTCAGGTTCAAACCAAGTCCCTCGAGCAAGGCGTCTAGTGCTGCCACCGTGTGGCCTAAGAGTTGCTGCTAGGAAGAAGAAAGGGGGAAGAATGAACTCCTGCGGCGATAAGTATGTGTTTTATTTAATTTAAGAAGATAGATGAGGTTGACTTTGTAGTCTTATATTACACAGATGGACACAGTAGTGTCTGATCTGAGTCTGAATGAAATCTAGAGCCATGCCAAGTGCCATTCCTATCGCCATTTTATAAAGAATATTGATTATTCAGATGTTTTTAATAGGTGGCAGAAAATGTTTGTATCTTCTCCCGCACTGTAGCCAAAATAGAACCTCTCGAAAACGTGAGAAATTATTAAAAACAGTTCATCAAATTCAGGCAATGAATCGTCTTTTCGCTGCTTATTGTCTTCTAGTCAAGCGTAGGTACTTCTGAATGTCTCAGGTGCAAATAGGGTAAATGCTAATACTACAAAAATAACAAACACATTAATTATTTTCAATAGTATTTTAGTACATGCATGTCGTACCTTATCTTTCATGTGTTTAGGTCTAGCTATCATGTCCCAATTTACTTTTGTGCAGACAGCGTTCCTATCGCTAGTATATCGATGGTACAGTTATGTTTTGGCGATAAATTAACATTTAACAATTTACAGGAAACGCGTATGTCGCCGTCCTCACGACTCCCGGGACAACGGTTCAAACGTGAACGGGGCTAACAACGACAATGAGGAGCATGACCATGAGGAGAACAATGACAGCAGCGAGTAAATCCATTCCAGATCGGCATTATTATATTAATTTAAGGGTTTTTTGGCATTATATTAAGGTTTTTTTTGTTACTGGATGTGTATGAATTATTTCGATGTAACTTCCTGATGAGCTGAAGACTTGAAACACTTAACGAGAAACAACATCTTACTTAAAGGATTGATTCGGCACGAGATGATTATGTGACCACTCTTGTAAATGTGGCATACGTATACACATTATATATTTTAAAGTAATTTATTATTAGGTATTCATCGTCTCTATCATTCCCTCGCGGATTATCACTATTTTAAAACATCAATTTCTCACCCCTTAATTAAGTTGATAAGGACCATCTTATTATATGTAGTATATAGTAGCTCAAAAATAGCATAAAAGAAACCTATCCGTCTCAAAAATCATTATAATTAAGTTAAATAGATACATGCATTTTTTTCGCATTTATCTAACCAATATTCAAAATGAAATAAAATATATGGCTATTTATGATTATTTTTTAATTTGGTTTGTTATTTACGGCATGATTTTGCCTTTAAATATAATGTTGTAAAAGTTACACGGGTATGGGTGTATTAGATGTTCTCTAGAGTTTATTTATTAATATTGGTTTATATTTGTTGTTTTGGTCTATTACGTTCTGTATACCGTCGTCATGACATGACATTAAACTGTCGCATTTTTTGAAGCTAGAATTAATTTTAAAAAAATACAGGATTTTTTTTATTTTACACATGATATCTGTCTACAGACATGACGACTCTTTTCTTGACAATAGTAAATTTCCTACAAACTTGTTATTCTTAATTAAGACGTCATAACCGTACTTTAACTTACCATCAATATGGTGGTAGGAACTATATTAAAGTAGACAGTCTTGAACAAACATCCAGTCCATTTGACAGTGTCTACACATTTATCGAATAAATGTTCATGTCGGTCTAAGATATTGATATCAGATTCATAAAAAAAAATTATACTTTTTTATTTACAGTTTTTGTAGGTACTATGCTTGCCAGTAGAGCTTTGTTTCAAATTATACTTAAGTTAATTTATTTAATAAGTAATACCTATACATTTGAAAGTTCCAAACTTTAAAAAAGCCTAATGCTGAAATTGTCAAAGGTCTTACGTATTTAGATAATAGTGATAACAGTCAATTTGTACGAGTTTTGAAAACATATAATTTACATATTTTGAATTTATTTAACAATTTATTAAAAGGCAAAAAATATATTTACTTATTATACTTAGATAGAAATCGATGGCAGATTGTGTTCTATTTTTAATACTTATATTTTTGTATCCTTATAAAATTATCGTATCTCTTGCATCTTATCTTATACCTAATCGTCTTTGTATTTGTTTTAATAATTACATTTAAATTTCATTCAAACCTACTGTGTGGTGAATCTAGTCACTGCTCATCGCAAAAAGTGTTTAAAAAATTTTTGTAAGAAAGTTGTGTATTTTAAATATGGAAACCAAGTTGTTGTAATTTAGAAGAATATCATTCAAGTAAGCCCTAAATTATCTTTGCCCTTAATTATACCCTTAGGGCCTTATGTGCATGATCTTGCAAGGGTTTGTACTTATACCTTTTAATTGAATTTACTATATGTATAAAATATTATAATAGCCTATATGGAATCTCTTAATTAGTCGACAATGTAAATGTTGTAAATCAGATACTCCATAACCTATTCAGTGCCTTGAACGTGCAAGCGTCCCATAGAACTTATGTGAGGTGCCGGAGACGCGCTTGTGCGTCCAGACTGAAGGGTTAAATATAACTTCAGATAAAAAAAAAGTTTTACTTCAGATTAATAGGTAAAAGAGTTATATTCCGATTGAAACAATTAAAACCACAACTATATAATTTATAAAATATATTTAGAACAAGAGTAAAAGTAGAGATTCTAAGTAACATTGGAAATTTAACTGACTGAGACAAAAATAAATCAACCTTATTGGTCACTTCGGATGCCGCGGACGTGCATTCCCTAAGCTTTAAATATGTAGAGGCACCGTGCTCAAAATGTAACTGTGGTAGAAGGCAATGAATGGGTTTGTCAGTCCATGTTTGTAGTTTTAAAAGTTCTAATTGATAAGATAATTTATATGCAAACTGTCAAATCAAATAAAAAATTCTCCGAAACTCAGGTTCATAACATTATATTTGTCGCATCGTGTACAATATTGTTAAGAAAATTGTTCAATAAGACTTTCCAAAATTAAGAAGGCACTTAAAAACATTATTTGCATTAAAAAAACATCAATTATTAAAATTAAAATCAAAGCAACCTAAAATTTTTACAATAGGTACTCAATAACTATATATATATATATATATATATATATATATATATATATATATAACTATATGTATAGATAGGTACTTAGTGTTCTGTTCATTGTACAGTTTGTATGTTACTGTGTGTATGCCAATATCATTCAATTACGGCTCGAAATCAACATCTTAATTCCTACCTTAAAGCTCATAATAATTAAAGTAACTTCTACCGACTACTAAAGCTCATCAAAGCTTTACACCGCAACTTAAACCTGCTTATAAATCATATGGCCACCACAGTAGCTACTTTGAAAAAATTTTATAAGTAATAAATGATCGAACTATAGTATATCCAGGTATGTTTGTATTCTCTGTCGAGTCGAGTCTTATTATTATTATATCAAATAAATCTTCCGTCATTCAACATCCAAATCTGTCCTACGATATTTATAAATATGTTTATATTACCTAACGAAAATCCATGAGCAGTTTTAAAGTTCGAATCAAAATTGGTCTAAATTTGATCATATATTGTACACAATTAAATTAATATAGGTTACTTTAAATTATGGTAGGGGTTAGTTAGGCTTTACCTATTACGTATGGCAGTAGGTAACCTAGGTTAATGAGCGACAAAATCAACAGTCTTCGATTAAATATAGGAAAGCTATGTATAATCGCATAAACATATTACCTGCATATGTATCCAGTAGGCAACGCATAGTGCTTTGAATGTGCCAAATACAGCTTTAATTTTATTATGACGTCATTAAAATAACGAACGACACATTAGGGTATTTCGTTAACTGAGAGTTTCTGAGAACAGGATGAAAAAATATTCATATTCAATAGTTTCGTGACATTTGTCCATCTATAAAAACGTCATTGACTAAAACAGATTTACATTCAAACATAGTTTTCTTTCCTAACCACTGATATTTTTGTATAAATGAGCGTGTTCTTTTTATTTATTTATTTTATTTATTTATTTATTTATTGCAGGAAGATTTACAGCAAGTAATACATGTAAATAAAAACATAAATGTAACTAAATGCTAATAACAAATCTTATAAAGGTATATAAGTTCTCAATGGGTTAGTTTTTAGTTACCAATACCCTTCGTACTCACGTTTAATTAAGAAAAAGCTTTATGTGCGCAACGCAAGTAGCTGCTCTAGTATCTAACTGCTTATGTAATAAATCCTGCAGGGTCGGCAACGCGCGAGTGATACCCCTGGTGTTGTAAGCGTCCATAGGCGGCGGTAACCGCTTACCATCAGGCGGACCGCATGCTTGTTTGCCACCCATGTGGTATAAAAAAAAATTGGTAGAATAACTTGAAGATATTTTAGGGCTTGCTAAGTTTTGCTCTTTTTTCTGGATTATTTGAGTACCAATTAATTTTGGTACTTAAATATTATTTCTAGTTTAAGGATCAAGGTTTTTTCAGCATTAATTCCCAAAATGTTCAAGGGAATATCACCAAAATCTACTAAAATAAGTCACTATAAGACTATTAATACCTATTTTTTGTTAAAGGTGGTAAGCAAGAGCTTAGCTTGCCTGATTGATGATCAATAATCCTTCTAATTATATCTTGAATATATGGAAATAATGCAGAAAAACGAGAGTAAACATTTCTTATATTTGGTGTCTACAATGTAAAATTGCGATGTAGGTATGTCTGTCGCCCAAAAAGGAACTATCGGGTTTAAGAAACAAGTAAGTAGGTATACGTGGGATTATATAATAATTTACGCTAAATATAATGAAACAGCTTTATACAAATATTGATGTTAGACAAGCTCATATAATTAAGGTAGTAGGTGCATTAAGAATGACGGAACTATTTTGTGCGCTAGCAAGCAGGCAGTAGTAGATAATAAAGTGATCTTCATGCTCTGCTTCAATTGTATCATGTAAATGTTAAAATCCTACATGTATATGTAATTCAGGGTAAATTATTACAGGAACCGAGTAAATTGGAAGTATCTGGCATGGGCATTTTTGATAATATACGCGAAATGAAAATTGCTAAAAAATTACATAAATTTTGGACTAATATAATTAAGGCGTTTATAATTACGAAGTAACTATTTTGTGCGCTAACCAGTAAGCTGTTGTAGATGATAAAGTGGTATGTAGACAAGCAGTATTACGCTACATTGCATTATGTCGCTTTAATTATATTAAGTAACTTTTTAAACCTATATGTATGTGTACCTATTTCAGGGTAAATAATTACAGGTACTGAGTAAATTCGAAGTATCTGAATAAGTAAGAGAAAAGATCTTAAAATGATCAGTAGACTGTGTTTTATCTATTGTATAGTCAGGTATATATACCGGCTATTTGTATGTTAGCGAGTCGGTAACATAGATGTTCCGACCTTATTATCGTGTAAATAAGACCAGTATGTATACGTACATGGCATTTTATAATTAAGTCGGGTATTTACCCACTGTAATGATAATCAATGTTATTAAAACTTTTAAATGTGTATCAAATAAACGTATATAACCAATAGGGCGTCGTTTCTATAAGGGGAATTATTATTGTATAAGGGGAAGGTCCATACCTAATATCGTAACTTGAATTATGTTTGCGAGAGATTTAATTTCTCTTTTCAAAATGGCGAGAGCTGTTGATGTTCAAACTGACATTTCAAAGTTAGATATGCCTATCTTCTTCAAGAATTCCCACTAAAAGGCTCCGAAGGGAGAGGCAGCTGAGTGCAGCTACAAATCCACTTTTTGCTGAGATATATTGTAGGTTCCAACGTGACAAATGGCGAGTCCATCACCGTTTCTCAAGCACGACTATACACACGCCATTGAATTGCTTCTCAGACGTATGCAGGTTTCCTCTCGATGTTTTCCTACTCCGTAAAGCTCGTGGTGTGACTAATCACTGTAATTAAGTTCCGAAAAACTCATTGGTATAGTCGGGATTCGAACTTGCGATCTTGTGTCGCAGGTAACTACTAGAACCACTCGGCCACCATGGCTTTGTTTTGTCAGAACGACATTTATTTGGTAAGTAGGAACTATAGTTGTCTATATGTATAGGCAGTGTAATTACAACTGTTCTGTTATATCCTACTTATGTCAAATCGGGCTAAATCGGGGATACATTGTATAATGTGGCACTTAGTATTAGTGCAATATTTATAAAAAGAAAAGATACACTTTTTTGCCACTAAGGTGGCTAGTAAGCAAGCATTCCGCCGCAAGGTAATGTTTTCGCCGACTCTCTTAACACCCTTCTTAAAGAACTTCATGCTGCACTCTCTAGGAACACCTCAACCAGATGTTCATGTTCAGTTCAGGTCTATAAGTCTAAAGAGAACGCGCTCTCTAACGACGTGATGATATTATGTAGAAGTGTTTCGAAATAAAACTCTGCTCGCAGTAAGCAGAGAGCTTAAGCCGTTAGGGACTCGGTGTGATGATATGTACTTATGTATGTATGAAACAAATATGCTATTGAAGGACTTTTATCCACAAAAATATCATACAAACAGTAATACCATTGACTTGTCAAAACTGTCAACAGTGTCAACTGTCATCAAAAGAAAATTAAATTGAAATATTTTTTTCGCTAGTTATCGATAAACTTAATTTTAATACTTGATTCAAATGATATAACATACGTTCAGTATAATTTTAATATTTTCACATTAAACAATGTTACTTGTGCTGTAGTTTCAAAACGTTATGAGGTAAACTTAAAATGTTTTTCATAACAATCCTCTTTTTGTTTACACCAATCGTCTGTGAAGAAGAGAATGTAACTTATTCTCAGGGTAAGTATTTTATTCTATATCATTAATTTCTAAGTATTAATAAGTATTACCTGATAATTAAATATTGCTGGTCGAAAGTCTGCTTTGAACTATGAGTCTGGCAGCTAAAGATGATAACTACTACTTTGTACCCGGGAGAAATTAAGGTGAAAAAATCGAGTTTAGACCATCTAGGAGTACACCACACGTCATTACAAATAGAATAATTAATACCTACTATATATAGGTCGCCAAGCACTTTTTTTGTTCTATAAAAGCTGTTCCTAAAGGAGGTTTAACATTTGGTTAAATAACCTTTAACATCAACTCATATTGCTTACTGAAATAGAGGTAATATTATAAAAAACATGCGGAGTATATGCTTTATTGTCACCACAAATAGTTCTTAACAAAGCTTATGTCTTATCTCTAAACCAAAATTCATTAAAATTGGTTCATTAGCTTAGGTAGGCTTAGGCTGTAGAAAACTATTACAAAGACACACATTACTTTTGCATATATGTATAATATATATATATACATACATATCATCCCTAACAGGGTAGGCAGAGAGTATAGAGTGCCAGTTCTCTCTAGGCTTACATAATATACTTACAGTATACATATTTCATAGCTAAAATTGTGATGTTATAGATGACTTCAAGTGTTCTCTACCCGATGTCACGAGTGTTGATACAAATTTGGACATAACACGGTTTAGATCAGATTTTTCTAAGATATCTGAGGTAAGTCTATAATATGTATATCCTCATAAATATATCTTCATACATTCAATAATTTGGAAAATTACTTTTGGAGATATTGGAGTTAAGTCTTAACATGCACTTCACAATTCACAACACATATGATAAAGTTACTTATATTAGAGACTTATGTGTAGTCGTGCTTGAGTAACGGCGATGGACTCGCCATCTGTCACATTGGCACCTAATACACCTCTGGCAAAAAATGGGTGTGTGGGTATTACCTATACACCTCTGCCTACACCTTCGGGGACCCTTGTGGGAAGGCGTGAGGATATATTATTTATTATATACTTTGATGCATTATGTAAATGTTTTCTGCCAGTCTGTATTTTATATTATCATACTAGGCCAAGTTTAAAAGTATTTTTTCAGGTAAAGTTCCCTGGTCTTATAGGACCATTGAATGAGAGATTGATATGCAAAATAAAATGTATAGATGGAAACTGGGTGGGTCCCCTTTGCTCTAGTACACCAGGTAATTTGTGTTCTAACTGCAATAATTAATGAGTGAGTGCTTTTATTTTGCAAATTAGTTGAGAAAATGTAGACTTACAATTATAATAGAATGAGCAATGATTAAGAAAAGTGTTGAGTAGGCAAAGGTAATGTAATTAGTAATATGTTCTTCAGATGGCAGATTCCAGCCAATACTCAGAGAGTGTTTGTATCACAATGAACATCCATTATTAGCAATATCATTCAAGAATTCTACCATTGAAGTAAGTGCATACATACATGACATCACACTGAGTACTTGAAGGAGGAGAGGGAAGGAGGAGAGGGAAGGAGCAGAGGGAGTAACAATTTTCTTGATTCGGAGTATTAATAATAAATTAGGATATTTTTTGTTACTGATGTGATTCATTAAACAAATATAATGTTACAGAAAGATATGCATTTCCCCCATGGATCCACAATCATAGCCCGCTGCAAGCATTTCGGCTTATACAAAATTAAAGGGGACAATATGATACGGTGTGAGAACGGAGACTGGTTGCCAAAGCTACCGGAGTGCGTGCCTACCACTATTGTTACCAATTTTACAGGTAATTAATCATGATACCCAGCCCACATGCACCCACTGCCGGGTATAGTTCTGCCCGGCTTAATATCAGAATTATATATATAATATATCCTCACGCCTTCCCACAAGGGTCCCCAAACGGGTAGGCAGAGGTATAGGTAATACCCACACACCCACTTTCCGCCAGAGATATATTAGGTGCCAACGTGACAGATGGCGAGTCCATCGCCGTTACTCTATACATACGCCTTTGAATTTCTTCTCAGACGTATGCAGGTTTCTTCTCGATATTTTCCTTCACCGTAAAGCTCGTGGTGTAACTAATCACTGTACTTAAGTTCAGATATACTCATTGGTACGGTCGGGATTCGAACTTGCGATCTTTGTATCGCAGACTGCTCAACCCACTCAGCCACCACGGCTCGTTCAGAATCAGTATTGACAACCAACCATATATCTGTATTTATCAAATTGTTCCAGGCGATGCACCTCCATCAATCCAGTACACCATATTGAGTGGTTCCGCAGTGGTGCAACCGTCAGGGGAACTGTTTGTATACCCCGACAGCTCCTTGCGGCTGGACTGTGTCTCACCTCGAGCGCAAGGGGACCCTGACTGGAGCTGGACTCAAGCGTTGGGTCACCATAATGCTGGTACATGTATTTTCATAGAATTTAAACATATCATCACTATATAGTTTAAATCTTTAAAACTACGCAACGGATTTTGAAGCGGTTTTTTTTATAGATAGAGTGATTTAAGAGGAAGGTTTATATGTATAATAAACTAGCTTATGCCCGCGGCTTCGCCCGCGTGGAGTTAGAAAAAGTAGCTACAATATTTTCCTGTTAGAATCGGTTCAGCTGCTATGCCGTGAAAGAGCAACATGCTAACTTAGGCCTTTATAATATTAGGACTTCGAATTATTTGAAATTTTTGTAATGACAGGATTGAGTTTTCAAACATGTGTCAAAATAAAACGTAATTTAAATCAAAAGCACTTAGGACTGTTGATATAATTTTGATGCAAATCTGAATTACTACTAATAATAAGGCAAATTTAATTCCTGTAGGAAGTTTGAATTTTCGGGATAAAAAGTATGTCCTATTCCTAGGTATAAGCTATCACCATTTCAACTTTCAGCAAAATCGGTTCAGCTGTTCAGCTGCGGCCGTGAAAGAACCGCAAACATCCAAACTTACAAGCTTTCACATTTATAATATTAGTAAGGTGCATAATACTGTAGAGAAAGACTGATAAATTTAGAAGTTTCTAAAGTGATGTCGTAAATAAACACATTATATTGCGCTCTAAACAAAACATGTTTGTATTGTCTAATGACAAAAAAGCTGTAAACGTTGTTTATTTATCCTTACGCCTTCCCATAAGGTCCCCGAAGGGGTAGGCAGAGGTGTATAGGTAATACCCACACACCCACTTTCCGCCAGCGGTATATTAGGTGCCAACGTGACAGATGGCGAGTCCATCGCCGTTACTCAAGCACGACTATTACATACGCCTTTTGAATTTCTTCTCAGACGTATGCAGGTGTCCTCTCGATGTTTTCCTTCACAGTAAAGCTCGTTGTGTGACTAATCACTGTACTTAAGTTCAGAAAAACTCATTGGTACAGTCTGGATTCGAACTCTCGACCTTTGCGTCGCAGGCAACTGTTCGAACCACTCTGCCACCACGGCTTTTTATAAGTTCTGTAGTATAGTAGGTTGTTTATAAGGACATTCATAAAATTATTTATCCAAATGAAATTTCATTTAAATAAAACGAGGTTCGCCTGATGTTAAGCAGTAACAAGACTGGAAAAACTGTGCATTGAAGCTCATACACACGGTGTAAATAAGGGGAAACGGTACAAAAAAAAATTATTGATACAAATTAGACTTCCTATACAAATGGAAGGAATTGGATCAGAGGCGCCGAGAAGAGCCCAGCTCTTATATTTATGATAATAAGATACGATTTTTCATAACATAGAGTTGTCTCATTCCAGCTTGGGCGCTTGACGATGGAGAGAATGAGACGCACTACAGGCTTATCCTAACAAAAATGTCGGCTCGGCACAGTGACCTGTATACCTGCACATCTCCCGGCGGTCACACAAATACTATCCACATTAAAGTTGTTAGTGAGTTTTGAATATTGCACCTGTACTTATTACCTACATATCCACATACCGTATTCTCCGTCAGCATACCGTTGAATAATAATAAAAATCTGGATATGATGGATCAAGACAACAACCCCAAATTAGCCGGAACCTGTGCTATGGGTAAAAGCGTCAATAGTCATCTATTTAGTTAACTCGTTCATATGGTTCCATATAAAAACATTCCACTATTGCCGATGAATGCAGGTGAAGGAAAAGAGGTCTATAATCTAGAAAGAACTGGCGCTCTACACTCTCTACTCACCGTGAGCAACGGCGTGATGATATGTATGTATGTATTTTGAACCAAATATGACATACTTAAATGACGTTATGACTGTAATAAAATTATTATGTCAACTGTGTTCCGTCCATATTAATAATTATCCCCAAACAAATTTATTTGGACCTATATTAAGAAATCCATGACAAGTGGTGAACATGAGAAAGTGACAATTTCTAGTCGGGGGGTCGCGGGTTGCGGGGAGTATGTCCCGAGTCTATTAATTGTTGTGTTCGTGTGCATTCATAGGTATGTACCGATAATACTCAAACGTTAGTGGAAGGTTGCACACTTACACTATAAACTCTAGGGAAGGACGATGGGGCGTGTCTTCGTGGATAGCACTATATATATATAGTGCTATCCACGAAGACACGCCCCATCGTCGCCCCATCAATATATATATATAGGTGTAAATATATATACAGGGCATCCAATACTGAAATATAAGTATTCGTGATCATGACGTATATTTGTCCGCAATGTCAATCTTCGCATTCAAGATGTATGGCGTACTAGGACAGACGGTCCCCTTAAAACTTAAATTTATATGCTAGAGGACACTGGTATTGTGCATATCTTAATTAATGCATATGTGTGATTATATGTTTTATGTATGTGATCTAATAATAAGGAATCATTACATACATACATACATACATACATATCATCACGCCGAGGCCCTAACGGGGTATGCAGAGAGTATAGAGCGCCAGTTCTCTCTAGACTTACATACCTCTTACCTATACATGCTCGGCAGTTTCGAGTACTCTTAACGTTCCCGTCCTCGAGCGTCCGATCGATTTGATCCAGGTAGTTGGAACGTGGTCTTTCTCTGCCTCAAGGAATCATCTCATCATAGAATCTAAGGAATCATTGTATTATACTTTTTAACAATACTACTGTATGGTTCCGTCGCACAGGTGTGAGCTGTGCCCCCGTGGCGATGACGTCATCTCGTGTGAGGCAGTACTCGCAAGGGTCCCGGCTGGGGCATATGCTGCACTTCAGCTGCCAGCCCGGGTTCCACCTCAATGGATCTTCTGTCCTCACGTGTATGGGTGACGGTCAGTATCGCATGTTAAGAATACATCTACACTGACATTACAAAGGATAGGTTTGATTGCTATGGAGTGCTACAATCCGGAGGTACAAGTACACTGATTAATTATACCACGAGCTTTATGGTGGATGAAAGCATTGAGATGACACCTGTGTCAGAAGTGTCAGAAGAAGTTCAAGTATAGTCGTGCTTGATACTTATATAATGTAATATAATCTTTATATATATAATTCTTCTGTGAGTGTGTATGTCACTGAACTCCTCCTAAACGCCTGGACCGATTTTAATGTCATTTTTTGTGTGTGTTCAAGGGGATCTGGGAATGGTTTAGATTCACAATTGGACCCGATACGTGGCGCCACCATCTTTTTTTTCCACCCGAGCGAAGCTGGGCGGGACAACTAGTAATAATATAATATTGCCGGGGTGGCCGAGTGGTTCGAGTTGCCTGCGACACAAAAATCGCGAGTTCGAGTCCCGACTGTAACAAAGAGTTCTTCTGAACTTAAGTACAATGATTAGTCACACCAGGAGATTTTCGGTGAAGGAAAACATCGAGAGGAAAAAAAAAGGGAGCATGCGTCTGAGAAGAAGTTCAAAGGCGTGCGTATAGGTAGTCTATGCATAAGTTCAAAGGCGTGCGTATAGGTAGTCTATGCATAATTTCGTTCGACTCCGTTTGGTAGTTTTTCCGTGAAAGATGAACAAACATCCTCACAAACCTTATTAGGTAATAATACATATGGGCGTTGTTGACAGGGCGTTGGTCCGCCCCCCCGCCCGTGTGCGTGGAGACTCTATGCCCGCCGCTGACGCTGGGCGCGCAGCTGAGTGTGGTCGAGTACAACAGCTCGCTGGGAGGCCGCGCTGTGTTCCAGTGCGCTTGGGGCTATCGCCTCGTGGGGCCGCCGGGGCTGGAATGCGACCTGGGCGGCCTCTGGTCCGGGGACATGCCCCATTGTACACGTATGTCCGAAATATTTATCATGCTAGACATTTCTTCTAAGGCGATGATTGTGTGAAGTGCCGGGTAAAAAAAAGATGGCCGACAGGATTTGATGGGGACACGGAATTGAATTGACATAATGACATTGATATATAATTATTATATAACTCTACATACAAACAAGTGTCATATTATTATAAGGTTAAGAGGTCTAAAAATATCGATATACCAAAAATATTTTTTACAATACATATTTTAAAATCTTTTTACGATATATTTATCTCTGCTCTAAGTCCCTATTCCTTATTAAGATGACTGTGTCTATTACAGCGATCTATTGCCCCGACCCAGTAGTGCCGGACAACGGTCGCCTGCTAACGCAGCCGTCCTCATCTCTCGGGAAGTACTCTGTGGGTGACCTGGTGATCTACTCATGCTCCGCGGGCTTCGACATGGTAGGGGAATCATCTATTGTGTGCACAGAAAACGGGTTTTGGTCACATCCGCCGCCATTTTGTCTTCACCCATCGCACATCAGAAAAGCTGATACAATTTATATTGATAACACGACGCTTGTGCACGTAGAAGAGTGAAGCTTAATTATTGGCTTCCGCTACGCTCTTACCTCTCTGTGAATAAACATAATGATTATTTTGCATTCACTGTGATAATTACAGATAGTAAATAATAAATGTCCGAAATCACAATTGAGATTAAATTACGTTAAAAAAATATAAATTATTTAGCGTGCTTATACTAAGTGAAACGATTTTTGTTTTCAAAACTTTAATCCCACCAAGATTAATCAAAGTAAATAGTTAAGCTTATAAAATTTTATAGATTTTTCGTTTGTATATTGATTGATTTATTGATATTTAGCATGTAAATATGATGCAGTCGTCTATTCCAATGTTGCAGTCCTATTTTGGTTAATTGGACGTAGGCACAGTATGAAAGAATCATAATGTATTGGGTATACATATCAAGGAAGGAAACAGAATAATTCGTATTTGTAACCAAAGATGTATTCGTTAAAATTATTTAAGATATATTCCGCTGTATTATTAAAATGTGTTAATAATTGTTGTTGAATTTTCTTTTTCATTTTTAAACAAGTTTCCAGATTTCGTTTATTGGTTAAAAGTATGTTACCTTAACAGCCGGAAGTAAAGGAGCATCTACATCTTAATTATTTAATCAGAATTTGGTAGTTATAGTAAGTTGGCTAAAATTCCGCTTTACGGAAATAATCTGTATATTAGTATTGCTTAAATCATTGCAAAGCAAAGCGAACATATTTTGGCAGAATCGACTGTGACTTATGCCTGCTGTGAACGATACTAATAGCTTGCTGTCATCAGTGTCAAATGTCAGATAGCAATAACAAAAGTTGTTAATTTATTTTCGTATTTTGTAATCTTGATAAAAGGTGCGAACTACGAACTTGGAACTAGGTTGGTTAGATATAATAAATTATTAGTTATTCGGAGTGATAATGTTAAACTAAAGAGTATAACCACAATGAACGTCGCTATGCAGGTTTTGTTATTTATTTTGGTAACAGCAGCTATACATTCATGTTCCGGCGAGTATTCGGATTTTTCGCCGGATAAATGGCCAACTATGGGTATATCGGTTCTTGTTCGAAATAAAGCGCATACATTACCTTACTTCTTGACCTGTTTGTACAATTTGGATTACCCAAAAGATAGATTATATCTGTGGTAAGTGCTTAATACTATAAGTGTAAAATTTACTCCTAAATATTCAAACACAAAGTACGGGTCCCTCTATACTTACGTGGCCTATTTTTATTAGGGTATTATTATTAGACTCGACGTTTTCCGGCTCCGATCTATCGTGGGCGATAAAGCGTTGTTAATTAAGTTAGCATATGATATAGTTGTATTAAAACTGTTAAAGTATGACAGAGTTTTAATTACATTTCCAAGACTTGTGTTGAGTCTTTAACTACCCAATGGCAATAGGTCCATACACTATAGGCTATTGTATGGGTGTTTGTTGAATAATATTTGGCACTTCCTTAAAGTATATTACATAATATAAGTTATCATGAATGTTATAAGTACTTTGATTGTAGATAAAAATTATAGTACTTTTACTTTGAAGGTAAATTTATACTATTAAATAATATATAATTAATAATATATCTTCACTCCTTTCTTCACTGTCCCTGAAGGGGTAGGCAGACACACTCCAACTCGTGATTAATCACTGTTCTTAAGTTCAGAAAAAAGTCAGTATTAAAACTTGAAATTTTTGTGTTGCAGTAACTGCTCAAACCACTCAGCCGCCATTGCATTTGTATATAAGTAAAGGTTTAGATTTCCAGATACCTGAAATGGACCTGTTAAACAATTACAGGATACACAGTGACTTCAATGAAGACAACAGTGAAGAAGTGCTGGAGAGATGGCTGAAGAAGTATGTGTCAGAGTATGGGGGTGTGTATATTACAAAGAACAGTACTAGTGGCAAGTTGCACAAAGATGAGGAGATCTCTACTCACTGGAGTCCTGAGCACTTCAGACATGTGATACATCTACGGGAGGAAGCCTTAAAGTTTGCAAGGAAAATGTGGGCTGACTACTTATTTGTTAGTAATTTTCATATTTAAACATAACAATAGGCTATAGTAGCCGTTTCCCATCAGGTGGCCCGTATGCATGTTTGGCAATCTTGTCGTAAAGAAAGAATTTTTCTTTCCTTCTTTACTGGTGCTCTAATGTCTCTGCCTACACCAATGTTCTTTACATGTATGTATTCAATTGTTTCCAGATGCTTGATGCAGATGTGTTTCTCACCAACCCTGATACATTAAAAGATTTAGTATCAAAACAATTCACTGTTGTGGCACCAATGCTTATAACTGATGGACTGTATTCGAATTTTTGGTAAGTGCCTACCGACCAGAACTTTTAAAGAGAACAGCAGGAAGTTTAGAAATATGATTATTGAACCTACCAACTATATAAATATCATTTTAAGAAGTAAGTTAATGGAGCTCTTCATTTGGGTTTCAAAATATATTGAAAATATATATATATATCTTAACTTAAGTACAGTGATTAGTCTCACCACAAGCTTTATGGTGAAGGAAAACATTAAGAGGAAACCTCATTCTTCTGAGAAGCAAATCAAACGCCATCTGTCACGTTGGCCTCTATAATATTTCTCTGGCGGAAAGTGGGTGAATGGGTATTACCTATACACCTCTGCCTATCCCTTCGGGGACCCTAGTGGGAAGGCGTGAGAATATTTTAGGTGCCAATGTGATAAATGGCGAGTCCATCGCTGTTATTCAAGCGCGAATATACATACGCTTTTGAATTTCTTCTCTAACGTATGCATGTTTCTTCTCTACGTTTCCTTCACCGTAAGTTTTTTGTGGAGTGTCTAATCACTGTACTTAAAAAAAGCATAGGTACAGTCGGGGTTCGGACCTGCAATCCTTCTGTTGCAACCAACTCAACCACTTCGCCAAGAGGGATCAAAATACAAAGTATATAAGAAATAATATGTGTTCCTGTTTCACGCAAAAACTACTCAACAGAATTGGATGAAATTTGAAACTGAGATAAATTATTGTAGTAAGACATACAATATGTTTAGGCCAGATGTTTAATTTACAAATGAGACCAAAATATACGCGTGTCAAACCGCAAAGCATAGCATCTCATAATTTGTTCTCATGTCAGGTGCGGCATGACAGATAACTATTACTACAAGCGCACTGAAGACTACAAGAAAATCTTGAACCGGGAGCAGAGAGGCTGCTACTCCGTACCCATGGTGCACACTGCAGTGTTGATTTCCTTGAGAAGAAAGGAGTCGGACCTCCTCACATACAACCCGAGGAACATCGCCAACTATGATGGCCCTGTAGACGATATAATTGCATTTGCCATCAACGCCAACAAGAGCGGTGTGTTGTGAGAGCTAGAAATATTCTTATGTAAAAAAATATCTCCATCCACGACGGACTCCGGTGTTGTGGTCACATAACTAATCTGCCTACTTAGAGGTTGGGGGTTCGATTCCCACTTGGGCAGATTTTTGTATAATGAACACGAATATTTGTTCATTAGCCTTGGAGGTCTTATGTGTTTAAGTATGCATCTTTATTTATATGTCATAAAGACCGTGATATAGAAAATGGCTCACATATGTGAAAGGTAAAATGGCTTACATACGTGTGATAGGGCATAATAGCGCACATATGTAATTATCATATCATCACGCCGTGTCCCTAACGGGGTAGGCAGAGAGTATAGAGCGCCAGTTGTCTCTAGACTTACATACCTCTTTCGCTTCGTCCGCATTCATCAGTGCCTTCATACATGTTATAGGGAAAAATTACTCTAATGTAATAGGGCAAAATAAAAGGATGCAAATAAAAAACATTCTCAGTTGACAATTTTTTTGCTTTGATTTGTCATAAAAATTTGCTGTCACACTGAAATTATACATGTACAAAGACAACTACGATTTACATTTTATATCTTATAAATAGTTTCTGAACAATACCCGAAATGCCATATTTAATGTGAGACTTTTGCTATTTTTATACAACAAGAGTGGCAAACAAGCATACGGCCCACCTGATGGAAAACGGTTACCGTAGCCTATTTACGCTCACGATACCGAAGTATCACTTGCGCGTTTTTGTTTTTCTGCCTCGTCATGAGGATATGTAACTTCTAGAAGACAAATGTTATATATTTATCTGCTCTGTCTTATTTAAATGACATAAGTAAATGTGTTCTCTCTTCAATAAGGATGGCATTGAGTCAAGTTTTAATAATTATTTTTGTTTTTATAACCAGAATGAATAGAATGAAGAATGAGAATAGACATAACTAACTATATTACTAAATTAAATTAAACTAAACTTAATAAAACTTTGTGGTGGCTGTGTGGTTCAAGCAGTCGCCTGAAACACAACGATTACAAGTTTGAATCCTGACTGTACCGATGAGTTCTTCTGAACTTAAGTGCAGTAATTAGTTATACCACGAGATTTACGGTGACGGAAAACATCGGAATTTCTAGATGTGTTTATAGTTAGTTGTGCTTGAGAAATGGCGGCTGCTCGCCATCTGTCAAGTTTACGTCAAAAAAATATATCTTTGGCTGAAACTACAACTACTTTATCTACCCCTTTGTTGGAAATTTGTATTATTATTGTTATTATTTTATAAATAAAACATCTGGTAATTGAATGAACTATAATTATACTTTTTTCATAGGCATAAAACTAAACCTGTGCAATGAACTCATGTATGGGTTTGCACCAGTACCTCTTGATGATAAGGAGGATCCCTCAAATGACGAGGAACAGGTGCTGAATGTGAAGCTTGAAGCTATCAGTAAGGGGTTCCCGCTGCCTTTAGACCCTGTCCTGGAGGGATATGTCAGTTACCCAGAGATATGGAAATTTGGTTGCAACGAGATCTATATGATCAATTTGGAGAGGAGAAAGGAAAGGAGAGAGTTGATGGAGTTGAGCTTAAACGAGCTTGGCATGGAATTTACCCTGGTGAAGGCTTTTGATGGAAGGTGATTTTATGGTCTGTTTTTATCCATATTCATCATCATCATCATATCATCACTCCGAGTCCCGGGGTAGGCAGAGGGTTTTTATCCATATTCAAGGTCAACAAACTTAACATACACACGTCTATCCCACCGAATCGTTCATGGGGTAGACAGTCTCTCTAGACTTACAGACTTCTTTAAATTCATACACATTCTTCAAACTCTAGTCTCTTCATACATGCTCGCCAGTTTCCAGTACTCTCGCCTTGAGTGTCCGATAATATATGTGTCCACGTCTTGCCACAAGAGTCCTCCGAAGGGGTAGCTTAAGTGAAAGTGCTAGTTAAATAAATGATTTGCATTTTCAGAAACTTGGATATAAACGACCTGCGAGAATTTTCGATTACTCTCATGCCAAAGTATGAAGATCCATATCATAGGAGGTATGCTATCGTTATTTTTCAATTGTATTTTATTTTTATGCCGTCCCTTAATAAAGGGTAGGCAGAGTCAGAAAGTATTGTTGCAACAACACTTTCACTGTGTCTGTAAGTGCACATATCAAATTTTTAACCTTCTATGTTCTTGTAATGTAAATAATATGTGTATTGTTGCTGTGGCCATATTAAAAAATTAATACATAGATATATTTAGGTGCCAACGGGGCAAATGGTGATTCCCTCACCGTTTCTCAAGCATGACTATACATACATACGTTTGGAATTCCCTTATAAATGTGTGCAGGTTTGCTCACGATTTTTTCCTTCACTATAAAAATATCCTATATTCGAATATTCGGGTTCGAATCCCGCTGAGGGCAGATATTTTGTGTGATGAACACGAGTGTTCATCTGCGATGCACGATGCACCTTAATCTTGGATGTCCTATGTATTTATGTATATATCTATCTTTATACGTAAATATATCGTTGTCTAGTTACCATAACACAAGCTTTGCTTCATTTGGGACTTGGTCAATTTGTGTGGAATTGTCCCAGGGTATTTAGGTATATATTTACTACCTTGTACTGCATTATCACATTATATTATCAGTCTAAGGTTGTTTATCAAGGAAAAAAATATCCTTTCGACTATAGAATGCTTTACGATACGGGAGATTGCTGAGATAATAATTGTAGCCCATTAATGTTGCAGGCCAATGAAAGCGGGAGAAGTTGGTTGTTTCTTGAGTCATTACAATGTTTGGACAGACGTAAGTCTTAATCATAATTGTCAATTTTCTTTGGCATACAAAAACCTATTATGTTTCTTCATTAAACTAGTTTATTCCTGATTTTGATGAATATTTTGTTTGTGGTCAAGTGGATTCAAGACTGGTTTAGATTCACAATTGAACACGATAGGTGGCACTGCGATCGAGTTTCCGAAACTTTAAATTTTCACCCAAACAAAGCTGGGCTGGATAGCTAGTTTACATGTAATTGTTTGCAGAAGCCGCAATTCATTGTGCTGTTGATTTTAATAAGCTTTTTTAGAGTTCATGTTTGATAATAGCCTTAAACTTTAGATAAGCATACACAAATTTTTACTCTCTCTCTTTCTGTAGATAGTGGAGAAACACCACGGGATATCGTTAGTGTTGGAAGACGACATACACTTCGTGCCCTACTTCAGGCACAGGTTCCTGCAACTACTCCAGGAGATCAAGCCCCTAGACTGGGATCTGGTGTGAGTTTGCGGCAATTTAAACCTTAAGTACAGTGATTAGTCACACCACGCTTTCTTCAGTCAGCTTTACGGTGAAGGAAAACATCGAGAGGAAACCTGCATACGTCTGAGAAGCAATTCAAAAGCGTATGTATAGTCGTGCTTAAGTAACGGCGATGGACTCGCCATCTGTCACGTTGGCACCTAAATATATCCGGCGGAAAGTGGGTGTGTGGGGACTACCTATACACGTCTGCCTACCCCTTCGGGGACCCTTGTGGGAAGGCGTGAGGATATATATAAACTTTAGGGGTATTACGTAAGCGCTTTTGGGGGCGGGGGGCTTTGCGTTGCATATTTTTGATGACATTGTGGGTGGGGGTCGATGCGTCAGCAGTTATTATTTACTTTTTTTCACAAATGGCAACCCACAAATTATATATAGGTACTAATGATATCGTAAGCATGTGGGGGGGGGGAGAGGTTTACTTACTTTTGCTGACAAGGGGAAGGGGGAATGTGGGGGAAATCTGCTTACGTAATACTTTAATGGCCCCTTATCGTCCACTCATTGAAATTCATGCATTCACAAAAAGACTGGGTCTTTGCACCATTATGTATCGCTTGGTCGATAAGTGCTCACGCCGTCTCACAAGGGCCCCTAAGGGGTAGGCAGGGGTGAGTAGGTACTTACACACCCGCCTCTCGCCGGATATATACTTTTGCGAGACTTACTCACGACAATTTATTTATATACATATACATAAAGATATGAGTAGATATTTATATTTAACAGTAATTTTTTCATCTCAATAAATTGACCAATAAATAAAAAAATAAATAAATAATGATATGTAGAATGAATACATTGTGGAAAAATTAACTTTTCTTTAAATTAACTTAAGGATCTCAAGGGTCTCAAGGTCTTAGGGGTAGGCAGAGGTGTAATAAGGCTTTTTTCTGGTGATATATTTTGGTTCCAACTCGACTCATCCTAGGCATCTATATATCAATGGGGGTACGTGTTTGTGTATTAGCTATTTGTGTTCTAGGTACATAGGAAGGAAGATTCTCCAGGACAGACAGGAGAAGTACGTTACAGAGCACACCACGCGCCCTCTGTATTCGTACTGGACTTTGGGCTACCTTATTAGCGAGAATGGTGCTCGCAAGCTGTTGGACGCAAAACCCTTGGACAAGATGCTCCCAGTCGACGAATTCCTTCCCATCATGTTTGATCAACACCCCAAGTAAGTAACTTTGAAGGCATGTGTAGATCACATAGCATATCATTACGCCGAGTCCCTAACGGGGTAGGCAGAGAGTATAGAGCGCCAGTTCTCTCTAGACTTACATACCTCTTTCGCTTCGTCCGCATTCATCAGTCTCTTCATACATGCTCGTTGGTTTCGAGTACTCTTGACGTTCCCGTCCTTGAGCGTCCGACCGATTTGATCTAGGTTATTGGAACGTGGCCTTTCTCTGCCTCTTTTTGCACACACTTTTGCTTTATATATCTGTTTCGTCAGTATATGTGTAGATATCAAACACACACAAATCATTTAGTTATTACCACAATCAGTATTTTTCTTTTAAATGTGTAAATGTAACAATTGTTGGTGATTCGAATAAATAAAAGAAAACACACATTTTTAAAGGTACGATTTTTCATTGAATGAGCTTAATTTGACTCTAAAAGAACTGATTGTAACGATCCTATTACTCTACGGTTCCGTTGGCATCAAAATTAGTAGAGAAGGCTAAATGATTAGGTACCCGTTAAGTTAAGGTTACAGGTTCACATCCCGGTGGCACCTATCTAGTACTTGGCGAGGCTTATGATGAAATCCAATCACGTAGTTGGAGTCTAGCAGGCTGAAGACAGGTTCGCCATCTGTCGTCATCATGACGGCATACTGGTCTTGTGGTCAGAACTCGTGACGGCGAAGCTCGAGGTAGCTGGTTCGATTGTGAGCGCTCTTCTTTATCATATGAACATGAGTATCTGTACCTTAGTCTTGGATGTCCTATGTATTTATGTATATATCTATATATATCAGTAAATATATCGTCATGTTACCATAGTACATGCTTTGCTTAATTATGAACTATATAAATTTGTGTGGAATTGTCTCAAGGTATCTATTGCTTGTATAATTATTATATGTCACGTTTCATGAGCATGTATGAAGAGACTGATGAATGTGGACGAAGCGAAATAGGTAAGTCTAGAGAGAACTGGCGCTCTATACTCTCTGCCTACCCGTTAGGGTGGAACGCGGGGGCGTTAAATAAAAAAAAACTCGGTTTTTAACTATTGCTTCCATAGGTATGATACATGGTCAAAATATAATTTTTGGGATGATAATAAAAGCCTTAGCCACAGCAACGCGTGGCCGGGTCTGCTAGTTATTGAATAATTGTCTCCTTCGTTCACAGCGAGACGTGGAAATCTTACTTCCCGAAACGCAACCTAAAGGCGTATTCGGCATCCCCGCTGCTGGTCCACCCTACGCACTACACGGGCCAAGAGGGCTACATCAGCGACACGGAGGACTCCACCATCGTACAACCCAAGTACATATCCAAGCAACTCAAAAATGAATTGTAGTAACACGACTTAAGTCTCATAATTACTTACCAATTTTGTGGTCTAAGACTGGTCGTTGTGTAAGGTAACTGATAGTTCTATCAATATATGTACATACTTATCATCACGCCGAGCCCCTCACGGGGTAGGTAAAGGGATTAGCAGATCTCTCTAGACTTCTTTCGCTCGCATAATCGCGATGTATGCACGATATACATACATTATATATATATATATATATATATATTTTTTTTTTTCGTCATTCTAAAGTAAAGAACTGGGCTCAAGTCTCTGTTGCAACTCTTTCCATTTGTCTTTCTCCTGATATCTCTTTACTCCCTATACGTCGTGACACCTATTGATCTGACTAGCGTATGTTGATCTTGGTCTTCCTCTTCCATTCTTTTCGTCTACTGTTTCCTCATAGGTGGTTTTAAAAGCCATGGTGACCGAGCGGTTCGAGCACTCGGCTCGAGGGATACAAAAATTGCAAGTTCGAATCTAGACTGTATCAATGAGTTTTCCTGAACTTAAGTACAGAGATTGGTCACAACACTAGCTTTAAGGTGAAGGAAAACATCGTAAGGAAACCTGCATGCGGTTGAGAAGAAATACAAAAGGCGTATATAACGTCGTGTTTGATTAACGGCGGTGGACTCGCCATCTGTCATGTTAGCACTTAAAATATATCTCTGGCGAAAAGTGGGTGTGTGGGTAAACCATCGTGGGGAAATAGAGGGAGAGTCGACCAGTTCTCTAGATTTATAGACTTCTATAGCTCCATACACATTCATCTGTCTCCATATTTCCCATCTTTGGCATGATGGTATTCATACAAATAAATACGTAATTATTATAATATTAGCAAAAGTTTTTGCTAAATTTTGATATATATTTTTATTACAATTAAGTGTACTCTATTAGAAATAGTGTTGTTCTTCAAACGCAGTGTTAGTCTTAATATCGTGCAACTACAATGTTAAAAACATATATATATATATATATATATATATATATATATATATATAAGTATTTCGTATTCTGGTCAAGCGTAATTAAGTACATTTGGCTATTCGTCAATTACATCTGAACAAATTTGGCAGTGACCTATTTGGGCCGGCACATTGAGGCTTGCAAACAGTGTTTTCCGGCCAAGTGCCATATCAGTCAACGATTATTTGCCATAAAGACATAGTCTAAGTTATTTTAGTAATACATATATGATTGCTAAGGCGCTTGTCTGCGGCCTGTCTTTCTATACTTACAATTTACAGTTTTTTCGTGAGGGTTAAAAAAGAGGCTTCATTACATGATTTAAAATAATTAATCTTTAATTATTAATATTACAGTGACATATATTGTTATTTTAGATTTTTTTTATACTATATTCTTTGATAAAACAAATAATATTTGTTTTTAATAACACATTTATATATAATAAATTATTATATAAGTGATCGGCAGCATTTTGTTCCAAAATGATTATTAATGATTATACTATAAATTATCATAATATATTATTGATATACTTTGAAAATTATGTGCCATGATTATGTTCCTAATTAATCTCTTTTTAAAAATAAAATGACATTAATCATTGGAATATCTTTCAATAACGTAACCTACCCGTTTGTACCACATTCCTACTTGATATAAAATTTTACAAATTTTTCGTGCAATGTGTGATCCGTGCAAATATGCTAATGTTTGTAAGAATGTTTGTGCACCCAAAGCGGTACCTGAAGGAGTATCTGGCGAGAAGACTAGAAATAATGTGGCGTGTGAAGCTAGTGAAAAGCTGAAGGAGCAGTGTGAGCTGCTACAGCTAAGCCTGACCTCTATAGAGGAGAGAGTAGAGGCCATGAGGGCGCAGCTTGAGGAGCTGTCGAGCTCTTGCAAAGAAGAACCCGCGCTAGAGCCTTGCTGCATCAGTGCTAACGAACCGCCCCACTGCGAGTAAATCGTGCAAACATATCAAACCTTTATGTGCATAATGATATTTTAAAATTTGTAATTACTATTTCCGAATAAAACTACAATACACTTTAAGTAATATTTTTTAATTGAATAAAGAACTTTCGAAAATTTGTCTCTTACATAAGATAGTCATAGTCAACATGGTTATAATTTAGAGTCAGCTAACAATTGGAATAGCAACTCGATGATGGTGCGCGTGGGCCGGCCGGTCATGCCGCGGCGGAGGTAGGACATGTCCTGCCCCTTAGTGTAGGCGACGTTGTACGTGTCGAGGTGGATCCACTGGCTGTCACAGACGAACTGGCGGAGGAATGCCGCGCAGTTAGGCGAGTCGCCGTACACGTCCCGGCCAGTATTGGCTACATCCGCCGTGTTGCAGTCCATCACTCTGTTCTCGTAGAATTTCCAAAGCGGCATCCTCCAGATCCTGTCCCCCGTCTTACTGCTCGCCGATTGCAAGTAATTAAACAGCTCTTCAGAATTGGCGTAACAGCCACACGCCGAGCCGTCGAGAGTTTCTATCAGCTCCTTAGACATAGTGCCTATGTCCACAATAAACTTCGGCCAGTAATTGCGCGCGTACACTAAACTGTCTGCGATCAGAAGTCGACCTTCTCTGGACGGGAGCCGAACGTGAATGGACTTTCCATTAGCATTGTAAATGACATCACCAAATTTTGGGCTTTTGCCACTCGGCATTAGCTCACATAGCGGAAGTATGCCTCTTATGTTCACCGGCAGCTTGAGCATGGCTGCGGCTCTGGTTATAGCCAACGCGCAGGCTGCGCCCGCCATGTCGCCTTTCATATACCGCAATTCCGAGCACGGCTTCAAGTCTAGACTGCCACTGTCAAATGTCACTCCCTTACCTATTAATACGATAGGTCGGGTGTTCTCTGTTGCACCATAGTAGCTGATCTCAACATACAGAGGTGGCTGTACTGAGGACTTGCCGACTGCCACGAAGCCACCCATTTCGTGATGGGATGCCCAGCCTTGCGTCTTCACCTCTACATTTATATCTAACTCACACAACAAGTCGACAGCAATTTTAGCAAAAGCCGTGGGGTTTAGTATATTTGCCGGCATTTCTTGTAAAAAACGAGCCAGGTTCTGTGACTCTGCTTTTAGTTTTCCAATATTCCAACCGTCTACATCGCAGTCGTCGTATAGTTCAAGTTTAGATTGGGGCAGCATACGTGTCGAAGCAGGGCTTTTGTATTCCGTGAATTGCCAAATGCTTAGTGCGGCGCCTTCGGCGGCGGCCTCCGCATCTCCAAATGACTCTACATGGATTGATGTAGGATTCAGCGGCAAAAGTGCACTTGCACCACTTCCTGATGCTATTCTTATGGCTTCTTTACTCTCATTCAGCTGTTCAGTTGTATTAAAGGTCAGGCACTCGGAGCCGAGACCCGCCACTGCCACGTAAGCGTACGTCGGATCCAAATCGAAAAACACTCTAGATTCTCCTAGCCGGGGGATTGGAGACAACTTTAACATTTTCCAAAGCCTCCCTTTGCTCATTTCATCGTATTTCTCAGCACTGGCGGTGAGGATGGCTTCATTGCCACTAGTCATGTTCTCATTATAGTAAACACCTAGGACGAGGCCCTTGTCCCTGTGCTCGCACTTTTTAGGATCATGCACTTTCCTAGGTGGCGTATAGGGTACGCAGTCAGTACGAGGTTTTCTAAATTGAGATATGAATCGAACATATTTTGGAGTTAAATTCCGTACCGTTAGCCGTATATGTAACATGATAATTTTGTAAAAAACAGATTTTCAAAAAAATACAACAAGGATTTATGACTGCATTGCCTACTAGATTAGAAATTTTATTTTTAAGAATAATTATAGACGTTTGGACGATGCATAAGTTTATATTACACAAGTAAATCCACATAATCACATAACATTCGATGCTCACACTACAACCAGATTAACACAAAATGTCTTTTTGAAATGGTCAGGAGGTCTTTTTTATCCAGCTTGGGGTATGGCGCTGCGCCCACTCAGGCATATTAAGCAGGATGGTCTCCTGCAATTGACGATAGATGATGAGTATCAGGAAAGGAATGGCGAGCCTCTCATCTTTGAACAAGTACACCCAGAACGCTAGTAGCAGCAGGCACACGTCCACCGTGTAGTCTATCGCCGACCTAACTTTTATCTTTGCTTTCTCCTCCAACTCTTGGTAGTCAATGGGGATCACAATCGTCGCCCGTTCGGTCTTCTTTAAAATCACTTGCTGTGTACATTTCTTTTCTGGTGTTATTTGTATTTTCCGAGGCTTAGGCTGTAATTCTTTTGGTTTATTGGCTTTATGAGTGTTTGTGGGTACTTCCTTTATCTTAATCGGTTTCTCTATTGAATTCTTTAACTTAGATTTATTGGCAGCCACTGGGTTGTTGGCTGTTGCGTCAGAAACAGGTTTTCTGGCTCTGGCAACTTTCTTCTCTTCTACAATATCTTGTTTTTCGTTCAGTTGTTGTTTCTCAGCAACATTTTTCAAGTCGTCTACATTAAGATAAATAGGTGTTACAGGTCTCTTGTGACTTCCATATTCTTTTACAATGTTTCCGTAATAATCAATTACTGTCCTGCCTTCATCTGTTACTTTGTCTTGGAATTTCTCTGCTTTATCAGGCAATTTAGGTTTTTCGCTGGTCAAATTGTCGGTTTGTAATCTAGGTTCTTTTTTGCTTAGTAGTTTTGGGAAATTAAAAGGTTTCTGAATAGGCATTTTCGTTATCTTTTTCAAAATTGTCATCTTTTCCTCTTTTTTTGGCTTGCGCTCTGTGTTTGTAATGCCATCTGGCTTTAGGGTATTAATCATCTCTGGGACATTAGTTTCACGTCGTTTTAATATAGGTTTTGGT
This sequence comes from Drepana falcataria, assembly GCA_945859725.1. Classification (NCBI taxonomy): domain Eukaryota; kingdom Metazoa; phylum Arthropoda; class Insecta; order Lepidoptera; family Drepanidae; genus Drepana; species Drepana falcataria. The sequence continues at coordinate 13,587,280 of OX243921.1, forward strand.
ACGAAGCTTGGATCAGGCAATGGCAGTGGCTTGAGTGGTTCCATTGGTTCTTCTTCTTCCTCCAGGAACTCCCTGCCGGGGGAAGGACGTGCGAGCTTATCTCTAGGGTTATATGTATTTTCTTCATTCGAGTACTGGCTACGTCTATCCATCTCTCCATTAAGACTTCCTTCGTCCGAATAATCTTCGTCGGAAGAAATAGTGCTGGCCGTATAGTCTTCATCGAACGACATTTGTTGCCATCTACCTTCAGAAGTCATCGAGTCCTGTGATAGTTGGCGTGAATTGTACTTGTACTCGGTATCCTCAATAGAGTCAGACTTGATGATTATCTCGGGCAGTTTGCTTGTGCCAACGAGATTGTCGCGCAGCTTTGTGTCTCGCTCGTGAGAGTGTCGTTTGTCGTTACTGGGCGGAATGTCAATGTGTTCCAGTTTGGTTTTCTCCTGTTCTTCTTTCATGGCGACGGCCTTGAAGACCCGGGCCATAGCGTGCTCGTGCAGTAGCTCTGTCGAACTGACTGCGTTACGCAGTGGCCTGAACGGCGTGAAGTTGCGGGTACTCAGCTCTGGTGACGACAGCGACAGCGGTGGCGGTGACAACACATCCGGGTCCAATTGTAGCGAGTGACGCTTTTCTGGAACATTTATGTAAAATGTCAACACTATAACTATTTCGGCTCAAGTTACCAGTAATGTAACTCAAAAAAAATTCTCAAAAATATGATTCGAAAAAATGGTCTTCGCAATTAAGTAAAAATGCATTGCATGTTGATTTCATTGCATTGGCGTAGTCATAATTAAATTGACTCGTACTCAAGTAGATTTCGTTTAATTTAATTTAAGTAGATTATATAAGTATATATAAGTAGATATATATATATATATATATGCCTTATATTATAGATAATAATTAAAGGCACCCAATATACCTCTGGCGGAAAGTGGGTGTGTGGGTATTACCTATAGACCTCTGCCTACCCCTTCGGGGACCCTTGTGGGAAGGCGTGAGGATATATTATTATTTTTATAATTTTATTTAAGTAGAACTCAAATTTTTTTTGTTGTTCGAATGAAAATAGCATAATGACATTGTAATAAGGAGCTTATTCGCTCATTAGTTAAATAACGTTTGACATATTTTCATTAGAAATCACGCTTTTGAAATTATATTGGAGTTCGCAGGAGCTGTTTTAATGAGTGATGTATGGTATGTTTGGTGAATGCTTTGGTAACACGCGTCGACCGAGGCAGTAGCTGTGACCGATGGATATTTATAGACAAATGCTCCATAAGCGACATACCAATTTAATTTTGTATGTATATATCAAAAACTGCCTTAGCGTTATACACCAGAGTTCGTTAATTTGTTTACGTTTTAGGTATATTTTTAGATGCACACGTTCTGTAGCTGCGAGTGAACTAGATTTTCCCATCGCTATAGACAATATACTGCAAGCAATAGGCCTGTAGTTTTTAAATAATCGCATAGCCACTGTATTGTAATATCACAGTATATAATCATAGCAGAAAATATTTCGCCTTGGTATAGTTTTACAGATAAGAAGCGACCCTTTAACCAAATTATTTCGCTACTGCACTCATGAGTCCACACAATCGCTTAGTTATCTTTTCATAGATTCTGTTTAGATTCATATTGTTCAGTAACCATATAACGATAGTCTAGCCACCAATAGAAATTAAAGAAATCAGGATAATAGGTGCAGTGCCATGTCGTGCTATTGTAATCATGATTTTTACTGTTTATGTAACTGTTTAAGCGGATATTATAGGTCAAATTCAGATACACGATTCTAGATTTATGTCATTACCTTAAATATCTATTTTATTTTAAATAATTGTATGCTTACCAGTTTTATCGACCGAATTGCGTTGTTCCGGGTATAGTACGAGCATGAACTCGCCGCTGCCCGTCGGGTCCTTTGAGGAGTTCTTGTTGGGCTGCCGCTGAGGGGTTCCCGCAGCCTGTTGTTGCGCTCGCTTGCGGCGAGGTGCCGGCGACACCGGCGCACAGTCTGCGTGCGCCTCGCCTTCTTTCGCCAGCGATTCGCCGTCCCGAACCAGGGCCTCGTTGATAATCCGTGACTCTACCGCGAGGAACTCCATATCCACGGCTCGGCCCGGAACCCGCACCGCCGCTGACTCCTCGCTCGGTGTGCTCATACCATATGGACTCTCTGCCTTCACGCGAAATCTGTACTCACTCCCCTCAATCAAGTCAAACAGTGTGACGTTTGTCTTTCGACTAGTGGTTGCTTTAAGCCACACGTTCCACCCGCTCCGGTAATACTCAACCACGTAGTTCCCGATGCGACATCCACCATCGTCTTCGGGCGGCTGCCAGTCCAATGATACAGACTTGTCTACCTGACGAGTGACGGACACGTGCCGAGGCGGGTCTGGCGGCGCTGTTATTGTCACCAAGAAAGCGGCCATGTCTTCACCTATTGAGTTCTTCGCGTGGATTTGATACTCGCCACGATCGCTCCGGCGCGCTGTGTGGATCTTCAGTACAGAGAATTTTGGAGTGTTCGATACCTCCACCCGATCATCGCAGACAATGGGCTGCCCGTCGTGGTACCACGCCACGGTAGGAGTTGGTTTTCCGACTATAGTAGTTTTCAAGAATACAGTTTCATTTATTTCGTACAACAATCCATCCTCGTACTGGCGCGGGTAACGTAGTTTTGGGGCCGCTTCCAACGATAGGCGCGCCTTCGTGACAGCGTGACCTCCGCGATTTGTGGCGGTACATTTTATTTCTCCTTCATCGCTTGGAAGAGTTTGGTGAAAGACAAGAACACTGGTGGACTCGTCAGTGGTAATAGCCGTTCTGCGGCTGCTGAATATCTCGTAGTCATCCTTAAACCATGCAATAGTTGGGGTCGGCGTGCCCGTAAAAGAGACACGGTACTCAGTCTGATCATTTTCGAGGGCGGTGATATCTTGTAGGTATTGGAGGAAGACGGGAGGCTCGTGTGAGGGGCGGTCGGGGCTAACGGTGAGGACATCGGAGATGGGGCTGAAGTCAGAGCGTCCGACCGCATTAAGGGCGGCGACACGGAACTGATAGCGGTGCGGTGGTGCCAAGCCGGACAGGACCAGCTCAGGACGCAGCACCAGCGGGGGCGACGTGCGAAGCCAATCCGCTGAGCCTAACCGGTTGCACTCCACCTGATACCCTCGTAGTGGCGCGCCTCCATCATGCACGCCAGGTCCCCATCGTAGTGTAATCGCGTTCGGTTCATCCTCCGATAAAATCGGTATTATCTCCGGCTTTCCTGGCGCTGCCGGTCGACCTGGAATGTCAATCGTAATTGGCTAAACATTTTGAAAGTTAATGCTATACGAAATCGGTCACTAACCGCTTCTAGACACAAAGGCGTTTGGCATAAAACACCTAACAAAATTAGACTAGTGATAATCATTACATGAACTCGGACGTTCTCTTACGATTTGTTTTGTTGTGCCACGCTTTAGGAACCGCAGCGAGCAATCTTTTTAAAAATAGAAATAGAATCGGGGGAGTCGGTTGGTTATAAGGGGACAGCGACTAGTGGCGGCGCTTGGGGCGAGAGGAATGTGGTGGCGGAATTACCTGCGGACTTCCAGTGTACGTTCTTTCTGGGCTTGTTGGGTGCGTGTGAGGCGGAGTGGTGGTTGCCCATGGCGGCGGCGACGCGCGCCGACACACTGAGCTGGGCGTGCGCCCCACTCCACCCCGCACCCCCCGCGCCGCCCGCCCGCGCGCTGGGAATAACTCTGTACCGGCGCGCCGCCGCCCGCCCGGATGCGATCTTGATCTCTTTGATCGATGGCTGTTCATTAACGATCGTCGATGGGTTACGACCTTTGGCGCATGAATAGATGATGGGCATCATTCTATGACAAGGAACTAATTGACCGGGCCAAATATGTAACGTGTCTGTCTGTCTACCTTACAATTTCCGCAATTTTTAAATTCCTTCGAATCCGATATATCGAATTTAAACCCATTGATGGGTTTCGATATCGTATCGATCATCGTAAATTCGATATATTAAGGTTCCTGAAGTTAATTTTTGAGTGTAAATTAGAACCTATATCATACTTACAACGGATTAAATATGTTACTGGCGCCATCTAACGAGTCTCTTACAAATTAATGTAACGAGAAAAGCTTCGAAGAATTGGGTGCCAAGTTTCATCACACAATCACAGTTTTAGTTTAGGCATTAAGTTGTTTCTCAAAGTCGACAGATGGCGTGAGCAGTACCTTCTGACCACAATATTAATAATTCGGTCGCGCTTTGATCAGTGAGGTTTTCTGTGGCGTCATGACTATTTAATTAGACAGTAACTCATCTCAGTAAACTTAATTTTTTTTCGTAAATTATCCTATTCGTTTATAAATGTGCTCTGATAAATGGATTCGTATGAATTATAAATGGGCTTTGAGGGTTTGTGTTTGCCGTTGTAGCAGACGTCAACGGTGCGAACTGCGATGCGATACTCATGTTTCAGTTTTCATAGTGCTCCCACGCAACGGCGCGTCCAATTATTGATGAATCCCGTCTCTAACATGTTATAAGTAAATTATTTATATACGTGACAGGATCGCCATTACTCAAGCACGACTATACAATACATACGCCTTTGAGTTGAGTTGCTTCTCAAACGTATGCAAGTTTCCTCTCGATGTTTTCCTTCACAGTAAAGCTCGTGGTGTGACTTATCACTGTACTTAAGTTCAGAAAAACTCATTGGTACAGTCGGGATTCAAGCTTGCGATCTTTGTGTCGCAGGTTCAAATCCCGACTACCTACTCGAACCACTCGACCACCACGGCAACATTTAATATTTTTTGATTAAATATAATTTCAGAGAAATCTTCTCTCTGCCTAGGCCGCAAAGGACTCGGCGTGATTATTTGATAGTGCGTAATTAAATATGTAGATAAATATACGTCTGAGAAGAAATTCAAAGGCGTATGTATAGTCGTGCTTGAGTAACGGCGATGGACTCGCCATCTGCCACGTTGGCACCTAATATACCTCTGGCGGAAAGTGGGTGTGTGGGTATTACCTATATACCTCTGCCTACCCCTTCGGGGACCCTTGTGGGAAGACGTGAGGGTATTTATTTATTTTTATAAATATACAAAATCTATACGAACCTTGGTTACTAAGTGGTTTGAATAGTAGCCCGGTAAATAAGATGACGCGTTTGAACCGCGCCTACCTTTACCATAGTAGTTTTTTAGCACACCACTAACAAAGGAAAATATGGTGAAGAGGTATGCAAGTTTCATACCTACCTTTAAAAAAGTAGGTATGTTCTTGAGAAATGGCGACAGACTCGCTAGATTCTGTCACGTTGGTAATTAATACCAATATTGCGGGGCAAACAGGATGCTGTTGAGATACCTTTCCATGTCCCTTCCTGGAGAACGCGTGAACAAATACGCTTTATACAACATAAGCCTTATGGTTTCGTCTGCTAACTAGGATAATTTAACTGCGCAAGAACTAACTGGATGGTTCAACGGTAGGTAATTATGATTATTAGCCTGTGCTCGTTGTGCGATGGCATTTGGCATTTCAACACATTCTCTTATTTTCTATTTCCAAACGCTTTTTCAGAAACATGTACGAGGAGACATACTGTCTGCTTAACTCAACAATAGTTTTTAAGATTCTTCATGTTTTTTTACCGACATCGCAAAAGTAGGCTGTATACTATTCGGTGGAAGATGTATGGGCTAAAAATATCTTGTATAAATAGTAGTTAGTCGTAGGTACTAACTGGTATAGATAGTGCCATCCATGAAGACGCGCCCTCCCACTATTCTTCTTCTTAATATGTATCTGTACTAATATTATAAAGAGGAAAAAATTGTATGTAAGTATGTTTGTAACGCATTGGCTCAAAAAGTACTGGATCGATTTGAAAAATTCTTTCACCATTGGAAAGCTACATTCGCCTTGTAACATAGGCTATATTTTCTTTTATAAAAAAAATATGTCCATCCGTGCGAAGCCGGGACGGACCGCTAGTCATATATATAATATATGTATATATGTCGCTATGTCGTAAGTGACACTATGTTAATAAAAAAGCAGTACCAGGATTACTCACTCCTGGCCTGTCATCTTGTTAGCATAATATGATGCTCTTTCGGTTTTCTTATATTTTCTACAGAATAGTGGTTTCATATCCTAATGTAGACGACCGGCAAGACAATAAAAGACAGGCGACGTGGTGGTAGGGTATGTTTTACTCCAGAAAAACAAACTACCAAAGTAGTTACTCATAACTTCTCTACGGACTTCCTCACTGTGCGGTTAAACTGCCATACAATGTTTAATTTTGCATTAAAAGAGAAATACGTAATTTGATTATAACGATAGGGACGGGCCAGTGAGATTCTAAGCAAAGCTCGGGCCGACCTACATATACTGGACCAGCGCCAGAGCACAAATACCAACCTAACGCGACCACCACTCGCTCCCAAGGTGACTTTGTACACACATGAACGCAGCAACAACATGTAACTGTACACTACACAATATTATAGCCCCTATTCCGAACATATAAAGTCACAGATGGCGTGTGTGCAATGATCAACGAACAATCTATTTTGGTTGTTGTACGTTTCGACTTTCGAGTAGGAGTATCTCGATGGTACGAGCTTTGATATTGTTAAGTAATTGATGTAATGTATATGTAATACTGAGGATGGATGGATGTATGTTTGTTATTCTATAAATTGCCAATGGCTGAGTGACTGCATGGAATTCAGATTGGAGGTAGCTTATAACCTGGGCTGACTCGTTATCGCGAAGATATTGTTTTCATGGGATCTTTGAGGTGCAGGTATGCTAGCTGCCCTTAAAGTATTTTCAATGGGTTTCAAGGTAAGCAATTATGGAACATACTGATGTTACTGATCTCATCGAGAGGAAACCTGCATACGCTTAAGATGACATTCAAAGGCGAAGAAAGAAAATTAATAGTCGAGCGTAATGGCAACGGACTCGCCATCTGCCACGTTAGCACCTAAAGATATCTATGGCGTAAAGTGGGTGTGTGGGAACTACCTATACACTTCTGCCTATCCCTTCGGGGACCCTTGTGGATAGGCGTGAGGATATATTATTATTATTATTCAAGGAAAAATATTTTCTTTACTATGTGGTTCTTTCCCAACATGAGAGTTTATAAAGAAGAATATCCATGAGGTTAAATAAATATAGTAGATTAGATTGCTTATAAGATTTATATCAAAATGGACTTTAAATTATAACCAACAAAAATGTACATTGAATATTTACTCAATATTATGTATTGAAATATTTTATACTAAATTTAACGATGTCGGTGGTCCGTCCGGATTTTCAATCTGTCGTAGATTTTCAATTCCATTCCATATTTTCACATTTCAATTCCATAAAAAGGTATATAGAAAGTAGGTGCCCACTTACACCGCTGTAGGTCTCTGGTCATCTGGACAGGAAACATGTTCTGTGTGCAAAATACATTTTAATATAACTTTCCGTAGGTTTCCTCTACTCGCTCCGGAAAACTCAGTTTTGTCATACTGTGGAGCTTTGCATTTCGAATGTGTGTAATGTTAAGGCAACTTTGGTTGCGAAACTCATTCTACTTCCCGCAACTGTATCTAAGAATCCATTGAACATACATTTAAAGTCAAGTTTAAGTTATGGTGGACTCGTCTGACTTTCTTTTTTTTATACCATTTGCTTGGGAAACAAGCATGCGCCCTGCCTGATAGTAAGCGGTTACCGCCGCCTATGGACGCTTGCAACAACAGGGGTTTCACTCGCGCGTTGCCGACTCTGCAGGAATCTTTTCGCACCCTTCTTGAAGAACTCCATACCGACTGACTGACACGTCGGTGCCTTTAATACTATATCTCCGGAGAAAAGTGTGTGTGCCTACTCATTCGGGGACCTGGGTATTATGCATAAATCACCACGCCGAGTTCCTCACGGGATAGACAGGGTGAGTAAGGATTCTTTCTGGACTTACAGACTTTCGCTTCATCCACACCTATATATTTTCATAGATGCTCACCTTTTCGAGGACTTTTGGCAAGGGTGTTTGATTAGTAAGATGTCATGACTTGTGCATGGTGCCAAAGTACTTTTACAGCATGTTTGTAAAAGCGTTATTTATCTACCGAATTTGATTTCAACAGATACATTATCAAAGTCTATGTGTTCTTGAATAAAAACTTGCTACAAAATCTTAATTTTCTTTCAATCCGAAGGCAATAAGTTAATCCCTAATGGAAATAAGCTAAGCTGAGCTGATTGCTAGGTACCTGTCCCGGCTCAAACGCTTTGTACGGGCATATTGGTTTCATTTCAATATTGCAGAAGGCTCTGGATTGGCACTAAAATAAAGTGCGCAATTTATGTCCACAGGGATGTCGCAGCGTGCAAAATATGGGACGGACTTCAGACGCTGTTGTGTGACATAGCTAGTCGTTATGTCGACTTTAAGTTAAGCCTATTTCTAAATCATATGTGCCCGCGACTTAGTCCGCGTGGAATTTAACAAAAAAGTGTTTGTTTAGTTTGGGGGCGTCCATAAATTACGTGAGGTGTATTTTTAAATTATCTGTCCCCTCTGGTGAGATATCGTGAGATTTTATTCAACCCCCTCCCCCATCCCCCAATCTCACGTGAGATTTTCCAAAATGTGGGTTTCTTACCTAAAGAGTTGGAAAAAAAAAATTGCTTCGTGCTTTTATTTACGACTAGTTAAGACTAAGAATCAATATTGCTGAGTTTAATTATAAGATTAAATCTTACGCATGTTCAATCTAGATTAAATGGACCAAAATATATAATATTATTTATTATTATAAAATAGTTTTTTTTTTTTTAATCAGAAAAACAATTGCGTGATATTTGACTCGACCCCCCCTCTCTCCAACGTAAGATTAGATGAGATTTAACTCGACCCCCTCCTCCCCTTAAACATCTCACGTAATTTATGGACGCCCCTTTCTAAAATAAAAGTAGCCCAAGTTACTCCTTTTTACATCAGCTATCTGCCAGTGAAAGTCCCGTCAAAGTCGGTCCAGACGTTTCAGAGGTTATCCGGAATAAACAGACCGACACAGGCAAAATTTAACAAAAACATATTTTGGTTTATGAATCGTGTATACGTCCTACATTTGGTATACAGCGGTTATTTTAATATTACAAACAGACACTGCAATTTTATTTATTTATATATATATGTCACAAGATTTCGCCACAGTCCTAAATCTTTATACATAAAAATGTATGTTTGTCTGTATGTTCTTGATAGAATCGTAAACCGCTGGAGCGATTTTAAAGAAATTTTCTGAGGTTCTTCAGGTGGATTCGAGATAGTTTAGATTCACAATTGGACCCGATAGCGATCGTACTATAGCAACATTTATTTTTTAGTAAGAAATGTAATGTAGTCTACATTCGTCAGAATTCATCAGAATGGAAATAAGCTCCTATTAAAATACTACCCAAAAATAATTTTATTCATATTTATAACTACGATTATACAAAGTACTGAATATCTTCTGTTAGGATCGTAGGTGATCAGTTGGAAGTCAGATCTCACTTTCCGCCAGTTATATTTTAGATGCCAACGTGACAGATGGCGAGTCCATCGCCGTAACTCATGCAGGTTTCCTCTCGATGTTATAGAAAAAATCCTGATTTGACAAACCAGATCGGATTGAAATAACAGTTATTTAGTGCATGTACCAAATACCAAAATATACATACATACATACATATCATCACGCCAAGTCCCTAGCGGGGTAGGCAGAGAGTATAGAGCGCCAGTTCTCTCTAGGCTTACATACCTCTTTCATTTCGTCCATATTCATTAGTCTCTTCATACATGCTCGTCGGTTTCGAGTACTCTTAACGTTCCCGTCCTTGAGAGTCCGATCGATTTGATCCAGGTAGTTGGAACGTGGCCTTCCTCTGCCTCTTCTTGCACACACTTTTGCTTTGTATATCTGTTTCGTCAATCTTTCTTCGCTCATCCTTTCTATGTGTCCAAACCAACGTAACATGCCTTTCTTCATCTTTACAATCACGCCCTCATTCACGCCAGTTGATTTGCGAATCTCTTCATTGCGGACTCGATCTAAAATCGTTACTCCGCACATTTTTCGAAGCGATCGCATCTCAACTGAATTCAAGCTATTTTCATACTTCCTCTGACATACCCAGGATTCGCTGCCATACAACAAGGTAGGTACCAATATCGCGTTGTGGACAGCAACTCGAGCATTCTTGCTCAGACTTTTACTGCCCATCAACGCCGACATGGCTCCATTCACCTTATTTCCGGCAGTTATCCTTCTTTCAATATCTTTTTCATACTTTCCATCTCGTGTGAACATGCTTCCAAGATATACAAATTCATTCACTTGCTCTAGAATTTGCCCATTTACCGATATAGCACACTCGGTCACTTGTTCATCTCTTTCGAATACCAGAACCTTAGTCTTGCCAGCGTTTAGGCGCAGCCCCTTCTTTCTTCTTCCTTATTCCTTATGAAGCTGAGGAAAGTAGAATTATAATATGTACATATATTAGTATACTCAACGGTTCGGTCGATTGAGATGAAAGAAATTCTGGCAATTGGCCCTCATTATTCGTGGCGTAATCTTGTTATTAGAAGCTATTGAGCATGGTACATGATTAGAGTAACAACAACTTGTTGTCGATGTTTCTAGGACACCAAAATTATTTTTATGTTTGTATTTCAAGCGGCACTATTAGTCATAAGTATCTACCCAGAAAGTTCGGAGCTTCGATGAATTGAGATTCATTAAAACGCCACTGTGGTTTGTCACCTGTAAAGTCAGGACCGCGGCTTCAAACCCCGGCGGTCTGTAGCAACGTGCGTTTCAGAAATTTCTGTACACTGATTTTCACTAGAGTTTCCAGGGACGGTAAAAGCTCGTGAGAAAACCAGCAAAGAAATTTCAAAGCCGTTTAAATAAATAATAAATGAATACCTTGGGAAAATTCCACATAAATTAACCTAGTCTCAAATTAAGCAAAGCTTCTATTATGGTAACTAGACAACGATATATTTACTTATATAGATAGATATATACATAGGACATCCAAGACTAAGGTACAAATACTCGTGTTCATCAGACAAATATCCGCCCTCAGCGGGATTCGCACCCGCGACCTCAAGTTTCGCAGTCAGGAGCTTGAAAAAAAAGTAGTACAACTTCAAGACGGCAACGGACGCGCCACCTATTACGTTGACACCTAACGTGTCACACCACTGCGTACCCCATATGGGATTCGTGGGGACATGCGTGAATGTAGTCATATACACTTCTTTGCGCTTCATAATGCTATCTCATGTACAATCTGTTTCGAGTGAAGATGACCTACTTTAACAAGTTAACGGGGGTAAAAAAGATAATTTATGTCGCATGTTTTTTTCCTGTCAAGTTTTTCTTGGAAACCATGTTAGCGGTAATATTCATATAAATTATATTACTAGCTATGTCCCTCGATGATATATGATTAGTACGGAAGTGGTAGGCAGAGGCGTGTAGGTAGTACCCAATACCCATACACCCATCTTTCGCCGGAGATATATTTTGGGTGCAAATATGACAGATGGCAATTCCATCGCCGTTACTCAAGCACAGTCGTGCTATCGTCGTATGGTATACATACATACGCCTTTAAATTTCTTCTCAAACAGGTGCAGGTGTCCTCTCGATGGCTTCCTTTACCGTAAAATTCGTGGTGTGACTAATTACTAGTTAAGATATGTAAGTTCGGTAAAACTGATTGGTGCGGAATTCGAACTTGCAATCTCTGTGTTGCAGGCAACTATTGCAACCACTCGGCCACCACGGCTCTAATAGTGTTCAAATAAGCTCTGTATTACGTTGAAATTTAACCTTTTTTCAATTTACATTTACATTGAACAAAACATTTCGAATTTAGAACGTAGGTACATTGTGCAAGTTCGCTTCATACACGTACATACACATGATCATACATTTGACCTTCGATGTGACACAAAAGTCAAGGGGATAACATATGGTGTTAATTGACGACACATGCTCAGAAGCAATTTGAATGGTTTAATATTATTATTGTGTGGAACGACGGCGATCTAGTGGTTTAAGTAGTCGCTTGGGAAATCAAGATTGCCAGTTCTAGCCCTGTCGGTCAGTACCCATGAGTTTTACTGGACGAAAGAACAATTTATCATACCACATGGTTCCACAATGGAAAGTGGTTACCCTTTCGTGGACCCTTGTGATGTGAGAAGGTGTAAAGATACAAAAATGAAATATATATAAGTCACGACGTTTCACTTCAGGAAAATTTCATTATTCGCTCTATAGGCTTACTCAATAAACGTACTATCTAATGAAAAAAAATACAAATCGTATTGGTCTTCCCTGAGGTTAGGCCGTACAAACAAACACTGCCTCTCTATAGAATTAGTACCTATATATTGTAATCGGTAGCGTAGCTTGGAAAAAAAGTAAGAGGAAGCCCACATTGTAACTACTTAGGCTAAAATGATGGGAACGTCAAGAGTACGAGAAACTGTCGAGCATGTATGAAGGGGACTGATGATTGTAAAGCAAAAGACGTCTGAAAGTGGAGAGAACTGGCGCTCCACTCGGCGTGATCACATGAATGTATGGCGTGAAAGCAAAACTGTACGGAGATGCTGAGAATCTGTTAAGGCAGTGTGAGTTGTAATCGCTAAACTCTTATCAGTCACAGTCGCGCGCTAGGGTTCTCCTTAGTAGCGTGGGTGTCTCTATACACGTTTTTCAATAGCAGATAACAGGAATAGCACGGCGCGTGGGTGGAAGACATTTTTGCTCGTCAAAATTAATTTGGACACAAAATTATTCACACAAGCAAGTGCCCCAGATTGTGATATTTATATTAGGTACTCACTTGCCATTGTCGCCCACCGAGGGTATTCCCCTACTTACTGAGACTCCACAAGAGGTTGTACGGTCTGAGGGCCCACACATAGAGTAGATATAGTATAGCTTTTTAAATTTTGACAGTACCGAGCTCAATTTTGGTCTACTAAGTCCAACCAAAACATGATAAATATTCATGTTTTGGTTATTATGATTTACTTATGATGTTATTAGTTCTGATGCGGCTCTTTTGCTCGTGTACTTTTAAAATATTATAATAATTTTGTACTAACTGTTAAATAAGTATATTAATTTTATTAATATACGGAAAGTGGTTCCTCGTATTATACGGACATTAATTTCATTATCATTCATAATCATCAGAGAAACGAACCCGTGTTATTTCTGAATGATAATATAAACTTTTTCTAAGTGAAATATAAGATTCATAACTCGCGACTCAGAACTCGCGTGGTTAGAGCTCCTAACTGCGAAACTTGAGGTCTCCGGTTCGATTACCGCTGAGGGCAGATATTTGTGTCATGAACACGAGTATTTGTACCTTAGTCTTGGATGTCCTTTGCATTTATCTATATAAGTAAATATATCGATGTCTAGTTACCATAACACAAGCTTTGCTTAATTTGAGGATATGTCAATTTGTGAGGAATTGTCCCAAGGTATTTATTCTTTATGCTTGGGCCTATAGGCTACGGTAGCCGCTTAACATCGGGTGGGATTGTATTGTGTTGTATTGAGCTTGTTGGCCACTTTGTAGTACAAACAAAAGAAAAAGATTTCTTAAAAACTAAGACGTCAAAATTACTTTAATCTTTTAGTAAACAAAAAATCATGAGTGAATACGAACCAAAATCCTTCTTCCGACTAAATAAACGATCAATATCACCCTGTGGTGACCATAACTCAAGACTGCAGGTTGCAGGGTGCACAAATTATTTTTCTTCGAACTTAAATACAGCGAGTGCGTTAAGGTAAAAGAAAAACAATCCAAATCTCACATAACCTCCACATAAAGCAATATACGTGTGGCAGTTTTGTTTGTTTAATTAAATACTTGTTCGAATTCTCATCTGACTATTCAAATTCTGACAAATTGCTCATCTAAGATTAATATTCTATTGTTTGCCACCTACCCACCACCTACCCACTTTGATGCTCGGAAAACATCATGGAATATCCCTGGTCCTTATACATTGCTGTTTTACTGAAACTCCAATGTTAAACGTTTCATTGCAGGCTGTCGGTGGAATCCCAATTCTGTCTCGTTCAAACCGTACTCTGTGCACTCGCGACAAACCATTAAGATTATTTTAGAGGACCACCTCAGAACAACGCAAATAGTTTGAACAAATGCCAAGTAAACGGGCAATATTCCAATGTAGCTGTGATTTTGATTTAGAATACATTTCTGAAATTGCAGCCCATAAGATGATTATTATATATTTATAGCCATCTCGGTCCCACATCTGGCCAAATTACCTCCTCTCTTTTCAACCCCCGAGCGCTATTTCCAAACATTTGTTCAGGTGCTTGTCCAGATGATTAAGATGCTAACTAAGGATGCTGAGCTTGTAAGCAACGCTATTAATTTTGTTTTCAAATTACTCTATAAAATAGCTAATATAAATAATAAATTTTAAGAATGGATAAATTGCAACAGATTTCGTCATTGATGTTTGTCATATTTAGCCGGCCCTAACCTCCAGTTAAAAAAAATTGCTCCAGGGTCGTCTCAGTGGGAGGTTATTTTTATAAAAAGTAAAATTACATTCTATTGGCTATAAATAACATTGAATAGTGTAACAAACAAGTAGGTTAATTTATATCGGTACGTGTGCTTTTAAATGTTTTTGTGATAAATTTACTTGTCTCATTAGCCAATGAGATTAAAGACCAAAAACCACAATAATTATAATATATCTTTTTAATTTGTTTATTTACTTTGATGAACTTAATATATGTATATATGTGGTTTCTAGTCTAGTTAAAAAAAATGTATCCAAAACTACAGCAGCTCGCTAAAAATGCTGTATCTCATTTCAAATATTGTGTTAAATTAGAATTTCTACATACTAATAAAATCATAAATACTAATGAGCTGTCATTCATTAGTATGTATGATTTACGACAAGAAATATTTATTTACTTAAAATAACGTGATTACAGTTTATTAAGAAAATACTGACGAAAATAAGATATACCTAAATGTTCGCAATAAATCCACGGGCAATTGGGCACTTACAAAAAAATATACCAGTTTTTATTCGAACACTTATACATTTATTTGGACTCGACGATTGAGTAGATGCAGTAGAAAATTGTTAGTATTTCGGTGATTTAACTTCTCGGCTTTCTTTGATCATCATATTTTTAAAAGCTGGTAATGTCAAGTCTCATCAAATACATCTCTGATGCAATTCCTTCTAATGACCTCTGTCCAGCTCAATCTATTTAACTCTCTACCCTTTCGACCAGTCCAGTCGATTTTCTTCGTCCTTCAATAGCCTACCCATAATCATAAGCACCAGTGGTATGCGTTGATGAAAAAACAACGGAATCTTCACTTCAAAACACATGCTGTCCAACTGGGGCTGTAGGTACCACAACCTTCTAGAACATCGTATCTGTATAGTAAGTTGTGATTGCAGACGGGGACCGTGCGATCTTTACGTTACTATGGGAACCGCCCGAGTGTTATTAAGTGCTCGTAACCACTTCCCATCAGACGTAGACTTGAATGACCTTCATAATTATATTATCTAGGTCTAAATTTAAGAAAATGGCGAGAGGAAGTCTAGCTGTTACGAAGCAGCATTGAGACCGCAGTGGATATGGTTTACATTAGACGTGTTATTCCATTCACCACAATAACGGATTTATGTTTGAATTACAATCGTTAAAACCTCTTTCTAATAAAACATTTGGCTTATAACATCATCGGTTACGTAAGCAAATTTTAATTACTGTGTTTTCTTTGTTTTCCAGCTGTCGTTAACTGTGTCATATATCAACTGGAATCCATAAAATTATAATAGGTACCTACCATAAAAAAAACAGAACTCTCGCTGTGTATTTTTTGTTTCAGCAAATCGAGTGTCGTTCAGCTGTTTTACGCGACGTTCGTGACATTTTTATCGCTCTGAAATATTGCCCCCGATGGCACATAAGCTGGACTTTGTTACCTACACTTGTCATGTTTTATTCTGCGTTCATACGAGCTACATACAAATAATAAATCATATTTATGTATATATCTTCACTTCTTCCAACTGGGTAATAGACTTAATGGACGAAGGGGTAGTAAAGGTATAACAACCCTATATACTCGCCAGAGATGTCTCTAGAGACATCTCATGTCTCTAGAGACATCTCTGGCGAGTATATAGCCATCTAGATGGCAACGCGACAGATGACGAGTCAATGAGTGATATAAGCACTGAAATTTACTTTAATAAATAAATAAATAGCTTTTAACTCTCAAACGTATGCAGATTTCCTCTCGATGTTTCCCTTAGCCGAAAAGGTCGTGGTGTTAATCACTGTACTTGAATGAAAAATAAACTCATTGGTATAATGAGTTGATCTTACAGGCTGCTACTAGCTAATCAAATCAGCCGCCGCAGCTTCTATTTATAAAGCAAACAATCATATCCCCTTCACTATTTAATAATTTATCTTCAAAGTATTCGGCTGTTATGCAGCTTAGTTTATTATGCTTACTACTTGTCTTTCGGTGACTTCAGGCCTAAATTAACTGTAGATTTTTTATTATCAAAATGCACTATATCGTTTATACAAAAATATTAAATGAAATTGAGAACATTAATTATCAACATTCCACAACATTAGATAATTTTAGGTGGCAGACAGAGGTTACCCACTTTCCACCAAAAATCTTTTAAATCGAGTATATTTGTAAACGGAGCAAACTAGTTAGAATGTACATTATCAAAATTGAATCACATTCAATTTCTCTCAATTCTCAATTCAAGATCTCATTCAAGATCAGCGCTATATTGGTCATTAAACAATATTATGTTCAATTGATAGATACTGCTTCATGGGAGATTTAGTGTAATGAGTTTGGACATGACTATTGTGTGAGGAAGCATTAAATGCAATGATCAGGTGTTTGGCAGCTCTCGGTAGTAGGTGGTTGGTATTCTGGTCGAAAAACAAAAAACAGGCGTGCGACTCGCCCACGGCGCGTGCGGTGACTACGTCGCAATGGCATTTCTGTGAGTAACTCCTTCGTAATACAGGTGACCTTATTTTAGTACTGGGATAAATCTTGAGCCGTGGGGGCCGAGTGGTCCGAATACTTGCATGTTCCACAAGGATTGCAAGTTCGAATCCTGACTGTACCAATGAGTTTTTCTGAACTTAGGTACTGACACGAGTTTTCCATGAAGGAAAGAACGAATGACAACTTGCGTAAGTTTGAAAGAAATTCAAAGGTGTATATATAATAGTGCTTGAGCTACGGCGATGGACTCGCCATATATCCTGTTGGCGACTAAATATATCTTTATATATATAATTCTTCTGTGAGTGTGTATGTCACTGAACTTCTCTCAAACGACTGGACCGATTTTGATGAAATTTTTTGTGTGTGTTCAAGGGGATCTGGGAATGGTTTAGATTCGCAATTGGACCCGATAGGTGGCGCTGCGATCGTGTTTCAGGAAATTTAATTTTTCATCCAAGCGAAGCTGGGCGGGACAACTAGTATACATATATATATTTGCCGAAAAGTGGGTGTTTGGGTACGCACCCCTCTGCGTACCCCTTCGAGGACCCTTGTAAGAACGCGTGATGATGTACTTGTAATATATATATATATACAAACCTCTAATCGACTACTTGCTCTATTGCCATAATGCTCGCTGACTGGGTTGGTGAAAATTGTTGGCAGTAAAAAGATCACTAAATTATGAATCACTGCAAATTAATAAAATATAGTCACCCGCTGCGTCTGTCTATCTTTAGGTGAACTTAAAAACTACTGAATGTATTTCGATACGATATAATCCTAAGGAATGTTATATATTGAACAATATGTTACTATGTATGTGCAATCTCTTCCTAAAACGGCTGGAGCGAAATTTATGAAGTTTTTGTGTCTTCGGGTATTGAAAAATGGCTTTGGCAGCACTGCGGTCGTGTTTCAACAACTTCCCCCGAGTGAAGCTGGGCGGGACAGCTAGTATACAATATATTCTTCTAAAGCTTTTTTCTTGCACTCGTATGTAGCCACTGCAACATACAAGTGCAAGGAAGTGCAAGTAACGCTGATGAGTCATAAACAACGGACTCATTACCTAATAGTTGGGGTTGCGATCATTTGGCTACCAACGACTCTGTTAAGGTCTATTCTTACTACAAACCTTTCAAATATGTAATTTTTACGAGCACAGGCCCAAAATCAAAATCACAATATTTTTATTAGGCCTAGATGGGTACTTACAAAACGTCGAAAAAGGTGCACGGTTCGGCTTGGTCGTTTCCATGGAGAAGAACCGGCAAAAAACTCCATGGTTACTCTTTTCAAAGCATTATGTATGCAATAACAATATTATAATGTAACAGCATTATTACTTAAGTGTGGGGGAACATGCCGTGGCCGTGGTGGAACGAGTGGAATTTTTAACTGCCAATTCTTGCCATCGATACCCAACCGTTTAGCATTTTATATATTAATACTAACTAACATTACGTTTGTCTGATTGGAATTGGATATAATTTGGCAAAGTTATAGTTTGTAGTCAGGATCAAGGAAAAAATCACGAATGCTGACGCTCGGCGAAAAGGCCCTTAATATTAGCAATTTAATCGCCGTTTTAACCACGGGGCCCGGCTGGGATAATATATAACGTTTAATAAGTGTACCCTGTATCTTTAATATCTTCGACCGTTAACTATTTTTAGTCTTCCTTTGTAGACTTATTGTCAAGCATCAAACCCTGTAACAATACATATCTTGTACCTCGACGCGATTCTAGCCTGCAAGTCGAGATGCCGTCTCTGCCGTCTTGCGCTTGTTACGCTTGTAGAAAGTCAACTTGCCTAGAGGCACAATGCTCAAATCACATGTCTGTCCAAAACATCTATGTACATATTTACCTAATAATCATCATGAAAAAATGTAATCAGTTCTATATTTCCATTCACGACGAGGTATGTTTGGCAGTCAAATTGTCAGTGTTTACTTCAGACCGATCAAAATATAGAAATATTTGCAATGAATTGGAGGCCAAAATTTTCCGTTAAATTTTAACGATACGAATGAAAGCAAAATCTCGACGCATTATAAAAGCTTAGTGTGCATTTATATTACGAGATAAAAGTTATGTTTTCGTTAGATTGTGTATTTTGGGTAGAAATATCATAAATTACGTAATTTAATAAAAAAAAACGGATGAATATTAATTGCCTGGCAACCCTTATACGCCTGAATGTTAGTTGTAATTTCTTTGCGCCTCATGGTTTTGTATGCCAGATGGAGAGTCAGTCACCGCCTCTCAGGCTTGACTGTACTTACATCACCATATACCAACTAAAACCCTTGGTGCTATCACTGTACGTGAGCTCAGAAAACTGATCAGAAACATTTTGATAACAACCACCGGTGCTTATTAAAGTTACTCTGCAACCACGGCCTTTAACGAGTGCTCAGATTTTTATTCCTTGTCATGACATAATGTACACATTACGCGGCCGTACGAATATGGCAATATAATCATATCACCAGAGTATATTTCATAAGAAAATCTATGTTATTGCCAAGACAGCATTAGAAGCTGGATAATGTCCTATCATTATAAATCAATCTTGGCAGAGGGAAAAGTATCCTGACTTTTCACTCTTCATGTGTTGTGTCATGTTTCAACTACATGGATAGTGTAGTTGAAACATGACACGATGCGATCTCCTGAATCCGAAGTGTTTTAATATAGCCGCGGTCTTATTATACGCGCTCACCTAGAAACGAGCGGCAATAATCCCATCTACCTGAGTAAGTAAGTGGGCTCAACTCAGAAATAGCACGCGAACGAATCTTCTCCAGTTTCCACTACGCTTATTGTGATTACTGTTTTTCAACCTTCGCAAATTAGTCAACATTCCGTTAATGATGTACAGAGTGGGTTTTTTTTAATTTCATAAGAAAATTACTGCCATTCCAATCTGTTCACGCACGCTGATGGAACAAGAATTATTTGCTAATCACATGAAACTAACATTATTCACAAACTTATATATTAAATATGAATAAATAATATCAATGATAATTTATGTTCCCGCCTTGCCTCAAGGGTCTTCGCAGTGGTAAGCAGAGGTTTGAATGTGATTACAACACACCAACCATTCATCGGTGATAATATTTTTTTTGCTTGTTGGTTATGAATACATATTGTTTCGTTTTGTCTATTATTAATATTGAGTACAGGCCGGTACTTTCACAAAACAGAAGATCGCAGCTTATAGTATCCCGTTGCGAGTAAGAAGTGAAGTTATCTAGTATTCTACCTACTTAGAACAGGTGGGCAATAATTTTTACCATACCATAATAGAACCCCTAACCAACCTACCTACTGCGCCTTACCATCATATGGGCGTATACTCGTTTGCCACATTTGTGGTATGGGCAATATGTGATAGTCGTTATTCGATTGTTTTTTAATAAAATATTTTCCATGGCATGGAAATGAGTCCTTTAGTCGCAGATTTGACTTAATACTTTCTATTTGTGTTTGCATGAAAATGCTTAATGTCGCACATTTAAAAATGTTTATTGGAGTATCTGGAGGCAATCCAAAGTACTGGCAGAGGAATATTTGCGTTTACGTCACAGGAAATATATATGATACACTCCAGTTCACATATGTATAAAACATAGTTACAACATTTATTGGAATTTCTATATAAGTTTATAGACCAATTGGACACTCACTGTGTATACAAAATGATACAGAAATGAGAAACTAAATCTCGTAATAATAATAACCACATCGTAAAGAAAATATAAACTTTTCGAAATACCATTAAGTTCTGCTAGATTTCAGCCTAAATATATAATGCGCGCCATATGTAAATATTAATGTATGTTTTAAAATCTATGGTACAGTCCACGCACTAAACGGCGCCACTGGGACTCGTAACAAATTACAATGTCGGTCGGTATATCTGCGTTGCTCCTGTGAATTGATGTTAGGTATTAGAAAAAACTAATTGTCCCGCCCAGCTTCGCTTGGGTGAAAAATTCAAAGCCACGGAACCAGTGGCGCCTGGAGAAACACAGAAAATTTTATTAAAATCGGTCCAGCCGTTTACGATTCTATAAAGGACATAATGGCAAACATAATTTTTTATAATAATAATATATCCTCACGCCTTCCCACAAGGGTCCCCGAAGGGGTAGGCAGAGGTGTATAGGTATGTATATATATAAAGAGATATATGAAGACAAACCTATGTATATATATATATATATATATATATATATATAAATCTATGTATATATATATATATATATATACATAGGTTTGTCTTTATATATCTCTAGTGACTCGGATGTGTAGTAGGACTCGGGTATGTAGGTATTGTGATCGCAGAGATGCGCCTAAATACACACGGACTGTCAATCAATGTTTTGTTTCTGAGTCAAATTAATTCTTGGCACGTTAACAGTACCTTTAAGTAGTTAGATATAACCGTCTTGAAAGTATGGTACGTTTTGCCAAGTATTAGTAACACCACTACCGTTTCGCAAGGTTTTTTTTATACATACATCTATATAATCCCACGAAACATTAGAAAAAGCCGTGGTGGCCGAGTGGTTCGAGCAGTTACCTGCGACACAAAGATCGCAAGTTCGAATCCCGACTGTACCAATGAGTTTTTCTGAACTTAAGTACAGTGATTAGTCACACTACGAGCTTTACGGTGAAGGAAAACATCGTGAGGAAACCTGCATACGTCTGAGAAGAAATTCAAAGGCATATGTATAGACGTGCTTGAGTAACGGCGATGGACTCGTCATCTGTCACGTTGGCACATAATATACCCCTGGCGGAAAGTGGGTGTGTTGTGTGGTATTACCTATACACCTCTGCCTACCCCTTCGGGGACTCTTGTGGGAAGGCGTGAGGATATTTATTTTTATTTATCACGCCTGAACTAAGCGGAATTGGTTGACATCTGGCGCAGTGATGGATTGTCAACTGGATTACAACTTAAGATACATTTTATTCGAATCACCAATAATTTATATTAGTGGAATATTAGTATCAATAATCAAATTGAAAGCACATTTACGCAGTATACAGTTGTCTTTTAGATGTTATAAGATGTTGTGAATATATCCTCATGACGATGCCACAGAGCTCCAAAGATGACAACATCATTAAAGGGAGTGTTCCAAACATGGTTTTTATAGGATTTTTCCAGTAACCATTAATCTCTTATTAAAATAAAAATACCTGGCCCGATAGGTGGCGCTGCGATTGTGTTATAGCAACTTATATTTTTTCACCCAAACGAAGGTGGGCGGGACAGCTAGTAATAAATACCTTGGGACAATTTCACACGAATTGACATAGTGCAAATTTAAGTACTTAAAGCTTGTAATTCTAAGGACATCCAAGACTAAAATAAGAATACTTGGTTTCATCACATAAATATCTGTTCTCACCGGGAATCGAAACCGCGACCTCAACTTTAGCTGTCAGTACCACTGGACCGGAGGCGGACGTCCTTAAAATATTGTATTTCATCCATTTTTGTTGCTTATTATAATCGTGACTAAGATATGTGTGTCTTCGAATGACTGCTACTGAGTATAGTAAAATGACTAAGAGACGTGATTCAATGCAACGAGATTGATATCCACTGTCGTCAGAAAGGGTGGAACAAAGCAAAATAGCACGTATGATATGATTTACTTATTCCTGAATAGAAAAACTACCAATTAATGAAATTTTCCGCGAGTAAAACCTATAGATACCACTACTTACTATAGATTTACGTATATAACACTACACTACTAGTGTTATATACGTAAATCTATGGTTGAAACATAAATTAAGTCTGACAGTAGTTCTAAATAGAGGTGATATAAATCAGAACGAGTAAAAGAATGACATAAACGTGACAGCGCACTTGCATTCATTCAATTCAACTGAGATAATTACATTGTTCTATAATGATTAGAAAGGTGCTTACGTTTTTGTTATTTACTAGATGCGTTAATAATCATATTTTTTATCTACATAAATGTCAATTACGCAAATAAAAAACATTAAGACGATAGTTACTATAATCATAAATAATTTAATTTTTTGAAATATAATTTAATTTCGGACCACTTTCAATTAGTTAACAATTAAAATTCATAGTCAGGTTAATATTTATTACGCGTTAATAGGTATATATTTATCAATATACGCGTTTTTGCGAAAATTACGCGGATGGAGGAGTATGCAATTTGGCACGGTAAAAGTTTATAAATGGAGAAGGAATGCAGACAATTAATGTATTTTCAGATTTAAAAGTACATAACATTATAAAAAACAAAAACAATGCGTATATTTACTAACAACGAAACGAAACTTACTAAAAACGAAAACTAGTAGAATAGATAGATAATAGAATACTTACTCAAAGTGCAGTAAATGCATCACTAGATATCAGCTTTTATTATTAAGAAATGATATATATATATATCTTCCCTAAAGCACCTAAAATATATAATATAATATCTGGCGGAAAAAGGTGTGGGTATTACCTATACACCTCTGCCTACCCTAATACCTTCGTGGACCCTTGTGGCAAGGCGTGAGGATGTAATATACATATATCTTGACGCCCACGAGGGCCCTCGACGAAGTTGTAGAGGAGGAGTGTTGGTAGAGGCCAACGTGACAGATGGGGAATCCATCGATGTCACTCAAGCACGCTATACATTTGATATATATTTGTTTTTTTGACAAGAAATTAATATTATTATTAGTTTAAAGCCTTACTGTCAACTTATTATTGTCACTATGCCAATTAATTACGATTCGAAATTCGACCAGTAGGCGACTAGCTTAAATAAACGTGTCCTGGTTATATATCCTCACGCCTTCCCACAAGGGTCCCCGAAGGGGTAGGCAGAGGTGTATAGGTAATACCCACACACCCACTTTCCGCCAGAGGTATATTAGGTGCCAACGTGACAGATGGCGAGTCCATCGCCGTTACTCAAGCACGACTATACATACACCTTTGAATTTCTTCTCAGACGTATGCAGGTTTCCTCTCGATGTTTTCCTTCACCGTAAAGCTCGTGGTGTGACTAATCACTGTACTTAAGTTCAGAAAAAACTCATTGGTACAGTCGGGATTCGAACTTGCGACCTTTGCGTCGCAGGCAACTGCTCGAACCACTCGGCCACCACGGCTTAATTAACTGTCATCTAAGTAGGTACCTAAGTAAAAAAAAGGTAAATATAGGTCCGAACGCATGTTACAGTTGGACCTACTCTAAATAACTGAAAATTTTGGTCGAAAGGTCGGCTTACTCTAAGTTTTATGATAACAATAAATTTGACACCAACTATTTTGTTGTTCATAAAGTAGTAGTAATCAACGGGATTGATAAAGGAATAAAAGAAAACCTACATAATATCCTAAGCAAGCAACCGCTTTAGCCTCGCGCGCATGCGCAAATTGCTTACAAATTGAAATGCAGTAAGTACCTTCACAGAAGAAAGCGACAATAATATGGAAAATTATAAACCTTTCCACGAAAACAACTGACGGTGAATTTCACATTGAAATCCGTGAATGTATAGATATAGGTTGATGAAAATTGATGAACGCACAAACGTAATAAATAAATAATAATATATCCTCACGCCTTCCCACAAGGGTCCCCGAAGGGGTAGGCAGAGGTGTATAGGTAATAATTAATTCGTAATGATAATTGATTCCATGAATATTTTATAATACGAAAATCATCTATAGTTTAGTCTAAATACATGTAGTTGTCTATGGACAACAATCTAAATATCTTAAAATTGTTAAGTTAATATATATTAATATACACAAACAAAAACAAGCTATGTAGACCGAAAAATTCATCAACCATTCAAATCATTACATTTATCTTTGTAGGCAATGGTTATTTTATATTACAAGACTTAGTCAAGGTGGCAAATTTATTTAGGCACATAAATGCTTCATCAGACGTGTATTTGTATCTGCAATGAAGCATACACTTGCAGTCATCGGCTCACTGGTCCAGTAATAACACCAAACCCCATACTCCTTGCATACACGCCAGCTGACTCTTGCATTTCAGCACAAAAATAGCTCGCAAATATGCGTCAGCGCATGACTGATCCCCGATTACTTATGAGAATAATTCTGTACTCTTACACGACTCGACTCACCACTCAGCAATGAATCAATTCGAATTCATTTATAGTGTGTATTTCAAAGTAACTTTTCCAACCCTGTAGCGGGTCAAAGAATTGCCGTTCCATTAGAATTGTCGTTACACGAATACATTTATGTTAACATCGTTCTAACAGGCACTTCGGGCGTTAATTACAATTGGACATGCATAAAGTTGAAGTTAGATGCATTTGGCACAAAGCGAGCATGTCCTTAGTCAGCTCAATTAATGTGAAGTCACCATTTATTTTTAAATCCATATCTATACTTTATTTTATAAAGAGGCGTGAGGAAAGATTTGTATGTATGTATGTTTGTATTGAATAGGCTCCGAAACTACTGGACCGATTTGAAAAATCTTTCACTATTGGAAACCTACATTCACCCTGAACAACTAATAGGCTATATTTTCTTTTATACAAAAAATCTTATGTCAACCCGAGCGAAGCCAGGACGGGCCGCTAGTTAAATTTATATGTAGACGATGTCACAGTTTTTTTTTATGGGTCATTTCTGAACGGTTACCGTAGCCTTCATTTATTATCATTTACTTCATTATAATCTAGTACAAGTCAAATAAAATGAAATGGGTAAACCGAACCCCTTTAACTTTTTACAGCTGGCTGAAAATTGTTAGCTAAATTAAATGTTTCGCTACTCTGTGACTGTGTGTGAATCTAACTGAAAGGACTTAGGGTAAAATAGTATCCCTCGTTGATAATCAACATCTAAATATTTTATTCAACGTAAGGGACACACGGAACATTTATTGACCACTTGTTTGACCTGAATCAAGCTGTTCTACTACGAGCGAGGTAAGTGCTGTCACAGTATCTTCGGTGGATATTCCTTGTCTAAAGCCAAATTGTGAGGCAGATAATAAATTAAATGAATTTAAATATTTTAGTAGTCGAGAGTTAAATCATTTTTCCAAAATTTTTTATATAGTCGGTAAAATAGATATAGGTCGAGAGTTATTAGTAACTTTCGACATATATCATTTCCATCACCTCCTTTATGTACTGGGATTATTATTGACTGCTTAAGAAGAACTGGAAAAACACCTTTTTTAAAGCACCTGTTAGCGAGATGGGTTATTATCGGAACAACTTCGCTTCCTACAGCTTTAAGGTATCTAGATGAGATATTATCCCACCCCGGGGAGCTATCTGACTTCAGACTCATCAAGATCCTATGCACCTCATCGTGATCTGTATTCAATAAAACAAAAAAGTTTAGCTGTGTACGTACAGAGGAATTATTTATTTCTGCGGTCGAATTAATTTGTTGAGCTACTACTTTCCCTATATTAGTCACTTAAACTTAAAACTTAACTAAAGTTACCACGTTTCCAAGAAAAAAATACCTGCCAGGAACAGAAACGGCGAAACAGCTCCTAATAACTTGAATCTCCAACACTCCAAACTCAAATAATTTTTGCCAATAGACCTCTCTTGCGCCGTATTATCTAATAGGATCTACTACTTATTATGATCCTTTACCAGGCAGAAATAGCTGCCGTAATTGTCTACATATTTTGTTTGTCATTTTGAAAATGTATGTGTCGTTTTCATACTAAATTCGCACCTAGTACCTATTCGAGAAACAGGGCATTTGTTTGGTCATTTTATGCCTGTCTCAACCATCTGTAACTATTGGCATGGACGAATCAAAAGTCTAGACTTAAAGATAATCTCAATTAATATAGGAAAATCTTGACCAATCTTACTGACCCTAGCATACGTACCGCTTGAAGGTAAGTGGTTACCTATGTAACAACTATGTATCTATATTATGCACGTTTAAATATTTAATTGTAAGGTTGATGAGAGCTGTAGTGACCAAGTGGTTCAAAAGTTGAAGCATGTGCAAATTCTTAAAGACGATTGTTTATTATTGCGTAGAGCATTCTGGAAACCTTATTTCAAACAATAACAGTTTGGCTGTCTAAGCGATTTCATTAAATAGATAAATACGTTACGACCATCTTAATAAATAAACAAAACACATTTTAGTTGCCAACGTAATGATTGCGTGACTATTCCATTTTTATGTTAAAAACTATTTGTTACAGTCGCAATTCGAACTGAATCCTTGTGTTGCAGGCGGTACCGCCGCGCCTCATGAGATTTCCCGAACTTAAGTACAGTGATTAGTCACACCACGAGCCTTACGGTAAAGGAAAACATCTAGGGAAAACCTGCATACGTGCGTGAGTATAGTCGTGCTTGAGTAACGGTGTTGAACTCGCCATCTGTCACGTTGGCACCTAAAATATATCTCTGGCGGAAAGTGGGCGCGTGGGTATCCCTTCACTCAGCCTAATCCTTCGGGGACCCTTGTGGATAGGCGTGAGGACATAAAAAACTTGAAACTATCCAACTGATGCGCCAATGATGATGATGTGATGATGATGATAATGCAAATAAAGATGGTTGAAGACCAATAAAACAATAAATCAGCTAGTTGGTAATATACAAAATGCTGATCCTGAGATTACAATAAGATATAAAACAAACCTGAACAAACGTGGCCATTCTTTCTCTATACGTATAAAGAAACCGGGGAAGGTATGAAGAGGCCAATTAATGTGGATGAAGCGAAAAAGGTCTGTTAGTCCAAAGAGAACTGGCGCACTTCTCTCTGCCTAAGTCGCAAGGGACTCGGCGTGATTATAAGTCTGTATCTTGATTGAACATTACAGATACCTTTAAAATAACATGTTCTTTCAATGGTTATCGCAATCTTTCAAGACATTGTCACGTTCGCTAAAGAGATTATTATAAACACACTTTATTGGTTCGGTACAGATAATAAAAATTGAGAGTTAAAACTTCATAAAGGAACTCCTACTTGTTTAAAGTTAGATAAAAAAAAACATTCAGTTTAAAAAAATAAACCGATAGTAGTAAAAAATAAAAGAATAACTAAGTAACCATATCAAATAAATAATATTATATTCACAAATTTTTGTCACGCGTACGCCAAGAAAACTTGCTGTATTGCCACGTTGTAACAATGCTGTATCAAAATGTGAAATATTACCACCAAAACAATATATCCGATGAAAAGAGGATGTTGCGTATACGCATCTGCCTACCCCTACGGAGACCCTTGTCGAAATAAGAATATTACTCCTGCAACTGCATAGATTGCAAGAGGCAAAATTAACAGTAGATCGTCACTAAAAAAAAATCGTCAGTATAATATGTCCATAGTTTTGTATATGTATACTTGAAATGAAGTGGCCCTTTTATGCTAGGCACGGTATTTGTTAAGCTTTCTTAATTATTGAAAATTTGTTCGCCCGCTGTTTCCGTTTCATATTGCCCCGCGGTTTCGCTCGCGTAAAATTTGAATAAATGGTAGATAAAAAAAATCGTATCAATGTGTTGATCTATCCCAGGGCTAAATTACATCCAAAATAATAATAAATAATATATAATATATCCTCACGCCTTCCCACAAGGGTCCCCGAAGGGGTAGGCAGAGGTATATAGGTAATACCCACACACCCACTGTCCGCCAGAGGTATATTAGGTGCCAACGTGACAGATGGCGAGTCCATCGCCTTTATCATATTGCTTTGGATAACCATAAATATTCTCATGCCTCCGCATAAGGGTCCCCGAAGCAGAGGCAGAGACAGAGGTATATAGGTAGTACTCACACGACCACTTTGCTTTCGAATCATTACGCGATTCGCTTAGTATGTAGTGTTACATACCTCTACAATTTGTTTTATGGTAATTAGGTCTAAAATAAATGCAATACAATAAGTCTACTAAAATAATGAATTGATGTGTGTAGGGTTTCATTAAACGTAAATAACTAAGTTATAAACTTTTTATCAACAAAATCTCCTAGTAAACTTGTCCTGACGTTGGTAGTTTTTTTAAATCAAAAGCAGTGTTATTAATGTTGTTTGTTTTGATAATTGTTATGATGGTGTCATGGATGTAGAGATGTAGAGGTACGTCAGTGAGGACAGCTTTGGAGGCAGCGGGGCGTGCAAAATTAGCGGGTAGCGGAGGGTGCGGAGGCGTGCGAGCCGCGGGAGTGCGCCCGCTCGAAATAACCGCGTATTTCGGTCGCCGCCCCCCGCGCCGCCCCCAGCGCCGGCGCAGCGCGCGCTCCACCGGCTCCGCACTATCCGCTAACTATTCGCAATCGACCGACGTCTTGGTTGTTGGACTTGGGTTATAATGACTTCTGCTAAATGAACCCGTGGACTACTATAAGTTTTTCGCAGTGGCGTATTTATTTCTTTTTGGGTGAGCGCCGAAGCGACGATAATCGTACGATAAGGACTACTAGCGTCGAGTGAGAGTTTTTTTGTGCGTTGTGCTGCGGTGGCGGCATAATGGAGAAGCAGTCGAGGTGGTCGGAGCAGCGCTCCGAGCAGCGCTCCGAGCAGCGCTCCGAGCAGCGCGTGGTGCAGCAGCAGGAACGCGTGCAGCGCACCGAGCACCACTTCTCGCGGCAGATACAGCAAGGTACCTGCATACATTACCTTATACTAAACTGTACCTACTCACATCACACATCTTACTCTGAAGATGAATTGTAGTCAAGTTAGGCGTGTCATTTATATTGCTATGGCGAAGTTTGTAACGTGTGGTCTCGTGATGGTGGTCACCATGAGCGAGGAAGCCGGCAGCGGCCGGCGAGGCGGCGCGAGCGGCGCTCCGCCTGCGAGTGTCTTTGGTTTCTTCCTGGTGCGTAACTTTATTTGTGCATAGCGCTTTTCCACTGGGAGCGAGATGAGCGAGATAGTGGTGCTATTCTGGGGCGCGCGTGGGCGCCGCTCGCCGGGCTCCCGCGCCAGGAATGCGCTCCCGACACTTTTCACACTTGTTTTTCTTATTACATCGAGGAATGATCTCACTGTCTCCGCTCACCATATAATAAAAATAAAGCGAATTGCCTCCGACATAAAAATGGAGATTGACGAGTGCGCTCGCTCGCCAGCGGAGGAGCCGAGGTCGTGATGCTGATACGACCCCAATACAAAAGTTTTTATGCAACATTCAAATCATAAATGGCAAGCCGGTCGGCATGAGCTGCGGCGAGCTCGTCTCTCCATTAAGGCTGCAGCGCGAACTCACACAGAGCTTGTTTACTTATAAGGCGCAAACTCCACACCTTTTATGGAGTTAGAACCAATTTGTTTCCGTTCAAGGATTAACTTTACCCAGTTTTAATTCTCAAGGATGCTGTCTAGACTTTACACACACCTGACACATATTCAGTGTTTCCATTATTTCTCTTCGCCAGCTTTTACGTTCATTTAAAGAGATACCAAAATCTGATTCATAAATACAATAACACTGATGTCGGATCAGATTCATCAAGCAAAAATGTTCTGTTTGTTTATTTGAAACGCGATGCGGACTTATATGTACTTACAAGAGAATGCTAAAACTTGTAATACTACCCGTAGAAGTTAAAGCTAGGACAAATACTCCTAGGAATTGTGTGTGGTTGAGCAAGTGTAAAACATCGTAACTGGAAAACGGTAATCTTGCAATGATTTCTCGTTTATAATAAGTAGGTAACTGTACGCGTTATGGCATCAGTCGTTGACTCAGATAATCCCTTTCTTAATTTGACTGATCCAACCAATCCAAAATAAAAAAATAATGTGTTCACCGAACGCACGACAAAAACTTAACGAATGGCTTAAAATTAGCCGGCTTTCATATAAACCAACACGACTACATACTTGTATGTTACATTTAACGGTATAAATCTTTATGATGAGATTTTGATTCAATATGAGAAGTGCTAAACTTGCTTTTGTTGTTTTTAAATTGTTTTTCCAGTAGTAAAAAATTATTAAGTTTAATCTTGGTCCCGGCATGCTTTCTTCCCGATAAATGACAAGGATTGATTATAACGTAGAAGTAGATTCGAGGTAACGAGAACAGGTCTTGAACACAGTTGTTCAAACTGTAGCGCGTTTAGTATTTTATTATGTAAAAATTGAAACGCTCTAACTTTACCCAGGTTGATGTAATGTATACTCACGTACCTATATATTACGAATCCAATGTGGTCTGTCAGCCACGGGAGGACTGGCGGGCTACTCTCTCTACCATCCTCTTTAAACACTTGGCGTGATGTTATGCATGTTTACACATAACAATTTGTGTCGATCAATTGTGGATATATACATATATCCCCTAGTAATATAATGACAGCAGCTATGTTTTAATGTTCGACAAATGAAAGTACGGGTGAATAAATTTGTTTATTATTTATTATTTCTACAAAATAAGGATCTTTGTTAGTATTACTTGAAAATTGCAGAAAATTAAATATTTACTTTTCAAAAAGGCTCGAGTATCGGTAATAACGTAAACACACGTGTTGTTACGAAGGTCGAGCAAAATGAATACGCCTAGAATGAAATTGTTTCGCTCAAATATAGAAACGTGTATACATAGACTGATATATATGTATATGTAAATCGGTAAACAACCTAAGTAAGTACACGTAACTGGGCGGGTATCAGCAGTTTTTATTTCGCAGTGATTAATTATCGGTTTTCTAGTTCGTCATACGACTGAGAACTAAAGAATAATAGAATCGATTAAAATACATCGCGAAAAACGCCGCGTCGTTTTCACTCTCTCTACGCTACACACTCAATAGAAACGGAGTTGCATGCACTTTCGAGATTTCAGTTCATTGAGGGACTGTTATAGCGACACCGGCTTATGCACGACTGGTTAATCGGTTATACAATTATTATTTACTAGCGAACGGTCCCGGCTTCGCACGGGTGGACATACGATTTTTTTAACAAAAGGAAATATAGCCTATGTTACTCAAGGTGTCATGTAGCTTTCCAATGGTACAGTACTTTTTGAGTTTATTCATTACAAACATGTACACATGTACAAAAAAAAAACCCACACACAAGTACAAATCTTTCCTCTTTATAATATTGGTATAGATATGGATGGGTAAGAGTTACTTGAACTCAGATGGGTAAGAAGTACCACGTAACTTGAAGTCAAAACCTTCGAATACACTTCTTGAATGGGTTGTATCCCTAAATTCGATATATAATAAATTTGTAAGTTGGTAGCTCTCAACTGTGATAAACAAGATTTGCACCGGCTGAAATTATATATTATAATTATATATTTATAATAATTATTATATATATATATATATATATATATATATCCTCACGTCTTCCCACAAGGGTCCCCGAAGGGGTAGGCAGAGGTGTATAGGTAATACCCACACACCCACTTTCCGCCAGAGGTATATTAGGTGCCAACGTGACAGATGGCGAGTCCATCGCCGTTACTCAAGCACGACTATACATACGCCTTTGAATTTCTTCTCAGACGTATGCAGGTTTCCTCTCGATGTTTTCCTTCACCGTAAAGCTCGTGGTGTGACTAATCACTGTACTTCAGTTAGTTCAGAAAAAACTCATTGGTACAGTCGGGATTCGAACTTGCGACCTTTGCGTCGCAGGCAACTGCTCGAACCACTCGGCCACCACGGCTTCCAATTATTATATATTTATAATTATATATCATATGTATGATTTTGATTACTGCTCCGGTTTCTTGGATACTAAGATGATGGTGATATGTAGTAGCTTTCCTTAATAAACGGGCTTTCCTTAACGTATTTTTTCAAATCTTATAAGTAGTTCTTTAGATTAGCGTGTTCAAACAAAGTCTGTATCAATTCGCTTAGATGACGCGACGCACGGCGAGGTGACCAGACGGCCGCCTGGTCTAGTGGCCAGAGCTGCTGACTGCGAAGCTTAAGGTCGCGGCTTCGATTCCCGCTGAGAGCAGATATTTGTGTGATGAACACAAGTATTTGTACCTTACTCTTGGATGTCTTATGTATTTATGTATATATCTATCTAAACAAGTATATATTTATTACGTTGCCTAGTTACCATAGAATAAGCTGTGCTTAATTTGGGGCTATGCCAGTTTGTGTGCAATTATCCCAAGATATTTATTATTACAACCGTTATTCAAAACAGATCTTATACTGTATATTTGTAAATTATTATTATAAACTTAGTTTAACACGGAATATATTTATTATTCCGGTGTTTTTGCGTAACTCCCGGGGATAAATACCCGGGACAAATCCCAATTTAAATAATAATTTAATAGCTAATACAATGTATATATACATATTTTGGTACTAATAATACGTAGGTACCTTTATAATGTAAGTTAATTGTTGTTTTGTATTTTAAATAATAAAATAGAGTCAAGTGTAGAAACTTAATGCGTGCTTCATTCCGCGGTTTATTAACTTGGTAATTTGTCACACCGTTAAACTATACGACCTGATAAGCCCATTCTCTAAGCTTCGCTGTTTAGCGAAAGTGATATGGACACTTCAAGATGATGCTGGACTCTTGTAAGACTATCTCATCTCTTAATACTGTTGTGTTAAAATAGCGGCAGCATGCGGTGCGACAAAGCGAAATGACCATCCCAACTCGTAGGTAATGTTCCACCTGGCGCGTAGCTAGATCGTAACACTAACTGTAAAACGTCTCGGTGTCCGCGCATCTCTTATCTCAGCTCAGACAACCAGCCTAATCTACTACGTTCAGGCCGGAATATATGTAGCGTATAATAAGCCCAGTCTTTGTACACTTACCTTCATATTAGCACGATATAATATATCGACAATACGGCCGCATTGAAAACGCAAGTAAAACTTTCTTGTTCGCAAACAAGTTATGAAACGAGTGTGTAAAAGGGAAGAGCTGACTCATTTAAAAGCGGGAGAAATGATCCGCGGCCCCTGACATTGCTTTACGTTACAACACAACCAACGCTGGCCTATAGGCACGTATCCAGTCGCGACAACATCGATAGCCAGTCACGAACCGTAAACAACTCGAAAGCATAACATACCATAAAGCGTTTGCAGATAACGAAATTATTCTGCATGTTCAATTCTCGTCTCCACAATATTAAAGTGTTGTATAGCGCAATTACTTTTACCGATCTTATCAGAGAATTTATAATCGCAGTGAACAGTTAAAAATGCACGATTGTCGGCCACTTTCGCCGGATCCCATAGCTTTTTGTGTTCGACCAAAACGTGTCACGTGTATAACGCGTCATTTTTGTTCTGCTTTATACAAATTTTTGGTTAAGTAGCGTATTGATAAGTGATTAAGTTTTTGTAGTTAACTAATCCTATATCAAACTTTATTACAACTTATTATTGATAACGTAAACTTTCTCATTTATAAGGTATTATATCTTATATTGTTAATCTTACTTATAATATACATGCAAAAGTTTGTGAGAATTTAATACCTAAATAAACAATAAATGAGACAATTCAACAAAAACTGACCTAGTCCCAATTTAAGCGAAACTTGTGTTATGGTAACTAGACAACGATACATTTACTTATATAGATATACATATACATACATAAATATATAGGGCATCCAAGACTAACCTACAAATACCGCCCTCAACGGGAATTGAACCCGCGACCTCAAGCTCCTCGCAGTCAGGAAGAGCTTCTGACCACTGGGCCAGATAGCCGCATTAGCATGTTTGTTCCTTTCCCACACAAAACAACTGAACAGAATCGGAAGACATTTGGCACAGAGATCAATTATTAGTTAGATTAAAAAATAGGTCGTTTTTATGAAAACTCATCTACTACTGAATAAAATTGTATATAATTGTATTTTACAAATAGGCAATTTTAAGAGCAACTCATTAGTTAATCCTATCATTTTCTGATGTATCGTTCATCATCATTAGTTCAATGAAACATGATTTGTACTGAAATAATATATATATAATAGATATTTAATATACTATACATATCTAATAAACAACAAAGTCATCAGTAGTAGTACTGCTGATGAGTTTATTTTTCTGTTTCATAGCGCTAATCTCTATTACTACTGGTCGGATTTAAAAAACATATTTATCGTGTTATAGCCTGACATAGCTTAAATAAGCTATGAGTTCTAGCAAGCTAAAAACTTCACAACTTTATTAATGAATGAGGCGTGTGTAAATCTCAATCTAATGACGAAATACTTTATAATCGCGATCAGTAGTAGTAGTAGGTGATTTATATTAGATAACTAGATATGAGATTACACCAATTGAACACATACCTAATGATACAGCTGATCATAAATCCTAAAAATGGAGCCTTTGCTGAGTGGTTTGAGTCGAGTCGCCTAAAAACAAAGTTTGCAGCCTGGCACTGGCGGTCTGTTCCAATCAGCATTTTCTCAACTTCAAACTTAAGTACAGTGAATTCCACACAGTTTTACGTTGTAGGATATTGCGAGAAGCCTGAATAAATTTAAGAAGAAATTCGAAGACGCATTTTAAGGTCTTGCTTGAAAATAGGCGAGCATCTGTTGCGTTAACACCTTAATACATCTGCGAAATAAGGGTGTAATTACACTTTAACCCCCCCCCCGCCCCTCTTGTGTGAAGGCGTGACACATGTAATCAGAACACAATTTATATTATATTTCAGTCGTTTACGTACACAACAACTTTGATTCTCTGCGTGAGATATGCAATTTGCCAACATTTGAGTTGAATACCGATTGATCAAACCACCTTAACTCTATTAGGTGAAGGCATGTGTCGCTGAGAGCATGAATTGCGCTCGCTCCGACAATCTCGGTTATTCCGTCTCGATGGGCACGTACGGAACTAACCGACTTACCACTTAGACTGCATAGTGACGCTATCCAACTTGAGTACAAAATGCGTCTAAAATAATTAATACGTGTCTATTTTCGTATATATTATACCAGAATTTATTAAGTTATACAAAGTTTGACCAAACAAGACTCCTTTAAGGTATGTTATAGGTGTACTAGGGCTACTTGTAACTTTATCCTTAAATATTATATAATATCCTCACGCCTCCCCACAAGAGTCCCCGAAAGGGTAGGTTTCACACCCAATTTCCGCCAGAGATATATTTTAGGTGCCAACGTGATAGACGGCGAGTCCATCGCCGTTACTCAAACACGACTATACACACGCCTTTGAATTGATTCTCAGAAATGTTATATATAATCCTTCAATAAAAATAATATATAATTAAGTTTTAGGTAAGCTAATAGTGATAGACTTTTAAACACGTTTGTCTGTTCATGTGCGTTTATATAACAATTACATATCTTTTACTTAAGGGAACGTACCCATACTGCGTGACCCGTTTAGGGGGGGAGAGTCTTTAAAATACTACGGTCAGTCACAGGAGCGGGGGGGTGGCTCAGGTTTTTGTCACGTAGTCAATTTTACTGAGAGAAATCTCGTATTTTTTCAACCTATATTCGAATATAGCGCGCAGTGCTTAGCGCTTTTTAAACTCACAGTTGGTGGCGCTGACGCACATATGCCGAGACATCAGCTGATTGATATAATTCACTAGTAAATTAAGTATGCATGCAGTCTTATGCAATAAAGACGAGTATGGGCCAAATTTTTTTTTTCAATGTTTGCCTGTAAAATGATTAAAAATCATAATTATGAATTACTACGTGAAAACTAAAGGGGAGAGGGGGGTCTTGGCATATACTACGTGTGGTCACCGAGGAGGGGTCGAAAAAACTAAAAAAATTGGTTACGTAGTATGGGTACGTTCCCTAAGGATTAAATGACATTTATATATATTAAAATATATGATTTATAGGAGTTAATTAAAACTAGAGTAATCTATTTAATTTACTTTAACCGTCGTGGCGCTTGAAATATGCTCGGCGTGGAGATTCCAACAATTATCTTAATTGTTGATTAGATTCAGACGTAACGTATCAAAATAACTGTGAGTAACGTAAGCATTGAAACCACAGCTATTTGGCGTGAAATTAATTATTATAATTATACGAACAAAATGAAACAATATATTATTTTGCGAATTCGTAATGCGACGTGCAACATGTGTAGAGGACACGCCAACAGGTTTCAATTAACATTCTTAATATAAGTTATAACGGGTGAGTTTTCATCTCTATGAAAATGTTTATTTATGCGTATGGACGTATCGTCGACGTTATGTCGTCGTCGACGTCTAATTATGCCCAAATATCGCATATTATCCTCTTTTACGCCTTTTTGATAATTTAATTATATATAATTGGATGTAGCCAACATGTAGGTATGTGTAACAGTATCCTGGCGAATCCCAATTCTAACGAAATAAGAGGTTTATTGAAATTATGTAAGCGTAGACTTCAATCATTTTGACATTTAGTCACTGTGCGACAAAATACCATAAATAAAGAGAAAATGTATATATTTATACACTGGGTATCTCAGAAGAGATGACAGTTGATCAGATATGTGATAAGTACAGACCAATGGAATGGACAAAAAAAAATTTTTTTTTCGCATAAAATTGCTGTAACGATAAAGTTATACATGTAGAATCTAAATACGTTTGATTTTTCTTTTATTTATTAATAGTTTCTGAAATAATCCTCTAGCAATGTGTTGCAGTCCTATTATCTTTTTGTTTAACAGCCGTGGTGGCCGAGTGGTTCGAGCAGTTGCCTGCGACGCAAAGGTCGCAAGTTCGAATCCCGACTGTACCAATGAGTTTTTCTGAACTTAAGTACAGTGATTAGTCACACCACGAGCTTTACGGTGAAGGAAAACATCGAGAGGAAACCTGCATACGTCTGAGAAGAAATTCAAAGGCGTATGTATAGTAGTGCTTGAGTAACGGCGATGGACTCGCCATCTGTCACGTTGGCACCTAATATACCTCTGGTGGAAAGTGGGTGTGTGTGTATTACCTATACACCTCTGCCTACCCCTTCGGGGACCCTTGTGGGAAGGCGTGAGGATATTATTTATTATTATTATTATTTATTATAATTGCGTCGTCATAAGGATATATGGACAACGCCTTACAACTCCTAGAAGACATCTGTTCTATTTTTTTAGACATCCACCAATGTCGGAGCGTTCGTTTGCATCAGTTAATTGTAATCTTAGAATATATACGAATTGCGAACGACAAACGATCAAACAAATTTTAAAATTATTAAATATGGTGCCGATAATTATGTCTTAATGTGTCAGTAAAATAACTGAGAAAGGCTTAGACTATGTATATCGTATATCAGGTTCAGAATATGTATGATTTTTATCTAAGCCCGAACCGGTAACCGGAACCGCAGTTTGTTTCGCCGTTTCTTCTCCTGGCAGGTATTTTTTCTTGGAAACGGTGGTAACTTTAGTTTATATTAAACGTGACGTTCAATAAGTGTTCCCTGTGTCCCTTACGTTGAATAAAATATTTTGATTTTGATTTTTGAAAATGGCTCAATGCAAAAAAAGTTATAATAATAATAAATAAAATATCAAAATAAACTATAATCTCAGCAACGACCGTCTGGTCTTCTGGCTAGAGTTATTGGCTGCGAAGCTTGTGGTCGAAATCGGACGACTCTTTTTATTATTAACACATTATCTTTATTCAAAGATCTTATACAGTACATTTTAAAAAATATATATAAATAACATATATTTAAAAATATAGAATATAGGTGACCAATCGGTATCAGGATCAGGGTCCACAGTTGACTATTATTATTCTGGTGCTCTTTATTAACGAGGACTCATCGGCAGCGCAAAGGCCGCGTTCAAGGCGGCCAAGTAAATACTAGCAGAAATTACTAAATTAATTGGTTTTGCTCGTCGTCACGCAATTTCTTTCGCGGTCGGTCACTAGCAATTATATTATTGGAATAAATAACTTCGATCGCAGATGAGATAATAAGAGAAGCATTGAATTTAAAAAGATTAATTTAACATACTTACGCAGAATATTTATTGCGTGTAGGTACAGGTGTTTTGTTGATGTGAACTCGTATTAGCGGTGCCATAAATGGTTGACAATCCTTAGCGCACACCAGATTTTTTTATTTACGATTTATTTACGGCAGTTAACTTGTATTACCGTTACAATAAACATTTTAATGACTTCATTCCTGAATTTGTAGACTTGAATATTTAATTTTCTAGACCTTTGCCTCATTCCCATACGTGTTCGCCAGTTTCAGATGCTCTTGATCTTACAATCCCAGTGTTGAATAGATTTGATCTGGGGTAGTTTCCAACGCCAGTCGACGTGGTCTGGCCATACTTCCAAACACATTTGCATTGTTTGTTTTGTTAACGTTTCTTTGCTTTCCTGTCTTTATGACAAAATCAACTATAACTACATACATACAGATCATCACGTCGAGGCCGAGGGGTAGACAGAGGAAGTAGAGCGCCAGCTCTCTTTAGAAATACATACCTCTCAAGTCGCTGCTGCCGGGATTGCCCTTGGTTAAACCACATAGCTAATGCGTTCATATATCTTTACAACTATTTACAAAGAGTGAATCTTAAGTTGAATAGATAAAGTGTGAAAGCATATCAAAGAAACAAACTCGCTTAAGAATTTGTATATATATATATATCCTCACGCCTTCCCACAAGGGTCCCCGAAAGGGTAGGCAGAGGTGTATAGGTAATACCCACACACCCACTTTCCGCCAGAGGTATATTAGGTGCCAACGTGACAGATGGCGAGTCCATCGCCGTTACTCCAGCACGACTAGGTATACATACGCCTTTGAATTTCTTCTCAGACGTATGCAGGTTTCCTCTCGATGTTTTCCTTCATCGTTAAGCTCGTGGTGTGACTAATCACTGTACTTAAGTTCAGAAAAACTCATTGGTACAGTCGGGATTCGAACTTGCGACCTTTGCGTCGCAGGCAACTGCTCATACCACTCGACCACCACGGCCACAATTTATTAGAATAGAATAAATTAGAATAGAATTTGTAATATTAGTTAATATAACAATGGAAGCTTAACTTATGAAATCAAGAGACATATTTATATTTGTATAGATAGTGCAATCCACGAAGACGCGCCCCACTCAAGTTTATAGTGTAAGTGTGCAACCTTCCATTAATGTTTGAGTATTATATGTACACACCTATGAGTGCACACGCACACTACAATAATAGACTTGGGTCATAGACGCCGCATCTCGCGAAATCCTCGACTAGAAATTAGTGGGGCGCGTCTTCGTGGATGGCACTATCTGTATGCGCATTATTGGTGCCGTTGGTTTCCCTGGAAACCAGTAGTTGTGAGTTAAAAGTAGCGTTTGTTCACAACACAACACACAACAAAAAAATCTTATGTCCACCCGTGCGAAGCCGGGTACAAACTACTCAGGGATAAAATTTTAATATTTCTACCGAATCGGTATACATCGGCAGCGTAGGCAGAAGACTAGCAGCTCTTAAACTACTAGTTTACATTGAACTAGCTGTCTCACCCAGCTTCGCTCGCATGAAAAGTTCTTGAAAGAGGTGAGGTGACTCGGTGAGGTCCAACAGTGTTTTATATACCTAGGAATTGATTTAAATATATACCCACGAAATTCCATTCAAATCGGGCTGGCATTTAGGAATTGCAAACACGTATACAGAAGATTTTGAAATATTAAGATTTCAGTTCAATAAGTGTTCCAACGACACGTTTTCCTTAAAATGTACTCTTGCGATAATGTTAATGTCCGCGGTTTTATTACATGTAAAAAGTATTATCCGTTGAGGGCCAGCGACCATATGGCTTAGTGGGTCAGATGTGACCGCGGTCTGAGGCCATATGCGCGCTCACACCTCATATTATCAAAAAAATTCTTTACGAGACCTATCATCATATCGTACTTTATTGTAAGTAGTGTGATATAGGAGCAATATTAAAACATACGAACGAGTAAACTTACGTGACGTGACGTCCATCACGTGACTTAGTCGCAGCAAATGTTGTTGTATGGGAACAAGATAATGATTAACATACTTATGTATTACTATATAATCACATACATACATACATATCATCACGCCAAGTCCCTAACGGGGTAGGCAGAGAGTATAGAGCGCCAGCTCTCTCTAGACTTGCATACCTCTTTCGTTTCGTCCACATTCATCAGTCTCTTCATACATGCTCGTCGGTTTCGAGTACTCTTGACGTATCATATAATCACACCACGAGCTATTCCTCACGAACCTTTCATTTGAGAAGAAACAAGAAGATGGTGGTGAGGCGAGAAGAAAGAAAGGCTAGCTTTAGCACCATTTCATCGCCAGTGAAATATATGGTGGCAACGTAATAGATGGCGAGTCCGTTCATTAAAGTTTCAATGATCAAACAAAGTTGTAACGTTGCAAGGCGGAAGGGAAAAGCTAAAAAGAGTCTTAAAATAGGGCGACACGGTCAACATAAAACAGAAAAGGCATTAATGTATATATGTAGTTGCTCAGTTATGAAATGTGTAGTCGTTGAATCTAGTGTACCATTCGAATAGCAGCATAGCCTCTATCAATGTTTTTTCTGAACTTAAGTACAGTGTACAAGTACATATATAATACCACACAACATGCCTTACGGCGAAGGAAAACAACGTGAGGTAACCTACGTACCTAAATTTCAGAGGAAATTCAAACACGTATGTATATTCGTGTTTGAATTAGATCTACCTAGATCAAATCGATCGGACACCCAAGGACAGCAGCGTCAAGAGTACTCGAAACCGGCGAGCATGTCTGAAGAGAATGATGAATGTGGCCGAAGCGAAAGGGGTGTGTAAGTCTAGATAGAACTGGCGCTCTATTCTCTCTGCCTACCCCGTTAGAGACTCGGCGTGATGATATGTATGTATATTCGTACTTGGAAAACGGTGATGGGCTCTCGTAATCTTTCACATTGGCACCTAAAATATATCTCCGGCTAAAAAAGAGTACGTAGTAGGGTAGTACCTACACACCTCTGCCGTCCCCTTCGGGGATCCTCGTGGGAAGGCGTGAAGATATCTTATATATAACTAGTTGTCCCGCCCAGCTTCGCTCGGGTGGAAAAAAAAAGATGGTGGCGCCACCTATCGGGTCCAATTGTGAATCTAAACCATTCCCAAATCCCCTTGAATACACACAAAAAAATTCATCAAAATCGGTCCAGTCGTTTGAGAGGAGTTCAGTGACATACACACTCACAGAAGATAAAGATTCATAAAATATAATCATTCATCATATAAAGATTCTTCTGTGAGAGTGTATGTCACTGAACTCCTCCTAAATGGCTGGACCGATTTTAATGAAATTTTCTGTGTGTCTTCATGGGGATTCGAGAATGGTTTAGATTCGCAATTGGACCCGATAGGTGGCGCTGCGATCGTGTTTCAGGAAATTTAATTTTTCATCCAAGCGAAGCTGGGCGGGACAACTAGTATTATATAAGTCCCAAACTACGAGAGTCTAACGCAATAAACAAGCACAATATCTAGATCCGACACGGGAATGAACGCAATTATCTCATAACTTTTAAATACGCTCAAGCTAGTGTCGAGAAATTTGGCCGAACGCCAACCAGATCAGTCGCCCTCCTAACCGCGAAAGCGTTGCATTCTGTCTATGTATAACCGTAGGTGCCTCTACACTGCGATCCACATGAACTGAATCTTGTCCTTTTCTCAATAACTTAATATGCATATATCTTCCGAAGTGTCCCCGAAGGAGTAAATGGAGTGGTAATATCACCCCCTTCTCGCCGGAGATAATATATTCAAGTGCCAATGTGGTGTATCGCATATATATTGCTGTTATTTCAGCACGAATTTAGATAGAGAAAAAGTGTATCGTGTTAAAACGTATGCAGATTTCCTCGCGATGTTTTCCTTCACTGTAAAACTTGTGTGAAATATCACTGTCACTTAGGATAAAAAACTCATCGGTACACACGAGCCTCGAACTTGCATTATTTCAGTTCTTGGTCATCACCGATCTGTTATTTTAACCACTTATGTGGCAAAGGTGCAGCCTAACCCGTTACCGCCGATTCTGTATTATCTTGAGAAAATTTCTACCTGTTTAACCAAATGAAAATCAATGCGAATTTCAAAGCAAGTCACAAAGCAGTCAAATTCTAAAGCAAGGTGAATAAAAATCGGTTGATAAATATTATTATGACCTTGACCTAAAATGTGGAGCCTTGACTTTTAGCCTGACACATGGATGAAAATACAATTTAATTTATAAACAGAATTATGTAAGAACGTTGTTGGAATATAAACATTCATGGTAACCCTACGCTAAAGAGAAGCACGCAAAGGCAATAATCTATGGATAACATTCTATACATACAGTTTTTGGTACTCATTATATATTTATTTTATTTACTAGCGAC
This sequence comes from Drepana falcataria, assembly GCA_945859725.1. Classification (NCBI taxonomy): domain Eukaryota; kingdom Metazoa; phylum Arthropoda; class Insecta; order Lepidoptera; family Drepanidae; genus Drepana; species Drepana falcataria. The sequence goes on from OX243921.1 coordinate 13,630,973, forward strand.
TGTTTGTTATCCTGAGAGGTCGGAGATCAAGCTAAACGTCGCAGGTCAGATATTAGTTTAATGAGCGTTTGTTTAGATAAGTCGTAGTTGTTATATGAATTTTTGTTTTTCTACATACATACATATCATACTTATCATCACGCCAAGTCCCAGCGGGGTAGGCAGACAGTATAGAGCGCCAGTTCTCTCTAGAGTTACATACCTCTTTCGCTTCGTCCACATTCATCAGTCAGTTTTTCTACTTTTATAATTATATACATCTAGTCTAGTTTAGGACCAGGCCATTACGTTTTTACTATCTAAAATTATTATAATATTGTAGATATTACACGTATAACGTGAATATTACAAGACCTCGTTTGTTTGCCATTCCACTTTATAAATATTATTTTAATTCGTAATAAAATTAAAATTGGGATGTACAAGCTAATTTTAAAAAGGATGGTGAGTAAGCCCACCGAAATGGCGATCGTAACAAGATACGAGAGCTGTGTACGAAAATAGAAGCGCGAAAAGAGCTCGCCGCCTCGACACTGGCGCGTGAGTCACAGCACACCCCGCTTTGAGCCAAAGGACCGCTCGCAAAGAAGACACACCATTGTCAACATCTTCAATTTCTATAATTTCTTTGATATTTACAATATCACCCGACCCTTAGGGGACTTAACTTCATTATATGCATGAGTATATATTCCAGATAGCGTGTTGTGATATGCGTAATTTACCGCAGGTATCATTGACACAATTAAACGTTTCTTATTTTAACAAGGGTCCCCAAAGGGGTAGGCAGATGTTTGTGGGTAGTACCCACAAACCCACTTTCCGCTTGAGATATATTTTAGATGCCAACGTCACAGAGTCCATCGCCGTTACTCAAGCACGACTATACTTACGCCTTTGAATTTCTTCTCAAACGTATGCAGGTTTCCTCTCGATGTTTTCCTTCACCGTAAGGCTCGTAGTGTGACTGATCACTGTTAAGTTATAAGTCACTTAAGTTCAGAAAAACTGAATAAGTATATTCTGGATTCGAACTTTGTGTTGCAGACATCTACACATCTCTCCACACGGCCCTCAAATCTAATCCATTGAGGTTTAATAGTGTCGTTAATGCCACACTCCTGAGTTACTTTTATATTACTTTAGTAGATCGGTTATTGACTAACGATTTTAACTTGGTGTGTACAATTGCGACTGTTGCATGGGGTGGTGGTTGATAGATCAACAGCAGTTGCGATGTATTATAATTTTATGACTTAACAATCACCTACTCATCTCAAGTAACATATACACAACAAACACGCAAAATCAAGGTGAAAAGAGTATGATTGTAATTTTGGTCTTTATTTTGTTTCAGTGGAAAGCTCAGGCGACCGCTTACCTATCATGTCAGGGAGGCCCGGTGAACCCTCCCCGCCAATATTCGAGCAAATTTTCAAAAATGCAAGATTCGCACAAGGTGGCAATGCCAAGTTCGAGGGAAAACTCAGGGGCAACCCCACACCTGTTGTATCGTGGACGAGAAAAAAGGCACCGTTGGTGGAATGTAACAAATACAGCATGAGTTACAACGAACAGACTGGAGACGTATCGTTGCTGATAAAGCAGATTGGCCCTGGAGATGAGGGCGAATACACATGCACAGCCCGCAATCAATACGGTGAGGCCATATGCTCGGTTTATATCCAGCCTGAAGGGGTTCCTATTCCTGCACAACAAAGCTCTCAACAACAGAGCTATAGACACGTCAGCGAGAGTGTCGAGCACAAGTCGTACGGCACTCAGGGGTACACCACAGAACAGTCCCGGCAGACACAGAAGGTCGCCTACACCAATGGCACAGACCATTCTTCCTCGGAAGACTTCAAAGTGGATACTTTTGAATACAGACTCTTAAGGGAGGTGTCGTTCAGGGAATCCATCACGAAGAGATATATTGGTGAACATGATATTCATATCACAACTGAAATCGATAAATCTATGGGACCGGTGGCACCACCGAAAATCGCACAGAAACCGAGAAACTCGAAGCTGCAGGAGGGGGCCGATGCTCAATTTCAAGTACAGCTATCAGGCAACCCGAAACCGCGGGTGACGTGGTTCAGAAACGGGCAGAGGATAGTCAACTCGAACAAACACGAAATCGTAACAACTAGCAATCAAACGATACTTAGGGTAAGAAGCACGCAAAAGTCTGATTCCGGTCACTACACTTTATTGGCTGAAAATCCCTTTGGTTGCATTGTCACATCAGCTTACCTCGCTGTAGAATCACCTCAAGAAACTTATGTACAAGATCACAAATCACAATATAATGTAGATAGTCAGCAAACAGCAATTGAAGAAAGAGTAGAAATAAGTGAAAAAGCTCTCGCTCCGCAATTCGTAAGAGTCTGCCAAGACCGCGATGTAACGGAGGGAAAGATGACGCGATTCGATTGCCGCGTCACAGGCAGACCTTACCCTGAAGTCACGTGGTTCATTAACGATAAACAAATTCGAGACGATTATAATCATAAGATATTAGTAAACGAATCTGGTAATCATGCACTTATGATTACAAACGTCGATCTCAGTGACAGTGGTGTTGTTACTTGCGTTGCGCGTAACAAAACTGGTGAAACGTCCTTCCAATGCAGGTTGAATGTTGTCGAGAGGGAGCAAATGATAGCTCCGAAGTTCATTGAGCGCTTCAGTAGCATAAGCGTACGCGAAGGTGAACCAGTCGCGCTAAACGCCCGTGCAGTTGGCGCACCAGCACCACGTATCACATGGCAGAAGGACGGCGTTCCGATTATACCCAATCCAGAGCTACGAATTAATACCGATGGTGGAGCCTCGACGCTGGACATTCCGCGAGCCAAGGCGTCGGATGCGGCATGGTACCAGTGTACGGCCCAGAACGTTGCAGGCTCCACCGCCACTCGGGCTAGGCTCTTCGTCGAAGTACCGAAAGAGCCTCCGCCCGAGCAAAAACGTCTGCACTTACCCCGGCCTACTAAGATTATCGAGCCAGAGTGAGTAGCATTTATTTTTGTTGATTTTGCTCAGAAAATGGTACCAAAACATGAAATATTGTTGATGTTCAGACGTGCAATGACATTTCTTTATATTTTAGGCCTGCCCCTGGTCCGGAAATCATATATTTGAGGCACGTGGAAAGGGCAAGACCTTACGTTCCTCCAGGTGAGGAAGACCGAGTTTATCCTCCGCCACAGTTTATTGTGCCACTTAAAAGTGTTACGCAGATGGAAGGTGGCAAAATACACTTTGAAACGAGGATAGAACCGGTTGGGGATCCTACGATGAAGATAGAATGGTTGAAAAATGGACAAAGTATCGAAGCAAGTAAGTACTAGAAAGTAATTTTTTTATACAAACATAAATTAAGTCCAGGACCAACAAATTACAACTCATATTGCTTATATTGTTGATGAACTACTTTATTAACATTTAAACGATTTTCAGGTTCTAGATTCACATCTATATTCCGATTTGGTTACATCTCTCTGGACATGCTAAGCGTAAATTTTGAAGATAGTGGAGAGTACACATGTCGCGCTGTAAGCGCTACTGGTGTTGCCGAAACAAAAGCTATATTGCACGTAACACCCAGGGCAACTATTGAAAGGACAAGCCAGCATCCAGAGAGCTTACAATATATTCAGCAGCTTGAAGACTACTCAAGATATCAACATCAAGAATCAATTGAAGAGCAAACATCGCAGAGGCCTCAATTCATTAGGCCTCTGCAGGATCTGGGTGAGCTTCAAGAAGGCAGAAATGCACACTTTGAGGCGCAATTGACCCCAGTCAGTGACCCAACAATGAGAGTGGAGTGGTACAAAGACGGCAGACCCATTACAGCTAGCTCGCGAATCACGTCAATCTTCAACTTCGGTTACGTCTCCCTTAACATCTTGCACCTACGGGCTGAAGATGCAGGTTCGTATACAGTGAGAGCTGTAAACAAATTAGGTGAAGCTGTTAGTACCGCTTCTATTAAAGTAGCAGCTAGAAGTACTGTCACTGCTGATCTCGGAATACCAGAACAGCGACGATACATCGAAAAAACTGAACAATTAGAAGCTTATCAACAACAACAACATCAAAAGTATTATCAGGAGGTTCCTGAGAGTACGCAAAGACCAGAGTTCAAAACTCCTATTAAAGATCAAATGAATATCAAAGAAGGAGGTTTCGCTCACTTTGAGGCTCGCTTGGAGCCAATTGGAGATTCTACACTGAGAGTAGAATGGTTGAAGGATGGACGCCCTGTTGAGGCAAGTTCAAGGATTACCACATTCTTTAACTTTGGATATGTTGCATTAACGATTAAATCCGTGACTGTGCATGACGCCGGTCATTACACTTGTAGAGCTTACAATGCAATTGGACAGGCAACTACAAACGCAAATCTGTCCATTGTGACTAAGAAAGATATTATTGCCGAGTCGCAGCATCCCGGAGGATATGAGAAAATTCAACATCTAGAAGACTCCAGTAGATATGCGAGGCGAACAGACGAAGAAGTAAAAATTACTCAAAAGCCTCGATTCTTGGGACCTCTTAAAGGTACGAATAAAATTGTAGAAGGGCAAAGTGCGCACTTCGAAGCTAGAGTGGAACCACAAAGTGATTTAACTATGACAGTGGACTGGTATTTCAATGGAAAACAAATTAAGAGCGCTAATCGTATTCAAACCTACCATGACTTCGGGTATGTTGCCTTAGATATTGCTACTGTCCGTGCTGATGACTCAGGAGTATACACAGTTGTTGCTCGTAATGCATCTGGAGAAGCGCAGCTGAGTGCTTCAATGACTGTGGAAAGTAAGTAATATCTTTTATTATTTTCCCGCCTTCCCCTTTGTTATATTTAACATATATTTAGTTACCATCGTGACATGGTTTCAAACACGTTTTTACATACAACTTTGTTTTAGCTTATGGAAGTTTACAAAATGTTTCCCTTCACCGTATGGGTCGTGGGTGATACAATATTGCACTAAGTTGAGAAAAAGCTCATAATTTCACATCTTTACATTACCGGACTGCCGGGGTTAGCCTTTTAATCTCGATTTTGCATATGTCTATATCATTAATTATGTTTTTTGTATTTTTCTTTCCAGCACGATCAAGTATCGACACTTCAAGCATACATCGTGGATTGTATGAGAAAACACGCCAACTAGAAGAGTCTAAGTTTGTTGAGCCGATGTATCAAATCGAGGAAATTTCCAAATCAAAACCTGTATTCGTGCAGCCTCTTTCTGATCCCCCGCCAGTATCTGAGGGTAAAAATATTCATCTCGAATGCAGATTGGAGCCAATGGGTGACCCTACTATGAGAGTGGAATGGTTCCACAATGGCAGGGCAGTGACAGTGGGTTCTCGATTTAAAACTTACTACGACTTCGGCTTTGTGGCGTTAGATATCGTTCATGCCACTTCCATTGATACTGGAGAATACACAGCCAGAGCGGTTAATCATTTGGGTTCAGCTCATACATCATCTTTAGTTCGCGTAATTGAAAGATCAGATATTGTTACTGACACTCAAAACGAACAAGCAGTAGAACAAATTCAAATGCTTGAGGATGCTGCACGCAGGACGAAACAGGTACACGAGGACATAACAGTGATGCAAGCACCCCAATTCTCGAGACCATTACACAATATTGAAACAGTGGAAGGCACCAACGTGCACTTGGAATGTAGATTGCAACCTGTGGGTGATCCCACAATGAAAGTTGAATGGTTCTGTAACGGCAGACCTATCAAAACTGGTCATCGGTTTAGACCGGCTTACGAATTCGATTATGTCGCCCTTGACCTCTTAAGTGTTTATCCTGAAGATTCTGGAGTATACACATGCCAAGCCACCAACCAACTGGGCGAAGCAGTGACATCATGTGCTCTACGAGTTATTGCTAAAAAGGATTTGATATTTGAATCTCAACATCCCTCTGGATTGGAGAAAATACAATACTTGGAGGATGCCTCACGTTATAAGAAAACTGAGGTTATTGATGAGTTGATAAATATCAAGCCTCGCTTTGTGACCAGGCCCAAATCGATCGAAAATGTGAAGGAAAGCCAACATGTTCACTTCGAGTGTAAGTTAGAGCCTGTGACTGACCCTAACCTAAAAGTTGAATGGTTTAAAAATGGTCAGCCCGTTACCATAGGGCACAGATTTAGACCCATTCACGATTTCGGGTATGTTGCCCTTGATATCATCGATCTGATTGCTGAGGACTCTGGCGTATACACATGCAGAGCTGTAAACCTTATGGGTACAGACGAAGTCAGTTGCAAACTAACATGTCGTAGCACAGCGGATATCATTAGGGCAACTCAAAACGAAGCAGGCTTAGAACAAATTCAAAATCTAGAAGACCGGTCCAGGTACCACAGGACCGATGTTACTGATGAAGTTACTACACAGGCCCCAATTTTCACCACCTCTCTAAAAAATATCGATATAAAAGAGGGTCAACGCGCTCACTTTGAATGCAGGCTTATTCCTGTATCTGATGCCACATTGAAAGTTGAATGGTATCATAATAACAAGCCACTAAAGAGCGGATCGCGATTTACCGAAACGAACAACTTCGGTTTTGTCGCTCTTGACATTATGTCATGTCTACCTGAAGATTCGGGCACATACACATGCAGAGCAATCAACGCTCTTGGCGAAGCGGTCACTTCTGGAATTGCTAATGTTCAGTCCAGGAAATCTATTTACTTGGAATCACAACACGAAGGAGCCCTTCCAAGGCTGAACCAACTCGAAGATACTTCAAGAAACCAAAGGCACAGCGCTCAAGATGAACTCGTTACTCAAGCACCTGTATTCACGATGCCGATGAAGGATATGAGAGTTGCTGAAAACCAAGCAGTTCACTTTGAAGCAAGGTTAATTCCTGTAGGTGATCCTAAGCTTCGCGTTGAATGGTTGCGCAATGGAGTGCCTATTGAAGCTTGTGAGTATAAAACACAAATAATCAAGATACTAAATAAATATTGAAAATTTCTGAGATGTATATTAACTAATTTATGTATTTACAGCCAACCGTTTAACAACGATGCATGATTTCGGGTATGTTGCTCTGAATATGAAGTATGTCAACCCAGAAGATTCCGGCACATACACGTGCCGTGCTATAAATGAATTAGGAGAAGCTGTGACGTCATCAACTCTTTTCGTCCAATGTGAGGAATAAATCTTTACACTATTTATACAGGATGCCTTAGAAAATTGGGCAGTTGCGCAAATATGTGATATATAGAGATATAGCACACATTGTTATATATAAACGAAAGCCATATAAACAAAAACTTACCAAGTTGATAAATGTATGACCTTATTTTCGCATGAAAATCTGTTGTATCGTAAAGTAATACATGTAGTTTAATCACATTTTACTTTTTATCTCCGTAATAGTTTCTATGTTTCCAATTGATTCTCTTAAACAATGTTGAGATTTTGTTTTTTAAGTCATTTATTTTATTTCATCGTCATGAGAATATATTCACACAGCCCTGTAACTTACCACAACTGTTCTATTTTCAGAGACAACCTGTATTTATTTTTTATAGAAACTCGGTAATACATGAGTTTTATTTACAGCTAAAGCTTCTTTACAACTCGAGTCTCAACACGAGAGCGCGTTGGAGAAAATACATCAATTGGAGGACTCATCGCGCTACCAACGTAAACTAGACGTGGAGGTGGCTGTTAATCAAGCTCCGAGATTTATTACACAACTAAATGGACCTTCTAAACTTGTGGAAGGACAAAGTGCACACTACGAATGTCGCATTGAACCATATCCCGACCCGAACATGCGGGTTGAATGGTATTTTAATGGCAAGGTGTTACAAAGTGGACACCGATACCGCACTGCCTATGACTTTGGTTTTGCTGCCCTTGACATTCTTACCGTATACGGAGAAGACTCCGGCGAATACACGTGCAAAGTGATAAATAACTTGGGACAAGCTACGTCATCAATTAAATTAAACGTGCAATGTAAGTAAAGAGTATGTAATTGCAATGAGGTTAATTTTAAAATTACTGAGTACAAGTCTATACTATTATTTTTGTATATTTTCACGCCTTCCCACAGGCAGAGGTTGTAGCAGGTACCTACTACAAACCTCTTATTTATAGGTATACATCCACATTTCGTCAGACAAGTGCCAACGTAACAGATGGCGAGTCCCTCGCCGTTTCTCAAGCACGACTATAAATGCGTTTTTGAATTTCTACTCAAATGTATGCAGGTATCCTCACGAGGTTTTCCTGCACGGTAAACCACGTGATGTGAATAATCAGTTACATAAAGTTATATATATATATATCCTCACGCCTTCCCGCAAGGGTCCCCGAAGGGGTAGGCAGCGGTGTAAATGTAGTACCCACACACTCACTTTCCGCCAGAGATATATTTTAGGTGTCAACGTTCAGATGGCGAGTCCGTCGCCGTTACTCAAGCACGACTATACATACACGTTTGAATTGCTTCTCAAACGTATGCAGGTTTCCTCTCGATGATTTCCTTCACGTGGTGTCACTAATCATAATAAAGTAATATTTATATATATATATATATATATATATATTACATAATAATAATAAAATAATATATTACTTATAAATATTTGCAGCCAAGGAATCCATCATCAGGGACACCCAGCACGAGAGTGCACTAGAAAAGATTCAATACCTCGAGAGTGACAGTAGGTATAAGCGGGTTGATCGCGACGATGGCTTCGTAGCTGAGAAACCGCAATTCGGAAAGCCTATCAAGAACGCCCAAGTTGCTGAAGCTCAACCAGTACACCTAGAAGCTACGCTCACACCGGTCAATGACCCAACAATGCGTGTTGAATGGTACTGCAACGGCAGGCCTATTCAACAGGGACACAGGTTCAAAACTACATACGACTTCGGATACGTAGCTCTTGATATCCTGTACGCATATGCCGAAGACTCTGGTACATATATGTGCAAAGCCACTAATGCCGTGGGCGAAGCTGTTACTACAAGCTCCGTAAACGTGGATGGTAAATATTCACTTGTCCATCATACATTTTAAGAAAAAATACATAGATTCTGCTCCGTGGCAATGACATACGCCATGTTTTTTTTATTTATTCACGTCTCCGCTAGGGAAAGGAGGGAAAGGCATATGCATAATTAACACCCTTTTTCTTTTACATCTAGCTATCTTGAAATGCTTTTCAAACTAATAAGATTTATTCTCGATGTTTTCCTTCACCGAAACGCTCGTCATTTCATTACTTTATTTAAGTTCAGGATCACACTTTAGTTACTGAGTCCTTGTTTATATTATTCACAATATTTATAAATGTAACATATAAAGAGATTGTTTATCGTAGAAATACATTTACAAACTGAGTTTGAAATATTCCAATATAGGTATTAATTGGATACGATTCGTTTTAGCCAAATCCGGTCTTTACTTAGACACCATGGATGAACAGAGGTTGAAGAAGATTCAAGAACTTGAAAGATACGAAAGACCAAAAGCAGTCGAAGAAGAACAAATAGGCCAGAGACCAGTATTCTTAACTGCATTGACTAGTCTAGAGAACCTCAAGGAAGGTGACCGCGCGCATTTCGAATGCAGAGTTGAACCAATAAATGATGCTGACCTGAAAATCGAATGGTTCTTGAATGGTCAAAAGATAAAGACTGGTCATAGATTCAGAACAACACACGATTTTGGATATGTCGCGCTTGACATCCTATATACATATGCTGAAGATTCTGGTATTTATATGTGTAAAGCTACTAACAAGCTCGGTGAAGCAGTTAATACATGTACGATGAAGGTTGCAGGTATGGACAATAATAAGCTGGAACATATATATAATTTATACTCTTTCTCCGATTCCATATTCTCACTTGGTATTGCTTTGTTTCAGGGCACAGAAACATTATTTTGGATACTCAACATCCTAATGGCCTCGAAAAAATTAGACAACTAGAGGCGCAAGGTCATCACACCAGGATGGAAGTTGAGGAGCCAAAGATAAGTCCACCTAGGTTCGTGACGGAACTGAGGGGAACTACTCATGTGTTTGAAGGCCAAACAGCTCACTTTGAATGTCAAGTAGAGCCTGTACATGACCCTAATTTGCGCATTGAATTTTATCATAATGGAAAAGCCCTGCAATCTGCTGCACGGTTCCATATCACTTTTGATTTTGGTTACGTGTCATTGGATATTCAACACTGCGTTCCTGAGGATGCAGGTGAATATTCCGTTAAGGCAATCAATGCTCTTGGACAGTGCACGTCAGCAATATCCATGACAGTAACAGCAAAAGGTAGTATTATTTCGGAATCTCAACGTCCTGAGGGCTTAGAAAAGATCCGAGAGTTAGAATCAGCGGAACCATTTAAACGTCCGGAAGTACCGGAGCCAGTTACCAGGCAGCGACCTGTCTTTACACAACCACTACAAAATATTGACAATATTCAAGAAGGACAAACAGCGCATTTCGACTGCAGACTCATTCCAGTCGGCGATCCTACTCTTAAAGTAGAATGGTTCAGGAATGAAAAACTTATTGAGGATAGTTCCAGAATCACAAAAACACACGACTTTGGTTACGTATCTATGAGCATCTCGCACGTTCGCGACGAAGATGAAGGCGTTTACATGTGCAGAGCCTCTAATTTGCTGGGAGAAGCAGTAACAACCGCTGCCATGAGGATTAAAAGTAGGTTCTAAGCATTTTGAATACTTTTAAATATATGTTAATATAAGTACAGCTTTACATAAAGTACAGTTGGTGGTTAAGCCAGAGGCTAAACTATTAACGTTCTACATTAATCCATATGTATATTTTCTACCTTTATAATTAATTATTTGGATTCAGAAAAATAGCAATTGATATCGCAGTAATAATAAAAACATTTTATATTTATGTAATTCTCAAGTGAGTAATAAAAAAAAACGATCGTCTGATATCGTCTGCATTCATGTGGATTGCCTTATTATTTATGTGGATTGATTATTGAGCTATTCAATAAATAATGTAATTTTTATCCTTATTTTACACAGCTAAGGCATCCATTCAGTTAGACACGCAACACCCAGAAGGTATGAAAAAGATACATCAACTGGAACAACCACAGCAGAGGAGGCCTGATGAGCCTGATAAGGAATTCGAGAAACCAATCTTCACCCAAGTGCTCACAGGACCATCCGAACTTTGGGAGGGTCAACATGCTCATTACGAAGCTCGTGTCGTCCCTGTTGGAGATCCCAGTCTAAGATTTGAATGGTACATAAATGGTGTAGAGCTTAAAATGGGTAAGTGAAATATTACTGGAATGCGAATGATTGTTATACTTTGAAGGCATCCAATATAATACTAATATATGTTACAGGTTCAAGATTCCGCACAACACACGACTTTGGATTTGTCACTTTGGATATAAATTCAGTTGTAACAGATGATGCTGGATTGTATATGTGCAAGGCTATCAATAAAGCGGGTAGTACTGTATCTTCCACGTCACTCAGAGTAAAGACGAAATCAACAATTGTTGATCAGGCAATGAGACCTGAATCGTGGGAGCAAATACAGTTAAAGGAAGCAGCAATGAACAAAGTACCCGAGATGTTTGTCGACACTGGAGTACAGCAAGCACCTATTTTCACAACCCACCTTAAAAGTTTCGACAAACTGGTTGAAGGTCAACACGTTTACCTGGAAGCTCAGGTAGAACCACGTACAGATCCCAATCTGAAAATTGAGTGGTTCAAGAACAGCGTATCACTTACTACTGGATCTAGGTTGAAGAGCACCTTCGACTTTGGTTTGGTTACTCTTTCTATAAACAGCGTAAGGATCGATGATTCCGGAATTTATACATGCAAAGCGACAAATCTTATGGGCGAAGCTGTATCTACAGCTTCCATTAAGGTAGAAGATCGCCACTGGCTACTAGGAGATACATTACATCCTGAATCTTTGGACAGGATCGGTGCTCTGGAGCAACCAAAACCAGGAAAACCTGATACACCTGAAGTTGTATATGAAACACCCGTATTTATTTCTCACCTGAATAACATTTTGTGCAAAGAAGGTGATAATATTCACTTCGAGTGTAACGTGGAGCCTTCTCGCGACCCCACACTTAAGATTGAGTGGTTCTTCAATAACAAACCTTTGCCATCAGGTACCAGATATAAGAGTACACATGACTTTAGCTATGTGTCATTAGATATTACTCACACTTATGAAGAAGATTCTGGTATTTATACTTGTAAAGCTACCAACAGTAAAGGATCCGCCACGACGTCTGGATCACTGAGATGTACTGGAGACAAGAACATTTACTTAGACACTCAGCATCCACAAGGAAAAGTTGGTCTGGAGGCTGTAGAGCAGGCAGAAGAAGCTAGACTTTCAAAATCAAGGAAAGCCTCTATTCCGGACGTCGAATATCCTAAACCAGAATGGATAGTACCTGTAACACCAGAACATCAATTGATTGAAGGACAAGCACTACATCTAGAAGGTCAAGTAGAGCCTAAGAACGACCCTGATCTAAAGATTGAGTGGTACTTTAATGGCAAAGTACTGGAACAAGGGTCAAGGTTCAAAGCTACAAGCGATTTCGGCTTTGTTACCTTAGACTTGACTGATGTCTACGAAAGAGACAGTGGTATTTACACGTGTAAAGCTTATAACAAGCGAGGCGAAGCTTTCACTTCTTCCACAATCTACTGTATAAGTAAGGAGAATCTTATTGAAAGGACCCAACATCCTAAAGGAACTGAAGGCTTAGAAAAGATCCAGAGCCTTGAGGAATCTCTTCGTCGTGAACCAGGCCTCAGACCCGACGACGACATTGGTAGAGCACCAGAATTTACAACAGTATTTGAAGATATCACCGATATCAGCGAAGGTCAGATAGCTCATTATGAAGCAACACTGATTCCAACAGGAGACCAAAGCATGGTAATTGAATGGTTCTACAATGGAAAGACCATTGAAGCTAGTCACCGTATTCGTACAGTATATGCCTTCGGTATGGTCGTACTTGAAATCCTCGGTACTAAGACTAGTGATTCCGGAGTTTATGCTTGTCGCGCTACTAACCGTTGGGGACAAGCTGAAATCAGCGTTAAGTTGGAGTGTGTAGATAAGAGTAAAGGTCAAAAACCCAGGTTTACCACACACATACAGAATATTGAAGGCCTTAAAGACGGGCAGTCGGCCCACTTTGAATGTACTGTCGTGCCTGTAGATGATCCTGATATGAAGATAGAGTGGTACCACAATGGCCAGCATTTACGTCACTCCACAAGAATAAAGACAGTCTCTGATTTCGGTTTTGTAGTTATGGATATAGCATACACTCAGAATCATGACAGTGGTGAATACGTTTGCCGAGCTTACAACAAATACGGTGAGGACTTCACAAAAGCTACTATTAATTGCTACGGCAGAGGAGGAGTGTACTTGGACAGCTTACAACCTGATTCATTGGCTAAGATAAGAGAGTTAGAAAGCCTTCAAGGTGTACAACCTCAATCACCAGCCGCTGCCTCAGCAGAGCCGCCAAAGTTCATAACGCAGATACAAGATGTAACAAAGTTGGCGGAAGGACAAAGCGCACACTTCGAGGCGAGATTGGTACCGGTAGATGACCCTGACCTCAAGGTTGAATGGTTCTATAATGGCAAGAAGCTTCCACATGGACATAGGTACAGGACCTTCCATGACTTTGGTATTGTTATATTGGACATATTGTATTGCTATGAAGAGAATTCTGGTGAATACGAATGCGTAGCTACTAACAAATTAGGTCGTGATTCGACTAAAGCTACGCTCAAATGTACATCGAAGGAGAATTTGATCCTGGACTCGCAACTCCCGCGGGTAAGTGAATTACTTAATTGATTGCTTAAAGTTAGATAATTGTGTGCAGAGAACATGATTCAAACCAGATATTAAAGAAATATGCTGAAATTGTTCCACATAGTAAGGTGTTGCACCGGATTACTTAAATGATACTAATATAACAATTATTATTATTATAACAATTTTTATTTTTTTTATTTTAGGGCATGGAAGGAGGCTTGGAGAAGTTACAGACATTGGAGGACTCAATGGTTCGTAGAAAGGACACTGCAGTAGAAGAAGAGCGAGGAAAAGCCCCAGTCTTCACAGTTCCACTTTCAAATATAGAAAATCTAAGAGAGGGTGAAAATAGTCATTTTGAAGCTAGATTGACACCGACAGATGATCCCAACTTAAAGGTGAGTTAAATAATCCTTTATTAGGTTCATTCAAATTTGCGTCTCTCATTAAATCTAGTGACTAATATACATATATTTCAGGTCGAATGGTACTGGAATGGCAAGTCTCTTAAGGCTGGATCTCGTTTCCGCACATTCTGCGACTTTGGTTTTGTAATTTTGGAAATATCACCCACTTACCCTGAAGATTCCGGTGAATACCTATGCAGAGCGTATAATAACTATGGCGAAGCTGTAACTACAGCAACAATGAAAGTTCAAGGAAAACGAAACATCATTTTGGAATCTCAACTGCCTAAGGGTATGGAGGGCACAATTGATAAGATTGCTGTTCTTGAAGGTTACACTGGCACAGTGGATTCATTGACACCTGAAGCAGAGAGCGGAAATCCCCCTGAATTTACCACGACACCATCTGATCTTATTTTATCTGAAAACTCATCCGCTCACTTTGAATGCCGCTTGATTCCCGTCAACGATTCGAGCATGCGGGTTGAGTGGTACCACAACGGTAAACCTCTGTTGACCGGTTCTAGAGTAAAGACTATTAACGATTTCGGTTTTGTCATATTAGAAATTGGAGGAGTATATCAACGTGACGCGGGCTTATATACTTGTAAGGCAACTAATCGCCACGGCGAAGCTACAGTGTCATGCAAATTACAAGTTAAGGGAAGGCAGGGCATCATTCTCGAGCCTCAGCTACCATCACACTTCAAGTCTGGAACTGAGAGCATTCAAAAACTGGAAGAAACATTGCATAAACGTGAGGAAATAATGGTAGAAGATGAGAAACCTAATCCTCCACGGTTCATAGTTGAGATTAAGGATAATCTGGATGTTTCCGAAGGTGGTCCAACTCACTTCGATTGCCGCGTAGAACCTGTAGGTGATCCAACAATGAGAATTGATTGGTTCCATAACGGCAGACCTTTCGCAACCGGATCACGCGTACATATGCTGAATGATTTCGGATTTATTGCTTTGGACATTGATTACATCTACGCGCGTGATTCAGGAGAATATACTTGCCGTGCCATCAACAAGTGGGGATCGGCTACAACGACTGCTAAGATCACCTGCAGCGCTAAACGTGACATAGTTTTGGAATCTCAATTGCCTCAGGGTATGAGCGGTGAAAAGATCAAGGAACTTGAAAGGGGCCGCGTGAGTGACGCTCCAAAAGAGGAACCGGTAGTGAGCACACCGCCCAAGTTCATTACTCAGATTCAATCCCATACTGTTGAGGAGTCTGAGAGTGTGCGATTTGAATGCAGAGTTGAACCTAAGCAAGATCCGAAGTTACGTATTGAATGGTATCGCAACGGAAAGTTGTTACCCAGTGGACATCGATACCGCACAGTCTACGATATGGGTTTCGTTTCTCTTGATATTTTATATGTATACGCTGAAGATTCCGGTGAATACGTATGTAGAGCAGTCAATGATTTCGGCGAAGATTTCACAAAGGCAACTGTGTCTTGCAAGCGTGAGTTTTGAACATAATACATAAATTTAATACAACTATTTAAACCATTACTAAAAACAGTAATATTAATTACTTTTTTTTATAGAATTGCCGGATATTATTTTACAAAATCAAGTGCCACGTGGAATGAAGAAATCCGAAGCTCTGACCCAGATGGAAGCTACGATCAAGAAATATACCTCTGAAGTGTTCTTGACTGAAGAAGACTTGTATGACGCAGATAAGAAGCAGCCGCCGCGTTTCGTCACTCAAATTCAAAGCCAGACCAGTTTAATAGAGATGGAGACCACGAAGTTCGAATGTCAACTCGCTCCCGTTGGAGATCCGAATATGAAAGTCGAATGGTTCTTCAATGGCAAGCCTTTGCTTCATAGTAAGTTTAATTACTACCACTGAAAAAGTTTAATAATTTTATTAATATTAATTAATATTAAGCGCATTTTCGAATAACTTCATTATTTTTACAGAGAATCGATTTACTCCTATCTACGACTTTGGTTACGTAGCAATGAACTTCGGTTGGGTGTACCCTGAGGACAGTGGTGAATATCTTTGTCGTGCTACCAACTTATATGGCATGGATGAAACAAGGGCAATTATTAAGACTACCGGAAAACCAGGCATCGTCTACGATTCACAATTGCCGAAACACATGAAGAGTATTGAGAAAATAAGGGAAATGGAGGCATCATGGCAAATGTTAGTATTCTTTATTTATACCTTAAGCATGATTAAAATTAACAATATGGAAAAATACATTAGAGGGCCCATTCTTTACTGAATTTCTTAAAGATATGCTTAGGGTCGAGATCTAAAAGGCTTGACTATTTGATTCATAAAATAATCAAAAGAAGTGAAGATCGCTAATGAGCTTGCTTCGCTACTATTGTTAGTGGATTTTGTCTGAAAACTGAACGTATTATTTTGTTATATAGAGCGGCAGAGCCCCAGGCTGAAGAAACGAAGGCCCGTTCGCCACCAGTCTTCGTGAGTCGCCCCGAACCCGTAACAGTTGAGGAAGGTGAATGGGCACGCTTCTGCTGTCGCGTCACTGGACATCCAAAACCGCGCGTCATGTGGCTCATCAACGGAAACACCATTGTTAATGTAATGGATTATTCATACTTTTCAACAATTAATACCCGTGAAGAATATTGTTGCTAATATTTCCACAATTTCAGGGTTCAAGATACAAATTAACGTACGATGGAATGTATCACTTTGATATTCCAAAGACCAGGCAGTATGATACTGGCAAAATCGAAGTTATCGCTAGGAGCTCTGCAGGCGAGGCCTTGGCTACGACCGAACTGAAAGTAATTCCGAGACACGACGATTATAGAGGTGTCCTAAAGAACGCGCCACGACGTAAGTATCTCACATGGAACGGAAAACAGTATTATCTGCTCATTAAAGAACACGCACAGTGGCTTTTGGGGTCCACCTTGAAGTTGACAATATAGCTTTCACTACCACTGCTTTATACACTTCACTACCTTCGTGCACACACTACAAACCGCTTATACAAAAATAAATTCCCTGCTTCCCCATCTGCTCCCTCTGTCCTAAGATGAAGTGCTGCATACCATCTGCTTCTACTGGCTTGTCATCGGAACTCGGGAGGTATGTCTTTAAATATATAGTGTCTCAATGAGATAAAGCTTTAACTTTGTACATTGATCCCACACAGCTTGGTATGATGAAACAACACAATATCAACGCACTGGAACAGAACTAGAAAAGACCTTCGAGGAAAGGCAAGTTTTGCAACGCCAGGGTGTAATTGACCATAGACCCGAGTTAAAGCCGAAAGTGATCAAGGAGCCCGATACCGAATGGCAACAGTCAGTAAAGAAGAAGAAGAGTGAGGACTATTATAATAAACTCCAGGAGTTGGAGAATGAGCAGGTTATAAAGGAAAGCAGGTTTAGGGAATCAACACATCAATATGCTATCCCTGGCGATAAGATTGCAAACACTTCTGTGGCCAAGGGAATGGCACAAAGATACGAGGACAGTCTGTAAGTAAAGGCTATTTTTTATTAATATTCCCAAATAATTTAAGGGAGCTAGGTATTTTATTTTATGTTATCTTTTAATAAAAATCTTTCGTAAACGATATTATCCCCCGTTGAATATTACTTCTTAAAGTATATGGTTCTTAACTAGTCTAATTATTTACGTTAAAAAAAATATCGAATTGCACGATTATAGTTACTTTTTCTTTATAATAATTTAATTATAACCGATTCTAAATTGAATACTTAAATTTTAGTGAACAAACTGATGAGGTAGTCGAGCAACAAGTTTCGAAACAGGTGAAGAAACCCAGGATTCCGGATCCATCTGAATCGACCGTTCACGGCAAGGAGGTGCATGTTGCAAAACAAAAACAAATACAGAAAGAAGTAGTAGGTGACACTGAGATCACTCGCAAAATAACATCTACCGAAACTACGGAGATGGAGCACAAGGCTCAAACGCAAGAAAGAGTAGTTGCTGGTCCCGTGAAACCGAGCAATCCTCCTGTATTTACAAAGAAAATGCAACCATGCCGTGTATTTGAGCACGAACAAGCGCGATTTGAAGTAGAATTCGATGGAGACCCGTTACCACTTATCAAATGGTACAGGGAAAGTTTCCCAATCAAAAACTCGGCTGATTTCCAGATACACACCTTTAGCACAAAATCCATACTTATCATCAGACAGGTGTTTGTTGAGGATTCGGCTGTATTTGCTGCCGTTGCGGAGAACAGAGGCGGCACTGCTAAATGCAGTGCTAACTTGGTGGTCGAGGAGCGTAGACGTCAAGGCAGAGGGGGAGTCAATCCACCTAGTTTCACGTTGACTGCTCAAAATGTCAATGTCACGGCTGGTCAATTAGTAAGATTTGACACTAAAGTAACTGGAACAAAACCACTTGATGTCTACTGGTTAAAGAACGGAAAGAAAGTTCAGGCTGATATAAGAAACAAAATTCTGGAAGAAGACGGTACCTACACTCTACTCATTCTGGAAGCGTACCCGCAAGATTCTGGAAAATATGAATGCGTTGCTATCAATGGCGCTGGAGAAGCCAGATGTGACGCTGAATGCTCTGTTAATGCTCCTGCTACCAAGGAAAAGCCAAAGCCTCAAACCAAGGCCGCTAATGCATCACCAGAAATCATTGAACCGCTGAAGGATAAAAGTGTTGCTGAAGGTCAGGCTATTGAGTTCAGTTGCAAGATCGTTGGAAAACCAACACCTACAGTGCAATGGTATAAAGGCGACAAACTGATCAAGCCATCGAAATATTTCCAAATGTCGCGAACGGCTGATGAATACACGCTACGTATATCGGAAGCTTTCCCCGAAGATGAGGGCGATTACAAATGCGTAGCTTACAATTCTGCTGGCCGAGTGACTGTAGCTTCAAAACTGAAAGTGACTCAGCCTGACCAAGCCGACAACTTGCCAAACCTTACGCCTCTCCGAGATCTTGTTGTGTTTGAGGGACAGCCAGCACAGTTTAAAACTCACATTACCAGCAAAGTGAAACCGACTATCCAGTGGCTACGTGAAGGAGCTCTTATTCCAGAGACTCCTGATTTTCAGGTAAATATATATATATATACATTTTGCTATCGTTATATGTTTTGGCTTCGAAATTATGCGTATAAATTGTTCGTAGGCAGTAGTTGAATGATACCATAAGGTATATAAATAAGGGTACCAGCTAACAAATGGCAATGAATATATAAAGCAGGCACACATAGAAAACTGGATTAAATATTGATCGTAAATGGACGTAAAGCAACTTCATAATTGGGATATTTCAAATAATTTAAATAATATTAGTCCCTACTATCTTTTACGTGTATTTATTTCAGTTACGTAAAAATATGTGTAACATTCATACTCCTTTGAATATTGTATGTAGCATTTAATGTTTGTTTTAAAATAAAATAAAGGTAGTAAGAAAAATTTACCAAAACAAATACTTCTAGGTCTTTGTAATAATTAATTCCTTTTCTTGAGTATATCAGACAACTGTGGTGTTGGAGCATTTTATTGCGATTCTTATCTACCATAGTCCGGTCGTCGTTATTTAACGTTGTTCTTTTGTTTTTTCTAGATGATCCACGAAGGGAACAACGCAGTGCTTCTAATCGGTAATACGTACGAGGAAGATACAGGGACGTTTACCTGCCGCGCTACCACCGCTGCCGGCCAAGTCGAGACATCGGCTAAGCTAGTCGTCAAAAGTAAGACATAGATACAGGCAGCGAGCCCGCGTCGCGCACTTTTAATCCATTAATGTAGTGTTTCTTTGTTTCATCTCTTTACTATGAGATCGGGTGAAAACTACTATTTAGTAATATTACTGAAAGTTGACAAGCGAGTACAGTACCATTCTAGATGGCTTCATTATATCGTAGCGGTTACCTTAATAACGACAGCCCGCTTCATACACACCTCGTGATCCCCAGTCGTGATGATATGACACATAGACGACCGTGCATGCACCTACCACAGTGCTATTCGATCACGAACACCCCCTGTCGTGTGGTTTTGATAAACACGGGAAACCACGCCGCGCGCATTATGAGCACCCTTTCCGCGCACAACCTCACATAATTTGCAAGTCGACTCAATCTTATTGTAAATTATAACTCAGTAGTAATACCTGAGCGTATTCCCGCATCTAACAACGCTGTACATATATATATAAGCTTTTTGTGTAAATAGTCCTAGTTAAACCACGAGGCAGGCGACAACTGAGGATCCACGAGCACCGAGCCACGGGCCACTTATTGGACACACGTAACATGTGATTAACATGAACACGAGACATACTACGACTGTTTGTTTTGCTTTTTCCGCTACGATGTTTACTAAATGATGTATCTGTTATCGTTATATTGTACATTGAAACAAGTTGCGATTTAAACAAGACGCCCCTTTTGGCGAAACGTCAAATGTATTTTTCACCCAATACTCTCTTTTAATATGTTTAAGCCTGCGCTGAAGGTTGACGAATTATTTTGCCTATTAACAAAGAATTACAAATGATATTTTATGCTTTTGTGTACTGTTAAGATTTGGCCCTAATGTTATGCAAATGATCTCAGTGTTGATTACTCGGATCATTGTATGTATAGCGAATTTATCTAGTAGTCACTATTACTGGGACTTGCGTCAGCTACTATGGTCTATGTCCGAGTTAATTATTACAATCAAAGTGTAAATAGTAGACCACAGTAACTGGATTCCATGTGAATAAGTCCCCGCTTTAGCTTTAACCTTTTAGCATGAGTCACTGTTTGTACTGTCCAGTTTAGTTTTGGCGTTATTTATAAGATCCGTTTACACCTAACAAAAGTTGCACGAGGTAAGCGGTGCGCACAGCACCATTACCTACTGTCACCTAACAGCTACGACTAACTTTGTCAGTGTTATAATTGATTTGCGATATCGAAGTCGACTTCGGGGGTCATGTGTTCTGGGTTCGAGTGCTCTGGCGGGTCGTTCTCGCGGAAATCAAAGTTACTCGTGGTTGTGTCGCGTAGTTTAGTACCTCTCGTTCCGCTGTCAACTCTTCTACGACAAAGAAACATAGAAGCAGTGTATGTCGCTTACACTGCGACCAAACACTCGATCGACTCAAAGTACGCACGCATTACTTGCCTTGCCAGTTTCTATGTCTTGACAACACTGCCGATGTTGATGATCTAATGTTCTTTGCAAGTACAAATCCAAATTGAATGAGATTTTTATAGTTTAACGTTACAGTGATCCTTAACTTAGTTTGTTTAAGTGCACGAAATTGTTAATTTAAATTGTGTTGTATGTTTCACCTAATTGTATTAAGTTATTAAGCGTGGCAAGAATTTTATTATTTGGATATTTTAGCGTCTACACGTATTTAATGATAATAATATTTATTTACATATTTTTTGTATGTTACCTTAATGTGAAAAATATTTAATAAACGCTATAAATTAATGACGATTTCGCATTATTATGTACACAACAACTCTGGGCTGGTTCAGAGAATACAGTTAGGTATCGCAGAGTACGACCATCCTACTTACAACACACACACACCGCACTTACATGCCGCGCCTGAGTTATCCATCAATAGTGGAGCTGCGATCCTTCTGAATGTTACATCCAATTGTTTGTTGGTATCTAAGCGCCTTGATGGATAGCGAGGCCATTTCGGTTGCTTGTTTCATCGACTGGCACACCTTTACCTAAACTTCTATTTCTTTTCTTCATGGCATCTAAATTGCGATTTAATAGTCACAGTTTTTGTTACCGTTGTAACTAAAGTGATTAACTTATAATAATGTTTTGATGGATGTCCACTAATGGAGTTGTGTTAGCTCTACAATAATATCAAGTAAATGTGTTCGTTCACGGGAAGGATGATCTTTTGAACCTAATACAGTTGCGCTCAATAATAATGATATCCCAATTTCGACGGTTGTACCTTCCCTCATAAACTTCCAAGCGACACACATTACACACACCGACACAAATACATTATAGTCCGGATAATTTAGGAAAATATCATTGCTTTTATTGCCTTTTTAAAGAGGAAGATAAATTAAAAATACAACTGGAAAGTTTTGAAGAATAATATGCAGCGCTGGACACTTTAGTTGATTGGAGCAAAGAAGCGATTCCTCAACAGATCATGATGTCAATGTATTCTAATATTAATATTAAGTACGTAAATTTATTAAAAATGTATACGTGCAAAATTTTAGGTTTGTACAAGATAATTGTAGTAAAAATATTCCTCAGTATAGACAACTAGTCCAGAGTTCGTATCGAGTATTTAAGCGTTGATTTATGGATACAAACCACGGAAGGTAAGTCAAAAATTCGAGTAAGTATATTAAAAGAGAATATATATATAGCAGTCAACATTACTAAGGCATTCATTAGCATTAATTTAGATTCAATTATTAACTTTTCAGTATTTTTGTCAGTATTTGAGGTCACGATTGGTAGTTGGCATATTTAACTAAATATCTCGTAAAATAAT
Organism: Drepana falcataria; assembly: GCA_945859725.1. Lineage (NCBI taxonomy): Eukaryota > Metazoa > Arthropoda > Insecta > Lepidoptera > Drepanidae > Drepana > Drepana falcataria. Next base: position 13,653,821 of record OX243921.1, read on the forward strand.
TAATGGCCCTATTAGTAGCCTCTAGATTCTCTAGTCCGCCAAACAATTAACAAACTATTTGATGCTGTTAAATCAAAAGCTAAAATCAAGTACCAGTTTAATGTACCAGTAACTTTACATAATAACAAAAGATTTTTATTTTCTGTAATACCTGTTACTTAGGCTTGGAGCACTCTAAAGTAATCAAAACTGTATTTTGTTACGGCGACGAATCCCGATCCCAATGGCGAAATGAAAGGTTTAAATAACCCGGAAAGCAACACCTTAAATTACAACTAGCATAAAGGAACGCCAGTTGTGTTTCCCATCGAGCCTCGAGTAACGCTGACAAGTAAGAGCAGAACATCCAGAAAGTTATTGGAATGAGCACATGCATGATTACATGCCCACCACAGTTGTTGAAATAAATTACGGTTTGTACTTGACATATATAGCTGTGCCTCTTAGCTGGGGCTGAAGGTGATAACAGAGACTCGACAGTCGCAATAGTTGACAGCAGATCAAGTTTAACTTTACTGCAGTGACCCCCAATTGGGGCACATTGTCTTATCAGCAAATAAGGCGGCAGGAGATCCACTTAATTATGTTGCTGTGACCCCTAGTTGGGACAGAAGGCACCCACAGTGCCACGTGAAGTAGTCGGTGGCATATCCACTTAACATAATATTGCTGGGACCGTAGTTGAGACGGACGGTGCCGACCATGCTTTGACAGCAAATAATTAAATTATGTTGCGGTGATCAAGATCTAGCCTTGGGGCTAGAGGGCGCTCAAAGTGCCTTGACATCAGATCTATTTGAAAAAGACCTTTATTGGAAAGCAGGTCCTTGAAAATTCATCAATTCAGTCACAACTCTCATAAATGAACCTAGAAAAGGAAAGAAGGATAAATGCTGTTGTGCTTATCGCCCACCGACTGATTACGAGCTTAAACTTTTTATTCGGTTTTCCAGTTACACTCAATACCAGTAAACGTAGACTGAGGTGTCATTAAATAGCCGTTGTGTGCGTTGACAACCCACAAGCACGAATTCAAGTATGACCGAATTTCATCTCGGTAAAATGGTTTTAAAGTATTCAGGATACCTCAATTTCTGAGAATTATTTGAATTTTTTTATTTACGTTTTTTAGTTATGTTTAATATAGGTAACTATTTTAAAATAAGGTTTAATTTCCGGTAACGTTTCAGTTGGGATCAGTTAAATAAAATACGTATTTGATTTTCTCATAAACAAGAAAATGTTAACATTTTTTATTTTCTAGAAATAGTCTTCTTACTTCGCTATTGGCGTTACGAAAATGTATGTTTTAAAGATTTTATGACATAAGAAACTATTTATATTGTCTTTGTATAAATTGTCTATTTAATGATACTACAAATTTAATAATACCTCACAAATAAACGGGGAAGATAAACAAGGCATACACTGAATGGTTTAATATCGAAAAAGGTGTTAGACAGGGATGTGTAGCGTCACCGTGGCTGTTCAATCTGTTCATGAACAATTGCTCGACAGACTTAAAAGAGAATGACAGTGGGTTGAGAATGAATGAGTCACTCGTCAAATGTTTTCTCTATGCTGATGACCAAGTATTACTTGCGTCTACGGCTGAGGAGTTGCAGGATATGGTAACTGCTATGAGTGGAGCTTTTGTCAAAAAGGGAATGAAGATTAATGTAAAGAAGACGAAAGTGATGATGTTTGAAAGAGATGAGGCAGTGACAGACTGCAATATCGTGATTGGAGATGAACAAATTGAATAGGTGAATGAGTTTGTGTACCTGGGTTCAAAGTTTACAAGGGATGGAAAGTGTGAGAGTGATATTGCAAGATGAGTGAGCTCAGGAAACGTGGTGAATGGAGCTTTGCACTCCTTCATGGGCAGTCGGAGGAAAGAAAAATAAATTCAGTTGAGATGAGAGCGTTAACAAGTATGATAGGAGTTAAACTGAGTGACAGGATAAGAAATAGTGAGATAAGGAAACGTAGTGGTCTGAAAGAAGATGTAGTGAAAAAAGTGTATAAGGCGAGTTTGAATGAATTATTATAAATGAACTCAATAGAAATTGTTTCAATGCTCTTAAGAATATCAAAAACAAACTATGGATATGATTAGTTTATTACAGCACGGACTGTGATGTCTAGGAAAACATCGGGAGAAAACCCGTACAAGTTCTGAGAAGATCTTCAAATACGAATGTTCAGTCGTGGCACCTAAATATATATCCAGGGAAATGAAGGTGTAGTGACACCTCTGAGTAACTCTCGGGGACTCTTGTGGAAATATAATGGAAGTATATGTTTTTGTTATCCATAATACTTTCTATAAATGGTGTATAAATCCCATTGCTCCGACTATAATAATAAGTACTGTAATATGATACCTATAGTCAAATATTTTTTGTAGTTATTCATTATTGTTAGATATAAAAAACTGCTGTAAAATATATATTTTATAATTTTATTTTTACATTTAATTTTGCTTGTACCGTGATAGGTTTAGGGTACCGACATGTGTATAAAATGTTCTTTTAAACATTCAAAAGAAACACATAAGTTAAATGAGTTGTCCAATATGGTATTAAAATATATTTATATTAGTATTAGAGATTCACTTCTATATTATAAATAACGTTTGAAACGTAATTGTGTATGAGAAACGGCAGCGGACAGCCACCTGTCACGTTATATTTCCGGCGAGAAGAGGGTGTAGGCACATGCATATAGATAGATATTGCCATCCACTAAGACGCGCCCCACCAATTTCTAGTCGAGGGGATCGCGGGATGCGGGGAGTACGGTCTTTTAATTGTAGTGTTCGTGGGCACTCATAGGTAATTAGTGTAGTGTGTACCGACAATACTCAAAGATTAGTGGCAAGTTGCACACTTACACGATAAACTATACGGAAGAATAGTGGGGCGCGTCTCCGTGGATGGCACTATCTATACATACTTTGCGTACCGCTTCAGGGACACTACTGGGAAGGCTTGAAGATATACATATATATTATTCTTTTACTGTAAACATTCCGTCAAATCATAATTTTTTCTTCAGCGATAAAATTAACACAAAGACAAAAACAACTACACATCAGACATTCCCCACCCATGTAACCTACTAGTTGGGACAAATATAATAACACAAATTTAATAATAATATAAAAGTCGAGGAAGTACATTGAAATACGAACATATACATCTATATGATGTCTTTGAATTAGGCATGGGAGACAAGGACAGCAATAGTAACATCTGACCATTGAAGATAATATTACGCTCCTGTCAGATGAGCTATGTACTAAGCAAGTATGGAACTCTTCACCTAAGTGGAGTGAAGAAGCAAGCGGAGGAAGAAGAAAAGGAATGCAATTTTTATTTCTATCTTGGTGTCATACACCAACAGCTCAACACGAACAAGTATCGTCCTCTATTTCACCTCTGCCACACACTTGTGTTGTGTGTTGTTGAAGAAGAAGTGAGGAAAGGAGGCAGAGACGTCCTGTGGCAACAATGTTCGTCGTGACCTACGTCACGCTTCTAGTCATACCATCCGCTCCCTGTCTGTTGTCGGTTGTCTCGGTCAAAGGACTGGCAATATAGCCCAATAATCACGTGGAGAAAGAGTAGTGTGTCCACAGAGAGCAATATTGCAATAATAAGTGCGAGGAGCATAGTGTGGCTGAGCCATTTAGAGCCAATAATACGATCCTGATTAATCAAAATAAAAGCATACCGTTTTGAACATGATGATACTGAAAAGAATTTATAGAATTTATTTAAGCAATAAGCAAAATTACATGTTAACAGTTTTCACGTAAACATCTGCAATAATCTTTAATTTTTTTAGACTGAGAGAGACCCGGTTAATATACACGCAGACATTGGTTATCAAATAAAAATACTGACACTTCAAGAGTACCAACAGAAGTGAAAAGTTGAACAATAACGTGTGCATTATTTGGATCGTTAATATGTATGGAAATATCAGACGGAGGTATATCTATGTATTTATATACACAGTATACCTAAAGCTTATGGGAAGCGTGCGGTGAAATGAGTTTAACGCTTTTTGTTCACCCAAAAAGTACACCTGTATACACAGTATACATATAGCTCCGGGGAAATTAGGCAAACACTCCTCAATGTTATCGGAAATCACAAATATGCCCGCCCAATATTGGAATACTAGCTAACTAACTAGCATAGTATCACCTTATAGAGCATACCCAAACATACAAATAACAGCGCCCCTGGTAAGCATTGTCTCAGCAGCGTGTGATGTTTCCAGAACGTAAGAATTGATTGGATCCGCATCCAATGTGTGACCAGTATACCTATTTTATTAATTAGATTGGAAATGCACGGGTTACTATTGGTAAATCCAGCGTCTGTAATCTCTGCATGTGTATATAATAAATAAAATTATTTATATGCACATTCCATTAAAAATGCAATGAAATATTCTAAATGTCAGGAACACTTAATTAACGGTACGAGAATATTTTCCATGCTTAAAAACCCCCACAGAACCCCACTACACTAGAAGTTTCTCATCTCTAAGCCCAAGGACCAAGACTGCAACTATCATTAAAAAAATATAGTGTGTCATTTAAAAATAAAATTACCTTTGTCACCGTGTTTGCGTGCCATTTGCTCGACTTTTAATTATATGAGCGCATAATAAGTTCTGTAAAAATAAATAAATAACAAGGTTACATCTACAAATGAAACTTCTTTGCGAACGATGCTAAAATGATCTTCGTCTGATCGTAAAATGCCACTGCCAAATCAAGTCCTTGAATTGAATAATGTAAGCGGTTTTAAACCGAATTATAATTATGGTTTAACTTCCAAAGGTATGTTCTATTTAAACTTGTAGCTTTCCTTACGACGAATTATTAATGTCAAAACTTAAAGCGTATTACATACATATCACCACGGCGAGTCCCTAACGGGGTAGGCAGAGAGAATAGAGCGCCAGTTCGTATTAATTAAATTTATTCGAGCGTATTTATTAAATTAAATTTATCTCCCTTGCTAGTGCAAGTGACTGCATAAAAATATTTCTTTACTTCAAGATCACTTTACACTCAAGATCTATTCACAAATTGTATTGTAGCAAGCTTTATTATACACTAGTAGATGAACCCCGCCATTACATTAGCGTAAAAAATGCCATGCCAATGCCAAATTTCATACAATTCTGTTCAGTCTTTATATGAAACTGGAACAAGGATCCACACAAACTTTTAGCATTTATAACATTGGAAAGAATATTTTTTATTCGATTTGATTTTTCTTCATAGTGTCACATCATCATTTATCACATCTTATATACCACTGAAAAAGTCGGGAGAAAGACAAGTGTGTCGCCAAATATTACAGCCTAATAGCTTCTCTCAATAAACTCATGCAAAAGATGATATTATTTCTAATCAGATTTATATTTCCTCAGATTAGTACGATCAAACAAACAAACTAAGCGTCTACATTAGTATAGATTAGCCTAATGCCTATCGTGGCACGTGGCATTTAATAGTCACCTGCGGTTTTTGTAGATGATCAGGTTCGAACTCACGTCGAAATCGTACCACGAACTTTCCGGTACAGCAGGATGGCAGGATACAACGCCGCATTTGCCTGAGAAGGAAAAACCAAAGACGCATGTGAAGGGTCTAATGTGTGTCGGCTACACGTAGGCAATATAATTATGCAAATCGCAATCAACAATGAAAAGTGGTGACGAATAAAGTTTGAATAGGTAGATATTGCTATGTTCAGGTGCCAACCTATATTTGGTACGTAGATATATTCTGCATACCTACAGTTAACAAAGAAACAATATTGCTATACTTGAACAAAACAAACATCGTCACAATACATTAAACGGGAAAACTAGATTTTCCTAAACTAAGGTAAATAATGGGGTCGCATTTTTCTAGCAGTGGGATTCATTCAAAGTATAACTGATAGGTTAATTAATATGAACTTATAGATAGTGCCATCCACGAAGATGCGCCCCATAACTTTCTAGTAGAGGGGGTCGTGCAATGCGGGGAGTATGACCAGACTCTATTAATTGGAGTGTGCGTGTGCACTCATAGGTAATCAGTGTGTACCGATGTGCGTGAGAGATCTGGAATGATGATTTTTACTTCAGCGTCAATGAATATCATAATTTTTATAAACTTTTCTGGTTATCACTTTGTTGGCACACTGATATAATTATATAAATGTAAATATATTATACGATTGATATGTTATTTAACATACACAACTCATAAATATACTGTGACCAGTTATACAAACCGAATGTTTGTGAGTTTTGATGTTGGTTACTCAATCACGCGGGAACAGCTGAACGGAATTGAATGAAATATGGCACTGAGATAGATTATTAGTTGGATTATAATTATGAAATCGATTAGATAAATACAACAGAGCCAGTAGATTAGATTTATAGATTTTTTTTTCACACAAGAATTATATACAAATTCCCTTGCGTGAGATTATTACGAAGTATACATTTTTTGTCTAATGAGTATGGAACAAATACAAATAATATAATAACGAGTACCAATACTTGGTACCCGAGATAATTCATACAATGAATGCCCAAAGTGTACTTTATATCGAAATGTATGTGTCGGCGAATGTAGTAATGTTATGAGAAATAAAAAAAAACATATATATATATATATATATATACTATTTAAGATTAAAAATCAAATTCTTATTTGTTCAGGATCCCGGACGACTTCACATCGTAAAACGTTCGAAGAAAAAACCGACGTTAAGACTATCAGTGGAGAAGATTCGGAAGAAATAACTAGAAGCAAATCCTCATATCAGTCCACAGAAGACACGAATATTCTTAAGATTGAAAATCAACAAGACGTTGAAAGTAAAAGAATGACTGTTCCCTGGCGCAAGCAAAGTCTAACTGAAACTGTAAGAACCAGAAAAGTAGAGCAAACTGAAATCAAACATTGGCGAAAAGCGAAACCAAAAGCAGACACACAGCAAGAATACGTAGATAATCGGAATGAAGTGGAAGATTCCAGCAAATTAGTTGTTGATACTAAAGAAGAAGAACAACGAAATAAACTCAAGAACGATGATACCACAATGTCATCTCTACTAACAACAACAGAAGATTCTACCATCCTTGGAGTCCAGTCACAGGAGACGCAAGAGTATAAAATAAAAGACAGGGAAGAAATAAAGTCTTGGAGAAAACCACGAACGCAAGAAAAATCAACTGTAGAGCAAGAAGAAACCAACATTGTGAAAGATACAACTACAATTGGGGAAATTCAACGGCGAAAACACAGTAAGGAAAGGCAAACTATTCAAATAGAAAAGAAAGAAGCTGTTCCATGGACACAAGAAAGCGTTAAATTACGCCCAACTAAGATGGACAAAGCTCCAATAACGAAAGAAAAAATTGAAGATGTTTGCCTAAAACAAGTTAGGAAAGGTTCGCTCCAAAAGACAGAACTTATAGTGGTTGAAGAATCATTAAGGCGAGAAGAAGACACAATTATTTTAGAAGTTAAAGAAAATATAGAAGATAAGTCAAAAGAAGAACGTATTTTGAAAAGGAAGGAATATCATAAAAATATACCACAAGAAGTGGAATCAATAAAGCAGGACAAACAGCTGGAAGAAAAACCTGAAGAGCCATCGAGGGGAAAAATTAAACGACAACCAAAGGAAGAAGAGCCCAAGGAAGAAGTGGTTCTCAAATCAATACCTAAGCAAAAGGAGCCGGAGGAAGAAAAACCAAAAGAGATCAAGCTTAAGCCAGTGAAAAAGGATAAACAAGTCGAAGAGACTAAGCCGGAAGAACCCAAATGGCCAACTGGAAAGAGACGGCCAAAAGAAGAAGAACCGAAAGAGGAGGTGGTACTTAAACCAGTTCCCAAACAGCAACAGCCTGAGAAAGAGATTCCAGAGGAAGAGACAACAGTTGTGAAAGACAAACCGCTTGAAGAAAAACCTGAAGAGCCATCTTGGCGGAAAGGTAAAAGACAACCAAAGGTGGAAGAACCCAAGGAAGAAGTGGTTTTGAAACCGATACCTAAACAAAAGGAGCCAGAGGAAGAAAAACCGGAAGAGATCAAGCTTAAGCCAGTGAGAAAGGACAAACAGGTCGAAGAGACTAAGCCGGAAGAACCCAAATGGCCAACTGGAAAGAGACGGCCAAAAGAAGAAGAACCGAAAGAGGAGGTGGTACTTAAACCAGTTCCCAAACAGCAACAGCCTGAGAGAGAGATTCCAGAGGAAGAGACAACAGTTGTGAAAGACAAACCGCTTGAAGAAAAACCTGAAGAGCCGTCTTGGCGGAAAGGTAAAAGACAACCAAAGGTGGAAGAACCCAAGGAAGAAGTGGTTTTGAAACCGATACCTAAACAAAAGGAGCCAGAGGAAGAAAAACCGGAAGAGATCAAGCTTAAGCCAGTGAGAAAGGACAAACAGGTCGAAGAGACTAAGCCGGAAGAACCCATATGGCCAACTGGAAAGAGACGGCCAAAAGAAGAAGAACCGAACGAGGAGGTGGTACTTAAACCAGTTCCCAAACAGCAACAGCCTGAGAGAGAGATTCCAGAGGAAGAGACAACAGTTGTGAAAGACAAACCTCTTGAAGAAAAACCTGAAGAGCCGTCTTGGCGGAAAGGTAAAAGACAACCAAAGGTGGAAGAACCCAAGGAAGAAGTGGTTTTGAAACCGATACCTAAACAAAAGGAGCCAGAGGTAGAAAAACCGGAAGAGATCAAGCTTAAGCCAGTGAGAAAGGACAAACAGGTCGAAGAGACTAAGCCGGAAGAACCCATATGGCCAACTGGAAAGAGACGGCCAAAAGAAGAAGAACCGAACGAGGAGGTGGTACTTAAACCAGTTCCCAAACAGCAACAGCCTGAGAGAGAGATTCCAAAAGAAGAGACAACAGTTGTGAAAGACAAACCGCTTGAAGAAAAACCTGAAGAGCCGTCTTGGCGGAAAGGTAAAAGACAACCAAAGGTGGAAGAACCCAAGGAAGAAGTGGTTTTGAAACCGATACCTAAACAAAAGGAGCCAGAGGAAGAAAAACCGGAAGAGATCAAGCTTAAGCCAGTGAGAAAGGACAAACAGGTCGAAGAGACTAAGCTGGAAGAACCCAAATGGCCAACTGGAAAGAGACGGCCAAAAGAAGAAGAACCGAAAGAGGAGGTGGTACTCAAACCAGTTCCCAAACAGCAACAGCCTGAGAGAGAGATTTCAGAGGAAGAGACAACAGTTGTGAAAGACAAACCGCTTGATGATAAACCTGAAGAGCCATCTTGGCGGAAAGGTAAAAGACAACCAAAGGTGGAAGAACCCAAGGAAGAAGTGGTTTTGAAACCGATACCTAAACAAAAGGAGCCAGAGGAAAAAAAACTGGAAGAGATCAAGCTTAAGCCAGTGAGAAGGGACAAACAGGTCGAAGAGACTAAGCGGGAAGAACCCAAATGGCCAACTGGAAAGAGACGGCCAAAAGAAGAAGAACCGAAAGAGGAGGTGGTTCTCAAACCAGTTCCAAAACAAAAGGAGCCAGAAGTTGAAAAACCAGAGGAAGTAAACCTCAAGCCCTTGAAAAAGGAAAAACAGGTTGAAGAGCCTAAGCCTGAAGAACCTAAATGGCCGACAGGAAAGAGTCGACCAAAAGAAGAAGAACCGAAAGAAGAGGTGGTTCTCAAACCAGTTCCAAAACAAAAGGAGCCAGAAGTTGAAAAACCAGAGGAAGTAAACCTCAAGCCCTTGAAAAAGGAAAAACAGGTTGAAGAGCCTAAGCCTGAAGAACCTAAATGGCCGACAGGAAAGAGTCGACCAAAAGAAGAAGAACCGAAAGAAGAGGTGGTTCTCAAACCAGTTCCAAAACAAAAGGAGCCAGAAGTTGAAAAACCAGAGGAAGTAAACCTTAAGCCCCTGAAAAAGGAGAAACAGGTCGAGGAGGCTAAGCCTGAAGAACCTAAATGGCCAACTGGAAAGAGACGACCAAAAGAAGAAGAGCCGAAAGAAGAGGTTGTTCTCAAACCAGTTCCGAAACAAAAGGAGCCAGAGGTGGAAAAACCGGAGGAAGTAATTCTTAAACCATTGAAAAAGGAAAAACAGGTTGAAGAGGCTAAGCCTGAAGAACCTAAATGGCCAACTGGAAAGAGACGACCAAAAGAAGAAGAACCGAAAGAAGAGGTTGTTCTCAAACCAGTTCCGAAACAAAAGGAGCCAGAAGTTGAAAAACCAAAGGAAGTAAACCTTAAGCCACTGAAAAAGGAGAAACAGGTCGAGGAGGCTAAGCCTGAAGAACCTAAATGGCCAACTGGAAAGAGACGACCAAAAGAAGAAGAGCCGAAAGAAGAGGTTGTTCTCAAACCAGTTCCGAAACAAAAGGAGCCAGAGGTGGAAAAACCGGAGGAAGTAATTCTTAAACCATTGAAAAAGGAAAAACAGGTTGAAGAGGCTAAGCCTGAAGAACCTAAATGGCCAACTGGAAAGAGACGACCAAAAGAAGAAGAACCGAAAGAAGAGGTTGTTCTCAAACCAGTTCCGAAACAAAAGGAGCCAGAAGTTGAAAAACCAGAGGAAGTAAACCTTAAGCCCCTGAAAAAGGAGAAACAGATCAAGGAGGCTAAGCCTGAAGAACCTCAATGGCCAACAGGCAAGAGACGAACAAAAGAAGAAGAACCGAAAGAAGAGGTGGTTCTTAAACCAGTTACAAAACAAAAGGAGCCAGAAGTTGAAAAACCAGAGGAAGTAAACCTTAAGCCACTGAAAAAGGAGAAACAGATCAAGGAGGCTAAGCCTGAAGAACCTAAATGGCCAACAGGCAAGAGACAACCAAAAGAAGAAGAACCGAAAGAAGAGGTGGTTCTCAAACCAGTTCCAAAACAAAAGGAGCCAGAAGTTGAAAAACCAGAGGAAGTAAACCTTAAGCCCCTGAAAAAGGAGAAACAGGTTGAAGAGGCTAAGCCTGAAGAACCTAAATGGCCCACAGGAAAGAGACGACCAAAAGAAGAAGAACCGAAAGAAGAGGTGGTTCTCAAACCAGTTCCAAAACAAAAGGAGCCAGAAGTTGAAAAACCAGAGGAAGTAAACCTTAAGCCCCTGAAAAAGGAGAAACAGGTCGAGGAGGCTAAGCCTGAAGAACCTAAATGGCCAACTGGTAAGAGACGACCAAAAGAAGAAGAACCGAAAGAAGAGGTTGTTCTCAAACCAGTTACAAAACAAAAGGAGCCAGAAGTTGAAAAACCAGAGGAAGTAAACCTTAAGCCCCTGAAAAAGGAGAAACAGATCGAGGAGGCTAAGCCTGAAGAACCTAAATGGCCAACTGGTAAGAGACGACCAAAAGAAGAAGAACCGAAAGAAGAGGTGGTTCTCAAACCAGTTCCGAAACAAAAAGAGCCAGAGGTGGAAAAACCGGAGGAAGTAAATCTTAAACCATTGAAAAAGGAAAAACAGGTTGAAGAGGCTAAGCCTGAAGAACCTAAATGGCCCACAGGAAAGAGACGACCAAAAGAAGAAGAACCGAAAGAAGAGGTGGTTCTCAAACCAGTTCCAAAACAAAAGGAGCCAGAAGTTGAAAAACCAGAGGAAGTAAATCTTAAGCCACTGAAAAAGGAAAAACTAGTTGAAGAGCCTAAGCCTGAAGAACCTAAATGGCCAACTGGAAAGAGACGACCAAAAGAAGAAGAGCCGAAAGAAGAGGTGGTTCTCAAACCAGTTGCGAAACAAAAGAAGCCAGAGGTAGAAAAACCGAAAGAGATTAACATTATGCCAGTGGAAAGTGAAGAAGTGGTTCATGAACCTGACATGAAAGAAGAAGAAAATGAACCTGAATACACCAAGTCCGTTACGACAAGTGAATCTTTTGAGGAGACTAAAGTTGAAGAAATGGTTGTAGATGACAAAGTAGCTGTTGAAGTAGAAGAGATGACTGAGATCATCACTAAACGCAAGAGTCAAGGAAAGCGCAAAATCAAAAAAGATAAAAAAGAAGGTAAGACGAAAGTTTACAATTTCTTGCTATATAGCCCTCGCCAGCCGCAAAGACTGACGAGGGCTATATACAGCGAGTATATACAGCATTTTAACTCTATACCAGTAAGCAGTTCGTTTATAAAGGCACAAACAATTTCATAGCGTAAATGAAAATGAAAAATAGATATTCTGATTTGATTATCCAGTCTAATTATCAGATATTATAAATATCATATATTTATTCTAGTAGAGATGTTGCTCATGGTCGCTCATTACAATATTATTACAAAATGCTCTTACATAAATGACAGTGATGAACGACAATGGCTGGAATGTATTCTTCGCGGTTAGCTACCAAATTATCTTGGTCTGGATATTTAGATTCAAATTTTTGTTTTTAATTAAATACATAACATTCTACAGTATTTAGGTAAATACAGCCTATAGGTTTTTAAAAAAACAATACCATCACAGTTATTTAAACAGATGCATGGCTAAATCACATTAAGTAGGACACACATAACATGTTTAAATACAAACCCAGATCAATTGATGAAAAAGATTAAAAATCCGCTAAATCCGGCTTAGTAATGCATTAAGACTACGTCGATATCGATTCCAAAACCTAGTTAAAGCTCAACAAATACAAAAGTTCTTCACTATACACATATGATCGAAAATATTATTTTACAGACCTGGCGCCATTGATAATCGAAACGATTAAAGCTATGAATGTATTGGAAAACGATGATTTCGAATTGATGGTAACTTATGAAGCAAATGATGATAATACAGTAACATGGTATCGAAACAACCAAGTACTTACAACAGATGATAATTGTATCATTAGTACAGAAAATGGAAAATCTGTAATAAGAGTAAAGAAGGTGGATAAAAAGAAAGTAGGCAAATATGAAGTTATCGTTGAAAATAAAAATGCTATTACAAAATCTGCCAGCTCCATCAAGTTAAACAAATCCACTGACGAAGATCAGGTCATACCTCCGCAATTCATACGGATAATAAAACCAAAAACTGTGTATTTAGGGGAAATAGTACTATTAGAAGCTGAAGTAGTATCTAGCCCATGTGCATCTTTCCAATGGTTCATAGATACAAGAGAAGTTGTATCATATGCGAAACAAAACAAACTAAGCAATATCTATGTTACAAACAGAGACAACATATCATGTCTTTGTATAGAACAAATTAATAAAGATCTGGTAGGAGTAATAACGTGCCGAGCCGAAAATTTTGCGGGATCGGTTTCTTGTTCGGCTTCAGTTGTCCTTGAGGAACAGGATGACAAGCCTACCGGCCAAGCACCTTCAATCATAGTTCCTTTGAAACCACTGACAGTGATGGATGGAGAGCCTATCGTGTTGTCTTGTGAAGTGTTCGGTCAACCTTGGCCTATGATCAAATGGTATCATGACGGGAATCCCGTGGAAAGAGCAAAAGATTTAAATGTTGCTAGACAAGAGTCAGGGTTATGCGAATTATGTATCAAGGAAGCATTTCCGGAAATGGCAGGATTATATAAATGCGTAGCCACAAACGAACATGGAACTTGTGACACTGAATGCATAGTCTATGTGGAAGGTAGCGAATAAAAATATGAATTACTGCATGCTATTTTGTAATTGCATGAATATAGAAAATGCGGTTCATGATCTAAAACATAATAAATAAACGAAGACAGCTTTACACGCCCGTTTGCCATGCATCTGTAGTATATAGGATGTAACCCACCAAATCAGTCGTACTTTGGAGGGTTTCTTAGATGAGAGACGCCGCACGAACACAATTTACGAACAATCCATTACATTAATCATTTTGTGAAATTCACACATTTTTATACTATTACTATCACTTCACTATACATTGTGTAAACGAACTTGAAAAAAGTGGTAATTTCCCAATGTCAATTATTGGTGACACCAAAGATTACCCCAAAATATGACTGAATTGATCTGGTTAAGCACTAAGCAATAATCATAATTGGTTTTAAATCGGAGCCTTTATTGAGTTCCTACTTTACAAAAGTTCTGAGAAGATTTGAATGTTTTGGTGCGTGGTTTGAACTGCCTACCTATAAAAGACATATTAATGCTAGCGCATCGTATACCGTTTTGATAAATATCGCACTTGAAGTTGTTTGTTAAGCACTGATGTGGTTGGTTTGGTTTTCATGAATCAATTTTTCACGCTTAATATCTTCATAGCAGTGTTTTTAATGTAAGAATGAGTAGTGATTTTAGGCATATAAGGGCCGAGGTACCAGTACTGCGACACCTGGTTATGAATGCGAAAATTATCGTGCAGCGCTTAAGATTTACCTGGATTTCAGCAAAGAATTATACGAACCTATTCCAAATTCCATACAGTATATTTTTTTCCTAATAGTAGTAAAATATAATCTTAAGCTTCTTGCAGAGTAGGATCTTTTTTGAGATTTGAATTTCATGAATGTTTAAAGAAAGGCTTGCTTTAGCATAATTTTTACAAATTTAGTTGTAGGATTCTTACAAAATACAAATATTATCGAGTCATAATCACTTCTCATTTATGGTAAAATAAAAAATTATCTTATCTTTAAAATATTATTATCATTTACTAAATGGTTGTATTGTTTTTTAGCATACGAATATGTTCCAAGTGTATCGGAGGACGATATTCTGAGCGACGAGGTAAGATTTTTGTTGAGATTCCAATACTTATATATAATTTATATAGTTATCTTTATATAATTGTTGTTAACAATGTTTTTTTTTATAGAAAACTAGTGATATTGAAGAATTTGCTCCGCGTATAGTAAAGGCTTTGCCTACTGTGGTATCAACTACAGAAGGAGAACTTACTAGGTAAATCAAATGGTCTTGTAATTCCTTACCATACTATACCTACCTACTTTTTATACATTTTTTTATCGTTTTCACTATAATTGGTTCGATTGGTGAAGTAAAATGTTCAGTACTTGAATTTTTATACGATGTTTGAAGCGCTTAGTAATGAATAATTCTCAGGTTGGAAGCAAAGGCTGTCGGTTCACCAAAACCTGAAGTAAGATGGCTCAAACAAGGAGCAGAAATAATGCAGTCACAAGAATACCAGATAGAGGAAATGGAGGACGGAACATCAATATTGATTATTCCTGAAGTTTATCAAGACGACACTGGCGAAATTGTATTTGAAGCGTATAATCCACTTGGAGTCACCTCCACGATTACCGCTTTATCAGTGGAGAGTAAGTTCAACGCATGCTTTTCATGAAATTAAGTACAATATAACTGCTTAATCTACGGGTTTCAGTATTCTTTTTTACAGGGTATTTGCTGAGCTGCGTCGCCAAGACATACCATTGTCCACTCCTCCTCTCGTCCTTTTCTTATAACTCCACAAAAATATTGTTTTATATGTACTGAATATACTAGATACATCCACAGGTCATTTTGAACACAAAACTTACAACTCACGATTACTTTATCATACACGACAACTAAATATCTACGGAGCCGTGGTGGCCGAGTGGTGCGATTACAGTGTAGTCACCTGAAATACAAAGATTTTTCTGAGTTTTTCTGTACTTAAGTACAGATATATAGAAGTCTTGCTTAAGAAACGGCGCTGAAATCGCCATCTGTCACATTGGCACCTATAATATATCGCCGGAGAAAAGTGGATGTGTGGGTACTTCCTACACACCTACGAAGATTTATTGAACCAATTTATAAATTCTATTGATTTTTTTTTTTTTCATGACTTACTACATAATTTTTTATTTACAATAATAACAATAATTCTATTGATTGTACATATTTTTTTCTGTGAGGCGGATTATGAAAAAGGCATTTTAATTCTAAATTTAATTTAATTAAATCTAATAGTTTTTTGATAGATCAATTTACTTATCGAGCAAATGATCGGTTGATTGAGTAAGAAATAACGATTAGCATTAGAAAAATAAGAAATCAAAGAATTAGATGATCATTTTCAAACGCACAATCGCTTACAGCTCTCATTTCTTAAGATGTACTCATTATATTAAACTCAAATTGTTCTTTAAGGTATCATCGGTACTAAGGATTACAGGAAACCAGAATGGGTAACACATATGGAAGAGTTACAGGCAGCTTTGAAAGGTAACTAGCTGTGGAGTCAAGTTGTTTTTTCCTTGCTAGTCGACTCTAACATAAATCGATCACAACGTGTAATTTAATGGTTTATTTATTATTGATTTACATTTACATTTACATTTTATAACAAACAAAAACTAAGTAAGTAAACCAAAAATTACAAATAAAACACGGGCGAGTGCCAAGAAAGCTGGCAGCATTGCTACGATGTATTTGTGCAAAGGTTTCTAAATAAATAACGAGTCATAAGCATGCAAAGATACACTATCCTATATAGATTTGTGAGTCTGAAACAAGCTAAAATTTTGATATAATTACTACGTGACGAGAAACATTGCTCGAAAGAAATATTTGAGTAATCAAAACAATGTATGTAAACGGTGAGTTGACAGGAAAAGCAAAGCCAGCAAAGTTAGGCGTTAAACTAATAGCTCTCTATACATACGTACAAGTTTTGGTTTTGAAACTAGGGCAGTTTGAGTTGAATTTTCCGAAGGTATTATAAAACAAAACAAATCATTAATAAAGATTATACATTTTCAGCCACTCAATCGGTACCTACTTTTGTCAAAGACCTATTGGGCGAACGCGTGAATGAAGAAGAAACAGTTGTATTCGAAGCCTTATACAGCGGGAACCCAGTTCCAGGTAATATAGAAAAGATATTATTTTCATCGAATTTTAATTATATATACATCGAGAGGAAACCTGCATTCGCTTGAGAAGAAATTCAAAGGCACTATACATATGTATAGTGGTGCTTGACTGACGGCAACGGACTCGCCATCTGTCACGTTGGCACCTTAAATATATCACTGGCGGATAGTGGGTGTGTACTACATAGACTACCCTTTCGGGGACCCTTGTGGAAAGGCGTCAGGGCGGATAAAAATATGGTATATTATAATCATTGGTTCCAAAGTATTGTGACCTGTGACTTCGTATTTTTATTTTACAGAAATACTTTGGTACAAAGACGGTAAAGTGATAAGAACCGATGAGAACTACGTGATTGAAAACCAGGATAATCGAACAACTTGCACAATCACGAAAGTAATTAAAAACCTGGAAGGTACGTACATGTGTAAGGCTGTCAGTGACATAGGCATGGCAGAAACGACGGCAAAATTACAAGTTTATGAAAAGGGCCAGCAGATTAAGAAGGTCAAAGCAAAACAAAGGCGAGAAAAAACCAAAACTGAACATATAACAGAGCGTGAAGATGAATTTGTGGAACAAGAAGTTCCTAAGCAAGCAGTGGAAGACCTGAAAGAATCTGCCGTTACCGAAGAAATACAGCCGTTGGACAAACCAGCGCCTATGAAAAAAGTAACTAGAGGTAAAGCCAAAGTAGTGATAGATGAAGCAGATCACGTGGAAACTGTGGACGTCGCTTCTTATAAGAAAGTAGATAAGAAGCTTAAATCTATTCCAGCAGCCGAAAACATAGAACCCATAATAACACCTCAGGAATATGTTATATCCTCACAGCAGCAACAAGAAGAAATAGTCCAGCCTTTTGAGAACACATATGAAACCCGTAAAGGGATAATGAAGATGGTTGAAACGGATTCACGTGTGGTGGCAGAAATAAATGAACTATTGGAAGTAATTAATGCAAAAGAATTTGGCCCCGGTGAATCGCCGTTACGGGAACTAGCCAAAATTGCATACATGCTAAGAAGTGGAATAACAACTGAGCAAATTGAAGGCTTGTATGATTCTAAATATTTCCCTGCTTTAAGAATCCCTCAATCTCAGTCAGCTTTAGTTCATTTAGTCGAAAGACAAGGTCACGGTGCTCTCATAACAGAGGTTCTTACCGAAGAAACTGCCCAGGATGAAGATGTCATTGCAGCTAAGGTTGGGTTCCGCGCATTCTTGAAAATGGTGGAGTTGAAACATAGTTCTGTTGAGGAAGTCATCGCTCATTTCTACCCGGAAGATTTCAAGCCTCGTTCCTGGGAACAAAAGGCAGCACATGAGGTAATATAGCATATATTAATGTGTACGAGGGCGTAGGCAGAGCTGTAAGCTCCTACTGTGACTAATCACTTATTTTGAGTTCATAAATATCATTGGTATAGTCGGGATTCAAACTTGCAATCTTTGTCTTGCAGGCAACTACTCAAATCACTCGGCTAAAACGGCCTAAGTAAGTGTAAAAGAAGCAAGAAGTCTGTCAGTATGACTTACTGACAGACTTACTTGTCTTGACTAAACTTGAATTGCATTTGATAACAAATTCAAAGACATGTACATGTACGTGTACAGTCGTGCTTGAGATGAGGCAAAAGTCACGACGCCCAAGGTCAAAATCGCACACACTAAACGTTAATCTTAATGTTTATAGGTCATTGTGGAGTCGCGAGCTGAGCATGTAGCAGAGAAAAGAACAACGGAAGTCATACAAGGTATGTTCTTGACGTCGAATTAATAAACTTGTACATATGAATACTAGCAGACCCAGACGCGTTACTGTGGCTAAGGTTTTTATTATATTTCATTGTAAATTAACATCATGGCAAAAATTTAATTTTGACCAAGTTTCATAACTATGGAAGCAATAGTTCGAAAACGTGTTTTTTTATTTAACGTCCCCGCGTTCCACCTTGCGGGTGGAGTTTCATAAAATCGGTTCTTAGCTAATCTCTACACCGCGTAAGGAATATTCCTACCAATTTCACTACAATACAATTTCAAGTCAATCGGCCTTATAGTACCTGAGATTTCGTGATGAGTGAGTTCACAAATCGGATCTCCTATTTAAATATATAGATGATATACGCATAAAACATTTTGTAATATTAGATTACTTTGCAGATACCACTACGGTTGAGGCAGTTTTGCGGGGTGAGTTAACAATACAATTTGGTTTGAGTTTTTTACGTACTGCTATTTTGATGTTCGCAGTTAAATATATACATATACATATAATAAAATTCGTATGATATTAACACAACTTCGGCATAAACACAACGATGAACCGAATGCTATATTGTGCTTGCTATTTGTACCAACGTATGTTTACGAAGCATTAGTCGAGGAAATTAACACATTATTAGCTTTGTTTTTTAATAACCTAGCATAATCGGTCTTCGATCTGGCGGTGATTGGAATAAGAATACTTATTATACGAACTCGTACGATTTACGGCAATACATATATTGAATTATGATTTTAAAGTAACCATTTTATAGGTTGCTTTAAAATCTTAGGTAAAGCGACCAATCAAATATGGGCGCGAATATAGCGACAGAAGCGGAGCGCCTTTCGTTTCGTTCGTTCTCAGTTCTTCTGATTTTTCTCCCGCGCGTATTTTTTTACCCGATTGGTGTCTGCGCGCGCACCTATTTCACTTCCGCGAATGACTGTACTGTAAAAGATGGTGATACCAAATATATTAGTGTTTCGAGTGGTATTATGTAGGGTTTGAATGATTCCCCTAGTAGACTAGGGGAATCATTCAAACCCTACGACGGCCAAACGATTTTAAATGATACCGTTAAACGTTAATTTTTTTGTGAAAATACAATATGTGAATTATCTATGAGAGATATTATCTATGAGGATCGAATAGATGTCCTCGGAAGAGTAATAGCTTTATGCAGCTATCAGTATAGATAAAGGTACCTGCTAAAGGCATTTCCACACCACAATTTATTAAAAATATTTATTACTAGCTGTCCCGCCCAACTTCGCTCGGGTGAAAAAGTTAAATTGCCCGTAACACGATCGCAGCGCCACCTATTGGGTCCAATTGTAAATCTAAACCATTCTCGAATCTAGCTTAAGACACACAGAAACACACAGAAAGCTTCGCCCGGGTAAAAAGGTAAAATTCTTGAAACTCGGTCGCAGCGCCACCTATCGGGTCCAATTTAATATAGCCTATGTTACTCGGGGATAATGTAGCTTTCCAAAGGTGAACGAATTTTTGAAACCGGTCCAGTAGTTTCGGAGCCTATTCATTACAAACAAACAAACAAACAAATCTTTCCTCTTTATAATATTAGTATAGATTGAAGTGAAAAAAGAAGTAGAAGATGAAAAGAAACTGTTCTCATAATGTGTTGTTTCACAATTAATATCGATGGTCTAATAGGTACTCATATTTTCAAAAGCAGTTTGTTTGAACGCGCTAATGACAAGAAATTTGGAACCCGATTTGAAAACAAATGTTATGTAATTGATATTGAGGAAGGTTATTATAGTTGTTACTACTTAAGGTAACGATAACGTAAAAGGCATAATCAATTGTAGCCAGGGTGAAACCGAGGGGCGTAGCTAGTTATAACAATAATTATACCCTATATGCATCCTAGAGGTAGTAAACAAGAGAGTCCCCTTTCTTATTACGTTATATTGGTAATGAGATATTAAGTTGTGTAGTGGGGTATGGCTAACACGAAGAATAAATATCCCACACAATATTGTAGCCACCAGAGAGAGCGCAGCCGAATAGCATTGCTTCTGTGTAGTGCCATGTCCTAATGCAATGAAAGTTCTAAAGCCGCATACATAATGGTTCTAGTCCAAAGACCCGTTCGTCCCTCATGCCGCAAGAACAGCAACTCGTATGCGAGCGACATCGCTCGAGTAGAAAGATACCCAGGGTATTGCGAACGCGCGATAGTAGGATACACACAATATCTTTTGCCATTTCAGTAGCTTTAACATATTATTTAATAATTAATATTTTTTAATTATTGAAATTACAGCAGCATTAATATAAAAATAAGCTTTAGGCAGTGTTTTTTTCGACATGCATGCAAGCAATGCCGCTTTTCTAACGGTTTTCTTCTCGCTTTAAAAACGTCGCGATTTCTTTCCGAAAAAAGTGCTTCCAATTTGTCTTTACTGGATTTACCCTTGCTGTATCTGGGTAAGTATTAAATATTATTTTATCCATGAGACCCTACAAAGGTGAGATACCATAACTGGATGGTAACATGATTCATATAAAATTTGTTGAATTCCACCAATACTTAAACAATAACCCAAAACAAATAAAGTACCCACCTATATAAGTACACTTCACGTACATTTCAGATACATTAACACAAATATTTTTCTGATATTGATCGACCTCCATGTGTAAAACTATGTCCGCCGGGACAGAACTATCATGTTTTATATTCTTTTCTCGAAGAAAAGCCGTGATTTAGTGTAGTATTTAGACACTGAAATATTCTGACAAACCTGTACCAAAACAAGACTTGTAAAAATTATTATACATTTTCAGGTAATGAAACCTTGTTGTTACTTTAAGCAGTAGGTTTCGGATAAAATATAAGTTAGGCAACGCTACTTAATAAAAGCACTCGTTTTATTTATCACAGATTTCTATCACGCGACTTACAATAACGCGAGCTTGCTGCTTCTTTTAAAAATATTAATCTAGATTATACTGTTTTCTTATTACTCGCCATTTAACACGCACTATGATGTAAAACATATATTTACTGTATATACTGAATATAATAACATTTGTAATATATTTTGTACACCACAAATTATTATGAATTTTCAAAGTATATTCTTCACAACATGACATTATTTCACAGATACAAAAGTTAAAGACAAGACCAAACACAAAAAACAAACAATCACAGATATCAAAGTAGAAGAGGATATCAAAGAAGACAATGTAAAAGTACTAAAATATTCACAACCAAAAGAAGGACAGAATTATTACGAGGACGATAGAGCAACAATTTTAGAAAAGGATGATATTACGTATGCTAGAACCATACCTACGGATATTCCACAAAATCAAGTGGAAGTAGTGTCTGCCAGCCAAGTAACCCATATTTTGTCCGAAAAACCAGTTGAAGACATTACAGCAAATCTGAAGTTTGATGCAAACAACTCAGTTATAAGTGACGTGCAAGAAATACAAGAAAAAGAAGTGCCATTACAATTGAAAGAAAATACCAAAGTTAGAATTACACCTTCGATATCTACCATAGAACCTGTACATGTGACGGAAGTGGAAATGAGTGGAACAGTGGAAAGTTATAAAGCAAGCAAAGGAAAACCTGATACAAAAGCAAACAAATCGGTAGTCACTTCAGAAAATATTGTTACATCAGAAGTGCTTACGTCGTTTTCTGTTGGTAAATTTGAAAAAGACGATCAATCCTTAGAAAATGCAAAAGAAACACTTATATTAAAAGATGCACTTAATGTTTCTGAATTTAATGTAAATACAACAGAATTGCCAATGCCAGACTTGCCTTTAAATAAATCTAATGCAGCAATAGTTTTTTCACCCTTAGTCGGTATAAATGTTTTGGAAGTAAATGAAGAAATGAAAGAAACAGAAACGGAAAATACGAAAATTGATAAAGAAGTGCATTCTAAACTTAGCTATAACTTGCTAGAATCTGTTCAAGTTGGTGAAGTTTTTGTTGAAGATAAATCTGGAAAATATTACCCTGAGTTAATTGTTCCAACAGAAACAGCTCGAAAAGATGTTCTTGTTTCAAATCAAGTTATGACTGAAATTCACGATGTTCAAGAAAAAGAAGGAACTCTGTTGGCTCTTAAGGTACCTCCCGCTCAAGAAGCAAATGTAGATATAACCTCAAAAGATAGTGTAATTATACGTATCAATGAAACTCATGAAATGGAAGGTGAACTAATTTTAAGAGTAATGCCTCAAACAGTACAACCAGATCAAGATTTAACATTGCTCACTAGCTTGAATAATACAATCACGACATCACATATTAAAGAAGCTGAATTCGTTCCGGAACATTACTCAAACAAAAATGCGTCTATTTCCATTAACGAACAGCAGCATACATTCAATGCAGAAGCTACTATTCATGACTCTGAAACAGTTTTTGAAAAACCATTAAGCACGCTAGGCGTACATGCTTCTGTTACTATATCAACCTTAACTAAAAATGAGATAGAAGAAGTGCAAATACACGAAAGCGAACAGGATCTCTTAATAAAAGAAGATAAGTTAAGAGCAATAGCTGATGTAGAAATAAAAGCGGCAGAGCCGGTCATAACTTCGGAAACACAACAAATGCAATCTACAAAAGACTTTGTCAAAGGCGCAGATAAAATTGAACCAGATTCTGCTAAGGAAACTTTCGTGACAGCTAATGCTAAGATGGTGTCATCTTTGATAGTACACGATAAAGAAATTTCTGTGGAATTCGAAACAAATAAGTTGGAGAGTGCCAGTTCGAGCTTAATCCCTAATTTACCCATAACTGTATCTCAAACAGAAACGTCGGAATCAGAAAATAAACTATCATTAAATAAAGTACCAAATATTGTAAATGCTCAGGCAATACCAGCTCACAATTTTAAGATTCCTGTATCTCAAGAAGTTAATACCTCTGACCAAATCGAATTTTTAGAAATTCCTAAAAAATCTGGTGATTTGGCTGTAGAGCGTCAAGAATTCCAGAAAGAAATTTATATAACACAAACAGATGCCGAGGAACAGATCCAAACCTTAGAAGACAAACAAAATATCAAAGGCAAAGCTCAAATGAGTTACATAGGCAATGAAAGTTTAAATGTTATTGAAACTATATCGAGTACTTTTGAACAACCACTGGAGACTAAAAACTTTGCATTGAATCAATTTGCTAAAGTTGAAATCGGTGACGTACACAAAATAGCAGAAGTATCGGAGGTTACTCCTCGGGATAACACACAAACATTAGATATATTAGCTCCTGAATGTGAAGCAGCTCAAATTAACACCAACCAGTTTATACCAATACAAGTGACTGAAAACAAAGTATTACACTTGGAATCTATTTTAGACGGTGAAATGAAGCCGTCGCTTAAATCAATACAATCTAAAATAGTACCATTCGAGGAAACACTAAAAGTAACAGAATATACACTAAACGAAAAAGAAAGTGAATATGACAACACAATTTCTCCTGAAATGCACAAAGCGTCAACAGACATCTATGGACGACCAGTAGCAGTATCGACTGAAATTACTACCGATAATAGCCTACACTACACAAAAGATTATATTGGAGATATTACTAAAAAAGCAAACGTGGAAAACATTACTCACAAAGAAATAATCACTAGCACTACGACTTGTAATGAAAAAGAAAGTACTTTCCAAGTGACCTCACTCGCTGCTACGTCTGCAGCTTTAATTAAAATGGATTCCCATCAAGCTTTAGAAATTGTGGAGAATACATCTGAAATAGCTCCAGCAACCATAGAGTTAAATAAAGGTATAATTCATGCAAAGGCTAATCAAGAAAGTATAAGATCAGAGGCTATTACTCAACATGAAATATTTGTACATTCATCAACAGAAGGTTTTCCAGAGTTCGTGGAAAACCAAACAAAACCAACTATCTCGTTAACGGCTTTACAAGTACCAGAGTACACTGAAAAACGTACCGTTGAAACAGAAGAAAAATTACCTCAGAATATTGTGCCAGACCAACAAAATGCTGAATTTTCAATAAGTTGTCAGCAAAGTGTTTTAACCACGGAAACTTTACCACAGTCAGACAGACTTGAAAGTGTGAGTGATGTTAATTTAGACATGAAAGTCGCTTCTTCCAGAATAGATGATATATATGGAAAGACAGCAAATGTTGAAGAAATAATAGTGTCTCAAATAACTGAAGAATTAAGTAAAGACCAATTTCTTCCACATAAGTCCTGTATTTCGTCAATAGTATCAAATGCGTTAGAACAAGTAGAAGTAGTCACCGCAGAAAGTGAAATGGCTATACGTGAAGTAAAGCCAATTAGTATGACAATTTCATCCGATATAAGTGAGGCCCATGCTTTAGTGAATACTTGTGTTGAAACAATCGATAAGGAAAAAGAACTTACATTAAAACCCTCGTTACCGAAATACGGAGCAAGTGTAGGAATTATTCCCCTGGAAAGTACAATTAGTACAGAGATAACTACTGCATCCTATGTAGATAATTTAGAACAAGATGAACCGTTAAAATCTTCAAATGCTTCAGTAACGCAGAATGAGTTCCAGAAATATGTAGAAGGAATTGATATATTGCATGGCGAAAAAGAAGCAGAGCTACAAGATTCCAAACATTATTTACAGGAAGCTGTAAAAGGAATTGTTCCAGCATCAGCCAAAGAAATAACAGAAATACATGCTTTGGAAAAAGAATATAATACTGATATACAGTTTGATGTTACTTCCACCAACGTACATCCTCTTATAGCTGAAAAGCAATCTTTACTGAGTACCGAAGTGGTAGCCAGTCAAGAAACGGAGCAGCTAAAGATCATCAACCAATTATCGAGTCACGCCTCAGTAGCAGTTACAACAGCGAAAGGTATCACTGTTCAAGAGGTGATTCACGACGACACGCAAAGTGATTTTAACTTAGAAAAAAATAAGCCTGTAAAAGCCGAAAAAAATATTACACCTCTCACACACGTACAGTGCACAGAAAATGTGCCGGACTTCCAGGTGGAAAAACTGTCAACACAGCGTGCCCATACCGAAATCTCAAATATTACTATCACACCATTAACACCTGTCGTTGTAACTGATAAGGAGACCATACAACATGAACGTGAATTATCTTTGTTAGTACCAAAATCCCACAAGCTAAAGCAATCTATAACCGTTGCTAATGAAATCAATGTTTCCACCGAGTTTGTCGCTGAACAAATATCGACACATGATAACAAATTACCGATTCCTGTGAACAGTAAAGTAACAACAGAGCATGAAAAAATAAGCACATTTACAGTATCTGAGCAAGAAACCTTTATAAATGGTAAGTTATTTTATATTTCAATCAAGATAAGGTCAGCTAAGCTATTTGCTTACCTGTTGTTAATCTAAGTTTCTGGAGTCCGCTTTATATATCCACCTACACAAACCAATTACCCAATTGTTAGTCCTGTCCAATAATGGTAAAAGAAGGTTTTGTTTAAATTTTCTAGCAATGGCAAATCTTATGGTATTTTAAATGGCGCAGACGATACTGGTATTAAAACGAGGAACAATACAATTATCATAGATTTATTCGAATGATGCCTATATACCTCATTCTGCTTCAAACTTCATTCCATCTATGTAAAAATGTATTTTCCTTTCTCCATTGCGTAATATAACACAAATTTAACAAGCTATGCTAGTCAATCTATGCAAAACATTTTCTTTAAAATTAACAATAAAAATCCTTAAACTCTTGCACGGACCATATCAAACGATAAATTTTTACAGAAATATCAAAAATTTACATAACGTCGCCAAAATCATCCGATATTGAAGAAACAGAAGAGATAGTGACAAAATTTATTCAAGCTCCAGGAAACGCTGAACCCAAGCAAGTTAAAACTAAGAGAACGATACTCAGAAAAAAGAAAAAAATTAATAACTATGACGAAAATGAAGGTGATATCGTTATTGAAGAAACTATGGATGTTGATGAAGTATATAAACCCAAGCAAGAGCCAAATCACTACGTAAGTATAGAAGAATATGAAGGCGATGATACTTTTGTCGCCCAAGACTCTGACAAGAGCACTGTTGAAATGCCTGATGAATATCTTCATATACCAAAAATGTCAGCCCAAGTAAAAATTGAAGAGATGAATATGGATGAAGAAGACTATCAAATAATAAGTGATAACAGAAAATTTAAAATAATGGAACTTCCAAATGAGATAACCAAAAAAGTATCTAAAGACGAGACAAAGCCTGTACCCGATGAGAAGCTCGAAAAGCAGTCAATCCAGATCATTGAACTTCCCGAGGAAACCGTCGTCGAAGAGGCTGCGACAACTGAAGGTAAGACCAAACAAAAGAAAACCACGAAACGTGTAATCAAAAAGAAGGAAGGTCCCAAAATAGAAACAACACTAATTACCACCGAACAAAAGGACGACAAGGAATCTGTAGTTGCAGTACACAAAACAGAGGAAATCACAGATGACTCAACATCACCTCTCACAGACACGATACTCACACCAGACACAACTAAAGCCATTGAAGAAGAACCCGACAAAGTTACGGTCACTGAAGTGAGGACGGAAACTGGTGACGTCAAGACCATCAAAACCACCAAGCGAGTAATAAAAAAGAAACGGGGTCCTAAGGAACAAGTCACTGAGATCACCACAATCGAAAAGGATGGCGATGAACCAATCGAGACAGTCTCCGTTGTCGAAGAACAGGTCCCAGAAAAGGCCGGTGAAGAGCAGCAAATCCAAATCATTGAACTTCCGGATGAAACAACCGTCGAAGAATCTTCGACACCCGAAGGTAAGACCAAACACAAGAGAATCACAAAGCGTATCATCAAAAAGAAGGTGGGTCCCAAAATAGAAACCACACAAATCACAACCGAACAAGAGGACGACAAGCAACCTGTCGTTACAGTACACAAAACAGAGGAAATCACAGATGACACAACCACACCATTCATAGATACAATATTCACCCCAGACACTGCTAGGGTAGTAGAAGAGGCACCGGAAAAGGTCACTGTGTCGCAAGTCAGGACTGAAACCGGCGAAGTCAAGACCGTCAAAACAACAAAGCGAGTCATCAAAAAGAAACGGGGTCCCAAGGAAGAAGTCACTGAGATCACCACAGTCGAAAAGGATGGTGACGAACCCATCACTACTGTCTCCGTTGTCGAGGAGCTGGCCCCAGAAGAGACCGTAGAAGAACAGCCAGTCCAGATCATTGAACTTCCCGAGGAAACCACCGTCGAAGAAACTCCTACACCCGAAGGTAAGCCCAAACACAAGAGAATCACAAAGCGTATCATCAAAAAGAAGGTGGGTCCCAAAATAGAAACCACACAAATCACAACCGAACAAGAAGACGACAAGCAACCTGTCGTTACAGTACACAAAACAGAGGAAATCACAGATGACATGACGACGCCACTCACAGAAACAATACTGACACCTGACACTGCTAGGGTAGTTGAAGAAGCTCCGGAAAAGGTCACTATTTCGCAAGTCAGGACTGAAACCGGGGAAGTCAAGACCGTCAAAACAACCAAGCGAGTCATCAAAAAGAAACGAGGTCCCAAGGAAGAAATCACTGAGATCACCACAGTCGAAAAGGATGGTGACGAACCCATCACTACTGTCTCCGTTGTCGAGGAGCTGGCCCCAGAAGAGAACGTAGAAGAACAGCCTATCCAAATCATTGAACTTCCGGATGAAACCACCGTCGAAGAAACTTCGACACCCGAAGGTAAGACCAAACACAAGAGAATCACAAAGCGTATCATCAAAAAGAAGGTGGGTCCCAAAATAGAAACCACACAAATCACAACCGAACAAGAGGACGACAAGCAACCTGTCGTTACAGTACACAAAACAGAGGAAATCACAGATGACACAACCACACCATTCATAGATACAATACTCACTCTAGACACTGCTAGGGTAGTAGAAGAGGCACCGGAAAAGGTCACTGTGTCGCAAGTCAGGACTGAAACCGGGGAAGTCAAGACCGTCAAAACAACCAAGCGAGTCATCAAAAAGAAACGGGGTCCCAAGGAAGAAATCACTGAGATCACCACAGTCGAAAAGGATGGTGACGAACCCATAACTACTGTCTCCGTTGTCGAGGAGCTGGCCCCAGAAGAGACCGTAGAAGAACAGCCAGTCCAGATAATTGAACTTCCCGAGGAAACCACCGTCGAAGAAACTCCTACATCCGAAGGTAAGCCCAAACACAAGAGAATCACAAAGCGTGTCATCAAAAAGAAGGTGGGTCCCAAAATAGAAACCACACAAATCACAACCGAACAAGAGGACGACAAGCAACCTGTCGTTACAGTACACAAAACAGAGGAAATAACAGATGACACAACCACACCATTCACAGAAACAATACTCACACCAAACACTGCTAGGGTGGTAGAGGAGGCACCGGAAAAGGTCACTGTGTCGCAAGTAAGGACTGAAACCGGGGAAGTCAAGACCGTCAAAACAACCAAGCGAGTCATCAAAAAGAAACGGGGTCCCAAGGAAGAAGTCACTGAGATCACCACAGTCGAAAAGGATGGTGACGAACCCATCACTACTGTCTCCGTTGTTGAGGAGCTGACCCCAGAAGAGACCGTAGAAGAACAGCCTATCCAAATCATTGAACTTCCGGATGAAACCACCGTCGAAGAAACTTCGACACCCGAAGGTAAGACCAAACACAAGAGAATCACAAAGCGTGTCATCAAAAAGAAGGTGGGTCCCAAAATAGAAACCACACAAATCACAACCGAACAAGAGGACGACAAGCAACCTGTCGTTACAGTACACAAAACAGAGGAAATCACAGATGACACAACCACACCATTTATAGATACAATACTCACTCCAGACACTGCTAGGGTAGTAGAAGAGGCACCGGAAAAGGTCACGATTTCGCAAGTCAGGACTGAAACCGGGGAAGCCAAGACCGTCAAAACAACCAAGCGGGTCATCAAAAAGAAACGGGGTCCCAAGGAAGAAATCACTGAGATCACCACAGTCGAAAAGGATGGTGACGAACCCATCACTACTGTCTCCGTTGTCGAGGAGCTGGCACCAGAAGAGACCGTAGAAGAACAGCCAGTCCAGATAATTGAACTTCCCGAGGAAACCACCGTCGAAGAAACTCCTACACCCGAAGGTAAGCCCAAACACAAGAGAACCACAAAGCGTGTCATCAAAAAGAAGGTGGGTCCCAAAATAGAAACCACACAAATCACAACCGAACAAGAGGATGACAAGCAACCTGTCATCACAGTACACAAAACTGAGGAATACACAGAAGACACAACCACACCATTCGAAGACACAATACTCACACTAGACACCGCTAGGGTGGTAGAGGAGGCACCGGAAAAGGTTACTGTGTCGCAAGTAAGGACTGAAACCGGGGAAGTCAAGACCGTCAAAACAACCAAGCGAGTCATCAAAAAGAAACGGGGTCCCAAGGAAGAAGTCACTGAGATCACCACAGTCGAAAAAGATGGTGACGAACCCATCACTACTGTCTCCGTTATCGAGGAGCTGGCCCCAGAAGTGACCGTAGAAGAACAGCCAGTCCAGATCATTGAACTTCCGGATGAAACCACCGTCGAAGAAACTTCGACACCCGAAGGTAAGACCAAACACAAGAGAATCACAAAGCGTGTCATCAAAAAGAAGGTGGGTCCCAAAATAGAAACCACACAAATCACAACCGAACAAGAGGACGACAAGCAACCTGTCGTTACAGTACACAAAACAGAGGAAATCACAGATGACACAACCACACCATTTATAGAAACAATACTCACTCCAGACACTGCTAGGGTAGTAGAAGAGGCACCGGAAAAGGTCACGATTTCGCAAGTCAGGACTGAAACCGGGGAAGCCAAGACCGTCAAAACAACCAAGCGGGTCATCAAAAAGAAACGGGGTCCCAAGGAAGAAATCACTGAGATCACCACAGTCGAAAAGGATGGTGACGAACCCATCACTACTGTCTCCGTTGTCGAGGAGCTGGCACCAGAAGAGACCGTAGAAGAACAGCCAGTCCAGATAATTGAACTTCCCGAGGAAACCACCGTCGAAGAAACTCCTACACCCGAAGGTAAGCCCAAACACAAGAGAATCACAAAGCGTGTCATCAAAAAGAAGGTGGGTCCCAAAATAGAAACCACACAAATAACAACCGAACAAGAGGACGACAAGCAACCTGTCGTTACAGTACACAAAACAGAGGAAATCATAGATGACACAACCACACCATTCACAGAAACAATACTCACACCAGACACTGCTAGGGTGGTAGAGGAGGCACCGGAAAAGGTCACTGTGTCGCAAGTAAGGACTGAAACCGGCGAAGTCAAGACCGTCAAAACAACAAAGCGAGTCATCAAAAAGAAACGGGGTCCCAAGGAAGAAATCACTGAGATCACCACAGTCGAAAAGGATGGTGACGAACCCATCACTACTGTCTCCGTTGTCGAGGAGCTGGCCCCAGAAGAGACCGTAGAAGAACAGCCAGTCCAGATAATTGAACTTCCCGAGGAAACCACCGTCGAAGAAACTTCGACACCCGAAGGTAAGCCCAAACACAAGAGAATCACAAAGCGTGTCATCAAAAAGAAGGTGGGTCCCAAAATAGAAACCACACAAATCACAACCGAACAAGAGGATGACAAGCAACCTGTCATTACAGTACACAAAACAGAGGAAATCACAGACGACACAACCACACCATTCAAAGACACAATACTCACACTAGACAATGCTAGGGTGGTAGAGGAGGCACCGGAAAAGGTCACTGTGTCGCAAGTAAGGACTGAAACCGGGGAAGTCAAGACCGTAAAAACAACCAAGCGAGTCATCAAAAAGAAACGGGGTCCCAAGGAAGAAGTCACTGAGATCACAACAGTCGAAAAGGATGGTGACGAACCCATCACTACTGTCTCCGTTGTCCAGGAGCTGGCACCAGAAGAGACCGTAGAAGAACAGCCAGTCCAGATCATTGAACTTCCCGAGGAAACCACCGTCGAAGAAACTTCTACACCCGAAGGTAAGCCCAAACACAAGAGAATCACAAAGCGTGTCATCAAAAAGAAGGTGGGTCCCAAAATAGAAACCACACAAATAACAACCGAACAAGAGGACGACAAGCAACCTGTCGTTACAGTACACAAAACAGAGGAATACACAGATGACACAACCACACCACTCACAGACACAATACTTACACCAGACAATGCTAGGGTAGTAGAAGAGGCTCCGGAAAAGGTCACTGTGTCGCAAGTAAGGACTGAAACCGGCGAAGTCAAGACCGTCAAAACAACCAAGCGAGTCATCAAAAAGAAACGGGGTCCCAAGGAAGAAGTCACTGAGATCACCACAGTCGAAAAGGATGATGACGAACCCATCACTACTGTCTCCGTTGTCGAGGAACTGGCACCAGAAGAGACCGTAGAAGAACAGCCAGTCCAGATCATTGAACTTCCCGAGGAAACCACCGTCGAAGAAACTCCTACACCCGAAGGTAAGCCCAAACACAAGAGAATCACAAAGCGTGTCATCAAAAAGAAGGTGGGTCCCAAAATAGAAACCACACAAATAACAACCGAACAAGAGGACGACAAGCAACCTGTCGTTACAGTACACAAAACAGAGGAAATCACAGATGACACAACCACACCATTCACAGAAACAATACTCACACCAGACACTGCTAGGGTGGTAGAGGAGGCACCGGAAAAGGTCACTGTGTCGCAAGTAAGGACTGAAACCGGGGAAGTCAAGACCGTCAAAACAACCAAGCGAGTCATCAAAAAGAAACGGGGTCCCAAGGAAGAAGTCACTGAGATCACCACAGTCGAAAAGGATGGTGACGAACCCATCACTACTGTCTCCGTTGTCGAGGAGCTGGCACCAGAAGAGACCGTACAAGAACAGCCAGTCCAGATCATTGAACTTCCCGAGGAAACCACCGTCGAAGAAACTTCTACACCCGAAGGTAAGCCCAAACACAAGAGAATCACAAAGCGTGTCATCAAAAAGAAGGTGGGTCCCAAAATAGAAACCACACAAATCACAACCGAACAAGAGGATGACAAGCAACCTGTCATCACAGTACACAAAACAGAGGAAATCACAGACGACACAACCACACCATTCAAAGACACAATACTCACACTAGACAATGCTCGGGTGGTAGAGGAGGCACCGGAAAAGGTCACTGTGTCGCAAGTAAGGACTGAAACCGGGGAAGTCAAGACCGTCAAAACAACCAAGCGAGTCATCAAAAAGAAACGGGGTCCCAAGGAAGAAGTCACTGAGATCACCACAGTCGAAAAGGATGGTGACGAACCCATCACTACTGTCTCCGTTGTCGAGGAGCTGGCACCAGAAGAGACCGTAGAAGAACAGCCAGTCCAGATCATTGAACTTCCCGAGGAAACCACCGTCGAAGAAACTCCTACACCCGAAGGTAAGCCCAAACACAAGAGAATCACAAAGCGTGTCATCAAAAAGAAGGTGGGTCCCAAAATAGAAACCACACAAATCACAACCGAACAAGAGGATGACAAGCAACCTGTCATTACAGTACACAAAACAGAGGAAATCACAGACGACACAACCACACCATTCAAAGACACAATACTCACACTAGACAATGCTAGGGTGGTAGAGGAGGCACCGGAAAAGGTCACTGTGTCGCAAGTAAGGACTGAAACCGGGGAAGTCAAGACCGTAAAAACAACCAAGCGAGTCATCAAAAAGAAACGGGGTCCCAAGGAAGAAGTCACTGAGATCACAACAGTCGAAAAGGATGGTGACGAACCCATCACTACTGTCTCCGTTGTCCAGGAGCTGGCACCAGAAGAGACCGTAGAAGAACAGCCAGTCCAGATCATTGAACTTCCCGAGGAAACCACCGTCGAAGAAACTTCTACACCCGAAGGTAAGCCCAAACACAAGAGAATCACAAAGTGTGTCATCAAAAAGAAGGTGGGTCCCAAAATAGAAACCACACAAATAACAACCGAACAAGAGGACGACAAGCAACCTGTCGTTACAGTACACAAAACAGAGGAATACACAGATGACACAACCACACCACTCACAGACACAATACTGACACCTGACACTGCTAGGG
The DNA here is from genome assembly GCA_945859725.1 of Drepana falcataria. Taxonomy (NCBI): domain Eukaryota; kingdom Metazoa; phylum Arthropoda; class Insecta; order Lepidoptera; family Drepanidae; genus Drepana; species Drepana falcataria. The sequence continues at coordinate 13,687,579 of OX243921.1, forward strand.
TAGTTGAAGAAGCTCCGGAAAAGGTCACTATTTCGCAAGTCAGGACTGAAACCGGGGAAGTCAAGACCGTCAAAACAACCAAGCGAGTAATCAAAAAGAAACGGGGTCCTAAGGAAGAAGTCACTGAGATCACCACAGTCGAAAAAGATGGTGACGAACCCATCACTACTGTCTCCGTTGTCGAGGAGCTGGCCCCAGAAGTGACCGTAGAAGAACAGCCAGTCCAGATCATTGAACTTCCCGAGGAAACCACCGTCGAAGAAACTCCTACACCCGAAGGTAAGCCCAAACACAAGAGAATCACAAAGCGTGTCATCAAAAAGAAGGTGGGTCCCAAAATAGAAACCACACAAATAACAACCGAACAAGAGGACGACAAGCAACCTGTCGTTACAGTACACAAAACAGAGGAAATCACAGATGACACAACCACACCATTCACAGAAACAATACTCACACCAGACACTGCTAGGGTGGTAGAGGAGGCACCGGAAAAGGTCACTGTGTCGCAAGTAAGGACTGAAACCGGCGAAGTCAAGACCGTCAAAACAACCAAGCGAGTCATCAAAAAGAAACGGGGTCCCAAGGAAGAAGTCACTGAGATCACCACAGTCGAAAAGGATGGTGACGAACCCATCACTACTGTCTCCGTTGTCGAGGAGCTGGCACCAGAAGAGACCGTAGAAGAACAGCCTATCCAAATCATTGAACTTCCGGATGAAACCACCGTCGAAGAAACTTCGACACCCGAAGGTAAGCCCAAACACAAGAGAATCACAAAGCGTGTCATCAAAAAGAAGGTGGGTCCCAAAATAGAAACCACACAAATCACAACCGAACAAGAGGATGACAAGCAACCTGTCATCACAGTACACAAAACAGAGGAAATCACAGACGACACAACCACACCATTCAAAGACACAATACTCACACTAGACAATGCTAGGGTGGTAGAGGAGGCACCGGAAAAGGTCACTGTGTCGCAAGTAAGGACTGAAACCGGGGAAGTCAAGACCGTCAAAACAACCAAGCGAGTCATCAAAAAGAAACGGGGTCCCAAGGAAGAAGTCACTGAGATCACCACAGTCGAAAAGGATGGTGACGAACCCATCACTACTGTCTCCGTTGTCGAGGAGCTGGCACCAGAAGAGACCGTACAAGAACAGCCAGTCCAGATCATTGAACTTCCCGAGGAAACCACCGTCGAAGAAACTTCTACACCCGAAGGTAAGCCCAAACACAAGAGAATCACAAAGCGTGTCATCAAAAAGAAGGTGGGTCCCAAAATAGAAACCACACAAATCACAACCGAACAAGAGGATGACAAGCAACCTGTCATCACAGTACACAAAACAGAGGAAATCACAGACGACACAACCACACCATTCAAAGACACAATACTCACACTAGACAATGCTCGGGTGGTAGAGGAGGCTCCGGAAAAGGTCACTGTGTCGCAAGTAAGGACTGAAACCGGCGAAGTCAAGACCGTCAAAACAACCAAGCGAGTCATCAAAAAGAAACGGGGTCCCAAGGAAGAAGTCACTGAGATCACCACAGTCGAAAAGGATGGTGACGAACCCATCACTACTGTCTCCGTTGTCGAGGAGCTGGCACCAGAAGAGACCGTAGAAGAACAGCCAGTCCAGATCATTGAACTTCCCGAGGAAACCACCGTCGAAGAAACTCCTACACCCGAAGGTAAGCCCAAACACAAGAGAATCACAAAGCGTGTCATCAAAAAGAAGGTGGGTCCCAAAATAGAAACCACACAAATAACAACCGAACAAGAGGACGACAAGCAACCTGTCGTTACAGTACACAAAACAGAGGAATACACAGATGACACAACCACACCACTCACAGACACAATACTTACACCAGACAATGCTAGGGTAGTAGAAGAGGCTCCGGAAAAGGTCACTGTGTCGCAAGTAAGGACTGAAACCGGGGAAGTCAAGATCGTCAAAACAACCAAGCGAGTCATCAAAAAGAAACGGGGTCCCAAGGAAGAAGTCACTGAGATCACCACAGTCGAAAAGGATGGTGACGAACCCATCACTACTGTCTCCGTTGTCGAGGAACTGGCACCAGAAGAGACCGTAGAAGAACAGCCAGTCCAGATCATTGAACTTCCCGAGGAAACCACCGTCGAAGAAACTCCTACACCCGAAGGTAAGCCCAAACACAAGAGAATCACAAAGCGTGTCATCAAAAAGAAGGTGGGTCCCAAAATAGAAACCACACAAATAACAACCGAACAAGAGGACGACAAGCAACCTGTCGTTACAGTACACAAAACTGAGGAATACACAGAAGACACAACCACACCATTCGAAGACACAATACTCACACTAGACACCGCTAGGGTGGTAGAGGAGGCACCGGAAAAGGTTACTGTGTCGCAAGTAAGGACTGAAACCGGGGAAGTCAAGACCGTCAAAACAACCAAGCGAGTCATCAAAAAGAAACGGGGTCCCAAGGAAGAAGTCACTGAGATCACAACAGTCGAAAAGGATGGTGACGAACCCATCACTACTGTCTCCGTTGTCGAGGAGCTGGCACCAGAAGAGACCGTAGAAGAACAGCCAGTCCAGATCATTGAACTTCCCGAGGAAACCACCGTCGAAGAAACTCCTACACCCGAAGGTAAGCCCAAACACAAGAGAATCACAAAGCGTGTCATCAAAAAGAAGGTAGGTCCCAAAATAGAAACCACACAAATAACAACCGAACAAGAGGACGACAAGCAACCTGTCGTTACAGTACACAAAACAGAGGAATACACAGATGACACAACCACACCACTCACAGACACAATACTTACTCCAGACAATGCTAGGGTCGTAGAAGAGGCTCCGGAAAAGGTCACTGTGTCGCAAGTAAGGACTGAAACCGGGGAAGTCAAGACCGTAAAAACAACCAAGCGAGTCATCAAAAAGAAACGGGGTCCCAAGGAAGAAGTCACTGAGATCACAACAGTCGAAAAGGATGGTGACGAACCCATCACTACTGTCTCCGTTGTCCAGGAGCTGGCACCAGAAGAGACCGTAGAAGAACAGCCAGTCCAGATCATTGAACTTCCCGAGGAAACCACCGTCGAAGAAACTTCTACACCCGAAGGTAAGCCCAAACACAAGAGAATCACAAAGCGTGTCATCAAAAAGAAGGTGGGTCCCAAAATAGAAACCACACAAATAACAACCGAACAAGAGGACGACAAGCAACCTGTCGTTACAGTACACAAAACAGAGGAATACACAGATGACACAACCACACCACTCACAGACACAATACTGACACCTGACACTGCTAGGGTAGTTGAAGAAGCTCCGGAAAAGGTCACTATTTCGCAAGTCAGGACTGAAACCGGGGAAGTCAAGACCGTCAAAACAACCAAGCGAGTAATCAAAAAGAAACGGGGTCCTAAGGAAGAAGTCACTGAGATCACCACAGTCGAAAAAGATGGTGACGAACCCATCACTACTGTCTCCGTTGTCGAGGAGCTGGCACCAGAAGAGACCGTAGAAGAACAGCCAGTCCAGATCATTGAACTTCCCGAGGAAACCACCGTCGAAGAAACTCCTACACCCGAAGGTAAGCCCAAACACAAGAGAATCACAAAGCGTATCATCAAAAAGAAGGTGGGTCCCAAAATAGAAACCACACAAATAACAACCGAACAAGAGGACGACAAGCAACCTGTCGTTACAGTACACAAAACAGAGGAATACACAGATGACACAACCACACCACTCACAGACACAATATTTACACCAGACAATGCTAGGGTAGTAGAAGAGGCTCCGGAAAAGGTCACTGTGTCGCAAGTAAGGACTGAAACCGGCGAAGTCAAGACCGTCAAAACAACCAAGCGAGTCATCAAAAAGAAACGGGGTCCCAAGGAAGAAGTCACTGAGATCACCACAGTCGAAAAGGATGGTGACGAACCTATCACTACTGTCTCCGTTGTCGAGGAGCTGGCACCAGAAGAGACCGTAGAAGAACAGCCAGTCCAGATCATTGAACTTCCCGAGGAAACCACCGTCGAAGAAACTCCTACACCCGAAGGTAAGCCCAAACACAAGAGAATCACAAAGCGTGTCATCAAAAAGAAGGTGGGTCCCAAAATAGAAACCACACAAATAACAACCGAACAAGAGGACGACAAGCAACCTGTCGTTACAGTACACAAAACAGAGGAATACACAGATGACACAACCACACCACTCACAGACACAATACTTACTCCAGACAATGCTAGGGTCGTAGAAGAGGCTCCGGAAAAGGTCACTGTGTCGCAAGTAAGGACTGAAACCGGGGAAGTCAAGACCGTAAAAACAACCAAGCGAGTCATCAAAAAGAAACGGGGTCCCAAAGAAGAAGTTACTGAGATCACAACAGTCGAAAAGGATGGTGACGAACCCATCACTACTGTCTCCGTTGTCGAGGAGCTGGCACCAGAAGAGACCGTAGAAGAACAGCCAGTCCAGATCATTGAACTTCCCGAGGAAACCACCGTCGAAGAAACTCCTACACCCGAAGGTAAGCCCAAACACAAGAGAATCACAAAGCGTGTCATCAAAAAGAAGGTGGGTCCCAAAATAGAAACCACACAAATAACAACCGAACAAGAGGACGACAAGCAACCTGTCGTTACAGTACACAAAACAGAGGAATACACAGATGACACAACCACACCACTCACAGACACAATACTTACTCCAGACAATGCTAGGGTCGTAGAAGAGGCTCCGGAAAAGGTCACTGTGTCGCAAGTAAGGACTGAAACCGGCGAAGTCAAGACCGTCAAAACAACCAAGCGAGTCATCAAAAAGAAACGGGGTCCCAAGGAAGAAGTCACTGAGATCACCACAGTCGAAAAGGATGGTGACGAACCCATCACTACTGTCTCCGTTGTCGAGGAACTGGCACCAGAAGAGACCGTAGAAGAACAGCCAGTCCAGATCATTGAACTTCCCGAGGAAACCACCGTCGAAGAAACTCCTACACCCGAAGGTAAGCCCAAACACAAGAGAATCACAAAGCGTATCATCAAAAAGAAGGTGGGTCCCAAAATAGAAACCACACAAATAACAACTGAACAAGAGGACGACAAGCAACCTGTCGTTACAGTACACAAAACAGAGGAATACACAGATGACACAACCACACCACTCACAGACACAATACTTACACCAGACAATGCTAGGGTAGTAGAAGAGGCTCCGGAAAAGGTCACTGTGTCGCAAGTAAGGACTGAAACCGGCGAAGTCAAGACCGTCAAAACAACCAAGCGAGTCATCAAAAAGAAACGGGGTCCCAAGGAAGAAGTCACTGAGATCACCACAGTCGAAAAGGATGGTGACGAACCCATCACTACTGTCTCCGTTGTCGAGGAACTGGCACCAGAAGAGACCGTAGAAGAACAGCCAGTCCAGATCATTGAACTTCCCGAGGAAACCACCGTCGAAGAAACTCCTACACCCGAAGGTAAGCCCAAACACAAGAGAATCACAAAGCGTATCATCAAAAAGAAGGTGGGTCCCAAAATAGAAACCACACAAATAACAACCGAACAAGAGGACGACAAGCAACCTGTCGTTACAGTACACAAAACAGAGGAATACACAGATGACACAACCACACCACTCACAGACACAATACTTACACCAGACAATGCTAGGGTAGTAGAAGAGGCTCCGGAAAAGGTCACTGTGTCGCAAGTAAGGACTGAAACCGGGGAAGTCAAAACCGTCAAAACAACAAAGCGAGTCATCAAAAAGAAACGGGGTCCCAAGGAAGAAGTCACTGAGATCACCACAGTCGAAAAGGATGGTGACGAACCCATCACTACTGTCTCTGTTGTCGAGGAGCTGGCCCCGGAAGAGACCGTTGAAGAAAAGCCTGTCCAAATCGTTGAACTACCGGAGGAAACTACCGTCGAAGAAACCTCGACCCCCGAAGGTAAGCCAAAAACCAAGAGAATCACAAAACGTTTCATCAAAAAGAAGTTAGGTCCCAAAATAGAAACCACACAAATTACAACCGAACAAGAGGATGACAAGCAACCTGTCATCACAGTACACAAAACAGAGGAATACACAGACGACACAACCACACCACTCACTGACACAATACTTACACCAGACACTGCTAGGGTAGTAGAGGAGGCACCGGAGAAGGTCACTGTGTCGCAAGTCAGGACAGAAACCGGGGACGTCAAAACCGTCAAAACAACAAAGCGAGTCATCAAAAAGAAACGGGGTCCCAAGGAAGAAGTCACTGAGATCACCACAGTCGAAAAGGATGGAGACGAACCCATCACTACTGTCTCTGTTGTCGAGGAGCTGGCCCCGGAAGAGACCGTTGAAGAAAAACCTGTCCAGATCATTGAACTTCCGGAGGAAACCACCGTCGAAGAAACCTCGACCCCCGAAGGTAAGCCAAAAACCAAGAGAATCACAAAACGTGTCATCAAAAAGAAGGTAGGTCCCAAAATAGAAACCACACAAATTACAACCGAACAAGAGGATGACAAACAACCTGTCGTCACAGTACACAAAACAGAGGAATACACAGACGACACAACCACACCACTCACTGACACAATACTTACACCAGACACTGCTAGGGTAGTAGAGGAGGCACCGGAGAAGGTCACTGTGTCGCAAGTCAGGACAGAAACCGGGGACGTCAAAACCGTCAAAACAACAAAGCGAGTCATCAAAAAGAAACGGGGTCCCAAGGAAGAAGTCACTGAGATCACCACAGTCGAAAAGGATGGAGACGAACCCATCACTACTGTCTCTGTTGTCGAGGAGCTGGCCCCGGAAGAGACCGTTGAAGAAAAACCTGTCCAGATCATTGAACTTCCGGAGGAAACCACCGTCGAAGAAACCTCGACCCCCGAAGGTAAGCCAAAAACCAAGAGAATCACAAAACGTGTCATCAAAAAGAAGGTAGGTCCCAAAATAGAAACCACACAAATTACAACCGAACAAGAGGATGACAAACAACCTGTCATCACAGTACACAAAACAGAGGAATACACAGACGACATAACCACACCACTCACAGACACAATACTTACACCAGACACGGCTAGGGTAGTAGAGGAGGCACCGGAAAAGGTCACTGTGTCGCAAGTCAGGACAGAAACCGGGGAAGTCAAAACCGTCAAAACAATAAAGCGAGTCATCAAAAAGAAACGGGGTCCTAAGGAAGAAGTCACTGAGATCACCACAGTCGAAAAGGATGGTGACGAACCCATCACTACTGTCTCTGTTGTCGAGGAGCTGGCCCCGGAAGAGACCGTTGAAGAAAAACCTGTCCAGATCATTGAACTTCCGGAGGAAACCACCGTCGAAGAAACCTCGACCCCCGAAGGTAAGCCAAAAACCAAGAGAATCACAAAACGTGTCATCAAAAAGAAGGTAGGTCCCAAAATAGAAACCACACAAATTACAACCGAACAAGAGGATGACAAACAACCTGTCATCACAGTACACAAAACAGAGGAATACACAGACGACATAACCACACCACTCACAGACACAATACTTACACCAGACACGGCTAGGGTAGTAGAGGAGGCACCGGAAAAGGTCACTGTGACGCAAGTCAGGACAGAAACCGGGGAAGTCAAAACCGTCAAAACAACAAAGCGAGTCATCAAAAAGAAACGGGGTCCCAAGGAAGAAGTCACTGAGATCACCACAGTCGAAAAGGATGGAGACGAACCCATCACTACTGTCTCAGTTGTCGAGGAGCTGGCCCCGGAAGAGACCGTAGAAGAAAAACCTGTCCAGATCATTGAACTTCCGGAGGAAACCACCGTCGAAGAAATCTCGACCCCCGAAGGTAAGCCAAAAACCAAGAGAATCACAAAACGTGTCATCAAAAAGAAGGTAGGTCCCAAAATAGAAACCACACAAATAACAACCGAACAAGAGGATGACAAGCAACCTGTCATCACAGTACACAAAACAGAGGAATACACAGACGACACAACCACACCACTCACAGACACAATACTTACACCAGACACAGCTAGGGTAGTAGAGGAGGCACCGGAAAAGGTCACTGTGTCGCAAGTCAGGACTGAAACCGGGGAAGTCAAGACCATCAAAACAACAAAGCGTGTCATTAAAAAGAAACGGGGTCCCAAGGAAGAAGTCACTGAGATCACCACAGTCGAAAAGGATGGTGACGAACCCATCACTACTGTCTCTGTTGTCGAGGAGCTGGCCCCGGAAGAGACCGTTGAAGAAAAGCCTGTCCAAATCGTTGAACTACCGGAGGAAACTACCGTCGAAGAAACCTCGACCCCCGAAGGTAAGCCAAAAACCAAGAGAATCACAAAACGTTTCATCAAAAAGAAGTTAGGTCCCAAAATAGAAACCACACAAATTACAACCGAACAAGAGGATGACAAGCAACCTGTCATCACAGTACACAAAACAGAGGAATACACAGACGACACAACCACACCACTCACTGACACAATACTTACACCAGACACTGCTAGGGTAGTAGAGGAGGCACCGGAGAAGGTCACTGTGTCGCAAGTCAGGACAGAAACCGGGGACGTCAAAACCGTCAAAACAACAAAGCGAGTCATCAAAAAGAAACGGGGTCCCAAGGAAGAAGTCACTGAGATCACCACAGTCGAAAAGGATGGAGACGAACCCATCACTACTGTCTCTGTTGTCGAGGAGCTGGCCCCGGAAGAGACCGTTGAAGAAAAACCTGTCCAGATCATTGAACTTCCGGAGGAAACCACCGTCGAAGAAACCTCGACCCCCGAAGGTAAGCCAAAAACCAAGAGAATCACAAAACGTGTCATCAAAAAGAAGGTAGGTCCCAAAATAGAAACCACACAAATTACAACCGAACAAGAGGATGACAAACAACCTGTCATCACAGTACACAAAACAGAGGAATACACAGACGACACAACCACACCACTCACTGACACAATACTTACACCAGACACTGCTAGGGTAGTAGAGGAGGCACCGGAGAAGGTCACTGTGTCGCAAGTCAGGACAGAAACCGGGGACGTCAAAACCGTCAAAACAACAAAGCGAGTCATCAAAAAGAAACGGGGTCCCAAGGAAGAAGTCACTGAGATCACCACAGTAGAAAAGGATGGAGACGAACCCATCACTACTGTCTCTGTTGTCGAGGAGCTGGCCCCGGAAGAGACCGTTGAAGAAAAACCTGTCCAGATCATTGAACTTCCGGAGGAAACCACCGTCGAAGAAACCTCGACCCCCGAAGGTAAGCCAAAAACCAAGAGAATCACAAAACGTGTCATCAAAAAGAAGGTAGGTCCCAAAATAGAAACCACACAAATTACAACCGAACAAGAGGATGACAAACAACCTGTCATCACAGTACACAAAACAGAGGAATACACAGACGACACAACCACACCACTCACAGACACAATACTTACACCAGACACGGCTAGGGTAGTAGAGGAGGCACCGGAAAAGGTCACTGTGTCGCAAGTCAGGACAGAAACCGGGGAAGTCAAAACCGTCAAAACAATAAAGCGAGTCATCAAAAAGAAACGGGGTCCTAAGGAAGAAGTCACTGAGATCACCACAGTCGAAAAGGATGGTGACGAACCCATCACTACTGTCTCTGTTGTCGAGGAGCTGGCCCCGGAAGAGACCGTTGAAGAAAAACCTGTCCAGATCATTGAACTTCCGGAGGAAACCACCGTCGAAGAAACCTCGACCCCCGAAGGTAAGCCAAAAACCAAGAGAATCACAAAACGTGTCATCAAAAAGAAGGTAGGTCCCAAAATAGAAACCACACAAATTACAACCGAACAAGAGGATGACAAACAACCTGTCATCACAGTACACAAAACAGAGGAATACACAGACGACATAACCACACCACTCACAGACACAATACTTACACCAGACACGGCTAGGGTAGTAGAGGAGGCACCGGAAAAGGTCACTGTGTCGCAAGTCAGGACAGAAACCGGGGAAGTCAAAACCGTCAAAACAACAAAGCGAGTCATCAAAAAGAAACGGGGTCCCAAGGAAGAAGTCACTGAGATCACCACAGTCGAAAAGGATGGAGACGAACCCATCACTACTGTCTCAGTTGTCGAGGAGCTGGCCCCGGAAGAGACCGTAGAAGAAAAACCTGTCCAGATCATTGAACTTCCGGAGGAAACCACCGTCGAAGAAATCTCGACCCCCGAAGGTAAGCCAAAAACCAAGAGAATCACAAAACGTGTCATCAAAAAGAAGGTAGGTCCCAAAATAGAAACCACACAAATAACAACCGAACAAGAGGATGACAAGCAACCTGTCATCACAGTACACAAAACAGCGGAATACACAGACGACACAACCACACCACTCACAGACACAATACTTACACCAGACACAGCTAGGGTAGTAGAGGAGGCACCGGAAAAGGTCACTGTGTCGCAAGTCAGGACTGAAACCGGGGAAGTCAAGACCATCAAAACAACAAAGCGTGTCATTAAAAAGAAACGGGGTCCCAAGGAAGAAGTCACTGAGATCACCACAGTCGAAAAGGATGGTGACGAACCCATCACTACTGTCTCTGTTGTCGAGGAGCTGGCCCCGGAAGAGACCGTTGAAGAAAAGCCTGTCCAAATCGTTGAACTACCGGAGGAAACTACCGTCGAAGAAACCTCGACCCCCGAAGGCAAGCCAAAAACCAAGAGAATCACAAAACGTGTCATCAAAAAGAAGGTAGGTCCCAAAATAGAAACCACACAAATTACAACCGAACAAGAGGATGACAAACAACCTGTCATCACAGTACACAAAACAGAGGAATACACAGACGACACAACCACACCACTCACTGAGACAATACTTACACCAGACACTGCTAGGGTAGTAGAGGAGGCACCGGAGAAGGTCACTGTGTCGCAAGTCAGGACAGAAACCGGGGACGTCAAAACCGTCAAAACAACAAAGCGAGTCATCAAAAAGAAACGGGGTCCCAAGGAAGAAGTCACTGAGATCACCACAGTCGAAAAGGATGGAGACGAACCCATCACTACTGTCTCTGTTGTCGAGGAGCTGGCCCCGGAAGAGACCGTTGAAGAAAAACCTGTCCAGATCATTGAACTTCCGGAGGAAACCACCGTCGAAGAAACCTCGACCCCCGAAGGTAAGCCAAAAACCAAGAGAATCACAAAACGTGTCATCAAAAAGAAGGTAGGTCCCAAAATAGAAACCACACAAATTACAACCGAACAAGAGGATGACAAACAACCTGTCATCACAGTACACAAAACAGAGGAATACACAGACGACACAACCACACCAATCACAGACACAATACTTACACCAGACACGGCTAGGGTAGTAGAGGAGGCACCGGAAAAGGTCACTGTGTCGCAAGTCAGGACAGAAACCGGGGAAGTCAAAACCGTCAAAACAATAAAGCGAGTCATCAAAAAGAAACGGGGTCCTAAGGAAGAAGTCACTGAGATCACCACAGTCGAAAAGGATGGTGACGAACCCATCACTACTGTCTCTGTTGTCGAGGAGCTGGCCCCGGAAGAGACCGTTGAAGAAAAACCTGTCCAGATCATTGAACTTCCGGAGGAAACCACCGTCGAAGAAACCTTGACCCCCGAAGGTAAGCCAAAAACCAAGAGAATCACAAAACGTGTCATCAAAAAGAAGGTAGGTCCCAAAATAGAAACCACACAAATAACAACCGAACAAGAGGATGACAAGCAACCTGTCATCACAGTACACAAAACAGCGGAATACACAGACGACACAACCACACCACTCACAGACACAATACTTACACCAGACACAGCTAGGGTAGTAGAGGAGGCACCGGAAAAGGTCACTGTGTCGCAAGTCAGGACTGAAACCGGGGAAGTCAAGACCATCAAAACAACAAAGCGTGTCATTAAAAAGAAACGGGGTCCCAAGGAAGAAGTCACTGAGATCACCACAGTCGAAAAGGATGGTGACGAACCCATCACTACTGTCTCTGTTGTCGAGGAGCTGGCCCCGGAAGAGACCGTTGAAGAAAAGCCTGTCCAAATCGTTGAACTACCGGAGGAAACTACCGTCGAAGAAACCTCGACCCCCGAAGGCAAGCCAAAAACCAAGAGAATCACAAAACGTGTCATCAAAAAGAAGGTAGGTCCCAAAATAGAAACCACACAAATTACAACCGAACAAGAGGATGACAAGCAACCTGTCATCACAGTACACAAAACAGAGGAATACACAGACGACACAACCACACCACTCACTGACACAATACTTACACCAGACACAGCTAGGGTAGTAGAGGAGGCACCGGAAAAGGTCACTGTGTCGCAAGTCAGGACAGAAACCGGGGAAGTCAAAACCGTCAAATCAACAAAGCGAGTCATCAAAAAGAAACGGGGTCCCAAGGAAGAAGTCACTGAGATCACAACAGTCGAAAAGGATGGTGACGAACCCATCACTACTGTCTCTGTTGTCGAGGAGCTGGCCCCGGAAGAGACCGTAGAAGAAAAACCTGTCCAGATCATTGAACTTCCGGAGGAAACCACCGTCGAAGAAACCTCGACCCCCGAAGGTAAGCCAAAAACCAAGAGAATCACAAAACGTGTCATCAAAAAGAAGGTAGGTCCCAAAATAGAAACCACACAAATTACAACCGAACAAGAGGATGACAAGCAACCTGTCATCACAGTACACAAAACAGAGGAATACACAGACGACACAACCACACCACTCACTGACACAATACTTACACCAGACACTGCTAGGGTAGTAGAGGAGGCACCGGAGAAGGTCACTGTGTCGCAAGTCAGGACAGAAACCGGGGACGTCAAAACCGTCAAAACAACAAAGCGAGTCATCAAAAAGAAACGGGGTCCCAAGGAAGAAGTCACTGAGATCACCACAGTCGAAAAGGATGGAGACGAACCCATCACTACTGTCTCTGTTGTCGAGGAGCTGGCCCCGGAAGAGACCGTTGAAGAAAAACCTGTCCAGATCATTGAACTTCCGGAGGAAACCACCGTCGAAGAAACCTCGACCCCCGAAGGTAAGCCAAAAACCAAGAGAATCACAAAACGTGTCATCAAAAAGAAGGTAGGTCCCAAAATAGAAACCACACAAATTACAACCGAACAAGAGGATGACAAACAACCTGTCATCACAGTACACAAAACAGAGGAATACACAGACGACACAACCACACCACTCACAGACACAATACTTACACCAGACACTGCTAGGGTAGTAGAGGAGGCACCGGAAAAGGTCACTGTGTCGCAAGTCAGGACAGAAACCGGGGAAGTCAAAACCGTCAAAACAACAAAGCGAGTCATCAAAAAGAAACGGGGTCCCAAGGAAGAAGTAACTGAGATCACAACAGTCAAAAAGGATGGGGACGAACCCATCACTACTGTCTCTGTTGTCGAGGAGCTGGCCCCGGAAGAGACCGTAGAAGAAAAACCTGTCCAGATCATTGAACTTCCGGAGGAAACCACCGTCGAAGAAACCTCGACCCCCGAAGGTAAGCCAAAAACCAAGAGAATCACAAAACGTGTCATCAAAAAGAAGGTAGGTCCCAAAATAGAAACCACACAAATTACAACCGAACAAGAGGATGACAAGCAACCTGTCATCACAGTACACAAAACAGAGGAATACACAGACGACACAACCACACCACTCACAGACACAATACTTACACCAGACACTGCTAGGGTAGTAGAGGAGGCACCGGAAAAGGTCACTGTGTCGCAAGTCAGGACAGAAACCGGGGACGTCAAAACCGTCAAAACAACAAAGCGAGTCATCAAAAAGAAACGGGGTCCCAAGGAAGAAGTCACTGAGATCACCACTGTCCATAAGGAAGGCGAAGAACCGATCACGACGGTTTCTGTCACCGAAACGGAGGAACCTGGCCAGCCTGAAGAGAAGGATTCGGTCGAAACTATCGAGCTGCCCGAGGAATCCACAGTCGAGGTCACTGAAACATCAGACGGTAAGCCTACTCAAAAGAAAATAACAAAGCGCGTCATTAAAAGAAAGGTAGGTCCAAAAATAGAAACCACACAAATTACAACCGAACAAGAGGATGACAAGCAACCTGTCATCACAGTACACAAAACAGAGGAATACACAGACGACACAACCACACCACTCACAGACACAATACTTACACCAGACACTGCTAGGGTAGTAGAGGAGGCACCGGAAAAGGTCACTGTGTCGCAAGTCAGGACAGAAACCGGGGACGTCAAAACCGTCAAAACAACAAAGCGAGTCATCAAAAAGAAACGGGGTCCCAAGGAAGAAGTCACTGAGATCACCACAGTCGAAAAGGATGGAGACGAACCCATCACTACTGTCTCAGTTGTCGAGGAGCTGGCCCCGGAAGAGACCGTAGAAGAGAAACCTGTCCAGATCGTTGAACTTCCGGAGGAAACTACCGTCGAAGAAACCTCGACCCCCGAAGGTAAGCCAAAAACCAAGAGAATCACAAAACGTGTCATCAAAAAGAAGGTAGGTCCCAAAATAGAAACCACACAAATTACAACCGAACAAGAGGATGACAAGCAGCCTGTCATCACAGTACACAAAACAGAGGAATACACAGACGACACAACCACACCACGCACAGATACAATACTTACACCAGACACTGCTAGGGTAGTAGAGGAGGCTCCGGAAAAGGTCAATGTGTCGCAAGTTAGGACTGAAACCGGGGAAGTCAAGACCGTCAAAACAACAAAACGCGTCATTAAAAGGAAACGGGGTCCCAAGGAAGAAGTCACTGAGATCACCACTGTCCATAAGGAAGGCGAAGAACCGATCACGACGGTTTCTGTTACCGAAACGGAGGAACCTGGCCAGCCTGAAGAGAAGGATTCGGTCGAAACTATCGAGCTGCCCGAGGAATCCACAGTCGAGGTCACTGAAACATCAGACGGTAAGCCTACTCAAAAGAAAATAACAAAGCGCGTCATTAAAAGTAAGGTAGGTCCAAAAATAGAAACCACACAAATTACAACCGAACAAGAGGATGACAAGCAACCTGTCATCACAGTACACAAAACAGAGGAATACACAGACGACACAACCACACCACTCACAGACACAATACTTACACCAGACACTGCTAGGGTAGTAGAGGAGGCACCGGAAAAGGTCACTGTGTCGCAAGTCAGGACAGAAACCGGGGACGTCAAAACCGTCAAAACAACAAAGCGAGTCATCAAAAAGAAACGGGGTCCCAAGGAAGAAGTCACTGAGATCACCACAGTCGAAAAGGATGGAGACGAACCCATCACTACTGTCTCAGTTGTCGAGGAGCTGGCCCCGGAAGAGACCGTAGAAGAGAAACCTGTCCAGATCGTTGAACTTCCGGAGGAAACTACCGTCGAAGAAACCTCGACCCCCGAAGGTAAGCCAAAAACCAAGAGAATCACAAAACGTGTCATCAAAAAGAAGGTAGGTCCCAAAATAGAAACCACACAAATTACAACCGAACAAGAGGATGACAAGCAGCCTGTCATCACAGTACACAAAACAGAGGAATACACAGACGACACAACCACACCACGCACAGATACAATACTTACACCAGACACTGCTAGGGTAGTAGAGGAGGCTCCGGAAAAGGTCAATGTGTCGCAAGTTAGGACTGAAACCGGGGAAGTCAAGACCGTCAAAACAACAAAACGCGTCATTAAAAGGAAACGGGGTCCCAAGGAAGAAGTCACTGAGATCACCACTGTCCATAAGGAAGGCGAAGAACCGATCACGACGGTTTCTGTTACCGAAACGGAGGAACCTGGCCAGCCTGAAGAGAAGGATTCGGTCGACACTATCGAGCTGCCCGAGGAATCCACAGTCGAGGTCACTGAAACATCAGACGGTAAGCCTACTCAAAAGAAAATAACAAAGCGCGTCATTAAAAAGAAGGTATGTCCCAAAATAGAAACCACTCAAATCACCACTGAACAGGAAGACGACAAACCAGCTGTCGTTTTCGTACACACCACAGACGAAATCACACACGACACAACCACACCACTCACAGACACCATACACACACCAGACACTGCTAGGGTAGTAGAGGAGGCACCGGAAAAGGTCACTGTGGCGCAAGTCAGGACAGAAACCGGTGACGTCAAGACAATTAAAACCACCAAGCGAGTCATCCAAAAGCAAACGGGACCCAAGGAAGAAGTCACAGAAATTACCACTGTCCAAAAGGAAGGCGAAGAACCGATCACGACGGTTTCTGTTACCGAAACGGAGGAACCTGGCCAGCCTGAAGAGAAGGATTCGGTCGACACTATCGAGCTGCCCGAGGTATCCACAGTCGAGGTCACTGAAACATCAGACGGTAAGCCTACTCAAAAGAAAATAACAAAGCGCGTCATTAAAAAGAAGGTAGGTCCCAAAATAGAAACCACTCAAATCACCACTGAACAGGAAGACGACAAACCACCTGTCGTTTTCGTACACACCACTGACGAAATCACACACGACACAACCACACCACTCACAGACACCATACACACACCAGACACTGCTAGAGTAGTAGAGGAGGCACCGGAAAAGGTCACTGTGGCGCAAGTCAGGACAGAAACCGGTGACGTCAAGACAATTAAAACCACCAAGCGAGTCATCCAAAAGCAAACGGGACCCAAGGAAGAAGTCACAGAAATTACCACTGTCCAAAAGGAAGGCGAAGAACCGATCACGACGGTTTCTGTCACCGAAACGGAGGAACCTGTCCAGCCTGAAGAGAAGGATTCGGTCGACACTATCGAGCTGCCTGAGGAATCCACAGTCGAGGTCACTGAAACATCAGACGGTAAGCCTACTCAAAAGAAAATAACAAAGCGCGTCATTAAAAAGAAGGTAGGTCCCAAAATAGAAACCACTCAAATCACCACTGAACAGGAAGACGACAAACCACCTGTCGTTTTCGTACACACCACTGACGAAATCACACACGACACAACCACACCACTCACAGATACCATACACACACCAGACACTGCTAGGGTAGTAGAAGAGGCTCCGGAAAAGGTCACTGTATCGCAAGTCAGGACAGAAACCGGTGACGTCAAGACAATTAAAACCACCAAGCGAGTCATCAAAAAGCAAAAGGGACCCAAGGAAGAAGTCACAGAAATTACCACTGTCCAAAAGGAAGGCGAAGAACCGATCACGACGGTTTCTGTCACCGAAACGGAGGAACCTGGCCAGTCTGAAGAGAAGGATTCGGTCGACACTATCGAGCTACCCGAGGAATCCACAGTCGAGGTCACTGAAACATCAGACGGTAAGCCTACTCAAAAGAAAATAACAAAGCGCGTCATTAAAAAGAAGGTAGGTCCCAAAATAGAAACCACTCAAATCACCACTGAACAGGAAGACGACAAACCACCTGTCGTTTTCGTACACACCACTGACGAAATCACACACGACACAACCACACCACTCACAGACACCATACACACACCAGACACTGCTAGGGTAGTAGAAGAGGCTCCGGAAAAGGTCACTGTATCGCAAGTCAGGACAGAAACCGGTGACGTCAAGACAATTAAAACCACCAAGCGAGTCATCAAAAGGCAAAAGGGACCCAAGGAAGAAGTCACAGAAATTACCACTGTCCATAAGGAAGGCGAAGAACCGATCACGACGGTTTCTGTCACCGAAACGGACGAACCTGTCCAGCCTGAAGAGAAGGATTCGGTCGACACTATCGAGCTGCCCGAGGAATCCACAGTCGAGGTCACTGAAACATCAGACGGTAAGCCTACTCAAAAGAAAATAACAAAGCGCGTCATTAAAAAGAAGGTAGGTCCCAAAATAGAAACCACTCAAATCACCACTGAACAGGAAGACGACAAACCACCTGTCGTTTTCGTACACACCACAGACGAAATCACACACGACACAACCACACCACTCACAGACACCATACACACACCAGACACTGCTAGGGTAGTAGAAGAGGCTCCGGAAAAGGTCACTGTATCGCAAGTCAGGACAGAAACCGGTGACGTCAAGACAATTAAAACCACCAAGCGAGTCATCAAAAAGCAAACGGGACCCAAGGAAGAAGTCACAGAAATTACCACTGTCCAAAAGGAAGGCGAAGAACCGATCACGACGGTTTCTGTTACCGAAACGGAGGAACCTGGCCAGCCTGAAGAGAAGGATTCGGTCGACACTATCGAGCTGCCCGAGGAATCCACAGTCGAGGTCACTGAAACATCAGACGGTAAGCCTACTCAAAAGAAAATAACAAAGCGCGTCATTAAAAAGAAGGTAGGTCCCAAAATAGAAACCACTCAAATCACCACTGAACAGGAAGACGACAAACCACCTGTCGTTTTCGTACACACCACAGACGAAATCACATACGACACAACCACACCACTCACAGACACCATACACACACCAGACACTGCTAGGGTAGTAGAAGAGGCTCCGGAAAAGGTCACTGTATCGCAAGTCAGGACAGAAACCGGTGACGTCAAGATAATTAAAACCACCAAGCGAGTCATCAAAAAGCAAAAGGGACCCAAGGAAGAAGTCACAGAAATTACCACAGTCCATAAGGAAGGCGAAGAACCGATCACGACGGTTTCTGTCACCGAAACGGAGGAACCTGTCCAGCCTGAAGAGAAGGATTCGGTCGACACTATCGAGCTGCCTGAGGAATCCACAGTCGAGGTCACTGAAACATCAGACGGTAAGCCTACTCAAAAGAAAATAACAAAGCGCGTCATTAAAAAGAAGGTAGGTCCCAAAATAGAAACCACTCAAATCACCACTGAACAGGAAGACGACAAACCACCTGTCGTTTTCGTACACACCACTGACGAAATCACACACGACACAACCACACCACTCACAGACACCATACACACACCAGACACTGCTAGGGTAGTAGAGGAGGCACCGGAAAAGGTCACTGTGGCGCAAGTCAGGACAGAAACCGGTGACGTCAAGACAATTAAAACCACCAAGCGAGTCATCAAAAAGCAAACGGTACCCAAGGAAGAAGTCACAGAAATTACCACTGTCCAAAAGGAAGGCGAAGAACCGATCACGACGGTTTCTGTCACCGAAACGGAGGAACCTAGCCAGCCTGAAGAGAAGGATTCGGTCGACACTATCGAGCTGCCCGAGGAATCCACAGTCGAGGTCACTGAAACATCAGACGGTAAGCCTACTCAAAAGAAAATAACAAAGCGCGTCATTAAAAAGAAGGTAGGTCCCAAAATAGAAACCACTCAAATCACCACTGAACAGGAAGACGACAAACCACCTGTCGTTTTCGTACACACCACAGACGAAATCACACACGACACAACCACACCACTCACAGACACCATACACATACCAGACACTGCTAGGGTAGTAGAGGAGGCACCGGAAAAGGTCACTGTATCGCAAGTCAGGACTGAAACCGGGGACGTCAAGACAATTAAAACCACCAAGCGAGTCATCAAAAAGCAAAAGGGACCCAAGGAAGAAGTCACAGAAATTACCTCTGTCCAAAAGGACGGCGAAGAACCGATCACGACAGTTTCCGTCACTGAAACGAAGAATAATTTTGGGATTGAGAACATGGAGTCAGTTGACATTGTTGAGCAGCAAGATGTATTATTGGATGGTAAGAGTAACAAAATAATAAACGTATCGTATTGTAAACGTTCCAAGAAGATATTTACAATTCTTCACTCATCATGGAACGAGGATAGAAACACACTTAATAAAAATGTATTTGACACTAAGCAAATAACTGGTTCCGATATTTTTCGCAGGACCGAAAGAAGAATTAAATTTTATTTTTACAAGGTTTGAAACGAGTTGACAAATTTGAACAAAGTATATTGTTTAAATTTAAATAAGTGTTTATATTTTTATTTTTACGATGCCGTTTCTTGCAAATCATATTTTGGTATCATTTTAAAAGTTATGCGCAATAAAGATTCAGAGTGAACAGAGAGTTACCATAGCTGATTAACGTTCTCTGGTAGTCAAATATGATAATATTTAATAATATCTACTTTATTATGCTATGTAACTGGCGCGCGATTGTATTGATTATATTTCATAATGTCGGTATGGCAACGTTATATTGTGGTAATGTTAATTTTAATCTTTATGGCAACGTTAATATTGTTGCCACCAATAATCACTTGATCTTTATATTTTTTTTAATATCTTACTATATTCGTAAATCTCCGGCGATATTTTTTTATATTTTTGTTCTTTTTGTCTTCTTGTAGATACAACCGTGACCCAGCCGATTGAAAAACCAGTGAAAAAGGGGAAGAAAGCGATTCCGATGGGAGTTAAAGATTCTCAAGAATTGCCGGAGAAGAAAGAAGAGCTGCAGATTAAAGAAGATTTGAAGAAACCAGGGAAACAGAAATTGAAACTTACTCCTATGAAAATTGAAGAAGTCGAAATAAGCAAGCCGCAGCATGCAGAAAGTATAGACGGACCTCAATTTACTAAACTTAAGTTGAAAAAAACGATCGCTAAGCCAAAATCCGACTCGTCTACAGTTACTCTCCCTAAGTTCCAACTGAAAAGTCGAATAAAATATATAAGAGATTGGCCTCCGGAAAGTGTGAAGCTTATTATATCTTTCCTAGGAAGTATAAGGCAAAATGGAATTCTTTCTAGAAACGTAAAAGAGGCTGCAAAAATCAAGAAAAAGGTATACAAAGAGCCAACACTTCCAGAAATAGAGAGAATAGATTTAGAAAAACCTATGTTTGGATATGAAGACATTATGGATGCTAAGAAACCGCACATCTCCTCAGAAGATGAAAAGGTAGAAGATACTGAGGAACCTCAACAATACACCATAAAACAACGTCGGCCAAGTATTAAAAAAGAAATTTCCGAGGAAATTGTTGATGAAGTTACAATCAAGAAGAAACTGAAGCCTATAAGAAAGGCTTCCGTTACATTACCTGAAATTACTGAACCTGAAAATGTTACCTTTAGACCAAAGTCTACAAAAACAAAAGAAGATGTGGAGCAAGAGTTTAATATACAGTTAGATTCGTACGCTGAAGAAGAAATCTCTATGTCTAGCAAAGTTAAATTAAAACCTCAGAGGCAGCCTACTTTTAGTGAGGAAGCAAATGAAGCTTCTATCAAATTTTACGAAGAAAATGATGACGAAGGCGTTGTCGAAATTATTGAAAATGATATTGAGAAAGAGGATGAGACCCCAAATATCATGATTTCTTTAAAGGAATCCACAAAACCCCAACCTGAAATATCTGAAAATATTACTTCAAGTGTGATAATTTCAAAACCTGGATCAATTGCAGATAATTCGGAAGTATTGGAAGAAGTCAGTTTTAAATTAGATAGAAAGCCCAAGTACACGGTTGATAATCAAGAAGAAGTAAGTTTTGAAGTCAAGCCTCAAATTGAACATTATTCTAAGGAAGAGTTATCACATTCAAGTAAAATACAATTGAAATCCAAAAAGAAACCTGTAATTACTGAGGCTGCAGATGAGACTTCTATAAAACTAATGCAAGAAATAGAAGATAATAGTGAACCTGAAGAAATAATTGTGAGTGAAGCAGAGCCAGATGAAAATGTTGAAATGTTTATTAAGCGTAAAGTCAAGAAACCTAAATATGAAGTCAGTGAAGTAGAAGAACTTAGCATAGATTTAAAACCAAAGCGGATAAGCGAAGACACATATCACGAAGAAAATCTTACTATTGCAGCTAAAAGAAAACCTAGAAAACCTTCACAAATTCAAGGTATCGATCTACTTGGGTTTGATGGCAGCTTTTATTAAACACCATTTAGAGTGTGAGAGTGTGCTCAGCTTCATCGTACTAAAACTTTACTGTCAATTGATATAATGCTTTTTTATAATATTAGTTGTAAAATAGCAATGCAATAAAAATATGATCACTATGCTATTTTTGAATTGTTATACTATTTTTAAGAGTATAATTATTATTTTAATTAATTAATTTGTTAAAATACATATTACAGCTACGACTACGACAATGATTACTAACATACTTGGCCTTTTTATGAGTACCATTAACCTTTACATATTTTTTACAGAAGCGGATGTAACTATGAGTATTTCAAGACAACAAGAATTTCCTGGTAAGAAATATGTATGAGCAAGTTCTTGTGAAAAATAACTTGCGATCATGATAATTGTACAAAAAAAATAGTCTTAACTTTAATGTGGCTCAGGAATACGACTTGATTCACAAGTTGCATTTCCAAAATCATTCCGTATTAGATTCATAGTACAAAAAATATGAAGAGGATGTATATATGTGGCCGAGCGATTCGAGTAGTCGCCTTCAACACAAAGTTCGAATCGCGACTGGTCCAATGAGTTTTTCTGAACTTAAATACAGTAAAGTCATACCACGAGCTTTACAGTGAAGGAAAACATCGAGAGGAAGCGTGCATACATTTGAGAAGAAATTCAAAGGCCTAAGTCTATACATAGACGCTATTTGTCGTAGCACGACATCGACGTATTCCTGCTTGAGTAACGGCGACTCCAAATCTTTCACGTCGGCAAAAATATTTCTCGGAATGTGGGTGTTTGAGTAATACCTATATACCTCTGCGTACCCCTTCGGGAACACTTGGCCGTGAAGGAGGCCGTGAAGTTATATATCAATCTGCTACTACCCAAGGGAACGGATAAGTAAGCATATATATGAATTTGGCGAAGGTGAAACCGAGGGTCATAGCGAGTTATTAAAGTAGCATCTCATATTGGCAGGGATGTAATAACCTCTTTTTCTTTCGGGAATCCGAGTGTTTAATAAAACTCGAGTTAAATAAAAATATTACTATAAAACAGTTGTATAACTAACTACTTACAGATAAAATATTTGACCCAAATCGGTATCCCGGTGCAACATGCCATGAATACTAGCAGCATTGCCACGCTGTGTAGCTTTGCTATCCAGCATGGCAATGCTAACGCTATCCAGGGCAAGGCTAGGCAATATTTTTTATAATTGTAATTTGATATTTAACAGATACTCCAGTTGACGTACGTAGCGGCGATACCGTGTTTGCTGTGTACTCTTATGTGGCAGAAACTGACGAGGCTATCAACTTAGTAGAGGGCGAACGGCTGTATATTTTAGGTATGAAAACGAAAGTACTAATTATAACTCCAACTGAACGTACCATGCCTTTTCTCATGTTCACAACAAGTTGCATAATAAAATGATAATGTGGTGATTAAATAAAAAACAACATTCCAGAAACTACAAACCAAGACTGGTGGTTCGTGCGAAAACATCTAACCGAAGAAAAGGGGTGGGTTCCAGCGCAATACTTAATGGACGAAGCTAATTATACACTGTACCTACAAAAGAAACTCAATGAAAAAATCGATAAACTACCTGTATTCGAAAGTAAGTGTTGTAAATACATTTAACTATTTGACATCATAATTTGACTAACCGACTAGTCAGTGAACAAAAGTGTCCAAAATCTACATATTATCATTCCTTATTCCGTTTTAAAACTAAAAAGTCTGTTTCTTCAAAATCACGTAACAGATATTTATATTTATGCTATTAAAATTATTTTTATATATTTTGTGCGATTGTTTTAATATATAATGAAGTTTTAAGTACATACTATTCATTAGATAAACACTACCAAGAATGGAATTAAAAAATATATTTCAAAGTAATTTATTTCAATAATGAGTTATTGACAAAATTATGTATTACGAACAAGACCTGAAAAGTGTCTGCCTGAATTTAACAACAGCAACATAACAGACACGCTGAACAAACGACGAAACCCAGTGTATGCTGTATTTTGTGCTTGAAATAAATTGTTTACTTAACTATCTATTTAAACAGGTATAGTTTTAAGACTAAATCATAACGGCACAAAATATTTCACAGAGCCCTCGTCAGAAGAGCAAGCGATAGCCCCAATATTTGTGGAAAAATTACGACCAAAACATACGCCTGATGGTTCTACAGTTCAATTCGAATGCCAAGTGGAAGGATATCCCAGACCGCAAATTACTTGGTTTAGACAAACCGCTATCATTAAGCCGTCTCAAGATTTCCAAATGTACTATGATGACGACAACGTAGCTACACTTGTTATCAGGGAAGTATTTCCAGAAGATGCTGGTACATTTACTTGTGTAGCCAAAAATGCTGCAGGCTTTGCGTCAAGCACCACCGAGCTTATAGTTGAAGCTCCTCTTTCTGATCACGGTTCTGAGATGACAATTTTATCTAGGAAGAGTCTGTCAAGGGAATCATCGTTAGCAGATATATTAGAAGGTATTCCTCCTACATTTTCTAAGCGTCCAAAAGCTCAATATATTGATGAAGGTTCGCAAATATTCTTGGAATGCAGACTTGTAGCAATACCAGAACCTGATATAGCGTGGTTCTTCAAGGGAGAAGAAATTGTGTCAGATGAGAATATATCTGTGGTCACTGAATCTGACATGCATATGTACTGTAGCGTTTTGAAAATATCAAATGTAAAGAAATTCCAAGAAGGGACCTACACGGTGCTAGCAGTTAATAGGGAGGGCGAAGCAAGCCTCCCTATTGTTCTAAAAATAAAAACTGGACAGAAAGAACAACCACAAGTGATCGAACCATTGAAAAACATAACAATTAGGGAAGGTGAAAGCGTAGTTCTTTCTACCCAAGTAGTTGGAAATCCTCAACCAACCGTGATGTGGTATAAAAACGGTAAGCCGTTAAAATCTTCGACTACAAAATCCGACGGTGATACGCATACTGTGTCTATTATAAAACCAAAGAAAGGTAAGGATGATGGGGTCTTCACTTTGAAAGCTGTTAACTCCGAAGGCTCGGCAGAAACTAGCGCAGTAATTACTATTGAAGGTAAATTATCAGATATTTTATACCATACATCGTTTTTTACATTACGTTAACTTATACTTAAATAACAATACTGCTGAAATACCGGTTACATTATCCTTTTTCGTTAAGAATCATTCATAGTACTGGTTTCATTGAGGCCAAAAGTTATTTATTGATATTGTAATTATTTGTAAGATACATATTATGTGATTACTTAAAAATAATTTATTTCAGAACCCACTGAAGAAAACGCCGAGCCACCACTTTTCATTCATAGATTCCAAGAGATTACAGTAAAAGAAAAAGGAACTGTCAAATTAGCTGCAAAAGTTACAGGTAACCCTGTACCAACTATTACGTGGTATCGAAATAATCAAGTAATTATACCATCGGCAACAGTCATACAAAACTTTGACGGAGAAAACATTGAACTAATTATATTAAATGTTGATTCTGAAATTGATTCTGGTGACTACAAATGTGTAGCTGCTAATAGCGCTGGTAAGTCGTCACATGGAGCTCGAGTTACCATAGATGTTGATAAAGTTACATTTGTCAAAAATCTGAAGAGTTCTTTTGAAACCGAAGAAGGTAAAACGGTAGTACTTGAATGCCATACATCCCACACGGTTTCGACTAAATGGTTCCACGATGGTAAAGAACTAAGTGGTATGGATCATAGAGAAATTATTCAAGAAGGTCGGGTACATAAACTCAGAATTAAGAAAACTAAACTAACAGACAAAGGTACGATCAAATGTATTGTAAAAGATCAAGAAACAGTGACAACATTGATTGTCCATGAAACAGTTCCTGAATTTTTGCGAAAACTCCAAGATTTTGAAGTTAAAGAAAAAGATATTGCCATTTTGGAAGTAGAAATTAATTCTGAAACAGCAGATGTTATGTGGGAAAAGGACGGGGAACAAATAAAACCGAAGAAAAACAAATACGAACTTGAAAAACGCGGTAACGTCAGAAAGCTATTAATAAGGAATACTTCAGTTCATGATGAGGGTGAATATACATGCATGCTTCGTGATGATTCATGCACAGCTGAAGTAACAGTGGTAGAACTACCACCGGAGATAATAACTCGCCTTCAGGACCAGAAAGTTAATAAGGGAAGTAAAGCTACCTTTGAAATAGAACTCACCAAAGGTGACGCTTTAGTTCAATGGTTTAAAGATAAGTCAGAAATTCAATTTTCAAATCACATTCAGCTCACAATAGACGGTAAAAAACAAAAACTAAAAATATATGACTGCAACAACAGTGATGCTGGAGAATATTCGTGTGAAGTGGGTAATGATAGATGCGCAGCTAATCTTACCGTTGAACAACCGTCTATCGATTTCACACTACGGCTTCCGGAAATTATTACAGTTCCAGCCAATACAGATGCGTTTTTAACTGTTGAAATTCCTGATGACAACTTAGATGTAATATGGTACAAAAAGAAATCTGTAATAGAAGACAGCGAGAAGTTTACTCTCATATCAGATACGACCAAACGTACACTCATTATAAGAAAGTGTAAGGAAGAGGACCAGGTTGAGTATTCGTGTGCGTTACTCGATGCTAGGTGTTCGACTAAGCTTAAAGTGGAAGGTAGGCTACAGTTGATATTTTTAGGCTAACACAATTCATATACTGAATTATTATTAGTACTCATATTAATTATATGTTTTCAGTGGTAGAATTCCCACCCAAAGTTCTAAATTACGATCAAGAATACAGAATAAGACGTGGTACCGATGTTACCCTACTTGTGGCGTATGAAGCTGTCCCACAAGCCAATGACGAATGGGTTGTTAATTCTAAAATTATAAAGAAATCTAAGCATACCAATCCAGTTATTGACTCTAAGTCGGCTAGTCTTACAATCAAAAAGGTTGAACAAAATGATGCGGGCACCTATAGGCTCAAACTCAACAATAGCTGTGGCGAAACCGAAATAGAGATAAGCCTAATCATTTTAGGTGAGTATTGAAAATATATAACAAACAGGTACATCAAGGCTGATGCAGTTTTATGATATTACATATACAAATAATATTTTGAAGCCGAAGCCGTGGTGGCCGAGTGGTTCGAGTAGTTGCCTGCGACACAAAGATCGCAAGTTCTAATCCCGACTGCGTTTTCTGAACTTAAGTACAGTGATTAGTCACACCACGAGCTTTACGGTGAAGGAAAACATCGAGCGGAAACCTGCATACGTCTGAGAAGCAATTCAAAGGCGTATGTATAGTCGTGCTTGAGTAACGGCGATGGACTCGCCATCTGTCAGGTTGGCACCTAAAATATATCTCTGGCAGAAAGTGGGTGTATGGGTTTTACCTATACACCTCTGCCTACCCCTTCGGGGACCCTAGTGTGAAGGCGTGAGGATATATTAGAAATAATATTATTTTTAGACATAACATCTCCACCTGGCAAACCAAATGTACTGGAAATAGATGATTCATCTATTAACCTATGTTGGGAAGAGCCTGAAAACAAGGGAAATTCTGTGGTAGACTGTTACATTGTAGAATATCAAGAAATAAATACGACAGAGTGAGTATATAATCATATATCTTAAGCATGTTCTGTTCTAAAAGAAATGTTCTTATTATGCAATACCCAAACTCGGGGCTACTGATCTAAAACCGAAAATTATCACAGTTATAACACAAACAATCAAAACTCCATATTACGTATTTTTGTATCTTCTTCATGAATTAGAAATTCGAAAGATGTGGCAGTTCGCTGATCAACTTACCAATTTTGCGTGGTATCCAATACGAACTAAACGATCAGGCTCAAAGAACCCTAACAATAACAATATCTCGTACTCGTAACTCAGTGAGGACAAGAACTCCACGGAGTGGACAGGGTAGGCACCACAATTATTAATATTTAAGATAATCTTACGAATCTATTGTTTTCAGATGGATCTCGATTGAAAACATAAGGAAGACACAAATTTCTGTTGAAAACTTGAAAACTAAATCATCTTATAAATTTAGAGTATTCGCAGTTAATGAAGTAGGCGTAAGTGAATCTTCAGAAGTAACAGAATACATTCAAATTCATAAAATTATTAAGAATCAACCACCGTCAGTGGAAAAGCCACTTAAAGATATTATTGGTGGGCCAAATGAAGATGTTGAACTTACTTGCATATTCGGTGGTATACCCGTGCCTAAAGTAGCGTGGTACAAAAATGGCAACAAACTCAAGACGGCTAAAGCAACATACGTAAATAGAGTAGCAAGTTTAGTTGTTACCACGGTGGAAAGTTCAGAAGGCACATATAAATGCATAGCCACTAATGATCTTGGTGAAGCAGAAACAACATGTTCTCTAGAAATTCAACAAAAACCTATTATAAAAGTTTCTGAAAATTCTCTAAACCAAAAGCTTAGAGTGACCGAACAGTGGTCTGTAACTGCAACCGTGGAAGGTATACCGCAACCTACAATAGCCTGGTACAGAAACGGCACAAACCTCAATAAAAATAAAGATGTACAAATTGAAACGGAAAATAGCATCAGTACAATTACTATATTAGATTTGCAACGCTCACACAGCAATAAGTATATAGTAGAAGCCCAAAACAAAGCTGGGACCACCACGGTTGAACTACAGCTCAAAATATATGGTAAGTATTAAGTACCTAACACTTCCCAGTCCCCAAAAAGATGTTACACTCAACAAATATAACATACAAATTTGAATGAAAAATTTATATGAAACACATTGCTGTGAACGTTTCGAATTACAATTATTTGTTTGAGTAACTTACTTGAGTACGCTAAAACAAACGAAATGGTAGTTTAAAATTCAGTCTACATTTATTTAACCACCATTACACGAAATATTATAGTCACAGTCCTCATATGTAATTTAATGAATTATTTCAGACAAACCAAGTAAGCCGGAAGGCCCTGTAATAATGCGCGAAATAAGTAGGGAATCGGTGACGATAGAATGGAAGCCGCCAATTGACGACGGTGGCTTAGAACTAACTAAATATGCAATAGAAAAGCACGAGCCCGAGACAGACAAATGGGTGAAAGTAGCTGATGTCGACAAGGATGTTGAAACCTACTGCATACAGAAACTAAACGAGAACTGTGAATACATGTTCCGGGTATTGGCTCAAAACCCAATCGGGTTCTCCGAAGCTCTGGAGAGTGAGCCCATAGTCATCAAAACTGCTCTGGGTAAGTATGCGTGTTGCTTGGAGTCATCACTACATACTATAGAACAATGTCTTCTTCCGCGTCTGTCCGTTCGTGGTAAACTGGTAAAACGTGGTAAAAAACTACTCAATTGATGTTCATGCTGTTTTCACTAATAGAGTAATTGACAAGAATGTAGGCACAATATGCTTTACTACACGTGCAAAGGCGTTTCACGTTACTAGGCGCTAGTCACCAGTTCCGTTGTATTGTTTTATAATGATAGCTGCTTTTACAGATGTACCGTCACCGCCCTTAGGCCCCCTTGGACTATATGGTATAAGCAAAGACTGTGTTACCATAACCTGGCACCCATCTGAAAAGAACGGAGGATCACCAATCCTTGATTATAGCGTCGAAATCAAACAAGAGGGCAAAAAATGGAGACATGTGGCTACTGTGTCTACAACAATGACCAAGATAGAAAAACTAACGACAGGCACTACTTACCAATTTAAAATATGCGCAAGGAATGAAATAGGCATAAGTAAGCCCTACATTTCCGACGAGAAGATTACTATTGGTAAAACGTTGTGTAAGTACCATATTTTTATCTAATCAGTTCTGTGGGGATCATACAAGGCTTATTATTTTGACGGCCGTCTGGTCTAGTGGTTAGAGCTCCTTACTGCGAAACTTGAGGTCGCGGGTTCGAATCCCGTTGAGGGCAGATATTTGTGTGATGAACACGAGTATTTGTACCTTAGTCTTGAATGTCCTACGTATATATTTATCTATATAAGTAAATATATCGTTGTCTAGTTACCACAAGCTTTGCTTAATTTGGGACGAGGTCAATTTGTGTGGAATTGTCCCAAGGTATTTATTTATTATCATTTTTTTTCTTTCTCCACAGCGCCACCGTCGCAACCTCAGAACTTTGTTGTGAGGGAAGCTACTTCAAGGTCAGTCACACTTCAATGGGTAGCACCAGAGAGCGATGGTGGAAGCATTGTCACAAGTAAGAATATATAAAATAATTATTTTTGCCGGCCATCTGGTCTAGTGATCAGGGCTCCTGACTGAAAATCTTGATGTCGCGGGTTCGATTCCCACTGACGGCAGATATTTCCGTTATGCATACGAACAGAGTATACACCGAAGTATTATATCTTTTGTCTTTTATTTATCATTCTATATTAGGATATATATTGTTGTCTTACTACAGTAGGTACACAAGCTTTGATTGTTTTAGGACCATGTCAATTAAGATATAAAGTGGTTCCATATTTTTTATTTATTATTATTATTCATTTTATATATCCGTCTTATCTCATATGATTCCCAAAAGGATCATAAGACCTATAGGTAATTATAAAATACATACAAACATATCATCACGCCGAGTCCCTAACGGGGTAGGCAGAGAGTATAGAGCGCCAGTTCTCTCTAGACTTACATACCTCTTTCGCTTCGTCCACATTCTTCAGTCTCTTCATACATGCTCGTCGGTTTCGAGTACTCTTAACGTTCCCGTCCTTGAGAGTCCGGTCTATTTGATCCAGGTAGTTCGAACGTGGCCTAATTATAAAATAAACATCTCAAATATGTCCTTACTTGTAAAATTTCTTTCAGATTACATAATAGAGTACAAGACAGTGAAAGGAAAACTGTGGACAAAAATTATAACCGTTAACGGTTCTGTTCACGAACATTGCGTCGAGAACATCAAGGAGAAGGACGAATTGTTCTTCAGAATATCAGCCGAAAACGCTGTCGGTATTAGTTTGCCAGCTGAGTCCCAAACAGTGCGTTTGGAGAAACATGCAAGTAAGTATATATATATTAGTGGTCCGTCCCGGCTTCGCACGGGTGGACATGAGATTTTTTTATAAAACAAAATATAGCCTATGTCACTGTGAATGTAGCTTTCCAATGGTGAAAGAATTTTACAAATCTGGCCAGTAGTTTCGGAGCCTATTGAATACAAACATACTTACATAAAAACATACTTACATACAAATACTCTTTATAATATTAGTATAGATATATATCCATCCCACTAGGGTCCCCGAATGGGTAGGCAGAATGTGTATAGGTAGTTCCCCACATACCCACTTTCCGCCAGAGATATATTTTAGGTGCCAACGTGACAGAGGGCGAGTCCATCGCCGTTACTCAAGCACGACTATACATACGCCTTTGAATTGCTTCTCAGACGTATTCAGTTTTCCTCTCGATGTTTTCCTTCACCGTAAAGCTCGTGGTGTGATTAATCACTGTACTTAAGTTCAGAAAAACTCGTTGGTACAGTCGGTATCCGAACTTGCGATCTAAGTCGCGTGTGCAAGTAAGTAGCGTCAGAATAAAATGATTAAAAATGTCCATGGTATCTTAAAAATGTAGTAAGGCCAAGACAGGCATGGACAGGATGTCGTTGTCAGATAAAGTGTAGAATATCACGGACCGAGCCCTCTTAAATGAATCGAATCACGTAACTCGACTGGCCGCTCCAGACAGGTCCTGTACCTATTGAAGAGTTTCTTTAGGGTACTTTTCAACTGAAGCTTTTGAATTTGAACCTTACTTAATTATCATTATTTCAGCTGTGCCATCACCACCAACAGCGCCGTTGGAAATCCGTACTGTAGGCAACAACATCGTAATGACTTCTTGGGGCACACCGGAATGGGACGGCGGTGCGCCTTTATTGGGCTACAACATTGCCATACGTGATGTAACCAAAACAATGTGGATGGAAGTTGGAAAGGTCGACGCTCAAACTCTCAAATTTAACATCAGAGATCTGAGTGAAAATCATACTTACATGATAAGAATCTACGCTCGCAACGAAATTGGTCTAAGCGAGCCTCTCGAATCAGACGAGCCGTTCGAAGTCATACCTGGAGAAGGTAAGGAATAAACAGTCAACACTAAAAGCTTTAACATCCACAAGTTAATAGTGTAAGTGTGCAACCTTCTTCTAATGTTTGAGTATTATCGGTACACACTGATTACCTTTGAGTGCACATGCGCACTACAATTAATAGACTCAGGTCATATTCCCTCGACAAGAAATTGATGGCGCTCTTCTACGTGGATGGCACTATTTGTAATTAATTTATATGATTCATAGCCATTTGTTCCTGAGATCAGCCTTTCAAACAAGCATACTCTTCAGTTGTATAATGAAATAATATTAGTATTATATAGAGAACAGGCGCTCTACTCTTTCTGGATGGCCCGTGAGGGACCCGGGTGCTAATAAATGAACAGTGGCGTAGTTAACGGAGGCCTAGACGAGGCAGTGCCGTGGTGCCCTTAAGCCCAGAGGGCCCCTAGTACGAAATTGGAGTACGTCGAATTCGGAAAACAACGAATACGGAACAAACGATTTCAAATAGTTTTGTTGGAGCCTTAGTTAATTTTTTGCCCCAGGGCCTTTGGTTACATAGCTATGATTGTATTGTTTATTCTTACAGATTCTCACGCTGATGAGGAGCCCGGCGAGCACACCGAAGCCACCGAGCCCACCTCCTTCAGCACGCAAACCACCACTTCCTGGATGCGGGAGTACAACATGGACGCGGATATCCGCTCATATGCTAGGGGCTCCCTGCTTCGCCGCGATGAGTACTTCTTCAGAATATGGCATTACGCTAAGCAATTATTCAAGTGATGTGGTATTAGACACACAAATTAATATAATCAACCTGTGATATTTACCGACGATATTTAATGTTCATAGTTGGTGGATAGTAAAATATTTAGACAAACATACTCATGATACAGTGCATCCATCTTGAAGCTCTGTCAATTGAGACATTTTTTTTATATAACTTAATGATTTTTGTATTCGTATTTGAACTATTTATTCTAGATAAGATTTAATTTATTTTTTATTTATATAATTGACAAATATAATGTAACATACATACTGACTGGCTAATTTGAGTCTCATTCAATACATTAAGGGGAGACGTTTTAAATATAGGTGCAAAATATTTATTCGACAAATTGAGTGAGGCTCAAATATGCCTTCAGATTGTATTCAAAATTGATCAGTCTAATATAGAACTTACCATAATAATTGAGTTGTTTGATTTCTTAAACAATTAAGGGATGCAGCTATTTGTTCCGCTCATGGCCCGTAGAATAAATACGTGCAGCGGCATGGTAAAATGTAAGGAACCACCACCACCACCACCACTGCCTACCCCTTCGGGGACCCTACTGGGAAGGCGTGAGGAAAGTTCTAATAGCCCCAATAATTGGTCAGTATCGAATTAGAACTTTATTATATTAACTACCTGTGCCCGCGACTTCGTCCGCGTGGAATAGTGACTTTGGGCAGCATTTTTGGGAAATATCTTTAAGTTTCCAGCTTCCAAATCAGCTAGCCTGTCCCCCGAAAGATGTGTTTGAGAGTGTCGATGTTTGTTGGCAGTTCCTTAAGTCCAGCATTTTATGCGCCGCGAAAGAGGTTTGTGGCATTTCGAAAGGGCGGACAACCAAAAATGGCGATGGTTGGTGGGATGATGAAGTGAAAGAAGAAGTTAAAAAGAAGAAGGATGCAAGGCAAGACATTTTGGCTATGTCCAGCTCAAGTGAAAGTATGAAAGAAAAGATGAAAGAAAAATATCGCCTGCAAAAAAATCGTACGAAAGATATAATAGAAGAAAGCTCAGAAGCGTGAGAGGTTCCAAATGACTGTAGACGAAAAACTGTCGCATAATTTCAAGGACAATGCAAAACTTTTTGGAGGGAAGTTAAGAAGTCCAGAAATTGTGTTACAGCTAGCAGTCAGGATGAATGTGATTATTTCGAAGGACAATGACATACTGACTGACAAAACTGACGTCCTCAGGCGATGGAGTGAATTCTACAAAGATATGTATGATGATGATGCCGCTGATCTACTCATAGAGCTGCCTCCAACAGAATCTGTCGAGGATCCTATAGCGTATAAAATAAGTATGGGAGAGATTGTAAGTGCGATAAGAAGTCTGAAATGTGGAAAAGCTGCGGGAATAGATGGGATTACGGCTGAGATGATCAAGTACGGTGGACCAGCGGTCTGGGACATCATCTATTTGCTATGCAATCTTTGCTGGGAAAGGGGTGATGTTCCGGACGACTGGAGGCGAGCAGTCATCGTGCCTTTCTATAAAAGAAAGGGATCACGATTGGACTGCTCCAACTACAGAGCCATCAGCTTGGTCAGCTTAGCTAGTAAAGTGTACACGAAGATCCTGACGATAAGAATGCAAGAGCGATCCGAAAGGTTTCTCTGGGATTTCCAAGGTAGATTTAGACCAGGAAGAGGATGTATGGATCAAACGCTTCTCGCTTCGCGGAATCGCGGAAAAGTTTTTGGATATTAACCAAAGGGTTTTCTGCGCTTTCGTCGACTTAGAGAAGGCATTTGATAGAGTCGTACGAAAGGAACTCTGGGACGTGTTGCCTGGATATGGAGTGAGCAGCTCCCTACTGCATGCCGTGAAATCACTCTATAGTGCTAGCGAGGCGTGCGTTAGGGTTAACGGTGAGATGTCACCCTGGTTTGATGTGAAGTCGGGGGTCAAACAAGGGTTTATCATGTCTGCCTGGCTGTTCATTATATATCTAGATAACTGTCTGAGAGCACTAAGAACGAACGGATGTGGAGTGAAAATGGGAAACTTAGTGGTCAACTGCCTACTATACGCCGATGACGCGGTTTTACTGGCGTCATCAGAGGGCGAACTGCAGTCACTAGTTACCATAATGAAAGAAGAATATGAAAAGAAGGGGCTGCGCCTAAACGCTGGCAAGACTAAGGTTCTGGTATTCGAAAGAGATGAACAAGTGACCGAGTGTGCAATATCGGTAAATGGGCAAATTCTAGAGCAAGTGAATGAATTTGTATATCTTGGAAGCATGTTCACATGAGATGGAAAGTATGAAAAAGATATTGAAAGAAGGATAACTGCCGGAAATAAGGTGAATGGAGCCATGTCAGCGTTGATGGGCAGTAAAAGTCTGAGCAAGAATGCTCGAGTTGCTGTCCACAACGCGATATTGGTACCTACCTTATTGTATGGCAGCGAATCCTGGGTATGTCAGATGAAGTATGAAAATAGCTTGAATGCAGTCGAGATGCGATCTCTTCGAAAAATGTGCGGTGTAACGATATTAGATCGAATCCGCAATGAAGAGATTCGCAAATCAACTGGCGTGAATGAGGGCGTGATTGTAAAGATGAAGAAAGGCATGTTACGTTGGTTTGGACACATAGAAAGGATGAGTGACGAAACAGATATACAAAGCAAAAGTGTGTGCAAGAAGAGGCAGAGGAAGGCCACGTTCCAACTACCTGGATCAAATAGATCGGACTCTCAAGGACGGGAACGTTAAGAGTACTCGAAACCGACGAGCATGTATGAAGAGACTGATGAATGTGGACGAAGCGAAAGAGGTATGTAAGTCTAGAGAGAACTGGCGCTCTATACTCTCTGCCTACCCCGCTAGGGACTTGGCGTGATGATATGTATGTATGTATCATTAAGTTTATTTTGGATATGTTAAGTGAAGCTTACTACAATATAGTCTTGTACTCTCTGCTTGCAGTCTAGGCTCCTAGACTCCTCCGAGAGAGTGAGTTATAATTCGTGCTCGCGCTCTAAGTCTATGTAGTCTATAGGTACTACCTAAAAAATCTTATCAGGATCAACCTTCTTCAAGAATTCAACTCGTAGTACAACCTCATTGGTATAACTTCTTTTAGGAATATGGCAAAGGATTCAGGTCAATAAAAAGCACTATGAAGGATTTGTTTATTTATTTTAATATCAAAGATGTGATTTACCATTGATGATAAACGAATAACGTATTACATACATACTTATTTAATACCTATTATTCATACAATTCAATCATTAAGATTTAAAATGCACTATTTTTATAATATTGGAGCTAATTACGGTTTATGAATTACAATATTATTAATTAATTATTGAATGAAACTATTTTATCAATTTGTGATACTATTTTGGCACTATTACAACGAACATTTTAATAAAGATGTTATCTATGAAATAGATATATCATGGCGCCACTGCTGCTTACTGGCGATTGCGGCGACCTGGAAAATAAAATATAGCACTCAATATTTCAAGCTCAAAATAATTATAAAAACAAACGTCATAACATCCGTGCACGTTCGTAACCTAAATGTATTCAGTACTTCCACGGGCTTCATCGAACACCTGTGTTGTTTGCGCTATATTTATAAATTCTGTCAAAAATGAAACACTGCATTGCAGACTGCAGTCACCATTACATCCGCACACATTCATATCTCATACCGCTCTCAATATCTGCACAGGATAATAGTATTTATTGTTTACACCAGGCAGGATATATATATTTTTTATTGTGTACTAACCCTTGTCTTTGGCGGACTTGACTTGCTTGTTCTTGTTACATTTCTTGGTGATGCGCCTGCTCTGGTCGCAAGTCGGGTCACTGTTGGGTTTCAGCATGTCGGTCCTGGACATCTCGCCATTGGGGCTGCAGTCGCTCCAGGCAGACTTCTCGTAGCGGCAAGCTGAAACGTCATTTTTATTACATACTTTGTAAGTGTTTTAAGTTTTTACAAGACATTATTCTAATGTTAAAATGGCGAGTGCCATAAACTTAATGCAGCGAATCTATTGTCTCAGTTTCTTAAACACTTAATGGAAGTATTGTACTGACTACTTAACGATATAATACCTTTTTTGCACTTCTTCTGAATAGTTTTGATACTTTGGCAGCTGGCAGGATCACCTTTCTTGAGCGTTAATTTCCGTGAGCGTATGTTGGTTTTGGCGTCACACTCCGTCCATGCTCCTCTCACGTAGCGGCAGGTTTCTGCCAGCAATAACAATGTCTTATATCAGATGCACAAATATGGCCATCAAATATGCCCCCAAGACAATCTCAGACAAATCAGACATATCCTTTTCTGTTAACGTTCCACCATGTATTGTTATTAAAGAAGTTATGTCATTGCCATAATGGATACGTATGAACAGACGGTCATGGTCTGTCTGCTCACTATCAATAGAGAAATTACTCGCGATACCCGATCTTCTTATATTAAGTGTTAGCAGCATAAGGGATCAGGGGTTACGTCTCTGCCGGCGCTTTCATAGCGCTCTGGGAATTGCAATATGTTATTCACTGTATTATGAGAGTGACTGTTCTTATGGCAATATAACCTAAGTGACATGTAAGATTTGTAACCGAGATAAAAAAGGAAGTATGTTTAATTTTATTTTCTTTCTAGGCGGATAGTATGTAGATACTTAAGTTGGTACAAACCTCTATTTTTAGCACCCCTCTCAGTACGGATGAGAACTTCATGGTCGCTCTCATCCCATACCTCCCCATCGGCCATGACGGCGGCCAGCGATAAGAGGATCAGCCCACCCACCATCAACCACCAATGCTTCTTATTCTGTCCGAGAACACAAAAGATAGAGTACGATAAAGATACATATTGAAAGAATTCTTAGTATTCGAAAGACAAAAAAATATTTTCACAAAAAATTGTTCAAGGAAAGATAGACTACCATGAAATATTTCAAGATTGCTAAGTATTTGTTTGGAAGATAACAAATGGAATACCTAATCGTTTACTTTCATATTTATTATTATTCTTTAATTGCATTGCAATTTGCAATTCAATAAACCAGCAAATTTAATTTGATATAGATTAGGTATTAGAATCTATATCGTCACTAAGTCCAGGATCGGGTGACAATATGAAAATTCGCTTAAATGCATGCAGATTCGCTATTATCTCAATCTCAGCAAAAAAAAATCGTTCGCAATAGCTCAACATTTGACCGCTACAAATTTGGAATAATGCATAAAATCTGCTAATTTATTGCACGGGCAGCTGAAAACATTGACTCCCAAGCTTAAATACTATTAATTATAATATAATTTTTAATAATTATATGAACCCTCAAACGCAAAGCGAGATAGCCATCCAGTCAATGACTTTTAATTCTTCATGCTAAAATTAACTCGACTCGCAGGTCACTCGTCCCGACTCACCAGCGATAACGAACTTGTACAACGCTTATACCTCCACAGAGTAACCGACCAACAATCAAATAGTTCTGTCTCCAGCTAATGTAAACAAAAATATTTACTTCAACTCCTTACTCTGCCTATATTATCTGATTCTATAGACATACAAGGCGAAACTCACAAAAAATTAAATACGGAGTGTTCTTTACTGAAGGTAAAATAATAAATAGAGCGTTCTTGCAAATACTTTGTGTTAAAGCTGAGTACCAAGTTCTTTGTACCATTGGCTTTGTTTGCGCGGACTGTAAATGTCACGTTCATTGTAATATTGCTTTGGGTCTTAATACTTTTAAAATTCCTTGTTTTTGTTCATGACAAAGAAGATTTCTTTATGTGCAGGTACACTTAAAAAAATCCATAAGTTATAACTTCTTTATGGCATTAACTCGATTAGTTAAAAGCTTTTTAACGCTATGTAATGTAACCCATAAGCAAGTAACATTAGGGTATTGATTTTTCATCCTAAAACAAACACTGCGTGAACTGCGTCTCGATTAGATTTTTTTCAAATTCCTCAAAACACCCGACGGAATTCAAGGATGCGTGGAGCAATAATTTTAATCTATGAGATAAATAGAAATAACGAAAATGTTAAAAGAATAAGATTAAAAAGTAAAGGTTATGTCGCTTACCTCCATTCCGGAGGACTTGTTCGCGATACGGGCTCGAGTTGCGAAGGATACGAGTAGAGAAGGGTACGAACGGCGCGGCGGGCGATGGTCGAGTGATGACTGACTGCGTGGCGGCGCGCCTCGCACCCACGCAGGACGCCTATCGATCTGCCGTGCAGCCGGGCCTTCCAGTCCTGTAGTACGCACCCCGCCCCTTGCTCCCGATCTCTCTCTATCTGCGGCTAGGCAAGATTTATCGCTTTTTCCGGGAATGACCGGATTTCCTATTATATCATGCGACCTCAGGCTTTTTGCAAGACAGCAATTAACTTCTTAGGGAAGCATTCTGTCTGAGTGTGGCTTTCTTTATGGTCACTCGCTACGAGATAGCGAAAGAAGAAGATACACCTCATTAAATGTTGGAGTACACGATAAGAGGCTCGCTCAAATAAAACGAGCGAGATATGGTTTCTCGAATACCATGGACTAACGAACTTAAGTCGTATTACAGCCTTCTAAGCTAATGTTCGCTGGTCACATCCCCGCCTTTAGCAAGTATACGCGTGATAAGGATATATTTGTCTGTTTGTGTGTCTGGATGTTTTGTCCATATTAGTATTGACATACATAGATTCGAATTCAAAGGCGTATGTATAGTCGTGCTTGAGTAACGGCGATGGACTCACCATCTACAACGTTGGCACCTAATATACCTCTGGCGGAAAGTGGGTGTGTGGGTATTACCCATACACCTCTGCCTACCCCTTCGGGGACCCTTGTGGGAAGGCGTGAGGATAGATTATTAGCTGAATATACACAAGGGAATGTTTTGGATCCAGAAAAGAAATCTACAAATAAAATCAGTTTTTCGTGGGCGAAGAAGCAGGGCAAAGGTAGTTGACGGCCGCCTGGTCTAGTGGTTAGAGCTCTTTTCTGCGAAACTCGAGGTTGTCGATTCGATTCCCGCTGAGGTCATATATTTATGTGATGAACACCAGTATTTGTACCTTAGTCTTGGATTTCCAATGTATTTACGTATATATGTATCTATATAAGTAAATATATCGTTTTCTAGTTACCATACACAAGCTTTGGTAAATTTTGGTCTAGGTCAATTTGTGTGGAGTTGTCCCAAGGTATTTATTTATATATGTGAATATGCAGCGGTAACCGTTTACCATCGGGTAACGGATACTTGTTGTCAGTTCAAAAGCATTAAAACATTGTTAGGTTCTCTTAATCTAATAGATCTGTCAGAGAGTTTGAGTTGTATTATAATGTTAATCGAATTGTCGAGGGCTTTTTAATAAAACGATATCTTTGTTTTTGTACTTTTATCTGCTACTCCATTGGAACATTAAATAGTAGGTTCGTTGAGGTTTGGCGTGACATGCCCGGTGACCTGTGTTTCATCCTTTAAGAACTGAAGTATAACATGGGGCCTATATTAGCGAATATTGAATGTACTTGCGAAATATGTTAAGAGAGGTAGGGCATAATGGGTTTCCCGTTCGAATTTGGATGGTAAGTCCGTAGCCAAATAACAAATTTTTTTGTGCTGTGCTTTGTTTCCTACGCGATGAATAAGGTTTCCAGTAATGAGCTCCTTGGGGAGGGGAGGATTGTTATATTGTGATGGTAGCAGAGGGATTAGTTCCATTATACTGCCAACACAGTATAACTCTCCAAACACAGAGTAGCAACGCGCAAGTGATTTTTCGGTATTGTAAGCGTAAATTGGCTGCGGTAACCGTTTTCCATTGGGTGGGCCGTATGCTTGTTTGCCACTCTTGATGTATAAAAAAATATATTTATATATGCTTTGGAAGAATACATCCAAATACCAGTATGCGTTTAGTCTATTAGATAAACATCCAATTATACAGACATGACATACATTATTCTAAAGCGATTCTCTGGTCTAAGCGGACCAATGTCCAATTTCATTAACCGTGAAATTTCATTTCGTTCTACCAGTACGAGCAGTACCCCCTCAGTACGCGGTTTCAACAGCGTAAAATGTCATTTTGTGGTGGATTTTTACTCGAAAATATCCTATGTTAATCCAGCTAATATTTCACCTCTGTGCCAAATTACATCCAATTCCATTCAGCCGTTCAAACATTCTTACAAACTTTTAACATTTATACTAAAAAGTTGGATAACAATTATAAATAAAAACTTACTCGCTGCATTTATTTTAGTAAGTTTAACTCTCATAAAGTAACTACTGGAACTAGTCTTGGATAAGTTCTAATTAATGTGAATGAAGACACATTATATATTTTTGTAACTTTTTGATTAGGCGTCACGGCCAGAGACTACTATTTAATGTCAAAGTGTCACAGCTAATGTATACGTCACCCTCATTCAGGACATAAAAAAGACGCCATATTGGTTAGTTCTAACTACAAGTCTGTTAGCCGTTAAGATTTGCGGTGTTAAAGATAATCTCGTACAACATAATTTAACTTATATGTAATGTATGTACAACGAAATTAAAACAAGTTTATCTGGACGTAAATAAAAGCTAGGCAAATTTCCACATTAAATAAACCGTGCCGTAAAATTAATTAAATTAAGCCGTGGTGGCCGAGTGGTTCGAGCAGTTGCCTGCGACACAAAGATCGCAAGTTCGAATCCCGACTGTACCAATGAGTTTTTCTGAATTTAAGTACAGTGATTAGTCACACCACGAGCTTTACGGTGAAGGAAAACATCGTGAGAAAACCTACATACGTCTGGGAAGAAATTCAAAGGCGTATGTATAGTCGTGCTTGAGTAACGGCGATGGACTCGTCATCTGTCACGTTGGCACTTAATATACCTCTGGCGGAAAGTGGGTGTTTGGGTATTACCCATACACCTCTGCCTACCCCTTCGGGGACCCTTGTGGGAAGGCGTGAGGATATTATTATTATAAATAAACATAAATAACCTATTAACGATAACCTTAAATAAATAAATAAATATAGATAAATAAATAAATATATACAGAAAAATGTATACATTTTATTCGTAATCAATATTGCTAAATCGGACCAAACTAAACTAGACTAGTTCGAGAACAATGATATTAAAGTTATAAAACTGCATCGAGAATTAATAACTTGAGATTTAATTATACGACACTACACAAAAAGAAGTACATTGAAACGGTGACTATGTTTTAGAAGTTATAAGCGTGAATCACGGTACTTAATTCTATTTAACATTTAGGCATTAATAAATACATTTTAAAGTTACCTCTAACATTTGATTCCTTTGTAGATATAAGTATAACATATCCCATGTGTTAATATATCAAATACACTATCTCTGTGCCAAATTTCATGCAATTCCGGTCACATGTTCTGACGTAATTGAGTAACAAACATTACAAACTCATTATAGTATTGGTAGGTTTTCTAACCACTAGTTCTTAGTTTAATAGATAATAGTACATTGCACAAACATTAGGTAGCTCTCACATTACAGTTCCTAAACTAGTGCTATATTGATCAAACTTTACAGCGGCGTTATGAGGAAAGTTAGGAGGAATAACCAAATAACGCGCTGGAATGTTGAATTCCGCTCGGGCTTGCCAGCGATGGAAACTTTATTACGAATCGTCTTCAATATAAATATGTACAGATGAATCCCTTGCAGTTGTTAATTTTCGTATTTCAATACCACTTCAAAAAAACAGGTAGGTAGCATTGGAGATTTTATCGCATTGCTTATTCATTTGGTTTAAAATTTACGTCATATTTGTTTAGTTGTAACCTAGCTTTCAGTGCAATTATGAATGTAAACTGGTATAATTTTGTTAAATTAATAATTAAATTTTATGCTGTCGCGTGGTAATCCTTTTCTATTGGAACCTACTACCTAAACCTTGGGTATGAATATCAAGAACTTAATTTGCTTTACTTATCTTTATATTTTTTTGTAGATTAAATTTATATTATAATACAAATAATAAAAAAAATGACAGCCGTGGTGGCCGAGTGGTTCGAGCAGTTGCCTGCGACACAAAGATCGCAAGTTCGAAT
Source organism: Drepana falcataria (assembly GCA_945859725.1). Taxonomy (NCBI): domain Eukaryota; kingdom Metazoa; phylum Arthropoda; class Insecta; order Lepidoptera; family Drepanidae; genus Drepana; species Drepana falcataria. Next base: position 13,730,438 of record OX243921.1, read on the forward strand.
CCCGACTGTACCAATGAGTTTTTCTGAACTTAAGTACAATGATTAGTCACACCACGAGCTTTACGGTGAAGGAAAACATCGAGAGGAAACCTGCATACGTCTGAGAAGAAATTCAAAGGAGTATGTATAGTCGTGCTGGAGTAACGGCGATGGACTCGCCATCTGTCACGTTGGCACCTAATATACCCCTGGCGGAAAGTGGGTGTGTGGGTACTACCTATACACCTCTGCCTACCCCTTCGGGGACCCTTGTGGGAAGGCGTGAGGATATATTATTTATATTATTATATTATATTATTATTATAAAAAAGATAAACTAACTATAAATAGAATAAATGTCCCAAATCTGTGTCACGCGGAAGGGTGCCAAGAAGACTGGCGGCATTGCCACGTTGTATGGCAATGCTGATTCACTGGGCGAAATATTCGCCAGCCCTCTTGTCTCGTGAAATTGCAAACGTGTCACGAACAGACCGAGTCCGACGCCACTCAAGCACCACTATACATACGTATTTGCTTCTCAAACGTATGCAAGTTTCGTAAGCTCGTGGTGTGATACGCTTAGAAAAACTCATTGGTACAGTAGGCATTCGAACTTGCAATCACTGGTTGCAGGAGAATAACTTAAACCACTCGGCCACCACGGCTCCTATTAAAAGATTCTATCGAAGAAAGACATCCCTCGGGACTCCATGCGCAAGTAAATGACGATTCAGACGAAGTGGAGCACTAGACGACATACTCAAAGTAAATAGCCAAGTCTCTGAGTTGTTTGCTTTGTTTCTAATAACTTTTGTTATTGCGCTCTCAATTGTAGCGACGCAAACTTTTATGATGCGATGCAATTCGTTGATTAAAATGAGATTGTTTTCACAAAAAACACACAATCGGCAAGAATGAAAAATTTGCGGACTTTGTATTTTCTTGGTTTGTATTTAATTTTGCTTATGATTTTTTTTCTTACGGCTTGTCTACAGAAAGTAATAACTGGTATTATTTTAAGGTACGTGTTTCATTTTATGCAAAGCACGGGAGCCTTTCAAGCCGCGGGAGGGATCACTGCCGTTTCTTGTGAGTATTTGAATGTTAACGTCGATGACACGAGTAGGAAATTATTTTCGAGCGATATCCCATAAAATCTGTTATGTTTTTCCTCATATTTTCACATATTTGATGATATGTTCAGATATTTGATCATATCTTCGGATATTTGATCCTATTTTCACAGATTTGTTCATATGTTCACATATTTTATCATATATTAATTTGAAGGATGCGATTCCCAAGGATGCTATCTTCGGTTCAAGGTTGGGAGAATATTCTACTCACTAGACTACTCACAAGCGTTACCCCTTGTTTTGCAAGCGCGACGGCGGTAACCGCTTACCATCAGACGGACTGCAAGCTTGTCAGCCACCTTAGTGGTATAAAAAGCAGGCAAACACGAATGAAGGGACTGTTGAATGCAATTGATGCGAAAGGGGTCTAAACGGTTAGTCTAGACGACCGGTATTCTGCTCCCACTGTCAACCCCGTATGTATGCTCATGTCACACCACGAGCTTTACGGTTAAAGAAATCATCGAAAGGAAACCTTTGAGTTTGATACATAACAATTGAGACGCAATTCAAAATATGTATAGTCGTGCTTTGACGTCGTTGTCGAGAAACGATTCCCTTCTGTCAAGTTGGCTCGTGAAATATATCTCCGGTGAAAAAGTGTATCCCATCGGGGACCCTTGTGGGAAAGCGTGAAGATATATATATATATTTATATATATATGCTGCAGAGGCAGAGGTGTATAGGTAATACCCACACACCCACTTTCCGTCAGAGATATATTTTGGGTGCCAACGTGACAGATGGCGAGTCCGTCGCCGTTACTCAAGCACGACTATACATACGCCTTTGAATTACTTCTCAAACGAATGCAGATTTCCTCTCGATGTTCTCCTTCACCGTAAAGCTCGTGGTGTAACTAATCACTGTTCTTAAGTTCAGAAAAACTCATTGGTACAGTTGGGATTCGAACTTGCGATCTTTGTGTCGCAGGCAACTGCTCGAACTACGCGGACACCACGGCTTATATATTTTTGTTTCAGGTATATTTCCCGTCTCGCTACCGCGGCCTGTGTGTTGGCACTCTGGTCTCCCGAACTGCAGTGATAACCGCGGCTGTGTGCGTGACGAGCCCTTTCAACTCAGTCAAAGACACGAGGCCCATCAATGTCGTCACGGGGGCAACGTACAGACATCCACGGAGGGGCATCCGCGTTCAAGTCACCAAGATACTTTTGCCTCATCGTGAGTACCCACTTAAATTGATCAACGATAACGAACCATAAGATTTCGAAATAGAATTGATTTTATTTCTATTCCTTTACTCAAATCAATAATTGTATGCTAACAGGTAGTCACAGGAAATCCCATAGTGTCATGTTCCTGTATTGAGTAGGCGAGGTTACCAAAACGCCACACGGAATGACTATGGCAGAAGGGGTACCCTCGTCTCATGTCTCTCATAAAGTTGGCAACGCGCGAGTTGCCTCATATATATAGGCTTATATAGGCGTTTATAGGCTTAGGTGACCACTTAACAAAAGGCGGACCGTTTGTTCATTTGCCACTCGCTCAATGAGGTCTAATATTTAACGAGTTCGGTGGTTGATGCTGTTCGTGCTGGAGGCCTAGGTCTCGCCATTGACCGGTTAAGTAGCAAAAGTTCCCGGAACTCAAGCTACGAGAGACAACAGAAAAAAAATGATGCTGTTCGCGTCCGATGACCCTAAATAGCCAGTAAGTTAAGTATAGGTTAATTTTATACTGAAATTATATCACGAATAATTCTGCCCGTAGTTGGAAAAAATTAATTGAATAAAGGAAATTGGAATAATGGAAGTAATCCATATAGGTTGGTTGGAATCTATTCAGGCTGCGAAGTTCTGAGCTTATCGCCTCGCCTTCAGCATCCATGAAGCATTGTCTAAACTAATCCAATTGAACTAGATACGTAATAAAAGCTCTCTCTCTATGTGATTGTCTTTTGAACTTTTAAAAGTGAATTTAGTTAGTCAGATTTCATATCATTCATTTTCATGTATTCTGATTTCGGAACGCCATTCTACGATTGATTACGATTACTTTTACATGAACTCAGTCCTCTTATGTCTGAACTATTAGATGCCTTAACAAAAAAACATAACGCGAACCGTTCCCTCAGAACATGAAATGAATAAATACAAATTATTCATTAAAACAATTGCCCATAAATATATTGTTACCTACAATATTTCATTGATGTTTGATAAGGATTAAACACTTATAAATTTGATTTTTAAAGTTTAAAAATAATTATATCCACCTGGATCTATAATATATAAATATTTTTATCCACATCTATATAGATCCGGTGGGTGTCACTACCAAAACGAAGGTTGCAAGGTTGAACCTCGATGGTTTGAAAGTTTTCCAGAACTTGAATACAGTCCAACTTAAATTCAGCTCGTCGTGTGACTAATCATATGCGACAAGTTTCATGCATACGTTTAAGAAGAAATTCAATGGCGTATGTGGAAAGAATCGGAGAGGCGACGATGGGCACGCCATCTGTCACGTTGGCACGTAAAATTTATATCTGACAAAAAGTGCTTACGTTGGTAGTACATACCTCTGCCTACCCCTTCAGGTAACCTTGTGGGAAGGCGTGACGATATTTTTATAATTGTAATATAAATAATATAATTTTTATAATTGTGAAATTCCTTTCAGTGCCCGATGACGATGCTCACCGGAGCCATATGATGGAAAAATCGCCTGCCATTTTACTGTTGAAGCGTAAAGTTCCAGATATTTTGACCGAAATACCGTTGCGGGCTCTCGATATAGACTACAAAGGCGAAGAGAAACTGACACTGCAGGAGGAATGTTTGATGCCCGGCTGGCATTTCTTCTACAAGGCGGTGAGCTATTAATTACACAAAAGTCATAAATATGGATTTCTACGAAACTATACGAGCTATCAAAATCCAAATATTCAGTAGGGTACATATACGTTTAGAAGTATAAACACCCTTTAGACACCCTTAACTTTATGCAAACGATTGGGAAGAAATCCTACTTATAGAAACTTGATATTATTAATAAAGTAATGAAGTTTAATAAACCCACATTTTATTATTAGTATTTTCAATTTCAATTTCAATAGTATTTTGAAACGTAAGCAGGTTTCCTCTCGATGTTTTCCTTCACATTAATCACTGTACTTAATTTATAATTAAGTTCAGAAAAACTCATTCGTACAGTCGGGATAAGAAGCCCGACTTTGCACAAAAATCTTGCATTCTTTGTGTTGCAGGCAACTACTCGAACCGCGTATCAATTGTTATCAGATCAGATAGTATATGAATGTAGTATAATAAAAAACATAAATACCGTAGTATAAATATAAGGCAGTATAGCTGGTTAACACTAACTATAGATTTTAACAAGTTGGTACAGTCCGCTCAATCATCAAAGTTATTGGAAAACAGGAATCAGTAGTGCGAATTAGTTTTAATGAAACATGAACAGAGCGTTTTCGGTCAAAGCAAGGGTAGCCAGCGACTGGAATTGAATTGGCGCTCTGTTAATTATTTTACCAGCGATCTGTTTCCTCTGTACCCACACATGCGAGTCCAACAGAGCGTGCCATGTATCCTTTCAGCAACAGGACACACGCGTAACATTTATGAATTTCGCTTTGAATGCAAGCGAGTTGTGAATTCGTGCGAGCTTTGTACTAACAAGATAGGTATTTACATTACGCACAGCAAATATTAAAGCTACTCTTCCCGTAAGCCGCAGTCATGGGGTGGATTTTAGGCAACTGTAAAATGAAAGTTAAAGATTCAAGACCCGGACTGTACCTATAGGTTTTTTTTACTTATCGTAATAAGTGCTTTACAGTGAAGGAATAAGGTTACTTATCACGTGGGCTTTTGGTAGAATAGATACAAAAACAAGAAAAGTTTTTCTTACGGAGATATCTTATATATCTAGGCGACACTGAAAGCGAGCATGTCGCCGTCTCTCAGACACGAATTGTTAACATAATTTAATTTCTCTCGTATTAACCTGTATTTACAGGATATATTTTACTAAGTGGTGAGGTTAATCAGTGGTACTGACCACCGTGACAGCCGTGGTGGCCGAGTAGTTCAAGTAGCCTGCAACACAAAATGCAGACTTTGTACGAACTTTGTAATATATTTCTGGCGAAAGAACATACCACCTCTCGAACTCGACGAGCTCGAACCTACGTGTCTAATATTACTCGCCTACCACGGTTCTATAATACGCACAATGATTAAAGCAACAACGCAACAACTTCGCGATTATTTTGAAATATATCAATGTAGTGAGTACTGTGAACGTGGTGGCCAAGTGGTTCGAGAAGTTGCGACACAAAGATCGCAAGTTCGAATCCCGACTGTGCCAATGAATTTATCTGGACTCTCACCACGAACTTCACGGTGAAGGAAAACATCGAGAGGAAACCTGCATACGTCTGAGAAGCAATTCAAAGGCGTATGTATAATCGTGCTTGAGTAACGGTTCCAAGTTATTATGGAGTAATATTAAAATGTGAACGGATTTAACCAAAGCAGAACACGAAGGGAATGCTAACATCTGTCAGGCACATGTTCCCTTGTCGCAACAAGAGCATACAATCGTTTGTCCAGATGTGGAATGCAACTAACGGTTGTTTGAGAATCTCAAATCTTTATAAAACTAAGCCATTTGTGTTCGTTTAAATCATTTTAGATCTGCTATCCAAGCTGAAAATTATGTATAATGTTTGATTCATTTAGGAGTGTGTGCATGTTTGCAATCTGAGATTGGGTAGAAGACTACTCGACCTGTACCAATCATTATGTATCCAATCTTACTAATATTTATAAATGTGAAAGTTTGTAAGTTTGGATGTTTGGATGTTTGCGGTTCTTTGACGGCCAAACAGCTGAACCGATTTGGCTGAAACTTGAAATGCTTATACCTAGGAATAGGACATAGGATACATTTGAATCCCGAAAAAATCAAAGTTCTAATGTAATAAAGTATGATGCTCTTTCACGGCATAGCGGCTGAACCGATTCTAGCTGGAAAATACTTAAGCTACTTTTTCGAACTCCACGCGGGCGAAGCTGCGTGCATAAGCTAGTATAATATATATATATGTATACAGATGAAGTGAAAGAGGTATGTTAGTCTAGAGAGAGCTGGCGCTCTACACTCTTTGCCTACCCTGTTGGGGATTCGGCGTGATGATATGTATGTACGTATGTGCATAAGTATAAAAAATCTTCTATGCGTGTGTTTTCACCGATTTTTTTTTCAAGGCAAAGTTTGACGGCCTGAGGATATATACAGGCATGTGCAGGTTTTCTCACTTTGTTTTCCTTTACCGTAAAGCTCGTGGTGTGAATAATCACACAAACAGAGTGGCATTTGCATTTATAATATTAGTATGTACTTAATAAATAGTTCATATTATTTACAGATTCAGAAGTACACTTCTGATTACAAAACAAAACATTGTTTTGCTATAGGTATTTAATTCTTGACTTCAGTGCCAATGACTCATTGGCATATTATAATGTAGGTATAGCCGTTTTATTTCTGATAATAATACCACAAACTCAGGCCGCTGTCCCCCGACAAACTATTTATAATACATTTATCAAACCAACGCCTGTCGGGTAGGTATTGCGGTGATATGGTATTAGGACGATGATAGAAACATGAAATATATAATACTTTAAAAAGTTTAGCTATAATCTCAAATCCAGTACAGTTAAACACTTCTTTTTTCAAAATTCCATCCACGTGACATTCGTTCTTTTCTTTTATAAATCGACTTAAAAAAGTAATTAAAAATTCCTACTTCTCCTAAAGTCGTTAAAAAGATGGCCGGTCTAATTAGTTTTCTTTTCATGTTTGTTTTCATCTAACCTCCTTCATTTATGAAAAGATTTGCCATTAATTTAGTTGTTTGAAAGAATATAGTTCTCGTTTTGTTTATTATATAAAAGTAATGTCTTTGTGTGTGTTTTAGTCCTACTAATATTATAGATAGGATATTTTGTTCCTCTTTATCGTAAATACTTCTAAACGGAGTAGGATTAAATTTTACACAGTGATTAACACAAAGGATTTATGTTTTGTTTCCAAAAACAACCTACCAATTCATTGGGTCAAACTTAAAGCGCTAAATACATGTATAAATAAATACATACATATCATCCAGCCGAGACCCTAACGGGGTAGGCAGAGAATAGAGCGTGTTAATATGTATATATATATAATAGAGCGTTAAATATGTATATAAATACAGAAAAAAAGCAATAATAGCAGAAAAACTCACCTACCCGTTAATCAATTTCGTGTTCACGTTCTTATTGTTTCAGGACAAAATCTACCCGGTACACCAGTATCTGCTACAGAGGAACGTTCGCGTCCAGTTCCTGAACATCGTCAAGATGGACTTGTGGTGCGAGGCATTGGCGATGAAATTCCAGAAAGCGCTCAGTAATCTGGGCTATGTCGGACAGTTTGACAAAGCCTCCTGCATATGTGCTAGAGACGTAAGATTTAATAAACATATTACATATTTGGTAATTATCTAAAATGTTAAAAAGGTAATATTTTGAATTTCTATCACGTATGTATACGTATTATCACGTCGAGGCATTCATGGGGTTGACAGAGAGAGAGTAGAGCGTAAACTCTCTAAAGTTGAGTTTATTGGTAGATGTTTCTGAAATATAACATAGATTATGTGCTTTTACAACACTTTATCTATATCTGTGCCAAGTAAAATCAAAATCTCTTCAGTAGTTTTTGCGTGGAAGAAGAAAACACCCTTACGCTTTATAATATTAATAAGTCATAATATTTATATAATTAAATTTTATTTATTATTTCATATTAATATTAGTATCAAGTAACAAATAAAGCCGTGGTGGCTGAGTAGTTCGTGTAGTTGCCTGCGACACAAAGATCGCAAGTTCGAATCCCGACTGTACCGATGAGTTTTTCTGAACTTAAGTACAGTGATTAGTCTCACTACGAGCTTTACGGTGAAGGAAAACATCGAGAGGAAACCTGCATACGTCTGAGAAGAAATTCAAAGGCTGTATAGCAACGGCTTGCTATGCTTGAGTAACGGCGATTGACTCGCCATCTGTCACGTCACTAATATACCTCTGGCGGAAAGTGGGTGTGTGGGTATTACCTATACACTTCTGCCTACCCCTTCGGGAACCCTTGTGATGTGTTATTTGTGTTATTTCACAAAAGAAAGGAAGGGACAGATTAGAAGAATTCATATTATATGTTGGTGTCTTACGCACTCTTACAGGAATTCAAAAAGTTTTACTTTTCACCCGGGCGAAGCTGAGCGGGACAGCTAGTTACTACATATATTCAACTACGCCATCACGGTGTTGACAAAGAGAGCACAGCGCCCGTTCAATCTAAATTTACAGACTTGTGTCCCTTCATATTCATCATACTTGATACCTACATGCTCGCAGGATTCGAACATAATTCACACTTATTTAGATACACAAATGTGATGTAAAAAAGCACACGTGTTCTAATGTACCCTTACGGGAATTTACCTATATTTTTTCCTATGAATGCCTACTACAGTCTATACTATAGGTGAAAGTCTACAATTAACTTTTGAAGATACATTTATCAAAGAATCCATTCTAGTGATATAGGCAATACGAATGTATGAGATTTTTTGTTACTTCCACGTAAATAGGTACGGAATTAAATTTAATTTGGCATAAAGCTTGACTGTTAGCTAAATGTGTTTTATTCCGAAAACAATCCGGAATTTACCAAAGAAATAAAAACCGCGCGGAATAATATAAATGTGCTCTCGACATGTGCAACTCGACCCGTAATTCAGTCACGTAAGTCCAGTACTTTCAGTGGCTCAACCGAAGCACAAATTGTTTCTGATTGTTGAATGACAAATGTGTTTGCTTTCCAGCCGGACAGAACAGCACAGCCTTGCCACGTGAGTATCATGTTATTCACCCACTTATGAAATGACTTACTTTTTGAAGTAAGTCATTTCATAAGTAAGACATTTAAGAAGGAAGATTGGGGCAGTACAGATAGTGCCATCCAAGAAGACACGCCCCACTAATTTCTAGTACTGGGGGTCGCGGGGTGCGTGGAGTATGACCCGACTATTGATTGTAGTGTGCGTGTGCACTCATAGGTGATCAGTGTGTACCGATAATACTCAACATTAGTGGAAGGTTGCACACTTACTACTTACACTTGCGTCTTCGTGGATGGCACTATCTATAACGAATGATTAGCTTGATTAGTCGTATGCAAGATGGCAAGTTCGAATTCCAATAGCCTTTTTACCAATGAGTTTTTTCTGGCCTTGAGTGCACTGAAATATCACGAGCTTTACAGCGATGGAAAACAACGTGAGGTGCATATATTTGTGAAGAAAATCAAATTAGTATGTATGTGTATTATACAATTGTTTTGTCTAGTAATATGTACTCAGTGTTCAGATTATACGTATAAAGAGTAAGTTTGTGCATATGTTGTTCGAATAAAATTTCATATCGAACATTCAATAGCGTACTCGTGGGAGAGTCGGTCCATTCTGGAAAATTACTTTTGCGCGCATTGAACTCACTCTATGAATCATTTTTCTTTTCATTTTGTCTATTACTTTAAACGAGCGATTGACTCTGATCATAAAGATGAGTTTACTATTTATTAAATGTATTTCTTACATTACAAATATTGAATGAAAGAGCCGTGGTGGCCGAGTGGTCCGAGTAGTTGCCTGCACCATAATTATTGCAAGTACGAATGCCGACTTTACCAATGAGTTTATTCTGAACTTAAGTACAGTGATTAGTTACGATGAAGGATAACATCGAGGGGAAACCTGCATACGTCTGAGAGAAATTCATAGACGGACCTAGTCGTGCTTGACCATACATATGTACGCCTATGAATGTCGTGAACGTATTATGGCGATGGACTCGCCATCTGTCACGTTGGCACCTAAAATGTATCTACGTACCTGAAAATGGGTACTACCTATACACCTCAGCCTACCTCTTCTTTATTATTTTTCATTTCAATCATATATCTTCCATGTACAGACAGCGATCCCTAATTTTTTTATTATATGAATTGATAAACATATTTTCCAACCATATACATTTATCTGCATAGCTGGCCCGCTACTTAACTGGGTTCCTCAGCAAAAGTATCTTATTTTATTCAATAATATTTCTTACAATTCGATGTTCTTATAGTTATTGTAGGTGTTGATAAAACCCCCTCAATTACCTGTCTCACTCTTTTTTCTTTTTTATACAACAAGAGTGGCAAACAAGCATACGGCCCATCCGATGGGAAACGGTTACCGCAGCCTATTTACGCTCACGATACCGAAGTATCACTTGCGTGTTGCCACTCTGTGTTCGGAGAGTTATAGTGTGTTGGCAGCATAATGTGTTTAATCCCTCTGCTTCCAACACAATGTAACAATCCTCCCCCCTCCCCAAGGAGCTCATTACTGGAAACCTTATTCACCGCGTAGGAACACAACACAAAAAATTGTGTTATTTGGCTACGGATTTCTATAAGGTGGAGGTACTGCCCCAGACGGGCAGCTCCGAATTCGAACGGGAAACCCGTTATGCCCTACCTCTCTTTACACCTACCTCCTACCTCACTCTACTTATTCAGCTAGGGGGTGGGACACTTATGAGAGATTAGAGAACATCATTTCATATGAGAAACAATCTTGATATGTGCATTCGTTTATGGCCAGGGCATGTACGGATCACCACTTATATGTCGCGGAAGAGCAGTTGGCATGATGATGGCACCCGACGCTCAATGGACGAACTGTACTGGATTTAGCAACATTTTGCATCTGTTCTCCAGCAGCTACCTCAAAAACTTCATGCATTGCATTAGCAGGTAAATATTTAGGGTAGCTAGGGGCTTATACGACATGATAGCTTTAGAAATATCTTAGACGAAAAGGTAGAGGGGAAGAGAGGAAGAGGATGACCTTGATTAACATACATGGGTCAGATCAAAAAGTATCTCTCATGTCGTATAGGGAAATAAAAGACGTTGCGCTGGACAGAAGCAAATGGAAGGGACTGCATCAGAGACAAGAGCCCAGCTCTTAAATTTATGATGAGGGGCTTATTGACAATCCCTGAATAAACCTCAAAAAGTCACTGCAACTTCTAAAGGTAGGCAGAAGCTATATTGTCGGCGATATATTCCTATTTCGACATATTAGACTTAAGAGCTTCAGAGCTTTCGATTGAGCTTGTGGCCGCCGGCACCTCTTCTCGATTGAGCTTTGAATTTACGGAAATCATTATGTATACAGGATTTCCTAGCATGTTACCTAATATCGTGGATCGAGTGGTGTTCTAACTCAAAATCGGATTTAAGTATCTCAATAAATTCAGGTACACGCTGGATTGTGAAAAAAGGTCGAACTCTTTTTCCACAATCCAGCGCCGCAGGCCAAATTCTTTTTTTTTTTTCTATTTTTTAAAGGAGTTTTGTCGCACAGCGACTATGTCACTCCGTGAGGACACCTAGATATAAAAGTACTTAAAATCTACGCATATATAATTTTAATAAATATTTTATATCCACCAAACTCTTAAATGAGCATATTTGTATTCGTACAGTCATTTTTATGAAACTTGGCAGTTATGCACCTATGCAGTTAGTGTTATAGCATTAGAACCTATTCTCAAAGTTTGTGGGAATAATGATTTTGTGAACAATGATAAGGAGTAGGTACCAAGCAAACAATGTGGGTAAATAGATACCTATATCCAAGTAAAATTACCACACTGAATGTTAATTTAGCCAATTTCATGATCATAGCTTGAAAATATTGTACCAATATGAAGCACGGTTTTATTAATTATAATTTTTAATCATTTTGAACTCCAGTGAGTTCATCAGGAGAAGTAATAACATCGCTGAAACATTTTGTGATAAGCAAACGATGAAGGTCGCTATACCTACCTACCTACTTCGTTTATCTACTTACGACCATGACACAAAAACGAATAATATTTAGTGAAATAAATATTTAACTTTGATAATGCCTTTCCTCAAGAGGTGAAACAAATCCTGTTTTCGCTGGTGACATATAAAAGTACCAGCGTGCCAGACCGTGAGCTCACCGTTTCTTAAGCATTGGACACTATGTATACGACTTTGAATTTCATCTTAAATCACTGTGCTTAAATGATAAAAACAGAGATAACTTATCTTCAAGCCGCCAGGGTTCGATCTTGCAATCTTGAGTTTCCAAGTGGTTATTCACACTGATAAAACTATTCGAGCCGGCTTTGCCGAGGAGAACGGCTCTCAAAAACTAACACATACATTGATATGTACCTATCCGTGCGAGTACCTGGTGAGCAACATTATGTTTCAAGCCCGACCCTCATCGAGCCGGTAGGTAGAGTAGAAAACTAAGTTATATATATAGTTACTAAACTGTTGTATATGTGCCAGCCTCTTCGAAGTCGAAGAGACGGTGGATTGGGCCAAGATGAAGAAGTCAATCTACCCGGACGCATATGACGACAGCTACGAATACATTCCAGAGACATACAGCAAGATAGACAGCGACTCTTCGTCTGATGAGATATGATGATCATGTTTATATTTGTATATATAAACAACGCGTTCCTGCGACTCCACCCGCATTAAATTTAATTTTACATATGATTACTCCTCCGCTATAAAAGCCTTAGTTTAGCCTTCGTAAATAAACAAGCTATCTTATTTAACCCAATTCCAACATATTTTTGAAAATTGGATCAGTTTTCCTGCGATTAGTGCGTTCAAACAAACAAACAAACTGCCATTTTATAATGTAATAATAATAAACATATAACGATAATTTAGCAAGATCTTTGAGTCTAGAGAGTAAAAGGAAACTAGTCCAGTCTCTCTGCTTACCCCTTTATGGACTCAACGTGATATATGGGCTCTCAAATCTGTCATTTGAATAAGATTTATTTTGAATTAATGGTTGATTTATAACTATGTTAGTACCAGCTCGTGTATCTATTATGTATGTACGTATACACTACACATGTGCATTGTAGCAGTTGGTAAAGGGCCATTATAAATCAAGGTGTGGCTTTGCTGCCATAGCAAAACACTGCGTTTCATCTAGAGGCAAGGCCAAATGAGGAGGTGTAGTTAGGGCCGGCGTCAAGTGGTCTTAAAAAATATATATCCTTCCCATAGGGGTCCCCGAAGTTGTAGGCCGAGGTGTATAGGCAGTATACACCCACTTTCCGCCAGAGATATATTTTAGGTGCCAAAGTGACAGATGGCGAGTCCGTCGCCGTTACTCAAGCACGACTATACACACTCCTTTGAATTGCTTCTCAAACGTATGCAGGATTCTTCTCGATGTTTTCCTTCACCGTAAAGCTGGTGGTGTGACTAATCACTGCACTTAAGTTCTTAAGAAATAACTGGCGTGGAATTTTCTGTTAAGAGTTCAAACTACCCGATGTATGGCAATGACAGCTGCGGATGCGGACGTTTCTGCAACACGCAATTATTTGCATTACAATTGACTTACATGTATACATTGTAGCATAATTCCCAGGCCTTTTTGTAAAGAAGAAAGAAAGAAGAGGGAACTGCTACAAAACAAGTCACAATGTGATTAAATATTGCTCTTTATTTTTACTACATAAACATTTTAAATAATTAGATAAACTTATAATATATAATAGTCACTAATAGTTAAAGCATTAAATTAATTATAAAAAATAAAACTTTCACAACACGGACACATTTCATTAAACAAACGTTTTTCAATAAAATGTCATAGACACAGGTTTGACAAATACTAGACGAGCTGCGCCCGAGGGGTCACCCTCAATATCGAGATGGCGAAACATTTCATATGGACAAAGTAAAGATATGTAAAAACTGATACATAATCACATTCATAATATTAACAGATTGGCATTACGAGAATTTGTGATAAAGTGATACAGAAAATACGTATTTCATAATAAGAATGACAAGACCATTGCTACGCTAGGTATAAAACCAATCCAGTCCATTTTGGTAATATCTATGATACATTGGTAGGTATGTATATATACTACTTTTCTTTATGTTCTCAATAATCTATATAATCTATACTATATAGTCAACATTCAATCTCTATTAAAGTACGAAAACGCGTAATATTTAATTCACGTGAAACGGCGCCATCTATTGGACTTTGAATCAACTAAAATTGTAAAATGTAAAATGAACATAATAGAAATTACTGATTTTGTATTACATATAACATAACATATCCTCACACCTTCCCACAAGGGTCCCCGAAGGGGTAGGCAGAGGTGTGTAGGTAATACTCACACACCCACTTTCCGCCAGAGGTATATCAGGTGCCAACGTGACAGTATTACAATACAATGATTACAATTCTTATAATTCCTTGCTATGTATTTATATGAATATTGGGCTCAAATAACAAACGACAAATATTTTCATGAAGAAAATGTTAGATTTTTCAATAGTATCTTGGTTCCTGAGTCTTGGAATGGCGTAGCTTGGTTTCAGCGTTATATTTAATTTGTCCGCAATCCGTCCGTTTATCATTAACATAGAAAATACAAACAGCATTGTATAAACATTAAAATGTCTAACGATGATTGACAATACTTAAGTCATATAAAAATAAAGGCTTATTTTACTCATTATTACATTACATTTAAAGTCAAATCAACTCGCATTCGTCCAGAAACACTAGGCATTTTTTGTGCTGGGCAACAAATATATGAGTAAATTCAGTGTTACAACACTGACTTTACGTATATACCTGTTATACATCAGATAATCTTAATTAATTAGACAACTTTGGCTATTCATTATTTTAAGAGACCTATAATTGAAGTACCTATTGAACAAATTTTATTATAAAATAGAAGTCAACTAAACTAATTTCTTTTACTAGACATATTCGGAAGAGGTTTAATAATAGTACTAATTGTGTATCCTTGCAACATGCTTACCATTTATTTAGCATCGGAGTTAACATTATAAAAGATATAAATATTGGGAGCTTCTTCTGAAAGATCAAGAGAGATAAGGCGTGAGGTAATATAATTTACGAGTATTAATTGATGATAACGGTGTAATTTTGAGTATAAAGAGAAAATGCACTTAATATCATGAAAACATATCAAGTGGGTACTACTCGAAATCTGCTTCAATTACCTAGTTTATTAACTTTCACTCGTCAATATAATCACAAATACCACACAAAACAAAAGTAAATACCTATGTATTATAACAGTTAACAAGCAAATTGTTTTAACATACAATGTAACACAATTTACTAAACTACTAACAATGCAGTCGCTAGCACTGGCAGCAAATTTAAAACTATACCGCCCCGAAACCTATCTTTAAGCCTTCCAACCAGGTTTCCAGAGGTAGAGACGTGACAGACGGCGAATCTATCGGCGTTACTCGAACATATCTGGCCCTTACTAGTGATGAAACTAATTACCGTTCAGTTCAGTGCAATACTAAAAGGACGTGTTTTAGTATTGCCATTACCAGGGCTCTGCCAATAAAAAATAGAAAAATACCGACTGAGAGATTAACATCAAAACGCACGTGTGTCTCTTAGCTAAAAGTGCACTTAAAAATATCACCGGTCTTAGATAACAATAAATAATATAAATACGAGCACCAACAATCCTAAAAGTATGAATATTGTCAGCCACTGCCGTTTATCTGGAAATAAGAAGGGTATTCGTTAACAGACGTAGTTTAGGTATGGGACTTTATTATTATTATTTTTTTATACAACAAGAGTGGCAAACAAGAGTATATATACGTGACTCATAGCACGTAGCAATCTACCCCATGAGATAAAACCGTG
The DNA here is from genome assembly GCA_945859725.1 of Drepana falcataria. Lineage (NCBI taxonomy): Eukaryota > Metazoa > Arthropoda > Insecta > Lepidoptera > Drepanidae > Drepana > Drepana falcataria. Next base: position 13,746,459 of record OX243921.1, read on the forward strand.
AAGCATCGAAACTAATTTATTTTTTAATGCTAATGCTGGACATGTGATATATTTTAATCCAGTGATCATCATCATCATATCATCACGCCAAGTCCCTAACGGGGTAGGCAGAGAGTATAGAGCGCCAGTTCTCTCTAGACTTACATACCTCTTTCGCTTCGTCCACATTCATCAGTCTCTTCATACATGCTCGTCGGTTTCGAGTACTCTTAACGTTCCCGTCCTTGAGAGTCCGATCTATTTGATCCAGGTAGTTGGAACGTAATCCAGTGATAATCTACCAATAAAGTTAAATTTTATCGGGTGTAACCGCGAGACAGCTAGTTATAGCATATGTGTAGACCTCACGTGTTCCCACAGGAGCAGAGACACAGCGTCGAACACCCTTTTTTCACCGAGATATTTTAGGTTTCAATGTGATAGATGCCACTGTCACTATTTCTCAAGCCTACTAAAAATATGTTGGTGAATGTCTTCAACGTCTTCAGTCAACCACGTATGCAAGTTTTCCTGCGATGTGTTCCTTCACTGTAACGTACTTGGTGTTATATTCCAGTAAAATAAAAACCTATTAGGACAGGCTACCGGGGTACAAAATAGCAATCACGATTTCGTAAGATGTGTCTGCTTTGAGTAGTCGAAAATATCTCAAATTAAATCAAATGTATTTCATATGTTCTCTATAATAAGGAAAAAGTATTAAAAATAAATCAAAACTTACCATTGTTCATATGTAGCACTTTTGCAACCTTTTTCAATGCAGAATCAATCTTGGAGTCTGTGTTTTCAAGTTCGGTATTCAAGTCATCTAACATACTGAAATAACAATATACATTTATGTATATAACCGGCTAGACTAGGTAAAAAATATACTCACAAGATTTCCCAATTATAATACGTATTAGCATACTCACACAGATTGCTCATCGAGTTCAATGCCTATCTGCTTCGATACAGACTTCAAAGACCCGATGGAGTTATTTATGACCTGCAGCTGATCGTCTTGAGTCGTCAGCATATTATCCTGCACAGCCAGTATGTCATCGTTCGTGTCGTATTCGTATCTGCTCGGACTGTCGGTCTGGTTGGCCAGTTTAGAGTACTTGCTGTAACGGGGTGTGGAGACATTCCAGGCATTGGAAAAGTTCACGGGGCTCTCGTCGCCGTATGTAAGGAGTGGCTCCCTGGCTGTGGCGTCGATGTCACGTTTACGATTCACACTTATTTTTCCCTTCATCATCTATAATGTAATTAATTTGAGCCGTTAGTTATTAAGGTCCATTACTAATCCCCAAGGGGTTAACCAGTAATAGTTATGAACAGGGCCGAATAGGATCGCCTGTTTAGTAAAATACGAATTGCCAACTGAGGCAGTACCTCTACATTAAAAACAACCGTGCCATGACGGACTTCTTGAAAATAGTACGAAATTCTTATGACAATTTACTCAATACCTCTCGGTAATGGAAATGTATTTAATTTAACCAAACTCTTTGCCTAAATTAAATACATTTTAATTTAATGAAAGCAATACCAAGGTCCTATACAAACGGTACACTCTGATAAGAAACATCCTTGTCACACTATATCACCATGTGTCAAAAAGAGGCCAACAGAAAGTAACGACTTACTTTAACTTCCTGCTTCGTTGCTTCAATAAAGCTTCTTCTATCGCTTATTTCTTTATTGTCGATCTTGAACTTGAAATTCTTCTCTACAATGCGTGATATGCTTGTTAATAAAATTATAATTTCTGTTTAACATATCGTACAGAACATTAATATTTGTGATCAAGAAGACATGCTATTTAGGTAGGTACTCTACAATTACTTACTCTACAACCTGACCTAAATAGTGTGTTCTATAAAACTATAAATAAAATTCATCACTCCATTTCCTATATTTGTATAAGTTAGATTTTTTACTAGGCATGTAGCTATTAATGAAACCTATAAATATAAATAAAATTGGAGCCTGAGTAATACTAAAATAACCGCTTTTTACTATTTGCATATGTATACACGGTACTTATACCAAAATATATATGTTTTAGATTTTTGTCTATCTGTCTGTTTGTTCCGGCTAATCTATGAAACGGCTGAACCATTTGACCTTACGACACTTTCACTGGCAGATAGCTGATGTTAAAAGGAGTATCTTAGGCTACTGAACTTAAAAACTGAACAATATTTGTTTGTTAAATACCATTCGCATGAAGTTGTGGGCACATCTAGCATCAAGAACTATGTCCAATAGATGAATAATTCTGATAAAATGGTGTCCTAATATAGGGTGTACCCTAATATAGGATGTCAAAGACGTGCGAGAGCCCTGTTTTTCTTGATTGAGTGGTTAAGTAACAAAAGTTTCCAGACCTCTAGCTATAGAAAGTGCCATCCACGAAGACGCGCCCCACTATAATACACATGTTTGTGTATTATCGGTACCCTCTGATTATTATCTATGAGTGCACACGCACACTGCAATTAATAACACTCGGGTCATACTCGCCGCATCCGGCAACCCCCTCGACTAGTAATTGGTGGGGCGCGCCTTTGTGGGTCCACTATCTGTACCTACATAGGAGTGAATGTATAAAATATTTGTATCAAAAAGGATATTTATTGTATCTTCCAAGTCTTCCAAGTCCCACTCGATGCTACGAAGCGAGTTCCTTAGTTCTGTTGATGTCCATTCAACCTCAGGGCTGACTGGTACAATTGCTGGACACTTGGAGAACTCTTGCCACCGCAAGTACAGCCCGCGTGTTTTATTTAGTGCTTTGAATACTTCACTGTGAGTCAAATAAATAATACCTTTCTGTATCAAGAATTAAAATAAATCATATAACAAATATCTCTGTGGTGCAATGTGAGCGCTATTCCACCTTTGCCAAGCCTACAGGAACCTATGTGCGAAGGCATCTTCTCACAAACATCTCAGACATATAATAATACCGGTGGAAGATCTCTGCCTACCTGCATCCATTAAAAAATTTCAAAAACATGTTTATATTTGTGCTTGTGAAATGGTACTGAGATAAATGTCACCTAAATATATCTCCGGCGAAGAGAGGCCATAACAATCTGATAAAATATTGTTCATGGTCTTTCTATTCTTCTAATTACTCTTGATGTTAAAAAATTATCGAGTTAAACTATCCCCTCATCTTATTATAAAATGTAAATCACATTAACTAATACCCCCTCATTCACACTGGTTATATTTTGTTTTTTTCAAATCTAAAGTATGTATGTTATAACATTGGTTACAGCCAAAGTTTCCTATTCTTAGTATAAATTGTGGCAAGTGGCAGAGGAAATTATTCACCACCTTAGTAATCACCACATACAATTTAATTTTTTTCCTAAAATTATTTTTTATTTTATACGTGAGTATACGATGAGTATACACTAAATATTTAGAATATAATGGTTATTACTGTATTACCGCTACAAATATAAGTAATAGGCAAGTTCTAATCAAGTTTTTTTCCTGAAATTACCCAACGACGCCGCGTAAACAAATCTAGTCGATCGATAATGGTTCACCTCCATGCTATATGTAGTATTAAAAAGTTCAATTGGATGTATCATTTACATTATATATGTGTTTCTTGTCTAAGCATGCTATTTCGCAATAACAGCAATTAAATTCTTAATGCCTATCCACTTACTCTTTGACAACGTAAAATGGATCTTCTAGAGTCATGTCAAATAGGAATCACCAAGTTTGAACATAAGTTGAATCATGTGACGGTGCAAAATAACACAGTAAGAAATAAAAATTCACAATACAGCTAAAATTATGCAGGTGAATCCAGACAATCCCTCGCCTATCCCACAAAATATCGACAGTTTAATACCTACCCTGAGTATAGGTCGTTCAATGATTTTCCGTCTCTTGTTAACTCATGTAATATACACACTGCTGGAGCTGCGTAGCTTGTCGTTGCAATGCGCAATCGCACAGGCCACCGGGCCCACGGGTTTCAAGGAGCTATGTGTGACGTCGCACACACGTACAGTATTTCACCCCACTTAAACACCCCTCTCATAACCAGCCACCCATAATTTGTCGCAAAACAAGAAAGCAGCTGGCTCTTGTTTACATTTCTCATTCTTCTATAATTTATGGCGAAGAGCTTACAGATAGATAACTAAAAATTGCCTGTGAGAGTGAGTTATGTTAAAAATATCCGGCGAAAAATTTTAAATATTCTAATTTAATTTACATAATAAAATGCTTTAATACTTTTGGCATATAATAAATTCAAAAAACAAACAGTACAATACAGATATAAAAATTGTTAAAAATCGTAACGTAAGCTATAGTGGGTTCAATTATTGTCGTCTGTAGTTCAATTGTTGCCTATAGTTTGCAGGGTCAAACTCTGTCAAACCTTAGTGGTTTGTTGTGTACCAATGAAATTTAATAACTTAAATCGGTACAATGAGCATTAAAATGAACGAAAATATAGTAATAGTACCTGCATACTTTCTCGACGAAATTTTAAACTCAAAGGCATATTATTATATATAGCCCTGCTTGAGAAACGGCGACGAATTCACCGTCTGTTATGATGTAACTAATGTTTATTAAATTTTTGCCACCTGTTTTATGCCTAATTTTATGCAATGCTATCTGTGACCAAAGCTTTGAAGACGAACTAAACTGTATGAGATCAAATCATTCACCACAGATTTCTACATTCATTCACTCATATCTGACATATTGCATTTAACTCGTCTCGTCTCTTCTGTAAAATTTGGTTCATTCATTCTTCACAGCTCGTGCTCTGAATAGGGCTTTTTTATGTTATTTTGTCATTTAATTTTAATTACATTGTCCACCATGAATTCGGTATTGAATCCCGAGGCTCCTGAATTTCATCCACATTTCACTTCGGTTACAAAGGTGCGTGAGTCAGCTTTTTTATACGCGATTTTAAATTTACCATGTGTTTCTGTTGTAGGGTAGAATTTTAAAATTTTTACGTTTCTAGCTCGCAAACTTTAACGTGGACTTTTAAATGCATTGTAGTTGCATGAATTTGATCCGATCTCCATTATATTTGACTGTCGGTTATTTGAACGGGAACAAATGACGCACATCGGTGGGGTCGTGATTGTAAGTGCAGTCCTGTCCGAGATACTCGAGCGAGGGGCGCGAGACTATTATCTTATTTATGAATAACAGTTGTATACCTATTTGCTGTACACACACCTTCTGCTAGGTGCTTGCTGAACCCATCTCGTCATTAGCTACATTACATATTTTATTTTATTTATCACTTAAATTTATCTGATTTGGTTTTAATAAAAAAAATCACCTCACTATTCAATATATTAAATATATGAAATAAACTAACAATTCAAATCGTCTCAACTCATTTTAAAACTTTTCTAATTTGAGTAAATCTTAAAATATCCAGGTATATATAAAATATTTGCCTACCCTGCTAGGACCTCGGCGTGATGATATGTATGTAACTCCTTTGTAATCAAGAATGGCAGAGATGTGTTTGGGTTCCACAAATACAGGACAATGATTGTCAAGAATCTTAATAGCATTGAAACATGTTTATCCTGTCGCACCTGATCTCATACTGTCTAGTTTCAAAGGTCCTTCCTTTGTTTAATCAATATAAATAAATATAAGAATAAACTTGTTTGTGAACATTTTTATACCATAAACAACATTCTCCTACACCATTACTCACTCACTCAAAGAATTTAATCAGAGACTGATCAATTTATTCATGGTGCCTTAGAAAAGGTCTGTCTTACAGTTGCTCACATATATAATAGGGCTAACTAAACATGATTTAAAGAATATTTATTGACCAATTTATGGCTTATTAATAGTAAATTTATTTTCTTATACTATATAATATATAATTTATTTACTTATTTTTGCATAAAAATCTGCAGTAACAATTGATACATCTAGAATGTACTGTTTATTTCTTAATATCATTTCTAAAACAAATTTTACCATGTTTCATAGTAAGCATCTTTATAAAATGTTGTACTATTAATTATCTTTGGAGCTATTTGTTTTATTCATGTGGATTCATTTACACTCATATTCAATCACAAAACCCAATTAACCAACTTAAAAGAAGTTTAGAGGCCAACTGTCATATATTCTCAGACATTACATACAAAACATTACTTGAAAAGTCTATGTCACACATGCATCAACATTAATGATGGTTAATAAAAGATAAATGCAGGTGGAACTTCAAGACACAGGACACAGTTTCAGACATTTCAGATACAGTATATGTATAACCTCTATAAGTTAAAGTCCAAGGGAAACACAAAATATTACAAGTTATCAAGAGTCTATGTTAGGCATAGGTTAATATAGAGGAAGGTCTCATGTATCCCAAACTAAGCCACAACTTCTTTCCTTTTCAATCCATTTTTGACTGCTTCTATAGCTTTTAATTTAACAGCATATGTGAGTGTTGTTAGTTTTCTTTTTGAACTCATTTTAAGCCAGTTTTATCACCCAGTAGGTAAAGTGATGTTTCCAGGACAATGATCAGAAACTTATTATCCAAGTAAGCCATTGTCTTAAGGCTAACCACCGCAAAGCTTTAAAGAATTTTGAAGAAGCAAACTGTATTGTTTTGTTAACAATTTAACTAGTGAACATGTGCAAGCAATAAATACATATTTCCGAGGTTTGAGTTATCGAGGTTCTACTGTATTTACTCTACACATAATTGGTATTGCCGTTGCGTTTTGATCCTAGGACGCAATGCTATAAACTAATAATAGCAATATCAATAGCAGTGCCTTAGAATGTACTGTTGTACAACCTGACGTGAATTACTTGGACCAATTAGCTGAACTTACACTCTTACTGAACTCTAACCTGTCTGGCACAGGCTTATCCATCTATTCGTCTTATCTTATGAATTATTTTATTAATATTGTTTGTTGTGGAGATTAACAAATAAAATGAAAAAAAAACAAAGTGGGTGTAAAAACTTACACCCACATTTCGAGATATAAATATGCAAATATCTGTTGTCATCCCAAGTTCACACAATTACAACTTTGACCTCCGTAAGCAGTTAGCAAAACTTTATTTATATAAGCTTGCCCTATGGTAACTAGCTACATAAACACTTAATTAAAAACATACAGAAACATGTTCATTGCATATTTATCCCGATGAGGATCGGGATTCCTATACTATAATCTATTGGCCATAAGGTAAGATCGCTAACTCGTTAACGGCCAAGCAATGATAGGCATATTTTATAATCTAAAATGATAAATCCACCGTGCTCTATGCCTGATGGTAAACGGTCACCGCAGGACCACTACCCAGATGCTGTGCTATTTACAATTCCAAATTTGAACAGTAAACTCAGTTCTATTCCGTCTACTTCATCCTCATCCAACGCAACTGGCGGATCACGTGAACGAGCATCACGCGTTACAAGAAAAATTATAAAAAATATTTATATTGGTAGATATTTTGGAACCCTATTTGTCGCACTCGCGTCCAAGTACAACACGTATGTGCAATTGCGCGCATATTATCTAGTTTGTTGTTTCGTGGTCAATGTCATGGTAAAGCGTGACTTGACGCGTGGTATCACTGGAACGGGTTTCGCAACGTATTCTCAGCAAACGGCGTTTACAGCCGGTTTTTATAAACCTAATAGGGCTTGTTAATACACTAATGTATTCTGGGATTACTTTGACCCCTCCGTACTTCTATACAAATAAATAAAATTGGAGTGTCTGTTTGTAATATTAAAATAACAGCTTTTTACCTAATGCATATGGACGTAGACACGATTCATAAACCAAATTATATATATTTTTTTATTTTGTCTGTCGGTCTGTCTGTCTGTTTTTTTCGGATAATCTCTGACACGGCTGGACCGATTTTGACGGGACTTTCCTGGCAGATAGCTGATGTTAAAAGGAATAACTTAGGCTACTTTTATTTTAGAAACCTAAGCAATTTTTATTTGGTTAAATTCCACGCGGATGAAGTCACGGGCACAGCTAGTTAATAAATAAAATCCCACAAGTTGAACCCCAATGGAAATAGTATTACAATGTATTAAAAAATTTGCATATAAATATACCGACGTACATAAGCGATCTTTTGCAATTCTTCATTGATTTTATAACACTACTGGTTGGGTCAAATTGTAATGTATTCTCTGCCCTCCTTGCGAGTGGATGACCTCCATTTCAGCAACTTGAACAAATACAAACTAGTTATATTATATCTCACCCGGCGTCCACGTAATGTGGTATTCATGAGGGTTCTTCGCGATATTTCGATGACTACCGTCATAGCGCTTCACATTACTTTCTCGAGTTAAACAATGTGATACTCTTGTCTTGTTGATCTTCAAGGTTGCTGAATATTTATACAAGGAAAGTGTATATTTGATATGACTAACTGTAAATAAATACAGAGTTAACAATACAAGATACGATGCACCTACTTGATGAATCGTGCAATACAATATTCTAACTTAACCTTGATTGGAACTCGACCGATGCGCTTATTATAACTTAGATAATTATTTTTAATCAACGTGTCCACAATAAATGCAGGGATTCAGTATATCAATACATTTATAAATCATTTAATATTTTTTTATTTGTTTTTGTTTACGAATCGCGTCAAACGTACGCTACGTATGGGTTCCCCTTTGCGATCTATAGTGTGTTACTAAATAAAACCTCGTATGAACCAAAAACAATTAATAAATAAACCGTAAATGAAAACGCATGTATATTATACGTTTATACGTATTATTCGTAGTGTTCGTTCATATGTTTAACTTATTAATACAAAGTTGTGTCAATTATCGTGACCCTGCTTAGTGATAGATGAATTAATAAATTATTGGCAACTGGAAACCATAATCTCAAAATGCACTGCTATTTGATAGCACAAATGGGGTGGACGACGGGTCACATGCCGATGTTTAGTTACATTTATCACCAATTATTGATATGAATATTCAATGGAAATTTAAATAGCACTTCGCAACAAAAATACGTCGCTATCAACCAAGGTTGGTTCAAAACCTTGGCTAAGTTATCAGAAACAATAGCAAACTGAAATCCTTAACTATTGTAGTCATCAAACTCACATTCTGTTCAGTGGGTACCTTCTTACCATACATATCACCACGCAGAGTCCCACATCTTCATCTTTCTTTTCATACACGTGGTTCCGACTACTGTTGACGTAACCGACCTTAAGTATTCGATCGATTGGATCTAAGTATTTGAACCGTGGTCTTCCTGTGCCTTCACCGACACTTTCGCATTGTATATCTGCTTCTACAACCTTTTTATCCAAACCAACCTTTCCTCATCCTTATAAAAAGGCTATGTTTGCCGAGTGGCTCGAGCAGTTGCCTGCTACATAAAGATTGCAAGTTCGAACCCCGATTGTACCACTGAGATTTACTTAAATACAGTGATTAGTCACACCACCAGCTTTACGGTGAAGGAAAACATCGAGAAGAAACCTGCATGCGTTTGAGAAGAAATTCAATGACGTTTGTATAGTCGCGCTTGAGTAACGGCGATGGACTCTCCGGCTGTCATGTTGGTACCTAATATATATATATCGGGCGGAAAGTGAGTGTGTGGGTACTACTTATACACCTCTGCCTACCCTTTCGCGGACCCTCTAGATAAGGCGCGAGGATATATATACCAAATTATTTATATATCCTCACTATTTAAGAACTCTGTCATTTCAATTTAAATTCTAGTCCTAACATGAAACGAAATTCTTCGTTGACAAGGTAATAATTATTTATTAATCCATTTATTTCAGGCAACACAATAAAAGTACACGTACAAATATAGGGCCCATAAATATATACCTTAACCTAACATACATACAAACTTTATTACAATATATACCTTAAAGACTAACATACATAATTAATAAATATCCTTAGGGTTTTCCGCTCTTGCGCGCATCCCTATAACGCCGGTACACGATTCCTGCAGGCCAGAAATCGGATTGGAAGAACATGTCACGATGCTTTGCAGGCACCTTGAGGACGTATGATTTGAAATTCGTTTCTCTCGCAGACTCAAGACGCTGCAAGTGTAACTGCATCGGTGACGGGTCTTTGCACCAAAACTTTGTCCTCTCCTTCACAAATCGCAGAACCTCCTCGCCTGACGTTTTAGGATCCAACCTCGATATATATATTGCGATGGTGGGATCCACAACACGCAGAGTGAACTCCGATGCGACGGTGGCGATGGCGGTACCTCGACGATTACGCGATGGTCTCGTCCGGCTTTTCTTCTTCACCAGGGTGAAGCCTTCGTCGTCGACCTTTGGTCGTCCCACACCAGTGTGAGGGACTTGGTTAGGTTGCGGATGACGAGACGCTTGCGCATAACTCTTCTTCTTTGGTTGCTGATGCACTGGAGGAGTAGGGAGTGGCGCAATCTGCGCAGGTTGCGTTGTTGATACGCCAGGGGTCAGGGTCGCTGGACCCGGGCGGTCAATTACCTGCGCATCGGTATTCTCAGTTGTCTTGCTGACGGGTGAAGTTTGACACCGCTTAACGCCACGTTGGGTATTTATATTTCCCGCTGACTGCGGCGATAACACGGGCACAAACTTATTACGTAGCTCACAAACCTCATTTTTCAATCCAGCGACAACTTGCTCTGAATCAGTCAATTTGGTCCGGATCAGTCACATCGGCACGTAGCGCCGTGATGTCCTTCAGTAGCCTGGTGACGTCGACATGGTCGAAGGTCACCGGGGGCAGCTTGTGCAGATCACGCGCTACATACGTAGGGACATCATCAGGGTCGGTCTCATGGAAGAGTTTAAATATGTCTTCAATGTCCTATATGTCCAATAAGAACAGACATAAGAAGGTTACATAGATAACAATTGTAACCAAATTTGTCCCTGAAGGTTATGCAGACCTTAATAAGCAAATGGGTAGGGCTGCTTATAAGATTGTATGAAGAATCGTGAAGTGTCTGGACTAGTTCCAGTTCATATCGGTTTCAGAATGACATTTGGCAGGCGTCCGTGCCACCCCGTCTGAGTCAAGCGAATAAGCTGCGCTTTGTTCAAGTTTCGCATGATACAAGGACTAACCCGACATGTTTTTTTCACTCATGTTATATAAACGGGTGTAATATTTTCTTCTAGTGACATAACCTAAAGCTCGTCAGGAACCTTTGCTTCATAGAAAAAACAGCTTTCACTTTAAGTCGTGCGGGTATCACACAAGATTTTCCAGTTCAACCAGTTGACCAGATCTTTTTGTGGGATCCAAGCTTTTCTATGGAATGTAGTCAACGATATATTTAATAAGAGGGTTCAGTCAAAATTTTTAAAGGTATTTTACTCGACGCCCTACTATAATCTACTACGAACTATTTACATTTTCTCTTACAAGTTTACGAAGCATTTTGTATTATTTATGATAAAGTAATATAAGTATGTATTGTTAAAAATTCCGACTTTAATATGTATCCTGATAAATATTTAGTGGTATGGTAAACAGTGAATATCTTTCTGGACATGCGTGAAGATCGGTGTCAATGACTCATCACCATGCTTTGTTTTGCAGGGAGGATACACGAAAGTGAACATAACAATCAGATCTTCCAACAGTCTACCATCGGGAGCTTCCCATGAGCTTTTCAAAACCTTTACCGACTTCAACGTTGTTACGACCCAGCTAAGCGTAAATGTTGTCACTCAGTCTAACAAGATACTTATCAACGAATTACCGACTGTGAAGTTAAAATGGTAAGGATCCCAGTAGTTATTATTTACTAGCGGCGTACCTCGATTTCACTAGTGTAAAACTTTATTGTATTTGATGTTTTTATTTCGGGAATATAACATCTGTCTGCTAATCCGAATAATCAATGTTTGTGCCAAAATTCAGTAGTTTTTGCGTGAAAGATACAAACAAACATTCGCATTGATTGATGATATTAGAAGTAAACCTAATGCTTCGTAAAATATTGTCATGAGTCAATTGAATCATTCAAAGTCCAATAAGGCCGATTTAACTCTGACGTTCTTGCATCGCATATGCAGACAATGCGTCTGATCAGAGTTCCGGGAGGTCAAGATGAACTGCCATATTGTAACTGACTCAAATCTCTGCCATAATATAGCAAGTATGCCATTAATATCGCCAGTTGTAATCTGTATGTGTGGCAGAGGCAGTATGATTTTCGGCGTCTGTGTAGGTTACATTGTATTTCATTCGGTCGAATATAGATAACAAATTCGTTGCTTTTTTTTCAATTGATGACCTATTTTTGTTTTGTCTGTGTTGTATATTGGCATCGTATCCATTAATATAGCAAATATGTTTTTCTTTTTGTTGACGTCTATTGCTATCACCCCATTGGTGGTTTGAACTAATTATACATATCATCAGACTTTGTTTGCACCTATACCTAGTATTTTATACAATGGGTAATATTCATAGCAGCTGTTTTTTTTAAACAGCATTTTCACATGACTTAGGTGACATTGTAAATTGCTTTCCGAATTTTATTGATTTTGTGCATTGCGAATTTGATTGCTATCGCCTTTGTCGCCACATCGCGCTATCAGTGTTATTTAAACAATAACAAGGCGAGTTGTACTATCTGATACGTTGATAAATACCTATCTGTATGGAGCATGCATTATCTCGGGCAAATTTATTTAACACCAGCTTTCGAGTATGCTGAACGATTAATGAACACATCATAAACTTCCATTATTTTGTTTTGATTTGATTTGGAGTATAATAGACACTTGTAACATATAGGTTTTGTATATTAATTGCACGTGTATAGCAAATGTAAAGCACCTCCGTCTTATTGTCTGTAATAACCCATTTTGAAATGTACCACAATCTAAAGGTGGATTTCGAATTAATACCCTTACAATTGGATTTGACTTTTGCAATTCTTAATCGTGATGTTGGCTTATCATGAATAACTGGGGGCAATGACCGGATGATACTCATAAATAAATTTATGAGTACACAGTACACTCTATATTGTAATGTTGTGTTGTCGTAGGTGTTTCTTATAGCACAGACAGATTATTAACTATATCGCTAATATATTGGTGTCAAAAGTACCTACGGATTATTTGGACCAATATGCATGTATCAAAAACGATGTACTTTATTTCACTACAGTAACTGCACGATTGAGTCGATTGGTAAACTAGATCAATTACATTGAAGCTCTGCGAACTGTCGCTCCATTGAGAACCAATCAAACTGGCATTGCTTCCCGCCCAGCCAGTGGACGGGAATTCTTATTAAATGTATTTAAGTGCCAAAGGGGGTCTGCACAGCTGCATGCACTGTATGAACGCTCCGCTTTTATATGAGAAGTGACCAGTGTTTATCAATGGATACTTTGAATACATACTTGTTTATTTATTTACCATTTTATATTACACGGTCATGGCGTTATAATAGTAAGTCAGACAGTAAGTCTCCTCCAGTTAAACACTAAATCTCCCAGAGCCAACTGACACTTGCGAGAGTTTATACGTTGATCCCACAGGGAAAGACATCTCTGCTTGATTAACTATTACCTGCTACCATTCTTCTGCATTCGTTAATTTGAAGTGTAAATAAAATTATTGTTATTGAACTAACTACAATGCGGTATTTCAGCAATGATATCGACCACAACATGGAAAAACTTGTTGACGCCAACGACAGTATGTTGGATCGTGTGAACATCAACATCGATGGTGTAAACGGTGTGAACAAGCCGAGTGACAAGTTCCTGAATGGCGTGAAGGTACCGCACGTTTCTTCGTGGAACAAAGGCCCCGTTATAGCTAAGATACAGGTATACATATATATATATATATATATGTAACTTTATTTAAATCGTGTTCATTTTATGGCATAAAACAGGCTATGTTTTGTTAATCCAGCTAATAATATCTGTGCTAAAGTTCACCCGTTATGGCGTGATTGAGTACCTAACTAACATCCTCACAAACTTTTGCATATATAATATTAGTAGGATGTTTGGTCGTTTTTCGTGTTCATTGCCTTTATTGGCTACCATAAACTTTTGATATTTATCTTGTACCTTTAAATTGTTTTTGTGTAACTGTGAGTTGGACATTCATCAAATATTCAATCTCAAGTTAATATGTTGTACCTAAATATCATCATACATTTAAAAGTTGAGCTCTTGTCGGAGTCTCAGGTCTCTAGAAACTTCTCTCTAGCACAATCTCTTTGACGTCCCTGTACCTTAGTCCCCTTTTTACACGCTTTATATTAGCTTCACCTGTATGTATGTATGTATGTAACCGACTTCTTTGAGCTCGATTTTGACCCACTTTAAACGGCCAGATTTCGTTCAAACATTGTAGACTTATCGAGGACCGATGACAATACACTAATAACTAAAAAGTAGAAAATAAATAATAGTTAAAAAAACTAAAAAACACGCTTTTTATAGAAAACCGAACTAAAAAATAGAAAATAAATTTCGATAATATCTTAAAAAGCGTGGGGTGCTTTTTAAGATATTACCGAAATGATAATCACTCTACTAATATCTGTCAATAAAATATTTATAACTATTGACACCATGCACCCCACGCTTTTTAGGATATTATCGAAATTTATTTTCTATTTTTTAGTTCGGTTTTCTATAAAAAGCGTGGTTTTAGTTTTTTTTTTAATTTCACACCCCGCATGTTAATCTCGCTCTATGCATATGTTATATAATATTGAAGCTTTTTATTGTAATTGTATTAAATTATCTTAATTGAGCTATACATTCTGTAAAGCAATCTAAGTTGTAGTTGTTTCGCATAAATATTGCGATGTATTTTCCACAGATAGCCGTGCAAATGTTATAAATGCGAATGATTTTGAGTATGAATGTATGGATATTTCTAGGAGTCCCATTCTATTCCATACTAGTGTTATATTGTTATGTTATTATATTTATATTCTTTGCTATTTATACTGTGTTTTTTTTACCTTGGATGGCGCTTTTTATGTAAAATCTTTGGTAAAAAGTATTTGGGCATTCGCGTATATTCAAATGCTTTATTGCGTCAGTGTCAATTGAATCGCACGCATTTAGCGATATAAGTGCGCAAGCGCAAGCAGGCATCATTTTGATATACATCTATGTGCATATATTGAAGGTGTATGTATCGTTCATTTGGTAACATTGATCAATATAATGTAACACGAATGATTGTCGCATACAGGTCGGCTCCGCAACATTTATAGGCGCCAAGAATATCCCGCGACCCCAGCTCATGTTCAAAGATGCTGTTGACAACTCTGAGAACTTGTGGGTACCTAAGATATCAGACAAGCCCAATAATATAAAGCCTCTCGCTTTGAACATTCTGTACAGCGAGGAAGGCGAAGCTGTGGGGTGAGTATTTCTTTTTTTTATACCACTTGTGTAGCAAGAAGCCTGCGGCCCGCCTGAATGTAAGCGGCAACCGCCGCCTATGGACGCTTGCAACACCAGGGGTATCACTCGCGCGTCGCCGACCCTGCAGGAATCTCTTCACACCCTTCTTGAAAAACTCCATCTTTTGGCAACTGCAAAAAGTTACGTTAATTCCAATAGTTAATTCCACATTTTTCTAGCGCAGCCAATAAGGCTAAGTAAATCTAAAATATAAATAAGAAATTCGTAAGGATTAAACTACGTATCACAGGTAGTCTAGGTACAGGGGTATGAATAATCTGAGATTTGCGTGCGGTCGAATTGGTATTGAGAATAAATGTATTAAGGTTGATCGGGCTCCATCAGCGCAGCCCTTCCTTGTCTGAAACAGAAACACAGCATTACTGGATCAGTATCATTGATTTTTGTAGGATTAGTGTACTGGTAGTGTACTACGTTACAGATTGCAGCCAATTAGCATTGATTGGGGTAATGGGGATGTTATTGAGGCGAGTAAGGTTTCTAGAACACCGTAAGCAAGCTAGCAAGGGGACCGACCCTTATGCAGTTAGCACAGCATCTCCACCCAACAGATATTGAATAATCTCAGATATTGCTTACGACTATAAGCTATCGGCTTGAGGGTAACCGCTTACTATCATAATAAACACTATAAATATTTTAAATTGTAAAAAAAAACTAGGTTTATAGAAGAGAAATTCATTGAATTGAATTTCAAAAGTAC
The DNA here is from genome assembly GCA_945859725.1 of Drepana falcataria. Classification (NCBI taxonomy): domain Eukaryota; kingdom Metazoa; phylum Arthropoda; class Insecta; order Lepidoptera; family Drepanidae; genus Drepana; species Drepana falcataria. The sequence continues at coordinate 13,762,671 of OX243921.1, forward strand.
CATCATCAGGAAGCTACAATCGCACCGAGTCCCTCACGGGGTAGGCAGGGAGCGAGTAGAGAACTTACAAAACTCTATCTATGTATGACCCTCTTCTCCAACTCTATCTATGTATGACATTCATGACCCTCTTCATACATGCTAGCTGGTTTCGAGTACTATTGGCGTTCCCCCCTTGAGTGTCCTAAAATCAAACAAAAGTTTTACATTAAGCATCGTTCCAGGTACGAGCACCCATATAAAGTGGAGTTGGACCTGTATCATCCGCCGTCGCAGTTCGTCGAGATGGATCCAACGCCGCCGCCGTTCCCCGCCCCGCTCTCCGACACCAAGCTGACCCACGTCGCCACCGAGGCCGACCTGGACGCCCTGGTGGAACACCTTACTAGGGTTAAAGAACTCGCGGTGGATGTTGAGCATCACGCCTATAGGACTTATCAAGGTATTATTTTTTTCTACTTCTTAGTCTATGTATATCTTCACGCCTTCCCCCAAGGGGCCGGGGAAGGCGGATGTGTAACACACTTTATTTTCGCCGGAGTTATAATTTTTGTTCTGTTAATTTTTTTTTATATGTCGTGGTGGCCGATTGGTTCAAGTGGTTGCCTGGAACACAGATTGCAAGTTCGAATACCAGCTGTATCAATGAGTTTTTCCGAACTTAAGTACAGTGATTGGTTCCACCACAAGCTTTGTGTAAAAGGAAAACATCTAGAGGATGCTGCATACGTTTGAGAAGAAATTCCGAAAGTATGTACAGTCGTTACGGCGATGGACTCGCCAATCTGTCACGTTGACACCGAAAATATATCTCTAGCTGAAAGTGGATGTGTGCATACTACCTACCAACCTCTGCCTACCCCTTCGGGAACCCTTGTGGGAATGCGTGAAGATATATACATATATTGTACTATAAATATATAAAATTAAGTGCCAATTTGAATCTATATATACAAAATAAATTGCTGAATGTATCATCTCAGCGTGTCTCTTCAGAGTAGACGCAAATGTTTGATGATGCTATGGTAATTTTTTATAAATATGTTTTGTATGTAAGAAAATGTTGGAAAAGTCGTACAGAAAATTTTAATATTGAGGTTAAAGGAGATCCGTATGTATGTATAAGTTTGTGAGTGAGTGAAGCAGAAGACATTAGGGAGATCATAAAAAATATGGAGTGTTGAAAAGTGTATGTTCGGTTGTTTTACTTGTTACATAAAGAAAATATATCGTACATAATTTTGTCATGCTCGCTCCGTTAGACCTGACTCTACGCGAACGAAGGCGCGAGTAACAGGCTAGTCTTCTAATATACATATCATCACGCCAAGTCCCTAACGAGGTAGGCAGAGAGTATAGAGCGCCAGTTCTCTCTAGACTTACATACCTCTTTGTAAAACTATGTAAAAATTAATGCTTGTCTGTTTGTCCTTTATAGAATAACTAGTGGTCCCGCCCAGCTTCGCTCGGGTGGAAAAAAAAAGATGGTGGCGCCACCTATCGGGTCCAATTGTGAATCTAAACCATTCTCGAATCCACCTGAAGAAACAGAAAATTTCATTAAAATCGGTCCAGCCGTTTATCTTTATATATATAATTCTTCTGTGAGTGTGTATGTCACTGAACTCCTCCTAACTACTAGCCACTAGGTCCGTGGCTTTTATTTTTTCATCCAAACAAAGCTGGGCAGGACAACTAGTATGTAGTAAAAGCTTGTACAAGCTTGTACTTAAAGGTGTCGTAAAGTTCGGTTCCAAAAGTTTCCTTGCGCGTACGGACCGCGTGCTTGTTTGCCACCATAGTTGTATAAAAAAACTTAGACAAACTTTTAAGATAGTAGAAAGAATAATAATAAGAATTCAATTGTAACATTGATCCGTTTATTCCAGGCATAACCTGCCTCATACAAATAACGACCGACGAAGGAGGGGATTTCATTATTGACGCTTTGGCAATACGAGAACATATACATAAGTTGAACCTTATATTTACGGACCCGAAAAAGATAAAAGTAAGTATTTTAATATTAAATGTTTCTCATACCTAATATACCTCTGGCGGAAAGGGGGTGTGTGGGTATTACCTATACACCTGTGCCTACCCCTTCGGGGACCCTTGTGGGAAGGCTTGAGGATAAATGTTTCTCAAGATGGAACGGAACTGGATGAAATTTGGCACATTGAATAGATTAATACATAGAATATGTTTCATTCCAGAGAAATATATCGATCAAAACATTTTTTTTCCATTATCGTGGCGATGCTGCTAGGTTTCCTAACACGTTGCCACGCGTCCCAATTTGGGTCTAATATTTATTTGTAAGTATGTAGTTTTTGCAACAACGTTTACATATTCTTAAATAAAGCATAATATGTACCGTATATGCTATGTACTTGTACCAAAGTACTTTTTTCTTTCATAACTAAACGAGTAGTTGACAACATCGATGTGTGTTCTTAGGTGTTCCACGGCGCGGAGAGCGATATCATCTGGCTGCAGCGCGACTTCGGCGTGTATCTGGTGGGCTTATTCGACACTCACCAGGCCGCCAAGGTGCTGAAGCTCTCCGGCCTCTCGCTGAAGTATTTGCTGCTCAAGTACTGCGACGTCGACGCCGATAAAAAGTAAGCGCTTATTTTGTCCGTTTTTACACAGTCATTTAGTAGGTTTTGCTCCGTCCGTATTCCTCAGTGTCTTCATGTATGCTCGCCTGTTTTGCTCCGTCCGTATTCCTCAGTGTCTTCATGTATGCTCGCCTGTTTTGCTCCGTCCGTATTCCTCAGTGTCTCCATGTATGCTCGCCTGTTTTGCTCCGTCCGTATTCCTCAGTGTCTTCATGTATGCTCGCCTGTTTTGCTCCGTCCGTATTCCTCAGTGTCTCCATGTATGCTCGCCTGTTTTGCTCCGTCCGTATTCATCAAATTCCGTTCAACCGTTCTGGCGTGATGGAGTAACCTATTTTTTAGAATCTAATTGATAATATATAAGTTTTTAAATTGTATTTTGTTATATTGTAAAGTAGTTTATTAATGTTTTTATTATTATTTTTTCTTTTAACATCATATTGGTATTCTGTAAGGATGTTAATGTGTGTGTAAATAAATAAATAAATATGTTCTTTTGCGTGTTCATTTATGTGCGTGTATGTTTTATGCTTGAGTATGTATGTGAAGGTACCAGTTAGCGGACTGGCGCATGCGGCCGCTGCCCGAAGAGTTGATCGAGTACGCCCGCATGGACACCCACTACCTGCTGTTCGTGTGGCGGCAGATGAAGGCCGAGCTGCTGGATATGGCTGCCGGACAGCCCCAACTACTGCTCGCTGTATTCGAACAGAGCCGCCAGCTCTGCGGGATTGTAAGTTTTTATTATTGTTTCACTCACGCCGTCCCGAAATTTACTTTGTAACTCTTCGTCCTACATGTGTTTTGGGGTCAACGTGACGTATGGTTTTTTTTTCTATCGCCTCTACTGATATTATAAAGATACTGAGTACTATACTCTCATGCTAATATTACTTCCTCTATTATTCCTCAAATAAACTAAGGCTTGTTTATTTACGGGAAAAATACTTCATTTCGGTTACTAACGGAACCAGAACACACAAAAAGGAAGGAAGGGCTTAACGGGTTTCCCGTTCGAATTTGGAGCTGCCCGACTGGGGCAGGACCTCTACCTTATAGAAGTCCGTAGCCAAATAACACAATTTCTTGTGTGGTGTTCCTACGCGGATAAGGTTTCCAACTCTTATTGTATAAAAAAGAACTGGTGATAGAAGAGGTGAAGAGAAATCGAGTTTCGTGGTATAGAAAGGATTGTATGAATGCCTGGTTGGGGTAAACACAGATATCACTACTGAAGAGGAAACTCATACTCGACTCGTCTTAGACTCATACGTCCTAAATATGTATCTCACCAGCTGTGTCCAACTATTTCACCCGCGAACAATTGAACTTCATTGGTAGATGTTATATCTCAAATATGCTAATCCAGCTAACAATCTATATCCGTGCAATTTTTTTATCAAATTTTGCACCCTTTTAATATTATAAATGTCCTCCCCGTGAGGGAATATATGTATGGATGTTTGGTCTTTCACGCTAAAACTAGTGAACGGAATGGATAAAATTTGGCACAGTGATAGATTATTAGCCGGTTTAACAAAAAGGATATGATTTATCCCGTGAACAATAAAGTTTATAACATTAGTAGGATGTATAAAGTGAAGGTGAAGTGTAGTGTCATATGTTCGCAGACATACAACAAGACAGTGGTCGACGACAGGAGCCACATGCCTCTGTACGTGCGCTCCAACAAGTCGTTCAACTCGCAGCAGATGGCCGCGCTCAAGCTGCTCTACAAGTGGCGCGACATGCAGGCGCGGCTTTTGGACGAAAGCACTACGTACGTCTACCTACAAATTTTTATTCACCTTCCAAATTCAAATTTCGACACACATTCAGTCGATGAACTGAGGGGAGAGGTCGTGACATCATCATCATCATCATCATATCATCACGCCAAGTCCCTAACGGGGTAGGTAGAGAGTATAGAGCGCCAGTTCTCTCTAGACTTACGTACCTCTTTCGCTTCGTCCACATTCATCAGTCTCTTTATACATGCTCGTCGGTTTCGAGTACTCTTAACGTTACCGTCCTTGAGCGTCCGATCGATTTGATCCAGGTAGTTGGAACGTGGTCTTTCTCTGCCTCTTCTTGCACACACTTTTGCTTTGTATATCTGTTACTGTAAGAGGTCGTGACCTCTTTTTAAACATGGTATCTACTAAGTAGAAGAAGGCTAAGGTTGACGTTACTTCTATATGTACGATGCGAAGGCGAAATTTTGTTCCGTTCTGTAGTTTTTCGTGAAAAGGGAACAAACACCCTCACGAACATCCTCACAAACATTCGCATTTGCAAAATTAATTAATAAAATGTATATATATTTTGTGGTGTAGGTACCTGGTTCCGAACCACATGCTGCTGTCGCTGGCGGAGGCTCTCCCCCGCGAGGTGCAGGGTGTGAACGCCTGCTGTAGCCCCATGCCGCCATTTGTCAAGCAGAACCTGATCACCATACACAGAATGCTCCTATCGGTCAGTGCAACAGCGCCATCTAGTTTTTCAATAGCTAACTAAGAATCAAACAATGTAGTTTAGTCATAATTGAATTAGCTATTCCGATTGCAATGAAACAAACTTTCTTATGTACTTTGTTAAATTCTAAAGTCCAACGAATTTGAAAATAATCTTGAAACACCTGCCTACCCCTATTGGAGGGCGTAGAGTAAGATAGAAATTTTGCCTAGGTTACATTCATGCGCCCACGCATTTTTTTATACATTCATACGGATGCGGCAATTCACATTATATGTATGTCCATGGCAGTGTCGCGAGTTGCCGATGGAGCCGCAACTGTACCAGATGCCGAGCAGTATCCGCTACATGGCAAGCGCGCACCAAGCGCTCCACTACAACGTGCACGACTTCTCACACTTCCCTGAGTACAGGTATCTTCTTCACTTACTCATAATACTGGCGTGGCGGCCCAGTGGTTTGAGTATTCGCTTACGACATTAATATTTTAAATTCGTATCCGGACTGTACCATAGCTTTACTTAAGTACATGGATTAGTCCCACCTCGTTTTACGGTGAAGGAAAACGTTCAGACAACACCTGTATACGTTTGAGAAGAATTTCAAAGACGTATTTGAAGTTGTTCTTGAGGAATGGCGATTAACTCGCCATCTGTCACTTGGCACATAAATATATCCGGTGAAAGGAGACCGTTGTAGGAAGACGTGAAGATATTTGTACAATGTGTATGTATGGAGGTTAATGTTTATTTGTATTTGTGTACTTGGATTGCAGGGAGGAGCACGTTGTCAATCTAGACCAGCCGACTCAGTTTCTTGACAATACCATCTTCCAACCCGACGTCGAGGCCTTTCTGCCTCCAAGCATTTACAATTCGCATGCAATTGTGAGTCTGCCGTTTAATATAAGCTGTCGTTACTTTTGCATATCATCACTAGTCTACTCCTACTCTCTCTGCCTGTTCCGTCCCACACTGAATAGGCAAAATGAGTAGAGTGAGATGGACTACAAGGATTCTTAAGACATAAAACGTCTTTCGCTTTACATTAATGCGTCAGGCGATTCATACATGCTAAGTGAGTTGCGAAATAGGTCGTCCACTGTTTCTTCTTGCACATTTCCATGATTATTTAACCCTTATTCATTAATACCTATGTAGTATCCTTTCACGATCACATCCTCATTAACACCAGTTGCTTTGCGAATCGTTAATCGTCGATCTCAAACGTATGTTACTAAAGGCATTTTAACCGCATTTGTAATTTTTAATACTTCTTGAGTCATGCCCAGCATTCGCTACCGTAGATGCAGTGAGCCAATAAGCGTTGAGAAAAGTTGCTATAGTTTTGTATACAATTAACACGTCATGAAACGTATGGTATTCTTTTGTTTTTGTTGTTTAAAAATACCTAAAAATAATTAAATATTCTATTTATACTTTTCATCATGACGTGTTAATATGCTTGCATGCACATACAATTTCATTATTTTTTCAATCGCTTGCTCTATTTGCTTACTTATTCAAATGTAACACTATATTCTGTTAATGTTTTTCGAACACCAGTCAAGACTAAGGCTTGACTTAGGTTCGATATCACCTACTAGATCACCACATCCAAATTCTCACAGAGTCGGCAACGTGTGAGCAATACTCCTAGTGTTGTATGCGGTTACTATCCGTCGCCTATGTCTATAGGCGACGGTAACCACTTACCATCAGGTAATAACACATTTTTTATTCAACAAGAGTGCCAAACAAGCATACGGCCCACCTGATGGGAAACGGTTACCGTAACCTATTTACGCTCACGATACCGAAGGTTGTTATTGTACTTGTGCTGTTAGTTGCTTCTTCCATGCTTCTTTCATTATTTCTTCCATGTATACTAATCTCTTTGTGGTCCAACACCGTGTGGACCACAAAGGGCTATCTAACAAACGGCTGGATAGTACAATTGCTAATCTGCGGCAGGCGTGCTCGGTTTGCGTCGCTGCCTCTTCAAGCCACACACACGTTCGTCTCATCGTCACTATCCTTCCGATTGTTAGATGTACCTTGCTTTGGCTTTCTGTCTTAATATCAATAAATTCATTAATCTTCACAGCCGACCCTGTTCCTTCATTATTTTCACCTTCCCCTCACTTCACCCACATTCTGCCGCGGGGCACTGGGCGATGGATGGCGGTGCCCCTTGCTGGTATGGCCCCTGCGCGCCGAATGGGACATGCATCGAAAAGACGGACAGAAACTGCTTCGAGCACGCCAACGCTATCACCCAATTCATTACTAATATTTGATACTTTTTCTTACGTTTTCTAACTTTTATACACATTATTTTCATAAAACGAGTTTTTTATTTTTATTTTAGAGTTATTAAAAAATATATTGATTCATGTTGCTTTTACCACATTGTATCAGGTATAATAAAGAGTTAATTACTTGAGTGCAGTACACACATTAAGATATATTATATATTGTTTGCTTTGTCTCCTGCAGGTATCCACTCTGAACGCCGACGCAAAACTGTTCATTCCACCCTACGACAGATATAGAAAATACAGATCACTGGCGCAGGTAGGTGTGTGTGTGTGTGTGTGTGTGTGTGTGTGTGTGTGTGTGTGTGTGTGTGTGTGTGTGTGTGTGTGTGTGTGTGTGTGTGTGTGTGTGTGTGTGTGTGTGTGTGTGTGTGTGTGTGTGTGTGTGTGTGTGTGTGGGTGTGGGTGTGGGTGTGGGTGTGGGTGGGTGTGGGGGTGTGGATGTATGTGTGTGTGACTATGACCAGTGTCAACTAATCGATCAATGTTCACAGATGGAAGAACTAAAGGAATATAAAGAGAAGGAAGCCAAGATTGCTGCACTCGGGAAAGGCAATGAACTGATAAAAAAAGAGGTATTGGATAAATTACAAACCCCCCAGCCAGCGGCAGTGGGTGACGAGGGCGGCCGCGCTGTACTGCCCGATACACACAACGAAGCCGATAGCGATAAAAAACAACGCAAACGGAAGATGTCCACAGAGCTACTGCAGCCCAAAGAACCTCTTCCAACCGCCACCAAGGAGAAGTCGATCCAACAGCCCAATAAGAACGTTAACAAAACCAAACCTAACACCAGCGTGAACCCCCCGTACGTGTACAAGAACGCCAACTACAAGAAATTCTACAACGACGTAGAGAAAGACCCAAAGAAAAACAACATGAAGTTTAAAAAGCACAAGAAGTGACTTTAATTTTACTACATATTAAGCATAAATGCTGATTCTTTGCATACTTTCTAATTTTTATTTACATTTTATCGAGCCATCTATAATTTCAACAGCATGTATTAGGCTTGTATGCTAGCATGCTCCCGTTCGTGGTTTTATTTCCTTCAGTGGTTGAGAAATATGATGCTATTAAATTGAATTTTGTTTATTATGTTCTTGTATTATTTTTGTTGTACGTGCTTACACTTCCATGGTACTTGGTATTGTAGACGATGGAAGGTCTCCACCTTCCGGACGGACGAACGGAATGAAAGCGTATCAATAAATGTCTGGCTTTTTAATTTATTCCTGCATAATTAAAGGATTCTAATTCCAGCTCCAAAGTATTGGAAAACCGTTCACTGTTCCGCTATATACGATAGGTATATTATTGATTAAAGCAGCGGGTTAAGCTAATGTCATGGTGATTCCTAGCAAATACCTCTCAGGGTTATTTTGAGAGGTATTTGCTAGGCTTTGACTTGAATCCTTTACTTAGCACAGGATACCTAAAAATGTCGTGGTGGCCGAGTGGTTCAAGTAGTTGCCTGCATCTCAAATATTGCAAGTTCATATCTTCTATATCATTGATGTCCAATCGATTTTAATGTAATTGAGTTCGAATCCCGGCTGTACCAATGAGTTTTCTGAACTTACGTTCAGTGATTAGTTCACACCACGACCCTTACGGTGAAGGAGAACACCGAGAGGAAACCTGCATACGTTTGAGAAGTAATTCAAATTCGTATGTGTAGTCGTGCTTGAGTTACGGCGATGTACTCTCCATCTGTCATCTCAAATATATTTGGTGGAATGTGGGTACTATCGATACACCTCTACCTACTTACAAACTCATATACTCCCCAGCCTGATAATGAGGGCTTGGTATAACTGAGCCTGGCTATGTTAAATAACACATGAAGGTATTTTGTACAAATTTTATTTATCTCAAGTAATTTTATGTACAATATAGGCCCTGGCGATAGGGTACAAGAGCCGAATTGCAAGATATATTTCACTTTACATAATTCAAGAAGGGACATATGTATATGAATTGTATATATCCGTCTCTTTCGTGCTAAATCATGCTGGCACGTGAAATTCCTTGATCGTATCAATAATTTGAATAAAGCATGTACAGTAGAATGCCGATTAACCGAATTGCCAATTATCCGAATCGGTCCTAAGCGTAATATAAAAAATGATATATCCTCACGCCTTCCCACAAGGATCCCCGAAGAAGTAGGTACTTAATATAAAAACTTATAACCAGCGGATAATAAAATTCGGATAATCAGCGTTCTACTCTACTATGAGTCAATTCAGCCGATAGTCTTTCCAAGTGGCAAACTTCAACCAATTCCGTTCAGTAAAATTTGCGTGAAAGAGCAACAAACATCTTCACCAACTTTCTTATGTATAATACGAGATAGATAGGATACTATTCTTATTCGGACAAATCGTCTGATATATCCTCTCGTATCTTGATTTTGTTCTTTATAATTCTTCTATTGCCGTAGCCGGAGTCATTCCGTTCTTTCGTAACGCCCTTGCCTTCCAAAACTTTTGCTTTTGTTTTCAAGTGAAACTTCTTCCTGGGGGTTTCATCTTCCCGGGCCTTCTTGTTCTTGCGCGGGCGCTGGTGACCCTCTGTTGCCGCTGTCACTTTGTTCTCCTCCTCATTAATATCCCGCTTCAATGCGCTCTTGAATGTCTGACCGCGTGTCGGCTCGTGCACCGAAAATGTTATCCTATCGTGGTGTATCTGGACAAAACACATTTGCTAATTAAAATCATTCACTTTAGTCCATTTAATAAGAGTTCTTTATAGCGTCAACCCTTTCCATAACACCCTCGTTCCTCAGTAGATATCCTTGAACACGATTGTACATACCTAAGTACCTACTTGCATCTTTGAGTATCTTCTCAAATGTGTGCAAGTTTCCTAACGATGTTTTTCTTCATCGTAAAGCTCGTGATGAGATAAATCACTGTACCTACTTAACTTCATTACCGTAATTTCAATCTGCAAAATTTACATAGCCTATTTCAAGCTCTCGGTCGTTTGGAATTTAGTAACGAATATCTTGTTTTGAGTTAGTACTGCAAACGTTTAGGCATGGCGAGGCTTTGATCTGGATAGACCCTACTTACTGAATGGCGTCACGAAGCCACGTGATTACGTACCCGATACTCAAGGCTCACAAAGCACTCTTCTTCGTCTTCACAAATCAGCGAGTTGACATCGGCAGGCTTAGCAGCATTGGCCGGCCGCCGGCTCACGCGGAAGAATCGCCACAAAGAGCGGATACGGGGACCGCACGACCGCACTATTTCCTTGACCTATTTAACACAATGCTTAGGAATATAAGACTATTTTACAAATATTTACAACTAGCTGTATTATTTATAAATATTCGATCGATTTTATTGATTTTTATCTAGATTTATTTTCGGAACAAAGCAAGGGATATGCCCTTGCTTTGCCTATGACTCACAAACTTTCACATTTATAATATTGGTACATAGTATCAATTCTCATCATATATTTCAATATATGATGAGAATTGATAATTATATTGTATTGTATTCTAATTATATTGTATTGTAATTCTATTGATTATATTGTATAATCTTCTATTAAAGTACCTAATGGCACATTCTGATACACAAGTGAAATAAATATGTTATCTTTATAATAATATACCTATACCTAATATTTCCCCGTTACGTGTGTTTGTCACCTAACTCCTAAAAGGCTGAACCGATTTGGACGAAATTTTGTGTATATATACTCGAGTTGCTCTCTTCAAAATATAATTGTACCCGATAGGTAGGGCTTCGATCGTGTCGCAGAAACTCTTACCCTAGTGAAGCTGGGCAGAATGCTAATATGAGATATATCAATAAGTTATTTGCTTAACATCGCCAATAGTGGAATAAGTAAGAAAATAGTTCGTTTGTCAATTGTCTCGTGGCCCGCAAGCGGGTCCCAAGTCATACATTACCTTCATCTGCTCCGCTCCGTCGCATACTCCGCCAGCGTGGGGCTCTACACCAAAGCTATTGACACACGCACGGTCATCTGTCATCAAGGACTCGATTTGAAACGCGCATTTTGGCACGTTGTCCGTACGCTCCTGTATGGAAAATGTAATTACATTAATGTATTGATCATTGCTGTCACGTTGGCATCTAAATATATACCCGGTTAAGAGTGCTGTTACCCCTCTGCCTACACTTTGGGAACGCTTGTCGGCTGTCTGGCTTAGTGGCCAGAAGTCCGATTGCAGACTCGTGATCGCAGTTTCGATTCCTGTCGAACGCGACTATTAATATTTTAGTCTAGATGTCTTATGTGTTTCTGCATTAAGCACATTATTGTCCAGTTCGTATAGTAACATTGCTTAGTTTGGGCCTAGGTAAACCTGTGTGGAATTATCCCAAACTACCTATAACTATTATAATTTATGAATGTTCTTACCCAACCAATCTCGTCGCAGCGTTTCGGTTCATCGAAGCAAATATAATAATTGATAGCCTTAGAGCCATCAGTTCTCTTCTCCGTTGACCAAGTGTACCAATTCTCACCAAACTTAAACATGCTATTTATATGGCTCTGCTTGTAAATCAACGGGAATATCATATCGTTTGGGTGCAACTGACGGGGCTTCTCAGTCGTCCGGTCGGTAGGTCTCTCTTCTTCGTACTCAATTTGTTTCTCTTCGGGATGTCTGCGAGTATGCTTGAGGAAGGGCATCAAAGTGATCTCTGCCCTTTTCTTGTGCTCGGAGGTCTCGGTGCGCGGTGCTTCTTCCTCTTCGATCTTGGAGTCTTCCTGTTCAGAGTGCATCACCACTTTAACTTTGACCCCAAGGGCCAAGTGGCACATGCACGCACTTAACACATAGCTATACCAGTTCATGTTAGCGAATGCGACCGTTTGACGCTCCCAGAATAGTTGAGGCTGCTTGTGTACCAAAGCCCAAGGATGTTTGTATTTAGCGAGAGCGATAAGGATTTATAAACAAGCTGTAAATTCCGTTCGCAAAGCAAAAGAACGACCAAACCTTTTTGTTTCCGGTATCGCCAGCGCGAGCAAGTAGGTGCTCGCGACCAGGTCGCGCGTGTTCAATTCAATAAAACAACCAACTACAGATTATTGCTTTTATTGGGTACAAAGATGTAGAGTATAAAATAAAAATACTGCATTTGGTATCCACCTTTTTCATAAAACTTTGATTATGAAAATTAAGCATTTAGACAAATACATGGTTTTACACCTTAAAATAAACACGTTAAAGCATAAAGTTGTATCTCTAAACTACTATTCACTATATAGAAAATGTATAATCGTATAGTACAAATAAGTAAGCAAGTGACGTTTGGACCATTGTTAGGAATTAAAGTTTTCCATAGTGCTCGATATAGTACATCAGCCATAAGAATTTATATTTACAAGATACACTATAATTTCGTTATAAGTTGATATTTCGTAGCATTAGGGGTAAGAATAGCATCACTAAGGCAGAGAGGGTGTTTTATTGTACATAATTACTAGGGGCTAAGTTTACTCACTAACGATAATTTAGCTGAGGTGAGCCTAGCCGTTAGCTCGTCGACTAACAGGCTCACCTAAATAACGCGATCACCTATACTACCGCCCTACATACTTACAAAATAATTAGACCTCTATTGTGTTCGTTTAGCCTAACAAACATTGGTTCCATCAGTGTTATGAGCACAGCGTAAACAATAACATCCAACTTAATTAGCATATTTACCATTCGACATTATTACTGGCGGCAGCTGCGTTTGATCATCTATATGTAGATTTACTATATTTAAGATATATTCATATTCTTGTTATATCTCTGCGTTAAAGTATTTACTAGCGTTGATACGTTACTCGTTGTATATAATTAAGGAACGGAAAGTAAATCAATTACTTTGATTGGTATAAATAATGCCTGCATATTTCTGCACAAAAACCGATCACAGCAGTAAGGAATGGAAATTATTAAAAATCATCATCATATCATCACGCCGAGTCCATAACGGGTTAGGCAGAGAGTATAGAGCGCCATTTCTCTCTTGACTTACATACCTCTTTCGCTTCGCCTACTTTCTTCATACTTGCTCGTTGGTTTCTAGTACCTACTCTTGAAGTTAATTAATTAATTCATAAATTAATAAACATATTTGAAACAAATATTCCAACTGTGTAGTATTTAAACTATCATCATCATTATACATGTTTGTCTTGGCGTTTCTAGTGCCATAGCCTCTGTACAACACAATCTCTTTAACAAGTTTGTTTGATTTGACTCATGTATGCGCTCAGTGTTTCAGAAAATAGAACAGTTGTCTTCTAGAAGTTGTGAATATTATTTTCATTATGATGCAATAAAACAAATAGCTCCAAAGATAAAATCATTCAAGGGAGTCACATACATTCACTCCTGCGCAAATTGTATTAAACGGTTTTTTTTTAAACTTAGAAACATTCTACGTGTATGTATAGTTTTATCGCTATAGCATATTTTTATGGGAAAATACGTAGAATAATTCAAGTTAGTATATATGTACTTTTAAACTTGATGGCTTTTTATTAGCTCTCTTTCATACTACATATTTCAACAACTGTCCTATTTTCAAACATCCTGTTTATTATATAAATTAAAACACATCGTACCCCGTCTTATCTGCATGTCTATTCGCTATACACCTCTGCCTACCACTTCGGGGACCCTTATGGGAAGGCGTGAGGATATATATATATATATATATATATATATATATATATATATATATACACATATATAATATGCGCTATCGCTATAAGCACTACTGAACAAATTTCATGCGGTTTTCATCAGAATACAGAGTGATCTTTTAGGAAAGTTTAGGTTTAATTAACGTGTTAAAGTTTTGTGTAAATTGGTTGAAATATGTAAAACGTCAAGCCTTGAGAGATTTCTGTCTTGATCCCTTTATGATAGTGGCATGTACTAATTATATAATAGCTGAAGGCATGGTTGGTGTGCTATTGAAACATTAAATGAATGACACTGTAAATTCGCATCCAGTTGCCACCAGTCTACGTCTGCTACCACTACATGCGAACTATATATAGAACAGAATAGCTTTGAGTACAGTAGAGTAAGCTTTCATTATAATTATAATATACTTCAGTCTTATGCGAAAAAACTTAACGTTAACGTGAACATATCCTTGTGGTATCTGTAAAACAATCAGTTATACGATAAGCTAGTGTTATCCTACTATAATTAAATAAATGCGAAAGTTTGAGGATGTGTGGATGTTAGTTACTCAATCACGCCAGAACGGCTAAACGGAATTGGATAAATCTGGCACAGAGATAGATTATTATATTAATATTGATATTATATTAATCCAGTTAGTATTAATACAAAGAATATGTTTTATTTAAGACTAGCTGTCCCGCCCAGCTTTGCTCGGATGAAAAAGTTAAATTGCCCGTAACACGATCGCAGCGCCACCTATCGGGTCCAATTTAATATAGCCTATGTTACTCGGGGATAATGTAGCTTTCCAAAGGTGAAAGAATTTTTGAAATCGGTCCAGTAGTTTCTGAGCCTATTCATTACAAACAAACAAACAAACAAATCTTTCCTCTTTATAATATTAGTATAGACTAATCTATCAATGAAATCCAAATTTTACACCACTGAACGGGGCAGGGCTTGTGCAGCACAATTCCCAGTGTTCCTAGTTATCAGTAACCACAACGTGTTTCGTTGACAGCACACATCACAAGCCTATGCACAGTAATAACTGACGTATATCCTAGCACAATGCAAATTAAGTATCTAAAGTATTATTAATATGAGATTTTACAAATATTTCATTTATATTTTCTCCATTAAAAGTATCATAAATATTAAAAATACATTAACATCTGTTTGAAAATGCTTATCTGTACATATTGTACATAGAATTCAAATATAGGGCATCTATGATATATTCAACACGTATATATTGCATATACGCGATGCTCTTTAATATCTAAATGCCGCTGGAAGACTTGGCGCGGGGTTAGCTAAGGACAAAAATGTACTATAAACTGCTTTACATTTAAATTAATTCGTTCATTGTAATTACAGACTTATAATTAAGACGTAATATAAACGCGTTTAACTAAACATTAATGTGTATAAAAATATTAACTGAATTGCAATAACTTTATAACAGCAGAAGGAAAATATACCTAGCAGTCCAAATTCATAATTATTACCGGCTATAAGCAACTCTTATACTATATAATTAGGTCGAACAACAGTGACACATGGAGCAAATATATACTCATCTTACCTGCTCAATATCAGTAGGATCCTCGTTACATTAAGTATTTATTTAGTTCCTGCCGCATCTACGTTTCATTTCACAATCAATTAAGAAAAAATATTAACTCAAATACGATGGAACTAACGATTTCAAACTAAAGTGAGAACAGATTGCTCTGCAATATTTTGGCTAAGTTTTATTAGTTATTTTATAAGTTATTTAACTGGGTATGAAAAAGTAAAGATAGCATTTACATGATAAATTAATAAGTAAGGTAAATATTACTGTTTCTATGATTTATTTTTTTATCAATATGATTTCTTTTTTTTTCATGTTTTCACCGTCAGTACCTGCTACCGATCAACAAAACTCTTTCTATAAACCCTAATGTTATGTCTTATCATCAATCGCTTATTATATTCTATGTATTCGCATGGGTACTGAAGACGATGGCATATATGTATAAAATATTTTTATGATTTGTTATAAAACTAAATTGTTTTCGATTATTTTAATAAAAATGGTATGCACTGGCCGAAATATTGTGGAGCAATTTGTTTCCACCGTACATATCGCACAACGGGCGACTGTTCTATCACCGCGGCCAATTTACTGGAACTGAGATAAAAAGGCGACAATCCTATAAACACAACTTAATAACTAATTTATAATAATAAATTTACCGTAAAAAAAGTGAAATTATTCATTACATTATATGGCTTAAAAGTGCATGGAAATTGAAAGAATCGCATACTTAATGTACAAACTAAACTAAACCTTATCGACTGTTACTATTTACGCTGTGGAAATAGTGAGTCATAACTACATTGTAAACTAAAAATGCTCGCTTATCTCTAGTGCCTATTCGTAAATGTCATCTCATCATATTAAGCCCTATAAAAGCATAGCCTGTACGTGCGTTGGCCACGAAATCAAAACTGCATTCAAATTATGTTGGGTCACACTGGTATCTCGACAATATGAAATTATCTTAATATAAAATATATAGTATAAGCCGTGGTGGCCGAGTGGTTCGAGCAGTTGCCTGCGACGCAAAGGTCGCAAGTTCGAATCCCGACTGTACCAATGAGTTTTTCTGAACTTAAGTACAGTGATTAGTCACACCACGAGCTTTACGGTGAAGGAAAACATCGAGAGGAAACCTGCATACGTCTGAGGAGAAATTCAAAGGCGTATGTATAGTCGTGCTTGAGTAACGGCGATGGACTCGCCATCTGTCACGTTGGCACCTAATATACCTCTGGCGGAAAGTGGGTGTGTGGGTATTACCTATACACCTCTGCCTACCCCTTCGGGGACCCTTGTGGGAAGGCGTGAGGATATATATATATATATATATATATATATATATAAAATATATAAGTTTAATATAAATAAAATATAAAAATATAAAAATATGCTATTATGGTTTGTGATGTACGTGCATAATAAATTTTAAAATACCTCGCTTTTAGTGTGTTGCACTTGTAAAGATATATTTGAACGAGAATGATTAGAGATGGGTTTGTGATTGATGTTCTTGAAGTGAATAAACTAAAAGATTGCACTTGAGCAATCCACAAGATATTTCCATATCGCGATCATATTTGCCATTCCGTTTGTTTATACTTCAACATGTTGACACTTTCACTAATCGGAGCCAACAACATTTACGTAGCTATAATGCGATGTATGGATCGTGTGCCAACGCGCGCACGCGTCATCAAACTCGACTGCCAATAGAACTATCTAATCACACCGTCAATATTGTCGGAGTACCTGCTAACTTCAACACTGCAAACTACGGAAAATAGACCACTTTCAACTATAGATCGATAAACTCTAATATCCTTCATTTTATTATCATCGGAGGCATCTAGTTCTAACATCTTACTGTTACGTCAAGAAGTGTAATGTATTTATATGAAAATAAGTTTGGTGACGTTTGATTAATAACATCAAAATATTTTTGCTACTATTGTAAAATCTATTCAGAGTAGCTGAACATGCCAAAGGTCGCTTTCAACTTTACACATATATAAATATATAAATACTGTTTATTTGAAATAGAACACTATAGAATACTATGGGGTCAAAATGGTCAGGGATAGCATACGATATATTCGCGAAAGGAAGAATCGCGGCTTACCTAAGTCTAGCAAACGTAGCTCACGCAAAAAAGTAGCGCAGTAGAAACACGGTACCATAGTATACTCTATGGTACATCACTGTACATTGAAGTACATTGAGCCGTTGTCTTAACACCACATTGAATACAGAAGTTGATTACGTCTGCGCGTTAGCCGTGGCGAATACGAAGCTCAGAATGCCTGTCATTGTTAGCAGAACCTTTTGGATGGTGGTTATTTTGTTGGCCGTTCGTATACGAAGTACATACTCGGTATAGGTGTGCAAAGAATCCGGGGCTGTGCCAAGTTACATCCGAATGTTTAGTCCAACATTAAACCGTGTGTATTCGCCACAAACAACGTACAAACTGACGAGACAAACATCGGAGCAACTGTTCACATACAGTAAATGAACCAGCATTATATCATACACGTTCTTCGCACTCATCGAGGGCCCTTAACATAACATTACAAATATATTTTAAATAAATAAATAAATACAAAATGTTCGTTAACTTACGTATAACAGGCCCTAAAATGTATCTTACACAGCTTAATTAAAACAATGTTACTATACAAATATGTTATTCAAACGCTATTATTAATGAAATACAATGGAAAAACAACTTTAAAGGTTTAGTGAAATAAAGTTCAAATTCGTGTAAACGCGACAATCCATTCAAAACCTAGTGCGTACCTCCCCGTCATTTGTATGTGAACAGTGTCTCCGATGTGTGTGCTAGTGCGCGCTGCCCTTGGGATGGGGAGGCCGCCATCACGTGGTCGCGAACGCCAGTCCCTTGCGTTGGAGGAACAGGTGTATCTCGGCGAAGGCGGGCCGCTCGTGCTCGTCACGCCTCCAGCACTCCACCATCAGCTCGTACACGTCACGCGGACACGCCTGCGAGCGGCCGATGCACTCGAACAAACCGTCGTCCGCTTGCAAGTGAGATAGGTTCTCCAGTACCTGCACAACATATTCGATAAAGTTATCTAACGAACACACATAGATGGAGTCATCAAATTCCATTATCTATGTATATATAGGAGATCCCATTTTTGAACTGACTCATCACGAAATCTCAGGAACTGTAAGGCCGATTGACTTGAAATTTGGTAGGAGTATTCCTTACGCTGTGTAGAGGTCAGCTAAGGACGGATATTATGAAACTCCACCCGCAAGGTGGAACGCGGGGGCGTTAAATAAAAAAAAGATTTTCTGCTATTACTTCCATACATATGAAACTTGATCAAAATAATAATAATAAATAATATATCCTCACGCCTTCCCACAAGGGTCCCCGAAGGGGTAGGCAGAATATTATAATAATAATAAAAACCTTAGCCACAAAAACGCGTTGCCGGGTCTGCTAGTATGTATATAAAATAGAATTAACCAAAGCTTAGTAAACAAGTACAAATACTCATTATCATCCCACAGATATCTGCCACTCAAGGGGAATAGAAAGCTTCACAAGTATACCCTAAGATTTAAAAATATATACGTAAGCTCTTGCTTGTGTTTATAAGCTTTGCTTTCTTTAGCTGGCAAGTAGACTTTAAACATTTATAAAAAAATGCTTTATAATACTTAAAAAAAAGTCACTTACGTCAGTTTCAGTGAAATGTTCGTAGGGCCTCCTCCTGCACAGCGTGTATATCTCGTGGAGTGTGACCGCGAAGGCCCACACGTCCGTCTTGGTGGTGTACTTGCCGTGGAGCACAGACTCCCACGCCGCCCACCGGAGGGGCAATGGGATCCTGCCGTCCACCTTGTAGTAGTCGCACGCGTACGCCTCGTTGTCCGTGCCGAAGTCGCTGATCTTTATTTGGTAGCCTTTGCCCACGAGGCAGTTTCTGAAATGTTCCAATTGTAATTAAACTCCGAGTCAACTACGTGGCAGGTAATGAGTGCATTTGTTCTCTTTAAACTAGCAGACCACATTTATGAACCTCTTGCTCGACCTGGTCTAGATTTCTAGTCTAGTCTAGAATTTGAGCGGGCGCGGAATTAATGAGTATATTAACCTCGCCGCCAAGTCCCTGTGCACGAAGTTCAAGGACTCCAAGTACTGCATGCCGGCCGCGATCTGTGTGGCGATGTGTAGCAGAGTGGGCGTGGAGGGGGGCGATGCGGTCCGCATCAGCGCGCACAGGTCGCCCAGGTCCAGGTACTCCAGGACCACCGCCAGCGGCGGCGAGCGACACGCGCCCAACACGCGGGCGAGGTGGGGCGACGACAGCGCCGCCAGAATACGGACGTCACGCTCAAACTCCTCCCTGGTGAAATGACACGTAACGCATACAGCCTAAGGTCCAAATTCCGCTTGGCGAAACGGATGAAGAAGGAAATAGAACGACATGGCTTGACCAATTTAAATAGACGTTTAAACTAGCTGCAATGAAAGGTAATAGGGTAGCCCTTGGCCACCCTGTTTATCGACTGGTTATATAGTAAACTTGCAAAGTGTTTTGATCGAGAAGTGTATAAAAGCGATCCATTGAGTATTTAAGACGTGTGAGCGCACAAACAGACCCACTTTCGCTTGTACGTACATACATACATACATATCATCACGTCGACTCCCTCGCGGGGTAGGCAAATAGCATTGGGCAGTTACAATTTATTGCATTTACAATGTTAATATTAGTATCGATTCGCATAGCGCACGATTTGCAACTATATACAATGACTGTATAGTTGTACATCGTGAGTGAATATAGGCTCGTTAAGGCTTATATGGGGTTAATGAGAAGATAGTTAGAGAAGAAAGCAACGTGTCTAATAAACCATGTTCATACATGATATACCTCTCCTTAAGGGTCGCGTCGTGGCACAGGAATTTGACCGCCACCAACCGCTTCTCGGGCGTAATGGCCCCGTTGTACTCGGGCACACCGTCCGCCTCTGCTACGTACACCTGCAGTATTTTTTTAATTAACACACACCTATTATCATCACGAGTCCCTCACTGGGTAGGCCGGTTCTCTCTAAACACTTTCGCTTCATGCTTTTAATTTACAATCTAATTTATACCGTTCGGTATAGATAGTGACATCGGCGAATACGCGCCACACTATACTTCCATATAGTTTATGGTGAAGTATGCAACCTTCCACATGAGTGCACACGCACACTACTCTCGCGACCCCCTCGACTAGGAAATGATGGGGCGCGTTTTCGTGGATGGCTATATCTGAACATAGTAGACAGGTTCTTAGAGATTTTAAATGCTACCACTATTGTCAATGCAGTCTAAGTATTTTTTTGTATAAAATATATAAAATCTAATGTAATATTTCAGGCAATCTATCACTGTGCCAAAATTTCGTCCAATACCGTACCTATATGAGCTTTATTTTTAAATAAAACGTAACACTTTGGAATCGTGGAAACGGCCGTCTGGTCTAGTGGTTAGAGCTCCTGACTGCTAAACTTGAGGTCGCGGGTTCGAATCCCGCTGAGGTCAGATATTTGTGTGATGAACACGAATATTTGTACCTTAGTCTTGGATGTCCTATGTATTTATGTATATATCTATCTATATAAGTAAATATATCGTTGTCTAGTTACCATAACACAAGCTTTGCTTAATTTGGGACTAGGTCAATTTGTGTGGAATTGTCCCAGGTATTTATCATTATCATTTTCGTTCTGTAAAATAACTCAACGAAAAAAATGTAGGCAATTTTTTTTAAACAGATTCAGTTTTTTTATGTCATCTATTACAAACATGTTTCTAGTTAATCTAATGATTCCTCTTCATAGTATTACCTCCATGGATATGTACTGTTAAGAATACTCACGGTGCCAAAGGCCCCCTCGGCCAGTTTGGAGATCATGCGGAGCCTGTGCCGCGGGAACTCGATCACATTGGTTGTCTCGAGACGCCGCTTCAGGTCAATCAACACATCTTGTCGGCTCGGCGACTGTTCAACCAATCACAAGTAAGTCACTGTTGAGACTAACTGTCCACTGCTTTCAATTGAATCGGTACTTCAGTGATCAACGGTAAAAATTATATAAGACAAACTTTTTTATAAGTAGGCAGTACTTTTAACTTCGAAAGTATTTATATCTACATAATAATAGAGCACGAAGAAAATTCCGAAGACACTACAAATTGTATATGAAATATTTTTTTAAGTCCGACATTTATAATATTAGTGTAGACACAGAGAGTAAAAATACAAGCATAGAAATGTGTTAACTGAAAGTATGGGCACCATATGCTCACCCTAGTGCTGTGCTTGGAGCGGACCGAGCCTGCTGACCTCCTGGCTTCAAGCTCCGTCATCTTGTCCATGTGGTCCACCATCAGCTCGGTGGCGCGGTCAGACAGGGAGTCCGCCATACGCCGCTTGGTCAACAACGGAGCGGAACTCAACTCGGGCACGGCGTAGTCGTAATTTGAACTATCTGCTTGATGATAATAATTATTGGAATTAGTACCTATACAATGCAGTTTATATAGTACAAACTTAATTGCGGACATTGACAGCTTTTGCGTGTGGATTGATTTATTACACAAACACTTACAGCTATATCCAAAACCTTTATCTTAATATATATATTTCTTGTGTGCGTGTGTATGTGACTGAACTCCTCCTAAACGACTGGACCGATTTTGATGAAATTTTTTGTGTGTGTTCGTGGAGATTCGAGAATGGTTTAGATTCACAATTGGACCCGATAGGTGGCGCTGTGATCGTGTTTTAGGGCATTTACTTTTTTCACCCAAGCGAAGCTGGGCGGGACCACTAGTACATATATAACATATCAGATGTCAGACTATTGTTTACGGTTACGATGTATATATTTATATATATTTTCAATAACTTTATTACGTTTTTATATCTTCACGCCTACCCACAACATCATCTTCCGCCGAGAATATTATATTAAGTGTCATACAATGAGTCTGTAGCCTGCCTCAAGCACACTTGTCTTAGAATGGTTATTTAGTATTAGAATTACCTACCTACTTTTGAACAACTCTGTACCGAGTTACCGAAGACCATGTAGGTGGAATCATAAACGCATATTTTCGACCATTTGGTTCTTACTATAATCATCTATTATGAAAGATAGCAATAAAAGTAGCCATGGTATTGTCTGATATAAAAAATTAGCCATGGTATTGTCTGGTATAAAAAAGTAGCCATGGTATTGTCTGATATAAAAAAGTAGCCATGGTATTGTCTGATATAAAAAAGTAGCCATGGTATTGTCTGATATAAAAAGTAGCCATGGTATTGTCTGATATAAAAAGTAGCCATGGTATTGTCTGATATAAAAAAGTAGCCATGGTATTGTCTGATATAAAAAAGTAGCCATGGTATTGTCTGATATAAAAAAGTAGCCATGGTATTGTCTGATATAAAAAAGTAGCCATGGTATTGTCTGATATAAAAAGTAGCCATGGTATTGTCTGATATAAAAAAGTAGCCATGGTATTGTCTGATATAAAAAAGTAGCCATGGTATTGTCTGATATAAAAAGTAGCCATGGTATTGTCTGATATAAAAAAGTAGCCATGGTATTGTCTGATATAAAAAAGTAGCCATGGTATTGTCTGATATAAAAAAGTAGCCATGGTATTGTCTGCTATAAAAAGTAGCCATGGTATTGTCTGATATAAAAAGTAGCCATGGTATTGTCTGATATAAAAAAGTAGCCATGGTATTGTCTGATATAAAAAAGTAGCCATGGTATTGTCTGATATAAAAAGTAGCCATGGTATTGTCTGATATAAAAAAGTAGCCATGGTATTGTCTGATATAAAAAAAACACAGTACGCCTAATACTAAGTACAATACAACTATTAGTACCTGATAAAGCAGGATTGGAATCTTTAGCAAAATCTTTCATCTCGAGCAGTACGGTGCTGTAACTGAAGTAAGGGGCGCACTTCAGCGCCTGATACGGCTCTTGGTATTCATCCGACTTGACATCCATCGCGCAGTCGATAATCATCTTATTCTCTGGCATCATGGAAGTGCCACAAGGCGTATAGTTGTCTGAGCGTTTCTGTGCTACCGTGGTCTTAGCTAGGGGTGACGCGAAACACTTGCGGTGTCGGTGTCTATGTACTATCAGGAATACAGCCACAGCTAGAAGAATCACTAGAGCCGTCAGGACCCCAACGACAATAGCGACGTATAGCGGGTCTTCTTGGTGGGCAGCTTGCACCTCCTTTGTGGTTGTGAGTTTGGTCTTGTCATTTCCCAGAGTTGGCTTCAGGATCTCTGGAGTGTAGTTGCCTTGGGCGACGTCTGGAATAAGATTTTTTTTACTGAGCATTTCGAACACAATGGTCTTAAACCTAGGCAAACGAACCAGTGAGAGAGCAAACAGCGAGCTGTTATCAGGATCTGTTAACAAGAATACTATAGAATAGAATATATTGGTACAGATCTATACAAATTCACCTAGTCCCAAACTAGCAATGCTAGACAACGATTCACATATATACATAAGACATCAAGACTACTAGACTTGTGTTTATCACAATAATATCTGCCCTCTAGTCTAGACCAGACGGCGGTCAAGTGTACCGGCGAGCATGTATAAAGAGACTGATGAATCTGGATGAAACAAACGAAGGCTGTAAGAGTATTATTTTACAGACCACTGGTAGAGAGTATCCTGTGGAGGTCTAGGCACCATAATATGTGTGTCACAAGACGTGACTTTCGCTTACCGGAGTCAAAGACGATCTCGCTGATGAGTATCCACCTAGCGGAGAAGCGCAGCTCGATCCGCACCCACTTGCCGATCCTGTGGTGCAGCTTGATCGTCACGTTGCGCGAGTTCTCGAAGATGCTGTCTTCCTCGTACGTGTAGCGTATAGACTCGCCTTGGAAGTGGCGCCCGCCGATTGAGAACGATATTATAGCTTCGGAGAACACCTATACAAGAAGTCGGCGTGTCAATCATAACGTTTACGCTTGGCAATAGTTGTTCGATATAAGATTTGCTTAGCCTCGTACAGTCAGCCTTTTGTAATAATGTACAATTAACTTGACATTATTTTTTATATAATGTGTGATTAATTACACCTCGAGCCTTGCGTTGAGGAAAACATCTTAAAGTAGCCTATATACGTTTGAGTCGTGCTTGAGAAACGACGATGGAGAGTGTGCGAACTGAACACCTGTGCCTACACCTTCGGGATCCTTGTCTGTCTGTCGTTAAAGACGACATGGAGAGTGAAGATATAAAAACAAAATAGTATGTTTGGATCCCTGAATACACCACGCACAAGTGTTACAACATCCTTTTTGCGCCGGAGATACATTTAGGTGTCATGGCAAGTCTAAAGCACGACTGAAGATACAATTTTTAATAGCTTCTAAAACGTATGCATATTTCCTCACCATGTTTTTCTAGAGCTTAAAGCTCGTGGTATGATAGAACACTGTACTGCTACCTAGTGGCTGCACAGTCTACTCGACCACCACGTCCCATTTAATCTTATTTTAACCAACCTAACAACCAACACACGTAAAACACACAATTAGGAGGCTTTAAAAATCCGTACCTGCACATCCCTCATGAACTTGTTATTGCAGAAGAGGTGTACTGAACTGAACTCCCTCACTTTATCGAACTCGAAGGTGATAGTTGGTGGCACAGGTCTCGAGTCGTTCCGCCATCCGACCCATGCAGAATTTTTAGCCGCCTCCCTGATCTCGTCCCCACCAAACTGGCCATCCACCAACTGCCCCAACCCACCCCTAAGATCCTCCCCCCACTGACCATCGTATATTATGTCCGTCAACTCCACCCCATTGCTCCTCTTGTTCCCTTTCGGCATAGAGTACGAGACGATACCAACTGCACAAAGTTCATCCAATTAGTATGTATATAGAAACATTTTATTAGTCTGTTACCCTCGTGATAAGGGCGACATTACATGCTCTCGATAATTTATGCTCTTACAACATTCTTGCAAAAATAAATTACATATATATAAAGATTTCGATTGTTTCATGTCGGTAAAAACCGTTGACATTGTATACCAGCCCTATACAGAAACGTGTTCGTACTTAGAATTACAAATTTTGAACAATAATTGATTTGTGCTTAGCTCTGAAAAGTGAACCCGCGACGTCGCGTGTTCTGCATGGCATTTACTACTAGAAAACTCCAGCATATAGCAGAAGACAATAAATTTTTACT
The DNA here is from genome assembly GCA_945859725.1 of Drepana falcataria. Taxonomy (NCBI): domain Eukaryota; kingdom Metazoa; phylum Arthropoda; class Insecta; order Lepidoptera; family Drepanidae; genus Drepana; species Drepana falcataria. The sequence continues at coordinate 13,788,659 of OX243921.1, forward strand.
GTATAGAGGTATGTATATATCGAGCAAGTTCATTCCTTGTCCGAAAGCTGACAAACAAAACACATTTAGGAGTCATATTAATAAGTGTAAATAACTTATACAATAACTGAACAGTTCAGAGGAACTACGCCTAAACAATAGGTATCGGTGACCGTCATACACACTACAATGGATGTATACTGTACTGATGTGTACACTTTGACACTATAAATAATGTCCACCTCCTTAATGTGTGTAGTGAGTGACCATCGACCGAGAGTCCGACGTAGGGTCTGTCACCATGGTCGATCGATCACACATCATTAAAATGGAAGGTGTTTCAAAATAGCGGACTCAATTACACTTAAAATCTATAAAGGTATGTAGAATAGCTGGTATAATCACATCATATTAGACCATACTCGTGTAAACGAAACATCAAATTAAGTAAGTTAATTAAACTCACAAAGGAAAGATTTACATTGAATACAAACTAATTATGACTATTATTATATTGACTCGAAGGGAATGTCAATGAACAGACATGAAATAGAAATGGGTCAAGCAAGCTATAATTACGCATACGTTTTTTCATAGGGATCGATCGTGTCAACCATAATTATTTCAAACGAGGAGTGTACATACTTTGAATACCACCTTAGGTCAATTAGTAAAAAAATATAATCTACTTCTGCAAAGTTCTAAGAAGTATGAAATAACGACGTAAAATATCGAAATATTCGATAGGTATGTTCGTGTACTACATAATAACATACAAAACAAAACCCTCATACTTCGCAGTATTCGGATATGAAACTACATAATACATATGTATATATATATATACATATGTATTATGTAGTTTAATATATATATATATATATATATATATATATATATCCTAGAACCGTTTCGGCGTCCAATATGGAGTTAATTGCATTTAAAATGGCGTCCACCTGCTTTTGGCGTCCCATATACGGACGTCATTTTAGTTGACATTGCCAAACCACGCGTCTTGGCCTTAAGTACTATGTGAACTTTGTAATAAAAAAAAAATTGGACTTCACTTTACAGCCACAATATATGAAATTGTATTTCGATTAGTTCTTGGCAATTTCGTTTGTAACGTGTAGCGCTGTTGTAGCGCAAGATATACGTTTGACGACAATGTAACGAATGAATGCGACTGTTGACATTGTTTATTACTTAGAATTCGGCTTATCTACTTCCTGGCCGCCTGGCGCGTTTAAACCTAGTGAACTATGGCTTGTGCAAAAATAAACCTCACCGATACGATCACACAAGATCCGATAAATCCATAAACATGATTTTTTTTTATAATAGGCTAAAAGAAAAAATCAAAACAACCTTCAATATCTTGGAAACTATGCATTTTTTTTGCCTATAGCTTAAGTTAGACCTCTAACTACACATATTATGTGAAAACTGCATTCAATCCCATTCAGTAGTTTTTGCGTGATGCGCGTACAAACATACAGATAGACAAAAATCTATAAACGGTTGTTACGTGTTCTGTTGCTATAATGGAGACCCCTGCACTCCGTTTTTTTTAATATCCTCAATGAACAGCCATAGCCCCGTTACATCTTTATTACATATTTTATTGTATTTTACACAAACCTACATAGATTCACTCACTGCATAAACTAAAAATACAATTTCTTTATTCATCGTTCATCCCACGGGAACACTAAATTTTTTCGAGATAAAAAGTTACCTATGTTCTTTCTCATGCTTTAGACTACTTATGTACCAAATTTCATTTAAATCGGTTCAGTAGTTTTTGCTTGAAAGCGAGACAGACAGACAGAGTTACTTTCGTATTTATAATATTAGTACGGATGGTACAAGGTAACGTAACAAATATTGAAATATCTTAATAGATATTTTAAATTGGAAAAAGAGACAAACACACTTATTGATTCGGAAAAGGGTTCAACCCTTGGGTAATTTTTATATGTAGTGATAAAATAAAACCATTAATACGATTTAGAGCATATATTTTATTTAAAAAGGTAAAAAGACAAGTATAAGCTGACATAATATCATATCACGGCCACTCTGTCAAGAGTGTAGCATACAAATGTTACAAATATAAGTAAAAAAACATTGAATTTCAACTATAAGAATATTAAGTAAATTTCTTCACAAATATCTGAGTCATTATTCAGATTCGTCAGTGGTTTCTGGTACATAAAGGTTATCGCTTGATTCCCAAAAGTCAGCATCGTCATCGCTTTCCGGCACATTCAAAGATGTTCTTTGATCTTCTTCGGTGTTTACACAACTTTCAGGACTATCTGTAGTATCAATTATATCACTCTTTTTAGTAACTACGTGATTGATATCGTAGACAGATCGTAGACTATCATAGACACGGCAGGATCTTGTCAATATTTTGTTCATAATTGCTTACATTAACTGCGTTTGTTTTATTTCTTCTGGTGTTATATGCTTGTACTGGATCCAAAAATAAAATAAGTTTAGTTACAAAATATTATTATTATCATACCTATTTAATTTGTAGTCTAATATTAAGTAAAGAAAATTAGTGCACCTTTAATATTTACAAATTAGAGTCAACTAAGGTCTAATTATAAATACCTAGTTTTCCTGATGACAATATTCGCACTCATCTTGTGGGTAATGATCATACAAAGCAAAGGTACAGTTACTGCACCAAAACCATGATTGTTGAAGTAATGTAAGTACATTATAACCAACATTTAAATCAATAATCATATGTTGTGGTTGCGTCGGTAAAATATTAAAAACAAATGCACAATTTATACAATGCGTTCGTAAAATAAAATGCGCCGTATCCCAAGGCCAAATCAAATCATCATTATTTAACAATTGTTCAAAATCCGATCTAGTTATATAACCATCTACGTCAAAAAAAATAACCATCTTGGGTGCACTTGAACTGAATACTGACTGTAAGTAAAGACAACTGAGTGCTGAATGTTTGTCGGATATTTTGATGATGCCTACTTTTAAAAGCCTGCGCATAAGATTGTTTTGAAATCTTATTAGGCTTCGAAGCAATCTTATTTAGGTTTCAAAGCAATCTTAGACCATCTCAGACTGTGCACATTATTCCAAATGGCTATGTGAAAGGGCAATTTTGGTGCCGACTAATGAGATAGTTAATAAAATGAACGAACAAATCATGTCAAACGTTGACGTTGTTGTCGAATCCTCCTCAGTAGACAATATTATGGACACTGAACATCATAACCTATTGAATTTCTTAACTCCTTAGAATTATCAGGCTGAAAGTTGATGTTCCAGTCCTATAAATGAGGAATCTTGACGCGCCAAGGCTATGTATTGGTACACATAATGGTAACATAACAAATAGAATGTATTAAATTTCCATGTAATTATTGTTGCACGCCGCCTAACGGAACAATATGTGAACCATATTTGACGCAATAAATGATATTATTATTTATGATTTTGCGCCCTGGTCAAGATGGAAACTTTTCCATGAATTTTGTATGAAATTGTCTGAAATATTAATGAATAATAATTCAATGCGCTGGAGTACTATAGTAAAAAAAACCTAGTCCTAAAAAACCAACAGCTATATTTTTTTATATTAAATTTTCGTATGGCCATAATAGAGCCAATAACAGGTTTCCGTTCACTTTAACGTTTAAAAACTATAACGGCTTAAAACAGAGGATGCCAATAGTAATTCTAGTTATACACTATTAATGCAATGCAAAAGAATATTATCACTACATAGTATAAAACAAAGTCGGTGTCGTCTATCCGTCCCTATGTATGCTTAATTCTTTAAAACTACGCAACGGATTTTGAAGCGTTTTTTTTAATAGATAGAGTGATTCAAGAGGAAGGTTCATATGTATAATACATCTATAATATTGTAGAGAAACACTGTTCAATTTAGATGTTCATCATTGCACCCGTGTGAAGCCGGGGCGGGTCGCTAGTTATAAATATAAATCTTGTAACAAGGTTGTCATCATCAAAAAATCGTTAAAAACAGTATCAGTAAATTAACATTGACTATTTTTATATTATTATTATATTATATTTTATATATTATTATATATATAACATTGACTATTTTTTCATTTTATTTTTTTATTCAATGCGCTGGAGTCCTATAGTCACTGTGTTTAGGACTGTATAAGTTGACTCTTGCCCACCTCCTGCGTCACTACTGTTCTGCTGGGTGGTAGATGCTGGGATGTAATCGTCAGGGGCTTCGGTTCGGGCTCTGGCATCATTTCCACGTACGATGGCGACCGGTGGCAATTAATGCTTACGCTGCTTATGCCTGTGAAATAAAGTTAATAGCTTTTAATTAGGGCACACTTCTAGAGCTAGTAAAGATTTGCTAATTGACATTTTCAATTTTTTCAAAAGTATTAATTCCAAAATCTTTTTAAAGCAATAAGTTTATCCGTAGTTAAACTGCATTGTTTTCTATTCTATTCTATAAATAATATAATTGTATTAAAATTAGTTTACTCACCTAATTGTTCCGTTTTGTCCGAGAGATTCAGTGAATTAGGAGGAGCACAACATCCTTCTTCCTTACACGCCATATTTAAAAAAATAATGAAGCAATAATTACTTATGTTTGGGTGTTGTTTCACCAAGGCTTATTAGATAGCAACTAATGTTAGCATGGGTAACTCTCCACATTCCAAACGAATATCATTACAAAGTATTTTAGCAACGAGTGTATTAAAATGTTATTGTTTAAACTATTATTATAAACAGGAAATATTAGATAAGTTCCGAAACGATTTTAAACATTGTTTCACCATTAGAGAGGTACATTATCCCTGAGTATCATATGACCATCCATACTCATGCAATGCCAAATTTCCAGGAGTGCTCTGAAAAGAGGGCAAGGGAAGGAACAGAGATTTATGCTCTGAAAGCGTAAATCTGTTTTGTTGGCGTAAAAACGACTAGACACTCACACTCCATCAAGAGTTGCCTATAGTATAGATATCCTTTTAGTAGGTACATCCTTTCCAATTCAAATTTAAGACTTATATGGTTTTGTCACGGATACCATTTTCAAAATTAGACCAAATTGACATGAGACCACACGAGCACCAACTTTCAAGTAAAAAAAGAATTAACAACATCGGTCCACCCAATCAAAAGTTCAGAGGTAACATACATCTTCTATAAAGATAAATGTAAATATAATGTCTATTTGTAATAGAACCTTTTTTAGAATTTTTGTCTGTCCATCTGTTTGTTCCGGGTAATCTCTGAAATGGCTGGGCCGATTTTGACGGGACTTTCACTGGCAGATAGATGATAACTTTGCGTAATATAGGCTACTATAGGCTTAATTTCCGGAAAATAATTAGGGTTCCGTACAAATCAAATAAAACCCTTATTTTTTATTGAAGGCGGGAATCAAATGTGGCGTTAGCGAAGCCGATGCTTGTAAAACAATACACTTACAGACGAATTGAGAACCTCCACCTGTTTTTGATTTGGTTAACAATACAACGTTTTATAACAGCACGCAACAAAGTATGCACAGCAAGGACGTCAATTGTACTTAAAAGAAGGGGGAACAGTCGAAATATAGGATGACGCCATATAGGCGTAGATATAAATGTGGGTCTCAATAGGTACCAGAATGAACAGAAATTGAATATTGATGTATAACTATAATCTTGTAATTTTAAATTCATCACACAACATTTTATAGGATTTTAAAGCAGTATATGCAAAGATATAAAGACAAATGTCATTGAAACACATGGACGCAAAACTGATGTAAATTGGGGGGACGCTGAAATGGAACTGGGATGTAAATATATATATATATATATATATATATATATATATAAAGGTTATATATATATATATAAAGATATAAAGACAAATGTCATTGAAACACATGGACGCAAAACTGATGTAAATTGGGGGGACGCTGAAATGGAACTGGGATGTAAATATGTATGTATATCTTTATATATATAATTCTTCTGTGAGTGTGTATGTCACTGAACTCCTCCCAAACGCCTGGACCGATATTAATGAAATTTTTTGTGTGTGTTCAAGGGGATCTGGGAATGGTTTAGATTCACAATTGGACCCGATAGGTGGCGCCACCATCTTTTTTTTTTCCACCCGAGCGAAGCTGGGCGGGACCACTAGTATATATATATATCTCTCCCAACCAAGAGCTAGTTATAAAACATGGCATGGCAGTGAAGACCTTTCTCCACTGGCCAGCAGACAGCACGCACAACATGCAACGGGCTTTAAATGCATTACGTTGGACGAACCAATTGCCTCTATAAAATGCATTTTCTATCAAACGTCTATTTTCATTTGCATTCGGTATAAGCGCGGCTGTAGGTTTGTTGGCGAAAATGGCGGCACAAAAACTCGTTTCTGGATGCAGCCAGCGCTTCGCGTCGAGACTTAACTATTGTACGGGGAATCGTAAGCACATTAATTTACACTATATAAAGTTTACTCATTTACACAATACAATGGGTTTTATTTATATTCTAACGGCATTACAGGCCGACACCTGGCTTTCTCGCATAAGCATAAAAGATGACTTGATTTGTGCAGCTCGTAGTTCGTTATGACTAGTACAGTATAAATTAGAACAGTTTAGTTCTATCAACTTCATCACTAAACCAATCAACTGACGTAACATGAAAATTCCATCAGTAACTGCAGCCTGCATTGTTGGGAGCGTCCTCAATCCTCATCATTCATTATTGTCTGACGAAAATGTGTCGAATGTATGGAGGTTCTTTAAAAAATACGCTAATGGATTTTTATCGTAGAGGTACAATTAACTACACCGCATATAGTAACTTAATTATTTATCTATATTTTTCTACTTGCAAGATAAGTAAACAAAGACAAGACGCTAATTGTGCTCGGGACTGCACGACGCGTTATCTATTTACTTTTCCGCAGTAGGTATTTTCATAGTGGAACAAAGAAAGGACCTTCGGGGACCCTTGTGGGAAGGCGTGAGGATATATTATTATTATTATTATAACAAAGAAAGCTAGGCTCTTATATCACTCCGTATCGTTTCTCACGACCACTTACTCCCGGTAACTCCCGGTTAAGCCGTGGTGGCCGAGTGGTTCGAGCAGTTGCCTGCGACGCAAAGGTCGCAAGTTCGAATCCCGACTGTACCAATGAGTTTTTCTGAACTTAAGTACAGTGATTAGTCACACCACGAGCTTTACGGTGAAGGAAAACATCGAGAGGAAACCTGCATACGTCTGAGGAGAAATTCAAAGGCGTATGTATAGTCGTGCTTGAGTAACGGCGATGGAGTCGCCATCTGTCACGTTGGCACCTAATATACCTCTGGCGGAAAGTGGGTGTGTGGGTATTACCTATACACCTCTGCCTACCTCTTCGGGGACCCTTGTGGGAAGGCGTGAGGATATATATATATATATATATTTAAGATTGCAACAGGGACCGATTCATGTAAGTTATATACATCAGGGCTTTTGCACTATTTAATAATTAGGGCAATAGCATCACTCAAGCAAGCTCCAGGACTTAATAGGAAGATTTAAAAAAATATGTAACATATCATATTTAATAATTAGGCAAATTGAATCTTATCTTTGTGCTAAATTTCATCCATTTCTGATCAGTAGTTTCTGGGTGAAAGAGAAACGTTCATCATCACTTTAAATGATAGCAGCAGTGTGACCAATTCAAGAATGGTTTTTAATTTCCGGTATACAGCGTTGTACATAACGGTATATAACGATCTCTGATAGTCTAAGCAAAGAGTCGGTTTGTAAAATAAATTGATTTGTATTTAGACTACCTAGACACTCTACTTTTATATCATCTTGAATTTTATTAGAATATTATGGTAGAATAGTTAATATTTTTAATGACGAAGACTGCCGCGATGAAAGCACCCGACAACGTGTACGAAGTCGAAGTATCACTTTGAAAGTATTTTAATTAAGGTGCTTTCAACGGCTTTTCAAAGAAACTCCATAAGAATGAGCGATAGCGATAGCAAACGGACCATGTAAAAAACTGAAAAAGTAGACTTGTGTTATGAAGTAACCTGTGTAATTTGCCATTTCTAAATAATGGCTTGCATGCCATACAGTCGCTGCTCCTAGTTCAAACGATACGAACAGTTCTGGGAAATTCATGTTTAGTTGGGGCCATGACACGGGCGATTCGTAAACGTAATTACCCATAAACGCCGTTGTTGACATAAACAAAAAAAACTTGATAATATGGCCACTGCTTCTAGGCAAAAATTGTAGTAATTTTTATACCGACTTTTGCTTGTCTCTTTCCGTTCGCAAACTCAGCTCTTCTTCACTTCAGATCATTACATCACTTCTCTTACACATACATCTGGTGTGTATATATTCAATATTAATCATTCCGGTTAGAAACAAGCTAGTCTCGTGGCCGAATAAGAGAAAATATAGTGTTAAACCTGTTTGTTATCTTCACGGAATACGTAACCATTCAATGGAGTAACGGTACTTGGTGAAAAGCCTTTAATTGCGTAAATTTAAAAGTAAATTGATATGCCATATTTGCATGTGTCCCTTAGTGAAATATTAAAGTAAATATATACATACATGCTACATACATACACCGTCTGCATAAAATTATATAAAAATGGAAAAAATATATTTTATTGTTTTATTTTAGGAGTTATTTTTTTAACTAAAGGAACTAAACTGTAAAACCTTTGTGAGAGAATAAATGAATTATTATTATTATTACTTACCGCTCCAATAGCAGCCGTAGAGTTCGACTCTCATGCACACGGTGCGCCGGTGGGAGCTGTACGGGATAAACCGTATCTTGGACGCCCAGACGGGGGGCTCCAGCTGGTTCTTCTTTTCCAAGTAGGTATTCGTGTTACCAGGAAGGATCTGGAAAAGAATACCGCTTTTCAAAGGTAGGGTAGTCGTAGGGGTGAGTGGTAAAGAAAGTCACTTTCGATGGCGATATTGAAACTTAAGTACAGTAACACACTGTACAGTACAGTATCACACCACAAAATTTACGGAATATGAAAGAATTGTGATAGTCGGCGACAGTCTTTTTTATTTCACCTCTATTATTCAAGCTACCCCTACCTAGGAGGTCCTTGTGCGGTGTGAGAATCAATAATATAAATATCCTTACAACGACAGGCATAAGTTGTAATTCGATAGGAATAAAGTACAATAGGTACGTATCTCATACATTGGTTCAACGACCGTTACCCGTGCATGGAATACTATATGTCAACTTCTTATGTGGGGCTGTAACTGACTTATGACAGGGAAAAAACGCGTGCGGTTTATGATGCACGCATCCGCAAAAATATTACATACTAACGAAAGACGATGCGGCGATGGATGATTTGGGCGAATGATAATACAATATTTTATCATTCACCCTTTTTGTAGTTTGTGTCTACGAATAGGTGTCTCGAAAAGGGGTCGCTAAACTCCCCAACGCTCACGAATATTGAGATATCGGACTACAATAATACGTTTTGAAATAAATATTTTTTTATATTTAATTTCATAAAACAAATTTCTAACAAAAATAATGGCAGAAGGAATTCTGACGCCCCGTAAATGATACATACGACTAAAATCAACGCAAGAATTAAATACACAATAGCAAAGATATTTCACATTACAACATGTCTTGAGTAATTATTTGATAAAGTCAACTACGAAGTGATAACACAAATGTTATCAACGGGCAGACACTCGCTCGAGAACGATTTTGATTTATTACGAATGCAAATACAAGTAAAAGTAGGACGATACAATAATTGCTTCGTAGTTGTAGGACTTCACTTGAGCCCGAATAAAAGCCATTCGTGCCTAAATTAATGTTATTTACTTTATAGCATAAGACCTCTGATCTGGCTTCTCATCATTTGTATTTGATTTGATTCTGTGGAGGAATTAACTTAATTTGATTGAACGTATTTCTTATTGACAAAAGATGAAAGTAATATTTAAAAATATTAATGTAATTACGTGCGTATATAATTACATCCCGGAATATTTCCTGAGAGACTTGATACTGATGCGTCAATAAAACTTATCTAATAATTGAGAGTATAAAAAATCTAGTGGGCGAATACCTTTTAGGATGTAGTGGGTGTTTGTGTGTGTGATTTCGACTACTCATTTTACACTCAAGCTATCTCCCCTACTTTAGCTGGTTACACACAGACAATTCATGGAACGAGCATTAAAACAAAAATATTTTGTCCTTAACTCTCTTGAATATTAATTAACTACATACACAACAATATAGACAATCACGTCGGGTTCATCACGCGGTAGGCTAACAGAGTTGTGCCAAAATTTATAGAACGCTTTCGCTTCATCCACACATCATACTCTTCATACGTGCTCGCCGGTCTAAATAATACTCTTGATGTTCAATCGATTTGATCTAGACGGGTGCATCTTGGAATCGCATGCATGCATATACCCCATAAATATATAATAATAATATATATATAATAATATAATATATCCTCACGCCTTCCCACAAGGGTCCCCGAAGGGGTAGGCAGAGGTGTACAGGTAATACCCACACACCCACTTTCCGCCAGAGGTATATTAGGTGCCAACGTGACAGATGGCGAGTCCATCGCCGTTACTCCAGCACGACTATACATACGCCTTTGAATTTCTTCTCAGACGTATGCAGGTTTCCTCTCGATGTTTTCCTTCACCGTTAAGCTCGTGGTGTGACTAATCACTGTACTTAAGTTCAGAAAAACTCATTGGTACAGTCGGGATTCGAACTTGCGACCTTTGTGTCGCAGGCAACTGTTTGAACCACTCGGCCACCACGGCTTACCCCATACATAATACAAATAAATAACTAAGTACCTCTTCACTCCTCTAAACTCTTAGTCTTCTAGCTCGTTTTGAAAACCGGAGAAAATAAACGAATAAAATAACAATTCATAACAATAAAAACCTTCAAAGCATAAAACAAAGGCGGCGGTAAGCGCTTAACATCAGGCGGACAACATGCTTGTTTGCTAATTTAGTGGTTTAACAAATACAGTGTTAAAAATTGAACCCACCTCCTGGCCATCAATGGTCCTATACCGCACCCACTTCCCGAGCTTCGGCCGCCAGTACTCCAAGATGTAAGCTTCAGCATACTCCTGCCCCTGGCCGTTGCCGAACCGGCCCTGGGTACCGGCGGCTGTGATCACGTGGACCGAGTGTAGGTCTATCTCCAACCATTCGGTGGTCTCCGTTGTGATTTGGGATCGTGGACACCACGCACCGCCTTTAATTTCTTGATTTAACCTAAGAAAATTAAATTGTAATCTTTAGTATTATTTTATGCTCACGCCTTCCTACAAGGGTCCTCGAACCCACTTTCCACCAGAGATACATTTTAGGTGCCAACGTTTTAGGGGTCATGCCGTTCAGACGTTCTGGAGTTACAAATATCCGTCCATACAAATTCTCACATTTAACATATCATTTAAATATGAATATCAATGATCATTAATAATGCACAATATTTTAATTAAATAAGTCTTTGTATTAATCTAATGTATGAGATTGTATGTAGCTGTATCTTGAAGTTGGGCGCAAACAACTGCTAAGTACTCAGTTTTACAACTATTGCAGATGTTTAGATGAAAACTGTTAACATATAATTAATGTTTATTGCTTGAATAAATTCTTTAATTCTTCATTAAAATACATTCAGTAGGTTTTGCATGAAAGAGGAACAAACAGACTCAGAAACTTGAGAATGTATATACAATATTAGTAGGATGACGCTTAGTGATCCAGTCCATATATTACATACGTATGATTTGATCTGATATGATATTATAATATTCTACACGCCATATTTAAATACAATTTATAATTATCTTTCAATAGTAAATGTTAACATCTACTAAATATAAGCCAATTGAATTATTACAAATTCAGCTTAATACAACCCATGTTTCAAAGCTCGCGAAGCTCAAAGCTTTCGGATTTCAAAGCTAGTTAAGACGCTTTTACTAAAATTTGTGCTTATTATTTAAATGTCTGGCTTTACTAATCTTGGAATACATGTTTATTTTCTGTTCACAATATTCTACATGATCACGAGTGAACTTAAGGAGTGGCGGGGTTATGGATAATTTTCTTATTGACGAGTAACTATGCTCCTTTAAATTCATATACATGATTACTATATAAATAAACAAACTCAGTCTCCTTATAATATTAGTATTGATGAATGACTTCAATAATAAAATAACTGTTGAATTTCATATTACTCCTGGTCCACTATCTTACCGTATTATGTAAGCCGGCTTATCATATAAAACGAATCGTATGCCATGAGAATAAGTACCATTTCAACTTCTCGCGCGGAAATATAATATTAATGCCAATAAGCCAAAGGTAGATTTTCACACGAACTCCGTAAGCCCATCAATATTTTCTCAGATTTGTTTCAATAGAGGAGCTCGAAGGAGTTCAATACATCAATCAAAGTTAATAATAGCGTAGTTGTTATTAGCGCATTCACTTATCATGTGTCACAGCCAGTAATCGGCCGGACCAATCAAACAGTGACGGCAGTCATTCCACTCATTGACGCGGCACCTATAGGGCTGCAACCATTTGCCAAACCAAGTGCAGTGCAAAAGACTTGTTAACGATCGAAACCAATGGTATCTGCTGATTGTTTTATTGTGTGTTTATTTATTCATGACATGGAGTCCTTTAGTCGAATACATTTCAAATTGTAAAATATACTGCTAGATTGTATTAGAATACAATGCAACTCGTAGTTTTGGTATATATATATATATATATCGCATTGTATATATATATATATATATATACAATACGCAGTTGCAGAATCTGATGGGTAAAATCGTTATAAATATAATATATTACTTCACATCAAAGGCAATTCTTTCGGTATTTATATAAATCGATCACAAGATCTCCGGTACTGTATATAAACACAGTACTGTTGATTCCGACTATGCAAATCACAGTGAATCAACAATTAGAAAAAGAACTGCCAATTTATAACAAGTGCAACACAATTTTCGGTTGTTTTATCGAGGCTTTGGTAGTTTCTGACTGCCGAGACGCCCTCCCAATTAAGACAAGCCCAACAAATTCCGGATGGTTGGCAACCCTAGTAGCACTTATCATCCAGCCGTGAGCGAGCTTTCGTAATTTATTATACTTGGAAACAATTATATTATTGTTCAAATACATGTTTGTATGTGGTCTTAGATTACATTTTGTGTTATTATAAATCGGGATTCGAATTGAATTAAGGCAAAAATTTTAACACTCTTAAATATAACTTTAATGCTATGTTCGCTTATTCATCAAATAACCTATAGAAAATGGTAGGTGTCCGTCAAAGTTATAGAAACACTATGAACAGAGTGAATATGAATGAAAAAGTATGATATTTCGTACATAACACGTAAATAAAGTTAGTCATTTTTTGATTATCATACTCGTACCTTTCAAACATAACTTACTTTACAGCTATCCGTTATCATGACGACAAATCTACACAACATTTTATTTTGCAAACAATCATTATTTTTCCATCACCCGCAATATCGAGATAAAATATTCCAATTGCGTAACAAGTATAAGCTATTCATTTGAAGAAGCAAAGCTTTGCGACTTATTAACGTGTATTTCGATTTCTATATTATCATGCTTCCCATTCAAAAAGCAGGGTTTCATACAATGGGTTACTCAGAGAATAGAATGTGTAGGCTTCAAAACACCTCATTACGATATCAAGCATCATTATAGGGGATCAGTTCGAAATACTTTCTGTACATGAAAAGTAACGTTGTTAAAGGTTGAAATATGAAGTAATTGATGTAAACATGTCTTTAAAAATATGTTCAATGATTTATAATACGAGAAGACGATTATTTGTATACCTTCATGCATACAAGTCTATCCAGACTTGTACAATAGAGGCGAAATCAGTTTGATGTTTTTATTTTATACAACTGAAAATTAGAATGAAAATGATTGAATGTACGATCTGATGTAGTACTAAGAGATCGTTTAGATGAGTGGCACTCGTGGCACAGTGCAATATTTTATTAATTCTGTATGGCGCTTACTGCAGCTGGCCGCGGCTTAGATCTCGTTCCGAACGATAAATGTCGCATCAAGATAGCTGCCACACGTCTGTAGCGGGTAACATCCAACGAACATTGTAGCTTATTTAAAACGCAGCACAAAGCGCTTATCAAACTTCGAAGAGATCGCTTTATGAAACAGTAACTTTGTGTGAAAAAATATTATCTTACTTTACAGCTTTTAAACTGCGATGAAAATGCGCTTGGGCGAAAGACTGCTTTATGTTCCGAAGTTTCTTTCTTTTAGCACCCGTACCTCCGTCACACCGAATGAATCAAGAATAAAAAATAATCAAGAGATAAGGCTTTGTGAATGTTATACATTTTCGTTTTATTTTTTTATTTGGTCATCAAGTATGTACCTAGGCCACGGCGAATCGAGCAGAATAGGCGAACAGGAGATGGTCAGTTCTCACTAATACATCAGTTCCGGCAACTTTTTTCATCCACCCATGTCAAAAACAATGTAATATACATTTTTCATCATTAAAATCATGCCTTCATTACAAAGGTCTTCAATTCGGATTATTATAAGATATGACATTATCTTTTTGAAATAACATATAAAAAACCCCTAATATTACGTACACATGCGTCAATTCTGCATATTATTACGTATAGAAATATTTAATCACGCAGCAGATTATTTATTAATAATCGTTTATATTAGATTAGTAGGTACTATGAGTCCTCGAGGCAGTTATACAACATTATTATGCTGCATTTTGGGCACAACAAAAAAAATCGCCAAATGAGTTAGGAAATCACTATCCAGAGACGTAGAGCGAACGTCCATACATCTGTATCTATGTATAATAAATAGCTTCTATTTTCCGAAACTTGGTTCAACCGTTGCTCGGCCGCAACAAATAATTGTCGAACCATTTTCATAAATTTAATTTTAATTGAGACCAATATACGTCAAGACGCTATCAATTTGGTGCTTGGTTGGTTTTATAGAAGCATAACATGTTTCCTGCGCCGGTAAGGGTTATCTGGAGATGAAAATTGTCAATATTTGATGTCTCCAGGACAGGGGTAATCTTTATCGGCCTGTTTCGGACACGGTAAGTGAATAGAATGAAATATTTATGGTCTCGCGCCCGCCGCCCCCTTTAGATACCTAGTAAAGAGCGTAATTTTCATATAAAACCGCTGAATTGATCTAAATACTGAGCGGTTATAACTAAATTCTATTGCTAGTACTATTATTTACTTTGGTGGTGAATAGATAACTTAGTTTCATATAAATCATTTATTTATTTATATAATAATCATAATTATGTATGAATATAAGCTGACAGCTGCTGTGTGGTCAAGACACTTTATATTAATTACTATTACCATAGTAATTTACGATATACATTTTCAAAATTATTTACATCGTTCTATCCCCTTTCATCATCATTATATCATGTGTGTCGACGTAAATCACCAGCATCACAAAATGCAAATACATTTTATTTTTATGCATTATTAAGCAGGCTTTACTGTAACTTAGTAAACCAGAATTCTGGAGACAGAATATGCAGTGAATAAATAATGTAATGTATACATACCTGGCATTCTGCGGCGCCACATTACCGTCGTTGTAGCAGGAGCTGGCGCTAACGTCCCTATCGGGAATCAGCCCGCTCTCCATGCCAAGGGGGGCGATACATTGAGCTGCAAACAGGCGAACACTGTATTTTAACGATGCTTCGAGAAATTCCCGTCTAGAGTTCGCACTCGCACAACTTTGATCACATTTAGATGCCAGTCTCGCCTGGACGCCAGCGACTAAATCATTCACAAGCTGTTGCCATGTGATGTGACGCAGCATGGACATTGTAAATTCACTCAACGACCTTTTAGTTATAAAAGCCCTTTACTAACGCCAATCGAATTGAAGCCAGGCTTTGTCTGAGCAATTAACATTTCTCTTTGATACTAGTTACGGGTTTATGAAAATGTCGGTGCGGGTCAGTACGGCCGCTTAAATAAGTCGGCACGGATCTATTATGCAGGTGTAGCGACTGGTGGAGCACAATCTGCCACAACGGGTGTTTATGTTAAAGTTATATTATCAAGCTGCGTGCATACATATTAATTGATTACATATATAATAGCACAAAATTACATATACATGAGTTTCAAGTTGATGGGCAAATTTCTCATTTGAAATGTACAGTATAATTATCAACGGGTCGCTTATTAGTCAATATATCTAATGGTACTCGCGTGCGGTGTGTGTACGGGCGGTGAACTAACACAGAACATTGTAATATACATAATTCATGCACAGGAAATATAGGTGGCATCCTTTGATTGGCTCTACCGTTAAACAATTTCTGTGAACGGTAAAGGACGAGTACACGACAAACTTTTTAAAAAGAGCCGCGGCCCAAGAGCTCTGAGTGAGAAAGGTTTAATCAGAAAAACAATTACAAAGGACTGAGTGTTAAGTACGAAACAATGTCAGAGTAATGAAACGCAGCAACTCTCAAAACATTCGTGAAGTATTGTAAGCTACACATTTAAGTAGTATAGTAAACCTCGCGCCTACATCGGCGCGCAATAGTCATCAATCATCCCATTGAAGTAAAGAAGCGATGCATGCCACTTGCACCACGTAATTTTAAACTCTTACACAATCATACATAGCTCGTACAATTAAAATGGGAACACATGCCGAGAAACATCACACAATTAACGATTACGCTATCGCTGAGCAAGTACCCACACACAGTTACGAACATTACGTTAAATGTAAAAAAACTCAAATATCGTTAGAAAAAATATATAGAGATGATCTTCTAAAACTGAATTTGATGGTGCAACCCGTTATTTATGCGAGAGGGATGGCCTTATCGCATTTCCGTAGCAAAGTCCCGCTCTTGAACGGAACAGGAATTAACTTATGCCGACACATTGCAGGTACTCGACGGCTATTCAATAACCTTAATTTATATTCACAAGGCAACAGCAAACATATGGAGCCGAAGAACGATTTATATCAATCACAAGTCGCATAGCCTCTGGAAAAAAATAACAGCTAAGTAGGCGGTCTAGACACGTGGGCTCTCCGTGCCTACTCGACGATGCTTACAGAATCCTAGCTGCTAACTTTACCCTCTAATGAGCACCAAAATATCTTCCAAATAGGATCGAGCCCATTATGGCTTCAAAAGTTGCCCTTCGACCGAACAAAAGACACTCGTAGGTCAAATGCAAATAGAATTCGCTTGTTGCGTGTAATGTTATTTAAGCAAGTCTCTTGATGGTTAACGCTCGAGCACAAATTGCAAACGACGTAAGGCTAGTTTAAAATATTGATAAACACGGACAAATGATCATCGTACAAAGTACACACCAGAACCAGTTGTTCGCAAAGTGTGTATGCCACTGGCTTCTTTTTAATAGTATGGTAAATAATAATACATATACATATGTACATATATATCACGTCCTACGGGTAGACAAAAAGAGTAGAGGGCCAGTCTTCTCTACACATACAATGATACAACTCTCATTAGCTTCATTCATACTAATTATTCTCTTTATACATTTTGATTTCGAGCACTCCTATAATGCATACGTTTTAATGTCGCCCATTTTTCCGTTATTAAACACTGTCAGCGGATAGTGAGGGAAAGGAGAGTAATAAAATAGGGATGGGGAAAGCTTTAGAAGCACTGAGCTTGTGCGTGCTTAAGCTCTTGCGTGACATGTAGTCGTCTAATGAATAATAAACAGTGTCGTGGCGACTCGCTACTCATTCATATCCATCCACGAAAGGCAATAATCTTTTTTACATAAAGCGATTGAATGTCAGCTTAAACAGCCCACAACATTGGCTTTAGTGTGTATACATTATTGTGTATTGTGGGTTAGCGGGCGCTCGCTGCAACCTCTCACTACCAAGGTACGCGAACGTGCACAGACGCCACACGCCACCTACAATGTCAACGGGACTCCTTTTACGAACAAGCGCTTTGCGTGATGTATTTGGACTATTATTTTAATTACTTTCATTGTACGCGGGGGTCGTTAGCATTTTGTTCGTTTTCAGTAGTTTTCACGACAAATGTGTCCCGATCATATAACCGACAGCGATAATAGCCCGTCCACCCGGTCCGGCATGGTAATGGTTTTTCAAACTATCCACCTTACAAATGTTAGTATGCGAGTAATAATTACACGGCATTTGGTGGCAGGTCGATCGAAGCAAACCAAATGCCATGAAATAAAAAATGTAAACTTTCTTTGGCAATTTCCATTAGGAACACTTGAATACCGACAGTAAGTAATCGATATACCCGAGGAATAATTAAGCGTTCTAGAGCTCGATGCACGTTTTAGGTACCTTTAAATTTTCCAATTCCAATTTTACTTCAAAACCATTAAAATATTCAATACCAATTTTTGTTTTTCTACAAAACCAAGAGAGCGTGAGGCGCTGTCCACGATTTGGAGAACTCGTGTGTTTCCAATATAATCACAAAACCTACACTGAATCTTATAGCATGAATTTAATCCCGCAAATATATAATGATCCATTAAGCGAGTGCGTCTAGACAAATCATGAATAATTTTTACTTTTCATTAGCTTTATTATAAGTTATAATTGCATATTTAACATTCGTATCGCTGAGTTCGAGCAAATCCTAAGATACATTGGCGGCTTCCGTTTCCATTCTTTAAAATCACTGAGCATGACGTGATTCGCCATTGTCACAGGCACCGGGTAGATCTACGTGAACTGCTTATGGCCATGTACATCTTTACTAATGTTCTACAGTGTCGGGCAAAGCTTTGACAAACCCGAACGTTTCGCAACACTACACAATAGCTACCTACAATATTTTTTATGTTGCCGTCACGCGATGGCGTGTCATCGAGCTTTTATTTATCATACCTATGGTATACATATATTTATACATTGTATGTCAACTGTATGTCATTAACGAAAGAACGGTGTACATTCCGTTGGGCATATATGTATGAAAAATATGATATAATTTAAATCTCATGTTTTATTGGTCACTAAAAACTATACTATAGCTTACTGATTGTCAATATCGTGTCAATGGTTAATAAGCGCAGACGAATTTGCCTAACGATGATGGAGCTGGAGAAGATGGTATTCCTCATGATAAGGGTAGCGGTGGAACAACTTTAATAGTATCCAACAAACGACTGCCACAATAATATCACCTTCATTTCCATCGTTCGTACTACCCTGTCGTATTACTAGAGTCCAATCGATGTCCTAGTGATACGGATCGATTATATTTACAAATAATTGTGGTTTTAGAACGTTACAATTTGTACCTGCTATTTTCATTGCCCATCACTATTCTAAATGTAAAAGTTTATATTCGTCCCATGAACAATATATAATCAATTGACAAGTTATTATAACAGTTGTGTTATTTTATTGGTTCCCACAATTACCAACTTCGTTTTACTATGGATTGTTCAAGGACTAATTATAGGCAATTAAGTTACAATTTCAATTGTAACGTTAAATTATTAGTGCTCGTAGTTGGAGCAGTGGAATTTATAATTCTTCGTATAAGTTGATCGAGGCACAGTCGCCGCCGCTCTGGGAGCCGAGAGAAGTTTCTAATTAAATATTAAGGCGGCCCATGCAGACATCGACAGGGGTATTCTTACTATAACTTTTTATAGTTATGTTATGGAATTGAAACACCCTCCATTTGCCGAAAGGCAGTCGGCCGCGCATCTTATAAAAAAGGAAAATATCGCCAAACAGATATAAACCTTCGTTATCGTTAAATCGTATTTGACATTGTGCATACCGTTTTTGGGGTGTAACATTTACCATGGTTAAATTAAAAGGTGGTTTCAGTTCCTATAATCTGGACTATCATCACATAACCATATGAAACAGAACAGGTCTGATTTTTCATTCGTTAGAATCATCTACCTATACATTGCAGACTAGAATTATGGTAATCATTTGGATCAGATGGTCTTTCGTTTTTAGTGACTATTCGAGCTGCAAGCCGCCATTTTGAATTTGGTCTTATAAGTAGGTATAGTAAATCTGGCCCCCTAGGGGTCGCAACTAGACCACGCCTGAGTTTAGGGTTTATAAGTGGGGCACCTTATTTCAATGCATACTATCGACACTTAATAAAAATAATTATCAGCGTTATTATAGTGTAGTCAGTCATATTTGTGTTTTACTTATAATTTTATTTTGTCTGATACTCGTTGGGTCCGAACTTTTCTATTCCGTTACTGCTCCAATCATTTTTTCTAACCATTTTTCTAATCACTCGTTTAGCGTTGCATATAATTCAAATTGGTGTTTTGAACAAGTCAAATTAATATATGTTTCTTATCAATATGTAAATGCCATGAGTAATAGTGAACTTAAGCTGAAGCCTTTAAGCGTACTATTCCGCAGACACATAAAATGCTAGATATGTTATAGAAAAAAATGCAGAATTTGTAATAAGAAGTTAATGATCCGTTGTCAAGGTCGAGTGGGACTATTCCCGGGAGTGATATCTGCGAGTTTATTAGGTTTCTTGAGACGAGGACAGTCACCGCGGCACGCAGCATGTTTATTTATCTGTCATCGGACGTGTCAATGACCTTTGCTGCATAACATTTTTTTGTTAAGCTGATCTGCGTGATTGTTACGATCATAGGAGACAACACGACGCCGATTCGTCCTGTTGGCACATCGTCACTATGATTGCATCTATCACGTAGAAGTTGTCACGATCAGGCCTCTATTGAACACAGAGTAGTTTTTCAAGTAAAATATCCTACTAATATTATAAATGCGACATTGTGTGAGGATGTTTGTTATTTAATTTACCGGAATGGCTGAACGTCATTAGATTTGGCACAGTGTAAGATTATTTACCTGGAATAGTATGGTTTATATGTATTTTTTATGACAAAATTCTACCCTATGGTAGATCTACGAGATGTATATACATATAGCTGATCTACAAGATGAATAAAAAACAAACAACTACTTTAACTTGTGATCAATGTGGTCTAATTTGTTTTGAATTTAAACACAGGACAATAGACGTGAAGCATTGTTATCACGTGAATCTCGGAAAAAGGCTCTCTTGTGGCAGAAGGCCGTGCATCTTATAAAAAAGGAAAATATCGCCAAACAGATATAAACCTTCGTTATCGTTAAATCGTATTTGACATTGTGCATACCGTTTTTGGGGTGTAACATTTACCATGGTTAAATTAAAAGGTGGTTTCAGTTCCTATAATCTGGACTATCATCACATAACCATATGAAACAGAACAGGTCTGATTTTTCATTCGTTAGAATCATCTACCTATACATTGCAGACTAGAATTATGGTAATCATTTGGATCAGATGGTCTTTCGTTTTTAGTGACTATTCGAGCTGCAAGCCGCCATTTTGAATTTGGTCTTATAAGTAGGTATAGTAAATCTGGCCCCCTAGGGGTCGCAACTAGACCACGCCTGAGTTTAGGGTTTATAAGTGGGGCACCTTATTTCAATGCATACTATCGACACTTAATAAAAATAATTATCAGCGTTATTATAGTGTAGTCAGTCATATTTGTGTTTTACTTATAATTTTATTTTGTCTGATACTCGTTGGGTCCGAACTTTTCTATTCCGTTACTGCTCCAATCATTTTTTCTAACCATTTTTCTAATCACTCGTTTAGCGTTGCATATAATTCAAATTGGTGTTTTGAACAAGTCAAATTAATATATGTTTCTTATCAATATGTAAATGCCATGAGTAATAGTGAACTTAAGCTGAAGCCTTTAAGCGTACTATTCCGCAGACACATAAAATGCTAGATATGTTATAGAAAAAAATGCAGAATTTGTAATAAGAAGTTAATGATCCGTTGTCAAGGTCGAGTGGGACTATTCCCGGGAGTGATATCTGCGAGTTTATTAGGTTTCTTGAGACGAGGACAGTCACCGCGGCACGCAGCATGTTTATTTATCTGTCATCGGACGTGTCAATGACCTTTGCTGCATAACATTTTTTTGTTAAGCTGATCTGCGTGATTGTTACGATCATAGGAGACAACACGACGCCGATTCGTCCTGTTGGCACATCGTCACTATGATTGCATCTATCACGTAGAAGTTGTCACGATCAGGCCTCTATTGAACACAGAGTAGTTTTTCAAGTAAAATATCCTACTAATATTATAAATGCGACATTGTGTGAGGATGTTTGTTATTTAATTTACCGGAATGGCTGAACGTCATTAGATTTGGCACAGTGTAAGATTATTTACCTGGAATAGTATGGTTTATATGTATTTTTTATGACAAAATTCTACCCTATGGTAGATCTACGAGATGTATATACATATAGCTGATCTACAAGATGAATAAAAAACAAACAACTACTTTAACTTGTGATCAATGTGGTCTAATTTGTTTTGAATTTAAACACAGGACAATAGACGTGAAGCATTGTTATCACGTGAATCTCGGAAAAAGGCTCTCTTGTGGCAGAAGGCCGTGCATAGCAAACTTCGCTAGTAATGTACTCGACAGCTCTTTCGATTATTATACAGTGCAGTGCACAGCCAAAGTTTATTCCGACAATATTGTACGCAAAGTCGTCAGCTGCATCAAATATCCGAGTTTCGAGAAGTATATGTGATGCAGAACTAATAAGTGTCTTTACAGCGTTTAAAATTAATTTTGTAAATTCGTCTCGAAGACGGCGAAACTCCAACCGCGAGTGGAATTGAAATGTCGAGCACTAAGCATATGTAAGGCACGAAAACTCCAAGGATTCCTACTGCCAGCTTCCAAAACTTCACAAACTAAAGCTTCACAGGCATATTGGGACTAGAGGTACTTGAAGCGCATACGTCCATGAAACTATTGCAGAAATAAAATTGCTTTAATTCTCAGAAAAGTAATCAAAAGTCAGCATAAAAAGCGAGGACCAGTCGCTAGCCAAATACTTTGTGATCTGTAGTCGACTTATGCAGTGCTAATTAGTTACTTGAATTCCTATAAAAAAAGGGATTAAAAATTAACTAAGTAATGAATTTTCTTTATGTCGTTGTTTTCATATTTACATAGGTAATTACACGTCCGGAAATTCACAACAGTTTTAGCAAGAGTACAGTTTTTATATTAATTTTAAGAGGACAATGTATTCTGCTTACTAACTGTAAATAAAATCACAACACAACTTTTTCCGTTCTAATATGATACCTTCGGTGAGCAAATCCTGATTTAAAGACTGACGCAGCTTTGAAGATTGAACTTGAAAGTTAGTATAAATAGCTGTAAGCGTCCCGAGATGGTTCGAATTTGAATTCATTCAGGTTTGCTATACATATACGTTTCTCCGACACATTTATTAACTACTAGCTGTGGCCCGCGGTTTCATCCGCTTTCATTATATGTGTAATTCACAAATTCCACAATAACAAAAATATTCTCGCCATCCCTCTACATCATCTACAAGGGTAGGCAGAGGTGTGTTGAGACGCATGTCTAAGTAAAGCTTGAAAAGACAGGGCTTAAAAATTAAGGCGTAATGTTTTATTTCATCGTAAAGGTCGGGTCACTTTTTTTTGGTACAGACGGGATTTGAACCTGTAAATATTACTCTTCGCGTTACAAGCGACCATTCTAACCACTCGGCCACCACCACTTTCCACTTACTACCCTGCCTAATATCTCTACAAATTAGTATGGCGAATGTAAATAGACTGTCAAAACAACTTATCCGTCGTTGTGAAATCAGTTTGAAATTTAATTTGCAACTGAAACCTGAAAGATTCTGACAAAATTGAATGCAAACTTTATCGAGAGTATTTTATACCTTCGCTTGGGGAGCCCTAGAAATGCGACGACGTTGCCGCGTCGGGTCACGTGCTATTTACCAGCACTTAGCTCACGGCATTGGTAGGTACTTACATATGTCTAGAGCGTGCAATATTGAGCACTCGACGAGCAGCAGCAGAGCTGCTACACTAGCCACCATCTCGTCTCCTTCACTTCACCATTTCTACCGACACTTCAAATCTGCAAAAAAAATAACTTTTACATTTGTGTACACGTTATGCAAATAAGTATCGATTTTTTATCGGAGAACGGCAACGTTTAAATGAAAAACCTAACTAGTGCTGGAACGGGGCGAGGTCAGTCATCACTAGCAAACACTTTTAGACAAAGCGTTTAATAAATTTGTAAGTAAAATTGTTTAATGGGTCCGTATCATGTAGACCTATTCAAAATATATCTAAGGCTTTTTGTTACTCTGTTAATTATGCATAGTATTAACAGTACAAGGGTTATAAACCTTAAATTTTATAAGGTTTTGTCTTTTATAATTTCTTTTGTGACGGCAGCTGCGAGCTGTACTTAGCATTTTAAGCAGTTAATTTGTTTGAGTGTGTTTAAAGACATCTCGAAAGTTTTACTTAAGCCTAGTATCTGCCTACCCTATCCGTAACGTATGCATACGTACATCACGGACTAGTTACAAGATGGGGATCAATAACATACATTAATATTAATGACATTGAATTTGTGCGCACATGAAATTCCTACAAGTTCGTAGTCTCTTCGAGCGAACTTTGATAGCTTTAAAAGTTCAAATTTAACTTTTGATTTATCAAGTTTTTCTTACAACGATACGGAGCAGTAAGATATACGTATGTTGTAAATAATAAAAACAAATTTTAATAATTTAAATTTAATTAATTAAATTAAAAACTACTAAGAAATTTAATAAAATTTTCTGTAAAGTGACAAATTGATTCACAATGAGGGTGTAGGTATAATTTTAACAAAACAACTTTACGTAAAAACATCCCATTCCAACCAACCAACCAAATTCTCACAAGGTTCCCTCAAGGGGTAGTAATTGTGTAATACCACCCTCTTTTCGCCAACGATATATTTTGTTGCCAACGTGAAAGACGTTCGTAGTCGTCTAACAAGCAAGAACGTAGATACGATGTTTTCCTCAGTGTTATATTAAAGTAATGAATGGTTGTATTGTACCTCACATTTTGAACAACAGGTTTAAAGATATATAGTCCACCTACCTAACTATATACAAAATAAATAAAAATACTCAAAAAAGAAATATCTTTAATTCGACCACGACAATTTGCCTATATATAATAGTACAATACTTAAGTAATACTAAAGCTTTAGTACCAAGCCTAATACATTGTATCTAACTGTAGCAAGTTACACACATAAGTACATACATACTATAAATCAAAGCATTCATTTCCAACAATCATTTCCATGCATGGCCATCATTTAAATAATCTGATGTTGTATAATAAGCTTTTTGAATTAATTTACGTTAATAATGACAGCTTTAAACTCAAAAGGTAATTTAATTAATTTCTGAGGTTGCATATTAAAAAGTGTATACCTTGCCCGACAAATGAGTTGCTAAATAGTTGCTATAAGGGTGCGCAAGTCCTTTAATTTTTGTACGTACACGGTATCTAATTTATATGGAAGTTTCTTTCTCCAACATAGAAACGGACCTAGGGCCCTTAGCTAAACAATAGAGTAACTGCTAACAATAGCGTGAATGTCATTAAAGATGTGCCGTGTGTCAAGGTTTGCGTTAACAACGAACTACCGACGGTTTCAAGGGACCGTTGACATAAGGGCACAATTGAGCAGACGTGGAACAACTGTCTCCCATGCCTATAGACAACACGGCAGTCGGGTTTCTAAACACAATAAAACTTGTTGAACTTTAGGCTTGTCATACAGTGGATGAATTGGTGTTAATAAATAAATATATGGTTATATGTAAATTGGATTTGGTTATTATATTGCTTAGTAACTGGCGAGAAATTTTAAAATAATCACATTTCAATATAAATAAAATCCTTGATGGGGAAATCAATGCCTTTTCAGTTTTTATTTATTTATGCCTGGATATTTTGAAGATGTTCATAATCTCGGTTTTATTTAAAAATAACGTGAAATCGAATAAAATCGTATATCAAATGTAATTGATTAAAAAAAGTATTATTTTACTACATTAATGAATTACTCTGCTTACTATTATAATTATTTTCACTTAAAACTAATGAGCTGCGAACATTGAACAACTTTCAAGAACATGCTTCGTTCGTACCTATATTTAATTAATTAGAGCTGTTTGCCGAAATGTTGTGAGAGGCGGAGGCGAGGGATGCGCTCTACCGGTCTGCCGTCTCGCGTCGACTGCCGCGTGGTCGCTCTCCCGTCTTACATTTCGACAAACAGATACTTGAAGTAATAACACAATATACTGTGGATATTTCGAGGCTGTGACGTTAATATCCTACTAATATTATGAATGCGAAAGTTTCTGAAGATGTTTGTTACTCCACCACGCCAGAACGACAGAACGAAATTTGATTAAATTTGACAATCTAAAAATACTGAACGAACGTCTCTAATAGAGTAATTTAAGAGAAAATTTTAAGATGTATAGTCTGTGATGGTTTTGACGAAATATGACACTAATTGTTGAAGATGTCAGAAAACGTCAAGCCGGTCCTTTGTCGGAAACTCCATTGAGATAGATTGTTATCTGTTTTGCACTTTCGTTGTTACGAAAGTGCAAAACCCGTTCGTTATCTGAGACTAATTTGAACGATTGTTTGCGTTTATACTCTACATGAATTATATAGTATATTGGTATATACAGGTA
Organism: Drepana falcataria; assembly: GCA_945859725.1. Classification (NCBI taxonomy): domain Eukaryota; kingdom Metazoa; phylum Arthropoda; class Insecta; order Lepidoptera; family Drepanidae; genus Drepana; species Drepana falcataria. The sequence goes on from OX243921.1 coordinate 13,815,526, forward strand.
TTGATTTTTCGGAGTACCTGTATTGAATTAACATAACATAGCCATTTAATTAATTCAGTATTAGCATACTGTTGCCCAGTGTACGCTACTCGGAAGATAATCTTTGAAGAACTGGGTATCGGTCCGAGCAAGTTAAAGTAATTTTTTAACCTACTTCATGAAGAGAAGTAGGGCATAACGGGTTTCCCGTTCGAATTTGGAGCTGCCCGACTGGGGCAGGACCTCCACCTTATAGAAGTCCGTAGCCAAATAATTCAATTTATTGTGTTGTGTTCCTACGTGGTGAATAAGGTTTCCAGTAATGAGCTCCTTGGGGAGGGGGGAGGATTGTTACATTGTGTTGGAAGCAGAGGGATTAAACCTTATGCTGCCAACACACTATAACTCTCCGAACACAGAGTGGCAACGCGCAAGTGATACTTTGGTATCGTGGGCGTAAATAGGCTACGGTAACCGTTTCCCATCAGGTGGGCCGTATGCTTGTTTGCCACTCTTGTTGTATAAAAAAAAAACGAATCTTATAGAAGTCCGAAGCCAAATAACAATGTTTTGTATTGTGTTCCAACGCGATGAATAAGGTGCTAATTGGGGCGGAGGGATTGTTATATTGTGTTGGCGGCAGAGGGATTCTTCCCATTATGCTACCAGCACAGTATAACAGTCCGAACATAGAGTGGCAACGCGCAAGTGATACTTCGTTATGGTGAGCGTAAATAGGCTGCGGTTGCCACCTCCCATTGGGTGGGCCATATGCTTGTTTGCCACTATAGTGAAAAAAACATTCCAATGCAGGAAGCCATTCGCAGGTTGTACTTGTACGATTAGTCTCCCAAATACACGAATAACTTAGGAAGGGCAACCACTAGCCATTACTACTATTTTCATAACTTGTTCCAAATTAAAACACAAGTTACTTGAAAATTCCTTACAGTTCACTTTTCGGAGCGGTGAACTAAGTTACTAAGTGCAAGGAAAGTCGTTTTACTTTAAGTGTAAAATTTCAATGAACTTGTAAAGGACAAGTACTTGTACCATAAGAACTCACTTAAAATAATAACCGTTTCTACAAATAAAAGTTATATTTACTTATTTTTTAAAGACGATTACATCGAAAATGATCGAAACCGCAAGCATTTATGAAGAGACAGGTGAATTTGGATGAAGTAAAAAAGGTCTGTTCTCTCTCCTCCTACCAAGTATGAGACTCGGCGTGATGATATGTAACATCATCATATATTTTAGTGCTGGGTTTGTCTCTGATTCGATTCCTACTACCATTTTGTCCAGAGTACTTTCTTTGAAGTCCGTAATATGTACGACGTTGTATGAGAATAACTCGTATAATATTTATTTATTTATACATAATTAGTACGGCTAAAAATCCAATTACACTAATTAGTAATTATAAGAACCTCATTCATACACTCTTCTCACAATACTCCATACATGCCGCAATGAAAGCCTTCCATCCGTCCGCAAACACGTCACAGTCAGGGTTGGACTTCAAGAGGGCATTGAGTGCAGTGTGAGTGCGAGGTACAGGGGAGTGTGCACGTGATACTGTGCGATGTGTGCCCACTGCGAACAGTCTGTGACTCCTGGCGCGTGTCTATTTATCAGGCACAAAAAGCCTTGATAACTCACTGTGTAGCTCTGGAGCATCTGATTTTCTATGTAGTGTCTTACACATGGTTATTATTTGGTCAAATTTCCTTCTTACCTCCAGAGAATTATATCCTAAAGAGCCTAGGAGGAAACCAGTATACTATATTATGGTATACTAATATTGTGGTAAACAGATGTGCCCAACGAAGCGAGACCATAAGTTTAAATTTTGTCCTACGGAAACCTAAATGAGTATTGAAGTTCGATTCGAGTTCTCTTTAAAACAAATGAAAACTATTATTGTCTTTAATCTGGCTGGAGGGCTGGTCTCGCCATTGTTCGGGAAAGTAGCAAAAGTTTCCGGAACTTACGCTACGAGAGACAATTAAAATAAAAACAAATTTGAATTTAAACTTTAAGAGATAATTAATATCTTCCACTCAAATCTATATTCTCTTTACACGATTTCAGCAAAGAGGTTCGAAGCAGTATTGTGACGATACCCTCTTTTTGATATATTTATATTAGTGCCTACGCGACAAGTAGAGCCTCTCGGGCAATACCACTGCAGGTAAACAGCAATATCGACGGAACAAATACAAATCCGACGAACGATTACCCTTTACGAACAATAATGATTAATAGATCTGTACGTGGAGGTGGAGGGGGGAAATATACTAATTTTGGGACCAACAAGAAACAGCGAATGAAATTCGTATACCACACCACGGGTTCCGAAACCATCTCGAATAATAATGTATACTCGGTGGAAAAAAAACATGTACCTAGTTACTTAGTAAAGGTGTCTGCAGGTCCTGTTAATAGTTTAACGATTTCTAGACTTACTTATTATATTTACGACGTAATGCCAGCAAACTAGACGCCATGAAACTGTTTATTGCATGAACACCAGCGCCTATATTAAGTAGAAAGTTGTGTATGCAAAGTTAAATCAGACATATAACTGACTCCTAGTACACCTATATGCAAATATTATAAATGTGAAAGTTTGTATGTTTGGTTGTTTCACGTAAAAACGGATGAATTGCAACAAACTTGACACACAAATAGTTTAAGAGCTGTACTAAAACCGCGGGTTCGATTCCCACTGAGGGCAAATATTTGTGTTTTGAGCGTGTGATTGTCATGTAAAAAAAATTGACGCGAGCAGCACCAATGGTTACATTGGCGAGCTGTCGATCCGGTTAAATCTGTTCACACTCTTCTCAAAGAAGTACTCTCTATGAAAAACCTGAAGAGATACTTCAGTCTTTAACTACATGTATGTTAAAATTTACGGCCTGTGAATGTAATGATATATAAAGTAAATGTATGTATAGGCACAAGAAACAGTAGTAAAACTACAGTACAGTACATATAAAATATTTGAACCAAGTATCCCGCGGCAATTGCCTAAAAAAGACTAGCAGCATTGCCACGCTGCGCTGTATAGCAATGCTGATTCACAGAGCCAGATATGTTCCAGCCCGCATATCACGAGACCTGGATTAGATATTAACTGTAAACCACGAGTTATTTTTAGACGGCCGTCTGGTCTAGTGGTAGAGCTTCTGACTGCGAAGCTCAAGGTCGTGGGCTCGATTCCCACTGAGGGCAGATATTTGTGATCATGTGTGTTTAAGCATACATGTATCTTTATCTGTATATTTATCGTTGTCTAGTAACTATAGTACAAGCTTTGCTTAATTTGGGGCTATGTGATTTTGTGTGGAATGGAAAGGAACAAATAAATGCCAATAAACTGAGACCGTCACAATACTTTTGGTAACACAAAAAAATATGAATGTTTTAGAGGTGACGCATCAGACTGACAATAAATGCCTGGTTAGTGGACTAGCCAACTACGGATTTATCTAGAGAGGCTACTCTCAAAATCAGAAGGTTGAAACATTGTATACAATTTTATGAAATCCAAAATAATGTTGGTCTCCGCGCTGGCCTCTTAGTGGTAGGATGGGAGTCTGAACGGCTATGAACTATATCTTCCTTCTACTAGCAGAGCAACATCGCGGCAAACAACACTTTTAGACTAAGTACTTTTGTCTACATCATAATATAATCATCTACTCAGCGCTTTCCTTGCGGACACAGGGTTAATCGTAGTAGAATTGCTGGATACGGGATACTGTTACGAAATGTTGCCATCGATGACCCGTTAGCCCGTGCTCTCGCAGTGGTTAGCGATCGGTTGTTAGTAGCCTACTTGTTTTGCAAGGAATGATAACGAGTCCTAATGAAATTAAGCCCTTAGTTTGATACGCATCTTGTTGCGGTACTTTGACATCGTGTCATATCCCGAGCACTGCAGCCGGCACTCAAATGCATACCTCTGAAGAGGAGGTATATTTGCGGTCTTTACGATTGTAACGGTGAGAGCATCCCGGATACTAACGAGCTGAACATCGAGCGCTCATGTCGATTGGTCAAGCCTCAAGTGACGAGGGAAGGCCCACATGACATGCTTAGCCATACAGCGAGGTAATACAGCCTGCCTCCTTAGCATTATATTGCGGGACAATAGCTTTTAAGAATTTCGAAAGGTATTTAATTCAGTTTAGATATATATATATAATATATAATAATAATAATATATCCTCACGCCTTCCCACAAGGGTCCCCGAAGGGGTAGGCAGAGGTGTATAGGTAAAACCCACACACCCACTTTCCACCAGAGGTATATCAGGTGCCAACGTGACAGATGGCGAGTCCATCGCCGTTACTCAACCACGACTATACATACGCCTTTGAAATTCTCCTCAGACGTATGCAGGTTTCCTCTCGATGTTTTCCTTCACCGTAAAGCTCGTGGTGTGACTAACCACTGTACTTGAGTTCAGAAAAACTCATTGGTACAGTACAGTAAATAAATACATTACATATTATACAAATACAAATTTGATAAGCTATGTTGACATATGTTTTGGCATTTTAAAATTTAATACTAAAAAGTATTAGTATAGGAAACCATGACAGTACAGAGAAGTTATTTTCTGTTTACTTTGTGGATATTGTTTAATTTTGGTATGTAAATATAAATTTTGGTATGTATTACCTATACACCTCTGCCTACCCCTTCGGGGACCCTTGTGGGAAGGCGTGTGGATATATATAAATTAACTGACAACAATTGTCTATTTATAATAGAATTCTTTAAATTTATTATTATTATATCATTGAATTTAATCTTGAAAAGTTCCATTTCATGTAAGTATAGCTTGTGTAACATGCTATTAATTGGTTACTATAATTAAATGTGCAGAAAGTATTAGAATAGACAAGACTCACTGCAGTGAGTATATTTAATAAACAGATAATTATTATTATTAGCCACCAGATTTGTACCATTCTGTCTGTAAGTCTAGAGAACTGGACCTCTACATTCACAACCTGCCCTTAAGGGAACTTCAGCTTGATACATGTGCATTAGATGAGTTATTCAGCTTTAAATTTTTATTTAATACTATCTATTCTTTTTCTTTGATTTACGTCACATTGGCACCTAATATACCTCTGGCGGAAAGTGGGTGTGTGGGTATTACCTATACACCTCTGCCTACCCCTTCAGGGACCCTTGTGGGAAGGCGTGAAGATGATTTATTAGTTCAAGCATTAAACAATAAGCAACATTTTTATCAACCTTACTAACTATATATAGGCTATAATAATAATTCATTTATTACAGATATTAAATCCGTAAGTTAAAAATTTCAAATCAATATTAAGTAGGTATAAGTTTAAATTAATCAAAATAAATCCAAATGCAGTACAGAGCCTCCTTTTACAGATATAATTCAACGGTTTCAGAATTTGGTTTTAAGTTACACTAGCAACAATAATGTAGTGTATTGTATATATAATTGGTTTATTTTTGACCAATTTATTGCTATACTTTTCAACACTGCTTTTAGGAAAGAATTAGGTCAAAGTAATATTTCTTTATTGATTTCAATAAAAGTATCTAAGTAGTTAAATATATATAAAATCAGTTACTTGGTTAAAATTAAAAGAAATCAATATAATTATAAGGTTTTTTTAATACCAATGCTCCAATATACCAATAAATACTCAATTTTTTTTATTACCCATGGAATTATTATAGGTATGTAGTTTCTGTAACTCATGTTTTTCTTGGGAAAGGCCGAAAATCCCTTTTTAAGCTATCAGTTACGAATATATAATAAAAGTAAATGTAACATTTATATGCCATTTTAAATTGAATACCAAGCATAAATCCCTTTACACGAAAAACAAGCGCTAAAACAACAGTGCACTAATCAACAAGCTAACAGAAGCTGCATTCTTTAACAAGGAGGGCCCTTCATTGCCCTCTCGGCAAGTTATTTACGTTAGTCAGAGTGCAACGAAACAAAGGCCTAGTCAAAATAAACATAACCCAGTATATGATTGCTAAAAACTGATGAATAAATAGCAAAATAATAAAATTAATAATATAAACATTAGTGCTACACACCTTCAAGTGCCAGGTACATAGGTGGGACCCGGTGACATAGGAAGTAAATTAACATAACTTCGTCCTTACACTACTGTTCAAATCACTAGCCATTACAATTATTTAAACCTTAAAAATATTCACTGCGTAAAGAAAACTTGGTAACAGCTATATATTAATTTACGTTAAGTTATGACAAATTCGTTAGGTTGCTCACTAGCGATATTAATATATTAAATAGTGAGCACCGTCAATCGCTATCGAGCTCCAAAATTAATCGACCATAGCTTTCATTCACAGACATAGACCCCGAAGCTCAAGCTCAAAAGCACTTTAAATTGAAGTGAAGTGCGATATATATGAAACTATAGTTTATGGTAGATTTCAGGCGAATGAATGAATGAAATTGATGTCTATTTGAGAACATAGACTATTTAATTCTAATTGCAAAGACGATTACTGCCAGTGCCAGCCAGTACCTATTGAGATTCACGCAAGGAAATATATTATCTAGGGTCGACCCAATCAACGCCCAGATAAATTCTCGAAGAAAGTTGTACGGTGCAGCAGAACAAGATAATCTATTGGTTTGATATAAAAATATTCCAAGTTCAAGTGGAAAATTGTACAAGTTTTCTATTTTAAATAAACTCAAAAATACTTTAAAGGTTCCTTTCACGTCATTTATCAGTAGTATACTATTTTTGAGACATTCGTATTCGTTTTACGTCCCGTCCAAATTTTGCTGTGTATTGCTGTTTATCATACTTAATACATAAAATCACGCTATCTCGGGATAGGCAGAGAGAGTAGAACGCCAGTTCCGGACTTATGCGGACCTTTCGCTTCATCTATATTTATCATTAAATATTTTATTATTTTAATACGCAGAGTCCCTAATTTATTATTTTAATAAGTTGTTAAATTCAATAGTTCTTTTGGTATTTGGTTCGAGTAGCTGCCTGCAACATAAACATTGAAACTTCTGATTCTGTCTGTATATTCATATAATTATATTTGTATATTTATTATTAAGCCAAAGAAAACAAAACAAAGAAAGAAAACAAATTCTGCTGGTATGAAAAAATTATTGTTTATTTATTTTCTTTATCTTATCCACTTCTCATTGGTAAAAACCGCCTTAACTCTTTGCCATAGTCATACAGTCATTGCTGTTTGTTGTTTAAATTGTATTGGTTTAACTTACTCTTTGGTTGCAACATTCGTCTCAAACCTAGTTTGCTTTTGGTTTAATAAGTTCTTAGTTTATGGCCATTCTTCTCATCTTTATCTATTCTTTAGTTATCTGTGGAGGGATAGAAAAAAAACCATGTCCCCATTCCACTCACAACCCACAAACCACACCATCAACAACTACAGTGTTCCTTGTTCCGTCTTCCGCACTCTACCTGTCGACAAATTTTCGTTGTCTTGTGTAGGAAGCAAATCTTTTAATATTTTTTGTTATAATGGCCAATATTGCGGCGAAACGTATAAAGAGGGAATTCAAGGAAGTAATGAAAAGTGAAGAGGTAAGGCTTAAAATTCCTGTTTCATATAAAAATTTAAAACAATATGTTGACGATCAACACTTGTCTTACTTGCACTTTTGTCGGGATGTCATATTTTCAGAAGGTATATCTGAGTACAAAGTACGTCAAAACTTGTATTTTTTTACAATTTGTTGTTGCTACTATTCTAAGGAACAATGCATTCGCTCGTTGTGATTCAGCATTTTCAGTGACTATTTTCGTGCATTCACAGGTAGTTAGCAATTAGCATCCGTATTTTTATTTAAGCTTAAAGCAGAGACGCGTTATTTGCTTTCATTGCTGTTATATTTTTATTTTTATTCATGACCTTCGAAAGTAGCTGAGAGAACCATGGTTGCCTACCTGATGGTAAACTGTTTTCATAGCCATATTAACGGTCGCAGAACCCTGGGTATAGTTACTGGAAGCATTCGGTATTTAATAGACACCTGTTAGCACAACACATCATTATGGCTAGGTTTTGAAACTATTAAATTTGGAAATACCCATATAAACCACAATGGTAATTTATTTTGGTATTGAGATCTCCTTATTAGACAATTAATTATTTGTCCTTGTAAGATTTGAGCTTTCTTGTTTTTATACTGCATTCATGCTAACTGAAATAGCGATTTGGTTGCAACCTTCTGTAAAATGGGATGACTGTCTCACACATAGAGAGCTCTAGTTTTGACTTGCACTTGATAAACAAAACATTTTCAACAAAACAACAACAATATTTTTGTATTTTATAGATTTTTTCTTACTTTTTCGCTGTATATAAAATCACAATGTAAAATTAAATTTTTATTAAAGGTTTTAATCAAATCAGTGCAGATTTATTCCAAATCCAAATAATTTTTAGATCTAGCCATAATAGTTTTATTGGCATGGTAAACATTTTATCCGCTACCTGTGGCCCAGGTAGCGGATAAAATGTTTACTTGGGAGTGGAATGAAGGCAATGTCATATGACAACTGCAGGAGTAATCAATACTCTCTTCCTGGGACACCATTAATGAGATTATATTTTCACATTAATGTCTACATACAAACTGCTCACTGCAGAATGCAAGTTTTATATAGTCATACATTTTTGTCTGTTACATCTATTTGCTTCAAAAGACTGCTAGACCTATCAAACATATTCATATTGTATGCCTATTTTGTAAATCTTATATTATAATAACAGCAGGGCATATGCGTCTTTCTCATTTCCTAGATATTTTGACTGTTACTATTGGTTTCAAACTGTAAGGATGATGACTGGTTTTATTGAATAGCATTCCCAGATACAATATGCTGTTGTCTTCTGAAGCAACATATTTAACCACAAATAGGTAGAACAACAAAGCTGCATAAAATCACCCAATAATTGAAAAGCTATTGATAGCAAAGCTTTTAAGAGGTTTGATAATGAATGCAAAGTTGTTAGCCTTAAAGTTTACCAGTTGACATACATCCTTTCTCATTACTTTATTATTTCTTTCGATCTTACAAGTTAACAGCTGACGCTCACTTATGAACCAGTCTATATAATAAAAGTATGCTGTTAGATACATAAAAGTTTTCATAAAAACCTTTCATGCAGATCACTGGGCTCACTCAAAAAGCTCCTATTTATTATATTTCTACTAATATTTTTAGATATATTGTAGGGATTCACAAGTGTTAGTAAAAATACCACTGTGATCTAGATCACACTCTTTATGCATTACCACATTCATCAGTCTCTTGATACATACATGCTCGCGAGATTTGACTATTCTTGATGTTACCATCCTTGGTCCAATTGTCTTCCTCTTCTTCCACACAAAGTCTGAAGAGAACTGGCCCTCTACTCTCTCTGCCTACCCTGTTAGGGACTCAGTCTGATGATATGTATGTCTGGATTTCATCACTAGGTCAATAGTGGTTAGCAGGGGTAGCACTAAAGAGGGATACCTCTTCTACATCATAATTCTTCGCCATCTGCTTGTATTCTATATTATTTGGGCAAAAAATATTTCTTTTCCAGACCGCTTTCAGCCATTCTCACTGACAAGCTTACTGACTTTATTTTCAACTCTATCCATCCTCTAGCCTCAAAATCATTGTGTGAGGCAAGCATGTTGATGCATGAGGATGATTCTTCGTTTATCTTCTAACTCTCCTGCTTGTAATTTTCCTCAAAAGGACTTCACCGAATCAAGTCCTTCTTATCTTGTCTATTTACCTCTGTGCATTTTTAAACATTCTAAACTTGTTTCGTATTTCAATACAGTTCTATATACTTCATGTTGGATAAGATTATAGTGTTAATTTCACTTTTTCCATTGAGTAAATACTTGTAGGTCACAAGTGTACATTAGAAAGGATATTTTGTTAAATCTACTAATAAAGAGCCATCATGTATTTTATTGAACACAACCTATTCACAACTTTTCATTGACAACTAAGATATATATTTTTTATATATATAAATATTAATATCTACAATCACTAAACTTGAAAGAAAATAGTGCGGGTGAGGGTAGTCAAAATAGAAAGATAGTTTTTCATATTCTATTGTAATAAGCTTTTGATCAAGGCATATTGTAAAAATACCCATAACTATATATTTATATATTCAAAGAAGATTTATAGTAGTCATGAGATTATAAAATATTGTGGGATATTTTGTGGGTAATACTGCATTTTCTATAGTTTTTGTTGTGACTTTTTAGGTCATGAACATTGTAGTTTGGAAATCGTTGAATAAATAAGACATATATAGTGTCTTTTTTACTTTCGTTTTATTACACATTTGTGTATGGTTGGAAGCCAAAAAGCCCTCTATCTATATTCCCTTATAAAGAAAGCAATTATTCCTTAAAAAAATTGATTTTGTTAATTTCTTTTTTTTAATCTTTACTATTGAACTAGCTAACCTCCCTTTTGGGTCACCCTGGTCACCCTTTTAAGCGACCTAATCGTCTGAAAAGGTGACCAGCACATACGGTTTCATTTAAACATCTCAACCACATTCTACTTAGCACCCACCCACTACATACCTACTCCTGCCAACCTGAAGTACTCTTCTCATCATCACGGATACCATACCCTCAGGCATTGCATACGTAAATTTGCGTTTTGAGCCTAGGATTTCCTGCAATGAATTATTATTTATTAAAGTGGTTGAAATGGCTCCTGTTATGGTATATATGTCGTTGAATCCGCAGCTAGAAACAAATTAAGCTTTTATTACAATTGTTTTATGATTTACATTGGCCTAACATTGAATGGAATACATTGATTACGAAGGAAACTTTTAAATTGAATGCAAAATCATGATAAGTTATTCTATTCTTTATCAAGAAATAGTTAAAAATAGGCAATGGGGGTCTTAGGTCGATTCATTGTAGATATGCATCTATATATTCGAATATTTGATCTGAAACTACTGGTTTTATTGGCATGTTAAATCTTACTCCACTTGGCAAGAATCACCAAAATAGTCGACGGACGTGTAATGAGACCCTCATTTCGCCAAATAGGTTACATACATATGTAAAGGACACGTGGCGAATCTGTCCTTCTAGCACTATTTCACTCACACTACGCGATATTGATGTCTACTATATTGTATGGCAGCAAATCCTGGGTATGAAAATAGCTTAATGCCGTTGAGATCTCTTCGAAAAAAGTGCCGAGTAACGATCTTGATCGAATCCGCAATGAAGAGATTCACAAATCAACTGATGTGAATGAGGGTGTGATTGTAAAAATTAAGAAAGGCATGTTACGTTGGTTTGGAAATATAGAAAGGATGAGTGAAAAAAGATTGACGATACAGATGTAGGTATAAAACGAAAGTGTATGCAAGAAGACCACGTTCCAACTACCTAGATGCTACCGTATATATTTTATATGCATTTTAAAAATACATATACTTTTTAACACTTTTGTGGCTTCGCAAGCATGAGCTTCATGGTAAGCGGCTACCGCCTATGTAAGCTGGCAGCACCAGTGGTTTCGCTCGGTGCATTGTTGGCCCTGCGGGAATATTTATGATACATACAGACACCTTAATATGCCTTAATTCTATTGATTAGTATAGTCTATACTAATATTATAAAGAGGATAGATTTGTTTGTTTGTTTGTAATGAATAGGCTCCGGAACTACTGGACCGATTTCAAAAATTCTTTCACCTTTGGAAAGCTACATTATCCCCGAGTAACATAGGCTATATTAAATTGGACCCGATAGGTGGCGCTGCGATCGAGTTTCAAGAATTTTACCTTTTTACCCGGGCGAAGCTTTCTGTGTGTTTCTGTGTGTCTTAAGCTAGATTCGAGAATGGTTTAGATTTACAATTGGACCCAATAGGTGGCGCTGCGATCGTGTTACGGGCAATTTAACTTTTTCACCCGAGCGAAGCTGGGCGGGACAGCTAGTTAATTATATGTTTTTCGATGTTCTAGGTAGCAGGTGGGTCAATAAAGTTGGAGCTAGTCAGTGAGAGCTGGACAGACCTGCAGGGCGAAATTGCTGGGCCGTCTGACACTCCGTACGAAGGTGGCACTTTCGTACTTGAGATCAAAGTGCCGGAGACGTATCCATTCAATCCGCCCAAGGTAAAGGCTATATAATACCAACACTGTTGTATGTGTTCCTCTTAACGAGAAATTGATAACATATTTATAATCACGATAGAATACACACACATATCATCACGCTGAGTCCCCGACGGGGTAGGTAGAAATAACAAACATTAAATACTTGTTTTTCTTTAACGTGTGTGATATACGTATGTAATAAATAAATAAATATATATGTATTTGTTAAGAGCACAAATGTTGACATGTCTTTGAAGCCAATGCCAAATTGGTATAAAGATTTTGTAAGCTTGCCGTTTTCGAAGTGTATGTATATATGTGTGCGTGCAAACACATCTGTCCTCATATGCATGCTCATGTGTGTACATAGGCGCGGTAACATGCTTGCTTTTAAATATACATGTATATGTGTGATGATAGACATGTGTGTACAATAATTAAACTGCCATTGGCAATGTGTATGTTCTACAGATACGATTCGTGACAAAGATATGGCACCCGAATGTGTCGTCGGTGACCGGCGCGATCTGCCTGGACATCCTGAAGGACCAATGGGCCGCCGCGCTGACACTGCGCACTGTGCTCCTGTCGATACAAGCACTACTTTCCGCCGCGGAGCCGAACGACCCTCAGGATGCAGTTGTGGCGAAACAATACAGAGAGAGCATCGAGCTGTTCAACCTCACCGCCCAACATTGGACTAATACTTACGCCGGCGGTCCTGGCGTCGTGTGGGAGTTCAACCAGAAAGTACAACGTCTCGTCGACATGGGCGTGGATGAACACCAGGCTAGGGTGGCGCTGTCCACCTACGACTGGGAACTCGAGAGAGCCACCGAACAGCTGTTTAGTTAGTTTGCCCCTTTATACTCCCACATTATGGTATCCAAAAACTTGTGATTCTCGTAATGGGTTCACGTACTTGATGTTATCTAACAATTGATTTACAATCGTTTCAAAATCAGGCATTAGTATTGTAATTTAGTATTCCTTCGTGTTTTAAATTTGTATATTGAATTCAATTACTTATCGAATTTTGTATTGATTTCGAAGTCAGCTGTGATTTGTCTGTCCATGTTGGGTAATTACATAAATAAATTATAACTGATTTATAACATTAGATAAATATGCGATTGTTAAGCGAGGTCAAATGGCGACAGAGTGCATTATTTGTTACCTTCTCGGAATTAATTTGGCACTTTAAGCTAATACTTTAATAATGTAGCCCTATAAATACTTATAGGGCTACATTTATTGAAACGTCACCACAAACATGTATTGAAATCACCATACCAACATGTCGAGACTGAAAGTGTTTCAGTATTAATATTGCATATTTATAATGCATTCTGTGGCAGAACATTGAGAGTTACATATTTTTATATTTAACGTAAGTTACGCGTTTCAGTTTCTTATCACGTTTAAATATGAAGCGCCACGTAAGCTTATTGCCATATACATTCATGATAACACGTGGAAACCTGAAGGATTCTAATACTCTCGAAAAATCGCCTATTGTTAGTCATGCCAGAACAAAAACACTAACTGGACTTGATCACCTCGTCCAATGCGCGACCGTAATTGATGTTACATGCGCATGCTGTACTTTGCATGCTAATGGAACAAAATTTCGTTTTTAAAAAAATAAGATTTGACTATTTATACTTTATTGAAGACCATAGATTTTTTTACTCTAGATTGTATTTCTGGCGGACTGGAGATCTAATGATATAGTCGTCGCTTTCCCGACTAGTAAGAATCAGGTTGTGCATTCGTCTTATATATTGGTGATTAGTTATATTCGGTTATAAAGTCAAGCGGGCCCCATTTGCACCTTGGTATGCGTTCATATCGGTACATTCGTACGTTCGTACTTTCAGTCAACGTATCGTATGTATGTATGTAAGGGTTGTTTGAACTTTGTGCTACGCGAAGACAGCCGCGTTAAATTTTATCATACATGGATGACGGCGTATAAGCTATAGATTTCCTCGATAAATGGGTTATCAAATGTAAAATATAATATTTTTCTAAATAAGACCATTAGTTCCTCATATTAGCGCATTAAAGGAAATAAATTAAAGATGATAAAGGATGTATTATTTCGAGACCAGTAGATACAAGCCTGTTTTGGATAGAAATCAAAATGTACGGAGCAGTTTGCGAATTTGGAAATTCACTCAGTTTGTAGGTTGGTCGATCGGCAACTGCAATTCCTAGCTTCTGGGTAAGGCTGATTATAATTGTCAGTGTTATATTGATATGTATAAAAGAATATTGAAATGGCATGCGTTTTGACACATATTTGAGAGGAGCGCTGTGAATAATGGCACACTCCAATATATTTATGGACACTGGAGCATGCCATTTAAGTATATATGTATATGTATATATTTTATTTATATGTGACTCGTATATACGAGCATGCCAGTCTAATGCAGACTGGCATGCTCGTGATGATGTGCGTTGGTTAATTGTTACATCTGATATAAAATTTGTATTTGTTCATTAGCATTAGTTAAAGGATTGATTATTATGTGTGTACATTATGAATAAATGCATTTCAGCCTTTTCAGTCTGGCTCTGAATTGTTGTTTTTCTTATATTCACGTACGTCCCGTGTTTCAGGTCTGATGGATGCAGGTCAATAATTATCTACTTTAACTAGCTGTTAACCGAAATATCATATCATAATCGTTAACAGGGTAGGCTGAGAGTACCTAAAGAGCGCTTGTTCTCTCTAGACCTACATACATCTATCGCTTCGTCCACATTCATCAGTCTCTTTATACATGCTCGCCGGTTTCGAGTACTCTTGGCGTTCCCTTCCTTGAGCGCCCGATCTTGATTTGATCTAGGTAGCTAGGTTTTCCTCTGCGTCTTTTTGCTCACACTTTGTATATCTGTTTCGTCAATCTTTCTTCACATGCCTTTCTTTATCTTTACAATCACACCCTTATTTACGCTAGTTATTTTGGGACTCTGCTCATTGCGGATTCGATCTATGATCGTTACTCCGCACATTTTTCGAAGAGATCGCATCTCAACTGCATTTAAGCTATTTTCATACTGCCTCTGACATACCCAGGATTCGCTGCCCTACAATAAAGTGGGCACCAATATCTCGATGTGGACACTTCTCGAGCATTTTTGCTCAGACTTTCACTGCCCATCAACGCCGACATAGCCCAATCACCTTATTACTGGCAGTTTCTTCTTTCAATGTCTTTTTCATACTTTCCATCTCGTGTGAACATACTTCCTAGATATACAAATACATTCACTTGCTCTATAAAGTTTATCTCTCAATTCTCAAATAGTATATCCGGTGCTAATCCAGCTAATAATCTCTCTAATCTCTGTGATAAATTTCGTCCATTTCCGTTTGGTTCAGTAATTTTTGCGAGAGAGGAACAGCACCGCAAATGGTCGCATTTATATATATGTGGGATAAGTGAGTATTTGCGTGGATGGATGTTTAATACATTATCACGCTACGACGTAATATACTCTGGAGTAGGACAGGAATTTATTCCCATTTGAAAGAAATCACCAATGTAAAAGTTAGAAAAGAATAAACCGCCCCATAAATATATAACTACAATCAACCAGTGTAACGCTGCTCCCTAGTTCTCATCCAGCAGGGGGCAGCCCTGGAGAACTAGGAATTGAACTGTGTTTAATAATCACATAAGACCTCCCGGTCTAACATTTTTCGGTTATGTAGCAGTTGTCACGGAACAAGAGATAAATTAAAAATAAAAGAATATGTCCTAAACAGACACAATCCTCCTGCGCCTGGGATAGGTGCACTATTAGTACCTAAACTTAAGGCGAAGAGCTATAGTTAATTAAGACTAATAAAATAAAATAATATTTAATCCTTGCTTGAAAACTTATTTAACACAAAAAGCTTTCACGTCCATTGTAAGAAATAATACTCGAAATTATGAGCTAGATAAGCATCTATTTTTATATATATCTCATATCTATATTTAAGATGTCCTACGCCTTACACTGACATGAACAACAGTGCATTGCGCTGCGGTATATCTGTGGCGTTCACTGAATGCAATCAATACACCTTCTATTCAGCAGTGTCTATGACATAGGTACGTACAAATAGTACGTGTGGGGACTGGGGAGTGGAGGCACAAAGGCTGTCAGAGGCATCGGCAGCGCCATCTCGCGGCGCACGCTGACGTGGACGCGCGCCACGCTCCGCCGCGCGCGACCATCGCCCGAGCGCGACCACTCGGAGGCTTCAGTCAGTCACAGTCCTCGCCTCGGCACTGCACGGACGGTGCTCGCGTCCCCTCCATGCCTCACAGTCCGCCGAAGGCACAAACCACAACATATCCCCAGAATGTGACAATATTAGTGGACACCCTAACCAATCATTTCCCTTCGCCTTCCCTAGTAACTAACGTCAGCAAACTTTTTATTACTTTCTAAAAGGTATTTAATTTTCTGTGTGTGTCTCGTTCCAAGCTCGCGCCAACAAAACGTGTGTGTGTATAAATAAATATTAATTTTATTGTGTGTTAAAAGTACCAGACATGACTATATCATACGCCGGTGAAGTACCAAATGGCAGCAGTTTCGGTTGTTTCTGGCGGATCCTTTGCAAGTAAGTAGCAGAGTGGCGAGAGGAAGCTTCGGCTGCGGGGCGCCGCAGACGGGTTCCGCGTCTACCTGAAACAGCTGTTCGGGCTGACGCGCTCCCAGCTTCCGAGTCTCTGCCACAACGAACCACCACATCTTTGTTTGTGACGTGGGACTAATCACGACAAATCAAGTTGACGCGATTGAAAGTTTGTTGTGAACTGTCAGAGGATCACAAGCTACGAACGTAGGGCGACCTTGCGCCAGCGGTCGGAGAGGCAATGAATGCAGCTTGGCCAGACCAGTATCGCTCAATGTCTGCCTCAACTCGCTTGGCCCTGACGAGGAAAGGTGGCGAAAGTAACTGTGACGCATGCGCCAATCGATAATACGATCGATTCGTTCGATCATATGATTTCCTTGATTGTACCTTCGAGCGTAGATAATCGACAATTCTTCTCCGTTATTCATTAAACACCACTGACTAATGAGATGTCGCAAACTGGAAACTTGACATTCAGAAATAGCTGTCAAGGCACCACCTACCTTCAACCATGTTTATAACACCAATGGCCTATGCTTTATTTATATTATTTAGACATACTACTTATATATAATTATTCAGAGTAACACGGGGTTTCGGGGTAATATAATACATGCCCTGTATAAACTAAATGATGTGTGTAATTTGTAATCAGACGAGTAGTTTCAGACACTACCTGCCAAAAACGTAGGTACTTAAAATGTCAAATTACTCGTATGTCGTGTCTACCTATCTATAAATATATTGTTTAATACTGTGAACAACCCACCGGCAAAGGTAATAATGCTTCAATGATGAAAAGTTTTCCGTTATAAAACTATAGGCACGTACGTAACACTACCGATACCCAAGCCAATCAATGCTTTGTTACACTACTAGTAAGTTCCATGTATACCTACATAAATGAAGTCAACTAATGCTTCTACGTATATCATTATTATAACAGCATTCCTGGGTTCAAATTAGATCAACAGTCATTAGGAAAATTTTATATTTATTTTTAACATAAGAGCCTACGCTATGGCCAGTGGTTATCTAATATTCGACTACAGTGGATACATTTAGTAAGCTAGACAAGCACCAGATGTTACCCGCGGTTGAAGGATCAAAAGCTGTGATTCTATGAGCATGTATTTTTTTATGAAAATGTT
Source organism: Drepana falcataria (assembly GCA_945859725.1). Lineage (NCBI taxonomy): Eukaryota > Metazoa > Arthropoda > Insecta > Lepidoptera > Drepanidae > Drepana > Drepana falcataria. The sequence continues at coordinate 13,833,512 of OX243921.1, forward strand.
ATTACAACGACGATAAACTTAAAATGTCATCATCATCACAAACTTAAGAGCTGGGCTCTAGTCGGCGTCTCTGATGCAGTCCCTTCCATTCGCTTCTGTCCAGCGCAACCTACGTCGTGAGAGACACTTTTTCTTTGATCTGATCCATGTATGTTAATCTTGGTCTTCCTCTTCCTCTCTTCCCCTCTACCTTTCATTCTAAGATGTTTCTAAAGAAGCTATCATGTCGTATAAGGTGCCCTAACATCTTTCCTCTTCTATTCTCGACTGTCTCCAGCAGAACTCTTGATTCTTTGACTTTTTTGAGCACGTCTTCGTTGGTTACCCTTTCGGTCCAGCTGATTTTTTCCATCCAACTCCAGCACCACATTTCAAATGCCTCCAAAACCTCTAAAACTTAAAATGTATATGAATAATATTAAATCACTATAATTACAGGATACCTGTACTTCTTTAAATCGGTTAGCAAATAAAGCATTGGTCAATTGTTATAACAAAGCATCCACATATAGTACATGCACATATAAAATATCCTCACGCCTTCCCATGAAAGTCCCCGAAGGGGTACGTTTATGTAATACACACGGCCACATTACAATATTTGTGTTACAGGTAACCCGAACCACTCTGCCGCCGCGGCTCCTAATCTATATATCTTGTATTACCTACATCAACATTCATAGTTGTATATTAGTTTATTTTATATATTATTTTGGATTAGAGGTAAGGCATAACGGTTTTCCTTTTCGAATTGCGTTGGCAGCAGAGGGATTAGTCCCTGCTGCCAACACATAAATAAATAAATAGCCTACAGCGGCCCACCTTTTACAGACATTTTGCGCTTCACATTGATGTCTCTTTATACATAGTTCCATCTATGATTGTCCGATCGATGTTGTTTATGAATTTGATTTTCCTCTGTTTTCTTTATTATACACTTTCGTTTGTGTACTTATTTTATGAACCCTCCGTCGCTCGTCCCTCTTAGATGCTCAATCATCGTAGGCAGCCTTTCTTTATAATAAAAATCAGTCTCTTATTCGGACCCGACGTTTTGTTATTTATAGCCGAGTATGTTTAATAATGCAGTTCTCAATATACTACCACGTTACTACCTAATTATGATGTGATGTTACGGTTTACTTTTCATGATTTTATGACATAAAAATCTGAACACTGATAACTTCATTATTCATCCTAGCTGAGGTAAAGTAAATGTTATATAACGGTTTTTTAATTAACATTAACAGATATAAATTAAATTGCCAGTTCTATTGAATACCTTCGCTAGTTGCGCTCAGTTGCGCTGATTTAGATTTACCCGTCTTGAAGCCACAAGCGTGTGTCAATTATGACATTATTTGTCATCTACTGCTCTAAAATACCCAGATCACAACAAACAGCTTTTATTATTTGATAGAGATTGGCATATGCCTTGAAGACTAGCTGCCCCAGCGCTTACAGCCGCGAATTTTTCATTTCATTTTTATTTTTTTCGGGAATAAAATATATCCTATTTATATAGGCTCGTATCGGGGTAATCTTTGTGACAAATTTTAATAAAATTTCGTTCAGGTGTTCTGGCGTGATCGAGTAAGAAATACCTTCTCAAACTTTCACATTCATATAAGTGGTATATGGTCTACCAACTATAATAAAAAGGACGCCATTTAAGACGGTAATTAGTAAGCGCCACCAAATCTGGAGGCAAGGTTCGCCGAAGGTCGCGTTGACAAATTTTGACGGCTTCTAATTTAGTATTCCGCGTGTACGAAAACTATTGCACTGTTCGATTGTTCGTTATTTATCAGTCAACCTTCTCAGCGCATGTGACTGACGGCTGGCGGCCATGTCAAAGGAAAATTCTTCACACCATACTTGGCGCAACACCTTTTCAAACCTTCATATGACTTGAGAACTGCCAATAATTTGGCGTACGCCATTTTTCTCCAAATAACAATAGCTTTTAAGTATCCCTAAACATCTTTAAGTACTCTCTTACGAGTATTGCTTGCGATATAATTAACCTACTTAGTTTTCGTCGTCAGGTGTTTGATTCATTTTTACCTAGTCTCCGCTTTCAGAGCGTAATCAAAACCTTGGCTATGACACCGATGTTTGTAACACCGGAGAAAGTTAGACTTTTGGTATTAGCGTATTTACCCGTTTATTACGTAGATAATATAATTTGCATCCAAATGACGGCCATTATGCAATTCTCAGATATTTTTCGTCCACAACCCCGACTAATACAATTTATTATACTCTGAGAAAGCACGACTATGATTTCACTAACAAAATCCATACTTTCTACAGTTTGACTTTATGCCATACAATACAACGTAGTGATTATTGTCGCAGTCATTGTATAATAAATAGTATTTTTTCTTTATAGATTTTTGTCATTAGGTCAATAATTCTCTTAAAATAATACATAATATCATTAGCCAATTAAATATGTACATTTTATATGAAATATTTAATATATTCTAATCTTTTTCAGTAGTAAGGTTGTAGTTAGGAAAAACAATAGTCAATGCGGGCTTTCCGCAAAAAAAGGCCGAGGTTATAGCGAAGTGGAAGGTCGAAATAAGGTTAACCCCACCTCCGTAAGGGAAGCATCTTCAGGAAGAGTCAGAAAGAGTACACCATTAAAAAGACATGGTGGCCGAGTGATTCAAGTAGTTGCCTGCAACACAAAGGTTGTAAGTTCGAATCCCGACTGTACCAAAGAGTTTATCTGAAATTAACTGCAGTGATTAGTCACACCACGAGCGAAGGAAAACATCGAGAGTAAACTAGCATACGTCTGAGAAGAAATTCGAAGGCGTATGTATAGTCGTGCTGGAGTAACGGCGATGGACACCCTAGTGGGAAGGGGTGAGGATATATTATTATGTATTAGTTTATGATGCTGTGTCTCGAGGTATCATCAGCGCTATGCTCGTATAACCACGATTACCTCTCCTCTTTTTGGTGAATATATGTAGCCTTTATAAAATAGCGGGCTATCTAATACTGTATCCTTTTTTATTGTGATTGGTTCCTGAAGCCAACTCTGCCTCTTTATAATATTAGTATATAAAGAGTCCGATGAACGTGGATGAAGCCAAAGAGTTCTAGAGAGACCTGGTGCTCTACTGTCTCTCCCTACTTGGTGTGGGACCGTGACTGTGGTAGCGTGATGATATTGTTATATGTTCTTCATGATCATCACTAGTCTTTGAATTTTGCTTTTTATTATTGATTATATCCCCCGTTTCACCCGTCAAAAAATTTATTATATTATTTTTTTCTAATATTATGTAGATTACCTACATCTGTGCCATATTTCAACCAATTCCGTTCATCTGTTCTGGCTGATGGCGTAACAATCTTGTACAATTTGCGCATTTATAATATTTGTAGATAGTAGCATTTTATCAACATGCCTCTCCTCCAAGCCTCGTCCTGGAAAGTCCCACTATTTAATTTGTTCACAACTACAGAGCGATCCACCATCGAAGTTTAAAAGGTTTCGTTTGCAATTAGGAGCTGTACAAAAAGCTTGTTGGATGCAAATGGAAATGTTTGTCTAGCTATGTGCTCTTTAACATCAAGATTGGTGCCTATATTTCATGCCTCCTCTGAAAAGGTGGTGATTATACATTTCGTCCGGCGAATTAGCATTGATAGACAACGTGGCAATGCTGCCAGCCTCCTCGGCACCTATCAACGAGACAGACACGATAGTTTAGAATTTTAAAGCTGTGTAGCTTTGATTTGTTATACATATATTTCGATATTTATTTTTATATTCAATATCTGGCCAAGGCAGCTTTACAGAGCTTCGCAGCTCGGGAATAGTCTACAAGGAATGATTGGGTTGTTAGAAGGTCTTTGTTGTATATTGGGAACAGTATACAGGTAACACAGGAGGCTATTATTAACGCAAATTGACTAACAGGATGCCTCCACTACCCTTCCTGAAGAAAAACCTTGTGCGCTGTCAGATCTTCGCAGTTAGGGAACCCAGAAATCAGCACGCAGTATAATTATCTCGGCGAGAATCATTGGCGTCGTGCTTATAGTGATTAGGCATGCAATTAAACGTACTTTTTGTCTATCACCACTACAAACAAGTTTTTCAACGCCCACTCCGTGGTGAAGACGTGTCAGCGAACAACTAATTTTACGAACAAAACTTCAACACCGCCGAATGTTGCCATCATTGACATCAATTAAGTTGTAAAATGAATTGGCCTATCATAATTAAGATAAATATATGTAGATATCAACATTTGTTAAGCATACGTTAAGAATACGAAAGGGACAAAGCGAAATGCTAAAATTTATATATACTTACGTAGAGCTTATAGATAGTATGTTCCTTTATCATTCTTGCATTATGATTATATATATGATGTAGCCTGTCCTGGTCAGATCTCTGGAATTTACCATGCAAATGTAATTTGTACTTGTTTAACTTTGATGAAAAAAAAGGATAAAAGGGACAAAAAATAGACAGACGGGGAAACCTGTGAGTTGTTTATTTTCCGTATTTTTCCCTATACTTTTCTACGATTCTAAATTGTTCTAAACGAAAAAGAAGTTATAGCAAAACAGCTGATTAGGTTCGTTAGGAAATACCTAGTGAATTTCATGATTTCAATTAAAGAACCGCGAGAATAAAAGAACAGAAACAACCGCTCCTGAAACACCACGCGATATCACTTACATAAAATAACGGGCTAAATCATTCTCGCGGGGTAGGCAGAAAGACTAGATCGCCAGATCTCCCTAGACCTACATTGCTCTTTCGCTTTCGACCACATTCATCAGTGTATGCAAACGTGTTAGCCGGTTTCGAATACTGTTGACGTGTCGTCCCGATGCCTCTATAATATATAATACTGTTGACGTGTCGTCCCGATGCCTCTATAATATATAATACTGTTGACGTGTCGTCCCGATGCCTCTATAATATATAATACTGTTGACGTGTCGTCCCGATGCCTCTATAATATATAATACTGTTGACGTGTCGTCCCGATGCCTCTATAATATATAATACTGTTGACGTGTCGTCCCGATGCCTCTATAATATATAATACTGTTGACGTGTCGTCCCGATGCCTCTATAATATATAATACTGTTGACGTGTCGTCCCGATGCCTCTATAATATATAATACTGTTGACGTGTCGTCCCGATGCCTCTATAATATATAATACTGTTGACGTGTCGTCCCGATGCCTCTATAATATATAATACTGTTGACGTGTCGTCCCGATGCCTCTATAATATATAATACTGTTGACGTGTCGTCCCGATGCCTCTATAATATATAATACTGTTGACGTGTCGTCCCGATGCCTCTATAATATATAATACTGTTGACGTGTCGTCCCGATGCCTCTATAATATATAATACTGTTGACGTGTCGTCCCGATGCCTCTATAATATATAATACTGTTGACGTGTCGTCCCGATGCCTCTATAATATATAATACTGTTGACGTGTCGTCCCGATGCCTCTATAATATATAATACTGTTGACGTGTCGTCCCGATGCCTCTATAATATATAATACTGTTGACGTGTCGTCCCGATGCCTCTATAATATATAAGACCAGCATATATACATATATAACGAACAATGTTAAAGTGAACTCACTTGATGAAACATTATTCTGTAATGCGTAACTAACATGCATTTATCAGCAGGTTATCGTATATAACCCGCATTAGTAGTTGGTGGAAGGAATTTCTATACATAAACCGCACATAACATTGTACAGAAATACGCGGGACAAATAGCTGCGTGGTCTTCCTTAGAAGATTTAATGTCGACTGTTCACTAAGTTCAGGTATCCACTGGGTCCAAACATCCAAATTGGGTTTTCCTAGAGTTATATTAACCCTGGGTGCTTGCCCACAAAGGTTATTTACTTATCGTTAGCATGATAACAAAAATAAATCGGGATGTCTACAAAAAACACCTAAAAGAGTGGAAAGCTGATAAATTCTATGTTATATATGTCATCACGCAGAGGTAGGTAGAGAGGATAGAACGCAAGCTCTCTCTAGGCTTACAAACCTCTTTTGCTTCTTCCACATTTAACAGCCAACTATATTGGTAGGTACATATGTTTACAAATAGAGTAAGTAAACCCATACATGTCATACGGAAGGGTGTCTGAAATAATGTTTATTGGAGCGATATGCATTATTATACATCTTTCATCAAGGATAAAGCCGCTTTAAATAAAACGATGGACATTACCCACACTCGAAGCAATGCATTGACTTAACACTTATTATTATAGAGGTGGTGGCCGAGTGGTCCGAGTCTGCAACGTAAAGATTGCATGTTGGAATTGTAAAGTACCTATAAAAGGTGTGTTTTATAAATCCCTCCGGCCTACCTGTTCGGGGATACTTGTGGGAGGGCGTGAGAGAAGTTCTGAATATATTTCTTATGACAATGCAATAATACAAATAGCTCCATAGATCATAAAATTACAACATTCTTAACTAGAGAATCTAAAACGTAAAACTTTGCGACCTATACGTAGACAAACATAGTTATGCGGGAATAAGGTCAAAGATCTACTGCAAAAATACATGTATATTTTTATTTTTATTTGCCTCATTGTGCCCTATGTTAGCAACTGTTCTATTTTCTGAGCCACGCCCTGTATCTTTATATATATAATTCTTCTGTGAGTGTGTATGTCACTGAACTCCTCCTAAACGGCTGGACCGATTTTAATGAAATTTTCTGTGTGTGTTCAAGGGGATCTGGGAATGGTTTAGATTCACAATTGGACCCGATAGGTGGCGCCACTGGGTCCGTGGCTTAAATTTTTTCTCCCAAGCGAAGCTGGGCGGGACAACTAGTATATGTATATTATTGAAATATTGACGAGTGTCCCCTTATTTGCAGATGGCGAGGCAGCGTGTACAAGTTGGTTTGGCGCGAGTTACTAGCTTATTTGACACTGTACTACACCATCAATTTATTGTATCGGTTCGCAATGACTGAACAACAACAAAGGTGAGACCAACCTTGTATTGATTCAATATATATGTGTGTGTGCGTGTGAACCTGAATTAAGAAGTACCTGAGAAAGAACACGTTCTAACTAAAGGTCCAGCAAGCATGTGCCAGACATTAATTAAAACGATATGAATCTTTCTATCAACCTGTCTCTATCTTAATATATATAAATTACGTGTCACGTTGTTTGTCCGCTATGGGCTCCTAAACTACTTAACCGATTTTAATAAAATATGCACAGCGTGTGCAGTATGATCCAACTTAAAAGATAGGACAGCTTACATTACAATTGGACACGATAAGTGGCGCTGCGATCGTGTGTCAGGAAGTGTAACTTTTGCACCCGGGCGAAGCTGGGCAGAATAGCTACTTATATATATATATATATATATATATTATATATAGACAGGTATATATGTTTATACTAGCTGTGCCCCCCGGTTTCACCCGCGTAAAAATCGATTTCATTCGTATAATTTTTTTCTCATTGTATTTTATCTAGATTTATTTTCGGAACAAAACATGTGTATCCTATGTGTTAATCCAGTTAATATCATATGCCTGTGCCAAATTTCATTCAATTCCGGTCAGCCGTCCAGATGAAATAATTACGTATTGCCGACCGGGATATCCATCTCGTACCAGCCCTGCAATATCTTGAATACTCACTCGCTTTCTCGCTCGCTCGTTTTTGACTGAGTCGACGTGAGGAGTTGTTACGATCATACATTTGTGGCGTACTACAGAACCCTTCTCACGTGTTTACCCCCATTAACGCATTGCACTGGAGTCCGATTCAACCTGTGACATGCTAGGATAGGCGGATGACGGGTCCTTTTTCTTTCACGTTAAAATTTTATATTATCGCGTTTCTCTTCCTTTTCTGAGCGTAATACGTGTAAACTTTGATTTGAAGTGCATACATTTTTGATACATGTGACTAACATGTATCGAAAATGTACAGGAGTGATCAGTCACACCACGAGCTTTACGGTGACGGAAAACACAAATACTACATACGTTTCAGAAGAAATTCAAAGACGCATGTGTATAATACTGTCATGACTCGCCATCTGTCACGTTGGGACCTAAAATATACAAAACTGTCTGTAAAGGTACACATGATACGAAATGTATGACTGGAGAGCAACCATAAGTAGTGTTTGGAGCTATATAGGCCATATTCTTGGAAGTTAGCTACTTAGTATATAAAAGACACGGCCCCACTTGAAATAACCTCGCAAACATATACGCAGTAACAAATTAACGTAATAGTCAATAGCCTTAACCTTCGAATTCCCGACCATTAATTGTCAATAAAAAATAATAAAAAATCAAACCTTGTGCTTTAAAAATGTGAGGCACACGTATAGTGCCATCTACAAAGACGCGCCCCACTATTATTCCCTATAGTTTATAGTGTAAGTGTACAATCTTCCACTAATGTATGAGTATTATCGGTACACACGGTTTACCTATGAATGCGCACGCACTCTACTGTTAATCGACTCGTGTCCGCATCCCGCGACCCCCTCGACTGGGTGGGTCTTCGTGGATGGCACTATCTATATCAACACCAAATACGTATTATACTCGTAGATAGACCCAAAATAGAACGTAAAAAGTGACAAGACGCAGTTAGAGTAAAGTTTCCCAATTGGGCAGATCATCAGATTTATCACATGACAGAAGCCTTAGTAGCTTCCACTACCATGTGATAAAGTGTACCGCGTTCCTAGGAAATGAATGTTATCGACTTAAATGAACGACAACTAAAGTAAGTACGCTATTATTATGGGCGAAGCAATGACAAATCTAGTTAAGGCTACAACATAATCGATCATAAAAGCAATGAAACTTAATTTATTTACATTTGTCTGGATTTATAGCCTTCTTAATTTGAATCATGCACCTGTTTCTCCACACCACAGATATTTAGATGATGGAAAATCGATTATCAATACGAATGAAACATTCAAACTCAAAACTAGATACGTAATCAGGTTTTTAATATCTCTAATAAGGGGCATATACAATATTTTTTAAGCAAACGCTCATGATCATTTCTCATTTCATTTCACACAAATCACGCTGGTATTAAGCTTTTACGATTATCGTTTATAAGTAACTTTTTATGGTCCGTAAAACAAAAATGATTTTAATGCAGCGCAATTTGTGACACTTTTACTTTTTACTACTTTAATTCGTCACCTGACCGAACTCACGGAACAGGGAATGAATGCAATTAAAACTTGTTATTAATAACACAACGCTATAAACATGCGGCGGGAAAATGTCACTTTTTCGTGTATTGTTTTCGAGAATTGAAGATTATTTCCGCGGTTGGAGCCAAGGTTATTTATTAACTGTCAGTCTTAATGAACAATTTGCATCTTGATGTAGGAATCGCAAAAAGATGTCTCGAATATCTCACTCATTAACCAAATTAACCTTCCCATGATCATTGAGATTGTTCCATGAGTCTATAATAATTAACTTCGTTAGAGTCAAGGAACTTATCTCAAGAGTCAAGATTATGTTAACATTTACAAACAATACATCGATAAAATACTATGTCCAAAATTATAGTCTTTGGAATCTTGTGGCCATTCGGGCGTGTGATCGTGCATCCATTGACGGTATCTACTCCGAAAGCAATGGTATTAAATGCGGTGTCCCGGAAGGCTCCGCACTGACCCCAACACTGTTCCTGATGCATATCAATTATATGTTTTCTATCGGCAGCATTTAATTCTACGCGGACGTCTGTAACGAGGGCGTTCTCGTTCTGTCGTTGACAGATGTTGTAAAGATATATTTTTGACAACGTTCCAATATGTAACGCATAGCTGCTTTCCAAAACCCAACTGGAGAAACTGCAGCTTTATATGCCGCAAATACGGATACATTTAGACAGCACCATTTTGGTTCTGACAGATATTATTGCAGAGAATGGGCGAGCTATAGCTGAGATGTTCTATCAGAGGTGTGATGTATGTATGCTTCAATTACACTGTTTTAGATTGTCAATAAGTTAGAGTGGCTTTAATTAGGCGTATGAGCCCTGTCGCTTTAGGCAATGTTCGACTTCAGGCTAAGGTTTCAAGCTTACGTTTAGTTCATAGGGACCGGACGGTCTTAGCTAAAATGGCTGTACGGAAGCTACCACAGCAACGGAGTCATTTTAGCTTCTCGACACTCAAGGAACAACTGTGCTTGAAAAAGGACGGTTCTTGAGATCCCCAGGCCACAGGCTTATAGGCCATGATACCTGCTTTAGATGAAGACGGGCCGTATGTTTGTTAGGCCCTTTTGTTAGGTGATCATGCAATTTTTATCTTACATTTTTGGTACAGGCGCTTTGGCTTTGGTTGGTTTAGCCGCTTCGTTAGAATATATATGTTCACTGTCGTGATGTAAGTGAGCGAAAGTCAAATATAATCTTGATTATGTTTTGCTCGTGCACTGTGTGTGGCCCTAAGTGGCAACTTCTAGTAACAACTTAATTCTTCTTCATATTAAATGTGTGTCAACAAAATGAAAGCTCAAAATTAAAATGTCGTGCCCAAATGATGGTGTTCCCTGACTCTTAAACATAATTAATTCCACATATTATTCAATGTTGTCTACTTATAATGTGACTCAGTACACCATGCCGTCTAAACGCTTTCGAATTAATTAAGGTACATATGTGTCGGTTGTACACACCCACTTTTCATGGGAAGGCTTGAATATATATTAAGTGACAGATGGCGAGTCCATCAGCGTATCTCAAGCACAACTATACATACTTGACTTGTTTGAATTTCTTCCCAAATGTAGGTAAGTTTCCTATCGATGTTTTCTTTCACCGTAAAGCTCGTGGTGTGAGTACTGTATCATCAGTAATCATTTAGAAAAACTCATTGGTACAGCCGAAATTCCAACTTGCAATATTTGTATCGTAGGCTGCAACACAAATATTGGCTTATTATATAGTTTAAGCTAAATGCAGATATTATTAGTCAAAACGCAATATTATAAGGCATATCATCACGCCATGTCCCTTACGGTAGAAAGAGAGAGAAGGTAGAGTGCCAGCTATTTCGCTTCATTCACATTCATCAGTCTCTTCATACACGCCGGTTTCGAGTAAATTTGACGCTTTCATCCTTGAGTGCTCAATCAATTTGATTTGGAAGTTGGAACGTAGTCTTCCTCTTCTTGTAGACTTTTTCGTATTGTATATCTCTTTCGTCTATCCTATATCCTCTCATCATCATCCGTCATCCTCTCTATAATTATGTCCCACACTACAAGCATTTCTTCATATTTTAATCCCGGTGTTTGGGGAAGGTTGTATAAGGCGCGCGGATTCGCTGTTCATCTTCTACGTCATAATTAAAGAACTACGATTTGTCTACGAAGTTATTCTAGTATATTAACAAGACCTAAGTACCATTATTACGATTCTTTGTTATCTGAAATCTTAAGAGGCAGGAATATTCCATCTTGAGCTCTATCATGTTTTGCATAGCCTTGTAGATTTTAACTTTAAGATTGTAGGTTTTCCCCAAGTATGGGAGTGATTGTGAGTGCGATCTGAAGTCTGAAACGCGATGAAAACACCTGAGATGAGGTCCAATGGTATGGGGCGTCAGCTATTTGCTATGCAACCTTTGCTGGAAAATGGGTAATGTACCGGGTGACTGGAGGTGAGCAGTCATCGTGCCGTTCTATAAAGGAACGGGATCACAATTAGACTGCTCAAACTACAGAGCCATCAGATTGGTCAGCTTAGCTAGTAAGGTATACATGAAGATCCTGACGATTATAATGCAAAATAAATCGGAAAGGTTTTCTGAGCATCCGAAGGTGTATTTAAACCAGGAAGAAGATGCATGGATCAAACCTTCTCGCTTTGCGAAATCTGAATGACTAAGCTGAGTTCAGACGCCAATAAAAGTATACCATCACCACTCAATTATCAGCTTATTGTAATTTGATATGAGGCCGCCTGATCTCGCTGTACACCCTGTCTTTTTGTCGCACCCTATTTTCAAGAACAATACAATTTTCTCGCTGTATTTATTGGCTTATAACTCATCAATAGGGCCGTGATGGCCGAGAGGGTCAATTTGTTGCCTGCAAAGCCGGTCAAAAGACAATGGATCTCTCCCGCCTACCCTTGTGGGAAAGCGTGAAGATATATGATATGTATACCTTTGCATACTTTGTCTTGCTTATGCTGAGTTCCTTCTAACCTCATCACATCTTTCATAGTCAATCAGTCCAGCTGTCACGTTTCTCAATAAGCACCTGAACTGGTTTTCAAGGATTATCTTGTTTATCTGTATATTTTATTATAGGTGTAAATAATTATTTTATATATTTACATGAAATAATACGTATTAAGCAATATTTGCATTGAAAAAGTTCAAACGAGATTGCATCAGCAGTGTGAAGAGGTCAGTTTGTGTATTGGGTACTTATTTCTACACGATAGATATATTTGTCTTTAAATCTATATAAATACATATAACAGCCTGGCTATTTACACCACATTTCCGCCATGCGATGGCGAGTCCATCGCCGTTACTCAAGCACGACTATACATACGCCTTTGAATTTCTTCTCAGACGTATGCAGGTTTCCTCACGATGTTTTCCTTCACCGTAAAGCTCGTGGTGTGACTAATCTGTTTTAAATTCGTCTAATTAGAGAATAACTATAACTACGTACGTAATTTGGCGGTACGAATCTTGCCAGGTCAGCTAGTTTGGTATAAAGATCAACTAGCATTCGAGACGTCCTGATGGTAGCCGTTTATCTTGTCCAAAAGTATTCTTTACTACCATTCCTTCTATTACATATCATGCAATCGTTTCTATTTTAGGCTTAGCTACAGCCATTGAATATTATCTATATTTACTAAAATTATAAAGAGGTAAGATTTGATTGTTTGTTTGTTTGTATTGAATAGGCTCCAAAACTACTGGACCGATTTGAAAAATCCTTTCACCATTGAAAAGATACATTCGCCCTGAGTGATATAGGCTATTTTCTTTTATAAAAAAACTTATGTCCACCCGTGCAAAGCCGGGACGGACCGCTAGTTGATTTATAATTTGTGTCTGCACTAAGATTTTTTTGTTGCTAAGATAAATCATAATTCTCGCGACAGGGCCAATGGCGGACGGCATTAGTTAGCTTACTTATAGCAATATTATCACACTACGATCAATACGATGAACGAAAATTTATATTTTTGAGATGTCTATAAGATTGTTTGAGAGAAGAGTGTTTGAAAAAACATAGACAAATATACCACTAACCACTGTCATCTAAATTATATGCTACCTGAGCATTATCTATCGGGTCACTGCCTGCTGGGTGGTGTTGTTCGTCCACATGAACAGTATGCTATGTATAACAATGTTCTGTAATATTATCTCTGATTTGACTATATACGATTTACAGACGTCAGAAATCTCGGGCAAGTTGAAATATTGTTTTTAAGTATTTGCCAGCGCAGCACGGCGGATTGTGAGTAGCACCGTTATTTCCACTTACGCTAGGCTCCCTGTTTCGCGGAATATTGTTGGTTTTGTACATAAAGCCATATCATGGGAGGCAGTTCAGAGATTAAGTCCTTGGATCAGAGATACTGCACAATAATGTAAAACAATGGACGTTGGAAAATTTTACTTACCTTCAAATACGATACATAATTTTTACAATTTTTTGTAACTGATACTAAAAATTGTAAAAATTATTGTATTAATAATATACAGTGGTCACCAATTCCTGCCGAAGTCAAGTGTGCAGTGCTATAATTTAAGTCACAACGATATTTCTGGTAACATTTGAGCAGACATTCTACGGCTGGTGTATAGATAACGTACTTGGGGGAAAGGCGATAGATTCGTGCATATTATCACGTCGACTCCCCAACGGGGTAGGCAGAAATTATAGAGCGCCAGTTCTCTCTAGACTTACAAACCTCGTTCGCTTCGTACACATTCATCAGTCTCTTCAGACATGCTGATTATAGATTCGTAATTTGTCTATATGTATAAATTCAACTGCCAACGGTCTTTCATTTACTTACTTAAGTGAATAAGTTACTTTACATGAGCAAACAAACAAACACAAAATCAGTCCAAGGATTTAGAGGAGGAGTTCAGTGACATACACGTACCTACCTAAATAAGAGCTATATTATACTTAAAGATTTATTAGCGGTCGATATTACCACAGCGTACGTCGCTTGATCGTTGCGCACACATTGTAAATAAATAAAACCTACTTTTAGTTTGGGTGTCAAACAATGCCGTAAATATAGGTTGGCAGAGCTGGAAAAATCAAAACTTATGACCTAGATAAACGGCGTCGAACTCGCCATCTGTCATGTTGGCACTAAAATATCTGTTTGGCATAAAGAGGGGGTTTGTTACAGTTTATGTTCCACGTTCTGAACTCATGCACTTAAGTATGTAAACAATTCAAGGTGGATTTAAAAAATGAATTACTATTTATACAAAATGATTCATTTTTTAAATCTTGTATGGCTCATAACGGCCCTTATCAGGCAGACAGGAGTTTAATAAAACCTCCTTTCGCCCGAGATGTTTTTAAAGATGCAATACTGCAGATGTCAAGTCTCCATCAATCCAGTTCAGTTCGTTAGCTCGCGAATGAGCAACGGCTTGTCGATCCCGCCATTGCTTGCTTAAAGTCCTGCCACATGACTTTGCAAGAAGCTGCTTAAACTTGAGCCGCTACCACCGCCTGTTTTTCCTGTTCTGTGATATCACGATTATTCAATTAAAATAACCACTAGTTCGCTTCACTTATTAATAACTTTGTGTAAGATTAGTTCCAATGGGCGTAAGCCGGACGGACAACTTCAAGGTGTTAACTCGATCATGAGAATTCTGCGTAAACAACTAGGTGCTTCCCGCGACTTCGTCTCAGTGGCATATAGTTTTATATTAATACTTGATGTAGCATGCGTAAATGTTATTATTTACTTTATATATATCCTAACGCCTTCTCAAAAGGGTTCCCGAATGGAACGGCCGAGGTGTCTAGGTAGGTAGTACCCACACATCACACACACTATCCGCCGGAAATATATTTTAGGTGCCAATGTGACATATGGCGAGTCCATTGCCGTTACTCAAGTCTTTTTGAATTTCTTCCTAAACGTATGGAGGTTTCCTCCTGATATTTTTTACACTTAAAGGTCTTTTTCTATTTAACTTTCTTCTTCTTATTATTAAATTCATTGGTAAACTCGGGGATGGAACTTGCAATATTTGTGTTTCAGGCAACTGATTGGCATACTCATCCACCATGGCTCCCGTATCAAATATTTGATTAATATATATACAATATAATATTATAAAGAGGAAAGATTTGTTTGTTTGTTTGTTTGTTTGTAATGAATAGGCTCCGAAACTACTGGACTGATTTCAAAAATTCTTTCACCTTTGGAGAGCTACATTATCCCCGAGTAACATAGGCTATATTAAATTGGACCCGATAGGTGGCGCTGCGATCGAGTTTCAAGAATTTTACCTTTTTACCCGGGCGAAGCTTTCTGTGTGTTTCTGTGTGTCTTAAGCTAGATTCGAGAATGGTTTAGATTTACAATTGGACCCAATAGGTGGCGCTGCGATCGTGTTACGGGCAATTTAACTTTTTCACCCGAGCGAAGCTGGGCGGGACAGCTAGTATATATATATAACTCATGTTAAGAATTTTTCAAAAACTTTTCTAAATCGGCCAAATAGTATTTGACTAATTTGTAAATAATCAAATCAAATCTTTCTCAACAAAAAGCCTTCATCATTTTCTAAAGTCACATCTATCTCTATAACACAATTGATCGAATTAGGTAAAGCATTTCAAGTTTGAAAACATAGAAGACGGAGAGACATATTAGGAAACTTTTGCATTAACAAATTACTATGGATTCCGTGATTTGTTTATCACCAGAATTAGCATGAGAGTGTCATATAACTGTTTCAACTTACACAGCACAAGAAACTTGGCATCTGGTTGAACAATGTTCGTTAGTTTTTCAACGATGCACTCGCCGTTCGTAATGTATATCTTTACGCTTCCCAATAAGGTCACCAAAGGGGTAGGCAGGAGTGTGGCAGCACCCTCTTTTCGCCAGACATATATTAAGGTGCCACCGTAACAGATGGTGAATGCTGCGCTGTTTCTCAAGTACCATCACACAAACGGCTTGTGTTGAATTTTTCTTAAATGTATGCCAATTTCCTATCGATGTTTTTTTTCCCTGTAAAATTCGTGGTGCGATGGAACATTCTAGGTAGACTCTTAAGGCCGTGGTTGCAATGTTAAGATGGCTAGTCGAACCTTGTCTATGCCAATAAGGTTTTTCTAAACCTTAACAATAAAGTATAAGAAAATAACGATTGCAGGTGTCCCTTAAAAGATTGCATTAAATGGATAGTTGCGTGACGACGCCGACGGCTTCGTTGACATAATCTAAGTCTATAAAAGCAAATATAGACTTTGTTCAGTTTGAAGTAGGGTTTAATGTCGCCGGTTTACGAATGGAGGTGACGGTGTCGATGTTGCTCTATATCCGTAATTCAACCTTTAATGTCCACTAACTAAAAATAGCGAAGACCTTGAATTCGAACCTTAGATCCGGGGCTGAAAGTTTCAATTGGTTAGGTGAGTCACTTATAGCAGCGTAAACTTTTAAGAAGTCGGGTTTTGTGAACTGTACGTGCAAATATGGCTAGTGTTAATATTACATAGTCATTCATACGGTTTTCCGCAGTGGAAACATATTAAGGAAACCTATAGGTAATTACGATTGCACACGACAATTATAATAACTTGAGCGCATCATATCAAGATATGCATGAGCTCCTGTACAATGTACAAGTTGAAAATATTCTTAATCTTTGAAACCAGTTTTTATATTTACGTGGAGATGAAACGGATAGATGTTGTGCCGGATATCGAATACCGAATGTTCGGCCAACCTGAAGCCGGATAGCGGAATATCCGGCCGAACATAGTCGAGTGGCGACTCGTTACAAGAGTGAATCGTGATCGCGATCATGATATTTATATTTGGTGTCAGCTAATGCAGTACAATACCCAAACTTAACGAAGTTTACTAGAGTTTATCTTTCAGCGCCCTGCAGCAGTAGATAGCGAAAGACTTTTTTCGGAAGCTGGCCTTGTATACGAAGCCAAGCAAAACCGTATGTTGTCTTTTAACGCACAGAAATTGGTATTTATTCATCATAATTTGCTCTTAGTGCAGTTTGATTGACTATACATTTTTTTGTTTTGTTTTGTCATGAGTCTCTATGTTAAATAAAGTGCCTTCAAACTTTACGTCGTTTTTATTTGAAATCCGGTATCCGGCCGGATATTCGTCTCTTATCCGGTATTCGGCCGGATTTAAAATTTGAGCTGGATAGACCGGTTACCGGATAGTTACCGAATATCCGTTTCACCTCTCATATTTAGCACCACTAAGGTGACAAACATGCATACAGACCAAGCTGCCTGCCTGATAGCAAGCACTTACCGCTACCTAAGTACATAACTTTATCACATAGATGTAGCGTAGAACACATTAAGGAAACATACAGCAAACGTCGAAATATATTTTTATTTCCAAATACTTCGGCATTTTCTATTATTATGAGATCCGGAAATAAGTAGCATACTTCCGGGACGTCGTTATCGCGCAAATAACTTCTATCTTTAGCGTTATCCTTAGCAACCTTTCCTACTACGTTTCTCCAATATATATTATGTTAAATAAACTACAGGCACTGTTTCCGGTCGAGCTTGACAGTCACCTTATTAGTCATAAAGACATAATTTGTGTCACTGAATTTCACCGAAATGACTGAATACATTTTACCCGCGATACAATTATATAAATATGTATATGTACGCGGGTAAAATGTTCGCAAGTGCAGTGCGGTCAGAAAGCTAATAATTAAATACGTCGAACGCATGAACGGAATTTCTAACTTGTCCCAGGCTTTGTACGACATCTAGAAAAAAGTTTGTGACTATATTACTGACTCAAACACGCCAGAACGGCTGAACGGAATTGGATGAAATTTAGTACAGAGATAAATTGTTAGCTGGATTCACACATGGGATATGTTATATAACATGAAATTGAATCTTGTATAACGTTTGCAAAAAAACGATTTTTGTACCTTTCGTCTTGTCACTCTACAGGGTATTCGAGAAAGTTCGGCAGTACTTCGGGGCACAAAGCGAGTCGATCCCGATGTCGTTTGTGCTGGGCTTCTACGTGAGCTTAGTTGTGAAGAGATGGTGGGAGCAATACAAGCTGCTGCCGTGGCCTGACACGCTCGCCCTATTCATATCAGCTGGGATACCTGGAGCGGTTAGTAAACTATATTTAAGGTTCCAGCACTCAGCACTTTATCTGCCTTCTTTCCTATCTTGCCTGCCTCTTTTGGCTAGACGTGTGGTGAAACTTATAAGTGATTTTAGGCGGAACAAACAGACAGACAGGCAGACAGACAGACAAAAATAAATAAATATGCTATTTTGGTATTTATACCCTGGATACATCCATATGCATTTAGTAAAAAGCGGTTATTTTAATATTACGAAAGACACTCGAATTTTATTTATTAGTGTAGATTGGAAAAATCTTTTTGGGCACAGTGCAATAAAGGAGCAGACGGAGAGAATTGTGAACATATTTGCAACATGAAATGTTTTTCAACTTGTATTTTCCTACAAAACGAGATATAAGTCGACGGTGAATAGGTACGTTTGTGGTACTATAGTCAGCGCGGAACCTGTTGGCGGAAGGGCGGGGGCGCTTGCTGTTATTATATACTCAGTAAGGACGCACGTGGATTTCTATAGCAAGACGAGTCCGCCGATAAATAGACAAGTTAATAATGTTTCTCTAATTCAGAAGGTCAGACTCAAGTGATTAAGAGATGTCAGAATAATTTCATATACATAATAAGTTATTGGTTTATGTTAAATTACTCCCTACATAATGACAATAAAACCTTCTAAAATTTCAACTGTGTTTTGAGTATTCACTCCTGTCGTATACTATCTGATACATCTATTTAATTAAGATTGATATCTCAAGATAGGTCATCGATGGCTATAATGTCATTTGTACTTGGCTATCCGTCGCCTCATGCCCGTCTCCAACTAAGGCGCGGCCAAAATAAAAAAAAATTAATCTTATAAATAAATAATAAAAAAAAAAAAAAAAAAAAATCTAATAAATAAATAATAATCAAAAAATATATGTCATAATAAAAAGAAACATCATTAAAAACTATTATCATAATTTCCTCTAACTAAGCAGTCAACGCTACTTCACAAATGGCCAAAAATACGTACAACCCAAAATGCTTAATACTTATAAAAAAAAATTCAACTTAAAACTCTCTGTGCTAAGGAAGCCTGTACCAAATTGCAGGGTCCTTAGCACCAAATCTGACTGCTTAGTTAAAAAAAAAAAAAAACTAGTTCCGCGCAGACTAACTAACTAACACTTAGATTGATGATGAGACAAGGCTATTCTTAAACACTGTGTTAAACAGGATGGAACCAAATAACTCGATTCGAGCGAAAAGCCTTTATTTATCGTTTGGTCGAATCATTGCTCGCTGCGGCGTAGGGTATTATTAACACAGGTCGCTATATCATGATATAGTATTTTGTATCATGCGAGCATATGTTGGAGTTACCTTAAACTTCATGCAGGCTTAATTGCCATAACCCGGGCAGCTCGCATTCAATTAAAGCCTGTTGTCTACCTTCACGTGAAGCTGGACATACCTACATACATAGCGACACGTTACGGGATATGTACATATAGCAGTGGATACGATACGGATTTGTCGCCAGTAGTGTATTGAAGTTTGCCGCCCCTACCAACCTATATGTCCCTATCAATTTGATAATTCACAATCATATTGAACTCATTTTCGGACAATGATCAATTGTTGTGTCGGCCTAATAACATTTAGGTACCGATATAAATGATATGACTCTTTTAGACTTATTTGCACCCTAGGCTTCTCTTCCAAACCTCTTGGTAATTCACCACTGCGTCATAGTATACGGTATGTATTGATGAATGCGTTATTCGTATACAGTTGGCTAACGTCGCACCAAATTCCTTCCAGTCGGCGAACTTAATGAATCATCGATCATACATTGCACATTATTACTAAATTCTTCAACAATACCATAGGTACGAGTCGTTCTAGAGAGGTGTATCCACATTTGAGTTTCATCTGCTATATCGCTGGTCTATTTGGCGTTGTTTGTCTGTCATGTCTGTTCTGTCAGAGCCAATATGCTCGGATACGGTCAGTAACGTTAATTAATTTAAAGATTTGTGGGGCACATTAGTAAAATAAAAACTCATTAAGGGCTACACCGTCTGTCACAAAAATAGACTCGATATGAAGGTCTCGAATCTACATCACTATATATATCACAGTATTTGTTATTTTTTTTGGCTCTACAACACCGAACACACGGGTAGAACTGCGGGCCGCAGCTAGTATCTAATAAGTAATTACTTAAATCAGAAATATTCGTGTTCCAATGACTCGCGGCTTCGGTTATAATTATTACAATCAAGAGTACAATGCCAACGTATGAGAATCAAAGTACTTTTATATAACGTTCGGTTGTGTTGCATCGACAGCGAGTTGGTCGAGCAAGATGGTGAAAACGATCGCATGATTTGAACGTTGCGTTACATACCTTTATCGCTTTGGTCACACTCATTGAGTTGCGTTCCGTATTCTTTTTGTACACGTTCAAATGTTATTGTTTTAATCGATATCGGCACAGTACCAGTTGTGTATGTTTATTGTGGACTTGCATTGCTGATTTTGATTGAATATTAGTGATTAGTTGCGAAATTATGTGGAATTTATAAACATTAAGTTGCATTGCGAATGTTCTTGTGTCTAGGTATTGCAATTAAGCGACTTTTGTTTATTTTCATAAGCTATAATATACGTACTGTTGTTATTCATGCAATTGTTAATAGACGTACACGATGGCACGCTCAGACAGATGGCAATAGACTCGCCATCTGTCATTATCATTGACACCTAATATTAGCTCGGGAACAAAGAATGTCATTTCACGCTATAAACTCAAAATGATTACAAAGATTGCGAGCTCGACTTTACCACTTACTTTACTTTTTTCGTGAGTGATTGATTACTCCCACCATGAGCTTAACTGTGGGGGAAAACATCGAGAGGAAACCAGCATACGTTTAGAAGCATTAAATGCATTTATAGTTATGCTTGTGAAACGGCGATGGACCCGCCATCAGTCACGTTGGCACCTTATAATCTCCGGCGAGAAATGGTTTGGTTTTATTTATACCTCTTTACGTTTATACCTCTGCCACCCCTTCAGGGATCCTTTTTTTTAGGCGTAGAGATATATATATATAAATTATAAATAATTATCACGTTAATAACTAATTGGTCTATAAAGTACTTAAGCTTATTAATTTAAATCTCTGGTACTTCGTAATCCACGCCAGAGATATAAGCAAACATGGCAAAAAATCCGCAATAATAATCGTGTATGTAGGTACTTACCTATGTGTCGGACATTTGTATGCAAATTAAGGTTTTTGTTTTGTACAGTATCAAGTTTCTGTATTTTATTAACGGCCATTGTTGGACGATCATATTCATATTGTTTCGAAGTAATTCTTTTGTAATTATGATGACGTCACGGTAATTTTTCATATATACTCGTAAATAAAAGGCTTGAAAAAAAATTGGAAATATGGTGGGGTTCCCTCTTTTATCTTAATGGAGAAAAATGTCTTAACAGTCGTTTTCAATTGATGCGCCATGACTCGGCGATAGAAACATGCAGAGTACTGGAAACCGCGTATAGTACCTACTAGAAAAAAGTAGTTGAGCATTTATGTAGAGTCAGATAAATATGGATGAAGACAATGACGTCTGTAAGTCTGTTATGTAGGAAACTGTCACTCTTTGCCTACCCCGTGAAGGACTCGGGGTGAAGACAAGTAAGTACTTATGTTATATATACAGTATAAAGGAAGTATAAAGTGTTTGTTGGATAAAGTCAAATAGAAGAAGTTGCATCAGAGACGCCGACATGAGAAGCGCTTTAAAATGTATAATGATTAAAAACAAAGTGACGCATCGCTAGGTTACAATTGTTTTTATGAGGTCCTCTTTGCTAGTGCATATATTTCCTGCAATTCCTGTTATCAGTGTTAACTCTTTACATCTAGACTGCACATTGTGACTTCAATGTGTGGTATTTTCTCATCGCACAATCCGCTCTGTAAATACTGCAAATAATATAACTGCTTTACAATATGCTGCTATATTATTTATTTCTATTATATAACTGCTAGTTTGAGCAAGTGCAGGCAGTTCAAAGTTGGTCACTATAAAATTGTTTTTTTTCACTAAAAGGCCATTATCCCTTGCATCGAATCTTTTGAAGGTGTTTTATTTCTATCTCTTTCGCACTAATAATACTATCCTCGTCCTGCCAACAATTAACAGATAAGAGTAGCAAAATAAACGGGTGTCTTCTGAGAAATATTAATCGAGCGTAGCGTTAAAACCATTCTTGTTATACTTAATATCAGTACTTACCTGACTGTAAGTTAAGATATGAATAAAATATGGTATGGTTGGTGATGACCAAAAGTGATTGCTGGCTACCATTTTCTTGACCATAGAGAAATATTATATTTACTCAACGTTTCCAAAGTCGCTTGTGAAGACGTAGAACTTGACCACGCTGTCTCCTACACCATACCTTCGATCGGGCTGACGAATGAGTCCTTAAGACAATGCCAATAGCGTGATCGCGGGTAATTTCTGAATAGTCTTTTATTCATTGACGTGTCATTAATTAGGTCCTCAGCTACGAAGGCTCGCGTTAGTTTTACAGTAATATTGTACCTACCCTTGACCAGACAGCCCGGTAGGCGACAATTGCACCCTTACGTTGCTTATGTAGCAATTCATGTATCGAAACATATTTTTCATGATTTTCAATAGATTTGAATTTTGCACTATCGATTGAGGCCAGTTATCTGTCATTAAGAGCTAAATTACTATTTTTACATTTGATTGTCCTGCGGAGAAAGTGCCTAGTTTCTTGAAAAATAACAGATGAAGTAATAAACCTTAACCACAAGACTATGCCATTCGAAAATTAATGTTCTGAGAATGTTACTATTTACGTCAATCAACATTATTATCCTCTTTGTGAGCGTTAATTAGTCGCTGATCAACGTTACTATAGTATCAAACTTTTAATTTGGTTCTGGTTATGAAATAAGACACTTCATTTATCCAATTAGCTATCAAAAGATGGAAATTGAGAGTTTGATGAACATTTTGAAGGCAAAAAGTTATTTCTGGGCTCATTATTATTGTTATACAACATTATAATTGACGGACGAACGATTGTATACAAATTTTCTCAAATGTCCGAAAACTTTCAGTAGACAGGAAATCAATATTAAATAATAATGTAAAATCTTCAGGCATTACGATTCCTAAATGTGCCCCCAAAGGGTAGCCAGAGGTGTGTAGGTAGTACACGCACAACCACATTCCACCAGAGACATATTTAAGGTGCAACGAGACAGATGGCGAATCCATCCCCGTTATTGAAGAACGACTATATTAATAGGTAACTATATATATGCCTTTGAATTTCTTCTCAAACATAAACAGGTTTCCTCTCGATGTTTTCCTGCACCGTAAATTCAGGAAAACACATTGGTACAGACGGGATTCGAACTTGCAATCTTTGTCTTGAAGGCAACTACTCGAACCACTCGGCCACCACGGCTGTTTCATATCAAATCAATATTAAATTTTCATAATACATTTATTATCACGAGGAATTCCTCACGCTGAAGGCACATGTGTATAGTGTATGGTCATGCTCAAGGGGACAACCATTTGAACTTTTTTCGGAACCAAACAGGCCTCACACTGCGCAGTTTCCAAGGAGTTTCATTCCGCGAACTTCTGGCCGTTGAGGATTTCCATATAGAGTACAGCATGTACTTTTACAAGAAAGGGTGAGGATAGAGAAGGAAGGATGGATAGGAAGGAATGAGAATAGAGGTAAGGTTACGTATGAGTGATGTCTTTGGTGTTGGAAGCGTCTATATATTTCTTCTGTTATCGTATATATATTTCTTCTTTACGTGTGTATGTCACTGAACTCCTCCTAAACTGGACTGCGGCTGGGCTGGACCGATCTTAATAAATTTTTCTGTATGCCTTCAGGTGGATAAGAAATGTGCAAATATTAACTTCTCCACCCGGGCGGGGCAACTAGTATTATAATAATTTTATCCCTCGTAGTTTGGAACCCAAAACGTAGTGTAGGACGCCCTCCGACCAGGTGGGATGACGATTTGCGAAGGACTGCTGGCAGATGCTGGCTGCGGTAAGCTGAAGACAGGGCGCTATGGCGCTCATTAGGGGAGGCCTATGTCCAGCAGTGGACTAGAGTGGGCTGATGATGATGATGATGATGAAGTTGGAACCCACACGTAATTGAAGCACTCATCATAATAATAATATATATCCTCACGCCTTCCCACAAGGGTCCCCGAAGGGGTAGGCAGAGGTGTATTGGTAATACCCACACACCCACTTTCCGCCAGAGGTATATTAGGTGCCAACGTGACAGATGGCGATTCCATCGCCGTTACTCAAGCACGACTATACATACGCCTTTGAATTTCTTCTCAGACGTATGCAGGTTTTCTCTCGATGTTTTCCTTCACCGTAAAGCTCGTGGTGTGACTAATCACTGTACTTAAGTTCCGAAAAACTCATTGGTACAGTCGGGATTCGAACTTGCGACCTTTGCGTCCCAGGCAACTGCTCGAACCACTCGGCCACCACCGTTCTTAATAATGGTACCTTATATTAGCATCGGTTAATGACTTATAGTTACTTGGTTAGTCACAGCATAGACTGACAATCAATTTGTAATTGATATCGAATGCTTAGGATCTGGATAGGGATAGGATAAAGAATTTACTTGACAGTCAGTGGTCAGCGAAAAGATTCCTATGTATCAAATAAAATTATATACATCCCATTGTGTATTCTTGCATATGCGCAAAGAATTACTTCCACAACTTTATACCTCTGCTTACCTCTTCGGCACTTCATTGTTACAATATTCAACCGCATTAATTTTAAGTTGCTTGGACACTATTACTATTTTTTCTTTTTATGGCATCTTTGAATATTAATAATAGCTTTTCGTATTGTCTTGTTCTAACGAAAACCTATTATAATATGTATATCGTGCGAACTCGTTATGTTCATACGATGACGACATTATGTCCACATAGTAGGTAGCAACAGAACTCCTGATTATATGAAAAAGGTTCCAACAATAACTTATTATTGATCTTCAACGGTCTCCAAGCAAATTATTATAAACTAGCTGTCCCAGCTTCGCTCGGGTGAAAAAGTTAAATTGCCCGTAACACGATCGCAGCGCCACCTATTGGGTCCAATTGTAAATCTAAACCATTCTCGAATCTAGCTTAAGACACAGAAACACACAGAAAGCTTCGCCCGGGTAAAAAGGTAAAATTCTTGAAACTCGATCGCAGCGCCACCTATCGGGTCCAATTTAATATAGCCTATGTTACTCGGGGATAATGTAGCTTTCCAAAGGTGAAAGAATTTTTGAAATCGGTCCAGTAGTTTCGGAGCCTATTCATTGCAAACAAACAAACAAACAAATCTTTCCTCTTTATAATATTAGTATAGATATATCGCTCTGGATCTTTTGGAGCCAAGTATTTTGCCCGAATTGTATCTATGTAGATAGAAAGTAGTAGTTGTACACTCTCTCTGTCATATTGACGTCTTAAATATATGGAGTATTCAGTTGTGCGACAGGGACAGTTGTACTGTTATCGTTCCATGGCGTGGCGTCTCTATGTCGCCTGCTTATGATATTTGACACCTGCCTTGTCACAAGCAAGGTTTTGTCCTTACCAAAGATAATTGGTATAATTTAATCCACTTTAACTTAGAGCAGTAAAATAATTTATCACTTACGAATACTAAGGACTTTTCTAAATGTCTTTCTGTGACTATCTATCTCTTGATCCCAAACTGACAATAGCTGATAATGTTACTATCCTTGGTCATTGATGTAAAAAAGAATAGATACGTCTTACCGCGCTCGGCTTGGCTAACTCAACACAAGCTAATTGGCTTGAGTCAACTTAGTCGCAGCTTAACTGGCAACGACGTAACACTTATTCAGCATTTAGGAAAAATGCCTTCTTAGGTGCTTAGAAACTGCAGAACATATACTGCACGAGTGTAAAAAAACAAGTAGGATGTGCCTTTTCATTTGTAAGTAATGTAAATTTGTTTTTTCCATCAAAAATACGAAAATTTTACATTAAATTTTAATCTGAATTAACTCTTGCGACGATGCCACTGCGCCACTCGCGCGAAAGAGACAAGTAGCGCGTTACGTTTAAGAGCGAAAGAGAGAACGATTAGAGCTCGACATATTGGCACGTGGCTGTGCTGTTATCCCTTTCTGACAACTAGGATTCATATACTTCGTGTTCTTTTAATGTCATCAGTGTGCTTAATGCCGTTGTGTGAGTTGTGTATTGTTGCTATATGTAGGTATAGCATACAATTTGCCATGTTTATACTTCATATTCAAGGAGTATAACGTCTCTTGAGATAAAACCTCATTGTCCTTGGTGGTAAACGAGGTGAACGGAATTATTCGTTCAGACAAAAATAACTCATAGATGCTAAGGAGGCCCCGCCCACAACTTCAGCTACCCTTGTGGATAACCGTGAATACCTGATGATAAAACAATACAATATATTGGGTCTTTACCATTGTCTTTACCTATGAAATTGGAGACATGTATAACATTTAAAAATACAAAAATTTATATTTTGTAGCTAATCAAAGTGCTGGCCCAAATTATTTATACACTTTTGCCATTCTGGGGGCAGTTTGTTTATATCTTTTCTGTCGAAGTCTGCCGGGCGGGAGGCGATGAAGTTAGCGAAAGCGTTTTGTACTGCTTATCGGGTGTTGAATTTTTCACTTTTAATTTTATTTTAATATAATTTCAAGGCCGACAGCAAGTTCCGCCGTAGATTCAGTTTGATCTGCTTCCACCATCGCCTTTAATTCGTCGTTATCAGCAGTTGTTGATGGAAGACCGGAAGGCTCGTTCTTCAACTCAAAATTTCCAGATTTCAAACGATTGAACCAATAATGAACCATGTTTATGCAAGCAATGTTAGGCCCGTACACGTCATTAATGTTTCGTGTTGTTTGCGCAGCGGTATTTCCACGTAGGAACTCATTCGAACTCTCAATTTCAGTTTATCCATAGCGCCTAAAACAACCACCATAACAAAATGTATTAGAAAATAAATAACACGGCTTTCGAATAAAAATAATTAAGCCACTCCATAGATAGATAATTAATTAAATCTGAGAATTATGGTTATATACCTTAGGATTACAAAGACCCATTATTATTTCATAATATAATGGATATCTTATAAAACATTTATTAAATACATAACATATATTTAACACAAAATATAGGGCACACTGGATTTGGTATCAGGGTCCAAGGTTAGAGGCCCAGGCAAAGAAACCTCTTTCCGCATGAGGCCTCTGATTCAATCATCTATTATTTTTATTTGTACGGGTATACCTATGTCATAACATACTGCCAATTGCTTATAAATATTGTTAACCTAACATCATCATGTTATAATGTTATATTTAAAGAAATATAATGGATGTTATAACTAATTATATTAACGCCTCCGATACTTCGCTCAGCGAATCAGCATTGCCACACAACGTGGCGATGTCTGAAAGCCTTCTCGGCACCCTCGCGTGACACGAATTTGGGAAATATTCTATTTTATTTGTCTATAGTTATAGTAGGTATGATTAGTTAAGTCTTTTAGTTTCAATTATATTGATTATTTTTTTATTGATTAACCTCACGAAATAAATCGAAGACCACACTAATAATAAATGTAGGTTTAATTGTTTGTAACATTTTAAAACAATTATACTTAAATACTGGTGCTTACTTTATCTAATTACTGCCATAACTAAGAGACTCAAGGTTTGTCATTGTAGCGCTACCTCCGCCTCTCAACTAACATACTACTTCTAACTGCATAATTTGTTAGTGTAAGGAAAATGTGCCAGATTTGTGATAGGTACAAGTAACATCTTAATTTATTCCACTGCGGAGTGAGCATGGCCCGGCTAATGAACAGCATTGTGAGACTGAGTTGATAAATATCTCTCTTTATTTTCATGTTGCGACAAAAAGAAACAATGAATCTTGCGGTGAACCAAACATCCGTTGTCGACAGAAACACCGGGCAAAAACAATTTAAACCATCAATTCAATCGAGCACTCGCCTGCCTATTACCGTATACGACACCACAAACAATTTAACGACTAGTTCATATTTCACGTGAAACATTTTGAACACTAGCTAATGGACGTAAAATCGATTTTCGTGTGCTCCAAACTGCAACCACTAGCAACGCCAATTAATTACATTACGGCGTTGCAAGACTATCATCGCAAGAGCCCCAATATTGAGATGTACCTACCATCTTATCTACATTAATGTATTTGCGCAGTCGTTTGTTATGAACATATAAGGGTAGGTCGTCTGAAGGCTTCGTTACTCCTTTCACTTAGGTATATCAGAGAAAAAGAAACAGACGTGCGTGTCGGATCACGCATGAAAACTTTGTTTCTCGAAAAACTGTCGTAATAAAACAATTGATTTCGAGAAACAAAAATTGAATAGGTCGTATATGCATAAAAGTTAATTACCTAGCGAATGGTAGATACCTAACTATACACTGGTAAACGTGTTGGTATTATTATATACAAGCATCAGACAAGAAGCATCAAAGTTAAGCAATTTTTTGCGCATTACCTACTGAGATAATTATGGGGTGAATAGGTTAGGTTTTATGCCTTTTAAATTATATGGCACTTCAAATACAAAGCAAGGGATAAGCAAGAATATGTATTGTGTTTACAATAACACGTAGTAAAGTTGTTTTGAATAGAAGTTGTGCATTCACACCGAGCGGAACGAACGCGCGGCTTGCGATAAAGTGCTTCACCAATCATTCGCCACGGCACGGTATTGGCTCACGTATCGAAACTATTGATTTTATAACCACATCTACCCACCACGCTCAATTTAATGTCCATTGTTCAGTACCAACTAGCCAGCTCACGTGGAGCTGCGCAACACATATGTCATGTGAAGCGTTTAAGGCTGGCGTCCAGCCATTATTGTTTCAGTGTCAGTCCGCGATAGGCAGATTCATTTCGGTTGTTTCGCTATAATAACCCCAACTATTATATTACAAAAGTGGCAAAAACGCATTTAAAACTGATATTATGTGGCTACCGAAGAAAATAGCAATACCATCAGTGTGTTTCTTTTCGTCGGATAGAGCACCTATTCTAGTAGGCTATCTTAGGTCGGTTGAATACCAGATGAATATGCTATGAAAACTCATAACACACTAATATATCTTCTTAGGGAACGGCATCAAGGTACGGATTTGGTGTGCTGGCCTTATAAACACCCTTTAGGCACTATGCGCTAGCATTATCCTCTTGGATAAAGCTCTTTCAACATATTTACATCGCCATTTTGATAAGGATATAATTTGAAGTAAAATGTCTGTAATAGAACTTTAGACCTTAATAGTAAACGCTCAGATATCAGTTCTGCGATTGCAATATAGGTTCTTGGGTATGCGCTGAAAACCGCGCGCGCAGCGTAAAATGCCTCGGTAAATTGCAATTGTTTCAAGGTTTCTTTAGAAATGGGACCGATGAGTCAACGTTCTTTAGGTACTATGGCAAGGTTGTTTAATAATTTATAAAAACAAATATATTATTATACAAGGTCCGCAAAGCGGTAGGCAAAGGTGTTATAACCCCTTTTTACGGCGGAGGTTTAAGTGCCGACGTGACAGTCTCGCAGCAAATAGAGACGAGAATTTACACCTTTCCTTAAATTTCTTCCCATGGAGGTTACCTTCCGATGTTTTCTTTCGCATTACCCATCATTTACAGCTTGTTATGTGAAATGTCACAGTACTCGAGGCCAGAAAAAAACGCCATTGAACGTGAAGTCTTGAGTTCGCAGATGACTTAAAGCAATCGAATCGGAAACCACCACATATTTTATAATAAAATCGAGCGATTGTGGATTATATGCCGATTGGTAGCGTTATTTTCCCAAATATCTATAAGAATCTTCGGGAATTATTTCCGAAATACACATAAGACAAGTACCTACATCTTTGTAGGAGCAATAATAGTTGCTAATTTGCTTTAATTATAAATTATCTTTGAAAATAGAACCTGGGAGCAGGAAGAAGAAGCAGTGTGTGTGAACGTTAATCTCAGGAAATATTATTGCATCATACTACTCGTTCACAAGGGAGCAGAACAGTACTCATACAGTGCCTATAGAAATAAAGAGCGGTTAAAACCGCGGGATAGTGTTTGATAAAATACCGATATACACTCAACTTCAAAATCACGAAGATATTGAGTTTGGGCCAATTTAATTATTTTATCCGTTAATTTAGTCAAAGGCTCTCCTACTCAGCATTATCCGGTGCATGGTCTCCAATTAAGTAAGAACTTTTTGCCTAACAGCCAGTCTGTCGAGTTTTTCTCTCAGGCAAGGGTAGTAGAAAAAAGAAGACAGAACTCGACTACTGAGACAGTACTCCTACGTATTTTGGTAGCAACCAAATAGACTTGTAATTTCAAACATGAACATATATATTTTTTCTTTCTCTTAATTACGTCTGATATTAAATCTAACTGATACCAATTACTGACTCAATATAAAAATAACTACTTAATGAAAGGTTATTGTTTGTGGAACCAGCATAGAGGGCCAAGGTCTTACGGCCCCGACACCAGCGTCGTCTGGTCAGTACTTAGCCATCATTTGATGATGATTGAACACGAACCAATGAATTTAGACATTCAATACGCATTTAAAGGTGTTGTTTAGACTTGTGCTACTATTCCAGATAACCACTGTAATTAAACATTGTAAGCCAACAGTATATTCTTGTGGCGCTTGTGGTTAAAAAGTTGGGACCAGATGCTCTTTATTTGTATAAATAGCAACTTTTTGATTTGATGCCTCCTGTGACAAGAGGGCTGGCGTGGCGTATCTTTCGCTTAGCAAATATACATTTCCATCAACGTGACAATGCCGCTAGCTTTCTTGGCACCATTGCGTTTTTGACATTTGGCACATTGATATTAATGTTAATATCTGTTCGTTTAGTCGTTTGGTTTTTCATTATAGTGTTGTATTTTCGTTGTTTATCCCTATTAATAAATTGGCATACAATATACTTTAATTCGTTTAGCATAAAAGCTTGTTAATGTATAAACAGTTCTCATTTAAATTCTCCCTACTAGCCTGCTCTTGCTCCAGGCGTATTATGGTGTCTCCCAACCATACTCTGTAATATACCACACCATAATATGGTCACCTACGAAGGAAGATCCAACAATTTTCGTATAAAACCATCCATCCAAAAATCCAAGCTTAAGTACAGTGATTAGTCACATCGAGATCTTTACCATAAAGGAAAACTTCAAGAGAACACCCACATTCGTTTGATAAGAAATTCAAAGACAATAATATGCCTGAGCAACGGCGATGGTCCCGCCATCTGTTACGTTGGCACTTAAATATATCTCAAGAAAAGTCGGTGTTGTGTTACACATTGCCTACTCATTATGATACCCTTATGGGAAGACGTGAAGATAGTGGATATTGTTTAATACAGAGAAGGGTCGTTCGAGTTGCAGCATCAACTGGTAACGGATTATTATGTGTTGCAGTAGGCGCGGTCGGTGGCGTGGCGCAGCAATGACGTTTAACTTTTGTCACGATTGTTAAAAACTCGTCAGCGTGGGTTCTGGGCTATACAAACATTACTGGCATTACAGAGGATTATTTGCTTTATGAACATTAGTAATGAGATGATTAACCATACTACGACCTTTAAATCTCGGCAAGTAAGCGGAATATCATTTGAAAATGGCTTAAAGTACACATAGTGTGTAGTCTAATTTAAGTAGAATATAAGTCATATGGACATTGTATACTAGTTACACGCTGTCTGGTGGCACAGACTATTGGCACATTAAGTAAAAAAAGTGTGCTAAAAATACCTACAATTTGAGCTGTCATTCAAATGATTTGTCTCAACTCAGCTCCTCGTCGAATTTATAGAAAATCTCGAAACTGGCGTCAGTATTTTTCCGTGTTTATCATAACAAATGTACGGAAACCTCAAAACAATGTGTGTATTGGTCTCACTCAATGGCGGCATACGTGAGAGAATTTTGTCGCTAGCTCTCTCAGAATATATGTAGGTATTATCATAGAACGATGTTATAATACAGCATGTACTAAGAGACTGCTGAATGCGGATGTCTGTAAGTCTAAAGAGAATTGCTCTTGAATAACCATCCTTGAGTGTTTATTCGATTGGATCAAGGTAGTTGGAACGTCACCAACCTCTTCTCGCAGACACTCCCATTTTATCATAAATACAGACAAGACATATCATCACGCCGATTTCCTATCGGGGTAGGTCATTATATTATTCAGTTCCCTTTGGACACTGACGGTAAATAATGTCAATTTACCTACATATTATTTACTAGCTGTCCCGCCCAGCTTCACCCGGGGGAAAAAGTTAAACTTCCTTAAACACGATCGCAGCGCCACCTATCGGGTCCAATTGAGATGTAAGCTATCCTATCTTTCAAATTGGATCAAACTGCACACGGTGTGCCAATTTGATTGAAATCGGTTAAGTTGTTTAGGAGCCCATCGCGGGCTTAATTGCCATAAAAAAGGTTATAGTGAGGCAATCTTAAAAGATAGACATATGCGGTCGCAGTCTTTTTTTTAGAACTTTTAAAGAGGAACAATTCCCTCATACATATTTTCGTAACTTAAATCGTTTACGCAGCGCACGCAACTCTCAAAAAGGAATATTTTTTCCTGTTCTTACAACATTTTTCAGCTATGCGTCGCTCCTATTGGTCGTAGCGTGATGTTATAAAGCCTAAAGCCTTCCTAGAGAAATGGACTATCCAACACAAAAATAATTTTTCAATTCCAACCAGTAGTTCCTGACATTAGCGCGTTCAAACAAAATTTGTTTTTGTTTGAAGAAACAAACAAACTCTTCAGCTTTATAATATTAGTATAGATTCTTAAGGCAAATACGTACTAATGGGAATGAGCAAATTGATTCGTTTAGTCGTGACGCAACACCAATATTAGAAGAAAGTAGCGTCGAAATCAGAATAACACGTTAGTTTCCAGTCTAATTACCGAAATAACCAATTAAGGTCGCGTTATTAATTAGCGTCCGGTCAGAAATTGTCTCATTGCTTACTCTTGACCTTATTCATGCATCGGAGAGCATGTTAAGCTGGTTTCGTACTCCATAACAACTGGTAGGGTGATAATCGTCACGTTATAGTCAAGAGAGTTTACTGTTAATGCAAAAGACATTAAAAATTTTATTTATTTCGGACACTCGTTTTCATTAACACTCGAAATAATTCGAGTCACTGCTATTTGAATTATATGAGGTTTTTTGTATTTTATACAGTTTCATAGAACGCATATTCGATTATTTCCTACTAAATTTCTAAAATCTTCCCTATTTTAAATATCAGGTAATTATTATTAAATACAAATTATGGACAGGTAAACATATATGTAGGTTTATACATACGCTACTCAAAATAAAACTATACTGTAACTTGGGCACGGCGTACATTAATGTCATTTTGAAAGCTATTAGTTTGTCGCAAACCATATTTCAGGCCTCCTCACGTGACTGCTAACTTAATTATTAATGCAACATGCTCCGGCAAGATGAAGTGCTTCCTCGTAAACCATTTATCGATACAATGTACAACTATGGATTACTATCGATACAATGTACAAATTTTATTTACTACTAGCTGTGCCCGCGACTTCATCCGTATGGAATTTAACTAAAAAGTGATTGTTCAATATCTTACAATTAAAGTATCCTTATTAAATCAGCTATCTGCCAATCAAAGTCCCGTCAAAATCGGTCCAGCCGTTTAAGAGATGGGTCGGAACAAACAGACAAACAGAAAAAAATTAAAATGAGATTTAGCTATATGTACCGTGTATACATTCAAATGCATTTAGTATAAAAGTTATTTTTATATTACAAACATATACTTCAATTTTATTTATTTGTATAGATGCATGTTACGTAATACTAAAAACACACATGTGTGAATTGATGAGTATGTAGAGAAAGATAAAGTTATGGATGTTAGGTAGTTAGGTTATGGAGTGTATTGGCGGTATATTAACTTTCCTTATTCTATGGTGGCTTCGGCATGATGATATGTGGTATATCATCCAACACTTGTTGTGGTAATGACAATGGTGATGATGATGATGACCCTTAGTAGTAGGTATTATATTTAAGGTGTAATATTTTTTCTAAACATTTTTTCATTAAATGATCTTCATTTTAGAAAAGGGATCTGGGATCTTTCTTCATATTGCCGGATCTTTTGGGTATACTTTTGATAAATTAATCTTTGGCATTTTTGAAATTCAGTAGGATTGCAATTAATTTAAAGTATGTAAATTTTTCTCAAGTGCTATTTAATTTCGTGATTGAAGTGTTACTAACTAAACTTTAGTGACGGCAGGTATATTATAGAATCAAAATCAAACATTTGTATGAATATATTTTAGCGTAGAGTCATCATTTAAATGTTATCATATACCAGCAAACAGCCAGTAGTCAAATATTACCAAAAATGACCTTACTTAACCAATTTGGTTCGGTCAATATTTTACCGCATTGCATATGCGTACCAAACGCAAATTTAATGAATGAATTTTGAACCCATTTTATATCATAGTTTAACAAAGTAGTGTATAGAACCCCTATTAAAGAAAAATACTGCGAACTCCTTTCAATTTTCTTTCGTTTTTTTTCGCTATAACAGGCGTTTACTTATAACAATGGTAGTTATTAAAATTCTATAGCATTTGGTGAACTATAAAATAGCATTTCTAAGGTTTGCTACTCATGGCCTTCATGGCTCTCACACACAATGACCGTGATATCAGAAGGGGGAGCGTTCGTCCTTTATGCTGCTAGCACAGTAACTCCACCCATACACGTTCATACTTTGAAGTATAATATTGACCAGAATTATGAAATTCTATCTAGTAAGATGTTACCAGATACGCTCAATATTATATTATAGTAGTAACCTAAGCCATGATTGTGCGCTGTTTGCACAGGTGAGCACTTATGGCTGCGCAAGAACAAATGTGACCCTCACGTATATATCGTGTGTACAGTAAGTCTAATTAACTGATATAGATTTAGTTATACTCTAACCTAACCTAACAATCAATGCAATGAAATCGTTAATTCTTTCGTTTACTGTAATAGTTACAGCGGGATACACTGAGCCGCCGTTACCACTCCCAGTCCAAAAGAGGATTGGTAGAACCCGTGGTCGAACTATAGACCAATTAGGTTAGGTTAGAGGCAGACCAGCACCTAGATAAACTCAATTTCTGTTCGCGCTCACACTATCCACTTTATGCCAATTACATAACTTTATGTCATAGCCATAAATATCAAACGAGAGAGAAAAGAGGAGAAAGAAATGTTGTCGGGGAGGGGCAGGCCAGATGCTGGGGAGTTGCGGAGGCTTGCGTTTGCCAGACCCAGACCCAGATTTTTTTTAATTGTCTCGTATCGTGGGTTCCGGGAACTTTTGCTACTTAACCGGGCAATGGCGAGACCAAGGCCAGGTACTTGAATGTGCTAAGCAACACGGCTGAGGGCAACCCCGTGGGGTACGGGCCCGGCTTAGAGCATTGCTAGATCCCGAGCAAGGGAGCTGGGCTGGACTGGTAATTTTATTTAAATATTATGGAGCAGGATTTGCGCGTCTGGCTCGGCACGGGCGCTTTTGCGAGGGTCGGGGTCGGACCCAGAAGGGAAACCGTGGAGTAGTCAGTAAAAGTCGGATATACGGCAGAACAGGATACGAAAGATACTACAAGTACACGTGGGTCACTTAAGTTTTAGCTGCGTCGTACATGCGACACGTGACCCGTGTACGTCATACGCATCATTAGTTAAAATGAGTCTATATGACCTTTGTCCTTAAACTATTATTTCAGCTGAAATGTAGTAGCTATAGTTTCGATCGTACGAAGTTGGGTTGCTCCGTTACGAGTTGTTTATTAGTGCACATAAGCAAATCTTGCGCTGAGCGAAATGTCATAAACGTTTCCACATCTAGACCCATAATAATGTCGACTCAGAATATGTTATTCTATGGACAAATATTTGAACTCAAAGCTAGTGTTTATTTTGCAATGTATATTTCGTGAGTGTCAACAACAGCTGGCCTGGCTGGCGTCAACTCTAGCGATGTTTTCATATGCTAAGGAGTGTGTTATTTACGTCATGTTCTTTACAGGACGAAACCGGCCGACTGATGCGGCGTAATATCGTCAGGTACGCCATCTTGGCATACGTCATCACTCTGCAGAGAGTGTCCTTGCGGGTGAAGAGACGGTTCCCGTCGTGGCAACATGTTGTAGATTCCGGTAAGTGCACAAGGCATATTGGGATCCAAGCTTGCGGACGTCAAAACCCAAATCAATGTTTTCCGTCCTTTTCAGGTCTGATGCTGGAGAGCGAAAGAAAAGTTTTTGAAAAGATGGACGGAAAGAGTCCTATGTCGAAATATTGGATGCCTTTGGTGTGGGCGACAAACATCATCAATAGAGCCAGGAAGGAGGGTCTCATCACCAGCGACCACATCGTGCAGACGCTACTGGTCGAGCTATCTGACATTAGGAGAAGACTAGGGGCCTTGATCGGATACGACACTGTATGTGTTCCTCTTGTATACACACAGGTTAGTACGCTATATTCACATATTCCTAATTAGTGCGAGAAAATATTAATGACATTTTAATTTCTACTCACTGTATTCAATGTTTTGCCAGTGCGAAGCGTCAAATTGCGAATGTGGTTCTGCAAAAATTTGCATTTATATTTGAAAAATAAATGAATTATTTTACTGATACATAATATATATTTTTCAACGGACATTTACTAACATCATTGTATGGCGATTTTCAAAGCCACAAATATGAATTGATCTATTATGATATTCTGTGTACATTCTAATACTGAGTACATAGCTACGTATTATCTATGATTGGAAGAAGTTACAACAATTTTATAGGAAGTTTAATACGTACTTACTTAAATAAAAAAAAATCTCCACACCTCTGCCTACCCCTTCGGGGACCCTTGTGGGAAGGTGTGAGCATATATAATATATAAGCTGTTTGGTTTGGGCCGTGGCGATCGGATACTCTTCACTTTTTTAACCTTGCACCAGGCTCACATAGCTAAATAGGCAGGGAAAAAAATGGTATCCCCGAGTCTGTCTGTCGAAAGAGCGACTAGGGGCTGGCATACGGATAGTGAGAGTTGTACGATATAGATCGTGCGTTCTAACCTATGTTCACTAATAGAACCCGTTATGCAGGTACTTCTACTCGTATTATATGCACAAATACCCCTTTAAGGAGTTTTATGCTAATAAGAAAAAAAAACTTAAATAAAAAGTCGCTGTGTGGTTGGTTACTACCTATACACCTCTGCCTACCCCTTCGGGGACCGTGAGGATATTATATGTATAAAAATACTTTGATTCGTAGTGGTGCTTGGTGACAAGAATTCACTTTTTGGTTGTTGGTAGACTTTATTCTGATTGCAGTAGCAATATATTGCAGCATAACATCACATCAAATAGCTATTATATGAAATATATTATTACATAATTAATTTGCACGCAACCTCAAAAGTGCTTTAGAAATTTTAATTTCAATTAGAAAAGTACTTTGATTTGTAAGTCTGCTCGGTGAAAGAACTTAAATTTTTTAATATTTTGATCGCACTCAATTGTGGAAAATTATTTCGCACAGCATTATTGAGTTGAAAATAAATCAAACAGCTTACATGACGCGTGGGTTCGCCTTTCCTTTGCAAAATATTCTGTATTTAAAAGGAATCTAAATATAAAAACTTTTATACCAAGCATTTTTACAATATTTTAGCATCATTAATGTTATTATGTATCATACGTATAATATCTTATCTTACTAAGTAATATTATAAATGTGAAAGTTTGTAACTTTGGATGTTTGCGGTTCTTTCACGGCAAAACGGCGGAACCGATTTGGCTAAAAGTTGAAATCGTGATGGCTTATAGGTACCTAAGAATAGAAAAATAGGCAGTATTGACATTTATTAACATTAACAACAATTAATAATATTATACAAAGAACAGTTGAAACTAACTACTTATAGATAAAATATTGGTCCCAAATCGGTATCGGACTCTTTTTATTTTATTTTTTATCTCGAATATTCAATGTTCTAATATTATAAAGTATGATGCTCTTTCACGGCATAGTGGCTGAACCGATTCTAGCAGGAAAATACAAAAGCTACTTTTTCGAACTCCACGCGGGCGAAGCCGCGGGCATAAGCTAGTAATACATACAATTATGTACTATTCTTTCGAACATAATACGTGCAAATGTCTTTAGTTTTCATAACATGATGATTATAATCTTTAAATATTGTAAATCTTGTTCTATTCATATGATCTAAGCAATAATAAGATATAGCAAAACTTTTATCAATTCGAAGGGAGTGAAGGAAGATTGGCGAAATTTATATTAAAAAATTTAATTAAAATTCATTTATTTTCGTCATTAGATATGCAACCAAAGACACCGTTCTAAATACTTCGATTTCACTCGAAACCAAATCGAATCGGAAGAGACTGAATGTGAATGAAGCGAAGGAGGTCTGTGAGTCTAGAGAGAACTGGCGCTCTACTCTCTCTGCCTACACCGTGAGGGGCTCAGCGTGATGATTTGTATATTTGTAGATATTTGAATCATATGGAAATGCTTATATCGAACCGGCTTTTAGGAATAAGAGCTATTGAAACATCATCCATGAGGTAATAAAATATAGACACAAAAATATACGACTAAACGGTAGTGTTAATCAGTATCGTACGGTCCGTCTCAATAATACAGTATGCGTCTACGAATACAGTTAAATAAAACCGGCCAAGTGCGAATAATAGGTTTCCACCATAGCACTTGAAAAATCTAAAAATCAAAAGAAGTTAGAAAGTACATCTCGATGAAAAACAATCTAATCATAAATCAAGTTGACGTCGCATCAATTTATGTATTTAAAAATCTTCCTATAGACGAAAATCTTACTCGAAACAATTAAAAATCAAAGTATTAATTAGCAGAGTATAAATTTTTACTCATAACTAAATTTTTTATTTCACTACAACTTGGTGTTGCTGTACACAAAAGTCATCGAACTACCAAATAATTTCTTTAGTGTCGCGTTTTTTCGTTTGGCGATTGAACTCTTTTTCACTTAACTTTTTTCTCTATTTGTCGCAAGCGCTGCGCAACACTATTGCCGTTGACAAAACATTTAAAGGTTCCTGCAGCGTTGGTGAATACTATTGTTACTTAGTTTCTAAAGTCTACATGTACCAACGAACTTTAAATAAAATGGTGCATGAAAGTAAGTGGATGAAATAGGTGAGGTATGTAAGAGTAGAAAGGACGTTCGAGAGAGAACTCGACGTGGAAGAATAACTAAAGAACAGTATTTTTGGCAGTGAGGTTTATTGATTTTTGGTATATAAAATATGTAAATGTACATTTTTATTTTACAAAAATTTTACAAAATCCTCTAATTTTTATCTATGTATAGAATTAACATTATTCTTAGTAGGTACCGATTACTAAAATAAATAATAAATATATATTACAAAAATAACTCACATGCGTCATACATCGGTACCTACCTGACCAATGACGTATTAACCTACAATGTAATGTACGAACTTTCTGCGAAATCTCTTTTGTGACATTACACTGTCTTCTATATATAAGCTGCCAATCAAAACACCCACATTTCATTAATAGTAATCACTTTACCTCAATAATAAATTTATTAAAAGGTCTGTTTCAT
Source organism: Drepana falcataria (assembly GCA_945859725.1). Taxonomy (NCBI): domain Eukaryota; kingdom Metazoa; phylum Arthropoda; class Insecta; order Lepidoptera; family Drepanidae; genus Drepana; species Drepana falcataria. The sequence continues at coordinate 13,873,906 of OX243921.1, forward strand.
ACTGCTTCACATCAGTGGAAAATTACTACGTACTTTGAAGGCAGTGACTTGTAAAACTAAGGTTACCGGCAACGATTTATCTAGATGGACAGATGTCCGATAGAATTAGTTCATTAGTCCCATAATGTGGTGTATAAAAGAGCTAATCATATTGAGAAGCACAGAACATGACAGAGTAATATGTTCTTTTTCTAACTGTATGACATATAACATAGTAAAAGTCATCATTAACGTTCAACCTCCAAAAATAGTAAACGGACATTGATTTATTTTTAGATTTCCTTTAACGGAACTTTGACACAATTGATGCTATTTGTACGATCAACCATCGAACACGATATACCTATACATACAGTGTATTCTTAAATATATAATTTCACGACAACTCTCAGACAAAGGTAAAATAACAACACCCTCATTTTTCACATTTTACCTATATAAAAAAGAGCATGTACCTTCCACAATATATAGACCGTCGAATAAATTATCAAGAAAGAAATGAGCACTTGTTGCTACCGCGATCAAGAAAGCATTGTTTTTTTTATAAGAAAACAAAGGTTGGTTCAAGAACGAAATGGAGTCAAAATTAAATCAAGCCATACAGATTTATAAGTATGGACCTACACATGGTGTACACAATAAAAAACAATAGTCCTTCTCCTAAAACTTACTACTATGTTTGTGTTTGTCCTTAGAGGGGCTAAAGTTGTAAGGACCGTGGGGAGCCAATTATCCATGAGCAAATACTTAAGTATTATACATGACCACGCTTGTGATCCAAGTACGGCTCGGCCAATTAGCTCCGAAGATAACAATTCAATTATCTTGCGAAGCGTCCTGACTCTCACGACCTTATTTAGCCGTGAGTTACCTACCAAGCATTATTATACAAACATTGTTTAGTTACGGATAGCCAACGCTAGCTGTTTTCGTAATGCATAAAAGTAATTATAACTCAATTATTATTATTAAACATATGGATTCTTACCTTACTATATTGATGCACTGCACACAGTCGAATAACGAAAACATAATTGAAAATAAAGTATTTTAATTTTTTTTGTTTCTTTTTTACTACGAAGACACCGAACTATGAGGCAGCTTGCCTGATAGTTAGCGGCTAGCCTATAAGCGCAAGAATGTAACCTAGACACGACAGAGTATCAGACAGAGTACAGAATATTCTCGAACTCTTCTTTGACGTGTCTTGTGTAAGCAGGTACACCGGCTGAGTCGAAGACTGCTGACATGCTGTGGTTACCTATAATTGAGAAGTCACAAAAAAACAATTTAATATATTCTATAAAACCTCTTAAGAAAGTAATGTATTTATTGTTGGTATCGCCAACTAATAAATAAATTAATAAGCCCATTATTTTTGCAAGCAAGATTTTTCTCTAAAATTGTTCTATGTGTATTTAGATCTATTTTTATTTAGTTACGGTAAAGGAAAACATCGTAAGGAAACCTGCATATGTTTGAGAAGGCATTTAAAGACGTATAGCCGTGCTTGAGTAACGGCGATGGACTTGCCATTTGTCACTTTGGCACATAAAATATATCTCTGGAAGAAAGTGGCCAATCCCTCTGGGGACCCTAGTGGGAAGGCATGAAGAAATATATAAATATTGTATGGTTACAGGTAGTCACCCTCGCCCTGTACACGTACTTCGTGGCTGCGCTGATGGGGCGGCAGCTCGTCCCACCCGCCTCGGGTAGCACGTCCAAATACGAACCGGATGTATATTTTCCTTTGTTTACAGCATTACAGGTAAAGTATTATGCTAATCTATAATGATTTTATAAAGCTAAACAGTTTATTTGTTTGGTTGAATACGCCAATCTAATCGGGAATTACCAATCCTATTTGAAAAAAAAAGCATTAGAGCCCGCGGCCGAGCATGAGGCCCTTATTAAGCAAGGCTATATATAGGTTATATACATAGCATCACGTTACAGCTAATAGGAGTGGAGAATCAATAAATAATGTTGCGAAAACGGGGAAAGCTTTATTCGAGCTAAAATCTTATTTAATAACGTGGGTGAAACCGCAGGGTACAGCTAGTATTGGAACGAAGTTCCTTATCGCGCGTTGTGAAAGGGGGCTAGACGGAAAAAAATCTTACGAAAAGTTGTCACGAAACTTTTTGTCACGACACTTTTTATCACGACACTTTTTTTGCTGTATATTTATAACCCCCGTGTGAGTGACGTTTGCTTCTTGAACTTCATTCCATCCGGGTGTCCCTTGACACCTCTCAAGTTTTAACTGCGGCTTTGCTCCATCCATACACCCATACATCCATCCATACATCCATACATACGTCCATACATCCATCCATACATCCATCCATACATCCATACATACATCCTTACTCCCATATTTTTTATTGCTTATTTGCTGTATATTTGTAACCCCCGTGTGAGTGACGTGTGCTTCTTGAACTTCGTTCCATCCGGGTGTCCCTTGACACCTCTCGAGTTTTTTTTATATATGCGAAAATTTGTTTCTCTTTTACGCCTACACGTTACTGAATTGACTTGAATATAGGCTATATATATAGCATCGCATACACATCGCACATACTACGTAGCCGTCATATGCTTGGTTGAAATGTAGTGTTGCAAGCGACTATAGGCAACGATAGGTACCTACTCGCTTACTAGGAGGACTAGATTTTTGCACGCCACCATTTAGTATCCTGGGTATGTCAGAGGAAGTATGAAAATAGCTTGAATGCAGTCGAGATGCGATCTCTTCGAAAAATGTGCGGCGTAACGATATTAGATCGAATCCGCAATGAAGAGATTCGCAAATCAACTGGCGTGAATGAGGGCGTGATTGTAAAGATGAAGAAAGGCATGTTACGTTGGTTTGGACACATAGAAAGGATGAGTGAAGAAAGATTGACGAAACAGATATACAAAGCAAAAGTGTGTGCAAGAAGAGGCAGAGGAAGGCCACGTTCCAACTACCTGGATCAAATAGATCGGACTCTCAAGGACGGGAACGTTAAGAGTACTCGAAACCGACGAGCATGTATGAAGAGACTGATGAACGTGGACGAAGCGAAAGAGGTATGTAAGTCTAGAGAGAACTGGCGCTCTATACTCTCTGCCTACCCCGTTAGGGACTTGGCGTGATGATATGTATGTATGTATGTACCATTTAGTATAAAAAATATTGGACTTAAGGTCCTTTAAGGTGATTTGTAACACTTAAGTAAAACGTCAATCCAGCGTTTGCTAATCGGTATTCATTATAGCATATACTATATATCTAAAGCTAAATCTAAAAATCTAAAAGAATTTAATCCCTTCAATTACAGAATCCACCAATGTAATGAAGTATTACTAATTATTATTATTCCTAATTTGCGAGTGAAACCGTGGGGTGGAGCTAGTGATTAATGAATTGAGTAACGTGAGTTCCTTTTAGGAGAATATAAAATTACCATACATTTTCTTTACAATATAATTTCGAAACCTTACGACCAAAGAGCACTTAAAGCGGCATGGATAGTTTCGCTAACTTTGTATTTTGTTGCAGTTCTGTTTCTACGTGGGATGGCTGAAAGTGGCCGAGGTGCTAATCAACCCATTTGGAGAAGACGACGACGATATTGAGCTCAATTGGCTTATTGATAGGCACATAAAGGTTAGCTATCACGATAATATAAAACTAAAACATTATTCCTCATCATTTCACAGAACAGATATTTTTTTTGGCTGCCACCATAGTGCCAATAAACGAGTCCTTTGCGGAGTAGGCAGACATAATAGGGCGCCGGTTCTCTCTAGTCTTATAGGCTTCGTCGTCGTCGCTTCTTCCATGTCAAACTGCCACCATACATCGCTCGTGTCTATCCTGCACCTTGAAACGTCTGGACGCGTATTTGCATGACATTCTTAACGCGAATTAATATATAAGCTTTTAGAATTATAGGATCTCAGTAATGGAACCAAAATAAAATAATACCTATAGTAATTTCCATCATCATCATAACTTCCCGTCTTCAAGGTTAAAAATTAAATTTTAAATGTGACTTTACAAAACAAAAGCAACAAGCAAGTAGGTACGATAAAAAGTATATATATATATATATATCCTCACGCCTTCCCGCAAGGGTCCCCGAAGGGGTAGGCAGAGGTGTATAGGTAATACCCACACACCCACTTTCCGCCAGAGGTATATTAGGTGCCAACGTGACGAGTCCATCGCCGTTACTCAAGCACGACTATACATACGCCTTTGAATTTCTTCTCAGACGTTTGCAGGTTTCCTCTCGATGTTTTCCTTCACCGTAAAGCTCGTGGTGTGACTAATCACTGTACTTAAGTTCAGAAAAACTCATTGGTACAGTCGGGATTCAAGTAAAACCTACTATACTACTTACACGATAAAACTAGTTGTTACTTTATCCTTATGCGTTGTTCCAGGCTGCATACATGATCGTAGATGAAATGCATGAAGAGCATCCTGAGCTCCTTAAGGACCAATACTGGGAAGAGGTTGTTCCTAAGGATCTGCCGTATACCGTGGCTTCGGAGCACTATCGCCGCCATGAGCCCGCTTGCTCCGCCGACCATTATAAGGTGAAAGCTGAAGATGCAGTTTACGCCAATGTACAGTCGCCGAGGAAGAGCCATGACGAAACCTATGCTGACTATGTAAGTGGTTCATTTCATTTCTTTTTTATTTATATTCTTCATTACCCTCTCGTTGGGGCAACTAGTACTTAACTTTCTATTAAAATCTGAGGGATGGTTGGTTATCCAACCCGCAGATTTAAATCTACATACATACATATCATCACGCCGAGTCCCTAACGGGGTAGGCAGGGAGTATAGAGCGCCAGTTCTCTCTAGACTTACATACCTCTTTCGCTTCGTCCACATTCATCTGTCTCTTCATACATGCTCGTCGGTATGGAGTACTCTCGACGTTCCCGTCCTTGAGCGTCCGATCGATTTGATCTAGGCAATTGGAACGTGGTCGTCCTCTGCCTCATCTTGCACACACTTTTGCTTTGTATATCTGTTTCGCCAATCTTTCTTCACTCATCCTTTCTATATGTCCAAACCAACTTAACATGTACGATTAAAATTTTGCTCCGAAAAATTTTAGTAGTACCATATAGATGCTTAAATTGCATTGTTAGTTTGTGTCTGATAATTTGTGATCCGCTACTTCATTTTCGTCGTCAATCAATGGATTGATGAGTATTTATTTTCAGGAAAGCGTGGATACACCGCTAGTGGAAAGAAGAAAGAATTGGTTTCAACGGCAGATTTCAAGGATGGGTTCCGTTCGGTCCGCTTCGACTGCGTATTCCTCCGGCGGACTGTTCGGCAGGAACCGCCACAACTCCGTTGTGTACTCCAGCCCTGAGGCTGGCCAGCCTGTGGTGGGCCCACCAACGCCCCACCATAAGATGTCTTTGTACGAAAGGCTGGTCGGGCGCAAGTCTGGCCGGGGACAACATAGACAGAATTCTAGACATGGTATGTACATATGAGAACATGTTCACACAGTTAAAATTTACCATCCCTCATGAAAAGAGCATTTGTATATATAGGACTTTAATTTTAAATAATACGTATCTGTTTGAATTTCAGGTGGTCAAAAGAGCAACGGTTCTGCCATTCCAATAACATTGCGCAACCGTCCGCGGATCCCTACGCCGGACGTGACCAAGGAAGTCATGGACCGCGAGAACCGCATCGCCATGGGCATGCAAAACATGGGCGTCATCATGGCGCACCAAGGCTACCAGAATGAAGTTCCTGTGCTTGGGGCATTGGTGCTGTCCCCGATAGAAGAGCTCGACAGCGGGTCCGTCAACAATACGCTGCACGCAGGACAACCAGGAACTACGGCACTGGCGCAGGCGGTATTGACTCCAGGGGGTTTGACTCCAATGTTGACGGCGGCGCCTGTGACTCTTTCGGCAATGGGAGTGTCCACCCTGACGGCGCTGGTTGCATCGACTCCATCCACCCCGCGGGCTGAGAGAGGCGCCGCAGACGGAGGCTCGCCTCACCCCCCGCGTGCTATTATCACCGAGCTCCCGCCGTCCGACCGAGAAAGCGATCACAGTTCTGGCACCGGAAACCCCCCGGAATTCACACGCAAACCAAACGGATCCAAAAGAGGAGAGGTCTACGTTTAAGATTGACTCGAATGCGTAGCTGCGTTTTTGTCTAAAAAAAAGCAATCTTCATAGCCTGCGTAAAAATGTATGGGAGTAACCGAACAGCACTGTTTCGTATTCGATATAAACCCACACACCGTGTATCAATATTTTCGCGTATTAATATTTGTCCGAAAAACGAACGAGACGTACTTCAACAAACTATGTGATTGTAGAATTAACTAATGAGGGTTCTTTTAAATCAAAAGAAGAACTTCATTAATGTGTTAATTGTTTACCAATAAGTTAGTTATATATTAGACGAATTACATTTTCGCACAAACAGGGATTGAATGTGTATAATAGCTTTCCATAAAGTATTTTATATTTTAGTTTTTCACCCCGAGTTTTATTAAAAAAAATACCCTATCCCCCTTGGCTACCTTAGTACCTAGTAGATGTAGCTCTACCGGTATTTCATTTAGTAGTATATTAAGTGGGTGTGTGGGTACTACCTATACACCTTCGCATACCCCTTCGGGGACCCTTGTGGGAAGGCGTGAGGATATAGTACCTATATTAACAACTGGGCAAGTACGAGTGACTTGAGCATGCCACTATTGTGTATGTACCTAAGTACATTAGACATTTAAGAAAAATACAAATCATAGACTTAAGTACAGTGATTAGTCACACCACGAGCTTAACGGTGAAGGAAAACATCGAGAGGAAATCTGCATACGTCTGAGAAGAAATTCAAAGGCGTATGTATAGTCGTGCTGGAGTAACGGCGATGGACTCGCCATCTGTCACATTGGCACCTAATATACCTCTGGTGGAAAGCGGGTGTGTGGGTATTACCTATACACCTCTGCCTACCCCTTCGGGGACCCTTGTGGGAAGGCGTGAGGATATATATTATTATATAAAAATAGTAATGTCAAATAACTGTACCTACTGCCGTTTCTACAAATATAACAAATGTCTCAAAGCCCTGTCACTCGATATCACTCGGTATATAGCACTCGGGTGCCATTACGGCTGGCGGCATTACCACTATGTCGATCAAGATTGAATAGCTGGGCAAAATTTTCGTTAGCCTTCTTCTAAATATAAGTTATAAGCATCGGGTGCCCAAAGCCGAGGCACCCAACCCCATAATAACTTTGCTTATACAGCAAGTTTAAGTTATTTTGGGGTTGGGTCTTGTCAAAAATATACTTGCATACATATCCTATGCTATCCTTATTTTGAAGTGCTTATATGAGCATATAAATGTTTCACATAGCCCTAGATGGGCACTTAAAAAACGTCGAATAAGGTGCACGGTTCGGGGTGATCGTTATCATGGAGAAGAACCGTCAAGAAACTCCATGGTTACTCTATGTGCATGTAAGATAACTCTTATCTAATTGTCAACGTGCATTTTATACTCCTCATGTTGCAATCGTCAATTTGCAGAATGCAGCAAAACGCTTGTTATTCGGCGGAACATTAACTCCTCGAAAATTTGGGAGTATAATATAATAATATGCAAAAAAAATCAAAGCTAAAACGAGAAACGAAGCGATTTAACATCGCTTACCTTAAAATGATGTTACTTCTTCTTTATAGTGAAATGATAGTGTTAGTTCTTGATAGAAACGTGCCAATTGTGAGGTCTGTGGTCACCACACGCTTTGTATTCTATGGTTTTGTGACTTTTGTGTCTGTGGCCTAGCTAGCCAGCTAGGTGTGCTGTGAGCAAAGAAAATTCGAGACGACATTTTAGATTTCGTAAAGCGTCCATATGTATTCTTTTATGTTTGTGGACCGATGACATCCATTCAACAATCCTGATTTCATATAATTATCAGTCATCAAAATTGATTCAAAGGCTAAAAACCGGAAAGTGAAACAAATGCAAGCTTCAGACGCAGGTATGTTGTGCCACTTTCTAAACCTTTGGGTTGGTAGGGTACTTAAAATCAATACAATTTAAAAAAAAAATCCTTGATTCAGTTTAACGGTAATAGTTTCTAGCACAACGGCCTTACATTTTGTGTGTGATAGTCAATGATGGCGCGTTATAACCGTTTTATTATTCATATTTGCAGAAAAAAATACACAGAGATGTCGAGATGGAGAACTCATTTCATCATTTCGGCCATCACAAAGCTTCATACACATAAAATACCTCAAATCTAAAATTGAGGAGGCAAATAGTGCTGCAAAATCGGGAAGTGATGTTGCTGAATCGGATACTTCTCCAGGCCCTGAGGAACTGGAAAAAGTAAAGTCTGCAAAGGCAATACAGCCTCCCTTGCCGCCCAACTCGCCTCCACCAGACATTCCATTGGTGGTCAATATTAAGCAAGAAGTAACAGAAGAGAGCAACGGTAACCCAGAAGAAATGACTGAATCAAACCAATCCATGGATTCGGTCAAAGAACAAAAAGTGTTTGCACTAGACCAATCGTCAGACAAACCCAAGAAAACTATGTGCAGAAACTTTGTACGGGGGACTTGTACTAGAGGATCTGCATGCATATTTTCTCATAAACTTGACATTTCTCAGTTAAAAGGAGTGTATACATTTTGTAAGAACTTCCAAAATAGAGTGTGCACTTTGCCTACATGCAAATTTGTGCATGCTACAGTTTTCGAGAAGGAGAACTTTTTTAGGACAGGTTATCTGCCACCACATACACTGAGTCACCTAAAGCAGCCGCCACTGCCACCGCCACCACCGCCAGAAGGTAGACTGCAGACTGCATTTTTTTAATTGTTTGTTTTGTTTTGATCCAAAGATTTGATTTGAGTACTCTCAAATCAAATCTTAAATATAATAACGTAATTGAAACAGTTGCACTATTATACCTTGAAAAACAACTATAATTCGATAGCAACGCGAAAAAGCAGTAATTTTTCCAAAATTTACGCATTTACATACACCAGGCGAATATTTTGCGATAAACGCCGATTTTTGCTGATTCAAATCGAGCTATGGATTTGTCTATATACCATAAGTTTAAGTAGACAGTTGGTCGGGCCATGTCTCAGAATAAATATTATGGAGTTTGGTCCTAAGTCCAAACTCCAATTAGTTCGAATTTAGCTCAATATGGCTGGCTGTCAAGTTAATTATGTTTAAGAAAGTAAATGGTATTTTATAAAGAAAATATCTATTTATTTTGGTTAAGATATATAATTTTTAAAGATACTTAATATTTTACTCATGGTATAGACTACCCCTTTGGGGACCCTTGTGGGAAGGCGTGAGGATATATTATTATTACTATACACTTGTCAGTATTCTTAACTTTTACTGACAGAAGCTTTTATGTATTTGAGTCTTGAATCTGAATTAATTTTGATATGACGTCATAATCACAGCTTGGTGTAGTTTTAGTTATATAAAAAAATATTCATTAAATTCATCACTTTGTAGCTTTATAAAAAAAATGCTTTATATTTGTTTAGAGCCGCCGCCGCCGTCTCCGCCGTCGTTTTTCTCCAATCCACCTCCCGTCAATATCAATACTGGAGTGCAACCAGCGTAAGTCTACTTTTAATTTATTATTCATCTTTATTGAAATAAAACCATATGTATCTGTCAGAATATATGTTATAATTGTCAGGGCCCTCTACAGAAGATGGATAGATAAGTATACCTCAGCCTACTCCTTTGAGGATACTCATTATACTCTCAAGAAATATAAATATATATTATATTCATATTAATTATTAACTGTGTCTATGGTTTCACTCACAAAGTTTTAATTATTGACAAATTTATCTAATAGTGCATAACTTTAATTAATTCCCATATGATTGCAGTCTGACACCAGTCCCAATCCTGAAGTGTCAGCATTCTGGCAACATGGAGCCCGCACCAAAGCCATATGCAGCAGCAACAATGACATCGCCTTTCCTACCCCACCACCTTAGTACCCCAACCACACATACCACAACCTCACAAACCGCAAGCTCAACCCTAGCCATAATGCCAACTAACAAGGCTTTAAAACGAGACTGGTCAGAGTTGGCGACCTGTAAGTATTTGTGATGAATTGCAGAACACCTGAATAATTACAGAGGTCTTGATTACCCTGACGCTATTGACAATTACAAATATTAATTAGCATTTATATTGTAATTGCTATTATAGAATGTCTAGGTAATCGCGTTCTACTGTCCCAAGGCCTTACCATGATGGGATATTGCAATCAACATTTGGTATGATAGAGACAGATTTATAGACATCTTAAAAGTTTTAACTTTCTTTGAGTTATGATTACAATACACCTCATGGTGCGGCTCCTGAAAATAGTACAGACTTAGTTATAAAAATATAATCTTTTAATCCACGCGATATCATTCTAAAGTCCTCTAAACGTTCCAAGATAAAAAGTATAAAATACATGATCTGTCAATATTCGTTTTACTAACTTCTGTTTGAGCAATGCCAAAAAAAGTGTCCCAGATTACTCAATAATTATGTGCCCTGGTGTAAAGTAAGCCTTTTCACCGTTTTTGTAATAATTTCGAATGTGTGTTTATTTCAATCGATCTTCAGACGAACGTAGTAACATCTTGTGTTCATTATTTCTCCATAAATATAATTCGTTGACAAATATGCATTTGCTATTAATAACAAAAGAAATGCTACAAAGCTAATTACATATTTAGTGAGTGTTGCTCGCGTGAACATAATGCAATTACGTGATTAAATAATACCAATCATTGTTAAATGTCCGATAGTACTAATACAATATCAATGTTTGGTCATGTTTTGTATGATTCATAGTGTTGTTTTGTTTGCGCTGCCAATTTAATACGACATTTTATGCCATTTTCATTCTTGTTGTTACGAAATTAATGTTTTCAGTGTTATGATTCCTTGTGTACTATTCTATATACTACATACTCCAGTTAGCCTGATCAAATTATGTACTGTTATTATTAATTATGTGGCAATACTGATGTTGAGGTTGGCAGCCCGAACAATAACTGCCACCACTGAAAATATCGTTCTCTGACCATGATTATTGCTCACCACCAAGCATGTACATGGTTCGCCTCTAAGTATTTATGCACAAGCGATGCGACTGTTACCGTTTTGTGATTTTGTCTCCAGTCAGCAGTCCGCCGCAAGACTTCGACGTCGGTGAGCCAGTAATAAAAAAATGCAAGCATTGCGATTATAATGAATTCAGGTATCATTTTGTATATCCTAGCACGAATTTTTATCTAATAATTTATGTATATATTGTCTAATGCCAAAGTGATATGTGATGTGAATGGCTGGCGGTTAGAACATCTTAAAATATGCTACATTAAAATCATCCCGTAGATTTAAAGATATCAAATTAAGAACAGATCCAAACATGTCTTGGGAGTTTGCCTGTCAGTCTTTTGAAACATAAGTAGTAGATTAGTATACCATAGTAGTGCTGGTACCAGATTCGCACTGAGATACACCAATATGTATGGGTTTATTGTTATAAGAACAAATGTCTAAAACTCTTGTGTATGCTACTAAAGCCATCTCGCAAGGCAACATTGCAACCAAATAAAATACGCGTCCGTGTGCCGATAGCTATGTGTCATCAACACTCACTAAAATGTCTAGTTCAGTTTTCGTAATCAGGACATGGTGGTCAGTGTTTTTCCCCAATGGACAGAGTTGGGAAATGTGCAAAAATTGGATTTCGCAGTGGCTCATTGCGAACCATATTATATTTTTGTCCGTCTGACAGTCAATTTTCGGGCAAAGGGCGGCAAGATTACGTGGACTAACAGCAAACTGCCAGTTTAGCAGCATAGAAGAAGCGCTGAGAGATCGCTTCATAATGGGAATTTCTCGGTCGAGGAACAAGCTGATTTCACAGTCTGTCGCAGAGTTAACACTTATTAAAGCGTTCAATAGCGGAGAACGTGAGAAGTGCACGTTGACGCGCATGTGACGCCTGCATAGGTCGTGCAAAGATCAGCTTTTCAAGATAACGCAACGCAGTACACGCTCAGAAGTGTCCTCTTGTAGAGAATGTGATAAAGTAAAATGGATGCGAGTGAACACTATCATACGCGTCACGTACTCTTCAATGCGGCTGAATGCGTAATTCATTTACTCACGTATCCAAAGGAATGGACAGCCCTTTTACCTTACGCACTGAACACAAACCACTGCTATCCATTTTCGGTTCATATTGAATTCGTTTCAGCGAATTAGGCTAGCGAGGTACGCGATATTCTTAAGCGGGGCTACAAGTATAATAGTGAATATAGACGTCGCGCGAATACCAGCCTACTGCCTTCAGATCCCGTTTTGCATCAGATGAGCCCAGATTGGATCAAATTGTGATCCTTGCCTCATACAACATAATAAGTAAGGAGTTTGTTGATGATTAACCCAGTTGCGAGAAACTATAAAACCAGAGCCAGGTCGTATGCAGCCCTACCCGCGCAGTCAGTAGACTGAGAAACAAGCTACTAAACATGATTAGCGCAAAACCACCAGCTTCGCGCAGGGTTACCGCACATTTACCTTATCAGTCGTCAATCGCAGGGGCTCAAATAGGTGACGTTACCTCTATAGGACCTGTATAGACACGCGTCAAGATATTTATGTCTCCGTGAGAAATAAAAGTCGGCTGTGCCTACCTAGCAGACAATGTTTAAGTTGGAGTGAAGACCCCTGATGTTGAGAAATTTAATTCTTAATTTGGATGGGGAGGCTAGTGCAAAACGGCTACAAATAATATTCCTGGCCTTTATTTATTTTTAAAAGGGTGTCAAAAGAAATATGGTGAATACTTTATATCTGCATTAGCGAAGACAAAGCGCTATTTCAATCTGCCACAGTGATGTACAGATAGTGCGATTTGCTAGATTGGTCGACGACTCCTCCTCCGGCACGACCACTACATCAAGGACTTTACGCGGATAGGCGGATCAGCCTTCCAGGGCGGAGATTAAGTGATCCCTCGATTCGGAATCCCGTTATATACTACGACCGGCCAGCGGACAGCCGTATTGCACGACTGGTCTTCACACCACCTCCGTCTGGAGCTCTGACAACCTTATTCACCACAGGACCTCAACACCACCCGATAGAGTATTGCCATTTGTCTGCGATTTTCTATAAGGTATAACGTAATTCAAATCATTTAATATCTTAGACTGAAAGGTAGAGAGGAAGAGGAAGATTAAATAAGATAAAAAAAAAGTATATCTCATGACGTATAAGGCGATTAAAGAAATTGCGCTGGACAGAAGTAAATGGAAGGAATTGCATCAGTGACCCTAGCAAGGACCGCAGATTCGCTTGGGTGAAAAATAAAAGCCCCCGAAACTCGAAAGAAGGGATACAAAGCCTTAGCACTAAAGCGCACGTATCTACTCCATGTAATGGCGGAGCTCGTCCTCCAATTAATTCATGTATGTTGATTTCATTGAACGTTCTACTTAGATGAGATAGTCTACATTTACAAGTTTTCAGTTAGTTTAAGAGCACAGAAAGATTTATTGCATTCAGAGGCGAAAACTACTTGTGCGACGTACATACTGATTTAATAAACTAACGAGTTTCCCTGTATACATGTATTTCTCTTGCGTTAGACTATCTTAACATTAAAGAAAATTATGGGCTATAATATTATGTAAAGTTCTAATCGCACGGCGCAGCTGGTATATGGTTGTGAGCTCGAAGAGTCAAAGCCACTAGTGTTTAAAACATTGTATAACTGCATATGGGGTTATTTCCGGCGAATCTGGGACGGCCTACCTGATTCTAGTTCTCTTTGGAACTACAAAAAGATGTCCTATAATCTCGTAGTGATCGTGTCAGTCAGACACTGCTCAGTGATCGCGCAGCAGCGACGTAACACACCACGTTGGTTATTTTTAAACAACGTATTGACTAAGCCCATACTTGCAAATCTTTATGTTCATCAACTGTTGTAATTTTAATGCTAAGAATATCATACAATTATAATAATAGCACAGCTCTTAGTTATATGAGAATATGCGAGAACAGTAATCTGTGCCCAGATCGATGAAAAATAGTTAAAATGTCTCTAGCACAGCCTATTTCTCAATGCTTTTTTGTGATATCTTTGGCGATACTTTTGTTTATTTTTATTTTTGTTTATGCCTATTAAAAGTTGTAATAAATTCTATAGATTACGCTACAATAAAGCTAAAGTTAAAGTAATGAAATCGTCATTAGAGAAGTTCAACAAGAAGATGGCCACTCTGGACAGGAAGAACAACAAGATATACACGTGCCTGGTGACGCTGTTCAAAGACGGAGTAAGTATATATATCCTCACGCCTTCCCACAAGGGTCCCCGAAGGGGTAGGCAGAGGTGTATAGGTAATACCCACACACCCACTTTCCGCCAGAGGTATATTAGGTGCCAACGTGACAGATGGCGAGTCCATCGCCGTTACTCCAGCACGACTATACATACGCCTTTGAATTTCTTCTCAGACGTATGCAGGTTTCCTCTCGATGTTTTCCTTCACCGTTCAGCTCGTGGTGTGACTAATCACTGTACTTAAGTTCAGAAAAACTCATTGGTACAGTCGGGATTCGAACTTGCAATCTTTGCGTCGCAGGCAACTGCTCGAACCACTCGGCCACCACGGCTTATATCTTTATATATATATTTATTATATTTAAGTATATCTTTATATATATATTAATATTATATTTAAGTATATCTTTATATATATATTTATTTCTTCTGTACGTGTGTACGTCACTGAACTCCTCCTAAACAGCTGGACCGATGATGATCTTTGATTGGATTTAATTCCAAACTAAAAATAGTAATCTATAATAATAACATTCTGTAATAACTACTTAACCGATCGTCATTAAATTCAGAAAGAAAGTTGAAAGTGTCGTGTGTATATAAAAAACACAAGTACTATCTTTTATACCAGAAAATACTCTTCCCTTGTAATCTTAGCTATATCCCCTCAGTAGCAGCTTAGGGTACCAACTTTACTTTATAATATCGTATCCTTCTTTAATTTTTGGTAAATGTGTACTTTATACTTTTGCAGAAAATGTGTAGTTTTTTTCCAATCTTTGTTTGGTGCAATTTAAAACTGCTATGAATATTTATTGAACCATTATTCATCGATAATTTAAGTTAAACCACAACGCATATGTAGGTAAACAATTAAAATATCGACATGTAATGGTAAAAATACGTCGGTATCGTATTGATATGTTAATTTCGTTTATCTAGTAGTCAGTGATGTTTTTTGTTTTAATATTCTCGGTTGTGATCATTCCCTTTGTAATGTGCTTTTATATTTCTAGAATCATCCCACTCATCCTATCCCGACGCCGCCTTCTATGGCGCTTGATTTGGATGACGATAAGGTAAGAGTCTATGTTAATGTTTATAAAGTAAAGTAAAATATCTCTAAAGCTTGAAATAGACGCATGGCTTAATACTTGGTTCACCGATTTTTGACGAGATAACGTCTTATAAACCGATTAACGCCGGCTGCACTCACGAAAAAGCATGACTCATAGTAACGTTCCGCCTGAGCCCAGCGTGCAAGCGAGAGCGCGGAACAAGCGATAGAGAGGCACGGCTTGTAATGCATCTACCTCTTTTTCACTCCATGACGTTATCACGTAAATTTATCGTCCGTAAACCGACTTTACAGACAACTAATTTATTTATATAATATAATATATAATATAATAATATAAATATATAATAACGCCTTCCCACAAGGGTGCGTGAGGATAGGAAGGGGTAGACAGAGGTGTATAGGTAATACCCACACACCCACTTTCCGCCAGAGGTATATTAGGTGCCAACGTGACAGATGGCAAGTCCATCGCCGTTACTCCAGCACAACTATACATACGCCTTTGAATTTCTTCTCAGACGTATGCAGGTTTCCTCTCGATGTTTTCCTTCACCGTATAGCTCGTGGTGTGACTAATCACTGTACTTAAGTTCAGGAAAACTCATTGGTACAGTCGGGATTCGAACTTGCGATCTTTGTGTCGCAAGCAACTGCTCGAACCACTCGGCCACCACGGCTTCTTGTGAGGATGTGTCCTTCTTCATGCAAATACTACTGAATGGTATATAATTTTATTACATAAGATTTGAGACAGACATTGCCGCAGGTGTGTACAGACATTTTTAATAGAAAGTATCAAATTAATTCCTGTGGTTTCTACTAGCGGTTTCAAATTATAAATCTGTGGTTGGAGCATCATCAGTCTACGCTTTATCATAGCATGATACAGAAGAAGAAAGTTGTAGTAGTAAGATATTCATGTAGTGACAATCTTTTTTTTTTTGCAGAACTTGCTAGGCGGCCTGTTGGAAACGCTCCTGTTTGGGGGCACCATGCAGCCAGACACATCATGATCAGAGCCCAAAGAGCAGAAATAAATTCTGAACGGTTGCTATTCAAAAAGTAATTTGTGATAGTAACATTTTGAACACTTATGCATTCATTGAATACATGGACAATTTTACAAAATATTGCACATATTCATTTAAAATTACTGAAGTTAATAGTAAATTGCTGTGAAACTGCTTTCAAAAGGATTGGCCAAGCAGATAAGCTGCAATCGTTCACAAATATATTGCAATTATTTGCTGTTGAGTGTTAATTTAACTGGTCGCAAGAAGCGTCGAACAAATACGTCATAGCACCACCACTGTGGCAGACTGTTTCCGACGTTGTGGCCCACTGTGGGGATGGCGGATGGACGCAGTGCAACATTACGATGTTCGGTTCACGCAGTGACCTATATATAAGAAATTTATGTGTGTTTATATGTAATAATTGTCTTCATTACTGTCGCCATTCTATGGAAGCCCGAATAAAAATTGCGTCCATATTTTAATAAGCGTGTAATGTAAACGACTGCTCTGGGGCCTTAGCGTGAGATGTTATTAATAAGCGCACTTATTAATGGGATATTAATAGATTTCCCTTGTTGAATTATGATGGCCAAGTAACGCGTGGTGCTCGGGTTGGTCGGATCTACGCTTCTTATTCAGCTTCTATAGAATGAAGCCCATGTGCCAGCCATGTTTATATCTGAATGTCTATGAAAATAATTGTATTACCCAGTAGAACTTGTAACGTTGTAAAATGTAATTGAATTGGTGTTTTGAACATAGAATTTAAACGCGTTTAATATGCTCTATCATAATAAAGTGTACGTTTTTTTTAATACCGAGTACTAGAGACAGTGGTGTTCGCAGTTGACTGTAACGTGATGGAATATGGACAGTGGATTGTGTCGTTGAGTGCAGTAAAAAAAATCATGTGAATAATTGAAGCCAATAGTGTGCAAGTCATTAATTGTAAGTAAAACATGGACATGTTATACATTTTAATGGTAAGATGTTATATTAAATGTGCGGCAATGAAATTAATATTTAAAGTTATATATTTGCTTTTAAACTTCAAAAAACTGTGTGTTCCTGTGCAAAGTTTGTAAAAATTCCAGAAGGAATACTCAACTTTGGTAATGATCCTATTGTATCTTGTCGTTTAGTATATAACGTAAAGTTAATGGAAACTAGGTTGTATGTCTCAAGGTAGACAGATTTCAAGGAATTGTGGCTTGAATCCAAGTAGCTTAATGAATGTGGTGAGCCAATAATTGTAACCAATAAATACCACTTCATCTCAATGGATGTGATCATTAGAGGATGTATCCTTGTAAGAATCCTTGATTGAATAATGTAATGAAATATAATTATTCTTATGGGTGTTTTTTATTACTTTTAAGATGACATGAAATGAATTGTATATATTTGGGTAGTTTGGTTGAATGATGGAGGGGAATGTTTGTTACAAACGTCCCATGGGCTTATCGACCATTTGTAATTAAATTTAAGGGTTCTGTACCTAAAATTGGATCACTTTTTATCCATGTATATATATATATATATATATAAAGGATTGGCCAAGCAGATAAGCTGCAATCGTTCACAAATATATTGCAATTATTTGCTGTTGAGTGTTAATTTAACTGGTCGCAAGAAGCGAGCATGTATATATATATATATATATATATATATATATATACACCCGATTCCTGTTTTACATTCGGTTTTTACTTCAATATTATTTAATTAAATTCAAATTCAGAAACAGTTCTTACAGTTTAAGAATATTAGAAGTTTTAAAATATGACTTAGAAACAACGTTAATTAGGTCCGTAACCGTAATAATGTCTGTGTCACTCAGTGGTTCAGACGAAATGGTAAATTAATTTCAATAAGATACCATTTCGCAAGTTTTAATCCCGACTGAACTAATGAGTTGATGAAATTGTGGGACGGCTTGAAGATATACTATGAAATACCATTTCCGATCAATAGTACTTGAGGTAACACTAAGATGATGCAATATCCAATTAATGTCATAATTGCGAGAGTTTATAAGGACATTTGTAACTCGATCAAATCAAATAGGGTTATGGTTGGCGCAGAGATAGATTATTAGCTGCCAACAAACAATCCCTTATATTAAATAAAGAATCGTTTGTTTTATACCAGAAAAACAAATACGATTCAGGTCAAGTGTTACCCATGTAAATCCGCGAGCATAGCTTGTATTTCAAAAAGGTATCATTTCCAACCAAAAAGACACAATTTATTTTTTACCCATGTACTTACACTTAAGGGGTAATAGGGTATCATTTGATATGATTTATATAATATATATTTATCTCTGATTGTCTATCCGCCGGTTTCTGGTACAATTTAAGCACGATGTCAACCGTCAACAGTCAACAGATTGTCACAATAACAATCTGTTAACAATCTGTCATCGAGCTTTGAGTTTCTAGAACGCAAATCATCGAAAAATTAACTAATCTACTGTTGACAGCCGAATTATTTTTTAAAGTATGTCTATTTCCCTCTAGCTTATAGCTTCGTCTTTGTCTTGCAATGTCAAAGTATTCCCGCCGGGAGCTGAAGTTTCGTTAGTTGGACAAAAGTTTGATTTGTTGTTGTTTATCTTGTTTGTTTAGGTACTTCAGTTATCGTGTGATAAACAAGTGTAAAGAATATAAATAAATAAAGTGTAAATGTTAAAATGCCGCCGCTGTCGCGTAAAAATTACACAGAACGCGATCTATCTACTTATATTTTATTCTAATACTTATATTATATAATTTATAGTAATTCAACATATAGGTAGGTTCCCGACAGGGCTGATGATGATGATTTGAAACTTGCCAATTTCTAATATTTTTGCTATTATTAAAAGATTATTTCGATTTCTGTAACTTTACACACTTATGTCTTAGGGTTTGTCTTAAGAGATTCATATTAAAAAAATATCAGATTAAAAATCAAATAAAATTATATGAATAAAAAAATAACAAATTCAAAACTAAAAATCAAAGGCAATGTTCTATTAAAATTTCAACGTAAGGAATTAGGAAACCAAATAGCATTATTGATACAAATTAAGTTTTATATTAATATTGCTATAAAAAACGATAAATAAAAATCGATTATTTTGTAGCATCCCTATATCCTATTAAATCCGCTTAGAAATTTGAGTTAAAATCGGAATTCTTGCGTTAACACGTCGATAATTCCTCGATAATCTACAATTAAAAATTGTATGTCAACAATCTGTTAACAAAGAGAAAATGCTTTCAGAAACTCAAAATGGCTCCAATCGGCAATTGATTTGGGATTTGACATACCGTTGACAAACTGCCAACAGTTTCTCAGTTGAAGCTTCTAGCAACCCAAACTACGTCTAATTAGAGATTAACAATCTGTCACGTAATTTGATGGATAGAAATGCGTACGAGAAACCGGCTGTAAGTGTGTCAGTTAGTTTGTTTGCTGGCTGTACTTGTTCGTTTCGTCTTGATATTGATAATAATATTGCATTTCCTTGTATCTTGAGTTATTTTGTTTAATTAATCCTACACGAAAAGTACATTAGCAATAAGTTTCTAAGCCAAATACAATAAATAGTAAGTCGGGTACGGAACCCTCAGGGTGGTTAATGTTAGTTGTAGGTACGTGTGTAGTGATTTAGCGCGTGTGTGTATTTCAATGTGGTTCCACGTATAACTGTATTTTATCTTTTCATTTTGAAATTGATTTTGTACATATATCAATAAGGGTTTATATGTTAGATGTATGCTGGATTGTGTCTTAATAATGCATTGTAAATGCCTCACTTTGAGCATTCGCCTGGAATGTACATTGCAGATACGATTTCGAGCATCACGTTACAATACTTCCTCCATGACTGACGAGCATGCGCGTGTAAAGTAATATTAGATTGGGTTTTGGAAATTTTTTGTATTCACAATGTTGCCGGAGCTGTCGTGCTGACCGTGACAATATTAATACGACATTGTTATTTACGAAAGAAATCAGAACAAATGATATTGGTGCTAACGATGTTGTTATTAATTATTTCACAACCGACAAAACGTGGGCGGCTTGGATATTTCACAATAAATCAACCGTCCCATAAGCAAACTAAAAATGTTTTTTAGGAATGATTCTTTCGCGTTTTGAACACTTAATAAGTGTCGACTATAAATAACGATAAAGACCATATGTCAAAAAACAATATACTAAGTATAGACAAGCAATAACAGTACAAGAAAGATTGGCTGTTACATTGTATCTTCAAGTGCTCGCACTGGAATACTCGGTTCTCCTCCCTTGCTGATGGACCTAATGCTCGACTCTGTAATGTTACATTACAGGTGAATGCTTCAAGTGATTGAGCACCTTTACAGCCAGTGTAACGTATTTGTAACTCTTTAAATATGCGTGTGTGTTGGGAATGTACTTGCCCTAATCACGGAGGTACATATGTACCTACATTAGATAAGAAACTTTTGTATCCTCCAGTATCTGTTCATATAATACGCTCGTTATAGTGACCCCTTTTTGTAACTTTCTTTTGAATATCTATGGATGACGCATGCAATTGTGTCTGTAGCGCCATAGTCAGGAATACTTGACCCCAAAATAAAGTAACTAAACCATTACGGATATTTTATTTCGGTCGCACCTTTACGGTGTAAAGTAAGTTATCGTTTTAGGTATGTGCACAGACTTGCATAGTGATCTGCTTGCAATCTGAGCGTGAAAAAACGCACCACTGAACAAACATAGATATCATCACGCCCCCTCATTTGGGCGCCAGTTCTCTTTAGCCTTCCATAACTCTTTCGCTTCATCCACATTCAACTCTTTTCACATATGCTCGCCGGTTTCTAGGACTTGGCGTTCCAACCCTTGTATCCGATGGATCTGATCTATCTATTCTTCCAGACACTTCGTATTGTATCTTTAAAACCTTTCTACACTCACCACTATATGTCCAAACCGCCATAACATTACACAACATAACATTCGTCATACTTCCAATCACACCCTCATTTACGGCAGTTGCTTTGCAAATACCCAGTTAAGCATATGTTTTACACTCAAGGAAGGTTTTTTGTTGTGTACAATGTTCTTAATGGGCGGTAACCGCTTACTACCAGGCGAGCCGCGTATTTGTTGCCTATTTTAGAGTCTTAAAGACAACCAATAAAATACTGCTTGTGTTTTATTTTTGCAATATATATATACATATTGGCTGTAATAAAATAAAATAAGCTTTTGTGTAATTTGATGAAAAAGAAACAATGATTTTGTAACCAATCCTTATAAATTCATGTTTATGGCTTACGGAGGGTTAACCTTTAGAGATAGAGCCACTAAAGAATTGTAGTCCTTCGAATATCCTACAAAATACTTCGATGGCATATCTCCTACGGTTCACCCACAGTAACCATAGTCATTTCTTAAATTTGTACTTATAATTGTCTTTTACACTGTGTAATCCAAATAAATATTTTACAGATTATCAATTATTGAAAATTACCCATGGAGGCAGTAAAACTGCGTATTTTTTATTTTACATGACCTAAGTACCATACCTGATCAAAGTATGGGTTGGTTAAAGACGAATTAAAATCAACTCAGTAGTTTTCGAGTTTATCGGGTTGAGACCAGAAGCAGCGGGTAAAAGATTGCTTTTACTTACGTATTTTTGCTGTATTTTTAGATCAGGCGTTTTTTGTGTTTGTGCCACCGCCCAATTTTCTTTACATCTCTGCACTGCTGGTATGTGATATAATATAATTAAATAGTTCCAAATACAGCACATTTTGTGCTACAAACTACTAAACTAGCGAACAGAACAATTTTTATCAAAACTCCAATGCATTTATAATGAAATTACATCTTCAAACCAGTTCTTGAAGTGAACTATATTCAAAATTACCAATGGAACTCCTTTTCCTCCTCTATCACCCCAGGAGAATAAACCAACAATTTGGTTATCAATATAAAACAGAGCACCCAGACCTGGAAAATTTAAATCACCAGTTAACGCTATGATATACCAAATTAAATAGTTTAGATAAATAATAATCATTCAAGTCAATATGCTCAAATAACCAATAAGTTGTAATTGAAGAGCAGATACTCTTGGCAAAGAATAGGTACTTGGAAAGAGAATCCCATCAAAACGTATACGTGAAATGCAAATGAGAGCCAAGTTCAATGTTATGATATATACCTTGCTGGTTGACTTCAACGACAAAAGAAGTGAGTTCTAAATCGGTGCCAACGTTCAATGATCAGTCCCGAAATTTATTTATTACAATATTAAATATTTTAAAACAACTAAAATATTCTTTCTTAAAACTTAGGATAATTTAATTGAAGCCTAAGGTCAATAGCTATTTATCCATAAGATATAAGAAATAAAAACGTACTAAGTAGTTAGATTCTTAATACATTTTTTTTTTCAATACAGCAATAATATTCTTTTTTTTATTTGCTTCCTTTCATTGCGCTCTATGACATATTTGAGCTACTGTCATACTTTCAGAGGCACCCAGTGTTCAGGTGCCATCATAGACTACTGTTAATGTACTAGGGTACATTCGTGCCCTACGTCACTTACCGACAAACGGATCATCGAATTTACTCTTGAATGATGTGCAGAACTCGTATATTCTTAATTTACCAATTACAGGAGACACATACGAATTACACCTTCCAGAGGGAATCACTGTCATTGCATTAAATTGCATTTTTATATTTGTATCTGCAGCACACAATGGACATTATTACCTGGACCTGTTATAAGGGCTTCATGTTTATGTTATACTTGTGTCCCGAGGTTGCACTCGCGCAAAATTCGGGGCCACGCATAGGAAATGATTAATTTCCCCGATTTTGCAACATTTTTCATTGATGCTTCGCCCCTATTAGTCATAACATATCCTCACGCCTTTCAACAAAGGTACCCGAAGGGGTAGGCAGATATGTATAGATAGTACCCGCACACCCTTAGTCTTAGCGTTATGATATATAGTCTTCCTAAAGAACTTTTCGATTCGAACCAGTAGATCCTGCGATTAGCACGTTCAACCAAGCAAACAAGCTCTTCAGTGTTATAATATGAATAGGAATTAGCGGAGTGTGGTACAGTCACGGTCAACAAGACCAACATTTTTACGTGAATAGGTATAGGTCTTTTAGGCACTTCTTAGACGACTGCAAATGTCCCCCCACGAAGATTTTTCTTTAACGTAGAGCACGTAGTGCAGCATGCATACAAACTTGCAGCCCTTGAGGTCAGTACAGCCCAAAGACTTGCCTATTGAACCACATTACTTAGTAAATGTTTATAGAATGAGCTACATTAATTTTGTTTCCAACGGGTAGTAAGTAGGTAGGTAACAGGATAGGTTTTTAATCAAAGCTATTCAATGTGTACTTAAATGTGACTATCATCTCACATTAGTGCCGCGAACCTATAGCTGGTATAATAGCCAGGCTTTACAAGACTAATCATACGCCTTCCCTTAACGGTTCCCGAAGGTAGAGGATAGGCTGGCAGAAATTAACTTAATGAGGAATATTTACCCAAGGAATCTTCAGATTGAGTCCAGCCAGCAACTGAAATATCTTCGCCACTATTAATAAGGTCTGTTATGTTACCGTTAATTGGCACTAAAATAGTTTTTATTGATTATTGCAATGTCACACTTATAGGTTTACTTTGAACAAGTGGAAATACAGGAGAGCAGACTACAATTTACTCCAATAACCTATAATGATATGATTCCCTATACGCCAATAGTTAAAATCTGTCCAGAAGTTAAATATCTTTATAAAAATACCTAATTCTTCTATTTATACGTGTGTATGCCGCTACTTAGCTTCTAAGCCGCTGAACCGATTTTTATGTTCTTTGTGTGGGTTTGGCTGCGGTGCGGGTGAAGCTGCGATCGTGTTCTAGATTTTCATTTTTATATCCAAGCAAAGTTAGGTGGGACAGGGAGATTCAATATACGTATGTTTAACAGCAAAATTAGGAAGGTGCTAAAAATACAATTAGGTGTAATATAAAAAAAAACAGTTGATTTCCCCAACTACTTTTTAAACCGTTGCTAATTAACAACATAGCTTAAATTAAAAGACTGTTCAAGAAATAATTCGAAGTATATCGCACCGTTCATAAGTACCTACGCCGAGGAGAATATGTAAAATTATACTATGGTATTTGTTCACTTACCTATGTAGTCTGGACCGTGGACGTAATCTGTGTGTTTCAATAACCCTATGTTATTACTGAAGTCGTCCCTACTGAAATGGGAATGTACAAAGTTCTGCTCGACACTGGTATCTGTAGAATGAACAAGTTGAAATAAAAAGACAACGAAGCATCGACTATTCGTGGAGCGATAGTGCGAACAAAAAATATTTATAGACGAAGTATACCTGTAGCTTTTATTTGAGAACTTTGTGGTTAGCAAACGTCTCAAACAAGTATGTGGGCAGCTTAATGGGAAGCGGTTACCGTCGTCTATGAACGCTTACAACAACTAGGGACATCGCTCACGCATTGCAGACCCTAAGCTGCGCTTCAACATTCTTGAATTATGATTGCGACAGCACGTCATCTTAAGACGCATGTTCTCACTTGCTTATCTACTTATTATTGTTATGTTTCTATAAAAGCATAGAGTATAAGACCTTCAACCCCCAACCATGTACTGCTGTGCAAACAGGTGTGATGTGTGGTATACTAAATAATTGATAAAAAACTAAACTTTACTACAATAAATACTTTCAAATTTGAATACTTACGTATAAAACTCCCGTTAATTTTGTATTTAATTTTCCAAGTATACAGGTATATTGACAGATCAGGTTCGGACCTCAATGTGGCGCAGTGAGCTGAAACTAAGGACCACCGGGGACGCAGCAGTAATGTATTGCAAATCATTTGGATGGGAGTTATATTCAGAAATAGAACTCCAATCGAGTTGAATTTTGAGTCATCGACAGTTGTACCATCTGGCGGAAAAACGTTTGGTAAAGTAAATGGAAACTTCAATTCGCGTCGGTAAGGTAAAATAATAAATAATTCTAAGAGCGGTGCGCAATTGGTCCGTAAACAGCATAAAAGCGAATATTCATTACAAGAAGCTGAGCGAAAATTGAAAAAGTTTATATAATAATATATTATATATCCCCACGCCTTCGCACAAGGGTCCCAGATGCGGTAGGCAGAGGTGTATAGTTAGTGCCCAATCACCCACTTTCTGCCAGAGATATATTTTATGGGCCCGCAAACGCGACAGATGGCGCGTCCATTGCCGTTACTCAAGCACGAGTATACATACGCCTTTGAATTTCTTCTGACGTCGACGTCGATTTTTTATTTCACCGTATTGAAAATAATTCTATTCACGATATTGAAAATAATTACATTTTTAAATGTGTTCGTTTATAGGACGCATGTGAAGTAATTTCTAAATAGTACTTAGGTGGCAAATGAGCATACAGTTCACTTAGTGTAAGCGCATACTGCCTATGGACGCTTGCAACAGTCCTGTCTGCAAACCGTCAACAGACCCCATCTGTCACGTTACGAGATACATACGGCGTAATGTGAGTGTTATTGCGGAGGACTATGTGTGCAGACGCGAAGGTTATTATTTATTTCTAAGATAACATGAGTACAGTGCCAGGTACCTGGTGCGGTATGTGAAGAGCGCCTTGTGACCCGGAACATGTCGCTGCCCGCATGATTGATTACCAACAAATGCACGTAATATATTATTACCAAGGCTAAAACCAACGCGAAAGTAATAACCGCGTGTATAAATAAACATTTTTCCCCTATTGTAAATTTCGTTCTTTTCGAGTACACAGGTTTTGGCGACATTTGGAACTGTTTATCTTATGCATACCTACTAGATTGTCCATCGAAATAAAACCAACCTTCACAATTAAGTACTAAAATATAGTTTTTATTATAAAATCATTACCATTGTAGGTCATTATCATATAAGTATAAATACTTAAATTAACAGCATTATGCAATGTTTTAAATCTATAAAAGTCTACATATACATGCAATATGACAAAGTTAATGTATATAGTGCTCTTTCTAATGCACTCTCATGTTTTGTCTTACATATTCGAGTGCAATGAAAAAAGTAGAGCTTATAAAAATATGTGGTGGTCTTGTTGATGCTGGGGCCAGCAAGCTTTGATTTTTGGATTTCTTAACCCATCAGCTGTTTCAGATAAACATCCAGAATAATAAATATGAACCCAGCCACTCCGGTTAGGTTGGTGTTCGTCTTGTTTAACTTTTCATTATTGCCTGAAAGCATGAGCATATTTTATTGTCAAATAATATTTGTACTTATATACGTTACACCTACGTGGCACCTAATATGCTATGCAGAAAGCCTCTAGATGATTGTTTTATAACTCACTAAGTTCGGGGAAACTCATTGGTATAGTCGGGATACGAATTTGATTTTTTTGCGCTGCGACACGACTGCTAACCGTAAGCCACCACGGCATTATATGTATTATCGTTTGTAATGCATTGCAAAACTTACCGGTATTTTAAATTGCGTCATTAAATAATTGAGACATTCGTTTCCTCTTAATATCCAGTAAAGCTATTTTACTTTTGAGTTCAGCGGACTTTTTCAACATCTCACTTCGTTCATTATGATTGCAAATCAACCTGAAATAATTTACAAAAAATATGTTTAATTTCTACATTCGACATTACAAAAATATTATTAGATTTACAAAATAAGACAACTAGTTGCGCAAGATATAGATCCATTTATAATCACGTGTACCTATTAGTTACCGAGCATATACTATTAATGACAGCTTGCTTCGCATCGTTATTTCGGCGTGGATTCGCTTGAAATTACATTTCGCAATTAGCTTTATTTATAATAATAAAAATAAATACTATTTAGTACGTAATAAAAATAACAGGTTCTAAGTGAATATGAAACTATATAGGTATTGTACCGTATACCTTCAAAACATGTGCAACGTAACTATTTTATGAAGAGATTCGCAAAGCAACTGGCGTGAACGAGGGTGTGGCTACAAAGATGAAGAAAGGCACGTTACATTGGTTTGGACATATAGAAAGGATGAGTTAAGAAAGATTTAGTAAATAAATATACAATACGAATGTGTGTGCGGGAACAGGCAGGAGCACAGTATGAGCATGTATGACTGATGAATGTGGACCAAGCGAAGGTGGTAAGATGTAAGTCTAGAGAAAACTGGCGCTCTATCCTCTTTGCCTACCCGATTAGAGATTCGGCGTGATGATTTGTATGGATTTATCGTCTGTCAGTTGGTTCCAGCCAATCTCCGAAACGGTTGGACCTATTTTAACTGGCGGATGGCTAATGTTATAATGAGGAACTTTAGGTAGGTACTGTGTTATTCCTCATATAGGTATATATCTGACGAATCCGCGGAGCATATAGGATAAATAGTAGATAGTTCACTTTATAGAGTAAGATGATAACACTGCTGTAACTGTGGTTACAAATTTCACAGATGTACTTCGCCGGGATTGGAATAGGTGAGCACAAAAAAAAATTTTACTTGTAAATAATGAAAAAATTTGACCCATTGCTGTAAATATGTGGTTAGGTTAAACCTCACATTGTTAATATTCGTCTACTACATGTTACATAATCATTGTCGCACGAGTGAAAGTTTAACCTAAACGCATGTCTTGAGTGGTACCTGAACTCATTAATATCGCAATTTTTGCATTTCTTTGCTAACGGTTCACTGGTCTGGGGGTCGCTCGCCGAGCTGCTGACTGGAGACAAAATCAACACTCTATAATAGCCATCGCACTGCATAAATACTCAAACATTAATCTATAAAAGTTCATTATGTTAAGAGGCAGCATACTCTTGCATCGAACGAGTCCCACATATCATCTTGAGCCTGGTTTTGAACAAGTTTACTATGCAACATATGTAAGTATTTCATCTCGTCCCGGTGTAATACGCCGACTCTTAACCACAAAATATACAATAGCAAAAACAATTGTATACAAAACAAAAGTGACACGTATTATCAATAACATTCAGTTTATTTTCATTCGCACAGATAAAAATGAACAATTTATTGAACATTCAACTTTAGCGCATTAACTTCGTGTTTAGGTGTTATCTGTGATCATTGAAGTGTTGTGATAATGCACGGAATAAAGTTATATTATAACATATTGAAGTATTGCCATCTCCACTATTGTTCCTTATGTAAGTGTGCAACCTTCCACTAAAGTTTGAGTATTATCGGTACACACTGATTACCTATGAGTGCACACGCACACTACACATTAATAGACTCGAGTTATACTCCCCACATCCCGCGAACCCTCGACTACAAATTTTATGTATTTAATGTTTGGTGCCAACTTATTAAGTACTTATGGGTGGCATGTAAGCCAATATAAGCATAACGTTATTTGATTTACTTTATTGATGAAGTTGTTGGCGAAATCATATCAGCCGCGACTATTTCTTTTGTAAGATCACAATCAAATCTTAAGTTTGTCGTCGACTAGATAGTATTTGGGGTGCATATCCAATAGGGGGCCAGTTTTATAGCTTCAAGGCAATAAATCTATACAAATAAATAAAATTGAAGTGTCTGTTT
This sequence comes from Drepana falcataria, assembly GCA_945859725.1. Taxonomy (NCBI): domain Eukaryota; kingdom Metazoa; phylum Arthropoda; class Insecta; order Lepidoptera; family Drepanidae; genus Drepana; species Drepana falcataria. The sequence continues at coordinate 13,903,112 of OX243921.1, forward strand.
GAAATATTATAATAACCGCTTTTTACTGAATGAAAATATACATATTGTAAAATCACATTTTTAAAATTTTTCTCTTTGTCTGTTTGGTCCGACTAATCTCTGAAACGACTGGACCGATTATGACGGGATTTCCACTGGCAGATAGCTGATGTAATAAGGAGTAACTTACTTTCATTGTATGAAAAATAGCTTTTTAGTTAAATTCCACGCGGTAGAAATCGCAGGCACAGTTTGTAAAGCATATGTTTGAAATTAGAAATAGTGAGTTCATGTGTTCAGGATACGAAATTATCTTTTAATTACTTTGAACTAAAGATTAGCAAGCAGAATTACAATACAATCTTTTATTGCAATATAGTTCTGGACTTCGATAGTTCACAAAGAGGTTTAACGTATCTATAGTGTAGTTAGTGTGGTGAAAAGCTCAAATGCTATGTATCAAGCAATATATATATATGTACACACATATAAGTGATTATCTTTACAAAGGATAAAATGAAGTCCCTTACGCTGTCTGTTCGCATAGATCTTTTAAACTATTCAAGGGAAGGGATTTTAATGCAGTAAATTTTTCAACAATTAATATTTGATTTGATTGATTCAAAGGGAAAACTTAAAGATTTGTATTATGATGTCACAATGTGAAACATATTTGTGTGTGCTTAATTCGCAAATGCTGGGCAAAAATTAATGAACTTACTTAATTAATGTACTACGGAATTGAATATCTTAAAAAGTCCGAATACACTACTGCGAATACTACCAAATGTACGCCTTACCGACCTTTAAGCAAGATCCTGAGCCTATATACATTAGTAATAAGTTGCTTACCATTTGCATCCCTCCAATTTCGTTTCGGTAACACATTAGTTTCCGGTGGTGTGCTAAACCTTTGTTCATTTCTATTGTAGCCAGATACGTCATGCTGACCACGCTGACGAGTGCTGAAAGGATCACTATCATATATATTCATATTTATGAACTGCGCAATCTACACTTGTTTACAAACTGTTTATTTAAGGATCTTGTACCTTTCCTGAACAGAGTGCGGCCAGTGAGTGTACTGTGGTGCCGTGGTTGCTGGAACTGCAATCATACATACGTACATATCATCACGCCAAGTCCCTAACGGGGTAGGCAGAGAGTATAGAGCGCCAGTTCTCTCTCTAGACTTACATACCTCTTTCGCTTCGTCCACATTCATCAGTCTCTTCATACATGCTTGTCGGTTTCGAGTACTCTTAACGTTCCCGTCCTTGAAAGTCCGACCGATTTGATCCAGTTAGTTTGAACATGGCCTTCCTCTGCCTCTTCTTGCACACACTTTTGCTTTGTATATCTGTTTCGTCAATCTTTCTTCAGTCATCCTTTCTATGTGTCCAAACCAACGTAACATGCCTTTCTTCATCTTTACAATCACGCCCTCATTCACGCCAGTTGATTTGCGAATCTCTTCATTGCGGATTCGATCTAATATCGTTACTCCGCACATTTTTCGAAGAGATCGAATCTCAACTGCATTCAAGCTATTTTCATACTTCCTCTGACATACCCAGGATTCGCTGCCATACAGGCATAAGGTACCAATATCGCGTTGTGGACAGCGACTCGAGCATTCTTGCTCAGACTTTTACTGCCATTAAACGCCGACATGGCTCCATTCACCTTATTTTCGATTTTAATCATAAAATATATATATATGTATATATATCATGCCTTCCCACACTGTAATGAATGCAATACCCTATCCATGGGAACCTTACCATGGCCACGATTATATTGGTGCACTGTGGTACTTGGGTGGCTGCTATGACTCCATGGGGCTTGAGTAGTAGCTGGATAAAAATCATGAGAATGAAATCAAACCATGAGAAACAGAAGTTAAATTTGTAATCCATTGAGCATTGTAATACTATGAGACAAGACCACCTGCGCCAACAACTCCTTGAGAAGGAATCACATGCCAACTGGTTCTTGCATCTTAAAATGAACTATGTGCAGTTATGTGTCATTTCAGGCATCCATATGCTTGTTTTTATGGTATGAGGTTTTCTTGTTGTGTCACACTAAGTATTAGTATAAAAATGCAGTTACAATGATCTCATATTTAGTAAAGTAATATGGCAACATATGTATCCTCTGTTGAATTACTGAATTGAATTACCTGCCATCAATATTGTTACTCATTTATGCAAATAAAGTGTTATATTACTGTTATGTCCAATGAGACACCAATCTGAGAGGATTACATATATTCTGCTAAGTAGCAAGACAATGATGACCTACTAAGTACTTATAAACTACCTGCTTGTACTTAACTAATCTTATGTCAACAAGTTTCAATAAGTACCCAAATTTGATACATATGATGTTTTTATCATGTGTATAGAATAGACATGTCATAAATAATAAATATTAATTACCTTCAATGGGTTTTGGTGTATGTGTGGAGTACATCTGCCTCCTACGAAGTTGCAATAACTCTCTAGTGGCTTCTTTATTTAGACGTATAGAACGCATAACATGGGGAGGCAACTGCCCAGTTTTAAAAAACTGTTGCACTTCAAACACTGTAGCATGAACATAATAACATATCTTACGGAAACATTTTCCATTTTGGTAATCCCAACAGAATCTGTACACTGATTTCAGCTGGTTTAAATGAATGTTGTGATCAAATTTACAGGCATATCCCCTGGTACAAGTCTGTTGCACAAATCTCCTACACATTTCTGGAGATGCATCTCGTTCTGTTTTAATGACAGTTGCAATAACACTGTCTGTATTGCCTTGTGACTCCAGAAGCTTAATATCTGGCGGTGTGTACCTTTTTTCGTCACAATCATCATCTTTTTCCTTCATTATAATAGGACTGTGTAGAGGTGTTACTACCACTTTTGATTGAAACTCGAATTTCAGCATTTTCTTCATTTTGATATTATTGTAGACAGCAAACTATTTTGTGACCAACTTAATTTCTTGTAATACACCTGAGAACAACAAGAGTTCTAGAAAATTCCATCAACTACGTCGTATATAAAGTGAATTTAGTTAGGACCAAAGAGTAAAGTAATATAGACGGTTAGGACACACAGTTACCCAAAAAATATTTACATTAGTTACTTTACACCATGAAGTTAGTACTTAAACAACACTCAGAAATTGTTTAATTACATATTAGGCGAATTAGTTCCCAAAGTTTGATATACATTTTTCCATTTTCAAAAACTATAGTAGTAGTGTTTGTAGTTCCAGGTATCCACTAAACCACTACCAATAAATAGTAGTATTTTTCCACTACACTACTTAAATATGAATGAATGCAACAACAACCCCAGACATCTTTGTTTGTAATCTAATTTCATTGACACTGACAGATAAGGAAAATTACTATGCTAATAAGAGTCTCATACAAAGACAGTTAGCTAATGCAAAGACTACTATTACTACTACTAATGAATTTACTTATTTTTTATTTTATTTTTTTACTTAAATTTCAATGATAAATTATTTGTATAATGCCATTGTCACCACAAAATTGCGTCGTTACTATTTTAATCCTAAAATTCAGCCAGTATTATATTGTAGTCTTTGGTACCAAACATAATTTTAGCCATGAAAAAGATAAATGTTATCACTTTCGCATTTAATAAGGCTTACAACAACCTGCAGTTTATTTATATATAAAATTCATTTGTGCGTGTCTATGTGACTGAACTCCTGCTATATCGACTGGACCATAGATTAGAGTATAGACTGGACGATTTTTTTTTTTTTTGTGTATGTTTTGTGTAAGTTGCGCTGCGATCGAGTTTATTTCTTATAACTAAGAAAAATGAATTCTAAACTCTGACTTGACTAATTTACAAAGATATAAGAATTATTATTAAGTACCTACTAAAACAGTCTTGGAGGATAGATAAAGCCCTATGTTGGATGCTTGGATGGCTAGTTCTACCAGCAAACCAAATTTCCGAAGAATAAAATAATAACTTACGAAATAAATAACCTACGGACAATTCCACACAAATTGACCTAGCCCTAAATTAAGCAAAGCCTATGTTATGTTATGGTAACTAGGCAACGTAAAATTTACTTCTATAGATAGATATGTACATAAAAACATAGGAAATCCAAGACTATGGTACAAATACACGTGTTTATCACACAAATCTCTGCCCTCAGCGGAATTCGAACCCACGACCTCAAGTTTCGTAGTCAGGAGCCTCTAAGCACTAGCTCAGACGGCCATAATATAATTCGTAAATAAAAATTTTCCTGCAGGGTAGGCAGCGCGCGAGCATTATCCCCGGTGTTGCAAGCGTCCATAGGCGGCGGTAACCGCTTACCATCAGGCGGACCGCATGCTTGTTGGCGAACAGTGTGGTTCATAAAAAATATATATATCGTATATCGAAACTAACCAAGTCAGATCTTAGGCTTTGATATATTACGCTAAGTTATATGAAGAACTTATATTTACAGTAGTTTAAAAATGGTGTATGTTGTTTAAATAAATTTCAGGAGTTACCATTGAATTTGGCACTCATTTAGATCTCACTTTATTTGTCGTTGAAGTCAACATCCAAGGCATACTATATCATAATATTGAACTTGGCTCTCATTTCACATTTATATTTTAAGGGGGATATCATTACTTTTTGTACACAAATTATTAGTAGGTATTCTTACTACTTAATAATACTTATTCACAATGAAATCAACACCAAATGGTTTTTGTTGATTACGGGGTATAACTGTGTGTACTATGTTACATTCTTTAAAAAAAATAAGGGTGTCCACTCGATGTATATTCACGTGAATACCTTTAAATCCACTTAAAGACCGGCTGTCATCAATTATGATTGCTGATTCATACATTACAGACACTATAAGTAATTGTTCCTAATAGAATCAATTGATTGAAAAATAATAATAAAATAATTACTATATATTACTACTTTCTGATTTATTCCTTTGTATTCACCCAACTACCTATCTGGATGTCAAATTTGAATTTATATCAATTGGAACTGGGTTAGAGTTTTGATCTATAGGTCAGTCTGTCTAGATATGATAAGTATTATCGGTTACGGTTATGTTATTTAATTGCCCAAATCGAACCACTGAATATTATACCGTAGCCAAACAAATTTTCTTGACGTTGTAGGTACGTGTACCTTTTTTGAGGGTTACCGAGTATTATTTAGTTTACGGTGGTATACATTTTTTAAAGAAAAAAACAACGTAGAAAAGTCTAGTAGTTTCGGAGCCTATTCAATACAAACAAACAAACAACCAAATCTTTCGTCTCTATATTTCTCAGCATCTCTGAGCTGAATTTGGGTTTGACTACAGAGTGCATAATTTATATAGAAATGGGTTTCGCACAATTTTAGGTCCATTAGTAAGTAAGTTACAGGTCATACGAGGATGTAACGTTATGTGTATTATCAGGATAAAAACGCGTCTATGGAAGAATTTAATTGCGAGGTAAGAACAGAATGTGCCGATTTATGAATAAAGAAGTGTCACTGCCTTCTATTTGTACCAAAGATTTGTACAAAAAAGCATTCATTCATCCACTCGCTGCTACTATTAAATTGCTTAAAGCTCTCATATATTTTAATTATAAATACATCAGCGGATAAGCTCGGTTCGCCTTTAAGGTAATAATGAAATAATAAATGAAGAAAAAATGAATGGGATACTTTCGTTGGCTGTTTGCGAGCGAGCTTATTGACGTTTTATTTGATGTTGCCATTGCATCCTCTTATAAATATATTGGTAGATTTTGATAATAAAAGTGCATGTTGTGATTAAAATGGTTTTATGAAAGAAGAGAAGAAAACAATACCAACATCGTCAAACTATTAAAGTTCTAGTGCTAATAAGATTTCGTCTAATCTCCATGGAAATTAGGTTTCTTCTTAGTTAGCAACAAAAATAGTTTTTTTTACCGAATCAATCAAAATCAAAATCAAAATCAAAATATTTTATTCAATGTAAGGGACACAGGGAACACTTATTGAACGTCACATATTTAATATAAACAAAAGTTACCACCGTTTCCAAGAAAAAAAAGTACCTGCCAGGAGAAGAAACGGCGAAACAAACTCCCCGGTTTTTTTTTTTAACATTTGTTCCCTTTTACGTGGGGGGAGAAAAGATTACATATATAAAATCTGTACCAGAGGAGCAATTCATTGCCATGCATGGCCATCATTCAAATAATCTGATGTTTTATAATAAGCCTTTTGAATTAATTTACTTTTAATTACAGCTTTAAATTCTACAAAAGGTAATTCAATTATTTTCCTAGGTAGCTTATTAAAAAAGCGTATACCTTGCCCGACAAATGAGTTGCTAGTTTTGTGTAATCTAGCTGTAGGAACATGGAGTTTATCTTTGTTACGTGTATTTACAGTATGCAAGTCGCTATTTTTCTTAAATTTTATAATATTCTTTCTTACAAATAACACATTTTGGAATATATATTGACATGGTACGGTCAATATGTCAATTTCCTTGAATAATTCTCTGAGAGAATCTCGAGGCTTAAGGCTATAAATTGCACGAATAGCCCGCTTTTGCAGCACAAAAATAGATCCAATGTCTGCAGCATTACCCCACAAAAGAATGCTGTAAGACATGACACTATGAAAATAGCCGAAATAAACTAAACGAGCTGTGTTGATATCAGTCAAGGGTCTAATTTTTCTTACCGCGAATGCTGCAGAGCTGAGTCTATTCGCCAATCCATTAATGTGGGGTCCCCATTGCAGTTTGTGATCCAATGTGACTCCAAGGAAGACTGTTGAATCCACAAGGTTTAACTCCTCGTCATTTATAACTATAGGGGTAGTTAAAACCTTTTTCACGTTCGACATTGTAAATTTAATACATTTCGTTTTCCCAGCATTAAGTACCAAATTATTGGCACTAAACCAATGAACCACGTCAGAGAGAGCATTATTTACATCGTCAAAGTTTTCTTTCTGTCGGTCTATCTTAAATAGTAAAGAAGTATCATCAGCAAATAATACAATATCATGTTTATCATTTACCAGGTGTGGTAGGTCATTGATATAGATAAGAAAAAGAAATGGACCGAGAATCGAACCCTGTGGAACGCCCATAGCTACTGGGCACCCCGGAGATATTTCCCCACGTATACACACTTTTTGTACTCGTTTACTTAAGTATGATGATATAAGGTTTAGAGCTAAATTCCTTATACCATAGTGGTCTAACTTCCTGATCAAAGTTTCGTGATGCACACAATCGAAGGCTTTGGATAGGTCACAAAAAACACCTAAAGCATCTTTTGAATCCTCCCAAGCCTCAAGAATTTTCTTAATAAGCTCGACACCTGCATCGGTAGTCGAGCGACCCTTTGTGAAGCCGTATTGTTTACTATGCATCATCTCATGTTTGTTAAAAAAGGCTAGCATCTGGTTAAGTAAAACTTTTTCAAAAATTTTGCTGAAAACTGGCAATATTGAGATGGGTCTGAAATTGTTTGGGTCGGTCATGATACCAGTTTTAAATAAAGGAATGATTTTACTGTATTTCATTTGATCAGGAAATTCACCGCTAGCAATACATGCATTAAAAACTAATGCTAAGTCTACTGCAACAATGTCAATAATACTACTTAGAACTTGTACAGAGTGTCCCCATAAATCAGTCGACTTTTTCATGTCTAGGGATTTAAAAGTTTTAATTATGTCTTCGGGGGTAACAGTATTGAAATAAAATTCAGTATGAGATATTCTTTTATTATATTAATTTTTAACAATAGTTTTTATTAATTTTTAGTTAATTTTTAATAGTAATTTTTAAAAAATAGTTATTAACTTTAATTATTCTTATAAGAATAATGGCCATGTTCAAAATTTCAGTAGCCATTTAAAATAGAAAAAATCAAATCCTAATGATAGTTTTTCTCTTTTAGACAAAAAACACGCACAAAATTTTAAAAATCAATATTTATTATAGTTATGCTGTCAGCTTCTTCATCATTTTTATGATTAGTTATTTATTACAAAATATCGAGTTTGTAAGACTGAATTGAACTCTTGATAAATGTTGACATTCAATATGGCGGTATGTCGTCAGTGCTATGCTGTGTCGTGGTGAGAATTATAAAATTAATGGTTTTCTTTCCAATTGCTTTCGAATACATTTGATAAGCGGCGATAAAAATTGTTAAACATTGTGAAGTTGATATGTGATTATTTATATGCCTTATTGGAATCACAGAGGTAGTTGGCCCGCTTCAAACGGCTTTGTAATTTGCAGATCGGTCTGTCGGGCGGCCAATAACTATCTTCATAGCAATAATAAAATGTAGAACGATATTCCACGCGACGCTTAGTAGTATTCCGGCGTTATTGTGTCTTTAGAATTGGATCTCGATACTATCCCCAACCTTCCTACTATTAATTGAAGTGTCCATTGCAGCTTGTGAATGTCGGCTTAGAGACGTAAAGATAGCCGCCGAATTATACAATACGATTGACTTCAATCAAGCAAGTCAATGCACCACGGAGCTCGGATTCAGCAAGCATTGAAGACATCTGGGGATAAAGCATAACATAATCCTAAGTAGTTTTTATTTGCAACATTAGTGATATTGGTGTATAAATTGTGATCTTCGCGTTAATGACTTCAGTGTTCTTCTGAACACTAAAACTAAAAGAAAATGTGATTTGATGTAAAAAATTTAATTGCCATTTAAGAACTTTAGACACCACACGATTTTCTGTGATATATCACTACATATTGATATTTTCGACCTATATACAAGGAAGACTGTCAAGAAATAATGTCCAGCAATCCTCAGTGGAAAATGTTCCAGCCGCCAGATTCACATTCATCACCTTTGCAGGATATTCTAGATCTCCAGCATCCTAATATGCAATCCAAACCAGCTTACCGTAATGGTGAGTATGCTCAAGCCTATTGTCTGTTATATGTTTTCTGTTTAAACTGATTATCAGTGACATGCAATAATATCTTCCCTATTTTTCCATATCTAAATATATCTTTTATCAAGGACAACCAATAATATTATGCTGGTTGTGTTTACATTAGAGGTTTCAGTGTGATCTTAATGTTGCTGGCATAAATTGTCATGGAATTTCAATGAAAAGTATAAAAAAAGACATTGATAGAAGGATAACTGAGTAATAATGTGAATGGGGCCACGTTGACTTGGATGGGATGAATAATTGAGTTGCAGTACACAATGAAAAATTGGTACACACTTTATTATATGGCTGTGAATCCTAGGTATGTCAGAGAAAACATGAAAATAGTGTAGATGCTGTTGACATAGGTGTGGTTGAATGGTTTTAGATAGAATCTGCAATGAAGAGATTTGCAAAACAACTGGTGTCAAAATAGACAATGTGAAAGTGTGGGAAAGACAAAGGAAATCCACGTTTTAGCTACCTAGATCAAATCAATTGGGCACTCAAGGATGGGAATGTCAAGAGTATTCAAAACTGGCAGCATGCATGAAAAAGACTGATGGATGTATAAATACATGCTTAGTTTATATCAATTTATGAAAGTCATATGGTGCAGTTAGTTTTATTTTTTATATGTTATGTGCCCTTGTTGCCTGTATACTTTAGAAATAACTTTTTGAAAACATGATCACTGCTACAATTTTTACTATTACTTTTAATAATATCATGGTGAAGATTTTCTAATTGTTGATAGGTAATTATTCCTGTTTATCTAGTCTTTATTATATACTAGCTGTCCTGCTCAGCTTTGCCTGGTTGAAATAGTTAAATTTCCTGAAACATGATCGCAGCCCCACCTTTCGGGTCCAAAAAGCTATCCTATCTTATAAGTTGGATCAAACTGCACAATTGTGTGCAAATTTGATTGAAATCCGTTAAGTAATTTAGCAGCCCATCACGGACAAACAATGTGACACGTAATTTATATATATTAAGATAGAATGCAAGACACTGATGGATTCTATATTGGTTGTAGGTACTTACAGCAGTGAATATCCTAGCTCCCCGAGGGATAATTTCAGCAGTGCACCCAGGTCGGGTGGTGGTGGGAATCGTTTCAATGTAGGCAACTATAATTTGGATGGCTGCCCTATGGGTGATACTGCTTATTCTTCAGGCTCAACCAACAATGCATCTCAATATGACTCTGCAAATCACCCACCTATAAGAGAGACGGGTATCATTGAAAAATTACTGCATTCATATGGATTTATACAGTGCTGTGAGAGACAGGCCCGATTGTTCTTCCACTTTAGTCAGTTCAGTGGTAACACTGAACATTTGAAAATTGGTGACCCTGTTGAATTTGAAATGACTTATGACCGACGTACTGGCAAACCTATTGCATCAACTGTCACAAAAATTGCCCCTGAAGTAGTGTTAAGTGAAGCAAGAGTGACTGGTACTGTAACAACTGAAGTGAAGGGGGAGGGGTCTGGTGATAATACAGGAAGAATCTCCTATGAAAACCGTGGAGAGTGTTTCTTTTTGCCCTACACTAAGGATGATGTTGAGGGCAATGTGACCTTGCATACTGGGGATGCTGTTAGTTTTCAGATTGCTACCAACCAAAGGTACTATTACCACAGCTAAATACAATTAATTTCCCAAGGATATCTATGCTTATGTTGGTTCATGTTGCAGAGGGACTTTGGGTGCTTGCCATGTGCGCTTTGAGAATCCTGCGCATCCAGTGAAATATCATGGTGTTATTTGCTCTATGAAAGAAAATTTTGGTTTCATTGAGCGAGCTGATGTCGTGAAGGAAATATTCTTTCATTACTCCGAAGCTAAGACTAAGGAAGAGTTGGTTTTGGGGGATGATGTTGAATTCATAATACAAACTAGAAACGTGAGTTTAGTGTCATTAAATATTTGCTGGTGTGTTTGTGATTACATTTAAATAAATGAATGTTCCAGGGTAAAGAAGTAGCTTGCCACATAACCAAGCTACCCAGTGGCTCTGTGGTGTTTGAGGACGTGTGCCCGGAGATCATGCGTGGACAAGTTTTGAAGCCGTTAGAGCGCAACAATATGAACCGAGTAGCGCAAAACGATCCGCTTCCCGGTCGGATCCGGTACAGAGCCGCAGATCACTCGGAAGTCGAGGTAATAACCCCACAATTATTGGGGTGTATTTTGATAATACACTCTTTTTAATTTCGTGTATACTTATGGTGCAAGACAGAATTGAGAATTTATAGATTTTCTCTGCTTCCTTGATTTTCAAAAACGGAAAGATTTACAATATAGTAAGCCTTTCTATATAAATTGCATTAACACATTAAAACTGCCATACCAATCTGGGGCTTGGGAAAACAATGATAACACTTTTATTTATAAGTTTTATACAGGCCTTGAAGTATACAAGTGAACTTATCTTTATTTATCTTGTGGTCACTCGGGTCAATAAGAAATGTTGACAATAAGAATTATTGAATCCTACTCTCTCTGCCTACTCCGATGGTTGTCAGCTATTTTCGTCGTTAATATAAAAATGCATGTTATATTTACGTGAATGTGCTCTCCATTGGCTGCGACCCGATTTTGTGTAGACAAGTATGATGGCAGCCTACAGGTTATTTATGATTTTGACACTCAGGTGCCTTTCGGTGATAAAGACCAATGTGGCGAGTTCACCTTGCGCCACGGCGACTGGGTTCAGTTTCAAGTAGCAACAGATAGAAGGGACCAGCTCAAACGCGCTACGAACATCTCTTTACTTGACGAATCGTTTAACGTGTCTGGAGAACGGTACGCAATACTATCATCATATTATTCTTCATTGTTTGCCTTGTATTGGTTTGTATTACATTGAGAACTAGTCCTTAAAAGCTATAAATAGACAAATAGAAATACAAGTAATTGGTACAAAGCGCCGCAATGTAAATTTGCCTTAACGTTAAGCTTGGCCTGTTTTTACACATTAAGTTCGTAGATATTAATTAATAAACACATTTCGTTAATATATAGTCAAGCGCTATTCATTTACGAAATTTGTGCAAGTAAATAGGTAAAATGTTGTTTTCGGGTAGGTCATTGGGCGAATTATAATATATGCACTATTAAAATTTGTTTTTGGTGTGATCACTCATTAACGCAGTGTCTATGTATTAAAAGAGTGCTATGCTTACTTACATATTTATTACAATGTTCACACATTAAAAAAATATTTAAATATAATTCACAGTATTCCCAGCTGATTTTAACTTCAATTCAGTGTATTCAGTTTATCTGTGTTGCCCTTCACAAAGTGCCGCATAAAATGAATGGTTTTTCACAGGCGGGAACAAGGTGTGGTGTGTTCTTTAAGGGATGGTTTCGGATTTATTCGTTGCGTTGAGAGAGAGCATACTATGTTCTTCCACTTCGCTGAAGTACTACGTCTTGGCTACGAGCTAAGTCTCGGAGATGAGGTGAGAGTTGGTATTGTATTTATTGATATATGTTATGTTAAGAAGGAATATTCAATCAATGTTTTTAATTGTAGGTGGAGTTTACAGTGGACCCGCTGGCAAATTTCTCTAACATGAACTCGCGTCAGTCAGCCATACGCATAAAGCACCTGCCCCGCGGCACGGTGCAGTTTGAGACGTTGGTCGAGCGCGGGGCGCGTGGAGTTATCTCCAAGGAGGCCCAGATGGTCAACTCCAACTCGAGCCCGACTAGGACTCCACCAGCTGTAAGTGACCAGCCCGAGCAACCATTACTGTTAACAAGCTCCACACTACATATAATCTAGCTCCTGAACCCAATACATTGTTATTTTTGTAATTTTAAGTTGTGCTTAAACATTTACCACCTTAGTCCTTGCTAGTTTGAGACCATATGTGTATATGTATAAAATTTTATTAAAATAGATATATATTACTTTTCAACAGGATACCAATGGTCTTATCACCTGTCAAATGAATCAAACCAAGAAAACCATTTCATTTACTGCCAAGAAATGCGAGTCCAAGATGTTACCGCGTGTGGGAGATAAGGTCACGTTCGACATTTATCAAGTAAGTGCGGCAAATGTGATTTTCCTATAACACTATTTACGGTATGAGTTATAATTTATCCTTACACCAATTAGCCACGACAGTTTCTGCGGGTCTTACTTCTATAAGAAGTATATAAATACAGTAAGTATACAATGCAGGCCCACGCTGATATCATGGAGATTTCGCTTTTGTGCTTTGTTGTTGCATTGCAGTATTCAAATCGCCTTCAATTGAACGAAATTGGTTAAGATTATATTATGCGGTTCCGTCCAGCGGTCTATGTTGTTAGGTGATTTATTTGCATGTTTGCAAAATAACATATTTCTATAGTAAATGTTTTATAAATTAATATTTGTTCCGGCTTAAAGATGAGTCAGCAATTTTGAGGTTAATGTTTTAACTTCAAAAGCTCTTGCTAAGTTCGATTATTTCATACTTACTACATTACGTAAGTACACTTCTACCACAAAGCTAGTTTTATATTACTTTTGATGGCGTTCGTATTTTCCTTTATATATAATAATATAAATAATATATCCTCACGCCTTCCCACAAGGGTCCCCGAAGGGGTAGGCAGAGGTGTATAGGTAATAAATACCCACACACCCACTTTCCGCCACAGGTATATTTGGTGCCAACGTGACAGATGGCGAGTCCATCGCCGTTACTCAAGCACGACTATACATACGCCTTTGAATTTCTTCTCAAACGTATGCAGGTTTTCTCTCGATGTGTTCCTTCACCGTAAAGCTCGTGGTGTGACTAATCACTGTACTTAAGTTCAGAAAAACTCATTGGTACAGTCGGGATTCGAACTGGCGATCTTTGTGTCGCAGGCAACTGCTCGAACCACTCGGCCACCACGGCTTTTTTAATTAGTTTTATATTTAGTTAGTTTTATATTACTTTTGATGGCGTTCGTATTTTCCTTTCTGCAATAAAATATATTTCAAATTACATAAATCTGTTAATGCAGCTAGTTAATAATGTATCTTTGTGCCATATTTCATACGGTCAGCCATTCTGGCGTGATTGAGTAACAAATATCCTCATTAACTATCGCATATCATATCATATCATAATATTATTAAGACCTGTTTTGTATATACAGCTTGTGTAATTAATGATATATATTACAGGTGAAAAGAACGAAAGAGCTGGTGGCAATGTCGGTGCAGGTTCAGCACAGCTTGACCAACGGCAACGCCAACGGCGCCGGCAGTAGCCGGCCCCTGATGTTTGGCTTCATCGCTGCACTGAAAGATGGCTTTGGCTTCATCGAGACTTCTGACCACTCCAAGGAAGTGTTCTTTCACTTCAGGTAAGCATTTTCATATGGACTAGATTATTATCTTGTCAGATGTGGGAATGTGCATGGTTTCGAGAACTTTGTATAATATTCCAGACAGCAATGCATCACATTAGTGTCATATGTATGGCCGCATATCCAAATGTTAGTTGGTGGATGATAGAAAACATCATAAAAGTCACAATTACTTGTACATATTTGTATTGGTGTGCCTGATGCACTCTGTTAGTTAATTTACTTGATACTGACCAAATTACAAATACATTTGTCTTGTTTGCATGCTCTGCGACTGTTCACTGTTATTATTTGATGCCAGCAATGCTTTATGTTAACCTGAATGCGTGCGCCTTCGAAAGCGAATTAGTTTTATTTGCTAAATTGCATTTGCTTAGGGTTCTAATGCAGAAAATAATATTGTCTTAATCTTAAAAAATAAATCTTCTTGTTTGTAGTCAACCAGGAAATAACTATAACACATTTATAATCATTTAGATAAATTTGTTAGACGAACAGGCTTTCAAAATAATTTTGATAATATCATTATTACGGAAAATAAAAAGTGCTCAAAATTTGATTTAAAAAAATGCAAAACGTGATTAATGGACGGCCCCCTATTGGAATATGGCGGTTTACCTATTATCACTGCCTACACCCTAGTGACTTCGCATGATGTATATACGTACTCGGGGTATTGTTTATGGTTATATTCTAGTCGAATACATTTAAGTTTATCTATAACTTCTAAGTCTTATTTTAACGTACAAAGCAATGATTTGTATTATTTTATGTTCGTAGTAACTTTTATATAACTGACCGGGTGAAGAATGCCCTCTAGCAGACGCAACACTTTCCACTTTAGAGTCCATATGCTATTACGCAGTACATGAGAGTTTCAAAAGGATAGTCCGGCTATGAATGACCTAATAGTCATCGCGGTGCAGTAACGCTCTTTATGTAAAAAAAAAACCATTAAAATCGCGTGAAAATGAGCTCTGAGCACTGTTTCAGACCGCCATGTGTTAATATTTATGTAAGTTCTGAAGTAGTATTGGTAGTGATTGTTGATTATATTCAGGCGGGGATACCTACTAATATATTCCACTCAAATACTATTCCTTGTTCATTGGCGAACTTGTTGAGTGAACACACGCTTGCAAATAGACGACGGCTTGGCTGCTATTGTTCAATCATATATGATTGGATAATCAATGTTACGTCTAGTATTCGCAGGCTCGTATTCAAACGGTTCACTGTTCCTCATAGCACGGCGTCGATACTTTTGATGGCTTTTTATTCCTAAACAACTCCCGAAATGACTACTAATATATTTGTCTCAAATGGTAACAATTTAAACCTAACGTCAGAATTTTAATTCGATTCCAGATTTGACAATTTCAGTGTTGCAACGTTATGACAAGTACTTATTTAGTACTTGTCAGGGACGTTGCGAACTTATTCGATATGGAAATGGAATATTTCCGGATCGATTCTTCTCGTTTATAATTTTACTCTCGTAAACTAAGTATATCAGGAAATTAAATATTTCTGAACCGATAATTTAGTTTTGACGATTATTTAACGATCTGAGACTTTTCTTTTATAATTGTATGGGAAATAAATAAAAAAATGTGATCATGAAGGAATATGACAAATAAAACAGATAGATGTATTATGGTAATAATTTATTTTATAAATTGTCGCCGTCATCGCTATCGCTATCGCTGTCACTTTCTGTAACATTTATTATAAATGTGTCTGTGATATTATCAATTAACATATCTAGCCTACTAATTTTTTCCTCTTCTTTGATCACATGGGATACGCATTTAGACCATTCGGTAGCCGTAATTTTTTGAATGCCTTCCTGAAATAAATTTCTCACGTCTGTCAATTTGAAGGTTTTATTATTTATATTTTTATTATATACTAGTGGTCCCGCCCAGCTTCGCTTGGGTGAAAAAAGTAAATGCCCTAAAACACGATCACAGCGCCACCTATCGGGTCCAATTGTGAATCTAAACCATTCTCAAATCCATCTGAAGACACACAGAAAATTTCATTAAAATCGGTCCAGCCGTTTAGGATGAGTTCAGTCACATACACACGCACACAAGAAATATATATATTAAGATATATAGGTATTATTATTATTTTGCCCCTTTACCTGCGCCCATATCAATTCGATAGGGTTTAGCTCGCAATGGTAAGGGGGCAGTCTTAAAACCGTGATCCCATGTTGTGCTGCCATTTCGTCTACAGCGTACTTATTAAAAGACTCGTTATGTGGAATCAGTTCTAAAAGCATAGCTTTAACCATATCTGGTTCGTAATGAATATTTTTATTTAAAAGCCAATCTTGAATGGCAGCTTTTTTCCAGCTCATTTTTGGTGCCTTTTCCAATTTTCGGGAGTGGTAAGGTGCATTATCCATCACCACAATTGAGTTTGGTCTTAATTTTGGTAAGACTCCAGCGAAACACTCCTCAAAACAAACTGCATTCATCTCATCATGGTAATCTTCACAATTTTTCTTTGCTTCAAAAATCATGAGCACCTCTTCCAGGAAGCCTTCTTCACTACCTATATGGCTAATTATGAGACGTTTGCCTTTTCCAGATGGATTTTTTAATCCAGTGGTCAGTCCCTCCAAAAACGCTTGTCGAGATGGTGTGACTTTCTTGTCCACCCAAGTTTTTTTTACAGTATGACCTTAAAATAAATATAGTACATGAACATTCAATATTACTATTAAATTTAATGTAAAATGTATATAAATTCATTTTGTGTATAAATGTTAGCCTGCGTTAACCCAAGTTTCATCTTGATAATATATATGTCTCCCTTCTCGTCGAAACTGACATATAGATCGCAAGTAACGCTGGCGCCATGTTATTATATCATTTCGATCAATAAGTGTGCTCTTGCATGACCGTGCAACAAATTTAAAATTAAGATGCTTCAAAATTTTTCTGAATTTTTGTGAGGGTCTTTGGTTCATCACTTGTAAAATCTAAAATAGTAAATTTTATAATAGCTTGGAATCATTACTTATATATAAAAGATGCAGGTATAAAATAATACTGTCTGACTGATTGACTAACCTTTACAATGGTTGGAGGTTCATTTCGGTAAAAGAACTGATGAACAATTCTTCGTATTGCAGAGAATGTAAATTCATCAATGTTATCTTTGAAACTTCGCTTTGGTCCAGTTTTTTTAGGAGGAGTTGGCGGCGCACCTTTATTTACTTCCTTCAAAACGTTACAAACAGAGCGTGAGACTATTCCCAATATGTCAGCAACTTTGCTCATACATTCATTTTCTTCCACAACTTCAAACGCCTCCAATTGCGCAGAAATTTCGTTTTTCACGTATTTGTAGGCGTTGCGGATCATTACTTTTTCAGTAACAGTGAAAGCTTTTCGTGGACGTTTTTCTTGGGGACAAGAAAACATCCACGTCTTTTTGTGATGTACTTGGCTGAGGATCCATTTTGATGGAAAACCAAAACAAATAGATTAAACACAACGTAACAACACTTTAACAAAAACCCAACAAAATAACAAAATATCGATTCGCAATGAAATAAGATATTCGTGCAGTCAGACTGGGAGAATAAAGCCGAATGACACGATAAACAAAATGGCGATAGCTGCACGAGCGCGCACGGGCTGCCAATACTAACTATCTAGGATCTTTTATTATAAGTTTTGTTTTTAATATAAAAACAAAAATATTAACTTTTTATAAAATAGAGCAGCGATTACTAATTAATAAATAATTATTATGAATAATTATGTATTTATTTAAATAAAAATCAATAATTTAGTCTTTAATTGGCACACTGATGGCACACACACTGATTGTTTATCGATTTTTGTGTTCATCACTACACTATTATATGTGGTATCATTATTTCACAAAATGACAGTAGCTAATGTCAAATCTGGAATCGAATTAAAATTCTGACTAAAGATATAATGTTGGTGATATCATACGTCGGTCACTTGGTCACTCGGCAGTGCTATATCGTCGAACAGCTAAATCTAATGTTGGTGATATCATACGTCGGTCACTTGGTCACTCGGCAGTGCTATATCGTCGAACAGCTAAATCTAATGTTGGTGATATCATACGTCGGTCACTTGGTCACTCGGCAGTGCTATATCGTCGAACAGCTAAATCTAATTTTGGTGATATCATACGTCGGTCACTTGGTCACTCGGCAGTGCTATATCGTCGAACAGCTAAATCTAATGTTGGTGATATCATACGTCGGTCACTTGGTCACTCGGCAGTGCTATATCGTCGAACAGCTAAATCTAATGTTGGTGATATCATACGTCGGTCACTTGGTCACTCGGCAGTGCTATATCGTCGAACAGCTAAATCTAATGTTGGTGATATCATACGTCGGTCACTTGGTCACTCGGCAGTGCTATATCGTCGAACAGCTAAATCTAATGTTGGTGATATCATACGTCGGTCACTTGGTCACTCGGCAGTGCTATATCGTCGAACAGCTAAATCTAATGTTGGTGATATCATACGTCGGTCACTTGGTCACTCGGCAGTGCTATATCGTCGAACAGCTAAATCTAATGTTGGTGATATCATACGTCGGTCACTTGGTCACTCGGCAGTGCTATATCGTCGAACAGCTAAATCTAATGTTGGTGATATCATACGTCGGTCACTTGGTCACTCGGCAGTGCTATATCGTCGAACAGCTAAATCTAATGTTGGTGATATCATACGTCGGTCACTTGGTCACTCGGCAGTGCTATATCGTCGAACAGCTAAATCTAATGTTGGTGATATCATACGTCGGTCACTTGGTCACTCGGCAGTGCTATATCGTCGAACAGCTAAATCTAATGTTGGTGATATCATACGTCGGTCACTTGGTCACTCGGCAGTGCTATATCGTCGAACAGCTAAATCTAAAATGTGAGAGATATTATTGTTCGACAACATGACAGTAAAATGTATTACGTTTTAATGTAATTACTAATAGATCGGATTATCGTATCGCGTCCAGTTTTCAGTTTCCATTTCCCAGAATTGTGTAATTCTTACAAATTTTGTGGGAAAACCTTCATACTTATGAGAAGTAAGCATCAATACATATAATAAAAATGTAACGGATCGCTGTCTATACGTGGAAGATAAATGAGAAAAAAATTGTTGGGACCTTTATCAACGCAAATAGTACCCAAAACAATTATGATTGTCTGTTTATCTGTTTGCCTGTGCGTTTGTGCACGCTAATCTCAGAAACGGCTAATCCGATTTAGATGTGGTTTTCACTAATATATTGTGGTTAGCTTCACTTAACATATCCAAAATAATATCCGTGAGTATATGAAATTAGAGATTTTCGAGCGAGGAACAGGATATGTGGGACTTTTTTTTGTTATTTATTTGTAGCACTATTTCAAGTTAAGACTATACTTAACTTATGAGTGCACACTGTAGATGCACGCCGTTATAATACAATTGAACATGGATTAAGAGATATTAATAACAAACCAGATAAAAATAAGATAGGACTATGTCCCATTGCTCATTGTTTAAATCCTTAGAATTTTCATATAACATTCGAAATTTACGGGCAGAGAAAGACTTAGCAAATAGTTATAATAAATCCTAGCCAAATTGCACAGTAATATTATACCCAGCTGTGACCCGGATATTCATATCTTTGTATATATAATTCTTCTGTGAGTGTGTATGTCACTGAACTCCTCCTAAACGCCTGGACCGATTTTAATGACATTTTTTGTGTGTGTTCAAGGGGATCTGGGAATGGTTTAGATTCACAATTGGACCCGATAGGTGAGGCCACCATCTTTTTTTTTCCACCCGAGCGAAGCTGGGCGGGACAACTAGTATACTATATGAATTCAATGGTTGTTAGAGTATTGTACAAAATGAAAAGGATGCTTATGTTAGGGTACCAGTTTCTTTTGTACTTGACCAGTTTTTATCAATATCCACAAGCGTCAGTATGTTCACAACTGGTATAAAGAATTGCGTCGCAATTGTATGGGAAACCTTGTTTGTTCACACAGTCCCAATTTACGTCACATTCATAAGACAACCAGAAGCCCGGATTTATTGACATTATTAGTAACTTATGCACTTGCTTTGTGGTTAGTGTATGATAGGTATGTTTTAATTCCTCTTATTGCCTTACAAGCCGTGTTAGTTATTTTATAATAATGAATAAATGATGAACTATATCTGGACTCTATTTCGCGCGATATATATATATATATATATATATATCACAAACCCACTTTTTCCCGGATATAAATGTTACCAGGTACCAAGGCGACAAATGGCAAGTCCATCGCCGTTTCCCAAGCACAGCTATATTATCATTCGTCTTAGGCTTTTCCGTCAAATAATGTCAATGTATGTCTTTTATTTTATTTTATTTGGGGTAAAATCAGATGCATTACCTTATAGACGCTAAAACGGATCATGTTCTTAATATCGATGAAAGATTTTTTGAATGAGTAGCTTGGATATATTGTCTCTTACACTACATATACATATACTAGATGTAGTACAAATCCCGACTGTACCAATGAGTTTTTCTGAACTTAAGTACAGTGATTAGTCACACCACGAGCTTTACGGTGAAGGAAAACATCGAGAGGAAACCTGCATACGTCTGAGAAGAAATTCAAAGGCGTATGTATAGTCGTGCTGGAGTAACGGCGATGGACTCGCCATCTGTCACGTTGGCACTTAATATACCTCTGGCGGAAAGTGGGTGTGGGTATTACCTATACACCTCTGCCTACCCCTTCGGGGACCCTTGTGGGAAGGCGTGAGGATATATTATATTATATTATTTATTTTTTGAATGAGTAGCTTGGATATATTGTCTCTTACACTACATGTACATATACTAGATGTAGTACAGATGTACTAAAATTCAATTTCAATAATGGATTTTATATTCCATTCAGTAGTTTTTGCATGAAATAGGAACAAAAATATTTTTTTTTCGCAATTTTGGTATTAGTAGGAATATTTAAACGTTGTTGATTGTATTAATATGGAGAAATAAGTGAATTCTACTATTTATTGAGAGAATTCTGTTGGATTTTGTTATAAATGCCACTATTCATTCTAATGGGCCGATGTTCTTAAACACGTCACGCATGCATGCTTTTGATTTATTTTTAAATAGACATTAGACCATAGACAAAGACAAATTGTCTTTGTCTAATTTTAATGGACAATCAAATAATGTTTATTATCCCTAATATTATTTCGCTTCACTACCTTTAAATTTATTATTTTATGCATATCTGTTTGTTTGTTTGTTTATGCAGGTCTAATTATTTTGTACTGCTATTTACGACGCTTAAATTGCTTGATTATCTCGCTAACTGAAGGAATCTTTTTTACAGGCCGAGAGTTATTATTTATAAGGTCTTAAACTTTATGCGCTTTAGCCAAGTAGCGAAATTTTAACACCCATGTAAATGTGAATATCACGTGAATGTGCGCCAATAAAACAATTTTACATGTGCTTCTAAGAATACCAATATTTGCTTAAGAGATTTCCACTTATAAAGTTATTGTATGTTGCCAGTAATCTGGAGGGTAGCCCCGATGAGCTCGAGTTGGGTAGCGAGGTGGAGTACACCCTGGGCCGCATGAACGGCTCGGGCGGAGGATGTGCGAGCGCAGAGTTTGTCCGCGCACTCATTCGCGGCACCATACCCACCGCCAAAGCACTGGAGCCTTCTATCAACGGCATCGTCACGAGAACCCTGCGAGCCCTCAATCCCGACCAGGCTCAGTACTCAGGTACCCGAGATTGTATTTACATGGCTGTATGGGTCCTTCTAACAGGCGTGTCAATAAACAATGTCCAAATTTTAATTAAACATTTTATACACTAATTATATTGCATGCATACGGATCTTGGAGTCATCAAGGCCTCGACCTGTCAAGGTTATTGATAAGACTTCTTCTTATCCCTATTATTACGTCACATTGCACTTGGTGATTTTGGTTGATCTATGGATGGAATCACAAAAGTTAACTAACAAAATAATTATCTTCTCTGTATATTAATGAATCTTAATAAATAATTTGAAGACGAAATTATATTATGTTAATCAAGAAATATTATTTAATGATAAACTTTTATATAATTGGGTCTAGTTTTTAAGAAAGCTTATAAACAATCTCAGATAAAACCCCTTAATGCTCGTTTATATGAGCTAAACTGAATGCCTCGTGTTTTTAGTCCTACTATTTATTTGACGTCTCAATCGCTCAAGCTACAATTCGCTTTTGAAACAACTCCTTTTCATAGTATTTGACAATACCTTAAGGTTATATTATAATGCTAAGCAGGTCAAATTCCATTTGAGAAATCCAGAAAGAGTTAACGTGTATGCTCGTTTATCGGACGGGGCCTGCCTTAGATATCAAACATTCTAATATACACACTATATGTAATCAGTATAAAGTTCACGACAGAACCCGAATTGCGCTCATTTTTTGGCCAATTGTTTTTTGGTCTCATTTACCAATTTTAACAATATATGTTTGTTTCGAAATATCACTAATTTTATTTTTCACTATGGAACCACATCTGTTGTCATCGTGTCACCAGGTAAATAAGCATGCTGTATACATATTCGATGTGCGGTAGGTACTATACGATGATTCATACTCCTAATACCAATGCGATAATAGCATCGTATGAGGAATTTCTTCTGCCCTGTCAAGAAAGGTCAATATGTCGAGTAAATAACTATGCTTAATTCAAGATAGTTTAATTAATTGGTCTCATATAAATATACCACTAATAAAGGTCGGTATGGCAAATCTCGAGACGCTTAAGTTTAAATTCTTATTAAACACTACCTTTCGATACGTCAGCATATCGAAAGATAGATATGTAGATCGACAGCCCACCGGTCCTAGAAAAGGTTTATTTATTAGTACCTACGAGAGTTCCGCGGGACATGTTGTTAGCGGTCGCAACGCGGCGCCGGCCTCGTCTGTTGCTTAGACCCCTCACGCGCATAAAGCATGCTGCAGGTAGCATGCTTTATGCGCGTGAGGGCCCACAGTGCATGCGTTGCACCTGATCGGGGACATGTTTGGAGGGAGCTGTTTGCTCATTGCTTGGGAATATTACTGACTGAAGCTTCCAAATATTTATATACGCAAATTGTATTTGACAAGAAATTATAATCACAATTGAGTTGATACTATTCCTCTGAGTACTAGGGTTACGTATAGGTAACCTAAAACGTGTTGGTGTGTTGTTATATTGTTTGTTAAATTAATATGACTAAAATTAAATTCATAATGTCATATCGTTCAATCAGGGAGGGCTTACTCCATGGTACAATGAGGTTTACGTACGACATAAGAAATATAATGTGCAACAAATTAAAACTGGTTTCTGTTAAAAATTCACATGGACTATTTTTATTTAAGTATAGTTCAGACCAATCAACACACGACGCGATAACTATATCGCATGTTATTATTTCTCGGTGACCTAGACCGAGGATCAATATGTGTATGACTTACCGGAGTCCTCAGATTGGCTTGGTGTATTGTTTGCTTGTGAAATTGTTGTTGTGTCTATCCTATTAATATTATAAGATAGTCTAATGCAATACTTGTTTTAGGCATGATCCAAGTGGAAGATGGGACAAATTATGAATTCGGTATAATGGGGCTGGCGTGTAAGAGGGAGATCCTCCAGGTGGGCGATCCGGTTACCTTCCAAGCGGACGTCGAGGGAATGGCCACAAATATTGTGCCAAGCAGGAAGAAACGGCGTGCTATTGTCGATGCTATTAAAGGTCAAAGGCTTTTACACTTAGGTTTGGGCAATGGATTATCTACACCTATCATCTATCTTTCTGCTATGTGTATGTTCAGTTCAAAATTGGGGATATATTTATCTATTTGGCATAGTATCACGTAATAAGCTTCTGTAAATCTGCTTTTGCTCGTAAAACTTCTAATTGCTAAGATTAATCTAGTCACCTGTTTTTTATTTCGGGGTTTCAATAAGGGACACGCGTATTTTATATGCATGGGCTATGGAATGCACTATCTTTCGATAGTAGTTATAGTATTTATCATAGTAATAGTCATTCTTACATGTGTATTGTGTTTCGGTCAGGTGGTTTTGGGTTTCTATCAGTGGAGGGAGAGGAGAATCGTCGGCTGTTCTTTCACATGTCCGAGGTGCGTGGCAACCCTGCAGACCTGCACACAGGCGATTCGGTCGAGTTCGTCATGCTGACCAACCCAAGGAACGGAAAGTCGTCCGCTTGCAACGTTGTTAAAATTGCGTAAGTTTAAAAATCAAGTACTTACTCTGCTACTGCCCAATTTTATGCAAATTTACATTTGATTAAGGGTAAGCATTGTAGAACGAATTAGAGCAAATATATTTAGGCTGTGACGTATATCATCCACTGAGTATATATCCGAAAGATCAGCTTGTAATTTGTTGCTATGCATTTTATTTGGTCTTTTAGCGAAATATACATATATATTTCGTAGCTTTCTTTGTTTTAAGTTTAACTAATAATGCTGCGACTGTCTTTAGTGCTACAAATTACTGCAAATCCATTGTATTTATATATGGCGGTCTAAAGGATTGCTATATTATACTATGTGGTATAATGGCAGATGGTATAACTTTATTGAAAGAAAGTTTATCATATTCTCTTTATGTATGTCCCAAATCTAGAACACTGAGAGTGTTAATAGACATATTCTTCTGATTATTAGAACCCTCATTGAATGAATGCAGTTATACTAATATATAAGCTTAGCAGTACATCTTTAGATTAGTTAAATATCCTTAAATTTTTTTTTTTATCTCTCAATATTATTATTTCCTTGATTGATTTCTTATAATATAAAGTAGATATAACGAAACATAATATAACTCTTATTATTATCACAGGAGCAAGGCACCCGGCAGTGCCACGAAGGCGCGTGCTGAGCGCCCGGAGAGGCTCTTAGCGCGACTGCGCACGGCCTCTCTCGAGGAGGCCGCCGGGCCGAGGGTCGTCATCATCCGCGCCCCGCGCGGCCCTGACGGCAGCCGCGGTTTCCGCCCGCGGAAGCCCATTGCAGGTTATACAATCTTATATAGTTTTTCTAGACTTTTCTTAGACATAAAAACTTTAATTTTACCCCCGAAGGCAAATCGCATGCCATAAAGTTTATAGTTTACTAAATAGGCCTATCACAGGTCATACAACATTAATAACAGGTTATTAAGATTTATTATTTGCTGATGGGGGGGGGGGGGGGGGGGTCTTTCACGGACCATAAAAACGTATAATTTACTGATGAAGCCTATCACAAGCCATAAGAAAAATTTTTGCCCGCGGAAGCCGGTCACAGGTAATAAAAACCTATAACCTATTAACGTTTGAACTAAGCCTGTAATAGGCCATTACAATAATACATATATATTAAGCATTGACAGGCTAAATATGTAACTTATATTTAACCTGTGTATGCAATTTTTTTATCTGTGGAGGCCTATCATATTGGTTAGAATCAACAATATTATTAATAGTATCTTTCTATGTACAATTCTTAGTGTGAGACGAATGTGTATTCAAGTATATTTTATTTATGATTTGTAGAGCTGCTAGCTGAGTGAGATGGCGCGACGCAAATGGGGCCCTCCACAAACCTGTGTTTGTAGGTAACATCGTTATGGTTTGATTTCCCACTCAAATTGTTTCATTGTATCATGAGAGACTGACTGATCTTGTTTCTTTAGCAGCATTTAGAAAATTTTGTTTTGTTAATTTTACTTATTCTAAGAGAAGACAATCATAAGTAAATTATTGTCGGCTGTCATAAATAATATGAATCATTTGCGTAATATGTACACATCACCAATTTTTTTATGTCTAACGATCAACGAGCGAGGAACATATCAATGTAATCAAACTGATTTAAGTTACATGATTATTTTTAGTTTATTGTTAGAGGTTCTTTTTCGCATAGACACGTTGTTCAAAATTCCATATGCGGCATCCATGACCGGCTCGGCGGGCGCGCTTGACACATATCACATGAAGCCTGCTCGCTATCACAAGCTACAAGGTCTACCTTCGCACTGCCGTAGCGACTTATCCTACGCGCTCCTTTTGAATGTAGACGTGTAAATATTGAAACTTGTGTTAGTAATAAATGAAAAGGGAAGCATGGTTATATTGTTCAAATTGTACAGTGAAATGTTTATTGAACTTTGTTTTGTTGCGTGATTATTTGTGTTGGTAATGAATTTGTAACCACATGTCTAACCATGAGTGGAAGGGGACTAACAATATGGAACCATTATTGGGCGCGCCGCGGCCGTTGTTACGTTGGATTTTATAAAAGATCTCTATGCGGCATATTCTGTGATCAAGTTGAAAATTTCATGTGCAATAAGTTATAAAAAGATTTGGATATAAAGTTAAATTGTACGTGTCTTTAAAAAAGTAAAGTACCTACTAGTCGTTTAGTATTATGGCTGTTACACGCGTGCTTCATCTGATATGTGTCACCAGACCTAACCAGCTCTCGCGGGGCAACCCTAATCTACTTATAAACGTATTTTCAATTAGCTAGATGACTTGGACATTCTGATGTTGCCATGTTAGGCGAAAAGGATATTCGTGTCAATAAATGATATTCATTAATTTAACTACACTATCAGGACATAGTGACGTTTTATATAGACACTTCATTCAAATGTATTATAATATCGTGTTTCAACATCATTAATGAATTCGTGTAAATATTTGTTTACACGAACTATATACAGCTTGACCACTTTTCTTGACCATTGCGCCCCAGGCCAATAAAAAATACTTTAATTTGACTCACAAGACTTCTATAGAATCTAGAGCGCATGGTAATGGGAGGTATTTGTTTTAATGGTTTTGACGTTTTCTAGATCACATATTTGTCGTAAAAAAGTCTATTGGTGTTATTATATTGTTTAATTTTAATTTTGTTGTTTTTTTTCTAAAAACGTATTGTTTATGCCTAGTGCAAGTTTTGACCAAGAATCTGCTTTGATGCAATGCCAGGAATCTGTTTCGCAAAACAATGAAAGCGTCAGGAAACTGGTAAAAAATTCTCGGCATAAAGTGTCCACTCTTATCTAACATCTCTGAGAGTAATATTCTGATTTAATTTATTATATAAAATTTTGTTGTACACTGAAGGTAAAAACCATTGCCATTACAATCAAAACGGCAAATATTCTTATATTGCAATTATTATCTTTTTCTTACAGAACTTTTTTATATTCAAATATACAATTTACCTTCAATTGCCTTTATTTGTTTAATAAGGTATGCACTGAAATTAATTTACCAGTTGACTTAAAATACATATACACAAAAGTCAGAAAATATTTAATAATAATCGATAAGAATTACACTGGCCGAACTGGCAACATACAAATAGTTGTCGAAGTCATGAAGCTAAATATAAATGCGCCTGTATTATACAACTTTGACAGTACTAACAAAATGTATCAATGTTTATAATCGTAAAAGCATTTACAAAAGAAGTATGCAATGTACTGGAATGGAACCAAAGACTGAATTAAATATTTATAAACACAAATAATACATATTGGTATTAGAGTTATTTTAATTGACGGTATGTTGCGAATCTTCGTGATATTCTTTGTGATCATAAAATAAAGCAAACCGTATAATCCTCTATGGGACTGTGCTGTGAGTATTATAATAAACGGGTATTAATAGACAAGCTATAACAGTTGATATTTTTTAAAGCAAATTTTCTGAGAACTGTTCACTCATGTCCTTAAACGATACTTTTGTCTGCCTTCTCCGCACCGTACGAGCGGTAACCGTTTGTCCAAGCAATGTTATATTAATTGTGTGAAAACTCGCAATGATACAGCTTCCGTTAATTAACTACAACTTACTTTTGTATAATTGTTATTTTCCTGTTCTAGCGAGTTTGTTAATGTGTGTTCACTGACTATGTATTTATTCGTGGACGTTTTTTTTATTATTTTTATTTATGTTTGTAAAGAAGCAAATGGTGAATTTACTTAGTGTTTAGCTTACTTTATAAATAGTGATATGACGCACGACGAATATAAAAAAATACAATGCCTTATGTCATAAATCAAGAGTATTTCAATATCTGTATCATAGTGATATTAAGGGCCTTCTCGTATTTGCAAAATCTTTGAAGTATAATAAATAGTTGTTGTTGTAGTAACCGTGATGTGAAATTAGCGGCTAAGTATGATAATCGTCATAGTAGTTTTTATTGGGACAGTCTGTTAGTGGTAAAAAATAGTTCCCTTAATAATATCTCTGAATAGGCTTTGTATTACCCTTTACTCCTTGTTTTCTTTTGTCAGCGCAATGTACCGTTTGGTACCTAGTTGTTCCTAGTTGTTCATGTTCGGCAGTTAAGACTATCAATAACTATTAAATCGTGCGGCAGCTTATTGAGATCAATCTATCATTTGGTATAACGCCATGTTCTAATAAATGTATTACAACGAGATAAGTATAAAATACGGTACAATTTAGTTATTATTTTTTGTAGATTGTACTTGGCGCAAAATTCCCACAGTAACGTGTACATTAAGTGCCGAAGCCTAGTCGCAGATGCTGTAGATTTCAGACACGTCGTGTTTTTCATTAAATCACAATGTATTCAATATAATATTATGGACGTATACGAACTCATACAATGTATATTTTCCAATGCTTGTGTATGAATAATGAATTGTGGGGTGTGAGTACGCTCCTACTTGTTACCTCCTACCTACGCTAGTTGGAATGTGCTGAAATTATTTCCTAATAGCACATGAAATTATTTTGTAATGAGTTTTGTTGATCGAAAGGTGCATGTGACATTTGGAGCGCACTTGGACACTTGTGTTGTACAAAAGATATCAACTGGTAAATCAACGTTCGTGTATTCAAAGTAAGCGCTTCTGACTTAGATATCCCAAAGAAAAACTGATATTGTAGGAATTTTGAACAAACGTTTTATGCTTTACGCTTAATAGCAACAATTGTTTAATTTGCTGTAAAAAAAAATAAAGTATATTTATATATATGTATGCTTTTGTAACCATAATAAAATAGTCATAGTGAAAGGATATAATAATCAGGAAATTTTGATGTTCTAGTGTATGAAACGTAAAGCCCGGGTCCTTTCGGGTATATGTATTATTATATACTAGTCTTAAACATATATGCCCTGTGACTGTCGTGTGCAGATACAGTCTATATGCCCGTAATCCACCAGATCTGATGTGCTCATCACCAAACGTTTCTGCATAATACGAGTTACAATACAATTATATTTAATAATAAATTTAAATTCAGTGCCTAAAAGAACCTCTGTATCACAAAAATACCAAACAAACGTGAAATTTATTTAAGCCTTTCAGAATACACAATATTTGGAGTAATCATAAGAGTTTATTTCTACTTTGTTCTTCATATGTATTCATTAGACGAGTTATTTATGCCAAATGTTTATACACACTGTACATTTTTGATTATTGTGATTAAACTAATGTACACCACTTGCGAAATATACTCGTGACCGTTTTTTCATTTGCATCGCAAAAATAGGTTTTAGTGGTCCCGTCGTCATTACAAGGACACCGATGGTAGGTACCTCCTCTTGGTGCTGCCAGCTGATTGCGCCCAATGACACAGTTTCATATATTCTATGTCACGTGCGCGCTAATGCCCTTGATATGCACTGTTGTTGGTTTGTATGTCCCATTTAATAAATATGATGTGCAATTTCAAAACGATTTACCTGACGGGACTGCTAGCGCGCATTTATAGGCCGGGTTTGACCACATGGTAAGGTGGTCGAGCACTATCCTAAGCTAGGATCCCAATCCCAATCCATCCCATATTATCCCAAACAGTATAGCATTGAATCGTGTTTATATACACAATGCGCTATTAGAACTTATTATTCAGCTGACAACAACCAATAGGCATGGAGTATACCTTGTGTTGTAATACGATGTACACAATGTTGGTCTGATTGTAGGTCGACAGTTTGCCATGTAGCAACGAGTTGGACCTGTGTCGCTAATATTAATAAACGATATGATGCTAAGAACTCTTTTACTGCGCATCGTGGTGACGTATTTTAGTATCATACCGAACGTTATACATATTTTCAATTACAACATTATATATTTCATTATTTTTTAGCTTTTGTACTCCATTATTAATCTATCATTATTTCCAATAAAATCGAATAACATTAGTTGAAAATTTTACATTTAATTAACTTACCTGTGATTTATTTACCAAGCTACATATAATCATTACGCGGAGTCTCTCATGGGGTAGACAGAGGCATTTTAGGTAGGCACCTACATAGAAATAATTTGATGCCTGGCTGAATGACTGTACCTAATTACACCCATAGATTTAGATTTCGACGACCATCCATTTAGTTCAAACATTGCAATTGTCATAACTTTTAATTTGCCAACAAACGCTGGTAGCGTTTGTTTTAACAAACAGTTGAGTTACACGGAGTTAAGCTCTCTAATAAGTATCTTTATGTAAATCTACGACATTCGAAACGTTATTTTCAAGTATTTCGTGTCAAATATACATAAATTTTAACAAAATTGTCTGTATGTGCATGAGACCTTCGACCTTGGACCAGGTGCAATAGAAAGCCAAAGAAAAAAGAAGTTCGACTTTTAATTAGTTTTATTATAAATGGTATCAAAATTGCTGGTTTCATAATACCTTAAATCATGACCGAAGATTTTTTAATAATCTGGGCAAATCCCCAGACAATTCTTTCAGGAGTAATTAAGTATATTACCTATGTTATCTAATGTCTACATAAACAGGAGTTAAAGTTGGTAGAACAAATAACTCTGATACATTTTTGTTATTTGGTTATTTCCGATAAATGGATCTATCTATCTGAGTCGGTTACACACGTCTAATTATGTCGAGGCCTGATTAGATATTTTTTTTATAACAAGTTCTTGTAGTTTATGTTATTAAATTTAAGTGAAAAAAGAACAGGTTGGGTTTGCTTACATTGACTCCAAATTACAGTCACGTTATCAGAGCCTTAGTTACTAAAATCTACACCGAGATAATATAATAACGGTACATATATGGATAGTAAAATGTTCATTATACATATACAAGGATAGTCAAATCTTAGCAAATATCATTGTAGTTTTTAAAATTTTGCAGTGTTTTTGTTTCTGATTAAATCAATTCACCCTAAAATCTCCTCATTACATTATTCTTAGACCTCTAGGGCAACTAAGTATATTAAAACTCTTATCTGCAGTCTCAACTACAGATTAAAATTATAAAGATTACCTATAATAATATGTTAAAGCATGTAGTTGGTCGAAATAGAAAACCAGCGTTTCCGTGATACTTTGGTAATGTTGAGTACCTACATTTTACTGCCTGGTAAAGACTGGAAAATTCAAAAACGATTCTTAGTTTAATAACTCAAAACAAAGTATTGGTATTACGATATCGAAGCACAATGCAGTTTGCCTTTAAAATGCTTGAATTAAAAATATATATATATATATATATATATATATATATTTCTCATCATAATATCTCATAATTGAAAAGACTCCAACTGTATCGTCACTTACCATCTGGCAATGACGACTGACTAGGTATATGCTACGATTGGATAATAAAGACATTTAAAATTTTGGTCTAAATATGACATTTTAATGTCTTTAAATGTCTAATTCAAGCCTTCAAATCGAGACGAGTCCTTAAAGACTTCTTAATTTAGCTCTTATCTAGTTACCTTAAAACTCTAAAAATGTATCTAAGTGTATAAGTCATGTATCTGTTCACAGGTCATATCCCGGTAGCGCGTTTCGTGGTCGTAGTGGGATAAGTTTTTTATGGCATTATAGAGGTTTGAGCCGGGACTCTCGCTGTTTTTGAGATCCTTAGCGCCTACTATATAGTAGTCCGGATGCAGGTAGCCCAGCTTCACGCCAGTCTCCAATAGCATTTTGGTGTTCTCAATCTGCCGGTCGGTCACTGTCGCATGCGAAGGGACTTCTTCCCGGTAATCACCTAAAATATCAAGTCTTATTTACATTTTACACCTAAAATAAATCTCAGCCGGAAACTATGTGTGGGTACTACTTTTACACCTCTGCCTACCCCTTGGGGGGGCCCTTGCGAGGACGCTATCGTGTTCATTTCACAAATATTTGCCGTCAGCGGGAATCGAACTAGCGACGTCAAGCTTCAGAGCCAGGAGCTTTGATCACTAGACAGGACGGCCTTCCATTCTGTAAATCTTACCTATAAATCCAATACCGATAGAGCACCGGTTGTAGCCGTAAGTGTGTGCTCCCACCTTGTTCCACCCTCGGCCTTCGTAAACTCGTCCATCGTTTCCTATTAAGAAGGTGTATCTGAAAAGGGAATGCTAATACGTGATCACACGCTCGGTGAAGCATTGATCTGCTCAAATTGAATAGGTAGGTACAAATAATGACATCCACGAAGACGCGCCTCACCAATTTCAATCGAGGGGGTCGCGGGATGCATGCGGCATCTATAACTATGACCTGACCCTAATTACTGTAGACTGCGTGTGCACTCTTAGGTACCTAATCGGTGATACCGACAATGCTCAAACATTATTGGAAGGTAGCACACTTACACTTTAAACTATGAGGAAGAATAGTGTGGCGTGTCTCGATAGTGGATGGCACTATCTATAATCGCAATGAAAATAATAAATGTGTTGATAGCGTATGTCTTAACTGGTTGTATGACCGATTTCAGCAGTACAGAAAAGGTCTGATATGTGACAAAATTCATGATCGGTTCAATGATGTAACAAACAACCAAACTCACTTTCACATTTATTATTAATATTTAGAGCCGCGATGGTCGGGTGGTTCGACTAGTTGCCTGCAACAAAAAAAATTGCAAGTTCTAATCCCGACTGTACCGATGAGTTTTTCTGAAGTTCAGTACAGTGATTAGTCACACCACGAGCTTTACGGTGGATTGGATAGTCTGTGTTTATGTATATCTCTATCTATATAAGTATGTATATCGTTGTCCATTCATAAGCTTTGCTAATTTGGGACTATGTAAATTTGATTGGAATTGTCCCAAGATTTATATAAAATAAATAAATAAATATCCTCACGCCTTCCCACAAGGGTCCCCGAAGGGGTAGGCAGAGGTGTATGGGTAATACCCACACACCCACTTTCCGCCAGAGGTATATAAGGTGCCAACGTGACAGATGGCGAGTCCATCGCCGTAACTCAAGCACGACTATACATACGCCTTTGAATTTCTTCTCAGACGTATGCAGGTTTCCTCACGATGTTTTCCTTCACCGTAAAGCTCGTGGTGTGACTAATCACTGTACTTAAGTTCAGAAAAACTCATTGGTACATTCGGGATTCGAACTTGCGACCTTTGCGTCGCAGGCAACTGCTCGAACCACTCGGCCACGACGGCTTTTTATCCCAAAGATAGTCCCAAGATTTTTATTTATAATTTAATGAAACAGGATAAAAGAGCTGTCATTCACTTACGGTATATCATATTCAAGTACATTCAAATAGTACGATTGAAGGCTTCGAAGTTCCGCTGCGCAGAAGATGAACCGGTCGCATTCTGGGCTGACTGTGTGTTGAATGATGACCAGCCGTAGAGGGTTAAACTCGTCCATCGTTTGGTTGTACTCGTAAATCTGGGCGAGCCACATTTCCCGCGTAATGTTCCAGTCGTGTGGAGCTTTAATTTAAAATAACCTTTAGTACCTACTAATATTAAACGTCTTTTACTATAACCTTAATTAGAATGGCTACACGGCGCTAACACTAATTAGATAAAAACAACCATATGTCATGATTGAGCCGTGGTGGCCGAGTGGTTCGAGCAGTTGCCTGCGACGCAAAGGTCGCAAGTTCGAATCCCGACTGTACCAATGAGTTTTTTCTGAACATAAGTACAGTGATTAGTCACACCACGAGCTTTACGGTGAAGGAAAACATCGAGAGGAAACCTGCGTACGTCTGAGAAGAAATTCAAAGGCGTATGTATAGTCGTGCTTGAGTAACGGCGATGGACTCGCCATCTGTCACGTTGGCACCTAATATACCTCTGGCGGAAAGTGGGTGTGTGGGTATTACCTATACACCTCTGCCTACCCCTTCGGGGACCCTTGTGGGAAGGCGTGAGGATATAATATTATTATTTTTTATTTATATGTCATGATAACTAGTAGTAGGGGAGCCCACGATGCTAAATGGGGATTTACTCGAGCGTCATAGAGACCTATTGAGTTGCAAAACGTAGATAATAAGAAGAAAAAATGTTGTATGATATATACCTTTTCATCGGTGGGGAAAGCGGCTATAGATTTTTAAATATGTAAAAAAATCAATCGAGCGCGTCATTTTTTTTTCTAAGGGAGTGTTAAGCACACCAATAAAAAAAGCTTTCATTCACTAATCTGACGATTTTGATGTGACGAATGTGCAAAAAAAATTCGCCATTTTGAATTTTGACATACTCAAGCGTGTCAGATTAAGGTAGGGTGACTTAATTACATCCTAAAAAGCGTATATTCCACTAATCTTAGATCACAATTTGAGAGTGACGTAAAGAAAGGGGAGGGCAGCAAAGTTCTGATCCTGTATCCTTCACGGGCGGCCTTATATATGGGGCTCAAGTTTGGTGGAGGTAGTTAACCGGGTACAAGGTATCCCCCTGTATATTAATCTGCCGCGCTTTAGTAAATCCCGAAATCCCCGCTTGGGCTCCTCCGGATATTTAAAGTGGCGGTAAGGATTTATAAGTATACCAGCTGCCGCGCTGACCTCCGCTTGGGTGAAAAAATAAACAATAAAAGCTATTGAAACACGATTGCAGCGCCACCTACTGGCTTAATTATTTACTTTTTTATTTTCAAACCACCGTACCACCACTTAATTAACTAACTATACACACAAAACAATAAAATCGGTGCAGCAGCCTGGAAGGAGTTAGGTGACGATCACATGACATTAAGAAGAATAGACGTTTGTGTTTATGACGCCCTGGTACCGCAAGAGCGGATAGAATAGAAAGGATTACTATTAGTAATAAATAATACATAAGGTTAGATTCGTTCATAATAGATACAGATCTCGGGTGGTGCTCTCGAATCTCCATATTTCGACATTACATTCACAAGACGACACTAACCTTATAAAAATACGATTAATTGAACTCATTCATAATATGTGATTTTCCCGCACACGATTCGATTGCACACTTTCTTATGAACACCAGCCAATGCCGCAGATCGCCTAATGGCACTATCCCGTGAAGTGTGCCTACTTTCCTCAATTCACGGTCTTTAATTTACAATACCCCATAGGCGATAATATCCAGATTAAAAACTATGTTTTTTTACCTAAAGTAAATTAACTACAATAATATCAAATTTTAACTTACTAATTACGAATTAATGATGGTATATATATGAGTATCTCCAAATTCTAAACCACGGATCCTATTTGTGTGAGGATATCGTTATTAAATGCATTGACTGTTTACGTACCGACATCCAGTATTTGAGTCTCCTGGGCCTTTGGGAGCGTGAGGCAGACGATCAAGGCAATACAAATGAGGAGAGCGACAGTGGCGGCGCTGCACCACAATCGTTCGTTCCTAGTTGTGTTCTTGGTGACGTTCCACAAGTACTTGTGCAAGGGAAGGTCTGGAATCATCAACTACGAACTTAGTATTTTGAATGCGGATTAAGCTGGACAAAGGTGAACAACATTAGGCATAACTTATGAGAGCCTTGATACTGGTTATGTTTAGTATGATACCTACATGATTAGTTAAGTATAGATGCATATACTCGGATTTTCCCTCCACTGATTCGTCATACTATGAGGTTAACAGTGACGGAAAGCATTTTGAAATGGGCTGAGAATCGTATTGCGAAATTATTTGAGGTAATATTTTTAATTTCGCTAGTACATAATTTAAGTACTTTTTCCCCTCGCGGGGTAGGCAGACAGCGTAGAACGCCAGTTCTCTTTGACTTACAGTCTCTTTCGCTTCATCCACATTTATTAGTCTCTTCATACATATCCATACAGGTGTCGAGTACTCCTAACGTTCCAATTTTAGTGTTCGATCGATTTGGTCTACGTAGTGATCTTCCTCTGCCGCATATTTAATACATTGAGTCGAATAAACCTTAATTGAAATCTGGCATTTTTCATCAGAACTGCACTAAAATTTAAACTTTTACAAGATCAAGTCAATTGCAGTTTGGTTGTTTCATGATTAGTTATTTCAGAAGTAACATAGTGTATAAGTGCAATAAATAATAGTACCTTCTGCAGTAATACCTGTTGGCATATTAACGATTTCAGTGAAGGATTATATTTGTCAATTGATTAACTTAATCTTGGCAGTCTAGATTGTGAATCTAGTCTGCCATGATTAAAGATATTAGGTATTCCAAATTACAATTATATTTTTGTTATTTCACCGAAATGCGAAACTGATTGTACAAATTATCGAGTTTGACCTACTATTTGATTTTCAAAGTATGAAATGCCCAACTGTAAAGTTTTTCTTTAAATTTATTTAGTAGGATGTTAGTTTTATACTTTGGAAAGAAAATGAAGAGATAACTATATAAATATCTTCACTATAACTCTCAAAGTTAATATCGTTTACTGACGGGTGCCTTTACGTCAGTCTTAAACTAAATAAACAGTTGTGCTTAAGCTAAATGTTCAAGAGGATTACCTATAAATAAAATAAAATTGCGGTTTGAGTAAGGATTCTGTATAAAAATTAATATATTATCCAAATTGGAAAATGTAGGTATATATGTATAGAGAGTTCGTGTGCAAGCTTGCAGCGAGTGCGTACACACACACGTGTACGCATTGCAGCGAGTCTGGATGTAATAATTATCCTCATATAAAATTACATGTACTTATTCCAAGTATATTTTTCAGTCTCTGATATAAATAGTACCTAAAGGCTCCGGTAAAGTTAGGGTGTTTTGACTCTGTGTGAAATATTCAGTATAATTATAATGCCTGGCATACGTAACCTTAATTAAATATCTAAAGTCGACTGAAGTGTAAGTACACTCAATTTTGTATATATAGATTAATTTTTGTTGGAGATTCTTTTACTTTTAGTCTCGAGGTGAAAACCTTTGAGAGCCTCTAGACCATCCTGATAGAAGGTTAGTCAGAGTTTGTTGTCATATAAAATTCTAACCTGGCCCAGTGTCTGCAGGAGAGCTCCGGGACTGCATTAGGCGAATTACACGACTCGGAGCAACTGACTTTGTCCGCGCATTGTCGCAGTGTTCTAGTAAAGAGTACACTGAACCTCATTCCATCCCTAATCGCTGTATCAGGATAAAAAAAAGAAAAAGTAATAAAAATACATTTAATAACAAAAGGCCCCTACGTGTAATGCCTATCCACCGTTATGCAAATAATATATAGTATGACACATTGCAATGTGCTTAACTAACTTATATTCTAATATAAAAATGCCATCAAATTTAAGCGTTTTGATTAACAGTTCGTTAAGTGACTCGTGAGACGTAACAGACAGACGTAATTTATCAATAATATGAGGATATTTTGAAACGAAATAACGCATCGTCTCGTTGTCGAAGGAGGTAATAAAGTAGTAATAATATTATAGCCCCTTAGCTACATAAAAAAGGAGTCTTCTACTCTACTTTTCAAAGAACAGTATTTCGACTAATGGCATTTAAAAATTGAACTGAAATAATACCCTCCGTTTATAGTATATTTACACTTATTATTCGGACACTTAGTTTTCGGGGTATGTATAGGGTTAGTATGGGTAACATGGATTTACAAACCTTTAAATACAGAATCAAATACGGGCCTTTATGTATTGTTAAAAGATTCGCTCACGATTAAATAATACTAACATACATAGAAGTGAAGATCATATATGTACACACATACCTACATATAAACGTAAGTATAATTTTATAAATTAATAGAGATCATTAGTATATTAAGATTTTACTTAGAACATGTTACGTATATCTATAAAAAACAAGTGATTTTGGTAACATTTCAAATAATGTCATTCGAGCGTTCATAGTTGGATCTTCTTCCACTAGTCATGTTTAGCGCCTATGTTTATGGGTTTGATTCCCAGCCGAATGAATCATCTGTTAGATAAGCATATTCATTTAAATTTTGTTCGGGTAAAACAATTATCTACGCATGAATATAAGTATTCTCTACTCTATCTCTCTCTGCCTACTCGCGGGACAACTCGGCGTGAAGATATGTATGTATAATATCTACTCTGCTCAGGCTCAGTTGTAATTATTATGAAAAAATAAGAACAAAAATTTATCAATACTAGTACACTAGTACAGAACTTAAGTACAGTGATTAGTCACACCGCGAGCTTTACGGTGAAGGAAAACATCGAGAGGAAACCTGCATACGTCTGAGAAGAAATTCAAAGGCGTATGTATAGTTGTGCTTGAGTAACGGCGATGGACTCGCCATCTGTCACGTTGGCACCTAATATACCTCTGGCGGAAAGTGGGTGTGTGGGTATTACCTATACACCTCTGCCTACCA
Organism: Drepana falcataria; assembly: GCA_945859725.1. Lineage (NCBI taxonomy): Eukaryota > Metazoa > Arthropoda > Insecta > Lepidoptera > Drepanidae > Drepana > Drepana falcataria. The sequence continues at coordinate 13,942,178 of OX243921.1, forward strand.
CTTCGGGGACCCTTGTGGGAAGGCGTGAGGATATATTATATATATATATATATATATATATATATATATATATATATATATAATCAATGTAAATAATATCAATTAGTCTTTGTATGAATAAATAGTGATGTTACAAAACAACATATTACAATACGACACACAGGCGGCGTATATTGTGGAAACCCACAAAAGTTGCTGAGAGATGACATTTTATAAGTTAGATGCTTCACTGGCTTCATAATTAGTATTTTTACAAACACAACTGTGAGTTAGCATCTTACTGATGTAAATACATCATGGGGACCTTTCCCAACTATAGATAGGACCAGGGTAACAGCAGCATCCTAACCCAAGATACAATCTTCCACGAGGGAAATAAATAATGTTTTATATCATTTCTCCTTACACAGAGTCTTATTAGCTGAATTCCAATGAGATACATTACTTAAATTGTCCATAATATTAGGACCAGGAGTCACTATTTGCCCGGCTACCTGGCAATGTCCGTACACAACATATTCAGGAGTTAACACGCGCTCGTGTACCAACTGTTCCAGCAACATGTTCAGGTGATCAAACTGTGACTGGACGGGTTGTTCCACCGTATAGTCTCCCACGAACATGATAGTGATACTTCTTCGATTCCAAGACTTGACCATCGCGGGAAACACGTTAGCCCCTCGGCCTTCGAACACGTACCCGTCGCCACCGACTAGGAAATTTGGTCCAATGTCATCCCACTGGCGACCCAAGTGTCCTTTCTGGATATTAAGCACACTTTCAATGCATTTAAATTTTCGTTCACAAGATTGACCGGCGCTGTGGCCGACGATGACATAGCTTACAGGTATATCCAAGGACATGATCCTGTAAGCGTCCATGGCTTGCCACTCATGGCGACGCAGGTACCACTCCGCATGAAGATCTGATCAAAACGCAAATAATCGTGCTTAGTACGAACCTAGTAGGGATGGTTAAGATTTTGTTATAGAGTAAACGACTCGAAAAGCCTTAGAAGATTTTTGTTTTTTTTGACAGTGACAGTGAAAGGGCGATATAGAGTGACAATTTAGAATATTTGGAAGCACATGCAAGTCATTTCCATACTAAAGAAGCAGCAACACCAGGATTAGAAGTGAAAAGAGGTGCAAGAGCAGAGGAGCTTGTTGATAGTGGTGGTATGGAAACTGTATTTACCTATGTCGAGGCGAGTTGGCTCCTTGTTTAAAGATTTTTGGAGAAGGTAGAAGGCAAGCCCAACGACCGCAATAAAGGCCCAACACACGAAGACGACTAAACTGCACCGGAACTTGTGTCTGTTCTTTGGAGACATCAGCTCTAGGCCCAGAATTCGGCCTGAAACATTAAGCGGAATACTCGTTATCACAGAGCATCATTGATTGACCAGAGACATGGAAATTTTTGCTAAAATTGGAATGTTAAGGACTTTATTGTAAAAACTCTGCCGTCTTTGGTCAGGTTATGTTTACGATTCTGAGTTTAGTGTTCAAAATGCCATGATTTGGTGAGATACGAACAGGTCAAACATCGGGGTATTAGTGCTAGTGCCTATCTCTAGCTTAGGTGTACGTTCTACACTGATCTATTTTAGATTCCATTCGGTTCTTAGTGTACGTGATATCCCTTTAATTTCAAGTTTCCATACTGTTACTATAACTGTTTACTATCAACATTTAATATTGTAGTATAAGGCACGGATATACATCTATCCCTTTCACACTAGAATTCTCAAGGCCTTAAGTGGCAAAAGTGTCCTGGCACTTTCGGTTTGATGTGTTCAATTAAATGCAACGATTATGTCTAATCTAAACGTCAGTCTGTTGAAAATCAAGTAGATCATTTGTAATCTAAATATATTGCCGGCTAAATGTGACTTTCAACCTTTCAACGTTCACCTTTTCTGAGCATACCGGTTTTGGGTAATTTTCTCTTCCCCATAAGTAAAATATAATTATTTACTCTTATCATTACCACGATATTTGCCGTTGCGTTGATTGCCGTTGTCAATATTGTTATGTTTGTTTACAATAGGTGTGTCTGATTTGATTCGGCATAATCAAGTTATCGCAGCATTAAATACCAACTAATGCACGCTCACATATAAGCTTGTTGCGGAAAATTGTTATAATACATACATATCATTACGCCGAGTCCCTAAGAGAGAGAGAGAGAGTCAGAGAGAATAGAGCGCCAGTTCTCACTAGACTTACATACCCCTTTCGCTTCGTCCACGTTGCGCGTGTTGCAACACTAAACATATACCTTAGATTTATCAAACAACCGTGAAGGATTCTCCACAGTTTTAAGCTAGCTGATTAAACAACACTAATTTCAAAAGCCATGTCGCACATATTTACTTGTATACGCAAGAGTTTTGGTCAACATTGCATCGAGGTTGTGGCTTAGTTCTGAAGAATTGACTTTCTCAAGAGTATGCAGTAAGTATGAAGTAAATTGTAAGAATTAGTACTAAAAAATTTTAGCTTAATTGATAACTTAATTGCTCGGAACATAATATTTTTTATAAAACAAGAGAATTTAAGTTACTCTTAATAGCCTTAACTCTCTCACTCTATCAACAATGTGCTAGTGAAAGTACCTCCTTTATATCAATATTTATTTTCAATACGTAATTTTTATTTTAAATTTCAAATAGCCGTGGTGGCCGAGTGGTTCGAGCAGCTTGCCTACGACGCAAAGGTCGCAAGTTCGAATCCCGACTGTACCAATGAGTTTTTTCTGAACTTAAGTACAGTGATTAGTCACACCACGAGCTTTACGGTGAAGGAAAACATCGTGAGGAAACCTGCATACGTCTGAGAAGAAATTCAAAGGCGTATGTATAGTCGTGCTTGAGTATCGGCGATGGACTCGCCATCTGTCACGTTGGCACCTAATATACCTCTGGCGGAAAGTGGGTGTGTGGGTATTACCTATACACCTCTGCCTACCCCTTCGGGGACCCTTGTGGGAAGGCGTGAGGATATATTATATTATTATTATTATTTTCAATACGTTTGTTCTGGCTATCTCCCTTTGTTACACACTTTCACACAACTATGTACGCATTGAATGAAAAACGTTATTTTATTTTTCATATCAACACTTCAGTTTGATATACATTTTGTGAGTAATGAATACTATATACAGGCATTATGCGTTCGATTCTTCAATCCATTTCACGTTATCTGTCACGCTAGCACCAAAATATATCTGTGGTAAAAAATGAGAGTAATTACACCAAACCTTTGGGGACACTAGTGGGAATACATATATCTATATAAAAAAACTATAGTGCGCGTTAGTCTTATTAAAGCTTATTCGGTAGCTTTACTGTAATACCGAGTATCAAGATACAACACCAGTGAGAATTCAATTACTTTTTAGTTTTATTATTTATTTATTCTAATAATATATATTCTAACTTAATACATCATACCTGAACTAGGCCACTTCCAGCAAACTGACTTTGTGTCATATTCCAACAACAAGTCACCGCGTGGCCGGCCAATTAATTTTTCTACCTTATTATTGTTATGTTATTTGTTTTTGTTGCACGCTCATTAGACTAAAATGTATACTTTTGTAATAATCTCACGCAAGTGAATTTGTATATAATTCTTGTGGGAAATAAATTTCTATAAATTTTATTTTTAATATCTTGATACTTAACTATCCTACTCGGCGTCATCACGGAGTCAGTGAGAGTAGAGCGCCTGTTTTCGCCATACTAACAGACTTTTTTCATATCATACATGGTCTTCGGTTTAAAGAACAACATTGAGTGTTCTATCGATTTGGTTAGACCGTGGTCTTCCTCTGATCACTGTCAATAGATTTCTAATTTTTTTATATTAAACCTATATCAGCGTAAAGTTGCCATGGCAACAAATAAATCTTTAAAAACTGCTCATGGTATTTTACATGACGCCATACCACATATGGAGCAGCTGGTCGGTCGACTGTATAAACAAGCTTCATGAAAAATGTTTAACCACAAACAAAACGTGGTAAAAATCTTCAAAAGATTTAAAAAAGTTCTTCAAATATTCTTATTAGCACTTATAGATATGTCCCAATATAGATTCCCATTATTGCCCATTCCCAGTCCCATTATAGATATGGGCAAAAGCCTCCCTTTCCATCCTCCGCGATCGAGCGTTACTCTCGACCGATGTGTTCAGATGCATGTCAAGTTCGATCGAGCGCAGTCACCATTAATAAAAATATTGCTTACTATTTCTATAATTATCTAGCTATTTTATCGGTCATACACTATGGAATGGGAACGTCAAGAGTACTCAAAACCGGCGAACATGTATGAAGAGTCAGTTTAATGCGGATGAAGCAAAAGGAGGCTGTATGTCTAGAGACAACTTAGCAGTCTACTCTCTCTACTTACCCTGTGAGGGTATAATCTTGTGTTATGATAACTAGACAACGATATATTTACTAATATAGATTAGTATATAGTATATAGTAAAGATAGATCGATATATACATAAATACATAGGACATCCAAGACTATGGTACAAATACTCGTGTTCATCACACAAATACCTGCCCTCAGAGGGATTCGTACCCACGACCTCAAGTTTCGCAGTAAGGAACTCTAACTACTAGAATCGTCCGTTTTAAGATACTTGTTTTTCGGCGCCTGGATTATACAATTATTGTAAGTATCGCATACATACTTTCATTATACCCTTATTATGATAACAATTGATCTGACCTACATTGATAAGAGTAATCTTTGAATTTGCTAACCTTATCAGTTCGCAATTATCATAGAGTGATTGTAAAAAGAAGTGTACCAATTATTTGGCTTAATTTATTATTATGATTATTGCGTTCCATCTAACTATCTGCGTGTTGAATAAAGATAATTGAGGTATTTCAAGAAAGTTATTTCATGACTATTCCATAAGAGAAATTGTGGCTGAATGGTTTGACTACAACACAAGATTGCAAGTTCGAATCCTGACTATACCAATGAGTTTTTCTGAACTATCGAACAGTGATTAGTCCACACAACGAGCTTTACGGTGGCGAAAAACATCGGAAGGAAGCTTGCATACACTTGAGAAGAAATTCATATACGTATGTAGGTATAGTGTAACTGCGATGGTCTTGCCATCGGAAACGAATTCCAGCTGTGGGAATCGGGTAATCATTTGGGTATTGATTAAACTTTGATAACAAGGGAATCAGTGACCTAAAAACAAAAGCTTATCGATTGAATAAATACCTAATCAGTGTCACTCAGATTGAGAAAACTTTAATCCCATTACGAAAGATATCCGCTTTATAGACTATTGACTTTCTTCTTAAGGGATACCTTAAGTCCCTTTTCTTTTTTCTGTGCATTTGGAGTGCCTCTCGATGTTTTCCTTCGCCGTACAGCTCGTGGCGTCGCTCGTAAAACCAATCACTGTACTAAACTTCAGAAAAACTCTTTAGTACAGTCGGGATTCGAACTTGCGATCTTTGTGTCGCAGGCAACTACTAGAACGACTCGGCCACTACGGCTCAATGTGTAAAAATTTATTTGTCTTCTTATAAGAAGGTACTATATTAAACTCTTGGATATAGGTAAGTTAATCTGTCTAGTTATAACCTCCGCTAATTTAACTTCCGGTCACATCGGCAGCAAGAATTATAATTAAGCTGTATCATCGTAAACATCTTATACAATTCATCGTGAAAAAGTTCATTATAGTTCAATTCCTATTTTTACAACTAAACTGCTCATCATTGTATTTTTCCTTAAGAAATCCGTCTTTACTGTTCAAGATCCGTTTTAAAATCATAACATGACATAAATAAATGTCTTCAATAATTTACTGAACCTAAACTAATACCATACACATTTTCATTATAATTAAACATATATCCCTTATGCATAATATGAAGAGTAGGCATACAGCTACTAATCAGCATTGGATTCGCTTGGGCATAACAAAAACACTACAGCCATCTGACAAACATCCAAACCCTTGCATATTTTTTTCCCCTATACAGACCATTCACTCTTCAAACACTACGCGAGATTAAATGGTGAATAAAAAAACCTACTATTTAAAGTCTACCAAAGACTTACTAATCAAAATGGTACAAGGAAAACGTTCGCAAGACTGTATGTACATAAATGCATAGCACAAAACAATAAACAATCATGGATCACAGAAGTGACCCTTGATCGCAATGTCCTTTACATTTAAATAAAAAAATATATTTTAGCAGTATTAAAAAAAATGCTCAGCAACTCACCTTTAATAACTTCGTTGTTGTGGACATTCTGGGTGACTGACACGAACCTGGGACCGATTTGAACTCGAGAGGATTTCGTGACGTTCAGACTGCCGACGTACGGGTTGGACGCGGATGCAAGAGCCCGTTCGTCGATCATCACCACCTCAGAGCCTCCGCTGGACCGCGCCATCCTATCTTCGTGTACCTCTCCGTCACTCTCGCTCCACATCACGGATACAGTCTCACGTTGTAAAAACCCAGTGACGTCAAGAGGAGCGTGGGCAGCTGAATGCTGGCAACGTCTCGCTTTGTGCGCCGGCGCGCGACTAACTTCGCCTTTGTGAGTTACAGCAACTGTATGATGAGTTCTTTGCAATCAATCGTCGTTATCTCTCCCCGCTGCCCCTTAGTGCAAGCACTTCTAGTATTATTAGGTGTTCCTATCATCACATCATATAGGCACATATTTACACTCATACTTATTACAAAAAGTTCTTGAACGAAAGTACCCATTCTAAGCTAAAGTATATAATGTACTTACTCATATTCAAATACTTATGTATAAAGTCATTACTTATTTTATTGTAGCTTATACGTGAATAACTTCAACGTGTGTGCGATAAATAGTGATGGGCAACGGATTTAGAGAACTACATATATTTTTTTTTAAACTGATCTTTCACACACGTATATCATTTGAACGATGTGATGTGAATAGTGGTAAATGTGTCAAGATCTTGCATTTCCATACTCAATGAACTCGTAAAGAAGAACCTGTACTAGGTTCTTCGTAAATTTTTTTCTTAAGAAAGAAGAAAAGACTTCTTTAAGAAATAATATTATTTATATTTTCCATCATTAATTCAAGTAGTGTAGCACAAAGTGTGAATTGAAACGTGTCAAGAGGCTCTCAAATTTGACACAGTCACCACGAACAGGAAATTAAAATTCTAGGAATCAGCTCGCGCTGGTATTACCTGTACCTTTGATCTGCATTCACGAGTCTAAAGTTAATCTATTCATTTCGGTGCACCTTGTGCAAAAAACTTTGCGTGGCCTATAGAATAATATTAAAAATATTAGAAGAATCAAATCTAATCAAAATAATTTTATTTCTTACTAAGGCACTTATAAAACCTCGAAAAAGGTGTACGGTTCCGGTTGGGCGTTTCTATGGAGCAGAATCGGCAAGTTAACTTGCCGATTCAACCCGATTCAAGCCGAAGTGAGGTCAACTCCATGGTTACTCTTTTCAAATCATTAGGTATACAATAAGAATATTTATATAGGTACGATATTATATTGGTACGTTCGTCATACTTTTGTATTCTCACCATTATCGCTTTACATACAAAGAGCGATAAACTTTGACCACTTGGTGCAACTATCCGCTTGCGTGTAATATTGGCGTAGGCGCTTAAGGTCTTGCCAAACAGCGGGCCTTTTTATACATGCATGCATAATGGACTCTTTAATGCACTGCAGTCGCTGTCGATGTGGGAATTAAAAAGTGAAGCACGCTAGTAACGCCACCTATTGGATCCTATTGATGAATCTAAGCCATGTAGGGAAGAAAACATCCATGCAGGGATCCACCCAAATACATACAAAAATAATTGGGTTCATACATTACGTCTCACTTTCAAAGTCTTTAAAAGGGAGCTATCCTAGTAAGCATAGCGATCAAGTTTGGTGCGACTAGTGTACTCAGAGGGTACATATACTGTTATTTTAGTTATTCAGGGATCGAGTGACGAAGGAAGTGAAGGTGCCAACTAAGTAAACTGCGAGCTTAGCGATTTTTCAGAACACAGAACGTCCAAGGAAATGAAGCAATCGTAGGTGAGAGGTGGTCCAACTATTCAAAGCTGGCGTGCGTCTTAATGCTTGACGGTGAGCTTAATAAAACAAGTACGTTATGTCATGACTGCTATTTGTTTTACAAATTTTCACGTATAGTGCGAATGTTTACCATGCTCACAGTAAGTGAAGTTTAGGTAATAGGTAGAAACGTAACAGGTATTAAAATTAGGGGATATTTTCTCTCAAATCCGTGTTTGTGTATTGATTATAGATAGTGCTTGTGTGATTTTGTTTTAAACTCAAGCGTTATTATTCAAGGGTACCAAAGAGTAACTAGTCGCAACTATTTAAATTTGTAAGGAATCATCAATAATTGTTTTCTTCGAGCGAAATAGCTTTTCACGAATGCACTTAATTGCTCGCACACTCAAGGACGGGAAGAGTACTCGAAACCGGCGAGCATGTTTGTAGAGACTGACGAACGTGGACGAATCGAAAGAGGTATGTGAGCCTAGAGTTAACTGGCGCTCTATTCTCTCTGCCTTCTCCGTTAGGGACTCGCCGTATGTATGTATGAATAGTAGGAGTATGTTCCAGTAGTAAACTAGAATTAAAACTAAGTAATGACCAAACAATTTCCATTTTATTTTTCATCACAAACTCATATGACATTAATATAACATTGTGTTTCTTAAATAAAAAAATGTTATCTCAAGAATGTTTAAATAAAATAGAGTAATTTTATTTAAAATTTAATATTTATATAATAGCCTTACTTCGCTTAATCTAATTTAATTTAAATTTACATTAATAAAAGCTTATATTTATACACTTTACTGATATTTATCACGTGGTTATGTTACCCCTACCTGTCGAACTCACGTCTTGTAGCCCTTCCTGACGAACAGTTTTCCTGTACCTAGCTTCGATAGTGTTACTTACAATGCACTTAACGCATAACACCGGAAAAGATTTATTTTGTTCTAAGCCTAATCAAGGTAACTAGCTCTTAGTATAACTAGAAAACTGCGTATCTTAAAACTATCAATAGTGTGTGTACAAGCCATGGCGTGATGATGGCGAATTAGACGCATTTTCCACAGAGTCTCCAGACAGGCGAACTGTGCGAATCGCTCTTTCGTCTGGACACATCTTTTGTAGTTAAGTAGCACTGTAGCATTTACCTACACTAGTTACGTTCAACACGCAGGTAGCTAGTATTCAGGCACTAGCTATGTAAGGCATAACTAGTCCAGATACTTTTGTATTGTAGCATTAGTCATAAAAATATACGGATTTATCTTAAGATACAGTGCTCCTTCGGAGTCCAATAAATAATAATTCATTTTCATTCGCACCGTGCGATTCATACCTGCCTATACAGCAGCTTGAAATTGTAATAATAATTATATATAAATATGTATAATAATTATTAAAAAAATATATTTTTTATAGTTGTCACATATATCTGTTTTGTGTAGATTTGTTATGGGTAGTATATAAAATTCATTGATGTTAGGTATGTACACGAGCAACTAATGCAAGCCTATCGCACGTAGGGGCACGCTTTTATCTTACATAGAACGATTATGTGATACCTAAGTCTAACACTACGCTTAATTGTGACATCCGTGTCAACCCATAAATCTACAGTATATATCTATCTATCTATATATGTATATATATACATATATACTGTATCAGGCTAAATAAATTAAAACCTTTTAAACGCAGATGTGCGATTCTAACTACGTATTTATAGTCACTAAAATAATGTATCATTTGATCTAGGAGGGTATCCACAATGTTAAAACGCTTCAATATATATATAACTATAATATATATATATAACTCATAGTAACCTGTTATTTATCTTAGTTACATACAGAGAACAACGTGATCAACTAAACAGTAGAACATAATTTTTTTTATGTAAGCAAATCGGCTTCTGGTTTCTAACGTCAGGTGCCGGTAAAATTAAAAACATTTTATTACAATTTATGGTATTCCCATTTACTCTCTACCATATATATATATATACATATATACGAATAAAAATCGATTTAGTTAACAGTTGCAGCATGATCAATTAATAAATAATGCAGCTCGTTTAAAGTTTAGCAGCAAGTTATAATAATATCTATGTGACAATCGGAATTCTTAATTACATACGAATCATAATTATACATAATATAAATAATCAGAGTTCATAAATTTAATGTCCAATATAAATTGTTAGTTGTGTACCTACGCCCAACCATCGTATCCGTGTACAAGAAACGATAATTGTTTTTAGAAGTAATAACATTTAGTTTAAAGTTATTTACCGAAATAAAACGCGTGTTAAATTCTAAAATATTGACCTGTTTACATATATAAACACTCTGACATTGTCATAGTATTTATTCTCAGCTTCCTGTAGACTCCGATGTATCTACTTAATTGCGACTCAGTCTACAGACACATAACAAAAGAACACAATTATTAATAATAGCATCAGATGGTATTTATTCATTCATTAAAGTAAATAATGGATTGATTCGCGTACACGAGTTTACATATACGGAACACGTGCGAGCTCCAGTACCAAAATTTTTACCCATTTCAAAGTACGTACCTACAACCGAGTTCTTGTTTCATTACTGAGACAATAATATCTCAACTCCTTTGTCGCCCATGTGTATATGGATCTTCGGGCGAAAAAGACACACATTTGTAAATGTTAAATTTTGAGGATGTATGTTCCACTTTCAGACATAATAGAACGGAATCGGATGAAATTTCGAACAAAGATAGATTATTAGTCGGAATAACATATAGTACAAGCTTTATTCCCGAAAAAATCTACCGATGAAATCAAATAATATACGGATAAAACAACGGGGCCGAGATTGTATTGGAAGTATATATAAATATATGTAGTTTTAATTTGGTACAGTAATTAAAACAAGGATATACAAAGGCATTCCTATTATTAAATGTATGATCCTTGATTCAAGACAGTACGTGTAATAGGATAAAATAATCTATTTTGATATACGCGTACATTATTATCATAGAAATCAGAATTTGATTATTCCAGGTTCAGAATTGAATAAAAATTTTGTACTTGTTGTAAAGTCTTTTAAATAAAATTATTCAATTAGGGAAACCTTAATTAATTACTTAACTATTGTATATATAAATAGTTATAATTACATTCGGGATGACCGCCGAATTAGACGATGTGATTTTTTGTACATATCAACGCCTATGGCAAAATTTGTATGTTTGGATCAGAACGCGAGAGTGTGATGGTAAACGCGGATTGTGTATAGAATTTCCATTAGCTGGAAGATTCACTTAGAGATGTGTGATTATGATTTCGTCGTCGATCTCATCCTTCTCGTCGTCCTCTTCAGGAAGTTGCTTGGCTGCTTCCTCAGCGATGGCCGGGTCTTCAGCAATAGCTTTGAGACGGCGAGCCTGGGGATAAGCAATAACAATTAAATTCAATGCAAGTGTGGCGTGGATTTCACTCACTGATAATATAATCCTCACGCCTTCCCACAAGGGTCCCCGAAGGGGTAGGCAGAGGTGTATAGGTAATACCCACACACCCACTTTCCGCCAGGGGTATATTAGGTGCCAACGTGACGTTCTCAGACGTATGCAGGTTTCCTCTCGATGTTTTCCTTCTCCGTAAAGCTCGTGGTGTGACTAATCACTGTACTTAAGTTAAAAAAAACTCATTGGTACAATCGGGATTCGAACTTGTGATCTTTGTGTCGCAGGCAACTGCACCACGGCTTTTTTAATATACTTCTGTAATACAAATGAGGTTGTTACCTTTCTCTTGTGCAGTATCTCCACGACGATGTACCCAGCAACTCCGATGAGCAGGACCACCATCATTACATACAGCTTCATCCTTGCGCACAGGTGGGTAGAGTAAGCATACGCTACCACGAATCCAGCACTCTCCCACAGGCGGAAGTTTGAGAACGCAGCCTCCTTGTTTCGTCTGAATAGTACTCCATACAAGCCTGTAATCATTATAGTTACATCAATCAAATACATAATAGAATCGTTACGATAGTTCTTAGCTTTCAGGATCTAATCATATCTTGTACTAGCTAAAACTAGGGGTATGCTAAAGGTATGAGAATACGATTACATCATCATCATCACATCATCACGCCGAGGCCCTAACGGGGTAGGCAGAGAGTATAGAGCGCCAGTTCTCTCAAGACTTACATACCTCTTTCGGTTCGTCCACATTCATCTCTTCATACATGCTCGTCGGTTTAATACGGTAGAATACGATTTACATACTCATATAAGTGGTTCAATACATTGATATAACCCCCTAGCAGATATCATTTACCATTTTACACCTGTATAATGTATCTAGGCGATGACTTAATATATACGAGTATTATAATTTCCAACCAGGCAGGCGCACAGAGATGTCAACGGGGCAATCAATTATACGCGTCAAATTTTTGTAAGGATATTAACTATATCTTTATATGTATATATAATTCTTCTGTGAGTGTGTATGTCACTGAACTCCTCCTAAACGGCTGGACCGATTTTAATGAAATTTTCTGTGTGTCTTCAGATGGATTTGAGAATGGTTTAGATTCACAATTGGACCCGATAGATGGTGATCGTGTTTTAGGGCATTTAATTTTTTCACCCAAGCGAAGCTGGGCGGGACCACTAGTTTATACATAAATAGCTTCCTCGTTTAGTATTTGTTTGAAGTATTATTTTGTACAATTTCGAATTAAAATCATTTGCGATGATATTTAATAATATTTTACAACTGGTGAAAGAAAGATTGGGAAACACTGTACGCACGGTCTTTACCACACATAAGCACAGATCATGTTTGTTGTATGCCATATACTGTACGTGCGTGGTCACGTGTAAAATATGCAAACACGTTTGTATCGTCCATTTCATTTATTTAGTCATTAAGTACTAAGGTATAAATTATAGGTGGTTCATTCATTGTATGTAATACAATATAATCGTATTTGTAACAACACGATTCGATCATTAACTATACAAAATTATTTAATAATTATATTATTATAACATTATATAAATTAATAAACTTATTCGATGTTTAAGACATTTCAATATGAAGCGACCCGCAGTGGCAGAGACGAGTTAAGTAGACCATGTTAAGTAACCTGCAAACTCAAGGTAGCAGGTTCAAACCCCCGCGGGTGTAAAAGTACAGAGATGTATGATACCATGAGTTTTGCGGTGAAGGAAAATATCGTAAGGGGACCTGCATTAGTTTGTTAAGTAATAAACGCAGTGCGTAGTTGTAATAACGATTAGCATAAAAGATGGTAAAAATAACGGTAAGGCTATCTTACCGTTGACTTGGGTCTGCCAGACTGCATCCCCCACACCCCATAGCCCAGAGATCACGAAGAATGTCGTCGGCGAGTCAGGGCTTGGTCTCCATATCAAGAGCCAGAGGATAAGGCCGAAGTGCAGGGCGGCTCCCATTACGAGGATCGGGAAACGGCCAATGTACTTCATAGCTGACCCGAAGACCAGCGAGCAGATCGCGTTCACCACCCCGAAGCATATCATCACGTAGCCGATTGATCGGATGCCAAGAGCGCATGAGACGTACGCCTAAAAAATAATACAATTTAATATTGACGGAACACGTATAGGCGCAAAAACGAACCAAAGTTTTTTAATTTATGATTTTTTGCGTTGTGATACGCAAAGCGTTCGTAAATTCATCTACAATTTTAGAAGTGCGATGGTTAAGTCTCTACGGAGATATTTTTATAGTGCGTTATGTTATAGAGAGCCGTGGTGGCCGAGTGGTTCGAGCAGTTGCCTGCGACGGAAAGGTCGCAAGTTCGAATCCCGACTGTACCAATGAGTTTTTCTGAACTTAAGTACAGTGATTAGTCACACCACGAGCTTTACGGTGAAGGAAAACATCGAAAGGAAACCTGCATACGTCTGAGAAGAAGTTCAAAGGCGTATGTATAGTCGTGCTTGAGTAACGGCGATGGACTCGCCATCTGTCACGTTGGCACCTAATATACCTCTGGCGGAAAGTGGGTGTTGGGTATTACCTATACACCTCTGCCTACCCCTTCGGGGACCCTTGTGGGAAGGCGTGAGGATATATATATATTATACTAGCTGGGCCCCTCGGTTTCACCCGGTTTCAAAATTTGATGTCACTGATATTTTCTTCCAAATCCGTTTCGCCAGTCTGGCGTGTTGAGTAAGAAAGTTCCTTATTAACTTTTCCATTTTACATAATATTAGTACGATGTAAGGTCGATTTATTCATTCACTTGAACGATGATCAAGAATGTGTACCTGGGTGTAGTCAGCGCCGATGAAAGCTTGTTCCATTCCAATCCATAATGTAATAGGTATGAGGAGTTGCTGGTTTGGTTTCTTGAGTTGGTAGGCAGTAGCCGACAGCAGCTGAATACCGGTGAGATCTTGGGCCGGGTCGGCTTTTCTTTGTTTCTCACCATACCTGATGGATAGGAGGACATTGATGTCAAACAAATAATGCACACAATAATATATGAATTATGAAATTTATTGGTTATTCTACCGATTCAATTTAACATGGTAAAAGCTTACTTCATTAATGCTATGATGTGACAAACGGATAGTTGTAGATGCATATCCGTTTAGAATGAGATAACGAGACGACTCAACTATCTCGCGATGCCCGTACTAGCCTACAGAGGCCATGACAACGGTGTAAAGTAAATGCAAATTATTGCTTGGGTACCAACGAGCGCACACATAAAAACATGGTGCTGAACAAATTATAGGTAGGTAACTATAAAAGCAATGACGTGACGCCATTTGGGATTCACAAGCCTGTACAAAAACAATCGTGCCAGCGGCGGGACAGCGCAAAATATCAATCAAACTGACAAATGGACAAAACACAATGCAAGAACCTGAAGATAATTTGTAGCCAAATTGGATTTGGGAAACGGCGTGACAGTTATAAAATTACCTGGAATACATTATCATTTAGAAACAATGTCAGAACGACCATTATATAAAATTAAAGGCCATTCTATTTAAAACAACAACTGTTGACATAGATGTATATTGGCGTTTTGTCGCGAGTTCTGGGCTATGTATGACTAATCATGTTTCACATGAAAGAACAGAATTACCTATATATATAACGATTTAGACTTGTTAATAAATACCGCGGTGGCCGCGTCGCCGTCTTTGCTTGCAGAGTTTGCTAAACACAAAGTTTGCAAGTTCGAATACCGACTGTAGGTAGATACTATAGTTTTTCTTAACTTAATAAGTTAAGAAAAACTTAACTTAATAAGTTCAAAGACGTGGATTCGCCTAACGTCACGTTGGCACCAAAAATATATCTCTGACGAAAAGTGGGTGTACGGCTCACAAGCCTATGCCTACCATTTTGGGGACCTATGTGGGAAGGCGTGAATACACACATATGTACATATTTATATAATAAAATATATCCTCACACCTTCCCACAAGGGTCCCCGAAGGGGTAGGCAGAGGTGTATAGGTAATACCCACACACCCACTTTCCGCCAGAGGTATATTAGGTGCCAACGTGACAGATGGCGAGTCCATCGCCGTTACTCAAGCACAACTATACATACGCCTTTGAATTTCTTCTCAGACGTATGCAGGTTTCCTCTCGATGTTTTCCTTCACCGTAAAGCTCGTGGTGTGACTAATCATTGTACTTAAGTTCAGAAAAACTCATTGGTACAGTCGGGATTCGAACTTGAGATCTTTGTGTCGCAGGCAACTGCTCGAACCACTCGGCCACCACGGCTACATATTTATACATGTTTAAAAGCTTTCAAATAAAGTTACCGTGACAGTGGATCAACGAGCAGAGCCACCATGAGGACGGCGACAACGACGCACGCGAGATATATGGCACTGATCTCATATATCTCGCTGTCTGGCGGGCGGTGCAGGTTTTGGTTATCATGATGACCACCTCCAATCATGCAAAAGTTCGCTCCACAGTTCAGCAGTGTCTTGCTTGTGTTCTCCGTCGTAGCGTTCCCGTTGTGGACTCCCGATGAAAACACTAAAAACACATCGTATTATATATCAATACATATATTATGGGCCGGCTGGTTAGAGAAGATGCCTGCAACAATAAGGTTGCAGGATCCTATCCCAACTGAGCCAATGTTTTTCTTAACTTAAGTATGGGAATATATATAGATAAATAAATATACTCCTACACTTCCGTCCTTGACTATTATGCTTCACTTATAAAACGTCGAAAAGGTGCACGGTTCGGGTAAAACGTTTCCATGAAGAAGAACCGGCAAGAAGCTCCGTGGTTACTCTTTTCAAATAATTTGTACTTAAGTTTGAGGGTCAAGAGTACCCTTAACCGATGAGAATAATGAAAGTGGACGAAGCGAAAGAAGTATGTAAGGATCGTAGCAGGTGGAAACAAGTGGTCTCTGCCTACCCCTTACGGGAAGAGGCGTGATTATATGCATGTATGTAAGTTTGAGGGAATAGCCAATGCACTACACGCCGATGCCAATACAACATACGTTTTTTGATTATTAAAATTACACCGTATTCATAGCGGTCTTGATTGCCGGAATCAGTATCATTTACCAGTAACATTTATCAGTAACATTGTCATATTACATCCTTTACTGCAATTGAATTGGTTTGTAGCATTGTTTCTTTGTTGATTGACGTTGACTCTACGACACTAAAGGCTGTCTTCTTCACTATTGAAGTGGGCCGGTCAATAGCTCAAGTGTAGGCTGAGTTTTGGTGGTGGACTCGCGCCGTGCGTAATGTCAAAAACCTCTTTAATGAAAGTGCTAACATGTTTACTGTAAACTTCTCGCGGTTTCTTAGGTGTTGTTTATTATCATATTATTTCTCTTATTTTTATACGTCAATCAATATCCTGTTTAAAAAAATTCAAGGGCTCTTAAGGGGGTAGGCAGAGGTGTAGTAGTACCCTCCTAGAGTACAGATCATAATAAAACTATTATTACATGCAGATAAATGTAACTCACCCAAGCTTGAGATCAGATTTCCCCAGAGCTCAGCCGTCTGCCAAGCCAGGAAGAAGAAACCGAAGAACCGTACGATGATACCATCGACGGCCTGGTCAGTAAGTTTGGCGTAGACGCTTCCAGCTTGAGTTAAGTACGTGGCCTTAGAGGTCCACATAGGGGCGGCGCCGAGGCCGACGACTACCCCCGCAGGAACAAGCGTGTAGAAGGCTGGGTAGAACTGCGCCCCAATGTACGGCGCGTAGCACATCATGGAGAGGCACAGGGTCCATTTCACCGTTAGCCTCTTGATTAGGAATGTGGGGACAAATATGCAGGAGACGACGAGCGCCGCGTAGATGGAACTCAGCGATACTGTTCCAAGGCCGTCTGCAGCATTGATCGAGGACTGCAGGTTGGCAGTGCCCTGAAAGGCCGTGAATTGGACCATGAAGGCAGCGCTGACGGCAGCGATGTTCTTCAGTATTCTCCATTTTTCGTTTCTGGGTAGTTTCACTTTGGTTGATTGGTAGCTGTCTTCCTCGATAGGCAGCGGTGGCGGTTTGACAATGTCATCAGTGGAGTCGCGATCGTGCTGGTAACCATCGTTCTTGAACCCGGTCTTGACCGTGTACACGGAGTCTTTATCCGGACGGTCATCTTCACGTCCGCCTCCGTGGGTAGCAGTCATACCGTGTTACCTCTTTTTGCCCTGTGAACAAGTACAAGTCCTTTTAGTTATCTGGTTTTTGAATTAGATTTACGCGAGATTTGAAACGATACCTGAACAGAACAAAAAGATCAAGGCTGGCAAATTTTAACTTTATTAGTATATTATACTTTTCAGTTGATGAAAATTCTTATATTATTAGGGTTCATTCAGCTTAAATGTAGTAGTTTTTGCTCGATTTATATACAAATATAAAATATTTACAGTAATTTATATACAAATTTTGGAGAAAGTTTACAAGCAAACTAATTATTATATTATAATATTATAATTATAATTATAATATTATAATCCGTAGTCCAATAGTTATTAGAATATTATTTGTCACTGAAGAGTTCATTCGCGACCATTTTTTAAGACCTGTAATACATTATAAAGGAAATAAATTCGTAATAATATTGGTAACATTTAAGATACGTGGATAGTTCTAAAATTTTCTAATAGATAGCGTAATGATGGCAAATGAAAAATTCGACTCAATTAGTATAGTAGGATCAACTAGCAAGAGCTTAAGCTTAAAAGAGCGTATAGGGCAGGGCTGATTGGGTCAATTGTATAATTATTTTTAGATTTTTTGAACTTACTAACAGATTTTTTAGAAGTTTCCCTAACGATGTTTCCTTTGAAACAGACGGAGCCAGCTAATTATGAATCTATTGTTACCTGAAAAATCCGGAGTTTCGTACGTGATACCTAAATTAAATACCTTGTTACAAGTGTCCAAGCGAGGAAGTTTTTGTAACAATTACAATTTGTCGCGCAGGCGGCCGTACAATGGATAGTCGCGGCTGTGTACACATACCCCATTGTACGGCGGCTATAACAAATTTTCGTCATGACATAATTCTCTATGATGTGTGAAAAACTAGCGAATTTGTAAATAAGAAACCATGTTGAATGTAGATTGTAGACATTCGGGCTATATGGTTGGTACGTCTGAAATAATAATACAGCGAATATTTGTGTATCACACTACACTCTCATTTCTAAGCTACTGATAATTGTGAAAGGTTGTTACGTCGGGGGTACAGAAAAGTACAAAGAGTATTCAGAAAAATATATTGATATAAATAAGTTGTTAAGGTAGCGCTTCCTGTTTCGACTCACATTCTGAGTAGATTGAATAAATTTACATTAAGGCGAGGTTTTCATTCGGTAAAGTTGGCAAGTCATTGGTATATTCCAGATGCTGTCCACATTGGTATATACAAGATGTTCACAATGATGAAAGCGTACACACTATTAGGCACATGTCTGCAACCAAATCTGAAGTATGTAGATATCATTGTGCAACTAATGTGTACGGCCGGTGTTTGTTGATATCGCTGGGTCATGTTGCCATTGTGTGTCGTGTGGTCGTTGTAAACATCACTGCATTGTTATAAATGTTTTGTGGGGAAACTTGATCAGTCATCAGCAATTAAGTTGTGGTTAACTTAATGTAGGGCTTCCGAGCATAATCCCAACTTGCTGAGCGTAGTCTCGATCGACAACAGCGCGATTCACTGGAGATTCCGTAGACGTAGTATAGCGTTGCCGTTTCTTAAGCATGGATATATACGTCTTTGAATTTTATGATTAACTTATGCAGATACCCGCAAGATGTTTTCGTTCCGTGTTCCGTGATGTTCGTAATGTATACGAATACTGTAGTTGAGTGAAAACAAAACTTATTAGTACGGACTGCCGGGGCTCGACCCTGCAATCGCGACTGAGCAGGGGACTACTAAAATGATTTGATCACCACAGGTCTTTTATATAGAATATGCATTATTATACATTCGAAAGCTTAATATTAGTCATACTGAATTCCTAAATACAAGTCGATTAAGATATTTTGTAGGCGTTCTACGTACCATGTACTGTTCGCAATAACGAGTTGAATGTTTTTAAACGGATTACGTCATTCTCAGTAATAACAGCGAAATAATAACCAACTTTTAAGTGTATACGTCTAATGAGACCCACTGGCTATTGTTCCGTCTGATATTAGTTCCCATAGACAAGCATAGGGTTGGCATAGGTAATTATATTCCAAGGGTTGACAGTTGTATAAATAAATAAAATAATAATAATATATCCTCACGCCTTCCCACAAGGGTCCCCGAAGGGGTAGGCAGAGGTGTGTAGGTAATACCCACACACCCACTTTCCGCCAGAGGTATATCAGGTGCCAACGTGACAGATGGCGAGTCCATCGCCGTTACTCAAGCACGACTATACATACGCCTTTGAACTTCTTCTCAGACGTATGCAGGTTTCCTCTCGATGTTTTCCTTCACCGTAAAGCTCGTGGTGTGACTAATCACTGTACTTAAGTTCAGAAAAAACTCATGGGTACAGTCGGGATTGGAACTTGCGACCTTTGCGTCGCAGGCAACTGCTCGAACCACTCGGCCACCACGGCTTCTTCATAAATAAATAATTTGTACTAATTATAAATATCTTAATTGAGTTGGAGGTTCAGTCAATAATACTGGTCACGTCAGATAAGAGTTGCAGAGATGGAGGTATTCTATGTTGAATATTGTCTGGGTAGTAAATATCTATATTCATTACCCCACGCCTTCCCACAAGGGACCCGAAGGGGAAGCCAGAGGTGTATAGGTAATACCCACACACCCACTTTCCGCCAGAGGTATATTACCAATACAATTTAATATATGGCAACTACTCGAACCACTTGGCCACCGCGGCTCTATATTTTTATTTAAAAGAGAAAATGATAACCTATTTTATACGATACACCCAATAACCCGAGGTACGTTTAACAACTTAGTTAACTTACCCTCTATGCGCTAGTCCAAAGTCACTTTGAGGTAATGAGTGCATTTTTTTATTCATGATGTAATAAACCTCTATACTTAGAGGTGTCCAGATGATTTTAAAACTTCATGTGCCTATGTCTCATATAATGTCCATATTACGTGTTAGACGGTTGGATGTTGCCTAAGACTGAGCGTGACTTACTTGATAAGTTTGATAATTGGTCAGAAGCAGTTTCTGTACACATTATCAAACAAAGCACTTCCCGCCGCATTTTAATGCAGTATTCAACAATAGATAGTGTTTCAAGAGGATTGTTTATATGTATAGTTTAATATTATAGGGAGCGGATCAGAACTCCGAACTGTAGAAACAGCGAGGCACGACAATACTGAATAATGATTTTGTCAACCCTATGCACACGGCCTCTCGTAGCATCTACATCGCGTCACAAGTGTTGATGGTGACCATAATTTACCACCATTGTATGTGCCTCCAACGTGTCCTACACTATTAATAATTGTATTCATTTGAAAGATTTTTTGCATCGTATCTGAACAAGACTTGAGCAGGAAGTCCCGTGAGTAGTATTTTCAAAGGTTATTTTTTTTCTGCTGTAATATTGATATTACTTACAAGTGCCAATCACGTGTTGGTTGTAAATAGATGTGTTTGTTTAAATACGTTACGATCCAGTTCCAGCTGGTTTGGTATTAGGTAATTGAATTAAATAAAAACAAAAATTCAATTTTTTATGTTTAGATATTTATATTTTGTAAGTAGTGGTGGTACGAATGGAGTAGTTCAGTGGATGCATCTCACTTGTGGCATAATTAAGGCAGTTTGTTCGCAGGAACGGCCTATCAGTCGTTGAAGGTTGATAATAATTATACCATATCTCGCTCAGAGAATCAGCATTGCTATCCAGCGTGGCAATGCTGCTAGTCTTCTTGGCACGTTGCCTCGGGATACCGATTTGGGACAAATATTTTATCTGTAAGTAGTTAGTTACAACTGTTCTTTGTAAATATTATTAATTATACCTTAAAACGTTTCTACACACATAGTCTAATTCCAGGATACGGTAGCATACATATGAGACGCCGCCGAGTCCCTCCCGGAGTAGGCAAAACGAGTGTAGCGCCAGTTCTCTGTTAACTTACTGTCGTCTTTCGCTTCAATCCACATTCAAAAGGCTCTTCATCCTAGTAGCTCGCCGGCTTCGAGTACTCTTGACGTTCCCAACCTTGAATATCTAATCGATTAAACGTATGCAAATAATAATATCATCTTCTTAGTTTATTGATATCAGTGTGATCTCAGACACGCTAAGCCTGCAACCAGTTTGACACCGAAGGCCAATCGTTATGTTATTTGGGAACGAATACAAGTCACGAGCTACTTTTTAAAACAAGAAAACACTTTATTAGCGTCGAATCCTGAGCCTTATTAGATACTTAAGTGTGAGTTCAGTGCTTATGTTCACACTTAAGTTAACGTGTGAGTTCACTTCTGTTCAGCATTAAGCTTATAACTTAAGTTAGTGTGAGCTGAAGTAATGAACTTAGCGCTCACTGGCGCAACTATCTATGTAGAGTCAGAAGGAACAAGAACGGCAAAATGACAATGTTTTTCGCATTATTTTCAGCAAGCTTCCCACGGAATGTGGAGTCACGGCGCTAATTTATTTTCACTTCCTGTGTTCCATCCCTGTCATCGTCAAATAATGAGCGTTTCAAGGTCCACCAGCAAATTGGCTCGCTCATGCACGGTACATTACCTCACTATATCACAACTTTTATTGTGGGCTTCAATTTACTACATTAGTTAACGCGTAACGTGAAAATTACTATACAGCTGCCATCAGTTGGTTATTCTATAATGTTTGCTCTATTATAGGCTAAATTCAGACTAAGCTCTACTCACTAAATAAGCAATTTTGATCAAAATAAACGTAACGAAGACAGTTTCCAAGACGGCATTCTTCATTTCTTTGTCGGTTGAACTTAGCCCAAAATCAAATTCCGGATTTGTTTATTATGCAGACGCTCAGTGTATTTATTTATTAACAAGATTTTATTAGCTTCAAAACATTATTTACACCAAAAACTAGTTTGGAAACATGCAAGAGATATTAATCGTTGGTTTTATGTCACTATGCTTAAAACGGCGACATCCTGCCCATTACATAGATGTATATATATATATAAAAATAATTATATATATATATATATATATATATATATATACCCTTGCCCAAAAGGCGTGGTTCCCAGAGGTGTGTAAGTAGTACCCAAACACCCACATCCCACCGGATATATATATATATATATATATATATATATATATATATATATATATATATATATATATATATATATATATATATATATATATATATATATATATATTTTAGGTGCCAATGTTATAGATGACGAGTCCATCGCCGTTACTCAAGCACGACTATCCATACGCCTGGTCAATTTCATCTCAAACGTATGCAGATGACTAATCACTTCACTTATGTTCAGAAAAACTTAGTGGTTCAGTCGGGATTCGAATTTGCGATCTTTGTGTCGCCAGTCAGTTATGTAGCCAGTCGCAAAAGTACGTGTGAAGCTCCGACCATTCACAATTGCTCAAATGGATCGTATTAATTCCTTGCATTTCAACCTTAATCTTGATTATATATTCCATGAGCAATTGATGCTCAATGCTAACCTGATATTCCCAGTAAGGACGAGAAGCACGTTGAGAGCATGAAATAACATGTACATAAGCTCTGTACCGAGATACAGAAACCCGTGCGAAAGGGTTCGACGACTCACAAGGACGACCACATTACACGTCTCTTGACAAATTTGTTTTTTGCAACATTTAACGTTGAAATATTTTACAATCCATGCCGTACTAAGAATTAACGATAGGTACTAATACAATATACAGGCAATCACAAATCTATACAGATTGGAAATGCCTTCCCTTGACCATTTTCGTTGAAAATATTTTTGTATAATAAAAATTTGTTTGCCTAATTTACACTGGCTATATGAAAATTATATAACCGTGCTTTTGGTTGTATGTATCGCAAATCTGTAACATAAATTTTCTATCTATAAATGTATATATATATATATATATTTATTATATACATTTAATATCCAATAAGGGCAACTATTGGAACCACTCTGCCTCCGCAGCTATATGAATTTTCTGTTATATATATATATATATATGTATACAATAATAATAATAATGTATCCTCACGCCTTCCCATAAGGGCAACTACTGGAACCACTCTGCCACCGCGGCTTCTCATATGAACGATTATATTTTATAAATAAGATACTAACAAGCCATATGTGAATAAATTTTCTGACAAGTCTCGAGGATTGTTTTTATGTCGACCAACGAGCCGAGCGCGTACATGTAATGATAGTTGCGGAGCGGGTGGTCAACTTGCCCATTGTGTTGCGACCTTGGGCACCAATTAATGCAGCGTCGTATACCTAATGCACAATAATAAGCTTCCGGGATATTAAATGAAAATTCTAGCAAACGTTTTCCGGTTATCCTCCGTGACGCAATTAAGAATATCAACATCCAAGCAGTGAAATACTCTCGAATACTACTGAAAATCTATTTTTTTTCTTAAACATATCTCTACATCTGTCACGTTGGACCAAAAATATATCTCCGGCGGAAAGTGGGTGTGTGGGTACTGCCTGTACACCTCTGCCCACCCCGGGGAACCTTGTGGGAAGGCGTCAGGATATTTTTATTATACATATTATATATAATGAAGATACAACTTTTACGTATACTGAAGTGCATAGCTTCTCGGAAAACTAGTCCTTAATGCGGTATGTTCATTTGGTCATCTTTCTTATACTATGTTTTAATAGCTGTGACCTGCAGTTTCGCCTGCTCATAGCAATATAGTCTGCCCAATACGGACGTATAGACGTGCTGCAAGTTGGCGCGTTCAAACAAACTAACAAATGATCAAACTCTCCTGTTATTCGTAGGTATTTATTTCTTACAAAAAGGCATATATTTACTGATTGTTTTTTTAGCTTTGTTGGTTATAAAGTTAGTTTTCTTGCTTATAATCATTAAGAGTGATGAATAGAAATTGAGTCTGTGAATAATATCGAATGGTATTCGCGCAGTTGTTATGTGTGCTCGTAACATTTACAGCAAATGAGGCGGACGACCTGCGCCGCCTCTGACCCGCGCACACACAACCTTAACTAAGCTTTGGCAATCTACAATCTGCAGTATTGTGGGTTCCAACTGTGGCTCTGTGTAACGTATAGAAGAGGAAAATAAACACAGACCGTATCCGTGTTTAATGTGTTGGACAATGCAAGGCTTCCTTGAGAACGTAATCTATGCAAATCTAAGCAATGAGAAGAGTATCTTAGCGGCGCAATATGAATTTGTTAATGCTATGTTTATTATTGTAATATGAGTTTAGTTCACAATGTGGATATGAGGAAAACCGTAAGAATTCTGTGAATAATATATTGCTAAATATTTTGGGATGGGTTTTCCAAAAACCTTTGAATTAAATTAAAATAAACTGTGTTTTATTTAGTACCATGCGAATTTGCAAGACGGATTATGGTAGAAAAAAAATTGTTTGATTTATTTTTAATGTAAGCCTTCTTAGCTTTCCATATATTTATGTCATCGTGTCGAGTCAAGTCGTAGAGCACCAATCTTTTGACAAACATGCAAACATCTTTGCTTTATCCAGCATTAACTTACTTTCAAATGCTCGCTGGTATCTCTTAATGTTCCCATCATTCATTTTCCGATCAATTTGATCGAGGCATTTGGAACGTTGCGCTTGTCTCCCACACTCATTGGCCTCGTATTGTAATACCACAAAAGTGGCAAACATACACATACCAACACCTTGCTTTGTCAAACTTTCGTCACTCAGTATTTATAATATATTCAAAGCACGCTTTTGTTCATCATTACAATTTACACCTTACATATAGAAAGGATGAGTGAAGAGATATTGACGAAACAGATATACAAAGCGAAAGTATGTGCAAGACGAGGCAGAGGAAGACCACGTTCCAACTATGTACTTAGATTAAATCGATCGACCCTCAAAGAAGGGAACGTCAAGAGTACTCGAAACTGGCGAGCATGTATGAAGAGACTGATGAATGTGGACGAAGCGAAATAGATATGCAAGTCTAGAGAGAACTGGCGCTCTATTCTCTCTGATTAGCCCGTTAGGGACTCGACGCGATGACCTTACTAATATTATAAATGTGAAAGTTTGTAAGTTTGGATGTTTGCGGTTCTTTCACGGCCGAACGGCTGAGCCGATTTGGCTGAAAGTTGAAATGGTGATAGCTTATACCTAGCAATAGGACATAGGCCACTTTCTTTTATCCTGAAAAATTCAAAGTTCTTATATTATAATGTATGATGCTCTTTCACGGCATAACGGCTGAACCGATTCTAGCAGGAAAATTCCCAAAGCTACTTTTTCGAACTCGAGCTAGTATGTTTATATATGTATGTATATATATCTCCTCGAATGAGCTGTAAATTATTAACCACTACGCCACGCGATACATCTGCCGTTAAATGAAAAGAAATTACGATCATCGTCTATTGCATGTAATAACATACATTAAAAAAGATATAAGACTATACAGTAAGTAATACGACTTTTAGTGGCTGAATACATTATCTAGAATAAGCAATGTTTTATTTAAGATTTGATCTATCCCTGTGCCAAATATCATCAATTGGCATCTATCCATCTTAACTTTCGCATTATTTTAAATTTTTAGTAGGATATCTCTAGCTAACGTGGAGAGAAAAATCTCTGTTATTATCTATTCATTTAGGTCAGGGATAATCAATTGTCATGTCATAATGAAATACAATAAAGTTCGAAACGCGAGGAAAACAGGCAACTTAAGAAAAAAGTTGAGTGTTGCGTACTTTAATTAATCTGGTCACGCAAAATATTATAACCGTTGTGGTCATCTTATGAATAAATTGTGCGTAGATAAATATTTATTTGGGCATGAGTCTGTGGTCGCTATTCGAGTATTAAGTTTCACGTGTCATTCCTATGGATCATATAGATATTTATAAGGCTTGTGATAATGTCTGGAATGCTGTTTTGAAATTAATTATTCCACTTTATGTTTGATATTAGTTCTTAAATGATATTTAATAAAACATGAGAATACTTATAGATACATTTTAAAATTTTTAAATAGTACATAAGTTTATTGTTTGTTAAATTTTATTTTTTCTTCGAGTATAATTATATAATAAGTAACTGCAAATGTAAATATTTAAAATGTAAGTGTTTTGGCTCAGGGCTGTTAACTTATGTTTTTATTGAAATAAATAAATAAATAAAAACCTCTTCCACTACACATAAGTTCAGAAAAGCTCATCGGTACAGTCGTAATTTGACATTGCAATTTTTCGTTGCTGGCAATTACTCGAAATCCTTGGCCACCACGGATCAACATGTTACATTAATGATCGAAAATTATTAATTCAACGTACCCACTTTAATATTTTAGTTTATTATCCCTTAAGAATGCAGATTGTCAGTACTTACGTCATAGGGGACTCCCACGTATCGGTTATAATCACGTTGACGACATTTGATTCAGAATTGCTCATTCATATTCAAATGTATTTGGCACATATTCCATATCTACAGTAATAGAACGGATTCGTTGGACGCCAACAGGTATCCAATGTATTTCCTTGATTCGTGAGATAAATCAAGTAATACAGATCGTGTACATTCCAAGGCATAAACAGGTTACTCGCGTCTCCGCTGTATTTATTTACTTGCTAGAGGACACTTATAAAGGTAAATCAGTGTTTAGATTGTTGGCAACAGTTGCATTTTAATCGGGATTAAATACGTCAGGGTCACCTCAACGTGAACAAATCTTATATATGTACATAAAGTATAGGTACTCTTGATTTGAATTTAACTATGTATATATAATACAAAAAAGTTACCATATAAAATAAATGTCGCTTATCTGTACGGAAAGTGGGTGTGGGTTTTACTTTCCTGTTTTCCTTCTATATTCCTTTACACTTCTGCCTACCTTTGCGGGGACCCTTGTGGGAAAGCGTTAGGATTTACTATTATTATATTATATTACGTATATGTGAAATTGTTAAACCCATTGAATCTATTAGGTTCACTAACATAATAAAGAAAAAAGATTTGATAGTTTATTGGTAATGGATAAGCTCAAAAACTACTTTCTTATTTGTGTGAAACACAATTTGCACAAGGTATTCATAAAAAGGCAGGCAATTTTTTTATATCATTTCTAAAATAAAAAAATGTAAAGCTTCAGTTTAATTCAACGAATATCGTACGCTCAATAACTCTCTCTCAAAATCTCGTGTATAATATTTAATTTTAAAACGCTTCTCTAAAGTACCGCGGGATGTAAATGTCTTCAAGACTCTTGACCCCGGTGTCTAAGGCATTCAGTATACCTACGCGATACTAAGCCTTATCCTTAGTATTCAAAGCCTCGCAGATATAACGCAGCGCGTGCATGTAATCGTCGCTTGGAATCTAAAATAAGTTTATCTTACACGCTATGATATCGTTAATTTACGAACAATTAATCCGCCAGCTTGCACCGGATAAAACTGCCTGAAACTAACCTGAAACGGTTGAACCGGCCAAAGTCGGTTTTGTGATCAACTCGTTGCGTCTTATGCGTATGTTAGTAACAAAATAGCTTTGCCAACGATAGTAGTTAAGAAGGCCCATTTAATAATTGTGCTTAATGGTTGATATCGAAATCAATGTAATCTAGTTTTTGTTACGGTCATCAACAGACTGTTTATTTTTAAAGGTTCAATTCGGCATTCAATTGGATTAGACACGCAACTCTGAGATCATATTAATATTTTATTTAAAGGATTGTTAATGATGATAAGACTCAAACACATTCCGCAAAATATTGCGTTAATGCACTGACTAATCCTGACTTTATGTGTTTTTACAAGCTTTTTATTAACTCGCAATGCAACTTCGTTTGTTCGGGTGGAATCTTGCAACTCAATTTTGAAGCAGATATCTTCAACCGATTGAGCTGAAATTTTATCAGTTAAGACATTAGACTTTGGCTCAAAAATGTCTTGTTGGAGTTTTCCAGAAGGTTTCCAAGTCCCCACCCACGGGACAGTTTAGCATAAGCAGAGTAGTTTTACTTAATCCTACTAAACTTATAATTACTAACTTAATAAACTTATAAAATTGAAATTTTCGTGAGGCGGTTTCACGCAAAAACTACTTAACGGATTTGAATGAAATTTGGCCCAGAGATAGATTATTAGCTGGATTAGCACATATGATATGTTTTAACCCGCATATTTACCAATAGAATAAAATTTTACACGCGCGAAACCGCGTGACGGAAATAGTATGTCAATATATTTTTTGTAAATGTCCAACTATTAATGTAAGTTCGTTATTTATGTAGCATATGTACATAATAATAATATATCGTCATGCCTACCCACAAGGATAATTGAAGGGGTAGGCAGAGGTGTATAGGTAGTAACCACACATCTACTTTCCCGCCCGAGATATATTTTGATGGCTAGTCCCTCCCCGTTACTGAAACACGACGATACGCCTTTGATTTTCTTCTCAAGCGTATGCAGGTTTCCTCTCGATGTTTTCCGGTTTTCCTTCACCGTAAAGCTCGTGGTGTGACTAATAACTGTACTTATGTCAGAAAAACTAATTTGTACAGTCGGGATTCGAACTTGCGATCTTTGTGTCGCAGGCAACTACTTGATCCACTCGGTTTGTATAGGTACTAATTCATCCGTAATAATTAACAAATGACTGTGCAGCTGAAAATATTTACAGCTGTGTCATCGTTTCATGGAATCGGTACATGGAATACGAATTCTTGTTTCTAATTAGCTAAAGAACAATCTTAGTGGTCTTCTGGTGATTGATTTTCTTGGTGTTTAGCTGTAGTAATTTTTTAAATCAGTTGAGTATATTTTAAGTTAAATCGTTAACAAACAAACAAGCAATAGAATCGTTCCACTTCATAATATTAGTTATAAAGTCATTTACTTTATTCCATCTACAATTGTCGATCTATAAGTATAAATCAATATAGGTTTATATGATCATCAAACGAAAAA
Organism: Drepana falcataria; assembly: GCA_945859725.1. Taxonomy (NCBI): domain Eukaryota; kingdom Metazoa; phylum Arthropoda; class Insecta; order Lepidoptera; family Drepanidae; genus Drepana; species Drepana falcataria. The sequence goes on from OX243921.1 coordinate 13,972,004, forward strand.
TATATATTATTTAGCTACCTTCATAACAAACGGCAGCTCTATTATCCAGCAATATCACGAACAGAATTGTATATATAAAACACATACAATAAATAATAATCGCGTGGATATATGACATGTCTGTTTGAATTCTTGTATTTGGATAGTAAGTATAGTTAAATAATAATTAATGATAATATTATGGACTCACACTGTCTGATGCAACTATGCGTGTACTGTGAGTATATTGTATGTAGATAAGTGTAACGGCCAGACAAATACAAACGAGTAAGCTCATTATGCATTTTTTGTGAACTCGTGACCATTTCGCAAGCTGGGTTGCAACGTCACCGCCGAGGCGTTAGACGGCTTCTCAGCATTATGTAATACTACCTGTGCCCACGGTTCAACCCGTCTAAAATTTATTTTCCATGGTGGATTGTTCTCTGGAATAAACCATATAGTTAATCCAGCTAATAAATCTATTCCTGTGCCAAGTTTTATCCAATTCCCTTCAGCCGTTCTGTCGTGAATGACAAACGTTCACATGTATAATATTAGTTGGATGGCAAACATTGGGTAAAATTACGAGTAGGTATTATAATATATAACAACATTAGACAAGATCTTAATTTAAATTTTAAATAGTTTATGAACTACCTTTTCGCTATCACATTCCCGGCGGCGCACAAGATAATTCGTATATTTTATATTTCGCTCCCAGTCAGTGTTAATGCGAAGACATCATATAAAGGTGAAAAATTACTGTTATTTTATTGGTAGCACTAAAGCTCGACAATAGCTAATAAAAAAGTAAATAGCTTTACAGACATACGGAGAAAATGGTCCTTAAACGGTTTTCTTTTGTCTATTTAAATATAACTATTACCACTATTCCTCCCGCTCAGTCTGTTTAGATCAAGGATCATGGAGAAAGGAGAAAACACACGTTGTTTTAACGCCAACTCCGTCTGAGTTAATTTTAAAGATTTTATATCCAAATAACCCGCGAGTATCCAAATGCAGCGCCGTGTCAAAATTTCAAAGTAATCGGTGTTAATATATATTTTTTTTAACGAACGAAGAATAAATTTATTATTTAAAAAAAACCGTTTGTATTCAAACGACACATTCGACGCAAAGTCAATAAGTATAGTATGTGGTGGTAAGTACCCATGTATTATTCCTTCAAATGACGCCAGTGTTAACATATCTAGTACTAGCTGTCCCGCCCAGCTTCGCTCGGGTGAAAAAGTTAAATTGCCCGTAACACGATCGCAGCGCCACCTATTGGGTCCAATTGTAAATCTAAACCATTCCCGAATCTAGCTTAAGACACACAGAAACACACAGAAAGCTTCGCCCGGGTAAAAAGGTAAAATTCTTGAAACTCGATCGCAGCGCCACCTATCGGGTCCAGTTTAATATAGCCTATGTTACTCGGGGATAATGTAGCTTTCCAAAGGTGAAAGAATTTTTAAAATCGGTCCAGTAGTTTCGGAGCCTATTCATTACAAACAAACAAACAAACAAATCTTTCCTCTTTATAATATTAGTATAGATTGAAATCGCAAACAGCAGCATTCTTAAGTTGTATCCTTGACTTTGTATTAAATCCAAATGTCGCGTGCTCATTGTTTATGCGAACTTAATTCTGACAGGAATCTGACAAGTGTTTTTGGGAAGCGTGTATGTTTGGTTAAAAAAACAGTTGAGTATGCCATTTTCGGAATGTTGGCATCACAGGGCCGGAGCTTAAGATGGGACGGTGTTGTTTATCTCGCAGCTTGAGTGAATGGACAAGAAACCAACTTATTTTACTCAATCACCTTACACACACTCCTCGAACTTACTACGAAGTAATTAATATAAAGGGCTGACTATAGTGATATTAAATACAGGCAGAGTTCGTTTGTTTAAACACGTTATTCTAACAAAATACCGATCCGATTTGTTGATTCCTTTCGCATTAGATAGTCCGTTTATAGTGAATATATACTCAATGACATTTATATATAGTTTACTATTTAAGGGGAGCTGTGGTGGCCGAGTGGTTCGAGTAGTTGCAAAACAAAGACAAATCCTTGTTTTGCTAGTCACACTAATAGCTTTACGGTGAAGGAGACAACGAGAGGAAGCCTGCATACGTTTAAAAAGAAATTCAAAGGCGTATGTCTGGTCGTACTTTAGTAACTAGACTCGCCATCTGTCACATTGGCCCCTAAAGTATATCTCTGGCGGAAAGTGGGTGTGTGGGTACTACCCTTGTGGGAAGGCGTGAGGATATATTAATTATGATTACTATTTAAGCATTCCTATGTAATTCATTTAGTGAAATAAATCATTATAATTTGTCATTTTGAGCTAACAATTTTGAACTCGTTCGATAATTGTAGGCTTTTTCTAACTTGGTTAAATACAGTTGAAGACAAATACGCTATATATCATCGTTAATCGCCAAGCAGTTAATTTTAACGCAGTTGAAACCTTAATAGTGCTTAAATCACCGTTGCTAAAGGCAGAAAGAGTAATCGGGCTGTTCTACAGAACTACATCCCTACGCACGGACAGTGCAGTGATTCGTGCATGATTGTTTGAATAAGATGGTGGCGACCGTCATTCTCGCTACCGCTGGAATTAATTTCCAAGCATAAACGATAGGAATTCTATAGTGCTTGGCATTATGAGACCATGTAATGAAGTCATAAATCAAACACGGCAGTTTGCACATCATTGCAATGCTAGCAAACAAACTGTAGATACAAATTACTATGTTGCGTGCATTTCTGCGAATGACTGTAGCTAATAAAACTCAATCGATAGTTGCATTATAAGGAAATGAAAAAAACATTTTTTATATCATGCGTTTTTCCTTATCACGTAAGTTTTGGGGATGGTGTAATCTGTAACAGCTATGCTAATCAGTTGTTTTGATCTCCTGCGTGCCTCACTGAGGGAAAACATCGCATGGTAATCTGTGATATTCTCAGTAAACACTTAACATCATATTCGAACAGTGAATTTAAATAGTTGATATCTTGCTACTCAAATTGGGATGAGTAGTTACCGCCGTATTTAGTATCTCGGTAATTACAGTACTTGTTCTAGAAACTTTTAGCAATAACTGATTTTGCTACATTTCCTGTAACAATGTCGTAAACTTATTTCTAAAAACGTGACAATGCTATGAAAATGGATAATAAAATTTGTTCAAATAAAACGTCAACAGGTTTACGCAGGTTTGATTTATAATTATTGTCCTAAGTATACAGTGCGACATAGTAGTCTAACAGTAATTTTACCCCTTATATTTGCTTCTAATTAATTGCAAGAACTGTATCGTTTATTGAATCAAAAACCGCCTTACTTCTCACGGGAGGTATACTTTGAAGCAAATATTACAGATGAAACGAACGAGCTCTGTAAAGCTAAAGTGTGCTGGCGCTCTCCTTGATCTGCCTACCCTACGAGGGTATCGGCGCGATGGTTTTTATGGCTCTCACAAATGTTTACTGGCACGGATTTTCCTACGTGTTTACTACCCAGCTTTATTATCTCACGAATTTACGGAGTTTTTTAAAATAACTTCCTAAGTCCTAAATTGTATAATTTAGGACTTAGGAAGTTATTTGAAGCTTGAACCCTCCGCCCGAGGAGCATAGCCTCCCTGACACAACATAAACAATGTCAACTTAAAATACGTTTATTTTTGTTAATATTTATTAAAGTACACAGTTAGCAATTTTCAAAAAAAGTTATTTACGTAGTTACATGATTCACAAGACGAACACTATACGTAGAAATAATACTCTGATCGTGTAATTAACTATCTATATTTTTTCTGAAGTTATATACCATGGAGGGAGTTCCAAACACCGATATATGCCACATAACAAAGTAGGTATGTGAGTTTAGAGTGGACAGAGGTGAAAAGCACCATCTGTAAGATATATCCCATGTACAGATGCAGAGATATGTGAAGTCTACATACTTACTTACTTGTTCAATATTCAAATGTCGAAAATAAGTTTTATCTTTTGACCATGAATATCCTATACATCCCGTATTGTAATTAATAGGAATTACATAAAACGTCTTTCCTTTGAAAACTTGCCAGTGAATTCAAACGCCTGTCTGGTTGTTCCTCGCATTTGTTCTTACTCCATTTATACAGTGTGTAATTTCCTTAGCTAACTTTTTATGGCCATGGTTACTCAGGCGTTATCCAGTTTTTCAAGTTTCTTGACCACTGCGAGTTACTAATGGGGTTCAAATCATCATCCAACGTTATTTTCAATTGGCTTATAAATATAATATATATTATACGCGTCCTTTATCAATTATATGTTTGGAATAAAGAATTATATAGTATGTGGTAACAAAAACATTACTATTCCAAGCCGCTTTACAGGTAAACAGTATACCTAAAATAAACAACATGAACACATGAATTTTATAATATCATATTAAAGTTCGCGAATACCGGTTCGCGGACATAATTATACGTTTTTGTAAGTATTCGCAAAGAAAAGCGGCACAGAAAAACTATTTGTTACGCCAACAGCGATTAAGTGAAAGTGACCAGGCGCAGAATGTTTTACATAAAGTTTTGTCAACATATTGAGCATCTTGCATCGTTGTAAGGAAAATAAGTGGGAATAATGATTGGCAATGCATAGCTGCATTGTATACAAACTGATCAAAAGGATTTGTTTTAACTTCAATAAATGCCGGTACAAACCAGTGTGTGCCGCCGCGCTATTCGGCCCTTAATAAACTTCTAGTAGTCTAGTCAGTTGCAATTCTTACCATCAAGTGATTGTAATCACTCTGACACAAGGTCGCGACGTTCGTCGAACGTTGTCCGCTTTTGGCGTTGTTATGTCAAAATAGCCGATACGTATTGTGCTGCTCAAATACTTATTGTTGTTTCAACTTGATTAAATGTTCTGTAAATACAAAATGACTCTCGACCGTGGTTTTACTCGACGTTAAAGGGAATCAAATATAATACAAGTAAGCTACCACAGGGGTTTGCTTACACTGAGACTTGAGGCTAACAAAGCTAAAAAGAATCGAGCCTTTTCTGATTAGTAATCTTCGTAGTCAAATTTTAAAATAAGAATGGGAGATGAATTCGTTAAAATCGTTTGTCGGATTAAATACCTATTGCTTCAATTGCAAATACCTAGAAGATTTCAGTTACGTAGTCTCTTTGAAAAATAAGAGACAAAAAGTGTGCATATATGTATAATATCGATCAGAATTGGACACAAGCGAGTTGTTTAATACATTTTTTCACAATCAAATGATATAAGACGCTCAGAAGTGGTGACCCTATGGAAAATTTCTAATGTTATCCTACATTGATGTTAGTTTTATATATGCGTTAAATATTTGTTATCTACAAACCGAATTCCGAGTGATTTGGAAAGTGTTTACCAACGCGAATATAATATTTGCAAGCGGTCGATCGTCGCTCTTATTGGCGCTATAACCGTTTTTACGTCATTATGACGTATGAGGTTGTAACACACATTAATACATATTTATACAGACAGGGTTCTAGACGTCAAGCAAAATAATTGATCGCGGTATTTTTTACTCTATCTAGTAGATAATAAAGCTTATATTCAAACTAAGTTCGCGGTGTGCATCAATATTTTAAACGTATCCTGATTTATGTGCACATTTATGAACGTTCGTTATTAAATTGCAAAAGTCTGTCGCTATGAATACACAATGTCAAAATGTCTTGTTCTTGTGTTATCGATTCATGTGTTTGTATGAATTAAAACCAACTTTGTAAGCTGCACTCTAATCAACTGTATGATGAGACACTTGTAAATGTGCTGAAAATCTTTATATATATAATTCTTCTGTGAGTGTGTATGTCACTGAACTCCTCTCAAACGACTGGACCGATTTTGATGACATTTTTTGTGTGCGTTCAAGGGGATCTGGGAATGGTTTAGATTCACAATTGGACCCGATAGGTGGCGCCACCATCTTTTTTTTTCCACCCGAGCGAAGCTGGGCGGGACAACTAGTATAATATGAAAACATAAATATATCCAACGTCACCAATGCAATGCATATAATGGTAGTACCCACACACCAACTTCTCGCCAGAGATATATTTTAGGTGCCAACGTGACAGATAGCGAGTCCGACGCCGTTACTCAAGCATGACTATACCGCCTTTGAATTGCTTCTTAAACGCATGCAGGTTTCCTCTCGATGTTTTCCTTCACAGTAAAGCTCGTGATGTGACTAATCACTGTATACTTAAGTTCAGGAAAACTCATCGGTTCAGTCGGGTTTCGAACTTGCGATCCTTGTGTCGCAGGCAACTCCTCGAACCACTCGGCCACCAAGGCATTAACAAAAGACAAAGTTTTTGTCCGAACTACAGAATTTGAATTACATTTGACATATGTCAAATTGATAAGCCGACTGCTTATAAAAAAATTCGTGTTTATAATTGTCAGTTGGAGATTATGCAACAAGAGCATAAGCATTATAGGAAAATAACAAATTGATAGTTTTAATCTTAGTTTAATAAAACCATGTTTGCAGATGTACATAAAGGCAGTAAGTTCTATTAATTAGAGCGCCGAACCTGTTCTCAATTTAAAATCACTTTACAAGTTACAGTTTTTGTGGTTGTTAACATAATTAATTTCGTTAATATATCTTGATCCCATAATTTTGCGGAAGTCTGAAGACTTGAGATTTTTTTGCTTTATTAATATAAATTAAATTTTAATGATTAGGTATTTACTACGATTGCAATAGAAATATTCACAAGGCAACTGCTGAGATTGAAAGTGTCATTGGAAAGATAATATGTTACGTTGGTTTTAGCATGAAAGAGATCATGAGGGAAGAAGTGTCGACGATACAGTACCTACTACCTACAATAACAAAGTGTCTAAAGGTAGGACTAGTAATAGTGACCTTGATCCCAACATTATTATCATCATTAATAATTAGCATCGTACCAACACTTCCTAACGTCAAATTATTATAAATACAATCACGTGCTTGGCTACTGCACGTGGACGCGGAAATGTGTTATCCATTTCCACTTATAGAGGAAACCATTGTAATGCATTTATAATGTACGCTGCAGGATGAATCTTCACGTTATTAAAATGGCTTTGCTTTTGCTCTATTAATACTTATATATATTAATACATTATTCATTACGCCGAGTATCCTTGCGGGGTAGACAGAGTGAGAACGAATGTCCTCTCTAGACCTCACTTCAACCACATAAATACTTCATCGTATGAATACTGTAGAGGTTCTTTAGCGATTCAATTAAAATATTTTAAGTTTCATTAAATGTTAAAATTATAATAATTATGTTTATCCTTTGACACCGTTTCATAAGGACCGAGTTGTAATTACACCTACTTTTTGCCGGAGATATATATTACAGCCCGCGAGTGTAGCGCCAGATGTCAGGCAAGAATAAAGAAAAAAAATGTATCCTTTATTTAAAGAATCCTCAAGATATTATGCAGTACCGTCACGGTTAGTTAGCTCAAAAACCAAGGCCTTATTATTTGTCAGACGCCATGAGTAGGTTCTGTTGTTCGCCGCTCAGAGCTTAAGCGTCGCCTTTACGATCGTAGAGGGAACATGGCTTCTGCTATTCCAGTTACATGAATACACAGCAGATGTTGGGCGGTGAATGTGCATATTGGAAACTCATTCATTCATCGCCGGCTAAGCAAATAGGTAGCGCACCGTCACGCCGTTATTGTTCACAAACACCATTTGTGGTGAAACACAATCGTACTTTGTAAAATACCATTGACTTTTACGTCACAACGTATTATAGCCAGCCAGTGCTGTAACTCGACGGGAATTGACTTTTTAAATCACACGGGTGAATATACATCAGCATCATATACAGATATAGGCCAAGGGCTTACTACCAATTATGGAGAAGCGTAGGCGACGAAGTGACAGCGGAGGAGCTGTAGAGGATAGTTGATAAGGAGCAGATGTGTTCGATGTTTGTAAATCTGTCCTTGTAGCACTTTTGAATAATGAAAGTTGTCGAAACCGGGAGCATATATAAAGAGACTGATAATTTGGATACAGCGAGGTCTGTCTAGAGAGAATAAGCGCTCTGCTGGATCCAGCGGCGTGATGACATGTATATATGTATCATATTCCGTATATTATTGTAATAATTAAGTGGTATTTTCACGAACATAGATATAAACTATCCAATTAATACACGAGAATCAGTTTTTATTAGCGATAGCGGTAATTAACAAGTTTTATAGCTCTTTTTTTTGTATTTCTTGATTAGATTTTCTGGATATTTATTGCTACGAATAAAATTAGACACGTGTATTGAGTATTCAAATGTTATCCTTGTACAATAATTTATACGTTTCTACTGTCGTGCAATTAATCTAATTGGGTTAATTTTATGTATTCACGACATACATTTACAACTCACGAGTTCTGACTCTTTTATTTTATGCCAGAATTAATTATGGGTTTTATTTACAAGGTACCTTATAGCAGTTGACTATCCAACAAGATCTACCAAAACCGCGGAATAATAATATATTTAATATCTATTATTAAAGTATTTATTTATTGATGCCGTTGTACTATGTGGCCCAAGTAGCAATACTCCAGTTCAAAACGAAACTAAGTACATTAGGTACTTAGTTTCGACCTGAGAAGTGACCAAATAATAAAAAAGATACCATTAATTTAATAAATTACACCAATCAGTGCAGTATGAAAAGTATTACATGTTCTTATGAAGCAAAGTTATATGTACATGTATACGATAAAATTTTCAAGTTGGTGAGTCTTAGATATGTTTTATATTTATTGTAAGTTGAGAAGCTTTTATTAAAAATGACATAGTTCTACCACAACAATCCAAAATAATTTTACACCCAAAAGTGACCCTTGAATTTTTGGGTGTAAAATTATTTTCAATATAAAATTTTTATTATGTAGCTAGGCGACTCATCCCGGCTGTACAGGGGTGCATACATTGTTTTGTTATAGTTCGTTGGATATTTTGAAAATGTTCTATTAAAGCTCCCAGGCGACTTAAATTTTCCGACATTTTAAACAATTATAGCAAAAAGCAACGTACGCAAAACCTTAAAAATATAGACTCAAACCTTTCTCATGAGAAAGTAAAGAATTCATGAATGAATTTGTGGCAATACGCATGTAAACCGTCAACCGTTTTTGAGATTTGAAAGACGCTGTGGGGACTTTATTTTATAAGATAAAGTGATAACATATAAAATGTAGACCCTAACTCTCAAAATACATACCTATCTCTTACCTTTAGGTCATTGAACCTAAGCATTGTCGGACAAAGTCAATTCGCGAAGTCAATCGACTAGAAATCGAAAGGATAAATGTGCATTTAATATCGACACGCCATTCGATTCAGAGATTTTGAATGTGAAAGTGTAGTTAACAGGCGGAAATCATTTGCTCAACAATAAACTAGTATTCGTTCTAATTATAGTCAATATGACACGTACACGAATACTATGTTATAAAATTCTCGTTAGTGTTGCGAACACTGTTGTTTTTAAAGGTTTTTATCACTAATTAGATTTAAGTAACTTGACGGGTCTGTCAATAGATTACCTGAATTAAGAAAAAGTTGTTGGATGGTTAGAAATCAATAGAACTCATATTATACCTACTATGATTTTAGGAATCATTGTCTTTGTTACGAATAAAAACAAGAGTTCTGTGACAAGCGGAGGTTTATTTTTTCTGACGTGCATTATACTGTTAGTAGGATTGAATTTGCTTCCCTCACAGGGTAGGCAGAGCGGTTCCGTCCAGACTCAAGCATATACTGGGATAATCCATTTATTACATACTTAGTCCACCTTATGGATACTGTACCGTAGGTACCTTTGTTAGTATACGGTGATATTTGGCCTTCCTCCTAATTCGGCAGTGGTAATAAGGTAGGTTGAACTGACTGAAAACTATGTCTTGTGGAATCTTGGAAAACTCATAGAAGCAGTGAAATTTGGCGCGATGCAGGTATTGTGAGGTAGACGTTTTCCCTCGTCTGGCAATTCCAATTTTGAACGGGGTATTTTGTTGGTCCTTAATTCTCATGTAGGTAAGTAAGGAAATAAAATTTTAATGGCACCTAATATACCTCTGGCGGAAAGTGGGTGTGTGGGTATTACCTATACACCTCTGCCTACCCCTTCGGGGACCCTTGTGGGAAGGCGTGAGGATATATTATTATTATTATTATATAAATTTTTAATGTATCTCACTTCTTCATACCTTTAAATATAGTCATAATATAGAGGGTTATAAATAGCACTACTTTAGAATGCAAAGCATCAGTTTTTTATATCTGTGTACGAAATTTAGTATATGTTATTATACCACTTATGGAGGCAGGTACTTTGCAAGCGATTTGATACGTGCCACGCAATAGCAATAATCGAGATGAAACTGGTTTTATCTAGTTGCTATAAAATACCAATTACCCAACAAAAAACCAAGGGCTTTACTGGGTTATTAATTCTCATGTATTCTAACGCAATAATATATAAATCGTAGTGGAAAACATATTATGTTGTTAATAGCTTCTCCTTAGACAATGATATAATAGTTGTGTTTCATAGCAATAAACGCGACCGCACGTGTAACGAGAAAGCAATACCTTATAACTACTAAAAAAATTATTAACAGAATAAGATTTATTTAACATCAGCGCGTCCAGACCAAAAAGACATTGACAGCTGTCATTTGCTAGCCACTCGAAAACTCACTGACAGTTATCAATGTCAAAACGCAGCGCTGTCTGACGCAAAAGAAAATCAGGTCACTTTTCAGTGATTGCTTTCCTCTCTTAGAGAATACTGCGAGAGAAATATATTATATTAAATTATAACAATATATAAAGAAATATAGAATACTAATACTTACTAATACCGCTTTAAATTAAGGGTTTCTGAAAAACAATTTGTATTGATGCTAATTGAAAAGAGATAAATTGTTAAGAAAAGTCGAGAGTTTTTATTGCAGGCTTTCTTGAAAACGGAAGTAGGTACGCCTTCCCACAAGGGTCCCTTAAGGAGTAGGCAGAGGTGGGTGAGTAGTACCTACACACCCACTCTCCACAGGAGATAATATTTCCTGTGGAGAGTGTACTCGCCATATGTCACGATGGCAAGTGAAAATGATTTTCATGATGAAAATATCGGTTGTAGCTACATAAATGCAATAAAAGTTTTTCGTTTAAATATTACAACGCATTTATAGGACTTTGATTTACATAACATCATTTTATCGCATTCGATTAAGTGCGTTAGGGAATATTGTTAGTTTTATTAAATATCTACCTACTCTCACTCAGTACTTGATCAAATACATTTTTTTTGTATTGTCTCTCGTAGCGTGAGTTCCGGGAACTTTGGCTACTTAACCGGGAATTTCATCAAATACAAAAAAGTTTGTAATCTTAAGGGACACAGAACACTTATTAAAATACAATATTACATTGTAAAACAAAGATTAACATCGAGAGGAAACCTGCATACGTTTTAGAAGAAATTCAAAGGCGTACGTATAGTCGTTCTTGAGTAAGGGCGGTGGACTCGTAGGTGTGTGGGAACTATCTTATTTAACCGGGAACGATTGAAAAGGATATTACAAATATGGCACAACTAGCGCCATCTTATTTCCAGGGTCGAGTTTTCATTGATTCGACTTGTTAAATTAAGGAATAATAATAGTTTCATTGACCGAAGCAATAACGTTTCATACTTTATTGTTTACAACTTTGAATATTTTGCGCAAGACAATACATGTAAACCAGTAGCTGAGTATTTTTCAACCATATCGTAATTTACTGCCAAAACCGTGAAGGCTTGCTTCTAATCGCGGACTTCGGCTAGCACGGCTAGCACGCATGCCTGCGTGTTAGAGATGCCTACAAATGTAACGCTGGCGATACCGCACTCACGTTTTTAAACCGTTATGATAAAACGATATTATTAGAAAGATATCGTACGCTTACGCAAAGACTCCAACCTCTTCAACGAACTATTCCGAATGTATAAAATCAATCTGATACATACACGCATACATTATCACCACGCCGAGTCCCTAACGGGGTAGGCAGAGAGAATAGAGCGCCAGTTCTCTCTAGACTTATATGCCACTTTCAGTTCGTCCACATTCATCAGCCTCTTTGTACATGCTTTTTATATATGTAAGAAAGTAGTATATAAAAAAACTATCAATCTGATAGCTTTTTTTATATATGCACTATCATTGTATATTTAGAAAATTATCATTTCGATATTACAAACACGTCACTCTTTAAGTGAAAGAAAAAAACCTACAAATAATGTTACCGATAGCAGGTAAATAATTTGGCTTTATTCCCCTCCCTGTTTCAAGAGTTTGTTCAACTATTTATTAACTATATCGTTTTTGTTCCGATCAACTTGAGCATAGAAACAAAAAACAGGCAAAAAGAAGATCGCACACACTTATGAATAGAAAAAAACTACCGGTGATGAAACATACTTGGTCAGCTTAGTATTATATGTGTCAATAAATATTTTTATTTGTATTTACAATTTTACAATACAGGTGGAACGTATTGTTCTTATAATATCCCTTACTCAGTTCATTACGCTACCGTATTTACGTTGAGTTGATAGCAACAATTTCTGTGCGTTCGTTCACGATAAAGGCCGGTAAGCGGAGCGTACATAAAAAGTCTCATAGCGTTATATATGGTCATAACGTTTATACGCTGTGACGCAAAGCGACATTGTCGTATATTATAATTACACGACTGAGATCTGTATCAAGGGTTATCGGGTATAATAATGAGTAAAGTGAGCAGTCTGTATACATACGTAATTAAATACCGCAATTGATTCCAGTGACATTAAAACAAAATAGCTGTCTATTCAAACTGAAAACCTCCTTATTTAAGAGGAGAGACGAGATGAGCAAGATGATGCTTGAAAAGTATAATCGAATTAATGTCTTACCGATTATAGATTAGATGAGAGGTACGTCAATACCAGGGGAGAAATTGTCCTCAGGAGAAGCTTCTTTGAAATAGTGCGAGATCTGTCTGGTTAAAATATCACGAAGGATATTCTATAATTTAGCGATAAGTAAGCAACGCTCTAACACCATCTCTCATCTGGGAGTGTTCTGAGCAGTGTTTGCTTAGTACCTAAGAGGCTGGAAGCTTCTCTGTCTCACCTTTCGCCGGTTAAGACGCAAACGTACCCGGAACTTACAATACGAGAGACAAGGAAAAAAAGAGGGTTCCGTCGAACCATTAATTATCGATTGATTAATGGAGCGCGTCTCAGGTAGATATTATTAAAAGTAAATACCGATTTTATAGCGACCACGTAAACTACCTTAATATCTTTATTTATACAACTTTGTTAATGAACAAGTGTTAAAGACGTATTGAAAATACTGTTGACATTTAAGCATATTGTGAATGTGTCAATTTGCAAACATTATCTACTTATAATAATAATGTATGGAACAGCTGTAGGTGCTTGTACCACTGGTGATGCAGGAGCAAGTTCAAACACACCGTGGTGTGAATCATACGAAGAAATTTTAAGTGAAAAGGTTTCTTGTGAAACGCTTAACAAACAAAGAAATATTTATTTGAGCAAAATATGAAGAAAATTTACTGAAGCTATTGCTAAATATTTCTCATGGATGTATGTTTATTTAAGGAAAGCCTACCAGTGATGAGACTGTTTGGTATACGGTGGTTTATAGCACTGGGAAAAAAATACTTGAACCATACAGCGATTCTTCTCAGCTCAATTATCCTCGTTAACGCTTGTGTGTTTAAAATTATAGCCAAATTATTACACTATTGAAAAGTGAAAAATTTGCCACAAATCTCAAGATTCATTCAGAGAGAAAAAATAAAAAAATTACTTATAAAGTTCTAAGGCTATATAAACTACTACTAAAAGTTCATTAAAGAATAACAGAATAATATGAATGAAAGCTAAGCTGGGTAATAAACTGCCCCTTAATATTATTAATTATTAATTATTAGGGACGTTCAACTGCGTGTACTTTTTCACTTAGGTTGAATTAAATATTGTAAACCGCATTTACCGCATTCCAAGCAGTACATTTTTTTCTCTTTATTTAAGGAGTTTTGTTACACAGCAAATATGCCAGTCCGAGAAGTCACCTAAATGTAAAAATTATTAAAGTCTAAGTCTACGCTTATATTATTTCAACAAACCTCTAAATTCATTCGGACTGGGATACTGTTACACAGACTCACATCCTGGCTGCAATGAATACTTTTGTTAGGTTACATAGCGATTGTATCGATGCAAAACTCGCGAACAAGTAAAGTTGCGTCTCTGACTAAATGAAATGAGCTGTGCCGTTGCAAGCAGCCAAGGTTGCTGTCGCCGAAGAACGAGAGCTGGACCTTGCAATGTTGCATATTCTTTACAAATGTATTTATTACTTTATTTTCATTCAAGAACGTGTCGCAATATATATATCTACATTCGACCGCGATTTTTCTCTTTGCCCCCTGGGAGGCCTTGCCAACGCATGCTATTTACGATGCGTACATTGGCAACGGTAACCACTTACCATCAGAAGGCCGTGTGCCTACTTGTTTGCAACTTTAAAAAAAATGCTATGCAAACCGTCATACCTGCGGATTTTTAACAATTCGTACATAAAGATTCGCAATTTCGAAGGTCATAGGTTCGAAACCGATCTTTTGGCCTATTTTCTTATCACATGAACCAAAAGATAAAGTTTCGATAAATAACTAGTTTTTCTTATAAGATATATTCTTAGCTCCTCTACGTAAATGCTTAGGCACTACTTATGATAGATAATACTTACTATGCAAAATAAATTTTTTACAACGCAGTTTAAGTGTAAATACTATTTCGTAAAATTGTGTTTACTCTTACGATATTAGGTTAGGTGAGTACATCGGTGCGGAAGTATAACCTTATGACAACGTGCGTGCTGGATTGTACCAAGCCAAGCAAACTGCTGAATAAACTATTTAACAGTTAAATAATGTGGACGGCACGCAAACCAGTGATTAACATACATCTTCGTATTGTTAAAACAATCATAATATACTTCAATTGTTTTCGGACCTCATCTTAAAGCTTAAAGGTCACAGAAGAGGTCGATTTTATTTGAATTTAGAATCTAAACAATGCAAAACATTAACGTTAGTCGTTCTCGTATACGCCTCTAGTTTCTTCTGAATATTTTGCTTAGGCGAAATGGAAAATAGAGCCGAAAGGAGTAAGATTAAAGAAGACGTCAAGGATTCAAATAAGTAATTAGAATGCAAACGGCGCGGCGTTTACATTCAAAGCTTCGGAAAGAGCAATATCGCATTCGCGTTCTTACAAATTTTTGTTTAAATACATTTATGTAGTCTAAACCATTTGCACAGTGATATAGTTCACACCTTTAGTTACAGCTAAAATAATACCTAAGAAATGTTGATATTTTCTTGGATTGAATGACTTTATAATATACATTTATGATATGAATGAGAATTGTTTGGACAAATATTTTTCCTGCTATCTTTTTAGAATCTGTATCATTTGGATCTGTTCCGATTCTCCTGGCACAAGTAACTTAAAAGGAGAATGCATAAAATAATATATACATACATGCACAATATCATCACGCCGAGTCCCTAACGGGGCAGGCAGGGAGGATAGAGCGCCAGTTCTCTCTAGGCTTACATACCTCTTTCGCTTCGTCCACATTCATCATTCTCTTCATACATGCTTGTCGGTTTCGCGTACTTTTGACGTTCCTGACATTGTGCGTCCGAACGATTTGATCTAGGTAGTTGGAACGTGGTCTTCCTCGGCCTCTTCTTGCACACACTTTTGCTTTGTTTATCTGTTTTGTCAATATTTCTACTCATACGTATCGTGTATTTTTGTAGTACAATAAACATTATTATTATTATTACCATGTATCTATCTCTTCCATACCTATGTTGTTCTTTTCCAACCAAATCTAGAATCATAAAGTCCATCGGTTCTTGGTTATTCCTATTACCTTTCAACTTTGCCAGAGAATACAAATGGAAAGGAAACACACTGTCCTTTTACCATGAACTTTTTAGTGTGACATATCACTGAAAACTCATTGGTCACTGGGGCTTGAACCTGCGATCTTGACTATTCAAATTTCTAATAAATTCACCGTAATATTACCGTAGTATTACAAAGTAAATAAATTCACTGTGAGAATCACAACACAAGCCTTGAATTTTTTTTTTGTTGTGATGAGTTTTGGCCCTAAAACGTCAATTGCGTGATAACCGAGTTTTCAGTCCTACTTGCGAATCTGAATCACAAATTCTATCCCTGCTGAAGGCAATTTATACGTGGTGTACAATCTTATAATTGTATGTAGTTATAAGATAGTTTTGAATGTTTTTTATGTTTATAGCGGATATGTTATATCGCAATCCAATAATATTTTTTTTATTGATTATATTTTTATAAGAATTTTTAAAGTCGTCTAGATCCCATAGGACAAGCTGTGCTTAGTTTCGGCACTTCGTGTAGAAATGTCCCCCAAGAAATATCTACGTATAAGCTTGATACGTACTACGTGTTTGCAGTTGGTGTCGGTGAGTTGGAGACCCCGCAGGAGCGAGGCAGCGCCGGGCGAGTGGCAGGCCAGCCCCAGCTATAACCAGAGAGACCGTCAGCCAGGACAGTACAACAGCGCACAGTTCGCAAAGCCAGTCGCCAGCAGCGCACAGTATTCAAACTTAAACCGGAACTACGAATATAACTAGATGGCGCTAGTAGTATATAATTTTCGGTTATGTGATGTGATTATTCTGGTAGATGTAAAGTTGTTGTTAACTTTACTTCAGTGGCGCATGCCATACGATGTCATTTGGCTTTATATATGACACGATAAATGCTTTTAAAAATAATAATACATATTAACGTCACGCAATACAAGGCTCTGCGACTGGGGGTTGGCAGAAATGTAACAACACCCTCTTTTCGCTGAAGCTATACGCGCAGTATAGTGTAGTGTAGGTCTGTGCCAACGGACTGTATAGGCCAACGAGACAAGTCCATCGCCGTTTCTCAAGTACAACCTAATTTTTATTGAGTTGCCTCCCAGTAGTAATCCGGTGTGGTTTTCTGCTCAGGTTGTGAGTAATCATTGTAATTTATTTTTTTAATATTTTTGCAACAGTTTACAATTATTATAAACCTACAATATACCCTGATGGGCGTAGCAACACAATAATTATCTTAATGTACAAGTTGAGAATAGTCTATGGTATATTCGGGAGTCGGGAGGCTTATACTATGTATTATATTACAGGGGAGTACCTGCAACGACAATATTGCTAGTTCGAACTTCTAATGTACTAGAAAGTAAAAAAAAACGCTTTCTTATTTCAAGTAAATTGGAGGAATAACGTATACACTGGAGTTGTAAATCGGTTTCCATTGACAATATTAGATATAAAACCGAGGATAAATATTGCTGGTGTTGTCAACACACTCGCATGTTGCCAACGCATTGTGACAATAGACGGATTACCCAACAATACAAAAACCTTACGCAATCAAAGATCAGTGCAATTATTCTTGATATGAATTAATTATTTAATGCTTACATAAATGTATTCCATCCTTTTTGCTGTAATAGATAGATAAAAAAGAACCCACAACCTTGTTCATATTATTCCTAATCCAACCGTACACAAGTGAGTTACGTTTCCAATATACTTCTAAATAAAATTTGAACTCGGTTACTTGTAAACATAATAGATACAAGCAAACAGCCGTATCAAACCGAGGCTGTCAATAAATATAACTTTGTTGTAACGCAAATCTTTAGTTTGATGTTCCATTACTATAGTATAAATAATAATAATAATAATATATAATAATAAATATATATAATAATAAATAGAGCCGTGGTGGCCGAGTGGTTCGAGCAGTTGCCTGCGACGCAAAGGTCGCAAGTTCGAATCCCGACTGTACCAATGAGTTTTTCTGAACTTAAGTACAGTGATTAGTCACACCACGAGCTTAACGGTGAAGGAAAACATCGAGAGGAAACCTGCATACGTCTGAGAAGAAATTCAAAGGCGTATGTATAGTCGTGCTTGAGTAACGGCGATGGACTCGCCATCTGTCACGTTAGCACCTAATATACCTCTGGCGGAAAGTGGGTGTGTGGGTAGTATAAATATACTCAATATATTAGCATAGTTTGATGTTCGTATCCTATAATATACTTAACATATCACTTATCACGTGACGTCTGTTAACCAACAAAGCAAATCCACAAATATTTGTATAAATCAACAAAATGACCGCTTAACTTATGTATACCTTAGTTCATGAGTCAACGCATACTGCATTCCGAGGAATACCCTTTGGTATGACTAAACGTTACTGCATTACTTCGCTAAAGGTTGGATTGTACGACAATGCAGCTAATAGTTACCTGCTTATATGTATGTATGTGTATTTATCAGGCAGAGGTGTTAGAAAACCCTATTTTAACAGAGAAATAAAGTACCAACGTGACATGTAGCAAGTCCGTCGCCGGTTTTCAATCACGACTATCCGACTTATATACATTTGTTTTCGAATCTCATCAGTTTGCCTAACGACGTTTTCCTTCACCGTAAAGATGGTTGTTGATAGAGCAATTTTGATTTTAAAGGCGTCTCCTTAAACAATTCGACCACAACGGCCCTAATTTCCTTGAACCTGCGCCATGTTTTATCAAAATATATTGACAAGGAAAACGTGATACGCCTGCCTGCGTTACTAATTAGGTGATAGGTCTAATACAAAGAAGAAATGTCTCATACTTGAAATCTTCCTATTTAATATCAACGTATCTGAATTCAGTACAATGTTAATAAAATTACATACTTATTCGGAACTACCCATAAACGTACGCATAAGTAACGAAGATATGGACTACAAATTGTAGAGAACAGTCTGGGTAATTGTAATATTTACTATTACATAACGTTACATTACCAGTGATTTTGTAATAATGCCGATTTGAACGGTAACATTCGTTTTTTAATTACTTAAAGCGCATATTCTGACGTAAATTTTTTTACGTATCTATACGTACAAGAACAAAAAGTGATGTAACTACTTTCTTGGTTAAGGCATCGAGTCGGAATACTTAATGAAGGCCAGAATACAATTCATTTTTTTTCAAATATCAGACGGTTATCTCAACGCTTTACGACATAGATATCCAAATAGGTAAGCAACATCCACATAATTTTTGGCTTAAGATATATTTTGCTACTGACGTGACAGATGGACTGACAGACTGATGAGTGTGGACGAAGCGAAAGAGGTATGTAAGGTATTTGGAGTATATGTATTTGGAGGTATAGTTTTAAAATGACACGCTTGTGATTTCAAAACAATTCCAAGACATACCCACATTACAATTATATTTCAATATGACCTTAAATACTTTTGCCATCTCATCATACAACGAAGGAACGAACTCAGTGATAAAAGATTTTTCATTAAGATCCGTGCTATTTTGCACGTTAAACGATACACATTTTTCTGTATCAAGTAGTTTCCTTAGAACGTATTTCGATTTACTTTTTATCGATACAATGTATTGTGTTTGCTAACCGTTGTTTTTATAGCATTGGAACGGAAATTAAATATGAAATAGTGACCAAGGAAGTAAAGACGCAAAAAAATTTTACATTCTGAAATAAATAAACATTCCATTCGAAATACTGACGATATAATTTCTAAAATATCTAACTATGACGTTGATCAAAGTATATTATAATAATAATGTAACAGGTAAATTATATTAAGCTAGTTCAGGTTATCGGATAAGGGCTAATTAAAAGTTCGTAAAACATAATTTGGGAACCAAATGACGACATTGCGAAGCGATTGGAAGCGATGCGAAGCTATGTTCCGTGAACTTAAGTTCTAACGATAAGTAAAATGCAGAAGGTATAATTTATCATAATAGTGTCATTTTAAAATAACTATGTGCTTAATGGTACTTAAATACCTGAGCTTAGTCATGCTTACTCTTACTTTTAACGATCTACTTTATATCAATTAAATTAACGATTATAATATAGTTCAAGCTATAAACTGCAGCATATATATTTCTTAATACCGTTAATTGCAGGTCAGAGATACCATGCTGGAAGATTCATCACAAATAGCTTAGCTGGGGAAATAAATAAATAACTGTACTTACCTTAACTTAACCACTGTACCCCAATAGTAATTAAAGAAAGTTAAATAATAATAATGGAGGCAGGTCTTAGTCCAACAGAGGGTCTTAGAAAGCCTATAAAAAATATGATAGAGCTATTTAGATTAGAATCGAGGATTTAATTTTTAAGGCGAAAAATATTTGAGGCATAATTTTTTTATAATTGGTAATATAAAAGCAAAATCGAGTACATCTTTTGACCTATGCGCATAATATTAAAAGTAAACATTCCTGAAATAGTGTGTGCCAATTAGCAGGCAATATTTACGCGAAACAGGATGTAGGATATTTGAAGAAGAGGTCGGGGCATCCGGCTATTCTCTGAGACTAGTCAGCCTTCAAGTGTTTTTTAATATTTGATTTATAATTTTTATATTTTAAACTACATGTGCTGTCACACAAAAAATTATTACATTAGGATATTTTTTCTGGAATAAAACATATTCTATGTGTAATCTAGGTTATTAGAATTCGGTTTTCTCAATACAGGCTTTTTGCCTATTGAGGAAACCAAAAGATATTGTGTTTTAAAATAAGTCAGGCTCTCTGCAAGATTGTGAACATATGTTATGTTTAATGTGTTGTTATGTGTTTGCAGTAATTAAATACGTTTTACTTTACTTTACTTTTACCAATTTAATCTATCTCTGTGCCAAATTTAATCCAAATCCGTTTAGCCGTTCTGGCGTGATTGAGTAACAAAAATCCGCACAAACTTCACATTTATAAATATTCGTAGGATGATTTTGTTTAGGGAGGACCAACACAGTTATGGATAATTTACATACGCTATGTTCTATGCCTGATTGTTTAGGTAAGGTATCTGATTAGTAAGCAGACGTCAACCCTTGGCAAACTGATGCTCAGTGCATAGATAATATCACCAGTTCATGTAGCACAGCACTTATTTCCGCTTCTCTGTTATTAGCTACACAAAGACGTGATCACGTTTTATTAATAAATAAATACATTATTTCTTTATGCTATTCTTCTTAAAAGAACATAATTATTTTTTCCTTGGAACATTCCAAGGAAAAATGCTTTAGAGCTTTAGATCCTTTGCAAGTATAATAAAGTATTTTATTTTAAAATTGTGTTGCTAAAACTCTGCCTAGAGGTTTTAATGGTCAAGTGTAAAGTTATGATTGTAGGTTTAAGCTCCGACGGAATGAAACATAGACAACAAGAGACACAAAGCGTCATTTGGAGCAATACAATTTGTCTATGAAAGAAAATCGCCTTCCTCAACGAATTTCAAAGACTCCATTTCTTTAGAGTCGGTATGGGACTTGCCGTATTTTATCACCGGTGATTGTGTGTCCCATTACAAGACTAGCTTCTCCTTTGAGGATCTTTGGCTAGGGGTGTTACCGCTACCTGCGAACTTATGATTAGGATGTGCAATGAATTGCCAGTTCAGGCTCTGCCTAGAATGTACAGCATGGAGTTTATCAAAAAGCGATTGGCAGAGTTAACAGTTCGCGCTGACTATGATGTTAGAAGCTTACCATCAGTTGGGCGGCATGCCTGTTTCCACCTTGGTAGGATACAAGATTAACAAACTTAAGAGTTGAATAGGTTGCCTGCTTCCTCGAGGCGTTCTAGACATATAATCCTTGTCCTTTAGTGGATATAGATTTATCATTCCGTGTCTTCCACTTCGCCGATTCGCTCAACGACCGTAACTAACTAATGACGTCATCTCAGTTAAAGGACCCATTCAGCTGACTTCAATGAGTGCAACATTTGCAGCACACACAAATACGAAACAATTAAGAGTATTAATCTTAATTATATATATAAAGGAGGTAGGAGCCGCGGGTCGTTTAATTCGATACGGTTCCATCAGGAAGGATGCCACTTTTTGTAGCCTCTCTGTTGGCTTCTTTGTCCCCCAATGTGTACATCTATTTGTCAACTTCAATGACGTGGTTTCTTGTGTTAATGACCGTTAAATATGGAATAAGTTTAAACATTTTTACATGTTTCTTTTCTGTGTCTGTGGAGCGAAGAAGATATCAGAATTATATTATTGAAAGTGCAGCCTTTTCTTTCCTTCTACGCTGTGAGGGATTATAATATGTTTGTATGTATGTACAACTTATCATTCTCGTTTTGTTTCCTAAAGGGCCGCGGCGGCAGAGTGATTTAAGTAGTCACCTGGATCACAAAGATACCGGTCGAATCCCGACAGTACCTACCAATGAGGTTTTCTACACTCAAGTACAGTGATTAGTACAATAAGCCATCTGTTATATGCTTATGCCAAATTTTCAGGTATATTTTGACTGTCTTATAATCAAATATATTTTAGGTTATCATGGCGTGTGGAACAATTTAAGCGAGCCTCATATCATTGAATGTTCGGTAGGCTTCGGGTATCTATGATTAGTCAGACCCATTCTTATTAATCGAAAATAATATAACCACATAATATGGAAGTTTTGAGAGCGACATCGCTCCCATCATTGTCTACTGATTGGTAAGTACCAGGGTGGTGTAAAATGTAATTTGTATTACTGCTATTCTAATGTTATATACCTACCTTTATTATCTTCACGCTGAGTGCGCCAGTTCTCTTTACATTTCCAGCCCCCTTTCGCTTCGTATATAGGTAGGTATATTCACGCCTTCCTCAAGGGTCCCCGAAGGGGAGGACAGAGGTTTGTAGTACCCGCACACCCACTTTCCGACATATATATTTAAGGTGCCAATGTAACAGATGGCGAGTCCATCTACTCAAGCCTGACTATACATACGCCTTTGAATTTCTTCCCAAACATACTTCCATAACATAACTATTTAAAATTAGTCTTTATACAACTGACTTGGCCAGGGATGTAAGCGCTTGGAGTCTTCTTGTTAGGAGAATCTTGTTTGTTAGCTTTTAAGCATTTCTGAATTACCCTTTCCCTTGACAAAATGAACTTGAGTAACCTTCGTGATTACATTATGCTCGCAGCAACGTGACGAAGTGGTCAATGTTTTCACACGCGTATTTAATTACGAATTCTGTTTTATCGACACGCGTAAAACCTGACTGCGATCGGCGATGCAATCGTGGGTTTCCTACTAGAAAACCTCATTATAACCTCAATATTATTACTTTTGAGTTTCAATACCTTTAGTTTAAAATTTACTGAAACAGTTCAGTATATTTTATAGGCGATATACCATATTATGATTTGCCTATTTTGGATCACTAAAGCTAGCCCTCGCCAACATCATATAAGTTCATGTCGAATCTTAATTCGCCACTCAGTTCGATTTCCTGATTTTCATAAGTTCTCTATTTTTCTTCACGTCACACTAGAGTCCCTGAAGGGGTCGGCAGAAATACGGCCACTTCTCGCCAGAAATATATGTAGGTGACAACGTGACAAATGGCAAGCCCTGTTGCTCAAGCACGACAACTATATCTACGTACGTCTGTTTCTTCTCAAATGTATACATACTGTTTTCCTCTCGATGCTTCCCGTCAAGTTCGTGAAGCGTACTTGGGTTAAAAAAACTCGTATAGTTGGCATTCGAACTTGGAATCTTGTGTGTCAGGCGTCTAATCGAACAACCACGGCTCTTAATTTTATTATTAGTAAATTCCTAGTACATATTTACCTCCACATAAGAACAAGTATAAGTAAGAATCTCTTTCTAGCTATTATAAAATTGGAACATAATTGTCAGTGTTTAATAACCGGGTTATATATATTTAAAATAGTATAATAGTAAATTGTTTCCATTTTTAACAAATAATCTTTTCAGACTTGTGTGTAAAACATAGTCATTGTTGGTTATTTTTTCATTCAGTCATTGGACTCACGTCTGCAACGTTTCAAACGTGCATTGGAAAAAGAAGATTACTGTTATTAAGACACAATAGATCTCTTATCGGTTCATCTTAGAGGTCAAACTAAGAAATTACTCGTGCTTAGTTTTGAGGGATGGGTTTTACATTCTAACACATATATACTGTACTGTACATAGGTACTGTATTATAATTTCAACACTTAAAGACTTGAACCGAGGAGGTTAGTGGCGTTATACAGGTAGGTATAGTATGTACTAGCGAGCCATCCCGGGTAGTAGAGCATTTAATATGGCTACATGTTCCGTTATCGTGGGTCGCATAATCTTGATGCGTCGAACATGCAATAAAATTTAAATTATATAAAACATCTGACAAAATACACAAAACCTTGACAAATTAGACTATAAACCTTCGTCATGAATCTTTATATTTATTGGTGTCACTCCAATGATAATTCAGTCAGTATTTTTTAATTTTATCGTGAACATACAGACAGACGCGGCGGATGACATTTTTATAATAAGTAGTGTATAAAATTGTGCAGTCCCGTACTGGATAAGTAAGCAGAAGAGGTCCTTGCAAGCCTCTTTCGCTTTATGTAGATTCAACAGCCTCCCCATTCAAATTAAGATTTAAACGCGAGAATTCGAGAGTAAGGGTGTCATCAGAAAAGTAGATTACAATTTTTTTTTAAATTACTAGTATGATTAGAAATGATTAGATTATAATTTTTTTTTTACAAGTTTAGATATTAGGATCGCAGGAAGACAAAACCTGGACTTAGATCGGCTGCTGATTGTCTACTGTGCTACAATATAGCACAACTATCGATGCCCCGCGTTTTCTCTCACGTAAAATTTGATGCATGTTGAAAGACTAAGCGGGCTATCTGAATAAAATATTTTTTTGAAACTGAAGTTATAGTCCATTATTAGTGCGTTGAAGCAAACAAACTCCGCCTCTCTGTAATTTTAGTGTAGATATGTTTATATTATACAACAGACCGATAACAAAGTATGCCGCTATTAATTGAGAGTTAATTGTATCGCAGTCGTTGAGATTAAGATTCTTCGTAGGATATTGCCTGGATGACGCCATTAATGATTGTGTTCGGTTCTCGCGACCCTCTAATTGATTGTTGCGGACGTTCGGTAGATCCGGCTCCAAGAAAAAACTGGGAGTACATAATAAGTTGTATGTATTAGTAATTTTCAGGATTTTGATACAACATTTTAGCTGGCTTAATTCTAGACTATTAAAGTCTATAAAAGAGCGGTATCTTTAGATTGAAGATATTTTAGCATATATACGAGTAGGTAATATTTGGTTAGGATATATTATAATTTTACCTGAAATCAACTTAGATGGAGGTTTCTTCTTTCTTCTTCTTTTACGATCTAATTATTATTAATTTAGATAAACCTGTCACTTTATTGTCTAGAATGAAAATATGTTTGGTGAATAGTGGATATGAATATGCCTATCCTCTTCTGAGACCGTAAAAGCTAAATAATGCAATTACTCGAGAAACAAATAAGAAGCTGTTATATCAAGAGTTATTAATATACCTCTGGCGGAAAGTGGGTGTGTGGGTATTACCTATACACCTCTGCCTACCCCTTCGGGGACCCTTGTGGGCAGGCGTGAGGATATATCAAGAGTTCTTTGGAAGAAGAAAAAATAAATTATATTTAGTACAGTCAGGCTTGAAACTTGAACGTCTCTCTTCCCCATAAACATACATTCTCCGGCATAAACATACAAATGTGGATAAAAGGTATTGAATAATGCTAACGTGGCAGAATGCGACAGTATGGCCTTCTCTGATGAAATTTCACATAATCCTTTAAATTGTTTTTGCAGTCTTTCAATAATTTCCTTCACCGTAACGCCAGTGTGACAAATCATAGTACTTAAGATAAACTCAGTGGTAGACTCCACTACCTGCAACCTTGACTTTGCAGATAACAGTGTGACTGATACATTTCTATCATCTGGATTTGTGTCAGGGTCTTGTGGACCCTAATTACTTGCGTTATTAAGTCAGAGCATCAACCCTACTTGGTAGGCCATATGCTTACAACTTACAACTAGGTATGCCTTACATTTTCACCCACGTAAAATTTAATTTCATCGATATATTTTTCTGTTCTTTTTATGGAATAAAACATCCTATTTGTGGTAATCTAGTTAATTATCTATCTCTGTGCCAACTATCAGCCAATTCTATTCAGTAATTACTGTGCGAAAGAACGAACATCCGCACAAACTTTCGCATTTACCTATAATATTAGTTGGTTAGTAGGTGTATATATGTATAGTACGTATCTAGGTAACAGCTGATGCTGCACTCAAATGGTGAGATTTTGTCTGACATCACCACGGATGAACTAAGTTTTTTCGCAAAAACCGTCAGAGTCGCTTGTCGTTCAGCAGATAACGTATCTAGTACAACTATTAACGTGGCTGTGTTGTGCATAAAAAGTTGAATTGCTAGTCACGGTAGGTGATAGGTTTTTTCCAGCGAGCCACAAGGCATCCAGGTTGGCATCCAAATAATTATAATGACGTGTTTTTATGTACTTTTTGCTTTGAGGCATTCCTGCTGATAACGTTATGGAATGCCAAGTACACACTGTACACAGTCGCCTAGGGTCACGGCATTCTCACGAAGAAATACATTATTGGCTATTGTAGTTTTTTTGCACAGAAGATATATTTTAATTATAATTCATACCTACATAACGCAGTATCCCTAACGGGGTAGGCGAAGTGAGTAGGGCGCCAGTCCTATCTAGACTAATAATAATATCAAGGACCTACAGGTGTGTGGGTATTACCTATACACCTCTGCCTACCCCTTCGGAGATCCTTGTAGGAAGGCGTCAGGATAAATTAATAACCTACCTTGGAAATTTATTTAGCAAGTAGGTAGGTACATAATAACTTATATTAAGCTGTAAGCGTACAAAACATCAGGCGAATCGATAGCTATATTATTGTTACAACAAATACCTACAAACACACAAACAAATTGCTTTAAAGAGTACTTTTTAAAAACAAAGGTTATGACTAAAGAGAGTGGAGAAACTACATACCTACTTGAGCTATATCTAAGGAAAATATATCTGGTGTGTGGTTTGACAGCGTCATAAGAGTAACCGCGAAAACGCATTTGTTTCCTCACAATTGTTTCACTACCAATTTGCCATTCATAACAATAATTGGAATTGAATATTGAATGAAAGATCTAAATGTAAATGTGGCGTCATTATCGCTCTTCTTTTTCACAAGTTTAAGTCTGCGTTTCAAATCCCGTTACGGATAACTAATGACGCCAATTGTTTGAAACGAAACAAAATTTAATATCAGACAGGCTAACAGTTTTTCACTAACATTTGATAGATTATAAGAGAATTAAAATCTATTCAATATTGTGTTTCCAAAAGATTAACTGAACGAATTTGTATCTCGTTTTCATTTCGTCTAAGATAATCTAATCGCCACAGAAGTTATATCATAGTATTAAATCATTTGACAGTCCCGTTCTTAAATAGTTGTGTTGTTCATTCGCGCGTGTGTGTGTCTTTTCGTATCTTCATATTGAAGTAATCCAGGCATATTCCTGCCTACCTACCACAGTGACAGATGTATGTACTAATAAATATGCTGATAAATATCAGATTCTGGGGATCACGGGAAATATATACCAGTTTGAATACTCTTAATACTCTGCAATCGCCTCTTACGAAATATATTCATAGCTATGCCATAGCATAGCGGAAAAAGCTCTGAAGCTAGCGCAATCATAAATAACTTTATAGAAAATAGGTTAAATATGTATTCAACTTGATCAATAACTATTAACTACTGTATTACTGCAGTATTAACGCATGCAAAAAAATTACATTCAACAATAAATACTTGTATTGGAAGTACCTATAAGGCTATACTAATCCGAACGCAACATTTAAATGTATTGGTAGAACTATATTTTATGAGCAGCATGCAGCCAAAGCAAGCCTGCGCTTGTGACTGTCATGAGCTCGGGAATACTAATGCGTGTTACCGTACGGCTAAAACAATTCTATTACCTAATCATTTGCAAGGTCGAACAAACCTTCAGTTTGGTTTTCTAAATATTTAGAATACGGCCGCTAAGGCGAAGTGACCTATCCTGAACGTTGTTGTATAAGCTTTGTGCATAGACATTTTCGTATCCGCACGTATGATATAGGGATATATATTGTTGATTAAATATCATATAAATTAGATTAACATTATTTAAGTCCTTGTTTGGATCTGACTGCAAGTCTAATAAACAACTTCTACACGATGTTAGGTTCTCAATGTTGAAGCTTGCACAAACTATGAATAAAGAACTGTAGTACTTTTTAAAATTTTGTAAAATCTGGACGTTTTTGATTAAAAAAATGTGTTATTAATCCTTTTAACTCTTATGGTAAATAATACGATAATTCAGCAGTCTAGAAACTATACTTTTACTGCGACCTTTGTACAAAAAAGAGAAGCTGCAACTTAATGAGCGAACGTGTCTTCCTATATCGTGTTTTTATATGATCGATTAGACAAGAATTGTTTAATTGCATCGTCACGACTAAGTAATTATCCATTTACATGTAAAGAAAAAAAAACAGACAAGTATAAGTGCCTCTCTCATCCAGGGTTCATCTCTCTCAAAGGGTGTAAGGATACGTCCCATTTTAAAAATGTTATATATATTTTTTTATACAACAAGAGTGGACAAGCATACATCCCACCCGATGGAAAACAGTTACCGCAGCCTATTTACGCTTACAATACCGAAATATCACTTGCGCGTTGCTACTCTGTGTTCAGAGAGTTATACTATGTTGGCAGCATAATGGGACTAATCCCTCTGCTGCCAACACAATATAACAATAATCTGCGCTAAGTAGGTAGTAGTAGTAGTAGGTTGTAGTAAGCAATACTACTACCTACTACCTACTTACTAACAACAACACACGACAAGCGAACAAATCACACGAGAGCGACTGAACGGAATTTGATAACATATGACACAGAAATAGATTATTGCTTGGATTGACACACATCTATCATATGATTTAAATCCTGAAAAAACACACGATTGAAATCAGTTTAAAGCGAGTGTAACCGTTGGCAACACTAGTATATGCAATATACATATATTCACGCCAAGTACTTCAGAGGCTGTCAGTGCCATCTTTACAGATGTTTGTGTGATTTGATCTTGAGGTATGTAAGTCTAGAGAGAACTGGCGCTCTATACTCTCTGCCTACCCCGTCAGGGACCCCGCGTGTTGATATGATGATGTTTGTTGGAACGTGGTCTTCCACTGCCTCTTTTTCCTGACTCTTTCGCATTGTTTCAACTTTTCTTCACTCGTCTTTTGAATGAAAATGAGTGTGTGAAGCGGAACATTTGTATCTGCGACGAAATTAATCGTGTTACTTGTCGCATAAGTGACCAAATGTTTTTAGATAATAATTAAATTAATTAATAAAGCCGTGGTGGCCGAGTGGTTCGAGCAGTTGCCTGCGACGCAAAGGTCGCAAGTTCGAATCCCGACTGTACCGATGAGTTTTTCTGAACTTAAGTACAGTGATTAGTCACACCACGAGCTGAACGGTGAAGGAAAACATCGAGAGGAAACCTGCATACGTCTGAGAAGAAATTCAAAGGCGTATGTATAGTCGTGCTTGAGTAACGGCGATGGACTCGCCATCTGTCACGTTGGCACCTAATATACCTCTGGCGGAAAGTGGGTGTGTGGGTATTACCTATACACCTCTGCCTACCCCTTCGGGGACCCTTGTGGGAAGGCGTGAGGATATATTATTATATTATTATTATTTAAATTAATTAAGGATCAATTTATTATGTGATATAGGGAACCCTAAAACAACATTTTACCAAAACAAGCAACGATCATTGTAAAGGTATAAGGCACTTCACGGTTTGATTCGAAAAAGCAATTAAGTATTAAACGATAAATCTTGCTGCACTTTTGTGTAACGAACCCGAAGTCTAAGCAATGTGTTTAGAAGTCTAACACTATCACGAAAAGTTACACGTTTATGTATCTAGTCGGAAATGATCCGTATTCATTACGAAGGCGGCATAATACATTAAATCTAAGAAAACATCGTTGCCTCCAACAAGTGATTATTATTGTTCTGTTATTACAGCGTAGGTGGTTGTTACAGGAAGCAGATTGTACATCTTAACGGGTTTGAATATTTATCGTCCACTGTAGTACCATCATGTGCTGTGAAGTTACAATAAAATCTAAATGCCTCGTCATGCTCGATGGATTACAAATAATGACGATAAAAATATTATTCTTATTAAGCAACAGCGCATGCTGCACTCTTAACATTACTTATTAAGAGTACACCATGTAGTTCTTCAAGAAGGATGTGAAAAGATTCCTGCAGGGTCGGCAACGCGCGAGTGATACTCCTGGTGTTGCAAGCGTCCATAAACGGCGGTAATCGCTTACCATCAGGCGGACCGCTTGTATAATAATTGTGACTTTCTGTTAATCGACCTGATATACAAGATGTACATGCAAAATTAAATCATTCCAATTTAGATCTATATTATAATATATTAATGCATTACCACAAGGGTCCCCGAAAGGGGTAGGCAGAGGTATATAGGTAGTACCCACCCACCCACTTTCCGTCAGAGATATATGTTATTTATTGAGCAAGGCTTTATATCGTCATGTTGCCTAACTAAGAGAGCGAAGCGTAATCAGTTATTAAATACTAGTAATTGATTTTAATCCGTTGATAAGTCTTTGACTCGGGGAATTTAACCCTACAATTGGCTGTGGGTCTGTTCATTTGAATATGTGACAAATCTACGGCTTTCAATTCACGAGATGCATAGTCATAGTAATAAAAATGCTTTCACAACTTTTTGTACAATCTTAAGTAAAACAAAACACATTCGACCATATGGAACCTGTTGTATTTTATACATTACTATAAATAAATATTCCATTTTATATCGCGATATAAAATTTTATTGCATTATTTCAATGCAGCCACATAAGTTAGAGTAATTCAGGTGAAAGATAAAGAAATTAATACATTATACTAAAATAAATACTGCTATAAACGTAGAAGTTTGTAAGGGTGGAAGTATGGATGCTTGCTACCTAACCACGTGTCAACGACTGAACAAATTCGGATGAAATTTGAAACAGATGTAACCAAATGAACACTATACTAGTAACCTTTACGCACCACTTTACTTACCACGAGATACACTGTTCATTGTATCATATAGATATTGTGAAACTTTTTTTTTATAATATATATACATATATATCCTCACGCCTTCCCACAAGGATCTCCGAAGGGGTAGGCAGAGGTGTATAGGTTATACCCACACATCCACTTTCCGCCAGAGGTATATTAGGTGCCAACGTTCACCGTCTTCACCGTTCAACTTGCGACCTTTGCGTCGCAGGCAGCTGCTCGAACCACTCGGCCACCACGGCTCTATTACTGTGGGTTACCGTTTAGAGCAAAATATATACAATCGTGGACTTATTTATCGATCTTTACATCATATCAAAAGTATGTTTGTTACCACATCGCGTTATACCTTCACAGTATAACGCTAACATAACAGATGGCAAGTCCATCGTATATGCAATGTATAACGTTCAATGAACATTCCCGTTGAATAATATGCAAACCGAATATAATTGAATAATGTTCAACCGACGAAACCTGCGATGTGGATAGCGTTTGTAGATTTCATTCTAAATATGTTCTTGTTGTAATAAACTTTTATTTTATATGCAATTAAATAATATTATATTGGATTCGAATTAAATGGTAACTCACATTGATTGGAACCAGAAGTATTTAAAAATCATTAACATTGCAAACATCATGATTTCCTTAGCTTAACTTTGATAATGGTGATAAACAATTAAAATAAAACGGAAACTTAAAAACTAAATCTGTATTCATCATGCGTGCCAATTATATCTCATAAAATGTGATTAGGCTAGTTTATTTAGATATTCGTAATAATATCATTAACGATTAGTATGGAATGTTCATTGATATCATTTGCTTTCGGCTGCTATTTCAAAACATCAAAGAGTCACCCACGGAATGACTTTATAAATGGCGAGTCCGTTATATGTATTCCACAAATGTTAATTAATTAATGTCGGCCGTGGTGGCCGAGTGGTTCGAGCGTTGCCTGCGACGCAAAGGTCGCAAGTTCGAATCCCGACTGTACCAATGAGTTTTTCTGAACTTAAGTACAGTGATTAGTCACACCACGAGCTTAACGGTGAAGGAAAACATCGAGAGGAAACCTGCATACGTCTGAGAAGAAATTCAAAGGCGTATGTATAGTCGTGCTGGATTAACGGCGATGGACTCGCCATCTGTCACGTTGGCACCTAATATACCTCTGGCGGAAAGTGGGTGTGTGGGTATTACCTATACACCTCTGCCTACCCCTTCGGGGACCCTTGTGGGAAGGCGTGAGGATATATATAATTAATTAATTAAAGCAATTTCTGCTATTTCAAGCCGGTCTCCAAATTGTTAATATATATATATAATTAAGTACGCTTAATTATGAAGTTTTATTTCCTGCAAACGTGACGGACAAAACTTCAAAGACCTGACTGAAGCAGCCACAATTGCAGTCGCTAGACATTACATGTAGCGTACAGGTAGGTGCTTCACTTTTTACTAAAACTATTATTCATCCATCTTGTTACTGAAGAGAACGTGGTCTTATCGTCGCAAGACATCGAATAACTACTCACTGTATTTGTAAGTAGTGCCTACATACGCCATTGAATTGGGCCGTGGTTACTGCCTATTGTTTATAAGATCACGAGCGCCATTATGATCGTTTATCTATTAGATATGGATCGGTGTCGAATGTTATTGGACAAGTGCACATTGTTAGGTAATTAACCTTAGCAAATCGGCAGATAACGTATAGCAGATTGACATTAAGGCCCACTCAGGTAGCAACCTCCAAAATTATCACATATGTTATTGATGCCAGCGATTGACAAAGCGGATCAGTTAAGTCCAGCTGAGATCCTTAGCTCGCGAACTTGCAACGCACTAAGTCGATATCTGTATCACAGAGGGTGTCCCAAGCTATTTGGTTAGCACTTCAAAGTAACTGACTGGCCTTAGTCTCGCAATTGTTCGGCTGTGGGGCAAAAAGTCCTAGAACTCACACTATGTGATTTAAGTCAATAAAATGATGCTCACCAAGCGGGTAAATCTTATTAAAATTCACGAACTTTCGAATATCACGAACTATGCGGTATCCCAAGGACTGGAATGTCAACAGTACTTGAAACTGGCGTGTATATATGTAGAAACTGATGAATATTGTTAAAACGACTCTTAATACATGCCCCGTGAGGGACTCGGCAAAATTACATATAAAATAACGGAGTCTTGAATAGAGACAAGCATAATATTTAGCTTTGGTATTCGCTACATACCATCTCGCCATTCACAAACTTGTTTAAGATACCGTTCTAGCGTCGGTTAAGACTACAGTCTAGCTAGACTATTGGAAATATCTTGTGAGGATTGAAACATGTTTCCGAGTTGCAACCGGACCGAAGTAACTGCTATGAATTAGCTGCTTTGGAGTCACTACCAGTCCAAGATCGAATTCAATAAAGTTTATAAATACAGATTTAAATATTTTGTTTTATCATTGTATTTTAGTAGAAACTGCTGTGGCCGAGTGGTCTCAGTATGTCATCTACGGAACAAGAAATTCAGCGCCGACCTCCAAAGTTCTGCAATAATGAGGTTTTTCTGAACGAAAGGTACAGGGGTACCGCAAAGATTTACGTTGAAGGAAAACAGGACCTGCACATGATTGAGAACATATTGAGGCATTTATACTTTACTGTATAGTCGTGCTTGAGCCACGGCTACGGACTCGCCATCTGTCACATTAGCGCCTAATTATATCTAAGAAGAGGTAATGTTGTTCCACCTCTGCCTATCCTCTCTGGAAAGGTATATTTATATTATTTTGTATATTTAAAATAAAATAAAACTGATTTTTACAAAACCTATCCGTATATAGTGTTACCCTATCGATAGTTAAATACCTGGTTTTTATCGTGGAAATATGTGACGAATGTTACTTTAAACAAATTAGTCCATTTTGTGTTCGTCTTATCTATCATTACTAACTATGAATCATAAGAATGCCATTTAGCACCGACAATTCTTTAGAATAGTTTTTATGACACTTATGTTAATTGACAGGGTGGATTTTTCAAGGATAATGACGTAGCTTAATTAGTTTAGTCAATAGCTTCAATTATAATAATTAATTGTTACTTATTAAAAAGTTATACTAAACTGCGAACTTTGAGATGAAAGAGGGCAGTCACGGTGAGATAACTTGCATGCGTTGATGAGAAATTTGGTGACGTCACCAAAATATAGATCTAGGAAGAAGGTGCTATTGTACATCGGTCACCTACCTCAAAGGTTGTGGGAACACCTGGCGCTCTAGTCTCTCTGTCCGTATGCCCCGTGAGAGACTCTCCGTGATATCAATGTATGTAAGCTTATATAGTCTATGGTTAAAATTTTTGTTATGAGAGTGATAACGCAGTGAATTATCAATTCTGAATAATTTGCATAATTACCTGGAACCTAAATTATAATGTATTCAAATCATTTGCCTTATCCGTATATCCAACCCTACCCTACCCACTTTTTGTAC
Organism: Drepana falcataria; assembly: GCA_945859725.1. NCBI lineage: Eukaryota > Metazoa > Arthropoda > Insecta > Lepidoptera > Drepanidae > Drepana > Drepana falcataria. Next base: position 14,006,935 of record OX243921.1, read on the forward strand.
TTCGAACCTTAATATTTGTGCTACTTATAAGTAAATCTGTATGTCAATTGAAAAATTAAAAAAAAATGTCTTAAACAAAAGTCTAGTTACCGACTTTGTAAATCTTAGCTTAACCTACCTCAATTAATAAATAAATTCGTTGCTTAATTTAAATTTAAATTCACAAATCTAATTGTAACGAGCAAACCTATTTGAATTTCTATTTTACTTTAATGTTTTTTACTGCAAGCTGTGGTTTCCTATAATTGAGGAATCTCAATTCTTTTATAACTTAGCTCATAAGAATGTTTAGTGTATTGCTTGTTGGAAACTCAAAAAAAAAAAAAAACATAAATTACTGGAGCGGTGAAAATATTTTTTAATGCGTAAAATTTTGGTCTATGTATATATGTACATCTAAAAAAAATATTATAATACCGTATGTATGTGATCACTTCAGGATAGCTCCTTCAATTTAGCAATTGTTTTCTATTGTTTATGTTTGAACGGACATTTTCAGGTTTGTAGTTCATAAATGGTACGTAAATAAGAAAAAATAAAGGTAAAAGAATGGATCCCCGGTACAATTGTGCTAGTAGAATTATATATTTATATATGACATTTTTATTCAGCGCTCTTTGGTGATTTGCACCGTCCGGCCTTTAAAATTAGTTCAAATAACGCCTTCATTTTCCGTCGCGCCTATCGCTCGTCCCAAATGTATGTTGCGTTTAAGTAAATACATAGTTAAAAGTCAGTGACACACGCTAGAATCAGTGTTTTTCTTTGTATAACCGATTTATTTAGAAATGAACGGCGCTGTAGCAGATAACGTATTGACCGTCTGGTATTTACAATATTTTGGTGATAACGCTTTGTTTATCAATAGCGTATGTTCTTGCCCATTATGTCAATGTTGGCACTCGGTATCCACGTAAAATTTGATGTCTATGTAAATATTTTTCGGGAATGAAATCTATCTATCCTATGCTCTAATCAAAATCAAAATATTTTATTCAACGTAAGGGACACAGGGAACACTTATTGAACGTCACATATTTAATATAAACTAAAGTTACCACCGTTTCCAAGAAAAAATGGCCCACGACCAAAGATTGTAAGTTCGATTGCGATCGTTCGTTGCGAAAAGTAGGTGTGTGGGTACTAGCTATACACCTCTGCCTACCCCTTCGGGGACCCTTGTGGGTGGGCTGGAGGATATGTTCTATGTTTTATGTAAATTGGTTTCAAAATGAGCTTCAGAGCTTTGGTCGTGCGTCAGACAAAGCAATTGCACCCATTTGTCTCCCCAGCTATTCGCGTCTGGTCAAACGTGAAGAGGAAGCTTAAATTAGAGTAACCACTAAACACATGAATGGCGGAAGCTGTTATTGCTTCAACTATTCATTCAACGACATGCGGCTGGTGATAAGCGCTTACCGTAGCCCATACCTAAAATATTCTATGTAAGTTAGCCTATAGTCCTAACAATATCCAGTCTTGAAATATTATGTCAATAAACATTCGGGGTTCGAACTTGTGATCTTTGCGTTGTAATGCGACTGGATCACAGCTACCACGAATATGGCTATTGCGATTTAGGCGCCGGACGTAACTAGTATAGAGAAAAGCAATACGAAGATTTTCTCATTGTTCTAAAGGTTTTTAAGCTAGGGATGGATGGCGAGATTGTTGCACTGAAATAGACAAACATTTGAATTTATATCTTCACCGCTTCCCACAAGGGAAACTTCCCACGTCGAAAGAGTAGGCAATGGTGTGTATAGGTAGTATCCACAACTCACTATTCGCCAGTGATATATTTTAGGTGCCAACGTGTTAGATGGCTTTAATCAAGCAATATCTATTCATTCGCCTTTGAATTTCTTCTCAAACTATGCTGATTACCATTAAGCTCGAGGTGTGACTAATAACTGTAAGTTTAGAAAAACTCATTGATACCGTCGGGATTCTTTGTGTTTAACGCAACTACTCGAACCACTCTGCCACCAATTTATCTGTGTAAACAATTCATCCTATTTCGATGACACTTTGGTGAGTTGTCCTACACCCGCGCGCGAAAGTAAAAAGAACACGCTAGATGGCGCTGCAGAACATAAACTTCTATACCGTATAACCGATCGCTATGCAATTGGTACGGCAATGCAGCGCATGCTAGTTATTCTTATAAAACTATTTAATCAAGTGTTAAAGATATACAAATGGCGTGAAAACACGGCACGATGCTAGTGGGCAACTAAACATGAACCAGGTAAAAATTTTTTCTTCACAGCTAGTTACTAGCATTGGGACAATTCCACACAAATTGACATAGATCCAAATTAATCAAAGCTGGTACTATGGTAACTATATAATAAATATATAAATAAATAAACTAGCAACGATATATATACTTATGTAGATACGTAAATATATAGGGCATCCAAGTCCATATCTGCCCTCAGTGGGAATCGAACCTGCGACCTTCAGCTTCGCAGTCAGGAGCTCTAACCACTAGACCGTAAAACAAACTTACCCCTAATCATGATTGTTCTGACAATGTCATTCAGCACTCTAATACAATGGGCTTGGGGCAGTACATTGGGACTACGCACTGTAATAAGTGTAATCGCAGGGCCACCTAAGCAAATTGCCATTTATTGTAGTCTGTATGACAGCACAACCATGTTTTCGATGGAAAAATAAGATAAAGCGTATTGTCTTAGAAACGAAGCTATTTTGCCTGAATATGTAGTATACGCTTAGATCTTTTAAACTACGCAACGGATTTCCAATAAGTTTTTCATCAACAGATAAAATGATTCGAGAGAAAGAAGACGAGAGAAAAGAAGAATAATAAAAATATATACCTATTTGAGGATGGGAACGTCAAAATTACTCGAACCGGCGAGCATGTATGAAAAGACTGATGTATTTGAACGAAGCGAAAGAGGTATGTAAGTCTAGAGAGCACTGGCGGCTGTCTGTTCTCTCTACCTCTCTCTCTACTCTTAGGGACTCGTCGTGATGATATGTCTGTAAGTACATGTATATTTGAGAAAGTGAAATATCTTATTTCTGTCGAGGGTTAGTCACGTAGTAAAACATGCAGCAAGCAGTTTATGCAAAAGAAGTTAATTAGATATAACGTGCGACGATGCAGCATACCCCCTTAGACTAAATCCCTTTCCGTTCACGCTCACGCCACGTATTGTATGGCAATGTCATTCGGGGCAGTTTTATCACAACTTCATGACGGCACTTTGCTGCTCAACCTTCAATTTTTAAATAGTGAAGTTACATAAACAAACATATGGCCTCGACACTTATTTATGGATTTGGAAGACCGATGTCACACAGTTTCATTCATCAACTACAGACATGGATATCAATGTAGTCTTATCATTAACTAGCTACGTCCGCGATTGCGTCCGCGTGGAATTAAAAAAACTATTGTTCAGTTTCTAAAATAAATATGTATATAGTTACTCCTTATTACATCAGCTATCTGCGATCTGCCAGCGATAGTCCCTTCAAAATCGGTCCAACCGTTTCAGAGATTATCAGAACAAACAAACAGACAGCCAGACAAAAATTGTAAAACGTGTATTTTGGTGTACCGTTCACATATCCATATGCTTTAAGTAAAAAGTGGTTATTTTAATATTACAAACAGACATTCCAATTTTATTTATTTGTATAGATGTTTCTATACCAGGCGGCGATCTCATAAAACAATACATACGCAAAATGTTTACATGTCGTGAATATAATTAAAAATATTCCATGTGTATAATGCCAAAGCCGTGTGTGTCTAATCAAGTGTGGCGAAATCGGAAAACGAAACGGGTCGGAAGAAAACATAGGATCTACGTACATATTAAGATACTGTTCGCAAGCCCGCCTTTACTCACGCATACTTCGAGCTAATACGTCGTCTTCCTTTTGGCTTGTATCGAGAGAGCAATAAATAAGTCTGCACACCTTCCATAGATCATAATATTTCGCAATAGTGACCATATTTCAATCAACACAAGGTTGAAAATCATTTATCCTGCGCACCTTTCAGTTTATCTCGGAGTTCTGGGTCCATTTAATGGTTTCTGATACGGCTTTCCTTTTCTCAATAAACATTTAGACACGTTTAACTTATTCGTAGCGTGAACTGTGTCGTGGTGTGATATTTATGTACCAAATGTAAAAACTCGATTTTCGAAAGTCATTCGCGTCTCTATCTAATATTGTGTGAGAGAATGAGATGTGTGCAGTTCTGACTGTTGTTCGGGTGCGTGTTCTGCAAGGCTATTACAGATTCCGCACACGCTGTATCGCGGCGAAACAACCTTGTTGCAAGGCTCTTTCGGTATAGTACGGCGCCAATAAATTGAGGTGGTCGGCTCCTTACACCATTACACCTTACGGCACCATGCTCACGCGCGTGACATTGCCTTAACGGGCACTATTGCATGCTCGGGTCTTTTGACACATCATTGTAAGTATCTAGTACCTACGTTCGACACATCATCTACATATTTAAATATTGACGAGCTTCAAAGTGCTATTGTTCGTTGACTAGTCAATGGTGAGATATATAAATATAGGAAAATTTTAAGTAAAAAGATTACAGTATGACAAATCACAAAGAGATATCACATAATAATATCATCCCGCAGAGTCCCTCACGGGTCAAGCGAAGAGTGTAGAAGGCCAGCTCTCTTAACTTACCACGACTTACTAGTGCTCTTCATAATGATCAAGTGTTCTCATTGTAACGACACTGTAGTATGAAAAAGTATGATACTATTAAGAAACTTTCCTAGATTCTAAGTCCTGAAAATTTAATAGTGATAGCATACTAATCACAAAATGGTCGAGGCGATTAAAAGTGTAACTTCGAACCCGGTCAGTACGACTGAGTGATTCTGATAACATCAGACATATATATGTATGTGACATTGTCATCACTACGCAAGGGTACTAAAGGCATAATTTTAAAACCGTCACAAAACTTCCCTTAAACGCTTTTTAATTTTAATTACGATAACGCGTAAAGCCTCCGATTAGACAGAGATAACATAAGACTATAAGAGATATATAATTGTTGCATGATGTTGGTATTTCGAATAAATTAACAATCAACTTTGTATTTACAATCCTTTAGAAAATCTGTACCTTAAAATTATTCATGTCTCACTCATAATAATATATCCTCACGCCTTCCCACAAGGGTCCCCGAAAGGGTAGGCAAAGGTGTACAGGTAATACCCACACACCCACTTTCTGCCAGAGGTATATTAGGTGCCAACGTGACAGATGGCGAGTTCATCGCCGTTACTCCAGCACGACTATACATACGCCTTTGAATTTCTTCTCAGACGTATGCAGGTTTCCTCTCGATGTTTTCCTTCACCGTAACTAATCACTGTACTTAAGTTCAGAAAAACTCATTGGTACAGTCGGGATTCGAACTTGCGACCTTTACGTCGTCGCAGGCAACTGCTCGAACCACTCGGCCATCACTCATACAACATTCACATAAAACAAAACACAAGGACTAATAGGTAGTAGCATTGGATACTTCCCTTAGTTCCTATTATTTATAAAATATAACTTAACATTACTTAGTTACTTCCAAAGTTTCCTACAATTTATGTCTGTAGCGAAATTCAGATGTAATTCATTTCGCAATTCCAAAGGACCTTCTCTTGCTCGATGTCAATGACTGACTGAGGCGCATTGAACCGCATTTTTACATGAGGATAGTACAATTATGGGATAGCCGAGCTTTCAGTGTTGTAACTGCATTTTGCTGTCATTTCTGATATCTCCATATTTTTTGTAGTCGCTTAGCGTCGACAGATAATTATGTCGCCTCGTTTTCTAGACTATGTTTCGTTTTGAACCTCTTTTATTAGCTATCAGCAGCTCCTCATTTCTTAGTACAAGTCTTATTAATTATTATCAAACCATAAGTTCATCGGTCAAGGAAATGAGGTAACCTGTACAAATTTAAGACGAAATTAAAGGACGACTGTATAGTTGCGCTTCAGGAACCGATTTGTGTGGAATTGTTCAAAGGTATTAATTTATGTTATTAAGATTTACTTTTTTAGTTTCTATAAACGTAAATGGTTTATGTTATTACACAAAAGGTATGTTTGATCCTTAACATTAATTATTACGGACATTTGTTCTTTGTATATTTTCATTTTGTTTTGTGTTACGCTAATTTTTCAAGTCCATACCGAATCGTTCAATTTAATTTATTATCTTGAATAAAAAATTCGGAATACAAATTTTTTTTATTGAACCAAGGGTAATTATATAATTAAGTTTGATGTTCGCCTGCTTAAGTGGTCAGAGCTCCTGGCTGCGATGCTAGAGGTCGTGGATTCGATTGCCGCTGAGGATATTTGTGTGACGACGAGTATTAGCCGTGAGACAAATATAGACGTATAGTCTAAGGAAGTCTTGGATGTCCTATGTATTCATGTATACATCAATATTTTATGTTCGCATGTCGTTGTCTAGTTAGTATTCTTATAGCTTAGTCTACAAGCTTAGTCCTCCGTTTACTCATACATTCTAATTTTTTTTTTTGGGTGTGTGGGAAGGTCTTAAGAGAATTGGTTACATCAATGTAGACAATTTAAATTCGAGAAAATAAAATCGGTCCTTAGATTGCGCGATGTACGTCAAATTGGCTATGTAACCTCCAGAAGTTAACTGGATTCTAATAGCACAATAAGTGCGATTGGATTGCCCGTGTGGAGCACGTGCTGTGTTTGGACGCAACCAATCTACTGGCTATTTGGAACTCGGCATTACGTGACACGGTAACCGGCGTAATCTCAAATTTCAGGTCATTAAACCTATGAACGGAAATGGCAAATCAGGTGAATTATACACCTCTTATACGTGTTTTAAAAGTATCTGTATAATGTTGGCATCATTATAACTAATGTTTTTGGGTAGTTTTATGTTCGTCATTGACACGTCTTCGCCTTTTGACTTTTGTTCTCATATTTTACAGCTAAGGAATATAGTCAATGTAACACAATATTTTAACAGGAATGTTATTGATTCTGGTAGCACTCTACTGGAGACAACAATTTTCGTTCGCTTATTCACTTGTATTGTACACTTACTACTTATGACACTTACTACTAGGTTGACATCATATATTCAAATTGAGAATTGAATTGAATTTCATTTGCAATTTAGAGACGCTAGCCGTATAGTAAGCAGTTATCTGTCGTCACTGTAAGTAACGAAGTAAGCCTCGGACTGAAACATAGTTGGTTGGCAAAGTAAGTTGCCCGTTCTATTGTTACGTTCAGTAAACAAAAATCGTTCTTAGGTAAGCGGTCGTAACCGCACGTACGCAATGGTTAAACCACTCGGATAGTTTATCTAACCAATAAACGCTATCTGCTGCGACTGCTTGCATCAAGAGGTCTACAGTTTATTTGAATATCCCATTCACACAGGCAGTTGTAACTGAGGGTATACAATATGAAAGTAAAATAATATTCTTCGTCTCATCGACAGCAAACTTGCCTAATCACCAGCCTCGTGCTCTCTTTTAGGCCCTTCCTGCATTTTCCTAAGTTTGGTTAATTCGTGGCTACCTTGGCTGCATGTCTGGAGTATTGTGAGATTAGTGTATGAATGAGGTTCACTTATTAGTGTAATTGGTTTTTTTGCCCTACTAATTATGTATAAATAAATAAATACATATATATCATCACGCCGAGTCCCTAACGGGGTAGGCAGAGAGAATAGAGCAATTAATACATTTTATACTAGAGCCGCACTGGGCCTACTGGCCGAGTGGATTTGTGGTTACTTGAAAATCTAGATTACAGTGAGTACAGTGCTATATCACACCAAGAGCTTCACGGCGAAGGAGTAGTTCCAGAGGAAGCCTGCATACGTTTGAGAAGAAATGCAATGACGTATGCGATATCGAGCCTAAGGCATGATGATACGTCATGCCAGACATATCAAAGCTCTTGATAAATTAACTAGATTTAGAGCCATATATTGAAAGATTGGTTTTCGCCTTATGATTATTATTTTACTACACAAAAGATCAAGATTTTCTTTAATAGGTATGTACCTATATGATAACTTGCTGAAAAATGTCATTGAATACTTCAACCATAATATTATCATAATTGGTAATATTATAGTTAATGGGGAATATCAATACTACCTACTATTGAAATAAAATATTTTCTCACACACTTATGCAACACAATGGTAAATCTATTATTTAAAACACTGGTATAAAAAGCTTATGATATGAAAAAAAAACTGCCAACATTTTCTACCAAAGGTTTCTACCTGATAATGATAAACAATTACCGTACCCAATGGGCGCTTGTGACCAGGTAGGAATACTAGTGGGAGTAGCATGAGAGATCAACGGAATCCCCAATCCACCAGTACCACCACACATAGAGTGTTACAAGGATTTGAAAGCCTTATTAAGCTCAAAGAACAACTCAAGCTGTGATAGAACCTTAACTGCGCATACCTTACTATCACAAAGACACAATGTTTTGAAAAGAAGTTGCTTAATCAAGTCATCAATGTCAACCTTGAGCGGGAATCGAACCTGCGACCTAGAGCTACGCAAACTACAATCACGGGGTGTATGTATATGTCGTGGCTAGGTTAACGGAAAATGCCGATATCGCTTCGACGTTCATAGAGTGTTATTTCCAAATAGCACTAGCTCCCATTCATACACCACGGCCGTCAACATTTGTATTTCACTATCGTCACGTTTTTGTAGGTTTATTCTCAAGAGTGTGCCGTCAAAACAACACGCAAGCACAAACGGTACTAATTGCAAATATTTAACTTATTTCATCGTGGAGACTATGACGTGGACTGCCAGTGGTTACGTTTAAATATAAATGTGCAACACTACTAAGTACTTTAAATTAAAAGAGCCGTGCTGGCTGAGTGTACGAATGGCCGCCTGCAACAAAAAGATTGCACGTTCGAATTCCATCTGTACCAATAAGTTTTTAAGTAGGTACAGTGATTAGTCACACCACGAGCGTCTATGACTCTCTACGGTGAATGAAAACATCGAGAAATACGTGCATACGTTTGAGAAAACATTTAAAGACGTATGTATGTGGAGTCATCCTTTTAAGTCGCGTTAACACCGACTTGTTTTTTGACAAACGTACTGGTATCATGTCGCATACGCTAGCACTAAAGCAATTAACAAACTTAAACTTAAACTAAACAGTAATACCAACCTCAGGGAAGATTACAGATCACGAAATTGTTTGCAATCCACCACTAGCTGAGCTGAGACGTTGAACCCTGTTTTCCCTATAGCACAGTCACATAAGCGCTGCATGTTTGCCCGTCCGTTACGCAATTGCAAAAATATCATGCAGATAAACCGGTTGCCCAATATTAGGGCTGTCGACACCGATGCAAACAAAATAGCTGTGAAGGTGCGACATTAATGATTAGGATGTTATCGTGAATGGACCGTTCAATATTTGCGTACTGTTATCGCATTGCCTCTGAATCAGCTGAGAAAAGGTCAATAGTTGGTCGCGTGGCACACATTAGGGTTTACACAAGCTATTTTGCATATCTGGTTCTGTGCTCGGATTTTTCCTTATCGATATATTTTAGAGCTGTGGTGGCCAAAGTTATACGTAGGCAGCTGCTATGTAATTCAAGATTGCGGACCGTGTGCTTACCAACGATGTGGTGACCTGGCGTTCTTCTCTCTGTCACCCCTGAGGGACCCGGCAAGGTGATATGTATGTATATGTATGTAAGTGAAGTGAAGATCCACCATCAGGCGGGACTCATGCTTGTTTACCACCTAAGGGGTATTAAAAAAAGAAGATCTTTAAGTTTACAAGTCGTCATATTGAAAACTGTATACCTACACGTATGCCTCCCAAAAGGAAGGGGTGAAGACAAAAATATTGGAGACGTCATCTTTTCGCACGTAGCACCAGGCCAATGAAATAAAAATCTGTTATAACTGTTCTTTAAAAGCTTTGCGGAAACCCTTAATAATTAGTGATAATTCCTCAAAGCTTACAACTTCCTTCCATAGTCGTGTCATTGACCTGGAGATTATCGTTATTCGAAGCCTGGTCGCAGGGAGCGGTTTCAAACTCCTGCATGTGCTGAGGTAAAGTCAGTTTATGCAATTAGCATCCCAACGCGACGTGCTCTTAAGTATATAGTAAGTGTGACTTTAGTGGTACTCCTGGTGCTACAAGTATGCTTTGACCTATATAAGGCAACGGCAGCTACGTTACACAAAAAATTAAATTCCACCATTGGCCTGGACTAGGCAAAAAAAAGATAACAAACATTTGTTCCAAATTTCATTCTAATTGGTCCTGTCGGCGACGGGAGCTATATTATTTCGGTGAAAAACTATGTAATTCAATTACGCAGTTATTGAATTCTTATATTATGTATTAGCATGGAATTCTTCAAGGTAGGTGAAAAAATATTCATTCAGGTTTGGCAATGCGCGAATAGTTTTAGTAACTAGTCCAAACGCATAGGCGGACCGCGTACTTGTACGCCAAGCTAGTGGTATGAAAAATAATAAGAAAGGTAATTAAAGTCAAAAAGAACTGCGATAAATTGGACTGGTTTCAAACGAACAACTTGGCCTAGCTGAGTCAATCACCTATAAGGTTTAGACATGAATAACTAACAGTGTGAAATATTACGATGATTTTTTAAGGAAATCAATCAGAAAAAAATCTAGCGTAACGAATGTATCTTTAGTCATATTTCTTGTGTGCATTTTTTGCTTCATGCAGTACCGTAACGGGCAAAAATTTTTTGATCATGACTTTTTTAATACACAGGTAGTTAAAATTTAAACAGTAAGGTATTTTCCTGTGGTCTAGTTTTAACAAATATTGCTTTATTTCCAAAACCCAAGGCTATTTCAGATTCCGTAACATACAAGTCAACAAAAAAAACTTTTTAGTGAATGGCGAATGAAACTGAAAAAATACATAATTAAAATATTGTATTAGTGTTAGGCTAAACAAATCGGGCTTTTAGCGAGACAACTAGGTCCCTCTTTATACTATAATGTATTAAAATATTCTTAGCCGATTTACGGGCACAATGAGCAAGTTTGTTACAGTCTAGACGCCTATTGTAATTCCATTTGTTTCTAAATCATATGAATAGTAGGTAATATTATTTAAACTATAAAACAACGCACTTTAGGTGACTAAGAAATTAAGTTTTTATAAGGAACTTGTAATATTTTATTTTATTTATTACTAAGCCGCCAGTTGGACCAGACTGAGTACGCATGCGTAAAAATTTGTTAGTTGAACAAAAAATTTAGTGATATATTTTTGGATTTTATAGATATAAATGAAAACTAAAATCGTGCCACAGTATACATATACCTAAGCTATATATATACTGTGAATGAGCTTTACGGAATAATTATTAATATAACTTCGAATCTAGGCGACAATCACTCGCTTTTATTGTTGTCTTACCACCGACACAGACAATTACCTATAAGATACAAGGTAAATACGACTAATTTAAGTAATTACAAGCGAAGATTGCAATTGGAACTACTGTTTTTAACATTTTTTTGTTTGTATTGTCTCTCGTAGCGTGAGTTCCGGGAACTTTTGCTACTTAACCGGTCAATGGCGAGACCTAGGCCTCCAGCCAGGCACTTTATTTTTAAGCAACACAGCTAAGGGCACCCCCTGTGGGGTACGAACCTCGGCTTAGGGCGTTGCTGGATCGCGAGCAAGGAAGCTGGGCTGGACTGGTAATTTTATTTAAATATTATTTGGGAGTTTTTAACATAAGTACAGTGCGACTTTATAGGAAAGACGAAGTAACGGACGAACGAAAGAAAGAAGTCACTGGTATAAGATGTCAGTCGATGGACGGTCCCAGACGCGCCATCGTATAAGATGTCAGTCGATGGACGGTCCCAGACGCGCCATCGTATAAGATGTCAGTCGATGGACGGTCCCAGACGCGCCATCGTATAAGATGTCAGTCGATGGACGGTCCCAGACGCGCCATCGTATAAGGTGTCAGTCGATGGACGGTCCCAGACGCGCCATCGTATAAGATGTCAGTCGATGGACGGTCCCAGACGCGCCATCGTATAAGATGTCAGTCGATGGACGGTCCCAGACGCGCCATCGTATAAGATGTCAGTCGATGGACGGTCCCAGACGCGCCATCGTATAAGATGTCAGTCGATGGACGGTCCCAGACGCGCCATCGTATAAGATGTCAGTCGATGGACGGTCCCAGACGCGCCATCGTATAAGATGTCAGTCGATGGACGGTCCCGGACGCGCCATCGTATAAGATGTCAGTCGACGGACGGTCCCAGACGCGCCACCGTATAAGATGTCAGTCGATGGACGGTCCCAGACGCGCCATCGTATAAGATGTCAGTCGATGGACGGTCCCAGACGCGCCATCGTATAAGATGTCAGTCGATGGATGGTCCCGGACGCGCCATCGTATAAGATGTCAGTCGACGGACGGTCCCAGACGCGCCACCGTATAAGATGTCAGTCGATGGACGGTCCCAGACGCGCCATCGTATAAGATGTCAGTCGATGGACGGTCCCAGACGCGCCATCGTATAAGATGTCAGTCGATGGACGGTCCCAGACGCGCCATCGTATAAGATGTCAGTCGATGGACGGTCCCAGACGCGCCATCGTATAAGATGTCAGTCGATGGACGGTCCCAGACGCGCCATCGTATAAGATGTCAGTCGATGGACGGTCCCCGACGCGCCATCGTATAAGATGTCAGTCGATGGACGGTCCCAGACGCGCCATCGTATAAGATGTCAGTCGATGGACGGTCCCAGACGCGCCATCTTAATATTCTATTTCTATCTACTATTATACAAAAATTCGTATTATTACATCGCCTTGAAACCTTCCAAACATAATAGTTCGTTAAAAGCTATGCGAAACTAAATAAATATACAAATTGATCAACTGAAACACTCTTAGTAGTTATAAGTGACGAATGATATTAATAGCAAACCCCCATTTTGTAATAATAATAATATCCTCACGCCTTCCCACAAGGGTCCCCACACACCCGCTATTCGCCAGAGCTATATTTTAGGTGCCAACGTGACGCATAGGGAGACCATCGCCTTAACTCAAGCACCACTATACATATCATACGTATGCAGGTGGCCCTTCTATGTTTTCCTTCATCGTAAAGCTCGTGGTGTGATTAATCACTGTACTTAAGTTCAGAATAACTCATTGGTACAGTCGGGATTCAAACCTGCAATCTTTGTATTCCAGGCAACTTGAGCCACTCGGCCACCACAGATTGCAAGTGCATATGACTACTTATGGAGAGGCTCATATACCGTTGTTCACAAACGATGTCAGTTGTTTTATCTATGCCAATAACGGTACCCTATTCCTTGGATATTTGCTTTGTACATGTGTGGTCAATAATCTATTTTTATCAATAATTGTTAAACTTTCTCTGACGATCAGAAAAGACAAATTCATAAACATAAAAATTTGCAGTTACAAAAAATATTTGAGACTAATTCACCTCAAGATTTAGTGTTATCAATTTAAATGTATTATTACAGCTAGTTTTGTATACGGGAAATTTGGTTAAAGGAGGCTTTGACTGCTTTATACATCGCCACAAGATGGCTATGAAATATAGGCAGAGAACCAATTATTGATGCTACAGACTGGTTTTACTTACCACCGTGTACCATTGCAGTATTTGAAAACATACTTAAAATGTTGATTTATATTAAAAAAACCTATATATCACAATAAATAAATATTGAGCCGTGATGGCAGAGTGGTGAACCAATGAGTCAGTACAGTGGTTAGTCACACCACGAGCTTTACGGTGAAGGAAAACATCGAGAAGAAACCTGCATTTTTTATACAACAAGAGTGGCAAACAAGCATACGGCCCACCTGATGGGAAACGGTTACCGTAGCCTATTTAGCTCACGTAGCTCGCGATACCGAAGTATCACTTGCGCGTTGCCACTGTTGCATACATTTGAGAAGAAATTCTAAGGCGTATGCGTAGGCGTATAGTTGTGCTTGAGTAACGGCTATGGACTCTCTGGTCTGTTGCTCGACTGGGTCTGTCAAGTTGTCACCTAATATATATCTATATATATAAATATAGATATATATATATATATATATATATAAATATAAATGTAAAAGCTCATCGTAGCTTATATACTCATACAAATAGGTATCATTGACCTTTTTTATGGTTGACCATCCAATATTGTCGAAGGATGGGGTTTGCTTAGTACGATGTTGTCAAAATTCTTAAAGTCATGAAATGGCCTCGCCATATCATGACTTAAAGTTTTATCTTGATGATCTCTTGATTTTGTTACAGACGCGGTGTCATAGAGATTCAATTCAACCATGAACCCTCTCTACTCCTAACGCTCTTCTGGACGAATATCCAGAATGTGATCTGTTCGGATGATTGGACGAATACCTTTTACAGTAGGTCTGGAGTACTGTGAGAAGACAGCATGAAATCGTGGACCTATTGGCGGCCGTCTGGTCTAGTGGTTAGAGTCGTGGGTTCAAATCCCGCTGAGGGCAGATATTTGTGTGATGAACACGAGTATTTGTACCTTAGTCTTGGACGTCCTGTGTACTTATGTATATTTATTTCTATATAAGTAAGTATATCGTTATTTAGTTACCATAGCACAAGCTTTGCTTAATTTGGGACTAGGTCAATTTGTGTGTAATTGCCTCAGGCTATTTATTATTATTATTATAATTAATATAAGTGGCTGTGTGCCGTAGGGAATAAATAATAATCAACATATTACAATGATATCAATATAAATAGGAAACTCGAATAAAATATTGTTGTATGTATAGTCTGTTATATAGTTTGTTGTTCATCTGATAGGAAACGTGGTTTGATTATATTAGAATATCATTTAGTAAGCTGTTGGCCTCACGACTGAGGATACTCGGTAAAGTAAACTCCAGGTAGCTCATGTTATTCATGACTCTTGACCTTCTTAGACATCTTCACATTAATGTCAAATATTTATAGTCGTATTTATTTATTAAGAGCCGACTATTGAGTAAGAGCCGTAGTGGCCGAGTGGTTCAAGTAGTTGCCTGCAAGACAAAGGTTGCAAGTTCGAATTACGTCTGTTCTGTTCTAAACTTAAGTACAGTGACTAGTCACACCGCGAGCTTTACGGAGACATAAACCATACGTTGTGCTTGAGTAACGGCGATGGACTCGCCCTCTGTCATGTTGGCACCTAAATATATCACCGGCGTGAAGATGAATGACGAATAAACGATGGGATCTCATTTTCTCTCTTCCCTTAGATGCGTCACCGACATTATTCCCATTTATTACATTACATACATACATACATATCATCACGCCGAGTCCCTAACGGGGTAGGCAGAGAGTATAGAGCGCCAGTTCTCTCTAGACTTACATACCTCTTTCGCTTCGTCCACATTCATCAGTCTCTTCATACATGCTCGTCGGTTTCTTTATTACATTAAGACAAATTAATCAGCATACATATATATATAACCTCACAAATATCTTAATATTGAGAGATTGTTTCTAATTAAATATTTCCTTCACGAACGATCTATAAGATTCTCAACACTGTTTAATTTCGTAATCTCACTGCAACCGCATCATATATTATAACGGTATTTAAGGATGAAGTTTTGGATGGCGAGCCAATCTCGGTTGATTACCTCCAATCAAGTAAGGTAAGTCAGGAGGTTGCTTACAAGTTGTATTTATAAATCTGTCTCACCTCCGTCAGTATCGCGGGCACGCTTTTAGTAGTTCTGAATTACGATCTCTGCCTAGTAATCGGTGCATAATTGGAGGTAAAAGAGTAGAACTGAAGAAGCCGTGTCGTCAGAGTAGTAGCCAAAAAATCGACGTTTTTCGAGCAATTAATCGTTAGGTAACGTTAGGTACATTTAAGAAAACATTAAAAGGGGTGCTGAACAGAAAAAACAGAGTGGATACCTGCCACGTTGGCATCTTTCCTTTATAGGAAGCTGTAGCTCACAGTGACCTTTATCTTAAATTAGCTCAATCTGATTTCAAAATAGCCTTAATAAAGCTCTTAGTTCTTCAATAATTTTACATGCATTCACAGGATTTGAATAATCGAAATGCCCATCCTTGTCTGTCTCAGCAAAGTGCAAAACAAAGTGTTCAAGGTATAAGCTCTTAACACTGCAATAAAGGCATTTACATTGCCGTCAACTATCACAATGCGGACTGTGAAAGAAATAAGAAAACGTACTTTAAATATAAACTGTGCAGTTCAGTAAGGAAAGGCAGTGTTTGATATCTCAAATATATAAATAAATCCTTCAGCTAGTAAATAACATGAAAATCTTTATTCAAGTCTTTGCAAAATCTATCTTAAGCCCCAAATGCTGCGAAAAAGTATTAAGTGAGCGTAGATTTATTCAATTGAAATAATTTATTCTTCAATTTAAATTTTGTAATTAGGAGACAACGGAACCGGCGGTTTTTGTAAAACTAAATAATTTGTAGACGTTTATAAGTCTAGAGAGGACTGGAGCTGCAGTGCACATCCGCGAGGGACTCGGCGTGATGCCATGTAAGCATGTATGAATAACTTTCACTATATTTTATTTATTTCACAAATTCAGCGGCCATTATCATAACGTTGATAGTTATAATAGTAATTAAAGATAGTTTTTAATTGAATAGTTTACAGTCTTTCAAATTAATTAGATACCTTCGTCGTTGCTGATAAAATAACAAGGTTAAAAATTCAATGTACCGTTACTATGTTGTATTTATATGTATGTTGTAAAGTTACATATGCAAAACTATTGGCGATATACTTATGGATCTCTTCAGTGATTAACGGAAAAAAAATTGCCACATATATTACTGTGGATCAAACTGTCATATTTATCATTCATACATATATGCATAAATATCATCACGCCGAATCACTCACGAGATAGGTGAGTAGATCGATACATCTATCGAGACTTCTATACCTCTTTCCCTTCCTCCCCATCTATCAGTCTCTCCATACACGCTCCCTGGTTTCGGGCTCCCTCGTTTTTCATATCATTAAAATCACTTCAGCGTCTAAGTCGTGAAAACACAGAAAACGAACTCGTAATGTCATTTACAACATTGAGTATGGATTGAATATCGTTTTTTATTATTAAAACAAACACGGCATTAGGTTAGGAGTATTTAGTAAGTGCGTGTCATTAACTACAACCTTGGAACGAGTCTTTTTTGTATATTTTAGATCCACTTTAGCGGTTCGTTTCGATTACATGAACAAGGTAAGTCATAATTGCAATAAGTTTGGATGCTTCTTGAACTGTTCGAAGGATAGGCTGTCTGTATGAGGACTACCTTCATCGACTCTACCACTAGGCCTATTTCATCGTCGGTAACATTTGTCTGATATGTAAGTATGGATATTTATCAATAACTGATTTACAGTATAGGCTCTTAAATGTTGATCAGTAGCCGAGTCTCTGCCTAGGATAGGATGTTTGCTTAGTATGAAAAGCTTCTTGAAAACTATTTTGAATACCAAAGTAAAGTGGCATGTATAAAGAAATGGGTGCCTATTATTATATAATTAGAACATTATTTACATCAGTAAAGAAAGTGCTAGTTGTTATCCAAAGTTGTATGGCGTATGTAACGTAGAAGACATGATAGCAAGCATTGGAGTAGGTACTTGTAAATCATCAGAGACACTACACTTTTGAATGAAATGCATCTTATCCAGGGTCTGTTTTTAAATTTAATTCGGTTAATCCACGATAACCTAACCCTGAACTAGATTAAACGTGCGCTATAGGTATCAGCGACTTGTATGTAGGTAGTTGTAACGACACGTAACCAAAATACTGCCGTTGGGAATCAGATCTGCAACCATTTATTTTTATGTGTCTGATGCATAGATTGGCATTATTTAACTCGCGAATCCAAAGATTTTATAGCCGAGGCCAACTACCTAATTCTGCGACGAAAATAGGTATTTTTATAAATGGTTATTTCCTTAATACGGAAGGAAGTAAACTGTTTGCAGAAGAGTCAATCATTGACGATAAACATTTTAAAATGATTTGTTACTAGCATGACTAAATCATTGGCAAAATTAATAGCTGCTGAATGCGTAACTTATGAGGTATATTATATGTGTTTGAATCCACGCCTTCCCAATACCCCCGAAGACGGTAGTGACCGCCCGTGACAAGTGGGTTGGAACTTACCCATTGCGCTCATTCAGATATTGTATTAGTAGATCGTAAATTATTAACAAAAAACAATCAATAACGTTAATTTATATTAGGACTAACATTGCGTAAAGAACAACGATTAATTATAAAAAGTACGGTTACGGTAATTAATTCTAAATCTGAGTCTCTGAGAGCACAGGAACCGGTTTATATTCCAATAACGGTGACAATCTGACAGTCAATCTGGGTTAAAGAGCAAGAGTTTGCGACGTCAGACCTTTGTCTGATCCCCGATAATTAATTTGGTTAATTGGATAGCAACAGGTAGCGAAAGGTGTATAAAATTGCACCTCAAAATCGATAATTTGCTAACTGTTATAGAAACTATAACGCTAAGTTTTTTTATATCTTTTATTTAAAATTAAATTTGAAATTGTATTAAGAATAAGGTGTCTGATAGGCGATTAAAACCGTCCTATGTTACTGACAAAACACGACATGATTATGATCTAATATTGGTCCAAATAGAGTATAGGTATAATAAGTAAGCCCAGAGTTATACTTATTAATGAAATTGGGGTGCAATTTTATACACCTGCTACCTGTTACCACCCCAAGTCATCTTGATTCAAACTTGCAAGAGTCAGGCATAATTTTTGCCTGTACTGGAGACATGAAACTTTTATCTTATAAAATGGCGAATGTTTGAATGTCGCGGCCTCTTTGTCTATTTCTAACTGTCTCGAAAATAACGTTTCCTAGATAGGTATATTTTCGGTATAAGGCTAGGAACTGCAAACAATTATAAAACTGTTTATTGACCATAATATTATTTGATATTTATTTATGCATAGAAAACAGGTTGTTAAGCTTGAAAGCTACGGAACTACAAAGTCGTTTATAGTTTGACTTATATACGAATTGCATATTTTAACTCCTTGATTTTGTATTTTTTTTATCCTAAGGTTATAAAGAAGCATGCGGTCCACCAGATTGGTAGCGGATACCGCCTATGGACGCTTGCAACACCAAGGACACCGCTCACGCGCTGCCGACCCTGCAAGTAATTTTTCACTGAAGAACCTTCTTTTCTTGAAGAACTCCATGCTGTACTCTCTGGGGAAAATCAACTTTCATTTCCCAGCCAGAGTGTTCGTGGAAGGCAACTCCTTTGAAACAGTGCAGTGCGAGATCTGTTTTATTGAAAGGCGTTTGGTCAGCATCGTATACATTCAAATGTAGGACTATAAGCCTTCACGCATTTATTGTGCGAAATGGACTCCCTTCCTTTGTTAGCTTTAGGTTGTACCCACTGTTACTGGAGATATATTAAAATTCCAACGTTACGGATGGCCAGTACGCCGCAAACGCTGAAGAACGACCTGACATAGTCTTTCAAAATCTCCTAATTTATATTAACTAAGAAAGGGGGGCCCCCAAAGGGGTAGGCAGAAGGTATACGTAAGGCCACACACCCACTTTCCACCAGAGATATACTTTAGGTGACAACGTGACAGATGGCGAACTAAGAAAGGAAATTTAGCAATTAAGTCACTTTACTATATTTACGACTGCCTATCACTACTATTATTCTACTACATCTAATATTTTATTTCTTATCTTCACCTACGGAGCGGTCTCTGAACCGGTAGGCTGAGGTACACCTTGCCTACCGATCTAGCTATAACAGTACCGGAGTTATATTTAAGTACAAACGTGACAGATCTCTCAGACCCGACTTTTAATACACCTGTTCATTTCTCAAACGTATGTTAATTTCCTCGCGATTATTTCCCGCACCTTAAAGCTTGTGGTGTGACAAATGTCTATACCCAAAACAAATTTGTCCACGCCGCCATTCGACCCTGCAATCTAAAATCTACAAAAGAGTAGTCTTTTGTAAAACACTGAGCCGACTTACGGCGCAGATCATTATAGTTTAGAAAATATGTATATATATATATATAACACATATTTCAGTGGCCAGTCACCACAAATCTCATGGCCTTCACTTTTTCGCGAAACCAAAAGAATACATTATAATATTTTAATTCTAATAGAAGAAACAAAAATCATTGCATTATCAGTGACTGTAGACACATCCGAACTCAACGTTATTGCAACACTTCATGCTCTTCACGCTTGACAATGACGAATGGAAGTACGACATTGAATTTTAATTCTATCTTACGGAAGATTTCTAACAAAATCAAATTGAATAGCGGTTTAAATTCTCCATTCATCTGCGCCACTACAAATATTATGAACCAATGCCTGTGTACCATAAGCAATAAAACAAATCAATAGTTTTATAAGTTTCAAACTTAGTTCGAGTATAAAAGTACGTAACTTTCCGACTTCCGCGTATAAAATTACTTTACTTGAAACTAGGTACGAGTACTGACATCTACTTGAAGTGCAATTATGTAATAAAGAATAATCGTGCCGTAAGACATAAGTAAAAGAGCAGCGACTTTCAGAGTATTTACTTAATGAACGGCGGATAAGGGACATAGATCTAAATGTTAGACGACAAGACCAGTTCCTAACGAACGATTCATTAACATAATGATCCCTTGAAGATATCAACTAATTAGTTAAATGCAACTGGAATAGATAAACTCGACTAGTTGTTTTACATAAAATGAACTATATACGGTGCTTTTGTCACTGTTTCATAATTAGGAAAGTCGAGGCCGATCGCACATAAATGCATTGACTCGGTTATACAAAACGAGTTGTGCCTCGCAGTGTCACCTGTGTAAAATTTGTTTTTTTTTCTTTGTTTTAATACCACTAAAGACAATAACCCATCTCCGTGCTAAATCTTCAGCCAGTCAGGTGATTTTGCGTTGAATAGGAACATAAATCCTCACAAACATTCGCTTTAATATTATAATATATAATATTAACCGAAATAGTAGCCGAATTATTTGTAGAATTATTAATATCTTATTTTTACACAAAAATACAAGAATTTATTATTTTAGCCGTGGTGGCCGACTGGTTCTAGTATTTGCATGCAACACAAAGATTGTTAGTTCAAATCCCGACTTTACCAATGAGTTTTTCTGAACTTAAGTATAGTGATTAGTCTAGAGGAAACCTGCATACGTTTGAGATGAATGTCGTGCTCGCCATCTATCACGTCGATACCTTAAATATATATCGGTATGTGTGAGTTATAACTATGAGGGTACAAGCTACCGGCTTTTGCCTTAAAGAAAGGTACCTCCTCACAATTATTCTTTCCGTACTCATGAGCATGGCTTCCTGTATCAAGGCTCGATCCAGCCACCTAACAAGAGGCTGTCAAAGTATTGGTCGAGGTTTTCTTTTTTTTTATACCACACGGGTGGCAAACAAGCATGCGGTCCGCCTGCTGGTAAGCGGTTACCGCCGCCTATATATGCTTGCAACACCAGGGGTATCACTCGCGTGTTGCCAAACAAGCAGGAATCTTCTCACACCCTTCTTGAAAAACTCCATGCTGTACTCTCCAGGGAAAACCTCAGCGGGGAGCTCAATCCACAGCCTGAGCGTTCGGGGAAGGAAACTCCTTCCTTGGAATGGAAGGAATGGAAGGTTCCTTGCCATTGGCCGTTACAACTAGAATTATTATTGCATCAACTATCTGATGTAATTGAGAATCCACTTCAGTGTTTCCTGCAACCTTTACAACTTTTTGCTGATAATTATAGGTATCATTTTTTCATTTAGATTTCATTTTTTTAATATAGATTTGGAATGATCTTTGATGATTCTATATCAGCCGGAACCTGCAAAGACACGGTCTTTCGATGCTTTTCATTGAAACAGTAAAATGTTCGTGTAAGATAATTACATTTACATATTGATTGTTTACACCGAGTGAAACCGAACGCGACCCTTCGAGTACAAGTAAATGGGTCAACTTTTAAAAATTACATGTTTATTTTCAATAAGAGAAGCCTTGACTGTGTGTCCGAGTGCATTTGCTTACATTGCCAAATCCGCACACGGCCGACGCACTCGGAACCTGTTCCTTAGTTTGTTATCTCGGCATCCGAGACCGGTCGCGCGATAGGCGTGTACTTAAGACGAAAATAACCTGAAAAATAACTGACTGTTACAACCTGGCCAAAAAGCAGCGCAACCTATCAGATTTGTTCCCAATACGAGCTTAAGTGGAATACCCAACTGTCATTGTATGTGTGCCGCGATTGATTAAACATTATTGCATTGCAATGTATTGTAATTTCCAGTACACGGAACACTGTTAATATGCATCATTAAATACAAACTTGTTTTTAATGTCATCACGTGTAAACTAAGAAAAAATTTTAAATGGAGAATGGGTCACCGTTGTACTTTTTTAGATACTGATATGTAAGCGTAGGCGGCTCGCTAGTCCCTGTCAATACTATGCCAAGTTTTCTTGCCTAGGTCAGTCACACTTGTGCACTGCCATATGCATGCATTCAGCATCTACCTATCTATTTTCGTTTGCAACTTGCTAAGACCAGCCGAGAGAATATTAACTGACTAATTGCACTGGCAAATGAATGGTGGGAAAGAGAATATTAGGAAGTTGCTTAATTTCAGAATTACCTTGTAGAAATTTATCCTCGTAGCGAGTTTTCAATCATTTTTGGAGATTTAATTTACTTCTATAAGTGATGTGTAATATTTAGGCCTGAGCTTCAGGTACCATATAAACACAGTGCCAAGATTACACAGATAAACATCACGGATGTTTCAAGGACGAAATGATTAAAACAACAATACATACACGACCACAAAAAGTGTTGAACGACCACTTTATAGCAAATCTGATAAAATGTATTCATTTAACAAAAAATAACGGAACGTTTTATGCTTTTTTTAAACATTTCTGAGTGCGAAGAAGTTGATTGATTGTTTTGAGACTCATTTGCTTTTTTTACATTTCGTTAGGTTCCTACATATAAAGTTAGAATAACTGTCTCCGTAAAAGTCAGCTTATTTCTCTGTCATCATCCAGTCTCGAACGTTATCTTCGATTATTACGTCGATAAAACGCCTAAAGCTTTTTAAGCAGCAATGATGTGTGATACAATCCCATGGGAAGCAATTTTGCAGTAAAGTGTTGGAGAGAATTCGTTATACCAAAAAAAAAGTAGCGCCGAACAAAAACCTGCCTTGAACATATCCAATGAAAAACCGGAGATCCCGTTGCCTACCTACCTAGTCTGAGTCCATTAAATTAAATGGACAGTGAGATGAAACATGGGAAGAAACAATGCGGTAATTAATACGTAACATTGTAGATATTGCCAAGTCCGAAAATTTGCAGTTCGAAATCATCATAACTCAACTGTTTTTTTTAACCTGTCAAGGGGTAAACCAATGTACCTATGCGTGAGATGAGTTAGTGAGAGAAGTTAAAGTTCTAATGAAGTTGAAGTACTAATGATAAATTGTAGAAATCCGTGGATGTACGATTATCTACCTGATGTCCTTATCTTGTGGCCATGCATCTATAATTTAACAGGAAGTGACTATATACTAAATTTAAGTGTTTAATATTATAATTTGCTCATCTTATGCTATAAATTATAAAATGCTGTGTTATGCAGAAAAGAAAAATAGATATTTATTTCATACTAACTTCTGCCAGTCGTCAGGACTTCGTCCCCATCGAGCTTGGAAAACAGAGCGATGTGTTATATATTATTACAGGTGTGCCACTGACAAGGATCGTGTGGAGGAGGTTACAGAATAACAATATTACAATAATAGTTTTAACTACACCATTCAGAGAGGTTGAAGGTTGGAGGAAGGATGAAGCGCAAGACCTACCTAGGTTTTTATAGAAGTGACGCTCTTTTCTATCGGCCTACCCCGTGAGACACTGGCCTAATATTATTTATTTTTATGTATATATGCTTTATTGTATACTATATTTAATTTAGATAGTACATCATATGCAAAAAGTACAATTGGCGGTCTTATCGCACTCGGCGATCTCTTCCAGACAACCATTGGATTGAATACATTAATATCTACATAGTTAATTTGGTAGTTATTATGTAAGTATTAAGAGGGTACAATGACAAAATATGCTTGTTAATCGATATTATATATAATTTCTATGTCGATTCTCTTTTATAGATTTCTATATTTTTTTATTTGATTTTATTTCTATTCTATTCTTTATAAAGATATTCAAGATTTTTTCTTTTACTACAACTAAAAAAACTGTAAAATTTGATTTCATAGATAAATCAAATCAATTTTTATTCAGGAATACAGTATTTCTATGAATATCTAGCTAATAAAATATATCTCCGTGTCAAATTTTATGTTAATCTATTCTATAGTTTTTGCGTTTAATCTGCACTGTACTTTCACGTTCAGAAAAACTTATTTGTACGACCGGAGTTCGAATCTTTGCAAGCAACTACTCTAAACACTCGGCCTCCACGGCTTTTTTAATTGCTAAATATTTTTTTATTATTATTATGATTATATTTACTTATGTTGTAAATGCGAAAGTTTGGAAGTGATTATGTTCGTTCGATACACGCCTAAACTATCAACAATTATATGGAATTTGTCGCAAATCCTAGGTAGATGACCTACGAAATGTAATTTAATTAATTTAGCACCATAAAACCGCGGGCTAAAGCCGATAATCAAATAAAAAGCCTTCAGTTCTGTTGCATTACTGACTTATTTTAGAGATATATCTCACTCACGCGAAGACGGAGTAGAGCTCCAGATCTGTTTAGACTTACTGACTTCTTTTGCTATATCCAAATGCTTGCTCTTCATTCTCTCGAAGGTTTCGTGTACTCTTAACGTGGGTCTAGAGTCTTTAAATTTCTTTTACGCGAGATTCAGTTCAAATGGGTCGCGTCGTCCACGGCGCCGCGTCCGCCGTCGCCGCCCGCTTTCATCCTCAAGCGAATAGCAAATTAAGTGTTGTTCAAACATGGCTTAAGCTGTCCAGCAAAGTTATGCAACGTAATGACCAGCACACACTTGGCAGCGTTAAGAAACATATAGCCGAGCTAGATTGAGCCAGTTCAATCCAGTTCATTCATTTTAAACTATAGATTTCGCATGCGTGTTCTTTCCACTGGGACGGATAAATGCGGTTTGCGTATTCAATTGTGCTTTCCATGATCCAAATGTTTTTTTTTTTGTATTGTCTCTCGTAGCGTGAGTTCCGGGAACTTTTGCTACTTAACCGGTCAATGGCAACGTAAATAAGATATATATATATATATCTTATTTACGTTGTATATATATATACATTCATACATATCATCATGCCAAGTCAGTAGGCAGAGAGTATAGAGCGCCAGTTCTCTCTAGACTTACATACTACTCTTTGGCTTCGTCCACATTCATCAGTCTCTTCATACATACCAGACGGTTTCGAGTACTTTTGACTTTCCCGTCCTTGACCGTCTGATCGATTTGATCTAGGTAGTTTGAACGTGGTGTTATATATATATATAACAGTTTGTAATGTGTGTGTGCGTGTACTACCTGCACACCTCTGCCTTCCCCGCCGAACACCCTTGTGGGAAGGCGTGAAGAAATATACATATATATATATATATATATATATATATATATATATATGTTGCGGGGCTGCTAAATACCGATAGTCTTCTAAATACTTGATATATTCTGGCGGTGTTTCGAAATCGCTGACGGAATGTAAACATGTCCTTAGCGGTCTCTTGCGACACCACCACAATAACAACAAATACTTAAGTGTTTGGCGAAAAAACCCAATAGACAAGTAAGTGGGGCAATATGCGCCTTAACTTACCTACCCTTAAGTAGGATTACCGTTGAATAAGCGCGAAATATGCGCGAAATATGGAAACGTGTAATTTGTTCGTAAAGTAAGAAAGCTAATATTAAGGTGCAGTATAAAAGATACCAATATACAGTATTTAGATTATATTTTCATATTTACACTTCAAATTTGAATGTGTGGCTATAAGTATCAGAATGTGATTGAAATGTACCGGGTCAGGATTCCAATTAGGTATAAAATTGTTTAATTTATAGGTATATAATATAATAATATATATATAATAATTTATAGGTTCGTTATATAGATAATTATTCCGGGTCTAGAAATTTACTCTTTCAGATAAAGATATACTTAATTTTTAAATTACGACTTTCTGGGGAATTTGCATTGAGTTATGTTTATATTATTAAATACAAATAATCCTCACGCCGTCCTATAAGGGTCCTTGAAGGGGTAGGCAGAGATGTATAGGTAGTACCCACCCACTTTCCGCCAGAGATATATTTTAGGTTTCAACGTGACAGATACGCCTTTGAATTGCTTCTCAAACGTATGCATGTTTCCTCTCGATATTTTCCATCACCGTAAAGCTCGTGGAGTGACTAATCACCTGACCAATTAGTAACTTGGACTTAAAAACAGTTGAATCTTTATATTTTTGTTAAACGACTAAGTTATTTATCTAACCCGTTCCTCAAACTTGAAATTAATGGAGTTACTTGCAAGGCGTTTACTGTTGTACTTAAATGGAATTTGCGGTTTTTTGCGTCAGTTTTTAAGCTTTCAAGCTTTGAGATTATCGCTTCTAAGCTTTCAAGATTATCATCTAATTGCTAAAGCACATAGGCAATAGTTATTTAACGCTTGCAAAGTCTACCGAAGAACAAAAGCCAGATGACAGCCATATTATAGCAGTCTACATTATTTAAAAATCTATTTAATTACGTAGAAGAAGTCATGAAAAGTACGTATTTCGAGTTTAAGTAGTTATAGTTTACAAATATTCCGACAAAGGATAATGCCTCATTCAATCCTGTGAGATAATTATAATGTTGTGCGATAGACATGTAGTGTTGTTTTGATATAGGTAACTCGTAGCAGTTTTTATTTGACTTTGAATATCGTAAATTATGTCTTGCACGTTATTTATAAGAAAAAAAATCATAATATCTACAAAACGTGACAATTAAATCATTATTTTAGAAGTGCATAATAAAAACGAAATCCATTACAAATATTGAAGATAAGCTGTTTACCTACGATGAATAATAACCGTGGAACCTTTTAAAATTACAACCTGCAACATATAGCTGAACAATATTCGTATTTAATGTGTTATGAGAAGTTAGAGTCAACATTTTGATTTTATTGTACCTATTTATACAAATGATTGTTATCAAACATTTGATGCAGTTACATTAATGATTACCTCATTAATTCTGTTTTAAGGCAATTACCTTTGATACCCACGTAGTTGTTGATAAGTTTCAATTGTAATTTCTCCGTAGGTAGTTTAGGTATTATGTAATAAAAAATTGCTCGAGATTTTAGTGCAATATCAATGGAAACATTTCCAAAGTGACGTAGTTTGCCCAATTTTCAGCATAAAATATATTCATAATGAACCTGCTCGAGTATGCTATAGCTCTGTGGTAGTTATTAATATATACGTTTTTGTTCGTACAACTCGCGAGTGGATAACGTGCGAACAAAAGAATCAAACATACGTGTCGAATCGAGCGCCACTTTTCACTGTGACATCGGCTGTACGAGTACGAGCTTGTATTTAAACAGCAAAATCTAGAAACAGTGAATGCGTTTTTGACCGTTTCTTGAACAATCACGGACACTGAATATTTACAAATACCGTCAGAATGGACTTCTTTAGAAGTACCTACATGGCGACCGGCGCGGCGATACATCAACGCGGTGGCGGCCGCGACTCGGCGGCCAACCTACCCGTCTCTCAAGGAGCTAGCTGCCTTTTGGAAAGTAGCCGAACTAGGATCAACGACGTAAACTCGCAAATGCAGTTTCATTCGCAGTGCCTGTGTTAAACAGTGAAAAAAATTAAAATATCAAAACTCACCTGTTCGAATATTTCAGAAGTGCGGACCTTTGCGGATCCCTTGAGTGTGTCTCGTGTTAAGAGAGTAGTCCGGTTTTGCATTCACGTACCGAAGCACGATTACACTGCGTGAGAGAAAGGGCGCGCAACTCGTTCACAAGCGGACACTCGCGTGTTGTGCCTCGGCGGTGCGGTGCAAGAGTGGGCGTCGCGAAAGCGTGTTGGCGGGCGCGGGTCTCAAGTTGGACTGAAGGCCGTGAGGTGCGGGGGCCGCTTTATGAAGCGCGCGCGCATGCACCCCGCCGGCGCAGTGCCTGCGATTACTCCTCATCGAACCACATAATTAACACATTTTTCCACCCCAACCACCCCATTCCTGTACAAACTTAAAAGGCGCTACGAACTAAACCATTCTCAGGAAACAAAGGAAAAAAATATATGATAATTAGAGGCATTGCCTACAACACAAAGATTGCAAGTTCGAATCCCGACTGTACCAAAGAGTTTTTATGAACATAAGTCCCTAAAGTCATTAGTCGCACCACTAGCCTTAAGGTGAATATTGAAGTTGTTAAGTAGTGAAGTTAAGAAGAAATTCAAAGACGTGTATGTATAGTCTTGCTTGAGTAGCGGCGATGATCTCCACATCGGTCGCGTTGGCACCTAAAATATATCTCCACCGAAAAGTGGAGACCATTTTTTGTATTTATTTCCACATAACGTCACGGACTGACCTTCGAAACAAATATTGAAGCCGCCTAGGCACTAAACACCTCTGCCTACCCCTTCGAGGACCATTAAGGTAAAGTATATATAATATATGTATATATACTGTATGCACTCACATGCACCGAACTGATTGTGAACCAAATTTGTCAATAACTCTCAATCAAGTTCTAGCTGCCAATATCCTGACTGCACTCGAATCTATTACAGGCTCTTAAATTGAAGACAATGAAGCGGAACGGGTGCTTGCAACTACAACTTCCAATTATTGATAAGGAATGTACAAGCTCTTAATAAAGCATGGAAAATAAATGAAATTTCTGTAATACGTTTCCATTTTTCGCGTCGATCTATGACGAAGGTATATCGGAGCTATTGCAAAGTATATAATGATAAAAAAATAAGGGAATACACGTCGACATACGATGGTAATTAATTTGGATGATGTGTTGGTCGTTAGATTTGATAATTTGGTTTTCGAATGACATATCTATTTTATATACAATTTATTACATCATCAGAGCCGTGGTGGCCGAGTGGTTCGAGCAGTTGCCTGCGACGCAAAGGTCGCAAGTTCGAATCCCGCCTGTACCAATGAGTTTTTCTGAACTTAAGTACAGTGATTAGTCACACCACGAGCTTTACGGTGAAGGAAAACATCGTTTGGAAACCTGCATACGTCTGAGAAGAAATTCAAAGGCGTATGTATAGTCGTGCTTGAGTAACGGCGATGGACTCGCCATCTGTCACGTTGGCACCTAATATACCTCTGGCGGAAAGTGGGTGTGTGGGTATAACCTATACACCTCTGTCTACCCCTCCGGGGACCCTTGTGGGAAGGCGTGAGGATATATTATATTATATTATATTACATCATAATTAATTTTGCTTTACAGTACTTTATGGCCTTAAGGGCATTTTCAACAATTTAGATTACCTTCTTTAGATTCATTGCGAATCTAAAGTAGTTTATAGGTATAGGTACCTACCGTTAAAATATAGCTCTTGAAGTTTTTGGGAGCTTATGTACTAATCTATAAGTATCATCTAAGAAGCTTATGTAAAAAGAGAGGTAGGGCATAACGGGCTTACCGTTCGAATTTAGAGCTGCCCGACTGGGGAAGGATCTCCACCTTATAGAAGTCAATAGCCAAATAACACAATTTTATGTGTTGTGTGTGTTCCTACGCGATGAATAAGGTTTCCAACAATGAGATCCTTGGGGATCCTTGTTATATTGTGTTGGCAGTAGAATGATTACTCCCATTATGCTGCTACTGTGTTGGCAGCAGACTCCCATTATGCTGCCAATACAGAATAACTCTCCAAACACGGAGTAGCAACGCGCAAGTGATACTTCGGTATCGTGAGCTTCGTTACGCTACTGTAACCACTTCCTATCAGGTCGGCCATATTTCGCCACACTTGTTGTTTAAAAAAAACAGTATGAAAAAATATAACAGTATGGTATGACTAGCTGTGGCAAATGGTTTCATCTGCGATGAATTTGACTGCTCCGCTGACATGTAAACTTTATAGCCATCTTTAATACTTTAGCTAATATATATATCCTCACGCCTTCCCACAAGGGTCCCCGAAGGCGTAGGCATAGGTAAATATTTTAGGTGCCAACGTGGCAGATGGCGAGCCCGTCGCCGTTACTCAAGCACGACTTTACATACGCCATTGAATTGCTTCTAAGACGTGTGCAGGTTTCCTCTCGATGTTTTTTTCACCTTAAAGCTCGTGGTGTGACTATGTACTGTACTTAAGTTCAGAAAAACTCATTTGTCCAACTTGTGCAACTAATCGAGCCACTCGGCCACTACAGCAAATATTTTTCTTAATCAGCCAGTACTTCAAGAGCATATTTCCTACAACCAAACTTTACTCCTCCTAACATTGTGTTTTTTTCTATCGCTGACAGCGTATAGAGAGAACTGACCATTTATTCTCTCGCGTGATGAATCTACTGCATATTTCAGTTAAATGTTTTGTTTTAGTATTTACAAACTGTGCCCGCGACTTATGTAAACTGTAACTGAAAATGAACTGAAAACTGTAAATTTTTCAGACATTAACAACAAGAAGTTATTTTTCAGTTGCCGACTGCCGACAAACTGTCATACAGTGTGACAGAACATACAATGTTTTTAAGCAAATAATTTGTGGACTTCATAAATAAAAAAAATTAATGTTTCTTAAATAAAAGTCAAAGCCTCAAGCCTAAGTTACTCCTTATTACATCTTCTCTATCTACTCCTTATCAGCTATCTGCCAGTGACAGTCCCGTCAAAATCTGTCCAGCCATTTCAGAGATTAACTGGAACAAACACAAAGACTGACAGACGGACATCAAAATTGTAAAACAATTTTTTTGGTATATGTATTTAATTTCATAAGCATTTAGTAAAAAGCTGTAATTTTAATATTACAAACAAACACTCCATTTTTATTTATTTGTATAGGTGGAAAAACACATAATTCTACATGAGTCACCTATTTGTTACTCAACCATTTGTTATGTCGATCTAATTTGTTGCAAACTATTGGTGATTCAAAATATATATATCTTGAAAACATACCAATAATAACCGTTTTTAATGAAATTTTCCTCTTACTTGTGTCTGCCTTAGTTCTAGAAGGATTCAGTGTACACAGGGACATATCAACTTGCATCCTGCTCTTTCTATGGCGGTAATTAATCGCCCTGCTTTTATATACATATATCCTACTAGCTTATGCCCGCGGCTAAGCCCGCGTGGAGTTCGAAAAAGATGCTTTGAACATTTTCCTGCTAGAATCGGTTCAGCCGCTATGCCGTGAAATAGCATCATACATTATAATATAAGAACTATGAATTATTAAAGATAAAAAAAAAAGTTGCCTATGTCCTATTCCTAGGTATAAGCTATCACCATTTCAACTTTCAGCTAAATCGGTTTTAGCCGTTTAGCCGTGAAAGAACCGCAAACATCCAAACATCCAAACTTACAAACTATCACATTTATAATATTAGTAAGAAGTAAGATAGTAAAATTGTTATATATTCCAGTTTTTTATAGGTTTTAGCGTGTATATACTTACTGTAAGTGTTACATACAAACATACATACATATCACGCCAAGTCCCTGACGGGGTAGGCAGAGAGTATAGAGCGCAAGT
Organism: Drepana falcataria; assembly: GCA_945859725.1. Classification (NCBI taxonomy): domain Eukaryota; kingdom Metazoa; phylum Arthropoda; class Insecta; order Lepidoptera; family Drepanidae; genus Drepana; species Drepana falcataria. The sequence goes on from OX243921.1 coordinate 14,038,994, forward strand.
TCTCTCTAGACTTGCATAACTCTTTCGCTTCGTCCACATTCACCAGTCTCTTCATACATGCTCGTCGGTTTCGAGTAATCTTGACGTTCCCGTCCTTGAGCGTCCGATCATTTTGATCCAGGTAGTTGGAACGTGGCCTTCCTCTGCCTCTTCTTGCACACACTTATGCTTTGTATATCTGTTATGTCAATCTTTCTTCACTCATCCTTTCTAAATGTCCAAACCAACGTAACATGCCTTTCTTCATCTTTACAATCACGCCCTCATTCACGCCAGTTGATTTGCGAATCTCTTCATTGCGGATTCGATCTAAGTGTTAAATCTATACAAATAAATAAAATCGGATCGTCTGTTTGTAATATTAAAATAACCACTTTTTACTGAATTCATATGGATATGTACACGGTACCTATACCAAAATATATTTTCTAAATTTTTTTGGCTGTCTGACTATCTGTTTGTTCCAGCTAATCTCTGAAACGGCTAGACCGATTTTGACGGGACTTGCAGACACTGGCAGATAGTTGATGTAATAAGGAGTAATATAGGCTACTTTTATTGTACAATAACTTTTTAGTTAAATACCACGCGCACGAAGTCACGGGCACAGCTAGTAGTGAATAAAATTTCACAAAGATCTCTAAAAAGATCTAACAAAACTGCCGTTCATGTGTGTATACTTTGTATAAGTAACCGCGATTGACTCGCCATCTGTTACGTTTACACCTAAAATATATCTCCGGTGAAAAGACGGTGTATGGGAGCTACTTTCAGACCTCGGTCTATCCTTTCGGGGAGCCTTATGGGAAGGCGTGAGGATATATATATTATCATCATAAATTTAAGAACTGGGTTCTTGTCGGCGTCTCTAATGCAGTCCCATCCATTTGCTTCTGTCCAGCGCAACCTATTTGACCTCCCTATACGTCATGAGAGACACTTTTTTTTTATCTGACCCATGTATGTTAATCTTGGTCCCATTTATCGGGAAGGTTACATAACATCATGCTACGACCAATAGAAGCGGAGAAAACCTCAAAGGGGAGCTCATTCCACAGCCTGAGTGTTCTCGCGAGCGGAAGGAAACTCCTTTGGAACCACACAGTAAGAGACTTTTCTAGTTCCAAGGTATGGGGATGAATTCCCCGTCGCTGGCGAGAGAGCCTCGAATCGATGAATCAAGAGTACTGCTAAAGACAGTCGAGAATAGAAGAGGAAAGATGACAGGCAACCTTATACGACACGATAGTTTCTTTAGAAATATTGGTATAAAGGTTGAGGGGAAGTGAGGAAGAGGATACAAGAGGAAAAAGTGTCTCTCATGACGTATAGGGTGGTAAAAGAGGTTGCGTTGGACAGAAGCGAATGGAAGGGACTGCATCAGAGACGCCGACAAGAGCCAAGATCTTAAATTTATTAATGAATGAAACTGCGGGGCGCAGATATGTAGTTCCTCAATATTTTGATGGATGCAGGCGCCTGCCGTTGGATGCACGCGGCAAGCTAATGATGATTATGGTTTTGACCTCAATGCCTCCTGCGTACAGGTGCACCTGCTTCTAGCAGACTCTTCTCCACTGAAAACCTAAAAGCCTTTATAAGACTTTTTGTAAAGCATATATTATTACGTGTTGTGATTAAAAATATACATATATACATAGTAGCCAGAGACCACTTCTTTCCACTTGGTACGATTCTTACATACTTCTTTCGCTTCGTCCACTTTCATTATTCTCTTCATACATGCTCTTCGGTTTAGGGTACTCTTGACCTGACCTTTTTTCAAGACTACCCTAATTTCGTCTAGAAACGTCCGTCTAGGTCTACCCCTTCCAACACTTTCATTCACACTCGCCTTATACACTTTTTTCGTCAATCGTTCTTCATTCATTCTCTCGACATGGCCAAACCATCTCAGCATACCTTTCTCAATTTTTGTCACTACATCTTCTTTCAGACCACAACGTTTCCTTATCTCACTATTTCTTATGCTGTTGTCACTCAGTTTAACCCCTATCATACTTCTTAACGCTCTCATCTCAACTGCATTTATTCGGCTTTCATGCTTCTTCTGCCATACCCAACTTTCACTTCCGTACATGAGTGTCGGAACAAAATATCCTACGTTTTAATCAACTAATCATGTGACACTGTGCCCAACTTCATCCAATCCCGTTCAGCCGTTGTTTGATTGAGATACAAACACCATTCAAGCTTTCACATTTATAATATTAGTAAGACTTTATATAGTGCCCTATAAAACCTCATTGCCTATAACCAGTAATCACTGCGAGATATATTCTTCAAATGATAATTCAAACTGATAGCTTAAACAGTCCAATGTCACCCATGCAACGACTGACGTCAAAGCCTACTACGGAAATTACGACCGACTTTTCGGTTGATCCAGTTTATACACTGATCAATGGCTGTTATCGGACTATTGAGTTGTGGTGGCTGAGTGGTTCGAGTAGAGTCGTTTGGTAGAAATCGTCCATACAAGCTCATCTGTATTTCACCGGATCTGTCAGTGTCAGTATGACAGATGGCGAGGCTATCGCCGTACTTTAGGCATGAGGTACATCTTCAAATGCAACTCAGACGTAAGATTCTGGGAAGGCGTGAGGGTATATTTATTATATTATCTAAACAAATAAATAAAAATGGAGTGTCTGTTTGTAATAGATATTAAAATAACCGCTTTATACTAAATGTATACAAGACAAATATAGCAAAATCACATTTTTAGATTTTTTTTGTCTGTCTGTCCGTCTGTCTGTCTGTTTGTTCCAACTAATCTCTGAAACGGCTGAACCGATTTAGACGGAGCATTCACTGGCAGATAGCTGATGTAATAAGGAGTAACTTAGGCTACTTTCATTGTAAATTGAACAATAACTTTTTAGTTAAATTCCACGCGGACGAAGTCACGGGCACAGCTAGTATTCAATAAAGTTGGTGTCGGTTTCAACTTACTAATAGGCAGTTAATCATGTGCAGACATGATAACATTAATCACTTTTATAGAATCGCAAACTGTCGCCAGCCGCTGTGCTGTTGCTAATAAATTTTCCGCAGGTTTCAAGTTTTCATTACCTGGTTTTATTCATTTGAAAGGCTTATCTAGTTTTCTATCAACATTTCTTCACACATGAAAATAATTACAGCCCTTTTCGCCTATGATACACTTAAGTGACAACGCGGCGAGACCAAAGATTGAACCAGCAAATCTGCAATGTTAACTTGACGAATTGTACTTTAGGAAAGTACATACATACATATCATCACGCCAAGTAGGCAGAGAGTATAGAGTGCCAGTTCTCTCTAGACTTACATATCTCTTTCGCTTCGTCCACATTCATCAGTCTCTTCATACACGCTCGTCGGTTTCGAGTACTCTTAACGTTCCCGTCCTTTAGCGTCCGATCGATTTGATCCAGGTAGTTGGAACGTGGCCTTCCTCTGCCTCTTCTTGCACACACTTTTGCTTTGTATATCTGTTTCGTCAATCTTTCTTAACTCATCCTTTCTATGTGTCCAAACCAACGTAACAGGCCTTTCTTCATCTTTACAATCACGCCCTCATTCACGCCAGTTGATTTGCGAATCTCTTCATGAAAGTATAATCTCTTTAGGAAAGTATAATCTTTCAATTGTCATATACACTCTACAGCTTACTTAGCAAAGAAATAACAAAGCGCATTTTAGGTCTCCATAGTGTAATCTCCCAACCAGATTAGGATCATATTGAAATATGTGCGTTTGCGTACATAGGACTGGTGATTCCACACAGTGAGTTGTACGCATCCCTTGCATTGTATTTAAAAGTCCATCCATACCACCAGCAGCAAACATTTGCGTAATTAACGTTACGTTTGATATGTAAGTATCAATTCATATGAGTGCGTATCAACACAGATAGGCCCTTTTTTAATTCTCTGCTTAGTTTAGGGTAAATAGAAAAATACTCGTAATTATTGTAAAGGTATTTGTACCCCACAGAACACGATATTAGTTTAACACCTGGCTGTAACATTTTTACTCCCGTATTAGTATCAAAATATATGTTAAAAGAATAGATCTATTTCAATTAGTAACGTTTCGTTTCGTACGCTATTTTTAATTGACAGTCAGGAGAGACAGTCTGCTGGCAGCATTTCTTCATTGATTAGTCGTAATTACTCGAGTAAAACGTCCCCATTTCTAAAATTTTCTTCAAAAATACGTTTTCTCTAAGGATTCATTCCTATTTCCCATAAAATCACTCTCTCTCTCTCTCTATACATTCGTTGTATCTGTATTATCATGGAAATTTGTGAACCTCCTGCGATTCGTCTTACGAAAACGGGTAGTCAGAGATATAAAACCCTCTTTCCGCCAGAGATATATTGAGGCACCGACATGACAGATGGCGAGTCCAGCGTCTATTCCTATTTGTAATGGATTAATAAGTATTAATTGAAGAGTCGTCAACAACAATTTTTTTACAAAAGCATTTAAAATTTCAACATCTTTTTCAACATTATACTCACTAGACCCCGAAGTAGAGACAATTTAATGTAATTATAACCTCGATTCATCGGAGATATTACATACCTATAGCTAGATTGAATACGGCTCTCTGCCTACTCCGTTAGGGACTCGGTGAGATGATATGTATGTAAATGAGGTTCTATATAGCAAAACTCCGAAGGGCACCTGCTCTTACAATGTTTCTTTTCGTTTGATCGTAAGAAGTTGAAGTAAAATAAATAAATACTTTGGGACAATTCCATACAAATCGGCATAGCCCCAAATTAAGCAAAGCTTGTGTTATGGTTATTAGACAACGATATATTCACTTCTATAGATGTAGTTTTCCGACGATTTAGAGGCCGGATACGCAACACCCCGAGCCAGACGTCGCCAACCTTACGTGTGAATTAATATTAAGAATATTGTAATTGTTGTTTATTGTATTTTATATAGTATTATTGTATGTCTATGGGCCTCGTTGTCTGAAATAAATAAATAAATAAACAATGCATAGGATATCCAAGACTACGTTACAGATACTCGTGTTCATCATACAAATATCTGCCGTCAGCAGGAATCGAACCCGCGACCTCAAGGTTTGCAGCATGGAGCTCTAACCACTAGACCAGACGGTAATACCTTACATGTGATCTATTTTCAAACCATTTCACAAGTGTCTACGCATTGGTAGGCAGAAGTGTAACCATTCAGAGATAATAAGTATATATAAATAATAATAAGTATAAATAAGCTATAATAAGAGAATAATAAGTAATAATAAGAGAGCCGTGGTGGCCGAGTGGTTCGAGCAGTTGCCTGCGACGCAAAGGTCGCAAGTTCGAATCCCGACTGTGCCAATGAGTTTTTCTGAACTTAAGTACAGTGATTAGTCACACCACGAGCTTTACGGTGAAGGAAAACATCGTGAGGAAACCTGCATACGTCTGAGAAGAAATTCAAAGGCGTATGTATAGTCGTGCTTGCAGCTTGAGTAACGGCGATGGACTCGCCATCTGTCACGTTGGCACCTAATATACCTCTGGCGGAAAAAGTGGGTGTGTGGGTATTTTACCTATACATCTCTGCCTACCCCTTCGGGGACCCTTGTGGGAAGGCGTGAGGTTATATTATTATATTTATAAATAAGCTTGAATATAGCAAAAAGCTTGTACATATTAAGCCAAAGGATGCATATCAGTATGATAAGCGTGTTATTTAAAGTAAGGTTGCATGCGAGATCGACAGTTATGATCATTTAAATTAAAGTTCAAAGTTGATCACGTTCTGTGTGTGATGGTTATCGGTTTGCTATTTACAAGTGCACAGTGAACTTGGTCGTGGTCCATATTTTGCCGAGGGTCAGAATAAGACGGTCGATGTGTTTGCGGAATGTTCGCTTTGACAGTGGCCACTTAGGACTCTTAACATTCGTGCGTGCCATGTGACCTACTTGCTAAATAACACGAATTAAGACAAAAAGTAGGGCAACGGGACCTCTCGTACATTGCTTAAGCCCGAATCTCGCCTTAATAATTCTCATATACGTATCATTATATATATATATATCCTCGCGCCTTCCCACAAGGGTCCCCGAAGGGGTAGGCAGAGGTGTATAGGTGTATAGGTGCCAACGTGACAGATGGCGAGTCCATCGCCGTTACTCCAGCACGACTATACATATGCCTTTGAATTTCTTCTCAGACGTATGCAGGTTTCCTCTCGATGTTTTCCTTCACCGTTCAGCTCGTGGTGTGACTAATCACTGTACTTAAGTTCAGAAAAACTCATTGGTACAGTCGGGATTCGAACTTGCGACCTTTGCGTCGCAGGCAACTGCTCGAACCACTCGGCCACCACGGCTTTTTTTATATATCATTATATATACATATATATATATATATATATATATATATATATATATATATATATATATATATATATATATATATATATATATATACGCCGCCAAGTACGTCCATACATACGCTTTTGAATTTCTTCTCTAACGTATGCAGATATCCTCCCGATGTTTACCTTCACCGTAAAACTCATGGTGTGACAATCAGAAAAAAAAATTCAGAAAAAAAAGATTTGAAAAACTCACTGACAGTCGGGATTCATTCTTTTTCAATCTTTGTATTGTGTAAAAATAATGTTTTTTTCAATATATATATATATTCTCACGCCTTCCCACTAGGGTAGGCAGAGGTGTATAGGTAATTATCCATACACCCACTTTCCATATTTCTGACATATGGCGAGTCCATCGCCACTACTCAAGCACGAGATGCTTTTTAATTGCTTCTCAGACGTATGCAGGTTTCCTCTCAATGTTTTCCTTCACCGTAAAGCTCGTGTACTACTACTACTAAACACTGTCATTGGTACAGTCGGGATTCGAACTTGCGATCTTTGTGTCGCAGGCAACTCGAACCACTCGTCCACCACGGCTTTCTATTAATTTATATAATTAAATAACTCGCATAAAAATCATCGTCTCGAGGATAAATTCACAACACCCGACAACTTTTAGAAGACAACTGTTCTGGGACATCTTGTATAATAGGTAAATGTAATATCTGCATAGTTTTCATAGAGTGAATTAAGCGATGGCACGAGGCACGTGTTAGTTAATCATACACGCAGATCATGTTGGGTGTATACCATTTAGGTAACGGCTAACTAGTGCTTAGTACAATACAATGCGGATGATATTGTATGGGGATGTGGCTTTCAGCACGTTCTAATTTGAGTAGATACTTGAATGAAATTGAAAGATTCACTGAAATGAGCACGTCTCTGTTCATATGTATGTGGCCAGCCAGTAGGCGCTCAGTTTCTAAATTCCTATAAACGTTTTCACATTTTTTTTACAACAAGAGTGGCAAACAAGCATACGGCCCACCTGATGGGAAACGGTTACCGTAGCCTATTTACGCTCACGATACCTAAGTATCACTTGCGCGTTGCCACTCTGTGTTCAGAGAGTTATACTGTGTTGGCAACATAATAGGTCTAATCCCTCGGTTGCCAACACAATATAACAATCCTCCCCCCTCCCCAAGGAGCCCATTACTGGAAACCTTATTCACCGCGTAGGAACACAACACAATAAATTGTGTTATTTGGCTACGGACTTCTATATAATTCTATATTCACATATTTGAATCTCAAGCTGCATACTAAAACTTCCTAGGGTCGGCAACGCGCGGACTATATCCCTGGTCTTGCAAGAGACTAAGACTATAGGCTGCTTACCGTCAAGCTGCAGCCTAAAGACGTCTGCTTACCGTAAGCACCACCTTAGTGATAATAATAAAAATACCATATTACGTAGTGCCAAAGTGTAGCAACTTGACATCGTCTACTTCAAGTAGACATCTTGTCACGAGAGGTCTTAATTAGACGCGCGATCTCTTTATGTACCCCAAGCTCCTTAGGGTACATGTTTGAATTGCATACTTGAAGTGTATAGAATATTTAATGTATATTGTTAGGGGGCGTCCATAAATTACGTGAGGTGTATTTTTGTTATTTTCTGTCCCTCCCTCCCCCCTGGTGAGATATCGTGAGATTTTATTCAACCCCCTCCCCCATCCCCCAATCTCACGTGAGATTTTTCAAAATGTGAGTTTCTTACGTAAACGCGTTGGATTTTTATTGTAAAAAAAATGTTTTGTGCTTTTATTTACGACCAGTTAAGACTAGTAATCAATATTGCTGAGAGTTTAATTATAAGATTAAATCTAACGCATGTTCAATCTGGATTAAATGGACCAAAATAGTATATATTTTTTTGTTTAATCAGAAAAAGAATTGCGTGATATTTGCCGAGACCCCCCTCTCTCCAACGTAAGATTAGATGAGATTTGACTCGACCCCCTCCCCCCTTAAACATGTAACGTAATTTATGGACGCCCCCTTATGGGATACCATAGGCGATAACAAGTAAAACTAGCGCGTTCCATAGATTGATTATGACGCGAAATACAAATGTCATCGGGGGTAAAACAGTTGACAATTTTTTTTTGCTCGCAAATCATAGACTTCTCAACACTCAACTCATACATTACTCTATATTAAACGGTGTCAAGAGGCCATATCCCTGGAAATGTGTATGTCACTGAAAGACAAGCAGCCTACGAATACGGACTGCGACAATCACGCTCCCTCACACTATTGCAAATTTTCCAAGGTAACTATACTCTCTGCGCTAAAGTACATTTACAATTGTATCTCATAATGTGGCAGGTGTGCTAGGCATGAGAGTCATAAAATGTGATCTCATTAGGCACCTTCATTAAATTGTCAAAGTTATTGTACCTATTTATTACACTGGTACAATGTATAGGTACACAAGTAGTAAGTGGGTAGTTACAACAATTGCACTAGTATCTAGAAATTGCCGTTGCAACAATGGCACCTTTGTTTGGCTTCTGCATTATCCCTCGCGCTACTAAACAGGAAGTGTTTCCATACCAATTTTCAAACGCTATTACTTATCATATAGTACGGTCATAAGGTTTGTTTGTGTCAACTTCATTAACATAAATTATTTTGTTCGATCATGCTTCCCACTTACTGCCTACCTAGATGGTTGGCTGTGTTCGACATATTACCTTGTATACGAATGTCCTTTCGTGATTCAAATAATGATTTGTATTTTGAACGAAACTCATGGTGTGTACTAAATTATAAAATTATCAGTCACCAGGAAGGTTTGCCTTAACGTCGACATCATAGCAAAAATGTTGAAGCTCTGTTATCAACCTTCCGTACGGCACTTTTTTTGACATCCCACAAGTGTCCCCAAAGGGGTACCCCTTTGGGGACACTTGTGGGATGTCAAAAAAAGTGTGCAGAGGTGTGTTGTTAGTACCCACATACCCATTTTCCGCCAGAGATATATTCGCCGTTACACAAGCACCAATTTACATACGTCTTTGATTTGCTTCTTAAGCGTATGCAGATACCTTTCGATGTTCTCCTTCACGGTATAGCTCGTGCTGTGACTAATCACTTTACTTAAGATCAGGAGAACTCTTTGGTACAGTTGGGGTTCGAATTACAATCTTTCTGTTGTCTAACGACTAAGCCACCACGGATCTGACATTTTACATTCTATTTATTTCACATATTCATTATATTCATTAGTTCAAACAAGAAAACCAAACTACATAATATTATATACATTCAAGTGTATGCGCGCGCCTGTGTGTGTATTTACAACCCTTGTACATATGTAGCCGGTACTGCACTGTCATTCCTCCAGTCGAGCGATGGCGTGAAGTGCAATGGTGCTAAGAGGGGATATTTTTGATATATATACTTTAGGTTAAGACCGAGACCGAGTCGCGAGCAATTAACTAGTTTATGGAAACTCCCCAGTAGTGTAACATACAATCTTCTTAATGTCCGTGAGTTGTGTTTTAAAGGAAACACGTGCATTGGTTGATATATAGACATTAATCCTCTTCATAGTTATCCTGCAATCTAGCGGTCTAGAAATTGGAATTGCTTTGAGTGAGGTATCAATCATAGGCTACATACCTAGGTTGGTGATTATCCAATCAGATATTTCCGAATAAAAGCAGGTATAATTTGTATCGGTGTTTAAATTATTCATTTGTACGAACAGGAATGTTATTAACACGCAATAACAGGAGTTCCGTTTGGTGTATCAATATCCGATAAATAATTTATTAATCCATTGTTTGTACCTCCATTACAGGCCCACACACACGACGAATAGATTTTTGCGAAGATATTGGCGTTTGACATCTCACATACAAATTGCGAAATTGTGTGTAGTAGAGAGGAAGAGCAAGGCCACATTCCAACTAGGTACCTAGATCAAATCGATCTGAAACTCAAGGACCGGAACGTCTAGAGTAACTACCTACTCGAAACTGTTTAGCATATTTGAATATACAAATAAATGTGCATGAAAAATAAGAGGTCTAGAGAGAACTGGCGCTGCACTCACTCTGCCATCCTCGTGATGGACCTGGCGTGATGATAAGCATGAAAACAAAAAAAAATTATGTTAGAAAAACGTTATTTAGCGGGTTTCCGCGGCAAGTTCTAAGTCCTTCGCAGATAGAGTGGTTATTTTATATCAGTGGCATCTAGGGAACTTTATATGAATGCATAATCTAAGACACCGCCAAGGTAATGTACATTTGAGTGTACTTTACATTGATGCAATTTTGCGGAAGCTTTAGAAGAGTACTCATAAGTAACTTCCTACATCCTTATCATCATCATATTTTTTCAATATTATTACACATACATTATATACCAGTCATCATACATCCTACTAATATTACAAGTGTGAACGTTGCTGAATGGAATTTGATGAAATTTGACATCTATATACAAATAAATAAAATTGGAGTGTCTGTTTGTAATATGAAAATAACCGCTTTTTACTAAATGCATATGGATGTTTACACGGTACATACAGCATAATCATTTTTTTTTTTGTCTTTCTGTCTGTCTGTTTGTTCCGTCTAATCTCTGAAACGGCTGGACCGATTTAGACGGGGCATTCACTGGCAGATAGCTGTTGTAATAAGGAGTAACTTAGGCTACTTTCATTGTAAGAACAATAACTTTTTAGTTATTTTGCACGCGGACGAAGTGGCGGGCACAGCTATTTTATTTAAAAACTAGTATAAGTACACAAATAGCCAAAAAAGCTATGTAACTTTTACCACAATTTCGCCATTAAAAGCGCAAGCCGAGTGGTGTAGTGGTAGCGCGCTGAGCTTCGGAGCTCGGAGGCTGTGGTTCGAGCCCACACTCGGCTATGGGCAATAGGCAGGCGTTTTATTGTTTTTTTTTCTACTTTAATTTACATATATTTTTTATTTTAGTGATGTTTGTAATTTCCTGTAAAAATCACTAAGTGTACCTATGCTCAGAAAAAAACTGGTGCTCACTGGCGTCTGAATATGCAATCTTCACTTTGTCTGATGCAACAAATATGATAAATGGGAATTTGTGAGAATGGTTCTTGCTTTTTCACGCAAAAACTACTGAGCGCAATCGGATGAAATTGTCACAGAGATAGGTCATTACCTGAATTACCACATAGGTACGCACGTGAAACCACATGGCACAGTCATTTATATACTTTACTAGCTATCCCGCCCAGCTTCGCCCGGGTGAAAAAGTATAATTTCCTGAAGCACGATCGCAGCGCCACCTATCGGGTCCAATTGTGACGTAAGCTATCCTATCTTTTAAGTTGGATCAAACTGCACACGGTTTGCAAATTTGATTGAAATCGGTTAAGTAGTTTAGGAGTCCAGCGCGGACAAACAACGTGACACGTAATTTATATCTATATAATATACTAGCTGTCCCGCCCAGCTTCGCTCGGGTGAAAAAGTTAAATTGCCCGTAACACGATCGCAGCGCCACCTATCGGGTCCAATTGTAAATCTAAACCATTCTCGAATCCACCTTAAGACACACAGAAAGGGATAGCTTCGCACGGGTGAAAAAGTTAAAATTCCTAAAACTCGATCGCAGCGCCAACTATCGGGTCCAATTTAATATAGCCTATGTTACTCGGGGATAATGTAGCTTTCCAAAGGTGAAAGAATTTTTGAAATCGGTCCAGTAGTTTCGGAGCCTATTCATTACAAACAAACAAACAAACAAACAAACAAATCTTTCCTCTTTATAATATTAGTATAGATAGATATTAGATATATTGCATCTTAATATATAGTATATATTAAGATGCAAGAAGAGGCAGAGGAAGGCCACGTTCCAACTACCTGGATCAAATCGATCGGACTCAAGGACAGGAACGTTAAGAGTACTCGAAACCGACGAGCATGTATGAAGAGACTGATGAACGTGGACGAAGCGAAAGAGGTATGTAAGTCTAGAGAGAACTGGCGCTCTATACTCTCTGCCTACCCCGCTAGGGACTTGGCGTGATGATATGTATGTATGTATGTATATTAAGATATTACGTATGTAATCAATTCAAAAGGAATAATCTATTCGGGGTTCCTAACCTACACACTTTTTAGGTATGTTCACGCATATGAGAGCACTAGACTTCTTTTTACCTTAAACAACTAGGACAGCTACTCAACCAACTCAAGGTCGGTTACGCGAACATTAGACATGATTGTATCGAAGAGGAAAATGTGCCTCTCCGATTAGCTCCTCTACTTGATCGTGGTAGGTATATCTTGCGATCAATCCTCCGGAATTAGATACACTATGCACACATAGATATTATTACGTGCGTCTTTGAACTAAAATATTATAAATCTAGGATATTTAGATAATATCTAACGATCTCAAACAATTCTGTGCCATCTATATTTAGGTATATATACATATATTGAAATTGTTAAGTTGGTTTGTTTATGCTTTAAGAACTCTAAAAGCTGTGTACTGATTGAGCTCAAATTTTGACACAATAATATAGAATCCGCTTTTAAGGATTGTATTATCAATTTTTCATGTTGTAAAAAGTTGTTTAACGGTTATTATCATTCAGGAACCACAATGCGCTACAGAGAAGTATGGCGGGGCTAGTCATATATAAATTAGAATCAGTCGCACGTTACATTCGTCTCGGCATCGAATTGTCAGAGTATTTTCGTAGTAATTATAGCTCAGCATAGCTTCAGCATACGCATAGCTGCTTCGCGCCGAACAAGGACTTATTAGCTATTGTTCCGTCATACAAAAGCAGTTTAGACACGAAATGGTTAAATTATCTCACACCATGTATTGAGGAAGGCGCGAGAGAAATTAGTAGCTGATATTGCAGAATGATTCGTTATTCACAAGAGTGACTCCTATCAATTTACTTATCCTATAGCCACCCGGCTAATAGGATAAGCAAATTAGACGTAGTTGGTTATTTATCTAAATAGTCTCTAACTAGGTATTATTGAAGTTTAGAGAGAATTGGCGGTCTACCCACTCTGCCTACCCCGTTAGGTACTCGGCGTGATGATATGTATGTATGTATGTAGTAGTTTAAGATTGTTTGAGTTGACTTACTGTGGTTTATGCGTATCCTTCACATCCAAGTGGTATTATGAGGCTGTCTCAGGTCGCTCTAAGTTACCTATGGGCTAACAAATTAAATGTTCCCAAGATAGTATAAGCTGAGAAGTCTTGTTTCCTGAGTATTCCTCTGTAAGAGCCGTTGTTCGAGTTCGAGTAGTTGCCTGGGACACAAGACTCGCCATCTGTCACGTTAGCACCTAAAATATATCTCGGGCGGAATCTCTTTGCTCTCGATATTACGTTATTAACGTTAAGCTTGTGGTGTGACTTATCTCTATACTTAAGTTTAGAATCATTGAGACAGTGGGGATTCGAACTTGCAACCATTCGACCACGGTAAAGTGAATACAGCCTTAACTATACTGTTCAATAAATAAATGGTGGAGAAATCCCTAAGAATAAGGCTGAACTTATAAAGGAATACGAGAATTAAGGTAATCAATGAATAACAAGTGCATTTACATAACAACATGCTTTATTTAGATAATGTTCTTAGGCACATTAATAACGAGAACACAATTTAGCACTAACAACTCTCTAATAAGTTTGTACATACATAACAGTTCTTACTACTTTATATCCAACGATAAATAACACAAACTAGTTAGGTACATTGTATTTTTCAAACACATTTTTCAGTCTAATTAATATCTTCTTTTTAATAAACAAGTCACTTTATACATGGGCATAGAGACTATTTAAAATTCATATATATATTTTTCACATTTTATCGATGGAAATGCATGAAATAGAAATCTCTTAAGTTGTCAGACCAGGGCATTCTACCAATAAATGATCTGCTGCCAAGGTATATATATATATCTATATATATTTTCACATGGGAATATTAATAAATATATTTGTAATTTATTTTAACATAGCTTTTTATATTCCTGAAATATGGCAAACGTCTGCAACAGGCACTCTTTAAGTAATCGCTCACCTGCCATTGCTTTTTTGATAATGTGTCCTATACTAATTCAGTATTGAAAATTTTACTGGCACTCCGGCAACCATCTTTCTTTGCATGATAACATTAGTCAAAACATTTTTACTATTAAATGCAGGTGCCGACCCATTCGAGTATTCAAACGACATTCAAAGAGTCTAAAATCCAGAATAATGATTAATCGAAGCTTTTCAATGGATGACGAACGAGATGTTACAGATGTACCACCACCTATTACTTCACGGGACACCGGAGATTTGTATCTGGCAATTTTTTATTGGTACTGAACTCTATTCAACAAGAGATAAAAGTTTTAAGTTGTCTGAAACTTTGGCGCGACCTTGTCTCTTTAGTTAGGAAAATGCGAGAACATTTACAAATCCGTGTTGATTTCATCAAAGCGATGGGCTCGCTATGGAGTGAAAAAATAATAATAACAAATACGGTAATCCCTTAGCTCATAATAAGGATAATATCAGCCCATTTCTACGACTTGACTCAGTCAGTAGTTTTCATAGAAACAAAAACCGCGATCTTTCATAAAAAAAAACAACGAGTATATTTTATTCACTGTAGAGGAAAACTGTACCAAAGAAATATGGTCATTCTCCAACCACATTTGAAATGGGCCAATTTTTCACGACATCTGTGCGTGTACGGAATATACCGCACCCCGTATACCTTATACCGTACCCCCGTGATAGGGGGGGGGGGGGGAATTCTTACTTTCCAACACGGAAACATGTACAATTTTAGTGCCCGGAGGCGAAGATCTACATATAATTTTCGTTTTATCGGCTTCCAGTAACGGAAAGGGTCAATTGCTAAATTTTGTCTACTAATTCCAAATTATATAAGAACAGTTGATTTCTAAGGACGATATACTATTAAATGTAATCTCAATAAGGTTCGTCCTTATTGAGATTACCGTCAAGAACAAGCTTATAAAAATATAAAGTAACCATTATAAGTTGGAATACAACAATGGAAATATTTTCCCAGTTGTGGAAAATTGTATAACCGTTGATATTTTTTTCATTCATTTTGACAATTTCATCATTGTATTTATTTTTATCATTGCCCTATTGCCCGGTACCTAAGTTAAAAATTAGTTTTATCTAGTTGTTTTTCAACATTTGACCAGTTGTATTGAATATGTTTCACTTTTGTTTATAGTTTTAACCAGTGACTCGCCCCATCCCACGAGTCGCAGAGCATAATATTATGCCCGCATTTTTCTGTCGCAAGGTCGCATCAACTCACTTCCACCAATTTACACAAAACCTAACCAAATCATACACCCAAACCTTTCTCACTGATCACTCTGCACATTAGTGAAAACCGCATGGTAATGCGCTCAGTAGTTTTTGCGTAAACATACAGACGCACCGGTGCAGTTGGTCTATTATACATAGTGATTGCTGCTTGACTAAACATGATTCAGCTTGTAATAATATGTTTTACATAATGTGGTTGCTTTTGTTACAATAAACCAATACAGCTGCAAGTAAAATTAAAGTCAGTTAAAAACTATAACACAGAGTATGTTTAATGATATCATGGGTACTAATAATTAAGATACATCGATTCGAGTATTAAGCCTAAAATATATGTATGTCGAGACTAGTAGGGCACAAAGGATATTCCAGTTCAGAATTGGAGAACGACTGGGGCAGTACCACCACCATACAGATGATCACAGGATCGCAGACAAATGGTACTGCTCCCAGCTGGTTGATAGAGGAAACTGGCATTGCTACTACTTACAATAATTTTGGCAATACTCAAAAGAAACCCCAAGCGACTACAGTTTTTGGTAACCGCATAGCATCAGGTGGGAGTAAGAATAACCTGCATATAACAGACCCCAGGCATCCCTTACGACTCGTATTGGCCTTGTAAATATGTACCATTATTTATGATTATTGAAACGCGAACAGTTACCGCAGCATATGGAAGCTCGCAATAGCCGGTCATCTCGAGCTATTTATTAAGGAGAGCTGTGTTAGCATGGTAATAGACGAATGCAAGGCCATACAACTCACGGAATGTGTCCTACTCAAACCGATAGTGGTGAATTTTATCCCGTACAGAATGGCAGCCTCAATTCTGAACGGGAGTTCCATTGAGCTTGATGTTGCGTTATCTCTCCATCATAAGGTTGAACTATAAACGGTGACAAATTATATACATACTATAAAAAAAAATCACAACGAAAAATATTTTGGTAAACTGACATGCAAGAAAAAACTTTTAAATATTTTAAGGCACAAATATTCTACAATGCATAATCAATACAAAGACGAGCTCGAACAAAACTCATTCGAGTTTCTTAAGTCCAGCAGACCACATGAAATATACATAGTAGCTACCCGGAGGTAGACGAAGGTGAGGAAGAGCTTTGGGGAGTTTCCAACTCGGATAACCATAATAAATTAATATACATAAATTGGCGTTTGCAAACCAGACCTTCGGTTTTAGAACTCTGTTTTAATCAATCCCATGTTTTGAAAAAAGGTACGAATTGCCTTTAAAATTACTGGTTTCAAATTGTAAGCTGATTCCAGAATAATATGATATCGACAAACTAGTCGCATTTTCTTAGTTCTTTGGTTGGCAAGATTATTGTGTATATGACTCAATGGGATTATGGAATGTATCTGGTGTTTGCAAAGCTTCGACTACTTATCCTGGATTCTCTAGCACATCGTTAGGACATACTAAATGACGTTCCTGTCCATCGAACGCCGCTGCGAAAGTTAACACTTCCGCTTCGATCTCAACTTTCAGGATCTGTCCTTTATCCGATGGTCTGAAACAAAAATACGTATATTGAGAAATATTCTAGACTAAACTAGCGCCAAAATTTCTGGGGCTGAGGAGAGTAAACAATTTTGAGCGTCATGATTCTTACAGACAAACATTGACATTACTCTGACAGACACCTGTTTATGAAAACAAGTATTCAAAGTATATTATTAACCTCTTAAACTTTATATGAATAACGTTCCAATTACCTAAATCAAATCGATAGAACGCTCAAGGGTGAGACCGTCAAGAGTACTCAAAACCGGCGAGCTTATATGAAGGGACTGATGAATATGATTGGAAAGAGTTCTGTAAGTCAAGAGAACACGCTCTCTGCTAATCCCGAGAAATAGTTTGCGTATAAGTATGTCATATTTTTTCGCTTAAATATTAAAGTAATATGGCTAAACACGCCATATAGCCAACTAGCTGTCCCGCCCAGCTTTGCTCGGGTGAAAAAGTTAAATTGCCCGTAACACGATCGCAGCGCCACCTATCGGGTCCAATTGTAAATCTAAACCATTCCCGAATCCACCTTAAGACACACAGAAAGGGATAGCTTCGCACGGGTGAAAAAGTTAAAATTCCTAAAACTCGATCGCAGCGCCACCTATCGGGTCCAATTTAATATAGCCTATGTTACTCGGGGATAATGTAGCATTCCAAAGGTGAAAGAATTTTTGAAATCGGTCCAGTAGTTTCGGAGCCTATTCATTACAAACAAACAAACAAACAAATCTTTCCTCTTTATAATATTATATATTATATATCATCATCATCATCATCAGCCCACTCTAGTCCACTGCTGGACATAGGCCTCCCCTAATGAGCGCCATAGCGCCCTGTCTTCAGCTTGCCGCATCCAACATCTGCCAGCAGTCCTTCGCAAATCGTCATCCCACCTGGTCGGAGGGCGTCCTACACTACGTTTGCCTAGTCGTGGTCTCCACTGTAGAACACGTTTACCCCAGCGGTTGTCGGTTCTTCGCGAGATATGGCCGGCCCACTGCCACTTCAGCTTGCTAATTCTTTGAGCTATGTCGGTAACTTTGGTTCTCTGTCGGATGTATTCGTTGCGAATCTTATCCTTCAGAGAGACTCCGAGCATAGCTCTCTCCATAGCTCGCTGAGCGACCTTAAACTGGTGGACCAGCCCTATCGTTAGTGTCCACGTCTCAGCTCCGTAGGTCATGACGGGTAGGACGCACTGATTGAAAACTTTAGTTTTCAAGCATTGCGGTATGGATGACGAGAAGACTCGACGTAGTTTCCCAAACGCTGCCCAGCCCAGCTGGATCCTCCTCTTGGCCTCCTTCTCAAAATTGTTTTTACCCAACTGCAGAATCTGCCCAAGGTACGTGTACTCGGAAACAATTTCAAGAAGGTGGCCATGTACGACAACCGGTCCCGGATCAATGTGGCCATTGATCATGACTTTGGTTTTATCCAAATTCATGCCGAGACCGATGCGTCGCGAGGCTGCAGCTAGGCCGTCCAGCATCCGGTTTAGCTCCTCCAGTGACTCCGCCATTAGGACTATGTCATCAGCGAATCGCAGGTGTGAGATGTAATCGCCGTTTACGTTGATGCCCTTACCTTTCCAGTCCAGCGTCTTAAAAACATCTTCCAACGCGCTCGTGAACAGTTTCGGGGATATCACATCCCCCTGTCTCACTCCCTTGCGCAATTGGATGGGTTTAGACTGCTGGCCCTGTACTTGGACACTCATGGTAGCGGCGTCATAGAGGCATCTCAACACCTCGATATAACGATAGTCCACTTGGCACCGCTGTAAGGATTCCAGAACAGCCCAGGTTTCGACAGAGTCAAAGGCCTTCTCATAGTCCACAAAGGCCAGACACAGGGGCAGATTATACTCTTCGGACTTCTGTATAATCTGCCTCACTGTGTGAATGTGGTCTATGGGGCTAAATCCTCCGCGAAACCCGGCCTGTTCCGGTGGCTGAAACTCGTCAAGTCTCCTGGCGAGACGATTCGTGATCACTCGTGAGAACAGCTTATAGACGTGGCTCAGGAGTGTGATGGGTCTGTAATTCTTAAGAAGGGTTTTATCTCCCTTCTTAAAGAAGAGCACAACCAAACTCTCGCTCCACGCCCTTGGAGTTCTCCCACTGTGAAGGACGGTATTGAAAAGCTTCTGAAGCTTCTGTATAATAGGGGCTCCTCCTGCCTTCAGAAGCTCTGAAGTAATTCCGTCCTCACCGGGGGCTTTTCCATTTTTAAGCTGCCTCAGAGCGAACACGATCTCGTCTTGACTGATGTCCGGCAGTTCGTCGGTATAATGGCGTGTCAGGGTGGCTCTAGAATCATGGTCGTCTCGTCGCGAATGAGGGGCATGTGCAGCGTACAATCGGCTGTAGAAATCCTCTATCTCCGCAGAGATCTCCGGCTTCGACACTACGATCCTCTCGTCGTGCGTTCTAAGCTTCGTCAGGTGGCTCCTGCCAAGCTGCTGAGTGAATACTTTGGACCCTCGGTTTCGCTCTATCGCCTCTTCAATGAGACGAGTGTTGGAGCTCCGGAGGTCACGCCGTATCATCTTCGCAATTTGCTTATTCAGGTCTGACCTCTCTGACGAAGTTGATTGGGTGGTTTCCCGTCTTTTTGTCATAAGCCCGAGAGTCTCATCCGATAGTTTGGACTTCTTACCCGTACGACTCTGTTGGCAAAACTTGATGCCCTCGCCTCTCAACGTTTCGACCAGATTGTGTAGGGTCTCGTCAACGTCATCAGTGGGTTCCAAGGCAACAAATCTATCCCCGAGAAGCTGCTGAAATTTCTCGGTGCCCGCCATGACTTGGATTGGGTTAGGTCGGAGCGTGGACTTCATCAGACGGCTTCTCTCAAGCTTCAAGTTGATATTCAGAGAGCCTCGGAGAAGTCGGTGATCGGATCCGGTGTTGACCCTGCTGATCACTGAGACATCTCTGAATATGTGCTTGCTATCTGTCATGATGAAGTCGATCTCATTTTTTGTCACAGTGTCGGGGCTTTGCCATGTCCACTTCCTTTGAGGCTGTTTCTTAAAGAAGGAATTCATTAAGAACAGCCCCTCTTTCTCTAGAAAGTTGACAAGCATTTGCCCCCTGTGATTCCTAACTCCATAACCATGCGGGCCTATTCGGGATTCGTTGCCACTCTGGGTTCCCACCTTGCCGTTAAAGTCCCCCATAACAACGTTGAAGTGAGCCTTAGTGGTGTTGTGTAAGGCTTTGGATATGTCTTCATACATATCCTCCACTTCATCATCCGAGTGTGTCGAGGTCGGTGCGTAAACCTGTATGACCTTCATGCTATATCGTTTGGATAGCCGAAGGATCAGGTACGCTACCCTGGTCGATACACTGGAGATTTCTTGGACGTTGTTAGAGAGGGCCCTATTGACGAGGAAACCTACGCCACCCTGGGATGTTTTATCACCCTCACGAAAGTAGAGAAGATGGCCCGAGTCTAGGGTTACGGTGTCCTCCCCCTCTCTACGGACTTCACACAACCCCAGAATGTGCCATTTAATGTTCTCTAACTCCACTTCCAACTGCGCTAGATGATGGTCAAGCCTCAGAGTACGTCCGTTAAACGTTGCCAGGGTCAGATTTGAGTGGTAGCCTGAGGTAGCCCGGTGATTCTTAGCACCCCCTGCCCCGCCGTTACCGTGGCCGCTACCATGGCCAGGAATAGCGAGGCGGCCGGGAACTAGGGGCCATTTCCTTTCTCCTTTTGTCATTGGGGGGTAATGCCCATAATCCCCACGCTGGGCATGCGGGTTGGGGATCGCAGTTTGGTTGTAGATTTGTTCTACGGGTGGCGCTGCTGCCCGCCTCCCGGTGTATTTCCCTTAGTCGCCTCGTACGACACCCACGGGAAGAGTTGGGTTGGTGCTATTCTAAGCCGACACCACACAGCATTATATATAATATATTATATATAGCCAATAAGATAACTCAGTATCGCCATTACTGTTAACACGTATTCTTATATAGGCAAGTGTTTAATAAATAATATATCCTCACGCCTTCCCACAAGGGTCTCCGAAGGGGTAGGCAGAGGTGTATAGGTAATACCCACACACCCACTTCCCGCCAGAGGTATATTAGGTGCCAACGTGATAGATGGCGAGTCCATCGCCGTGTGTAGCGCAGCCATATTGGAATTTAATGTCATAGAACAGTCCAGATTCTGGGACATTAAAATAAAATAATAAAACTGATTTACTTTTTAAGGATCTAAGAACACTACAACACTCAAGAGAATCTTAAAGCTAATTTCACGTATAGTTCCATTCAGCCACTGGCCAATGTTAACTATTCGTATTATTTTCCACACCCTAATCAAGTAAGATGTCAGAATTCTTGATTCGCATTGTGCGAGCCACAATTGAGTTCATGAAACTGAAGTCAATGAACTCTAGGTACCCTATAGCACTGATCGCGTAATTGTCGCCTAACAGCTGTACAGCTAGATTGTTCACCTTCAATTTATGATAATATTAATTACTAGCGTGTCACGCGGTTTTACCCATGTAAATAAGATTTTTGGTAGGTAGCGGCGATGGACTCGCCATCTATCACGTTGGGACCTAAAATATATCTCTGGCGGAAAGTGGGTGTATGGGTATTACCTATACACCTCTGCCTACCCCTTCGGGGAACCTTGTGGGAAGGCGTGAGGATAGTTTAAAAAAAATACATCCTATGTGTGTAAATCCAGCTAATAATCTACCTATTATTCAAGAGAGGTAGGGCATAACGGGTTTCCCGTTCTAATTTGGAGCTGCCCGACTGGGGCAGGACCTCCACCTTATAGAAGGCCGTAGCCAAATAACACAATGTTTTGTGTTGTGTTCCTACGCGGTGAATAAGGTTTCCAGTAATGAGCTCCTTGGGGAGGGGGGAGGATTGTATATTGTGTTGGCAACAGAGGGAATAGTCCCATTGTGCGGCCAACACAGTATAACTCTCCGAACACAAAGTGGCAACGCGCAAGTGATACTTCGGTATTGTAAGCGTAAATAGGTTGGGGTACCCGTTTTCCATCAGGTGGGCCCGTATGCTTGTTTGCCACTCTAGTTGTTTACAAAAAAAAATGCACCGAATTCAATCCAATTCAGTACAGTAGCTTATAATATAAATAGGATTGTACCGAGTGGTCGAGCAGGTAGTCGTCTGCATTGCAACGTTGCAAGTTCGATTCTCACTGTAGCAATGGGGTTTTTATGAACTTATGTATAGTGATTAATCACATCACGAATTTGACGGTGAAGGAAAGCATAGAGAGGAACCCTGGAGACGATTGTGAAGAAATTCAAACTTTACTTCCTCCTGAATCCTTAATAGCACTTATAAAGGTCCGGATAATGTAACGATAAAAGATCCGGATAATGTATTCAACTTATGTTTATTATAAGTGAATGAGGGCTGCACAAAAGTGATCCTTATGTCATCATCAAAATGAAGTAATTATACTCACTGTTGCGTGGTAGGACGACAGCCTGGTGATCGGCGACAGTGAAGCTGTGCAAGTTGTTGTGGAACATGTACTGAACGGTGAGGTGCTTGTCATCTCCCACGCAAGGGTCGTAGAATCCCGGCAGCTCAGACTGTGGAGGGAAACGCATAGGTTCAAAAGTATTTTTTTTTAATAATATCCATCTTGAGCCTTACCACAAGGATTTCGAAAGGCGGGAGATATATGGAGATAGAGTTAGTACGAAGGCTCGTCCGTCGGCGTTTTGTACTTACTCCGCCCACCCCTTGAGGGACTACTTTTTGATATATGTATAAAGTCACTTGCTCAAAAAAATTTTTATCTATGGCTAATTATCCCAATCGTGTATCTAATAAAATTCACAAGTCCTATACATAGACTCATAATAATTACCCAAGCAACTTCGTATTCTAGTTAAATTCGTTACAATTGCAATTGCCAGAAAATTACCCACTCTCTTAAAAATTCCATTCCTTGAATGAATTACCGCCCATGGCACTTTCCTACCTATTTATGGAGCAATTATGGAAAACGGAATCACTTCAACACGAGACATGATGAGCGAAACTATTTATGTCAGCACAGTAATAATAATTATTCAAAATCAAAATCCTATCCTATCCAAAAGATAGCCGTGGTGGCCGAGTGGTTCAAGCAGTTGCCTGTGACACAAAGATCGCAAGTTCGAATCACGACTGTACCAATGAGTTTTTCTGAACTTAAGTACAGTGATTAGTCACACCACGAGCTTTAAGGTGAAGGAAAACATCGAGAGGAAACCTGCATACGTCTGAAAAGAAATTCAAAGGCGTATATGTATAGTCGTGCTTGAGTAACGGCGATGGCCATCTATCACGTTGGCACCTGATATACCTCTGGCAGAAAGTGGGTGTGTGGGTCGGTATTACCTATACACCTCTGCCTACGGGGACACTTGTGGGAAGGCGTGAGGATATATAAAATATAAATCAAAAATTAAGTCATCAAAAAAAGAAAAGTATACAAATACTTCACCTAACCTGGGAATCTAACAGCCGGTTTCTCGTACGCATTTCTATCCATCAAATTACGTGACAGATTGTTAATCTCTAATTAGACGTAGTTTGGGTTGCTAGAAGCTTCAACTGACAAACTGTTGGCAGTTTGTCAACGGTATGTCAAATCCCAAATCAATTGCCGATTGGAGCCATTTTGAGTTTCTGAACGCATTTTCTCTTTGTTAACAGATTGTTGACATACAATTTTTTATTGTAGATTATCGAGGAATTATCGACGTGTTAACGCAAGTATTCCGATTTGAACTCCAATTTCTAAGCGGATTTAATAGGATATAGGGTTGTTACAAAATAATCGATTTAAATTTTTCGTTTTTTATAGCAATATTAATATAAAACTTAATTTCTATCAATAATGCTATTTGGTTTCCTAATTCCTTACGTTGAAATATTAATAGAACATTGCCTTTGATTTTTAGTTTTGGATTGGTTATATTTTTATCCATATAATTTTATATGATTTTAAATCTGATATTTTTTTAATATGAATCTCTTTAGACAAACCCTAAGACATAAGTGTGTAAAGTTACAGAAATCGAAATAATCTTTTAATAATAGCAAAAATATTAGAAATTGGCAAGTTTCAAATCATCATCATCAGCCATGTCGGGAACCTACCTATATGTTGAATTACTATAAATTATATAATATAAGTATTAGAATAAAATATAAGTAGATAGATCGCGTTCTGTGTAATTTTTACGCGAGAGCGGCGGCATTTTAACATTTACACTTTATTTATTTATATTCTTTACACTTGTTTATCACACGAACACTGAAGTACCTAAACAAACAAGATAAACAACAACAAATCAAACTTTTGTCCAACTAACGAAACTTCAGCTCCCGGCGGGAATACTTTGACATTGCAAGACAAAGACGAAGCTATAAGCTAGAGGGAAATAGACATACTTTAAAAAATAATTCGGCTGTCAACAGTAGATTAGTTAATTTTTCGATGATTTGCGTTCTAGAAACTCAAAGCTCGATGACAGATTGTTGACAAATTGTTATTGTGACAATGTGTTGACTAATTCATCGTGCTAAAATTGTACCAGAAACCGGCGGTAAGCCCTCTAAGTTGCAATCGCAATCATAATTCAAGGATCATAAAGCCGTGGTGGCCGAGTGGTTCGAGCAGTTGCCTGCGACGCAAAGGTCGCAAGTTCGAATCCCGACTGTACCAATGAGTTTTTCTGAACTTAAGTACAGTGATTAGTCACACCACGAGCTTAACGGTGAAGGAAAACATCGAGAGGAAACCTGCATACGTCTGAGAAGAAATTCAAAGGCGTATGTATAGTCGTGCTGGAGTAACGGCGATGGACTCGCCATCTGTCACGTTGGCACCTAATATACCTCTGGCGGAAAGTGGGTGTGTGGGTATTACCTATACACCTCTGCCTACCCCTTCGGGGACCCTTGTGGGAAGGCGTGAGGATATATTATATTATATTATTATAATTCAAGGATGTGAAAGGAATAGAATTATTGACGTCGAATACGCAAATACATATATGGCTTAGACATATTATCCCAGGTTCAAGAGGTCTAAAATAAGTCATAATTTTTTCATATACGCGTTTAATTATAAGTTTAATTTAAATATCCTCACGCCTTCCTACAAGGGTCCCCGAAGGGGTAGGCAGAGGTGTATAGGTAATAAAGTTAATAAGTTTAATTTAATTTATTTATTACCCCTCACTGTATAAAAAATATCTGATTCAGGTTTTTGGATAAATTAATGTATTAATTACCCTAACCTTACTTAACCGAACTGTAACTACCGCACAGCCTGTTGTACTGTCATATGGATTGTGAAAGTATTACATACTATTAAGAATGCAGACAAATATTATACGGGTAATTACAAAACTAATATCTGTTATGCGGACTGCCTATAATTTTTGTTATCTAAAAATAACTTCTCTAGATAACGGTCATTATTGAAATTACTACCTAAAACCTGAACATTTTAAAAATAATTATAATTCATTCAAAATAAAAATGCTTACTCGCGCGATGCTTTTAATATGTTGTTTTATCAAGTAAATGAACATTTCTTCGATCCGTACTTCCTGTATGAATATTCATTTGCATAAAAAGGTTATTGCTACGCTCTAACAATTGTTTTGCGGTTTAACAACAACAATAAGAATCAAAGTGTTATCACTGCCTATAGATGTATCAGTAGTTTAATACTTGCTTAACTATCGAAATTAGGCGTCGCACATTGTTGGGTCCTTCGGAGATAAAGGCCTTTTTCGGTATTTTTTTTTTTTGTGTGCGTCTGCATCTACAATCAGTCCCAGGACTATAAGCAGATTGGTTGGGCGGTTGAAGCTTTTTCGGAAATAGAGTAAATATTATTGTCCTTCTCCTGGCAGGTATTTTTCTTGGAAACGGTGGTAACTTTCGTTTTTATTAAGTATATGACGTTCAATAAGTGTTCCCTGTGTCCCTTACGTTGAATAAAATATTTTGATTTTGATTTTGTGCATTATGTTTTATAGCATATTATGTATGAAACATCATGAGAATAACTACATACTACATACGTTTGAGAAGAAAGAAAGAGGTATGTATACAGGCGTGCACGAGAACCGGCGATGGACAAGACGTTGGCACAAAAATAAATAGTTTTTTTTTTTTTATATTATCATGCCTCTTTCCCGTAGGGGTAGGCAGAGACCACTTCTTTCCACTTGCTACGCTTGCTTGCTTCCTATCCATACATACTTCTTTCGCTTCGTCCACTTTCATTATTCTCTTCATACATGCTCTTCGGTTTAAGGTACTCTTGACCTGGCCTTTTTTCAAGACTTCCCTAATTTGGTCTAGAAACGTCCGTCTAGGTCTACCCCTTCCAACACTTTCATCCACACTCGCCTTATACACTTTTTTCGTCAATCGTTCTTCATTCATTCTCTCGACATGGCCAAACCATCTCAGCATACCTTTCTCAATTTTTGTCACTACATCTTCTTTCAGATATAAAATAGAAAAAAAAGGAGTTTTTTCACACCTCTCCGCCCTCGTGACGTGAAATGAATACATCGTCATTACGTATGAAAATTACATCGGAAAATGCGAAAGAGGTCTGTAAATCTAGGATCGGCGCTCTACTCCACCGTGTGGAACTTAGCGTGATGAACGAACGACATGAACAATGTATGTTTGAGTATTTAACTGTGCAGGAACACTACTCCCGGCCATCAAGGTTACTTGGCTATAATTTTGATTCGTGGTACTGCCTTAGTCAATAAATCTGATCTTACGCGGAAGATTCCGCTGCGACCTTTTGTTATTCCAGTTGGTACTAATTTAGCAAACGCACGCACGCACGAGAATTTAATCAAGGGTCATGTAATCCCGGTCGTCATCGAATATTCCCCAATTAATGCAAATATAATTCGGAATAATGTATGAAAACCAAATACAAATAGATTAGGCTGCATTATCGCTTACACCTGGTGCGATAACAATAAGTATAATACACTTTAGAACAAAGGGAGGTAAACACAGAAAAATAAACGAGTTGAATAGGATATTTTCGTAACAATATTAAAACGACAGAGAGAGTGAGAGAGAGAACCTTGGTATCGAAGTGGTTCGAGGAGTCGCTTGCAATAAAAATATTGAAAGTTCCAACCAAAGAGTTTATCTGAGCCTGCAGTGATTAGGCGCACGGTTTTACGGTAAAGGAAACCTGCATGCATACGATGTGTACAGTGCTTGTGAAACTGTGATGTACTCGCCATATGTCAATTTAGCACCTAAATAAATTTTAGACGAACATACGGCACTATCACTGGTCGGTAAGATTTGTACATCGAAAGGTGTGAAAGGCTCTCAAATTAATATTATAAAAATTATATTATCATAGGGAGCGGAACGCGGAGCACATCGTAATCACATATCATTTTATTCAGCACCTAACTCGCCACCTCAATTGCCAACTGCAGCGATGCAGTGTTAGACATGGCCATTTATAGAGACGTTCCGGGAAAACATTTGGTAATTAACTGAACAATGAAGAGACCGAAAGTCCTCGCGGGCTGAGGGGGTCACGCTCTTCTTAAATGCTAAGTTAACATAGCTAAGGACACCCACGGGGGCTAGGACCTTGGCTAAGGGCGTTGTTCATGCGCGAGAGAGTTCGGCTATACTGGGTTCATGACTAAATATACAAGCATCATCCTTTATGACCGACATCGAACGAAAGATGTGATGAAAATTTATGCAAGTTGATCGATGTTTTTTTATTTGCCATAACAAACATTCAGTCCGACTGATAATAAGCGTTTACTGCCACCTAATAAGTATGCATGCATCACTTGGGAGAAGAACTATGTGAACTATGAGATTAGTGCTGTATCCTTGTACTAGGCTAGCATCGCTGTAACCGCAAATAATATTTTATTTCAGATGTATATCATCTCGAATCAGCAGTCTTGATACTTTATCCGGAACCGGTTCGGACCACTTCCAAGCTGTTAATAGGCACTACAGTAATTAAACAGTTCCACGATCACGCAAAACATCTGCTCGATGGTAAGATAAAGGTCAATCCAATGTATCGCTCTGGTACTTGTGTTTTTATCAAGGTTTATTAATTTGTACCGTGGTTATATTGTTCTATTGATGAGTTATTCGCATTTAGAATGTTTTCAATCATACAAGTAGTTTTAAAATTACATGAGAATTATAAAATTGACAAAGAATTTATAAAGATTAAGTACACTGAAATATATTTGTAATATTAATATTTAAGATACGTCACAAAGCTGATACTAAACTATGCAACACCTTTACAATATTTTTTTATAATGATATAAACATATATAGATATCAATATATGACCTGACATTACACCTAAACTCAACAACTAAATATCCTCAGTGTCTGTTGTCAGCGGAGATCGAACCCGTAGCCATTAGCAGAAAAAAAAACACACGGCGTATATGAAGTCATGCCAGAGAGACGGTCACACTATTTGCTTGGCAAATGGAGAATCTCCATTTGCCAAGCAAATATTTCACTACAGAGAAAATTGTTTTATTACACATCTCCCTAGACTTTCGAAAACGCTTAGGAAACCTATATTTAGTCAAAAGGGTAAATAAATCAGCATTGTTAATCACCATTATTCGATGTCAGTAAAGGCGTGGATGACCTAAAAACCTGTTTTTTATAATACTATAATGATAAACAAGCATGTGATCCGCCTGGTACCATGGTAAAAAACCTCAACGGGAAGTTAATTCCACAGCCTGAGCTTTCGCGGCGATAGTTGTTTTTTGTCAACCGCGTGTAAGCATCTTGTAGCAGCGGGAGGCACTTTACTATCAGGGGTTTCGATACTCATGTGCAATCTTTGTGGTCATCTATCCATATTTTAGTTTAAATGCCCTAGTAGTTTAGCCAAAGATATGTATCATATTTATACGGGAAAGTAGTGTAGCATGCCTAGCCTGACAATATCCATTGCGAGTAATAAGGTAAATTCCATTATGAACACCATTATTTTCATTTGTCACATAATGCGGTAGTCATCGTGCTTAGTTGGCCAAGCGACCGTAATAGCAATAGTAATAATGGGACAAATATTAACGACGGGCAGGCTGAACCTTGAAATTAAGTATCGCATTAACTTCACCCTGGCCAGTAGTAATGAAAAAAAATAAAGTTTTTAATGGCAGGAACATAGCAATCAATGATAAACTCGCCCGATGGAAAGCACGGACTGTAGGTAATAGGCGCTTGCAATATCCGGGGTATTAATCGCAACAGCAGAAGAAACTAATGATTCTCCCTTCTGTCAGAATAACTAGCTACCTATACATTTACATGTCAAATTTATAGACATGCATATCTCGATCTGCAAGCACGACTGTCCGTAATACATACGTATTTGAATATCCTGTCAACCACTAAGAGTATGATACACTTGTACTCAGTTTCAGCTTACCGAGTATACTATGCACTCACCTTGCTGGCCTCAAGGAGTTCTAGCCGGGAATCCTTGACAAGACACTGTACAGGTATTGTGACGTCGATCACTTCACTGTAAATGTTGGGGGACTCGGGAGACGGACAGTCACCTGTCGCCTCCACAGGGATGTCGTGGTCTGTAGCACCTGAGATATAGTAACAATAACGGTATTGTATTGATTGAATCGTGAGCCGTGGTGGCCGAGTGGTACGAGTAGTTGCCTGCGACACAAAGATCGCAAGTGCGAATCTCGACTGTACCAATGAGTTTTTCTGAAATGAAGTACAGTGATTAGTCACACCACGCGTTTTACGGTGAAAGAAAACATAGAGAGGAAACCTGCATACGTCTGAGAAGCAATTCATAGGCGTATGTATAGTCATGCTTGAGTAACGGCTACGGACTCGCCATCTATCACATTGGCACCTAAAATATATCTCTGGCGGAAAGTGGGTGTGTGGGTACTACATATACACCTCTGCCTACCCCTTCGGGGACCCTTGGGCCTTCGCCTTGCCTTGTCGCCTTGGGCCGTGGGAAGGGGTGAGGATATATATTTATTGAATCAAATTAGCCCAATTTTAAAATTCCATCCAATTATAATAGTCTTCGCACTTGGCTGGGATCATACCCGCCAAGTGTACACCTTAATCTATATTAAAATTCTCATAGGGACATATCTATCCTAATACAAGCCTAAATAAAGAACTGAGCTCCTTCCGAGAATTCAAGAGATAATCAGATCTGGGTATATTAAGCATTGCGAACTGATCCTAAACACGACAAAGCATGTTGTATAGGTGAAGAATACGCGCCCGATCAATTTCTAGTTTAAAAACTTTATATAGCTGTATGTGTAGTGCTTACCATCAGGTAATTTTCCATATAATGCTTTAATAATAATTAATCCTTTCTTTTTATCTTCGTCGGAGCGAATTCTCGAGTACGTCTCTCTCATCAACTCAACTATAGCGCGCGCTTGACGCTGCATCTCTTGTAATCTGTGGATACATCAAATAAACAATTATTTTTTGTAAACAACTAAAAAGTATAATATATATATCGGTGCCACTATAAATAATTGTTAATCTTAAATCATAAAAGAAATTGCAAATATACATATATATATATCTTAATATATATATTTCTTGTGTGCGTGTGTATGTGACTGAACTCCTCCTAAACGACTGGACCGATTTTGATGAAATTTTTTGTGTGTGTTCGTGGAGATTCGAGAATGGTTTAGATTCACAATTGGACCCGATAGGTGGCGCTGTGATCGTGTTTTAGGGCATTTACTTTTTTCACCCAAGCGAAGCTGGGCGGGACCTCTAGTATATATATATATATACTAGAGAGAGATATATATATATATATATATATATATATATATCTCTCTCTTCACGCCTTCCCACAAGGGTCCCCGAAGGGGTGGGCAGAGGTGTATAGGTAATACCCACACACCCACTTTCCGGCAGAGGTATATTAGGTGCGAACGTGACAGATGGCGAGTCCATCGCCGTTACTCAAGCACGACTATACATACGCCTTTGAATTTCTGCTCAGACATATGCAGATTTCTCGATGTTTTCCACCGTAAAGCTCGTGGTGTGACTAATCACTGTACTTAAGTTCAGAAAAACTCATTGGTACCGACGGGATTCGAGCTTGCGATCTTTGTGTCGCAGGCAACTGCTCGAACCACTCGGCCACCACGGCTTTGTAAATCTTTATAAAATTGAGCACGCACAAAGAGTTATTTTAGAACCATCGTCATCAACGTCAACCACTGAAGTTGAAGTTGATATTGGTCAGGATTCCATATCCATAGTACGCATTTCAGTCACTGCAACACTTAAGTCTCTTAACTCGCTAGACCCTTCAAAGGGCCCTGGTAGCGATGATATTCCTCCATTATTTTGGAAAATGTGTGCGAGTTCCTTGGCGGGTCCAATCACTACTATTTTTAACCGCTCATTGAGAGAAGGAATCTTTCCCTCCTTGTGGAAAGTAGCGCATATTCTACCTATACATAAAAAAGGTACTAGAACTAAATCAGAAAATTATAGGGGCATATCCATGCTTAACACTCTACCTAAGGTCTTCGAAGTCAATGTTTACAATGCTATCTACCCTGTTATACTCAAGGGCATTTCGAATAGCCAGCATGGCTTTCTCAAGAAACGCTCAACAATTACCAATTTAGCTTGTTTCACTGATTATGTCTTGAGTAACATGGATGGTGGGGGACAGGTGGATGTGATCTACACTGATTTTGAAAAAGCTTTTGATCGCGTGGATCATGTTATCCTACTCAGAAAGCTCCAGAGCTTGGGAATCCATGGAGATCTACTTCGGTGGATCAAGTCATATTTAACGAATCGTTCTCAGGCGGTTGTAGTTGGCGGTTTCAAGTCTGATTTTATTAACATACCTACAGGTGTCCCGCAGGGCTCACACCTGGGGCCCCTTCTTTATAACGCGTACCTATATGACATAAAGAAGTGTTTTAGGCATGCTAATCACCTGATGTACGCAGATGATAAAAAAAATTTCATGAAAATCCGCAACTTAAAGGATTGCGAATCTCTTCAGTCTGACTTAAATGCCTTGAGTAATTACTATAGTGAAAATCGCATCACAGTTAATGTGATCAAATGTAAATACATTTCATATACGCGTAAGAGAAATTCTATAAGCTTTCCTTATAATTTTAACAATACACTGATTAATAAAACTAGCTCAATGAAAGACTTTTGTAACTTTTGATGAAAAGTTTATAGTAGCTGAACACATACACTGCATTGCTAATAAAGCGTTTAAGAACTTAGGCTTCGTCTTACGCGTTTGTAAACCGTTCAAGGACTTATGCGCCGTTATATCGGTTTATAACGCATTTGTGAGAAGTGTTCTTGAATACGCATGCCCAGTCTGGTCATGTCAATACAAAATGTACAGCGATCGCCTTGAAATCATTCAAAAAAAGTTCATCAACCATTTGAACTACAGACTTCGTGTGTCCTCGGACTCTTATTTTGTCAGCTGCAATCGTCATAGACTTTTCACTCTCGAAGAAAGGCGTAAGGTCTTCGACATGTGTTTATTATACGATATACTGAATGAACGAATCGACTGCCCTGAGATGGTGGCGGGCTTGACATTCTACACACCTAGGCGACGCACACGCCACTCGCCTCTGCTGCATGTCGCTAGGAATTCCACTAATTACGCCAGCAACCGGGTTCTCTCTCGAATTGCTCACTCATATAACACATATTTCAGTTCCGTAGATCTGTTTAGATATTCAAAAAATAAATTCAAAACCTACATACAGCAATGTATTTTAAAAGCACGAACTTAAAATTGAACTTGAAAACCCTTGCTTTGCTCCGGCATCAAAGATTACAGCCCTTATTAGACACGGATGATGTAACTTAACACTGCTGAGGGATATCAGATTTGTTTTCATCAATAGTCACTTTCGCACTGTAATTGTGATAGGTAAATCATTGCCATAATTTATAATATACCTAGTTATAACTATATATTAGATGTGTAGTATATACTGTTTTCAGTTAGTACTTGGTATTGCTTCTAGGGTTGTGTGCTCGAATTAACGAATTTATTTATTTATTTATTGTTAAATTGATTACATATTAGTAGTAATTGTTTACAAAAAAATTTTTTGTTTAAAAAAAGTTGAAAATTGTTTACCTTACAAATATATACATGTATTCCAGTTTGTTTCGTAACATAAATAACCTTGTATTAATACAGAGGGAAACCTTTTATTAGCCTTACGAATAATGTATAATTCTTAAGTCTATATTTGTAATAACGCCGTTGGTTTTCAATAAAATAATAATAATAATAATAAAAAAACATTAACGTGCGTTGTTTGTAAGCGGCTCAAACTAGTATAAAAAGGGGCGCCCGCAGATACCGAGTTCAGCACTTTTAACTGCCTGGCTGGAGGCCTTGGTCTCGCCATTGACCAGTTAAGTAGCAAGTTCCCGGAGCTCACGATAAGAGACAATACAAACAAAAGATTCTCAGTCTTCTTCGAGCTACCAGACCGTGCGAACCTCCTCGAGATCTAATAATAAATTGTGGTGAGAAGTATTTAGCCATTGCTATTATTTTTGTTATCATTCGGAATTATTGTAATGTTGAAAATAGTGACGACAGCTGTGCTGATGGCACACTTTTAAAAACCATTTCGCGATCCTTCTGTCGACATATACCTAAATAACTTGACGAAGTTCTCACAATTAAAAAATATGTACCTTTCATAGTTAGCCTCCATGGACCTCTGTCTGTCGCGTTCTTGCCGCTCCCTGGCGATGGGGTCCAATATCAACTTCTTCAGCACCAGCCACGAGATCACAGGCACCACCGTCGCGTAGAACACCGGCGAGGGCATCACTTCTTCGCACAAGTGAATTGGCACTACTATAGTTTGCGACGAGCATGTCCACCTGCGAAAGTAAATATATGGCGGTCTCACATCACATGAGGGTTCTGCCCTTAACGGAAAGGGAACCCGCAACCTCAAGCATCGCAGCAAAGAGATCTGACCACTAGGGGCCATGAAAATAAGTGAGACTTACTTCAGTTTGAGCATAACACCACTGGGCACGCCAACCATCACCGCTGCTGAGACGCAACTGTTCTGAGACACCTTCTTTTCAGCCCCGTACTCGGCTATAGCTCCAAATGTGCCTAACCTGAAATAAGACATAATACATTACAGTATTTTTCTTTTCAAACTTATAAATATAATATAAGTAATATATCCTCACGCCTTCCCACAGGGGTCCCCGAAGGGGTAGGCAGAGGTGTATAGGTAATACCCACACACCCACTTGCACTTTTCAAACTTGATATCGATATTTCGTTCGGGATACAGTTTTCGGAGATCATTTCTAAAAAATTCGCGTCGACATGTTAAAAACACATACTTCAGTTATATTATATAATAAACAAAGCAAAATAAATAATATTATGTACTTGTTATTATACACATTTCCAAATTACCATACGTGTAACTTAGATGTAAAAAGTATCTTGAGGAAATCTGCATATTATACATATTTAGAAGAAATTTAAAAACTTGTGTATAGTCGTGCTTAAAGGCGCTAGACTCTGATCTGTCTCGTAGACACCTAAAATATAGCTCCAGTGAAGAGATGGTGTGTAGTTACTATACACCCTCCGGAGACCCTTGTGGGATGGCGTGAAACTGTATTATTATAATTAAACGTTCGTAACAATAAGTTGATGTGAAATAATGTCTATAGGAAAGTCATGTCTATATTTAAAGTTTATTTATTGGAATTTAACCTGAGCCAGGATTATTAGTTAGCAAAAGCACTTGCATCTTAATATCTAATTTCCAAAAATTCGCCAATGCATTATTTATTCTTATTGTCGCTATAAAGCATAAGCACTGAATTATCAGTACAGGAAAGCAATGTAATTTTAGATTTATTCCTTCTTATAACTTATTTTATACTAGCTGTCCCGCCCAGCTTCGCTCGGGTGAAAAAGTTAAATTGCCCGTAACACGATCGCAGCGCCACCTATTGGGTCCAATTGTAAATCTAAACCATTCTCGAAACTAGCTTAAGACACAGAAAGCTTCGCCCGGGTAAAAAGGTAAAATTCTTGAAACTCGATCGCAGCGCCACCTATCGGGTCCAATTTAATATAGCCTATGTTACTCGGGGATAATGTAGCTTTCCAAAGGTGAAAGAATTTTTGAAATCGGTCCAGTAGTTTCGGAGCCTATTCATTACAAACAAACAAACAAACAAATATTTCCTCTTTATAATATTAGTATAGATTTATTTTTATTAGTTATTGCTTAGATAGGATAATCAGCTAGGAATTCATCGAAGCGCTACACAATCTTATTCACATAGCATAGCAGTAAATCAGATTCGAAATAATATTAAATTAGGCTAGAATTACCTTTCGACAATTACTGGCAAGTCAATATCAATAACAAGTATTATCATAGAAACGAAAATATTGTATTCTAATTTAACTTGTCACTGCAGCAGACAAGCTAAGGTCTGGTGTACATGCATCTTGTAAATCTCTACATTATACATACATATCATCAAGCCATTCCCTCACGGGGTAGGCAGAGAGAATAGTGACAGTTCACTCTAGACTCACACTTTTTTTGCTTTATTCACATTGATCAGACTTTTCATCCATTTTCTTATGTAAGTGGGAACAACGTAGATGGTTTATTTTTACAATCAAGTACATAATTAAACATTTTAAAGCACAAACATAGCAGAAACTTTTGCCCTTCACTTTTGACCTGGGGTATTGCAAAAAGTTCTATATAATCATAAATAGCTTAGCATTAAATGAAGAGGTTTGTAAGAGAGTAGAAAACAGTTACCTACAATCGCATTTGCATACTCTACTTATTAATATTATATATTATATATATATATATATATTATACACCTCTGCCTAGCCCTTCGGGGACCCTTGTGGGAAGGCGTGAGGATATATTATATATATATATTATTATTAAATATTAATTCGCAGGATTGTTATTGGGGTGTGGTAATTGAATAGAATACTCACTTCAAAGCCAATCTCAACTTCATATCATGCTGCGGCAGCTTTCGGGTAATATTGAAAGAAATGAATGAGTGCGGGCTTCCAATCTGTAAGGCTGTATTTGTGTGGTACTTCTCAGAGTCCCTGACATATATAGATGTCATGGAAGAACCACCCTGGCCCCCAGCACGGTATGTCAGGTAGCCTACTGAGTGAGCATCCAGTTGAAGGGCCATTGCTGTGAAGAAATGTATTACCAAGTGAGACAATGTTAACCACAACTAAAATTTAAAGAAACAGAGTACTGATTCTTAGCATTCTCTGCAATAATTTCAGTCCTAAAAAAGAGGACAGATTTGATAGAACATTCTTAAAACATCTAGTTTCCTTTTTTATTATTTGGGATATAATAAAATATGGCATTTAAACTTTTATTACAAACTAACCCGCGCGAACTTTGTATCGACAAAGTCAATGTACTTAGTTATAGTTTCTTTTCGTTAATTATTCCTTTATTTTAATAGTTACTCTGCTATTCGAATCGACAAATCATCATAAGGAATCAGTTCACCCATTCTCGAGTTATAAATGGTGTAAATAAACCGATAGATTAGAGCCGTGGTGGCCGAGTGGTTCGAGCAGTTGCCTGCGACGCAAAGGTCGCAAGTTCGAATCCCGTCTGTACCAATGAGTTTTTCTGAACTTAAGTACAGTGATTAGTCACACCACGAGCTTTACGGTGAAGGAAAACATCGAGAGGAAACCTGCATACGTCAGAGAAGAAATTCAAAGGCGTATGTATAGTCGTGCTTGATTAACGGCGATGAACTCGCCATCTGTCACGTTGGCACCTAATATACCTGTGCCGGAAAGTGGGTGTGTGGGTATTACCTATACACCTCTGCCTGCCCCTTCGGGGACCCTTGTGGGAAGGCGTGAGGATATATTATTTATAATAATAATATTATTTATTTATATTATTATATAAACCGATATAACTACTGTGCCCACCCATGAAGGACTTTCTCGTGACGTGATGATATGTAGGTATGCATGTATAATAACTAAGGTAAAATAATAAGTTTAACACAGTTAAATTATATATAACTAAATCAGCAAAACTCCGATTCTGAGAATTACATGAATATTTACTATAAGTTTAGCCTTTGAGAGTAATATCAGTGCTGTTCACTAACAATTTCAAGTTACACAAATAAATAAGCTGTACGTACTTGAAACAAGGCTTGGTGATATGCCTCTCGGTGTGAATTGAAATACTGTCCCGCAGTTCAAGAACATAAGCCGAGATAGCGTCCGGAACATTTTGAATCCTAACATAGGTCCATTTCCGATGCCCAATTCCATTTCCGTCCAACCCTTCTCTGAACTCAGATATCTGTTGGAAACATTAACAGACCCAGTACCTGCAATTGGAAATTATAAAAGTTTATATTCTGCGAGAGCAATGTAATTGGTTATAAATATGAAGTTTCAGGAATACCTATTCCATTCTGCGTGGATATATTCCCTGACAAAGTCATTGTGTTTCGTAAGGTTACAGGTGCATCAACAGATTGCTGAATTGTCATCCCTGATACTTCAAGTGTTGGTATAACATTAGAATCTTCCCTGAAAATAATACATCTTTGTTATAATTTTTACGCAAATTAAATAGATCATTAAATAAAATAGATATATATGGCCCATCTTTATATCTACGTCACCCACTCACAGGCGGAGTGGAGCGCCAGCAGTTCTGGCTAGACTAACAAACTGCCACCTATAGATCTATTCTTCTATCATCATTCACATTTACAAGTCGGTCATAAATTTTATTCAGATGCATATGATATAACACACTTGGCAATCTCTAGCAGACAATCTAAGCAACAAAAATGAGCATATTACTATCCTCCTTCCTTCCTTTGGTTTATTTTATGTAACAATTTGAGGAAAATAGTGAAATTTGAAACAGTTATCTGTAAAATTTACACACATGCAACCATAATTATCATCAGTCCCCCATTGGGTAGAAAAAAAGAGTAGAGTGCCAGTAAAATTAGAAATCTTATATATGCTGATGAATGTGGACGAAGCAAAAGTGGTATGTAAGCCTAGAGAGCACTGGCACTCTATTCCCTCTGACTTCCCAGTTAGGCACTTGGAGTGATACATAATTATGTATGCATGAATATAGTTAAGAATTTAATAATGAATTATCTTTGTTGTAATAAATATTTGTTAATACAATACATACATGATCTCATACTCATCATAGTACTTCATGAACAAATCTGTTGCATTAATAGATAGAGTAATAGTGCCTCGGGGATTAGCACTCTGCTGAAGTCGTCTCTCCTCTCTTTCTCTCTTTAACCTGGAAATAAACTGTCAGCATTAGTCTATGCACATGAAAAATTCAGCTAGCTATATATATGTATATATCCATTTTACCTTTCATACTCATCCCTTATTTCTCGGGGTGTACGAGTACGGAATATAACCTCCCACCCATCAACTTCAAGGCCCCTTTTACCTGCAAAAAGGAATACAATTACTATGCATTGACTAGCAATAAAGTGGTCCATCTGATGAGTTCATTCATAATGGCAGTCTAAAATGGATTGGATGTACAATGAATAACTAAAAGTACAGTAGAAAAACGATCAAGAGGTAAAGTATTTAATTCATATCAGTCCTCTACCAGTCCATATCCCCTATACCAGTCCGTATCCCTAGTTCCAGAGGTGGCCAAGGAAACAAAAACATTTGCCTTACCTAAAGTATCATAAATGGCTCTTTTGTGTGAATCAGACAGGACTTCATAAGCTTCCTTAATTTTGTTGAATATCTGCTCAGCCCATTTCTTTTTGGTAACATCTGTGCTGTGCTTGTCAGGGTGAAACATGCGCGAGAATCTGCGATAAGCACTATTTATTTCTTCAGGAGTTGCCTGAAATAAAAGTATTTTTGTAATGTTATTATTAACGTGTACAAGTGTTCCTAGATAAAGTATGAAACACAAAATCTTTGAGATCTTATCTATCTGTATGGTTTTCTTGGCTGATAGCTCTATTCAAGACTCTGTTGAATAGAGCTATCATCTATTATTTCTATATTCACTCCCTTTCTATCATCATAGGAGACATGGTTTTATTATATCCTCACGCCTTCCCACAAGGGTCCCCGAAGGGGTAGGCAGAGGTGTATAGGTAATACCTACACACCCACTTTCCGCCAGAGGTATATTAGGTGCCAACGTGACAGATGGCGAGTCCATCGCCGTTACTCAAGCACGACTATACATACATACGCCTTTGAATTTCTTCTCAGACGTATGCCGGGTTTCCTCTCGATGTTTTCCTTCACCGTAAAGCTCGTGGTGTGACTAATCACTGTACTTAAGTTTTAGAAAAACTCATTGGTACAGTCGGGATTCGAACTTGCGACCTTTGCGTCGCAGGCCACTGCTCGAACCACTCGGCCACCACGGCTCTTGGTTTTATTATTATAGCTATATTATGTATATTAAGTGTTTGTGTAAATTTATCTCAACATGAATTTATAAATGGTAGGTATTACATCAGAATATGAATTTTGTTTGATAAATAACTTAAATATACACAAAGTTATATAAAATCTAGCTGAGTTGAAATTAATTCCAACTTTACACGATATTTTCTTTCAATTTATCGTTTTCTGTAATATGAGCTGATGGTCTCCGATAATCAAGACGACTCCTAACCTAAAAATCGGATAAACAATATTTCCTTTACAATTGTTGTACATACAATACCACGCTATGATTTCTTTCTTTTCATAACTATTTAATCATTACATAATAATGATTACAGAAATCTGTCGAATAGATCATAAACACATGTGATTTATATAATATTTACCGTTTTCGAGACATTAAGTAACTGATAATAATTTTCTTCCAGTAAAATACTTTCACCTTCTTCATTCATTTTCAGTTGAAAATGTTACAATTTATTAATAATATAAAACTAGTGGTATGTAATGCAAGGCCTGCAGGGTGCAACGACAAATTAATTTATTTCTTTCAGCTGTCCATCGATTCCACAGAGAGAGAACACTATCTACTATCTATCTATTACCACCGGTCGAGCAGAGTATCGCAGTCGAATGTGTGAGAGAAAGAAAATATATTCATGAAATGGAAACAAGTCTTTTCACAACATATTTAGTAAGCAGTAAAGGTGTCTAATCCATTAAAATACCGATATAAT
Source organism: Drepana falcataria (assembly GCA_945859725.1). NCBI lineage: Eukaryota > Metazoa > Arthropoda > Insecta > Lepidoptera > Drepanidae > Drepana > Drepana falcataria. Next base: position 14,079,710 of record OX243921.1, read on the forward strand.
ACAGCTATACCGATTTATATACTATACTCTGCCTACCCCTTCGGGGAACCTTGTGGGAAGGCGTGAGGATACCAAGAAATATACCGATTTATGCGTGTCGTTCGGATTGTATTAAATAAAGACTACTATTGAACACTTGGTATTAAATTGGCTAAAACGACGAGGACTAAAGAGGACGACCACGTTCCAACTACCTGGATCAAATCGATCGGACGCTCAAGGAAAGGAATGTCAAGAGTACTCGAAACCGCCAAGCGTGTATGAGCTGCCTACCCGTTAGGGGTTCGGCTTGATGATATGATGATGATATACTAATATTAACAAGTTTTCTTCAATTCAACTCAAGATGTTTTTAATAAATAGATAATTTTTTTTTATTTTGAATTAATGAGCACGTCCGTAGCAGTTCATTTACAATATTTAATGTAGCACTGGTACTTACAAATATGTACTATCGTAGCTAATTTGAAGCAGTATCCAACATTTTAAACTTACTGTTACTGATATTTATAATAATGTTTGGAAAATCATCTCATAGATAATACATTAAAATATGTATTGGAAAATCTAATCTATCATTCATTTCATTCATACATATAGGTACTTGTATGTCTGTACGTCTGTTCTGTCTTTAGTGTACGACACAGGTGTACGAGCATTTCAATTCAACTCTCTCCAACGTGAAAATGTGGAATACATTATATAAATTTCTCTTAAATGTTCCGTTATTGAATGTTCTAAATGTGGGTTTTTAATTTAGTGCATTGGACGTTCACGTTGTTTACGTCACATTAATTACAAGATTCTAACAACCAGGTAAAGTTTGTATTTTAATTACGATTTGTTAATGCATTCGGTGTTTTTTTTGTAGCTGTAAAAAATCCTGTTTTGGTATGTTTCTTACTCATTTGTATACATCATTCTGTTATTACGAATTGGTCAGGCTCTCGACTATCTGTGTAGGCTTTTATGGAGTCTGAAAATGTGTGTAGGCGTAGTTGTTTTTTGGAATAGTTTTAAAATGGCTGTTAGTTTGTTTTTGGCGATGGTGGCAGACTTGAACTAGGAAAGAAATAAATTTAGCTAGTGGCCAAATAAAATATTGTCGGCATGTTTCCCGCTTCAGCGATGTGCCAAGTCAATGGAGTGTCTCAGAAGTGTTTTTCTTTAGTAAGGTACCCACTGTTAAAGTATCTATAATAAGGGGAAAATTATAATTTTCGCTTACACAATACACTAATTTTAGTAGACTCATGATTGGTAATGTTATATATTACATTTGAACAATAATAAACTGTTTAATTCCAATGTATTTTCAGTAACATTTATCTATAACTAAATTGTAGAACTTTCAACATAAAGAAAATAGATAATTAATGGAACTTAAAGTTTATTTAATTCATTATTGTATGACAAGTGATACACATCTGATAATGGAATTCAAGATGAACTGAAAGATCTTTGTCCGATTAACCAACCTCAATGGCTTACCTTCAATGTCTATTTGACATTGCCAGAATAACTAAGACCTATCACATCAACATTAATACAATTAAATAGACTACAAGTGTGTATCACATAACATGGCAGTTGACTTATATTGTCTGTTTGTCACATTAGATTATGAAGCAAAATTAAAAAACAAAGGTGAAGTGTGCAAAGTGGCAGTTAATTCTATCAGCCTTTGCCTAAAAGAGTCTTGTGATTCTTCACTAGACACTCGTCAATCATGATATTACAGATAGCTTTATTAAATAACCCAGGAATTGGGATTGTAATTGAGATATATTTTAATAGGTTTTGATTTGTTTAAAGTTTAAGAAAATAACCTATCGGGAATGAAAGTGAAATAATCACTTAAAGTGATCATTTTTATCCGTCAAAGCATTTTGGAGAGCGTGGATGTTTATTTAAGGAATATGCTTTTACTCTGTAAATTATATTGCATAATACAAAAGAAAAATATATGTAGTAGACACATTTGAATATCAATATCAACACTAAGTTTAGCATCAGTATCACTACAGTGACACTATCTAGTGTGTACATATTCAGATATTGACATGACATTAATATGAGGCGATGGATAAGATTAGAAATCCCTTGAAAAGATCCAAAAAATTAGTATTCAATGCAAAAGATTGAGAATCAATTAATATCATATTGATTTCCTTATTGGGTTAGGACAGAATTATTCAGTTTAGTTTTGATATATTCAAATTCAAGTCTCTACATACATGCTAAACTGTTTCAATTTCCCTTCACATTCATAGCTTGCGTGATTGTTGTAATATATGCATGCATATCATTGTGCTGAGTCTCTAGTCTAGTCTAGAATCTCTAGTCTTACAGATCTTTTCCTTTTCATCATTCTCTTCATACAGACTCGCTGGGACATAGGTTCTCCTAAGAATATACTAGTCTATATCTCTATTAAATATAGGTTTTCTTAGCATACATCAAATCTTTAGATTTATACAGACTCCTCGGACAAAAATAATAATTAGTATTTGCTGCATCAATTGCTTGGTTAATAATTACAAATTGTACACACACATGATGATATAATTGTAATTTACAATTATATCATCATGTGTGTTACTTTAGCTTATGTTATGTAAATCATATTTATTATGTTTTTATTGAAATAAATAAATAAATAAATTATCCATATTTACCTACAATTTTACCTACCTCTATGCAATTCTATTATGCATAGGGTTGAAATTATAATTAATGTCCTATTGGATTTTTTTTATTGTGTATTATTAATTTTGTCGCAAATTGAATTTTTTTTTTGATTATTGATTCTATGTGGTGTATTGTTTCAGATATTGTAAGTGACCCACTGCCAGAATGCCATCAACCCACCTAAATCTGCGTGAAGATGACGTAGTACGGTTGTCTCTAGAGTTCCTTCACAACCGCGACTTGCACATAACACAGCTTTCGCTGGAGCGTGAAACTGGTGTCATCAACGGCAATTTCGCTGATGATGTACTCTTTTTGCGGCAACTCATCCTCGATGGGCAATGGGATGACGTTCTTGAGTTTATTCAACCCCTCAGTACTCTCAAAGCTTTTGAAGCAGACAAATTTAATTATGCTATCCTAAGACATAAGTACATCGAATTATTATGCATAAGATCTGAAATTAAAGCCTATAATAATGTTGAAAATATTGTAGACGAAGTGGTAAAGGTGCTCAGTGATCTTGAGAAGTTGGCGCCCTCAAAAGAAGAATACTCGAATTTATGTTTATTGCTAACTCTGCCGAGCATCACCGATCATGCGCAGTTTAAAAAATGGAACCCTAGCAATGCTAGAGTACAGTGCTTCAGGGAGGTGTATCCCTTAGTGGAACAATTTCTACCTTGTGACAAGAAGTCTAGTGGAACTATATCCAAATGCGCCAAAAATGACAGATTAATGCAGTTACTAATTAAAGGAATATTATATGAATCATGTGTAAATTATTGTCAAGCTAAGGCCACAGGTTCAAAGGAAGCCCAATCTAATGAAGTAAGTTTCTCACGATTGCTTGATGGGTCTGGATTTGATGAATCTGATTTGAGTCTGCTGTCATGGCTGCAGTCTATACCGACGGAGACTTTTAGTGTACCATTTGAGCAGAGAATGTTGAATGTTGACGTGGAAAAGTTGGAGCGTCCGTCACTACACACCTCGTGGACTGAACACATGCTCGTAACGCCTATAAAGCCCCGGACGTTTCCTCACCTGGCCATGCCGTTTAGGAGACCACGTTCTGCCGCGGATGCGATGACGAGGTCTCTCCGGCCCCTTCCCGACGGTGCCCCCAGGCATCCCGCCGTTATGGCCCTGTCGGCTATAGATTACGGCCCTTCATCGTCCTGTTTTGCAGGTTTTCATCTGACAGGCATAAAAGGAAGTAAGCTGATGAATACATCCGTAGACAGATTGTTTGACAATAAAAATGGCGAAAGTATTTTTAATGGTTTGAATGAGTCATTGAAACCAATCGACGAGCAGTTGAAGCCAATTGGCGAGTTTACTTCGTCGGCAAAGACTAATGAGAGTAGCATCGGCGCTTCAAACGCAACCACACCAGAACATAGGGGACAAGATTACTCTGCATCTACGTCAATATCCACGACGGCGGTGTCGACTGAGCGATCATCACTCGCCGACCGTACGCCGCAGCTAGTCGAAGCCGCAATGGTGCCGGGCGCCGACGGAGACTTTCGTCGAGATTTAATGAAAGAATATCAAATACAAAAGCAACGAGAGTGTGACGACTATCTGCGCAATCTTTGCTCGTCCGACTTGCGACAACAGAAAACGTATGTTGATACTTTAAGAGAGAATAATTTTATTTCTAAAGCTGTTTAAATTAAGCTAACATTGTGTTTTGTAAATTTTCAGTATGGAGCCAATGGGCGATGCTACGTTAGCTTTTCCACCGTCAGCCATGTATCCACAGGAGCATATCCCGGAGAATACACGCGACATGCACTACAAAAGGTAAATACGCTATACTTATCAAGTGCTTATCGAAATTAGCATGTATAAATAAAATTTGTAACGCGCCTGTAAATTATTGTATAACTTACAAAATTTGCTTTATTATCACGATAACTGTATGATAAGTAGAAGATTGTGGTAGCGGAATGCCCGTGTCGAATATAATCACTTCCGTACGGTGCAGTGTACTTTCATCGGTAGAACGAACAAGCAATTTATTCTATACGTTTTCTGGACTGCTTTTACTCTAACGATTCGTAAAATCGCTGACTATGTAAACATGTATTTTAACTCTGAGAGTAATTTTATAGAAAGTAATAAACTCTTTTAATGAAATGTAATTTATTTCATTTCAGGAAAAACGAAATCAACGAACCGAGCGATCTAGATGATCCGACCAACGTAAGCATGATTTTAGTTTAAAGCATTCGTTTTGTTGACTGCAACAGGGTTGGCGCATGCTTTGCATTTTTTTCTTGATTTTGGGCATTATTGTGTGGTGTGCTTTTCATATTTTTTCAGTGTTAAGTGTAATTAATGGTTCAAGTTAAATGTTATAAATTATTTATCAATTCGATTGATCTTTATCGAAGCGTAAGTAATTAAATTATCTACTTATTAATGCAGTAGTGGCAACCCTGTATAGCATTATATTTCCTTCCTACACTACGCTTATAATTGGTTTCTGTCGACTGAGCACTAGTCTCCAACACTGTATACCTAATATCTTTTTACTTTATACTGTAAAGGTTAATAAATAATTGATTGTTGAACAACTAGGCATTGTCTCAGCGATCGGGACGAATATTGCAAAGCATTTCAAGACCTTTTTCTTACTCAGAATAAGGCCCCCCATGTTTTCTGCTTCTTCCCATAATTGCACAAAACGTACATAACAAATGGCTTAATTGATGAAGAAATAGGGTACATACAGTATTGAAAATAATATTTTATTAAGGCAGGTAATTATAAATTAATAAGGTCATTAATAGTCTGATTATGGTTGGTTGGATGGTTCGTCTGAGGTTGTTGAACCATCTGGTAAGTAGATCGTACGGATCTACTAACTGGTTTAAAAACATCCCTGTTAAATGAACCAGCAAGAAAGTTATCGAAGATTATTTTGATTAGGTATCGTGGTGTCGCAGCATATTTTCCGCGCGTTTTTGTATAAATTAAATTCATATATGTGTTATCAAATATTAAGACAAAACTTAATCAACATCGAATTAAAGCTCCCAAATAATTTTTTGTCTCTATAATTATTAGTATTGAAGTGCACTAATAATCTGGAACATTTTGCTTAAAATATTGGATACATTAGATGTGTTATTTGGGTACCAGTCGTATTATGATCCTGCAAATATGCGTTATACATTATATATTCTACTATATACTATACTCTCTGCCTACCCCGTTAGGGACTCGGCGTGATGATATGTATGTATGTATATTAATGCAATATAACCAGACACACGTCCTGTTAAAATTGTATCCTACTTAAGTGCCAGCATTCAATCACACAGCCAGTATTACGGTGATGGAAAATAGATATCTGCAAATGTTTGTAAATAAATAAAAATTACATATATAGTTGGGCGTGTCTGACACGAAGACAGACGTTCATCATGTTGATGGTCCATGTATGATCCGGCGAATACAAATCGATTTCCTGCAATAGTAGCCCTCTTGTACCCCAATTCACCTTACTCATCGGGCCTGTGAAGACTTCAATGCATTTTACCATCATCATATTGTCCAGCCGACTCCAAATAGCGTAGGTTAAGAGATTATAGTCCCAGTTCTCCAAAGACTTACAGACCGCTTTCGATCTCTCCACATTTGTCCCTACATGTAATATGCTCGTTATATATGGCTTTTAATAACTATGTAACATTAAAGTTACTTGATTAATCTTGTTGATGTATAGATGAGTTAGAAAATTAAATCGAATTGCTATACGCTAACGATCAGGCGCTATTGGCTTTAAGAAGAACAGCGTTTTCTTACCTAGTATATATATCATCACGACGAGTCCCTATCGGTGTAGGCAGGGAGTATAGAGCGCCGGTTCTTTCTAGACTTACATACCTCTAACGTTAGCATTAAAATGTCATGTTTGTCTTCGTAAAATTTTGGATCTGTCAATATATATTTGACTAGCTGTCCCGCCCAGCTTCGCTCGGGTGAAAAAGTTAAATTGCCCGTAACACGATCGCAGCGCCACCTATTGGGTCCAATTGTAAATCTAAACCATTCTCGAATCTAGCTTAAGACACACACAGAAAGCTTCGTCCGGGTAAAAAGGTAAAATTCTTGAAATTCGATCGCAGCGCCACCTATCGGGTCCAATTTAATATAGCCTATGCTACTCGGGGATAATGTAGCTTTCCAAAGGTGAAAGAATTTTTGAAATCGGTCCAGTAGTTTCGGAGCCTATTCATTACAAACAAACAAACAAACAAACAAACAAATCTTTCCTCTTTATAATATTAGTATAGATAAGGTGTGGGCGAAATGTAATGCCATGTCAATGCCAATCATGACAGTTTTTAAAGTCATTCCTGTGTAACATTGACTAAAAAATGAACCAAATGGGGTTTAACTACCCCCGCATGATGCACTTGCTTGGATTAAAAAGTTCATCTAGGACTCGCCATTTAATTCAGAAAGATTGAGGAATATATAATGCGGAAGTGTCTGGGAGAAGTGGCAGAGGAAGACCATGTTCCAACTACCTACATCAATTCGATCGAGCATTTAAGATTGGAACGAGAAAAGTAGCCGGCGAGCATGTATAAAGAGACAATGTGGATGAAGCCAAAGAGGTCTGTAAGTCTGGATATAACTGGCGCTGTCATGTGTCTGCCTGTCCTGTGATTCGGCGAGATGATATTTATGACTATAATCCATGGCGTTGGTCTCAGGCAAGAATTTTCCTTTTATGATGCGTTCATTATCAGATATTACACAATTTTGATATCGCTCTGATACAATATTTATTTGTGCATAATCTCTATAATCTATTTTAATACGCATCAGGTTCTTTGCCCAGGTATCCATTATCAAATTACGACACAAACACAATGGTGTACAAAAACAAAGTTTTTGTCCGCAGTACGATGTGATGATCTAGTATGACAGCGATATGTCTCATGTTTCATGGTTGTTGTGTCATCTGCTACTTATTCAATAGATAGTGATGTTTTAAACTGGCGTGCTACAATAATGATAACAGCAGATTCATGTATCATGATTACAAATTATTATACTTAGTATTGAACTAGGAATGAAATAAAATCGATTCGTTCGAGTAGTTGCCTGCAACAAAAGAATTGCAAGTTCGAATCCCTACTGTACCAATGAGTTTCTTTGAACTTAAGTGCAGTTATTAGTCACACCACGAGCTTTACGGTAAAGGGAAACATCGAGAACGATCCTTCGTCGTTAGGATACAATTCTAAAGTGTATTTATATTCGTGCACGAGAAACTGCGATGGATCGCCATCTATCACGTTAGCATCAAAAATATACATACCTACTCCTTCGGGGACCCTTGTGGGAAGGTGTGAAGATATTCACACTCATTCACAGTCTCCACAACTGCAGACTTTATTCAAATCGGTTTTAATCAACTGTTGCAAGAACAGGTAGGTTGGTATTCCTAGATAGTTGTTTAACGACCACCGAGGGGCGGATAATGCTATGTCGGTCCTTCCTACCTTGTTGACTTAGGTTTTGCTGGAATTAGGACATCATGTTCATCAACCCCAAATTCATATCCAAAATCTTTTATTCAACGTATAAGATATGTTTATAGTGCGTAGTATATTAATATCCAATGTAAAAGTATTTGAGAATATTTGTTACTCAATAACGCCAGAACGGCTGAAAATTACATTCTTTACTGGCTAAGATTTGGCACATAGGTAGATTATTAGCTCCATAGACACGTAGGTTATATTTCCTTCCATAAAAACCTACCATTGAAATTAAACTTACAGATACTGTTTAAATGTATATAACAGTAATATTGCTGTAACAAATATTTTGCGTGCACGCATTTATTATAATAATTATTCGAGTTGTCAATCGCTAGATACCTATAATCGGTGTCGCTAGATCTGTCTTCTGTTTCTACCTCAGATATATTCGCTTCTGCAACAAACTAACGAACTGAGTTTATTTTGTATGAGTCAAAGAACATGTTATCCTTATATGTGTGCTAATTCCTCGACCTGTATGCATTATACAGGTCTAGGAATTAACGATTATGCGACCGGCCGGATGACGTGCGTCGCGCATAGTTGACGTTTGTAAACAAATAACGTTACAATTCGGCATATCCTGGGAGAAGAACATTCCTAATCACACGCTTGTTTCATCCAATTATCTTAATAACCGTCTCGAAACTGGCCGATCTCATTTGCCGGTTATTTCGTAACCGTTCAAGGAACCGTAAAATCGACGAGTTAACTGCATTGGTCACATCGGTTAATAGGCTTAATTACTTACATAAAAAGATACGCCCTGTAAAGTAATATCTGGTAATGTTTTTATAAATCTAGTAAAGACGACGATTTTACTGCGCAGGCTCTACTCTTTAATGGTTTTATGATAACATTATAATGTTGAAATATCTTATTCGTGCTGATTACATTAAGAGCTCATATTTTATCCTGTATAGGTAGGTCTAACTAATGTACTCCTCCATGACCTTAGAGTGAACTTGAAACAACACCTACGTGCTGTTAAGTCCTTGTTTTATTATTGATGGCTTCTCAGCCATACTTGACCATTATACCTCCTTGTCACCTATATTTATATCTGCTATGTAATTGTAGGACACGATAATCGTAGTCTCGTTGCTCGCGCGCATGCCTCGATGAGTCACCGGTAAGCGTTGTGCGCACAATGCCGTCCGAACACTCGGAACAGTCCAGTCGCGCCGCGGCATACTTAGGAGACATACATGTCACTTAATTCACGCTAAAGTTCGTTACGATCGACCAAGCATTGTCGAAATACTTTTATTAAGTTGTGACTTAAAACATTACGCGGCGGAGTGGTGACGTTCAATAGAAGATGACAGCAGTGAAGAAAGTAATGGCGATGCGGCAGCTGGACTCGATGTTTGGCAATATGAACCTGGAGAGTGAGGGTCGGCATTCCCCACTTGTGAGCTCCGTCATAGAGCACGACCCTCGTTGCGACGTACATGGCCGTTGCAGTACTCCGTACCGCTCCTCGCTTTATCTACACAGTAGTAGGGAGTCGACCCCTGGATATTATAGAGAGTCGATTTCGCCCTCAAATGGGCTCATCATCAGGTCCGTATAATATTATTTTGCGCTTTAGTTACTTCTGGATATTATTTCTATTTCATTAAATAATTGGATATCAAACAGGCGGCGAGACTCCTTGGGAATGACAGGGTCTCCGGCGCGCGAAATGGAGCATCCCTCCACGTTCCCGAATATGCTCCGAAGAGATCGACACAGTCCCTCAGTAACACCCCCGAGGAGGGATACGCCCAGCCCCACACAAAGAAACAATACCAAAAGACATTCTATGGGCTCTTTCCCCAACTTAAGCCGAACCAATATCATTAGTTACAACAGACGTGATTCAACTTCTAGCAACGGTGTGAGGGATATGAAGAGAGATTACGTTGGTTCAACAAATTCGCTGTCGAGAAAAAGTTCAATAGATACAAAGAAATCTTCGACAGACTCTTTGGATATGTGGCATAGCAATTGGGACTCAGACCGGAATCACTGCATGCCGTCACCGGTGCATGACGGCAGGCTCTCATATGGGCACAACAAGGTAATTATTATTAGAGACAGTATCGTAATGTCTCTGGCTTTTGGGACAATACCCTTGTTGATGGAGTCTGTTCATTGTCTCGTTACTTGATGCTGTGTTAAATGTGTTGCTTTTGTAGGAAATAATTGAAATTTCGTTCCTAGTTTTTGCGGTGACTCAATCGGTATATGATGTTTTCCTATAGCAGAATTCTTTATTCTCTTTTCTTTCTTTATTCTTATCAGAATTATTCTCGCTAGTAATATTATAGTTCATATGTGCAGAAATCACACCAAAACTATACTGTGAACAATGAAATGACGAATAAATCGTAAAAAGTGGTGGGTAGCAATGATATTGCTATGATATTATTATGGATTTGTTCCGTTATATCGCTGAACGCGAAGCCATTATTACATCAACACTTCTAATTACATATTGATCTTTTCTCATATTGCACGGTAGAATAAGATTTATATAGTGCCAACACGCTATTCACGCATAAATTATACCTTACGAACTAAATGATGTAATTCAAAATTTCATGATTTTGCTGACGAGAAAATTATAAATTCATTAGACTGTACAATAGCGGTGCTTTTTCGTTTTGTTGTTACTTGCGGAGGCGAGTGTACCATACATGAGGTAAACATTAAATGTCTGTTTCTGACACAATGGGTGAAAATCTATCTCAATACCGTATCAAAACGATTGTATAATATCTATGTATTTGTTTTTACGGTATCAACAGGCAGTGTTATAAAATAACACAGAATATGTGTTTCACAAAGACATTATTAAGTACTCGCCTTTTATCCTTCCAATAATGACATTTGGAACTAAATGGAATTGATATAAACGGTTTTGTTTGCAATTGATCAGGGGAATTTCTGTTCAAGAGCCGTGGTGGCCGAGCGGTTCGGGTAATTGCTTGAAACACAAAGATTGAAAATTTCAATCCCGACTGTACCAATGACTTTTCTGAACTCAAGTATAGTGATTAGTCACACCACGAGCTTTACGTAGAAGGAAACATCGAGAAGAATCTTTGTTATATCACATATGAGTGTACGACTTTCATACAATCCCGCTTCAGAATCCATTTTCGATAATAATTTTAATATATCATAAGATAATATATCATAACTGGTTGTTGTTTACTTTACTATGATCGATTTGGATAAGCCAACGGTTACTTATATAGAGTGTAGTTTTTGAAGCCTATGTATTTCCGAGATACTCGATGTAAACTGACCTGAGACCGAAGTTTCAATTTTGTACCCTCTGGCAAGGAACCCAAATAAACGAACGTTTTAGATTTCCTTTTCTCAAATTACTTATTAAGTACACCCCTTTAAATAAAACCGTAAATTATATTTTCTAAACGTTATTCAATACCTTTAATGTTAAGCATCCTCTTTAATGGTCGATGGCAACTTACATGGTGAGTTCTTTATGGGCAGCTATATCAAAATAGTATTCACGACTTCTCATATTCAAATTCAGTTAGAAAATTAAGTGGCATTTGAATACTTGCTGTACATGGACCGCCGGTAGGGCGAGCGCGTTCGTGGTGACCTATACATCCATATATGGTAATGACGATGCCAACCGCGACTAAATCATGAGAATATTTACATTTTATCTCGCACACCAATGCAATATTTGTACGTTCACACAAGTTCTGTTTAGATAGACGTTAGATTCTTGATTCGTACAGCATACGGTTCATTGACAGGGTCAACAATGTTCTAGTTAAACCGAGACTAAAAGTTACTTTTAAACTTGAATAGAACACGCTGAGTGTCGTGGCTCAATCTTAAGCAGCAGGTATTCGTGTAATTAAAACATCTGTTTAATATATAGTCACGGTATATACACTGATTCATAATGACGCTGCCTATTTATATTCGACAAACTTATATAATATGTTTATTTACCCAACCTTAATCGTTCTTCGAAGATTTCCATTTATGCGAGTCGTAACAGGATCCTTAATTATGCAGGTTGACCCTATGGTCGGTCCAAATTGATCGGCCAATAAATTTCAATTGACCGAAGTAGTTGCGGGATTTGCGGATGATTCAAGTTTTCATACACAATTAATATGAAATTGTAAAAACATTCAATGAAATGATAATTGTGTATTTTATTCCGAGTAAAGCTATATCCTAACAATATTATAATGTGAAAGTTTTTGCGCATATATGTTCCCCTTTTATGCAAAAACTACTGAACAGAATTGGATGAAATTTTGGCACAGAGATAAACTATGGAGCTGGAGAAACACATAGGATATGTATAGTAGCAAATGTTTTTTGAATGAAATAAAATTAAGCGGTAGTAACCGCGGGGAACAGTTAGTGAATTATATGTAACTAGCCGTGTCCTCCTGTTTCACCTGAATTTAATATCATTGATTATAACGACAGTGAAAGAGGTATGTACGTGTAAAGCGAACTGGCGCTCTACTCTCTATGTGGGGGACACAGCGTCTATGTATATATGTATGTTTTATTTTGAAATAAAACATAAAGCTTATGTGTATAACAACCTATCCCTGTGTCATATTTCATTTATTCAACCGTTCTGGCGCGATTGGGTAAATAACTTCGTCACAAACTTTCACATTTATAATTTTTATAATGAATAGTATATTTTATAAATATTAATTAATTTTATAAATATAAGATTCGTATATTCTACTAGTCGTGCAGCACGTGTGAAGCTAACTTCATTATCTATGTATACAATTTCGCTACCATACGTTTTAAAGATTTGAGGAGTAAACTTTATGAGTCACAATGAAGTCATGGTCTTTGTTGCACGATGTGTGTATAACATAAATCATGACATATTTTGATAACATAACACATTTTACTACATGTTAGTTGGTATACTTGCTTTACGTCTTTGGTAGCATGTCGAGTTGTCTTCTAACACATACATGTGTTAGTTAGACTATTGCCTACAAACTACTAACTACTAGTACCTGATGCATATACTAGGATATGTGATGGACGAAATAGCTAATCAAGATAAATTTATTTGAATCCACGATAGCTGTGTTTTAAAATATCGCTGAAAAGGCGGTCAATGCAAGTTAGAGCCCGGCAATGTATTAATGAGTTATATGAAAAACCTCCAGGCTAATTACGAAGAAAATAAAATTAGAAAATATAATTAAGCTTGAGAAGAAATTCAATGTCGAATGTGAATAGCCACATACGTCATTGGCACCCAAGTACGGGGATTCAGAGGCTGGCAATCGAGGTAGAGATAATGACGGTGGTGTTGATAAATCTCTGCTTTCAAGAGCCCCTATGAAATGACCCTCAGAATTAGCAAAATGACTTATGTACGTACCGTATAGGTACAACATAAAGATTTTACATGTCTATAATATAAGATATTGTAAGATATTCTAAAATAAATATTTAATTGGAATTTGTTTGTTTACTTACCGCATGGCATATTATTGTGGTCTTAATTATTCTTTTTCCATGTGTGGGCTGAAATTAAGAATTTGATGAGTGTCTTATGATACAAACTTGTTTATTATATGATCTGTATATGGTGCAGCCTTGAGTTCCTTCGTTACGAATAAGGTGACTAATTAAATGTTTGAATTTTCCAGCGTTATTTCTAGAGTGGCGTGGGCGCATACGTGAGCAATATTAATGTGATTTATGGTATTGTTCATGTATCATCCGCGACGATGCAAATAATGAAACATTACGAAATGCTTCCTATTATAAAATGCTTTAAATAAGTATTCAAGCGTAAGAAAGAAGCGAAAGCTGCGTGCGCGCATGTCGAATTCAGTATATGTAGGTACCTACTCTTTTAAAATCTTGCGCATTGTACAATTCGCAGGCACTAGTGTCGTAATTGATTGCTCGCATGCTCCAAATGTAACTCCGTGATCGATACCTACACTGTGATTGCGTAAATGATACATTTTCTAATTCCATTTGGCGGTACCTTAGGAGTTCGGTATCGGACGGCGATTTAAAATCTAAGAATTTGGCTGAAAAATTATCTGTGTGTGTGTGTGTGTGTACCGTTAGTGTAGGTGCTGTTCTGTTATAACGGAAAAGTCTATAAGAATAAAAGAAATCGATAATCATATCCTCAGATAATGTGACAGTAGAATACACATAGGTAATAAAGCTGACACTTTACGACTCTCGTTGTACTTCGACTATACAGAGATATCAGTGAGCAATGGTTACGAGCGAGATCCAGCGCGTACAACACGTTGACCGCGCACGGGCTACCCCTTTCACTTATATTCGCATCGAACGGATCGAGCGGAACGCAAGTGCGCTTTCTCTCTGTTCTCATCTCTGTCTATCATACGGCCACACCGCGCCGCGGTGGTGCAATGCTGGTGGTGGGCCGGCGCACGCCTCTCGCCGTCCGTGACAACAGTAGTGTAGTTTCCTCGACTACATCCGCACGGAACCGACTCCGCTGCGCTCGGATGCTCTATCGCGATCTAACATGAAGTCCAAACCGGCACACTACGTCGACGCGCCGTTTAGACCGTGGCCGCCGCTTTCCCGGCAGACTCAGCCAAACTTTTATTTCCGCCCTCCGGATCCAATGGATTTGAGAAATTTTAAGACGTCCTCATCAAAAGGCTCTACATATTCGGATTTCTCAGGCATGAGTGGGTATAGTAATAAATCGCGGGATTATTACTTTCTATCGCCGAGCTACCGATCGGCGGGTGCGCCGAGTCCTAGCAGTCATGCAGACCTCTACATGAGCCGCGACAGGCCTCGCCACATCCGGAACCCGAATCCCGCACCGCCAGCTCCCTGCCCATGCAGTAGATCCCGTTCCCTGGAGGATGTCCGAACTGAAGTCGTCACGGAATGGGAAGATGACGATGAGAACGGCAATCGAATTGTTGCACCAGCAACAATATTTAATCGTACTTCCTACAAATCCAATACAGCTTTCCAAAAGCAAGGATTTCTCACACGTCATTCGATGGAAAATCTAGTTGATAGACCGCCTCAGTTATTACCACCCAAACGGATTTCTGCGTTTCAGGTAATTGAACTAACTTTCTACCGAGACAGTTGACTCATTGTGGCATAGCACCGTGTCGATTACGACAGGACTTACTTTATTGTGTCAAATGGTTTAACCCATACCCTATCAATAGTTTTCCAGGATCCTAAAATGTGTTTTTGTCCTTACTTGCCTAGCGAATTTAATTGTGAATATGCAGCTCTTGCGAAATGTATGTACAGTAAAGTTCACTGGGTGCACCCGATCAACAGAATATTCCGCATCGACGACGTGTATGGACATTTCATTGAAACTGCGTTAGGCCGTTCAGCTCCGGTGAACCGCAACGCACCATCCTGCGTGTACACGCAGTTCAATACTTGTTTTTGTTAACACACAATTCTGCACTCTAGCTTGTCGTTACAATATGTTGTTAATTTGGGTTAACAGGTAATTCGGGCACTTTTTGTTTCATGGCCCGCCATTTGCAATGCGAATGTGAACTCCATTGTTGTTTTTTGTTTCGATAATTACGTTTCGAAACGTTATTATGTAACTTGTGCCAACTTGCGTTATGATATCTAACATAATAGAGATGTCCCAGTTCGTACTCTTTATTTTGTACATCTTTGTGTAATTGTGCAGACCGTCTCCGTGTCCGGTATAGATTATGTCTATTTATTACATCTATGGCATTATTAATTTATAAAGCCTTTTTGATTTGCTTCATACTTACTTAATCAGTAAAGCAATTTTTTATACCATCCGTATCACGTGGCTATTAAATTAAATAGTTGCCTGTCGAAGACTTGCATAGTTTGTACGCAATGATTTGATATACACATGTAGATTGTTAATTCAATTGCGTTTTTTTTTCAATGTGCTTAATGGTATATTTTATTTGTAAGGGTCTTCGTCTAGTCAATTTGAATACAGTCGATTACACTCAAGCACCTTAGCTATATATACTAACAAATAATATTTACTGCTACACAATCTGCAAAGTGGACTTATGAAACAACATGCAACTTCCTCATAGAAAACCACCCGCCTATTTACATTAAGCAGCCTCGTTAAACGATTGAATAGTTTTTTTTTACTGAAACGAAACACAGATTTCTAATCGCGTTAGATTCGATAAAATAGCCGATTATGATTATATCACAGATCATTATGATAAAGCTATTCCGTGAATAGTTATGTAATTTGTAACGTTCATATAAATATCGCGGAAATAATGTAAATATATAACATTTTCTCTATATTTTAATTACTAATATTGCCTATAAACACTTGTTGATGCCCATTCTATAGCATAACTAGACTATATAAAGTTCCGGTCTTACTGATAATTATTAAGATTAATGCCAATTAATCTTAATTTATGATAATAAACATGCTGATTTTAGTATGTGTGTATGTATGTATTACACATCAGTATTCCAATTGCATAGTAATGCTTCATTACTTAGAATGTCAAACAGACACGTATAAGTAAAAATTTATGTATAATTTCTTCAAACCGACAACACTAGCTGCGCAAGTACACTGGGTTATAAACAAATTTATTGCATATAAAACGTTGCAATTGAAACTGGAGCTCATAAACGGTTAATTAAATATGTAAATATCTTAAACCTTTAGAAGTAATTGGTATATCAAGTGCACTCAAGAGCAATTATTTGATTACGGACAGACCATTGACAACGTACGATGTTTCTCGCTCGGTAAGCTTAATTGGTTTTTATCCAAAGTTCAAGAGTAGTGTCCATAATCATTCTATACATAGAAACTTAACATAAGAACCATTAACTACACACACACGCGATTTTTTCTATCGGATTTATGTAATTTACGTTAAGCTAATGTAATTGATGATTTCTCCTGCATAATTTGATACTAGAAATGGATCATACGCTCAATTCATTTATTGTAATATTATGGGCCATATTATTAGCTAGTGTCCAATCTCACTTTCGTAATGTAAATTCGCGTTCTGAGATAAACAAAGTGCTCAGCTAGAAAGAGGTGAATACCACTTTCTATTACGACTTCGCGGACAAGCGCTGCAGTAACGAAATGCTACAATTACCCGATTTGGACCGTTTCAACGAGATTTCAATGAGTACCTCCATTAGAGTGATCGCTGCGGATCCACAACCCACCAATGGAGGTACATAATCAATATGGCAACGTAAAGGTACACCGTTTTGTTGTTCTATCAGGAAATTTCACTTCATACTGCGTTGTTTTCTCTTTTGAGCTCACAAGCTCGAAACGTATAAGTAATTGTAACTCAATAGGTGGTGAAATGAGTTGTTGTGAGATTAGTTTCATACAGATCACAGTTTATTCTTGAAAAGCTCGATTGTTAAAAGATAATTGAAATTCCGTGAAGAGCTTACATGGCATACGAATATTACGTCAGAATAATAAAAAAACATCTTATGTAGAAACAAGAACAATCTGGTTTCTTTAAAAATTACACGTTACTAAGTTGGTACGGGCTTATTTTAAGGAATGCAATTGTAATGGGTCTTAATATAGTCAATATAAACGAGATATCTTACCGGTCAGATGGTGGGTCGCTTTGTGTGTAATAAACTCGTCCCAAGTCATCCGGCTGCTTATTTTACTGTTCAATCATTTTAAAAATCAAATTTTAAGAAATTGGTCTATTGCGTATTTGCTATATTGACATAATGACATAATGCGAATTGGACGCGGTCACTTTTCGAGAATCTTCAACGATGAGTCGTTTAATTCGGAATGCTATGTTTGTTCACTGTTTCATGATGTCATAACAACTTACGCGGCGTTTTACATAGAATTTCTTAAATGTGCTTCGGCTGCATATAACCGATGCAGTTGCTTCTACAAAACATTTTTCGAAATTGAAGCTTATCATATCTTTAGTATGGAGAATAGCCGTGGTGGCCGAGTGGTTCGAGCAGTTGCCTGCGACGCAAAGGTCGCAAGTTCGAATCCCGACTGTACCAATGAGTTTTCTGAACTTAAGTACAGTGATTAGTCACACCACGAGCTTTACGGTGAAGGAAAACATCGAGAGGAAACCTGCATACGTCTGAGGAGAAAATTCAAAGGCGTATGTATAGTCGTGCTTGAGTAACGGCGATGGACTCGCCATCTGTCACGTTGGCACCTAATATACCTCTGGCGGAAAGTGGGTGTGTGGGTATTTTACCTATACACCTCTGCCTACCCCTTCGGGACCCTTGGGGGAAGGCGTGAGGATATATTATTATATTATTATAGTATGGAGAAGGGATCATTTGTGTGTTTTTAATGCACCTCGATAAATATCCCGTGGAAATGACTGAAGATATATGACGGCTAATTATTCCGACCTTATTGCATTGTTAATACATAATGTACCTACTAGGAAAAGTTCGCTCTGGTAATTTTTCTCCGATGTGATTCATGAATACCGTTACGTGTACATACTTTCGAGGCAAATACAATACAATACGGTTATACCTGAATTATTAGGAGAGTTTAAGATCGTGAATTGTATTTGAACTATTGTGTTATGAGGTGGGCAGGACTGAACCACAGTTCACACAAAACCATATTAATATGCTAAGTTTTAACAAATTATATGCGCATGTACCGCAATAATGGCACGACATATATTTTTTCTGGCTTCTAAAGATCTTTTTATTTTAAATAATTTATTTCTTAAAAAAAGCTGTATAAATGTGTATCGGTCTAATTGATATGTGTTCTTAGGCTCAAGATTAGAATAATTACTTCCGAGGGATTGCGTTTAAGACGTAATACATAATATACCTATTACCTATAATCACGCCAAGTCCCTCACAGGCAGACAGTAGAGCGCCAGTTCTATCTAGACTTACATACCTATTTGGCTTCGTCAACATTCGTCAGTCAGTATACTCACCCTAAATATTAACCCTGAGTGTTCCTTAATGAGCAGTAACTTGAAAAACTGTAAGGGCTATCGGATTCTACAAATGGTATGTGCTGGGCTACATTGGTATGGTGCACATACTTAGGTTACGGTAATCGTTACTATGAATTGGGTCGCATGGTGTGTCTTTCATGTATGTATATCGACTGATTATAAAAAAAAAACTCGAGAGGTGTCAAGGGACACCCGGATGGAACGAAGTTCAAGAAGCACACGTCACTCACACGGGGGTTATAAATATACAGCAAAAAAAAAGTGTCGTGACAACTTTTCTTAAGATTTTTTTCCGTCTAGCCCCCTTTCAAAACGCGCGATAAGGAACTTCGTTCCAAAACATTTTTATTATACTTTAGTCGCATTGTAATACTTAATTGTTCTTTTCTATTTCAATAAATATTGAGCACTAGCTGTCCCGCCCAGCTTCGCTCGGGTGAAAAAGTTAAATTGCCCGTAACACGATCGCAGCGCCACCTATTGGGTCCAATTGTAAATCTAAACCATTCTCGAATCTAGCTTAAGACACACAGAAAGCTTCGCTCGGGTAAAAAGGTAAAATTCTTGAAACTCGATCGCAGCGCCACCTATCGGGTCCAATTTAATATAGCCTATGTTACTCGGGGATAATATAGCTTTCCAAAGGTGAAAGAATTTTTGAAATCGGTCCAGTAGTTTCGGAGCCTATTCATTACAAACAAACAAACAAATCTTTCCTCTTTATAATATTAGTATAGATTATACATCTAGAACACCGGTTAAATAGATCACGTTAACGCCTATATGGTATGGTGTAAACCTTTTCAGCCAAGGAATTCTTAGCCGCGGCCGTGAATCCATCCAACCGGCTGACAACGACGCTGAGACCGTCACATGTCAATCGCCTCAATTTGTGAATGTGACAAGGTTGCTTGCGTTTCCCTAAACCCAATATTAAAGCGAAAACGCATGACATTTCGTTCTTATTATGTTCTTGTTTTTTTATTATATATACTAGGAAATGCGCTATTATATACATTTTACGTCACTTCAGTGTTTTCGAAAATAAACAAGAATTACTATGATTAAAACAAGACAAGAATTTTGTCATAAGATTAAATTTGTAAGCAAGCAAATTGATAAGAGTAGCTGTTTCTGTAATCAGACTAGGAAAACAATATCTATGACAAACAATGTGTACAATATTATAGTTTGTATAAGAACATACGGTAATATCGTACTATGATTGAATAAAGAAATAAATAACATTCACATTCTTTAATTATGTTGGACCATATACATTACAAACGTTAATTTACTTACGCTTAATCTTAGTGATGCTGTTACATATCTGTGTAAATGAAAGAAATAAACAAAACATATGAAACAGAGTAACTATTTAACAGAGCTTTTACCCGACCGCATTCATATAAAGCCTCGTTTACCTATGTATATAATATGAAATTAATTTCTACAGACACAAAACAGAAATGGTGGCCACCAGGGGTCCCCGATGGCGGCTCCGACTGGCGTCGGCCTAGGGGCCGATGTGAACGGATCGAGGCCCACATTCAAGCCGGTCACAGTGCTAGAAGATCTCCAAGCGGTCCGATGCGCAGAATTCCACCCCAACGGGAAGCTTTACGCAGTCGGCTCCAATACGAAGACTTTAAGGATATGCACGTATCCTAAAATAGAAGATGTCAAGTGAGTTTAAGTTTTGCTTATTGTTCAGGTTCCGTACTGAGATATCAAAAATGATATCTCAAATTGTACTAAGCATGAGTTGTTTTTAATTAGTCAGTAGTAAGTCATACTGAAGTGTTCAAATACATTTAAATGTATTAAAAGTTCGCATAGGTTATAGTTTGAAAGATATCTTAAAAAATACACGACAGTGTTGTTGGCTATTATTTAAAATATTAAATCAAATATTTTCTTAAAGCGTTAGTGTTGCCGTTTAGAAGGCAAGGTCACAATATTTCGCCTAATCGTCTAGTTTCTGTGTTGATTCAATAATATGATGGCTATCGCTATGATCTAAAGTTATCTTGAGATATGTAGTTTATCGAAACTAAAATAAAAAAACTGGTATAGTTCAATTCTTAGTTTGTAAACATAATTTGAAATTCTTGTCTACATTTGTTATTTACAACATGTTTTAATTCGATTTTTACATAGTCGAATATACAATTGATAATTTTGTTTGATCGGTTTCCTATCCATTCAATAATAAAATAACTTATAGTAGTTGACTATGTTTTGTCGGTATTGTGTAACTGACATTACTGTGTAGAGCATTAGGAGCGAGACTTTAGAAGCACAGCTAACAGATGTTATAAAGATAATGACATGCTTGACTTTGACGCAAGAGGAAACGGTTGTGGCAAGACAGTAATGAATTCCGCTAATTTATTTTGAAAACTTTAACGGAGAGCTTTGATTTTATCATGGAAGAAACTATTTAATTGTGGACTCCTGAACTAATATTGTTTCTATATATTATTTATGCAGAGTGAATACGACTCGTGACGTGTACTTAATGAAACGAGGCGATCCAATTGTTGGATGCATGCCGATTTGCCAAACTGAGGCTATGGTTACCAGTTGCCGCCATTATGTTTACAGGCCATTTATTGTCAGGCATGCGCTAAATGTGTCTCCAGTAAAATTTCGCCACATTCAGAGTGATATTAGTACTTCTGGTTATTAAACGCGGATTGGAATTTCAAACACGACCTCTAAATTGAACACCTAGTTCGCTGCGTTCCATTGCAATCTAGAGATCTAGTCATAGTCACACCGTGTGTAAAAATGAGAGATACTACCAGGCTAATGACCTTCCGCATAAACGGAACAATCGCCCTTCATTAGCGAAATAGCCGTCTTACATTAGCGATATCCTGGGCCAGGTTTTTTACCTGCAAAATATGTTTTATCTGGAATGAAAGATGAATTCATACAATAGTCCCTCTATCCAATGCTAATTCATTCCTATAACAAAATTATATATAAAAAAAATATTAGTCAGGTTATCTTTTTGTAACCTATTCGACAGATAAAGACATGATGACACGGCCCGGCATCCTTGAATATACGTGAACTTGTTATACTATGAACGCGGTATTGCTCTCGTAACATGTTCTGCGAAATATGGTAGATAACCTTAACAAAGTTAGGAGTGATTTCAAATGTCAACTGTTATATTAAATTGCTTGGGATTAACAGTGCCATGTGTCCACAGCGCAACTAAATAGTTTCTTTAAATGGAAGTAGTCAAGAGTCAGATTTCCGCGTCCGACCTTAAGCGCAACGCTGACCCTGGACTTTCTTCAACGAGTCAGACCGTTGTTAACCTTTCCCAATTCGCGATCAATTTCATGAAATCACTTCTCGCCGGATTATTTATTGTTTTATTAAATTATTAGTACAACGAGAATTATTTTGAATTTCGAAATGAATACAAGCTACGTGGTTGACATTTTACTTGCGTCAATTATCAAAGCTTCGCTAAGCTAGGAGATAGTAATAACATTTATGTTCATGAACATCATCATATGTGCACGACCCGCAGAGGCTCGAATATTACGCACGTATGAACGCACAAATATTACTATACGTTAATAATGTAAATGGTATATATCTTATTTACGCGTTAAAGTAGACATTTCCAAAGTCAATGAGTAAATTTTTTATACCACTCGGGTGGAAAACTATCATGCCGTCCACCCGATGGTAAGCGGTTACCGCCGCCTATGGGCGCTTGCAACATCAGGGGTATTGCTCGCGCGCTGCCGACCCTGCAGGAATCTTTTCACACGCTTTTTGAGGAACTTCATTCTGTACTCCTCCAGAGAAAACCTCAACGGAGAGCTCATTCCACAACCTGAGTGTTCGCGGAAAGAAACTCCTTTGGAACCGCGCAGTACGAGACCTTTGAGTTATTCTGAACTTACTGTGATTTGTCACACCGCGAACTTTATGACTAAGAATAAAAATAAAGAATGTGACTGCAGACAAAACGCTTATTTATTGCGCATACGTTTACACACCCGCGATGAAATTCGTATCGACAAAATGCCAAGGCTTTTAACGTTACGTGAAATCGTCGTTAAAACACCGCTTCTCCGGTGAGATTATCCTCACCAAGATACAGTAGTTATAGGTTTATGTTAACGAGAAGTGAGAACTCAAGCCGCATACAGCTAAATAATATGATTATCTTCCCCTTGACCTGGATTGATATCCAAGTAATAAAATAAGAAGCAGTTTTTCGCTTCAATCTCACACAGATATATTTATATTCACAAATATCGATTGTTGCGTAATCAATAATGACACTGTCTAGTCTTTTATTTAAACACATATAAAGTCACTGAAGTTTTTATTATGAAAACTAGTTGGCACGCCCCAGTTCGCACAGGTGGACCAGTTTGCTGAAATTCTAGCTTACTCTTATAGGTGTCTTATTCGTCTACTACTGAATTTCGAATCTGTGTGTGAATTATATAGTTCCCATGATTCCGTTATACGTATGTAGGTGGCGTAACAACTTATAGAAAATTCATGGCCACACCAGCTAGATTGTAAAAAGTGCTTGTGCTAGATGACAGCAAAACTCAACTAGAACCTCCGTATAATGTAGGTGAAGCAACCAGACAGAAATGTTCTCAATTATGAGTTTCTTAAAAAAATATTGGTTGTGAAGGTTTGTGCCCTTTACAGATCTAAAGATGTTAGAATATTCCCAGTAGCATAGCACAGTTGAATCGTCCTCTGCATCTACAATGATAGGCGGATTATAATATGTACGCTGGCTATCAACTTGTATAGTTACTTGGGGTTCATCACAATAATATAATCGTGCAACTATACCCAAAGCGCTGTGTAAGAAATCACTAGCGACGTGATGTGTCGATGACCTTTGGTGTGCGCTGGGTTAATTATTATGCGACACAGTGTTTGTTAGCAATTTGCCGCCAGTCGTAATTTTAGTCTGTGTCAGTTAAACCAAAGTTTGTATTACTAACGGTAGCTTAATTTATGACGACAGTCTGGTTTGGAAAGATTGTAAATGGAAAGTGATCGATCGTCTAAGGAGATTATATTTGCCAAGCATTTTTTAACTTGATACCAGTTATCACATGCCAGTATGAATTTTCCGTTCGCCCTACTTATACATCTTTTTTATGTTTTCGTTGCTATGAATATTAGTCTTTTAACTTGATGCAAGTATCCAAAACAGACATAATGATCCCGCAACTGTTGCCATCGATGCGTAATGTAGCGGCCTGGTACTGTAATGCTTCAAAGAAAAAAAATTCCGCGGATGCTCAAGTTGTGGAAGGAGCTTCTCATTGAGGTTATGCCAGGATATAGAATTATTCAATAGGAGTTGTGTAAAAAACCGAGATTGTATCGTTAATTAGGTTTTTAATATAAATGCGCGAGATTTACGTGGTGAGAAAGCGGCCAAGCCCCTTGGTGGCAGATGCCTCTTACGAAATACGTTGTGAGATTTTGTCGTGGTAATGGTCTGACACAGACGTGTATACCTATTAAGATTTCTTAGTGGCTCTTGCAACATTTCAGAAGGTAACGCTAAGTACTCGTACCATGACACAGCAGTTAAGGCGACAAGAGCGCGCGCTCGTATAACTACATAAGTTGACCTGAGACATAATCGCTTCGGAATAACGACCAGCAAAGTGTAGGTGTGACAAATGGTAGCAGACTGATCGTTTCACTCGCAATGCAATTGCCGCTAATAATACTGATTGTCCGGTTGACAGGGATTTTAATAAAAATAAATGTGTATCTTTATGAAATAATGGCATATTTTTGAGGCCAACAGAAACGTTCTAATGGTCGTTGAGCGTTGATCAATATTAATGATAATTGCGACTGTATTTAAGTTCGCAGTAAGATGATGTAGGTGGATATTCGCATGGGAATTGTGAATAGAAACAAGTGAACTCGAATATTTTATGTAATCATAGTCTGTTGCGGTACGGCTTGTGTACATGAATTAAAAAGCCACTTAAGGTTGATTTCTCAGAGCTCATTCCTTCTCTGTTCGGGTTCTGTGAGGGCAAAGTACGAGACTGTAAGGCTTCGTGGGTAATTTAAGAATAATGTGACGATTCTTATGCAGTGTTAGCGAGGGTACAATGAGATAACGCTGTACCCGGTCCCCGTCAGGCGTGCCATAATATCTTAAATGTATATTAATGTTACGTTGCTGTAATTAGCTCTATTAATCAAGCTAATCTATACTAATATTATAAAGAGGAAAGATTTGTTTGTTTGTAATGAATAGGCTCCGAAACTACTGGACCGATTTCAAAAATTCTTTCACCTTTGGAAAGCTACATTATCCCCGAGTAACATAGGCTATATTAAATTGACCCGATAGGTGGCGCTGCGATCGAGTTTCAAGAATTTTACCTTTTTACCCGGGCGAAGCTTTCTGTGTGTTTCTGTGTCTTAAGCTAGATTCGAGAATGGTTTAGATTTACAATTGGACCCAATAGGTGGGGCTGCGATCGTGTTACGGGCAATTTAACTTTTTCACCCGAGCGAAGCTGGGCGGGACAGCTAGTTAAGTTCATAAGTACGATAAGTAGTAATTAAGCTATTGAGATGGTAACGTCAAGACTATATTGTCAAAACTGGCGAACATGTATGGGAGAGAATGACGCATGTGGATGAAGCGAACGAGTTAGTCTAGAGATAACTGGCGCTCTACTCTCTCTACCTACCTCGTGAAAGGTTCGGCGTGATGATATGTATGTATGTGATTAAGTTAGAATCATTATATTTTTTAAATAGCCAATAAAATATTTATGTAAACCGATGCATTAACAATTTGTATAATTTCTTTAATTAATAAATAAATAATTAATCTTTTGACTCATTAGAAAATCCAATCACGTATTTCTATTTCATGTGGCAGGTATTTGCTAAACATCCCATACGCTTATGCTGTATTTAAAAAAAATGTTTTATTCGTTAAGCCTCTTTTATATTGTTGTGTAAGGAACCGTTTATCAAGAACGGCATCCTAATCGCAAGATGTATCGAACAGTTACCTGCTATTACCACTCGCTGGAAAATATATCTTGTACCGTTTCGAGAAATTTTCCAGTTCTATACATAGGATATATATATATATATATATATATATATATATATATATATATAACTAAAGTCATAAACATAACCGTGATCGGTTAACGTTTTATTGAAAGTAAAGTCGCTATAAAGTCCGCCAGCGTCATTGCAGGTCGTATACAGAATAATACTGACGTTTTTATCAACCTCTAACGTTACGTCTGTAGGTTATAGGTATATATATATATATCATGCGGTTCATCTGACCCTGTATGCGATCTGTTTGCGGATGAATGGAATATAATTGTAACAGAATGCTTGGAGTACTGTGAGGATCAGTATGCGAGTGTCCTCTATGTAAGTTATCATTAACTCTTGTAAGACTGAGTAAATTATTGTAATTGGTGTAGTTGTTATAGTTATCACGCCGTGTCCCCAACGGGATAGGCAGAGAGTATAGAGCGCCAGCTCTCCTAAGACTTCAACACTCTCTCTTCAACTCATTACTCTTTCGATATTCATCATACATGCTCGTCGGTTTCGAGTACTCTTGACGTTCCCGCAATTGAGCCTTGAGTCAACAATAAATAAATAAATCATATTATTAACTTTCTTTGTTTGAACGCGCTAATCTCAAGATCTCTCTCGGCTCTAAATAGTTATGCAATAGATAGCTCGTTCTTTAAAGGAATCTATACATCATCATGCTAGCCGAGGGAGCGGAACAGCAAATGTATAGTCAAATTGAACGCGAGTAAAAACGCGGGGTACAGTTAGTGATTGGTAAAATTGGTATTTTTTCGTCGTTCTCTTTAAGACCACATGTGGCCACGAATATTCACATTCCAATATTCACACGCTTTCAAACTTAGCCGTCTGAAATATATCTGTTATGTTCTTCACGTACACATTGCCTTTGCAAAGTAATTCAACATTCATGTTTCTTTATTGATAACATAAAATTCTCATCTGTTTTAAAATGCAATTGAAAGCCATTTAAAATATCAATCATAAGTAGGGGCATCGATCATGCATGATGAGCCCTCAGCTTAATTTTTTTTCGATTTAAGGATGTTTGCTCTTTGTTCACCCAAACAATATTGCCCGGATTTGGCTGAATTTGGCTCAGAGATAAATTATTAGCTGGATATATTTTATACCAAAAAACTCCAGAAATCTGCCAATGAAATTAAATTTTACACGGGAGGCGCATCTAGTTTTGCATTAATATATGTTACGTTGTTCAATTGTGACTATTTTTCATTATTAAGTTGGAATGCTTGATGGTTGTTGTAATATAGTTATATTGTATAGGGATACGAGCGCTCCGACAGCACCGACGGTGCTACTCAAGCGCACGAAGCACCATAAGGGCAGCATCTACTGCCTGGCCTGGAGCCCCGCGGGAGATTTGCTCGCCACAGGCTCCAACGACAAAACTGTTAAACTTATGCGATTCAACAGCCATGCCTGCAATCTGGAGGGGCAAGAGGTAAGCTACGATATATAATTTTATAATTATGATGTCGTGTTGGTCTACCTAACACCCTACTAAATCAACATGGGACTTTGTAATATTAGTACTATCCGTTGTCCCTTCACATTTATAAAACTCGTATGGAATGTACCATGTTCTTCTTTCATACGAAGGTTTCAGACACCTTTAATATAAATAAAATAACCTGCTTTAATTAAAATACCGATGAACACAACATTGTATTCAGACTTGAATGGAGTATTAATTCATTCTCATTGAACATCGAAAGGAATTATGGCATTAACAACGTAAAATATATGGACACGATGATAATGTAAATTGAAGTTTTTTGTTGACCGGCTACCAATAAATGTCAAAACGATATAAATATTCGGCAGTAAAAAATCATTGGAAAATTAATTTTGTGACAGTGGCAACATTTTGTGACAGTGGCAACATTTCATGCATTCTGTAAGCAGCAAAATAATGCAAATCAATGGTTTTT
The DNA here is from genome assembly GCA_945859725.1 of Drepana falcataria. Taxonomy (NCBI): domain Eukaryota; kingdom Metazoa; phylum Arthropoda; class Insecta; order Lepidoptera; family Drepanidae; genus Drepana; species Drepana falcataria. Next base: position 14,108,066 of record OX243921.1, read on the forward strand.
AGTTTTTCATACGTAGTTAATTGCAAGAATGTTCATGTTTTAAGGCTGTTTATTCGAAGTCTTGGAATTAGATGATTATTTCCTGTTTAATGACAGTTTAAGTACAGTGATTAGTCACACCACGAGCTTAACGGTGAAGGAAAACATCGAGAGGAAACCTGCATACGTCTGGGAAGAAATTCAAAGGCGTATGTATAGTCGTGCTTGAGTAACGGCGATGGACTCGCCATCTGTCACGTTGGCACTTAATATACCTCTGGCGGAAAGTGGGTGTGTGGGTATTACCCATACACCTCTGCCTACCCCTTCGGGGACCCTTGTGGGAGGGCGTGAGGATATAATTTTATAATGAAATAAAGAAATTGAAATAATTAAAAATATCTTGTGTGCGTAAAAGTCTTCAAACCACTTTCTAATCTGAGCGTTTGGGCAACCCAAGTCATCAATATTATTTACATATCGTTCATACGAATGGCGGTCAAAGAGGCAGTTACCTATGAAACCTGCTACGACTCGTGAATTTCGTTCGATAAAAGTTTAACTGGAAATTAAATGGTGAAAAGACTAAATATTTACAGTAAAATATGTAGAAGTTACGAAATACTTTGATATATAATCGGTTATTAGGTTGTACTTATCGAGCTTCAGAAGTGTTGTTATAAGTATTACTAACTGACTTATACAAACAAGAAATATACAGCTGAAATTCTTACACTTGTTTCTGTTGCGTGATTCTAAACCAGAGAACTCTGGTTTAGAATTAGTAGAACATATGTTTATTAGAGTTACTTTTGAAAATAATCCACCAATCTAGAATGAAAGAAAATAAGAATTAATAGGAACGTAAAATTTATGAATTAACACTGCTGTCTTAATAAATTAAAAGCATAATTCATAATTCCATACATCATTCCACTCGACTCGTTAAATGATGTCAAAAGTTATCAGCGTACTTCATAATTATATTGACTCTTTATTTAATTAGTGCAAACTGTTTTACATTGATAAACCTTGTGCTGATAATTAAATTGCTCATTCTCGGCTCATGTAATCGACTGAATATTTTCAAACTTATCCCAATTATTATTCACTAATAATATATTCACTGTATCAGGATGTGTTGTAACGTGTAATTGCATACTGGTCTTTAGAAAGTAGTCTATGTAAATAATAAATGTGATGCATTTAATACATAATTATAGAGAAATACGACTCACTTGGCAAATTGTATGCTTAACGTAATTACTTCAAGAAATATAGTTACTGAACCGCGGTATTTATAAGACTGGCCAAAATAACAGGGTACGCACTATGTTGCATTATTGCTATCATTATGATCAACAGTGCGATAGGCCCGGAGTCATATACGTCATATATAATTATTTAAAATAATTATGATTGCAATGGCAATGGTGCCGGAGTGGTTCGAGTATTCGCCTGCAACACAAATATTGCAAGTTCGCATCCCGACTGTACCAATACCACACCATGAGCTTTACGGTGAAGGAAAACATCGAGAGGAAACCTACATACGTTTAAGAAGAAATTCAGATAGAAAGGTCTATTGTATAGTCGTGCTTGAGTTACAGCGACGAACTCTCCATCTGTCACTTTGGCATCTAATATATCTCTGACAGAAAGTGGGGGTACTTACTACTTATACACCTCTGCCTACCACCTCTTTGAGGAACTTTATGGGAAAGCGTGAGGATATAAAAGAAAATACGACACGGGATTTTAAATGCAAATAAGTAGGAGAACTAAGCAATTCAGAACTGCGCAATATGACGTTATTGACACATAACACATAGTCTTTAGTTTGTTTTGCTGCGTCTGGTGATCTATGAAATGATCTATCTGATCTATCATTCCAGCAATGGTTGATACATTGACGTATATCTTTAATTGCCGTGAGATCTGTGACGGCAGAGTAGTAGATGGAAGTGATAAAAAATCACCTGTGGAATTACATGAGTGAAGTAGATAGAGTGGTACAGATGTAGTGATCGGTACCAATGAATATTCCAGAATTTACAGTGATTTTACATATTACACAAGGTTAACGGCGAAGGATAACGTCGTGTCTATACCTACATACACACCTGAGACTAATCGCATGGTCGTGTCTGGAACGTCTCTCATGTACAGCTCTGATAAATCAATGCGGCAACCCTTAAAGTATTATTTGTCATTAAAATCATTATACTAGTCTTATATGGATTATAATGCGGTATATATAGTGCGGTAAATAATCGTTGGATATACGTGCCTTTGTAAGTGATACCGAAAAAGTATATAGGCTTGATGCGAAGACAATCATTTCACACTATATATTTCTTTGTTTGAACGATAATTGTTGGACGCATTCCATTGAATGGAAATTGCATTGTTAGGAATGCATTGCAACCTGCCACACTTATATGGTCAGCAATGTGGGCAGCTTGGCGGTAATTTGTAACTAGCTACCTTTACACGTATAGCAGGGATGTCACACAGCAATATTTTATTTACTGATACATATTATTATCATACCTTAAAATGTAATTATTAATCAATTGGCTGATTATTTAAAAGGTTTTCCCCTGTTGTTGCAGCTAGCGAACCGCGTACTTGTTCGCCACCTTATGTAAAAAATCTAGATATAATTTACTACTTTCAAAGATATTCAGTGGTACTGACGGGTGTATGTATTTTTATAGAATACATATTCTATTGTGGTTCGTGGTCCAGTGACGCATATTCATATTACTCGCATCTTAAATGAGCTATAATATCAGCATGTTGTACGTCTCACGAAATAATACCACTCCACGAGAGCTGCAGGTTATTTCAATCGCCTAACCCTCTATCTGTCGCAGGTGGAGCTGTCTATGCACGACGGTACCGTCCGCGACGTTTGCTTCATCGAGGACACGTCGAATAAAACGAGCTTACTTGTGAGCGGCGGCGCAGGCGACTGCAAGATCTACGTCACCGACTGCGCCACTGGCAAGACCTTCCAGGTAAAATAATCTTATTGCTTTCCTGTTCGAACATCACAGAGGCTAACATTACAAGTCAGGTGATGTCTGTAGTCTGTTACTTTGTGAGATATAAATCTAAACTTTCATATGCACGTTCTCTAACAGTGCGGAAAATTAGGACAGACTCGAGTTTGTTAAAGTTAAATGCTAAACTTAAACATGTGAACTAGTTATTATGTATATTGAGGAAGAAATTATTAATTTAATTAAGACTCATGAAATACATAATGTCGCATAATTCCATTATTAAAGGCACTTAAATACCTTAATTCTGTTGGTGGGTATTCTTGGTATAGTTTGTACATTGCGCAAGTGTTTCTTCAAAATATTTTCATTAAGTGTTTTTTCGCTCGAGTCACACGGGCTTTGACTTTGGTACCGATATTAAATAAATCTGCCTTTAAGGCAATCTGTTTTGTAATGGCTGCTGATTAATAAGCCGTGTTTCCTGCCCACGACTCTGGCAACCCATTGGCCGGACGTATGTTGATTTATGTAGGAACGACAACGACTTTATGCAATGTGTTTAATGTTATCGTATCGACAGTTAAAGGTATATCTTTACAGACATTGGTTGATGTTTCTTCCGTTTATTTCCTTTCTTTGCAAGATTTAGCATAGTAATTGTGTGCTTATTCAATGTGTTAACATAGCATACATAGTAACATTATAATCACACCGTGTCCCTCACGGGCATATAGAGGCTTTTCTCTTAAATTTTCTGTAGAATTACAGACCTATTTCGCTTCATCTACTTTCATCAGTCCCTTCAAACATGATTATCGTTTTTGAAGATTGGAATCTGGATCTGCTCAAAAGTTTTATTTATATAGTTTTTTTTAGATTTCCACCTCTTGAAATAAACGAGGGCAGAAGCTTCCTTATCACAATTAATATTTGCTTCTTATTTTATTGTTGTACATATCTCAATCTTGTAAAGTTCAATGGCCTACGTATATAAGCACAAAGTATATGTTTGTACCTATATGGATTAAAACATATTATCCCGAATAATAAAGAGAAGATTCTACCAAACTTAAAGCTATTTGAGAGCGCCGATGTATATCATATGTCGAACTGAAATATGTAAACTTTTTCACACCGTAAGTGGGTCAGTCAGTGGCATGTCCAGCTGTTCACACAGCAAACATAATTACCGTACCGCAATGAGACCAAGTGCAATTAGTCCAGCAATAATTCTTTACTTTACGCGAACATAAAGCTTATCGTGTGTCATCAGGCATTGAGCGGCCACTCTGGTCACGTGCTCTCACTTTACAACTGGGGTGGAGCGATGTTCGTGTCCGGCAGCCAGGACAAGACCGTGCGCTTCTGGGACCTGCGTACCGGCGGCTGCGTCAATATTATATCGCCGCCTTCTGGCCTGCCCAATAAGGTAACATACCAGTATATACCAGCTATAAATAAAACAACCAAACGAACCTTCAGATTTGCGTGATCGTTCTCGCTTTTGGTGCCTTCTCTTTTAAAAGCTCTAGACAAAGTCCGTAATGTTTACGTTAAATAAATGACGGACCTTGATTATGTCCAAATATAACTGTGATATTTAGCAGATAAGAGTCGTATTTACAAGAATTTATGAAACTGTGTCAAGCAACAACCCGTATGATGTGTGGTGGAATTTGGAATTTTCTCATTTATCCTCTACATAATAAAAACGGCCGAGATGCTATTATTTTTTTATTTTTAGCAGTTAACAGCTACCATTACATGATGAACCCAGTGCGATAGTGTGGCTTGTCGTACTATACAAGTGCTAAATTTTTTTTTATATCCTCACGCCTTCCCACAAGGGTCCCCGAAGGGATAGGTAGAGGTGTATAGGTAATACCCACACACCCACTTTCCGCCAGAGGTATAGGTGCCAACGTGACAGATGGCAAGTCCATCGCCGTTACTCAAGCACGACTATTACATACGCCTTTTGAATTTCTTCTCAGACGTATGCAGGTTTCCTCTCGATGTTTTCCTTCACCGTAAAGCTCGTGGTGTGACTAATCACTGTACTAAAGTTCAGAAAAACTCATTGGTACAGTCGGGATTCGAACTTGCGACCTTTGCATCGCAGGCAACTGCTCGAACCACTCAATATAATTTTAAACAGCTTAATATAAAAATTTGACAAAAACAATTTTAAATGTAATATATTTTTATATATTACACGAAAACATATCAATTACGGAATATTTAAGATTTATAAAAGATCAATACTAAACATGTTACAGTCGTGGTTATAAACTTTTAGCTGTGTACAATCAATAAATGATTGATCACTACCTAATAAGATTCGCGCCTTGTAATACTTTTAAATAACGAATTTATAGCCTTTTTATTGGTTCTAAATCAAAAGAAATGTCGAGAAACCGTACACGTATCTTCGTGTAGGAGTCGTAATGTCCTATTATAGGTCCGACGACTCCACCCGTTGCCGCAGCAGTTATTTGGTCAGCGCTTGTTATTATGATACTTAATAAGCATTTCACTTTATCATACATGGACATCGTGAATATAAACGACGATGCTAACTGTCTTTGTTTAAAGTTATCTTTTGTGTTGTGAATGTTTAATCAGATCAATGTAGTGTTAAGAGCCATAGAGGCCAAGTGGTTCGATTGCAAGTTCAAATCCCGACTGTACCAATGAGTTCATCTGAACTTAAGTACAGTGATAATTAGTACCACGAGCTTTACAGCGAAGAAAAATATGGAGAGAAAACCTGCCTACGATTGAGTAGTAATTCAAATATGTATAGACGTGTTTGAGTAACGGTGATGGACTCTCTGTCGATCACGTTAGCACTTAAAATATATCTCCGGCGAAAAGTGGGTGTATGGGTACTACGTAATTACCTCTGCCTACCGCTTTGTGGACCTTTGTAGGAAGGCGAGAAGCTTTAGTATTACAATATACAGTTACAATTACAAGGTCTCTCAATGCGGGTTCTTTAAAATTTTGAAAAACGAGCGTTTATTTTATGTATGTGGGTGAGTAGCTAAAGCGGAGCTGAGCCCCACAGATCTCCCGTTCGATGTTGCAGCCTAATGTTACCGTTCATAATATGTATGCTGATAGTACAGCTATTTCTCTCAGTAGATGGTCGGCAAGGCGTGACTTTTATTTCTGGTATTGCAGACACCTTTATGGTACGAGACAAGCGGGCCGTATGCTTTTTTGCATGGAATATCTTCATTTTCTTGGGACTGCGTATATAATATATAGTCTTACTATTTGAAAATCTGGTAATCTATACTAATATTAAAAATGATCGAGCGTTAACGATCATGTAATTTTTTCTGTAATAAAACATAATATGTATTAAACCAGACTTATAATCAATCTCTGTGCCAAATTTCATCCAATACCGTTCAGCCGTTCCTGCAAGATTGAGTAACCAACATCATCACAATCTTTCCACTTTTGACTATAGTCGTATAGATAGCAACATAGATTTTATTAATTCCAATACCACGACTGTGCATAGCTTCCTGTGTTCGAATTTATCAACATTTTTATGAGGTGAATCATTCTAGGGCTCCGCAGTGGCCTCCCTAGCGGTGGACCCTAGCGGCAGGTTGCTGGTATGTGGCCACGACGACGGATCGTGCGCACTTCACGATGTTCGCGGCTCTCGAGCGCTGCAGCGCTTCACACCGCACTCCAGCGATGTGCGCAGTGTGAGGTTCTCACCCGGAGCGTACTATCTCCTCACTGCCGGATACGACGGACGGGTTGTTCTCACTGACCTCCAAGGTGATGCTTTTGACAATTTATAAATACTATACGTACTTCACTCTCTTAGACCGATAACACGCCGAGTCTCTTACGGGGTGTGTATTCACCAGTAACCAGCCATTTAGTTTGCGAATCTCTCCAGTCACCATTACAACTATCAGCCAAATCAGCTCAGCTGTTTTGCCGTGAATTAGCAACATACAAACTTTTGCTGGTTTTTTAATATAAGTACTTTGAATGTTTCGGAATTGTGAAATTCGAAATGTAGTCTATGTCCTAATCCTAGGTATAAGCCATCACCATTAAAATTTTCAGCAGAGCCGCTTTTTTATCTTTCGTAAACACTTTTTTATTTTTATAAAATGTGAAAAGCCGTGGTGGCCGAGTGGTTCGAGCAGTTGCCTGCGACGCAAAGGTCGCAAGTTCGAATCCTGACTGTACCAATGAGTTTTTTCTGAACTTAAGTACAGTGATTAGTCACACCACGAGCTTTACGGTGAAGGAAAACATCGAGAGGAAACCTGCATACGTCTGAGAAGAAATTCAAAGGTGTATGTATAGTCGTGCTTGAGTAACGGCGATGGACTCGCCATCTGTCACGTTGGCACCTAATATACCTCTGGCGGAAAGTGGGTGTGTGGGTATTACCTATACACCTCTGCCTACCCCTTCGGGGACCCTTGTGGGAAGGCGTGAGGATATATATTATATATATATATATAAAATGTGAACTATGTTACTTTTAATACCTACCAGTGTTAAGAATATATGTACAAAGTTTCATGATGATCGGTTTAGTAGTTTTTACGTGAAAGCGAAACAAACAAACTTACATTCACATTTATAATATTATAGTAAGGATAATATGTAATATCTTTGTGATTATTATAAATTTTTAACGATTTTTTTATTCGACAGGTGATCTAACTTGCCCCCTTCCCAGCGTCCCCGTGGCGCGTCACCCAGACAAGGTTATCTCCGCCCGGTGGCACCCAGACGACTTCTCCTTCCTCTCCACGTCCGCCGACAAGACCGCCGTTCTCTGGACCATACCACCTGTCTAGACGTTTCCTAACGTCAAACGATACGAATGGACCATGTATTAAAAGGTCTTCTTAGCTGACATGGTAACGATTTCACACGAAAATTGTGTGCAAATACGGGGATTTACTTACTCACGCTTGACATTTATTCGTATTAGGTATTATAAAGGCCTTAACGCCTCATCACTACACATCGGCAATCAATACGCAATCGCTGACCCTAATTGCCGCAACGCTTCACAAAATGACATACATACCTGTACCAGTACCTAGACTGTAAAACACACGGCCTTTTCGGCGGTAAATCTCCGGCTTGCGAGCAATTCGGTGATTCGCAGTCATTTACACAGTATCAGATAGATCTATCAACGGTCAAACCCTCGGAAGTGGCGGTCGTTACCGTCTTCCCGTAGATAGATAGATAAATGCATAGGTGTCGCTCCTGTGAAGGTATTTCGGTTCGGTCTGTATTTGTGCTAATATAACGATTCTGATGGGTGTCAGTGTCTTAAACTTATTGCCGTCCGTTTTTGTATACAATGAACGACATTGCCGTGGATTGGCACATGTTCAAGATTCGGCGCGGATCGGATGCCCATTGGACTATCGATGTTGTTATTATTTATCCATAAGGTAGCACGTACATTGCAAGCCTACTTATATTTATCTATAAGGCAAATTCGTGGTTCTCCTACTTTCAGAAATATCGTTACTTGGAAATCAATCATAAGCACGTAACGTGTAACATAAGACGTGTGTACACAATTAGTTATCATTGCCGCTCCTTATTGGTATATGTACGTATAGTCTGTTCAGTTCACATGGAGGGATGAAAGGGTATGAGTAAGATGGAGCTCACACTAAGATTGGTATCAGATAAATATGAGTATGCACCTTTTGATCGGTCTTTCACTTCACTCATAACCTTCGTTTCCTATTGGTCACATTGCTTTGTTCGCGTACCCTACGTATTATGCTTAGTGTTATCAGGAATGGTCGCGAACCTGTTACCACACCTCATTCATACTTCAAAAGTATGGTGGAAGACCTAGACTTCTATTATTTTAAATAGCTGTAGGGCAGTGCTATGTGTCTAGTTGTTCCATCGACGCATTCTCTACTAGAGATTTCTCATAAAGGCATGCTTTTATTTCGTGACTTTCGCTTATCACGTCTCACGTTATTTCGACGCGATTAAATTGTGATTTAATTGTACTGTAATATAATTGTGACAGAACTTATTCTGTGCCACGTCGCTTTAATTCATTTGTAAAACTGTCGATCCAAACTAAAGCTTTAAATGACAAAATACTTATTTACTTCTTAATAATTAATATCATTTATTTCGACATCGAGTGATGATTTTGTCACATTAACCATTTAATGTTAGTTAGGGCTAGCTGCGTACTTGGTTTGATGATAAATGTTTGTTGGGATCTGAATGTTATATATTTTTATCGTATATCAAATAATCGCATCTAGCTGTCTATTGTTTTTTAAAGTGAGTTAAATTTTAATGTTTTTCATACTCTGCTCGGCTGTTTCACTAATGTTAAAGTAATGAAATTAATATAATAAAAAATATTGATTATTGTTTTTTTTTTATTATTTAATTAGATCCCAGATAAAATATGATGCTGTATTTGAGAGATATTAGTACTAGCAATCTCGATTCAGTCTTAGAATCACAGGTTTTATTTTCCCTGTTTTTAGATTTACATTGAAAGTACCCGGTGACTAACGATCAAAGAACAATTATCAATATTTATAACAATGTTACTTAAATAATAATTAAATATAAAAATTACGGCATCTCAAAAGTAATGACTATGCACAAATTGTATAAAGAAACTGATTCGATTTAGGTAAGGTATTGAAGTCTTGTGAAACAAGTACTTGTGTTTGGAGTTTATATCGGATTACGTTTGTTTGGTAAATGTTTAATACACCCTAAAATTTGTGCTTAGTCTGCGCTGCACAATTGTATCGTTATTAATTATAATTCGGTGTATTTTATGCGAAATTATTGTCTCAAATCGTATGTTATAAAATTGTTAAAACGAATTTCTTTAACAACTGTATCCATTACTATTTAAGAATTATAATCACATTATTTACATAACTAGATGTTTAATTTACCCATTCCTTAGATACATATTACTTCTTAGTTAACTCTAAACTTTATCTTATGAAACTCTGTCGCCTCAACGTTATTCCTTTATTTATTACGCCCGTTACACACATTAAGAATGATGTATGGAAATAAAAGCATAGTGGGATGAATATTTTTATTATTATTACACATCGGTATAAATTACAAGATCTCTTAACTAATAATTTCCAACCAGCAAGTAGTGTCGTATGCAACTAACGATAATAACCATGGAACTTGGCATACAATATACGCGATGCGTTTGCGCTGTGCCAAGGCGATGTGAGTTTGATCTTAATTTATCCCAAATTATACTCTCACCTCATATATTATGTTCTTAGCTAACATGAAGTAATGCTTGATTTAAAAAGCTCGCCATATATATGTATTACTTTTGTTTTGTAATTAGAGGAGGTTTATTTTATTTCCATCGAAACGGTGGTGATTTGTCTGTCATGTGTTTTGTGGCATCGAACTTAAAATTAATGTTTGCTAAATGTTATAAACAAACACGATATTTGCATAAAATGCTTGGAAATCGACAGACTAATAATTATTAATTATTCATAACTGAACTAACATCAATAATTCCATTAATTAATTAAGACTATGCTAATTCAAGTGATTCAATATTTTTTTACGTTAATTATGTATACTACAACTAGGCAGTAATGTATGTACCGGAGATCACTAGTATACGGATGGTGTTATACTGGGTATACTGATTGATGTCAGCAGTTTGAGGATCGCTGTACTAATAGCAACAGAGTAGGACAGACGGGGGGGTGCCGCATAAAGTTTTCTCGAATACATTAAATCTAGATCAATCCATGTGTTATCTGAATCATCATGAGCTTAACGCTGAAGGAAAACGTCGAAAACTTGCATACATTTGAGGCTAAATTTGAATACGTATGCACAATGTTGCCTGACAGGTGACAGAGGCACAGCTTGTCACGTTGAAATGTATAACTCCAGGGAAAATAGGGTGTATTTCGCATATGCCTACACTTTTGGTGACTTATTACAGAAGGTACTTAGAGAAATCCATTAAACACCAAATGTGCTACCTTAATTACTGTACTTATTACTAGATGTTACATACCCTTATAATATATTAAATACGATGATGCGCCATTAAATTGACGTAGCCCTATCCTACGATACATTTTTTACAATAACATTAAGAAATGTTGAGTCAGGATAGATACTGAGGATGCCTTTGACCTCCAACGGCAAGAATGAATCATGTAAAATGACAAAGTAATTTCAATTATTCCCATTGTATTCGTAAATGACAAAGTAATTTCATTTATTCTCATTGTATTCGTAAATGACAAAGTAATTTCATTTATTCCCATTGTATTCGTAAATGACAAAGTAATTTCATTTATTCCCATTGTATTCGTAAATGACAAAGTAATTTCATTTATTCTCATTGTATTTGTAAATGACAAAGTAATTTCATTTATTCCCATTGTATTCGTAAATGACAAAGTAATTTCATTTATTCCCATTGTATTCGTAAATGACAAAGTAATTTCATTTATTCCCATTGTATTCGTAAATGACAAAGTAATTTCATTTATTCCCATTGTATTCGTAAATGACAAAGTAATTTCAATTATTCCCATTGTATTCGTAAATGACAAAGTAATTTCATTTATTCCCATTGTATTCGTAAATGACAAAGTAATTTCATTTATTCCCATTGTATTCATCATTAGGAACGGAGAGGGTGCGGGCTACTTAATTGTCTTAGATACAATTTCGTTATAGCTGCTTAAACTGCTCAATGCTCTGTAACCCTTTTTACACGACTAGGTACAATTTGTCCCTTTCGTATAATTTAATAAAAGTAATTTGTGACACACCCAAAATAATCCAACAATAAGCACGGATAAGTACAAACGGTAATTTTTTTTCCAATACACAGCTGCTACGAAACACGACATACATTTTAGGTGCAATACAGTAGTTAGTTATGATTAAATTAATATTTTTATTATAGAGGGCTAATTATAAAGTATGTTCGCTTAATAATCATTACATATTCCAATACATATATTTTTCTACTATTTATAAGACTTGAACCAAAAAACAACGAAAAATAATCGCACCGAGGCGATCTTGCTATTAGAAATTGTACTTTGTCAGGTAGCACTTACATCTAGATCCTAACTAAGTCCTAATGACACACTTAATACATGGTGCTAACGGGAAGAAAGAATAATTAATGGCAACATTGAATATTTTTACATCGATTAAAGATTAGCTATTTTACTAACAAGATTTTACAACAAGAGACAGAATTTATTGCGAGAGTAGATGTCAGTAATAAATTAGGTAAGCATATGTTACCACTTGCGCTAAGCTGTGGTGGCCGAGTGATCGGTTCAAGTAGCTGCCTGCAGCACAAAGATAGAATTCGAATTCGAATCCCAATTGCTCCAATGAGTCTTTCTGTTCTCTACAGTGATTAGACACAATACGAGCTTTACGATTAAGGAAAACATCGAGAAACCTGCATACATTTGATAAGAAATTCAAAGGCGTATGTATAGTCGTGCTTGAATGACGGCGATGGACTCGCCATCTGTCATGTAGGCACCTAAAATGTATCTTCGGTGAATAGTGGTAGTGTGGTTACTACCAATACACATTGATATTATCGGTTCTATAATTTCATTCGGAATCGGAGCTCAAATAATTATAATGCTTGGCATATATACTTACCAATAAGTAGTGATTATAATGTATATATATATACACATATATATATTGTAGTAATTAATGACTATGTGCTCTTAACCTAACTGAACTAATTTCTAATCTCTAAATACACCTTCTGACTGTTTCCTAATTCAACAAAAATCGTAACGATATGAGCTATATATTTTCTATTTACGAGAAATAGTGAGATATATAATTATCTAAGATAATTTTATACCTACATAGTCCTATAACTAATATTATATAATTTACGTAGTAGTTGACATACATTTATTACATTCATGGTAGATAGGAAAGCTAATAATAACATTTCCGACAATAATCAAATTCAGTCCATTAAATATCGAATACAAAATTTAATTTTACAATCAATATTATACTTTTTTGTCGTATAAACTTCTGTTTGACAGTCGAAACGATAGGTAAAAGAGATTTTGGCTTACCTTATCCTTTGCTCTCCAGCACCTCATAATGGTGAATAGCATATCGATGCACAACGGAATGATGCTATCTCGCTACCATTAATGCGGACTGGCATGCAAATTCTACAAAATACGTATTACCTTGGCACCGGTCCGCTATTTAACACTTACCTACGATACACTTTTCCTACCTTTTAGATAAACATGACTAGCTCTTCGTACCCTGTTCGCTCTGCAGTCAAATCGCCTTATATATAATCATTCTGATACCGTGCTCCAGCATAAAACATTCTAATAGTTAATTTCCTTTGTCGGTAGCAATTTCGGTGTTACGACAAGACTAGGTAGGTAGTAGTAGGTACACACTCGAACTTGGGTACTCACGGCTTGTTTTATAAATATAATAAAAAAAGATAAATTTTAGTAGATTCTACCGGTTGCAAGCAAGAGACTAGACTAATTTGGAAATACCTAGATTATATCTAGTAACTTTCCGATTCGAAATGCTTATAATAATGATATATGCCGTGTATCATCATTAACCATTGGTACGATTTCATATGCTTGTATTAATTTTGGTTTGACCTAAATTCTAATAAAAACTACTTTATCGAGATCCTTTGCAGGATTTCTTGAGTTGTTCAGGAGATATTGTAGTCAAGTAAGTATTCCATGGTCCTTTAATTGGACATTTACAATTAAATCACGCAATAGGTACTCTACAAGAACTTGCAAATCGTTGGTAACACTGAGACATCTAAAGTGAAAATGTTATATATTTGATTCTTACTAACTGCACTACTGTTACACACAACTGAGATTGATCTTATGTAAACTATTATGAATAATATTCCCTAGTATAACACAAGGGATTATATATATTCTTTTCGTAATGGGTACTCCGTGTTAAAAGCTTCCACCCGGCCAGACGGTCGGTGGCCGTAGGAATCGGTTCAAGGACACGATCTGAATACGATCGCAAACGGACTAACGAAAAGATTGTCAGAAAATAATAAGCCTTATGCTAAACTCATAACGCTTCAGATCAGCTGCTAGCTTTCTCTTAGCTCACTTAGGTCGTGGAATAATATTTCAGTTCAAACGGATTCCACTTATGCATTCAGCTTTCAGATCCGTCATAACCGCTGGGTCGAGAGCACCATTGGTCTATAGGTAATATTGTAGTTTTGGCATTTATAACTGAGCCGAAGTAGGGCACTCGAATACAAACTAACTCGCATTTGTCAATAATTTTGAACGCAGCTTGTTTGCTGCGGTCGTTAATAGAGGATTTTTGAAATTTTTTAATGAAATCGCGAGGAGGAATTATTGTTTTCCCCGTGCGAAGCTGGGAGGGGCAGTTGGTGTTATGTTACGTAAAACAAATTAGGAGTTAACTTACTAAAACATTGCTTTTCTTACAATAAAGATTAACAATATAATGATGAACATTATTGTTTCAAACTCTGCCCAACTTCGATTAACAAAGAATATATTACAAGTCGAATAAAATTTAAATTAGATTGAGTAATTCACCTAACTTTCAGCCCGAATTAGGTGCTACGGTGTAGAAATTACAGGAAAAATAGTAAGAGGAAATCCTTTGATTCGCATAAAGTTGTAAGGAATAATATAATTCATCCAAAACCAATACATAATTGTATTGGTTAAGTCTATTATCTGTTAAAATTTCGTTAATGCGTATAAATTATTATACACACATACCTACATCCAAACATATTCACACCGCCAGTTCCCTCTAGATATTAAAATAATGTTATACATTAGAGATCAGAGTAGATATGGGTCGTGTATGTAGAATTCAAATTAGGTACGCTCTATGATATACCTATGCAAATATTAAGCAAAAATATACCCTAATGTAGTTTTATGTGAATCAATAATAATTCAAATCAGAGAAAGAACGTGGTAATGCGGTGGGATATCGTGCAGGTAGTTTTCCATGGCACTCCTTAGGGAGAGGAGTCCTTAGTATCTTCGATTGCGGGCGGTAGCCCGGCAGCTGACATCTTGCGCCTCTCTAGACGCGTGCGTGAGACTGGCCGGTAGTACTGCTCGCTGCGCCGGCGTCAGCGCTCCGGCACCGGCGTTTCCGACTCCAGCTCCATCCACAAGGAGCTGATCACGGGCCTCTCTAAGCAAATCAATGATTACAGTAAGAATCACGAGCTTCGTTCCAACATTTGAGAATGTTTTGCGGTGTATTTTTTATGACTTTAATTTCTATATTTTAATATCCTTTGAATCTCCTGCAAATGCTCTTATTAAGAATTATTTACATGTATTTATTTAACTAAGTTAATGCACCGTGAACAAGTGACCGAGTGTGTTATTTCGGTAAATGGGCAAATTCTAGAGCAAGTGAATGAATTGGTATATCTAAGAAGCATGTTCACACGGGATGGAAAGTATGGAAAGTATGAAAGATATTGAAAGAAGGATAACTGCCGGTAATAAGGTGAATGGGGCCATGTCGGCGTTAATGGGCAATAAAATTCTGAGCAAGAATTATCGAGTTGCTGTCCACCATGCGATATTGGTGCATACTTAATTGTATGGCAGCGAATCCTGGGTATGTCATAGGAAGCTTGAATGCAGTTGAGATGCGATCTCTTAAAAAAATGTGCGGAGTAACGATCTTAGATCGAATCCACAATTAAGATATTCACAAATCAACTGGCGTGAATGAGGGTAACTCTTCTTGCCTTTACATTTGCGAAATTTTGAATGTTGAGATTTAATTGTGAAAATAAATCCTTGACAAAATTTAATAGATCTTCACCCGTGGAGCTGGTGATCGGACAGAAACCAATGAAATTTTCTTATAATCCTCTTTGGGAGGTTTTGTAAAAAAGAAACAATATTTTAATATGAGCTACTTTGGGGTTACGGACACTATATATTTTTAGAATCTGCATTAACTTTGATGTAAAATTAATAAGCTTTTATTTAACATTTAACAGCCTAGTAATTCAAATAAGAGAAATTACCAATAATAATAGATTTTTTTACCTCATAAAAAAAATTGTGTTTCCTCCGTCATTGCTTCGCCACCTTGTAATCTTTTACACTTAAATATGATTATGAAAAATAAAAAAAAATTATAAAATGCCTATTGGTCGCGCGCTACCTAGTCGGTGACCGGCTAGCCCGCTGCAGGCGCCCCAAGTTGGTATCCTATGCGCACCTTCTGCGTAGGAGTCGACCGTTCAGGGGTACAATGACTTAAATTAGGCATGAGTCACTCGATTTGCCGCCCCCCTGGACGTGCCGCCCGCGTGCGGTGCACGCCTTGCACGCCCGCTTACGGCGGCCCTGATTGTAGGGGAGGAAATCAAAGCTCTACGGTTCCGTAAAACAGTGGTCAATAATTAACTAGCAGTTTCCGCCCAATATCTGTCACTTTGTAAACTCACTTAAGTAAAAGACCGGTGTTAATTAAAGAACATGAAAATTAATGGTAAATAATCAAATTCAGAATAATTCATAGTTAATTAATGAGGAATAAGTAGAGTTACATTATATCCGACTTTAAAGTTTATATATAAATTATTATACAAATTATACGAACAATTATAAAAAGTTATAATTTCATTTAACTGTACCCACTAGTATGAGCTGAGTGTTAGCAAATTGACGGTTAATTTGTTTCTATAACTAATTTTATTATTATAGCAACCTCAAATAACATATTTTAATAATTAACACGTATTATGTTTTTCGAATACATGTAGTATTCATTCATACTATAGGTATTCGTCAAGGATATTGGCCACGAAAGCATTAAGAAGGAGGGGAAGAACCGATAACAACTAATCAACAAAGACGTAGAATTGGAATCATATGTGGAGAGGGAAAGAGATACCCGTCCCATATGTGTTGTATGGGATGGATGTCTCTTTCCCTCAACTTATGATGGATTGAATACGATGCTAGAATACTATTGTGCGCTTTGAACTACGACTTCTAAAACCTTACCGGGTTTTTCTTCGGCTCCATTTTCAGTTGGGATCTCAATGGCTTCTTCAATGCAGCTCTGCTCGTCCGGGAACTGTACGTGCTTCTTCACAGCAGACCGACTTGGCTTCGACAATACCGATGCTGTCAAAAAGGCAACATTTTATAACTTAAGTTCATAAAAAAATGTACTAGGTTCTGTTTACTCCTTAAATATAATGTCTTATTATTATTATTAATATACAGCCGTGGTGGCCAAGTGGTTCGAGTCGTTGCCTGCAACACAAACATTGGAAGTTTGAATCCCGTCTGTACCAATGAGTTTTTCTGAACTTAGTACAGTGACGGCAAAGGAAAACATCGAGAGGAAATCTGCATACGGTTAAGAAGAAACTCAAAGGCGTATGTATAGATTTTATATATCTTGTTAATAAATATAAATTACGCGTCACATTGTTTGTCCGCGATGGCCCCTAAACTATAAGTAGTTTAGGGGCCGATGTTCATCAAATTTACACACCATGAACAGTTTGATCCAACTAGAAAGATAGGATAGCTTAAATTTCAATTTATAGTCGCAATATTATTTAAATGCAAAATATTTGTCTATTATTTGACAGTCACAATTGAAATATACTGAAACCTTAGCCACAGCAACGTGGCTGGGTCTGCTAGTATATATGCTCCTCACGCCTTCCCAAAAGGGTCCCAGAAGGGTAGGCAGCGATGTAGAAGTAGTACCCACACACTCACTTTCTGCCAGAGATATATATTTTTATCTTAGTTTTATCAATACATTTCTACTCATCGAGTTTCCACTAAGTCATGTGACAACTATTATTTATTTAGAAATGTTTATTAAATGGAAAAGTATCCGAATTTTTAAGTTGATTTCCTTGTGGCCGTCCGTTGGCAACATAATATTATAAAATATACAACAGTTCCGGTGGATTTATTGGAACCAGAACGAATTAGATACCAAATCGGTAGGTTTGAATTTCAACCCGTGCTGATGAAACCTTCAACTTAGCAATTTTGAAGAATTATAATACGTAGGTGTAAACTCGCAAATCATTGTTCAAACAAAGCTATATTTCTTTAACATCAATATTCATAAGTACTGTATAAGCAAACGTTCAGTTTGGAGTTTTAAAGAAAAACATAACCTCAAAACAGTTTGCCAAAACTTTTCCGATAGGAAATACCGCACTTTAAGCAATTAGGTGATAGTTTTCGACGCCCTTTAAATTATAACCGATACGGCAAACTTATAAAACAAAATGGAAATTTACGAGAAGCAGAGGAAGTTTTGTATTCAAAGCGGGTGATTAGCACCAGCTTAGAATACAGTTGTTAATTTGCTTATGATAGTAATTCGGTCAAAGTATTCAACGACCCGCATTTGTTTTATTTCCTGTCATTATTCTACTATTTCGAATCTACTATTTCGAATATATTTGTCTACCAATAGAAGATAAGATATCACAGAATATAATTATTCTGGACCACGTCTCTGTCACATTTCGTAATATTACAATGCTTCGGCAAATAAATCCATGACCGATGTTTGTGATCAATTATCTCCAGATTGCTTTTCTTGGACGTCCGATGTTAATATAAAACAAATAGAACCTGACAGAATAAAGATTAGATTACTGTTTACACGTTATTACTACGCTCTATCCAATAAAGATTCTGCTAGAAGATTAGGCTACTTTTTAAGGGTGGTTTTAGTTCGTGCCTGTATGTATCTCGGCTATGCAAAGATAATGCTGTAATATTACGTATGCGAATGCTTCTAACTCACCTTCTTCTCCTTTCTCAGTTATAGAGGTAGATTTGATTTACTTGCTTAGTTTTCTTGCGGGTTTCTTCACAAAGTTTCCCTTCAGCGTAAAGCCCGTGTTGTAATAAATTGAGTAAAAGTACAGTCCGTGGTGTAAAAAAATATAATATTTAAGTTCAGACAAACTCATTTTCACAGACTGGGAGGTTAATTTGCAATCTTTGTTTTGCACTCTATAAACTGTGGTTCTTAATATAAAATAACTAACAGTATTGCGTTTAAGCAAAAGAAAGTGATCACAAAAAAGTTGGTGGTGGTACATTTTGTGTTGCAAGCGTCCATAAGCGGCGGTAACCGCTTACCAACAGGCATGCCTGTTTGCCACCTTTGTGGTATACAAAGCATATGAGAAACATATTTAGAAATCAAGTGTCGTGCTATGCTAAGAGCTAAGATTTAATTGATAGGTCAAGAATGCTTGAGATTGACGTATATATGGACGTAAGCCGTGTTTTTCTCAGTCGTGCAATCAATTTACACGCCATGCAGAGTGACAATCATATGGGGAAATAATCTACGTTGCTAAAAGACTCAAGAAGAATCTTATCTGGAGATACTAAATATACGTATCCAGTGATTTCGTTAAATGATCAGTTATTACATTCGGCGTGGTATACGTCAGTTTTGTATGATACTCGTGCCATACGTCGACACAAACCGGCCAACACAAAGTTTTTCTATTGTACAATAAAATGAAGCTAAAAATTAAGATTTGAAATACATATACTTTAGAAAAACAATCTATTGTTTGTGAATAACTTGGGGTAAAGAAAGTTATTTTCCATTTCGGCAAATGGAAGACGTGATAGTACCTTAAATTAAATTGTATATCTTATACATGTTTAATCTATAGGACACTTAAGGACGGGAACTTCAAGAGTACTTGAAACCGGCGAGTATGTTATCTTCACGCCTCCCCACTAGGGTCCCCAAAGGTGTAGGCTGAGGTGTATATGTAGAACCCATACACCCACTTTCCGCGAGATATATATTTCAATCAAATGTTTCCTCTCTATGCTTTTGTTCGTCGCTAAGTTCGTGGTGTGACTAATCCCTGTAGGTACTTAAATTCAGAATAACTCATTGATACTGTCAGAAATTGAGCTTGCAATCTCTGTATTGCAGGCAACTAATCGAACTACCTACGGGACACTTTTCCAAATATAATTGTTATATAGTAAACCATTAGATCCGTTGTTGTTATTTCGCGTTCGCATCAATATAAGTCGGTAGGAAACAATTACATATAAGCCTAGTTTCATTGTGTCTCAATAAATATTCACTTTAGTTTATATCATTTACTTATTTATTTATTATCTCATATAGTACGGCTTCATAGCCACTTACACAACCTAATAAGAAAAAAAATGATAACACTTTCATGCAGTCTTCTTATAGGACTCCAAGCATACAAACATACAAATATTCTTCCATGCATCAGCAAATAGATCGCATTATGCGTACCCATCTTGGGACGCTTTGAATGCCGTGAACGTAGGTACGACATGCGAGGGTGCGCGTGCAACATTTCTGCACGCGGGTACAGCGAGCAACTTGCTCTTACTTTCCCGGACGTAGTAGTGAGTGAGTGAACTTACTTATTATCTTCGTGGGTGCTTCGGAGAACTCCTCAGGGTCATGGCGACTTGGCATCGGCCTCCCAGCTGAACGGCGCCGGCCACTTAGGGCCGAGCTAGTGGTAGTGGTGTGCTGAGCAGCAGCCGTGTACTGGACCGAAGCAAGCTATGGGATAGAATGGAAATAAACGGATAGATACAGATAAATACACATATATCACATAGCCCAGTCCTTCACGGGGTAGGTAGAGAGCACCAGCCCCTATGGGTACTCTAGAGACATAATTAATTTCACATATTTTATTGCCATTGATAGCGTGTAGTCAGAGAGTGTTTTTGCCTTTAGAGGCCAGTTTGCTCTAGACTCTAGAGGACTGTCCTCTAGACTTGTAAGTTACCATTATAATATTGCGACGTATAATTTTATTCGGGAAAGGCGCTAATAATCCTTGAATAGAGGAACCGTTATCAACGAGTTCTTCTGAATTGTTATACCTCTGCCAGCTTCGGGGAATTTCAGGAAATATCTATGTAATATATATACTGAGTAATGTAATATACTGAGTCCTCAAATTATAATAGTGTATTCTCGAATATTAGATGTGGCAATCATTTCTGAGATATAATTATGTTATACGGATTTTTACTAGACCAGCCCCCACAAGTATGTTGCGTATGCTAGCTATCACACTCCTCAAACTCTAATTTGGAAGTGCCTCGTCACGCAGAAACCACTCCGCCGCAAATTCTTTAGTAGGAACTGTTCTTAATTCGACATCTTAAGTAGCTCTTTTATACGTAATGCTACTTATTCCCTTTCTATATTCCCTCCCTTATACCTACGTCATGGTTTGCCGTCTGTACTAATGGACATGGCTTTGATCCCCGGCGGCTGCAAACCTTGTGTGATGAAAATATTTTATTTGTTATGTGACTAAAATGTGGCTGAGTGGCTCAAGTGGCTTGCTCAAGTGGCAACATAGATTGCATTGTTTTTCTGAACATAAGTACAGTGATTAGTCACACCACGAGCTTTACGGTGAAGGAAAACTTTGTGAAGGAACCTGCATAAGTTAGAGAAGAAGTTTGAATCGAAAGAAATTGAGAATAATATATTCACATTTCTATGAGTATATTTAATTTATCAAATCAATTGAATAAAAGATATATTATAATATAACGTTGAGGGACACGGGGAGCAGTTATTGGACGTCACATATCCATACAAAATTACTGTTACTAACGTTAGTGGCTAATCGTAAATCGTAAACCCTGTCTAGTTTAGGATCAGGGCGATCATCAGAATGGGTACTATTATTTATATTAATTCGTACTATTATTTATTTTTTGTGCGTTGAAATTGACGGCTAGGATACAAAGAAAACTAATCAATAATTTAGTTACTTAATATATTAATACTGTTAGGGTAACCGTTCTTATTGTTCTGCTACCCATTGATGGCGTGTGCCACTTGAATGGCTATACCCTTCTTAGATTCTAAGCATGTACATACATATGTCTTAGCTCGATCGATCGGGGTAGCTAGCACCTATATTCCATTTGAGTTTGAACAGAATAAAATAAAATAAAATTGTCATTGTATATACCAGTAAAATTTGCATCGGCTAGAAGGTTGACATATCTACGCTGTTAAACGTCGAAAATGGGATGGTTGAATAATGCTCGGCTATCTTCGTGCCGCATTTTCTGCCCATCTTCCATATAACTATACTTACCCTATATATAGATTGTTAGTATTTTGGATTTTGTCGAGCCGTGGTGGCCGAGTGGTTCGAGCAGTTGCCTGCGAAGCAAAGGTCGCAAGTTCGAATCCCGACTGTACCAATGAGTTTTTCTGAACTTAAGTACAGTGATTAGTCACACCACGAGCTTTACGGTGAAGGAAAACATCGAGAGGAAACCTGAATACGTCTGAGAAGAAATTCAAAGGCGTATATAGGGTCTAAAGGTATGTATAGTCGTGCTTGAGTAACGGCGATGGAATCGCCATCTGTCACGTTAGCACCTAATATACCTCTGGAGGAAAGTGGGTGTGTGGGTATTACCTATACACCTCTGCCTACCCCTTCGGGGACCCTTGTGGGAAGGTGTGAAGATATTATTAGTATTGTATTTTATTGGTTTAGGTCTACCAACATTTTATTATTATTATTTAGGTTATATATATAAACCTATATATAACCTTATGTTTCACCCGCTTTAAATACATATATGAATGTACATGATAGTAATAATGATACCTTCACGACTTCCCACAAAGGTCCCCGAAACGGTAGGCAATAGGTATATTGGTAGTACCTACACGCTCACTTCCCGCCAAATATATATTTTAGGTGGCAACGTGTCTGATGGCGAGTCCATCGCCGTCACTCCAGCGCGACTATACATATATGTCTTTGTAATTTCCTCTCCAACGGATGCACGTTTCATCTCGATTTCCCTCACCGTAAAGCTCGTGTGTGACTAATCACTGTTACTCTTATTTCTCGTTTGGTATATACTCTTATGCTTCAAAGCGTTTATATCAAGATAAATATATGAATAAATCCAGTTTTATTCTTAGATTATATGCACAATCGTATATAGTTTTGGTTACAAGAATAATACACGAAAGTATTGTATAACATGTCCTTTAATAAATCCACCTTTAAGGCGAACAGCTCTGGGTACCAATTCACCCTTTGCTAGATTTATAAGGGTGATTAATAAGTACAGCGATGTGTTAGACCTACACCACGATTCCTTTAGAACAATAAGGAAGTCAATTTTAAAGTGTTTGTCAGATGTGAAGTAGAATATTAAGGTACTCGAGTAAGCTATATTTAAGTTACATGTTGCAAACTTTTATCTAACATTATTTATTGTCTAGTTTATTTCTTCTGATTATGTCTCTTATTACTTATCTTTAGCTGTCTATCATATGTTTCACTGTTCCTATGTATTGATAATGTTAGTACTTACAAAATGTATTTAGTGTTAACAATTGTTGGTAAATCTTTATAATAAAAATAAAATAAAAAAATAATCCGGCTAACAAAGCACTAATATTTTATATGAAAACTACATCAACAATTACACACCATCTCTAGCCAGAACTCTCGCTTAGTTTATTTTCATTCCAAAATGCTTTAATATTATATCAAAGTATTTTAAAGGCACGCTGGTAGGGAGTCTTTTTCCGTCCTTTGAGTACCTACAGCTCAGCAAATATCTATATTTATTTAGGTAACGTCAGCTAAATGCTGTTTTTGTTCCTTCGTGTCACTTTACCACCCTCTTCCACTCACAACTTATGGATATCTAAAATATGAGCATTGTGAGCAGCTTTGTCTCGGATTGGAAATGTTTCTTGCTCTTTTGTAAACAATTTAAGAAAACATTCTTGTTTTCTTCTACATACTTAATTGAATTGGTTGCCAAATGGCCAAAGCTACACATTTATACAGATCAAGCTACACTGGTATGTCTGCGAATAATTTGTACTGCAAAAATTATTGGTACCCCATAAATGTATGTTAAATGAGCATGTATGAAGAGACTAATGAATGTGATTATTGAGATTGGGGAGTTAGTGTGTAAACGGCTCTTTACTCTGTGTCGACCTCAAGACACGTGGAGCTATATGTATGTGTACATAATTATGGTAATTACCTAAGTGGTACAAACAACAAACACACTTTATGCCTTAATCTAATGTTGTTACACGTCAAGCAAAATCTGAAAGGAAATTCTAAGTACGTTTGAAAGTTACTCGAGGAAAACTGATGCGTCGCTGTATCAAGTTATAATGAATTATCCCGTAATGAGGGAGTCTCCATGTATGTCGGAATGTGTACTAGCGTATAGTGTTGCGAGCGGTGTTAATAACCTGACACTTTTTGGAGCTTTATTTTGTTTCTTGCTTAATATCTATCGTATGGTAAATAAATAAGAACTTAAATTTTCGCTTACAATTGTGACTTATACAAGTATTAGATACCAACTTAACGGTCGTATTGCTTCAATGAATTGTCCATTCAGCTTAGTGAATCACGAAATAGTTTGTTATCAATTATAATTTCAAGAAAAAATCTTAGTCCATGGTTTATTCATTTCGTAGGTACATGGGAAATGTAATTGGACACCGGGTTAAATAGTTAATTGCGACACAACGATCGTAAGTTCGAATCCCGAATGTACCAATAATTGTTTATGAACTTAAGTACATTATACAGTATAGTCGTGCTTGAGTAAAGTCGATGGACACGCCATCTGTCACGTTGACATCTAAAATGTGTCTGGCGGAAAGTTGGTGTGTGGGTACTAACCCTGTGGGAAGGCGTGAGGATATATATTAATAGATATAATTAGCTCATTGATTTATTTTCTTTCTTAGATAAATCATAATCTGTGTAGTGATCCAGCTAATAATCTGTCTCTGGGTCAAATCTTCCAATTCGATTCAGCTGTTCTGGCTTGATTGAGTAACAAACATCATTACAAACTGTCACGTTGGCAAATAAATGTATCCCCAGCGACATGTGGGTGTGAACATATCAATGTATAATACACACCTCGGCCAGCAAGCAAACGTGTGTAGACAGTACCTTCGCAGACGGCGTGAAGATACGTTAATTATCGTTACTCATCTATGCATTCCCAACAATATAAGCTCACTTATTGAACACAACGGATAAGCAATCATTGAACTGTCAACAATCCGTTTAATTACCAGGATCCCGAATAATTAATTGACTTATTAGACAAATATTGTGTTAATAATACGTCTTTTGGCAAATCCGAGAGAAGAATTTTCTAAAGCTGAGTTTACACAGTGTAGATACAGCGTTTCATACAATAGGCGAGGTTGATTGATTAACTTGAATCCAATGAAAAGGACTAATGGGCTAGAGCGAGGCATTGTCAAGCTTTTTGCTTCACTTGCCTCGAGTTTGTTTTCGATCGAAGGGAAACGACATTGTTTCTGCTATTGAACTTGTTTGTGAAGTTCATTTTGCGGCAAATCGACTCATGATTATGGTAGTTAAGGAGAAACTACTTACTACTCAATTTGGCTCTCATAATCAAATTGCTGACTTGGCAAATTCAGGGTTTGAGATGAATTCTATTCCATTGAATATCTACTATTTCTGCACTTTATATTTATATGAGCTAGCAAAATCGCTATCTATGAAATTTGCACCAAGTTTGGCCAGAGACAATACTCTTCTTATACGCCTACACACATTGCTACAATACTAGCAGGTTAGGCTTTAATGACGAACTCAAAAGCCTTTAAATGTGATGAATAAGATTAGAACTAGGTACATTTGGTGATGATATGGCTTATACCTATAACTCTTACGTATGCAACCTCGGATATAAAATGTGCATTTACATTCAAATCCACATTATAGAAGTCCGTAGCCAAATAACACATTTTTTTATGTTGTGTTCCTACGCGGTGAATAAGGTTTCCAGTAATGAGCTCTTTGTTGGCAGCAGAGGGTTTACTCCCATTATGCTGCCAACACAGTATAACTCACCGAACATAGAGTGGCAACGCGCAAGCGATACTCCGGTATTGTAAGCGTAAATAGGCTGCGGTAACCGTTTTCCATCGGGTGGGCCGTATGCTAGTTTGCCACTGTTGTTGTATAAAAAATAATCTAATGATCTTATAAATTACTATAGTTCAGATGAATATTTCATATACATAACAGTTGCAACAACAATGTAACCACTATTGCAGTAAATGCAACACGTGTTTTTTCCAACGCAGCAGCGTGAAGCCAAGTTCCATGCTACATGAACATTTTGTGATGGGTATAATTTATACAAACAACCTTCTAGTGAATCCATTTTACAATGGTGTAACAAGAATAAACAAAGGGGTTGCTCCGTGCCGCAGGATGACAAGACATTGGGAAATTATCGGTTCAGTGCCTTATTATGTTGTGCGATTGCAATCATAATTCAATAATGTTTTCGCGATAGAAATTAATAAACGTTATTCTGTTAGTATGAAATGAACGTCATATTTATATATTTGGATCACCAACAGGTAAGAATACCTAGATATTAACAGAATATGCCATAATAATACATACACAAGTGTAAATTTAATTTATTGTTTAAGTAGTAGGGTACAGGTATTTGCAGAAATCATAATTTATAATAATAATATAACATACAGCCGTGGTGTAGCCGAGCAGTTGCCTGCGACACAAAGATCGCAAGTTCGAATCCCGACTGTACCAATGAGTTTTTCTGAACTTAAGTACAATGATTAGTCACACCACGAGCTTTACGGTGAAGGAAAACATCGAGAGGAAACCTGCAAACGTCTGAGAAGAAATTCAAAGGCGTATGTATAGTTGTGCTTGAGTAACGGCGATGGACTCGCCATCTGTCACGTTGGCACCTAATATACCTCTGGCGGAAAGTGGGTGTGTGAGTATTACTTATACACCTCTGCCTACCCCTTCGGGGACCCTTGTGGGAAGGCGTGAGGATATATTATTATATAATATAACATCCTCACGCCTTCCCATAAGGAACCCCGAAGAGGTAGGCAGAGGTGTAGAGGTGTAGTTAGTACCCACACGCCTACTTTCCGCCAGAGATATATATTAGGTGCCAACGTGACAGATGGCGAATCCATCGCCATAACTCAAGCACGACTATACATACGTCCTTGATTATTTTCTTAAACGAATGCAGGTTTCCTCTCTATGTTTTCCATCCATGAATCGGTCCAGGATGTAACCAATTATAAAGTAGGCTATATTAATACTATTGTGGGGGGAAATAAATTAAAGATATTTCATTTTTTTTATTGTTCTGGATGCATACTTTATGTAGGAATACGGTAACATCATGCAATTATTAGTAAACGCCACATACCCTGTCCGAGTTATCGTCAGCAGCGGTACCTCTTCCGTCGCGATACTCTTGGAACTGGGATATCACGCACACCAAAGCGTACATCTGCAACAAAAAAAAAAGCTAGTGAATTTATATGTTTAATAAGAAAGTCGTTCGAAAGATGTGCGTATTAGCTCCGGTGATATGTAATTAAATGAAAGTTTTTTTATTAATAAACTACTTTAAAAAAGGCCGTGGTGGCCGATTGGTTCGAGTTGCCTACGACACAAATATCACAAGTTCGAATCTCGACTGTACCAATGAGTTTGTCTGAACTAACATACAATCATTAGCCATACCACGAGCTTTACTCGGCATCTGTCACGTTGGCACCTTAAATTAAATCTCTAGCTGAAAGTGGGTGTGTGGGTTTACTACCTATACACCTCAGCCTACCTCTTCTTTGAGACCCTTGAGCGAAGGCATGAGATGTGATTCTTATTATTACAAAAATATATTGAAAAGTATATTTGGAACCGAAAGTTCCCCTCACATGCAAAAGAAATGACCGGCGAGCGATGGATGCCAAGCACAAAAATGCTTGGTATATCGCCGGCATCCCACTCACTCAAATTGAGCTCGACCAATTTTCGAGCTCTATTAAAAAATAGACAGATTCTCGTTTATTTTGCTTTGACATGAAGCTGCCCTTTGTTCGCGAGTTCGAGTGAATCAGTTTATTTGTATTTGATGAAAAAGATTTTGGGCATAGGACATAATTTTTCAATATCCTCTATAACAAACTATTTTCAAATTTTTGACATGCATTCCCTTAAAAAAATATGGGGCGTAACGATTTTAGATTGAATCCGCAATGACTTCGCAAAACAACTGGCGTGAACGAGGTGATTGATAGAAAGGATGAGTGCAGAAAGATTGAGATATATATAGAATGCGGAAGTGTGTTCAAGAAGAAGCTGAGGAAGATCATATTCCAACTACCTACATCAAAATGGATCGGACACTCAAGGAAGGGAACATCAAGAGTACCTACTCAAAACCGGCGAGCATGTATGAAGAAATTGCTTAATGTGAACGTAGCGAACTCGGCGTGATGATATTGAAATAGGAGGATATTGAAAAATAATGTCCTAACAATTTTCTGCCATTGAAGCAGTATTATGGAAATATTGATTTGTAATACTGCTTGCTAATAATATTTACAAAAGAGAGTGGTATAACTTACTACTTACAGATAAAATATTTAACCAAAATTGGTGTCCACGGCGACGTAGCAAGAAGACTAGAAGTCGTGCCAAGCTGGATAGCAATGATGATTCTCAGAATAAGATGTACCAGTTCGCCTGTCACGAGAGATCTCGATTTTAAGACGCGAGACCTCTTTAAAATGATTGATTTAGACTCGTAGCGATTAGATTTAAATAATTTTATTACGCATAAAGAACGTAGTCCTCTTATAACGCGCTTTGCTATTAAATTATGAGTAAACATTTTGAAAAAACTTTAGTAGTAAGTAAAGTTCCAAAGATCGTAACAGATTTAGTATATAATAATATTGTTTTCATATTTTTTTCGGTTGTTTAATAAAATTAATATTCAAATTGATCGGTAGCTCAAGGACGGAAACTTCAAGAGTACTCGAAACCGACGAGCATGAATGAAGAGACTGATGAATGTGGACGATACGAAAGAGGTATGTAAGTCTAGAGAGAACTGGCGCTCTATACTCTCTGCCTACCCCGTTAGGGACTTGGCGTGATGATATGATGATGATTATATATGCTCAAATTACATTGCTTTTTACAGATTTAGCTCTAAGTTCTCACTGCAAATATGTCTGGAATTCAACATTTACTTAACAGCAGTATGAACGTGTTCAATTAAAGAACTTCATTCAAAACACCAAGCAATGCGTCTGAAGTTAATAATTAACATTTCAAAAGGTCGAAACATTTCAAAGGGTTTTGGCGAAACAAGTTCTTACTGCGATTTTGATGTTCCATTAAAATTGCATTAAAATAATGTGTTAATGACGTGTCTGAAATTAATTACGGCGACTTACCACCAACCTTTTCTATTAAGGAAAATATCGCTAGGAAATGTTTATACATTATATGGGGATGTATTGTAACCACCACCATTTCGTGTGTGATCAAGTCTCTATATAAAAAAAGTCCTTCGCGCCGGATGTACGCTTCGATCTTTTAAACTAAGCAACTGTTGTAATGCAACTTTCATTAATAGATAGAGTGATAAAAGAGGAAGACTTATATGCATAGTTTATTATTGTATTTCCCAAGAGAGCCTACCAGTAATAATATACATAATCAAAATCATCAATTGTTATCACGCGTATACCTACTTGTAAAAAAATATGGAAATATACGCAAAAACATTGTTTTCAATTAATGGAAAAATGCCATAGCTGTATCAAGGGATAAAAATGGCATAGAGGTAGCAAGTTTTTCAGTTTACTGACCTGGAATCAGTGGGTTGTGTAACTTCGCTCACATTGAACACATTT
This sequence comes from Drepana falcataria, assembly GCA_945859725.1. NCBI lineage: Eukaryota > Metazoa > Arthropoda > Insecta > Lepidoptera > Drepanidae > Drepana > Drepana falcataria. The sequence continues at coordinate 14,138,005 of OX243921.1, forward strand.
ATGTCACGTTGATGTCGGATCAACGTATACATTTAAACTATACGTTTACATTTAAACTATACGTTTACATTTAAACTATACGTTTACATTTAAACTATACGTTTACATTTAAACTATACGTTTACATTTAAACTATACGTTTACATTTAAACTATACGTTTACATTTAAACTATACGTTTACATTTAAACTATACGTTTACATTTAAACTATACGTTTACATTTAAACTATACGTTTACATTTAAACTATACGTTTACATTTAAACTATACGTTTACATTTAAACTATACGTTTACATTTAAACTATACGTTTACATTTAAACTATACGTTTACATTTAAACTATACGTTTACATTTAAACTATAAGTTACTGAATCGTTAATCTGTCATATCTATTACTTAATATTGTTCTCTCGAGGATAAGCAAACGATATAACGTTATCTCAATTAAAACTTGGATCAAAGCGGCGCTTTAATGACATATGTAGTTTTATAAAACAAATAGTTAACTAGCGGATATCCTGCCAGCTATGAAGCTTGATTTGAAATACCCATAACCATAGTTGTACAGCTTAATGTAGGAAACTTTACAAATTTAAAACAAATAATTTATAATATACCTCTGGCAGAAAGTGGGTGTGTGGATACCCTATAAGATATGGGTAATACTACCTATACACCTCTGCCTACCCCTTCGGGGACCCTTGTGGGAAGGCGTGAGGATATATATAACAAATCCTTAGTGCTTCAAGAGGGGAGTTTTTTCCAGCGAATCATGTCTCTGGTTTTGCAGGAGTTCTTCGATTGCTTTAGCCCCAGACCATTACGGAGGGAGTATACTTATTAGTGACCTTATAAAGTCAAGATTATAATTTATTTAAGACCTTTAAGGATCAAACAAACTTCTAAGTGCGCGAGGGCCAGTAAGCGCCTTCCTTTGAATCTATCAATCAACGTATCGTATAACACTTCCATCTAAACGCTCCCTTGGCTCTATTTATCCCAAACAAAGTTGAACTTGTGTCGACGTTTCCTAACACCTTGAAAACTTAAACTTTCTCTAGCTATAAAATCACTGTGATTTTAAGTACGATTGCTACGAGAGCCGTGTTTGTTCTCGCTATCGGCTTCCGTATCCTGCCGAGTTGACACTCGTTTGTTTGCGGAGATCTCATATACAAAAGTTTGCCTGGCTTCCAATGTCAATTTGATCGCCAGTCCAGAACAAGTTTACGTATAATATATGAACTAGGTATTTCAAGCGATCAATAATGTAGAACAAATAAAGTTATTATTTTAAATTAAAAATAAAGTACCTACACTGTAATAGCTAAACTAGACTACCCGTTTTCCTGAGGTAAGGTGCCAAGAAGGCTTTCAGCATTCCCACGTTGTTTGGCAATGATGGTTCTCTGCGCAAGAAAAATAATCAACAACATTGCTCCTCACCGAATATATCCGAAAAAACTCTGTTTTACATACATGCATATCATCACGTCAATCCTTTCGCAGGATAGGTAGAGTAAGTAGAGCGCCAGTTCTTTATAGCCTTATAGTCCTCTTTCGATTCATCCGTATATGTATAATGTGAGTAAGTACTCTTAATAAAGTAATACTATTAGAATTAGAGAGCCGTGGTGGCCGAGTGGTTCGAGCAGTTGCCTGCGACACAAAGATCGCAAGTTCGAATCCCGACTGTACCAATGAGTTTTTCTGAATTTAAGTACAGTGATTAGTACACACCACGAGCTTTACGGTGAAGGAAAACATCGTGAGGAAACCTGTATACGTCTGGGAAGAAATTCAAAGGCGTATGTATAATCGTGCTTGAGTAACAGCGATGGACTCGCCATCTGTCACGTTGGCACTTAATATACCTCTGGCGGAAAGTGGGTGTGTGGGTATTACCCATACACCTCTGCCTACCCCTTCGGGGACCCTTGTGGGAAGGCGTGAGGATATTATTATTATTATTTTTATTAGAATTTCACCATTAAGATAGACGTTTATATGAAAGTACATAAAATGCTTAAAAAAAAACCTACATCATCCCAATCGACCCACTAGAGTACTTAAAATAATAATACAATATATACTCACGCCTTCCCATAAGGGTCCCCGAAGGGGTAGGCAGAGGTGTATAGATAATACCCACACACCCACTTTCCGCCAGAGGTATATTACTAGAGTACTTGTACATTGCAATGTCTCCATTATCGTCTGGAGTATCGAAAATATCTCTTTAGTTAATCTTCATATAACTATTAAGATAAAAGATGAAAAAATATACTGCTTTAAGAGTTGAGTTTAAGCTATCACCTGTAATTAATTTGTGATATAAATTGTGTTCAAAGCGTTCAACACGCTCTCCGGTTAATGTTAGCTATTTTCATTCTATTGCTGGACAGGCGTCCAAGCTCCGTCCGGCCTCGTATGACCGGCACTAAAGTTCATTACGTTGTGAACTGAATTCCCTGCAACATGTCCTACGTAGTCTCTTCCTACCATAATATTGTTAAAAGCTCAGTGATTGAAGTTTAATAATGTAGCCTTAAACTGATTATAATTACTTACTTTGGCTGACATATAAGTTGAACTGGCTTTCCATACTTATCCCATGAGGGACACGGCGTGATGATCTACAGGTTTTTTTTTTATACAACAAGAGTGGCAAACAAGCATACGGCCCACCTGGGAAACGGTTACCGTAGCCTATTTACGCTCACAATACCGAAGTATCACTTGCGCGTTGCCACTCTGTGTTCGGAGAGTTATAGTGTGTTGGCAGCATAATGGGTTTAATCCCTCTGCTTCCAACACAATGTAACAATCCTCCCCCCTCCCCAAGGAGCTCATTACTGGAAACCTTATTCACCGCGTAGGAACACAACACAAAAAATTGTGTTATTTGGCTACGGACTTCTATAAGGTGGAGGTCCTGCCCCAGTCGGGCAGCTCCGAATTCGAACGGGAAACCCGTTATGCCCTACCTCTCTTAAAATTATATTATATTATCTTCACGCTTTCTTACAAGGTTCCGCGAAGGAGTTGGCAGAGGAGCGTAATTACACTAGATATATTTTGGTTACAACTACAATTAACAATATTTACAAAGAACTATTGCATAACTAACTATTTACACGTGTTTTATCGTTATTAAAGAGCTATAAGGCCATATTTCCACGCCATTTAAAGTCGGACTAACTACGTAGTTGGTGTCCGGGCTAAAGTACATATTGTTAAAACCACAGTAAAAGGCACAATCACCTAAAACGGTTAGTAAGGGACGACGCAATATTGCAGATACAACACAAACGCTACGTTGAGCTTTCGGTGTTCGCCGCTGCAATTTTTACGCATGATTACTTTTTACAATCCCCCAGGGCAGGGATAATGTAATCAAAACCAACCTTCTAATTGATTAAAAATTTGCTTGCTTTTTGTATTCGATAGATATTCCGCTTTGAGACACTGATTCGGATGATTATCTTATAAAACTCGCTAATCAACTGGCGTGAATGAGGGTGTGATTGTAAAGATGAAGAAAGGCATGTTACGTTGGTTTGGACACATAGAAAGGATGAGTGAAGAAAGATTGACGAAACAGCACACTTTTGCTTTTTATACAAAGCAAAAGTGTGTGCAAGAAGAGGCAGAGGAAGGCCACGTTCCAACTACCTGCATCAAATAGATCGGACTCTCAAGGACGGGAACGTTAAGAGTACTCGAAACCGAGGAGCATGTATGAAGAGACTGATGAATGTGGACGAAGCGAAAGAGGTATGTATGTAAGTCTAGAGAGAACTGGCGTTCTATACTCTCTGCCTACCCCGCTAGGGACTTGGCGTGATGATATGCATGTATGTATGTATGTATCTTATAAAACAGGTGTACACCGAACATCTACTATTTTTCATACATATCATCACGCCGTGTTCCCTGATGGGATAGGTAGAGAGAGAGAGTAGATCGTCAGTTCTCTGTAGACTAACTGACGTTTTCTATATATTGTAAATCAACAGTCCCTCCCTAAAATATACTGTATAATTATCAAGATAAGAATATTAACAAGATAATATATAAGAATATCAAGATAAGATATACAAAAGCAGGGTGTGCTTTTGTAGAATAATAGAGAATAGAATAGAAATAGAGTAATAGAGATTCCTTAGCGATACAATTTTGGGAAAGAAAAGTCCTAGCATAGTGATAATGACAGTTCAAGCCATCGTCGTCGTATGTTTATAACAAAATCAGATTAGAAGAAAACAAACAAACGCGCGAGTGATACCCCTGGTGCTGCAAGCGTCCATAGGCGGCGGTAACCGCTTACCATCAGGCGGACCGCATGCTTGTTTGCCACCCTTATGGTAAAAAAATTAACAGACAGACACTCATTCGCATCGGATCTTAATGAATACAAAACTATTAAATGATTAACGAATAAGTATCTGTGACATATAAAAAGAAACAGTTTTAAGCGATTTACTAAAATTACCGGAGGCATATCAAACGGCATGCCACGTTGGACAACTCTGCCTTCCCCATCTCGGACCCTTGTGGGAAGACGATAAGAAAAAAAATATACTAAATATTGAATGTCATTTATCCGGACACTACGGCTCGACAAAGGTGTTGTTAAACTGACAATTCGTCGATGAAATACTTTAGTATCAATGTGACAGACAAGTCTGTTGTCGTCTCTCGGGCACTACTTTGCATGCGTTTTTAAATTATCTCTCAAGACGTATTGGCAATTGAAAAAACTCTGACTTGAAAACGACGTTAAGAAATGTCTGATTTAACACGTTTTCGCAGGCCGTTTACTGATACTACACTACATGTAATTATAAAATTAAATTACTTTTCTGATTTACGCACGATTTGTATGTAAACTTCAAGCTTCACATCAAACCTTAAGTAGACAAGCGAATACACATTAGCCTACTAATTAAGACTTGTACAATGAAATGCTAAATGAAAATGCCTTAAGTTTCGTTATAACTCACCTCAAAATAACTTACCAAGCCGATTTCGTTTGTCATAGCACCTCAAAGCGAACTCCCCCACTTTAACGAAGAGCCTAATCGGTATCTTCAAGGATCTTTTAGTGTGAGTGGATAAGTTTTTCAGGTACGTAAGTGCTTGTGAGAAAATATTATGTGTGGGTAGTAGTTAGATATAATGAAATATATTTGACTTAGTTAATCTTAGTTAAGATATTGTATTTATATATTAATATCATAGAATGTATATATATAGCAGTAGCTCAAATATGTGGAACGAAAGAAAGCTAATATAAAAAAAAAAAAAAAAGTCTAAGTTTCGGACCCCTTTAATAATATTGCCATTTAGTTATCTTTGCAGCTGTTTGCTTTATTGCATAGTCATGAGGATATATTCTCAACAATCTTAAACTTCTAGAAAACAACTGCTCTATATTTTGAGACACTCTGTATATTTGTAATGTAATGAAGCCCGAGAATTCCAACTCGATAAACTTTGTCCCAGTAAACTCTTAGCAAAGATTGTGTTAAAAAGGGGGAGATGGGCAGAGATTAAATCCCTGCACAAGTTAAGGAAGGTCTTGTTCCTTATTTTCCTTACTAAACGAACCGTTCTCCCTAGTATGAGCCTTTATCTCCGTTTCCTTTTCATACTACGTTTGCGTTTTTTATTTTATAAGTAAGTGACTTATAAAATATAAAAACGCAGATAGTTATTATTTATTTATTTTATATTAATAGGTGTATAATCAATTAATTAGATGTTTATTTAGTAGGTACCTATAATATAGTTTATCCCATAGAAGTAAATCCTGGCGTAGTAACATGGCAATATATTTAAATTGCTGTGTGTATTGCTCAGAGGATGGTTATTAATTTATATAAAAGCAGCAATGCAAAATTTCCCGAAGAACGCATAATAGAATTTTCACAAAAACGTAATGTTGTTCCTACCTTCGCTTAAAAATTAAATTCAAAACCGTTGAATCGTAGCGTCAGAATGTTTTTGCTTTTGCATTGGTAACTGTGGCTCATAATTATTTCATTTCATCTGAATTTCTGTTTACACAATTGCTTAAACATTTTACAACTCAGTTCTGTTAATTTGCCGTACGTAATTTGAAGTGCAAAAATTGTTTCCGACAAGTGAAGCTAAAACCGCTTTGGCCTGGTGTTTAAGGTACCAAAAGGTGTAGCGGAGGTGTGGAGGATCCCGTATGAGTAACATCGACCCCTGTCTATTTATCATCATAAAAGCATAATAAGCTTTCGACCTCCAATACGGCACAGATATTGCCCTTAACTACCCGTATCCATCATAGTTAAAATAGTTACGAAAACAGTGAATATCATTAAAAGGGGTCCGAAAACGGGGATCAAAGCTTTAGTTGAAGCAATAAACTCGCGTGTAGCCTCCGTGTGAATAAGTTGGGGCTTAAAATGTCTTTCCAATATTTTTATCTTTAAAAAATATTTCTTCGACAAATATTCACAAGACGTAAAACTAGGGAGATTGTGCTAGAATATATGTTTGTAAATATTATCTTCACGTCTTCCCACAAGGATCGCTGAGGTAGGCTAAGAGGTGTAACAACACCCAAATTTCATAGGAGATTTATGTGCTAGCGTGACAGATGTCAACGACAACAAACGACGTGGCCATCACAGTTTTTCAAGCGATATTTTATTTACGTCTTCTCAAACGTATGCAGGTTTCCTCTGGATGTAATTCTTCACGAAAATACTCATGGTGATCACTATGTTCGGAAAAACTCTTTGGTAATGTCGGGATTCCAATTTTTGCTTATACCAAATCTCAGAAGACTTCTTCCAGTCGGCCACAGCTTTAGCTTCTATTAAATATTAGCCTTGCCCCGCGATTTCGTCCACGTATAATTTGATTCCACTGGTAAATTTTCCCTCCTCCCACATGACCGGGCGGTCACGCACACCATTCCGCATAATAAAAGACCTCGCGCAATACTTGATAATTATTTTGCTGCGGAGCTATATTGAAACAGATAAATCTCCTATTCATTGAAATGAAATGATTATAAGGGTTGCTTTGTTCAAAATTAAATACTCGTGACGAATACGAACGTATATGTATGTATACGTGATAAAAAACGAACGTATTTATTTGGGGATCCTAACATGTTTTATTTGGGGATCCTAACATGTTTTATTTGGGGATCCTAACATGTTTTATTTGGGGATCCTAACATGTTTTATTTGGGGATCCTAACATGTTTTATTTGGGGATCCTAACATGTTTTATTTGGGGATCCTAACATGTTTTATTTGGGGATCCTAACATGTTTTTGAGAACACAGCAAATAATACATTATTTTAGGACGTATTGTTAATATTAACAATTAAAATGTTTATATCAACCTTAAATCATAGAAATATGCTTTGTTACGCTATGCTTTTTATAGAACTCTTGTAAGAGGACTAATTCTATCATATTCACAGTGTTTCTTTGTCTCTTGTCTTGTTTTGTTACAGGAGACAAAGAGAGCTTTATATATTAGTATGTATAAATAATGCTTTTTCGAGCTAATAGCACCTTTGTTTTTGGAATACTTTCCACAAACTATATAAAAGTAATCAATTTCTTTTTTCTTGTCAGCGGAAAAAGAACTTTATAGAAATATTGAAAGTATTTATGCAAGCAAGACAAGGTCACGTAAACGCTAACGCGACTTAAAACAAACACCTATCTACTGAATCTTATCGGTTTTAAATTTACTAAAGAACTATTTGAACCCCGTGTTGTTGTCGCTAAAAGGTATATGTTAGGTATAATATAGGTAGGTAATATGAGGTATTTATCTGATTTATCCAGCGTAACATGTGTTTCTTCATCCATATAATCACACCTTCATTCACGCTAGTTGCTTTCCGAATAAATGTGAATAACATATCGCTTAGCGATAAGCAGTAATGTATTTAATGTCAGCTGATAATTTGCTGAAAATGCACTGTAGTACAATGCAGTGCACTGTATTTTTTCCATAAATTTCATATTCCGCTGTGCTCGGTGCATGATCCGTCTTTTACGGGCGCCGAGTAAATGTATTGTGTTAAGGTTAGTGCACTTTATCCATATTGCATGATACTGTGTAGCAAACAGCTCCGTGTAAACTGTATTTTCCAGGTGTATTTAATATTATAAAGCTACATTAGATCTTGTATGGGTACTTCAATAAAAGCAAGGCGTCATATTGGTATTCCTACTAACACTATAATTGCGAAAGATTGTGAGGAAAATGTGTTACTAAGAAATAAATCTACTATTGAAAAAAACATTTTCGCTTGAGTAGCCACACGATATTAGATTCCCAAAAATGGGACCGCAGATAGCACCATTCTGTGACTGGTATTCTTGAATATAAAATATATTAATTGAACATACCCCGTTAGGGACTTAGCGTGGTAATACGTATTAATTGAATATAATTTAAAATATTAAGAGAATATAATGTTGAATATAGTTCGTAAACTTCCTTTTGATGGAGGATATGGCGACATCTGACAATAATTCAATTGGGTTAAATTCAATTAGCTTATATTAAGGATGCTCTTCGATACGGCTAGTATCGGGAGGAGGTTCCTGTCTGTTAGACCTTGGCACTTTTATCCTAATCCCGTTTGAGGGCGCTATATTTTTAAGTACCGTCTTTTCTACTTGAAATCGTATAAAGTCGTATTCATTTAAGGTAGGTACGTATATTAAATTTATTAAACGTTTTTGTAGCCGACTGTACACAAAATACGTCAGATCTAATGAGAAAGTGAGGTACGAGAAATAGTAAAATACGAAGGAACTCTCTTCTAGAAGAGAAGCTACTCGCGCACTATGGCCAGTTGACGAACTCAAATAAATGTGCCTGAAACTAATAAGTATGAATACTATTCTGAACAAAACCGTTTGAGTATGAAATCAAAGTTCGGAACAGTCTTTAGCATCTTAGAGCGTATCGCATATTTCTCGCATGTCTGAGCTGTACCCTCTCAGGCGTACTTCTTTTGAGGAATACCAGAAATTTAATGCCTTTGCAGTTCATTCACAAGTAAGATTTCAAATACCTTACCGGTAGTCAGTAAGTAGGTTTGCGAGATGATAGATGTCGAATACAATATTTAAATACATAATTATATATATAATAGATTGGAGGCACTTTTCGCGGAGATATATTACAATGAAGGCAAAATAGGCTTTCCAGATTCATCATAATCATCATCATTACAACCTATCTCTGTCCACCGAATATAGGTCTTTACAATCAATCTTCAGCGTGACCGGAAATTTTTCACAAGTCCAGGACCTAGCCACCTGAGGACCTGGTATAAGTGCTAGAAGATTATTTGTAAATTTTAGCTTGACATATGTTCTAGTTTCTGGTCTGTGGACGGCGAAGGAGTTTGGAAAAAATCACTCACTCTTTTTTGTTTGTTGTTAATAGTATAAGTGATGTCAATCGTATAAATTCGTGCAAAGGATATACAAATATTGTACATTTCTCAATGTCTGCAAACAACCGCTTTAAAGACGACTCGCATGTTTCCCGCAGTTTTATTGTTGGTAAAGCTGCGGTAAATGTGATTAACAAAAACAGTACGTTATTCATCCATATTGGTTTCACGTATCACTTGAGTACGTACTATTTAATGTGTATTTGTGCTTTATTCAACTCGCATCGATATTAATCATTCGAGCACATTGAATAGGCGTATTTTTTATGCTAAGGCCGTATTAAATGTACAGTAGAATCTTACGAAATCCGAGTTATATAAATAATAATATATAAACAGAGCAGAGGAGAACAAATACAGCACGACTATATAAGAGAGGTTGGGCATAACGGGTTTCCCGTTCGAATTCGGAGCTGCCCGACTGGGGCAGGACCTCCACCTTATAGAAGTCCGTAGCCAAATAATACAGTTATCTGTGTTGTGTTCCTACGCGGTGAATAAGGTTTCCAGTAATGAGCTCCTTGGGGAGGGGGGAGGATTGTTACATTGTGTTGGAAGCAGAGGGATTAAACCTTATGCTGCCAACACACTATAACTCTCCAAACACAGAGTGGCAACGCGCAAGTGATACTTTGGTATCGTGAGCGTAAATAGGCTACGGTAACCGTTTCCCATCAGGCGGGCCCTATGCAAGTTTGCCACTCTTGTCGTATAAAAAAAATAATAGTTAAAAAAAACTTAAAAACATGCTTTTTATAGAAAACCGAACTAAAAATAGAAAATAAATTTCGATAATATCTTAAAAAGCGTGGGGTGCATGGTGTCAATAGTTATAAATATTTTATTGACAGATATTAGTAGAGTGATTATCATTTCGGTAATATCTTAAAAAGCACCCCACGCTTTTTAAGATATTATCGAAATTTATTTTCTATTTTTTAGTTCGGTTTTCGATAAAAAGCGTGTTTTTTAGTTTTTTTTAACTATTATTTATTTTCTACTTTTTAGTTATTAGTGTATTGTCATCGGTCCTCGATAAGTCTACAAAGTTTGAACGAAATCTGGCCGTTTAAAGTGGGTCAAAATCGAGCTCAAAGAAGTCGGTTACATACATACAGGTGAAGCTAATATAAAGCGTGTAAAAAAAAAACTATACATACGCCTTCGAATTTCTTCTCAAACGTATGCAGGTTTCCTTTCGATGTTTTCCCTCACCGTAATCCTCGAGGTGTGACTAATCACTATAATTTACTAAGAAAAACTAATTAGCACAGTCGATATTGACGGCCGTCTGGTCTAGTGGTTAGAGCTCCTGACTGCGAATCTTGAGGTCGCGGGTTCGAATCCCGCTGAGGGCAGATATTTGTGTGATGAACACGTGTATTTGCACTTTAGTCTTGGATGTTCTATGTATTTATGTATATATCTATCTATATAAGTAAATATATCGTTGTCTAGTTACCATAACACAAGCTTCGCTTAATTTGGGACTAGTTCAATTTGTGTGGAATTGTCCCAGGTATTTATTTATTTATTTTATTTATATTCAAACTTACAATCTTTGTGTCGTCGCCGAGTGCCGTAGTGGCCGAGTGGTCCGAGAAGTTAGCTGCAAACTTCTCGGACCACTCGGGCCACGACGGCTAATACATATAATAACATACAAAGAAAGAAAATTAATAACAAAACCGGGGTGAAAATATTCTTAACCCTATAACTAGAAAGTTACCCGAATATAATATTGTGCAAACTGTTCACGTGCGAGTATGTACATATGTAGGTATATCGTAGATATGTATCCTACTAATATTATAAACGTAAAAGTTTTTGAGGTCCTTTGTTCCTTTTTAATGCAGAAACTATTGGATGAAATTAGGTGTAATTAGGTACGGATACTATTTAGCTGGATTAAAAGATAATGATATGTTTCTATCCGGAAAATTTACCAAATAAAGTCAAACTTTACGCGTGTAAGAGTAAGTAAAGCCGTCGGGTTGCACACATGTCAGGCGCGGGCAGGCTAGGTTATATCAATAATGTTGTTATCGCCCAACGACTAATCACATCAAGCGATGTGCTATCGAGTGAAGTCAATGTAGGTATACCTGTAGTAGGACTGGCCGCATGCTCGTCCGATAAACTGCCTAACTAGGTTTGAGTGTAACTGACCGCTGTTCCCGACACGACGTCGTCCAAATATGTATTTGGTGTTTTGGTAATTTCAATTTGAAGTTAGTGTCTTAGGAATGTAAAATTTCAGGTATTGTCATTTATAATAAAAACCTTGATCAAGTCGATCGGTAACTCAAGGATAAGAAATTTAATAGCATTCGAACCCGTCGAGCATGTAGAAGAGACTGATGAATGTGGATAAAGCGTAAGGGAGTTGGCGCTTTTCTCTCTGTCTACCCCGTGAGCCGTGATGTAATGTATAATATACATTAAAGGTGACCTTCTAGACTGGGTCTCTTTTTCTTTTCCTCTTTCTCAACTGATGACTCTTAATCAACTATTATATATTGCGGGTCATTGGGATGTTCCAAACGAAGAGCAGTGGACAATGAAGGCAAAATACGTTATCCAGATGCTAAAAGATTATTTATTAATTTTAGCTCAAGCTGGTAAATTTTACATCGCGATAGCCGTTGCGATGTTCAATAATAGATAGCCCAGAACGAGCTCTCTTGTTTGATGTAGATCTATTACCGCTTCACATCTTTTATAGTTTTCTTTTTTATTAAGTCCTCCTTTATTGCGAAAGACATTAACTGCCAGCTACTAGTGTCATAAAATTGTGTCATTAATTTCGGAACTTAAATCTTGTCCGTAGAAGGATATTCGTGTTAACGAAGTCTTTCTGTGCCTGTCGCGATTTCAGCCTCGTAATAATATTTTATTGTGATTATTGCACCCATAAAAGTACAGAACTTAAACCGTTTACGCTGCGCACGAAACTGTACCCCTCTCTAAAATATTCCCATTTTTGCAATATACATTTATATCCTTAAGCCTTCCTCAATAAATGGGTTATCTAAAATTGTTCTATTTTTTCGAACCAAATGCTCCCGTGATTAATGCGTTCAAACAAAGTAACAGTCTTCATCTTTATAAATAAAGTATAATTATGTATAATGCCGATATGTCTGAAGATACAGGGTAAATTAATGTTTTACCTTAATTTTCCATTAAAGCTGCCTCAGTTAGGTGTCCTAAATTTTAGGTTTTTTAATGAAAACTTTGTCAGTCTTTATTTTGACTTATTTGCCAGATAAAATATTTTAAAGAAACCTGAATAGGACTGACAAAGTTTTCACACTTAACGTATTCACGTTTCCGAAGAAATTTATACTTATTTAAGCACGAGGATCTAAATATCTGCGAAATATAAAATTAAGTAAACTGTTACTTTTCCTAGAAATAGGTAGAAGAAGGAAGAAAGAAGTAATAGGCTTTCATAACATTCTGTTAATTCAAAACACATTAATTTGACAGCGCAATATTTGAGATTGACTTATATCGTCATGTACGTTTGTCCCATTCTTGAATAATGACGGCAATACCACGTGGTGGTAAGGCTGTGGCGCTGGTGGCCACTGGGGAGTAACCTTAAAGTTTCCCAATGTTTCCCAGCGATGCTACATAACCTGCCCTCAAGGTACTGCAGCAAGGTCAGGCACGTAGTAAAGAAAGGAAAATAGGAAGGTCCCTGTAGAATCACTTGTGAATTGTATGGTCATAAAAATGGGTCTCGGGTGTAAACTGGATAACATGTAGCGTCCAGATATATCTGACAGTATTTGTTTTGGCTTAAGTCCGCATACAGGCACCAGCGCTTCGGATTAATGTAGAGTAATAACTTAGAAAGATTGATCACGATTTCGGCTTCTCGGCATTTTATTGGAAACTAGATAGTGTCCTGGTTTCCACCAGCGTATAATATCATTTTATTGAGAATATTTTCTGGGATGAAATATATATCCCGTGTTAAGCAAGCTAATAATCAATTGCTGTGTCAATTGCATTTATCTCCGTTCAGTAGTTTTGCTTGAAAGAGGAACGAGCTTTCTCACAAAATTTCGCATTTATAATGTCAGTAGGATTTTCATTGATATTTCGCCTCTAGCAAATATCGAATACGATTATATTTCATTGTGTCAGCATTTCTTTTGTCATGGCTCGTTTTCTGAGATTATATTTTTCCGTATTACAATTACAATATGAAAGGAAATCATAATAGAAATATGGCATAACTTGTCTTTTGATTATTTTCAGAGTATATTGTGAGGATTTTTTATTAATTTATCAACACTGCCGCGCTCGTTCACAATGAATACAAAGAGGGGTTCGCTAATCATCATGCAAGTCACGACATTAGAGGTCACTCATTGTAGAACCAAGTCATACGAGGAAAGTTTAAATTCAGCGAATATTACACGCCTTGTGAATACATAGGTGATTCCTCATCACATCGCGCTACTAACCACTATGATTTGTATAGATATTTAATAAAACGCGTATATCATCGTATATATTATCATCACGATGTATGCAAAGAGAGTACAGCGCCGGTTCTATCTAGACTTCCATACCTCTTTCGCTTTATCCACATTCGTCACACAAAGATAGATCAAATCTATCGAACACGCAAGGATCGGAAACGTCAAGAGTACTCGAAACCGGTAAGTTGAAAAGAAGTATGGACAGACTAATGTGACAGTTTGATTAGTATTTCTCCCGTTTGTTTTTCGTTCCCGGATCTTTTGCTACTTAACCAATCAACGGTGAAACCAAGAAGCGACAAAGCGAGGCAATTTTGAAACGCTAAGTAACACAGCTAAGGGCACCCTCTATGGGTCTAGAGCCTCGCTTAGTGCGCTGCTAATTAGTGAGTTGAGCTAGACTCGTTGACATGTATGTTAGATCTTACTCTCAGCTATTTATCGTCCTTTATTCGTTAGAGCCATTGTAAAACAACGCAACCTACTTTAAATACGAAGAGCTTGGAATGAGTCATAGTGCCAGTTAGTCTGATTGATGTTTGAATACATAATAAATAACAAACATACAGGAAATATACAATACATTTCATACCATTCGTCCTAAAAAGTCTTGAAATTCGCCATAAGTCAAACGTGAAAATAATTTACATTATTTTCCCCTTATTGCTGTGCTATAAAATCCTCCAAGGAGAATTGTCAAGATTTTTCATTTCGATAAACAGCGTTTATTTGTCGCTCTCGCTTCCTAACTTCGCATTTGTCGAAGTTAGGCGACTTTGAAAAAATATGTCGCCAAGAGTACCTATTTACTTTGAGCTATTTATTGCAAAATATTTAACTTTTACCAGGCCATGTATATAGTGAACTACTCTCGCAAACACAATTGAGCTTGAAATCAAAGGTACGAAGACCACAATGAAATCAGATGTAATGCCCCGTATTAATGGCCAGGCAAAGATTTATTAATTATTTAACTAAGATTAACTACATTAAAAGCTTAAAGTTGTCTTTATTATGTAATAATGCCGGAGCTTAGTCCATCTATTGCATATTTTCTAAATCTGATGAAGCTTAACGTCACTGGTTCGATTTCTACTAGGGGCGGATATTAAAGTATCAACACGCACGGACGAAAGTTTGTACCATTGACTTGGATGCCCCTTATATCGTATATTACTAGTTTCTAATAAAATTACAAGACAACACTCAACTTTTTTGATTTGTATTTGTATACATCGATACATATCATCACAGGATACAGATCCTCACGACGCAGGCAGAGAGAGTAGACCGCCAGTTCTCTATAAACGTATAGTCTCTTTTCGCTTCATCCACATTCTCTTAGTATATTGAATTGATACTAAGACAACGCTCTTGATGTTCCTCGAATGTACTTGAATGTCCAAATTATGACTCGAATTCGTCCCACATAACATAAACCAATGCTAAAACATAAACGTATCTTAAAGTCGTGTTTTCATAACAACATCTATTTACTACATCAAAGCCGATATCGCAATGAGGTATAAGTGGAATATCGTTGAGGTAATACGATTCTCCAAACAGAATATTATCTGAAAACCTCGTAATATTTCATGCAAATAAATAAGAATAGAGCGTTGTCAGAGACGCGATGACATTTTGAGAGTCGTGTCTTAAAATGGCGTCTTATTTATAAAGCGCTGAGAAATAATCATCATGTTGTTTCATGCAAGGGAAATAAGTAGAACTTAAAAACTTCACTTCATATGCAAGCCTTGTAAGTCAACCTCATCACAGAACAGCTTTATACTAGCGAGATGGGTTTTAGATGTAGTTATGCAAAACAAGCTTGAGATTACAATAAATTGCCAAGCGTAGATCATCGTCTACATTTAGATTGGCTCTTTTAAACATGATTCCATTGCCTGTGTACTCGGCTCTAAAATGGAATTTTGTACATGATGTAGTACTTTGACACTTTATGTAACAATGATGCCTGAAGAGCAAAAATTGCAGGTTCGATGCCCCACTGCATCAGTAAGTTTTTCTGAAGTTGAGTTCAGTACAATCACACCATGAGCTTTACGGTGAAGGAAAAAATCATCTGCATACTTTTGAGAAGAAATTTAAAGATGTATCTATAGTTGTCCATGAGCAACAGCGATGTGCTCACCGTCTGGCACGTAAATATATCATCTCCGGCTAGAAGTGTGTGTTACACCTCTGCCTACCCATTCGGCAAATTCATGGTAAGGCGTGCAGATACATTAAAATATTACAATTTATTGCACTGTAAGGCGGAACGCAGTGTTGGCAGTCGATACTAATATACTTTAAAAACCTTGGTATTTTAAGCGACCACATTGCAAAGACAACTTAGTGTCAAACACCCTGATTTATAAAATATTCTATTAATAACCAATATCGAACGATATTTTGGCCTTAGCTTGGCTTACTTTCATTATAAAATTCTTACGAAATAACCTCTTTCTGTGGGCATCATGTTGCAATGTGTGCAACGCGCACCACTATTAATCTGAGCATAAGAAGCGGAACAATTGTTAACGAATAGGTATATTTCCAAAGTAATTAGTTATTTATTCCATGTGAAAGGTAGCTCTTGCCGCTGAGGTCCAGAGTCAAACTAGATTAGGCAGGCGTGCTGGAAGATAGCAAGCGGTTATTAGATTGTTAGTCAAGTTACAGAGATTAAGCCGTATTTCGCGGAATCTTAACGCTCAACTGATCGTTAACTAGATTATTCTCGGATACCTAGATTATTTTGAGGGTATTAGAACCATCGGAGCGTTATATGCTATATTATGAAAGCTAGAGAATTGTTGATTAGGTGTAAACACACGTAACCAAGCAGCCAGTTTGCTATGGCGTGTAAACAAATGCGATATTATTGCGGAAAAGTCCAGTCGTTAGTGGAGCTAAGTGCTCAAAAGTAAGTCATCCTATCATATATGATTTTTCAGTAGTGTAATGAAATGTGTCACTGATGATGTGAAATGATAATTTATATTTATGCGTTACGAAAATTTATTCGCAAGAAAATCCGCGAGTTCGTAAAATCTGCAGATATTCAATACCGGTCCAGAGGAACTGAAGTGGGTTCCATGGCAAATATATGCGCGACACGGAGTGAATTCCATGCCCAAATATTTTAATCCATCCCTTTACATCAGGACCTTCCTAATTCTATTTAAATTACTAAACTTTTATCACACTGCAAGGAGAAAGGGCAAAAAAGATTGAACAGAAAATTAATTACGAAACGCGGGAACTTTTAAGGCTTGTCCTTTGAAAGAGGAACGCTACTAATATATATATATATATGATTTTTGCTTAACTTAATATATATATATATATAGATACCTAATTGGGGAAGAATGCAAAATCATTTCTAAGGAAGAACGAGAATTATAGTTGAGATAAAAGGTGGAAAATGATCGCACCTGTGAAACAAAAGATATGTCCTTCTGGTTTTTGAAAATGTAAATGCCAGAAATGTAAAGAGAAATGCCAATATTTATAAACATGATTTACTCCAAGGAAATGTGTATGCCATGGAGCATAGTGAGGTTAATGAAATTATGCTGGGCAGTTGCAAATCCAAAACCTCAGCCCTTCAATTTATATATATACCGTCTGGTCTAGTGCTTAGAGCTAGAGCTCCTGACTGCGAAACTTGAGGTCGCGGGTTCGAATCCCGCTGAGGGCAAATATTTGTGTGATGAACACGAATATTTGTACCTTAGTCTTGGATGTCGTATGTATTTAAGTATATATATATCTATGTAAATACATATATCGTTGTCTAGTTACCATAACACAAGCTTTGCTTAATTTGGGACTAGGCAATTTGTGTGGAATTGTCCCAGGTATTTAATATTATTTATTAATTAAATATATACATACATACATATCATCACGCCAAGTCCCTAACGGGGTAGGCAGAGAGTATAGAGCGCCAGTTCTCTCTAGACTTACATACCTCTTTCGCTTCGTCCACATTCATCAGTCTCTTCATACATGCTCGTCGGTTTCGAATACTCTTAATGTTCCCGTCCTTGAGCGTCCGATCGATTTGATCCAGGTAGTTGGAACGTGGCCTTTCTCTGTCTCTTCTTGCACGCACTTTCGCTTTGTAATCTGTTTCGTCAATCTTTCTTCACTCATCCTTTCTATGTGTCCAAACCAACGTAACATGCCTTTCTTCTTTCAATCACTATCATATCATAGATGAAACTATCAATTTCAATCTTTAAAATCACGCCCTCATTCACGCTAAATAAATAAATAACTAATAAATACCTGGCACAATTCCACACAAATTTACCTAGTCCCAATAAATATTTCATACATGCATATATACCCAGTACCTCACGGGGTAGGCAGAGAAAGGCGAGGGCAGTTCATTCTGGGCTAAATTTCCAAATATATATCATAGAATATTAGAATATTTTAGATAAATAAATATTTGGTAAGGTTACATGAAACTTGAACATCTTTTTTATTTAAATATAGTATTACATTAAAATACCCACCACAGAAGGTTAAAGATACATTGAAGAGAAAAAAGAAAAACATGAATTTCGGAGCCAACGTGACAGACGGCCATTTCAGGTACGAATTAAGTTTGACAAGAAATTTAAATACGTAGGTATGATATATACCTACGTCTTTACATTTATGGTCAGTAACACGTTACCATTATGAAGTTCCTGGCAGAGTGAGAAATTATTGTTGTCAAAAAAAACCCATAAGCACAAGCCAGGTATCAACATCCAATCTTAACAGAGGCGACATAAACTTCTGTGCCACATACATTTTTCATGGTCAGAAGTAAACTCGGTAGTTGTATGGGGCAGTTATGCATGATATCAGTCGACGCTAGTCGATAGACGCAAAAGTTAATTATTTGACGGCGCCTGGCGTCGTCGACAGATGAAAACGCAAGCAACGTAAAATTATTTTCATGCATGAACGTTCTTAAAATCTGTTCGGTTTTTCGCGATTGCGGTAAACATCAATTTCGTGGATAATATGGAAAAGTGGGAAGTGATTGTGATAACACGCGATTGGGGTTCGCCAAGCCTAGGTATAATAAACCTTTGTGTTGGTGTTCTAGCTTCAAAAGAGTTTCCTACATCAAAGTAATGTATGGTTTTTAATGCTAATTTAGGTAAAGTTTGTTCACTATACTCTTAGACCAGGTGTAAGACAATATTCTATAAATACTGAAACAATACAAGCTCATTATCGAATTAATTCAGGATTGGTTGCTGTACCATCCATCGGAAGATTACCTCTTAACAGTCACTGGTCTACTTCAGAAAGCATGCTCAATGCCTAGGAACACAACACTAACCATAAGCTGAGCCATTTAGCTGCGATGCGATATGGTAGGGATACTAAGTCACATAACATACATTTTATACGGAAATTTCCGTTGTATAGAACCACCAATAAATAGACAAAAGCCACATATTTTATGAAATAAAAGCAATATAATTTGTCGTCTCATAAGGTGTGGTGGGAGAGTTGTCTGCAACACAAGAGTCGCAAGTTCGAGCCCCGACTGTACCAATGAGTTTTCCTGAACTTAAGTACAGGGATTAGTCACACCACGACCTTTACGGAGGACCCTTACCTTCGAAGGACACCATCGAGTGAAAACCGGAAAAAAAAAACAAAAACGGAGCGGAGAACAGAGAAAGAAGGAGCGAAAAGTGGCTGTGTGGGTACTACCTACTCACCCCTGCCTACCCTTTCGGGGACACTTGTGGGATGTCGTGAAGGTATTTAATTTATGTTATTTCTGTATTTGGCTATGTAATTTAATAATAATCTCCGAATCCTCCAAAATTTCTCATTAACATACAGATGGAGTGTGTAATGGTGTTGACAATATTCACTCAAATTGGACTTCCAAACAAACATTACGCAATGGCTTTTACAAAAAGTTCTAGCCAATTGAATTTTCGCAAGCAATTTACGCCCGATTGCGGCAATTCTCATCTGAAAAGGTGTTGTTATTTTAACAGAATATTCATTTTAAGGAAGCAAAAATGTTTTTTAAATTTGCACAATATGGAAAGTTTACATACACTATTCTTCCAATGAGAATAATATACATACGTGGTTATAATATGGTCAATTTATTTCACAAAGCGATGTTTACATGAAAATCCACTCACATCAATTCATACAAAGACGAATTAGTAGCACTTTCATAAAAATAAAATGGTTTGATGTTTATGAAATACCGTATTTTTTATGGATGGCGACACCAAAGTCTCTAGCCATGCACTCGTTAAATAGTAAGCAACACAGCTAAAGGCATCTCCTATGTGGACTTTGGCTTGACACTTTCACATTTGATACTTCAATAGTGCCCCAAATTAACGCGTTCAAAATAACAAACAAACTGATTTGTTATATTATTAGGTAACTATATGTCAAACCTATACTATTATATATTGAGAGCGAATCATAACAGCGAGTACAGTCTCGCAACACTTAAATCTAACAAAGTACCTACTACAAATACAAGGCGTATGCAAATATCCTTAAGAATGTGACCACATGAAATAGAAAACAATTGACAATCGGATGCTTTTGAATCGATTACAACCATATAAATCTCGTTCCTGAGCACAGTGACAGAAATACATACATATTTCATGATTATTTTGATGTTCAAGCATCGAAGATGATGCTGGATGTAGAGGCGAAATAGAGTTTGTATATAAGTTCTATTCCACTTTGAGTTAACCTTTGTTTGTTACCTAATGCCATGTGTGGCACTCGCGAGCGCCAAACTATGTTCTATATCACAAGGATTTGCATGACACTTCGTTCAACTATGTCTTGTAATTTACTATCAATGTGATGTCAACTGAGGAAATAAGCAAACTTGATATATTAATTCCCAACAATTTCTTGTAATATTCTGTCTTATAAGATTCGAAATTTCACGCTCGGCTTTTTCTTCTTTAAGCCATTATGATTTCATAATAATTAAATTTTCCTTGTAAAATTATGGACCGGCTTTTTGTTATCAGGCTTTTGAGTGCTAACAATGACGTCATTATCGCTTATCCGCGGGTGTGAGACATTGGTGAGGGTTTGCGCTACGGACTACAAAAATATACGAGTATCGTGTTCCTTTAATCATTATGTTGCGAAATTTATTGCATTTTACATTTATTGTTAATATTTTGTGTACAAAATTGTGACGAGGACTTAAAATGGTAATAGGATGACATTTGGCACAGAGATATATTATATGCTTTATTATAGGATACCCTAGATTTTGAATAAAACTATCAATTAAACCTTTTGTACTCGGGTGAATCCATCAGCACTGCTAGTAGTTTATTTATGTAGTTTCGAAGGTTTAATTTAATTTATAGGTAGCTTAGAATGTACCTTGCATTCCTACAAGCGTTCCCGATGAGGTAGACTTAGGTATAGGGTCGTTTACGTACTCCAACACTAACTGTTCGGCAAGATACCCTCATTTCTAATGATGATATCTTCACTGTGAAGCTCGTGCTACTAAAATCTGTACTACACACAAAACCACCAACAAAAATATTAAAAATATGTACTTACGTTCAACATTATGATGAAAAAGTCGAGGGTAAACATGAACGACGTGATTGGGTTGAAGTTCATCTGAAACAAGAGAAAGGGAAAACAATACAAATAATTTATTGCTTTTAAAGTATCATAAGTGGAAGCTTACTGAAAACGACTGTCACTTTTTATTATGATACTTTATGTTATATAGTCTTTTATCTAGAATTCAATAAGTTGACACAATGACTACAAAAACCGATACTCAATAGTAACTCAAAGCGATAAAATTGTATGAAACATACTTATAATAATAACTAGTTGTCCCGCCCAGCTTCGCTCGGGTGGAAAAAAAAGATGGTGGCGCCACCTATCGGGTCCAATTGTGAATCTAAACCATTCCCAGATCCCCTTGAACACACACAAAAAATTTCATTAAAATCGGTCCAGGCGTTTAGGAGGAGTTCAGTGACATACACACTCACAGAAGAATTATATATATAAAGATATCCTCACGCCTTCCCGCAAGGGTCCCCGAAGGGGTTGGAAGAGGTGTATAGGTAATACCCACATACCCACTTTCCGCCAGAGGTGCCAACGGGACAGATGGCGAGTCCATCGCCGTTACTCAAGCACGACTATACGTATGATAGTGAATTTTGAATTTCTTCTCAGACGTATGCAGAGTGATAAATTATTAGCTGGATAAACACATAGGATATGTTTTGTAAAAATCGAAATTCAGATAAAATCTCGTCTTAAAAATACCAATAAGTTTTTAATAAACTTAAATGTAGTGCTTTAACACACCATTAAGTTTACGGTGACAAAAAATCACCTTCAGGATATCCTCAATAGTTTGAGCAAAAATTCGGACTCGTCATCCGTCACGTTGTCTGCTTAACATTCAAGAGACACATACGGGAGCATTAATATTAATTAAAAACAAAATTTTGTTGTACGGTTATGGTAGTTATAAATAGACAAAGCGGTTTTGCTTATCGATAGAATGTGACTCAACAATACGCAAATAATTAATGCCAATGAAGCAGACAAAGAAAAGCGGTTAAATAAATAATTTGGCCTTAATCTCCAACAACAGAAAAGCCAAATTAATTGTACTTGAAATAATTAAAGGGCAATAGGAACTGTGTACGTATTTTGTATATTGTATTTACGTATACTAGTATAGCTATTGCCATCCACGAAGGCGCGCCCCACTATTCTTCCCTATAGTTTATAGTGTAAGTGTACAACCCTCCACTAATGTATGAGTATTATTATATTATCAATGTATTTACAAAATACAACTCAAAATCAACTCTCGTGTAAATGGGGTATACATTAACATACATATTCAGAGGTGGCGGTAACAGTAGCAGTGTCGAAAGTTCAATTGTTTTTCCCCCTCTTAAAAATGCCCAACGCACCTCACGATGTTATCACTACAAATATCGTAACAAGCGCTATTTATTCCAACATACAACTAACTAAAAATCAAAGTTAGAACCTTAGAAACCACAACCTTAGAAATAAACACAAGCCCGAACACAGCTTCGCGATCCACCTTCGGTCAAACTACATACGATAACTTAATGTTTTTGTGAGAAATAAATTCTTTAAACCTAAATAAAATACACTTAAGAGAGTCAGTTACTGAGTAGGAAGATTGCAATTAAAAGTTTTCTCAAAAGTAGAACAAGGTCACGTGCTTTGAGCTGCGATAGACGGCGCAATTGTAAGAACCATTGCGAGGTCAAGATGCTCACTGTCCACCGCACCGTAACTCCAACGAGCAATGAATTAAAAGTCATGCCTTAAAGCCGCTGACGGCGGTCACTAGCGGTTGAATAGATTCACAAGTTCAAAGTCGCTCACGAAGCTAAAGAAATCTGGGCTTTTCCGATAACGACAAATAACAGATTTACTCCTTTATCTTCGATAGAACGAACTTTAGTCTTACAGAAAAATAACTTCTCCTTTTGTACTGCTGCTCTACGAACACAGAGGTAAAAAAATATCTGAGATATGTCTGAAATCTTTCTAAATGCTGTTTTTTGTACACTTTTCAACAAGGATTTATTTTTTTATTTCTTTAATATTGTTGTAAGATTTTGTTAGTAACAATACGTTAATAACGATAATTCGTTGTAAAAACGTGGAACACAGGAAAGTATCTTAATAAAACAATCCCTGTAGGTATTGCTTTCTAGGTACTTTTTTTTTGTTTTGTTGACGCCTCCGTAAACGAAAAAAAAACTCTTAGATGATAGATTGTTGAGCGTATTCTCGCAAAACATTCTCCGCAACGATAAAGTTACTCATGTAATTGTAAATGCGATTTTGTTATTTTTTATATTTTTTACCGTTTCCGAAAAACAGTCCTAAACCAAGAAGGGAGAAAATTACTTCCTTTAATAATATTGTCATTTTGTTATCTTTGGAGCTATTTATTTTATTGCATCGTCATGAGGATACATTCACCACACCCTACCACTTCTAGAAGACAAACATTTTTCTGGAATATCATGTATAATGAATACTTTTGAATGACAATTTTATTTAACATTTTCGCATAGACACGGCGGCAAGTAACTGTTAAAATTTAGTTACAATGTTTGTTATATATATATTTATTTGAATTTATCTTTGCTGAGGAAGCTTATAAAGAATGAAGAGTTATTGAGCATGAAGGCTTCAGCTTGACTGTCGAGAGCCAAAACGGAAGTTACATTGCATAACTTTTCGTTACACTTCGAACTCATTTTACAGACTTTCATTTGCCTTCATAATAACGCTGTACATTTTATCTGTCTGTTATTCTGCTTCTGTGGCTTTAACAATGTTTGACAATTCTATTAATGGCTCAGTCTTATTACGGAATATATTTTTTATGAAGCCGCGCTAGGAGTGTGTTTTTTTATCTTGGGAACCAAAACGAACTTATCTCGCTTTGATTCCTCCTTCATCTTTGAATTAACGTATAGAGCTTAAGATTAAGTTGATTGTGTGCAAAATGTTAGAGTAATAATATAAAATATTTATACCAGTTTAAGTAGGTAATATTTTAACTAATATTTTACCGTAGAGCCGTGGTGGCCGAGTGGTTCGAGTACTTGCCTGCGACACAAAGATCGCAAGTTCGAATCCCGACTGTACCAATGAGTTTTTGTGAACTTAAGTACAGTGATTAGTCACACCACGAGCTGAACGGTGAAGGAAAACATCGAGAGGAAACCTGCATACGTCTGAGAAGAAATTCAAAGGCGTATGTATAGTCGTGCTGGAGTAACGGCGATGGACTCGCCATCCGTCACGCTGGCACCTAATATACCTCTGGCGGAATGTGGGTGTGTGGGTATTACCTATACACCTCTGCCTACCCCTTCGGGGACCCTTGTGGGAAGGCGTGAGGTGATGGACTCGCCATCTGCCATGTTTGCACCTAAAAAATATATATCTGGCGTAAAGTGGGTGTGTGGGGTGCTACATATACACCTTTACACCTACCTATACGCCTACCCCTTCGGGAACACCTGTGGGGACTCCTGTGGCAAGGCGTAAGGATATATATATATATATATATATATATATTTTATCGTAAAATTGGTAACGCGCGAACATTCCTTTAAATATCACTAAAGGCAAGATTAGACAGGTTAACATATTGCAAGTTCGATTCCTGTCTGTAGGTACTAAATGTTTGTGCTGAAATTTGGTGATTAATCACACCACACGGTGAAGGAAAATTTCGAGAGGAAACTTACATACGTTTGTGAAGAAATTCAAATACGTAGGTATAGTCGTGCTTGAGAAACCGCGATCGACTCGTCATCTGTCACGTCCTAAATATATATAAGTACTTAAGAGTGTGCGTAACTACACACTTCTGTCAGTCTTCAGTCTTCGCTTCAGGGACCCCCATGGATAAGCGTGAAATCTACATAGTCAAGAAAATTTTGCATCATATCGTCCGGTGAGCATGCTAAAACTACTAATATCGTTGGCGCTTATATGCTACGGCAACTCTTATAGATTTATAAACACAATTAACTAAATCCAAAGATCTCCCTTGCTCGCGATCCAGCAACGCCCTAAGCCGAGGTTCGTACCCCACAGGGGGTGCCCTTAGCTGTGTTGCTTAGAAATAAAGTGCCTGGCTGGAGGCCTAGGTCTCGCCATTGACCGGTTAAGTAGCAAAAGTTCCCGGAACTCCCGCTACGAGAGACAATACAAAAAAAAATCCAAAGATCATACATACATACATATCATCACGCCATGTCCCTAACGGGGTAGGCAGAGAGTATGGAGCGCCAGTTCTCTCTAGACTTACATACCTCTTTCGCTTCGTCCACATTCATCAGTCTCTTCATACATGCTCGTCGGTTTCGAGTACTCTTAACGTTCCCGTCCTTGAGAGTCCGATCTATTTATCCGATCTAATAGATCCAAAGATCACTTTAGTGCAATTTCAATTTCTATCCATTATTGCGGTAACCGAGAAAGCAAATGTAACGATATAAATAACAACGTGTAACAATTTTATCTTGCTAGGTCAATCGAATTCCACATATCATACATCGCATTTATAATAGTTGTAGGTATGTTGTCAGTTATAATGGGAGTTCAGTAATAATTTTGAACGTTAAATGGATGTCAGGCGACGTTCATTTATCAACTCGATAGGCAGCATGACTGCCTGACTTATTTGTTTGGAAATTAAGGAAAACTGAACAATATCGCTGTTTTTATCAACCATGCATTAGATGGTAGCTTGCTGTCACATATTATACAGTAATTTTAATTTTTATATATCCTCACGACCCATAAGGGTCCCCGAAGGGGTAGACAGAGGTGTGTAGGTAGTACCCACACAACCACTTTACGCCACAGATATATTTTAGGTAGACTATATTTTACCTTTGAATTTCTTTTCAAACGTATGCAGGTTTCCTCTCGATGGCTTCCTTCGCCGTAAAGGTTTGAAGTTTTCCCTGGAGAGTACAGCATATTGTAGTTCTTCAAGAAGGGTATGAAAAGATTCCTGCAGGGTAACGCGCGAGTGATACCGCTGGTATTGCAAGCGTTATATTACATTGTAGTCAAAACTATTCAAGGGGAACGGTAGGAGAACATCAGTCATGGGACCACCATGCTTTTTTACTTATATAATAATTTCACTGTATTATCGTCACTACAATATGAATTTAATTCCAGTCAGGTATCGCCTGCCTACCCCTTCGGGGACCCTTGTGGGAAGGCGTGAGGATATTTATATTGATTTATTTAGGTATCGCCATCGCCATCGCTTAGAATCGTTTGGAGCTAACAGATAATTGTAACTGTCAAATAATAGACAATTAGTTTCTAGTAAAATAATATTGCGGCTATAAATTGAGATGTAAGCACACGGTGTGCAAATTTGATTAAAATCGGTTAAGTAGTTTAGTAGTCCATCGAGGACAAACAACGTGATGCGAAATTTATATATATTAAGATATAGATTATAATTACTACATTGGTAGTAATATTATATTATATTATATATATAATTGTATTATAGATAAAAGTTTCAATCTTTACGCCTTCCTACTAGTGCCCCGAAAAGGTAGGCTGTAACACCACTTTCGCTGAAGATTTACTTTGATGCCAACATAGAAGATGAGGATTTTTTTGCAGTCTCGCATGTACTGTGAAGAACTTTCAATCTGTATGTATGCTAAGTAGCATTCTACTCGTTATTTTTCTTCACTGTGTTATGATAAATTGCTGTAAGTCAGATAACTTACCACTAACTCACCACTTGGCTGAACTATACAACATCCCAGAAGTCTTAAAATTAAATTTACAATCTTCTACTTCTTGTCGAATTCTTGCATTTATTATTTAAAGTAAATTTTAAGTCCGGAAGCAATTGCAGATTTGCAAGTATTAACTCTACTCACCGTTACTTCAAATAGATAATTCTATTCCAAGCGTTCTGTTTCCTAGAAATTGCGATTGATCAAATGATGAAACTATATGTTAGAGGGCGCCGGTAACATTTGATTGCAGTCTGTTGATATTTCCTGTTAAATATCAAGTCGTTCCGTTTCAATGTTGGCTCGTTATATTTGTAGTAACTAACTCCCTTTCCCAAATTCACTTAATGTCTAGCAGTGTGATTTAATTCCTTCCACAAATATAATGTTCAATTATTAGATTAGCGTGGGATAGCTAGAGAAAGGAAGGCGCTTTTGCTCTCTAAACCTCTTTTTTTCGTTCATATTTATCAGTCTCTTCATACATACGCGAATATACTCGCGGTTTCATGTAGTACTCGTGACGTTCTCACCCATCCTTGGGCGCTTGATTGATTTGATCTAGATAATTGGCATTTAAAATAACATATATATAATTACGTTGTTGCCTATTGGAATAAACTGAAAAAAGAATAAAAAGACCACCAATCAATGTTAGTTTGAAGTTTGATATCTGTAATTTTGAAGTTATACTTCTTTAGGCGCGTTATGAAAAAATGATGAGAGTGAAATTTTAAGATGCGCGCGCACCTGTGACACAAAATTAACAGTATGAAGCCGTCTGCTTAACCGCTCATTAAGTCTCGAAAAACAGTGCCATCTAGTGTTTAATTTTTTTTGCTATATATTTATAACCCCCGTGTGAGTGACGTGTGTCCATACATACATCCATATATCCATCCATACATCCATACATCCATCCATACATCCATCCATACATCCATCCATACATCCATACCTACTATCGTATCAAACTGTATCGTATCAAAGCCTGTATAAAGTAACAGGATAACCTTTGGTTGATGTCTCAATACGCGGATAGATCATGGACAATATAAGGATGTTAGACTGACTAGTGTTGGCTCGCGACTTCACTCGTGGCAATAAGCATACGACTCTACGTGAGGGGAAACGGTTACCATTGTCTAAACTCTAAATGGAGTGTTTGGAAAGAACTTAATATTTTTTTTTTATTTATCATCTCGTTCTAACTGCTTACCCTGTGAGTGATTTGGCGTGATGATATGTATGTATGTATGTCTATTGTATTTTTTTATTATTTATCATCTCGTTCTAACTGCTTACCCTGTGAGTGATTTGGCGTGATGATATGTATGTATGTATGTCTATTGTAATTTTTTATTATTTATCATCTCGTTCTAACTGCTTACCCTGTGAGTGATTTGGCGTGATGATATGTATGTATGTATGTCTATTGTAATTTTTTATTGTAATTAATTATTTGCATGCAATTAAAAACTATTTTTTTTTGTAATTAATTATTTGCATGCAATTAAAAACTATTTAATGATGCCAAAGAAGTATAACTTCTCACGCGCGTACATAAGTATTTTTTGTCATTATTGGTGAAGTTCTTTGGGTCCATCCAACTTTTCAACTTTGGGTTTGATCAATTACTGATAGTATCAATATTTATTAGTTCTAGTAGATTTATGTAACTGCTTGAAAACTCGGAATCCCAGGCAGATTATTAGCTTAAGTTTCGATGTCATTGTAATTTGACACCCGCTAACCAAAAAACAAATGCTTAAATCAGACGATGTTGTTCCGGTAGCACTGCTGGTGTCAATTACATAATTAGACTTTATATCCACTTAATTTGCTTATTTTCACTTAACTCTGTTTCGGGAGACACTAACAAGCTTTACATATTAAATTGTCAAATCTTTTACAGACCATTTGTTGGTTAATTAATCCAAAACATGATCGATTTATATATATATACACTTTCTCATCCTTATCTCTTCACGGTTCTGTCAATTGTTGTCTGTTTTCGATGCCTGTCTGCTTTAACTAAGTATTTTTTCAGTTGTGTAAGCGACTTAATCAATTTTCCATCGGACGTATTACCGGCCTACCTACTATCCTACAAGTTAGGTAAATAACCTTCGTACCAGTTCCACAGTCACGAAGTTTTTCAATCACACTGTGTTCAGACAAAAGTTTTACATAGAAAGTTTGTTATTCATTGAAAACCAATAGCTAGTTCATACGAGCGGAACCGGCGAGTCGCCGCCGCGGTACCATGAACAGAAAGGCTGCTAAAGACCCACCGCGTGTAGCTATGATGTCATTATAAAGGTTGACCGATTCTTAAGATATTCGTATAGCACAAGTTTGTAAGAAGCCCCTTTTATATAATACATTTTATTGTTATTGCTAGTGTGTGATGATTCGTTGAATATACTCCGAGTTCAAACATGGGCTCGTTTAACTCGGGAATAATAAGAGTTTGGTCACACCACGCGCTTTATAGTGAAGGAGAACAGAGAACTTGCGTACATTTGAGAAGAAATTAAATTACCTAGTCGTGCTTATTTATTTATATTTGGAATTGCTATTAGTATATATCTCTTCCCCTTCGGGGACCCTAGACGTGAGTATATATTATTATAATTAAAAATTTTTTCTACTTTAACATACATTTATAAATTTGGCTATAGCGAAAAGTTAATTTATTTGTTAATGCTCGCCATTTTTCAGTAGTCAAAGTTATATCGTTTTGATTATTAAACAGTATAACAAGTAAACAAAAGCAGGGTTGTTTATGCATGAATACTTTTGAAGCAAACTTTTCGTTTCAAGCATGTGCTTCAATGTTCGTTATGTTCGAAGCTGAATAGCACCCAAATTAGGAGCGCAACCTCATAACACGGATCATTAAAAAAATACTTGTTGCATGTCCCTTATTCAACGTAATTTGTTTAATCAGTTCAGTGCAATGTATCGCATAACTGCATATATGGTAGGTACTCCGTTATATTATTATTTACATCATTTTGCTTTATTAAAAATGAAGTGAAAGATTTACGTAATTTAGAGAGAACTGGCGCTCTTCTGTCTCTACCTACGGACTTGGGGTATAAATAAATTACCGCTTTCTTGACTTTAAGCGTTGTTCAACAGAAGTATTTTGTTGAAGCCAAAAGGTTTAGAGGGAGGTACTTAGGTAGGCTATTTATTATTTAGTGAGAGTACCGTTGGATCTACTGTTACTAAGCTCGGAACAAAGAGACAAAATTACAATAATTAAAAAAAAATGCCTTGCTATCTTCTAATTTATCCCACCCTCCAAACACAAACCCTCTACTACGCGTCTTCGTATCCACTTATTTATTCATTTATCTAATTCATATTGCAAAAGCAATTAAATAATGGGCAAACAATTTCAGACGCTTTCAGCTGAATCCGAATTCTCATTAAAGCTATCATTTCAGTGCTGTCGATCCCACTTGTAGGAAGTTACAATTGCAACATCTGAATACTCGAGTGTTTCATAAGTCTTTGATTCAATCTTGTCTAGCTCTCAAGGAAACAAAAGTAAAACAGATTGGCAGACCAGGTTGCATTCAATTAAGGTTTGTTATGCTTAAATGCCTCGAGGAGTTATGGCTACTATTTCTCATCTTAAATATTTTATGGTACGAAATGTATTGATTAATATAATATTGATGATTAATTAATAAATAATATAAGTAATATGATTTGAAAAGAAAATCTAGGTGAAATATACCTTTGCAGCCGGTGTCATACACTCATGAAACCTTTGCACTTCAAGGTATTAATTACATTGTTTTCCCGGTTTCGGTATGGGTTGGGGTGTTGGTAGTACCCACACACCCACTGTTCGCTAGAGATATGTATGTTTAGTAGGCGCCAGCGTGACAGATGGGGAGTCTATATGTCTTTAAATTTATTCTCAAAAGAATGCAGGTTTCCTCTATATGTTTTTCTGCATCGTAAAGCTCGTGGTATGACTAATCACTCTAGGTAATTCATTTTAAAGAAACTCATTGGTACAGTCAAGAATTCGAGCTTATATATTTGTGTTGCAGGCGACTGCTTGTACATACACACAAATCATCACGCTAAGTCTCTCACGGGGAGGCATAGAGAGAGGAGCACCAGTCATAGTTACAATATTATACGTAACATGTAATGGAATCTTAGCGTTATGACACCTATATCTACTATTAAGAGAGATACATACATAGATATATACATTCATATCATCGTTGACTGCCAGTTTTCTCTAGACTTAGTGCCTATATGCAAAGAAGCCGCAAATATGTTTGCAAATCTTATCCATGCAATGATTACTTGTATTATTTGTAAGTGTATGGGCAAACACATATTTGCATAATATTTGTAGAAAATAAGTAAGTAGGCAAAGAATTACTGTCCCATATTACCATATTCCATAGTCCCAGAGGGACACAGACCGTCATTGTTGGGTCTTTGATATAAGATTACTTTGCTTTTGTAAGCAAATTCACGTATGATAATCTACAATGGAGTTGTTAACATAAAGGAATGTACCGGGGGTAACTGGCTTAGTCAGGAAATTCGGGGAGGGGATGATAAAAATCCACGTTTGACAAATATGTTGGGAAAAATTATTAGTCTCCTTCATATTTGGTATAATATTAAATTATTGCTTGTAATGACACTTATACTTGTATTACGTTCACAGGTCGTATCTTGACATCATTTTGTCATTATTATTCAAGAAGGAACGAAATATAATATGTGGAAGAATCTAATACTGAATTTTATTTCAATACTGTTACCCCCGAATACATAATAAAAACTTTTAAATCCCTAGATATGAAAAAGTCTACTGATTTATGGGGACACTCTGTACAAGTTCTAAGTAGTATTATTGACATTGTTGCAGTAGACTTAGCATTAGTTTTTAATGCGTGTATTGCTAGCGGTGAATTTCCTGATCAAATGAAATATAGTAAAATCATTCCTTTATTTAAAACTGGTATCATGACCGACCCAAACAATTTCAGACCCATCTCAATATTGCCAGTTTTCAGCAAATTTTTTGAAAAAGTTTTACTTAACCAGATGCTACATATAAACAATACGGCTTCACAAAGGGTCGCTCGACTACCGATGCAGGTGTCGAGCTTATTAGGAAAATTCAAAGGATGCTTTAGGTGTTTTTTGTGACCTATCCAAAGCCTTCGATTGTGTGCATCACGAAACTTTGATCAGGAAGTTAGACCACTACGGTATAAGGAATTTAGCTCTTAACCTTATATCATCATACTTAAGTAAACGAGTACAAAAAGTGTGTATACGTGGGGAAATATCTTCGGGGTGCCCAGTAGCTACGGGCGTTCCACAGGGTTCGATTCTCGGTCCATTTCTTTTTCTTATCTATATCAATGACCTACCTCACCTGGTAAATGATAAACATGATATTGTATTATTTGCTGATGATACTTCTTTACTATTTAAGATAGACCGACAGAAAGAAAACTTTGACGATGTAAATAATGCTCTCTCTGACGTGGCTCATTGGTTTAGTGCCAATAATTTGGTACTTAATGCTAGGAAAACGAAATGTATTAAATTTACAATGTCTAACGTGAAAAAGGTTTTAACTACACCTATAGTTATAAATAACGAGGAGTTAAACCTTGTGGATTCAACAGTCTTCCTTGGAGTCACATTGGATCACAAACTGCAATGGGGACCCCACATTAATGGATTGGCGAATAGACTCAGCTCTGCTGCATTCGCGGTAAGAAAAATTAGACACTTGACTGATATCAACACAGCCCGTTTAGTTTATTTCGGCTATTTTGATAGTGTCATGTCTTACAGCATTCTTTTGTGGGGTAATGCTGCAGACATTGGATCTATTTTTGTGCTGCAAAAGCGGGCTATTCGCGCAATTTATAGCCTTAAGCCTCGAGATTCTCTCAGAGAATTATTCAAGGAAATTGACATATTGACCGTACCATGTCAATATATATTCCAAAATGTGTTATTTGTGAGAAATAATTTTATAAAATTTAAGAAAAATAGCGACTTGCATACTGTAAATACACGTAACAAAGATAAACTCCATGTTCCTACAGCTAGATTACACAAAACTAGCAACTCATTTGTCGGGCAAGGTATACGCTTTTTTAATGAGCTACCTCGGAAAATAATTGAATTACCTTTTGTAGAATTTAAAGCTGTCGTTAAAAGTAAATTAATTCAAAAGGCTTATTATAAAACATCAGATTATTTGAATGATGGCCATGCATGGCAATGAATTGCTCCTCTGGTACAGAGTTTATATATGTAATCATTTTTTTTTTCTTGGAAACGGTGGTAACTTTAGTTTATATTAAATATGTGACGTTCAATAAGTGTTCCCTGTGTCCCTTACATTGAATAAAATATTTTGATTTTGATTTTTGATCTCATATTATACATCTGTTTAAATATTCTTGAACCATGATTGCAATATTGTAATGTTAAGAACATTAAGAACTCGAATTTCTGTAAGAAATTATAGTCGTCGCTTTCGGTTATTTCTTTGCGGTCTGGTAATCTTTTCTTTAGTAATAAGTTTCATAAAAGGAATATATAAAATTCTAGATGATGTGAAATGTGGGAATCTTACATACATACATACATCACGCCAAGTCCCTAACGGGGTAGGCAGAGAGTATAGAGCGCCAGTTCTCTCTAGACTTACATACCTCTTTCGCTTCGTCCACATTCATCAGTCTCTTCATACATGCTCGTCGGTTTCGAGTACTCTTAACGTTCCCGTCCTTGAGAGTCCGATCTATTTGATCCAGGTAGTTGGAACGTGGCCTTCCTCTGCCTCTTCTTGCACACACTTTTGCTTTGTATATCTGTTTCGTCAATCACCGTCAATGTACCAACGTAACATGCCTTTCTTCATCTTTACAATCACGCCCTCATTTACGCCAGTTGATTTGCGAATCTCTTCATTGCGGATTCGATCTAATATCGTTACGCCACACATTTTTCGAAGAGATCGCATCTCTACTGCATTCAAGCAATTTTCATACTTCCTCTGACATACCCAGGATTCGCTGCCATACAACAAGGTGGGTGCCAATATCGCGTTGTGGACAGCAACTCGAGCATTCTTGCTCAGACTTTTACTGCCCATCAACGCCGACATGGCTCCATTCACCTTGTTTCGGGCAGTTATCCTTCTTTCAATATCTTTTTCATACTTTCCATCTCGTGTGAACATGCTTCCAAGATATACAAATTCATTCACTTGCTCTAGAATTTACCCATTTACCGATATAGCACACTCGGAATCTTACATAATACTATATATTACCTTATACTAACCATTAGGAGAATTAAGTAAATTAAACTCCCACCTTCCTTTTCTCTATACCCATCCAACCTGTTGTACAAAAATATGATCATTCCGGAGTTAAGTTTCACTACTTTTACTTGATATGATAATAGATATTGAAAAAGCCCTATTTCACAAGATTAGTTATAAAAAAGCCATGGTGGCCGCAAGTTCCAATCCCGTCTGTACCAATGAGTTTTTCTGAACTTAACTACAGTGATTAGTCACACCACGAGCTTTACGGCGAAGGAAAACATCGAGAGGAAACCTGCATATGTCTGAGAAGAAATTCAAAGGCGTATGTATAGTCGTGCTTGAGTAACGGCGATGGACTCGCCATCTGTCACGTTGGCACTTAATATACCTCTGGCGGAAAGTGTGTGTGTGTGTGTGTGTGGGTATTACCTATACACCTCTGCCTACCCCTTCGGGGACCCTTGTGGGAAGGCTGGTGTTATAAAAAAGTATGGTATATTTGTGAATGCCACGCAAAGGTGCATGCCATGTCACTGATAGCTATGAATATTCTACACTATTTCTATAAACCCGATAGCTTTATCTATATTATCGCACCGAGCCCCTCAAGCGGTAGGCAGAGAGAGATCCCCAGTACCGTTAAAGAGTCGACCGCTGCATCCGTGACGATATGTATATGCATGCATTTTTGCGTAGCTTCCGCATCAGGAAAATATTTTGGAAGGCTTTGATGACTGAGTGAGTGTCACAAAAATGTCTCCATCCATCGATTGCATTGAATAATACCCCACATATTTACTGTAATGTTATCAGTACAACTATTTGACACGACTCTCTACTGAATTAGATACTCTCTCGGGTCTCTAAAAAGGATTTTGATAGACTGAGAAACCGACAGTAACAGGATCCGCACTTAAGGTACAATATATAAATATGATATGTATTGATGATGTCGTAAATACTATTTACATGCATTACAAACGTATGATCAAGCCGAATGGCTCGCCGACTTGCGCTCCACTCTCTCAAAATTTAGAGACTCCTTCGCATCATTTATAACCATCAGTCTCTTCATACATACGCGCCAGTGTCGAGTACTTCTAACGTTCCCATCCTGGAGTGTTCGATCGATTTGATGTAGGTAATAGGACCGTGCTCTTCTGCCTCTTCTTCCACATACTTTCGCATTGTACTTGTACATATATTCCGTCAATCTTTCTTCACTCATCCTTTGCTATTCTTCAACCTTACAATCCCACCTTCGTTCACGACCGTTGCTTTGCGAAACTCTTAATTGCGGATTCGATAAAATATCGTTACGCCGCACATCTTTCGTAGGGAACGCATATCAGCTACATTTATGCTTAATTCAGTTTGAATACTACTTACTGTTTGTAGGTAGAACAAGTAGACCAGGTTAGCGAACTCGACAAGGGTCTCGAGCCCCATTACGATTATCCAAGGCAGAAGCAGCCACTTGATGTCCTAGAACAAGCAGAAACATTAAAACGTACAACGTAAACGAAATGTGTCTCGCGGTTACTTCTGTGTAAAATGTAATTATACATATAAAAAACAATATACCTATAATAGAGCCGTGGTGGCCGAGTGGTTCGAGCAGTTGCCTGCGACGCAAAGGTCGCAAGTTCGAAACCCGACTGTACCAATGAGTTTTTCTGAACTTAAGTACAGTGATTAGTCACACCACGAGCTTTACGGTGAAGGAAAACATCGAGAGGAAACCTGCATACGTCAGAGAAGAAATTCAAAGGCGTATGTATAGTCGTGCTTGAGTAACGGCGATGGACTCGCCATCTGTCACGTTGGCACCTAATATACCTCTGGCGGAAAGTGGGTGTGTGGGTATTACCTATACACCTCTGCCTACCCCTTCGGGGACCCTTGTGGGAAGGCGTGAGGATATTATTATTATTATTATTATTATTATTATATACCTATAATAGCTTTCCTTCAAGGACTTTTTGAGTTTGACCATTTTAAATATATGCTAAGCCGTTCAGGCCGAGTGGTTCGAGTAGTTGCCTGCGACATAAAGATCGCAAGTTCGAGTGACGAAGAGACCAATGAGTTTTTCTGAGCTTAAGTAAAGTGATAAGTCACACCAGGAGCTTTAAGGTGAAGGAAAACAACGAGGGGAAATCTGCATACGTCTGAAAAGCAAGTTCTCCGTTGTTCCAATCTCAGTCCTAGTTGCTATTCAAATCAAATCAAATCACAAATCTTATATAAGGAACACTTATTGAACGTCACATACTAAATACATAACTACAGTTTTTTTTTTTATTATCTGAGGAAAACTTACAGCTAGACACATTAACAAAATAATTAAATAGAAATGAAGGCCAATTACAAGTTACCACCGTTTCCAACAAAAAAACCTGTCAGGCGAAGAAACAGTGAAACAAACTCCCGGTTTCTTTTTTTAACATTGGTTCCCTTTTACGTAGGGGTAGGAAATGATTTAATTTACATATAAATTATCATGCATGGCTATAAATTAAAACACCTGGTGTAGTATTACTTTTATAACATACTGGAACAGACGTCTCGATCCAATAACAAACATAAACCTTTGTGTGTGCAAAATTTAATAATGACGAAACTGCGTAACGTATAAAAGAGCGGTTGGAATGGAAAGATTAAGCCGGATAGCTCCTCTTTATGAAACTGGCGATACAAACATTACATGTTGGCGATTAGCGTATGTAGTCTTACAGGGCTAATACGTAAATACACAACTCATTGGGAATAAAACATTATGATAACTATCCTTGCGTCGTGGTTTCACTTATTTTAAATATAATTAATACGAGAGCCCTTGGATAGTAGCATGATGATATTGCCATCTGCAATAAGCACGCTATTGAATGCTAAGCGGCTGAATATTTTTAGCCGGAAGAGACAAACATTTAGACAGACAGACAAAAAAAATCTTACGTATATGTACCGTGTATACATCCAAATAGGTACATTTACTAAAAAGCGGTTATTTTTAATATTACCAATTACCAACAGACACTCCAATTTTATTTATTTGTATAGATAACGAATAGGATTTTATGTCATGTCACCGATTTTCCATTAAACGCCTGGCCGGGCAGCTATATACTATGTCGCCGAGGATTATCAAAAGTCTGACTATTGGAATGATTCGGTGGCAAAGCAATGGTGGCGCCTTCGATGGCATTTCAATTACAACTATGTACCTATATACAGACGAGATATTTTTTTACTAGCTATGATGACAAAGAAGCTTATTTTAATGTTGGTTTGTAAAACATATGCTATGTTTCAATCCAGCTAATAATAATCTATCTCTGTCTCAAAATTTCATCCAGGCCCGTTCAATAGTTTTTTCGTAAAACTAAACAAGCATCCTTATAAGCTTTCGCATTTCTAATATTAAATAGGATAAAGATTGGTCGAGGTCGAGCGAATATCGGTGAAAGGGTGAAGAGGTTGGAGTGGTGACGGGCAGAACACTGCTAGATGGAATGACTTGGACCCCCTAAAGCAATTACAGACTGGTGATGATTGAAACGAACGTAGGATTGACCTCCAACCTGTTGTACAGACGATACTAACGACAATTATTATTATTGCTATTGGCATAGGACCGAAAACATTGGCGTGCTATTAGAGAATAACAGTGGGTTGATAATTACCTACTGATTTTAGTGATTGATTGCAGATTCGTTATTGGAGGTCGAAGAAAGGTGTGGGGGAAAATTGTAACAGATTTTAAACAAGATTGTTAACAAAATTATTAGCAAATATTATCCACGAGTACTTTGTTTTCTCTAAACGAACACCCTCTATTTATTATAGGAATATAAAATAATAGATGAAAATCACTTTCGTAAACTGCTAAAGGTTACTTATAAGCAAATGTTTACGTGAGAGCCAATCCCTGTAATGGCAAAGTATGATGTATGGGGACGCTTTTATCCCTGATGACATCAATATCCACGCATTTTGCCGAAATATTCTTAGTACGATAGGCCTGAATAGCTATGCCGCGTCGGAGACGGACGTAATAACTATTTATTTGTGTATGTTTAGTAACCAAAACGAGATAATTTAAAACCATTATCTGAATGCTATGAATAAGCAGTTACTGTTTCTTATCAAATAAAATAAAAAGCTTCCTTGCGTGATTATATGAGGGTAATAATTGGAAAGGATGATAATTATTTGAGGATATAAGCGAGATTGTAAAGTACGTAAGTTTCTGGGAGAAGTCTCAAGGGTCTACAAGAAAATTAACGTAACGTGGCGAGTCCGTTGCCATATCTCAAGCACAACTATACATACGTCTATGAATTTCTTCTCCAATGTATGAAGGTTTCTTCGTGACATTTGCCGTATCCTGAATATGCAAACGACTACATAAACAACTCGGCGAATCTGTATAAATATATTCACGGCGTTTCAATAAAGATTAAATTTCAGCTGCCATGTTTTACGCCCATAGTTTGCACGTTTATTGAATTATCTTCCGAGTCCGGTAATTTCATTTGCGAATAATTAACAGGTGTACTGAATCGGAAGCGACTATCGAATTACACGTTGGGCACGTAGCGGTACGTGCTATTGACAGGTATCGAGATAAATTGAAACATTCGACGCAGTGTCGCTTGCATCTAATGATTCGATTTGTTTTGGTATCGATTCGTGCACTGTGCTACGGATGCATGAAGAACGCACGCAGAATAATTACTATTGGGATCGCTTCAATTTGCTTGGCGATATTAAGTTCTAAGTGAGTAGAAAATTACTTCTCTCCAGCTTCTCCATTAATAAAGTTATCTCCAGTGGTAACATTCAGTCGTCTGACTCAATGCAGATATTGTGAAAACACTAAATATAATGTAGAAATAAATGAAAACTACTAAAGAACACTGGTACTAACTGAAATGCGCCGGAACAATAATAGGATCCAAAAGTTGGCCAGTAAGCCAGTTGTACTGAAATATACTCACATTTCAGACGAGGTGATATCGCGCTCTCAACAAAATAGCTCAAAGCCCAAGCTTTTATTTGTCTCACAAATCGTTTGGGGAGTTTGAATCAAAAATAAATATCATTTTATTGTGATTGTGAATTTCTTTTGTCACGACCATCGGACACGGGACATATATCTTCATAACTGCTGATTTCCCTAAATCTTCAGAAAATTATTTTTTAGTTAGTTAGTTTTTAGTTAGTTAGTTAGTATAGTTTTGATCTTGCAATATTTACTGTGAGGGTGACTTCTCGGCCATCACGGCTACAGATTTCCTGAATTATTCAATGAGGACTATTTCGTATATACTACTCATTGACAATACAGCTGGCGCCAAGCATCCTTAAACAAGTGCAGTGCTGGCCTGCGTTTAATTACTACCTAGCCCTTTAAGTCCGGTAATTTTACTAAATGCAAGCTTTAATTAATGACATTACATCGATGTTTCCTAAAGCGACGTTGCCTAGCCAGGCTCACTAACTTAAAGAAGTATTATGTGTAGGCCGAGGTATAATTACACTTTCTTTTGCCAATACTCTCCACA
The DNA here is from genome assembly GCA_945859725.1 of Drepana falcataria. Classification (NCBI taxonomy): domain Eukaryota; kingdom Metazoa; phylum Arthropoda; class Insecta; order Lepidoptera; family Drepanidae; genus Drepana; species Drepana falcataria. Next base: position 14,178,286 of record OX243921.1, read on the forward strand.
TAATTGTTGAAAGTTATTAGAAGGACAACCAGTCTTTTCCCGATTCTCTTGATATCTTGTCCGACAATCTCTATAAATTTTCATGATTTTTACTTAATTTCTCCATAATATAAACTGTAACATGTTTTAGTTATTATACAAACTACTTTAAACTTACATTTTCTATATTAACTTAATGTTTTTAAACCTTATTTTGTTTGTGCAATTTTCTTTGTATGCAGTTTTAAATTATAGAATTAAAATGGCACGTGCAAGACTTCAATAATGTTTGTTATTACTTGTGGTGGTGTACATCTTGTTGTTCATTAAATAAATTTATTAAATATATAATATTAAATAATTACCCTGTTGTTTTGCGGTGTGTATTTCACTAGTAGGGCTATTTACAATGTCTGATATAAGATTCCAGAGCAATCTAAAACTTAGCTTCTTAACTTAATTCTGTTAACAAGTCTGTCTTCAATTTCAATGTGTTTTCGTGTGTTTTGTGATAAACAAGAATCTAATCTTGACAATGGTCTCTTATTGCGCGATTTCAAAGGAGGTTGAGGTTTTTCCTAAAGAGTACCTACAGCATAGATATACAAAACAGCTCAATTAAATACTAAGTGTATGTATAAACTTTGTACTTCAGCATAAATCAGAACAGACACCTAACTGCAATACCGTGAACGTCATATTAACTAGGAAACCGAACAACGATTGCTTTTAAAAGCCAATAATAGCAATATAAAATGATTTAGGCGAATATTTCCCCGGTCCAGAAATGTAATTTATTATCCCATATATCCCAAAGGATGTTGGGTACCCTCGGTGTTATAGGATTGGTTTCGATTAAAAAGATTATGGGGTGACATCTTTGTCCTACTGATCCATTCCGTGTCTTAGGTAGGTATGTGGCATAATACTTAAACAAATTCGGCATCATGAACATCACAATACCCACTGACAGTATTTCCACTCAATGAGTCTTTTGAGAACGTGAATACAATCGCAGGAGGATTGTAATCGCTCCGGCAAACCATAAAAGGCCAAAATTGTTATACCTCTCTTTATTAAACACGATTCGACCCACATACAATTCCATTGGATCAACTTATTCAAACGATAGCTGTCTAAGGGTAACAGATATGAATTTCTTCGGGTTTCTAACGTAACAATAACTGGTATTTAACATGCTATTATATGTTCTATCTGGAAGCTGAGGGAGAGGAAGATCATCTACCAACTACCTAGGTCAAATCGATACGACACTCAAGGACCTCTAGGAGTACCTATTCGCAACCAGCAAGCACCTACGAAGCCTAGATGTAACGAAAGAAGTTTGTAGTTCAACAGGCACTGGCGATCTTTTTGCCTACCCCGTAAAGGATATCGCGATGATATGTGCTATATAATATAGATGATAATAGGTATGTATTATTGTGCAATTTAAAAATAAAAATTCAGTTCCTAAAAAAAGTAGCCTAAGTTATTCCTTTTAAAATCAGCTATCCAGTGCCAGTGAAAATCCCGTCAAAATCGGTCCAGCCGCTTCATAGATTAGCAGGAACAAACAGACAAAAAATGTAAAAAAAAAATCGTTATATTTACCGTGTATACATCCATACATATCGGTTATTTTAATATTACAAACAGACACTCCAATTTTATTTATTTATATAGATTTATAGACAACTGCTTTGCTCTTTTGGGTTCCATTAAACTATACATACACACAATCGTGTTGAATCACCCTATTTACTGATGAAACCTCCTTCAGTAGTCTCCGTTCAGAGTTTATCGCGAGCAGGTAGAGAATCGCGATGGAGCTTTTGTTTTGTAATATGTACTGTAATTCATATTATTTTGATAACAAACATTAAGGTCGTAAAAGAACGTAGCTCCAATTCGTATAATTATAGGTACTAGTACTAGTTGAGCATGGTTAATTTACGTCACGTATTTAAAATGTTTACGTATAGATAGCGAGTAACAGACGGTTTGTTTCTCTTTGTTGCGGGTTGCACATTTAATATTTATGGCTAAGTGTAGAGGGGATATTTCTATTTGTACATTCACGCCAAGGCTATTTGCTCCAGATATATTTAGTTGAGTAAGTGCTAACGTGATACGGAGTAAGTCTGATAACGTCTTACGATTTAACAATATATTTAAGCCTTCCCACAAGGGTGTCTGAAGGAGTAGTTGGTGAGAAGGAGTAATGTGACTACACCCACTTTACGCTGGAGATATTTAGCTGGTAACGTGATCAGCGAGTCCGTCGCCGCTTCAGCATTTTTATTTCTTTTGATTTGTTTTTGTGTTTATCTTTTGAAAACGTTTGTGTGATCTTTTCAAGGTGTTATCCTTAACTTTGAAGATCCCGGTGTGTTAAATCACTGATTAGTTTAGTGATTTATTACACCAGTACCAGTTACACGCTAGTACTACTGGGGCTTGACTTCTGAAATCTTAGCTGGTCACATTATCTTAAACTTCTCGGCCGACATGGCTTTTTATTTTATATTATGGTTTGATATGCATACATTTTTGTATTTCTTCGTTGATCAACGATCATGTAGAACGAACATTAATTTAGCACGTTACGCATAACCGTTGGTTGCTCAAGCACGACTATATATACGCCTTTGAATTGCTTCTCAGACGTATGCAGGTTTCCACTCGTTGTTTTCCTTTACCGTAAAGTTCGTGGTGTGACTAATCACTGTACTTAAGTTAAGAAAAACTCATTGGTACCGTCGGGACTCGAACTTGCGATCTTCGTGTCGTAGGCTGCTTATTCTACTCACTCTACTACTCGAACCATTCGGCCACCACGGCTTATATTTATTAGTAGGTATATTATATACATTTATATGAAAGTTATATGAAAGAAAAAGCCGTGGTGGCCGAGTGGTTCGAGCAGTTGCCTGCGACACAAAGATCGCAAGTTCGAATCCCGACTGTACCAATGAGTTTTTCTGAACTTAAGTACAGTGATTAGTCACACCACGAGCTTTACGGTGAAGGAAAACATCAAGAGGAAACCTGCATACGTTTGAGAAGAAATTCAAAGGCGAATGTATAGTCGTGCTTGAGTAACGGCGATGGACTCGCCATCTGTCACGTTGGCACCAAATATACCTCTGGCGGAAAGTGGGTGTGTGGGTATTTATTACCTATACACCTCTGCCTACCCCTTCGGGGACCCTTGTGGGAAGGCGTGAGGATATATTATTATATTATGAAAGTTTGTGGGGATCTTTGTTAGTCAATCACGCCAGAACCAACTGAACTGAACTATATGAAATTTGGCATCCAGAAAAAAATCTATCAATAAGATCAAATTTGACGCGGGTAAAGACGGGGCACTCCGTCTATACCAAAACTTAAAAACGTTTTCAAGTTCTATATTTGAATATATTCACAACATCACAAGGGTCAAACTTGTTACCCACTCTCAGGTACGATTTTGAATTTCTTAATTTCTCGTTACTTTGAAGACATAATCAATTTGTAAAACAATTTCTCATAAATTTGTGTGACTAACAATGTGCTGATTTTCCTTGGTCCACTGTCATCCAAGCGGCAATTAGATAGCTGCGTTTAACGGCTCGTTTGATTTTTTTCTTTGATGTTCATCAACACTGCGGGTTGGGCGCTAATGAATGCGTGTTTCGTTATTACACATCTTGTTGTTTTTAGAAGCCGTGGTGGCTGAGTGGTTCGAGCAGTTGCCTGCGACGCAAAGGTCGCAAGTTCGAATCCTGACTGTACCAATGAGTTTTTTCTGAACTTAAGTACAGTGATTAGTCACACCACGAGCTTTACGGTGAAGAAAAACATCGATAGGAAACCTGCATACGTCTGAGAAGAAATTCAAAGGCGTATGTATAGTCGTGCTTGAGTAACGGCGATGAACTCGCCATCTGTCACGTTGGCACCTAATATACCTCTGGCGGAAAGTGGGTGTTTGGGTATTACCTATACACCTCTACCTACCCCTTCGGGGACCCTTGTGGGAAGGCGTGAGGATTATTGTTTTTAACAAGTACAAAATTTATAAAAACCTCCGGCGTGATTGAGTCACAAACATCCATACTCACAAACTTTCGCATTTATAATATTAGTAGGACTTCCTACGTGCGAGAGGGATAAATTCGTAAAAGGCTTAATACATGTCTCGCTTAAGCATCGTTAATAGTGTGATAACAACACACTGCTGGTGTCCTGTGTAATCATTCTTATACATAATATTTTAATGAATGTCGAATTACGTATTGTACCGTTCGACGTCAAAGAAATAAGTACGCTTTTCCCTACAATTTTGTTGTAAATAAATTAATCAGTGCTGGATTTACGGGCCTTTGAATACTCTTAAGAGGACTGCTGGAGTACGGTGTAAGTCTGGGATACTCTCAATTTCTTTCGTGAAACCTGAGTTGAGTTAATCACAAAAGTATTTCTTATTGAAACTTGTTTTTTTAGATTACACGTAACTACCACGTACTAATATCAATTAGCCCTAAGGAGTTGTGGTAGAAGCTGAAGTATCAGTCAAGTTTGCGGGTTCAATCAGCGGCCTGAAATAAATGTTTACCTTTTTCTAATGGAGTTTCAAGTTGTGGAATTAACTCCCGCTGAGGTTTTCCTTAGAGAGTACAGAATTGGGATTGTCAAGAAGTGTGTGAAGAGATTTTTGTAGCTCTAATGGTACAAGCGTCCATGCGCGGTTAATTTTATCTGGTTACCATCAAGTGGGTCGCATGTTGCTTCCCATTATTCGTATAAAAAAACCTGCTTATGACTACAATTACCTTTGGGTAAAAAATTGGATTTTTGTTTGTGATTTTACAATTAGTAAGGATACTTTTTTTTAATTTTACAGTAAGTACAGTGTTTTAGCACATCGGTGGGATAATTTCAAAGTATTAAGAGGGCATTTATTTTATTTTATAGATATAGGAAGATAAACATATACATATGTCTTCGCGCCGACCCTCAAGGGCCCCGAATGTGTAGGGAGATGTGTGTAGTAACTGTACACCCACTTCTGCCTGAGATATATTTTAGGTGCTAACGTGTCAGACGGCAAGTCCTTTTCCGGCTGTCAGTCACGAATATTACGTCTTTGAGTTTCTTCTGAAACGTATGCAGGTATTCTCTAGATTTTTTCCTTCATCACATCACTGTACGTAAGTTCATAAAAACTCATTGGTACAGCCGGGATTCGAACTTGCAATTTATGTGGTTGAGAGAGAGTTGCATAAACGTATCAATTTTTACATGACAAAATACGTGTCTGATAAGAAATAAATCCAGAGTGTTGAGTTTGAAATTGAAATACCTACCATTTCGTTTGGTTGTAAAGAGGTTTTGTGCGTTTTGTGCCACACTGATTGCGGGGTTATATTCACAATAGTGAGGACACACGATATTTTGTAGGACTGATACTATCTCTCCATTTCTAATGGCAACCGGTAAACAATCCGGCTTTTGATGTAGGTACGCTATGTTTGGTTTATTGTTCTTTCACAGAAAATCATTATTTTGTGACATATTAAAAGAAAACAATGTCATGGGTTTAAGAAAGATTGTGCTAAACTGAGCAAAGCGTACATTGTGCTACTTAAATATTTTACTTTTAGTGTAAAACTATTTAGAGCAGATTAAATGAAACAGTTGTTGATTAATAATAATTAATAAAAATATTTTAGACCATAAATATAACCTTAAACCGAAGAGCATGTATGAAGAGAATAGTGAAAGTGGACGAAGCGAAAGAAGTATGTAAGGATCGTAGCAAGTGGAAAGAAGTGGTCTCTGCCTACCCCTACGGGAAAGAGGCGTGATTATTTGTATGTATGTATGTATAAATATATTGTGTAGGTGTGTGGGGACCCATATACCTCTGAAGGGCGTGAGGATATAAAAGTACGAATTTCCAAGTGAATTTGATTAACAATATCAGTGCTAGGGATTGATCTTGGGCTAGGTAATAATATATGATATATGTATTAATTAAAACTTTTCCTAAATCTAAATTCTTAATTCAAGTACTAGTAAAATATATCTCTGGTGGAAGGTGGGTGTGTTCGGAGTAGCACCTTAGTCTTTTACCTTAGCCTTTTATCATGAATTGTATATTAATTCAATCAGATTATTAACTAGACATGCCTCATTGCCCAGAATTTGACTTTACATATTTTTAGAAATAAAACCCTATTTACTTTAATCTAAATATTAATTATCAGGCTCAGTGCCAAATTTCATCCAATGCAGTTTAGTAGTACATGCGTAAAAGAGGAACAAACACCATATTAAACTTGCACTCGCATGACATTAAAAGGTATTTATTATTGGACGTTTCTTTAATTAAAAATAGGATATTAAAAAACTGTTTATTTTTCCACCGACAATAAAATAATTACAAACTCATCTAAAATCCCCTAGTGTTATCACGACGCAACGCCAAAATAAACACCGTAATGTAGTCTGTATTTTTTCTTCTAGTTACGGGATTCGTTATCTGATATCCGTAACGAAGAAGATCAAAACAAAAATCAAACTATTGTAGAGAAATGTCTGTCCCGTCGTACGGAACAACATCAAAGGCAACTTTGCCATCAAGTACCTACCTTTGAAGACATTTTTTGCCTAGCAAAAAATTTTTGCTTTTCTATACTAATATTATAAAGAGGAAAGATTTGTTTGTTTGTTTGTTTGTTTGTAATGAATAGGCTCCGAAACTACTGGACCGATTTCAAAAATTCTTTCACCTTTGGAAAGCTACATTATACCCGAGTAACATAGGCTATATTAAATTGGACCCGATAGGTGGCGCTGCGATCGAGTTTCAAGAATTTTACCTTTTTACCCGGGCGAAGCTTTCTGTGTGTTTCTGTGTGTCTTAAGCTAGATTCGAGAATGGTTTAGATTTACAATTGGACCCAATAGGTTGCGCTGCGATCGTGTTACGGGCAATTTAACTTTTTCACCCGAGCGAAGCTGGGCGGGACAGCTAGTATGTTATATTCCATTTGGTAATCGCCATTTGCGTCCTTTTAATCTACAAGGTAGGAACATTTATACTGAAATCAAAATGAGAGGTAAACCTAATATTACAAATTTATTTATTTCTATTTGTCTCGTTTCATAAATGTATAGATAATTTTCTGAAATTTTATATTACTTTACAACTGTCGCATAATTTCAAGGACAATGCAAAACTTTTTTGGAGGGAAGTTAAGAAGTCCAGAAATTGTGTTACAGCTAGTAGTAGGATGAATGTGATTATTTCGAAGGACAATGACATACTAACTGACAAAACTGACGTCCTCATGCGATGGAGTGAATTCTACAAAGATATGTATGATGATGATGCCGCTGATCTACTCATAGAGCTGCCTCCAACAGAATCTGTCGAGGATCCTATAGCGGATAAAATAAGTATGGGAGAGATTGTAAGTTCGATAAGAAGTCTGAAATGTGGAAAAGCTGCGGGAATAGATGGGATTACGGCTGAGATGATCAAGTACGGTGGACCAGCGGTCTGGGACGTCATCTATTTGCTATGCAATCTTTGCTGGGAAGGGATTGATGTTCCGGACGACTGAAGGCGAGTAGTCATCGTGCCTTTCTATAAAGGAAAGGGATCACGATTGGACTGCTCCAACTACAGAGCCATCAGCTTGGTCAGCTTAGCTAGTAAAGTGTACACGAAGATCCTGACGATAAGAATGCAAGAGCGATCCGAAATCCCGTTTCTCTGGGAATCCCAAGGTGGATTTAGACCAGGAAGAGGATGTATGGATCAAACCTTCTCGCTTCGCGGAATCGCGGAAAAGTTTTTGGATATTAACCAAAGGGTTTTCTGCGCTTTCGTCGACTTAGAGAAGGCATTTGATAGAGTCGTACGAAAGGAACTCTGGGACGTGTTGCCTGGATATGGAGTGAGTAGTTCCCTACTGCATGCCGTGAAATCACTCTATAGTGATAGCGAGGCGTGCGTTAGGGTTAACGGTGAGATGTCACCCTGGTTTGATGTGAAGTCGGGGGTCAAACAAGGGTGTATTATGTCTGCCTGGCTGTTCATTATATATCTAGATAACTGTCTGAGAGCACTAAGAACGAACGGATGTGGAGTGAAAATGGGAAACTTAGTGGTCAACTGCCTACTATACGCCGATGACGCGGTTTTACTGGCGTCATCAGAGGGCGAACTGCAGTCACTAGTTACCATAATGAAAGAAGAATGTGAAAAGAAGGGGCTGCGCCTAAACGCTGGCAAGACTAAGGTTCTGGTATTCGAAAGAGATGAACAAGTGACCGAGTGTGCAATATCGGTAAATGGGCAAATTCTAGAGCAAGTGAATGAATTTGTATATCTTGGAAGCATGTTCACACGAGATGGAAAGTATGAAAAAGATATTGAAAGAAGGATAACTGCCGGAAATAAGGTGAATGGAGCCATGTCGGCGTTGATGGGCAGTAAAAGTCTGAGCAAGAATGCTCGAGTTGCTGTCCACAACGCGATATTGGTACCTACCTTATTGTATGGCAGCGAATCCTGGGTATGTTAGAGGAAGTATGAAAATAGCTTGAATGCAGTCGAGATGCGATCTCTTCGAAAAATGTGCGGCGTAACGATATTAGATCGAATCCGCAATGAAGAGATTCGCAAATCAACTGGCGTGAATGAGGGCGTGATTGTAAAGATGAAGAAAGGCATGTTACGTTGGTTTGGACACATAGAAAGGATGAGTGAAGAAAGATTGACGAAACAGATATACAAAGCAAAAGTGTGTGCCAGAAGAGGCAGAGAAAGGCCACGTTCCAACTACCTGGATCAAATAGATCGGACTCTCAAGGACGGGAACGTTAAGAGTACTCGAAACCGACGAGCATGTATGAAGAGACTGATGAATGTGGACGAAGCGAAAGAGGTATGTAAGTCTAGAGAGAACTGGCGCTCTATACTCTCTGCCTACCCCGTTAGGGACTTGGCGTGATGATATGTATGTATGTATGTACTTTACAACTAATTATATTATCTACAGGTAGCATTTATGAGCTTCCCTAGATAAGGGGAAAATGATTAAGAAACTGCAGTTAGCCCGCGAGTTCGAACCCGCGACCATTAACGAAGAAGGTAGCACGCTAAAGAATTGTGCTAACCGTCTTGGGTAATTTGTAATATTTTACATAAATCGCAAAATTTGGTATTCTGGGCTCGATAGGTCTTTTGCCTAGATGGGTTGAGTCTCCAGGTTAGAAATAGCTCAATTGAAAAACTGTTAGGTGACCTCCAGATAAATCTCGACGTTTAAATGAGACTGTCTGGTCAGAAAGCCAACTAGTCTGCCGCTAAGAAGAAACTGTAATGAATGTTAGGTTTAGGAATAATAGTAAAGGAATATTAGGTTAATAGGTTTTCCAAGTATATAGTATTGTTTAACTTACCTTGTAGACTCCGAAAATCAGTAGGCCACACGAAACTATGCCCAAGGAACTGCAGACCAGTAGAACGATGTTCATCGCGACCGTTACTGTAGAAGAAAATTTAAATTGTTTACTCTCTACGCAACCTGGAATTTTTATTACCCTCTACCATCTACCACCGCATTTCTCGCAATCGACGGGGAGTTCATCCTGTTACCTTAGAATCACAAAGGTTCCGTACTGTGCGTTTCAAACATTAAAATAAGTTTTCTTTCTCTAACGCTCATGCAGTGGAATGAACTCCCCGTTGAAGTTTTGCCCATGCAGCTTTTCAAGAAGGTTGCGAAAGGTTCGTGTAGGGTCGGCAACGCGCGATTGATACTCCTGTTGCAAGCACAGACTTGATGCACAGGCGGCGGTAACCGCTTACTATCGGGCGGACCGTAGACTTGTTTGCCACCTTAGAAAACCTTAAGGTAGCAAACATTATACAATTAACTCTAGTCTACCTACCTTACCAAATCTACCGTACCTTAACAAATTTGGACGAAATCAAGTACATGTATCATCACTACAAAACATAACAACGTCGCTGTCGCTGTCTGTCCGACCCTATGTATGTTTAAATCTTTAAAAATACTCAACGGATTTTGAAGCGGCTTTTTTTAATAGATAGAGTGATTCAAGAGGAAAGTTTCTATGTATAATAGATGCATAACATTGCTTGGCATTGAAATTCAAGGACGAATCGAAAGGCATGTGTTGTTTTCAAGTTATTGTCTAATTACAAAAAAGCTGTAAACGTTGTTTATAAGGAAATTCTGTAGTAGGTAGGTATATTTAGTATCAGCATTGCACCCGTGCAAAGCCGAGGCGGGTCGCTATTTTAGATAATAAAATGAAGTTAAATTTTTCATTCAAAACTTTTCATACCCGGAGTTCCAATTCAACAACTAGACTAGGCGAAGTCGCATCTAAACAGCTGCCTAGTATATTAGTATTGCAGCCATATTGGTCAAGGTAGCATGTAGGTAGATGCAGAATAAATTCTTAAACAACAAACATTTTCAAATACAATCAAAATGCTTCGCTACATTGAAGATCGTTAAAAGTTTTCAGTTCAAATACAATTTGCTTTACAGCAAGTCACTTGCTTTGAACCTGTATTCTTGTTGCCTTTGTATTGTATGCCTGTAGTTTCAATATAAGAATATTTAGTTCAATATTACCTTTGTATTGCATAGAATTACATGAATTTTTATTTCATTAGTGTGATGATAAAGATGAAGGTAACCATATTATGCTGGTTTGGATATATACTCGTAGAATAAATGAGTTAGAGGAAGACCACGGTCCAACTTTATAGATCAAATCGTTTGGACAATCAAGGATGATGACGTCAAGAGAACCTGAAACCGGTTAGTATGAATGACGAGACTGTTAAATGTAAGCGAGACTGCAAATTGAAATGAGTCTGTAAGCTTCAGAGAGAACTGGCGCTCTACTCGCTCTGCATACCCCGTGTGGGATTCGGCGTGATGTTTATTCTCATTATTATTCTCAGAATATACACAAAGCTAAACTAATAGCACAACACTAGAGCTTTTACAAATGATGTTGTATAAACGAATATGCATTTCAATGAAGTCATTGACCTTTCTTGTTTACGTTAACTGCGAAACTTTAAGTCAAACGAAACAAATGTATTGCTGTAGACATGCACGAGGCGAATTACAGTTTTAAGAAATTCATGTTTAATGGAATACTTTTCATATAGTTAGTTGGTACGCGGGATATTCTTGTTAGAGTGAAGCTACACTTTATACATTTAAAATTAACAATGAATGCACCGTCTATGAGTATTTATTACGTAACATATTTGGACGAAGAAACAGACACGTAACATATTTCACCAGAAATATGTTGTGTTAACCGCCAACGTCGATCAGAACTTAAGCGATCGAGTTGAATAACAAATTCGAATTTATATTTTCATCGAAGTAAAACGAAAGCTTTTTCAACAAATTACGTTCCAACTTTTTGAGACAAATTGAAAACTTTCCCTCGCTTTATTTCATTTTACTCATAAATTGCACAGATCAAAACTCTTTACCGCAAACTTTTGTCAATGTTACTGCTTTTATTTAGCTCTATAATTACTTCATCGACAGTGTCCGCCCTTCGAATTGTTCGAAGGTAAATTTTTGGTTTCGATATTCTTAATCAGCCTGTTAAATAAACATTACGAAGAATGAAGGTTTGTGAAGTTGCTCGTTACTCAAATACCTCAGACTCGCTAAACGAAATAGGATCAAATTTGGCCCCGAAATATGTTATTAACTGGATTAATACGTAGGATGTGTTTTAGTCCAGGAAGAAGTCTACTAATTAAAATATGAAATCATGCAGGCAAAACCGCAGAAACAACTAGTAGAAACAGTTTTTTGTCGAACCAATATGGCGTAGTAATAGTAATCTTTGTAAAAACTGTGCCAAAGTCGCATAAATATAATATCAAAATTTGGTTCTTTAGTTTTTACTGGAAGGCCCGAAAACGGTTTGATAATATTATTTACACACAGTAGATTAATTACACATGTATTTCACATACATGTTATTTGTATTAATTACGCCCAACACATTTTATGTTTCTGTTTTTAATGGTAATTAGAATACAAAATTAATTTACGAATTTCCACCAAGGATTTTACGGCAATTAGACTGACCACTGGCTCGAAATTTACAAAATAGGGCAATTTGTATATTTCGAACCAAAAATACTTTCCCGTATTTGGTCATATATTGGTCACATATAGTGGAGTTCAATAATTTTTGTACCTATCGTATTCAATAAAACTATTTCTTCTAAGAGTAGCTTCGATACTCAATGATCTATATGAATCGATCTTCATTAAAATGATCATTATACTTTGAAAACCAATTTCCGAGTTATTTCCAAATTTTACTTTGCGGCGTTTCTGTTTGTGATCAAGTTGGCTGGAAGAATTTGAAGATTTTAACTTAGATCAAAGAATAAATTAAAGTTTATTTCCCGCACATTTGGATTAATTAAGATGTTTAAGGGTTTTGGGAAGGGTTATTGCGAAGCGGATTGTAACTACGACTTTGTTTTCACACAGCAACAATAACACAATTATCACAATCAAAATAGAATTAGTTCCGTAATTAAACTCAGATTTAATGAAAACGGTACCGGTGAGTTGCTATTTCGGTCAGGAGTTTGATTTGTAACAGTCGTACGAAGGGCGATGTGTGTCATCAAAGGATTAAGTTGTGTAGGTATACGGTCACGTATATGGAAATGTGTATGGATCTACTTTATGCTATAAACATAAAGGATCGACTTTCAACGAAGCTCAGCCACACTCATGCGTGTGTTGTAGCCTCTACAATATCATGACCTCATTTATGGGTCATGTCCGTTTAATGGTACAAATAGAACTAGTTCGTTAACCTTTAATCTATAAATGTTTGTATATCAGATATATTGATGAGTAGAATTCGAACTAATTATAATAGTAATAAGAATAGACAGGAATTGGTAACTAGTTACTGACCGTTCGAGGGCAACTTACCTACGTTACAATTGACGCGTAGGTAACCGCACGATACGATACATCAAATATTAAAAGATTTCTTCCGTTTACGAAACAAAAGTAGGTTCCACAAGCTATTACGAAGACGATTTTATGGATATTGTACTGTTCAGTATAACTTCCATAAACATTCAGGCTGTGTAAGGAACTGTGGTTTACCCCAGAGAGTACCGACGGCATGCAGTTCTTCAAGAAGGATGTGAAAAGTTACATGCAGGGTCGGCAACGCGCTAACGAAACAGGTGTGGCAAGCGTCCATCCGTAGGCGGGGGAACCGTTGAAATTAAGTGGGCCGCGTGCTTCATCATATAGCCAGATATGAATTTGGGAATTATAGCAAGGAACATATCTCTTACATGAAGTAATTTTCTCTGGCTCCAAAAAGCTCTCCGATTCAGGCTCCTTCATAGCTCCGTTGAGGTAGCGTTGTTCCACGTCCAAGAAGTGCCCCATGGTCACGATGATCACCAAGAAGTATCCCTATGGACAACAATTAAGGCTCTCGTTAATGGTCATAACGCTCAGTAACAATATCTACTTCTCTTCGACTTCTTATATATCAAAATTATTTACTGCTCGATAATCTTGGGAATGGCACAATAGATTTTTTGAACTGCATGGATCCCTGTATGATTAAGATCTTATCGAGGTGTACAAGGCAAAAGATAAAGAAGCAGACCTGTAGCTAGTTGGAAAATGAGCTCAAACAAATAGCCGGCCCGCACTGGATTCAAGAAGCCCTGTCTAGAGAAGACTTTGGAGGAGGACTTTACTAAGGGATTCTTGCTTACTAAACTTGTTTACTAATAGAACATTTAAATACAAATTAACACACAAGCAAGCTCAGGCACAGCCGGTAGTAATAGTTATAAACTTATAGATAAGTATATACTGCCCTGGTATATACCCTATAACTGGTATATACCAGTCGCAGGGTTCCATACATGTATGTAGTTCACGATCTGATGGCTTTGTATGAGCCATTGAGGTTATTATGCACCGGTGCGTGGTACCTTGTGGTCACATGGGCACAAACTGTTTGTGAGATTGAATGCGGTTACATGCGTACGGTTGCCAAATGGCTATTGAGTGATTGCTTCTTGATTGATTGGGTGGTAGTGATGGGGTTGCCGAGTGGTTTATAGGTACGAACCCCGACTGTATGTACCAAAGTACAAGTGAAGTTTTACACTTTAGATAAATACAGTGATTAGTCACACCATGAGCTTTACGACGAAAACATATATACATTTGAGAAGAAATTCAAAGACACCTTAAATAATTTTTCCGGCGAAAAGTTCGATGTCGGTACTACACACCTCATGAACCCTTTTTCCCCCCAAGTTTGCTATACTTACATACATACATACATACATATCATCACGCCAAGTCCCTAGCGGGGTAGGCAGAGAGTATAGAGCGCCAGTTCTCTCTAGACTTACATACCTCTTTCGCTTCGTCCACGTTCATCAGTCTCTTCATACATGCTCGTCGGTTTCGAGTACTCTTACTCTTTGCTATACTTAAGTTCAGAAAAACTCATTTATTACAGTCGGGGTTCGAACTTGCAACCTTTGATATTATAGTATTGATAAGCAACTATTGGCCATGGTAACTCGTACATTGTGGTACAAAAAGGCAGGCTTAATATTATGGTGCAATGGGATGTTACTTACGATTGTGTACACGGCTGCAGCATAGCATCCACGACGAAGGCTGCGCCAGCAACAACAAGACTGGATGATCGGCATGGCTGATCCGGCTTGGGGTTCTGTAAATAATAAGTAATCAAAACTCATAGTTGGAGATAGGAAAAAAAAATGCCGAAAGTTAAAGTTTACATAAAGGCCGCGGGCAAGTAGCCCCGCCCCGCTCAACTAACCAAATTATTATTATTACACACATGGTTTTCCATTATTACTATTAATAATTATAATAAATAGATGTAACCCTATAGTCCATCAATCTTTCCCCTTTAGCACTATATGACCAACGCAAGCCTATATCTGGCCGGGAATGTGGTTGAAGCGAAAATGGTCTGATAGTTGGGGGAATTAGCTCTCTAGGTTTTAGGTCTAGGTAGCTCTAGGCCGCCCATGAGGACTTCGCCGTGATGCCTTATGAGCATACCTACTTACATACTGTCTTGCCGTACCAAGCTGAGATCACTTTAGAACTGTAAGGTTTTTTTTAACATCCGTTGTTGTTGAAGTTTCATATACTAAACAATAACACGATAAAAAAATACGTCACGGGTGCATTTTAATTTAGTTACATAAATGTTAAATGAAAAAAAATACAATTTAACTGCTTTAAGGGCTAAAAGACGGAAAAACTTGTACATATCTGACGTAATTCAGAAGCACAATACGATCAAATAAAACAATGGAAATATGAAAAGCACCGTTAAGGAAGTGTCAATAAAATTCGAATACAGGCTTCGGATTTAAGATACATAACCCCGGTGTGTGTCATCATATCTGTAAGTTATTATTTAATTAGAAAAATTATGTTTCGTAGTAAGGAAGTATGAAAATAGCTTGAATGCAGTCGAGATGCGATCTCTTCGAAAAATGTGCGGCGTAACGATATTAGATCGAATCCGCAATGAAGAGATTCGCATATCAACTGGCGTGAATGAGGGCGTGATTGTAAAGATGAAGAAAGGCATGTTACGTTGGTTTGGACACATAGAAAGGATGAGTGAAGAAAGATTGACGAATCAGATATACAAAGCAAAAGTGTGTGCAAGAAGAGGCAGAGGAAGGCCACGTTCCAACTACTTGGATCAAATAGATCGGACTCTCAAGGACGGGAACGTTAAGAGTACTCGAAACCGACGAGCATGTATGAAGAGACTGATGAATGTGGACGAAGCGAAAGAGGTATGTAAGTCTAGAGAGAACTGGCGCTCTATACTCTCTGCCTACCCCGTTAGGGACTTGGCGTGATGATATGTATGTATGTATGTATGTTTCGTCATCATCAGGTTAAAAACACGTGGGTCTTAGAATTAAGGCGGTGAATTACCGCTTTGTAACGAGGTTTTAACCTTTTCTCATTGTACTAAAGTAAAGTCATTATTCATGGGCGCTAAGCGAGTGATGACAAAAATATACATTACTAGCTGTGTCTAAAGAGATATGTAAGTCTAAAGAGTACTGGCGCTGTACTATATCCGCCTACCCTATGAGAGACCGGCGTAATGATATGTATGTTTGTGTCCCACGGTTTCACCTTCGTAAAATTTGATTTCTATAGTAGATTTGGTTTTAATAAAAGTGTTCCTGTGCTGATCCAGATAATAATGCATCTCAGGATTTTATCTAATTTCGTCCATCCTCTCTAAGTACATCCTCAGAAACTTTCACATATACCTTTACGAGAACGGTCTCCCATATTTAGGTGCCGACGAAATAGTTGGCGACCGTCTCATAAACAAGACTTAACATACGTCTCTGCATTACTCAAATGTAAGATTGCCTAAGCCTAACAATGTTTTCCTTGACCGTTAAACTCATGGAATGATAAATCACGGTACTTAATTTCAGTAAATCTCGTTATGAAGTACACCTGGCTTATTTGGCAGGATTGTATTTTTATTTATACATATGTACTTACCTACAAACTAGAGAAAAATGGCGCTCTCTATTCTATATCTACCCCGTTAGGGACCCTGTGTGATAATATGTATGTATACGTACCATACTAATCGTGTAATTGCGTATGCAAATCTGTATATCTGCTTCGTATTCATGCCAAAGCCACTAAACCAATTATGATGCATTTTGGTATTGATGAGATTTTAGAGAAGGACGTATCTTACAAAAATTAACCTTAACGGCATGAAATAGAGCATTAAGCCCTATTTCATGCCGCTAATGTTACAAGTTCTATCTAGCCGAAGTACCAAGCACATGTATATGTTAAACTAAAACTATATTGCAAGCGGACAAAGGTGCGGGAAACAGCTAGTATAATATAATGTAGAGGGGTTTGTCGCCCAGTTCCAGTCCACGTTAGTTTACCATGATGAGTAAGTGGGCGCATAGGATGATAACTCAACAAAGTAAATAATGAAATACGTGTCCGAGGATTATGTGACACTCAACCCCTAAGAGGATAAAAACTACTCGTAAAGTACGAGACGTTTAAATTCCCAAGGGTTTTTCTCTACTACACTCCTAAATATCATGTTAATATAAATCCTCTGTACTAAATAGAAAACTTTGAAAATAGTCATATTATATTGACCATGGGAACATTATTTAATTGGTTGATTTATAAGTCAATTGTCTAAGCCAAATATAATGTTTGATTTAATTCTAACATAAAGCTATACTTGGTATACTTATAGAAAGAATATATAATGTATGTATGAAAACACGAATAATATAGTTGAAGAGGATGGGGTCTGGCTACCTACCCTTTACGCGGATTCTGGAGAACACATTGTAAATATAATAACAATAACACCGTGGGAAAATCTAACACAAATTGACATAGTCCCAAATTACTGTAACAGATACTACGCGCAGCTACGGCTGTCTACGAGTGCTACGACGTCGCTACGAATCTTCAAACTCGTAGACTGTCAGCCATCTGTTTGAATTTTTTTAATTTCTGTCTGTATCCTTAACGACATGCGAGCAAAACAGAGCGCGGGGTATGTACTTTAATAAAATATAAGCTTTTTACGCTACATCGGGAATTTGATTTTTATCTTAGGCCCCAGTAAATTTATTTTATTCTCGGCGGTATCGTTAAGCTTAATAACATTAAGAACATACTTGAGAATGAAGGTGAAAAACGTATTTTCTTGCTTGAAAGTAAACGTGTAGGCGACGTCGTACGTGAATAATTGATGGATTGGGTTGGCAGAGTAAATTATTGCGGGATTTAGGTTTATCCCACACTCAACCTATTTTTGTAAATAATATTACGGATCAATTAAACTTAATGCCTTCTCCTGAGTGTGTGTAAATTAAACAAGTTTTTTTTTTGCCAGTAACCGATTTTTGCTTTCAATCAGTGTAATAAAATAAGATAAGATTGTTATTATACTTAAAATTATACTCATCAAATTTGAGGATGCCTTTCGTCGGAATGTTTGAAATAATGTATTCAAATAGTCTATTTTATAAACCTCTGAAAGAATCCGTAATATATATAGATTTATATAGACAATATTACAATTAGATATATATATGTATATAGACATGTGTATATAAAATTATAAGGTAGCTATATGGAAAAATCCAACACAAATTGACATAGTCCCAAATTACTGTAACAGATACTACGCGCAGCTACGGCTGTCTACGAGTGCTACGACGTCGCTACGAATCTTCAAAATCGTAGACTGTCAGCCGTCTGTTTGAATTTTTTTAATTTCTGTCTGTATCCTTAACGACATAAGCTTAGAAATCTGGATGCAGTGCCGTAATGGGGTCTATTTTTAGGATATGATTTTTATACATACATACATACATATAATCACGCCTCTTTCCCGTTGGGGTAGGCAGAGACCACTTCTTTCCACTTGCTACGATTCTTACATACTTCTTTCGCTTCGTCCACTTTCATTATTCTCTTCATACATGCTCTTCGGTTTAGGGTACTCTTGACCTGACCTTTGTTCAAGACGTCCCTAATTTGGTCTAGAAACGTCCGTCTAGGTCTACCCCTTCCAACACTTTCATTCACACTCGCCTTATACACTTTTTTCGTCAATCGTTCTTCATTCATTCTCTCGACATGGCCAAACCATCTCAGCATACCTTTCTCAATGTTTGTCACTACATCTTCTTTCAGACCACAACGTTTCCTTATCTCACTATTTCTTATCCTGTCACTCAGTTTAACTCCTATCATACTTCTTAACGCTCTCATCTCAACTGCATTTATTCGGCTTTCATGCTTCTTCTGCCATACCCAACTTTCACTTCCGTACATGAGTGTCGGAACCAACACTCCCCCATGCACAGCCAAACGAGCCTTGAAAGACACATTCCGACTGCCCATGAAGGAGTGCAAAGCTCCATTCACCATGTTTCCTGCATTCACTCTTCTTTCAATATCACTCTGACACTTTCCATCTCTTGTAAACTTTGATCCCAGATACACAAACTCATTCACCTGTTCAATTTGTTCATCTCCAATCACGATATTGCACTCTGACACTGCCTCATCTCTTTCAAACACCAATACTTTCGTCTTCTTTACATTCATCTTCATTCCCTTTCTAATAAAAGCTCCACTCATAGCAGTTACCATCTCCTGCAACTCCTCGGCCGTAGACGCAAGTAATACTTGGTCATCAGCATACAGAAAACACTTGACGAGTAACTCATTCATTCCCAACCCACTTTCATTCTCTTTTAAATCTGTCAAGCAATTGTTCATGAACAGATTGAACAGCCACGGTGACGCTACACATCCCTGTCTAACACCTCTCTCGATATTAAACCATTCAGTGTAGGCCCCGTTTATCCTCACACATGATTTTTATTCTGTACATTAATGATTGAAATCGGATATATTACGTTTTATAGTTTTATTATACTATTACAATTTGTAACTTGAGATGTTTGCTTGTGTTTACACTAGCTGTCCCGCCCAGTTTTGTTTGTGCTTATGTTGTACAAATCGCCATCTAGATTGCGGTCTATACGGTCACTTAATTGGGAATCTAATCCTGCCTGGATACACCAATACACCAAAAAAAAATACATAATCGATCGCCCCATCCTCGAGTGTTAGCGAAACTAGATTTCTGTTAAGTTCAGAACGTCTCTTCGTAAATATCTCAAGTGATGTACTAAAAAAAACCAGTCTCTCCCAGCTTCCTGACTCGCGGACCAGCAACGCTTTTAGCTCTCAACCTCCGAGCCTAACAAAGGGTGCTCTTAACTGTGTTTGCTAAGCCCCTAAGAATGACCTGGCTGCAATGTTTGGTTAAATAGCAAATTTACCGCTAATAGCACAAAGTACTCACGCTACGAGAGAAATAAAAAAAAAGATGTAAAAAATTGTATGACCTTTATTGAGAAATATAATGTTATAACTATATTTATCATATTTACGTTGGATTAATATACATCTACATCGAGCATGTATGAAGAGACTGATGAATGTGGACGAAGCGGAAGAGGTATGTAAGTCTAGAGAGAACTGGCGATTTATACTCTCTGCCTATCCCGTTGGGGACTCGGCGTGATGATATATGATGATGTATTGTATTTCCTCCACTTTCGTTTAGCCTGTATGGCGTGTATGAGAAACAAACATCTTCCCAAAGATTCAGATTTATAATGCATTACAGGTGTAAAGGCATTCTATCTTCTATAGGTAATAAATCTTAGCTAAATATACGTCAATCGGCTCAACGTAACAATTGGCTCAACATAAATTTAACGAATATCGATCGAAACTCTAATTCGAGTTTTCGTAACGCACCCGTCACAGCTACGGTTGTTATTATTTTCAGGACACGCTTCATTCGGCCCGCACGTACTTGGGGAATGAAAATATTTGTGTGAATTCCATATTATGTCTTTGTTAAAGGGAGGCGGAATAATTTTATTCTATAATACAAATTCTTATAAAATCATCTTGGAAACTGAATCTTTGAACTGATTTCTTAAATCTTATTTCTAAGGTCAATAAACAATTGACTGCGAAAATAAAATAATGTCTTTCTCCAAGCCTCACATTGATGTATCTCTAGAACAAAATTCATCAAAGATGCTTTTTCTATTTAAGCTTTGAAACGTATTAAACAGACAAATATGCTACTTCCGTATTTAAAATAATGCTATCATAGCATTTGTCTACTTACGAATACTTTGTATCTCGAATATAATCTAATACAACGCTAACCGGAATATCCGGATTCACGTAGTGTTACTCCATTAAAAGGTATTTTCAGTTCCGAATTAATCAAATAAAATACAAATTATTTGCTTTGTAAATTTGAAAATGTATTCCAAACACGCGAAACACATCCTTTGCTTTTGTTATTGTTTAATTTAAATTTCAGTTCATTAGGCTCCGAGGGATGCGGAGGGGCGGAGAGGCGACATTTTCCATTTCAGTAAGTAATGTAGCCTTGTTTGTGATGCTACCCGTTTTGTATATTATGTGAGTTTGGGATTAGAAAGTTGCATAAATTGGAGGAGCCGAGATTCAAATTTTGAGCCGCTAGCATGTCCTCAGCGTAGGCCTTGGGCGCTGGCGGGAGGCTTTTACGACAGGAATCTGCCTAAAATTACACCACACGGGTATGAGAGGATCCTCTTCGGTAATACAACTATTTTTTCTATAAAAAACTGACCAAGCGCATATTTTACACTAAAGCATGGTATATATAATTTTTTTGCACAATTCTTTGTTACTATTTTTAAAATTAAAAATATATAACAAAATATAAGTGTCGGCGTCAGATACCACTATATCTAAGGGTAGGCAGTGTTGTAACAATACCCTATTTATACTAAACCAATATTGAGGTTTCACCGTTTCTCAAGCGCACCTATAACATACATACATACTCTTTCAAATTTATTCTGAGTCGTATGCGGGTTTACTTACGATATGTTAGTTTGCTGTTAAGCTCGTGTAATACACTGAATTTAATTTAAGAAAGAACTCATTAGTTACGGAACAGGGTGTCGAACCAGCAATATTTATTTTGCATCCGTCTACTTTAACTACTCGGCAGCACGACTCTTATAACTAATTAATTTTGATTCATATATCTGTTATACAGCCATTCTATCCAAACGGAAAATATGTATGGAGATAGATGGAAGATTTACTTGTAATTTGATATTGCTCTGTGACAAATTGAAATTTGAACTTGAATGGACAATATAAGGGTACTAACGAAAACAACAGGGACCAATTAATTATTTCATTTAGCTCTATCTAATGGGTCTTGGCTCATCAGTACAACGAATATTTGCAAGAGGGAAGTTATTATTTTGTACATCATCAGCTCCTTGAAAATCTAAAATCCTATATGCATTACAAGTAGGTCATCCTCATATCCACACGCCTTTCCACAAGGGTCCCCGAAGGGGTAGACAGAGGTGTATAGGTAATACCCACACACCCACTTTCCGCCAGAGATATATTAGGTGCCAACGTGACAGATGGCGAGTCCATCGCCGTTACTCAAGCACGACTATACATACGCCTTTGAATTTCTTCTCAGACGTATGCAGGTTTCCTCTCGATGTTTTCCTTCACCGTAAAGCTCGTGGTGTGACTAATCACTGTACTTAAGTTCAGAAAAAACTCATTGGTACAGTCGGGATTCGAACTTGCGACCTTTGCGTCGCAGGCAACTGCTCGAACCACTCGGCCACCACGGCTTCCAAGTAAGTAGTAAGTAATATAATACAAGTAGGTATTATTTTATTAATACTCTCATCTATATATATATTATTTATTAACCACATCTTCGCTATACTTAAACAAAGAGTCATAGCTAAATTGCTTGAAAACCAGAATACATACATACATATACGTATCATCACGCCGAGTCCCTAACGGGGTAGGCAGAGCATATGGATCGCCAGTTCTATCTAGACTTACATACCTCTTTCGCTTCGTCCATATTCATCAGTCTCTTCATACATGCTCGCCGGTTACTCTTGACATTCCCGTCCTTGAACGTCCGATCGATTTTATCTAGGTAGTTGGAACGTGGTCTTCCTCTGCCTCGTCTTGCACACGCTTACGCTTTGCATATCTGTTTCGTGAATCTTTATTCACTCATCCTTTCTATATGTCCGAACCAACGTAACAAGCCTTTCTTCATTTTTACAATCACATCCTCGTTCACGCCAGTTCTTTAAAACCAGAATAATTACTGAAATCTGATTCATAGTTATATAGACGGCCGTCGGTTTACTGGTTAGAGCCCCTGAGTGAGGTCGCAGTTTCGATTCCTGCTGAGTAGATATTTGTATCATGAACACAGTTTATTGTTACCTTATTCATGATTTTCCTATATATTTATGTCTGATTTTATTTACCTTTCATTTCGTATACTATATCTAATTTTGTCGCAGGCAATTACTCAATCCACTCAGGCACCACGGTTCTGTTCGAGTTCGAATCCCGACTGTACCCCAATGAGTTTTACTGAACTTAAGTACAGTGATGAGTCACACCACGAGATTTACGATTAAGGTAAACATCGAGAGGTAATCTGCATACGTCTGAGCAATTCAAAAGACGTATGTAAGTATTTATCTCATTGAATAGGTATATATATATATATATATATCGTTGTCTAGTTAGTTACCATAGTGTGAGCCTCGCGTTTTTTATCCCAAGGTATTTATTTAATACCTGAAGGTGAGGTTTGATGAATAATCATCCTTCATGTAAGGGTAACCCTACCACAATTTCTTACAATAAGGTCGCCTACTCGACTTATACCTTTTGAACTTGCAGCAAAACCCACTAACCATCAGGTAGGTTGTCGTTTTGGATTATTAAGTAGTATTAGGTGCGTACTAAGTCGGGTAGGATATCAAGACCGGAACGGCAAGTTTTAGGAATTAAGACGAGACACAAAAACCAATTAAATCATCCTTCAATTGAATTTGTACAAACGCCAATATTTTAAACAGAATAATATGATTTTGTTTGTCAAAATCACGCCGTTGTTATTCGTGGAGCTACGATTCGACATCGTGGTCGAGAAATTTATTAGAGGTTGGTTTGATTTCCCATCAATATGGTAATAAAGATATTTTCATATTCGTTTCACCATTAGCGCTTCAAATTTCATATTCGAATTCCTTTTTTAATGTATATTTACAGATAAATGTAAAACCAGTAAACATTAGACATTAGACAGAATGTTGGACATAGAGGTTAATTACGAAAGAAAGCCATCATCAGGTAAAAAATTTTTTTTTAATTCACCAGAATAGAAGACGCTAGAGATTTGTTAAATAATTGACTATCCATGCGATGCCGAAACAGTCGGGTAGTATTTATTATTAAGAGAAATCCCGTTGACTTGCGAACTTCCTCTCAGCACAGGCCGTAAATAACACAAGTTAGAATAACCAACTTTGGACAGTGGTAACATTAAATTTTTCAGTATGGAGGTAGGTAAAAGGTCAGGGTGACAAATCTAATTCAGTGGGAATGAGATAACTTTATCATCTGTTGTTAGATACACCCTTAAATAATACTCTCAGAATATACACGAAGTATTTTCAAATTTCCAGATGGAGTACTTGTCTTTACGTAACAGCCCATGAAAAATACCAATTAACTATGTTTTTATGTCAATTTTGCGGCATGTCGCTTGTGAATGATAAAACAAACAATAACAATTTTTACTATTCCAGGCTAGCTGGAGCCGTCCTTTGTAAACTGTGAAATTTTTAACATTTTAGTGACGGTTTTTAGAATGAAACGCTGTCGGTGACACCCAAAAGATTTATATTTTTCGTTTTAATAGTAACGAAAAATGGATAAAAATAGAACCTGTGTACACATTCTAGAGGATACGGAGTTAAAATATACTTAATAACTAAAGGATAGAAAAGAGATACATCTAGATGTAAACAATGAAATATCGTTTCAATAATAACGGTAAATGGATTTAAAAAAATCAAATTTGTTAAATTTGGAAAATATTGAGAAAAAGTATACTTAATTACTGAAGGGTATAAAGGATAGACAGACACATCGAGATGAAACAATGACATATTACACTACTACACCTTCCCATAAGTGTCTCTGAAAATTTTGTGTAGTAACACACACATATTCTTTTCACTGGAGATCTATTTTCATCCAAACCCTTCACTGTACATATTATCAAGTTATTGATCTTGAAAAAGAAAATACATAGTACTTTACCAAACATAGGAAGCTTAATCTCGGCCTTTACAGAAAACGTTAGAGACGTTGAATTATTAAGATCTTTTTAAGCAATCCTTAATCAACTTGAAGCGTACCAAATGAATTTTGGCGAGATATTTTTAGAAATTTTACAGCCGTTATCTTCGCTTTAAGATTTGGGTCCAAACCTACTGCCAAATTAAATGAGAATATTGTAATATCTCTGTATGTTTAAATTGCTTTTTTACCGCCTTATAGCTAAACTTTGACATTCACTTTCTTCAGAATATACAAAAATTTTGATCTTAGTATTTTCCTTAGTTTTTCTTAGTAAATTCACCTTAGTAATATTTTTTGTAACCTTCTATGGTTGGTCAACTTAAATATTACAAACACAATCTATACTTAACAGACATATTTCAATGTATCCATATAGATTAGTCTCTTTCAACATGCTCCCTGATTTCGAGTACTCTTGACGTTCCTATCGGCGAGTGCTCGATGGATTTAATATAGTTTAGTAAATCATTATAACCTAAAAATGTATATTATAAAAATACTATAAATTTCTGATTCTTTGAGTATAACGGTGATGAACTGGTGGTAAGTGGTCTTGTCGATTGTCGAGATATTTTCTTACGTATTTGTTTGCGTCGTAATAAATAGGTATTTTTAAACAAAGTTATTATAATGAAATAGGGGACATAAACTTAATCAAATTGTAAATGTAGCTATAAAGTCCCTGCCAATATAGGCTGGGTGCGTCCGATGTATCATTGTAGCAAATGCAACATAGTGAGTAATTCTCCCCTTGTTAATATGTAACCTGTATTGCCATAATAAATCCTAAGTACCATAATTTTTTTTTTATTTTAGTTTTGTTCAAGTGTGAAACTTGAATAAACAGGATTTGACCTATGAAAAATGCATATACAACAATTCTAATAACACTGCGAACACACTTTTATACCTCACAGAGGCAATTTTCTTCAAATTTATATAAGACCTCCTTGAGGTGAACGATCTGTTTATGTTAAACAACAAACTAGTGTATGTAAGATTGTGCTCACAAAGAAATAAAAAAAGCCGTGGTGGCCGAGTGGTTCGACCAGTTGCCTGCGACGCAAAGGTCGCAAGTTCGAATCCCGACTGTACCAATGAGTTTTTCTGAACTTAAGTACAGTGATTAGTCACACCACGAGCTTTACGGTGAAGGAAAACATCGAGAGGAAACCTGCATACGTCTGAGAAGCAATTCAAAGGCGTATGTATAGTCGTGCTTGAGTAACGGCGATGGACTCGCCATCTGTCACGTTGGCACCTAATATACCTACGGCAGAAAGTGGGTGTATGGGTATTACCTATACACCTCTGCGTACCCCTTCGGGGACCCTTATGGGAAGGCGTGAGGATATATATATTATTATAGTCCGTTGATAGTAGCATTGCATTAAAAAAAGCGCCTTGTGGTGACAATGCGACCAGATTTCTGTACTTTTTTTCATAAATTTATGGTTTTTATAAGTTTTAAGTCATATAGTCCATACACAAATAGAGTCATATAGTCTATACACAAATAGAGTCATTAGCACATACAACTTTGAAACCTGTACTTGGAAGTGACATACAATTTAGTGAGATCCACGCGTTTCATTTGCGAAGACTTTTTTACTCTTTCATCGAAAGCAAAGCTTGTTTTTAAAACAAAACACTATTTACATGTAAAAGTGTTTTGAAAACGGAGTGGAAGCCCACATGCTAACTAACTAGATCAAATCGTTCGAACACGCAAGGATGGGAACGTATTCAAAACCGTCAACGTGTATGAAGAGATTGATGAATATGGACGATGCAATATACATATGTCTAAAAGGCTAGAGGGAGCTGCCGATCTACTCTCTCGGCTATGTACTTAAGTATGTACTATATATGTAGATACATCCTGTTACTGCATACTGATGATGAACGGTTGCTGTCGTAGCGCTGCCGACCCAAATGTTCATAAAAGCGACACTAATTAATATAATATTGGAATATATAGTTTTCTCTTTTCTTCGTTAACCTCTAATCCAGTGAGGCGCAGCAAGCGTGGCTGCGTTTAGCTAGTAAAATTAACCCGCAAATCGGTTCAAATTAATAATAATAATAAATACCTGGAACAATTCCACACAAATTCAACTAGTCCCAAATTAAGCAAAACTTGTGTTATGGTAACTAGTCAACGATATATGTACTTACATAGATAGATATATACTTAAATACATAGGACATCCAAGACTAAAGTACAAATACTCGTGTTCATCACACAAATATCTGCCCTCAGCGGGATTCGAGCCCGCGACCTCAAGTTTCGCAGTCAGGAGCTCTAACCACTAGACCAGACGGTCGTCATCAATGATATCGTGCAACATGCAATTATAAAAATCATTATAATATAATATATCCTCACGCCTTCCCACAAGGGTCCCCGAAGGGGTAGGCAGAGGTGTATAGGTAATACCCACACACCCACTTTCCGCCAGAGGTATATTAGGTGCCAACGTGACAGAGCTTAATTGAAAACCTCTTTCTTGGATCATGATGAACTCCATAACAATGTGCGCTTTATATATTAGTGAATAGAGATTAGAACAGATACAAACGATAACAACTTTACATTTTGGAGAGCAATTTTTACGATCTTGCTAAATGTTTCTGAAGCTAAAACTTCACGACAGTATCGTCATCATGAATATGTTTATTGAGTGCGTATTGATTTCATACTAAAATTGGGCCTGTGGGTGCTACCTACACACCCCTGCCTACCCCTTCGGGGACCCTTGTGGGAAGGCGTGAATATATATATATGATTTTTGCCCTCTATAGTTTGGCCATATTTATATTAAAATAAAGAGCTAATTTGGAAAAAACTAACATTATTCTATAAATCACGGTCGTGAGTGACACTTTTTCTTTTATCTGACTCCTATATGTAAGTTGATCTTCCTCTTCTACTCTTCTCCTCTACCTTTCCTTCTAAGATAAATTACTTAACGTAAATAAATATTCACATTACATTAACATTCTACCATGTAACGTCGCAATAGCCGAAAGTTCATTCGTGAAATTGTAACGACGTCATTAAACTGCTGTCATAAATTACGGAGCTTTGTACTAACCTGTAGCATAAGGCAACTGATAAGGTCCTCAACGTACCTACGTTCCTACGTAGGTATTTTACAACAACAGTCGTATGCAAGAAATTTAATCGTGATTGTGGTTTGTGCTTTATTGAGGTACTCTGTTGGATAGACGTGACTATCGCAAACAATGGGAAGTTGGTACGGCAGTATCTTACTAATATTATAAATGTGAAAGTTTGTAAGTTGAAATGGTGATAGCTTATACCTAGGAATAGGACATAGGCTACTTTTATTTACCCTGAAAAATTCAAAGTTCTTATAATGTATGATGGCTCTTTCATGGTATAGCGGCTGAACCGATTCTACCAGGAAAATTTCCTAAGCTACTTTTTCGAACTCCACGCGGGCGAAGCCGCGAGCATAAGCTAGTGCTGTAATAATTATCGTCATTTGGATTTACTTATACAATAACAAATAATAGAATATCCAATTACGTACATCAAATCAATCGTACGCTAAGCGATGGGAACATCAAGAGTAGGTACTTGAAACCGGCGAGCATGTATAAAGACACAATGCGGACGTAACGAGAGTGATCTGCAAATCTATCGAAAACTGGTGGTTAATTTTTTTTCCAATAAGGGAGTAACCATTCGTTCCGCCTGACGATAAACAGCCACCAACGCCTATATAAGCTTGCAGCACCAGCCTTATTCTCTATTCACGCCGTAAGGCAGTGATGATGTGTATATTTGATTAAATTTACACGTCATTCCATTTAAGTATTTCCAGATTTTATTGGGCGTTTTATTTGGAGGTTTCAACAAAATGACGCTCTTAAAAAATATAATAGGTATGTATTTTCAATGGGAATATATTTGCGTTGGAGTAGAGAAATGGTAGATTTTACAAGCGTGGAAAGGTTGGCGCGCAGTACATTTTAATGATATATTTTAATACCGCAATAACTTTTTTAAAGGTTTTATTGCTATTTCATTACAAGTATTACAAGTATTTACATGTAATACATAAATTACACCTTAGAGAGAGAGAAAGAGAGAGTATGGGAGAAATATGGATAAGACAGTACATGGAAATTATCATTACGTAACTAATTAATTTAGGTAAGCATCCTAAAAACTGCCCTGTGACTGGCCATATATATAATGTAACTATCTTTTAAAATAATGCATATTTTAAAAGTAATTTATGCTCTACCAATTATGAGAACATCATCGTTCATTTGACGTTAAGAAATATGTATGTAATTTAAATATTTATCTTGCGAGCAAATAATAGTGATCTATCCGTCAGCTGTATATAAAACTTATATTATAAATAGCGGTATTGTATCTGGTTGTTAACGCAATGTTTATGGTAGGTATGCGTGTGTGGTATAAGATTAGGCTTGAATTAAATAGTTTTGTGTTCATAAATGTATAAGCTACAGCTAGGCGTCGCGGTATTCAGGCCCATTTCAAATAAACAATTTATTGAGTTAAGATTCAAGTCAAGGGACAAGAAGTTCACATCCCCACTGGTATAATTATTAAAGGAAACATTGTAAGAAAATCTGTAATACGTTTGTGAATAGATTCAAAACGTACGTAGTCGCTTCAAAGCGAATATGCAGTAGTTTAAAATTAGTAAAATATTAAGATCGTGACAGCCCTACGCTATTTTACTAACAATAATAATATAACTGTATAAAAGCAGTATCTAAAATCAGTGAGCGATTTACTACAACATTGCTAAATGAAATAATTTGAACCTCGAACATAACATCGCCCTATCATATATCTACGCGGGTATTATATAGTAATTATATAAAATAAGTTACGCTCAACTATTTATGCCTTCGTAAAGATTTATATTTATTACCATTGTTTCCCGAGGCTGATTAATTTTGGCCAGAAAGAAAATGTTATCAGGTCATTAACGTCTACGGGGTGTTCAGACAAGAGATCGGTTTGTTATGAAATCCTCCTAAAATTATTATGAAAATCGCGAGTTTGTGAGTATGGATGTTTAATACTCAATCGGAGCAACGCGCAAGTGATGCTTCGGTATCGTAAGCGTAAATAGGCTACTGTAACCGGTTCTCATCAGATGAGCCCTATGCTTGTTTGGCTGACCCGAATTGAATGAAATTTGGCACAGGGATAGATTATTAGCTGGATTAACGCATACATTTTGTTCAGAAAATAAATATTTACAAAATTCCTGATGAAATGTATTTTTACGCGGGTGAGACCGCGGGCCACAGCTAGTGTTGCACTAAAGCAGTCGCCAAAAATTGCTAGATCATATTTTTTTAAATCTAATTAATCGAGTGAAGCAGGAGTGACAAGGGTAACGAGCAAATGTAAAATTAAATAAGCATAGCTAGAACACAGCTGATCTCTTGTCGGCGTCTCTGTTGC
This sequence comes from Drepana falcataria, assembly GCA_945859725.1. NCBI lineage: Eukaryota > Metazoa > Arthropoda > Insecta > Lepidoptera > Drepanidae > Drepana > Drepana falcataria. The sequence goes on from OX243921.1 coordinate 14,208,748, forward strand.
ATCTCCTTCTGTTTGATAGCCGCGGTGGCCGAGTGTTTCGAGTAATTGCCTGCGACACAAAGATCGCAAGCTCGAATCCCGACTGTACCAATGAGTTTTCTGAACTTAAGTACAGTGATAAGTCACACCAGGAGCTTTACTCTGAAGGAAAACATCGAGAGGAAACTTGCATTCATCTGAGAAGCAATGCAATGGCGCATGTATGTCGCGCTTGAGTAACGGCGATGGACTCGCCATCTGTCACGTTGGCACCTAAAATATATCTATCGCGGAAAGTGGGTGGATGGGTATTACCTAAACACCTGTTCCTACCCCTTCGGGGACACTTGTGGGAAGGCGTGAGCATATACTATATTATGATAATGCAAATTTTCCTTCCCTTATTTACTGAGATATTTTAATAGCTGTAATGTCGAAAAAGACCCATCATCTTCCCCCTTTCTCTATTCTAAACTCTTATTTAGCAGTTGCTACCTTCTTTTGTCTCATCGATTACAACGAGAAGGTCCCTAATAATCTATCGTCACGCCTTCCCCTAAAGGGGTATGCAGAGGTGTGTATATAGTATCCCCACACCCAATTTCCGCCAGAGATATTTAATATTTTGTGGTTTTAGGTGAAAACGTGGCTAATGGCGGATTCATCGCCGTAACTCAAGCACGGCTATCATACGCCATTTTTTTTGTCTCCCTTTACTCTGCGATCTGTCATCACAGGGACATTTATCAGTAGGTTGGTCGGGTTTCTGATTGGCATGCTCGGTATACGATCTTTGTGGTATCCTACTTTACTTCATTGTTGCAAGTTTTGTGTTTTGGGGAATTATACTGCGATCTTCCACCAAGACATTGCCAAGGTTGTTCAGATCTGTCTTTAGTTCTCTACTTGTAGGTATTTGTATGGAAGAGAATTTCCTGTTTAACTGTAGTCATGTTCAGGTCGTGATGCAGTTGATCATTTGTGATGCACCGGTTCATCCTCAAGATTTTGTATTGAAATCTTTATATGATTTCGATATTGGAATGGGAAGCTGTCCCCATATAGTTGGGTATGTAGAGCAGAATACATTTTTAAACGTGTGCCGGTTTCCTCGCGATGTTTTCCTTCACCGTAAAGCTCGCGGTGTGACCAATCACTGAACTTAAGTTCAGAAAAACTCATTGGTACAGCCGGGATTCAAGGTTGCCGAATTCAAACTACTCGGCCACCACAGCTAGTATAAGTTAAAAAAAAGTTAGCGACAATGATAATTCGAACGTCCGTTACTATATGACGCATACAATTCTCTAAACATCCTGTATATATAAATATGTATATAACTTTTCTCTTTGTTGCCGCATGTTACTAAGGAGTTTGCCTTGTGCCTATTTAGTGAAATATTAATTTGGCCTTTACAAACTGTTCGATGGATAGATGCAACGTTCATTACACTCTCTCGTCGCACAAAGTGCTGGAAATTACGTGCCAACAACATCGTGTCTCTCGCCTAAATAACCACAGACATTATGACATGCCGTACTAAGACATACTCGTATCTACAATATCCAATATCGTACATATACTGTTTATATTATAACGACAAATGCATTAAAAATATATCTGCAAATATCCAAATGAAGAAGAAAGAAACTTTTTTTATATACAACAATAGTGGCAAACATGCATACGGCCTACCTGATGGGAAGTGGTTACCGTAGCCTATTTAAGCTCACGATACCAAAGTACCTTCTACATTCACCTTGAGTTACATAATCTATATTTTCTCTTATAAAAAAATTATGTCCACCCGTGCGAAGCCGGGACGGGCGCTAGTGTATAATAAAGCTGAAATATCTATTAAATCCTTGGCAAGGGATTGCTGTAGGTCTCAATAATGTAGGTACTGACCATGAGCATAAGGCACTGGTGCGTTCCTCAGGAGATCCCAGAGCCCTCCTATATTCACTAAATAAATAAATATTCACAGAGGATGGCCACCGAGGGGGTTTTAGTGAGTAGAAATCTCACATAACCCGTTCGTCCCCCTCCAGGATGGTCGGGTACCTATAGAAGGTTTCCCCTCTAACAAAAACAAGGTACTGATCGTGAGCATAGCTATCGAGATGCAGGGTAAGAACTGTGCCATTGGCCCCTTCGTTTTATGGGCTATCGTCGCACAATCTCGCGAGCAGAGCGCCCTCAATACTTGATAGTATAGTTTATTGCAAACAGATTGCAGACACAATGGATATTGATTGCCATTGACGTGACACCTATCTAAATGTAAATTTATTTAATAAAATAATTGAACAAGTATGTTGAATGTGAAACTGTGCTAATGGTAAGCTATTGTTTATTGCTTTAATAATTAGCGCGACGTATCATCGATTTCAGATCAAATCCGCAATGATTCGCAAAACAACTGGCGTGAACTAGGGTGTGATTGTAAAGACGAAGAAAGCATGTTACGTTGGTTTGGACATATAGAAAGGATAAGTGAAGAAAGATTGACGTTACAGATATACAAAGCGAAATGATCTCCAAGAGGAAGACCACATTCCAACTACCTAGATTAAATCGATCGGACAGAACGTCTAGAATACTCGAAACGGGCGAGCATGTATGACGAGACTGATGAATGTGGACGAAGAGAAACACGTATGCAAGTCTAGAGAGAACTGGCACTCTACCTCATACATCTCTGCCTTCCCTCTTTAGGGACTCGAAGTGAAGTAATGTATGTATGTATGTAGTCATTTGCGAAAGTGTGTGGAAGAAGAGGAAGACCACCAAGTTCCAACGATCAAGATCAAATCGGTCGGACACGGAAGTACGAGAACGTTAATAGTACTCAACACGGGCAAGCATGTATGCAGATACTGATAAAAGTTCATGAAGCGAAACAGAGGTATGTACGATTGTGAGCGACTCGGCGTGATAGTATGTTTGTATATAGTAATTTTTTGGTAATCAGTTCTAAATTTTAAGTAAATTTACAATTCGTATAAAAATGCACTTATGTTAGTTCGTAGATACGATGAGTCGAGAACATTTGAAACAATTTATCTACAATCGAGTTTCTAGAGTAGCTTGATAGGAAAATGTATTTTAAGGGCAGATGCTTCTTGTCTGTTTCGCAAGAGATACAATGTAACAGCTTCATTAGTTAGTATTGACCCTTTCTTGCACTTGTCAGTTCACGAACGTTTTCCGTTTAACGTTGACGCCGAGTTCATGTTTTGTACAAATGGATTATTTGTTCGTGAAATAGACTATTACATGCTTCAATCATGACCTTAGAAAGGAGTTCGATTGAAACCTTCAAAGAAACGACTGTTTAAGATTGAATCAACTAAAAAGCACAACCATGAGAACACACCGATGCTATTTTAAAAGCGATATTACACTAAAACCTTATAAACCGAATGAAAATATACCTTAAGGTACTTTATGAATTCTATTAGAGTTTCCAAGATTGCCGCTAGGAAATGTTGGATGAGTTTTCAGAGCCGTTGTTAATATCTGAACTGAAATATTAAAAAGAAAAATATTTAACATATTTCTCATTTCAAACGTACAAAAAAGTATGTATTTACGTTCTCAAGTATTCGTTCTCAAGCACGACATATATTATTGAATTTCTTCTCAAACATCTGTAAGATTCCCTTCTGTGTTTTACTTTACCGTAACGCTCGTAGTGCTGCTGCGTAGCTCTATTCATGTACTCTATAGCCGAACTCTCAGTTTACTTGAAAAACCATCAGTTTGTAGCGAGAAGAAAATACAAGAGATTTTGTACAAAGCAGTGTTTCAGACCACAGCGTCAGTAAACAACAAAGTAGATAAGCTATAAGCCAACAATTCATGTTTGAGTTGTTCAAACGGAACTCTTTTTAAACATAACATTACACATTTAGTTCGGAAAACTACATTCACCAAACTGATACGCCTGCGCGTAGTCCTAATGCAATTACTTATTCCTCACGCCTTCCCACAAGGTTCCCCAAAGGTACTTCTTTTGTTGAGAGAACTGCGAACACAAAGGGGGTTTTGTCCCATGAATAAGTTATTTCCTATACACCTCTGCCTACCCCTTCGGGGATCTTTGCGGGAAGGCGTGAGGATATATTTTAATAATAATCTCAAATCCAATATAATAGCAAACTTATTTGCCTTCCCTTCGAGTAATTATTGAATTAAGGCAAATAGTTACAGAACTTGTACTAGAGGTGCAAGTTCTCATAACCACAATACAACATTGTTGTAACAGGCTTACTACATCATATTATCTAGCAAGGCAATACTGCAAAAATACTTTATCTTTGTATTGTATAGAACAAAACACTTTATTACTGTATTGTATAGTACAAGTGCTTGCGAATTTTCCTTATTAAAAAGAGCCAGTGCTGATTGGAAGTGTAAACTACTCTCAAACATTTAGGTAACCGGTAACCGCTTACTAACAGCCATCGTATACCTATTCAATATTTGCCTAAGTGATATAAAAAAAATCAAAATTCAAAATAGTTTATTCTTCCCACATACAAAATCTATTACAGAAATGAAGGGTTTTAATTAAACAGTAAATTAGCTTCATAGGTGAGAGTCAGGAGCCCTAACTAGGTTTCCCTGTGGTAAGGGAAAAAATAGGTAATAGATACACGAAAGAAAACAATAAGTAAGCTGTGTATATATCGTACAGTGGGTTTGACAAAAATGCTCTCGTATATGGTAAATAAGTCGATACTATAATAAAAGTCGCTAGACTGAAAAATATTAAACCATTTTGATATAGTAGTAGGAACGAGTAAATTGAATTTTCTTTAAGGTCATACGAATACGCGCGGTTTGGGTTAAGCTACCTGTAACCCGGGTATCTGACCGGGTATCTCAACTAGGACGTGGCATATAACAAGTATGTTAAAAAAATGGTTTGTCCTTTTATAAAGAGTCGAGGTGGCAGAGGGGTAAAGTAGTCGCCTGCATCACAAAGATTGCAAGTTGGCATCCCGACAGTGCCATTGAGTTTTTTTTTAGCATAAGTGATTAATCACCCGTCGAGCTTTAGCTGCGGCACTCCTTTAGCATGGGTGACCAAGTTTAAGTATTTGGGTCAATGGGTCACTGATGATCTTTAAGATAATTTGGATATACAGAGGGAGCGCAGGTCGCTGGCTGTTCGATGTAATATGCTGGTTCGAAGGTTTGCACGTTGTACGAAACAAGTAAAAGTCACTCTTTTTAAAGCTTTCTGCCAGTCTTTCTACACGTGCATTCTTTGGACCCGTTTTGCGCAAAGGACATACGGCGATCTGCGTGTCCAATATAATAACGCGTTCAGGATACTGCTGGGGCTGTCGTGGCGTTGTAGTGCGTCCAGTATGTTTGCGGAGGCGCACACTGATGATTTCTACGCAATAATAAGAAAGAGGAGCGCATCCATGGCGCGCCGTCTGCGCACAGCCACTAATAGTCTCCTGAGCGTGTTCTCAGATCGGTGGGACGGCCCTCTGCTGCGTCACTGGGTAAGGATCCATACCGTTTGTAATGTAGGTAGCCTTATTACTAACACTATTTATTGAGCTCATGTCTGATATAAATTATTTGATTTGATTTGATTTGATTTACGGTGAAGGAAACATTGAGAAAAAACGTGCATACGTTTTAGAAGAAATTCAAAGGTCGTGCTTGAGTAACGGCGGTGGACTCGCAATCTGTCACGTTGGCACTAAAAATATATCTCTGGTGGAAAGGGGGTGTATGGGTACTACCTGTACCCAACCAACCCTCTGCCTACTCCTTCGGGGACCCTTGTGGGAAGGCGTGAGGATATATTCAGAGATTCAGAGAAAATAAAGTTTATTTTAATAAACATAATCGCTTTGTTATTATGTAAATTGTAATGTGTGTTGCTTATATTATTATTTGTCGTCCTTACCTCCCCAAGCGATAAATATAAGTGAACACAATGTCAAATTATCATGTCATAATAATTATTAAATTTCTTGCATGCACGGTTTGAAATTGCTTGTGGGATCTAACTCCACATGGCCCAAGGGATCGAACTTGCGATCTCTCAATACCTATTTTCTAATAAAGAACATATATAATAATAAATAAATAAATACCTGGGACAATTCTACACAAATTTACCTAGTCCCAAATTAAACAAAGCTTGTGTAATGGTAACTAGACAATGATATATTTACTTATATAGATAGATGTATAAATAAATACATAGGACAACCAAGACTAAGGTACAAATCACACAAATATCTGCCCTCAGCGGGATTCGAACTCGCGACCTCAAGTTTCGCAGTCAGGAGTTCTAACCACTAGACCAGACGGTCGTCATATATAGCAGATAGGTAATGCTGAGCATTCGACGCTTAGCCCTACTGAAATTGCTTTGTATTTCTATAATCAGTCCGACGCTCGTGCATGGCGAAACTAATTAAATTCTACGTCAACGCGAACTTACCAAACGAAATAAACGCATAAAACAGTTTAAACATTTGCCAAGTGGTCATTGTTTACTCCAACCGCGCAAATTAATTTTCCAATTAGCATTCCAAGGATGGGACAATACAACACCCGTTCTCTAATTCCATTTTAACTTTTCTGATTATGCTGATGTCATACGATGGAATGAACTAAGCGAAAAAAGTGTTTCGCTTATAAGTTACGCTTTCTTATTCTGGATAATATATAATTTTTTTTTCATAAGCCGTGGTGGACGATTTGTACTTTTCACCTGTAACGCAAATATTACAAGTTCGTAAACCAACTCGCCATCGCCAACATCGCGATGGACTCGCCATCTGTCACGTTGGCACCTTATATACCTCTGGCGGAAAGTGGGTGTGTGGGTATTACCTATACACCTCTGCCTACCCCTTCGGGGACCCTTGTGGGAAGGCGTGCGGATATATATATATATATATATAAACCAACTGTACCAATTAGTTTCATCGAACTTAAGTAAAGTGATTGATCACACCATGAGCTTTACGGTGAAGGAAAACATCAAGAGGCAACCAGCACATGTCTTGAAAGATAAATTAACATTTGTGCTTGAAAAATGGTAATGGACTCGTTACCTGGTACCTAAATATATCTCCAGCCAAATGAGGGTGTCGTTCCACCTCTGTCTACCCCTACGGAGATCCTGAGAAGAGAGGTAGGGCATAACGGGTTTCCCGTTCGAATTTGGAGCTGCCCGACTGGGGCAGGACCTCCACCTTATAGAAGTCCGTAGCCAAATAACACAATTTTTTTGTGTTGTGTTCCTACGCGGTGAATAAGGTTTCCAGAAATGAGCTCCTTGGGGAGGGGGGAGGATTGCTACATTGTGTTGGAAGCAGAGGGATTAAACCCATTATGCTGCCAACACACTGTAACTCTCCGAACACAGAGTGGCAACGCGCAAGTGATACTTCGGTATCGTGAGCGTAAATAGGCTACGGTAACCGTTTCCCATCAGGTGGTATGCTTGTTTGCACAAAAAAAAAAAAAACCTTGTTGGAAAACGCGATGCAATTGCTGTGCTACTAATTATTACATTTACTATATTACAAAAATGACATTATTATTAAAACATGATTTTATGGGGTTAATAACATGAAAATGATAGTTTTTTATGCGAAGAAAAGGTAAAACAAAATCAACACAGTGTAACTTTTTTTATCTTTACTTTTGCATATTTGGGCTACTGTCAGAATTTCATAGAAACCCTGTAAAAGGATTTATATACAGAATTATACGTATGTATACTTTCGAATCGTTTGGACGAAATAATCGACAAAAAAGTACCGTGCCTTATAATTTTGCGCTGTGTAAATTTATTGTTACTTTGGTACAAATTAATCCAGTAAAATTTTGCAATCGAGTCCGTTGATGGCATGTTGAATTATTTACCACAAACGTGTTAACATCGATAGCGCGATTCGTGTCTAAAATGTTAAAATCTGATGAACCATTTATAAAAATAGAATGTAAGTGTCTGTTAGTAATATCAAAATGTAAGTGTCTGTTAGTAATATCAAAATGTAAGTGTCTGTTAGTAATATCAAAATGTAAGTGTCTGTTAGTAATATCAAAATTTATAATTTTTCTAAATGCATTTTAAGGAGTAAGGTATTGATAACAAGAACATATTTACATAAATACATACATATCATCACGCCAAGTCCCTAACGGGGTAGGCAGAGAGTATAGAGCGCCAGTTCTCTCTAGACTTACGTACCTCTTTCGCTTCGTCCACATTCATCAGTCTCTTCATACATGCTCGTCGGTTTCGAGTACGAAATCTTAATATCGAGTATCTTAACGTTCCCGTCCTTGAGCGTCCGATCGATTTGATCCAGGTGTGAGGGCGTGATTGTAAAGATGAAGAAAGGCATGTTACGTTGGTTTGAACACATAGAAAGGATGAGTGAAGAAAGATTGACAAAACAGATATACAAAGCAAAAGTGTGTGCATGAAGAGGCAGAGGAAGGCCACGTTCCAACTACCTGGATCAATTCGATCGGACTCTCAAGGACGGGAACGTTAAGAGTACTCGAAACCGACGAGCATGTATGAAGAGACTGATGAATGTGGACGAAGCGAAAGAGGTATGTAAGTCTAGAGAGAACTGGCGCTCTATACTCTCTGCCAACCCGCTAGGGACTTGGCGTGATGATATGTATGTATGTATATTTCATTTTATAATTATAATCATAGTTCATCGCAAGTCCGCGCGACAACGTTAGTATTGTATAAATAATTTGTACCATCATCATTTGTTATTTTCCACGTATATTGCAAAGGTAATTTTACATTAATAAGTATTTCGCATATGGCTTGTAATCTAGTAATCTTGTGAATCGAATATCGTACAAAGTGTGAAAGTAAGTATATGCATCGCATTACAGCAAGTATACAATTACAACAGATTGATGTTATTATAAACCATTGGCACGTTTCTACCCATGGAAGGCACGAATTAGTTACAATTAGTAGTTATGATAATTGTTGTATTTTTGTTCTCATTATAAGTAACGGTTAAGTAATTAATCAATACATACATATCATCACGCCGAGTCCTTAACGGGGTAGGCAGAGAGTATAGAGCGCCAGTTGTATCTAGACTTACATGCCTCTTTCGCTTCGTCCACAATCATCAGTCTCTTTATAATCAAAATTAAAATCAAAATATTTTTATTTCACATAGGCCTAGATGGGCACTTATAAAACGTCGAAAATGGTACACGGTTCGGGTTGGTCGTTTCCATGGAGAAGAACCGGCAAGAAACTCCATGGTTACTCTATTCAAATCATTAGGTATATATTTGTCCGTCGGTTCGAGTACTCTTGACATAAATTTGACGTTTACCGTTAATAAATGGTTAATAATTCATCATCACCGTCATAACATCACGGCGAGTCCCTAACGGGGTAGGCAGTTTAATAATAAATTAATTTTAAATTCGGCTCTTTTTGCTAAAGATGTATTTTGGAGCCAACGTGACAGATTGCGAATCTGCCTCCGTGTCTCAAGCATGGCTACATACATACGTCTTCGAATTTTATCTTAGGATGTTTTCCTTAATCGTAAAGCTCGCTATGATAAATCACAATATTTCAGGAAAACACATTGGTACTGATCGTCGAATTCGCAATCTTATGTTTGAAGGCCCTCTTAGTGTGTGTAAATAATATCGAAAAGCTCCAAACCGTTTCCGATTATTATATACATATATAATATAGCAATTTGTTTTTCTTTCTAGATATTTATTTTCCCAGGTTTAGTTCCTCAAGTAAAATGCCGCAACAAATACAATAATTTCATATAAAACTTTTGCTAACGATAATATAAAATATATATAAATATTGGAGATTGAAACGTTACATCGATAGAACCCTATAAGTTAATTTAATTAAAAAAGAAAAGTGCCGCAACGAAGGAGTGGTTTACAAGATATATTATAGGGTGGGTTCCGACACGCGTGAAACGTTTTATTACAGTAGGAAATTGTAACCATGGTTGTAGTTTCCTTTCAGTACGAAATTTCAAGAACTTGAACGATTAATATCTATATTCTTTTATATATATATATGAATGAATGTTTGTCTGTATGTCCTTTATAGAATCGTAAACGACTGGACCGATTTTAATGAAATTTTCTGTTTCTTCAGGTGGATTCGAGAATGGTTTAGGTTCACAATTTGACCCGATAGGCGCGATCGCATTATAACAACCTTTATTTTTTCACCAATAGTCTTAAGTGAATTTTAATATATCAATAGGAAATCTCAACTCAACAACTGCATTTGTGACTTTTTATTTATGCATGAAAGAGTTGCAGAAGTGATATTAAAATTCGTATTATATTATGGCTTTACAATATATTATTTGAGTATTCTAATTCACATACATTAATCTCAGAGGTTAGAAAAGCTGTTGACCTCGACTTTACCACAATTTTCGTATAAAAAAAGTTCATTATTAACTCACAAATGAAAAGAGATTTTATTAATTTTTAATATCAGGTACCTACTCACCTTGATTAGGCGGAAGGGCTACTTGAGTTTACGAAGCAAATATTAAAATAATTTACGCAGAATGCTGAAATAATCATTATATTTGCTAAATTTTATTTTGAGCTCCTTTGGGCATTTACAATTAATAATCTTTTATTGAACTTAAAGGATACAGGGAACACTTATTGAACTTCACATACTAAATAAAAAACTAAAGTTACCACCATTTCCAAGAAAAACCAGTCAGGAGATAAAGTGGCGAAACATACTCCCCGGTTTCCTTATTAAACATTTGTTTCCTTTTGCGTAGGGGTAGAAATATATTAAACTTACATATAAACTCTCTACCAGTAGAGCAATTCATGGCCACGCATGGCCATCATTCAAATAATCTGATTATCTATTACACGCTTTTTATATTAGCCTATGCTTAATGACAGCTTTAAACTCTAGAAAAGGTAATTCAATTATTTTCTGAGGTATCTTATTAAAAGCGTATAGCTTGCCCGACAAATGATTTGCAAGTTTTGTGTAATCTAGCTGTACTTACAGGTACATGGACTTTATCTTTCTTACATACGTGTATTAACAGTACGCAAGTCGCTATTCTTATGATTGTTCTATGTTTAATTTGTGGTATTATAATCAATAAACAGCATGTCTAATAAATGTAAAAACTAATTTTCGAATCCGACGCATAGTTTCAGACTTGATACGCAATTGAGATTAGACTCAAAGTTTGAGATTAGCGCTCTCTAATAAACAAACAAATTTTGCCTTTTAATAGTAGTTTAAAGGAAACTTATGAATATGTTTTGTACCTATAAAAAATTTCACATATCGGAACCAGTCATTAGAGTCAATCGCAGTCTGTTTATTCGAAGGATGACCAGCAAGCACCCGTCTGGTAGTACAGCGTCTGCCCGACGAGTTTTATACCGCAGAAACATAATAACAATAATTTTAATACTATTTTTACTGTGAGTTTCTTTCATACAATATGGTAACAAACTATAATGTGTCTCGTTGAAGGTAAGCGTTTTCCGCCGCCTATGGACGTTCAAAATGTCCTATGTGAGTTGGATCAACATAAGAAGCATAGCAGTCTTGAAAATTAATTCAAGGTATACCATTTTTGTTCCTAAGTACTTAAGTACCTTTTAAATTTTAAGCGAGCCCCAAACAAACCTTTTTATAAATAAGACGTTAATGTTTAACAAACTTTTAAATGCGCAAGCTGTGCGAAGTCCAGTACCTACCTACTTGAAAAGATAAACCTTATGATTTCTGTTGTAACAAATTTTAAAACTAAACAATCATAGTTTATATCGCCGAGCCAGGCATAGGCAAAATTAATGCTGTGCACAATCATACATTAAAAAGTCTAAAGAACACACATGTGTTAATAAATCAACGACCTGGGTGGTCATAAATCAGCGTTAAGCACTTAACGCAAATCGCCAGGCATTTTCAATTTTCATACATCATCGTGTTTAAAAGCAAGAGTAATATACATTTTAATTTTAAACAAACTGAGTGTGTTAAGAAACAAATGGACCTAATTTATCACGGCGTCTAAACGTAGCATCCCGAAACCGACCTCTGAAATATTAAAATCTTAAGTTTTAATTAACTTAGAACTTACCTTACTTAGTGGAAACAACGTCCGCGAAAACGCGATTTCACACTGAATTGGCCTTACAGATCATGCCAGCCGAATTCTTTTACAAGATAATCTAAATTTACTCGCGTAATTACTTTCATAATTAAAACGAAACAAAGGTTAGCCAATAAATGCGCGAAAAATAATTTACTGCTTTTCATATAGTTCGTGAATTAACTGTTAGTTGACGTGACAACGAGTACGTCTATTTGGGTTGGGGAACGTAAGTTCTACCCCGAAGCTGGCGGCTAACTGATCCGCCTTCCAGCGAACCACCGGTCCTACCCGCTGGCTCAACAGAGCCAGTGACGTGCGCACTTCCGCCGCTTATTCGCTTCGTAAGCATTAAAAACCGAATATAATCTCGATTAACCTATCATATTCTATATAACTGCATTGTATTATATTTAATGACGCTGTTAATTTAATTTGTCTTCGTAAATCTTACGTTCGTTTAACAACACTGCTAAATAGCATATATATGTTGTCATATTACATAAATATGACACATGTACATTCAAAAGGAATAATAATTACACTTTCTTTTTCTTTCAAAATAATCATTCGTAAATCATCGCACGCTAAGCAAGCGTCGCCCATCACTAGCCGCCCGCCCGCCCCCGGCCACCTTAGCATCATTCCATATCTACCTACAGCTAGCTATAACTTCTCAGATGTTCCCCAATTGATCCACGCAAAAACCACATTCACAAATACACCTCACTATTTACACCAAATTTTTGTTCAACATCTGCCCTAGTTAAATTTTCCCCTAAAGAGTTTAAAGAAATTTCTCCTTTTTTATATAATAAAATCTTTAAGATTACTATTGTGATATACAATAGTGTTCTTTAAAGATTTCATTATATTAATTGTATAACATGCACCAAATGCGCACTTCGTACTTTGATGGCATAAGCTGGAAGCATCGTATGATGGCTTGTCCATACAAAAGTGAAGCCTTTTTATCTGAACAATGGTGTCAAGTAAATCAATTAATAAAGATAGTAAGTTACTATTCGTACATACATACTTCACACGCACGTTCCCCTTCGCCTGACCACAGCGCCGCCAAGCGTGACGTCGATAGCCACGATGCCGTGTAAATGATGAACTACAGCCTGTCTATACACTTAATATATTAATTTACGAGAGTCATGGCTAAAGAGACACTACCTCCAAAGTTTATCGGCTTATGCAACAAAGTATGCGTAGAACTAACCTATCGACTTTGTTCATAGGTTCCTACCATGGAACTTATAACGATGACCAAGCGAATTCAATTGAGAACCAAATTAGCCATCAAATTAGGTATGACCCATTTTTACGTCAGTCAGTAAGTCAAGGAGAACGTTTGTTGTTAGTAGGATACTTCATGGTTGTAAAAATGCGAGGTATATGAGAGGTATCGTATATGTATTTATGCGACAAACGGCCAAAATTATTAGGGGAAGGGCTACGGCACGGATGTGTTGCACGTACGTATAGACATTTTGTATTATAGATACAGGTTGGAAGTAGTCCTATACCGCGAGGAAAAGATCCGCCCGTAAAGTAGGGCAGTGTGATTTTCATTTATTAAATGGTGTCGGAATACCAGGCAGTGTTTGTGTGTGCGTTTTATGGACAACCGACCAAGTTGTAGCGTTATTGTTATACAATGAAGTGTGTATGATGTTGACTCAAGAATATTCTGAAGGATAGTACGAATACTTTTGGCTTATATCCACAACTAAGTCTCTATAATTACAAATTATACTACAAGTTCGCCCGCCGCGGCTATTAGCCTGAACTCGATAACCTCAAAAGCTACAGAACAGATTTCACAATTAACTTTGACCTTTTTCAAGACATTTTATAGTATAACCACCGATTAAATTATTTTATTTGTTATTTTATATTATTTTTACTGTCTTTTTACTAACGTACGTGTAGATATTTGTATGGACAAACAATTTAGTTCCACGTTAATCGATGACTCGAGCATGATATATCAATGATACAAAACAAAGCCGTGGTGGCCGAGTGGTTCGAGCAGTTGCCTGCGACGCAAAGGTCGCAAGTTCGAATCCCGACTGTACCAATGAGTTTTTTCTGAACTTAAGTACAGTGATTAGTCACACCACGAGCTTTACGTGAAGGAAAACATCGAGAGGAAACCTGCATACGTCTGAGAAGAAATTCAAAGGCGTATGTATAATCGTGCTTGAGTAACGGCGATGGACTCGCCATCTGTCACGTTGGCACCTGATATACCTCTGGCGGAAAGTGGGTGTGTGGGTATTACCTACACACCTCTGCCTACCCCTTCGGGGACCCTTGTGGGAAGGCGTGAGGATATATTATTATTATTATTATTATACAAAACAATTTTGTATCCCAACTCGCGTAGCACTAAGCGGTCTGCCGCCGACGTAGATCCTTTGAGGCCACGTCAGGGCACAAATATTTACATTGTGTATTATGATTGCTATGAATGTTTATTTCCATGTATTAAGAAATTTCCATGTATTCGTTTGGCTGTGCATTGGGGAGTGTTGGTTCCGACACTCATGTACGGAAGTGAAAGTTGGGTATGGCAGAAGAAGCATGAAAGCCGAATAAATGCAGTTTAGATGAGAGCGTTAAGAAGTATGATAGGAGTTACACTGAGTGACAGGATAAGAAATAGTGAGATAAGGAAACGTTGTGGTCTGAAAGAAGATGTAGTGACAAAAATTGAGAAAGGTATGCTGTGGTTTGGCCATGTCGAGAGAATGAATGAAGAACGATTGACGCAAAAAGTGTATAAGGCGAGTGTGAATGAAAGTGTTGGAAGGGGTAGACCTAGGCGGACGTTTCTAGACCAAATTAGGGACGTCTTGAAAAAGGTCAGGTCAAGAGTACCCTAAACCGAAGAGCATGTATGAAGAGAATAATGAAAGTGGTCGAAGCGAAAGAAGTATGTAAGAATCGTAGCAAGTGGAAAGAAGTGGTCTCTGCCTACCCCTACGGGAAAGAGGCGTGATTATATGTATGTATGTATGTATGTATTAAGAAATATATATGGATATTAAGATGGCGAGAATATTAAATACATATACAAAAATGTGCCAAATAGAGTAGTTTACATCCACTATATATATATACTAGCTGTCCCGCACAGCTTCGCCAGGGTTAAAAGTAAAATTTCCTGAAACACGATCGCAGCGCTACCTATCGGGTCCAATTGTTATGTAAGCTATCCTATATTTTAAGTTGGATCAAACTGCACACGGTGTACAAATTTGATTAAAATCGGTCAAGTTGTTTAGGAGTCCATCGCGGACAAACAACGTGACACGTAAGTTATATATGTTAAGATACAGTAGCTTTATGCAACGTAATTCCTCCCTTAACCATATGCACTTAGTATTTACATCTCTATATTACTCCGTAAAGCCGTGGTGGCCGAGTGGTTCGAGCAGTTGCCTGTGACACAAAGATCGCAAGTTCGAATCCCGACTGTACCAATGAGTTTTTCTGAACTTAAGTACAGTGATTAGTCACACCACGAGCTTTACGGTGAAGGAAAACATCGAGAGGAAACCTGCATACGTCTGAGAAGAAATTCAAAGGCGCATGTATAGTCGTGCTTGAGTAACGGCGATGGACTCGCCATCTGTCACGTTGGCACCAAATATACCTCTGGCGGAAAGTGGGTGTGTGGGTATTTATTACCTATACACCTCTGCCTACCCCTTCGGGGACCCTTGTGGGAAGGCGTGAGGATATATTATTATATTACTCCACATACTACAAAGTTATTGCCCATACTTGTTATTGCGGTTTTATTGCTAGTGAATCGGGCAGCGGTTCCTTAGCCGACGGGTTCCAACATTAACAAAATACGCTTAAATATTTAAGTGAATCCTATACTGGTAAAATAAATCTTCTGCGAGTGTATCTTCACGCTTTTCCACTCTTATACCAAAAGGGTATGCAGAGGTGTAACACACCTTTTCGTCAGAGATATATTTAGGTGACAGATGGCGAATGTGTCGCGACAAGAAATCCTTTACTTAAATTGAGTAGCCGTCCAAGATCGACAAAATAACAGTCGACAATGTTGTAACCGAGCCGCATCTATTGGTTGTTCATTAATCAAAATCCATCAAGCGATTAGGCCGCACAGGATCGACACGCGTCTTATGCCAGCGATAGCGTGCTTGAGCGATTGGTAACATTATCGGGGATCGAATAAGTCACTGTAAGAACATCCTTACTTGCCGCTTTACTTATCCCATTAATATTGGAAGCGTGAAAGTTTATGTGGATGTTGGTTCCGTTTCATGCAAAAAATATTGAAATGAATTGGATGCATTGAAGATACAATATTATAAGTGGCTTTCAGCCGTACTAATGGTCAATTAAAAAGATTTATAAAAGCCGCGGAGGCTGAGTGGTTTGAGTAGCCTGCAACAGAAAGAAAGAAGACGAAAGAAGATGAAGTTAAGTAGTGATTGGTATTAAGTACATTGATGGATACTTTACGGTGAACAATATGGACAGACGTTTGAGAAGAAATTCAAAGACAGATGTATAGTCGTGCTTGAGTAAAGGGTATGGAATCGCCATCTATCACGTCGGCACTGAAAATATATCTCCGATGGAAAGTTTGGATAAAATATAAATGTTTTTTTTTAACGTGGAGAATCCTCATGGATCCTACCTCCGCGGGGGCGGTGGCAGGGTATGTATGTAGGGCCGCAGCCCAACAACCACCAGACCGCTTAGTCGGTGTGTCACGCTTTCGCATACTACGCGCGACACACCGAGCGGCAGGCCACCATCGAAGGCGACCTCTCCTCGGGAGCGAGCACTGAGCCCGCCCGAGGCCCGAGGGCCACTCTAAAAAAACATACATACCTATGCCTACCCCTTCGAAGACCATTGTGGGAAAGTGTGAAGATGAAAATGGACAAATGTTAGCTGGATTAACATACCTATAGGTAATGCTTTATCTCAGATAAATTCTACTGAGTTTTACGCGGGCCAAATTGCGGGACCAAATTTTTAAACATTTTGTGGTCTCAAAATATTTGAATAAAAGTTCTTGAAGATCATTGAACTAAATTTCTTCTAAGCTTTGCGTAAAGTTTACCATGAAACGAATTTTCTATTGACTTACATGTATTTAAAATTTGTCAAAATTCGGAACTTACAGGTCCGTATTTATTCAGATTTTCACTGGCAACAATTTGAAGGCGGAAAGCCGGGAGTCTAAACTACCCGAGGTTCCGCTACGTGTGTCCATTCCGAACATGTTCTGGACATTTCATAAACTTTATTTGCAGACGCAAATGTTTTTATTTCTTAAATAATGTTTGTGATTCATACATTACGTGAATTACGCTGACTATAGTCGAAGGAACTATTCATCCACGCATTCACACACTCACACACACACACATTCACACTCACACACATTCATAATTAATGCTCAATGTTATCCCTAAACTGCCACCATATACCCACCTGGCTCTCAAGATACAGGTTAGACCTAGTTTGAGAACCAGGGCACATTCATAATGATAGAATTTTGCTTATACTAATAATTATACATTTCTAAAACTCGATAAGTTTACTTAATAAGACTAGATAATAAGTTCCACTGTATACATATTTTTGCTATTGTAAACTTTCCATATAATGTATTTTATTGTTTATGTAATACTCTTTCTGGCATTTAAATAAATTTGAAATTTGAAATTTGAAATTGAACTTGAAAGGAGCTAAACTAGTTAGAGCCAGTAAAGCCACTGATAAAAATGCAGATGTGCAATTGCAACATTTCTTTCATCACCCTTGTAAGCCCGATGCCTCGGCCCATCTATTACGAAGCAATCAACTTTCAAATCAAATTAGTTTGCAAGTTTGCAGGGGAAAAATGTTTTTCATTTTTATAGTAACTCGATAAGGCATAGGCTTTTGCTCTTCGCGGACCTGTAGCGAATATATTTGATTATCTTGACGGAAGAGCATTTAGCGTGCCAATACTGCCAGCTTCCTAGCCATGGTTATAAAAGAGTAATTTAAATACTCTTCGTAAAGGCGCAAAGACTTTTATGTAATAATATATCGTCACACCTTCCCACCCGGGTACCCGAAGGAGTAGGCAGAGGTGTATAGGTAGTGCCACACACCCACTTTCCGTCAGAGATATATTTTAGGTGCCCACGTGACAGTTGGCGAGTCCATCGCCGTTACTCTAGCACGAATTCATATGCCTTTGAATTGCTTCTCAGACGTATGCAGTTTTTCTCTCAATGTTTTCCTTCACCGTAAAGCTCGTGGTGTGACTAATCACTGTACACGTTAAGTTCGGTAAAACTCACGGCACAGTCGGGATTCGGACCTGCGATCTTTGTATTGCAGGCAACTACTCGAACCGCTCGGCCACCACGGCTTTTTAGTATGTTTATTAAATGTGTTCATATCTATTTATTTTAAAGTAGTCAGTTGAAATAGATAAATTTCTTCCTTAACTTAAGTTAGTTTTCTTTGAGTCTTACAGTGAAGAAAATCATTGTGGGAAGTTTTAAAAATTGAGAAGACATTATAATGTATATGCAGACGAATTTCAAATATTGTGTATATCCAATGCTTATAGTAAGGCGTGGTTGTAACACTAGCATCCCACTACAGTAATTAGAAAGAAATTCAGAAATATTATTACATACATACATACATAACACGCCAAGGCAAGGCAGAGAGTATAGAGCGCCAGTTCTCTCTAGACTTACATACCTCTTTTGCTTCGTCCACATTCATCAGTCTCTTCATACATGCTCGTCGGTTTCGAGTCCTCTTAACGTTCCCGTCCTTGAGCGTCTTATTAATTATATATTCGTCGTCTTATTAAATACTAGCTTCGCCCGGGTGAAAAAGTAAAATTTCCTGAAACACGATCGCAGCGCCACCTATTGGGTCCAATTGTGATGTAAACTATCCTACCTTTCAATTTTGATCAAACTGCACACAGTGTGCAAATTTGATGTGTGTTTAGGAGCCCATCGCGGACTTGCGATAAAAATTGCGTGATGTTATATAGCCTAAAGCCTTCCTAGAGAAATGGACTATCCAACGCAAAAATAATTTTCCAATTCCAACCAGTAGTTCCTGAGATTAGCGCGTTCAAACAAACAAACAAACTCAGCTTCATAATATTAGTATGGATATAGATTATTAATTATGACAAAATTTGATCTCTATTTTGTGCGTCACACATACCGAATGTCACGCAGTGGCATATTGCTTAATTGCAACGCGGCAACGCGGTCGAAAACCGCAAATGTGCATTTACCTCCCAGGCTACCGACCACAAATAAGGCTTCTATATTGAATCGAATATCGGGTGTAATAATATAACATACCTTCACGTCTCCCAATAAAGGTCACAACCGACCACTGTTCCGTCCTCGCCGGCGAGGCTCGACGCGAATAAGCCGTAATGTTCCCCCCCGACCCCCGCCGCAAACGCCGGCCCGAGCCGAGCCAGACGCGCAAATCCCGCCCCCAAATAATATATAAATAAAATTAACAGTCCAGCCCAGCTGCCTTGCTCGCGATCCAGCAACGCCCTAAGCCGAGGTTCGTACCCCACAGGGGGTGCCCTTAGCTGTGTTGCTTAGTACTAAAGTGCCTGGCTGGAGGCCTAGGTCTCGCCATTGACCGGTTAAGTAGCATAAGTTCCCGGAACTCACGCTACGAGAGACAACGCAAAAAAAAAATCCCCATAAAGGTATCTGAGTAGGTAGGCAGAGGTGTAACAATACTCTCTGTCTCTGGAGATGTAAGTAAGGATCTAACGTAACGTGAGCCGTGGCCGAGTGGTTCGAGTAGTTGCCTGCAACATAAAGGGTACAAGATGTAATCCCGACTGTACCAATGAGTTTTTCTGAACTGAAGTACAGTTATTAGTCACAGCACTAGCTTTAACGGTGAAGGAAAATATTGGGAGGAAACCTGCATAGGTTTCAGAAGAAATTCAAAGGTATAATTATGTATAGTCGTGCTTGAGTTACGGCGATGGACTCGCCATCTGTCACGTTAATTTCACATCTGACATTTTAGGTGTCAACTTATATCGTTGGCAAATCGATGAGTGGGTACTTCATATACACCTCTGCCTACCCCTTCGGAGGCCCTTATGGTAGGCGTGAGGATATATATTATTAGTATTTATTATAATTATTACCTAACGTAATCGATGACGAATGCGTCTCCGTTTCCTCTTTGAATTTCTTCTTAATCCTATGCTATAATTTAATGGATATTTTTTTAAGCCGTGGTGGCCGAGTGGTTCGAGCAGTTGCCTGCGACGCAAAGGTCGCAAGTTCGAATCCCGACTGTACCAATGAGTTTTTTCTGAACTTAAGTACAGTGATTAGTCACACCACGAGCTTTACGGTGAAGGAAAACATCGAGAGGAAACCTGCATACGTCTGTGAAGAAATTCAAAGGCGTATGTATAGTCGTGCTTGAGTAACGACGATGGACTCGCCATCTGTCACGTTGGCACCTAATATACCTCTGGCGGAAAGTGGGTGTGTGGGTATTACCTCCTCTGCCTACCCCTTCGAGGACCCTTGTGGGAAGGCGTGAGTGATATATTATTATTATATATATTTTTTTACAGTTACTGAATCGGATCCGCAATGAAAGGGACATTTATTTCGTATTGTATTTTTTGTTTGCTCCGCGACCACGACATATTGTATTTCCATTTATTCAGCGGTATTTTGCAATGATCGTGTTGCAAAATTGAATGTGCATATTGTATTGTGACAAAGCCTCGAGCCGTTCAATTATTGTACCTGCCATTACCACGGCCGGGTTACAAAAGATATCAAAGTGACAAACGGATTATCCACATTTGCTTCGACATCGCTGGCAAAGCCAGAACATGTTTTGCGGCGTCAGATTAAAAAGCTTTTATGAAAGCTAATCCATTAGTTTAGTCAACAAAATTATAACCGGGCATAGGCACACGTTTGTTGATAATTTTGTATAGATATCTAACGATTTTTGTCTCACAATTAGAAAGGTTAATTATATACATACAACTCTGCCTACCCCTTCGGGAACCCTTGCGGGAAGGCGTGTGGATATATATAATTATATGGGATACCAATACTCTACACAAAATATGATGTATATTATACTCAAAACAAATTTTCTTCTCACACTGACACCCACATTACACAATCTACCTAAACACACACACGCATACCTACATACAAGCATGTACAAATACACCCTATAAAATATTTAATCGTTAAATGTGAGTAAACCAACATGTAAATGGGTCGGGAAGAACGGCTTCAGAAAGAAAATCCTTTAAAAGGAGATCCCCGCGAACTTGTTACAGAAGAAAATAATTACTATCACGGTGAAATAGCACGAACTCTCATATACACACGGCCTTATTTCGCTTTATCCACATTCATCAGTCTTTTGATACATGCCCGCCGGTATAAAATTATCATTGTTGCTAAGTATGCTGAAGCGCAAAATCTAAGCCGCCTACAAAACATCCAGTTTATAATATAAAGATACTTCCACTATCGATTGAGTAAGGAAGGGACTCATTATTCAGAGGAAAGGATACATAAATTATGGGGAAGTCATTGACAAAAACTTGGTACAAAACGATCGGAACTTTGTCAGTGGTTGGTTAAAAGAATTACTTTGTTCTCGTAAACGAATGACCGGTTGGACTTTTCGGGCTTTGTCCACCCACAAGCCGATTTCCGGGCTCGAATCTGCGGTATTAGTATTCTTGATCTATGACCCGGCTTATTTATCGCCGTCAATTAAGTTTTATTTACAATAACAATAATTCACAATATTTACCAAAACCAGTCTAACTACTTACATAACGTGCAAAGAATACTAGCAGCATTGCCACGCTGGACAGAAATGCTCATTTACTGAACGAGATATGTCCCAGCCCGCCTGTCACGAGAGGTTTAGATAACACGGCGCGAAACCTCTTTAAAAAGATGGTGAGCCTCAGAACCCCAAGGTCCCAGAGTTTGAACCGCACACACACACACGAGACAAGTAATTATACTTGTTTCGTGTGCGCTTGAGGCACTCCTGATGAGCAGCAGTGGTACCGGCCGCCACCGATGTGTCAGGAAGATGGGAAGGAGCTAGTGTATCGACACATATAGCATCCCATACCTAGGGCCGACCCATCCTCCATGGCATCAGAGGCAATCCATCCGGACTCCAACCATCGCCGCGATCGAGACCGACTGGTTCCAGTACAACAGGTACGCGCTGACCAGAGCCCGGCTTATCAAGTCATTGATGGAGGAATGACGTGACATACGGTCGGCACTGCTGATAGACCGTAGTATTCGAAGTCATTGACATGTGACACCGATGTGGGACAATACATTTTACGCCTAAACTTAGGCTCGCACACGATCTGAAAGTTGCATCATCCAAAATCGTACCGATATAAAAAATGGGCAATTAATGTATTAAGACAGAATCGAGAAGTGCATTATAGGCTTACCTGCTCATAAGCTCATCCCATTGTATTGTAAGTGCGGACTAAGGGGAACGTCAGTGTTTCGGCAGGTAAGGGGAAGCCTCGTCGAAGATATTTATCTCCTACATTTAATGTCTCCTCTATTTCATTACTTTTCAAATGACAAATATGAAAGTTCTACCATTCTACGACTAAAGTAATTTCAAACGTAGACCATGTTTGAAACTGCTGCGTGCAATTTCTTCGTGTTTTAATATAACTTCGCAGTGCTTGAAGCCTGTAAAAGGGCCTCTAAGTTATTTTATTATATAATGGAATAGGAGTGCCTACGATGCAGTTTGCAGATTTAATTTCAAGAATGCACATTTTTAAATATATGCTTCATTGGCGCAACAGCGTTTATTACCTCTTGTAACAGTAAGTTCGTAAAAAACAGTAACACCAGTGCAAGGGCGCAGTGACATAAATGTTTCATGGAAAAGTTCGAGCGGATGTACGAGTCGGTACTCACCCTGTGCTTTAACTTCGCGTCAGACGAATCTCCACAATATTTTCCATGAAATTTATGAAGCCAAACAAATAAATAAATCGTCTTCTAATTCCACGAAAATTCATACATACATACATATTATCACGCCAAGTCCCTAACGGGGTAGGCAGAGAGTATAGAGCGCCAGTTCTCTCTAGACTTACATACCTCTTATGCTTCGTCCACATTCATCAGTCTCTTCATAGATGCTCGTCGGTTTCGAGTACTCCACGAAAATTCACCCATTATAAAAACCTCAGAATGGGTCAGATGGCAATTGGTTCTTTAATATTTCTGAACTAACTTAACGTATTAATTTGCATTTAGCCAAAGGATTTTTTAAATAAAACTAAGCAAAATATTGCTACTTCTATTCTTGAATATTCTGAACCTAAATAAAGTCCTTCATGAAAACACGAGGTTTGAGGTGTAGAAAATAATAATAATAATGAGAAGAAACCTGTACACGTATAAGAAGGGAATCAAAGACATACGTACGACAGTGTGTACATAATAGACGAAGAGATATTTGGCATTTTTCTGTCAGCACCTACTTACCTATATTTTCGGCGAAAAGAGGGAGTTGTTATACCTTTGTCTACCCTATAGGTTTCCTGTTGAAAGTCAAGGCATATATTACTTAACTTATATAAAGCCATATGTATATATGTACAATACGATACGACGATATATATAGTACGAAAACTCTACCTGTCGGCATGAAAGCTGTAGGTAGTGTTCTTATTTTATTTTTATTTTCAGGGTCATATAATGAATAATTCCAGTTTGAAATTGATGAATGCGTCATAGACAACAGACAACCACTTATTACGGAGGTAATTATTCTCCCTTCCAGAAAAAAAATCTCGTGTTTCAACTGTTTTGTGCTGAACTAAAGCACTTTTAGGTCCTCTTCGAAGTGAACCAAAATAATAGTATTGGCAGTGTACTACCGCAAAAATAAAGCAACATAATTAGTCAAGTCAAAGTAAGTAAAAAAGTACATAATACATTTTCCAAGAAAAGTTCAAAGCTTCAAATTGATTGGGAGAGAAAGTAATTTAGCAATATAAATACCCATTTATTTTAGTTCCGTTCATTATCCATTAATATTGGTTGTGATTGAAACTTCTGCTGGTATCTTCCAAGCGTTGGTATAGTTTTATAATCTACACAATATATTACAAAATTAATCGAAACGTAATTTTACCTAATTTACCTTATTTCAGATAATGTCTTGCTTGCGCAGTGTCGGCGCCCGCAACATAATAATCATAACAACACAAGGACCCACAAGATGGCGAGACAGATGGCGAGTCCATCGCCGTTTTTTTATTTGTTAACGTCAAATTTGCGTAAATAACCATAATGTACAATAAATAAATAAATCGTTTGTATACGGGAACACATTTTTATTGAAAGTAATTGAAAGGTAAACCTGTCTATGGGATCACATGCTCTGTAAGTTATTTCGAATTCAATTTCTTAATTTGCCCACTTTATGATAATTATGACATTGAGAATTATACAAAATTACAACGCGTTATAACAAAATTGATTATAACATATTACAAAGCGTTTGACATAGTTGAAAGAAATAACGGAACTCGTAAGGGATTTGTTCTAACACTCGGATCGGAAAAACTTGCAGCGCACGATGAAGTGGAAATGATAAGGGGTCACTCGGACAGATGAGCAAAAACTGAAATCAATTTGTAGCCGGATATGAACCAGGCTTTACTTCTGATATAATACGGACATAAATTACATTGCTGGATACCAATGGGGCTGCGTTATTATATTTTCTTTAGATTGTTGTATTTAGACCGACATATAGACATTTCTATTGGAGCAACTAGTTTATATGTCTGTCTGTCTGTCCTCACGCCTTCCCACTAGGGTCCCCGAAGGGGTAGGCAGAGGTGTATAGGTAATACCCATACGCCCACTTTTCGCCAGAGATAGTCTGTCTGTCAACTACAAAATACATCTCTAAATCTTTTATGATAAAGACCCGTAGGTAGGCAAGGCGTTCTATTACTTGCCTGCAACACAAATGTTGCAGTTCGTATCCCGATTATACTAGTGAGTTTCCCTGAACTAAAGTACAGCGACAAGTCACACACGAGCTTTATGGTGAGTTTTATGATGCATACAAAGAAGTATGTATAGTCCTGCTTGAGAAATGGCGAGGGACTCGTTATCTGTCGTCGTATCTGTCAACGTTAGCACCTAAAATATATCCCCGGCAAGAAGCGATTGTGTAGATTCTACCTACACACCTCTGCCTGCCTTGTGGTGAGGCATGAAGATATATAATTATTTAATATACATTCTTTATTAATTTAAGTTTATAACAGTAAATGAGTTCAACTCATTAAATTACAGTTGAACAAGTCCGTACGACAGTTTACACCTACTTACATTTACACAATAGGGCAGCCAATGTTGTAACCTAACTGTTGAAACAAACAACTGCCGCAGTTTATAAACACCCATAGCGGCCCAAAGGACAACAACTGGGCGTTACCGCATAAAAGGGATATAAGGCATTATATTTCATACCACTAGACGAATAGCTATGGCAGTGTGGAGACCAGTTTTAGTGACCCTTTTCGTCGTGTACTTCTCGACGATCTCTGTGAGTATTATTACTACTGAAAATTATAAAACAATGTCCCCTCCGCGTCTATGCCTATACCTGTCTATTCGCGATAAGAACTAAAACTGAAAGGATTTCCATTGGGTTTTCGCCAGTAATAAATGATTCAAGAGGAAGGTTTATATGATGACATTAACATTGTACCTGCCCAAGCGGAGCAATAAATGACGACTGCTCTGCGTTTCATTATAAATTTAAAGCGGATGAAAGTGCTAGTAACTTATAAAAGACTACACATTAACCACATACTGCAATGTTTACCAATTTTGATACGTTTTTAGTTATTCCTTGGACACGTGTTCATAGCGAGTGATACCCGTGTCTCATAAAAAAATTGAAATACCTCTTGAAGGAAACCCCTAGGAAAAACAAATATAATTAATTTATTTAAAATAAAAACAATTAACAATATCTTTACAAAAACAGTTAACTGTTAACAAACAACTAACTACTTATTGATAAAATATTTGACCCAAATCGGTATCCCGAGGCAACGTGCCAAGAAAACTAGTAGCATTGCCACGCTGGATAGCAAAGCTGATTTTCTGAGCGAGATATGGTCCAGCCCGCCCGTCACGAGAGATCACAATAAGATAGCGCGAGACCTCTTTAAAAAATTATGAGTCTCAGGACCCCCATAGTTTCAACCACAAACGCCGCTAATATGTAACCAGACCCGAGACAGGCATACTTGGGGCGCTTGAGGCACTATTGAGCACTATTGAGCAGCAACGGCCACCGATGTGCCAGGAAGATGGGAAGGAGCTAGTGTATCTACACACGTAGCGTCCCACACCACAGGCCGACTCATCCTCCTTGGCATCAGAGATTTAAATTGGACGAGGAAAGATTTGTATGTAAGTATGTTTGTATGTAAGTGTGTTTGTATTAAAAAGGCTCCGAAACTACTGGACTGATTTTAAAAATTCTTGCACCATTGGCTAATGGCCTGCAAGCTACATTCACATGACATAGGCTATATTTTCTGTTATAAGAAAGTCTTATGGTCACCCATGCGAAGCTGGGACGGACTGCTATTAATTTATAAAAAGCAACTGGTCGCATTAGAATAGGCTGCCCTTACTTAGTTCTTAGTATCGAGATAAATCAGTTACTTAACTGGTTATGTGCCATTGTTTTCGTATCTCTGGAATAGGTTTTTGTAATTTGTACAGCCCCTATTTGAGACCACGGAAGATTCGGACAGAAGACATTTTCGTGGATTCACAGAACCCACAATCATATTGTTGATAAATAGCTAGGTATTAGCGGAAAGTGGGTTTATGGGTACTACCTACATACCTCCGACTACCCCTTCGGGGGCCCTTGTGGGAAGGTGTCAGGATGAGGATAAATAGCTGATATCGTCAAAGTTGTAATGACTTCAAGTTACGTTTCGCAAGTGTTTGTTGATGCAAACACAACATATTTTCCATGGATAAACTCATATAGTCTAGAATATTAATGAAACTCTTGGTGATAAGTCAATTATTAAGCAATTCCAATGAAAATGAACGAACATAATTCCATGCGTCGCAGGCTACGACCTTGCATACTAAAACTTCGGTATTTGCATGAAAACTAGGAAATTGAAGTGTGTTTAAGGTTAATGACTGATCTGTTCGCTTTGCATAGTATTATGCTGGAATTTTGCTTGTTTATACTAAATAATTCAATAGAGATTCAAGTGAAAATTAGTTTCACTTACAGCTTGGGCTGCGTTTTCTATGTAGGAATAGAATTAGCTTTAACTACATATTGTATACTTAAGGGACATTGTTACTACATTTTTCAACTAGAAGAGCTTATAAAGTCGGATTATAAACGCTGAACGATTGAACAACCTCATTATATAATATCAATTGTAACGGTATTATTATTATTTTTTTATACCACATGGGTGGCAAACAAGTATGCGGCCCGTCTGATGGTAAGCGGTTACCGCAGCCTATGGACGCTTGCAACACCAGGGGTATCACTCGGGCGTTACCAACCCCGCAGGAATCTTTTCACACCCTTCTTGAAGAATTCCATGCTGTACTCTCCAGGGAAAACCTCAACGGGGAGCTCTGAGCGTTCGTGGAAGGAAACTCCTTTGGAACCGCGCAGTGCGAGACCTTTGTGGGTTCCAAGGCATGGGGATGAATTCCCCGTCGATGGAATTATTAGTGTAAGAACTATTTAAATGGCTATCAAAAGTACAATTCCTCAGATAGGCTTACATTTCGCAAATGTATGTATTTCTTATTCTTAGCCCAAAATATGGATTTGACTGTTAAAATTTGTGGGATGAGTCTGATATTTAGTTATCCTGCAATATTCACAAAATATGAACTCAAAATCGCTAAAAGGAAGTACCAATTAAAAGCGGGTCCAAAATTAGAACAAACAATTTATTAAATAGATGTAGGGTTACGAACGACCGAAATCAATGCAGGAAATAAAACCCCCAATAATTATTAACAGCCTAAGTCAACATATAGTCTTGCTTGATAAATTTGTTCAATCTCTGGCATCGAAGTTTCCCAGCCCCAGATAATATTGGATGTCTATCAACAGAGCGGCCACTCCTTCGGTTTATTTCATTACTAATAGGTAAAGTTATATTGTTAGAGTTCAATAATAATATAGGATAGTATCTGCTTGTCTCAATACATATACTCGTATCAACAATCGGACTAATGCGGGTCTGTTCATTGTAAAGACATAGGTGCTTGTCGACTCCAACTTTAACGTGTGTTGTTTCTACGCCAAATCGAATCCTTAACGGAATAAAATCCAATTAACTGACTAGAAAAATGGGGGTGAAATCGGTAAATATATGTATACAAAAAGTAAATATAGTCGAACATGGAACATTTTATATAGTTGGTTAAAAAGAAACATTAATTATACATTTTGAGAAGTGTTTACAATTCGCTCCGTTTACTCTATACATATTATAACGATGAAATCATGTTTCCGATGTGCTTTCAAGTCATATATTTTGTGAAAAACTGAATGATGGATGACCCTGTCCATTAGCAATGCTTGTCCTCAAGTAATCGCCTTTAAATCTTTGGCAAATATCGCTGATTACGCAGGACTAAATGTTGATGGTGGGTATGGTATGTGACGATCGTGACTCCACTCTTGACATGACCTACTTACGTAACGATAATTGAGCGTTGGAATGTTAGCATGAGCTATTTTATATCACTACTAGCGACCCTCCCCGTCCTTTTACGGGTAGTACCGCGTAGTAGACTATTATGCCTGCATATTTTTTGTCGTGTTGCGTCAGCTTATTTCCACAATTTACATAGAACCTTACTAAATTAAATAGTCATGTAACGTATATAAATAGTTCAATGTTTATTTTTATATCAGAAAAAAAATTTTCGAGCTTTACGTTCGTAATTCCGTAAGGAAGCTTGCAACAGTTTAAAAAATTAAGACGTATGTATCTATTACGTTAACACGTAAATATATGTCCAGCGAAAATAATGTGTCGTTTCACCTCAGCCCACTCCTTTTAGGAAGGCTTGAATGTATGACAAATAAATGAGCTGGCCCCACAGAGATATTTATTTTATGCATTTATATTTAATCAGATGGCGTCTCGATATGCGTATGTTTACTACACATTTGTTTAAGATTGGAATCGAGTGACTTGCAGTTTTGTTTTTATCAAAAGCGTGAAGTATAGTATTGCAGAGCAAGCGTTGTACTGTGTGGTCACAAAGAAGGTGCTCGAGACAAAAGCTGGCCCACATTAATATTGTGAGATATGAGGTACACTTTTTAGGGTTACGTAGTGAACTACGAAACCTTATAGTTACGCTATGACTTTCTGCCTGTCCGTCCAACCGCGAGTTAGTTCAAAGACGCTTGGTACTACAGAGTTGTAGTTTGGTATAGTAGTACGTATTAACAATACCTATAAAGCTGTTAAATAAAATCTTACAATCTAAAATTACAAGGAACTACGTAACCTTACAATGCGCGTGGCCTGACACGCACTTAGCCGGTTGTTTATGCCTTCAAATAAAATGGCAATATTAAGTAGTCGCTAGCCGTTAAAAATCCAGAACTATTGAACTAAAATTCTTTTTCAAGTGTAACAATGTCTTAGTTAAATGTAGACCGGTACACATTCTGATAAGTAAAACATTGCTCTGAATATCTAATTATTAATTTGTAATTCACTAATGTCACTGCACACGCTACGGTAAAAATAACATCACGCCGAGTCCCTCACGAAGTGTAACTTCAGACAATTTTATCACTCTTCATATATGCTCGCACAGGTTTCGAGTGCTCTTGACGTTCCCGTCCTCGAGTGTTCGATCGATTTGATTTAGATAGTGGGTACGAGATCTTGCTCCGTCTCTTCTTCAGACACTTTCGCATTGTAAATTTGTTTCATCAATCTCCCTTTACTCGACCTATCAATATGTCCAAACCAACTTAACAAGCCTTTCTTCATCAACCACACCCTCGTTCACGGGAGTGGTTTTTCTCTCGCGATTCTCTCCATAGCGGATTAATTGATAAATTTTTAAAATGATTTACATTTCTTTAAAACAGCCTTTTATTAATAGCATTATATCATATCATCACGCCGAGTCCCTAATAATTATACTCGTATATTGCAATGTTTTTATATGTTTAAATTTTTCACGCCTTATAGCAAGGGTCCCCGAAGGGGTAGACAGAGATATCTAGTACCTACACACCCACATTTCGCCGGACATACATTTAGGTGCCAACGTTATATATGGCGAGTCCATCACTGTTTCTCAAGAACAATTATTCATACGCCTTAGAATTTTTTCTCAAACGTATATATTGAAGTTTCGTCTTGATGTTTTCCTTCGCCACAAAGCTCGCGGTGTGACTAATTACTCTTCTTCTCAAACATATACAGTATTCCTCACGATGGTTTCCTTTATCGTAAAGCTCGTGGTG
Organism: Drepana falcataria; assembly: GCA_945859725.1. Classification (NCBI taxonomy): domain Eukaryota; kingdom Metazoa; phylum Arthropoda; class Insecta; order Lepidoptera; family Drepanidae; genus Drepana; species Drepana falcataria. The sequence continues at coordinate 14,239,581 of OX243921.1, forward strand.
TGACAAATCACTGTACTTAACATCAGAAATACTCTTGTTACTTGATACAGTCCGGATTCGAACTTGAAATCTTTATGCTGCCGGCGATCCCTCGAACCATTCTGCAACCACGGCTTGATGCTTTAATGTAGCAAATAAGGTAAACCTATCTGATAGGAAGTGGCAATATGAGTAAGGCATTAGGCCCGGAATAACCATTGTTCTTTGTTACTCCCTAAAAGGACAGCCTTACAATACCTCTACATTAAGGGATACATTATCTTCCTCTTGTCCTAATTATGTCACTCGGGTCGATGTATATGTTAAGCCACGTCATTATTCATACAATCCATTCATAAATTCCTAAGTATAAATTTTCGCTTAAAGCACGGTAATATACTACAAATTTCGTGGAGTTTCGTCGTTAGATACCATTTACCACCACTTGGCCTAAAATATAGCATAAATGCCGTGGTAGCCGAGTGGTTCCAGTAGTTGCAAACACATGATTGCAAATTCGGTCCCGAAGATACCAATGATTTTTCTGAATTAAGTTCTGAGAGTAATATCTGCCTATCCCTTCTGGATCCTTGTAGGAAGACGTATATATATAAAGTGAATATTGCGGTTCCCTCCACCAGTCCAGCCCAGCTCCCTTGCTCGCGATCCAGCAACGCCCTAAGCCGAGGTTCGTACCCCACAGGGGGTGCCCTTAGCTGTGTTGCTTAGAAATAAAGTGCCTGGCTGGAGGCCTAGGTCTCGCCATTGACCGGTTAAGTAGCAAAAGTTCCCGGAACTCACGCTACGAGACAATACAAAAAAAAAAAAAAAAAAAAAAAAAAGCGGGTTCTTCCAATCGACGTCAGATTCAACTTAGTACCCTTACATTCAATATGTGGCTTGCTGTCCACTTACTCATGTGATACCTAGCTTTTGTCGGGTGTCGATGGTGTGTGAACTGACTTTTAAGATAGCTTCCCTACCTCATATCATCTTCAGTTATATCAAGCTGTGTTACGTGAGTGTAAAGCTCGAACATGTTGTGTATCACCACCCTCTTTTAGCTGGTAATTTAAACCATTTCCAGCGTGTACATACGTATATAGGTATTTGAATTTCCTCCCAGACGTATGCAGGTTTCCTTTTAATGTATTCCTTCACCGCAAAGCTTGTAGTGTGATTCATCACAAAATACTTCTTGGTACTGTCGGATTAGAACTCGTAATATTTGCATAGCAGGCGATTACTCGTACCACCCCACTATGTCTCGACTCGACTCGAAGTTACTCTTTATTTATTAGCCTTTCATTCATACCGCACAGTACAAGGTCGAGGCAAAGCGTAAACTGCTTGTGTTAGGTGTTTAAAGCTATTTTTATAATGTTGAGTTGACAACAGTAAATACTTATTGCGAATTATTGTTACTAAAGTATATAAATATCATCAACCATTCACTGACTTACAATAGACCAGACATGCTCAATACCTGCATTGGCAAGTCCTAAGCGGACATCCATCAGATGGTGAGGTTATAAACGATGATGGCGTGGGTATTCAAAGGCAAGGATTGTACTTACCCATAGCCTTCATTTATTTTGATTTCAGTTTGCAATTCAATTAGAGACTTGACGTAATTGTTTGTATAAGTATTTTAAATCAATTAGCATTGAAGGTGAAATTTTTATAGTTCTGATGCTGATAAGATGATCATATGCGGTTACTAATTTAAACACAATATAAATAAATAATCTCTCTCATAGAAAAATTAATATGATTATCGCTTACGTGTAGTATAAAATAAACTTTATTATAATCTTACGGTGGAGATAAAGAAGAACATAGCAAGGTAACTTGCATACGTAGAAAAAAATAACAAATGCACAAATTCAGGATCTGCCACATTGGCTCCTAAATATAAGTTCAGCTTAAAGAGAGTGTTAATACACCTCTGCCTACCCCGTCAACGGCCTTTTCTGGAAAATAATAAGTACCATTGTACCATCTTTTATTTCACATCGTATTATGAATAAATAAACGGAAAACAGACAGCAATAATTATAGGATATTAATTTTACCGTCGGAGCTCCATACAATTAAGGAGGCAAAGTTAATTAAACATCCAATCAGCACCTAGATTCCTTTGCAAACAGTTCAAGCAATTGTCGTTATTAGTTACCCAATTAAGTTTTTACAAGGAAAATCCGTGCCTACTTTGCATGTATACTTACCTACCTATACATACATATATATAGTGGACGTACATAACGCTTGATTAAGTTCATTTGTTAAAGAACGAGGTTTAATATATCAATTGAAACCGGAACATTTGCAAACCTTTCACCATCGACGGGGTATTTGTCCCTATACGTTGGAAACACAAAGGTCTCGAACTGCGCGATTCCAAAGGAGTTTCCTTCCGCGAACGTTCAGGCTGTGGAATGAGCTCCCAGGTGAGGTTTAACCTGAAGTGTACAGCATGGAGCTCTTCAAGATTCTTCAAGAAATATACAGGGACGGCAGCGCGCGACCGATACCCCTGCTGTTGCCAGCATCCAACAGCATTCCGCTTACCATCAGGCGCACCACATGCTTATAAGCCACCAATGTGGTATTTCAAAAAAATATTACGCATTGCATGCTATACTACGCGTGCTCATTCGAGTTACTATTGTTACTATTTAGATATCTCATGTTTTACTTTCTTTTCTCTTACAGATAACCAAAATAGTCTTGCCACACAAACTGCGATATTTGGAGAACATGTTAAATGCAGAGGTTATCGCCAAGGCTGCCAAAATTCGCCAAAGGATGGAAGCTAATCCCAACCTACAGGAGAGCGAGAAGAGTTGGCCAATGTTGTTGGCCAAATACCAGGCCGATGATATGAAGGCCACCAACAAAAACTTCGGTAACACATATGGCAGCATATACAGTAGGCGTATTCCTAACTTAAAATAGAAAGCAATATTACTTAAAATAGTTAACAATATAATTTAAGGATACTTTCGAAAAAAATATGTATTTTACCTGACAAGGTCTATTCTTGTGTAGCAATAGTAAGTTAGTAATACGCAGCTCATTTCTAATACGGCTTTGTTATTTAATACGTCGAAATGGCATTGATCTTTATATATCATCACGCCTTCCCACAAGCGTCTCCAAAGGTAGAGATAGAAGGATGGCCAGTAGTGTAACGACACCCTTTTTCGCCATACAAAAATGTATTGTGACATTGACGCATAAAATATTATACAACTGTAACAAAAGTTTTTTCATATTTACAGCACAAAGTCACAAACTAATGAAAATATTCGTTTTATAGCTAATAATTCCCTCAACCCAATAAACCCCCGCATTTCGCTTAGATGGACTTGGAATCAAGAATCCAGGGATTGTAGTTCGTACTGTTATTTCTAGGCACTGTAAGATTTGGATCTAAATGTATATTCGCTGTTGTGATACTACTTAAGATCGCAAAGTAAGATATGGCTTTTCATATCTAAATCAAACCTAGTATATGTAAAGTAATATTGATAATAATTTTATCTTATGTATAATGAATATTAATTGACCTTAATTTTTCGCTCCATATATATCTACGCTTTACATTTATGGTTCACGTCCTCCCACATAGGGACCTAAATGTCCCACTTTTTGCCTTAAAAATTATCTGTATTGAGGTGCTAACGTGACAGATGACAAGTCTTTCGCCGTCACGAGGTTTTCCTTCACCGTAAAACTCGTGAATATAACGTAGACGAATGATGAATCAATGTAATCAGTTCATTGATTACTGTATTAATCAATTGATGTAGTTATTTATTGCCTAGTTATTTAATATTCAGAAGAAGTCTTTTCGACGTCATTCGTAGGTATACCTCTAATATACATAATGTGTTGTTAATTATCAAAGTCTCTATGTAATTATTATTAACAAGTATCATATTTCTTTACTCGAAATAGTTTTCCAGTAACAATATTGCAAATTCTCTTAATTAAGTTATGTTGTAAAATATCAGAATAATAAAGTACCTATTAAAATTTTATAAACCTTTATTAATGCATTCAAGAATCTAATTAAAATTGAAATATGTAAATAGGTTTTCATTAATTGTAATCTAAACTTTCTTGCGGGGTTATAAATTACTCTAATTTATTTCCCTGCCTCCAGTTTTTTCCGCTTTTCGTTTTCTATCTATTTAAATAAAAATATCTTAATAAATATTATTGCCGAATGTATGTAACCGCATCACTTCGAGCCTTAACTAGAAAACCACTACAATATGACAAATATTTAGTCAATTAGAATTTTATCAGACCTATGGATCATGGATCATTCCTATATCTAACAACGTTTGTCGCACAAAAGAAAGTTAGACAATTAACCGAGACACGTAACTTGATAAGAAATCTCGGTACAAAGTTATCCGAGCTTAATTGTTTGAATAAAACGGGGAAAGGGGTTTAGTCAACACAACTTTCACGTTATGTTTTATTGTAGAATCCGCACCCGTATAATTTGTATTAATCATTGTTAGGTCATTTCACGCATTTAAAAAACTACGACAAATTTTCATTATGATGTAACACAGCACTGTAATCCGAAATGAAAATATACCGAATTTTCGTCAGGAAATATATCTGAGCAGAAGGGGTTTCAACTTAAACCGGTAATAAATTCAGGCTCATACTGGCACCGCCTCTATTGGAGCGTTTATAGCAACACGCTTTATTTCACCTCATTATTTGTAGCCTTCTTGAGTTTCCATGAAATGGGAGATGGATTCTTAGTCGAAAATTTTATTTTGTTGTCTTTACGAGTAAAAAATCTTCTCAAGATTTACCTTACAAAATATCAAAGCATCAGAATAGTTGCCTGTATTTTCTGTGTAGAATAGAATTGAATATTTATTTATTCAAGTGACCAGGACTCATTTTGATTCTAACACTTCATTCTATGTAAGTAAATGCTAAATTACATAATGTATGTGTAATTCTTCACCGCTGTACTATGCAATGTGAGATAGCACAGCAGTGATTCGCATACAAACAATCCAGGCTGCTGGCTGCCATGTTGGTATGTGTCACGTGGCTTCAACCGCGTGAAATTTGATAACTGTCAGAAATTTTCTTAAGAAAAATGCTTTACTTACATACATATATTGCATTCGCTTACAGCTAGTGCCAATTAACTTATATATGAGTTACACACAATTAGAAATCTATATTAAAGATAATTTACGTGTTAATTCAGCTAGTAATCAAATTACGTTCTGTAGTTTGTGGGTGAAAAGAATAATCATCCTTAGAAACTTTCGCCCTTGGTTTATTAGAACGCTGTTAACTCAGAATAAATCAAATGTATGGGTAGGTATATACTTGATTATAAAACTAGGGATAAGGTTCTAAATAAACTTTCTCTAAGCTAATGGGCCTTTAATCAATTTATTTATCTATTAAAAAAAAAGCTTTGGTGGCCGAGTGGTTCGAGTAGTTGCTGGCGACACAAAGTCACAGACAACGTGACAGATGGCAAGTCCATCGCCGTTACTCAAGCACGACTAAGCATACGCCTTTGAATTTCTCAAACGTATGCAGGTTTCCTCTCGATGTTTCCTTCGCCGTAAAGCTAATGGCTGGTGATGGTGACTAATCACTGCATTGAAGTTAAGAGAAGCGCACGTATTTACAGTGGGGATTCGAACTGCAATCTTTGTGTGGCAGGCGACTGCTCGAACTACTCAACAACCACGGCTATATAGGCTAGTTATGTATATATATAAGTATAGTAACTTGTATTATTATGCCATAAATATATATGTATGGATACTATTCATTTCGATCAGGTCAACCAGATCACTACACAGCCTTATAGACTCATACATTTAAACTCATATTGGTAAGCTACGATAGGTATTGGTCCATAATCTAATTTCCCTAGAGGTAGCCGACTCAATGAGGCAGGTATTATTAATGATAATCTTTCGTGACCTAATAGATAGTGCGACTAAGGGCATGTTTGGTCAAGTATATTCTAGTTCATGAGTATGACGAGTTACAATTAATATTTAAGCATGAGACAGGAGGAGCAAAAATAAAATTTTCAATGTATGTATCTTTACACCTTCTCACAAAGGTCCCCGGATTGGTAACAGAGGCGTAACAACACCTTGTTTTCCCCGAGATACCTACATTTAGAAGCAGAATTGTATGAATAATTGTCTTTGAATTTCTTCTCCAACTTTCTTCTCCAATGCAAGTTTCATCTCGGTGTTTCATTTACCTTAAATCACGCGGTGTCATTTAATCACTGTACTCAAGTTAAGATTGATTGGTACTGTTGGGGTTCGAATTTGGAGTCTGCGTTTCAGCGTATATGTCGCACCGTTTCCGTCTGCGCAATGTAAGCTTGAAATAGCTTACAGGAATGATGGAAGGATGGATGACTTCATATTTCTTTGTCTTGCCACCTTCAGGGGTCGAGCTAGTCGCAGCTGCTGCACAGGTTCCGAGGTTTCAGACGGTTCTAGACTGTAATGAACTGATAAAGGTGCATCGTAAGTTCCCACTACTAGCGACAACTCGGAAACTTGGTAGTCGACAGCGTCAGTCGTCAAGGGTAACTACTCAGGCAAGGATAAGGTACAGGTACATGCACCTGGAAATTCCAGATCCAGGGATGGCGAGGTATACTACTTTATCCACATACATCAGTCTGTTCATCCATATGCATACGCTCGACGTTCTCATCCTTGATCGAGGTAGTTAGAACGTAGTCCTCCTGGTACTCTTTGCCTCAAACAGAGGTATTATACCAACCAGATTTCGCAGGATATATAAAGGTGCAGGTGTCATTATGGTAGTAGGCGACTCTGTTATTGTCAGACTTAGATTATTAATATATATCCTCACGCGTTCCCACAAGGGTCCTCGAAGGGGTAGGCAGAGGTGTATAGGTAATACCCACACACCCAGTTTCCGCCAGAGGTATATTAGGTGCCAACGTGATAGATGGCGAGTCCATCGCCGTTACTCAAATTAATAATGAAGAGATTCGCAAATCAACTGGCGTGAATGAGGGCGTGATTGGAAAGATGAAGAAAGGCATGTTACGTTGGTTTGGACACATAGAAAGGATGAGTGAAGAAAGATTGACGAAACAGATATTCAAAGCAAAAGTGTGTGCAAGAAGAGGCAGAGGAAGGCCACGTTCCAACTACCTGGATCAAATCGATCGGACGCTTAAGGACGGGAACGATAAGAGTACTCGAAACCGACGAGCATGTATGAAGAGACTGATGAATGTGGACGAAGTAAAAGAGGTATGTAAGTCTAGAGAGAACTGGCGCTCTATACTCTCTGCCTACCCCGTTAGGGACTTGGCGTGATGATATGTATGTATGTATGTAGATTATTTCAATCGGTATATGCACCTTGTAGGACCACCTTGTATGACTTAAGGTTCAAGACATTAATTTCTCAATTCACTTAAATTGAGAAATACACAATATAATATTACTAGTAGGTACTAGTAATATTAGACCAGAGGGATTAATTACCATGCAGGAAGTAAGGAAACAGAGGAATAAAATGTACTACAGCTTTATTTTGAATAATGGTTTTGACAATATTTGAATTATTAGATAGTCTTTTACAGGCAGGCATGGCAAAATGCCCAACTCACAACTTAGAACTATTAGGGGAACATAAATTACTATCACATACAAGATAACTGGTTATCTCAGGACAAGGCTAATCAAACAATAAAATGCGACCAACAACTATAGCCGGAAATATAAATCATAGCTTAATGGAAGTGTCACTAAATTACTAATTAGTACATGTCTTTAGCTACGGGATGTCTATTCTGGGCAAAGAACAGTTGGTACTAAACATATTTAAACTGTGTAAATATATTAGATATACAAGTATACGTGAAAATACTTTGTGCTTTGTGGTTTTATAAATAAACATATATTTCTGCCGAGGGTTTCTGAAGGAGTAGGCAAAGGTTTAACAACACCTTTTCGCCACAGCTATATTTAGGTGCCAACGTGACAGAGGGCGAGTCCGTCGCCGTATCCCAAGCACGATAATACGTACGTCTTTCTCCTTCTTAAACGTATGTAGGTCACGATGTTTTCCTTCACCGTAAGCGGTACGATTAATCACTGTACTTAGTTACAAAAAAAACTCATTGGTACAGTCTAAGTCGAACCTGCAATCTTGATTTTGTATTCGACTACTCGGACCACTTCAGACAGCTATAGTATACATATAGTAAATAAAGGTATACATATATACTTAATATTTCAATATATAATTCATAAAGGCTGTGCCATTTCAGTCGTATTTGGGTGTTTGTTTAGAATAGCTACGATGTATAACAACAGATAAAGAAAATGTATTTTTTCCAATCGGATAAAAGCATTCAATGACACCAAGAGATCTCCCCACGTAGCATTTAATTCTCGGTATGTCACACATCGTACATTAGGAGATATTTAGACATGTTAAATCACACGTATACATGGAAATACGCGTACATAGACCTACTTAGTTAAATAACAACTGACACCGCCATCAGTTCGATAGAGAACTCTAAATTATAGGGTAACATCGTCAACAAGATGAGATTCAATGGCGCTCGATTCGTTGTTTAAACGAGTAAGAATCCCACTCCTCGTGTGACCTTTCGTTAATCGATAGCGAGTTCACATATAAAAAAATACGATGTTTCGACTTGAAATTCACGTATAGTTAGCGGCTGCGCACGAGTCGCTAACGCACAGTTTATTTGATTGAACAATGTCGTACCTGTTGTACTAATTAAGAAATTTATTACAATTTCAGGATATATTTCATTTACTATATTTTGTATTTGAATTTATGAGGGCTTTTGAATATAAACCTATGGTAATATCTACTAACTATATTGCTGTCCACAAAATTATATATATGTCCGTTAACACTATACTAGAAAGAGTAACAATGATAAGCTTTCATTCAAAAGCGAATATGTACAGGAGCCAACCAGCCCATTATACCGATTTACGTGACATTACGTTACTGGGGGTTACCCAGTAACGTATACCTCGTGTTCCGAGATGATGTTATTCTCAGCATAATTGTGATGAAGGAGCACCTTAATGGAAACATATACTACCTACTTATACTTCAAAAGCGTGTTGTGAATTTATAAAATAATAATATAATCTTATAAACATCTAATTGTACTCTTTAATTACGTAATATATAGAGGTTTTTTAATGAATCTAAAAATAAAATCTCTGAAAGATGAAGTCTTTTTTATAACTTGAGCTGGACAACTAATTTATATGAACCATTACAACTTCCACTGAGAGATAAACCAATGCAACTTCGAAAATAAATTGCTACTTTCTTTTTTAGACTATTCTTAATTAGATTATTTAAATTTATTGTATGAAAAAAACGAGACAAGTGGATAGGAATAGGATCCCATTAGATAAGCAAATATTTTACGCATTTTTATTAAACAAGGATGGATATACTGCATAATTAAAATCTGTTAGCATCCCGCGAAACAATATTTAGCTAAGCCGACAACAAATAAAATATAATAATAATAATATAACAAAAAATAACTAAACCTTCGGAAGAACTAGCACACGATTAATTTCAAAAGAAACAATCGATAATCACCCATGATTACTTAAAAACTAGTGTACAATTCATATACAAATAATAATTATCTACAACGCAATATACAAAAGATCGTTGGATTAAACACAATTAATTATTCAATGTACAGCTTGATATGTAACATTATATACAATAACTTCAGTATTAAAAATATTAATCACCGTCTTTTAAATAAATACCTATTATGTATATGTCTAGACAGACAAAGCAGACATACACGTTCGCGTATTATACAAATATGATGGGTTACAATAGGCATACGATTAGTACTATGTGAAAGTAGTCCACCCTTTAGGCACACCCGTGTCTTGGTGCGAGGAGCCTGGCGAGTATCCCAACAGAACATCCAGTCCGTACTCGTGCAACAGAGCGCTATCCGTGGTTTTCTTCATTTTATCCTTCTGAGCTGTATCTCGGCACTTGAGCGGATCGAAATCCTCCAAATCTTTCGGCGAATCGTCCAGATTTATAAGATCACAATCTGACCCACACGACTGAAAAAGAAATAGGCGTGTTAAACACAACGACTAGCCCAACGTGACAGACGCCATATTCCTAGGCCGGGTTATGCAACAACAAATAAATTTGATATTAGTAAATTATATAGCCATTACTTCGACCACGTTAGGGTTGTATTAAGGCTTGGGTTCATATATTATTTAAGCGGGTTGGACACAGTTTCTGTTGAGCGTGCACGCTTTTAACCAGTATGATATTGTCACAACAAATATTTGCAAATATATTACTTATCTCGTATTACTTATACATTTCTGCAAGGCTAGCGAAATTTTTTTGTATCTCTATTTGCTGCGTTGTCATGTTTCAGTGAGCATATAAGGATGCAGCACTGACTCAAAACGTAAATAACTGCGTGCGCGCTCGTCACCTTAGTAACGTTTATACGATATAATCAATATTGTCTCTTGACAAATATATTGCAGTAATTGCGCCATACATAGTAGTTGTAGGTACGCCAATTTTCATTATTAATAAGGGTTAACTATTTACGTTTTGGAAAAATATTATATTTTAAGGCATTTAGACAGTTATCATAGAAACGTAACTGCAACTGTCACAACATACACTTACCGACAAATAAAATAAAATAAAAAACCCAATATGCAAAATAAACTTATATTTAGCGACATGCATTTGCCAGTGTCGAAGCATGACGTCGACTACCGTGTGTATTTATATAATATACTATGAGATACACGTGACCGTGCCCTGAACAGTGCGCCAAGTACATCGCCACACAAGCACTCCCTGGTGGAGAAAGGATGTGCAATATAGATGCCATGCTGTAGTACTAGGATCATTTACAATATATACATAACTTTACGTATAGATTTAGAAATAACATAAATAGTGTCTTATAAATAAAATACAATAACATATATGATATAGTCGAATGGGCGTTTGTTTACATTCACTTATTTAATATAGTTTAAGTCAATTGTAAAAATATATTTAATAATAGTACATCTCAACTGTATTAAATGATAAATAATGTTCGTCCATTAAATGGTGTAATTCGAGGAGATCTTTATATAAATAATAATAATAATACAACATCACACAATAGCTCTAAACTTTATTGTAATTTAATGTCACTTTACACATTTATTCTGTCATACATTTTTATACACTGAGCTTTGCTTAATGTAATATATTTATACTAATGATTATATCGTTGTATACGGAATATATTAGACTGCGACATTTGAACAAAATAATATCGACTATTTAGTGAGTCACTTAAACTACGTATTTTTTAATTTTAAATCGAATAAATACATGAACTTTAAAGTTCAATTTAGGTTACATTAGTTTTTGGCACAAATTAATTATGTCTGCGTTAGTCAGCGTATACCGTAAAACGTTGTTTTTGCAACTCATCTAATGAGAAAATGCAATAAGTATTTGTAGGGCTTCACGACACCTTCGTTAATAATATTTGGTCGGACAGTTTAATGAGAAATAACAATATTAAGTGTTACACATGCATATATAGATATATATGGTTACGAGAGTTCACGACACCAACTCTGCAAGTAACATGCTCGACACCATCAAGGAGTAATGTTAGAATTGCTTATATTTCATAAGAAATCAACGGACATCCTAAATTTTAGTATATGATATTTCATTAATTTGACAATTCAATATATATAACCAGTGTCGTTCGGGTACATAGTCTATCATAATATGATTACATTACAAGTAATATCACATCTTGTTAGTGTATCACATACCACTCTTGCTTAAGGAATTAATGAGAGATATTTTTCTTTTATGACAAGATAGAAGATGGATATGGTTACAAATGTGCATATCACAATTACCTCTTGAAGAGTGGGCCTGTGGGGCGGCGGGGCGGGACAGAGGCGGCGCGGCGCGGGGGGCGCGGGCGGGGCCCCGTTGGGCGCCATCTGCGCAGGCGCACGGCGCTGGTTGGACGACATGGTCAGTTTCAACTTGGCCTTGTCGCTGCCCTCCGTGAAGCGTATCGTGCTAGTGTGGAAGTGAGTCACGTCCGCGTCGTTCTTGATGATATTACTGACAAAGTGGTTACTGATAACGGGCGCCGGCGTAGCGCGCGGCGGTGGCGGCGGCGCATCGGACAAGTCAATTAGTTTCCTCGTGGATATTATGGGGTAGCGGAGTGGGAGTTGGGGACGTTCCGGTAACCGGGGTGGGAGGCATGGTGACAAAGTTTTCTGTAAAATAAAATTAAATAATGTGCCACGGTGCCCCTACGAGCGGACATACATCATGCTCGCGCAATGCGCATTCTCACGACCAAACACATGACAATAACGCATACAAGCACAATACATAGAGACAGACCAGGTGTTTGGAAGCGCTCGGAATGAAATGAAGCACACAAACACATAAAATAGGAGACACCATCTAAGTTAATAGCCTTTCAATTAAATACATATTTATATTTACAACTTAGTCAACTAAACGATTCGTGAAGGGATATTTACTGAGAGGTATTTTAAGCAATCACAACTCTCAGCAAACAATGTACTACATTTCATACAACTACCAATTAATATAATTAATTCAAATTTGGCACGTTGACAGAGCAATCAAGAAAATAGCACGCTAATCTAATTAGCGACATCAGAATTCAAAACGGGAGCAGCGCATACGTAATTAATGTATGCAAAGTGGGGTATTGAGAGTCGTGATATGGGCTTACAAGCACGTAGACGCGGGGAACACGAAGAGTCGTCGTAAATTTATGCGATGCGAGACTTTCATTTCCCAAATACGGCGAATGAGAGAATTTCACTCAAGTTAAGTATGGTACATAAAATGTATTACTCATTAACATTGGGGTTATAATTGAGTGATTTTTATGAAAAAAAGGATTAATCTATATATGTATACAAAAATGAATGTTTGTCTGTATGTCCTTTATAGAAACGTAAACGACTGGACCGATTGTAATGAAATTTTCTGTTTCTTCAGAAGGATTCGAGAATGGTTTAGATTCACAATTGGACCCGGTAGGTGGCGCCACTAGGTGGGCTTTATAAACAAAATGTCTAGGCATATTGGTAATAATAACACGAATCGTAAAGCAACTCGTCGACCACTGCGCGTTTGTTTATATGATTTCCACTTGAACTTACCGATTTATCAGCTATGCTGAGTTGAGCGCTGTTGGAAGTGTTGGGGTGGCTGTCCCGCCTCTGTGTGTTCTTGTTGGCGAAGAGGAACTCCATCTCGGTGAGGAGGTCGAGAGGGAGCGCTGGGGGCGGCTCGCGCGGCGGCGGCTCGTGCGCCGGCGACGAGTCCGAAGAATCCGACGACACGGGCGTCGCTGAGCCGCACGAGAACCTGGGAATTGGACAGCGACCTCAGTTCCACTAAAACCGCAATTAATACACACGCGTTTGTGTATCCGCCACTGTAATAACACAGCCATCTAGCACCGGGTGGTTTTTCCCGCCAACACATTACAGGTGACGGATAGAATGTGTTATCCCACGAACCAGTTCAAAAGTCAAATCAAACCTATGAGTTTCTTGGAGCTTATTAAATAACTAGCAGTGCCCTGCGGTTCGACCCGCGTTATGTTCATATACACATACATCACGCCGAGTCCCTCACGGGGTAGGCAGAGAGAGTAGGGCGCCAGTTCTCTCTAGACTTACATGTATCTTTCGTTTCGTCCATATTCATCAGGCTCTTCATATATATGATTAGCAGTCCCTTCCAGCTTCGCCCGGGTGAAAAAGTAAAATTTCCTGAAACACGATCGCAGCGCCACCTATCGAGTCCAATTGTGATGTAAGCTATCCTATCTTTTAAGTTGGATCAAACTACACACGGTGTGCAAATTTGATTGAAATCGGTTAAGTAGTTTAAGGGTCCATTGCGGACAAACAACGTGACACGTAATTTATATATATTAAACTAAATACAAATTTGACGGTGCGTAAGTGTTCCCCCTCCCGCGCATTTTAAACTCGACATTAAAATATGTAATGGGCAAGGTGTTTAGCCGCAGCGGTGGTAGATTGTACGACCTCCATTGTGTTAAAGTAAAAAGACACAAAGGTATACACGTACTGATATTTCACACAACTTCATCTTTGAACGATTGCTATAAAAAAATGGTATTTGTAATTAATTCACTGGCAAGTTTGCATGAAGAGTTGTACCTTAAGTTATTAACTAACCCATAACCTGATAACCATATTGTAATATTATGAATAGACATGTCGATTATTCTCAGTAGCAATAATAGTTGTAAAATCATTAAATAAAAATTAAAAAAACACAAACAAGCCGTGGTGGCCGAGTGGTTCGAGCAGTTGCCTGCGACGAAAAGGTCGTAAGCTCGAATCCCGACTGTACCAATGAGTTTTTCTGTACGGTGAAGGAAAACATCGAGAGGAAACCTGCATACTTCTGAGAAGAAATGCAAAGGCGTATGTATAGTCGTGCTTGAGTAACGGCGATGGACTCGCCATCTGTCACGTTGGCACCTAATATACCTCTGGCGGAAAGTGGGTGTGTGGTTATTACCTATACACCTCTGCCTACCCCTTCGGGGACCCATGTGGGAAGGCGTGAGGATATATATATAAAACAAACACGATTCGGGCTAAATAACAAGTGTTTATTACCTGCTATCATCTGTCGTGTTGATCGATGAAGGTCGAGATCCTGTCCTAGGAATTTTATTTTTCAGCCCTCTAACGGCCGACTTGACATTCTTGCCTCCCTGACGAACCTGTACCAAACAATTATATATACATATACAAATCAAAATTGTTCCTCGACATACACAGCAATAATAACAAAACAAAACATACAATAGGTATGCATAGCGTGTATGTAAGCCTCTAAGATGCAGGAGAAGGTACGCTTGCATGCAATAAGGACAAATTAGTGACCAAGCAGATCTCCGTACGCTCCTACGTACACCCAGTACTAGAGATGTAATATTAACGTTACGTTTATCCGATACTCATAACTCCGTGGAAGAACACAAATACAATCTACTGCTCGATACGGCAATTGTGATCAATGATCATTACACATATACATACATGGGTGGGTGGGTATTACCTATACACCTCTGCCTACCCCTTCGGGGACCCTTGTGGGAAGGCGGGAGGATATATTATATTATATACATACATATATTTAAAATAGCATTTGCATCCCTGCGATTATATATAAGGATCAGTATGTATATACATAAATAAATAGTAAATTATGAAAAACTATTACATATTCAACTAATCAGTCGTTCGTGAGATTTTTTCGGATCATATACAATATATTACTTCTTAATTTTTTTTTGACCTCATTGCATTTTGATATCGCTATAAAAGCACCGTGCTTTAAGATCAAAATGAACTAAATAAAGCGTAAGAACTTCTATTCTGACCAATAATGTATTACAATCCTGATGTGAACACTAATTTAAAAAAATATGGTCAACAGATTTCAGAGACAGCTAGATATAAAATACACAAAATACATAGCATAAAAACATACATAAAAGTAACCAATGCCACTAAATTGACCTTGACCAACAAATATGTAGCAACTTAAAGGTACATTGGTAACATTAAAGACAACAGAGCTCCTAGATACCAGAAGGGAGTACAAATGTAACATGATAACATCTCGCTCAGAGAATCAGTATTCATGGTCATCATGGCACTTTGCCTCGGGATACCGATTTGGGTCAAATATATTATCGGTAAGTAGGTAATTAGTTATACAACTGTCTTTTTGAATGTGATTATGTCAATAAATATGTATAGCTACCCATGTTATCTCTAAACAGACAACACTTCGTAAATATTTCGACGATTCGGTCTTATTAGTCAGCAAGTCATAATAAATTTACCCGTGAATTGCAAATAAATATTTTCATCTTGACATCATGCATTTATCACACCTCGAACATCACGGCGAATGAAAACATCGTGAGGAAACATGTAGTTTGACAAGAAATTCTTAAGGGACGACAACGGTCTTGCTGTCACGTAAATCTCCGGCGCATAGCGTTGTTACTCTGCATATATTTGGGCCTTGTGTGTAGGCTATACATATATTGTTACGAGCGATCGCCACCTAGGCTCTATTGGACATACTCGCATAAATACATATATATAACATATACATAAATAAAAATAACAACTACAGTGCAAATAACACGTCAGCGACCAACAACTGTCCACCGAGTGGTGAGAATCGGACCGACCGCCTGTCATGAGCTCCTAGTAGGAGTTTGGTATGTACTTCGAAACGGAAAGTATATGCGCAATTCCTTTAACCTATGTACACACACAGTTTACACAGTTAAGGAGCATTTCGTTTTGGGATAACTATATATTTTTCCATTACCTTATATTTTAAGGCTATCGAATAAGTACGCAAACAAAGACGTCTTCGGTAACTAAATGTATGATTGAATTAGATAAGCCATACGCAAGTACTTTAAGTTCCGTTAACAAACTCATACTAGCCTCTTCGAAATCGTTTTCTACGACTCACCGTTTTGACAGCCGATTGCACTGCGGGATTCGCCTGCAAATATACATTGTTTAAAGCAAAACACAACTCCAGTACTTACAGCATGCATGCATTTAATGGCAACAACTCTCGTTACAAATTAATAGAATAATTACTTCGAGATCGAAATTTATACTAAGCGTTGGTACATCAACCAACATGTTATTGTATTTTGGTGACAGACCGAATGCGCAGACTAATTAATTGAGATGATCAATGAGAAGCAAATACATAATAATTTTAAAACTGGAATTGTTTCAAAAGTACTACTACCAAGCTACAACTCTCATTAGCGAAATACGAATAAACCTGCAACGTATTTATTAACTACTCTCTCTGCCTCCCCTGCCTACCCCGCGGCGGACTCTGCGTGATGATATGTATGGATGCGGATATGTAACATATTTGTGATTAATGGGTGTTTCATTAGTATTTTTTCCTGTTCCCTAATTAGTCCTCCTGCTGTTAAACGGTTAACCGATAGACGCTATCAATTCCAAGACTATTATATTCGCATTGCTGACCTAATATTGATAGAAATCGTTGTACTAACAGCATATAGTTCAACTCAGTGGTGCCACTTTATCAGCCGACTAATACAAATACACACAGGTATAATCTTCACTACATAACAAAGTCCCTCACCGCGTCTGTCTGTTTTCGATTTACTCAAAAAATTGTGAACCTATTTTGATGCATTACCAATATACAGTGATTCATGAGGAAGGGTATGTGTATAATTTGGTTGTAATTGCATAATATGTCCTACTACCCGGGCGAAGTGGGGGCGGGCCTCTAGTATTAAACACTACTTTATTACCCGTTACTAATACCTTGACCGAAATGTCGGTCACCTTTGCCTGCCCTTTTAGACACGATTATCTGTATATTAACCCAGTATCTACGCGTTGCTGTTGCTCCGGTTAATTGTGAGAGTAAGTACGCGCTTCATAATACGTTTATTTCTGTGTCTTTTTAATTGGTGACGATGACGACGAATGACGATTTTTATTAAAAGTTGAAATTGCAAATCATCTGCGTTTAATTTTAACAGTTTGACGAGAGCCGTGGTGGCCGAGTGATCCGAGAGCCTGCAACGCAAAGATTGCAAGTGCGAATCTCGACTGTAGCAATGAGTTTTTCTGAACTTGAGTCCAGTGATTAGTCACAACACGAGCTTTACGCTGAATTAAAACATCGAGAGGAAACCTGCATACGCTTGAAATTCCAAGGCGTATGTATAGTCGTGCTTGAGTAACGGCGGTGGACTCGCCACCTGTCACTATGGCAACTAAAATATATCTCTGGCGGAAAGTGGGTGTGGGAGCGGGCAAACTTGTGTAGAAGTTTGCTTGCTCCTTCAGGGTCATTGTGGGAAGGCGTGAACATATAAAGTTTTGCGAGCATACATACAGAGGCTGATAGAATGTTGAACAACAAACACGATTTGCTGATTGTTTGCTGAGGAATGGGGACGAAAGATCTGTTCGCTTAGTTGTTTTTATATATTAATTACTTGACTTCCCGTTGGTGGTATTTCAAAATAAGGCATAACAGTTGTGATTTAAAATGCAGAATTCCATTGTAACGCAACGATGCTCAATGGCGCTCTAGGAATGTTTCATTGAGTTAATACAAAGCTACAAAGGGTCATATGTTAAATGGTGTTATTGACCTTCTATGGGGAAATCGCCAGATATATGGTAAGCGCGTTGCCCGTAGCTGTTAAGTTAAAAATGTCCAATGATATAATTATTAAAATTGCATTATTACAGAACCAAAACCACAAAATATTTCCAGTATTATTAGGAACTTATCACACAAAGCCAACTTACTACACTACCTAAACTAGCCAGAGCCTGTACTATAGGTATCAGCGACAGATATATATATATATAATATTAATATAACAAAGTTATATGAACATTGCACCCACGCGATAAACGAATATGCTGATCACACGAATGTGTTTGCAGTGGGAGGGGGGAGAGCCCGCGACCTTGCCCAACACACGACTGCAAAGTGCTGGACGAATGTCCATGAATATGCAAACAGTAAACCAATAAACAAACAGTATACCTTATCTTTGACAGTTTTGAAGAAAGCACCTCCTTCTTTCTTGACGGTCTTCGCCCAATCTCTGTACTGTTGTTTGAGCTTCCTTCCGCTGCCCGTGTTCAGTTTGTCGGCGTAGTTATTGCACTCTATTTCAAATTCGTCGTTGAAGCCTCGGCCCGAATTTAACAAGTCCAATCTTTCGTCGATAAACTAAAAAGAATAGTGCAATGCATTCAATTTTATTTCATTCTAAATGAATTATCATACATACATATCATCACGCCAAGTCCCTAACGGGGTAGGCAGAGAGTATAAAGCGCCAGTTCTCTCTAGACTTACATACCTCTTTCGCTTCGTCCACATTCATCAGTCTCTTCATACATGCTCGTCGGTTTCGAGTACTCTTAACGTTCCCGTCCTTGAGAGTCCGAACTATTTGATCCAGGTAGTTGGAACGTGGCCTTCCTCTGCCTCTTCTTGCACACACTTTTGCTTTGTATATCTGTTTCGTCAATCTTTCTTCACTCATCCTTTCTATGTGTCCAAACCAACGTAACATGCCTTTCTTCATCTTTACAATCACGCCCTCATTCACGCCAGTTGATTTGCGAATCTCTTCATTGCGGATTCGATCTAATATCGTTACGCCGCACATTTTTCGAAGAGATCGCATCTCGACTGCATTCAAGCTATTTTCATACTTCCTCTGACATACCCAGGATTCGCTGCCATACAATAAGGCCAATAAATGCCATATAATGAATTATCGATTAAAATATATCAACATATATAAGACATTCGCATCTAATCATCATATTATCACGCTGAGTCCTAAAGGTGTAGACAGAGGGATAAGAACGCCAGTTAATATCATCAGTATCTTAATTTGCATCTCAATGCTAAACATAATGATACATAGATATTACAAGCACATTGCTGCACAACATTCAGATCGCAAAGATTGTAATAGAGAGAGTGGAGAGAACTACAATTGGTTTTTACTACCTAATGAAATACTAAAGGGAAATACATACCTGTTGGAATATTTGCGACTGCAATATTTTTTTAAGGAACGGTTGCATATTCTTCCTCGTTCGTACAAACGCTTCTGGATTGAATGTGATTAGCTGACCATTTTCAATCCTATAATGAACAGATGTCAAATTAATGTCTGTACAAGTATTGTAAAAATATAATTATATTGAATGATATTTTAACTTACTTAATAGCATCTCGATATCCACCTATTAAACATACAAGTGCTCTTAAGAATGCTCTTGAAACTGCGTCACCCAAAGCATTTTTATCACTTAAAGATTTCTTTAAACTTACTACCTGCAAGGAAAACATATTTTGCAATAGAAAATCATTAATATTATAAAAATAAAATTTGATTTTCTTCTGTTTTAAAATAACTTAAATTCTCAAAAGGATTATATTATTTTTCCTAATTTTCACCACATTTTTCATTGATGCTATTCTATTGGTCGGGGTGGTATGTCATATAACCTATAGCTTCCTCAATAAAAGCTATGGCAACGCTAAAATACTTTTTAATTCGAACCAAAATTTATGTGATTAATGAAACGAACTCTCGCAAAAACTACTGGGCGGAATGGGATGAAATGCATTGCACAGATTAAAAAACGTAAGACAAGTTTTATTAAAAAAAGACAGAAGACATTTACCAAGAAAGTTGGTGGAACTGCGGGGCACAGCTATAAAAAATGTGTACGGAAAAGACCTGAGACTGAATGTCAACGCATGTCGAAATGGTGTGACGATATGATGCCCAATTGGGGTATGTATGTTATACAACAAAATATCTTACCAAATCCGGCGGAAGACTTTCTAGATCATGGAAGGGAGTTTTGAACTCATTTGCATCTACGTCTAATACAACAACGTCACCTATTTCAGCCTCTCTTACAGTCTGTGGAAAAAAATATATTTCATTTCAGTTTCTGTAGAGTAATATAATAATATGACGAATAATACACATCCAAACCAGTTTACTGATACATACATATTGCTCCAAGATTATCGGTGTGGGTCAGGGACCCTGAAGGCATGGTGATATATATTATTTCAAATATATAAATTTGAAACTCACCTCCATAACACTTCTAGGAACTCCAATTAAAAATGGCATAGGTGCAAGCAAATAGTCAACCAGATGCTTGGGCAAAATGGGAATGAATATGTGTTGCCAGGACATAGGGAAGAGCGTGGCGTTGGCTGCTTGCACGCAGGCGGATAGCCGCGAAGGCTTAGAGGCCACTATCGCCACCCGGCGCTCATGGAGCAACGCTGCCCAGAGACCAGCCATGCATTTTGTGTCCATTGCACTGAAGTATTCCGTTAGATTATACTGGAAAAAACAAGAACACTCAGGATATAATCAAAAAAATTGTGACCCTTCATGCTGCACCTACTCCAACAATAATTATTCACACTACCAATACCCCACAAACTGCAACAGATATTTTTAGAATATTCTTTTATTTTTATTTTTCTTAGGTGAATGAGAGACATTTTTATAAACTTGAATTGAATTAAAGGTTAGCTCAAATATATTTAATTGTTAAATATAAGCATGGACCCTTAGTTACTCACATTTTCCGGAATACTTGGCAGCTTATTATCAGGACTCTGGCATGTGAAGACACTGTGTCCAGCGTTGTATGTGACTTTGAGCGTGTGCCCGGGCATTGGAGGCCGTATGCGACATGCCTCCAGGAATGATACAAGCTCCCCCTTTTCAGGACTACATATTAGATTGGCTATGCAATTTAATAATCTGAAACACATAATGGCATCTTGGAACAGATCTATCAATAATTGTATCTATCACAAAGTACATAATATATCTACACAAAAAAGTAACTGTCTGAGGATCATCATTTATTTATTTACTTATTAATCAAAACATTTGTAAGTTAACAGCATATGAACATAAAAACAGATTTTTGCCAAGCTATAGGTACACATTACAGTCTTTTGTTATCTCTTTAATATAGTGGATTTGTATACTTCTTATTTTATTAGGTACCTCATCCAAAGCATTACACATATTATGTGGATGTTGCAATGGCTATTTGAAATAGTTATCTCAATTCGCATTAGCATTAATCACTACAGATAAATACACTCATGCGTTGTCTAATGTTATTTCAGAACATCAGTGTGGGGACTTGACAGTCTATTATTATACTAATAGTGGTGGATAGGATTAAGTGACATTCGCAGCAATTATTATTCTCAAATTTAATACAAAATAATAATACACAGCTTAAAAGGTGTAAGGGAGTACTTACTGCTTAAATATATCATGCCATGGCAAATGTGATAACAGTACTAACGCAGTGTTGGCTTTTGGGTCATAACGGCAGAAGCAAAATGTATATTTGGAATCCACCGATGTCAACACAAACGAATAGTATTGTGTGAATGAACTGAAAAACATAAAAGTAATGTAAAACCTGAAACATTGAGGTTAATTTGTAATGAAAATATTTATTTCTATAAGGCATTTTGAATCCCGACTTGTGATGCAGAAATGTACATTACATATAATATAACAATGAAATAGATATGTTAGTGATGGTATAACAACAATAACAACATTTTAGATCTTTTTATTCTTTAAATAATAGGATTTTTCTTATGGTTAACAGTATCTAATTGAAAGATAAAGCACAGCTGAAACTGAGCTGACAAGAACCATATAACTATTTCACTTCTATGAAGAAAATATATGGATAAGCCCTATTTACTCAGAACTGAGTCATAATTAGGTAAGAATCATATCTCAATGTAAATGATCCAGTAGTAACTCCTGCAAGCATGACTCATCCATCAGCAATGAAAAGCTACAGCTGAGGAAATTGATGAATAGGTTTTGCATATTCTTGTATACATATATGTATAGTATGTAGAACAAACATTTGTCATCTGTGTCTCAAATTAATATATAAACTACAACATCCAATACAAAACTGACTAGTGTTAGGTTTTGTGTATAGTGTCTGTACATGCAAGTGACATATCATCAGGCAGACTGCATGCTTGTTTGCCACCTTGGTGGTAAAACATTTATATATCCTCACGCCTTCCCACAAGGGTCCCCGAAGGGGTAGGCAGAGGTGTATAGGTAATACCCAAACACCCACTTTCCGCCAGAGGTATATTAGGTGCCAACGTGACAGATGGCGAGTCCATCGCCGTTACTCAAGCACTACTATACATACGCCTTTGAATTTCTTCTCAGACGTATGCAGGTTTCCTCTCGATGTTTTCCTTCACCGTAAAGCTCGTGGTGTGACTAATCACTGTACTTAAGTTCAGAAAAACTCATTGGTACAGGTGGGATTCGAACTTGCGATCTTTGTGTCACAGGCAACTGCTCGAACCACTACACGAAGCCACCACGGCTTTTAAAATATAACAATAATAATAAATAAATAGTTATAGGGTATAACTTACTTTTCTAGCTGACATGGAAATGTAAATTTGGGTACATTTTTAAGTTCTTCTTCATTTTTGTAGATCTCAGGATACTTTCTGATTATGTAAGGTTCCTTAACATGATCACCAGGTGAAACTTCACAGAAAAGTTCAAACATGTACCTCACAGTATCTCTGAAATGGAATATGAATGGGCAAATTAGATAGGTGCACCATTGGTCATTATTCAATTGTATGTTGAATAATCTTCCTGTCAGTCAATTTACCAATGTGGGTAACTCTCGAGCTACACACCTACATCCACACATCACATCACACATGCATCCTCCATCCGCACACTAATGATAAGTGAGTGATATAAAAGCATATGTGCCACAGCAACAATAAATGTTCCATGATATTGTTATCTTTTCGTTAGAGCAGTTGTAAACATAATACTTAATACCTATACAAAAAATACATTAGAAGTAATACTCAACTAACAAGAAAAACAAATTTAATACATGAGAATTTTATAAATTAGCCCACTAATAGCAATATGGGGTTTTGAGTAATTACACAAAAATATCCTAAAGAGTGAGGTTAGATGATGATCCTAAGATAATCAGTTCGAATAAAATATTCAAATGTTTGTCATATTTAATGAGTTGCTTTGTTGCTCAATATACTGTACAAAAACGAAAATAGTTACCTTATTCTGGAACCCATGTCTCGACGTGGATGTGAAATTTTGATTACATCTTACGCATTAAATAACAGATGGCAACTATGGTTAAGTACACTCATCATGAAACATCACAAGCCATAGAAGATTACTTTCGAAATGTAAAAAACATTTTTTTTGATTTTCACCTCTTTATTTCCAAACTGTTACGAAAGAAAGACAGATAGACATCACAGGCAGTAGGTACAGAGTACGAACTCACCCACAGACCATCTTGCACCACAAACTTGGGTTCATTCCATAGATAAATAATATTATAAAAATTACATGAAGCATAAAAATATGTTTCCTTTTTAGTATTATTCTTCTTTTCTGATCCACACCATAGATATACCAGAATATCATGACAAATGAGGAAATAAAGATCTCACAATAACCCATATAGTAAGCAATACAATAGCAATACAATACAAGGGCCCGCCATCCTTATTTACAGCATTAATCTAAAGGTTGTGTAGCTATAATGTTTTAACTTGTATTTTCTTTCTTATATAATTTTATTTTGATTCTTGTATTTTCCGATGATCCGTGGATATATCCGAGATGCGTGGATATAATATCGACGGTTTATCTTAGAATGTACTTAATTGAGAATATAAATAATAAATACAAAATAAAATTACTACTTACTAACTAAACAACAGAATACAACTATATAAACCAAAATACTTATAGAAATAGGAATACAATTTAGTAATGTAATATTTTGATATACTACGTTACAATCTCTAATGAGGCTGCCGTGACATTAAAACTACCCTCCGGAGCTTAGCAAGAGAGTCGTGGTTAATATCTACTTCACTACTGACATAGTATAAAGAGAGGGAGTAGGCTATCTCCGGCCCAATTCGCGATATAATTGCCTACTGTCTTAGGGTTGTCACTTTTAGCTAAATATTAGGCATACTTATTTTGAATTACGATTTTCTGTAAGTAGGTAGGTACTTACTTACTATACCTACAATACTGAGAAATCGGCATAACTAAACGTAAACAAAGAAATAGCGGCAAACCAATTGCCAGATCAAAAGTACCTAATACATTCTAGTAGGAAATTAGGTCTACCTACCTACTTCCTGTGTGATAGAAAACGAATACAAACAAAAAATTGTGTGTGTCAGCTCCGACGCACGACAGGAGTTTACTCCTTAAGTACGATTGTCTAAACATACGCAAAAAGAGTTTATCCAACTGAAAATAAGATTAATACCATATGAAAGGGTAAGTTAACAAATTAATGAAAATAATATACATATATAAATATATATTTATTCATTTTATATACATTTATTATAACTAATCGGCGAAATATTTTACATTAAACTTTTCACAATAGTCAATTTCAGATGTGCACAAATATTTCATTAGGAATGTTGATAAATAAGTAGTAAAACTATCGTAAAAATCGGATTATCGATATCGATACTTTATTGACTACACCCTCGCACTAGTTGAGTAGCGCGAAACTGATGCAATTTTCTAGAAAGTTCTTTAACTATTCATCATCATCATCATCAGCCCACTCTAGTCCACTGCTGGACATAGGCCTCCCCTAATGAGCGCCATAGCGCCCTGTCTTCAGCTTGCCGCATCCAGCATCTGCCAGCAGTCCTTCGCAAATCGTCTTCCCACCTGGTCGGAGGGCGTCCTACACTACGTTTGCCTAGTCGAGGTCTCCACTGAAGAACACGTTTCTTGCCGGTTCTTCTCCATGGAAGCGACCAACCCGAACCGTGCTTCTTTTTCGACGTTTTATAAGTGCCCATCTGGGCCTATGTGAAATAAAAAGATTTTGATTTGATTTGATTTATTTTTTACCCCAGCGGTTGTCGGTTCTTCGCGAGATATGGCCGGCCCACTGCCACTTCAGCTTGCTAATTCTTTGAGCTATGTCGATAACTTTGGTTCTCTGTCGGATATATTCGTTGCGAATCTTATCCTTCAGAGAGACTCCGAGCATAGCTCTCTCCATAGCTCGCTGAGCGACCTTAAACTGGTGGACCAGCCCTATCGTGAGTGTCCACGTCTCAGCTCCGTAGGTCATGAAGGGTAGGACTATTATTACAGATAAAATTCGATCTTATTGCCCTTACATAAGATTGATTTTTGTATTGTACAATTAAAAAAAATTTGGACATAAACAAAATTAACGTAATAAAATAAAATTTAATTAAATAACACTTCCCGATGATAGGAAATGCCACTATTAGCTAGATTTTTGTCCGGCTAGCATTCCTGCACTCAAGAATGGAGCAATACGGCATATCTGCACTTGTTTTTCAAACTTATTGAAAACGGATTGTACAACTGTCACACACAAGCGGCGGCGGCGTACTGAGCGCGGTTGAGCACTGTAGTGCTTATCGTTGGCATGCGTGCCACGCCTACTTTAGGATTCTATGTTTTCTTTGTTCTGTGCTCACAACCAAATTAGAAAGTTGCGCACCATAGGTGCGCACCAAAAACGTAACGAGGTCATTCATCAGTAGATTTTACCTCTCATATTTTTCTCATACCGGGCGCCTTATATATGAAAATCGATTCTTAAGGAGTAAACTCCAATAAACTCCAATATGTAAGTACGTAGGTATCTCATCATCAAGTTAAATTATATTATGCTAGAATAAGTGACTAACTTACCTTTCCTGTTCAATAGGTAATCTGAACAGAGACAGGTCTGGAATCGATGAATTATTAAGACACTCAAACACACAGCAATACGTTCTTCTGTGATTATCAGACATTTTGATGATGATATTGATGAATAAATCATTTAGCGGTGCCGAAAACCCGTGAAGCGCGCGCGAACCTTGTGCAGTTTTAGCCCCGACTGGCGCACTGAGAAACGGGTCGAGATTTTGTTAAAGCGTGCGTGCGTCGACACATAGATACAATAGCGCACACATACAAGCCGCGCGCGGTGCGTTTGTATGAAGATAACCTACTTCTCTTCTTTATACTATGCTACTGATATCGTAAAAGGATCTACAAGTTCGTGTGACAGGGGAATTGACACCTAAATTACTTTTACTGAGTGGCGTAGCAAGCGGTTTAATTTGATTTCTAGGACAAGAATGTGGAACTTTGAATCTGATTCTTTCTATTAGCTGCGGACAGTCAATACGGTTATTAAGTAACTTATATAAGAATTGTAAATCTAATAGGTCCCTTCGCTTTGATAGTGAGCATATATTAAAGTGCTTAGTTCTGTCATCATATGATGGGATTTTCTTATGAACACCAGTCGATCGTGCTAAGTGCCACAGGAATCTTTTTTGAACTCGTTCGATTCTCAGACAGTGAGTAGCATAATGAGGTCTCCATACTATACTGCAGTATTCTAAGACACTACGAACTAGACTATAGTATAAGAGTTTCTTAGTATTTACTTTATGGAATACCTTACAGTTTCTTATGAAGATTTTTGAAGCTTTTTTGATAATATGATCAAGGTGGGGTACTAAAGTAAATTTTTTATCAATGAAAACTCCTAAATCTTTTACAAGTTCAACTTCTTGCAGATTGTGCCCCGATATATTATATGATGCTAAAAAGGGTAAGGTCTTTCGGGTGAATTTTATATGGAAGCACTTATCAATATTCAATTTCATTATTATAATTTTACACCAGTCAGTTAATCTATTTATATCGCTCTGCAATAGTGTTACATCGTTTAGTGATTTTATTATCCGGCCAAACTTTAAATCGTCTGCATAAAGAAAGGGTGATGAGTTTCGAAAGCAAGTAGGAATATCATTCACAAAAATGTTGAAAAGAATGGGCCCCAAATGGGATCCTTGCTCATTCAATGCATGCGGTGTTTGCCTGTAAAAGGTTCGACACATAGCATAAGACACCTAGATTAAGTTAATGTATATATCTGTGTTCGAATTGTTGGCAAGCCTAATAAAATAAATAAAAAATAAATACCGAAGAAATTTTATTTAGTTTAATTTTTATTTATATTGAGCCGTGGTGGCCGAGTGGTTTGAGCAGTTGCCTGCGACGCAAAGGTCGCAAGTTCGTATCCCGACTGTACCAATGAGTTTTTCTGAACTTAAGTACTGTACTTAAGTTCAGAAAAACTCATTGGTACAGTGATTAGTGATTAGTCACACCACGAGCTTTACGGTGAAGGAATACATCGAGAGGAAACCTGCATATGTCTGAGAAGAAATTCAAAGGCGTATGTATAGTCGTGCTTGAGTCGTTACTCAACGTGACAGATGGCGATGGACTCGCCATCTGTCACGTTGGCACCTAATATACCTCTGGCGGAAAGTGGGTGTGTGGGTATTACTTATACACCTCTGCCTACCCCTTCGGGGACCCTTGTGGGAAGGCGTTAGGATATACAAAACTGCAAACAAAAATGCATTCGTCTTCGATTTTCTTTACGTACACGTTGCAAACAGTTTCGGCATTCTTTTACCCAAATATGTGAAAAAGCTTCTTCTGTCAATAATAATAATAATAATAATATATCCTCACGCCTTCCCACAAGGGTCCCCGAAGGGGTAGGCAGAGGTGTATGTCAATGATTTATAATATTACTAGGAAACCAAATGGGATTCCTATTTTGATGTTTTATTATTCGCCGTATGATGGTACCGGAGACAACTGTAAGAAGTTTTAGTTAATATAACAGAATAAAAACTAAAAGTATGAGTTTAAATCAATTCAACTTACCAGTTAATAATAAATTTAAAGCGCGTTGTGCGCTTTGAAATCAAAGAAGTATGATAAAAAGCTTATTTTTCGCTGTAAACCACGAAATTCATATTTCTGGCTTAAGATCGAAGGCAAAAAGAAATCGAAAAATCATTCATTAGCACACAAACGAAATGAAAATTGATATGATCACAAATGAAATTAATATGATACTCCTACCTCGTAATTAGATTTTATAGATGACAGTTCTATTGCCACCAAATGATGCTAGACGACCGCCGTATTAAAGTGGAATGAGCTCCCCGTTGAGGTTTTCCCTGGACAGTACAGCATGGAGTTCTTCAAGAAGGGTGTGAAAAGATTCCTGTAGGGTCGGCAATGCGCGAGTGATACCCCTGGTGTTGCAAGCGTCCATAGGCGGCGGTAGCCGCTTACCATCAGGCGGACCGCATGCTTGTTTGCTACCCATGCAGTATAAATTAAAAAAAAAAGTGAGAAATATAGCTGAGGCTATGAACATATCAAAAGAACGTGTTGGTCACATTTTGAATCAAAATTTAGACATGAGAAAGCTGTCCGCGCCTTGGGTGCCGCGATTGCTCACGTTAGGCCAAAAACGTGTTCGAATGAACATTTCCAACGCTCTGTTGGCGCAGTTCAGGCGCAAACAATCCGAGTTTTGCCGCCGATTAGTTACAGTGGATGAAACTTGGATACACCATTCTACGCCTGAAATAAAAATAA
This sequence comes from Drepana falcataria, assembly GCA_945859725.1. Taxonomy (NCBI): domain Eukaryota; kingdom Metazoa; phylum Arthropoda; class Insecta; order Lepidoptera; family Drepanidae; genus Drepana; species Drepana falcataria. Next base: position 14,268,964 of record OX243921.1, read on the forward strand.
AGTCCAAAAAGTGGACTGCCAAGGGGGAACCGGCTCCACAAAACTGTTTTTTCGGCTGGGAAAGTGATGGCGACTCTTTTTTGGGATAGCCGTGGAGTTATTTTAATTGATTACCTTAAAAAAAGAAAAACCATTACAGGAGCGTACTACGCATTACTTGACAAGCTCAAGGCAGAACTTGCGGTAAAACGGCCACATTTGCAGAAAAAGAAAATCCTGTTTCGCCAAGACAACGCACCGTCTCACACCTCAGCGGTTGGCATGGCGAAAATCCACGAGTTACGATGTTAACTGCTTGACCATCCTCCTTACTCACCAGATCTAGCCCCAAGCGACTTCTTTGTTCCCTCATCTCAAAATTGCGCTCGGAGGACAGAGGTTTTCGTCAAATGAAGAGGCAATCAACTTCGTGAACAATTACTTTACAGAGAATAACGCCGAATACTATTTGAACGGGTTGCAGAGATGGGAGCATCACTGGGAGAAGTGTGTAGAGCTACAAGGAGACTATGTTGAAAAATAAAAGTTTTCAAGTATGATGCTCTTGCACGGCATAGCGGGATTCTAGCAGGAAAATACATGAGCTACTTTTTCGAACTCGACGCGGGCGAAGCCGCGGGCATAAGCTAGTAGTGAATAATACGAGGTATTATTCACAATTAAACGACATTCCTAATATTTTTTTTGATAATCCTTACTAAACATAAACTTGCAAGTTCTATCGATTATTCTGATGAGAAGTGTTTACCTATAAATATTTAGTCTTCTCACCGCACACAAAGGGGTATTGATTTTTGTAGTAACCTACGTAGACATTCATTACTAATTATAAAAGTAGGAATACAGATGTAAGTTTTAGGTGATAGATAAATAGGTATCTACAATTTTGCAAGTAAGTTTAGGTATGTATATGCTTGAGAGTAATGCAGGTACTTTTGGGGTATGTATTTGAAATAGAGGTGGTGGTATGAGGTTCAGCAACACACTAACACAGGAGTAGGTATTTGGTTACAAGTACCCACATACTGTCAACTTGCGTCGCCAGACCGGTATCAGATTGCTGCTCCAACCTAAGCACCAGCTAGTGTGCAGAGTATACATTGTAATCTTTGGTGCAGAGTTACGGTTGCGAGCAGAATTGGCAAAATATGTTGTAGGAAGTAAAATCCTTCAACATTTTCAAAAGGTTTTATTCATTTCTACATTCATGGTTACACAGTTTTAAGACAAAGTACACTTTCTGTATCATCTCGTTTGATAAAATACAAGCCTTTATATTACATCATAATCATTCTTCCCGGTCGGAAATCGGAGAATAAGGTGGATAACTACCATTATGAATATTTTCAATAACGACTACACATTAAATAATCTTTGTCATTCTTCAAAGTCATGAGATATCGCGCAGATCATAATGCACTGTTCTTTTGGGTCAAATAACACAAAAAACCAAATGCTTAGATTATATACACATATATTACATAAAAATGGTTAGTAAAAAGTGATCTGCAACATCGCAAAAGATCACTGAAAACCTCAGCAATTCGCGGATAGTAGTTTAGCTAGAATCATTGTGTGTAAATATAACATTCAGATTGAAACACTTTAGAAAGTACCTACCTACTACCACATGGAATATAGAGGCGGCTATAATGTTGATTTATTTGTACAGAATATCTATGTACTTGACTTGATGAGGGGAAAAAATTTACACATTTGTGGACTGAAGTCAATAAAATGTTTACAATTGTTCTACCATAGATTGAATATATTTAGATAGTCAGATTGCAAGTAAATCGAGATTGGATGTTCGTATATGACATACATTTACAAGGAAGCATACGAAACATCATCATCAAGAGTCTCGTAACCAAACACAGAATCGAAATCGGCCAACGAACGTAACTGATAACGCTGTTCGCCATGGTTTCGACGGGTGTAGATTTTTCCGCCACGGGACCAAACGTAACGCCACTGGGAGAGAGAAGCCATTTCCCGAGCCCTTCGCAATAGCTGGCGATTGTACTTCGTAAGTCGCTCATATATATGAAAGTTATCGCCAATCCCCAGCTCATCAGGGGTAGCTGTGTGCATGCCACTACGAGCACCCACGAGCATAGCTTTGCGAGTCGAAGGCCTTGCGAGCCTCACAACGATCGGCCGCGGGCGTGGATCTTTAGAAGCCTTTGCTTGGCCCGCCACACCATTGCGTGGAACACCCACTCGTATTGCAGATATTATATCACGCTCTATCAGTTGCACGCCGACTTTAGCTGCTATAATGAGTACTATATCGAAAAGGTTTTCATCGATAGACTCCGGAACTCCCGTGATTTCGATGTCGTTGGCCAGCAATTTTTGATCCCTTTCATGAACCATAAGCTTGAGTTCAGCAATTTTAGCTCCAAATGATTCTTGTGTATATTGTATACTATTGTAGAACGCTGTTTTGATGGCTTCCATTATATCTTCGAAAGCTTTCTTCATGTCGCCTTCAATCGTACATTCTGGCAGATTCGTTGCCATGGTGCGGCTGGAGCTTAGTTCTCGTCCTAGCAAACTTTGTAGGTCAGTTTCAACAGTTTAAACAAGGCCCCTGGTGCATTAATTGGGTCAACATATTCCACCTGGGCGTTCCTTGTTGCAGTTTACAGTGACACTCCCTTTCAAAATGTCGGACTACGCATGGAAATTTTTCAGGTATATATATATATCTACGTAGGCATATATATATATATATATATATATATATATATAGGTTTATATAGGTGGTTTTCTTCCTGAATTTCGAAATTCTCAAAATGAGTGCAAGATCGAACAGAGCACCAGATGCGATGAAGGTTTTTGTAATCCGAATATTTTCACTTGGTTCGCGAGTGATGAGAAGGTAGCACAAAGGTCGGAGAGCAACTAACACCGAATTGATTTTTAACTAAGGGCCAGCGACAGTCATCCTCTCAACAATAAAGTCGTAAACGCCATATGTATTGCGGCGCTTAGATGTGTTTTATAAACACGACGCACCAGGGTTTTTGACTAAGATACGCTTTACATTCGGCACACTACTTGATATATAGATTTATTCTTAGTCTTGCACTATTTTTTTCCTAAAAACACCATCAGTATCACTTCTGAAAGGATTTACAGCCAAACAGAAGAATGATGCCTTGCGCAGGTCAGATAAACTCCCCAGAGGATATATTTTAGTGAGGTAACATTTAGAAGAATTATTACAAATATAGGTAATACATTTATTTTAAATGTATGTCACCTCTTTGTATTATTTATGAATACTATATATAATTTAAACGACTCTAAATGCGTCTAATTTGGAGATCACACGTTTTTATATTACTAGAGGTAATCTAAAGAGACTATAATTTTTCACCGAAAGCCTTTTTCAAATGGCCAATTTAATTTATCCTTTAGAGCCTTATACATTCCATTGAGTTCTTCATTTTACAACGAAACAATGCGAGATTTTACCATACCAACAGGGAATAATTAATATTAACTAGTAACACCTATAATTCAGATTACCGTCGGCAGCCAATGAACGCGTGTCGCTAAGAAAATCAATACTGACGTCAGCCATGGTTAGTTCCTTTTTTCTCCGCAATCATTGATCCAGCAAATTAGCTCAACTGCATGCATTTAGGACCTACCTATATAGGTACAGTAGGATACAACTACAATTTGCACTACCAAATGTGAAATGGGCGGAAAACTATTAATTGGTTTGGCAATTAGCCAGAACAACAAGAAGTAACAACGTAGCACTTAACCTATCAGGGCTCTAAATGTCACGATAAATTCAAAACTACATAGTGAACGCAGTTTTCATGCAGTTTTGCACCAATAATTGCACACGTTTGAAACAGAAAGGAAAATTATTGGGAATAATGAGGACACTGGGAATGAAAACTGCTTCACCGCTGCCGCAACCTGTTACAATTTCGGCTTCGATAACATTTCGTTGGAGATTTGTTATTTTTAGCCGCGTGCCATTGCATAGTTTTGGTGGACTTAAATTTCTTGGTACAATGATAGGTACTCCGACTTTTAAATAATTGTTTTGGGCTGGTAGACCTGGCGTACTTAGGGAATCTAAAAACTCTACTGGATAGTTGGTGGCATCTTGTTCATCCATAACTGTATTAATAGATATATATTCCCTAATTTCCCCAGAAGTTGCTGCTTGGTCATTTCGTGGGGCTAAAATAGCTCGTTGGCGTAGCCAAGAAGCGTCCCGGTTCGAGATCTCTGTGGTCCCAAACGATAAGGAAACAATCCCGTAAAACCCTTGCTTTATCACTATTGCGAGACACGTTGCAAACGGGGCTTTCTGTGCGCTCCAAGTCGATGGGTATTTTAAATGTTGTGTGTGCGGTTTTTCCTCCAGGCAATAATGTAGCTGCTATTTCCGAGGAGGGGACCGCAAGAGCAATTTTATTTTGGCTCCTAATTTGAGTTAAAATAACTTTGGTGGGAAAGGTTTTCTCTGTTCCACCGGGTGCATCTAGAAACAGTATTTCCCCCAGGGAATTTTCTACACTACAGCACACTTTATCAAATATTCGACGCTGTTCTGGTGTTAAATTGGAACAGCCGTTTTGCAGTGAGTTAGCAGAAACACTGTGGATCGTAATTTAGTTCAGATGCATATTCTCTATTTATTTGCTACCCATGAACTGTCGTTGTTGGCAAGCCGTAATGAGTGATCAGGTTTCCTCCTATACTTGTAACTATATCTTGTATAGCCAACAGAAACCTATTATGTAAATTTTCACGCACTTGGTCAGAAATTTCACCATCTCTGTTTTGTTGTCTCAAAATATCTTCGACAAACGCATCTTGATATTTTTGCCACAACTGCCCAGCGTCCGATAGTTCACAAAATGTCAATAAAATTGCAAACAAATGACACAAACGATGTGGACTATTGCTAACGCGTGCCTCGGCTAAAGCATCGACCCAATGCTGATCGCCATCTAATAAATGTCGTGCGCGGCAAGCAGCCTGATATGCGCGATATTTTATATTGTCCACTTTGCGGAGCTCAGCAAAAGAAGTAGGCCCTCGCACTGTATGAAGAAGAAGGCGCAGATAATATCACTCTGCATTTTTTGGGTGCACAGTGTACACTCTTCCTATCACGTGTTCTTTAAAAATGCCGGGCTCTCCTTCCACAGCACTTCCACGCCTCCTACGATTGAAAATACCTTGCTGCTTATTGTAAGTATAATAATGTGGTACTACGTTGTGCAGCAGAAAACTTCGCGAAATTATCTCTTTCGCAAAGGCAAAAAAATGCGAGCAAGGTGGTTTGTCTCGGGTTGTCCATCCTTTCTGTCACATTTTCTGGCTGAAAGTATATTCGCTGCCCACCTGGGTGCACAGGTGCACATCGCGATGGATGACCGACGGATACCTTTCATGTATTGGAAAACTCAAAATGCGCCAAACTGCTTCCGAAGAGCTTATGAATCGGCCAGATTGGTATCTTGTGACTTCGTCATATTCGTTGCGATTTCTCAGTGCTAGCATAGCTTGATCACTACCTTTATTTACATATATATTTTATGGACTGGACGCTATTACATATTTCGTTATTAATATGGGCTTGAAATGCCTTTGATAAAACTGGAGAATACGGTACCACCCATCTATTGTCTAATATAATTTCTTGCCCACGGAATCTAATAGAAGCCGTGAAACCACCTTGTGAGGGTGATCTTCGAAGGTACAGTGGATACCCATTTTCTCCCGCCATAGTTTGTTCTTTTAGCGCTCTAGGGTATCTTTTTGAACATTGACCATCTTTCATACACGATGATTATCTATTCATAACGCCACATGGCCCGTGAACCATGTGTGTTTTAATGATGTCATGCAAAATCGGATCTACACTCTGGTCTAGAAATTCAGCACTTATCACACTGTCTATAAAGTCGGGATGACTTTTTTCTTCCAGCCACAGAGGAATGTGCGCGTGGGGTAGGCCACGCTTTTGCCACTCGACGCTATACATATAACAAAGAGATGAACCGAAAACTTTCTCCTTCGTAAGAAGATTAATCATAACTTTAAGTTTTAAATGAAAACCCCTAGCAATAATATCGTGCCTATCGTATGACGCCTGTCCTGTGAGAAGTGCCTGACAAATCTCATCCCACTTTGGATTCGTTGTGAACGTTATAAAAAGGTCCGGCCGGACGTATTTACGGACATAACAAAGTCATCTTGCGTTCGTTCGTGCATATACCCGGGACGGCCTGTAAAACTGGATGGCAAAATTACTAACCGCCCTAAGTTTTCGACGTTATCATCTGATTGCATGGCATCCCGCAAGTGCACGTATTCTTCAGCGCGTAAGCGTCGCTGGTTAGTGCGAATGTACACTAAACGTTCAGTTTCTATTTTTGCGTACATACCCACAATAAATTGGCTGAACAAACCTCGAAAACGTTGCAAATATACAAAACAGTTATGCCTTATTTGTAAAATGTAGGAATAATATTGCTGTGCCGATATTTTTTTATGATAATTGGTGACTCTCGTAGTAGGGTTCACTTGATGCAGTCCAAAATTGTACCCATCTTCACCATGACAATAAATTAATGGATATTGCAGCTCGGTGGGTTTCGTAAATGCGTTGCAGGCGATCGTCGTGAGTGCGCAACACGATGTCACGCCTCTCACACTCCTGGTCGACTAAAACAACTGCAACTTCATCTGCGACGGGTGCATTGTGTCTTCCACGGTGTTCACCCTCAGGACGTCTTTTTTTTTTTTTTTTTATACCACTTGGTTGGCAAACAAGCATGCGGTCCGCCTGATGGTAAGCGGTTACCGCCGCCTATGGACGCTTGCAACACCAGGGGTATCACTCGCGCGTTGCCGACCCTGCAGGAATCTTTTCACACCCTTCTTGAAGAACTCCATCCTGTACTCTCCAGGGAAAACCTCAACGGGGAGCTCATTCCACAGCCTGAGCGTTCGCGGAAGGAAACTCCTTTGGAACCGCGCAGTGCGAGACCTTTGTGGTTCCAAGGTATAGGGATGAATTCCCCGTCGATGGCGAGAGGTGTGGTGGTAGAAGGTGGAAGTGGGCATCATGTCGAACAATTCTGCAGAACACTCCCCATTATACAAGCGGTAGATAGAACACACACAGGGAGGCAAAGTCTCTCCTCAAACTTAGTGATTCCAAGCCGCCTGTGAGCATGGGATCATCGACTATTCTAGCGGCGCGTTTCTGAACCGCGTCAAAAGGCCCAAGCTGGTATCCAGGGGCTCCAGCCCACAGGTGGCAGCAGTACTCCATATGTGGCCGAACTTGCGACTTATAAAGTTGCAGCCTTTGTTGCGGTGTGAAGTACTGCTTAGCTCTGTTGAGCACACCGAGCTTCCTCGACGCCAGCTTAGCCTTGTCCTCTAAATGACCACGGAACTGAACGTCGCTAGAAATATCGACCCCAAGGATCCTAATGCTTTCCGTGATGTTCAGGGGAGTGTTCTGGAATTGTGGAGCCACAGCGAATGGAGTTTTTTTAGCGGTGAACGCGCATACTTGTGTCTTAGTGGGGTTGAAGTGGACTAGGTTTAGTCGACCCCAATCGGAGACACTGCGAAGTGTACTCTCGATTTCAGACACAAGTCGTTCGCGACTTTCCTCCACAGTGGAACGAGGGAGATTAGCACGGCCCGTGTAGTAAGTGTCCCCAGTGCTGTCATCTGCATAACAATGAATGCCTTCAATAGAAAGCATGTCATTAATATGCAGAAGAAACAGAGTCGGGGACAACACAGAGCCTTGCGGGACGCCAGCGTTAATGTCCATGCTTTCGGAGCAGCTACCGTCAACGACGGCTCTTATGCGTCTGCTGGACAGAAAGCTGGCGACCCATTTGCATAATCCCTCTGGCAGTCCGTAGGATGGAAGCTTCGATAGAAGACCGCGATGACAGACCCGATCGAACGCTTTCGCCACATCCAAGCTAACAGCTAATGCCTCACCTTGACTCTCAATGGCGAGTGACCAACGGTGCGTGAGATATACTAGAAGGTCACCCGTTGAGCGACTGTGGCGAAAGCCATACTGTTGGTCACTCAACAAACCGTGACCCTCTAGATATCGCAGGAGTTGCGTGTTAATCACTCGCTCCATAATTTTGGAGAGGAGGGAGGTGATGGCGATCGGCCTGTAATTCGATGGGTCTGATCTATCACCCTTTTTGGGCACTGGGTGCACGTGGGCGGTCTTCAACGATTTTGGGACTTTTTGGGTGGAGTAGGATAGCGCGAATAGGCGCGTCAAAACAGGACACAGTTCAGGAGCACACTGCTTAAGCACCACTGCCGGAAAACCGTCTGGCCCGCTCGATTTATGGACATCCAGAGACAGCATCTCCCGCCGGACCTCCCGTTGGGTTATGCTTATCTCCGGCATAGAGTTCTCACACCGCAGAATGGTTGGCGGTGTGGCGCCTCCGTCATCCATAGTCGAGTTCGAGGCAAAGAGAGAGCCCAATAGATCCTTTCTCTTTGGCACTGTGGGCCAAGTTACCATCCGGCTTACGGAGTGGTGGCAGGGACGACTGGCAAAAGTTTCCCTCAGCAGCCTTGGCAAGGGACCAAAAAGCACGGCTGCCAGAAGGGTAGCTAGCGAGTCTCTTACCAATTCTGCCGACGAAATCGAATTTCGCCCTGGCAATCGCTCGCTTACAGTGCCTCGAGGCAGCATTAAGTTTCCGCTTTGCATCAGATATGTTGGTTACGTCTATCTGCACTTATGATTATTTTAAAATCATTGCTCCCTTGCGGAATTGACCACAACGCAGCTTTGAACTTACGTACGTACTGATTTTCGCGATGAAACAATCCTTGTAGTGCAGATATAAGGTCAGCACTTAACTGTGGAAAATGGCGGTTTCTAATATTGAGCTGTTCCGTGTAATCAGACACAAAATAAATTTGGAGAAATTTGGGCTCATTTTCTGGCAGCAAAGACCCTATAAGATGGTAAACTTGTCCTTGCACTTTGAATATATGAATGTTGGCATGAACGGTCCCTCTGTTATTTGTTTTGCTCCAAAAGATGTCATCTGGTAGGCACTGTTGAATAACCGGATATTATCTAAGAAATGTTTTGACTGGGGATGATCGCCACGTAGAAGAGTTTTAATAAAGTGTGAGGGATCTTGAAAAGTTGGTAGAACAATTTTTCCACTTGAACAGCACATTCCATTTGCGTCTTTCCTCCATTTCAGAGCATTACAAAAATTGCAATTTTCCGTCATACCACCCACGGAGATGAAGACCGCATAGTCAATTCTAGACGAATATGTAAATCCGGATTTTTCCCTATTGTCCCAAGTTAGAACAATATTTGTATCATCATATTCTATAGACTCACCAGCGTCGCTATTTGTACCTCTGTTTAGATGGTATCGAGATCGTTCAACATCTAGGCGACATTGACGCTGTTCTGCTCGTCTCACTTCAACTATTCTTTCCTTTTCAGATGCAAAATAACTTGCATTGTTTATTTGCGCGCGTATATAGTTATCTCTAGCTATTAATAGTCGTTGTTCTCTCTGTGAGGTAGACTCGGATTCGCGTGAGGGCGTGACGCTCTCGGTCAGTGGACAAACGTGCTTCGCGTACCTCGATGCTGTCTTGTGAGCGCAAAGCTGCGGTCAGACTTCTTTGCGAACTTAAGCGCGACTCCCTATCGGTGAAAGTCTCAGACCCGCGTTAGAGGGCGTGACGCTCTCGGTCAGTGGACAAACGTGCTTCGCGTACCTCGATGCTGTCTTGTGAGCGCAAAGCTGCGGTCAGACTTCTTTGCGAACTTAAGCGCGACTCCCTATCGGTGAAAGTCTCAGACCCGCGTTAGAGGGCGTGACGCTCTCGGTCAGTGGACAAACGTGCTTCGCGTACCTCAATGCTCTCTTGTGAGCGCAAAGCTGCGGTCAGACTTCTTTGCGAACTTACTTCTTTGTGACAGTGCGTGGTACTCTCGGTTAGTCAATAACCGCGCTTCACGATCTTCTGATTCCTGCCACCTATTTGTTGGAACTATTTGGTTTCCACATCCTTCTTTCATTATATCTTTTGATAGGCCACTTTGCTTTTGTCTTTTTATATTGTTTGTCATTTTTTAGTTTGTCACTTCTGTTTAAATATCTATCAAGAAAATACAAGTCAATTTATTTTACACGTTATTTTATCTGGAGTTCAGAGAATACCTATTTAAAGGCATCAAATACCTTCTCTATTTAGTCTCATCCTTTTCGCATTTCGGCTACGCAGTGAAAGTTTTGTTTTTTTTTTCTAGAAGGCATTTTCAAGGAAAACTTCAAACCAATAATAATCAATTAAATTCTCGCGCCGCCATCTATATATATCGGATATGGAGTTCAGCTGTCAACATTCGTTCTATTTTGGCGCTGCAAGTAACTGAATTGCGTGCATGAGAACATTTTAAATACATATTATCTAATATCTTTTGATAGAGTGAACCGATTGCGATGAAAGAAAAACTAAGTAATACCTCCAGCTGCGTACAATTTTGCACATAAAAGTTATCTACATTGGTTTCGTATATTTTACGTGATGCGTGAACATCCTCACAGACAAACAGACAAAAATTAAAAAATGCTGGAAATGTGTTCTGTTGGTTATCCTTAATCATCCTAGCAATTATTTTTTAATATATTCGATGTACAAAAACGATTTTTCTACAGATTTATTATATGTATAGATGACACGTAGGCAATTATTTATGTAATGATAGTTGTTAGTAAGAATAAATAAATAAAATAAAAAATTATAATATTTGGCTAGGTGTTGATAAAATAATTTTGGAAATTATATTAAATTCTTTGGCACCATTTAGGGATTAATTTTGGTTCTAATTTCGGTACTTTACATAGTATGCAATTGAGAATTCTGTTTTGAACACAAACTTGTATTAAGTTTGTGCCAAAAATCTAAGCCTGCGTCACTTATTTGTAACTGTACCTTGGTGGCTATCAATGGTTGTAAAACTATGAAACTACTACAATCTAACACTACTAAACAAATGAGACAAATAAAGTAGGAACATACATTTCTTTAGCGCGTATCATTGTTTTCTTATACATTCAAACTTATTTAACTAATAGTAGACTAAAATAATAATCTTAATAGTTTGTCTATGGTAACTAAAATACAATTTAGCTAGATTATTAAATATAACATTAAATATTACACACACTTATAGTATTAAGATTAGGAATTAATTATGATAAGAATATAATAGATCTTTGCGCCTGAAAGGATAGGCGGAAGTAGTACATAGACTAATTATGATAATACCAAATAAAATTACACCACAGGCATTAAGAACAGCAAAGTTGATTGCTGTTAAAGTGAGCGACGATTTTAGGGTTTGCGATTGCGAGAGGCCAATCTGAGGTATTTGTGTTCACATCCTGCCTTCGGTGGTGTCCGCTAACATATACACCATGTCGTTTGGCTGCTCATAGCGTATGACAGACGAGTAACCTGAAATCAAGGAAACTATGATTCAACCGGCCATTACAAATATGACAACAACATGCATTCACATGCAAAAAAATACTTTCCTCACTGTCGTATGTGAGTTTAGAGCTACAAACATTGTGCCATACAAATACACTTAACATGCGATAAAAACACGTGCATTACGAAATTGACGTACTAAGCAGGGACTTTGTACTATCGTCATCTTTATTTAAGAGTACGATGACAATAGCATTTCAGGTCTAGTAAATAATGTTCACTGAAAACTGGTATCAACCGAATTTAACCAGCATACAAAATAATCCACATCGACTGTTGAATAGTTCTATAGAGAGACATAAAATATTGCAAAATAAATCATGTATTAATAACAATATATGTACTATAAAACATTATTTATTATTCTTATAATTATTACCAATTGATGAACATTATTTACTACACAGACCAATTTAAATGTACACAGGTATTTATATTAAAAAGCGAATGATTAGCGAACGCTACTATTAACATAGCCTAGGTACAATCAATTATTTTAAGGTTAAGTGGCTCATGCATAGCGCTGACAATGGTTAAAATATGGATACTTGCATTTTGTACAACTGCGTCGAAGTTACACTATTACTGCACGTAAATCTAATTCTCAATATGACAAAAGGTCAAAGACCTTCACAATAAAGGAGAGCCTATTATAATTATCACCTATATCATGATAGTTTGTTTGTCGTAGGGTAATCAAACACCTGGTAAAGAGTCAAATTATTATATTACAGATATAATTATCAAAAATAATACTGTATTTAAGAAACATACTTAATATTAAGGGCAACGGCGATACACTCAGGATATAAATATCCTCAAACCGATACATAATCAAATACTTAAATATAGCGCTATACATCCTTACTCTACATTCGTTTTTTATCATTAATATCACTGGAATATAATAATTTTCGAGGTTTTTTCATGAAATAAGGATGACAAATATTGCCAAATTGCATTCTAATAAGGAAATTACCTATCTTATCTGTTACTTCATTGATGTTACAGCAGAAACTCAAGTAGAACTTTATTAGGCTCTAAGCCCGAGCGATTAAGCGATGTTAATACAACAATGTTGCATATAAAATATAAATAACAGAGTGTAAAAACAAAAGAAATAAATAAGTAAACAAAATTTTGATCACAAATAATGTTATCAATACAAGGAACACAGCTTCACAGCATTGAAGGAAGCCTTTATAAGGCAAAAATCACAGCACATGGTTAAATAGACAAAAACATACATGGGTATATAAGTACACATGTTTTAACTGCAAATATATATATATATATTTTTAAATGTCCAATCAGTGAAGCATAAATTCCATCCGGAGCCTTTCGTGGTAGCAAGTTGAACAGGAAATGATACTTTATTATCACTTATTAATCATACTCTTGGACTCGTTCATCATTAAGGAATATATTTACGTTAACTTTTCGCTAGTCTTGCGGTTTGCCACTTCAAGACATCTATTCTAATCTACAACTAAATTGGGTGTGGAGATAGGCAGTGACTAAATCAAAGTTATACACACAGCTGGCACCTGTGTTCATTACACACAAAGATAACTGTGTCAGACTTACATACAATACACTGCTAAAAACTAGGTATAACCGATTTCAAGAAAATTATACCGCAAAGATCAGCTAAATGGATATTAAGCCGCATTTTGATGGTTTCTGATGTATTTTATGATAATATATCCTCACGCCTTCCCACAAGGGTCCCCGAAGGGGTAGGCAGAGGTGTATAGGTAATACCCACACACCCACTTTCCGCCAGAGGTATCCATCGCCGCTACTTAAGCATGACTATGCATATACTAGTTATATATACCACATTAAAGATTTTTTTAGATTAATTCGTTTTTTTTGTGTATGCTATTTATTCTCAGTGTATCTTGTATCTCAGTAATGTATATTTGTGTGATACTCGCAATGCAAGGCAACATTCTAGTATTGTGGTGTTAGTGATAAGTATTGCAATAAATATTGGTATGATCTTATATTACATCGATATACGAAATAATGACCTATCTCATAGCTTTGATCGATATGGAATGTTATGGCAATCATGCTGAACTATTTACAGAAGCTGGGTATAAATTGCTATGAATAGTCAATACTAATGTTTTACAGAGGCAGTGTGTTTGTTGGAACGCGGTACTATTAGGTACTATCTCAGGTACTATATGAAACATGTTGTTTTTCATTAGGTATTATGCTTTTTTACGGCTAGTCATACAATAAAGTATTACAATATTTTTAATTAGTAATTCCTTTAGAATTAGCCATGTGATGAAAAGAATGGTTTATATATAGTAAGTTCCATTTCGTAAAGCTGTTAATGCTGACTCGTGGACATTAGCATAAAAAGTCACTGAAAATAAAATAGATGGCTTCTAGAAAATATAGAAATAATAATAGGTTCGAAATACGATTTTATGAAAATTTTATAGACATATAACTTTAACTTGGGTGGAAAATAAAAATTCCTGACACATGATCGCAGGGTCTTCCACCGATACCAATTATATAAATATGCACACAATTTCATCCAATTTTGGCTAGCCGTTTAGATGGTACAGCAGATTTTTATGCGAAAATAAGGTAATATTTTTGTTAACTGAGACATTTCTATTTATTTCCTATTATTATGCCCTGTCACATATTTGAGTAGCCACTCCATTTTCTTAGGCACCTTGCATTTTTATAATTAGAAAGCTTTCCGAGGTAAATTAGTTACAGTTTAGTTAAAATAAAAAATTTGTTGCGATATACTAAAAGAATTCAGCATCGCATACTTTAACAAGATACCCAACTGTTTCTTATACGATGCCATTATTTTAGACAGATAAAAACATGTTTGTTCGTTTGAGGCTTACTTGGGTAAAACAAGTAGGATAATGGTTTATCAAAAAATATTGTAAACATTAACCACTTGTTAATATGAAATACCCACTTATCTTCCGAATACATATTAGGTCAACACTGACATACATACTGACTGACATACAATAATAATAACATCGCAGTATATACATAAAAATATAGCTATGCAACATTACTTCTGTTCGCAGATTTGTATATGACTACTTATATTTTCAGTTTTATGTAGTCCATAAATTACCTGCATCGATTTTGAAAATCAGAATGATCATTATTTACATAAATTTAACTATAAGAGTTACGTTTTTATCGTATATAAATGAGTATACATATATGGTTGTGTGCATTTCGTTCATGATGAATATAATATAATATAATATTATATATATATTATATTATATATATATATATATATATATATATATATATATACATTATGAATATGAACGTTTTAATTGTCGGCTTGGTGTTTACCTTGGTCGAGGCCGACATGGCCAACCTTGTCCTTAAGTAAGAATTGTACGAGCACGTGCAGGAAACAACAGATCAGCGAGCCAACCCCGAAACAACGGAAGGTGATCCAGCCTCCGTATATGTGGTAAAGCTGTCCTCCGATGAAGCTACCGAGCGATGTACCAACGCCCTCAAACACTGCACCCACTAAGCCCTGCAACGAATAATATACATACATACATACATACATATAATTACGCCTCTTTCCCGTGGGGGTAGGCAGAGACAACTTCCTTCCACTTGCTACAATCCTTACATACTTCTTTCGCTTCGTCCACTTTCATTATTGTCTTCATACATGCTCTTCGGTTTAGGGTACTCTTGACCTGACCTTTGTTCAAGACGTCCCTAATTTGGTCTAGAAACGTCCGTCTAGGTCTACCCCTTCCAACACTTTCATTCACACTCGCCTTATACACTTTTTTCGTCAATCGTTCTTCATTCATTCTCTCGACATGACCCAACCATCTCAGCGTACCTTTCTCATATAATATAACGTTGTAAAATTCACGTAGCACCAAAGAATATTAATCAATATTATGAAGCTGAAGATTTTGTAGCTTAAACACGATTAGCAATGTTACTACCCCTGGGCCCTTTGATTTGCCCGCCCACAATTTGATTTCAATTAGAGATATTTTTCTGGAATAAGACATATATCCTACGTGTTTATCCAGATAATAATCTACCTTTGTGCTATATTCCATTCATTAGTATTTGCGTTAAAAAGGAACAAACAACCTCAAAAAGTTTCAGTTTCATATTTTATTGAAATTTGTTTGAACACGCTTGCCAATGTAAATACCATAAGAAACATTTTTTGTATTTAATAGTGACTTTTTTACATTAAATCAAGCTAAAATCTGTAACAGCAAAGAAATTATAATAATCATATATCCTCACGCCATCCCACAAGGGTCCCCGAAGGGGTAGGCAGAGGTGTATAGGTAATACCCACACACCCACTTTCCGCCAGAGGTATATTAGGTGCCAACGTGACAGATGGCGAGTCCAAAGAAATTATATCTTTTATATTTGACGGCGGGAGTCTTACGAAGTTACTTAGGAAGACCACATTCAAACTATCTAGATCGAATCGATCTAATAACACCACGAGGGCACTCTAAACAGGCAAGAATGTGTATGAAGACTGACACATGTAGATGAACCGAAAGATGTATGAAGTCTACAGAGAACTAGCGCTCTACTCTCCTTGCCCACCGACACAGCTTATGATGTTCCGATAGTGAATAAAAAATGTTCGAAGTTGTTAAGATTTTCTGTCGTAGGAGACGGAGTTCTATGTTCGATAGCGTACACTGTCACTAACCTGAACAGTAGTCTCAGTTCCAGGAGGTGAGACGATGTTAGCATACGACGTCATAGTCGGGTAGAACATGCCGAAAGTGATCCCTTGAAACATCTCTATCGGCAGCACCAACCAGGGGTTTGTCACGTAAGAGTACAATATGAACCTTACGCCAAACGCGAAGAGAACTAGGCTCATCATATTCGCGTGGCCGACTTTCTTCAGTATGTATCCTGCAAGGAAAATATACATATTCAAAGGGCCGTTGTTGATTTTTTAACAGACTTAGATTCCTACTAAACTTAATGGATATATCAATTGCTTTAGAATGAAAAATCAGACGGTGAAAGCCGTATTATTATTATTAATTATTAATCCTTTCATAAGCTATCATAATTCATTAAGTATGGAGATATATTCAACACGACTGGCAGTCTGACAAAAATGGGGAAGGTAGATGCACTACATAGCAATTAGTTATGAGCGTTGAATCAACGAACTAGTTGAATCAACCGTTGATCTCCTGTCAACGTATTAACGTTAACAGTTTATGAATCAACTAGTTGAATTCGTCAACGACGTTTATGAATTTAACTCGTGCGTCTCGTTCAATAAACGAGAACGCAAACGCAACGAGCAGAGCAATTTAAAAAACTTACGTTGAAAATAACGTCATAGATTGCGAGTGACGGTCATATCATACAATTTGAACTCTTAAGTTTGTAAAATTTGTTTCTAAAATTTAACGCGTAATCGTTGAATAAAAACCGTTCAATGAATGAACGGGTTACGTTGCAAGTTGACATTAGTAGCACGTTAACTCGTTGACGAATTTAACTAGTTGATTAACTAGTTGACAAACGTAAATCAACGTTAACGTTTCGTTAACGGAAAAACCGTAAACGACCCATCACTAATAGCAATATTGTTTACTCAAACAAATATAAAAAACTACGTTTGAATACCCTTCGTTACTTAATATCATATAAAACAAGAAATCAAGAGAGACTAGTTATGAGCGTTGAATCAACGAACTAGTTGAATCAACCGTTGATCTCCTGTCAACGTATTAACGTTAACAGTTTATGAATCAACTAGTTGAATTCGTCAACGACGTTTATGAATTTAACTCGTGCGTCTCGTTCAATAAACGAGAACGCAAACGCAACGAGCAGAGCAATTTAAAAAACTTACGTTGAAAATAACGTCATAGATTGCGAGTGACGGTCATATCATACAATTTGAACTCTTAAGTTTGTAAAATTTGTTTCTAAAATTTAACGCGTAATCGTTGAATAAAAACCGTTCAATGAATGAACGGGTTACGTTGCAAGTTGACATTAGTAGCACGTTAACTCGTTGACGAATTTAACTAGTTGATTAACTAGTTGACAAACGTAAATCAACGTTAACGTTTCGTTAACGGAAAAACCGTCAACGACCCATCACTAAGAGAGACTTAATTTGTGAGCTTAAAAACGTAGACAAGTAGGTTGTTAGACGTAACAGCATCTGATCAATCAAGAACAGGAATCCGCCTCAAAAATATTTTGATATACATCGGGAATGGCCGATGTGGATGGGATCTGGGGTGGATGTGTACTGAGGGGTTGTAGTTAACTCAAGGTAACGAAACCATAGCGCGATCTAACTTTACAAATACGCCATCTATCGGGCTTTGGCAAGGTTTTGATTCCTGTTTTTATTCCTTCATTTGAACTTCGACCCCTACAAAACAACCCCAATGTCGTATTATTCATTATGCACTGTCCAATAAACATACATCTTTCTCGAGGAATGCATGCATAAAGTATGCAAGCTTATTTGGATTAACTCTTAGTCAGTACTAATGATTCGTTTTTGTTTTTGTCAGCCTTGAAACAATCATTGATATGGAGAGCATTGACACATTTCGCTGTTTTCCAAATACTTAATATACACCATCAGCTGCTAATACCTTTTCAATAAAACATTAGATAAATTATGTTTACTTACGTAAAAGGCAAAGTAAAAGTAAATGTATTACGTAAAGGGCAAAGGCTATTAAAGTAAAAAAATATTTAAACAAAAACTCTACATGTTTAAAGAGAGTTTTAGCCTGAACTACGCAAATCTAAATAAAATTATTGCTTTCAATTCTTATTGTGACATAGCGTTATTGGTCTCAAACTGGGATAGTTTTGGAATACTGTTAAGACCTTGACACCCTTTAGTGTCAATTTATGTTTACGCCGAAAAGACGATTATGTGATATACATAGTACTATATATTAAAATAGATTATAAATACAAAATATACTTCTCATCAGAAAAATCTAAACACCTTGCAAGTTTATGTTTTGTAAGGATTATCAGGAAAATGTGTACATTTAGGAATACATGACAAATTTTGTTTAATAGTGAATAATACCTCTTATTATACACTACAAAACGATATTTGAACTACCTAACTATGACACCGAACTAAATATTCATTTTTTTCTGATAATCCTTACAAAACATAAACTTGCTTGGTTTCGATTTTTCTGATGAGAAGTGTATAATATAATGGAAAGTGTAAAGGATTCTGAAAGATAACATACTAGAAATAAAACAAACCTGATACAAACAGAAAAGGTATCTCCCCACAGAATGTTTGTATGGCACTGACGAGTCCCTGCAGGGTCTTTACGTACTCCGAACCGTCACATGATAGATTCGAAATGTCTTCTATTAGCCAAAACAGGAAGTTCCAGAGCAACCCGGTGCAGAGACCCACAGCTATCGTCCACACCATGAAGACAAAGGTTGGCAGAGACGAGATCAATGTACCGACGTCCGCCAAAATGTTCAATGACATTTTGGTCGAATCTATCTAGAGATTGAGACAAAAAATTGGTTAATGAACACTTGTATATTTTTAGTAAGCCCTCTTTGGATTAGGAAGTTTATTATCCTTCTAACTCACCTTCAAGAAGCACGACACCGCCACATCGCCGAATAGGAACACGAACATAAGTATAAATGCAATGGTGTAGTTTTTATATGCACCCTCGCTGAAGTAGTCTATCAACACCCCGGTCAGTAAGGAGAATACACCCCAGCCCACCGAGCCCCACAGCCTTTGCTTACCGTAATGGGATATATTTGTACCTGGAATATTTAAAAAACAAGATGTAGGTATACAGTATACTTTATCCTATTTATGGAAACATATTGCGTCGTACATTTAAATTACATATGTATGCATTTCATCGAATTAATGACATTTGTACCCGCAGAAATGTAATTTTCACACTCTTTCCTGTCCAATCGAATTTATCGTGAAACGTCATCATCTCGCCGAGTCGCTACCAGGGTAGGGAATATAAACCTAATTTATCTAGGTTTATATTTCAGGTAAAGCTATGCCACATTTGACCGATTTCTTTGAACGTTCTTAAAACGGCTTCCAAATTCGTCAAACTACAGTCCTCGTTCATATTTTGAGATAGATTTTCGCTCCTACAAGTGCTTCCAAAGGGGTAGGCAGATGTGGAACAAAACCCTTTTTTCAGGACATACATTTAAGTACCAACGTGACAGACTGTGAGTTCGTCGCCGATTCTCAAGCACGACTTTTGAAAGTCGTTATTAAAAAAAACATTGAAATAACTGTCATGAATCATCTTTGCAGCACATAATTGTAGGTACAAATACGTCCTCGTGGAAAAAATGACTGTAAATTTTATACTAGAGTTTATTCATCGATTAGGCAATTATCCGAATTCAGTGAAAATAAGTACTTAGCACACTACTTACCAAGTTGATTGAAGCAAATTGCATCAGCGAATGTAACAACAACTGCTTGGCCGATCCAACTGATGATCATTAATAAGAAGAACCACCGGAACTGTGCCGTGTACTGAGTGTTCTCGCTGGAGTTACTCTCCTGGGCTTCATCAAATATTTCATTTGCCTGCAAAATAAGGTGACTGTAAAGACGAAGAAAACCGGAATGCAGACAGATTAACGAACCTGAAATACAATTGGAAAGTATTTGGAAGTAGAGGAAGAGGTCTTCCTCTATCTGGATCAAAGCGATCGAACATTCAAATGGTAACGTCATTGTTCAATGTGGATGGATCGTAAGAGAACTGGCGCTGGTTTTTACAAGCTTTTATTTAACTTGCAATGTATGTGTTTGTGCGGGTGGAATCATGCAACTGAATTTTGAATGACAATGCATGACGTCATTCTAATTCCAATATGGCGGATCAACCAAGATGGCGGACTAGATATTTTTACACTATGGGTATCAAATGAAAGGGCTTGCTGAGGAGAACACGAAAACTAATACAACATCACAATAAATCCAAAATATTGGGGACCGTCTAATCATGTATAATAAAGCCCCAATCCGATTAACAGCCAACGACGCATTAAAATAAATGCACAGACATAGAAACATTCCCAATCACAACAATAAATTAATGGTTTTAATGAATTGTGTAATATATGTACTGAATTGATTAATTTGATTTAATGTTCTTCTTATTAGGGCAGTTAAATAAAAGCTTCTTGTTACAAAGCAACCTGGCGTCATGTATTAAAAAAATATATATCGATAATTGTTCACTAATTACTAACAGAGCTTATAGTCCTGGCTATAACTTTGTACTTACTAACGTATTATCACAGCTAATTTCACAGGAAGACTGGAATAAGTCCGATTGTAATTGATACTCCGCTTTGGATACACAGATTGGGTAGTGTTCTGATTCTGTTGAACAAATAGGTATTAAGACAATAATAATAAAGGATTATAGCTTAAATGGTCGACCAAAATCTGTTAAAGCCTCTAGCAGATAACTGCTCCTCGAAAAGGCTGGGTAAGGTTCCGTTTTCTGAGACTTTAGCCAACGTCAGCTTGGAGCCTGATCGCGATACCGTTAGGCCCTATATTTTATACTTGTTAATATATGTGTTTTAATTAGTGATATATTATATGATAGTGATTAAATAAAGTAGATCTTTATACACATAATTTTTCGGAGCAATGAAGATATTTTTTTTTTGGTTATGATGGTTACAAGAATAGCATTAGATCAAAATTGTAAATATGTCGATATTATTTTTTACACCCAAACCTAGGGATAGTAAAAAATATGAAAATTTAAAACGTGTGGCACTCGGGGACTGCCGCGGTAAAGCTATTTATTGCATAGCATTTTTATCAACTTAAAATACACCTATATACTTTCTGGCATGCCTTTTAAGTTCTGTCGTTACCATATTTCCCGGCAATTTTGAATTTGGAATTGTTGTATATTCGAATGTGTTTAAATTTTGAAGGTGTTAGGTTTTATTTTCGTTACGGAATTTCTTGATTTCTGATTCGGTCCCGCGCTCAAAGCCCGCGATGAAAGCTATGCAATTGCTTAAAGAACACTCACGATCGGGCATCGTTATTTTGTGCAGTTGCATGAACACACATTCCTGTACAGATGTTGTGGTAGACAGGAGCACAGATCCCACAAACGACAGGTTGGACGGTAGTTGTTCTCCATTCCTCGTCTTTGGGTGGCAAGAACTGGCCACGTCTGCTTGCCAGCCTTCGCAAATCTCCATCAAACGCCAAGGATTTGATTGGTCTAGCTCACATGACACCTGAAAAACTATAAATAAGAAGTACTTTGCGACCAACAACGATCTTAATGACATTACCTTTTTGAAAAATCTACAACTTCAATTACACGACCACCACGGCTCGTAGTGGTAAATTAATAAGTATGACTAGTTGTTCCATGCGGTTTCACCAGCGTAAAATTTGATTTAAAATGGCCGTTTTTATTTTCTTGAATAAAACGTATCCTATGTGTTAATTTAGCAAATATTTTTATCTTTGTGCCAAATTGCATTGTATTCCGTTGAGTAGTTTTTAGGTCAAAGCGAAACACATACTCACAGGCTTTGGTATTCATAATATTAATAGGATTACCTGACAATCGCTATCAAGCGATTCCATAGTTAGTTCGTTTAATTTAGCACCGTCTTTGGTACATAGCTTGTAATGAAGATGTCTATCTACGCAGGTCATGTTCGCTTTTTTCCCATCTAGTGCCGAATCTATCTTCTGGTTGTTACACGTCATGTCGCAGGGTTCGTTGATGTCCACGTATCCATCACCTATATGACAATCTGGCCGGTACATGTAGCCTGGAAGGCATGAAAATGCACATAAAATTTGTATGGGCAAGTGAGCTTTATAATGGAAGCTATCCAGGATATCATAGTATTAGCACTTAAAGCAATGACTTTGTAGCACTTTTGACGGAAATTACTCCACGGTGGAGTACGAAATTTGGCATAGTTAAAGTTAATAGAACAAATCAGTCGGAACTAAAAATTTTAATAACTTATAGTAAAGTTGCTATATTTTACAATTTGATGTAAACTCTAACAAATTTAAATAATAAATATAATCGCGATAAGCGTATGGTTGTCTTTACGATGTTCACTGAGCCATTTCTATTGATACATAATAACGACACGTTTTAAACAATGCGGTGTGCATTACGTTAAAAAAACATTATTTTTATTTCAATGGTAATCGTTCGCTAGGTAAATTTCGCTTCGATACAATTCGCGACTAGTTAAAATTCGCAAGAGCAGTATATTAAAAATAATTGTATTATTAAGTAAGCTGGGGCATCAATTATATTTTGCGTACATTCGTGATAAATATTTTATTTCAATTGTTTTCTCATACCATAACTGCCTAATTTTAGTTAAATTCCTATAAAAGATCATCAAATACGCCTGAACGATACGATATTAGTAAATACGAATGTAACAGGCTACATCTAAAGGTACTTATTACATTAAACAATACACATAATTACTGCTGCCTATTGAACATATGTAGTCTTTTTATAAACGCCAAGGCTTACCATTCAGAGTGACATTCTCCGCTAGAATGTAGACACATGCGTCCTGAATAGTGGCTTTAGTGACGTGTGAAGAATACTGTATGATGTCAGTGGTATTATAGCAATATTGCGGTATGTGCCAGTGTTCGCAAACTGTCTGCCACATTTTAGGAGACGTCATGTCACAGTTCATCTAAAAACAAAAATTTTAATCAAATAAATCAAAGGTGGCCGAATGGTACGATTAATTCGAGTAGAGTAGTTCAACACAAAGATGACAAGATAGAACCCTGACTGTACTAATGAGTTTTTCTAAACTAAAGTACAGCGATTAGTCACACCACGAGCTTTACGGTGAAGGAAAACATCGGGCCGAAACATGCATAATTTTGAGAAGAAATTCAAAGGCGTTTGTTTAGTCGTGCTTGAGTAACGGCGACGGACTCGCCATCTATCACGTTAGCACCTAAAATATAACTCTGGCGGAAAATGGGTGTGTGGGCACTACCTATACACCCCTGCCTACCATTTCGGGAACCCTTGTAGGAAGGCGTGAGGACATATTATTTATTATTATTATGCAATACTTACAATTTTAAGCCTGGACTACAAATGAAACCCCGCCCGGACGCTAACCGGATGCCTTCTAAACTGAGACAAATCCGGGGAAACCCGGACGGATGGCAACCCTATTCAAGGATGATGATAAGCCCGAATACTCACATGGCATGAAGCAGTGACATTGGAGTCACCTAAAGCAGTCACCTTGCATGTATCTACTTGCTGGGTCGTGTTATAACAAGTTCTCAGCACCGTGATGCCATCTCCGCAGTCCAGGCCTACTGTGACAGCCACTCTATTTTGGGGTATGAAGTATATTGCCGAAAAACTTACTATCGTCACTATTTGGAACAATATGAATAATGATTTTTGAATTTTGAACCTGGAAAGACATTTGACAACGGTTAATGCATATAAATGTCAGTTAACATGTATATAAATCTCGCACAGTCCCTCACTGTAAAGAGATTAGAGCGCCAGTGCTCAATTAATAATATAAAGTAATATTATGGAGACCTTCGGGCACCCTTGTGGGAAGGCGTGAGGATTTATAATTATTTTTATAATATTATATGAAGAGGTAAAAATTTATTGTCTGTAAATTTGTAATTGATAAACTCAAAAATTACAAACCGATTTAAAAAGTCTTAGATCTGTCGTTAGCTGCTTTATTCCTGAATAACAATATTTTATAAAATGGAATCCAAAACTTATAAATGTCAGAAATCAAATCTATCTTGGGTGAAACGTCAGTACACCACTCACACTTCTTTATAAGGAGCTATTGTTTTGAATTGATTTAGAAAGGAGTACAACACATAATAATATGTTAAGAGATTCAGTGACGAGCCTTTGTATGTCGCTGATTCCGACGTAGCATCATATGGACAGCGATTGAGTGTCTAACACGTATTGTGTATTATTTCTTATATTATTTATTTATAGCCAATATATTATAGGGATATCTGATATTATTATAAAAAGAAAATGTATTGCGCTTTTTGAATATGTTCCCTCTTGCGTCTGCATTATCTATGAATAGCAATTTAATGAGCATCGCGGTGACTACTTGGGAGTAGTCACCGCGAACCTCATTAAATTAAGATAAACGAACGAGAAGCGAACTTAGGATTGAGGTGAATTTATATTTTAATAAAAGTTACCTGTTTCTGTCTACAGAGTAACTTAGAACTGATTTCAATGAACTTTTAATACAGAATACAATAGGCATGATATTAGCAGAGATATCTACGTTGTATCATGCTACAATGTGAATCATATTGTAAAAACCAGCTTAATAAAAAAAACATATAAATGTGGTTGCATGCCGCCTTACACACGTGCGATACAATTAGTATTTGTTTAAATACAGTTCCCTTAGTTGTTACAGTACAGTGACGTCAAAGAGTGAGGGCACAAACGCAGAAAAGTAAAAAAAAATGCTTTGATACACTATTACGTTAGTTCAGTTGCTGGATACGTCTAAAGATAGGGAGTGTTTGTTCCACTTTCACGCAGAAACTATTGGACGGAATTGGATGAAATTTGGCACAGAGATAGATTTTTAGCTAGATTAAAATATAGAATTGTTTTATTAGAAAAAAACTAACCACGAAATCAAATTGTACGCGGGAGAAACTGGGGGTACAGCTAGTGAATATATAAAGTGGCAGTGTCTTTTGTTTCAGTTAGTAACATTTTTAAGCCTAAGCAGGGAATGGCTGTCCTGGCACAAGGGTGCGTACCTTATTCTAGTACAAATATTCCTGTAAGCTATTTCGACATCTATGTAATACTAATAAAAAACATCGAGAGGAAACCTGCATACGTCTGAGAAGAAATTCAAAGGCGTATGTATAGTCGTGCTTGAGTAACGGCGATGGACTCGCCATTTGTCACGTTGGCACCTAATATACCTCTGGCGGAAAGTGGGTGTGTGGGTATTACCTATACACCTCTGCCTACCCCTTCGGGGACCCTTGTGGGAAGGCGTGAGGATATTATTATGTATTATTATTCTTCATTAACTATATCTCTCATGTATAGAAGTTTTTTTATTAAAGCGACTGGTTAATCTCTAGCTGTGACTGCTTGTTAGTAAACAATGAACAGTTGATCACCTACCCGTGTGTACGAAATATTTTTTTGCTCGAGACGACATTGTGTCGATCTGAATGATAAGAAATGATAATCATGTGTTAATAAAGGAATTATTGTAGTCTTTATTTATTAAGCTATACCATCATAAATGGACTACAGATTAAGATAAAGAGATTTACCGAAAATAAAAGAAAGATAAGACCACAAAACCTCTTAGAATGATATTTCAAAAGTTACTTTAAACTTCTATTCAAAGTATTTTCTAATCAAAATATTTATAAAGAACATAATTATTTATTTACCTGTCAGCAATAACACCAAACAGTGGTTTCGCTACTAGTCCGAATATTGGTAGAATCGTGTATATTAAACCAACTGTAGCGGATGAGAATCCCAATTGCCGTGCGTAAGTAGACAGGTAAGGCACCAAAGGAGCGGTTCCTGAAACACAAAGACAAAATAGATTAAATTGAGAGTAGGTCCATGGTGGCCGAGTGGTTAAAGGACTTACCTGCAACACTAACGTTGCAGGTTCCAACGGGATGACCAATGACAATCTGCTTTTTTTAATTTATGTAGGACTTGTCACAGTCGAGGTTTTCTAAC
This sequence comes from Drepana falcataria, assembly GCA_945859725.1. NCBI lineage: Eukaryota > Metazoa > Arthropoda > Insecta > Lepidoptera > Drepanidae > Drepana > Drepana falcataria. The sequence continues at coordinate 14,295,423 of OX243921.1, forward strand.
TAAATAACTAAAACGAAAATGCCAATGACACTAATTATAACATTGTTGTAAACTAAGTATAAGTAATTTCTCGGTCGTCATAATGATCGGATGGAAAAATGAAGAATCTTGGGGATGTAGGTACATAGGTACATATGTGACGTCGTGATAAAGGACCGGCGAAAGACTACATCTGAATGGAGTGTGGTTGTTACTTTGATAAAGAAACTAATGAATAAGTATTTAAATAATCAGCCATATAATTTAAATTATGATAATATTTAACCACACTGCTGAGAATCTTTCGATACCTTATCCTTAATTTGAGAAAAATATAAATCCAAAGCTTTGTAAAGTACATAAAACATATAAGGGGGGAGTTTAAGCAGAAAGCGACGATGAACTAAACATGTTCTTGAACAAAAGCGTATAATGTTCATAATTACTTGGAAAAGAATTGAAATATCAGCCGTGTCGCTCAGACCAGACGTATGAGAGTATCGAATTTACTGATTTCACGGCGTAATTCAAACACAGAAACGTGATAATGATGCAGCAATCGGAGATTGGTTTGTACATACGCTTTCGCAATATTCAAATTAAATATTACAACTATGGTGCACCAGGCCCACCCGGCGTTATAACACAGGAAGTCTATATCATTATCAATAATTATTTAAGACAACTGCAAGGTTATGGTATCAACTCTACAACAAATTGAGGTATTTCTTAAGTTTATCATCTGGAGAAGGTAGAAGGCAGCGCTTCATTCAACACGAGAAACCAATACCCACTTACCAATTGAAACAATTAGAAATTATCAGAAATATGCAGGTTTGAATACAGTAAGACTAAAGTAATATAGTAAGACTCTCATCATGATCTTTACGGTGAACGGAGAACATCACAATCTGCGTACATTTGAGAAGGAATTAAAATACGTAGGTATATATGTATACATATACGAGCCTGGACGGAAAGGGTGACAAACGAAGACGTGCTGAAAAGAGTCAAAGAAACTGCTGCTGGAAACAGTCGAGAATAGAAGAGGAAAGATGATAGGCCACCTTATACGACATGATAGCTTCTTTAGAAACATCTTAGAAGGAAAGGTAGAGGGGAAGAGAGGAAGAGGAAGACCAAGATTAACATACATGGGTCAGATCAAGGAAAAAATTTCTCTCATGACGTATAAGGAGGTCAAGGAGGTTGCGCTGGACAGAAGCGAATGGAGGGGACTGCATCAGAGACGCCGACAAGAGCCCAGCTCTTAAATTTGTGATGATGATACAAGCCTAATAGACGGAAGCTAACTCACCATCTATTTAAGTGGCAGTCTAATATTAGACGAAAAGTGAGTATAACTTTTACTTTATAAGATGGCGTGAAAATTTGAGTAGACCAACAAGTCTCACCGAAGGAGTATTGCCGAAGATGTCGTGTAGACGGCAATAGAACCGCTAGAGGATGACTTCACATAGGTCTATCACATAATTTTTACAATTACTTGAACTTGGTCATTATGTATTTTGTTGATTGGTTACCTTTGAGGCCATCTGCCTAGTAACAGAGATAAACATAGCAGATACTTGTCAGGACAGTAGTAATAGCACAAGTAGATAGTTTAAAAGCTTTGAAGATAAAGAACTATGCTTAACAAGTTTATGTAGTGGTTATGGTGTGAGCCGACACCATGGGAATCCTAATAGCCAATGTATTATTATGCGGTAGTGTTTCCACTTTACAAAAGAAAGTTAGCTAATGCTACTATAATTATTATTAATGAATTGATAGTTATAGGGTGTGATTCACTATACACTAGAATAATTAGATTTTTTAATTATTCCTTAAAACTTTAACAACTAGTTATTAGCCAAGCAGCAACCAAGCATTGTATTGTTAATTCAACCATGCTATGTGGTCAAACATTGGATCAATTGTGCATATACTTACCAGCATTGAAAAAGAAGTAATGACCCTTAATTGGCAGTAGCTTTTTGTTTAATTTCATCTTTGATGGTAACATTGTCATCTGAAAAGAAGGCAAATCACAGCATGAAACTGAGTATAAATCAGGATGATCTCACATGATCATGATTCATTTACTGCATATTAGATAAGCTTTAATATAATACAGTCAGTTCATTTGCTTTGTGTTGAATGATGTTACAGTTAATCAATTCATTATGAACTTCATTAATCATTTTGCTTATAGTTATAAGATAACAAGTGATTTAAGTCTCGGCATGTTCTTAATACAAAATGTCTTAAGATTGAGTTCACATTAAGATTATTTTATTACAGCACATTAAAAATAGTTTTAACATAAATATTTGTCTGTTTAATTTTTTATTATCTATTAAACTTTTTTACATGTCCAGATAAAGTTCATGAGGTCACAAGGATCCTTGAGAATTTTCTGTAACTTTTCAGGAACTATAGATGTATAACTTCAAATTTACTAGTTATTGTGAAAATGCCATCATAAATAAATAGTATATGTTAACACTTTATACTTTTCAGGAAATAAATGTTTTAAAGTATTTTTTTAAATATTTATAATATGCCATTAAAATTAAAAAACTTACGCAAGTAACAAAGTCAATCTCCCGCTGTTGTTTGAGAATAAAAGAAAAACTAAAAACGGTGTGGCACCTAGTTAGTACTTAAAGATAAGGATCATAAATAGATATATATCAGTTATCGGCGATAAGAGTGGATTTAGCAATCAGACGGCCGACCGCACTGTTCCACCAAATAAATAAGATTCCACACGAATCTGTCTGGCGGCAAAATTAACTGCAACTGGAACGGGCCACGGCTACCATTGCAATCACTCCAGAATCTCAATGGCAGAGTATTCGACCACCTAGCGCTTTTAATTTCCTATATTATTTAACAAATTTAAATTATAATAGGTTATTCATCTAACACTACGGTGCACACATAAAGTTAAAGTTGACTACATACACACTACACGATTCAAACGAGTGACATTATTTGACACTCATATGACATCTGTCAGATAGAGCGACTTTCAGTGATGTACAGTTTCAATCACTTTATTTGTAAGCAAAGCAAAGTACAATGCATAGGTTAGAGTTTGTATAGTGGTACAATTCTTTGCGATGTCAAGGGTTCACATATATTGCATGTTGTTAAGCTTTCAGCACTCAATTATGGGACGCAGGCTTTTTATTAATGTTGGACTAAAAGTATGATGATAAAACATAACACAATCTTTTGTTTCTCATCAATAATACATATATCGTTCCTATTTATACGAGAATTCACGTTTAACAGAGTTGCATTATTAAATAGAAGGCGAACGAATAGAAAGATGACTACATCACCCGTGTGATATTGTCTTTTTTTTTCATATTCTCAATAAACTAACGGAACACCTGATGTTGAGCCTTTAAAGTAACCAATGAATATGCGCTTAAAATAGAAGTCAATATGAAGTTATTTTACGCGTCATTCTCGATGTCGTTTTCTTAGAAAAAGTAATACATTTATGAATGCTGATTCATTAAAAAACTAAGCAGAGTGTACTTCGTCCATAATATCGGTAGACATGGTTAAGATTGTCAGAGAAATGGCACTGACATATTATGAAATTTGCGTTTAAGATTTTTATGATGTGGATACTGGTCTTTGAGATCCGTAAACTCTAATATTTTTTTTCACCTTTTTCCTTAAAAATATCAAGAATATTTTTATATTTCTTTTAAATCATCACCACAAACCGCTTAATGTATTCATCTAACTTATGTGGCGATAATATCTAAGGATTTTCATCACGCAGCGACTTTGCCACTCCGTGGCGACACCAAAATGTAAAACATATTAAAATCTACGCATCATTTCAATAAACTTTTAGTTTAATTCCAACTGGAGTTTGCAGAATATTCACACGTTATTTTATGTTTAAATAATTATACGGCATAAGTACAATACACGAAACTGAAATTAACCCAATACCTATATTAAAAAGTGTTTTTTACACGCTTTATATTAGCTTCACCTGTATGTATGTATGTATGTATGTAACCGACTTCTTTGAGCTCGATTTTGACCCACTTTAAACGGCCAGATTTCGTTCAAACTTTGTAGACTTATCGAGGACCGATGACAATACACTAATAACTAAAAAGTAGAAAATAAATAATAGTTAAAAAAAACTAAAAAACACGCTTTTTATAGAAAACCGAACTAAAAAATAGAAAATAAATTTCGATAATATCTTAAAAAGCGTGGGGTGCATGGTGTCAATAGTTATAAATATTTTATTGACAGATATTAGTAGAGTGATTATCATTTCGGTAATATCTTAAAAAGCACCCCACGCTTTTTAAGATATTATCGAAATTTATTTTCTATTTTTTAGTTCGGTTTTTTATAAAAAGCGTGTTTTTTAGTTTTTTTTTTCATTAAGCACTATAAACATACGATAAAGAATTTCCCGTGTGCAGGTTTCCTCACAATGTTTTCCTTCATCGTACATCTCGTGGTATGATATACCTATAACTGTAGAAACTTATGATCAGAAAAGCACATTATATTGCAGGCGACTACGAAACGTCCTGGCCACTAAAGCATTTATTTATTATTTATATTTATTAATTATCTTAAGAATATTATAATTTTTATTTATTGTATTTTATATTTAATATTTATATATAATTATTGTATTTCTATGGGCCTTGTAGCCAGAAATAAATAAATAAAATATATATATATATTAATAATATCCATATCCTTTGGTTTTTTGATCGAACCTCATTTTACTGGACTACATAAACTAAAATTAGTAGGTACTAGTGGCACAAACATTTTAAGCGCAACCTTTTCTTACCTTGAATTTTATGAAATCACATCCAGTTATACATAATATAATATTGCTCGCTCGTGCCGCATACATATATATATAGCCATGGTGGACGAGTGGTTCGAGTAGTAGCTATATCTCTGGAGAGAAGTGGGTGTGTGGGTACTACCTACAAACCTCTGCCTTACGCCTTCGGGGATCCTTGTGCGAAGGCGTGAAGACTCGCTTGTTATACATACATGGACCGGGTTTCACCCACGTTAAATTCTATATCATTGAGATTTTTTCTGTTATAAAATATGTCCTTTGCGTTTACATTTATGTCTGTGCCCAAATTCATCGGGTTCCGTTTGTAGTTTTTAATTCTGAATATTGCATATTCTTTTCTTTGTATTCAGCAAATAAAATGTGTTAAATTAACATCCGAATACATTCATCCGGTTGCGTGATTAAGTAACAAGCGGAAAGGGGGTGTGTGGGTACTACCTATACACCTCTGCCTACCCCTACAGGGACCCTCGCGGGAAAAGTACCTACCTATAGCATAGATAATTGGGTCGCATTGGGTAAACGTCTGTTATGATACCTTGTTTTAAGTGCTAGTAGGTAAGTAGACGAGAAGCTTATCGGTCTTACCGATGCATAGCCCTTCTTCTCAGTCGTCATATATCGAGAATGTTTATGCTTTCAGAAAGGATTACTTACGTAATAATTAAGTACCTACGTAACGTAGAGTCTGACAAAATATATATATAACCTCACGCCTTCCCACAAGGGTCCCCGAAGGGGTAGGCAGAGGTGTATAGGTAATACCCACACACCCACTTTCCGCCAGAGGTATATTAGGTGCCAACGTGACAGATGGCGAGTCCATCGCCGTTACTCAAGCACGACTATACATACATACGCCTTTTGAATTTCTTCTCAGACGTATGCAGGTTTCCTCTCGATGTTTTCCTTCACCGTAAAGCTCGTAGTGTGACTAATCACTGTACTTAAGTTCAGAAAAACTCATTGGTACAGTCGGGATTCGAACTTGCGACCTTTGCGTCGCAGGCAACTGCTCGAAATATGTAAGTAATAAAATTTAGATTAATTGCAAGATAGTATGTATTAGATTACGAAAATGAAAAAGAAGTAAAAATAAAAAAAACTCGAGAGGTGTCAAGGGACACCCGGATGGAGCGAAGTTCAAGAAGCACACGTCACTCACACGGGGGTTATAAATATACAGCAAATAATAGGTAATCTGTAAGACAACAACCTATTTGTATTAACGCCGCCATTTCTCACCTAACAGACTACGTGACGACAAGAAACAAAAATAAACAAACAAACCTTTACCTAACCCAACCTACGTACCCAACCTACGTACCCAACCTACGTACCCAACCTAAGTACCCAACCTACGTACCCAACCTACGTACCCAACCTACGTACCCAACCTACGTACCCAACCTACGTACCCAACCTACGTACCCAACCTACGTACCCCACCTACGTACCCAACCTACGTACCCAACCTACGTACCCAACCTACGTACCCAACCTACGTACCCAACCTACGTACCCAACCTACGTACCCAACGGTTGGGTAAGAATGTCGTGACAACTTTTCGTAAGAATGTCGTGACAACTTTTCGTAAGATTTTTTTCCGTCTAGCCCCCTTTCACAACGCGCGATAAGGAACTTCGTTCCAAAAACGGTTGTAAATCTACATACAAACTAAATATTAGTTCCAAATCACTATCCGACGGCAACGTGCCAATCAGACAAGCATCATTACTGTAGCAATGCTGATTCTTTGAGCGAGGTATGTTCCAGATTCCTTGTTACGAGGCAAGGCCTCTATTATACGACGCGAGATTTCGTTAAGGAGATGGTGAGTTGCGTTGCGTTGCGGCACGTCAGAAAGATATAATGGAGCTGAAAATCTTCTATGGTACCAGAAAAACATTGTCTAGCCTACAGCCAATGCCGCGAGCGAGGCCGATTGCTTTCAACCCAGTCCTGTGTTTAAATCTAGCATGACCCGCGGTGGCCGAGTGGTTCGAGTAATCGCTTGTAACGTAAAGATTCGAATCCCGGCTTTAAGTACCAATGAGTTTTTCTGAATTTGGGTACCTACTCCTTGAGTACCTTAGTGGCAAGTTCATTTAGTAATCTACCCGTGCTCAATGGAAGGATAGTTCTTTAAAACAGATTTAGTGAGACCTGTTTGGTTCCAAGATTTTTGGATGCATTTTCATCGACGGCGAAAGTAATGAGCTCCTTGGGGAGGGGGGAGGATTGTTACATTGTGTTGGAAGCAGAGGGATTAAACCCATTATGCTGCCAACACACTATGTAGAAAACACGCTATACTTAACTTAAATATAGGTAATACGTATTGTTTAAATAACTTTAATTGAAAATATAACTATTTAACAGTGGCAGCCGGATCAAAGTAATTTCAGTAGGTACTTTAAAATTTATAAGCTTAATATTCCATATAATTGCCACGTCTATGAATTTCTTATATGCCTATGTCTATTCTTACGTGCATGCAAAGTTGCAGACCGATCGGTTTTATAATTGACAAAGTTTCATACAAACTTTCATCCCCTATTTTATCCCCTTGGGGGTAGAATTACATTATTTTCTGAGGCACCTTGTATAAGTAGATTTTAAACTCTTACGTGTATATGTATCCATGCACCATGTACCTATTATATGATATTATATTTTAAATATTTACTCCTCTCAGGATAGTTACCTACGATATCTTACTTTCAAAGTTATGTCATCACTCACTCATATCACTGTAATCCACACTTAACGGGATGGTAAAATATAAATTTGAAATCAAGAGTAGTGGTGGTTATAGAAGTCGTCTGTAAAATAGAGATTACAGGTTCGAGCCCGGCGGTCTGTACCAATGTAGTAGGTACCTATTCTAACTTTGTAACTTTACGTAGAAGGTAAACACCGCGATGAGGAAACTTGCTTACGTATGAGAAGAATTTTATAGACGCGTAAATTCATGAGAGGAGGTCACTCACCTTACTACCCACCTCACACACCACCTAATCTTCTGCTGCCAACACAATATAACAAACCTCCCCCGCCCCAAGGAGCTCATTATTGGAAACCTTATTCCCCGCGTAGGAACACAACGGCAACATACGGCCTTCTATAAGGTGGAGGTCCTGCCCCAGTCGGGCAGCTCCAAATTCCAACGGGAAACCCATTATGCCCTACCTCTAATCAAATCAAATCAAAATCTTTTTATTTCACATAGGCCCAGGTGGGCACTTATAAAACGTCGAAAAAGAAGCACGGCTCGGGTTGGTCGCTTCCATGGAGAAGAACCGGCAAGAAACTCCATGGTTACTCTTTTCAAATCATTAGGCATATACAATTTTTTTTTTTCGTTACAGCAATAGTACCCAAGTATGGGGGAACAACGTAGGCCCGACAATAGGTCGTTGCTTACTATACAAAGCATACATAAAACAAGATAATTATAACAATGTTAGCAATATCTAAGAATCTACAAAGCCTACAATGTTCTCACATTCACAAATAAGACATATTAAACAAGTGACACAAAAATACTCTCTTCACCTTCAGTCACTTGTTATCTAACCTATGGATGTATGATGAAATGGATGAAAAGCATTAACAAAAGCACAGGCATTAACCCATATCCCATATATAAGATAGGTACCTACAAGAGGTAAGATATTAGTTTTCATAATTATTTGAGCTTATTTAGACGCCAAATGAAGTCAACTGCATACATGGTATCTGAGGAACAAGCGTGACAGACCGAACTACATTTATACAGAATTGCTCACGGGCCATGACGGCGGCCCACGGCCTGGCTTATGTCTAATGTTGACATACTTTCCAAGAAATAAATACAAGGATGATAATAATCGTGAGGAAACCTGCATACGTCTGAGAAGAAATTCAAAGGCGTATGTATAGTCGTGCTTGAGTAACGGCGATGGACTCGCCATCTGTCATGTTGGCACCTAATATAGGTACCTCTGGCGGAAAGTGGGTGTGTGGGTATTACCTATACACCTCTGCCTACCCCTTCGGGGACCCTTGTGGGAAGGCGTGAGGATAATAATAAACTATTTGAAATTACAGTTCAAATAAATTGAAGGCCAAAGGATTCCGAGTCACACGGCTACACAAGAAAAAAATATACCCGCCAACATTCTCATTAACATGACCGTACCCATACAAATCTTGTATCTGGATATGGTTGATAATGTTTATCTAATAATACTACGGTACGGTAAGTCTTACCATAAAAATATATATATCAATAATTAATTATTAAATTTGGTTTTTGTATACGTTATAGATAATTCAAATAGTAGTTTTATTCTATAGTTTACAGGATAACTGTACAGGAAAGGCTGTCTAACATTCATAAACGACTCCTACTTGAGGAAAATTATAATTACAAATAGAAAAAAAAGAAAATGGGCAAGTAAGCGTCTTGTCTTAGCAATGATCGCGGGGCTCCACCTTCGCGTGCCATTGGTGTTGGGCGATGTAGCCCCGCCAATGAGGCAGCGCCTTTCCCCACCCTCCTCGGAACTCTAAGATTATGTTTCCCTTGATTGAGAAAACGTAAAACTCTTCAACAATTATGCCAATAAATATGCTGTAATGTTTATTTAGTCATTGACTTCTGTTGAGCAATATTTGCTTAAAAATTATAATGCAAAAATCACACATATTAATATGTGTGATTTTTGTGTCGAATAAGTCTATTACATCTGCAGATGGTAGAATTGTAATTTATGCACGTTCAGGTAAGCCACGTAGTGAGCTAGACGCCTACACAGTCTCACGGAGCTTTGGGTTATTGCGTGCGAACTGCGAAGCGCGAGATTTGTTCGCTTGTATTCGAGTCAGTCCGCAGGCTGGGCACGACGCAAGCCACTCGCTTCTCGCTCTGCTGGCGTCTGCATACAACGAGATCCGCCGCCCGCCCTGATTCGCGTAACGCTTAGCAATATTTTAAAAATAAATTTTAAATTACAATAATATTTACAAGCGTTGTTTACAAAATTATACACGCAATGCTTTAATAGTAACAATTATAATAAAACGCAAAGGTGTTTTTCTTCGAAAAACTTTTACACATTAAAAATTTGTTAAAAAGTGGTTACCAAAGACTTTCAGTGCGAAAATATATAAAAGATGCATAAAAATGTACAGTTACTAATTGTAAGAAGAGAATTTTAAAATCACGACGGATATTGAAGATCTTCTTCGGACTGAATTTAAAAAAGTGGGTGAGTAATAGCAATAAACCAAACAAATGAATACGACAGACCAGACAGTAGATAATTTCCCGCAGCGCAGGAGCATTTTCGCTACTATGTGAATTTTATTATTAGTTCTAGTGTTGTTATGTTATTTTGTATTCTGAATACGGTTTAGGCAATTCCACTGAATATATGGTCGATAAATGTATTATTTCGGCTAAAGAAGTTAGTTTAAATCATGTATATTTTAAATCTTTAATCGGATTGCGTCATTGGAAAGTTTTATATGATAATTTGTTTCAATACCAACAAGTTTTCTATACCTGCAGCAAAAGTGGAAAACTATAAAGTGTACAAAAAGATACCGTAATTATCTCGCTTTAGTATCAGTACAACGTTTATAAGTTACGGATTATCCAATAGAGTTCTTCTTTGCTTTCAATACTTCTTTATAAGTAAAATAAATATTAAATTACCTGTGTTGTGAATATCTCCTCACGATGCTGAAATAAAAGGAATAGTTCAAAAGAAAATATTTACGGGGGTAATATTAGCTAGTTACTTACATGGTTTTATGTGTGTTTCAAAAACGATTAATGGCATAAAAAATTAGAACGTGTTACTCTAAAAGTATGAGTACAGTAGATTTGTATGCGAAAATAAGGTATAAAATTCATCTTTCATCTTTCTCGATATTTATTTTATACTATGTAGTTGCCCAGACGAACTTCGTACCAACTAAAAAGTAAAGAAAATTTTTGTTTTTACTTATTTCTTCGTATTTTTTTAAATCTTTCTTTTCATAAGAACCTTCCTCAGACTTCATCAAACACAACAAAAAATTTAATCACCCAAATCGGTTCAGCCCTTTTAGAGTTTTACGCTTAGCAACACATTAAGTGATTCATTTTTATTTATTTAGATTATTTAGCTTCTTTTAATTGTGTTCTTTCATATACATATTCGAGCTACTGTCCTATTTTCTGAGACACCTTGTGTAAGTAGATTTTAAACTCTTACGTATCCATGAACCATGTACCTACTCTGGGGCGTACACGGTGTGATATCGATATTATATTTAAAAATTACGAGACCTGAACATTCTTGAATTGACCCTTGGCTGAACGAGCCACTCGTAGTTTTCCAGTTTTCATCGTTACCATCATGACTGAAACGACTTTCGTGTCAACGTTTATACCTACTTAATAACGACGTTATTTTAGGATGTACTTCACCGGGCAATATATAGGTATCGCCTTTTAACGATCGATATAATCACAACTAACAAAATAAACAATCATCACATCTATGTATAGGCACTATAACACGTCAGGAATAACATTTGAATTCTTTTAAAATAATTTAAATTAAGTTCAGTAGTTATTTAAAAAGGTAGTTTCACCAGTTGTGTTAATCATTACGATTAGGTATGAAAACTGTTTACGCATTTGAATCAATTATACGCAGAATATAGTACGGAAATAAGATAGCGATTATATAACGTTTAGTGAAAACAATTGTACAAGAAATTGAAATGGACCTTCATTTGTGTGAGCTTGATTTATATGTACATACATCGTGCCAATATTAAAGACATCTTTCCGATCGGTCCTCCGATACCTACTACGAACAAAAATGGCGGCTCAAAGATAAAGAAGATAAAGAGAGCACAAGAAGAATGCTAGACACGATTTTAAAGTTCTGGCATCAAAATTGAATGCGAGCCATTGACCTAATGTCTCGTCTAGGTACCACTAAGGGCCACAAGCCCTTTCAATCGACTAATATTACATAATATAGGTATTCAAGAAGCCGTGGTGGCCGAGTGGTTCGAGTAGTCGCCTGCAACACAAAGATCGCAAGTTCGAATGCCAACTATACCAATAAGTTTGTCTGCAATTAAGTACAGTGATAAGAACATCGAGAGGAAACCGGCACACTTTTGAGATGAAATTCAAAGACGTATGCATAATCGTGATTGAGAAACGGCAATGTATACCGAAAACACACCTCCGACTTGGGACCCTTGTGAGAAGATATTAGTGTGTTTTAGGTAAATTGTAGTTAGCTTTTATGTTCTAAATCTGAATTATTAAAACCTTTATTGAATAAGTGACCATGATTTTGATTTGTACGAGACATTAGGCAGATGTTCAATACGTCTTTTCTATTGTTCCCAGTGGCTCGCAGCGCTGATGGAGCAGACCTCGATGGGGGCTGCGAAGATGACGTCTCGCGGTTGACCCCAGGTCTCTCGGGCCCAACCTTCGATATGAACGAACTTCCATCGAACACCTACTCGCTGGACACTCGCAGAATGCAACTCTACTCCCACCCACACGTCCATCCCACGGTGAGTCATCCTCTTTGTTTTAGCCACCTTGGCTCACACACGATCCTCACATAAATGGACATGAATGGATACCATATCTATAATTATAGTTCGTCAAGTAGGGAGTAAAGGCATTTTTGTAGTCTTGACAATGCACATGTGATGTCCATGATGCTAGCTTACGTTGCTGCCGTAACCACCAACACCAACCATCGGGTGGGTTATTCAAGCGTAACACCCTATGTTGGTCATCTTGTTAGTTTAAAACAATAATAGATTTACCAACTGTTAAAGCTTAAAAGTTTAACGCATCTATTGTCATTATCTCACATGGCATTATAGTCGAACGGATTTTGAAGAAAAACCACGCCTGCATCTGTACTAAAATAAAATTTTCGAAACATTATTTATTACCCGAGCCGTGGTGGCCGAGTGGTTCGAGCAGTTGCCTGCGACACAAAGATTGCAAGTTCGATCCCGACTGTACCAATGAGATTTTCTGAACTTAAGTACAGTGATTAGTCACACCACGAGCTTTACGGTGAAGGAAAACATCGTGAGGAAACCTGCATACGTCTGAGAAGAAATTCAAAGGCGTATGTATAGTCGTGCTTGAGTAACGGCGATGGACTCGCCATCTGTCACGTTGGCACCTAATATACCTCTGGCGGAAAGTGGGTGTGTGGGTATTACCCATACACCTCTGCCTACCCCTTCGGGGACCCTTATGGGAAGGCGTGAGGATATTTATTTATTTTAATTTTTTTGATTTATTACCCTTTGAAAATAACCTCATATTACGTTGGTATGGGCATATAGAAAGGATGAGTGAAGAAGGATTGACGAAACAGATATACTTAGCAAAAGTGTGTGCAAGAAGAGGCAGAGGAAATAGGTTTTGTTAGCATTCATATCTATAAGTTGTATAGCAATGACATTTTTACGAACGTTTACAATATTCGGTCTGGAGGGACAGTTTTGTCAAGAAGTATTGCAACCGCTTCGTTTATGAAAATAAGAATAACATAATTGTCAGTTAGGCTTTTCTCAAAATTGGAATGACCAACATAGCTGAATGCAAGTAAGTACATATTAGTTTTACAATCACGTAGTCAAAGGTAGAGAGGAGAAGCAGGGCTCATAACACAGTTGCAGACACGTGTACGTATTATTGGATGTGTTGATTCAACTATTTTAGTTAGGGAATAATGAATAAGATTACATAATACGTAAATGTCATTACACCGAGCCCCACACGAGTTATATAGAGGGTGTAGAGCGCCAGTTCGTTCGAGACTAACAAACCTCTGTCATTCATGCGCTCGCCGGTCTCGAGTAGCCGGTCGTCGAGTACTCATAACTTTCCCATCCAAGTTCAATCGATTCAATCGCGTTAGTTGGAACGACGTCCTCGTCTGCCTCAACTTTCAGATACTTTCGCACTGTAAATCTGTTTTGCCAAACTTCCTCACTCATAATATCTAAATGTAGTTACCAACGTACCTTGCCTTCCTTCATCATTACTATCATATCCTTGTTCTTACCAGTTACTTTGCGAATTCATAGCGGCGCCGCAATGTTACGAAAAAAACGTGTAGTCAAATTACACAATAAAATTGTTCTAATAAAATAATGTTTAAGTAAGCACATTTGCCGTGCCGCGCAATAACTCTTTAAACCATAAAACTTTGGCAATGAAAAGAAATGTATGTTGAAAAGATGAAATATGGTGCAAGGCGCGAAAATGGGAATGAATTGAAGGGTACATGGACAAGGCGTTGGGTTGCACTTCACAAGCTGCCATTCGTCTCGCCTTCGACAGCTCACATGAGCAAATACAAATTTCATTGAATTGTGATTTATGCGAAGAAATTCAAAGGCGTATGTATAGTCATGCTGGAGTAACGGCGATGGACTCGCCATCTGTCACGTTGACACCTAATATACCTCTGGCGGAAAGTGGGTGTGTGGGTATTACCTATGCACCTCTGCCTACCCCTTCGGGGACCCTTGTGGGAAGGCGTGAGGATATATTATTATTATTTTTATTTATGTACATTTTAACTCAATTTAATTTGTTTGCAAAAAAGTTTTGATAGTAGGTAAATATCATAATTTTACTTATTTAAGGTTTAATCATAGTTATACATTTTATCTCATACAACAAAAAAAATTGGTGAGAATACTAGCCAATATAACTAATACTGACAGTTGCAAGCCCTTCTTCAGACTATTTAAAATATTACCACTACCATGTATTTATATATTAGAAATTTGTAAATTTATAAAGAAAAACCCAATCTTTTATACCAAATATGACGACATACCCATAAAATACTCGTTGAGACGTAAAAATAAATTAATTAAACCAACATCAAGACTGACACTACACACTAACAGCCCCTTCGTTATGTCAATTAATATATTTAATAAACTCCCTAATAGAATAAGGAGTGAAAATAATTTTAATAAATATATAAAATTAGTTAAAGAATTGAAGAATGAAAAATGAAAAATGTTATTACACTATAGAAGAGTTTATGCAAGATAAGATTAGATAATTGTTTCCTAAAAATAGTTTCTTAAGTTTCTATTTATATAAATATTTTTCTTTTTTAAGTTTCTATTAATATATGTTTTTTGCGGTAAATAAATTTAAGCTATGTTTATATTTTAAGGTTAGAATAAGTTAGCAAGTACCTTCATTGTTCCCCTTTTTATAATTTGTGTCCCTCTCACAAGTTGCTGTGCCCCACAGGGTCCACTGTATACCCTGATATTATATATAATGTGATATTATTGTAAGTGGAAGAGCAATAAACAATTATGATTATGATTATCTCATAGTTATGCTTGATAATCAATAACATCTAGTGTACCATTGCCGTCGGGCTTAAGCAATTTACCCCTTACGTTCTTTCTTTCCCTTTCCGTGCTATGGGTTATGCAGGGCTATGTCAGATTTCTTCTCACCAAAACTGGTATTGTTCTGTCCTATACATATATACCCTTCTGGACTTTGCTTGTACATGTCTCAGGGTCGGCTATCATCGCCCCTACCAGTCGAAGAACCGGCAATGAAATTATATAATTTATTCGGCACAACACGGTTAGTTACATATCGTGTTAGTTAGATAATGTTCATAGTGATTGAATCCGGCGTTTGGCCACATAATATCGCTTGCTTTTCAGGCAAAAGTGAACCAGTATTACTACCGCAATGCAGATTCTGTGTAGTAGGTATGTATGTCTATGATATGATATCTATTTATGTTTATGTATATATTATATGTATTATTTGTGTGTAGTTTAGTATTTACTTATTACTATGTTATTATTATTTATATTTATATATCTATTTATTAGTATATATATATATATATATATATATATATATATATGCGTGTACATGTATGATATTATATTGAATGATATATATTCAGTCATATTAATATTTCCCGTTTCTTATGCCCTCTATAGCCTGCCATACCTTTCTCTGCATCACCCAAAGGTTGACTGGTAGAGAATGCCTACGGCATTAAGACCGCCTATGTAAATTATTTTGCAGGAAGGTTTTTAAATAAATATAAAAAATAAAATAAATATCGGCATGCGAATTTTGCGAAGACGGTTTTAGTGTCTTTGCACGAGGCACTTCGCACCAAGCCAAGGACTTCGTAGTAAGACAGCCGCTCCCACCCTGCCTACCCCGCCGAATCCCACTGATGAAAAAAATTATTCGCCAGAACACTGCTTGTTACATTATGTGATGTTTAAGTGATACGTAGTGATTGAATCGCGCATTCGTCCACATAATATTGGCATGCGATTTTTTCCGTAGGTAGGTATTTTTATACCTCCAAGCTAACTCAAACTACGATGCAATTGTATTTATTTCGCTCCTTACAGTAGGGGTATTTCGTAGACAGATATTGAGGCCCTTGCGACTAGCGGGCTCGGCACTCCGTCTAAACTCGATCCGCCGATTATTCCGATTATTTCGTAGCTGTGGCGCCTAGTTCTTATTTGTTAATAAATAATACAGTGCCTACAGTTAGCAGTGACGTTTAATTGTTAAGCTATCGCAGCGCTGAACTCGTGTTATCGGATATTCTCGTCACTACTCGTTACATCACTGACCTTGTTTATTTGACTCTTAATAGTATAGTTTTATTCAATAGTTATATTGAAATTTATACCTAATATGCAATAGTAATTCTCATTAATTAAAGTAAAAGTTATTCATACCTCCCATAAACATAACAACGGTTTCAACTGAAATCTTAAAACTATGCCTCGGTCTTATCCATATTATATAACGTTATATATAGACTTACATTGAATGCGTGTATGTCTTTCTGTCTGTTATGTTTTGTGTCCAGGTCGCTGAACGGTTAAAGAAACTGAGTTGCTAAATGTTTGAAAGTAATGTCATATCATTCCATGATATGACATTACTTTCTGCTGAATCTTCTAGGAAGAATTTCATAGATACCCTTGAAATTCTACTCAGATGCATATAGTTTTCCACTAGATATTTTAATGCACTGTAAAGTTCAGCGTGTAATAAACCATACATTCAAGTTCAGAAAAACGCTTTGGTACCAAACGCCGGCGGGCTCCAAACTAGCAATTCTGACTTTGCACTTTCATGACTGGGTCTGAACAACCCACACGATAATAAAAAAAATTGTACTCAAATTTGAATACAAGTGAGTACATACAGTGAGCCAGCCTGGAGCAATAATCTAATTATATCTGAGCGGTGGTATGATTTTCTGAAATTTTAGGTATGGCCAGAACGCGTTTTATCAAGTGCCCCTGACATAAGTTCATCATGAACCGAACAACAAATTGTCAATAAGATTCTGTATGAATTATTAATTTCTGATCCGGCATTAAAGCTTCATGATGAAATATTTTATCATCATCATCATTGTTGCCACTTGCAGCTGGTTCTTTAGTCTAACGAACCGCTTCATCCTCATTCTCTTCATACACGATCGCTGGTTTCGTGTAAATCAATGGAACACTCAAGATTGGAAACGTCATCCCATCCTTGAATGTTTGGTTTGGTTTCATTGATTTATCCAGTCGCTAGAACGTGGTTTCCTCCGCCTCTTTTTACAGACACTTTAATAATGATTTTTGCATCTTTACATTACATCTT
This sequence comes from Drepana falcataria, assembly GCA_945859725.1. NCBI lineage: Eukaryota > Metazoa > Arthropoda > Insecta > Lepidoptera > Drepanidae > Drepana > Drepana falcataria. The sequence goes on from OX243921.1 coordinate 14,313,012, forward strand.
TCTTTGCTATCAAGTAAAGGCTTTGTTTGGTTAAGTTCCAAATTCAAATTAAATTTACTACAGACCAAATACCATAACATTCCTGTGTTCTTTTAACATAAGTAAGCTATTCTCATCTTTTCACAGTTTCTTATACTTAAAAACTAACCAAATTTATTCTATTTGTAAGAATGTAAAGGCATTTAGTTTAGTATTATCGTTTATTATTAAAGGTACTACTCGTGCTATAGGCACTTGAATAGAAAAAGGGCAATAGATATAAAATTACGATACCATTTTTTTATTATATTTGTGAACATTAATCACTAGTGATTATGGTATTAATGACGTCGACGATGATGGTGATAACGACGATGACGACAATGATGAAGATGTTGATTCGACCGATTCTGATCATGGCGACTTAAATATCATAAGAGTATGGGTGTTGCGAAAGTTATTGTCTAATAGCAATTCTACTACAACTAACAAAGAAGTCACGCTTATTAACACACTTCTATCACATTCAAACGCTAATCCCGGTCGACTTAGATTTGCATACATTCATACATAATATTATCACGCCGAGTCCCTCACGCAGTAGGCAAGATTAAGATTTACCGTTACTGTTATACTGTATAAATCTTTATCTCCTATATAGACTTTTAAGGGGTGAAGGTGCTACAACTCCCTCTTTGCCAGATATATATTTAGGTGCCAACGTGACCAATGGCGGGTCCGTCGTCAGTTCCTAAGCACGACTTTAACTTAGTTGATGTCTTGACGATGTTGTCTTTCACCGAAAAGCTTGTGGTGTGATAATTTCACTGAACTTATATTCAGATATAAAACTAATTGATGCAGATCCTGGGTTTGTCTTGTTCTGTGTTTTGGGTCTGTGAATTTTGTATCACTGCTCGTAGGCATATATTTTTTACATTAAACTTATATATATACCTTCTTTAACCATCTATAAATACGATATTATTGCTCGTAGAAGAAATATATACACTTTGAGAATATTCTAGTTGTTCACAGAAACCTATGCTAATCTTGGATCAACAAAATGTCAGTAAAGAGATCAGATCTATGTCATCAATCATCGCCATCATATACCTTCCTGCAATGGACTAATATTACATAATATATTCAACTAGCTGCCCCGGCGAACTTCGTACCACCTAAAAAGTCAAGAAAATAGTTGTTTTTACTTATTTACTCGTATTTTTTATCTATAAGAACCTTCTTCAGACTTCATCAAACACAACAAAAAATAAATCATCCAAATCGGTTCAGCCGTTTTCGAGTTTTGCGCTTAGCAACACATTAAGGTATTCATTTTTATTTATATAGATAAAGTTTTCGAAACGCACATAAGTCGAGAAAGCGTACCAATATTATAAAGTCGAATGTTTGTGAGTACATATGTATGTATGTTTGTTACACACTCACGCCTGAACGGCTAATCAGAATCGAATGAAATTGGTACAGAGATAAATGATTAGCTGGAACACTTGATAACATATAGGGTTTTTTATTCCGTAAATAAATCTAAATAAAATTACACAAATGAAATCGATTTTTACCCGGGTGAAACCGCGGTTCAGAGCTGAACATTATGATATTATTATTATTATACAAGTGACGTTAAAATATTGTAACATCAGTTACCTACCATAAATTACACGGTATCGTTTTGAGTAAGCAACACTAAACTGAGTGTGACGTAAACAAGTATTGAGCCTGTAACCTTGGTAACAAGCAGGTCTTGTTCAAAACCCATCAAACAAACAATAAATTGATATAAAATATTGCATATGAAGAACCAATATTAACTTTGAATACATTCTCGAGTGGTACTGGCGAAGGATGACGTATATGCTCAGCTGCGACCTGTGGCACGCGGTGAATCGAATGACTGGCTGTAACCCGACCAGCCCTGTGACAAATGTGAAAAGTATTGCGATTTTAAGTGCGCCCGATCAGCTACCGGTCATACTTGCTACGTGCTGCTAAGTTAACTTACTATTGTTTACGGTGTGCACATTATATTGTTGTATTGATGGAATGTTATAAATATGGAAAATCTAAGACCTTTTTTTCAAGTTGTGACGCTGACAGACTCGCCATATGTCATGTCGGATCATTTCAGCAACGTTATTCAAATAAAAAGTTATGATCGTTCCAATTTTTTGCAACTTTTTTTTTACATACTTCAGAATAATACGTACATTAATCCTTACTAATATTATAAATGTGAATGTAAGTTTGTTTGTTACGCTTTCACGTAAAAACTACATAACCGATTATCATGAAAGTTTGTACACATATTCCTGGAGGTATAAGAAGTAACATAGGATACTTTTTATTGAAAAAAAAAACATTTTTACGACTGAAAAAAAGCCGGTTTACTGATATTTTTTTATGGTGATGGCTTATACCCAGGATTAAGACATAGGCTACATTTAAATCCTGAAAGATTCAAAGCTCTAATATTATAAAGGCAAATATGTATGTTGCTCTTTCCACGCGGGCGAAGCCGCGGGCATAAGCTAGTAAAATATAAGTATGGAGATACCTATATTCCGTTAAAGTTGATAGTTTACGTAAAGTTGAGTTGGTGTTCTGGACTAGCTATCAGTAAAACACAACTTGACCCGTGATGGGCTTAAGGTCGTTTGATGAGAACTCCGTATACTAGTTCCTGTTTTTCCAATAGCGTCTTATCAATATTTGATACACAATAAAACAGCCGTGGTGGTCGAGTGGTTCGAATGGCCTGCAACACAAATATTGCAAGTTCAAATCCCGACTGTACCAATGAGTTTTTCTGAACTTTAGTACAGTGATTAGTCAGTCAACTTGTGGGAAGGCGTGAAGATAATACATACTCATTTTAGTCATCAACATTCTGACTTTAATTAGCGTTATTTGGCTTCGACGCAATGTGTTCTTATCATTAATTTCATCTTGTCATCTACGTTTTCACGTATATTCACTTCCTTTCCAGTCATATTTGCGATCAACGACAGGTTGGTCGTAAAAATCGTTCTTTGGCGTTCAGGTCTTCTAACAAACTAAATAGATTTTTAAAGCCCATCTATTTTAATAACATCAAGAGCGATTTTAGTTTGTCTAAAGGGTTGTTAATGCGATCATCATTGTTAAAGCGCACATCAACTACAATAGCCGTGAGCCATTGGGTATTTGCCACCAAGGAATTTTAAGGCGTGTATGTAGTTAAATGAAGTAAATAAGGAAGGCTCCAGTTAATTTTGTATTAAGTAAAATATTCCATCCATAAGAGAGGTAGGGCATAACGGGTTTCCCGTTCGAATTCGGAGCTGCCCGACTGGGGCAGGACCTCCACCTTATAGAAGTCCGTAGCCAAATAACACAATTTATTGTGTTGTGTTCCAACGTGGTGAATAAGGTTTCCAGTAATGAGCTCCTTGGGGAGGGGGGAGGATTGTTACAATGTGTTGGAAGCAGAGGGATTAAACCTTATGCTCCCAACACACTATAACACTCCGAACACAGAGTGGCAACACGCAAGAGATACTTCGGTATCGTGAGCGTAAATAGGCTACGATACCGAAGTTTCGCGTTCTCCATCAGGTGGGCCGTATGCTTGTTTGCCACTATTGTTGTATATAAAAAAAACAGTATTATTGGCACCCTTACGCGTGGATGGAATTTGGATTATTTATAGTATTTACAAACATGTACAGTATATTCAATTAATGTTTAGGCCAAAACCACAGTTCTAAAATTATCCAAATACCTCCCCGGTAACAAGACTTGACCTCATTTTAATAATGCGTAATAGTTTATAAATCATGCCAATCTTACAGTATGCTGACGAACCACGGCTTGGATGTTGCACGTGATATAAAATAAGCTATAGCCAGCAAAATTTGAATACAAATGAGTAATGAATAATGAAAACCTATCTAACGATCGAGTGGGTCTTTTTGAATGATCGTGAACTGTGTTAATCAAGTATTACTCTTGATGTTGCCAACAAGCATTTTCTAAATTAATTGGCAAAATCCATAAAAAATACTTGCATTACCAGGGCTCAATGGTTGTCAACGTCACCTCTAAATAATTAGGTCTAAGGTTCTGTAAAAATGGGTCCCAGATGGGGTAGGCAGAGGTGTATAGTAATACCCACACACCCACTTTCCACCAGAGGTATATTAGTTGCCAACGTGACAGATGGCGAGTCCATCGCCGTTACTCAAGCACGACTACAATACATACGCCTTTGAGTTTCTTCTCCGACGTATGCAAGTTTCCTCTCGATGTTTTCCTTCACCGTAAAGCTCGTGGTGTGACTAATCACCTAACTTAAGTTTAGAAAAACTCATTGGTACAGTCTGGATTCGAACTTGCGATCTTTGTGTCGCAGGCAACTGCTCGAACCACTCCAAGCCACCACGGCTTTCTGTTATCTGTAAAGATGGAAAATGGAAATAAATAAATCAATAATAATTCTAGTCTAGCAGTATAAATCGTCAACTTACTCAATAAGTTCGTTCCCATTTTGCCTAGATATGAGCTACTGTAAGGTGTTAAATTGGCCATATTCGGATCAATAGACCATAATCAACGTCACAGATGCCTGCTCTCAAGCGCGACAATGGAAACATCGATTAATATCTTCTCTTAGATGTTTTGCTTAACCGTAAATTATTACATATAGTAATAGAAATGCTCTTGCCTCTCAGTAAGGCACGTATCATGGGAAGGTCCTCAAGGACCCTACCCACCAGAACTTGGGCCCTGATTCCGATACCGGTGGGAGACTTTTTTATATTTATATTGTATCCTCACGCCTTCCTATAAGGGTCCCCAGAGGGGTAGGCAGATGTGCATATGCAGTACCCACACACCTACTGTCGGCCAGAGATATATTTAAGCTGCCAACGTGACTATGTACGCCTGTGAATTTCTTCTTAAATGTATGCAGGTTGTAGTTTTCCTTCACCGTAAATCTCGTGGTGTGAATATTTAAATATTTTTTTATATAGGTTTCTTTTATATATTGAAAACACCACGTGTATATATCCAATTTAAATATACATATATCTGTTTCCATAAAGATAAATAATATACGTAACTTATGTAATTCAACATTGCAAGTTCGAGTTGGAACATCGGCGGTCTGCTACAATAACTTTATCTTAACAATACTAAAGTAAAGCTCGTGAATGAAAACATGGCGACGCAACGTTCATACGTTTCAGCAGATATTCTGGTGTATCTAACCTACCTATTACAAAACAGTAATAAGCCTTGTGAGAAAATCGTAACGAAAAGTCTATCCATCTGACGTCACTTCAAAACTCCATAAGAATAAAGTGTCAAATAGCACCTGCTTAGAACCTACAGTAAGAGAGTAGCCGCTTAGGATGAAAATAGAAAACGCAAGCCACGGCTGGAAATATTTAAAAAAATACGTCGTTCATGCACAAACGTTGCTTGCAGTAACAGATTACTTAGTATTTGTTCAGTGCTCGTGGGTGGCCCCATACTACTTTTTTACATGTGTATATTTTACTCGAGCGTCAAATTTCATTGAATCTGAACTTCAACCGAAGTTCGATCTTAAATAACCGATGTAAAGAGTTAAATGAATCAATCTTAAGCGTAGCTTATCGGAAATATTGCTAAGCCGACTAATTCGGTCGTGTACGACACACAATGGACCTATTTCACGAGCCAATTAACTTTATTTCCTTGCATTATTGTTTTATTACATTTGAATCCAATGTCATTTGAGGGGGTCGATTCACAATTAAAAAAAACGATAATTTGATTGAGCTCACTGATCAGAAAACCACTTAAGTAGGCGTTATTGTGGGGTAATAATTTTAGCATAATTTTTACTTAAATAATATAGGCTTCGCTTTGATATTAAAAACATTGATGTTTAATTTTAATGTAGTAGATTGTAGCATATTATAATTTAGATCTGTAGCAATTCATTGGTAAAAATACATTTAATTCCTGCAGTATTTTTTGCGTGATGCGAATACATACAGACAGGCAGACAAATATCCGAAAACGGTTATTTTGGATACTGCTGTTCCAATAAGGATCCCCATATTAGTTGTCAATGTGCAGACATCGGCGCTTTTAATTTTATTGTTTGTATGTATGTATGTATGTATGTATATATTTCATGCTTCCCACTTAATGGTCAACAACTACCGTTGACATATCAATATGCAGCGTATCACTTGAGCGTTCCCTACTTATGTTAAAGAAATAGCTTTCAACATAAGGGCTAAAATAGACCTCCCACTGCGTCTCTTTGAGTAGCGGTCTGGAAATTTTACTCACTGCATGAACAGTAGGCATACTGTAGCCCAGAAATAGCGTTATATACCTTCTTGTGATCTTTTGTTGGGTAACCCCACGTTGGTAGGTATTTAAGATTTGCTTTAGTACGAGCTGCATTTTTCCTCGACTAGTTTAATTCGGGGAATATAATAACAATTACATCCATTCTTGCTGATAAATTCTGAATTTTCCTACATCATTTCATTCTTCTACAAATAATTCTTCTCACGCTGACATGTGTTGTCAACGACCGGGTAATCCCCGTTGAATTGCATGCGCTTATATGCTACGATAACCACTTTTCGTTAGTGCAATAAATGACACGATTAAAGTTATTCGAGAAACAAATAATTGTCTTCGTTTTAAGAAAAATACAATACGACTGTAAAACTTTATCAAATTAAATTAATAGCTGGCTGGTGACAATGTGGAAAGCAAAGAAATAAAAAAAAAACTACTTACCATTTTTAGTTCAGTAGTCAGATATTTATTGGATTTCTTACCTTTTGTGTGCTTAAACAAGTGAATTGTGAAGTCTTGGTGTAGATATTTCATATACATTACGATTTAGTCTCTGTACTTTAAGGGAAGGACAAGTCACAACGTAAGGTACAAGTAGATATGTTTAAGCCACGGCTTGCGATACGGACTTTTGGGTTGGAAAACATACAAGTCAATGTGTCTGACATACTACACTTTGTGACTCAGTCGTCTTAGCGTCCGATATAAATTCATATCTAACCTCTTATACACATTTCTGTATTCTGGTCCTGCTGTGTTTCAATCATATTTGCATTCGGCTAATAAATCATTCCTCGAGAATAAAGGAGTCCGTCTTTTCCTTGGCACTACGTTTTTTTTTTAAATAACACTAAATAGTTTTTCCCAACTCACTACCACAAGCAACAGGTTAATTCCTCAAAAACTGATAGATATTTTTGTGGCTAAAGTATCACAGTACCTACTTTGATCTTGGTAACAAAGATCATTCATACGTTGCAAAGCGGTTAACATATTTAATGTATTAATATTCATGAAATACATACGTACGTTAAAAGCGGTAACTTAATTCCGCTAGTCGTGCATTATTTCTTGAATGTGTGTCATTTAATCGGAACTAAAAGTGGAAATGACTTTTAAATGTGATTGCATTTATAGTTTAACGGAAGAGTGTCACTGATTGAGGTCTTTGGCTTTTAAGTGAAAGATAGATTATTAAATTACATCTGTTGGTTTATTTATTTATTAGCTTACTTCGCTTGCTTGTGATAAAGTGGACATTTTCATTAAAATATGCCGCTAAGTACGGTATCTATTATAACAAAATAAAGATAAAAACAACTCATTATTTGAAAGCCTTACTCAGCAAATAATCAAGACATTGAGACCATCATACCCTGGGGGCAATGAAGCTACTTTGGGAACATAATCTCATAATGTTGTTTCCTGTTGCAGCTCCGCTAGCCCCCTATATTTCATTGATTTTTGTGAATAAATCTGCTATGTTAATAAAAAAATAATTAGAACGAAATTTTATTGCGAGGTGGGTTAAGCAGGCAAAGTAGAGTCTGTCTGCTATAGACTCTAGAAAATAATACATTTGTGATTTGATTGAAACATATCGGTGGTCGATAAAATTTTGGGTTGGATTTTACTCAGACAAAGAAGATGTGAGTATGAATCATTTTGATTCTGGAAGTATGATTCTATAAATAAACAAAAGTATTAAATATATTTTGTTAATTGTTATTAAATAGTTTTTATAGGATTGTTGATCTGGATTCAATTTAGTTAATGATAATACTTTACCAGATAGTAAAACGTAGGATTGCAATTTGGTTGATTCCATTATAACCATTGATGAATATAGTTTTTTAATCCTTTCGGACTATGCTTCAAAGGCCATTAGTAAAAAATCCTGATTCGCGATTTTTTTTCCATTTTGATTGTGATGGAACATATTTTTCATTTGTATCGTCACGTAAGTATTTAGCGTTGACAAAACGTGTCTTGGCTACCCCAAATCTTTTTTCTAACAGTCCTGTAACCAAATTATTTGTTAGTAACATACTAGTTCTGTCTGAATTGAAGGTGACTCTCGTGCTCGTTTTCTTAAGATTGTACATTTAATATCACATTACTCCTAAAATTTTCCTGCAGTTTATGATTGTAAATATATATCTGAAAATAGATCGCTCAACTGCGTTGTGTTAGTGTTAAATTTACGTATTTTCTACCATTTAATTATAGACGTTATTTGGTTTCCTTTTACGGCGATAACGCTGACTTGTGCCGTTTTTAGTCGAACTTGGGTAGCTTCAAACTAAATTTCGTTGAACATGTATTTGCTGTACCGGTTGGTTAGACAAGAAGATATTTCAATCACTCCTAATAGTCGTAATGCATTAATCAGATAGTTATGATGACAGTTGAAGTCGAGGTCACAATCTTATGACCCTTTTTTCTAAGTGTAACTTAATACAAACAGTATATAAATTTGAATGCACTGATTCGAACAGTTGCGTACCATGTCCTTTATTAAAACTCGTTGTAATTGTGTTGTAGCGGAAAAGGTATTTATTTGTTGGCAACTGGTGAACTGTCCAGAAATTTAAATTGCAAACTGGTTTCTTTCAGCTTAGTGGTCGTGGCAGCAGGAACGCCTGTTTTTTTAATTTATTACGTAAAGAATAAAAATATTTTTTTAGTTAGTAATAGTAAATGTACTGTAACTGGGCCACAAGTGCCACTTGAAATACGATGAAAATGTAAATAATAATATAATATATCCTCACGCCTTCCCACAAGGGTCCCCGAAGGGGTAGTCAGAGGTGTATAGGTAGTAACCCACACTCTCCCTTTCCGCCAGAGAAATGCGTTCTTTGTGTCACAGGCAGCTACTCGAACCATTCGGCCACCGCGGCTTTCATGTAAATAATTATATAAAGTTGGCATGTATAATAAATATACATATACATGAATGTCTCAGCAGAAATTCGAAGATTTATTATATTATCTGTGGCAGTAAGTGGTTCAGGGGCCCACAGTATACATTGTAATCTTTGAGGGGCCCTTTACTTATTGAAGATATTGTGGGTGAGTGGGAGCAGGTGAGTTAGTGGCAAAATCAATAAATGCAAGGAAAATCGTATTCAGTGCTACCTTCTTGTTTATGCGTTGCATCTTCAAATAACTCTTATGACACTGACGACAACTCATTAACTGGCAACATATCTTCTAAATTTAAAACAAAAACTTACATAATCTTGAAGACCAAATCCGCATGCATTGTCTTTTAAGTTAATACTAAAAGATTGATAATATTTAATAACTTATTAAACAGTAGATTTTCATGAAATGCGGTGTTGATACAGTAAAAAATAAATTGGCAATAAATTCAAATAGTTAAATCGCTAACGTGCAATCATAATAAATCTTGTTCTAGGTGGGCTTCCTTTTTATATTCCAAATTAGCTATGGAAAATTGTACAATTATTTGTGATGATTTTATTATGTATGAGGTGGAATTCACGAAATGCGTCTCGTTTTCAAGATTGTGGACTTGGAAACGCCCATTAATTACCCAGCTATTTTGGTTTAATCCCACCCCGGGATACTCTATCTCGTGTCGTCAACGTATCGAACTTGGCGAACATTTTTGTATAAAGTTAAATGTATTAAATATATATCTTCACTCCTTCCCACATGGGTTCCCGAAGGAGTAGGCAGAGGTGTGTAACAACAGGTTGATGGTGAGCCGATCGCTGCTTTTCAAGCATAACTATATTCATACGTCTTTGAATTTCTTTTCAAGGGTATGCAATTTTCCATCGCCGTAACACACGTGTTACAGTTAACCACTGCATATAAGTTCGGAAAAATCTATTGGGAATTCGAACTTGCAGCCCATGCGTTGCAGATACTAATCTATTATAAGAAATTAATTATGACCTGAATATAATTATGACAATGAATGAAGTAAGGTATTTACCCATATGTGGTTCACGTTAGCTTTGTACATATTATTTATATAAATTAACGTTGGTATCCGAATAGACCATAAAAAGAGCGTTCTTATGGTGTATGTAAAATGTGAAAGATGCTGACTAGAAAGACACTACAATAAAACGATACATTACCCCCGAACTTTAATCCCGATGTACCAATGTACACGGATGATCTTATGTACAGTGATTAGTCCATTAATATCCTGTATACGTTTGAGAAGAAATTCAAAGGCGTATTTTGTAAAGACGTGTTTGAGTAACGGCGATGGACTCGCCATCTATCACGTTGGCACCTTAAATATATATATTGCGGAAAGTGGGTGTGTGCAACAAACAATTCTCTGCCTACCCCTTCGAGGACCCTTGTGGGAAAGCGTGAAGATAAGTATACCTATAATAAATACATTATTATAATTATTATAAAAATTACACCCCTCGCCTGCATATAACGGTTGTAACTTTAGTGCGTTAGTTAAAACAGGATGGATACTCGAGACGGGCAGCAAGGCTAGCTACAGTACCTAACTATTATAGCAACAGGAAACGAAGCTTAAAATACTTCCCATGATTTTTTTATAAGTTATATATAACGTAAGGTAAAGGTATTTACGCAAGGAACTTTATTAGTATTAAGAATATTCCGAAAATATAAACTAACTAGCTGTCCTGCCCAGCTTTGCCCGGGTGATAAAGTAAAATTTCCTGAAACACGATCGTAGCGCCACCTATCGGGTCCAATTGTAATATAAGCTATCCTATCTTTCAAGTTGGATTAAACTGCACACGATGTGCAAATTTGATCAAAATCGGTTGAGTAGTTTAGGAGTCCATTGCGGACAAACAACGTGACGCGTAATTTATATATATTTATTAAGATTGCGATCATTAGAACTAGCTGTCGTCGCGGTTTCTTTCAGAATTATTTTTCTGGAATAAAACATACCCTATGTGATAATCAAGCTAAGAAATAAATCTATGCCTTAGTCAAATTGCATTCAATTCCATTCAGACGTTTTGATGAAATATGCACAAACATCTTCACAAACTATTACCTATACACCTCTGCCTACCCCTTCGGGGACCCTTGTGGGAAGGCGTGAGGATATATATATATATATATCTCTTCACAAACTGACTTTTATAATATTCTCACGCCTTCCCACAAGGGCCCCCGAAGAGGTAGGCAGAGGTGCCTAAGTAGTAACACACACCTCCACTTTCTACCAGGGAAATATTTTAGGTGCCAACGTGACAGATGGCGAGTCCATCGCCGTTACTCAGGCACGACTATACATACGCCTTTGAATTTCTTCTCAGACGTATGCAGGTTTGCCCTCGATGTTACCTTCTCCGTAAAGCTCGTGGTGTGACTAAACACTGTATTTAAGTTCAGAAAAACTCATTGGTACAGTCGGGTTTCGAATTTGCGACTTTTGTGTCGCAGACATCTCCTCGAACGACTCGGCCACGGCTTAGAGATCTTCGTAAACTTTCGCATTTATGACATTAGTAGTAGTTGTTGTTCAGCTGCACATGGATGATAAAAATATAATCTTAAACACGCACTGCCACCATGGGTCCCAGTAGGAAGTAGGAGAACAAAACCTACTCAAGGTACGTGCCTTACAAGGAGTATATTTTCCTGTATTTCGGCATAATATTCAGCATGTTACATGCCGAATATTCAAATCGGAATTATTGTTATTATTGTAATAATACCAATAATTCCGATTTGAAGACCCTTCTCATTTCTGAATGAATTTCGAACAATACGTATAAGATATAGACTAATAATTTATACATTAATATCTCCGGTGAAAAGTGGGTGTACTACAACATAGCTTCTCCATAGGGGAGGGGGGTTCCCTCGTGGGGAACTTCACTCTAAGCGTACTAACCTCTTGCGGTACATCCACATTCATCAACTTCTTCTTATAAGCCGATAAGATACCTACTATTAAGATTCTCATCTTTATAATTTTATAATTAAAATTGTTCAACCAATATGATGTAGATACAAAATAGTAAAGTAGAAATAGGAACTTAAAAATTCATACGCACGCATTTTGCCCTAGACTTCGAATGATTTCTATCATATGGTTACATGAGTATATTTATTTGGTGAATAAAAAGTTGACGATCAATAAAATTAATTCTCCATTATGAAAGTCGCACGTTGCACGAGGAGTTGTTTACTTCTTACGTAAAGCGATGTCCAGATATATTAACTAGTTCTATACTGCAATTTCGATATTGGGCGAATGCTGCAGGACAGAATATAAATTCCTTGACCAATATTTCTTTATATAGATACAAGAAGAATGGCCTGCCAACGAAGATTTCACATTTTTATTCCAATTCTAATTTTTTCGTACAAGAATTTCTCTCGAGTGTCAAGATGCAGCAAATAAATATTGGTACTGAATTGGAGAAAAGAATCGATCTCGCTCTTATATAGAAGATTCGGAAATTTTATCTCTTTCGCCCTAATAGCCGGCTGACAAACATGTATCAGCGGTTAATAGGTGCGCTCACGCAGCTGTTGCGAACAAATCAGCTCGGATATAGCTGACACTGTCAAAAAGCTAACACTCTGGTGTGCGACGCAAGCGAACAGCGTTCTTGAGTCCATTTAAGTAAGACATTATTCTGACCAGGTTTAATTAATTATTACCTATTTTCGTGTTTAATTTAATGAAACACATTTGCTATCCTGAATGTTTTATCAAAATATTTTGCGCGAACATTGTGAATTAAATTGGGATTTAAAATATTCTACAATTGTTTATTAATTCTAATGTTCCTCTGCAAATTTAATTAAATTTCTAATGTAATAGTGCGAAAGACGTCTACTCTAAATCCGGTACGCTCACTGCTTGTCCGGTGCACCACTCGGTAACAACCAAATACATTACGAGGAGGGTCGACTCTCAGTTCATTCAAGATCGGAGAAAGCATCTTACGTATTTAAAAATAGATATTGTACAATATTTATTGGCCATCTCTTCGGGATTCGATTTAATATTAACATAAGAAAAATATAGTACACACGTGTTTCTACGATGGGTGCTAATTTGTTCAGGGGCATAATGTGTGGTCTAAAGACGTCGGAGGACAACCTTGTGTGTCGTGCGGACTGACTGAATATAATATGATACTAAGCTTTCATTATAATGAGCTTGCTTTGCGCTTACATTGTTCTGATAGCTGTTTTCAAACAAAGAAAGCAAGCCTTCTGTGATATGTGATTGAATTCAAATGTATTTTTAAGTCTATTGGTGTGGAATCCTGCAACAGATTGCAGAAGAAAATAGAAGACGTAGTTTTTCGTCATACTCAATATGGATTTAACCAAATCAAGTTCGAGCAGTTGCCTGCGACGCAAAGGTCGCAAGTTCGAATTCCGACTGTACCAATGAGTTTTTCTGAACTTATGTACACTGATTAGTCACACCACGAGCTTTACGGTGAAGGAAAACATCGAGAGGAAACCTGCATACGTCTGAGAACAAAAGCGATTTTCGCAATGTGTGGCATATCATAATCACTCCGCGTTTACTTCCGATTTGAGTAAGTAAAGCCAGAGCAAGTTTAGGGGATTTTCAATAATTCTTATTAATCTGACCTTTTGCTTTCGACTTCTTTCTTTTCTTTCTATTCTTTAGAATTCTTAGTTTGTGTGCAAGTGACTACAACATTACATTCCTAGTTTAATACCAGAACCCTAGAATTATAATATCTGGATAAGTAACTTTTTAAAAAGATCTTTTGTCACTTTTATCTAGTAGAGATCTTTCGTGTTAATAAGCCCAGAGAATAACATACATACATACATACATATCATCACGCCAAGTCCCTAACGGGGTAGGCAGAGAGTATAGAGCGCCAGTTCTCTCTAGACTTACATACCTCTTTCGCTTCGTCCACATTCATCAGTCTCTTCATACATGCTCATCGGTTTCGAGTACTCTTAACGTTCCCGTCCTTGAGAGTCCGATCTATTTGATCCAGGTAGTTGGAACGTGGCCTTCCTCTGCCTCTTCTTGCACACACTTTTGCTTTGTATATCTGTTTCGTCAATCTTTCTTCACTCATCTTTCTATGTGTCCAAACCAACGTAACATGCCTTTCTTCATCTTTACAATCACGCCCTCATTCACGCCAGTTGATTTGCGAATCTCTTCATTGCGGATTCGATCTAATATAATAACTAAAAAAGAGAATAACATTGAATTTCAAAATGACATTCAATCATATTCCGTATTTATATTCTACTGTTTATGAGACGACAAACAATATACTAACCATTAATGGTTATAATAGAAGTCTAAAAATGTGTTACGGTGAAGGAAAACATCGAGAGGAAACCTGCATACGTCTGAGAAGAAATTCAAAGGCGTATGTATAGTCGTGCTTGAGTAACGGCGATGGACTCGCCATCTGTCACGTTGGCACCTGATATACCTCTGGCGGAAAGTGGGTGTGTGGGTATTACCTATACACCTCTGCCTACCCCTTCGGGGACCCTTGTGGGAAGGCGTGAGGATATATTATAAAAATGTGTTTTTTAAATTTAATAATTGTATATATATGTTTGGTCCAGGAACTGTCAATACACGCGGTCTCCACCCATGAGCTGTTGAAGCCCAAAGATGAGCCCTCGTATTCGTTGGCAGCCTCTTCAAACCTGTGTTCCGTCAACTTGCATCATGCAGGTCAGTAAATAAATAGATTGGATACAAAACTATCTTTGTAGTTATCAAGTGTCGTGTTAATGTTTCCTGATTTGACCACATACAAATTCAATATACATCGTATGCAGAGGATGTTTACAACAATACACAGGAATTTGTCAACTTATGATTTTATTTTCCGCTCAAGTGACCTCTGTTCAAATAAAGCGATCTTATTATAAAAGTCAAGTACGAATACTGTTCCAAGTCATTGCATGGAGTGCGAACGTTAGCACGAACTTAGGCATATTTTAATTTACGACCAAACCAGTATTGTTCATTCAGTACGGTCGGGTTGATTGGCGATATTAAAAGTGTCAAGCGGTCGGTGCCGGAAATTCATTGATAGATTTAATCGTTTTGCCCTGAAATAACGTATGGCGCAGTAGGATTTGATTCGAGTAAATGGCTAAGTCATTAATGCCGTCCGGTCGACGTGGCTCCCCGCATTAAAATCTGGTGCTATTTTCTGCTGAAGTTGAGATCCTTGAGGTTGGAAATAAAGGCTGATTTGCGTCAGTAGCCTAAGCGTAGTTACGGGTTGAATTTCATAAATATTGCTAATTAGGTACTAACTACTAAGCCGTATAATATTTCAGAGTTTGGTACTCGAACAATGTTGATTCTGTTTAATTGTTAATATAAAATCACAGTTTGTAACAACATAATCAATCTATTAATTTATTTGGAAGCAAAAATACAATTCTTTGTCATGACAGGCGTACAAATGTATTTTAGAGAAAAAAATACTGACTTGGTCGTGAAGGGTAAAGGGCAGTATTTAAGAGCTTATCTCAAAGAAAAATGTTTCTCGTCTTAAAATATTTATTATGTAAACAGAATAGCTTCAATTACCATAAATTGTTTAAGGATAATATAAAAAAATTACAAAAAAAGGATTAAAAAAAACATTTTAATATACGACAGGTCCGTTTATAAGTAAGGAATTTCTTCATTCAACTTTCTTCTTTTAAATTAAATCTTATACATATGCAATGTCACATCATATGGAGGAGTACATACCCGTAGGTATGTGATGCTTTACTTGCTGCACATAGTAAGTATATGGCATGAGACATGCTCTACAAATGTTTACATTATGTTACTAGTCCTTCTATGCCAGTATATGAGATCATTGTTACTATTCGTAACGTGCGCGCTGATGGATGACATACTTATTTCACTCCTATACCTACGGATCCGTTGCGATAGATAGATTTGAAATGACCTAAATTAATTGCAGTTTATATTGGCGATACCAATAGATATTGTAGGTATCGTATAATAATTGCTTCATTATCAAGTGGCAAATAGTTATATAATGCAATGTCCAATAATTATCTAAAACTCATAGCCTACAATGAGTTCTCGTAATCAAATCTCAAAATTTTCCTATTCACGCCTACGTATTATTATGTAATCACATCAAAAAGTAGGAGAAAACACTGTTAATTATCTGCTGAGAGCATAATATTGTATACGCAATATGCACTTATGGTCATATGAAATATCATTAAACTTGTTTGCTACAAAGACCCGTACATTTGTAGGTACATACATCCGTAATGATAGATCAAAATGGGAATGAATAATATTGTTTTCGTGTCAAGTAAAATTGTTGTGACAATTAAAACGGTTTCTAATATGGAAGGAGACGGCTAAAAATTTATACATCCTTCAATAGACGAAAAATTTGTAATTGTATGGGCTGCTGTAACCCAATATTAAGCTTGCAGTTAGTTTCCGCAAAGCCTGCTGTCAAGCTAAGGCTTAGGCTACAACGTGTATGAAGAAGAGAAATAGGAAGACAACGGCTAGATGAAATCTATCGGACTCTCAAGGGCGGGAACGTTAAGAGTACTCGAAACCACTGTGCATGTATGCAGACACTGATGAATGTAGACGAAGCGAATCAGGAGGAGAATTTAAGTCTAGAGAGCACTTGGCACTCTACTCTCTTAGCCTATCCCGTAAGGGACTCGGCGTGGTTATTAATGTATGCATGAGTTCTCAAACGAAATTTAAAGGCACAAATGACGGGCCTCAAAAGAACAGAAAAACTTTCCAAAAAGGGATATAAGCTCCATGAATGAAGAATAATGCCCTAGCAGACGAAGCCCTTAAGGCACGATTGTAATCGTAAAATGTTCCGTAACGAATCAAGTACAAATACGACCGTGTACAAAGCTTTAATGTATCGCGTCGAAGCACCTTTAACACAGTTTACACCTAAATCGATTTGACATCGAATGAAATCGATTACACTAGTGCTGATAATTCATTTACGATATATACAGCAGCTTTATCATTTCGGAAAATTTGCAACCTACAAATTAATATATTATTACAAAATTTTGACGTTCATATCTACACGTATGAGCCGTGTTGGCCGAGTGGTTCTAGTGGCTGCCTGCAACACATAGATATCAACTGCAAGTCCAAATCCTCACTGTACCAACTTGTTTTTCTTAACTAAAGTTTTAAATTAGTCACACCAGAAGGTCTAGGGTGAAGCACAAAACTATAAGAAAACCTGCATACGTTGACAAGAAATTCAAACACGTATGTTTTAGCGTTGTAGAAAAACACGATAACGATGGACTCGCCATCTGTTACGATGGCGAATCCTGGCTCTGCAATCGGGGACCTGGGTGGGAAGGAGTGTAGTAATATTTAAATGTAACAACATTTTCGAAGGGTAATTAGAAGAAAAATTATATCGATGCAAGCGATCGTTCATATAATTATTCTGATTTATTTTCCATTGGTATGTTCCGATAAAATACTCTTGAATTAGTCTTCTAAGCTACAAACATGCCGGTTTCTAGTACCATTGACATTCCCATCCTTGAGTGTCCGATCAATTTGATCTAGTTAGTTGGAACTGTCAAAGGCAATAAAATTTATAACTCTCCGAACACAGAGTGGCAACGCGCAAGTTATACTTCGGCATCGTGAACGTAAATAGACTATGGTAACCGCTTCCCATCAGGTGGGCCGAATGCTTGTTTGGCAATCTTGTTGTATAAAAGTATTATAAGCAATAAAAACACGTAGGAAGAAAGAGTTCCAGTTCTCTCTGGACTTACAGACCTTTTTTGCTTCGTCCGCATTCATCAGAATTTTCATAGAGCTTGCCAGTTTCGAGTACTCTTTTCGTTTCTATCCTTTTGTTTCCGACATGAAATTTTACGTAGGTAGCTGAAACGTAGGACGTGTATCGTCTATGTAAGCATAAGTATTGATGCCAGCACAGTGACGCCCAAGACAGTTAGTGTTATTTAAATTAATTCAATCTCTGATGACTTCAGTAAAAAAGTTTCAACTCAATAATATTCAGACTTTTACTATATTACAACTATTTAAACTAACTCTGAGATTCTGGCGTATTTGCAATCTTGCCTTTCGTTTTAGGTTTTTGACGGTGTGTGAAATATGGCATTTTGTGTATTCTATAATTAAGTATAAGTATAGGTAATATTGCAAGCTGACTCTACGCCTGCTACGCCAACAGACCCAGCCAAACGCCGCACGGATCAAAACTGTCGTTACTTAAGAAATAATTATCTTGTGTTACTGGCATTCAATTGCTAAAAGCATACCGGTAAGATCACCGTCCTATTTTCTGAAATAAAAGGCTTCGTTCTTCTTAAAATGTACGTTACATTTTAGAAAGAATGAAGAACCGACCTTGGATATCGAAGTACAAAATTATGTCTCATTGCCTGTATCTGTGTAACGATTCTAATGTCGAAATTATCTAATATAAAACTAATATAATATGAAATATAGCAGACTACGGCCTATGACTATGACCACTTTGATATACGCCTAAGTTTTCTGGCTTAAATCGACCTGGCGGCAGTCTATTGGATTGTAAAATAAATTATAAAAGGGAGATGAAACCACTAAATGAAACAGATGAAAAGGTATGGGATGCAGAAGCGGGATTTAGAAAGGGAATGGGATGTACGGATCAGGTCTTTTCCTTGCGGTGCATAGCCGAAAAGTGCTTGGCTAAAAACAAGAAGATCTATTGCGCGTTCGTGGATTTTGAAAAGGCCTATGATAGAGTGGTGAGGAATTAATTGTGGTCAGCATTGTCCGTGAACGGTGCTCACACCGTTGGCCCCAACCATGCCGTCACAGCAACCTCGTGCGGGCATTGCAATCTTTATATAGGGATTCTAGTGCTTGTGTGAGGATAAACGGGGCCTACACTGAATGGTTTAATATCGAAAAAGGTGTTAGCCACGGTGACGCTACACATGTAGCGTCACCGTGGCTGTTTAATATGTTCATGAACAATTGCATGAACAATGAAAGTGGGTTGAGAATGAATGAGTTACTCGTCAAGTGTTTTCTGTATGCTGATGACCAAGTATTACTTGCGTCTACGGCCGAGGAGTTGCAGGAGATGGTAACTGCTATGAGTGGAGCTTTTGTTAGAAAGGGAATGAAGATGAATGTAAAGAAGACGAAGGTATTGGTGTTTGAAAGAGATGAGGCAGTGTCAGAGTGCAATATCGTGATTGGAGATGAACAAATTGAACAGGTGAATGAGTTTGTATATCTGGGTTCAAAGTTTACAAGAGATGGAAAGTGTGAAAGTGATATTGAAAGAAGAGTGAATGCAGGAAACATGGTGAATGGAGCTTTGCACTCCTTCAAGGGCAGTCGGAATGTGTCTTTCAAGGCTCGTTTGGCTGTGCATGGGGGAGTGGTGGTTCCGACACTCATGTACGGAAGTGAAAGTTGGGTATGGCAGAAGAAGCATGAAAGCCGAATAAATGCAGTTGAGATGAGAGCGTTAAGAAGTATGATAGGAGTTAAACTGAGTGACAGGATAAGAAATAGTGAGATAAGGAAACGTCGTGGTCTGAAAGAAGATGTAGTGACAAACATTGAGAAAGATATGCTGAGATGGTTTGGCCATGTCGAGAGAATGAATGAAGAACGATTGACGAAAAAAGTGTATAGGGCGAGTGTGAATGAAAGGGTTGGAAGGGGTAGACCTAGACTGACGTTTCTACACCAAATTAGGGACGTCTTGAAAAAAGGTCAGGTCAAGAGTACCCTAAACCGAAGAGCATGCATGAAGAGAATAATGAAAGTGGACGAAGCGAAAGAAGTATGTAAGGATCGCAGCAAGTGGAAAGAAGTGGTCTCTGCCTACCCCTACGGGAAAGAGGCGTGATTATATGTATGTATGTAATTATGTATGTATAAAACCACTAAATACTTGTTTCCAGTATTGTTACACGTGGGATGAAATTGTGTGTCAATGATGAAAACGAACTAGCCATTAGTCACTTTGGAATTGTAAACATAGTTGAAAATTGTGTGCAACGCATGTACTTGTTTGAACTGTAGTATTATGATTGTAGTAATTATTAGTAAAATATTTATGGACGTGCATCTTAGGTACATAAACACATTCATATATATATGAGCCCTTCTGAATTTAAGTATAAAGATTGTATAGGTCGTGGGAAAGTCGAGTCCATTCTCGACATCTGTCACGTTGACGCTAAAATTTTCACCGCTTGAAAGAGTGTTGATACACATTTGCATAGCGTTCGGGATCGTTGATACGGCGTTAAGTTATTTCCTTAATATGTCACAATATAACAGAGCTTTTGTTGTAAAAATACGCGGTTTAGTGCCATTGCGGACTATCAAAATATTTGTGGATTTCTATACAGTGCAATAATATTTTTTATCAATGGTAATACCTAATCGAAGTAGTAGCAATTGTTAGCCAGCTGTCTATTTAGTCCAACGAGTTTTGCAAAGACAGCGTCATCCCTTCTAAAACTTGACTAATACCATAAAACTTATTTTTCAAAGTTATAATAATAAAAATGGATACACAAATATACTGGCTCTTTCCCACCTTCCTGACACATCGGTGGCGACCGGCACCGCTGCTGCTTAGCAGGAGTGCCTCAAGAGCTCTAAGTATGCCAGTCTCGGGTCAGGTTACATATTTGAGGCGCAAGGTCCCATAGGTCCCGTAGTCCTGAGGGTCACCATATTTTTTAAGAGGTCTCGTGTCCTCTTATCGCGACCTCTCGTAACAGGCGGGCTGCAACATATATCGCTCAGGGAATCAGCATTGCTATCCAGCGTAGCAATGCTGCTAGTTTTCTCGGCACGTTGCCTCGGGATACCGATTTGGGTCTAATATTTTATCTGTAAGTAGTTAGTTATAGGTACAATTGTTTTTATTGTAAATATCGTAAATTTTTGTTATTTTGTTGTAAATAATAATAAAAATGTATTTAATCACAAAGGATTTCTTAAACTTAATCTAGTGACCAGTCTCCTTTTAGGCAAAGGATGTTAGGAGACCCCGCCCTTCTATAACTACGAGTAAGTTACACTGCCATGACAATGTAAAAATGTTTGTATGTGTGTATGGATATGTGTCTGGTGTGTGTGAAAGAGAGTGCGTGCTTGTGTGTGTATGGTGTGTGTATATGTATATATGGATTTATAGCAAGGTGTGAGTTTATAGTAAGTTATGATTGAATGTAATTAAAGATCAGATTTACGTATTATAGTGTAGTGTACACACTTGTCGCTAACAGTACAGAGTATATAAATAATGTGTTTTCAAGACTTTACAAATCGGCACTGATACATTAGCTTATCTAACTCAAGACCCCTCTCGGTATCTAGCGGGCGTGCTCTACCATGACGTAAGCTGGGGTTACGTCCTCTTAACCTCAATGTTCTTATTGTAAACTGCCCATTATTCAACTTGATTGTATCCAAAATTTTACACATTGTAATTTAGACCTTAGCTTACTTCGGATAACAGGTTCAAATGAGTATTAGCTGTGTTTGGTGTTATGTAACAAGAAATACGTTATAAACTTTAAAAATGCATCTAATATATGTGGATTAATTTATTATATTATTTATTAAAAGCCGTGGTGGCCGAGTGGTTCGAGTAGTTACCTGCGACGCAAAGATCGCAAGTTCGAATCCCGACTGTACCAATGAGTTTTTCTGAACTTAAGTACAGTGATTAGTCACTAGACGAGCTTTACAGTGAAAGAAAACATCGAGAGGAAAACTGCTTACGTCTGAGAAGCAATTCAGAAGCGTATGTATATATCGACTCGCCATCCGTCGTCACGTTGGCATGTAAAATATCTCTAGCGGAAAGTAGGTGTGTGGGTACTCCCTATACACCTCTGCCTACCCCTTCAGGGACCCTTGTGGGATAGCGATTTATATAGAATAGTTACTTTGCAGATTGTTTACGCGTCAAATGTATCAATTGGCCCTAAAATAATCTTTCACCTTTTGGTGGAAACATTTTATTAGCACTGACGTTAAATAGTAATAATTTGAACAAA
Source organism: Drepana falcataria (assembly GCA_945859725.1). Lineage (NCBI taxonomy): Eukaryota > Metazoa > Arthropoda > Insecta > Lepidoptera > Drepanidae > Drepana > Drepana falcataria. The sequence goes on from OX243921.1 coordinate 14,335,452, forward strand.
ATATAATGCCTCATCAGTACTGTCTACGAGTTACAGTGTAGCACTGTGTCACGTGACAGAATATGTCGTTCAGTCTTTTCCGTTCATTAGTCTTTTGTTTTTGTCCCAACGATATGCATATGTTATCCGTATTCTATCTCAGGGTAAAATTCTCCTGCGTAAATAATATCGCCGTCTATTTCCATCTGTTGGAAAATAAACATGTTTTTGATCTAGTCGGACATTTTAATCAGACTGGAACTTTAATCCTAATACATTGCAGAGCCGCCGCTTAAATATAATTTAGTCATAAACGTTAAAACTTAAAGTCATAATTTCACTGTTTTCCAGCAGAAATCAAAAGCTATCAAACAATATATTTGCCAATAGTAAAAATAGTTTTGAAACTACAATTATGAGCTACTGCACAATTGATGGTGTTATCTAACCATAACACGAGCCGTCGTCATCTCGGTGTTACCTTTGCCACAATGCGTTCGCGCACCTTACCTAGAACCTTACGTTATTAAGCTTTATTGTTCGAGAGAACAATTACCATTTGTACAGGTGGGGTATACGACATTATCAGTAGACGCTTAAGTAACGCGGCTCGAGTTCAACTATTTAGCGTGGACACCGCACTAACAGTTTTCATCTTTTTAATTATGTCTTTGTTCGTTTCGCGATAAATGACGCGAGGAATTACTACTGGCTGAATATACATGAGTATTATCACGCTGTGTCTCTCACGGGGTAGGCAGAGGGACGCTCTACTCTCTAGCTAGACTTAAATACCTGTTTCGCTTCATCCAAATTCATTAGGCTCACCAGTTTCGAGTACTGGCTGAATATATTTGTGGTAAATGGCATTTGTAATGCGTTCAGTATCAATGTATTTGTTCTTAAACAAAGTGCATTACGCCGACGTCTACGACGATTTTCCCTACAGATATTTTTTTATATCGTTGTATCGATCGCTGATTTTGCATTATTAAATCAAACTTTTCACGTACACCATTCACAACAAACATAGATTTGTTGTGACTATTATATAAAATTTTCAATATCTATATCGACAATACTGATAGGTATTGTCGATATAGATATTGAAAATTTAATAAATTTAGACATTGAAAATGTAATTACTAATACACAGTTTTAATATCATTACCCACTTCATAATAATAAATGTAAGACTTGTCGGCGTCTCTGATGAAACCCATTCCATTTACTTCCAGTCCAGCGCGTGATCAATGACCTCCCTATACCTCATGACTTACTTATAATACCAAATTATTTTATTTATTTGTCATATTACGTTGATCCATCGCACGGATTTTATCCACCCGCCGAGGTATTCCACGCATAACGTGGTGATGTATTTACAAACAATCTTTTTGTAGCTATTTCAAACATCTAAGTGGGTGATTATACGCTGTTTACGTTACCGAATGAAGCTTTTCTCTTTTTCTCTCGTAACCAGGTGTTTGTTAATAGTGGCCTCGGGGTGGCTCGCGCGCGTCGTTAATGAAGCGGAAGAGTTACTAGGATAGAGTTACGTACCTTTAGGGGACAAACAGCTCAATGTACAATTTCCTCAAATTAGGGTCTCACTGTCTGTTTTTCTCACTGCTAATTATAGTGAATTGAGCAGTAACGTAAGTATACGGTATAAAATATCACGGACTGGAAAACATTCTTATTTCTGAGAACATGCGTTGACGAAGTAAGCCATCATACTACTGTAAATAACTGAATCTGATGGTAAGCGAACAATATCACATGTTAATACTTTAATGCGTATTATTTTGACAATGAACTTTATACAACAATAGTTATAATAGTGATTCTTTTAATTTCTTAAATTATATATTCATACCTACTTACGATTAATTGCCGCCCTAGTGGCCGAATGGTTCGAGTAGTTGCAATATTGCAAGTTAGAATCCCGACTGTGTCAATGAGTTTATCTGAAAGTCACACCTCGAGCTTTGCGGCAAAGGAAACATCGAGAGGAAACCTGCATTCGTCTATGGACTCGCCACCACCAAAAATTGGTCTCTGGCGGAAAGTGGTTGTGTGGGTACTACCTATACTGCCTACCCCTTGGCGAGAAGATAAATATTCATGTTAACAAATATTGTTCACGGCCGATCAATGACTAAAATAGTGTATCCTGTGTATAATTACTCATTTCGTCTCTGGACTTCAATAATATTGGGTAGAAGACATCTGCCCCTATCTACCCCAGTAGTGTTAATGTTCTCAGGTTGTCGTTTTATTATTTGTCAATCCTGTGATCTCCATTGAACCGCTAGTTCCTTGTTCGTGATCATATATGTATATTTATGTCACCAAAGTGGCTAACAAGCTTATGGTCCGGCTAATGGTAAGAGGCTACCTTTAGACTAGCAACAACGTTCTTTACGCTTTGCTGACCCTTCAGTTAATATTTTCACACCCTTCCTGGTCTTAATCAGTAATTAAGAATTCCAAATGTGTGTCAATTGAATCACACTCATCCGTACTAACGGGAGCGCGTTAAGGGGCCAGTTATTCAACAGTATGGGTAATTCGCACTGCTCCCGAACTAACGTTTCACAATTGTTATTTGTTATTAATTTCACGAACGATACGCCGGCTTTTAATGTTTTATAAATACGATGCATTGTTCTATAAGCGACACAATACCTTGCAGTGTTCGCGGCTCGGCTCGAATCCGATATGCGACTACGTCGTCGCACCGTGATTCTGACGCATTCTTATGCCAACAGCCTGATTGTGGAAATGTAACAATTTTTTACAGAATTTATGTCGTTTTATATCAGCGGCATTCGTTTGAATAGAAATTAAAAGACGTATGTATAGTGTTTGAGAAACGGCGATGGACATCTGCAACATAATAAATAATAAAAAAATATCCTCACGCCTTCCCACAAGGTTTCCCGAAGGGGTAGGCAGAGGTATATTAGCTGCCAACGTGACAGATGGCGAGTCCATCGCCGTTACTCATACAATGCATATTACAAGCAACATTGACACCTTAATATATATTAATCGAAAATAGGGTGCTGTGTTATAGTCCGCGTGCCCCTTCGTAGAACCTTATGGGTAGGCGTGCCGTATAAGGCTATTAGGAAATACATGTATCATCATTACGCCGAAAGATTATAGAGCGCCAGTTCTCTTTAGACTTACATACCTCTTTCGCTTCGTCCACATTCATCAGTTTCTTCATACATTTGGAATTGATAGCTATGTACATACAAACATACTATTCGGTATCAATATCCTCCCTCTTATTCATAAATTTGGGAGTTTTTAATATTCTCATTAATCAACCCGAAAACACAAAATTTCAAAACGCTTACATTATCGGAATTTGCGCATGGTGCAGTATAAGTACGTATAATATAGTGTGTCTATGTTTGGCTACCTACAACGTTAAGAGACGAATTCCGAGAAACCCGTATCGGGAGGCACGTACGAGCAGGATTGGCTAAATCTCAAATGTTAAATGTTACAACATAATAACAGTAATGTGTAATGTAAGTGCTCGAAACAGAAGGTTTGCTGTAAACCTAACATCGATTTCAAAACAGCAATTAATGAATTCTACATCTCGTGTGTAGCAAGCTTGTGTTATGTGATACCTACTATTAGATGCAGAAGGAGCTTTAGCTCAATTCATATCCGTTTTTATTATTGTATTTTTCGATTAGTCAAAGTTACACGTTAGATCTGAAACTTCCTATAGTTATTATATATAATATAAAATATATAATAAAATATATAACGGATAGAATATATTCGGATCGGTGTTTTTCCTTTAAGCTCCTTCCGTTTGCTTTGCCACGCACATCACTTCGGCAAACGTAAACTGACTCAAATGGTTAGTCCGTCTACAGGCTCACAGACTGATATCACAGACTTATTTACTTATAAAATACTAGCCACTTTCCGCCAGTTATATGTATGTAATAAAACACAACTTTGAGAAGCCGTGAAAATATAATACATACGTTTTTGAAGTAAGATAATATAAAATAATAATATAGCCCTTCGGGGAAGGCTCGCGCCTTCCCACAAGGGTCCCCGAAGGGCTAGGCAGAGGTGTTTAGGTAATACCCACACACCCACTTTCCGCCAGAGGTATATTAGGTGCCAACGTGACAGATGGCGAGTCCATCGCCGTTACTCAGGCACGACTATACATACGCCTTTGAATTTCTTCCCAGACGTACCTATGTAGGTTTCCTCTCGATGTTTTCCTTCACCGTAAAGCTCGTGGTGTGACTAATCACTGTACTTAAGTTCAGAAAAACTCATTGGTACAGTCGGGATTCGAACTTGCGACCTTTGCGTCGCAGGCAACTGCTCGAACCACTCGTACAACAACAAGTAAGATAACAGTTTGCATTTATTAAATTTTAACGAATTACTAATCTGAGATCCGCACCATTGATGGAGGACCTCAATGTTGACTATGTCTTCTAGAATTCGGCATTCTCATACTAACTATTTACCTTATGTACGCTTGACAAAGAAATTGCACAAAAATTTATTTTCACAATACACCCGATTGATTTCAATCTCGGCGACCACTTTTAGTTAGCGCTAGATGTAACCAAATTTGATACTCTGATGGACATTGCAGGCATTTGGGTACACAATTAACAACATTATAATTCAGTGGAGACCACATAGCAGTACTGAAAATGAGTTATCTGAGCCAGTTGAACTTTGATTTCATGGTTCTCATTAATTGTAATGACGGAATTCTAATGACGTTGCATTCGATGCTCGAACCCTCATTAACCACAATGATATGTATATACATCATATATCCGTCATCCTTTAATGATGAGTTAGTTCGGTCTATCTTAGTTATATGTAATATTATGTCAAAAAATATACAGATGAATTACATTAATAAGATAGAGAAGAATTAACAAAAAAACTCGTCAGAAATAAATAGCTTTTATGGTAGGTTGGATGGCTGCAAATGGACAGTGCAGTGCATGTTATATTATTGTTGGTATCAAGTTCTCTACATTTGTTCATGTAGTCCTTTCCCTTAACAGTATTCCGTCTAACTGATTCCAATTAGATTAAGATTGGAAATTTTTCGTTGAACATTTTCTTTCAGTAAACACCTCTTAATATATAAACAAGTTACTTTCTATACTATAATATACTAGCTCCCGCCCAGCTTCGCCCGGGTAAAAACTGCCTGAAACACGAACGCAGCGCCACCTATCGGGTCCAATTGTGATGGTTAGCTACCCTATCTTTCAAGTTGGATCAAACTGTACACGGTGTGCAAATTTGATTGAAATCGGTTAATTAGGTTAGGAGTCCATCGCGGACAAACAACGTGTCACGTAAGTTATATATATTGAGAAGATTATACTACAACTACTCATGCTATGCATAGTTGATCCTACCATGTGTCGGTGTGTGCATGGGGTGGATATTAAATGTAAAATATATCGGCGACCGTTTTCTTGATACGTTTGTTTTCTTCTTTTTCTTCTTCTCAGCATATATGCGTCCACTGCTGGACATATGCCTCTTGCATGGATTTCCAATATGATCTTGATGCGGTGATCCTACTCCAGGTCAGCCCTGCCGTCTTTTTAATGTCGTCCGACCATCTGGCTTGCGGTCTTCCAACGCTTCTGCCACCCGTTCGCGGCCTCCAGTGAAGCGCTCGCTGGCTCCATCTGTCATCGTCTCTGCGACATATATGACCAGCCCATTGCCACTTCAATGTTGGTTTTATCCACGTCAAATTAAAGCTTTTGCCGGTTGAAAATTAAACAACTAACGAATGCAATTAAATTCTTTGCTGGTATATATTTATCACCATACTATATTCCAAATTTGACAAAAGTATACACCTTTATTAATATCGATTACTGTGAGAGTATTTTAGTAGAATTTCGTTAGGTATAAGCTTTTATCTAATGCGACTATTGTAACAATCACGTAGTTTTTGCATGGAGCCGCTCGATATACGATACGTGTTGAAATCTGACCCTATTACCGATACATCACAAGAGTACACAACGGTGAATACCGATGGTACCGAACAACAAACTCTAGACGTTAAGTATTGATATTTGATAAAATTACTTTGATATTGGTTGACTGTTGCTGCTCATGCTGTAGATACAACCTCGGATGGCAAAAAATAAGTTGCCAGAAACTTGACCGTATTCGAGAAGATTGTAGCCGAATAACACAATGTTCAGTTTTATACCCATTGTAATCGTAAAATTTACATACATAGATATCATCACGCCGAGTCCCTAACGGGGAAGAGGATAGTATAGAGCGCCAGTTCTCTGTAGACCTTACATACCTCTTGCGCTTGGTCCACATTCATCAGTCTCTTCATACATGCTAGACGGTTTCGAGTACTCCTGACGTTCCCGTCCTTGAACGTCCGATCGATTTGATCTAGGTAGGTAGACTATTCATTATTAATCATTAGAAGACTAAAAGCAAGTACTAGATACTGGGTGGTCTTGTCGGTTTCGGCAGTGTATAAGGTTTTTTAGAACTGTAAAAGGCATTACTGTGTTTATTAAAGAGATCCCTCTTTTGATCCCGTAGTTCCCTACTCTCCTAGTGGAGCTACCCCAACCAACATGTAGTAACAACCCTCAGGTAGTAATCGCTCACATTATGGTATCACGCTCACACCATAGTATGGTTATGGTTATATAAAAATACTAGCTTGACCCTCGGTCTTACCAGATTAAAATTTGCAATTTTTACACGAATTGTCTTCTGACCAGGCCTTAGCGTGTATATTATTACGTGTATTGTTTTTTATGGAATAGATCCATCCAAACACCTATTCATAAAATTCCCTTCAGTCTTATACTTTCGTGAAAAGTAGGTGTGTCAGTACTACTACACAACACTACGGGGGCCTTTGGCGTGAAGATATTTATTATATTCACCAATTTATTTTCTATTCTAAGGTGCATCGCCCTATGATACGAGAATATGTCTCCAAGAAAACAACGGTGGTGATACTTCCAACTCGCAAAGCATCAAAGGAGAAGAGGAGCTTTCCAGAGTTTATCAAACCTTAGCCTTGCCGACACTTGCTAGAGACGACGCTAGTTCTAACAACAGGTGCATTTAAAATTGATGGAATCTATTATCAAGTTTCAGTACAATAATGTTGATAATTGTGGTTACAACTTTTTTTGTCAGCAGCGAAAACAAGAGCAAATCGAAGTCGACGCCATCGAGTCCGAATAACTCGGAGATGAAGCCCCAGTCCACTACGCCGACGTCGCAGGCTCTGACTAAGCCACCGTACTCTTACGTTGCCCTCATCACGATGGCCATTAGGAACAGTCAGAGTAATCGGGCGACGCTCAGTGAAATATATGCATATATAACCAAAGAGTTTCCTTTTTTCGAGAAAAATAAGAAAGGTTGGCAGAACTCCATCCGGCATAATCTTAGTCTCAACGAATGTTTCATTAAAGTGCCAAGAGAAGGAGGTGGGGAGAGAAAAGGGAATTACTGGACTCTTGGTGAGTTAACAAATGCTTCGAAATGTATACCCGTTTCGAAACTAACGAACTTTGATTATATTTTATTTACCTATATATCGAAATGTAAAGCGATTGCCGACTGTACAATAGACATTGTTTTGTGCTGTGTATATAGGGTTCCGTATTATACATATATATGGCAGGGCGAATTGTTGCTATGCGCATACTCACTCTCATTTTCACGACCTCTATGATGGCGAATTGCTGGCGAGTGTGAGGCCGTGGTTGATGTGAATTTGGTTTGTGAGCGCCGTGTTGTTTTAGATCCACAGTGTGGCGAGATGTTTGAAAATGGGAACTTCAGACGCAGGCGGCGCATGAAAAGGCCTTTTCGGGCGACGCCGTATTCTAAGACGCTGTTCGGGGAGGGGTACCACGTGGCGCACGTAACACAACATGTTCCTCCACACATGCAGCCTTTGCCTCTAGGAGCGAGAAATTACTTCGGTTCTGGCTCACCGTACCATCCGCCTTCCTATCCGAGATATGACACGTAAGTACGAACTTTTACTAGAAAACTGACATCACTATCATTACATATTATAAAACAAAGCTCCCCTCCTCCGCTGCATCTGCCAGTCTGTTCGCGATGAACTTAAAAACGACTTTGGGGTTTTCATGCCGTTATCACCAATAGCTAGATTAATACATGAGAAAGTTTTTGTTAAGGTTTTATGACGATTATTGTGAAAAAATCAAGCCACATCGGAGCTTTCATCTAAAACTCATCTTAATACCTTTGTGATAACACAAAACGATGCATGTACCCGTGCGAAGCCGGGGTGGGTTGCTAGTAGTCGTAGTACATAAGTATGGGAGATGGTTTGCGATACTTGCAGACTCTTGCTTACCAGACGTCTCATTCCCAAGATGCGTGCTTATTTTGAGAGGTAGCCGTGCTGCCACCATAAATAACCTCAGCCCACCCCACCAGCCTTTTAAGATCCTATTTTTTACATTTAATATATACTTATCGTTCGCTTCGTATATTGAGTTATTTAAGTGTTACCTATCTGATATTTATACAACTGAAACGACCATTTAAAAAAAATCGATTAAAATTTCCAAAACAATATAGTAATTCACATAGCGGCTGTTAGAGCTTGAACATAACTTATCGGTAATACATAATCCAAACGCTAAATTAACTTTGTGACATTATAATTACAAATTAATTACAGTAAATATTTATGTTACCCGTTCTTATGTTTACAAAACAAAAGCTAATGATGTTGATACGATCCTACAAGTTCTTTTTATTTGCATTTTCCGTAACAGTTTCATTTATCAACTAACCTTCATCATTGAATATTATTTTTGTAATATGCAACCAGTCTTGACCTTCTCATCAAGGTAATTCACAAGAGATAAATTAATGTGCTATATTCATGATTAAAACTTATATAAACATCATGTGTTGCTTCTACTCGAGATATAGTTAGTCACGTGTATTTATGCTGATCTGAGTGTAGTTTATTGTAGTAAATCACTATTCGCCGTACTACTTGAGTTATAATACAATCACGTTGCAAGATTTGAGTTTTCTTTATTATAGAATATAAATATATATATATATATAAATATATAATATAATATATATATATAATATATAATATAATAATATATATCTGTCATATGACTCTGTCATACACTTTGCAATATAAATAGGAAATTAATACTGAATTAGTCCGTAGGCTGTTATTATATTAAGTAGGTTTATCGAATAAAAAACAAATAATAAGCAAACTAATATCGCATGGCAGGCTTCGCACTCAATCACGTGAGATGCACCTATTATTCAGCATTTGAAATCTTATCATGCTGATGAGATGTTGAGATATAGGCAGAGAGAGTCAGCGCCACTTCTAGACCAACCGACCTCTTTCAATTCATCATCATCGTATTGAAGATTATATATTAAACGAATTAATTCAATATACCTTTTTTGCAAATAATGTACCCTCTAAAGTCGCATTTCAAACATTTTCTTCATTTGCATCCACGTATAGAAAGCACGCCTGTCGATTTACTGGGGTCGGTTGGGGGTCAATACATTTTATCATATAAGAATATGAAATAATAAAAGTTACGTAGAGATAAGGAAAGTAGTGTAAAATTTTTATCGGATAAAATTGAACATAATACCACTTATTAGTTAAGCATTTCTTCGTTTACTTATCACCGGCTTAAACATATATTCGAATGAAATTTACACATTTGATTGGAGGTAGGAGTTTCCAACTACGATACGTGTGACATTACTATTGGCTGTGACTTTTTAACTAAAATACATTTTGTCGTAACAAGAAGCTCACTGAATATACAGGAAATCTATTTGACTCTAACAATATGATTGTTGAACCGACTGTCATGTTTCAAAAGCGCCTAAATACAAATCACATTTAGATCAATGTATTCCAAAGTAGTAACAATATAATTATAGTATGATAATGTGAGCATGATTTTCACGCCTCCCCACAAGGCTCCCCGGAGGGGTAGACAGACACCGAGTCGGGAACCGAAATTGCAGTTCCCGACTCTCGACCTTTGTGTTGCAGACAACTACTGGAACCACGTGGCCACCACGGCTTTATACGTACTTTGTATGGCCAATACTCATTATATCAGGTATCATCGTTGTTGCAGCACTTGGTTAGCCCAGTCACCGGGCGGGCTTGGCTACGCTAGCGCGTGTGGTGGCATGGGACGCAGTCCGCCCGGCTGCTCACCCCATAGCGCGCTGCCGCACCAGTCCTCTCCAGTCTCTGTCAACCCGTTCGCCACACATCAACTCCAGGGTCAAGTAAGTGTTATCAACGATTTTTACGCTACGGATCAAAATGATCTCCGAGTTTTCAGGTTATTCGCCAATCAGATCCATATGGTTCGCAGCTTGTAAATAACTTTTTTTGCCTTTTTAAAAGGTTATTTTGCTATTTAATTCCGAAGTTAATAACTAATTTTTGATATGGATTTTCCCGAGTTTTTACTATTTATAGGGATTTGATAAACTATGTAAACAAATGTATGTATTTGATTGCACCAGTCGTAAAGCTCCCATGAACATCGATGGCGTGTTAAGAGGCTAGTTTCATTTCAGTAATTAAATCGAGATTAAAATTTGAATGGCGTATCAAAAAGCAGTAAACCTTCGCGTTCACAACTTGGCGCTGCTTGTTCAATCGGCCGTAAATTATTTTATCACGATCTTCGAAATATTCTTAACTCCTGACGTTTAGCATATAGCCAGCTTAGGGTTAAGTGGTTACCTTAAGGCTCGTAACACAGTTGCCATAGTAAAACAAATGTGAGAAGTAGCAATGCTGATAAGACAATTCCATGATAGAAATACATATTATATATAAATCGAAAGAAAAGTATACATCAGTCTCTTTGTTCAAAGAAGATATGTATTATTAGACAAATTTGAGTACATATAACCTCGAGTTTTCTAAGCATATGATGATTGTAATGTTTCAGCTCCAAAGCCCACTGCAGCCGATGCAGCCAATGTCTATGAACACATACAACCCGATTGGTGTTACCACTATTGGTTTGTTCTTTTATTTATTTATTAAGATACACCAAGATAGTAAATCTTATCTTTCTTTTTCTTTTGTCTTTTCTCCTCAGCATATATGCGTCCACTGCTGGACATATGCCTCTTGCATGGATTTCTTATCTTACTAATATTATAAATGTGAAAGTTTGTAAGTTTGGATCGGTTCATTCACGGCTAAACGGCTGAACCGATTTGGCTGAAAGTTGACATGGTGATAGCTTATACCTAGGAATAGGATATAGGCTACTTTTTTTATCCTGAAAAATTCAAATTCTTATATTATTATGTATGATGCTCTTTCACGGCATAGCGGCTGAACCGAACCTAGCAGGAAAATACATAAGCTACTTTATAAAACTCCACGCGGGCGAAGCCGCGGGCATAAGCTGGTAGTACATATATTACATAAAACTTATAATAAACATGCCACAAAGCAAACAACAAACATTTACATTTATAATATAAGTAATATTATAATAATATATCCACACGTCTTCCCACAAGGGTCCCCGAAAGGGTAGGCAGAGGTGTATAAGTAGTACCCACACACCAACACCCAATTAAATAATATAAGTATATAAATAGAAAAATATGAAACTGGAACAATGTAAAATATTAAAGCAGATGGTTGTTGGAACCTTACAGACGGATCTCCAAGTCCAGGCGGGGGGTACGCGCCTTCTACGGGTGGGTTCTCACCAAATCGACACCACGATATTGTCACCTCTTCGGACACCGCTGTCTCTCGATTCTCATTTTGGCCCGATGGTGAGTAATAGAAATAAGACTTGAAACTGACTACAGGATAAAATTTTAAAGATGCCAATTTCGAATAATAAAATAATTATGTTTTTCTCATTTTATTGAAATCTTCAAATTAGTCAGAAGATTAATTAATTGTTCAAATAAAAATCTTAAAATCGATTCCATAAAGAGGTACTCGTACTTTGAACGTCTGAAAAATTACAAATAGACCAAATAATTCGGTCTAGCCACCGTAGCTACCTTGCATTATCAAATAGACACTAGACAACAATTTGTAACGCATTTTATTTGTTTCACAACGTGTCTTGTCTGGAAACGCAAAATGAGACAAGATATTAATTAAGTAATAATAACAAGACGCGAATTAAGTTTCGTATAACCGCCCTCTTCAGTAGAATTGTGACTATTTGAACTTTTAATCCTAGAGAACTCACAAGGGTGTGTCGCACGAGAAAAAGTTTATCAATGTTGCCGACAGATGTCACCTAATTCAAGGGTTATTATTGTTTTTATTTAAGATTTGATTGAAGTGATGACCAAAGATCAAAATAAAATTATTTTCATTAAAAATATAATGTTATTATCACCGCAGCTTAGATTTTTTTGTGACATAGAAACTTCTATGCATACCTAATCGCGCCGAGTCCCTAACGGGGTAGGCAGACAGGGTAGGAACCCTAACGGGATAGAAAATAGCCTTTATGCGTGACAGAAATTGTCGTAAAGACCGTTAAGTCTAAATTGAGACCGATTCCATTAGTATTTATGTATGTATTCGGCATAAAGAGAACGTTATGTCACCCCACGAAGGTGTAATAAGATAATATGATAAAAAGGTAAACAGAATGCCGCTTTGAAAAGTAGATAAATAAAATTATTGGTTTAATGTGAGGTCGATAATTTCAGGTGGATCTCCAAGTCCCAATCCGGGCTATGTGCCAACGAGTAGTTTCTCGCCGAGCCGTCGTCATGAGGCTGTTACGTCGTCAGACGCAGCTGGCACCCGCTTCTCATTCTGGCCTGATGGTGAATAACGTGCTCACTTATACCTTAAAAGGTTACGATTCCTAAGGTTGCGTTAAACGTAATGTCATTTTGTGATACACAGGTATTACTTTTCTTCAAAAACTCCGTTGAGGGTAAAATAACCACAGTGACAATATTATTTATTTGAATCCACACAGTTTTTTGTAATTACAAATGCTTACATCCATGATTGGTAAAGTTCTTTATGGAAGAGAGAACGCTAGGTTATATATATATATATATATATATATATATATATATATATATATATATATATTATTTATCGTCTATTCTTTTAAATTGGACGAAATTAATAGTATCCTGTGAAAATGTTAGTTCGTTTTCAAATATAATTAATAGTCAGAAGGAATCATTTCATTAAGGCTACATGATTGAAAGGGTCTAATTGTATTCATATAGTATCGGAAATTGAGGCCAGCTAACGTCCTTACTTACAGCGTATACATATGTTGCTAAAATTATGATTTTATCTCCTCAGTTGGTGTTAAAGAAGAAGCGTCTTCGAGCATCATAACGAATGCAGCACCCTATTCTAAATGTTTTATGTAAAGATACCAAAGTTGGAGGGATACACAAGACTAAAAATCTTATTGCACATCGTGTGAAATAATAAGATATGATTTTTTTATTGGACTGTAATATAAGGTTGCTCTATGAAATTATTTCCCACAAATTGTTGTCTATAGCCGACTTCAATGCTTTTTTCATTGCATCTTATAGATTATTGAACGAAAGCGATAATTTTATTATGCGTTCAGTACTTTTAAGATATATTTGTTGCGCGTAATGCGAAGTAGACAATATAAAAATAGAAATGTATCTGACTTGAAACTTGCCGGTTGACAGATGCAATTTTTTTTATACCAAGGCCATGGGCCGGCTGATGGTAAGCGGTTACCGCCGCCTATGGACGTTTGCAACACCAGGGGTATCTCTCTCGTTGCCGACCCTACAGGAATCTTTTCACACCCTTCTTCAAGAACTCTCCAGGGAAAACCTCAACGGGGAGCTCATTCCACAGTCTGAGCGTTCGCGGAAGGAAACTCTTTTGGAACTGCGCACTGCGATACCATTGTGGTTCCAAGGTATGAGGATGAATTCCCCGTCGATGGCGAGAGATGCGGTGGTAGAAGGTAGAAGTGGGCATATGTACCTATCCTAATCAGAGACATATGTATATATAGGTAGTCTTTTTGGGCTGCAGCCTAGGGCCTCTCACATATAAAGGCTAATCAGACCCAATCGAAGACGAGTTATAAAAGTAAAAAAATAATTGTGAAATAATAATTTTTTTGTACCGTTTCAACAAAAAAAAAACATTTTAACGAACTAAGTATGCCCTCAAGTAGATGTTTTAATATAAAATAAACACAGTTACTTATTTTTGTATATTTAGTTGGCTCAAATTTGATGTGTGTTACATACCAATGTGACTCATTGGAACTTTTAGAATACTACACAAAGTAAATAAGTCTCGAATAAACGGATCGTATAGCCGCAACTGTGTTAAATAAAAATATATTTTAAAATCGTTTTTGCTTCTAGTTCTCGTTAAGAACAAGAGTGTAGATTTGAGAGGCCCTAGGCTAACAGATCTCATTATATGTCTTATCCATAATTTCTATGATGCATGAGTGACTTATATCATCAGCTTGTAGGGAGGGATTCATTTTAATAAATTTTGAAGCCGGTCGCTTAATGTTAGTGCATTTAAATATAAAGAATTAATGTTAAATGTGTGACCTACACGCTGGGGCACTTGTTATCCTTTTTTGTAGATAAAGTTGGGTTTTAAATGTATATTCTCTCATTATTGTCGCGTTGAAAGTGTCGCGTGCAGTCATCATCTTCACCCATTCTTATATGTCTTTGTAATATAAATCCAAAATATACGTTATTCAAATTACTTATACTTCACAATACAGTAGTTTTAAGCTCTTATGAAAACCTTTAACGGGATGGGAAGGTTATACTATATCTGCTACAAAAATACCAATTACTCTCTTAAAATAAGTGAAATGATTTTGAATAGCCACTTATATAACGATATCAAAGTACTTTGACCATAGACAATAACGAGTATTGGTGCATTTAAAGTCTTGGCTTAAGTTGAGCTGCCAATCAAGTCTTGAAGGAAATACCAAACATCTCCCTACAATAAGAAACAGTAAACTTGAAACAGTGAAACACCAATCACAGGTACAAACAAACAAGGTTGAGCAAAAATAAAATCATGAAAAGTATATTGACAATGTCATTTCCTTGTATCAATATTGTGTATTAGTTGAGTAGCATAGGGTTTATAGTTACCAGTCCTTTTTATTAATCACGCTCTTATCAGATTGGTCGTGGTTATCACGACCCGGGGCCTTTGCTCTCTAACTGTTGCTTTTCTAGGGGCATTCGTTCGTAGTACCGCCACAGCCTTGATCTGATACGTCTATCTCAGTGGGGACCTAGCGCGAAAATTACCCTACCACTGGGAGGTCAATGACGACCATAAATCGCGCGCTTTATTTAGAATGTCAAAGACGACTCTTCGATACACCACTTTAAGTCAAATGCAGGGCAGTTTGTTTTTAACATAGTATACGTTAATAATTTACCCCCAAGGGACCCTATAGGGTAGGCAGATATGTAATTACACCCTCTTTTTGACGCTATATTGTCAGTGATGATGACTGCAGGCACCTACCTATAACTATTGTAAGTGTAAATTTTAGAAGTAATTTCTTATGTAAATCTCACAAACAAGTTGATGAAAAAATAAGGTATGACCTATCTTAGTTTGTGAATGACTCGGTTACCTGAAACTGGTCGAGCTATATTATGTAGGTATAACCGTTTATCTATGAAATATTTGTTCTTATTGTTGTGAATATGTTATTTATATGATAATAATAAAAATGGATCACTTAGTCGTAATTTCAGTGTTGAATATACTTAACTGAAACCTCCAAACATTGCAGGCGTAAAAAAGCGCTGAAATGAGTCCCTTTATTACTGGCAATATTGGTTGGAGCCACTTAAAATAAATGTTGTTACTTTCATTAGATGTTAGGCCATTCAGGCCATGTATATCTATATCTTTAAATATGTAATGAATATTTGTCTGTATGTTCTTCATAGAATCGTAAACGGCTGGAACGATTTTACTAAAATTTTCTGTTTCTTCAGGTGGATTCGAGAATGGCTTAGATTCACAATTGGACTCGTTAGGTGGCGCCACTGGGTCCGTGGCTTTTATTTTTTCACCCAAGCGAAGCTGGCGGGACAACTAGTATTTTATAAAACGTAATTAATATGCACTAATACATCTTTAAGTTTTCTTTCTAAATCCTGTAGAAGAATATACAGTATTTTGCCTATGAATTTTATCACTCCATAAAAGATTTCGGAATCTTCCATAGCATACTACTTGTATAATAATGGATGAATAAAACAATGCAATATCTATAAAGAGGCTGAACGAGGAGGAGAAGATAGTAGACATGTTTATCATCACGTATTTCAAGGATTAATTCAGGTGTCAATGCCAAATAAGTTATGGGTATTCATAACTGTCAACGAAATGTCACAGGTCCTGATGTAGTGATATATCACACACACACACACATATCATCACACCAAGTCCCTAACGGGGTAGGCAGAGAGTATAGAGTACCAGTTCAAGGTCGAATATAAGTGAAATATTTGCACTTTGTCGCTAGTTGCATCTTAAGCGTAATGAATAAAACGAACTGAATTTCTTCGTATGCGAATTAAACTTCCTTGGCTTGGAAGTACAGTATATACTCTGATGCACTGCCAAAATGCGGTGACATAAATGCCTTGTGTCGCTTCAATCAAGGCGAGACCCCCTTCGGCATTGGGAATCAACTTATGGTTATTACGTAGATGCCGGAACAGACGCGACCCCGCCCACGGCGATTGATAAATGCCAAGTGACTCGAAAGCCAATGAATTCAACGTAGCAAGTATATAAGAGTTCGTTCATATTTTTCCATAATAGATCCAGGATCCCAATGAAAATATTTTTTGGTGAAAGTGTAACTACTGCTCGTCATGCCCTAGATACGTCCACATGTAGAATGTATGTATGGAATGTAGAATAAAAACGCTTTAATTGATAAAAACTATAATTCTACTTTAATTTATCTAACACTCAATTTCAAAGTCCTTTTAGTGTATAGATAGTGGCATCCACGAAGGCGCGCCCGACTTCCTTATGTAAGTGTGCATTATCGGTACACACTGATTACCTGAGTGCTCACGCACACAACTGTTAATAGAGTCGGGTTATACCGCCCGTATTATGCACAGAACAAAGTTATTATTCCGTGGTATTATGCGACCCCCTCGACAAGGAATTGGTAGGGTGCACCTTCGTAGATGGCACTATCTGTATACAACAAATCTAAGTACAACGGTGGAGTAGCTAAATGAGCGTTCGCCTAGATCTTCAGAACACTAAAAACAACTACAAAGAAACACAATAAATATTTTTGGCTTACATATTTGGTCTATGTTTCTTAACATTACAATGTACGCCGAGAGGATAATGAATTCGTAGACGTAAATAATATAATATATATGAGGCTGAATTAAAGATCATAATAAATCGATTCGTAATCGCATAAATCGAATATTTTATAATATGCTAACTGTACGCAATCACACATTGCTTCGTCTGCTTTGACGTCAAATACAGATAACCAGACATAATAATTATAATAATGGCTCTGGTTATTTGTATCTATATATAATGTATCTATTTTTCTCACATTTACGTCCAATCAATTGATAGTACAGTTCTCAAAATATTGGCTTAGCCTATGTCTAATATAAGAATTCTGCTTACTATAAGGTATAAACTTTTATATTGACCTACATTAATATAACGTCTTCACGTCTTATTTCTCACTTTTCATATCACGATAGGCAGAGAAATATAACAATCAACTAATTATTATGTTAGGTGAACCAGTTACACTTTTGATAACTAGAAAAACAGTTGACATGTAATTATTTATCGTTATAGAGCTTCTTGTGAATGGGCATCAGCTGGTCATATTTCTTGAATTTATTATGACAGAGTTAATTGATACAAAATCCTCTCCGATCAATATGTCGAGAGGTGTTCGATTGAATCAATAAAACGATATGACGAACTGGCTGATTTGTAAAAAGCGACACTCGGGCTTAATATCTAAGTTAACACTTTTAACTAATACTAATGATACACATAGAATTTCGTCATTATAAAGTAAGTAAAACGTAGATTATGTGCTTATAATATCTAAAACATCAATGATAACTTGCTACTTAACAAACAACGATTATGACACTAATGTCTATATTCCAAGATTTTTATAAGACAATGTATTATACTATAAGAGATTTAACTTATTGTATGGTAATCTACTCTATTAATTTAAAAGTAAGCATTACTAAACGTGTACGACTTGGGTACATTAGGAATCAACTCTGATAGACTGTTCTCAAATTAACTTATTCATAATCACATAATTTCTTTTTTACTAAAAATTATTCCTAACTTGATGAGGTTGAATCTATAAAATCTATGCAATAAATACATTCTTTAAATATATTATATTTTATAAACTTGAGGAAAATATTATATATTATAATATGATGTGTAAATATAGTATATCAGAATATTCATTTCTCGTAGACTTATATATTTTCATTATTATACTAGAATACTTTAATCGTCAAATCTTCCATCAATAAATACATTTTCAAAACTCCTTATAAAAATCTTTTGCCGGAACAATTTTCTACATACATTTATTAATCTAAAACTACTTCTCTTAAAGCCACTTTCCATTGACACATTTAATTTTAATGAAATTTGATTTAAAATAAATTTTGTTTACATCATAAGATGTATAATAATGCCTTAAATCTTTATTTCATCTAAAAAACGAAATTGTATAAAGTTTCGAGTTGTATCAAACATTTATAAATACTTCAAAACACACAACGCACATCAATATAATATTTCATTCACTTTGAAGTGTCTTTAGGCATCCGCTTTAGGCGGAGAGATTTGCTTCGTGGTTCTGGAATGGGACACAGCAAGCCCGGTGTTCTTTCTACGCTCAGAGAGTGGCCCCTTTCCCGTACTGGTAAGGATTGACCCAAAAAGATCATAGACGTGTCAAAGGGCGAGCTAATAGCTACTTCGCTAAATGCTGACCCTTCACGCTGTGGTGCTCCTTCACTCCGCAATTCTGAAGCCTCCATCGATGCGATGTCGTCAGAGTCAGTCTCCTCGTCACCGCTTTCCATCACTCTGGAAAGAGAAGCAAAAAATTACATTTATATTTCCTAAAAAAAACAGTTCGTAAAAGAATATTTAAAACATATAAGGTATGGCATGAACACTCGCGCCGCTGCTTTTATAACATATACGAATAACATTAAAAATTCGCGCAAAGAAAATACACTTCAGCTAGAACTCACCTAACTTCAATCTTATTGACTCTTTGTTTTATTTTAGCTTGTTCTTCACCAACATCAGTCAATATCCCTTGAAGTCGATTGTTTAACATCACAACAGTATTTTCCAGTTGGTGAACAGTATCCTCCAAACTAAGCTGAGTAGTTTTGGCGCTTTCATACACAGTTTCATCGAGCAAACCATCCTGTCATAAAGAACACGATTATATATCCAATCAATAATTTAAGTATGTATATTATTTTGGAACAAAACAAACCTTCCTCAGCAGTTGACAGCCTCTTTCTGTAAGCGTTGCCCTAGCATCTGGATAATCTGCTAAGGCCTCCCAAAGATCTCTTTTTGCTAAGCAAAACAGATCAGAATAGCCAAGAGCACGCACGTTCGCAGTCCTACGGTTACCAGTACGATTTCCTGCAATTTCCAGCACACTGACTTCTCCAAACACTGAACCAGCGCTCAAAGTAGCTAGGACAGTTTTCCCATCGTCTGCTACTACTTGTAGTCTTCCTCTCTTGACAATGTACATTTCCTTTCCCACATCACCTTTTCGGCAAATATAGTCACCCGGACTAAACACCTGCAATCGTAGCTTTAAAACTAGTGCTTCCAGAAGTCCTGGTTCACAATCTTGGAATATGCGGACCTTGCGAAGAGTGTCTAGGTGGACTCGAATAGCAATTTCTGCCTTCAGCTTGTCGGGTAACGAAGATAGAACGTTCTCCTCATCTAACGCTCCACTTTGTGCCCATGTATAAGCAAACCAGCGAATAACTCTTGCTTCGAGTTCACCACTAACTTTTCTAAAAGCCATGTACTGTTTAACACCATCCATTTTATTCTGAAACTCGACCCTTGCAACGTTCATGTTCGAAATCATAGAGCCAATGTTCCCCACAATCGTGGCAAATATAAGTACTCCGGCTAAGAAGTCAGCAACAACGAATAAATATTCGGCGTCAATTTCAGGCTGCGGGGTCTCGCCTATTGTGGTGAGAGTGAGCGTAGACCAGTAGAAACTGTAGATGTATTGGTGAGCCAATGACTCATTTCGTGAGCCTGTTAAATTATATACCCAATTGTCAGTCCCGAAACCAATTGCATAGCTTATAGCAAAATATAGACACGCGTTCCAGTGGATAAGTACAAGTATCGCCATAACGACCTGTGGAACAATGTAAATAAATGCATCAATAGAACCTAATCTTTATAATAACATCGTATGAATATATTATTTACAATAATTTGTCATTAACCTTGCATATCCTGAAAGCGTTTGGATAACTTGTTGCGGTTTCAGTACGATCGAACCACACCCACATTCGAGGTAAGCGAAAAAGTCGATTTAGTCGCACAATGACAGGGCACGGCAATTGTTTCTGGAACATGACCATTATTACTGACATTTGAGTTAAAACTCATCAAGTAGAATGAATCATTTATTAATAAGTACTAACATCGTCACAAGATCCAGGCCTCCACCAGTAATACGCAATGTCTGTGGGCAATAATGATATTAAGTCATAGCGCCAGGAATCCGATTGTAGGTAGTGACGACGGAGCATTTTTGAATCTTTCACCATGAGACCTTGCTCCAGGTATCCTGTAACAAACCAATATGGCATACATTAAGGTTGCGTACTTGTATGAAAACAAATATTAAGATTACGACGCCTAGATGGCCCCACAGAACAGTCAAATGGAATAGTAATGAGCGGCTACGTCCTCGCTAGCAAGCTATACAACTGTGTGCCATAATGACGTCATGTTTATATTATTGTTTTACAACAAATCAAATTGTGGCATTCTGGATTACAAAAGGAGGTCGATCGATCATAGTAACGTAGAATCGTGTCACAACAGCCACAATGCAATATTTGTACGGAAAAAGCAACTAGGCAGGGTCGAATGTTTGTCTACACGTTAGCTAAATTTGATGACGCAGGGCGCGGCAGTGCGTGTGGGTGCAAAATAGTTGATTTGCGGGCTCAGTCGAAAGCAATACCCACAACATACACTTCAGTCAGTACATTTTTTAACATACTTTACACATCCTCTGCGCGATCTATACGCAAATTGAAAAACGAACTAAAGCAAAGATTCTAGATTTATTAGGCCGTAAAGAGTGCGGTAGCCACTCATATATGTATTAGATGTCAAGAGGATATACATACACATATACTGTATACGATGAGACAGACACGTAATTTTTTTATAAACACAAAATATGAGTCAAAGTTTGATGCTTAGTTAACTGAACTTACTAAAAGTGGCTCCAAATCTAGCACGCATTCCTAACTATAAATCAACAGAACAACAACATTTTATAACATTAAGAGAACTTTGTTGGCTGAGTAATGAGAGACATTCACGAAAAGAACTAACACATAAGGACCTAACAAATGTTTGATGTGACAGGGGAGTGTGTAAGCCGACCTGTTGCATTGTTATCGCGCTCGGATATTGTGGAAACTTAGCCAGATTCGAAAAGCAAGTATAAGACGTAAGTATACATGTTTAAAAAAACACATCAACAGAATAACACCAATACCGCTAACATCAAACAAATGCATTAAAATTCCAAAAGGGTTTTATTGAGCTAATCATGGCCCATTGATTTCCTTTAGATAAATAAGTAACATTTAAATGTATGCAAACATTCGCTTTACATGCGGGCAGGTAATACAATTTATTGACAATCAATTAATGTTATAGAGTAAGTTCGCAAAGCCACCTATGTATGTCCGATTGCAGAGAATACTTATATATATATATTTCTTCACACCTTCCCACAAGAGTCCCCGATGGGGTAGGCCGAGGTGTGTTTTAGGTGCCAATGGGATAGATGGCGAGTCCAGGGCCGTTTCTGAAGCACGGATATTATACATAAGTCTTTGAATTTCTTCGCAAATGTATGTAGCTTTCCTCTGGATGTTTTCCTTCACCTTAAAGTTCATGGTGTGACTAATCACTTACCGGAAAGTATTATACACACGGAATCTGGCGGAAAGTGGGTGTGTGGGTATTACCCATACACCTCTGCCTACCCCTTCAGGGACCCTTGTGGGAAGGAGTGAGGATATACATAGTTACGCTCTTTTAAATATGATTTGGAAGTTACCAATAGTATTTATTAATAGAGCTATTCCCACTCGGCTGGCAAAATGAATATATTTTATTTTGCCAATTGTTAATGATAAATAAACCGGTACCGTAATACCAAGCTATGTAATACCAAGCTATGATACATACCTTCGTGAACGTGTATCATTGTATCGGCGAGATATATCACGTCGCATATGTAGTCCAGGATAAACCAGTATGGTATAAGATTGTCCAGTTCCCAGAACACCGCTCGACCGATCACGAACACCACATTGTACAATATGGCCAGGGATACAACCGCAAGCCACTGCGCAGGAATAAATCAATATAAAATAAATAAATAAAATTATTAACTTTCCGTTGAGGCTTTTCCATAAGAGTACCTACAGCACTTCAACAAGGGTGTAAAAAGATTTCTGCAAGGTTGGCAACGCGCGATCGATACTCTGGTATTACAAGCGTCCAAAGGAAGCAGTACCCGTTTACGTAAGGTATGCTTGTTTGCCACTTCGTGGTATATCTTATCTTACTATCTAATATCATAAATGTGAAAGTTTGTAAGTTTGGATGTTTGCGGTTCTTTCACGGCAAAACGGCTGAACCGATTTGGCTGAAAGTTGAAATCGTGATGGCTTATACCTAGGAATAGGACATAGGATACTTTTTTTTTATCTCGAAAATTCAAAGTTCTAATATTATAATGTATGATGCTCTTTCACGGCATAGCGGCTGAAGCGATTTTAGCAGGAAAATACATACGGTACTTTAAGAACTTCACGCGGGCGAAGCCGCGGGCATAAACTAGTATGTAATAAAATCAGCTGAAAATCCATCTCATAGATCAAATGCTCACTTAAAAGACACTATAACACTTTCGAAAAGCGGTTCTAACAACTGCAAATCGTGAGAATAGAGCCTGAGCAATCAGAGACGTGATTCTTTTTTCGTATTTATGAATTTTATTTAATTACTGTTTAGACCAATGGTTGATTGTACGGCAAGAAGGGAGGGTTTTCCAACAAAAGGTCTGCTTTATGGAAATATACTGTGCATAAATAAATATGAGTACATACGTGGTAATGAGCTGGTAAAGTCGGGTCAAATGCAAGCTTCGAACCACAAAATAATTTGGATCGGCTTGCCTGATCCAACGGTTCTTCAGGATCCTTGAAGGTTTGTGCTGCAAATTTATCCAGGAACCAGTCTGGAGGCTTTGTCCGACCTTCGCCACTTATACGACAGCGAAGGTTCCTCGTGAATCGTGAAAGCTGCCTCTGAGCCCAGTTATTTCCAGGATTCCTCTCGCTTACCGTCTGTAATAAAATATAGTAAAACGATAATACTAACCCTGTTACAGCTGTTAATCAATACAAAAAAAAGTATATGCTTATAAGATATTATATTCTACGTATATCACTTGAATCACGACTGAGAACCGATATCTAGGCCTGTTGAAATATGTATTCTAGATGCATTTTTTGAAATGCAAAAATTTCTTGCAAATAACCTAAGGAAGAAAAAATTATGATAGTAATACACATAATCGTTTCTGTCACCTTCAATATATGCCATAGTTTATGAATTTAAGAAAGCTATAGACAAACCTGTTTTAAATAAATTAGATGCCTAATTAAAATAAACTAAATAAAACACCCATGTCCTAACTCGCTGTCAAAGCTACAAGGTTATAAAGCTGGCAGTATTGCCAATTTACAGAGGCTGATTTCCAAGCTGTTTCCTTAAAATAATTTGATACTGGTATAGATCAATCTTACGAATCTTATCTTACTAATATTATAAATGGGTAAGTTTGTAAGTTTGGATTTTTGCGGTTCTTTCACGGCCAAACGGCTGAACCGATTTAGCTGACAGTTGAAATAGTGATAGCTTATACCTAGGAACAGGACATAGGCTACTTTTTTTTAAATCCTAAAAAAAATTAAGTTCTTATGTTATAATGTATGATGCTCTTTCACGGCATAGCGGCTGAACCGATTCTAGCAGGACAATTTCCAAAGCTATTTTTCGAACTCCACGCGGGCGAAGCCGCGGGCATAAGCTAGTACAATATAAAAATATAATAATAAGCTATACTTACTGATAAAACTGTACACTATAATTGACCCGACAAAACACTAATAGACAAGGTAAACAAAACAGCCCCGCTGATAGTTATAACAGTCCCTAACACCCACACCTACAAACAACCATAGCCGAAAAACTGAGCAAATACATTGATTTAAAAGATGAAATAGCGAGCATGTGGCATCTACAAAAAGTTACAATTTATTTTTTATTTTTTTATACCCCTTGGGTGGCGAACAAGCATGCGGTCCGCCTGATGGTAAGCGGTTACCGCCGCCTATGAGGCTTGCAACACCAGCGGTATCACTCGCGCGTTGCCGACCCTGCAGGATTTTTTTCACACCCTTCTTGAAGAACTCCAACAACCATAATTCCAATAGTCATTTCCACCACCGGCGTAATTCCTAAACAGCTCCATCAATCCATAGCCACAATACAACTACCTAAACTCACCTACCTCAATCTACAAAAAGCAGTCATTCTTAATACTTACCGTATCACCCGAAAATTCCTTCAAATAGATCGACCTTTGACCTCAACCAACAACAACCTTTAAAAAATAGCCACTTGGCTTCGGCCCGTGAATATTATAAAAACGCCGGCAATAATGCCGAGAATATTTAAAAAAATATTTAAAAAATAATAACAATAAAATGTATAATAATATAATATAAGGGGTAGGCAGAGGTGTATAGGTAGTACCCACACACCCACTTTCCGCCAGAGGTATATTAGGTGCCAACGTGACAAATGGCGAGTCCATCGCAGTTACTCAAGCACGACTATACATACGCCTTTGAATTGCTTCTGAGACGTATGCAGGTTTCCTCTCGATGTTTTCCTTCACCGCAAAGCTCGTGGTGTGACAAATCACTGTACTTAAGTTCAGAAAAACTCGTTGGTACAGTCGGGATTCGAATTGGCAATCTTTGTGTCGTAGGCAACTGCTCAAACCACTCAGCCAATAATTAAATATAATTCATGATAAACATCAAATAAAAAGTATTGACTACAATTTAGTTTATTAGCAACATCAAGTTCTACATCAGTTACGTTTATTTTTAACTGATTAATAAACTTAATTTTGTTGACTTGTCCCAACTCGTGGTTACGAGGCAGGAGGAGCAGTAGAACTGCTTTACCAAGTGTATGTGCCACGCTTCTCGTCATCGGATTGCGGATGCTGGAACACATCTCACGCATCCACGTTCGTAGCTAACGTCTCATAGAAGAGAGGAATATTTATTGTAGGAATTGAGGGGAGCAGCACCTTTAACGGCGCATTCGCTTAATTTTCACTATCTGACATGTCTATCTGATATTATTACCCCTCACTTAAATGTTTTCATAATTTAATACGGCTGGGGCATGTGAATTTCACAATTTAACTTTATGTCTGATGTGAGTGCTGATGGTGGCGTACCGATTGTTATTTTGCACGACATCTAATACTGAATACGGAAAATTTTAGCAGCATGCAACATACACGCACATTGTTAGAAATATGTTTGTGTATGAATTTAATTAATATAATAGGTATACACTCACGCCTTTTAACAAGGGTTCCCGAAAGGATAGGAAGAGGTGTATAAGTAGAAACTACCCATACCCACTTTCCTTCAGAGATATGTTTTAGGCGCCAACGTGACAGATGGCGAATATAATATCATGTAATAAATATAATATTTTTCTGAACTTATGCAGTCCAAAGTTTGAATTGAAATGGATGCTGCTAAAGCTGATTGAAACATAATTGATTTGCAATTTGATGACCAAAGTCATTCTCGCCTTTTTTAGATAGATCTTTTACCTTGACCTTACAACGCGTGGTCCATTGTTACTAGAAAAGGATCTATCCTCGTGTCATTTCACACCATTTAATATTGCTGCCGAGTATCCAGCAGGTATCAACGTGATGTGTTGTTATCGTGTACGTAAGCGCCTGTTAACACGATATGATGAGCAATGAATTTAAAACAGTGTTAGTCAATATGTATCATGTCATTGAAACAGTTTAGGAATAGATATTCCAATAGAGAACGACACAATACATAATTACTTGTTTCATACAAGTATAACACGAAGTTATAGATTTTATTGGCAACGTAAATAATGCAACCTTTTTTTACACATAAACTCATAATGACAAATAGTTCTGACATATTCATAATTCTCATATTAAACTTTTGTAAGCTTTGGTGTATTTACATTTAGCAGTGGTCGCCCGGTGGTCGAAATTGGACCAAAATTAATTTAAATTTAATAAACTTAATGCACCTTAATAATATTCAAACTCATTAGATTTTTTTTATTGCTAAATTTTAATTTATTTTAAAAAATATTAGCATTCTAACTTCATGCTCCTCCGTGGTACATAGGTTTTGCTTCACGTATTTATATATAGATTATTGTATAATAGTGTTTATTAACATTCCCTGTATCGATGTATGGTGCGTATAATAACATATCTGCAGACTTAACATGTCTGTGTATTGAACATAAATAAAAAACAAAATTAACTATAAACTATAGACTTTAACTACTAAACTTAAAATAGTATAATTTTTTTACAAATACCTTAACCATTTTTAAATTTTTTTTAAAGTTGCAAACTAGCAAGGATTGCAAGAAACCGACTTGACCAATCAAAATACTAACATCAATTTATGACATCAGTATCAGTGGATGAATTATATATTTTATTGGTTTAAACTATGTACCTACCCATTGAAAATTGCGTTGTATGTTTCGTAACGGTCTCATTAACTGCCGATGTGTCAGGCACTGCCGGCGAATATTGATTATCACAGCACATAATGAACAACCAATAATTAATCTTTCGGGACCAATGGCTGTATGTTTTACTAGTAAAATGTTATTTCGTCTGATAATGTCTTAATAGTTCGTTGATGCATTACAACGACAGTAATATGACCTTAGTTCGGAGCGCATATGAATTGAAGAGCTTAAAAAATTACAATATTATAATGCTGCGTATTTTTATGTAACTTACTTTTTTACAAACTACGAAGCAATTATAACGTCTGACAATTTCCGAAGGGGACCTTACGGATTTTCCAGTAAGGCCCTCTTACTGGAAAATCTAAATGTAAGGGTTTTATTGTTTGTCGTTTTCGTGCTAATATTATTAATGCGAAAGTTCGTCTGGTTGTTGGTCTCTCACGTTAAAACTACTGAACGAAATGTGGCACAGTCTATTAGCATAACATATAGGTATTTATTAAGGAAAAAAGTCTACCAATTAAATATTTTTTTAAACGGATGAAACCGGGAGGCAAAGCTTATTATTAAGTAAGTTATATAATTTATTATATAACCTCACGCCTAATAATTATTTAATTTCATCATATATTTTTTTAATTAGTCACTATTAGTGCTTACCAAAAATGTGTTTTGCCTAAAAGTATATACATAGCAATAGTCCTAACCTAAGCAATGAATTAAAACATAAATCTATCCGATCGTGTCGAGCTGCCCTTTCAATTACAATTAATTCTTATTTACTTGCTAGATCTCAAGGGCTCTGCCGAAGGCTACACAATAAAAATTTCCCAGTGCCATTACCAATTGTGGTTATATATTGAGGGCTCGTTAAATCCCTAAACTGAAAAATAAAACCGTCCGATGAAAGGTAATCAAGAGATATTTATTATTTATATGTAAATTTTATAAAACACATCACATGAAATGCGCAGTATACTTTTACAAATTAAATTAGTACCTACATTGAGTCCGATTACTATTAGTTTTGAAGATTACGCTTAATAATAAAAGTTGATTTCCTATAGAATAATTTGTTTATTGCCCTTTTATTTCTAAAAAAAGTCTTGGAATATAGCATCTTATAAATAAAAAATATACATGCCAATAATTGATATTGATATTTTATGCTTATTTAAGATTTGTAGGATAATCTAAAAAAATACGACATAAAAAATCACTTCAATTGATATCTGTTCCCGAAACTCTTGTAATGATTCGTCGACGTTTGATTTCACAAACTATTAATAACTATTCACATTAACTTCTCTCATAAATTCAAAACTATATTATTGTCATAAGACTGAATTCAATATTTAACATTGCTATGTAAGACGTGTTAATGTTGCAAAAGTAAGCGGGTAACATTAATAAAACCTTGGTGGGTTTCCACAATGCACGGCAATCACAATTAATCATGGCAAAGTTCAGAATTTATAGTCTTGAAGTGTTTACTCACCGGGCCCATGTTGTTCACCCGTATTTTATGAATAGTGTAAACAGGACTCATATTTCGCTGTATGCACAGCTGACTACCGGTCACTTGTTCTATATTTTATATCTTTCACCCCCACAACACTGGTGTCTTCGCAATAAGTAGAGTCATTAAGACTCTACGACAAACAGTATAGATCAGTATCAAAGTAATTGTCAGAAGGTTGAGTCACGATACAAGTTAACACGAACTTCAATTAAAGGTATTTTGTTAAACGAGAGCGACATTTCTTCAATTAAGATGGGTGTTATAGTAACAACAGATATTGTATATAGCACGCAGCTCAAGAGCCATCCCCCGGTGGCGACGGCTAGTTCCACAGCTCAAATGGGAATGAGCATCATGTCCAAATTTAATGGATAGTCTGCGCGTGTTCAAGGCAGCCACTTCGAAACAATAGGCTATGAGGAGCGCGCCACACCACGAGTGGCTTCCCGATATTACGTTTATGACGCGTTCACCGTAGTAGCTTCCGTCGTAAATACTGATTGTCCTGCCACCATCGCCGAACGTAATACGTCTAATTGCCCCTTTAAAAGTTCATGCATTAACTTGATCATGTTTCGATGCCTCATCACAATTAGACCCGTGTTTGCGATCTAAGCGTTTTAACTAAATTAAGTTTTTCAACAACCTGTTGACATATTCTTATGGTAATTAAATATTCTTAGGGTTTTTGTAGTACTTGTTAAATAAAAAATCAGAATAACCTAATTAACCTAATTATGCACCAGATAGATATTTTGGTATTTCGCATATTATATTGCATAGTTTTGATATGGTAAAAGTTACTCTAAGTTAAAAATAATTATGTTTATGTATACAGCGGGGCGTATATTATAATGGTTTTTTTTCTTGTAATTTTTTATTAAACAGAAACGTTGTATTGGATACCAATATTCCTGTGACGTCGATTTTACAATTACCTACTTAAGAAAGTAAATACCACTGTTATTTGAAAATATTGTTACTTGTTATAAAATTTTATGACACTTAAAAAAGATAACCCTTTGTCGTATTCACGCACGTGGACTAACACATCCACGGAGAGTGGATTATAATAAATATTAATGAGCAGCTGTCCCGCCCACTTTTGTTTGGGTAAAAAAAATATAACTAAACACGATCGTAACGCCATTTATCCGTAAAAACCATACAGAGATCCAAGCAAACACATACAAACACATCATTTTGTAATCTATGAGAAGGAATTACTACTAAATATAAAGATACATATGCAAATATTGCCTTTATTACCTTCATTAATTACAAAATTGTATTATTATTGTAGTTTGTATATGATTAGATAACTACAGTGATTAGCCACACCACGAGCTTTAGAGTGAAGGAAAATGTCGAAAGGAAACCTAAATACGCCTGAGATTCAATGCAAATCAAAGGCATATGTGTAGTCGTGCTTGAGTAACGGCGATGGAATCGCCATCTGTCACGTTGGCCCCTAAACTATATCTCTGGCGGATAGTGGGTGTGGGTATTACCTATTCGGGGCCCTTGTGGGAAGGCGTGAGGATTACTGTATATGAAAAATCTATCAATGCTATTTTTTTTCTACATTCTGGGAATGTCTAGACAATTAAGCTTAAATTATTATTTGAAAGCTTTAAAAAACATCTAAGACACATGATTTTAATAAAAATTCAAAAATCATTTGTTAACTATATTTATAAGAAAATTGCCATGAATATGTACGTATTGTCTGACAAATTTATTGTTATTAAAGGACAGTCCGCTCTGCATTGTTTTGCGTGTTTGGCATTGCTTAACCCTTCGATCGGTGTAGTTTTGTCGCTTCTTCATACTCTTTGACGACCATAAAAGCCCATAAAAGTTAATTGTGTATTAATAAGTGTCATACAATCTCATTGATTTCAATTCTGGGCGAAGATTCACAGTAGTATTGAAAGTCAGTACTAGAACAAGTAATATCATGTTCCTTTATGACGTATAAAAAGTATTTCTGATATCAAACAGGATTTGCAAAATGTTTGCTCGTATGTTTTATTAAATAGTTTTTGAGTAAATCATTTCTCAGCTGCTCCGAAACTTTTGAGGAATCAGAGCCAAATTGATGGAGTGCTGTGAGCAACTTTGGAGAAGAAATTCAAATACGTGTACATAGTCGTGCTTGAGAAATGGCAATGGAATCGCCATCTGTCACGTTGGCACCTGAAATATCTATATCTCCGGCGAAGTTGTCGGACAATCCGAAGTGGAATTGTGAGTAGATACGACCCTTGAGGGAAGGCGTATATGTATAAGCGAATTAAGTATAATTTCATTCGTGTTAAAAACCTTACACACTTTAAAAAACGCTTACTATGAATATTTGTACTTAATAAATATTATAAATAGGAAAGTTTTGTATGTAAGTACTTGTATTGAATGGGCTCCGAAACTACTGGACCGATTTGAAAAATTATTTCACCATTGGAAAGCTACATTCACCCTGAGTGACATAGGCTATATTTTCTTTAAAAAAGAATCTTAGGTGCGTAAAATGTATTAAATACGGTCTATCCCGGGTCCGCACGGGTGGACCGCTAGTATTTAATAAATTTCATATATATTCTTTTAAATGTTTGCATGTTAAATTAAAATTTGATCGTTCCACGAACGCACCGTTAAATTATTTTTACGATACCATCTTCTTATGTCGACTGAGGTCTTTAAATCTAGAGGAAACAGGCGCTCCACTATCTGTACCAACCCGATGAGGGACGAGGCGTGATGGTTTGTATGAAACCTTTTACATGTTACACAAAATACTCTGTAATTCTTAGCCCAAAGGAATAACCAAATGAATTACTTACTTCTTCAAAAGGCTCAATGGCCTCATCTAACTGATCTCTGTTCTCAGTTTGCATGTGGTCTGGACTCAGCGTGTTTGTTGAACACGTCTTCTCAGGATATGGATATCTTGAGGTACTGGACATGGCCCGAGAGTTTAGCCCTGATGGCCCCGGATTAGGACCCGTTGTGTCTGACAATGCGAACACTTTGCCATCACGATATCTGCAACAGGAAACTCAAATGAAGTATGTATTTACATAATCAGTCTGTTTATAGGTTTTCATCAGCTCAATTGCGCTTTACCCCGTCAATATCTCATTGATTGCGCCCCATACTGATGGCGACTGTAACTGACGCCAAACTTATCGATTTTGCACAATGATTCGGCACAAACTTTACGGTTGGAATCGTGTTGTATTGTCGTCTTACCAAAAATTGTTTTATTAATATATAATTCAAATATAGCATCGTATGAGGCTTCATTCGCGACTCACAGAAAATCAGAACATTGATCCCATTTTGGACTTTGAAAAATATTATAAATAAATGACTTATAAAATGATCTAACTGACTTACGAATAAAGAATGTCATCTATTGTGTTTGTCGAGGAGTTGCGCTTATTAATGGCGTGGCGGTAGTCGCCCCGTGCTGCAGCTATTATGAAGGACCACATCACTGGTGTGGACGCCCAGCAATAGCGCGGACTAAAACACATACATTAGTTGTGAACGTCTTTCTAGAACCGTATGGGGACGGACGGAGGAAGTCATTTTGAGCATACATATTTATTTTGAGCATACATATTTATTTTGAGCATACATATTTATTATGTATACTAATGTAAACGACAGCCGTTGTCCAGTTAAATAAAATTTTTTTGGAACGAAGTTCCTTATCGCGCGTTGTGAAAGGGGGCTAGACGGAAAAAATTCTTAAGTTAAAAATTCGAAAAGTTGTCACGACATTCTTACGAAAAGTTGTCACGACATTCTTACCCAACCGTTGGGTACGTAGGTTGGGTACGTAGGTTGGGTACGTAGGTTGGGTACGTAGGTTGGGTACGTAGGTTGGGTACGTAGGTTGGGTACGTAGGTTGGGTACGTAGGTTGGGTACGTAGGTTGGGTACGTAGGTTGGGTACGTAGGTTGGGTACGTAGGTTGGGTACGTAGGTTGGGTACGTAGGTTGGGTACGTAGGTTGGGTACGTAGGTTGGGTACGTAGGTTGGGTACGTAGGTTGGGTACGTAGGTTGGGTACGTAGGTTGGGTACGTAGGTTGGGTACGTAGGTTGGGTTAGGTAAAGGTTTGTTCGTTTATTTTTGTTTCTTGTCGTCACGTAGTCTGTTAGGTGAGAAATGGCGGCGTTAATACAAATAGGTTGTTGTCTTACAGATTACCTATTATTTGCTGTATATTTATAACCCCCGTGTGAGTGACGTGTGCTTCTTGAACTTCGTTCCATCCGGGTGTCCCTTGACACCTCTCGAGTTTTTTTACTTGTTGTTCAAGTTTAATCCATCTGAATTTTATCTCTCAATAAGAATTGTTTTATATTCATTCGTCCGTTGTTTTATTCACAACAGACAGATTTGACAGATGGCGAGTCCATCGCCGTTACTCAAGCACGACTATATATACGTTTTTCAATTTCTCCTCAAACATAGGTTTGCAACGCAGGTTTCCTCTCGAAGTTTTCCTTCACGGCAAAACTCGCGGTGCCTAACTGCACTTAAGTTTAGAAAAACTCATTGGTACATTCGGAATTCGATCATGCAATCGACTTTTGCAGGCGGCTACTCGAACCACTCCACCACTGCTATTCATCAGATTGTCTTTATACAATACTAACAAACATTCTTTGGAATAGACTCACAAAATGCCTGCATTGTATGCAGCCAATTTGCATCTATGGGGAAAAGTATTAAATTATCGGGTCCACAAAATAGCAAAAGAAGATATCTTAACTTCAATTCACATTTAGGTCATTTTTTATACAACAAGAGCAAACAAGAATACGGCCCCCCGATGGAACGGTTACCGCGGCCTATTTACGCTTACAATACCGAAGTATCACTTGCGATTTGCCACTCTGTGCTCGGAGAGTTATACTGTGTTGGCAACATAATGGGACTAATCCCTCTGCTGCCAACACGACCGGTGGAAAGTGGGTGTGTAGGTCACACTTCGGCCTACCCCTTCGGGGACCCTTGTAGGATGGCTTGAAGATATAAAATCCATATTAATGAATATGCGTTCCAAAAAGCGACATACTAATATCTTCTCGGCTAGATCACACAAAGATCATTAATCTTATATATTGTGATGCTGCCGTTGTATAACACAACACGACATTTTTTTTTTTTTTTTTTTTTATACCACTTGGGTGGCAAACAAGCAAGCGGTTACCGCCGCCTATGGACGCTTGCAACACCAGGGGTATCACTCGCGCGTTGCCGACCCTGCAGGAATCTTTTCACACCCTTCTTGAATACATAATTTATAAACACCATACGAATTTGTTAAGTGTTTCTAAACATATTACCGATAATATATTTTCTTTTTTTGTATTGTTACATACATACATATCATCACGCCAAGTCCCTAACGGGGTAGGCAGAGAGAATAGAGCGCCAGTTCTCTCTAGACTTACATACCTCTTTCGCTTCATCCACATTCATCAGTCTCTTCATACATGCTCGTCGGTTTCGAGTACTCTTAACGTTCCCGTCCTTGAGAGTCCGATCTATTTGATCCAGGTAGTTGGAACGTGGCCTTCCTCTGCCTCTTCTTGCACACACTTTTGTTATATTGAAGAGAAATATGTACACGTGAAGTGAAGAAGAAGAAGAGTGTGAATGAGTGTGAATTTAAAGCTGTCGTTAAAAGTAAATTAATTCAAAAGGCTTATTATAAAACATCAGATTATTTTAATGATGGCCATGCATGGCAATGAATTGCTCCTCTTGTACAGAGTTTATATATGTAATTTTAATCTTTCCTTCCCCTACGTAAAAGGGAACAAATGTTAAAAAAGCAAACCGGGGAGTTTGTTTCGCCGTTTCTTCTCCTGGCAGGTATTTTTTCTGGAAACGGTGGTAACTTTAGTTTATATTAAACGTGACGTTCAATAAGTGTTCCCTGTGTCCCTTACGTTGAATAAAATATTTTGATTTTGATTTTTGTGTGTTTTTAAAGTAAATTGTCTTTACTTCTCACCGATACAAACCGAAACATTATCCATATTTCTGTTTTCTCGATACATATTTTTCAAGACTTAGGGTATATGACTATGAATGCAAGCTGTATCTTGCCAGCCGCCCTCCTTACACGCTAACATTACCCTCCTAAGGATATGTATAAAAACTATTAAACTGCAATATTACATGAAAATGCACACTTCACAAATCATTAGGTCTTTTACAAAGTCAAAGTACACATAGCAAGGTACTTTATAAAGAGTGTTTACAATATCCTTATATACCTTGTAAAGGCAGGAAATATAAATTGTAAAAAATAGTAGTCTTATCTTCAAACTTCCAACAGATTTCGAATTAATATTTTTTGAAGATAAGATAAGAATATTGGATTGTATGGTTGTTGGAACCCGTGACAGATTGATTTTTGATGTTTTATTGATTGAAAACAATTTAGGTATTGTAAGTGTTAGAGTAAAGTTGATGTAAGTGATGAAGTAGGTAATGTAAAACTAAGTAGTGAGGCCTTAGAGAAGTAGTAGGAGCGGACTAATTTCTGCATCAGTAAACTTAATGCGGTCAATGCTTGTACTACCACGCTGAGCTCCTCATGGGAAAGAAGATAGAGTGGAGAGCCAGTAGTACTCTCTAGACTTACAGATCTTTTTCAGTACGTTATTCCTTTCAAATAAATAACTGATAAACATGCTTTTTTGCATGTTCACCAAACAATGTAGGTGCCAATAAGCAATCGATTAGGTAAGTACCTTATAATATATACATATTTCGTAACAATGTTCATCTTACAAGAACAAAACAACTAACAAAGTATCAACAAATTATAAATATGTAGTACGACAATACACAAGAGTGTGTTTCGTAGTAACGACCCTCGAGGAGGACACACTCGTCAGTCCATAACTAAAACGTTCAAGTGTCACTCCCATAAAATGCACCACAATAACAGCGCCTAGAGCAATAATCGATACCCACAACTGCGGATAGGCTCTCACGATTTTTAAGTGGACGGAGGGAGAATACAAATGGATGTGGGAGTTGGAGATCGAAGGTGAGCTAAGTAGCCAATGCCCTTGCCATCGCCTACGTGGATGTAGGAAAAAAGATACCACCGCATATGAATATAGGTCGTCTTGCATTGGCGTATTTACAAGTTATATGAATACTATTAGTGAAATTTGTTTATTGAACTATGATATAATATAACTTACTACGTAGTTGATAATGACGCGCTTTAACGTAGGTAAATCGGAAACGCTGTGCGAATTACGAAGATGATGCAAAAGCCTTAAGACGCGATTAATTTCTTCAATGACGTATTAAATACTAATAATTTCGAACCAGAAAGATACAAATGATTAGTATATTATATATACTTTATTATAATCTATCGTAATGAATAGTATCGTATCGTATTTTTACGTGCTATCTGCAGAAACAAAAAAAGGCTCTTTTTTTTTTACGTCAAATAAAAAAGAAGAATACCTATAAGTATAAAAGTATGATAATTTTGTTTAAATACTTCTTTGAGAAGTTAGATCACTTTCAAAACAAATAGTTTTCCAGTTACTTAAGTTCAAAGAGATGATAAATAAATGGGACACCATAATAGAATAGGTGGAGTACCTAATCGCCGTTATACAAAATGGCCAAAGTATTTTTCTTCATAAATACATTGATCGCTAAATGTTCTCTGTCTTTAGAAAATTAATCTTATACTAATAAGGAATCGCATTGCAAGTCCAAGACACTTCGAGTTTACATCAAAAACAAAACTGTCCGGAAAGTTTATTATACCTGTTTAGATACTTAAAATTATTACAATAATTGATATCAATCGGAAATAATAATAATAATAACAAATATAATGGAACAAGACATACAAGACACAGTTTAATAAAAAAAAAAGAGTGTTAATGTGGTAATTAGGTAACCTATGTAGAATATATCCTCACGCCTTCCCACAAGGGTCCCCGAAGGGGTAGGCAGAGGTGTATAGGTAATACCCATACACCCACTTTCCGCCAGGCCAACGTGACAGATGGCGAGTCCATCGCCGTTACTCAAGCACGACTATACATACGCCTTTGAATTTCTTCTCAGACGTATGCAGGTTTCCTCTCGATGTTTTCCTTCACCGTAAAGCTCGTGGTGTGACTAATCACTGTACTTAAGTTCAAAAAACTCATTGGTACAGTCGGGATTCGAACTTGCGACCTTTGCGTCGCAGGCAACTGCTCGAACCACTCGGCCACCACGGCTCTGTACAATACAAGAAATATAATAATACATTTGATTATAAACTTTAAAAGTTCAAAAGAACCGAATAACTTTACTGATCTAAGATAAATCTATTAGAAACAGCAATACAGAGTAAGATATGTTATAACTTTCAATTAACCAACTAAGATATAAAACTTCTAATAAATAAAAGTTCTATTCTATTTTAAGTTTGCCCTTAAACTCGCCGGAGAGTTTTATGAACTACTGCAGGTCGGTTAAAAAGTTACATTGCAAGAATCGCAAATAGGATTTCTATAAGACTGGATATCATTTATCTCGCGAGCATGAGTAGAGGTTCTTTCCTATAACAGTTATAACATTAAAGATTTTAATACCACAGCCAGTGTTGGAATTAGAAATATTGCGCTTTCGATTTTTACAAAAACATCTCAGTACTTCGAAAACTAAATACATAACAGTAACAGATATTGTGGTTGTTAAGACAATATCTGAAACTGCACTGAAATGAACTGTAAAGACTAAGTACTGAAATAGTTTTCATATTAAATATGATTTTCAATTTCATCTAAATAGATCGTTTAAATTGTTGTGTAATTGGTTTAAATTGTTCATATTGAAAAAAAACTAAATATATCTAAGATAGTCTATCAACTTGAGTTTAAATATGGATGCGTTTTATTATTGGTTTGTTTAGAACAACAATCGTCATTGATTACATTAAAATTAGGAGTTGGCAAATATAAATTGGTAGATATCATATTCAATAGTTGGGAGAAGTTGAATTAATTCGTGGAATCCTTCACAACCGTTAGGTAATTTGAGAACTCCTGTTCCAAACATCGTAATGGATAATGTTATAGTGTACCTTACCTACTGTATAATTTGTAAGGTCTGACAATGCAATAAATATGAATATGAACTATATGCTATGCTATCTTCGTGTCAGAGTGACAGATCGATTCGTCTCCTCAAACGTTCTGAACGGCTTTGAATAGTATTGATTGACGTTTTCTTTACTCAAGTACTCGATGTAATCGTTCTACATACTTGAAACGTGGCCCTCCGCTACCTCTTCTTCCAGATACCTGCACAACAACTATTTTGCAAATTTGAAAGTCAAGGTCTTTTATGTTGATCCTGTATTTCGAGTACTTCTTTACTTGGGCACCCCGATCTTGCCACTTCGATTCAGCGTTAGGCATAATTTGAAAATCTCTCGTTTTTAGTTCTTTTAGTCATTTTGATGTAGGTTTGATTTGAGTTTGTAGAATAGCCTTTTATTTGTAAAGCTTCTTTAATTTGCGATTTCGTTTCAAGTCTGAAGTATCAACTGTTTAACAATTGAACATTGTTCACTTATTGGTAGTGTATATTACATAATTAATTAATGAAGCTAAATATATCACTCCGTTTGAGAAGAAAACAAATTTACTCGAAAATAAGGTCAAAATAGTTTAATTCCATCTATTTAAACATAACAATGAATAACTTTAACAAAAATTCAATATTATAATACACGAGTACCTAAATCCAAAATTAAAAAGTGGGTAATCGAGCAAACACCGTGACTGAGACTTACAATTGAGTGTAAGTTGAATTGGCAGCGATACAATTTTTTTTTTGTTTTGTCTTTCGTAGCGTGAGTTCCGGGAACTTTTGCTACTTAACCGGCCAATGGCGAGACCTAGGCCTCCAGCCAGAGCAGCGATACTACTGTTGTTATAAATATTTGTATATAAATAAGTTGGTGAAAGTCAAAGCATGAAATCAAATAAATGAGATAGCCCGAGCCCGATACGAGTAAACGTGGCTTGATAACACCACACTAGCTAGATACTCGATGGCCCCGCCGAACTAATTGATACAATCCCATACTTACCTATAACTGTTAGTTGGTACTTCGATTGACTTGCTACATTTCATTCGTATCGCGCTCGATTAGTATTTTTTTAGAATAACTGTATATAAAATTATCGTTTTTAGATATTCATTATGTGTATATATATGTATATATATAGTATCTCCACTCTCTGCTTACCCCGTTAGGGACTCGGTGTGATTTTATGTGTGTATGTTTTTAAAGTTATTGGTTTCCATTTATCAATGATTATTCAATCTACGTATTTATGGTAAAAGAATGGCTGGAGGCGAACAGTCATCGTGTCTTTCTATAAAGGAAAGGGATCACGATTTGATTGCTCAAACTACAGAGCCAGCTTAGCTAGCAAGAGCGATCCAAAACGTTTCTCTGGGAATCCCAAGGTGGATGTAGACTGGGAAGAGGAAGTAAGGCTCAAACCTTCTCGCTTCGCGGAATTGTGGAAAAGTTTTTGCTTTCGTCGACTTCAAGAAGGATTTGATAGTCGTACTAAAGCATAGCAACTGCTAAGTGATAGCAGGCGTGCGTTAGGGTCGAGTTTGAGATGACACTCTAGTTTGATGTGAAGACGGGGGTCAAACAAGGGTGTGTCATGTCTGCCTGGCTGTTCATTATATATCTAGATAACTGTCTGAAAGTATTTAAGACGAACGGATGTGGAGTAAAAATGGGAAACTCAGTGGTCAACTGCCTTTTATACGCCGATGACGCAGTTTTTCTGGCGTCATCAGAAGGCTAATTTACACCACTTACCACATACAAAAGAAGAATGTGAAAAGAATGGGCTGCGCCTAAACGCTGGCAAGACTAAGGTTCTGGTATTCGAAAGAGATGAGTGAGTTACAAGTGACCGAGTGTGTTATATCAATAAAAGGGCAAATTCTAGAGCAAGGCAATGAATCTGAATATCTAGGAAGAATGTACACACGAAATGGAAAGCATGAATAATACATTGAAAAAAGGATAATTGCCGATAATAAACTAAATGGGGCCATGTCGGCGTTGGTGGGCAGTAAAAGTCTGAGCAAGAATGCTCGAGTAGCTGTCCACAACGCGATATTGGTGCCCACTTTATTGTAGGGCAGCTAATCCTGGGTATGTCAGAGGAAGCATAAAAATAGCGTAAATGCAGTTGAGATGTGTTCTCTTAGAAAAAATTGCGGAGTAACGGACGCAGATTGAATCCGCAGTGAAGAGATTCGCAAAACTACTGATTTGAAAATTTTCTGTAACACTATCACGGCGCCAATTGTGAATCTAAACCATTCTCGAATCCACCTGAAGACAGAAAGCTTCATTAAAATCGGTCCAGCCGCTTACGAATCTATAAAGGATATAAAGACAAACATTCATTTTTATATACATATATGGATAATCATTATTAACGATATATCAAAATTTACTTGAAACTGAACTAGATTTATTCAAAGTTGGAAAAAGAAAATTACATGTGACTACATAATAAATGTTGATTGTTTTAAGCTTAAATCAGATCGCAAGAATACATTTGAACATTAACCTAAACCTAACCTAAAACCGAACTTAGCGCGTGGTACTTGCTTAAAGTCGTCTAATTAAGTAATACTGCAGTGAAAAATATTGATGGAGTCCAATAAGCTGTTCTAGTAGTTAGTTATGGCTGGCTGGTGTTAGTGGTATTATGAATATTAAACACCTTTTAGACGTTCGAAGTCGCAGCATTTAAATCTCTCGATAAAAGGATGTACCCTTTTATCGAGTTACGTGTTTTTATTTTAAAACCACGACTCCAGCGGGCAGAATACTTATTCGAAATATTATTCCGAATAAGTGTTTTCACTTTTAAATTTTCCATTTGAAAGTACATGATTTTTATTTTTAAATTGTTGTTCAACTAGCAAGAGCTTCGATGTTACTCATTTTCGTGTATTAAGCCAATTTGCGCATTAGGTTTGCACCCTATTGTGTTTTGTTGGCCCGTTCATAAAGAAATAAATGTGTCCGGTGTCGATACGGAAATATTAGTCTTTGTTTCAGATAGTTTATCTATTTTACTGTACAATAAGCAATTCGGAGTATATTTATATATATATTTAAATAAACAAAAGAGGGCTGAAGAAAATATCGCTCAGAGAATCACCATTGCAGTGCACCGTGGCAAAGTCGCCAGCCTTCTTGCTACCCTTCCGCGTGACAGAGATTAGGGACATTTATTTTTAAGTTTATATTTAAATTGATACTAAATTCTTTTGCAAAAACTTCCGCGATGCGACCAATTGTATCCGATAAAAGATATATCTCAATATATATAAATTGCGTGACACGTTGTTTGTTCGCGATGGACTCCTAAACTACTAAATCGATTTCAATCAAATTTGCACACCGTGTGCAGTTCACCCAAGCGAAGCTGGGCGGGACGACAGCTAGCTAGTATTTTATAGATTTTTATTGATAACACAGATTTAAATAAAATTATAGAACATAATACGAATAAATGTTTTCCTAGAGTCCTTAGCCCACTATAGGCCTCTGCCTACCCCTTCGGGGATCCTTGTTGGAAGCCGTGAGGATATGTTATGTTATTATTATATTAATTAAATAATTAGTCTTTGACTAAATCTCATCACGCCGAGAGGTAGGCAGAGAGTATAGAGCGCCAGTTCTCTCTTATTCACAAATATTCATATTATTACAGAAAGTAAACAATGTACTTAATAGCCGACAGCAGAATGTAATGAATCTACGAGAAACAAGTTCAGTCAGTGGTCTATTCAGCTAGACAATTATCTTATCCACGAGAAAGAGGGAATTTACTGTTTTAAACGTTTCTCGAACGGAATGTACGAACCTATAACTAGGAGTCATTCAACACAGGAGGAGAGCCTGTTAATTATACGAGAAACCTCTTTATTAGAAGCTTACTTTAATTAAGAACGATAACAGGCTTCCTTTAAATGGAAAATATCTGATCAATCATGTGGCCTTAGCAGCCTTTTCCACAACGACCGACGTGGACAATTACTTAGTTCGTAAGGTTTACTTGTTGCTTTAAAAGCCTTGGTAATTCCATACTACACATACATACTAATATTATAAATGCAAAAAGTTCGGGAATTGGGTGAAATTTTACACTGATAAAGATTATTAACTGGTTGGTGTATTGTTTTGGAAAATCTGGCAAAATTAAAAAAGACCGGGTAAAGCCGCGGAGTTCAGTTTGTTATTTTTTTGATGAATTCCTACGAAATAGAATCACCCCTGCGATGCATTGCTTTAAGCTTAAGTGTCGAGCCCTGGTTTTGAAATTATTATCTCGATATTATAATTTATAAGAACGATTCAGGTCTTAGAGGAACTTTTAATAAACGCTTAGATGGTCAAGCTTAATCAAGGTATGTAGTAGACTGTTACGTAAGACGTAAGTTGTAAAATTGTATATAACGAGACACAGTATTTAATTTCCACGTTTAAAAGAAGTACAGATACCTCACGAAGGAATGTATATAAGTACATTATGCAACATGTACGAGTGTGCATGTGCAACATGTACGAGTGTGCATGTGCAACATGTACGAGTGTGCATGTGCAACATGTACGAGTGTGCATGTGCAACATGTACGAGTGTGCATGTGCAACATGTACGAGTGTGCATGTGCAACATGTACGAGTGTGCATGTGCAACATGTACGAGTGTGCATGTGCAACATGTACGAGTGTGCATGTGCAACATGTACGAGTGTGCATGTGCAACATGTACGAGTGTGCATGTGCAACATGTACGAGTGTGCATGTGCAACATGTACGAGTGTGCATGTGCAACATGTACGAGTGTGCATGTGCAACATGTACGAGTGTGCATGTGCAACGAAGATGTACGAATAGAGCTTGAGAAAAACCTGCTTGACTCGACATATGGCACGTTGACAAAAAACAAAATATCACTGATGAAAATAGTGTACCTATTGTGACCCTCTGACTACGCCTTCGGAAACCCTTAGTGCGTTCCTAGCGTAAAGATATACATATAGTTATAGCACAAGCTGTTATGAACGAATGATTCGAGTAGTTGCTTACAACACAAAAATTGCAAGTTCGAATCCCGACTGTACCGTGAGTTTTTCTGAATTTAAGTCCAGTAATTAGTCACACCGATATAGCGATATCGAGTTAGCTCGAAAAGTAGCAGTTCTTTCAAATAAACTTTATATATATATCCTCACGCCTTCCCACAAGGGTCCCCGAAGGGGTAGGCAGAGGTGTATAGGTAATACCCACACACCCACTTTTCCGCCAGAGGTATATCAGGTGCCAACGTTACAGATGGCGAGTCCACCGCCGTTACTCAAGCATGACTATACATACGCCTTTGAATTGATGATTGGATGTTTTCCTTCACCGTAAAGCTCGTGGTGTGACTAATCTGTACCTAAGTTCAGAAAAACTCATTGGTACAGTCGGGATTCGAACTTGCGATCTTTATGTGGCTTAAAGTGGCTGGAAGACGAGCTGTCGGGCGCAGGAAGAAATTATGGCTGCGAACCATCCGGGAATGGACCAGAGTTAACAGTGCAGCGGAGCTTTTTAACCTGGCCAAAGACCGAGAGAAATATGCGGAGCTGACTGCCAACCTTCACTAGTTGGAGAGGCACTATAAGAAGAAGAAGATCTTTATGTCGCAGGCAACTGCTCGAACCACTCGGCCACCACGGTTTCAAATAAACTTTAAATCCCATTTAATAACCTCAGAGGTTGAAATAAATAAAATCATAAATCTGATGAGCGGTTAAGACGTTACAGCGTTACAAACAGACAGATATACGAGCAATACAGTTGCAGCAACAATTACCTTTGGTCAAATACAATTCATGAACTTAATTAACAATATAAAACCACCGTTGGTTTATAATTAAACTGCGCTTCGCAAAGACAAGGTAAATCTGGGACTTTATTTAATTTAGTTGAAACTCCCAGCTGAGGTAATTACCATTAATCGGAGAGACTATTCTTTCGACAGAATGAGAAAAGCTTCGAAGACTATAAACTAATTAACTAAACGTAATAAAGGGTGCTGCCGAGTGATTATTTCACATATTCTGTCGTCCTGAATGTCACTTAACCGTTGTGAATTACACTAGTCTCTTCATAGATGCTCGTCGGTTTCGAATACACATAAAAGCTATAAACTGCTCTTTCTATTGTCCACTACGCTACACTTTAGGAGCGCGTGGTTAAATTACACTATTCGTTTCTATTGTTTCACTGTTTTTCTTGCGTTGATTTCCACAATAGCCGACAATAGGCTATTAAAGTTTGCCGCACCCTACACAACTTATCTACCTCTATAATTCCCCTAGTACATACATATCGCCACGCCGTGCGCCTAAAGGGGTAGGCAGAGAGAGTTACGGGGGCGCTTCTCTAGACTTACATACCTCTTTCGCTTTCCCGTAGTTTTCAACATATTTCTGTCAATAAAAAAATCATCTTGAATCTGTTCAACTTCTATAAAGCATAAAAATATGTTGGCCTCAAATTTGTTGCCGATAATATGTACCGGTCTGGCGCCTTCAGCCTTCTGGAATAAGCCAA
Organism: Drepana falcataria; assembly: GCA_945859725.1. Taxonomy (NCBI): domain Eukaryota; kingdom Metazoa; phylum Arthropoda; class Insecta; order Lepidoptera; family Drepanidae; genus Drepana; species Drepana falcataria. The sequence goes on from OX243921.1 coordinate 14,380,053, forward strand.
CTGTCTCTTGTATGGTGGTTAATTGTACAAAACAACCAAAGCACGTGTCCATGGTAAAAGCAATAAAGCTGTTATACTAAGGAAAATACGAGTTTAATGTTTGCGGGTGGAAATGAGGTCGCGGAGAGCTTGCAACCAAACGGGCAAATATCCAAAGGCACATCGGGTTTTTTTTTTAATTATAATGAGACTAGAAATTAATTGAAGATGTAAGCGAGAACGCAGGACTTTAAGGTTTTTGCTCTCATCGTAGAGACAATTCCAGTACAAACTTATGATACATACGTATTAAATACATAAACATTTTAGATACATACATATAATTACATAACACATTAAATAATTAACAGCTGTGGTGGCCGAGTGATTCGAGTGGTCGCCTGCGACGCAAAGATTGTATTGCAAGTTCGAATCCTACGTTTGAGATGAAATGTATGAACTGATTAATGTGGGCGAAGCAAAAGAGGTATGTAAGTCTAGAAAGAACTGGCGCTTTATTCTCTCTGTCTACCCCTTTATGGCGTGATGATATGTATGAATGTAAGAAATTCAAAGGCGCATTTATAGTCGTGCTTGAGTAACGGCGATGGACTCGCCATCTATCACATTGGCACCTAAAAAGTGGGTATGTGGGTACTACATATACACCTCTGTCCCTTGTGGGAAGATCGTGAGGATATATTACTCTTTTATGTTGCGTATTTATTTAAATACGTTTTTAATAACCGTATTATGTGGATAAAAGCCTCTACAGCTATAAGCAACTTACACAGACAACTTACAGGGCTTAGTGCAGTTAGCTGTTAGGGTGGGCACTCACACCTAGGTATATTTGCACATTTTAATGATTAATAGTATACACGTGTGCCGACTAAGTATATAACTACGTACAAAGTAATGAAGTGTTTGCGAATGACTTAATGACCCAGTAAACATCACCATATCCTGACTTGGGGTTAGTTGACGAATCGTACCGAAATGCTAGATAGGTACTTATTTATTACTGGCTGGGCCCCGCGTAATATTTGTTTTAATTTTAGTTTTTTCTGGTATAATCCAGCTAATAATCGCCAATTCCCATTCAATTCCGTACAGTAATTTTGGCGTGATTGAGGAACTAACATCTGAGGAAATATATACATACTCACAAACTATCGCATTTATAACATTAGTAAGATTAGTAGGATTTCCATACTATAACGGCACATCGCCACTTATACTCCACCACACATCATCACGCCGAAGCCCTCATGGGGTAGGCAGATATATACATACCTATATATAAAACATTGTAAGGTATTGTAAGCAGCCAGCTTCGCCCGGGTGAAAAAGTAAAATTTCCTGAAACACGATCGCAGCGCCACCTATCGGGTCAAATAGTGATGTAAGCTATGCTATCTTTTAAGTTCGATCAAACTGCACACGGTGTGCAAATTTGATTAAAATCGGTTAAGTTGTTTAGGAGCCCATCGCGGACTTAATTGCCATAAAAAAGGTTATAGTGAGTCAATGTTAAAAGAATAGACTTATGCTGTCGAGGACTTTTTTTTAGAACTTTTAAAGAGGAACAATTCCCTCATACATGATATTTTCGTAACTTAAACCGTTTACCCAGGGCACGCAACGGAAGCTCTCAAAAAGGAATATTTTTTCCTGTTCTGGCAACATTATTCATTTATGCTTCGCTCCTATTGGTCGTAGCGTGATGTTATATAGCCTAAAGCCGTCCTAGAGAAATGGTCTATCCAACACAAAAAGATTTTTCAATTCAAACCAGTACTTAGTTCCTGAGATTAGCGCGTTTAAACAAACAAACAAACAAACTCTTCGGCTTTATAATATTAGTATAGTTTATCTTATCTAACTAGCTGTACCCGCGAATTCGCGTGGAATTTAACAAAAAGTTATTGTTAAGTTCGCAGTCATTGGTCGCAACTTAGATAACTATGCTAACTATAATTAAATTATTATATTTTTTTAATAATAAGCCGTGGTGGCCGAGCGGTTCGAGCAGTTGCCTGCGACGCAAAGGTCGCAAGTTCGAATCCCGGCTGTACCAATGAGTTTTTCTGAACTTAAGTAGTGATTAGTCACACCACGAGCTTAACGGTGAAGGAAAACATCGAGAGGAAGCCTGCATACGTCTGAGAAGAAATTCAAAAGGCGTATGTATAGTCGTGCTTGAGTAACGGCGATGGACTCGCCATCTGTCACGTTGGCACCTAATATACCTCTGGCGGAAAGTGGGTGTGTGGGTATGCCTACCCCTTCGGGGACCCTTGTGGGAAGGCGTGAGGATATATATATTATATATTTTTAATTGATATTTTGTTTTCTACGTATTTCTCTATATAGTTATGCTTCATCGTTTATACATTTCTAGTTTAATTATTACTTATTTTCAGTTTTCGTATTAGCTTTAGCGTAGCGTAATAGCGAACAGAAAATAATAGAAAATAGATATGTACCTATTATGTATTCGTCCGCGCGGAATAGCTATTTAATATTATTTACCTATTTATATTAATACTGTGTGAATATTTAAATGTTTTTTTCCTTTTTTTTATACCATTAATTCAATCTGGCCAAATGTTTAAAAATAACTTTTATAATTCAGTTTGCGCACTTTTGTTTTTTCTTCCCATGCCTTATTTCGTGGTCAATGGTGTGGATTTTACTATATTTTATATAATTTTAACTTATATTTTGAACCTTAATGTAATACTGTTATTTGTCCCCAAATTGTAAAATACAAATAAATTTGTATTTTACATTTTTATTTTTTTGTATAGGTGATGAGACTGGTGAATGTGAACGAAGCGAAAATGGTATGTAGGTAAGTCTAGAGAGAATTGGCACTTATTATATTCTTTACTTATATATTTATATATAACTATATAATTTAAATTACTTATATATTCTTTCTGCCTAACCCGTTAAGAATTCGAAGTGATGATACACATGTAGGTATGTATCTAATCTATACTCACGCGTAGGGGTGTACTTGTTGACTTATACATTTACATCATCTAAATAAATTTATATAATAAAATAAAATTAAGTCCATACTGTTCGTGCCGTGCTGTGTCGTAGCGATTTTACTTTAATATTTACCAGTATTTTAACTGACATTTTCAGTTTGTCTGTATTATATAAATTAAACCTATTTTTTTACTACTCAAAGGTGGCAAACGGTTAACTCTTTAAGGTAAGCGGTTGCCGCAGCCTATGTTCGCTTGCAACACCAGGTGTATCGCTCGAACGAATGTTTTTACACCCTTCTTGAAGAACGTCATGCAGTACTCCGCTTAAGGGAAAATCTCATCAGGGAATCAATTCCGTAAAGCCTGAGCGTTCACGCAATGAAAATCCTTTGAAAACGCGCAGTACGAGACCATTTTGATTTTAAGATATGGGGATGAATTCACCATCAATGGCGAGAGGTGCGATGGTTAAAGATAGTAGTTGGCATCATGTCGAGCATTCTCCGTTATACAAGCGGTAGAAAACACAAACGGTGGCAAATTTTCTCCTCATACTTAGTGGTTCCAAGCCGCAAGTCGCGTCAAAAGGCCTCAGCTAGTGAGGCCAAACTAGACCAATAAAATTGCAGCGTTCTCTTCGATGTGAAGTACTAACTGCTTAGCTCTGAGCACACGGTGTAGCCTGAAAGCCATCTTGGCCTTATCCTTCAAGTGACCACGGAACTGAACGACACTAGGAATGTCAATTTCAAGGATCCCAATGCTCCCAGAGATGTTCGAGAGCAAGTGTTCTAGAATTGTAGAGCTACAGGCAATGGAGTTTTCTAAGCGCTGACCGCGCGGAATTGTTTCTTAATGGGGTGAAGTGGGCTAGGTTTAGTCGACCCAAATTTGAGACACTACTAGTGTACTCGATATTTCAGATGCAAGCTGTTCGCGACTTTCCTCGACTGGGGAATACAATAAGCAAGACCCGTGTAGTGTATTTAACAGAAAACATATCATTGATAGCCGGAAAAAATAGCGTCGGGGCCAACACAAAATAGCATTGGGATCACTGGCGTTGGTATCTACGCTATCGGAGTAGCTACTGTCGTCTGTCAACGACGGCTCTTACGCATCTGCTGGACAGAAAGCTGGCGACCCATGTACTTAATTCTTCTGGCAGCTGTTACGAACCATCGTACATTCTTCTATCGAAGCTACCACGCATCGATAAAAGACTGCGATGCCTACTAGAGCTAGACTCGGGTAGACCCGATCCAACGCCTTATCCACATCCAAGCTTACAGCCACTTACTTACCTTTACTCTCAATGGCGGTTGATCAACGGTGCGTAAGATACGAGTTTTCTAGAAGGTTACCTAATTCATGGGAAGCTTTGTTGTAATAGCCAAAGGCTGATGATTGCTTTTTTTTATTCACAAGTTTCCAAAAACATTTTAAGTATTTTTAATTAGATCGAATATTAGCTCTGATAGTTTTATTACTGCTAAGTTATTTTGATTATTCAAAGCAGATATTTTTTTAGCTTAAAAATTACAAAGAGTTTATTTTCTCCATTTTGAACTCTATGTAGAATCGTCTATTTTTATAAATTACTCAACGCGATGTTAATAATATTCGAGACATAATTTACCTACTTCCCTTAATACCTTCAGCATTAAAGGATCCAGTATGGATCTTTATTATACTCACCTATTTTCATTATAGCATAATCAAGGAATAAAAGTTGAGAAAAGTTTTGATCAAAGAAATCCAATAAAACATACAAGCTCATAGTTTAAATACTTTTACACTTAACTGTCGACTAGATGGTCGTTTTAGCATTCCTTATCCGCTTCTAGAATCTTTATTGCCATCTTTTTACTATCGTATGCTTTTATTGAAACATTAAGAGGGTAGGTATGAGTAACTAATATCATTTTGTACTTACCAAAACTGATTAGTTAATCCAATTGGATTTGTTATATTTCACCGAATAACTTTAAATAATATTAGTTCGATTAAAAGTTTTTGTTGGAGCACACGAACATGAGAATTCGGCGGAAGTCGCGGTGGCGATTGCGTCCACACCGGACCAAGGGCGACAAGCATCTGCAAGTGAAGTGAACTGCGAGCAACGCGTGTGGGTGGGTGAGGCGGCCGGTGTCTCCGTCGCGCCACCACGGCGGCTGCGGGGCCGACCTCTCCCTCTGTTTTGTCTCTGAAACAATATTCTTTACTTGTCTCAAAAAAAAAAAAGTGTATCTATATTTATTTATGCGAATTCAAGAGTTAATTGATTTCTGCATTAAACAAAAACCCTCTAGCTGTCCCGCTATATTTATTTACTTACTTTTATGTTTAAGTACTGTTAAAAAACGATAGTTAGGTTAGGTTAGGTTAGGTTAGGTTAGGTGGGGCGGGGGATGAGCTAGAACCCCTAGGAGTGACCCCCAGGGGTCCTCCTACAAGGGTGCTAGCCCATCACCTACTTTGTTCACTTTTTCCGAGTGAGCAATTTGGCGTTGGTCTTGGGAGTAGCGCAGGTCGCGTAGATCCCCAAGGCAAGTCCGGAGCACTATCCTGCTAGAGGTTGCCGCCTGCTATTGGTCTGGTTCCATCAGAAACAGACGTAACTGAAAGCTCCGGGCGCTCTCCACATTCCCACCTTCCCAATTCCCATTCCTTTCCCTATTCCGAGGTGGGGTTGCTTCGGCGACCTCCGCCTCAGCGGAGGCGGGCTGCAGAGACATGGGCTGGGTTTCGGCCTGGCCCGAGGTCTCTGAGCCCTATCGGTAGACTGTGGGGAAACGGGCTGGAGGCCTCGGTCACCGGCTCGTAGCGGCAGAAACGAGTCCTCTGCTGCGGCCCCGCGGTTTACGACGTCGCAACCTGGAAACAGGCGAGGCGGCGTGCAGGCGGCTCGGGCACTCGGTGCAAGCTGGTCTGCGGGGGAGTGGAGGGCTGCGGGGTAGCAGGCTGGAGGTTCCGGCCCGGCCCGTGGTGGTGAGGCTTGAGTGCCTTGCTCCACACCCTGCGGCTCTGTAGGCGCGGCGGGGGTGGAGTACTCCCGTCGTTGCCGCGAAGACGTGGCGGCCAGGAGACTGGACCGTCGCGGACTGCCTCCAGGCGGCGAGCTCGGGGGGGCTCGTCGCCATTGCACGCACGGAGGCTGGAGAGGAGGCCTTCGGGCCGAGGGGCGGGCCCTTGCTCGCCCCCGAGGAGAGGCCACCTTCGATGGTGGCCCGCCGCCCGGTGGTCGTATGTAGAGTGCGAGAGCGATCCAGCGACCACCGACTCAGCGGCCTTGAAGACTGTGGGCCTTGCCCCGTGGGTTTTTAGTCAGTAAGAGTCTGACACTCCCCGTCGCTGCCCCCGTGGCGTCGGGGGTCCTATGCAGGATTTTCCCACGATAAAAAAAAAAAAAAAAAAAAAAAAAAAGGTTAGTAGCATTTGGGCGGGGGATGAGCTAGAACCCCTAGGAGTGACCCCCAGGGGTCCTCCTACAAGGGTGCTAGCCCATCACCTACTTTGTTCACTTTTTCCGAGTGAGCAATTTGGCGTTGGTCTTGGGAGTAGCGCAGGTCGCGTAGATCCCCAAGGCAAGTCCGGAGCACTATCCTGCTAGAGGTTGCCGCCTGCTATTGGTCTGGTTCCATCAGAAACAGACGTAACTGAAAGCTCCGGGCGCTCTCCACATTCCCACCTTCCCAATTCCCATTCCTTTCCCTATTCCGAGGTGGGGTTGCTTCGGCGACCTCCGCCTCAGCGGAGGCGGGCTGCAGAGACATGGGCTGGGTTTCGGCCTGGCCCGAGGTCTCTGAGCCCTATCGGTAGACTGTGGGGAAACGGGCTGGAGGCTTCGGTCACCGGCTCGTAGCGGCAGAAACGAGTCCTCTGCTGCGGCCCCGCGGTTTACGACGTCGCAACCTGGAAACAGGCGAGGCGACGTGCAGGCGGCTCGGGCACTCGGTGCAAGCTGGTCTGCGGGGGAGTGGAGGGCTGCGGGGTAGCAGGCTGGAGGTTCCGGCCCGGCCCGTGGTGGTGAGGCTTGAGTGCCTCGCTCCACACCCTGCGGCTCTGTAGGCGCGGCGGGGGTGGAGTACTCCCGTCGTTGCCGCGAAGACGTGGCGGCCAGGAGACTGGACCGTCGCGGACTGCCTCCAGGCGGCGAGCTCGGGGGGGCTCGTCGCCATTGCACTCACGGAGGCTGGAGAGGAGGCCTTCGGGCCGAGGGGCGGGCCCTTGCTCGCCCCCGAGGAGAGGCCACCTTCGATGGTGGCCCGCCGCCCGGTGGTCGTATGTAGAGTGCGAGAGCGATCCAGCGACCACCGACTCAGCGGCCTTGAAGACTGTGGGCCTTGCCCCGTGGGTTTTTAGTCAGTAAGAGTCTGACACTCCCCGTCGCTGCCCCCGTGGCGTCGGGGGTCCTATGCAGGATTTTCCCACGAAAAAAAAAAAAAAAAAAAAAAGGTTAGTAGCATTTCCCCGAAGGCGACAGCGGCGAAGCTGCAAGTGCCACAGACGGCTGCCGTGGTGTACACGCTGCAGCCGGAGGCGAAGGAGAAGGGAAGGACCTACGCCTCGGTGATTAACGAGGCCAAGGCGAAAATCGACCTCGCGGCCCTAGACATCTGGGCCCTGCGCTTCCGTGTGGCGGCGACAGGTGCTCGGATCCTGGAGCTGCCGGGGGCCGGCAGCGAGGCCAAGGCGGAGGCGCTCGCAGAGCGAATGCGGCAGGAGTTGGGTCCCGGGGTGCGCATCTCCACGCCCACTAAGTGCGCGGAGCTGCGCATCACGGGCTTAGACGACTCGTCGTCAGCCGCAGAGGTGGCCGCTGCGATAGCCCGGGCTACGAACTGTCCGGAGGCAGCAATCAGGGTGGGCGAGATTCGTTTCGCCAGGGGTCGGGGTGCGGCGTGGGTGCGTTGCCCCATTGCCGCAGCCAAGACCCTGGCGGAGAAGGGGCAGGTGATGGTGGGCTGGGTTTGTGCGAGGGCTGTCCTATTGCAGCCTAAGCCGGCCCGGTGCTACCGTTGCCTCAGGCCCGGACACATGGCTCCGCAGTGCACGTCGGAGGTGGACCGCAGCGCTCTGTGCTTCCGGTGTTCACAGCCGGGACACAGGGCGGGGCAGTGCGCCGCCGCGCCGCGCTGTGGAGTCTGTGCCGAGGTGAAGCGGCCAGCCGACCATATGGTCGGCAGCAAGGCCTGCAAGCCCGGGCCGCGGCCCAAGAAAGGGCCGCAGGGGGCGGGCTGAGCTCGCTCATGCCTGCCTCCACAAGAGGACAGCGGTGACGGGACGGGGGTCCCGTTGCTGCGTAATGCCCTCCAGGTGAGGGGTGCGTTGAGTGTTCACGCACCCCACCTTCGGTGGAGTCACCACCGCGCAGCGGCCACAGGCCATCGCTGGGGGGGTCCGCGGTGCGTGCAAAAGCGACCTCGCGGCCTCCCACCCTAAGGCGATGAGAAGACACTCCGTGGGTTTTTAGTCAGTAGGAGTCTGACACTCCCCGTCGCTGTCCCCCGATGGCGGCGGGCGTCCAATGCAGGATTTTCCCACGCTAAAAAAAAAAAAAAAAAAAAAAAGGTTAGTAGCATTTGGGCGGGGGATGAGCTAGAACCCCTAGGAGTGACCCCCAGGGGTCCTCCTACAAGGGTGCTAGCCCATCACCTACTTTGTTCGCTTTTTCCGAGTGAGCAATTTGGCGTTGGTCTTGGGAGTAGCGCAGGTCGCGTAGATCCCCAAGGCAAGTCCGGAGCACTATCCTGCTAGAGGTTGCCGCCTGCTATTGGTCTGGTTCCATCAGAAACAGACGTAACTGAAAGCTCCGGGCGCTCTCCACATTCCCACCTTCCCAATTCCCATTCCTTTCCCTATTCCGAGGTGGGGTTGCTTCGGCGACCTCCGCCTCAGCGGAGGCGGGCTGCAGAGACATGGGCTGGGTTTCGGCCTGGCCCGAGGTCTCTGAGCCCTATCGGTAGACTGTGGGGAAACGGGCTGGAGGCTTCGGTCACCGGCTCGTAGCGGCAGAAACGAGTCCTCTGCTGCGGCCCCGCGGTTTACGACGTCGCAACCTGGAAACAGGCGAGGCGGCGTGCAGGCGGCTCGGGCACTCGGTGCAAGCTGGTCTGCGGGGGAGTGGAGGGCTGCGGGGTAGCAGGCTGGAGGTTCCGGCCCGGCCCGTGGTGGTGAGGCTTGAGTGCCTTGCTCCACACCCTGCGGCTCTGTAGGCGCGGTGGGGGTGGAGTACTCCCGTCGTTGCCGCGAAGACGTGGCGGCCAGGAGACTGGACCGTCGCGGACTGCCTCCAGGCGGCGAGCTCGGGGGGGCTCGTCGCCATTGCACGCACGGAGGCTGGAGAGGAGGCCTTCGGGCCGAGGGGCGGGCCCTTGCTCGCCCCCGAGGAGAGGCCACCTTCGATGGTGGCCCGCCGCCCGGTGGTCGTATGTAGAGTGCGAGAGCGATCCAGCGACCACCGACTCAGCGGCCTTGAAGACTGTGGGCCTTGCCCCGTGGGTTTTTAGTCAGTAAGAGTCTGACACTCCCCGTCGCTGCCCCCGTGGCGTCGGGGGTCCTATGCAGGATTTTCCCACGATAAAAAAAAAAAAAAAAAAAAAGGTTAGTAGCATTTGGGCGGGGGATGAGCTAGAACCCCTAGGAGTGACCCCCAGGGGTCCTCCTACAAGGGTGCTAGCCCATCACCTACTTTGTTCACTTTTTCCGAGTGAGCAATTTGGCGTTGGTCTTGGGAGTAGCGCAGGTCGCGTAGATCCCCAAGGCAAGTCCGGAGCACTATCCTGCTAGAGGTTGCCGCCTGCTATTGGTCTGGTTCCATCAGAAACAGACGTAACTGAAAGCTCCGGGCGCTCTCCACATTCCCACCTTCCCAATTCCCATTCCTTTCCCTATTCCGAGGTGGGGTTGCTTCGGCGACCTCCGCCTCAGCGGAGGCGGGCTGCAGAGACATGGGCTGGGTTTCGGCCTGGCCCGAGGTCTCTGAGCCCTATCGGTAGACTGTGGGGAAACGGGCTGGAGGCTTCGGTCACCGGCTCGTAGCGGCAGAAACGAGTCCTCTGCTGCGGCCCCGCGGTTTACGACGTCGCAACCTGGAAACAGGCGAGGCGGCGTGCAGGCGGCTCGGGCACTCGGTGCAAGCTGGTCTGCGGGGGAGTGGAGGGCTGCGGGGTAGCAGGCTGGAGGTTCCGGCCCGGCCCGTGGTGGTGAGGCTTGAGTGCCTTGCTCCACACCCTGCGGCTCTGTAGGCACGGCGGGGGTGGAGCACTCCCGTCGTTGCCGCGGAGACGTGGCGGCCAGGAGACTGGACCGTCGCGGACTGCCTCCAGGCGGCGAGCTCGGGGGGGCTCGTCGCCATTGCACGCACGGAGGCTGGAGAGGAGGCCTTTGGGCCGAGGGGCGGGCCCTTGCTCGCCCCCGAGGAGAGGCCACCTTCGATGGTGGCCCGCCGCCCGGTGGTCGTATGTAGAGTGCGAGAGCGATCCAGCGACCACCGACTCAGCGGCCTTGAAGACTGTGGGCCTTGCCCCGTGGGTTTTTAGTCAGTAAGAGTCTGACACTCCCCGTCGCTGCCCCCGTGGCGTCGGGGGTCCTATGCAGGATTTTCCCACGATAAAAAAAAAAAAAAAAAAAAAAAAAAAGGTTAGGTTAGTAGCATTTGGGCGGGGGATGAGCTAGAACCCCTAGGAGTGACCCCCAGGGGTCCTCCTACAAGGGTGCTAGCCCATCACCTACTTTGTTCACTTTTTCCGAGTGAGCAATTTGGCGTTGGTCTTGGGAGTAGCGCAGGTCGCGTAGATCCCCAAGGCAAGTCCGGAGCACTATCCTGCTAGAGGTTGCCGCCTGCTATTGGTCTGGTTCCATCAGAAACAGACGTAACTGAAAGCTCCGGGCGCTCTCCACATTCCCACCTTCCCAATTCCCATTCCTTTCCCTATTCCGAGGTGGGGTTGCTTCGGCGACCTCCGCCTCAGCGGAGGCGGGCTGCAGAGACATGGGCTGGGTTTCGGCCTGGCCCGAGGTCTCTGAGCCCTATCGGTAGACTGTGGGGAAACGGGCTGGAGGCTTCGGTCACCGGCTCGTAGCGGCAGAAACGAGTCCTCTGCTGCGGCCCCGCGGTTTACGACGTCGCAACCTGGAAACAGGCGAGGCGGCGTGCAGGCGGCTCGGGCACTCGGTGCAAGCTGGTCTGCGGGGGAGTGGAGGGTTGCGGGGTAGCAGGCTGGAGGTTCCGGCCCGGCCCGTGGTGGTGAGGCTTGAGTGCCTTGCTCCACACCCTGCGGCTCTGTAGGCGCGGCGGGGGTGGAGTACTCCCGTCGTTGCCGCGAAGACGTGGCGGCCAGGAGACTGGACCGTCGCGGACTGCCTCCAGGCGGCGAGCTCGGGGGGGCTCGTCGCCATTGCACGCACGGAGGCTGGAGAGGAGGCCTTCGGGCCGAGGGGCGGGCCCTTGCTCGCCCCCGAGGAGAGGCCACCTTCGATGGTGGCCCGCCGCCCGGTGGTCGTATGTAGAGTGCGAAAGCGATCCAGCGACCACCGACTCAGCGGCCTTGAAGACTGTGGGCCTTGCCCCGTGGGTTTTTAGTCAGTAAGAGTCTGACACTCCCCGTCGCTGCCCCCGTGGCGTCGGGGGTCCTATGCAGGATTTTCCCACGATAAAAAAAAAAAAAAAAAAAAAAAAAAAGGTTAGTAGCATTTGTAACTTTTTACTTACTTTTGGATGTTCGCCAAAATTCAAGACGATATTTTAGCATAAAATGTATAATGTATGCTACTGAACGACTGGATTTCCATGTCCTAAATACAGGTAGGTAAATTTAAATTTCAAGCTTATTTAAAAGGTCTAATTGGTTTAGTTTGTAGGCATTAACTTTATGGACAGTTTTGAAAGCATCCTATAATAAATAACGGAATTCGTAACTATTAATTACGCTATTCTAACTAAATCAATTGTTCCAGCAACAATTAGGTACTTAAAAAAACAGCAACTTTATACTTTTAAATAGCGACCTCTAGTGTGGCGATAGTGAACTATTATTTATGATGATATTAAACGAATGAGCACGTTATTAATTATAACGACAGAAAGCGCTCTTCGTACAGAGCTTTTCTTATGAGCACAGAATACATGTGTCCTAAGCCTGTTGCAACCGAATAATATAAATGATTTTATAAGTATTTCCTGTGTTGATCCACCTTATCCTCACGCCTTCCCATAAGGGTCCCCGAAGGGGTAAGCAGAGGTGTATAGGTAAAACCCACACACCCACTTTCCGCCAGAGATATATTAGATGCCAACGTGATAGATGGCGAGTCCATCGCCGTTACTCAAGCACGACTATACATACGCCTTTGAATAGCTTCTCAGACGCATGCAGGTTTCCTCTCGATGCTTTCCTTCACCGTAAAGCTCACCTTATGTAGTGTGCACCTGTATCCTTACCAATCTTCATCCAATTCCGTTCTGGCGTTGAGTAAAAAACGTCCTCGCAATAACTCCACGTTTATAAAATTTGTAGAGCTTATTTGAAAATCATGAAAAAATTTACGTCTCTCACACTGAATTACCTGCTTTCTCTCTCTGCCTTCTCGTGAGGGACTCTGTTTCAGCCTATATTACTTTACTCTTAGGGACTATGTGTCATGTTAGTCATCTATACTAATATTATAAAGAGGAAAGATTTGATTGTTTTTTGTTTGTTTGTATTGAATAGGCTCCGAAACTACTGGACCGATTCGAAAAATTCTTTCACCATTGGAAAACTACATTCACCCTGAGTGACATAGGCTATATTTTCTTTTATAAAAAATATGTCCACCCGTGCGAAGCCGGGACGTCCCGCTAGTTACCAAAAAATGGAAATTTGTATGAACTTTTAAAAATATATATTAATTGTTTTTTTTTTTTTATTATACGATTAATTATCTATTAGCCCAAATTATCTATACGATTTTGTCATTTTGATGGCAGGTTGTCCATCCCTTTAATGTAGAAGTCTGCCGGGAGACGATAAAGTTCGCGAAAGCGTTTTTTTTTGCCCCACGGGAGTTGAACATTTTCCCACTTAAAAAATATCAATGTGTACTTTGAAAAAAGTAGAACTCTGTTGTGGCAAGTTCCAGTACGTACAAGTTCAAGTACGGTGGTTGACGGATAGCATCCAGCTGTAATTCTTGTAGCTTGGCGATGGTCTCGCGCTGTAGCTCGCACTTTGTCGTGGAGATCCAATGGGAAAAGCGATTGACCAGTCTTGGCAATACACAAGTCCGGAGCTGATCCATCAAACAGTCACCATCATCAATCATCATCAATAAATATGAGTAATCTTTTTTTATCACACTGGTGCAAGCAGTATAAGTACCCGTAGGTACACGTCGTCAATGTTTCATGTTGTTACCGCAACAGTATTTCCAAGTGGATTCCATATTCGAAAATAGTACAATGTTTTTATCCATATCGTCAAAAACTACAAGGTTTTGACAAAAACAAAAAACAAAATCTTAAAACAAAATCTGAATTTGAATTTCGAATTGCGCCGCAATACACAGATAATGAAATGTGAAAATACTGGTTATAGAATCTCCAATTACATAGGTAAAGGCCAATTAATAGGTATGTACAAATCTAATTGATATTTATTGATAAAAATTGTTATTTATGAATACAACGTACATACGTGCTTTCATGTATTATTAGTAAATATAATATGAATTTGAAAATACAAATTGTGAACGAACCATCTCGAAGAAAAAAATATAAGTGTTTTATTCATTTATTGTAAATTAAACAGGCTAAATGTACATAACAATATTTCATTCTCGCAGTAACACTTAAATAAAATAAAAATCGAGGATTGTTAATAATACTATTAAATGTATCACTTGTATTATATTTGTTCTTCGCCCTTTAAGCAGTAAAAATTCAATAAAGTTTATTAAAATACAAGTTATTAAAAAGGTTTGCTATAAACTAAAAAAATACAAGATAAAATATATGGTGCTCCACAAGCAGGCGTCGACCACCACAGCCTTCTAACTGACTGTAAAAATCAGTACATAGTATAAAACAAAGTCGCTGTCGGTCCGTCCCTATGTATGCTTAAAAATCTTTTAAACTACGCAACATATTTTGAAGCGGTTTTATTTAATAGATAGAGTGATTCAAGAGGAAGGTTTATATTTATAATACATGCATACTATTGCAGAGAAATACTGATAAAAGTAGAGGTTCATAAGTTAATTTCGTAAATAAATATTTTTTTTTGCGGTTACATTGCAAACGCTGGCTGAACCCCACGAGATAAAACAAAATAAAGTACTACAATATTGTTCACCTAAAAAGGTCAAGTAAAAAGTCGAGGATGGCATATGTCTATCTCTTAAGGATAACCCACAATAATATTTTTTATCCTTTATATCTTAGCGGAAAAAGCGGTGCGGCGGTAGCATTGCACTCGTGCGAAGCCGGGGCGGGTCGCTAGTTAATTATAATATCGAGATAATAATTTGAAACCAGGGCTCGACACTGGAGCTTAAAGCAATGCATCGCAAGGGTGATTCTATTTCGTAGGAATTCATCAAAATAATAACTAACTGAACCCCGCGTTTCTACTCGGTCTTTTTTAATTTTGCCAGATTTTCCAAAACTACACCAACCAGTGAAACCAGCTGATAATCTATAATCAGTGTAAAATTTCACCCAATTCCTAAACTTTTTGCATTTATAATATACCTACATACATACATACATATCATCACGCCGAGTCCCTAACGGGGTAGGCAGAGAGTATAGAGCGCCAGTTTATAATAATATTAGTATGAATATGTAGTATTGAATTACCAAGGCTTTTAAAGCAACAAGTAAATCTTACGAACTAATTGTGTACGTCGATCGTTGTGGAAAAGGCTGCTAAGGCCACGTGATTGATCAGATCTTTTCTATTTAAAGGAAGCCAGTTTAATAATAATAATTATTATTTAATAATGTATACTAATATAAGTATATACTAATATAAGATTTGTATGTAAGTTTGTTTGTAAGGAATTGGCTCGAAAAGTACATAACCGATTTTAAAAATTCTTTCACCTATTGAATGGTACGTTATCACTGATTAATATAGGCTATTTTAATTGCAAGAAATATATATATTTTTTTAGCCAAAACGTTTAAAAAATAAATGTCCACCCGTGCGAAGCCGGGATGGGCCGCTAGTATATTATAAAAACAGTTTTGCCTCAGCTTATGGAAAATATTTCATTACCTAAGTCTAATAAGAATATACAAATGAATATTCATACACAACAGTTATTTGATTTAAAATAAAAAATACATATAAATAAACGTAGAACCTCCTTCATCTTTGAAGTCGGTTAAAAATACGTCACCAGAAGCAGCGCAGAGCTAGCATGAATTAGTGCCTTATTTAGTTCATTCAAATAAACATGTTTTCAAGCCATTCCGCAGGGGTTACCGAAAGATCCACACAGCCACTTTTCGACGGAGATTATCTATACTAATATTATAAAGCTGAAGAGTTTGTTTGTTTGTTTGTTTGTTTGAACGCGCTAATCTCAGGAACTACTGGTTGGAATTGAAAAATTATTTTTGTGTTGGATAGTCCATTTCTCTAGGAAGGCTTTAGGCTATATAACATCACGCTACGACCAATAGGAGCGACGCATAAATGAATAATGTTGCCAGAACGGGAAAAAATATTCCTTTTTGAGAGCTTCCGTTGCGTACGCTGCGTAAATGGTTTAAGTTACGAAAATATCATGTATGAGGGAATCCTCTTTAAAAGTTCTAAAAAAAAGTCCGCGACAGCATATGTCTATCTTTTAAGATTGACTCAATATAACCTTTTTATGGCAATCAAGTCCACGATGGGCTCCTGAACTACTTAACCGATTTCAATCAAATTTGCACACCGTATGTAGTTTGATCCAACTTTAAAGAAAGGATAGCTTACATCACAATTGGACCCGATAGGTGGCGCCGCGATCGTGTTTCAGGAAATTATACTTTTTCACCCAGGCGAAGCTGGGCGGGACAGCTAGTATATATATATATAAAGCAGCTTCGCCCGGGGCACGATCACGATCGCAGCGCCACCCATCGGGTCCAATTGTGATGTAAGCTATTCTATATTTTATGTTGGACCAAACTGCACACGGTGTGCAATTGTGATTAAAATCGGTTAAGTAGTTTGGAGCCCATCGCGGACAAACAACGTGACACGTAATTTATATATATATTAAGATATTCCAACATGACGGATGGCGAGTCGTCTTCGAATTTATTCACAATCGTATGCAGGTTTCCTCTCGATGTTTCCTTCATCAAAGCTTGCGGGGTAACTAATCACTGTAGGTAGTTAAGTTCAGAAAAACTGATGGTACATTCGGGATTTGAACTTGCGGTCTTCGTTGCGGTCGAAGTTCGAACCATTGGGCCACCACGGCATGGAAATAAGCTTATTATGAAATAATTTACCTAATTACTATTAATGCTCTGCTTTTTTAAAATCAAATTTGTGGGTATATTTCTAGAGTAGGGTTAACTATATAAACTTGGCAAACAACTAAGGGACCTCCCTTATAAGATAAGGCTATATACATATATTTGTATATATTTTTTATACAGCAAGAGTGGCAACAAGCATACGGCCCACCTGATGGAAAGCGGTTACCGTAGCCTATTTACGGTCAAAATACCGAAATATCACCTGCGCATTGCTACTCTGTGTTCGGAGAGTTATACTGTGTAAAAATTCTCCCCCTCCCCAAGGAGCTCATTATTGTGAATAATGACATTAATGGTAATAATGTGTTATGAGTTAGTAAATTGTGTTGAATTTGTAAGTCTTAAGTGCAATGCGATGCGCGTTGTTGTCTCCACGCCGAATGGAAGCCCGCAGCGCTATCCGAATCAGAATCACCCTCTTCACTCATTCCAATATGAGCGCGAGGCTGAAAAAAAAATCAAGGAGAAACGATATTGCTTTCTTTTTTTACATATACATTCAGTCTTACATGAGGTAGGCAAAAGGGTACAACGACAGTTCTCTCTAGACTTGCAGACCTCTCTCACTCCAACCCCACATTCTTCATACACGCTCGCCGTTTTCGTGTACCCTTGACAAATACATATACATATCACCACGCCAAGTCCCTAACGGGGTAGGCAGAGGTATAGAGCGCCAGTTCTCACTAGACTTACATACCTCTTTCGCTTCGTCCACATTCATCAGTCTCTTCATACATGCTCGTCGGTTTCGAGTACTCTTAACGTTCCCGGCCTTGAGAGTCCGATATGTTTCTTGATCCTTGACATATTATTTTTTAATATTACGTGATTTACACCAATCCCGCTTAATCGCACTTTCAATTGCAATTCCTTCTTTCTAAGACAACTCATTGGTACAGTCGGAATTTGAAATTGGAATCATTGTGTTGCAGACAACTACTCGAACCACTCGGGCTCTGTTTATGTCTGCTCATGTTTAATTGAGTTGCTCTTAGAAAAACCTCGTCTGAGAAACTTGACCCCTTTCAGTATCTATCTATCTATATCTACCTGGTCAGGGGTAGACGGCGTGCTTCTGCTGTGGGCGGCGCCCACTCCCCTGCGTCCAGTTGCACCCCGCCTTCGAACCTTGCTGCTCATTGGTGGCGGCATCACCTTATCGTCTTTCTGTATTAATTTATCAGATATAAAGATCTACAAATGACAGTGTTACATGTTACCTTGAGCCACTAAGGTTTTGTGGGGACCAGATGCTCTTAATTTTTATAGGGATGTCTCGAGGAAACTCCTTGAGGCCCCCGTGACAAGAGGGCTGGCGAATATTTCGCTCAGCGAATCAGCATTGCCATACAACGTGGCAATGCCCCTAGTCTTCTTGGCACCCTTCCGCGTCACACAGATTTGGGTAATTTATTCTATTTATAGTTAGTTTTTATTTATTATTACTTTGTATTTCATATAGAGTTAATGACAAATAAAAAACAAAAGACAGTTGTATACTAACAACTTACAGATACAGTGCCATGAAGACTAGCAGCATTGCTACGCTGGATAACAATGCTGATTTTCTGAACGAGATATGTTCCAGCCCGCATGTCTCGAGGTCTCGATAAGACGACGCGAGACCTCTTTAAAAGGATGGTGAGCCTCATGACCCCAAGGTCTCAGAGTTTGAACCAACGCCGCAAATATGAAACCTAATCCGAGGCAGACATCTTATCGAACGCTATAGCGTACGTACATACGTAATAGCGCACGCGTCTTGTTTTCCTTCCCCATAAAGCTCGTGGTATAAATAATCACTGTACACAAGATTCGTCGTTTCCTTTTTTTTTTATACTAGAGTGGCAAGCAAGCCTACGGCCCACCCGATGGAAAACCGCTACCGCAGCCTATTTACGCATAAAATACCTGTTTTCGGAGAGCTATACTATGTTGGCAGCATAATGGGACTAGTCACTCTGCTTCCAACACAATATAACAATCCTCCCCCTCCCCAAGGAGCTCATTACTGGAAACCTTATTCACCGCGTAGGAACACAACACAAAGAAATTGTGTTATTTGGCTACGGACTTCTATAAGGTGGAGGTCCTGCCCCAGTCGGGCAGCTCCGAATTCGAACGGGAAACCAGTTATGCCCTACCTCTCTTGAACTTGTAATCTGTTGCAGGGGACCACCCGAGCACCTGGCCCTCTGGCCTGCCTCTTCAAATATTAGTATAGATACGCTGTGTTATAAAACTCACTGGAATATTATCAGCTGACCCCCAAGTCTTGTGCAGTTGGTCTCCGTCGTCTGAGCGCCTCTCTTCCCTGTCTCTTGCTGACTTGGGCACGTAGGCGGAGGAGCGCGTCGCACCAACTCCTAGGAAGTTGCTGAACGCCTCCGTAGTCTTCTTCACCCTTACGTTTAAGGACCCAATACGAAGGAAACCCTCCTTCTCTATAAATTTATAAAAATAGCTAAGTCCTACTAATATCATAAATAAGAAAGTTGTACGCGGTCGAAGTTCTGGTAAACTTTAATAAAGGTTAAAATAAATTCCATTATCGAAATTCAGTTTTGGGTTTGAATTCGAGGTCGGTTTGAAGCTAGGATATTATCTCACTACAAGAATACTCCCTATACTCTCTGCCTACCCCTTTAGGGACTCGGCGTGATGATATGTATGGTATGTATGTAAGAAAGTTTATGAGGATGTCGGCTCCTCATTCACGCAAAATCAACTGAATTCAGTGAACTGAATCTTCTCCGATTCCATTGAATTGTAAGAAATTTAGAACAGAGATGGATTACCTTATTACTGGCTGAATTAACACACAGTATATGTTTAATTCCAGAAAAATCCACCTATTAAATCAGATGTTACCCTGCATATTAATCGCAGGGCTTTCGACAATTTCACATTTGATTTTCTTGTACTGTACGTTACTGTTAAAAGGTTTTGCCTAGAAAAGTATTTATTATAACTTAAATTGCTACTATAGAGTTGATCGCAGAACTGATTATTTCGAAGAGAGTTCTTCTCTCTATCTCTTTGAGACATTGCTGAAAAAGCCACAAAATCATACCCAAGGATTTAGAAGACTATATTATCATTCTACAATATACATATTTATGTTAGTCATACATTGTCAGACATCTCACTTAACAGATCACAGATGGCGGTACAAAACACTGCCATCTGTCGGCAAGAGTTGAGAACGGAACAAAAACAACCCACCCGAACAAACATTACTGCCTTAACCAGAGCTGTGACTGATAATAAACACAAAGTGAAACCAAACATGACTCCAAGTGCAAAACGTGGACGAATAGTGTGTGTAGTGCAATCAAAGCAATATCATAAAAAAGTATTTTTATATAGCAGAGGAAAGATTGTATGAATTCCATTCCTTTCAAAACCCGAATCGTTTTATATTTCTTTATATCTCTATAATAAAGGGAAATAGTGTAACTTTTCCCTTTCCTATTCATAATGTACCTAGTACGGTACTAGTCCGATAGATGGCACTATTCAGTATTTTTACAATGTGCGTAACAGTTATAATTCAGTTATACATAATTACGTTAATTTGGCCAGTACTGCGTAAAGAGTACACTTAATGCAATGTACGCGGTCGAAGTTCTAGTACACGATAATAAAGGGTGAAATAAATGCCATAACCGAAATTCATATTATTTGAACTAATACTTGAAGCTCTCCGCTCGGTTCAAAGGTAAAATATTCATTCACTACAACAATATTTTATATGGATTACATTACATAAACAAAAGACTTTAGATCTATAAAAGCATTAAAAACGTTGTACTTTTCTTTAGTTAGAAGTACCATCGACTATTGTAGTATGGCATGGTATCCTTACTACCAAAATGATATACGAAGGATTGAAAAAATACAACGAGCCTTTATAAATAAACTAGCGTATATATCGGGGATTAAATATCAAATTGGGAGCTATTAGGGAAGACTGCAATATTTCCATATGCATACTTTATATCAAAGGAATAAGCAGCTGAGCCTTATGTTCTTATATAAGGTTTTGAATAATTACATTGACTGTCCTTCTCTGCTTAGTGACGTTAACATAAAAGTTCCAAGATGTGGGGCACGACTCACTAACTATCAGCCTTTTCATATAATTTCTAGGTCAAATAAATTTGGTCAAAATGTTCCAATGCTTGCAGTTCTCAGAACTTATAATAGCTTGTATCAGTCTGTAGATGTGGACATTTTCTCGGACAGTATAGTCCAATTTAAAAAACACGCTTCAATGATAAAATGTAGATTACTAATTCATTATATTATATACAGTTTTTCAAAATTTATTCATATCCGTTTGTTAACTACTTTTGTAGTTTATGTTATTTAGAAATAGTAAATGTATTGTGAAACTTATTTAAAAATGTTGTGCTAACCTATGATTTAGTTACATACAATACAATTGTTAGTTAAATGTCTGTACGAAAAAGAGTTTGTATGTATACTAGTTGGTAAGCCTTATAAAATAAATAAATAAATAAATTACGACAAGAAGTACAGAACAAACTTGCGAAGTGATAGAAAGACCTGTCTTACTTGACAAATGGTTTATTTGGCTATTTGGAGGCACTCTTATTACCGGTGGAGATGTGACCGTTCTTCGCAAGTCATACGAATCCGGCTCTGTAACATTGGAGCTAATTAGCTCGCTGGGATAGATGGGAATAATAATTCACAGGAGCAAAGGTTCACAGAGGCATTGGTTAATCCAAGTGCCGGCTATCGACATCATTTGGATTCATGTGAAATGCAATATTGCAAATGGATATTTGCAATATTTGTATTGCAGACAACCACTAGAACCACTCGGCCACCACGGCTTATGTAATAGATATAAGAAAATTTTGCAGAACAGATTATGATCGGTATTTTTGTTTTACATGCGTAGTGTTATTTCTTTATAGTGTCTATGCCAGTGCAAATAATTTTTTTTTTTCTTTAAGATTAATTCTCATCATAGCCGGGAGTTTTAACATGCATTCCTACCAACATTATCTGTCTGGTTCAAATACCTACCTATATTACGAAATGGCATATAAAACTATCTGAACAAGATCTACATTAAACTTACTTCTATATGATCCCGGTGACAAAGACGTGTCCATGTGAACTAAATACTGTCTTGGTTTCCTTCCCGACCAATCCCTCACGTTTGGATCGGCGTCTGAAAATCAAAACGAAAACCTCGTTTAAGCGCCATCTGTTGATCAAAGGAGCAACTACGAACACACCCGACTGAAATACATTCAAGGATTTCTAAAATATAATACCCGTCGACAGATGGCGTGTTATGTTTGAAATTGTAAAACGTAACTAAATTAACTGTTCTTGCTTCCTATATGTTTTTATTTTCTGCACTATTATTGCATTTTATCTAAATAAATAGGGGCTAACAGTTACTCTGGATATTTACAAAGCAGACACAAATAATATACGTAGTTTTAGGTCTAATTAGTTAAGGCATTTGCCTTAACTAATTACAGGACATGTACCAAATACGGAATACACCGAACCAATCTATGGAGGTTGTACTTACATAGGAATTAGTCTTAGTATTATGCTAACGATGTATTGTATTTCGTAGTGTATTGATTACTAAGATCCAATACTTTATCGCGAGATGCTTCAGCAGAAAGGTTTGTTTAAATTTATCTAATGGTCTCTAGTCTAGCCTAACGGGTCCGGAATTAGGGATTAGTGTAGGAATAAAAAAAAACTGGTTTTTTGTCTACTAGTTTTGAAGTGAATAACCATTTAGTCTTAGAGTAGCATAATAAAGTCAAGTCTGCCTATAGATTTGACTTTATTTAAGCTATAATATACCCATTTGACCTTCATGCTAACTCTAGATCTATTTTAATTTCGCACACTTTCATCAATCTCTTCATACATATAATCAATGTAGGTACAAACCATAGACCTCTACCAGCAGCCTGTACACGTTTTCATGGCGAAACTGCATTGCAATGTGCAATGGTGTGTACCCCTGAAAAGTATAAATATTAGTTTACTTGATATCCTATTAGATCCAGTTCCATTATTATATTATATTTTATTATATTTTATATATATATATATATTTATTATTATATTATATATTCAAATTATCTATACTAATATTATAAGATATAGAGCCGTGGTGGCCGAGTGGTTTGAGCAGTTGCCTGCGACGCAAAAGTCGCAAGTTCGAATCCCGACTGTACCAATGAGTTTTTCTGAACTTAAGTACAGTGATTAGTCACACCACGAGCTTAACGGTGAAGGAAAACATCGAGAGGAAACCTGCATACGTCTGAGAAGAAATTCAAAGGCGTATGTATAGTCGTGCTGGAGTAACGGCGATGGACTCGCCATCTGTCACGTTGGCACCTAATATACCTCTGGCGGAAAGTGGGTGTGTGGGTATTACCTATACACCTCTGCCTACCCCTTCGGGGACCCTTGTGGGAAGGCGTGAGGATATATTATATTATTATATAATATTATAAAGAGGAAAGATTTGTATGTTGTAAGGAATTGTCTCAAAAAGTATTGGACCGATTTTAAAAATTCTTTTACCATTTATATGCTACATTATCCCTGATTAATATAGTCTATTTTTATTGCAAGAAAAAAAAATTTTTTATGCCAAAATATTTAAAAAATTAATGTCGACCCGTGTGAAGCCGGGACGGGCCGCTAGTCTTCAATATATTATTATTGAATGAATTGTCACCTAAATCTTTCTACTTCAATCGTTTTAAAGTTGAATTAACAAAATTATATGTGGAATTCTACGTATGTGTCGACAATATTACTGTTCATTGACGTGAAGTCAGCATAGTTGCTTCTCTTTAAACAATGCCCTCTAATACGACTAGACTCCGAGCGTACATATATCCCCTGTATATCAGACTATTACCATATCCCGGTTTGAGCGCCCATTTGCATTTACCGCCTCGAATAATTAACCAAGGTAATACGATAGAAGGCGTTGATGTACGCTCAAAGCTATCGCACAATTTGGTACCTATGCCGAGTAAATTTGCCAAAGACCCTCGGTGGTCGAGTGATCTGCAATGCTGAAATCCCAGCAGTTTGTACCATTGAGATATTCAGCCTGATTAATCGTGCGACAGTTAAACGGTGTAGAAGTACCTATATCGAGAGAACACCTGCATATGTTTGTGAAAACATTCAAAAGCCCGAAATAAAGTTAAGTTACACACATAACATACATGAGAAGTATAAGTGTTTGAGTCGCAAATTGTATGAGTATACCTACGTCATAGTATAAAGAACAAAGTAGGTTATCTTCATACAAACGCACCGCGCGCGGCTTGTATGTGTGCGCTATTGTATCTATGTGTCGACGCACGCACACTTTAACAAAATCTCGACCCGTTTCTCAGTGCGCCAGTCGGGGCTAACACTGCACAAGGGTCGCGCGCGCGTCACGGCTTTTCGGCACCGCTAAGTGATTTATTCATCAATATCATCATCAAAATGTCTGATAATCGCAGAAGAACGTATTGCTGTGTGTTTGGGTGTCTTAATAATTCATCGATTCCAGACCTGTCTCTGTTCAGATTACCTATTGAACAGGAAAGGTAAGTTAGTCACTTATTCTAGCATAATATAATTTTACTTGATGATGAGATACCTACGTACTTACATGTTTTTTGTTTGTATTAGTTTTCTATCACACAGGAAGTAGGTAGGTAGGCCTAATTTCCTACTAGAATGTATTAGGTACTTTTGATCTGGCAATTGGTTTGCCGCTATTTCTTTGTTTACGTTTAGTTATGCCGATTTCTCAGTATTGTAGGTATAGTAACTAAGTACCTACCTACTTACAGAAAATCGTAATTCAAAATAAGTATGTACGAGTACCTAATTGACTAATAGTAAATCAAATACATATAAAACAAAGTTCGAATCATAACAACAAATTCGATTATAGTCTAAGAGACAGTCGTTAGTTTTTAATGTTGACTTGACGTTGCCGCTGTTCATGCGGTTGCTAGCGAAGCGCGAACAGCTGCGCCTAATATTTAGCTAAAAGTGACAACCCTAAGACAGTAGGCAATTATATCGCGAAATGGGCCGGAGATAGCCTACTTCCTCTCTTTATACTATGCCTACGTACCTATATCCAAGTGTACGAAAGTAGATACATCAATAGATTTATAATTTCATGAGGCGAGTAAGTATTTATGAGCCTAAATTATAATTAACCTACGCAAACGTTGATTTCGCTTATGATATTTTCTATTGACCACAAAGAGTGCCCTGGTTGGGAATCTTTTTTTTGCTGATGAGGCGACATGTGTGAGGAACGCTCACTAAGTACAACATTAAACTATACATATGTATATTCCTCTTGAATCACTTTATCGATTAATGAAATTCGCATTAAAATCCATTGCGTAGCTTAAAAGACCTAGCGAACAGACGGCGCGAAGCGACTTTGTACCTTTATGTATGTATTTGGCTATGTAGAGGGGATAAAAACATTCTCCACATTTTGCACAACAAGCTTACAATATGCGTGATTTAATATATTATAGTAGTAGCTTGAATTGATACGTTGTTTCTCATGAAAAATGAAGCACATAATAAACAGGACTTGTGATCGCACCTTTAAGATCGTATCGGATATGAAATATGCCTAGTTTTCCAGATAACTACTACTGTGATAGGTACGGGCGTATTGTTCCATCTATAAGTGTAATCGTGTAAGTATCCTTTCAGCCAATCAATCCATACAAGTCGCAGACTCTCACGGGGTCACAGAGAGATAAGAGCACCAGTTCTCTTTAGGCTTTGCTTTGCATTGCTTTAGGCAATTGTAAAAGGTGATTTATTGAAATTGACTCAGGCCGTGATAATTACCCACATAAATAAATGAAATATTCATATTCATTCAATGTAGCGGTAGCCGTTTACAATCACGCGAACCGCACGGTTGCTGACAGCTTAGTGATATAAAAAAAATATATCATCTTTTAATTGGCTAGTCTTATACTCATTCTAATGAATGCAAAACAGAACAAAGTTAATTCCTAGTTCGTACCTTCGGGCAAAGACCACGTTGAACGTAGGAGATCACGCAACGCGTATAGCAACCAAACGAATGCATTAAAAAACTGCTTTGTTTTGACCATTTCGATAGATTAACAAGTTCTTTTTCTTAGAATTACGAATTTGGACATGCTATTGTTGTAGACACTTCTGTACCTGCCCTTACGCAAATCAAGATCAGCACGGAGACTACATCTGCTGCTATCTCGCTTCACATAACGCCCCCGCGTCGAATCCAATACTCATATTCAATATTATCCGAGATATTAAACTCTGTGATATTGCCTGCATAGCTGTGATGGCTATACAATAAACCCTTGAGGTAGAGCTAAATAACGTACGTGCCTTCAATTTATTATAGACTCGATATACATAGTAAGTGTCCTGTTATATATTAGCCACGTTGGGGTCAGAATTACTAGGTTGCAAAACGTGTTACAACGTGGCTACGTTCTGATGCCTTGACTTAGGGTAGGCTGTAAGCACTCGAATTGATTTGAAAGTTATTGTTATAGCCTATTTTTAAGTTATTGTTATATATATATACTAGTTATATATATAATATATATATTATATAACACACATTGTAGAAGCATTTTATTACGCGATGTTAAACGAAACGTTTGGGTCATCGACCTTTACATTGGTAATATAATCTTTACCAGCTCTGCTCCGCGGGTTCACCTGTGTAATATTCGATTTTATTTGTACATTATTTTCTGTGTTAAATTCATTCCATCCAAATCCGTTGATCCTTCATAATGCCAGGAAGTTGTATGGGTGTTACACACACCCTTACAACCGCACACTTATATTTATTAATAGGATGCTGTAAGCCGACCTACTCAAACATACTTGAATTGTTGTTATAATGCGGAGGCATTCTTAATTATATATTCGCAATAAAATGCGTAAACTATTGAAATATTCATTTCTTTTTAGGAACTTATTTACGCTATTTCTAAACTTTTTAGGAATTTATTGACGCTTTGCATGTTTGTAAGTAAAGCCCGAATTCTATAGAGTACCTACTATACTATACTTCATTGGTTCTTAATAAATCATATGGATTGATGTTTGATAAAAACCCGAACCCTATGGGCAAGGGGTTGGTGAATATGGCTAATGGCGATCCTATCGACATTTTTCTGACTTTACCTTTGCATTTATCATACTCTACGGTGTGATGATAGAAAAGGAACACCAGTAATTGTAACCTATACCTATATGATAGACTAGCGGCCCGTCCCGGCTTCGCACAGATGGACATTAATTTTTTAACATTTTGGCATAACTTTTTTCTTGCAATTAAAATAGTCTATATTAATCAGTGATAATGTAGCATTCAAATGATGAAAGAATTTTTTAAATCGGTCCAGTACTTTTTGATCCAATTCCTTACAAACATACTTACATACAAACATATTTACAAACAAATCTTTCCTCTTTATAATATTAGTATAGATAATATTTATACCATAAACGAAAGTAAATGCAAATTCTTCCAAATATAATTAATTTACGAAATTTTAAATCTACTTAGGTCGGGTACTTGGCGCAGGTTTTACATTGATAGTTGCATAAAAGTATCGTTAAATGACTGTAGCTTTATTAGCAAGAAGGAACGTCAGATAAATTTACTGCCGCTTCCCACGAATCCACAAGTAGTCCAGCAATAAAAGCGGGTCGGACTTACCCCATTCTGTCTCCGTCACCAACAACGCCAAACACCACATGAAAAGGGATAATGACACTTTAACGATACAGTAAAACAGGCAAAATAACTTTGAGTTAGTAAACTTGATTGGACATTAAAAGCTTCTAGGTAACAGCCAGTAGGTTCGACTAAACTGCTTCAGATGTAAACACATCATTAACCAGATACCAGTATAAACTTGATCGCGTATATATTTTAATGATTTACTTCGCCTTAGATTACGCTATGGAATCAAATTTGAAAAATATGTATTTCTTTTTTACTTTCTCTTTTGTAATATTTTACGTACTGCCCGCTAGCGGACGTGCGAGCCTATACCTACACGGTAAGAGTTTATTATTATATTAAATTAATTCGTCCATTTTTTCATTCATATAATTCGGATTGATTCCATATAATAACTGAATGCTTTATTACAAACGAACAAAACATAGGTAATAGTAAAAAAAAATTAAAGTTGAAAATATTAAAATTGTCAGGAACTAAAAAGAGATACCAATCACTTAAGTTCAATGAAGCCGATCTATGAAGATCATCATATATATAATATTATTCAATATACAAGTATCAATTTACGTCATAAAGAGATCAAATGCACTCACAGAGCGTTCATTGACTACGTGTCGAGCAACCCCACCCAGGAGCTTCACTAAGTTTTCATCGCCGCGCTTACAAGCCCAATGCATTGCCGTCTGAAAATAACTGAACATAAGATAAGGCATGGTAATCGCTTACCATGAGATGCGTGCTTGTATACTACCTTAGTGACATAAAAAAAATGACGATGAGCCATTGCAAACAGAATGCAATGGCAGTGATTCGTGTTGACGCTTACAACAAAAGGGTTGCAAGTCCGAAGCCAGACTGTACCAATATCTCCTTCAAAACTCGGGTACAGTTATTAGTTACACCACGAGCTTTATTCTACACGATCAGTGCTTGAAAAAAGGTAATGGCCTCGCTATATGTCATGTTGGCAACTAAGTATATTTCAGGCGAAAAGATGGTGCCATACCGTGCCTCTAACAACCCCCTCGGGAACTCTTGTGGGAAGGCATGAAGGAAATTACTTCTATTAAAAAATCCATAGTCAATAAATACAAGTAGCGTGTACTATGTGAACTTACTTACTCGTCTTTAACGAGCCATACTAATATGATCCACCCAACTACCTACCGTCGACAAAGTCCTCAAAGCTGGCCTAATTATAGTCCAATCTCAAAATCGATGTAAAATTATGAGGCCTACGTTAGTATTCAAAACCTAAACACGATTCTATCACGAAAAGAGTTTAGTAGGTCGAGAAACAAATTGCTTGATTGCCAACCTTTTTATTTTTATATATGTTAAACACTTTGATGGACAATATAATGCCGAAATTATAGCTCTTTATAATCGGAACGTATTAGAATGATTTGCATCCAGATAAAATATTATATTTTGGTGAAGTTAGGTGCTATTAACATAGTTATAGGAATTAGCTGGCTATCATCGGTGGTCATTTTAATATTTACGAGTAATATCGTATGGCAAGTAAAGTATAATTATAAGGAGCCCTTTTTAGATAGAGGTTGAACTTAACAGCGGACTACTTAAAGCAATTTTGGGCTCGTCCTTAAGCTTAGAGGTCCCATAGATTTTATCCGGGATGTAAATTGAGACACTGACTAATTATGCCTTTTTTGTGAGAGCAAGCCAGATCTTTACCAATAGTTTTAGATAAGTTGATGCGAATCATTAATACCTTAACCCTTATGTACAGGAAGAACATTAATAATATTACGTAAGAAACTAATAATACCAATGAAATAAAACTAATAAAAGAATAATCGGTCTCCTAGGTTCATCGGGTCTCTAGCAACTTTTCATTGAAAAATTGTTTAATCCATAGGAATACAAAAATAAATTTTAGGGTTCCAACTAGCAATTAATAAAGTCAAAATACGTAGTGTTTCAAAACATGTAGGAACGTATGAAAGGTGACAAAACCCACTAATATATTATGTGTCTGCGGAAAGACGTTTAAAAGGTAAAGCGAACCCCAAACTTTTGATAAACACGAGCGGAGGTACGCTTTGACCTCAGGGTAGGAGACAAACCTCATAAACGTTCTAGCACCTTGTGAGAGGCAAGAGTCAGTCAGCAGTTAGTCTTGAGAATATATATTGCTTTATCCACGACGAGGGTACGAGTTACGTACCAATCGGCGTATGTACAAGATGTAGGCGTGATCGCCGCTGATTCAGTGGGGTAGTTAGTGGCGGGCGGTCCTAGGTTCGGCGTCGTCCGGAGAAATATTGGCCCCGAGGGAAGCGCTGTTAATTTGCAGCGCACATTCGGTACAGGCACGATTTTCCACCTATCTATCTACCTACGCTTTACGTCGACCCCGTCGATATTAGAGGAGGCATTCTCGCTAACGTGGAAATGTCTATTCTGTGTTCCTAGGCTAGGCGCGAATTGCTTTCATGTTAACTTCCAAACGACATACTTTATTGCCAGGATACCTCCTGATTTGTTGTCTGATAGCCTTCGCGATATCGATTTAGAAACTGCTATAACACAAATAAACTAATAAGTTGAGTAAATGTTATATATGCGATTTTTTTTAGTGGAATATCAGCTTGTTCCTGAACCTATAAGAAAAAGCTTTACACAAAAACACATTGATCATAATTTAAGAAATTTTCCCGACGTTTTATGATTGTTAGACTACCGTTCGAATGGCTCTTCGATGTTCTAATACACATTATGTTTGTTTATATCAGTATTTTACAAGCAATTACGAATACTTACATACTGCATGTTGCATGCGTTCACACCATCGACGGGCAGTATCGGGAAACGGCATGCGGGAATAACAAAAACACATTTAATTAATCGTGCATAATTAGGAAATATACATATTGTCATTTAGGTTAAGCGCAAGAAATATATTCAAATAGGCAGGCAGATATTTCTAAAAGGGTCCTTTGATAGTCCTTAAAAATAAAAATCTCATTAAGACGACGTTTCCGGGTCAGCAGGCATCCGAATTTACAAATTTATCGTCGGCTAAGCTAATAAATTTTAAACGGGATTATGTCGACCGAGCACAAAGCAAAGCTTTATAATTTAATTAGTGTCTTGTGTATTTTTTTAAAAGCGGTAAGTTAGCGTTTAAGACGCATATAACTTTACATCTGTGATGATTTAAAATATGAATGAAATTCTATGTTTAGAACTTTGGCCATAAAAATATTATGACATATTAAAATGGTGGCTACACATCCGTACGGAATATAAAAAAATATACAAAGATATTTTTCAAAGTACCTACCGAGCTTGTAGTTGGGCGGACCGAGTCCAAAACACGTTTTTGGTGACAGTAAGATTATTCAAGTTCCGTCCATTCTAAAGTGTAAATTGTTATAAGCTATTTTATTTTGGGCGCTTAAAAAGCAAAATTGTGTTCTCTGACCGTCGACCGAGAAAGACATTGGGTTAACTTGGTTCACATCACTAGACTAAATTACACCGTTGCACTGAAATTTTGTGGAAAATAGGTACTCGAATTTAATTCCTTATGCGACTTTAATTTGATTCCAATTAGATGGTGCTTTCGATAGATGGGAGTAGGTTTGGAATAAAAGCTTAATGGTAAAGCCGGCTAGATTTAGAAATGATGTCCTACTGAGCAATGAAGCGTAGATATGTACATGTGAAATTATTTGATCTTCTTCTTGTGAAAATATAACATATCAGTTAAATAGAAGCTTGCATCATTTGCCGTGGTGAAACTATGAATAGAACAATATGTTGAAGCATAAACAACGAGACGAATTGGTGAAAAGGAAATGAAAAAAATAACTATCGGTATAGGTACTAAAAAGTTATCGATAGCCATTGGCGCTTCTGTAGAGAGAAAGCGCCGGATTCATCAGAAGGTCAAAGGTACGTTCAGAAGCAATTTTAAGCGCTACAAATTTAAGCCCTTAACTTTATGCCTTTCAGAGTATCGTCTTTATAGACCAATTATTTTTAAGTATAATGAAACAGGTATTACGCGTATAGGAAACCTATAAGGTTTAACACTTGGACTTGACGTCATTTGACAACTTGGCGTAAATCCATTTGGAAGTATGAGCGAGTCTGCTTTGTTGGTTTTGGGAAGAAACGATGTGAACATAAACAGCCTTTAGCCAAGCATCCCGTAGTTTGCCTTGGGGTACTGAAAATCAGAGACATTACAACATAGACATTTTCCGAGGAAAAGATGGCAGCTGCGGAGTGTCCCTTGTGAGATTGTTTGGAAGATATAAGATGTAGACACAAAACTTAATTTCTTGAAGGATTCTCAAACACGAAATTGTCTAGTAGATTTATTGTAGGTAATCCATAACTTACATCATAAAAATAATAAGTACTGAGTACCACCGCCGGGCGCGAATGGTGTGATAGAAAAGTTACTAACGCTACGGTGTGACAACCAACTCACTAACGTGCGTGGCCCAAGTGCTTAGAGCTAACAATGGTAATATGCATCGGACAGTGTTTGAGTTCCGGTGTGTGGGCAACATCCGCTCACGTCATATTGATTGCGTTTGCATGTACATCAATTAGGATCCGCGAACGATGCGTCTTCCACCTCGGTAATTATCGTCTTGTCAACCCACTTACGTGTGCAATTATGCATAATACTGTGACAGCGACGTTGATATACGTGTCACTTTGACTAAATTACCATTATGTTTGTATTGAGCTAGCTAATGGACTCTGATTGTGCCTACTAATCTAAATTATCCAGTAATATAAATGTACAAAGCATTAAATTTTATGTAGTGTACTTACATCACTTAATCTCAACTTCTTCGTCAATAAAAATATCGTTATAGATACACTTCTGGCTCATCATACTTCATATACTTTTAATCTGGATGGATTATGGGAACTGATTCGTAACATTTCCAATCACTTTTTGCGTCGTTTATGTTAATTGGTTTATCCAAAATCGCCGTGCGTCTATATGGCGCAGTTTGGCCAAATTTTACCAACAAACGTTTGTTTACCAACGTCTCAATTGCGAAATAACCGCGGCACTATGGAAAACGTAAATTTTCCCGATTGGTTGCGAATTGATTCTGAACGCCATTAATTTCAAACGCAGTTATAATAAATAGAGCATAATGCATATCGCACGCTCGTTACGTTCGCTAGCTTTTATCGTATTTTCCAAGGAAAAATATCCGAAATATGCCGACAGACACGTTTTCGCTGTCGTTTTGTTTTAGTATTGACGTTCCCAATTAGTGCGATGGTACACATAAGCGAGCTAGTCTGGAAAACGTTGGTAGCAAAGCACCTTGGGTTACGAATATATGAAATCTGCCTACATGTTGAATGCTCTACGGTTTGTTGAAAATCAATTGAGTATTTCGTTGCGGGCTTGCTTATAACATGCACATGAATGTGAGGAGTGCAATAATGTAGCGCATGCCTGAAATTAGTTATACTAGTGCATATCTAATTTCAGGGTTACTTTATTGACGGAGCTAGTGGGGAAATATCTTGGTACTAGATATTATTCTCGCAATATGTACGATGAAAATTAAAATGGGTGGGTACATATATACATCTACATCTAAAATATTATAAGACTATACTTACGCCCTGTTCGTGATGTCAACAGCATACACAGGAATTTGAAACACACAAAATAATTAAATAAAAATATACACATCTTTTTTTACTTTCAGATAAATCAATGAATATTAAATATGGGTCCCGACATCAATGACTTTTTACGTTACAGTGACTTCTGTCATTACGAGCAAATTTAGGGAGTTTGGTAACAAGGCACACGTTAAGGAATATGGCCAAATCAAAGTAATTTAAAATCATATTATTTAACTCAAAACAGAAAAAAGATACTCATAGATAGGTAGATAGGCATAGCGGGTTTCCCGTTCGAATTTGGAGTTGCCCGACTGGGGCAGGACCTCCACTTTATAGAAGTCCGTAGCTACATAACACATTGTGTTTATTCCTATGCTATGAATAAGGTTACCAGTAATGAGATCCTTGGGGAGGGGATTATTATATCGTTAGTGTTGGCAACAGAGGGATTAGTCCTAATATGCTGCCAACACTCTCTGAACACAGTTTGGCAACGCGCAAGTGATACTTCGCTATCGTGAGCTTAAATAGGCTACGGTAACCGCTTCCTATCAGGTGGGCCATATGCTTGTTTGAAAAGAAAAGGTAGCGATCGACTTACCGTAAATGGATCCTGCAACAAAATAAAAATTATGTTAGTTTTTGACAATATTGACAATTGTTGTTGTCAATGCAAATAAATAAAATTGGAGTGTCTGTAATATTAAAATAACAGCTTTTAACTAAATTCATAAGATATATGCACGATATGCACAATTTTTTCTCTGCCTGTTTGTTCCGGCTAAACTCTGAAACGGTTGGACCGATTTTGATCACTGGCAGATAGCTGATGTAAAAAGGAACTCAGGCTACTTTTCCTTTTCTTTATTTTAGAATTTGTACAAAACCTTTTTTGTTAAATTCCACGCGGACGAAATCGCGGGCACAGATAACCTTTGGATGGAATCGATTAATAAATGATAAATAATTTGAAATACTTACAGTTGTAACATGAACTATAACTCAAACAGATCTTAATTAGTTCTGTAGCTGTAATAACTTGATGGTGATTATTCTTTAATTAACATAGAAAAATAGTTTATTTGTTATAGTTTATTGCGCTTCAAACTATAAAACATACATTTTCGTTTTACGGTAAGATCTTTAAGCATCGTAAAATTACAAATACCATACATTTTTGACTTTCAAATAATAGACAGATTTAAGGTTAAGCGGTGTTGTTGACTTTTTCAATTAATCTTGTCTACAATTCTTAGCATTTGAAAAATAATGCATTTATTTAGTATCTAATAGATAAACTGATTTCTTTATTTAAATTCCTCAAGCAACAGCCAATTTCTGATACGCGGTATGCGTGAAGAATACAATGGTAGGATGGCTTTGAAACACACCTTAGGAATATTTCTTCAAGATATGTAGTTACAATTTCCGATGCTCGTTCTCACGGTAAAATGTAGAAAAGCAAAAGAAAATGTTGATTTTTAACCATTAACTTTCGGAGCAGTATCCATAATGTACAGTCAAGCTCTCATGATCACCGAATTACCTACTAAACTGTAAAAAACGTAGATAAAAGTGAGGCTTGTGCATATTCCCATGATCGGGAGACGGTCAGACGGCGTTTTAATGTGGCCATAATCGACGATCGACGGTGGATCATATGAAATATGTAATACCGCTAATAGGTCTTGGTGGGCAGCTTCCTCAGCGGTCGCTCGGCCAATTTTGCCGTTGGTAATAACCTTAATATCCCATCAGTGCTATACCATACGTGTACAAAGATGAAACGGGTAATGACTGTGCGATCGACGCTCGCCCGCGTACTGCGACATATAGGCACATAATCTCATTTATTAAACATGCCATTTATAACGTATTGATAATATTGAATCATTAATTGTTTATTTGCTTTGAGTAACTGATACCAGCTTAGAGACCAGACGTACGTTCAGTACGACTTTTATTTTACCGACGATCATACTAGTGTATAGCGATCGTGTTCGCGAGCGTTCTTACTTCGTATACTATATATATATCTATACTAATATTATAAAGAGGAAACATTTGTTTGTTTGTTTGTAATGAATAGGCTCCGAAACTACTGGACCGATTTCAAAAATTCTTTCACCTTTGGAAAGCTACATTATCCCCGAGTAACATAGGCTATATTAAATTGGACCCGATAGGTGGCGCTGCGATCGAGTTTCAAGAATTTTACCTTTTTACCCGGGCGAAGCTTTCTGTGAGTTTCTGTGTGTCTTAAGCTAGATTCGAGAATGGTTTAGATTTACAATTGGACCCAATAGGTGGCGCTGCGATCGTGTTACGGGCAATTTAACTTTTTCACCCGAGCGAAGCTGGGCGGGACAGCTAGTATATATATATATATATATATATATATCCTCCCGCCTTCCCACAAGGGTACTAATATACATACATATACTAATATACACTAATATTATAAATTTGAAACTTTGAAAGGATAGACGGATGGATGAATATTTCGTACCCAATTTCATTAGCCACTTGTGTGATATAATATTAGCAAAGCATTGTTGAAACCGTGGGGCGGGCAGTCATATAATGACCCCACAAAGGTCGCGAATTCGTATGTTCAAATAAAAATTTAAACAATACGACTTCCTAACAAAAGTTAAATTCAATTATCTAGAGCCAAAGCGGTAAACAATCAGTTGGAAAATGTCACATTGGAGAAATTTGTCGCAGTCGTAAGTGATGCGCTCGTATGGTGAATGAGGGTTTCTAAAATTAGAGGCAATTTATTATCATAAGCAGTGCAGACGCAGTGACGCAAACACTCGTCGACAGTTATTAAGCGCTAGAGCACTACATCAGGACCAGGCGAGCGAACACGATACTCGTACACACGAGAACCAACACAACTGTCATCTCTTGCGTGTGGCATCACGTACCCACTGATAAATCAAAGCAGAGACTAACTCGTGCCCATTATTCTTTATATTTTTACAATCACCCAGGTAACATTCGTTTTACAACTTTTCCAGTATCTTAATAAGCTCTATAAATAAAAATCAATTAACATGTCTTGTACTTTATTTGATAAGTCAATATACCTAAGAGGTGAACTGAATGTCGCTTCGTATTAAGCCTGCAATTAGATGCATGGAAATATTAAAAAGAACCGTACATCGGAGGTCGTAAATGAGATAGCAGTTTTAATCGCATACTAAACTTCTTATAATGACTATATGTACACACAATCCCAGTTTAAAAATGTTAATGTGAATTCGGAGTGAACATTGTGAATTTAATTGCAGAGCTGTTAACGTGTGCACCCCGAGGGTATGTCGTTAATAGAGCGTTGTGTCTCTTCATTTTGTTTGAACGTTCACTGACTCTGTTATTTCGGAGCGACTAATAAATTGCGTGATGACAGGTGTCAGCTGCTCCACCGCCTCTGCACTCTTGCGTCGATGTCTCATTCCTCACGTTCTACTCCTAAATTCTCTTATTTTATCAACGCTCCGTTCAATTTTCGTAACATTCTCTCGCCATTCTATTTGTTTGTGTTACCATTATCACTTTAGTTGTGCTAATCCATTTCGCGTGTGACACGACGATGATTTTATACAGGCTGTTTGTTTTATAAGAACGTGTAAACAGTAAGCTGAACAATTTTGTATACTCAAAAGTGATTGACATTAATAGCGAGTACTTTTTTGTGATAGAAGTCATGTATAGGGTAAAAGCCGGATAGTTGCCCTACTTTTCATAAAAGCTGTATAATTCCAAAATATATATTTATTAAGAATAATTCGATGTTTATTTCAAAACATAGATCTTTAATCTTTCATAACAACCCATTTTTGTAAACATAATTCATATGCATTTCGAGTAAATCCTGTTTGATTTGACCTCTTAAAAAAGGGATAGTTGCCTACTATAGCGGATAGTAGCCTAATGCTAAAAATGCTTCGGGGGATACTTGCCTCATGTAAGGATAGACGCCTCTCTATATTTCTTTTAGATAAGTTTCAAGTAATTTTAAGTAATCAGCCTTTATTATTTACTGAGATCCTTTAATTATTAAGTACTAATCACAATATTAATTAACATTAGAAAACAGTGTTCTAACGTTTTACACTATAAAATTACTTCAAATTTTAAATTAGATTAGTTAATAGTAAATTTATCTTAAAGATAGAAAAATATGGCATCAACTGAAACTTTTTTATTCATATTTCCGATTTCTAAATTAGCGTTTTTCACTTTTAATATCTTTACAGTGTCTCTGGCCGATTTTTTGCCTTTTTTTCCTTTGATTGGTAGTCCTTAAGTGGCTTTTCCTCTAAGTTTTTCCAAATTTACAGCATTCTCTTCATCTTCAATGTCAGCACTATAAATTTGTATTCTTCTTTTTCTTGAAGCTCTTCCTTTGATAAGTTCAAAGAAATCTGTGTAATCAGATTCCGTTTCACTACTGGTAATATCAATATTCTTTTTGGTCTTTTGCTTTTTTCGAGGTTGCCCTCTTTTCTTCAAGATTATTTTGCTATCTACTGCTTTATAATTTTCTTCTTTCGTTATTTTGTTTGTTTTCTTTATTTTTTTTTCATTATTCTTCTTCTGGATAATTTGTTCGTTGGAGTTGAATATTTCTGCAGATTGTTTAGGCTTTTAGACATGTTTAGCTGTATTTTTGATATAGTTGTTGATTGATGTAGAAATTTAGATGGCGTTTCTTGTTGAAGATCTTGGTTCTGTAATTCATTTAAATATATCAACGATGACAAGGATACCATCATATATGATGGTTCAGAATATAATTTTATAAGTTTAAAAGAGCACCTGAAGAAAAAAAAATATTTTGTTCGTTAAAGAATGTATAGTTCCAGATAGTTGTCCCTAGGGCAACTATCCGCAGGAGTAAAAAGGGCAACTATCCTTTTTGATACGGATACTTGCCCTTCCTATTTACAAAATAAATAAAATCTATTTAACAATAAAACATAATAAACAGTGTAATTTAAACTCTAATGCATGTAAAGAAACAAAAAGTTGACTGAAATTCCAATTAATTACAAAAAAAATTAATAGAAATGACTTACCAATATAATTTTGACGCCTGTCAAAGTTACGCCGAGGAAGATTTTTGCTCACACAGACAAAACATGTGCGCTTACCTTAACGGTTTAGATGAAACTGAGGTCTGTAGGGGGGACACTTCCAATCATAATCAAACGCTAATGCCACCAACATATCTAACATGGTGTATTTAAAACTGAGGCATGTATCCCTCTGAGGCAACTATCCGGCTTTTACCCTATGTTCGTTCACAGCGGAGTAACGAAGAAGAAATGAATACAATTTGATATAACGCAATTTCAATTACTATATTAGGAGCTAACTGGTAGGTATTATACTAAGGCAGGTACTATTGGCGAAGTATACGGCATGGCACACGCAAGGCGTTATGCATGAACTAACAAACTAGTCACCACCAGTGTTTTACTTTTCTATTTCTCGGCAACGAGAGCGTATACGTATACGTAAGGCCTGTTTCTTTACAAAATAAAAACCAATCAAATATATACATTATAATAATATATAATATAATATATATAAATAATATATCCTCACGCCTTCCCATAAGGGTCCCCGAAGGGGTAGGCAGAGGTGTATAGGTGATACCCACACACCCACTTTCCGCCAGAGGTATATTAGGTGCCAACGTGACAGATGGCGAGTCCATCGCCGTTACTCAAGCACGACTATACATACGCCTTTGAATTTCTTCTCAGACGTATGCCGGTTTCCTCTCGATATTTTCCTTCACCGTTCAGCTCGTGGCGTGACTAATCACTGTACTTAAGTTCAGAAAAACTCATTGGTACAGTCGGGATTCGAATTTGCGACCTTTGCGTCGCAGGCAACTGCTCGAACCACTCGGCCACCACGGCTTTATAATACGGCAATATATACAAATAACGTATATATATTTAATGAAACCTTACTGAACCGTAACTCATTATTTAAGAAATTTAAAAGCTTGTATTTACTTGTACGTCACCAGTTACCAGAGTTTACTTCCATTTGTACCTGTTATGAAAGATCAATACGAATATTACTTTTACCTACATCAATTGTGATGACAACTTTATATTACGGCAAATATGTTTTGAACATAGCGTTATTCGCTATGTACAGAACCATTATTGTAAAGTTATGATACAACATTTCTGAACAGAATTTGTATTTAGGTATACAAACAAAATTAAACATTAATTAATGAATCAATATTGTTGGCAAGGCATATCAAGGCGTATGTATAGTCGTGCTTGAGTAACGGCGATGGACTCGCCATCTGTCACGTTGGCACCTAATATACCTCTGGCGGAAAGTGGGTGTGTGGGTATTACCTATACACCTCTGCCTACCCCTTCGGGGACCCTTGTGGGAAGGCGTGAGGATATATTATTATTATTTATAATATTGTTATTTAGTTAAATAATAATAAATGAATGCAAGTATGTTCAGATCGTAAGTACAGGACCGCTGAAAATTAATTTCATCAGTCTAGACTGAATCTGGGGTGCGGCTTTAGGCGGCTACCTGCCCGTTTGCAGCAATCAAAGCAACACCTGACATACTGGCCTACCCCAAGGGCATGCCTTAATAATAATGTTCTTTCATAAATGCTGTGTGGCCATAAAACATACAGAAATTGATTGATGATTAAGTTCCTAGTTAACGTACTTACCTACGTAATAAAAACAAAGGAAAACCGCAAGGTATCCAAAATTATCAAGGGTGACAAGACAACGTACGCATTACTATGTAACTACATGACAGGGGTCGTGTGTGGTAATTGTTAGCTTTGAACAAAGGTACTGAAAAGAAACTATTACATCAACAATTTACCACTACTACAAGGTTACATCGATTGAACGCCTGTAAAGAGTTAAGCATAAGTTGATCTCCAAAGTTATATACTTACTTGCCATTAGCTTTTTAATAATGTATCCGTTTTTACGACACATTTTAAATGCAAGCTTTTAGCACAACAGGACTATAAAAGACAAATCGGTCAGTTCAAACAATTATTTATATTGCATCTAAATTGCAGTGATATTCTTTTCAATACTCCCAATTGGCTGAAGCCGTATCGACTCTGGTCAGCGACAGATTTAACGGAACAGTTCCAATGAAAAAGAAATAAGAGGTTGATGGGATATAAATCAAAAGATATATGTATTTCTTTTTACTATCGTTAATTACAGAAGGGCGTATATAAATAAAGAACGAGCGCCCATTGAGGCGGACTGGCGAGGCGATCACCGCGGCGCGCCCTGTCGCTACAAGCAAATGCACTTATCTTACCGGGATGTGAAAAACTGTTCTCAACTGGATGCTCTCGCTGTCGTCGGTTAGTTGCGCCAACACAATACATGCGCCCGGAGTCAATGCCTCCAGAGGTTACATTTGAACAGGATTTGGAGACCCCACAAATAAAAAGCTACAAATCAGAATGAACATTCAAACAATAAGAACTCACACTTATGTTTATTTTATTCCATTGTATTCTTTCCGCACCACATTTGTTTACATTTCTCTGGTGGAGGTGTCCTTTTGAATGAGGCGTTACCTCACTCGATTTGAGAACTGTTCATCCATTAACTACCTATTAATTATCAATGGTTAGTATAGGTACAAGAATAAACAGAACAACTTGAAAGATTATCGATGCATATAAAGAATGAATATTAATAAATTTAAATTGTAACTCGTAAAAACGTTTCATCGATTATTGTAAACAGCTGGCGGGCATAAATGCAAAAAGACTCGCGCGCATTTGGTCTGTCTGTATGCAGCGGTAGCGAATGTAGAAGAATTTTAATTGAAACTAGCAGATTCAAATCCACATCTGCAACTTTGCACGCTTAGCTGGCGCTGGTGTTCTACTTGAAACTACATACACTATGAGCATACTACATGCATGAAGAAAATATTTGCAATGGCAAATAGATATCTAACGGCGTGGAGGACGAGTAGATTAAGTAGTTACGTGCAAAGTCTCGATTGCGGGTTGAAACTCCGATGGGCAGTGTCTTATCACAACATTAGTTATACGTTGAATGAAAACACCGTAAAAACATAAAGATGTTACTGAGGGAATTTAATCAGAGATATATCGACAGGCCCTACATCTGTTCTCTCTGTCATCTGTCCTACATTGGTTCCTCAATATATATCTGACTAAACTTTGGTGCTTATCACACCCCTGCCTACCCGGATAACAAGTGCTGGCCTAACCTGTATCCAAATTCGCGGAGGAAAAAACCGGTACATTAATAAACTTGTAATTTACATGAATTGTGAACTTCTTCACGACAAAGGCCTTATTAAAATCTTGAAGAGAACTTTAATTTGCGATGACAGCTACATCGTTAATCTTATAATATCTCATGCTACCCCCGCTATGTCCTTGTCACAACAACAGCAGCAAGAAAAAGTCGGTAGTAAGCACTTGCTGAGCAAGAAAAAACATAAAGAGGAAAATCACTAAACAATGTTGTGGTTATTACAAGATAGACACCGG
Source organism: Drepana falcataria (assembly GCA_945859725.1). NCBI lineage: Eukaryota > Metazoa > Arthropoda > Insecta > Lepidoptera > Drepanidae > Drepana > Drepana falcataria. Next base: position 14,421,626 of record OX243921.1, read on the forward strand.
AAAACTAAAATATTCTTAATTGGGACGTCGCGAACAAAAATGTTTAGGGTTCCCTCCCTCTACCCATCGTTGTTAATTATATTTACCCAATTGATTGTGGCACTTAACCCTTTACGAGGCAGCTGCGTGTAAATCTTTCTAACGGCTGATTTACAAATAAAACCACGAGCAGAGAGCATTCGTGATAGCGGTTATCGTTCTGTTCTCATCTCGCTCGCATTTAGTTTCGTTGGGTAAACAAACAGTTGTCGATTCGGTAGGCAGATCTTAATTAAAAACTAATCGGCCGCTGTCGTTTATTACGAAGGCCTCAGGCTGTATCTGGCCACCTCCCAGTCTTTATGAAGTTAGCCATAGATAACAATTGAATGCAGTATTCTAAACTTCATTTAATTTTATTCATTTCATTCCTTGGTAGATTCAAGAACGTAGTTTTGATCGTTATGTTCTCTTTACAGTTAGGTTAGGTTAGATTTTATATTGAACTAGTTGTCCCGCCCAGCTTCGCTTGGGTGAAAAATAAATAAATAAATAAAAGTTCGGCTCAATTGGAAATCGCCAATTGGAAATCTAAGCCGAATCTATTCTCGAATCCACCTGAAGAAACACAGAAAAAATCATAAAAATCGGTCCAGCCGTTTAAGATTCTATAAAGGACATACAAGGACATAATAATGTTTATCTACTTATATTAAGTACGATTATACATTGTGTTATATTCAATGTAACCAAAATCAATAATTATAAGACACATCGGAATTGGATATCAGTAAAGTGCTCCGAGCACTTCATAATCAGAAGTCAATTAAATAACAAATTACAAATAAAACGAAACAACCAAAGATAATTACAATCAATATTGAATTGAATGTTTGATCAATTCATAATTAGAAACAATTGTAAACACAAAAACTAAAAGCGAGCGAGCGTGCAATGGAAGCAGTCGGGGATCCGATTCTTGTTTATAAGGCGGCCAACCCACCTCGTCTGCACTAAAAAAATGATCTTATCTTCAATATTTTAATAGGTTCCCGTGGCGGCACCTTCGCGCTGCCCAGTAATTGTATAAAGTAGGTATCTCTGGTGGAATAAATTCAACATCCAGGGGCCGATCCCCCTGCCTAGTGATAAGCTTAAATAAGCATACAAGTAATTACTTCAGAACCAAATCACGAATGCGAATAGATTGACTATCGGCCCCTTTGGTTGCGCAATATTTGAGCATCCTACCTCGCATCCTATTTGATGTGGAAACTAAATAACAGGGGTTAATTTCAATGGTTCGATACATTGAACTCCAGACAGAGGTGTTGTTTGATTTGAAATGTGATTAATTTGCGTATATATTCATGAGATTTTGGGAGGTTTTAAATACACTTTAATCAATTTATCCACATACTGTAAAGGAACTCCGTAGGTAGAACAGCCACTAACGAGTAGAACATCAGTGGGCGTGTTGTAAGTTGATATCCCGAAATTTTCCCGTGAATCGCAAAATATTTGTTGCTAAGATTTGGATCGTAAAACATTATGAAGTAATCCCTTTTGATTACAATTAATTAAAAGTTTCTCGCAGAAAAGATTACTCTTAACGCAAGGGTTGTTCTTGGTGAACTTCTTTTGTATTTTATCCTATAAAGAGAAGTTTTTCAGTAAAACAACGCTCAATCTGCAACAAAATATAAAAGTTTTACAATAATGTATACGCCTCGGGCAAGGAGATCATCAAAGAGAATAAATTTTAAACCTCTTTCTAAACTTGCCCATCTATTTACCGAAAGAACACAAAAGAAAGTATTCATAAAGAGAAGGGTTCGGAAGAAGGTATCTGAATAGTTAAAATCCGATCTTGTGTTATAGATCTGGTTGCTTGAAGTAGGCAAAGCATGTTTTTGCCAAACTTTTGTTTTTGTCTCTAGGAACTTTGTCTGCCGCGTTCAGTGCCTCACAATGTTCGTAGACATACCTACGCCCTGTAAGCATGAATATGTGTCTTATAAAGCGTGTAGTACTTCAGGTTAATGCAGAAACAGTGTCTATACGTATATTCACAATTATAGCATAATGAGGGCGTTACACGGGCCTCAAATTTGGTACTGCCGAGGGCGGGCGGCGACGGCTCGCACCTCCGCTCCTCGCTGCAAGCGGCCCAATTAGCCTTAAAATAATGAACATGTTTTATATTTCCACAGGAGTGCGGCGTGTACTTATCTGCGTTTACCCCGGGAGGTCATGCGGCTGTGGCCCTCGTTTTACACGGAAGTATCTTCAAGTAGATGAAATAATTATAAAAGGGACAACATCGGGCTTCGGATGTAGATGTTGAGTGCGGTAATGTTTTGTGTGTAATGATCATCCCCTAGTTATAATAGTAGAGATGGTTGCTGCCTCTCATTAGCCCGTTGTACCTACTTGTCTCGGTGCTCGTGTTTCTATTGTTATTTGATAATAACGGGGGACTCGCTAAATTGTTATGTTGAAGTTCAAGTACTTGTAACTAATCAGACCACATAGGTTGGTAGGTAGGAATAGTGCAATATTTTGTTAATATTTTAATTATCTCTTTGCGTTCTCGCCAACTCTCAACAACTTAAAATTAAGATAAATTTGTGCAATGAGCTAATTTTATATTCAAGCCTGCCACAAGGAATGATGAAAGATGTAAAAATATCCTTAGTGACAAAAAATATTTCAGGCAGCGTATGTCATATGGTGAGTTTAGCGTCTGAAAGACAAAATGTTAGCTAAGAGAGACGGCAAGCGGCGGGCGCTTCAATATAAAAAATATATATTTGTTCCATATGATCAAAACCAGTACTTCATGTATTAGGATCACCATGATGATACTACAATAGTATAAGCATCGCTTGTAATATTACTATATTACAAAAAACTACAACGATTTTCACTAAATCATATACCAATTTGAGTATGTAATGAACTGTTGACACCTAGCAGGTATACATTCTGCATGAGGATTAAAAAAACAAGAATTGAAATAGTTATCAAATAAAATGAATGTATAAGTTAACAAGAACCCGATGTGACAAATGAGTGGAGACGCGGCGCGGCCAACCGATCCAATATTCAAACACAACATTTAACCACTTCCTGCCGCTTTATTCTACAAATAACGCGACCGCTCAAAGATTTAACTAAGCCTGAATAAATAATCAATTTAGCCAGTCCCGTGGCTCCTGATCGATGGCCACAGTACTGGCTGGATGATATACTCAACGAGCCGCGGCGATAAATATCCCGAGACAAATGTTTAGATCGTCTCCGGAGAGTTGCGGTGACACTAAATTTAAAAGCTTCAATTGTACAGAAATAGCCGAACCACGTTAAGATCTTTCGAAAACAAATCGTGTATCGGTCGCCTGACGACAATCGTGATTGACTGCACAAGTGAACATCTCTAATATAAACAAATTAATAGGGAGCCGAGAGGGCCCGATTTGCCCGCGCGAGCAATATTTAAACTCCTGTCGCTCTCATACGAGATTGAGGAACTGTTCTCGACCGACATTAATATTTTTTATATATACCCACTTCCAGGTCATAAATAACGAGTTGACGTACCTACTTATATATTTGTTTCTATTAAACGTAAATTTCCTGTCTAACAGTATGATATTTTCATTATGGATCATGAAATTAAGATAATAATTTGACTAATATATTTATTACTGTTTTGGTTCATAGCACTGTGTATTAGTGAGCCATAAAATTAAAAACAAAATATGTATAACTAAAAATCGGCCCGCGGCTACCAAGCATCGACGACGACGGTTTATACTCAAATCCAAGATCAGTCCATTATCTATACCCATTAACGTGTTACATGTGTTAATCACATCTTCTTAGGGTAGACTGATCAAAACGGGAGCAATTTTAAGAATGACTGCGCCTATAAATAAAGGAGTCTTTACATTAATTATGAGCTCAATTATGTAGAATCCCTTTGATTTACAAGGCGCTCATTGCCGCCGCGAACGAATTGTAGTGGCTTAGCGGAGTACCTCGGGCTTTGCGTTGTGCATAATTATTTTTGTCGATAAATAGCTCGCTTAAAATGTTTTGTTATATGCGGAGATGAAAGCGATTCGAAACATTTACGCGGATTACGTGATTAAATTGTCTCTGAGTGTAAGACTAGTGTTTAACTTCTTTCCTTGTCAGAATTATAATGGCTTTATAAACATATTATGAGGCCGCATATCAAATGACTAATGCGAAGGTCCGCCTCGATATGTCACAATCTTTAAATAATTAAGTATCTCGTGCCAGAATCCAGTGCCATGAAACTTCTGCCTCACTCTTGTAAGAAAATATAGGTCACATGATAGGTGTGACCTATATTTTCTTACAAGAGTGAGGCAGAAGTTTGTGATCACGGTACATTCTTTAAAAACCGTAGATTTATTAAGCACTCTGAATAAGCTAAGAACTATTGATTAAATATTATCTATTGATAGATACACTTATAGATAGATACTGAAATTTTATCGTCAAAAAATCCTAACGCATTTCTAATACAAAGAGTTTTAAATATTGTCAAAATATATTTTGTGAAGGGTATATACCAGGAGGGTAGCGAGTAGTTCGCGAATCGCTCTAGGCGAGCGCACAGTGCGCGGCGTGTACGCCGGAGGCGGCCATCGCTGCGACATGCAACTGGTATAGATCTCAGCCATCATCCATAACACGGTAGTGGTTTAATTTGTTCATTGAATAGCGAGGGTGGCCGGAAATAGACAATAGCCAAAGTAATAGATAACTAAAATGCTACTAATATTACAACATTATTAGATGTTAGTAGAGTTGTGCGAAAGTGTAAGGATGTCTGGATATTTTTGCTCAATCACACAGGAACGGCTGAACAGTATTATGTAAAATTTGGCTCAGTAACGGATTATTAGCTGGATATGTTTAATAGATGTAGTTTTAGATAGGTTATAACTACATAAGGATTACATCTACAGGCATATTTATTTGAAATGAAATAAATGTGATAATTAAAAATCTTTGTTTAAATTGTCACTTTCGAAGAGCAACATTTACAGATCGAAGCTCGAGTGTAGGTATGTGTATTTAATGAGATGTCAAGTAAAGCGAAAGCCGTGCCTAAGATTTGTCTCATTAACAACTAGTAAATTCCATTCCATCTTATTAGTATCGGAGCTTGATAAGGATTTAAACTATTTAAATTGGCTGTATAATGCGACTCTAAGTGGCTATAAAACGTTGCACTAAGGGTTTCTACTTCATATAACTCTATGAATGTATGAACAAAAATTTCATAGGTTACGGTTTAGGACGGCAGGCCAAATCGGTCGCTAACTCTCCAGTCAGCCGGCAGGCTCTATTTCTGCCTAGTGTTTAGAAACAATAGCCCCGCGCTTCAATTAGTTAATCGGATAGATGGTGGTCGAACGGGTCGTAAATCTACGCTCTTGCCACCATCGGGCTCCGTACGTAGTTGTGGCGCCCCGTATGTAGATTCTGCTCAGTTAATTAATGTGCACTGGTAAAGTGCGAGGTCTCTCCCTCGCAACCCCAATCGGGTTTCGTAAATTGTGCACCCATCTCCCTCGTGTACAATACTCGTAGCTCTTATTTTTCCAAATTAAAATTCTACATCCCAAGTGTTTGTCGGATAACAACATTTTGGCATTGTAATATGTATAGTGTAACAGTAGGTACTATTTTAGCAAAGATCTGACAACAGTCTGCGATCGTCGGAAGGGAATTTACAAATGTGTGAAGTATTCTGTATAAAGTAGCGTCATTTGTCACTGAGCCACCGAGTGTTGATGTACTGTATACATGAGTGGCGCGTATGTTAACACATTAAATGTGGGTAAATATGTTCTTATTTCGACCACACTATCATGAACAGGGAACACATTATGGTTAATATAATGTGTTCCTGCCGACTGCCGCAGAAGATAGTACCAGCTTCGTAGTTTAAAAGATTTTTAAATTTGCAATGTCGTTTTATCCTTCGTGTCATCTAGTGTCATGGCATCCGGTCAAAACTGGAATCATTGAAGAGATCAATATGTTATCCGACTGTTAATTTGTATCGAAACCAATTTAAACTACATACTTTCTAGTTACATAGTAGTTGGATATATCGAAGTCAAAGTACTAGTATCTATCCAATACACTAGACATAGTTCATGGGAATGAAACAACAAAAATAGTAATTCAATGTTTACCAAGTTATATATACGTATATAATACTAGTGGTCCCGCCCAGCTTCGCTTGGGTGAAAAAAGTAAATGCCCTAAAACACGATCACAGCGCCACCTATCGGGTCCAATTGTGAATCTAAACCATTCTCAAATCCATCTGCAGACACACAGAAAATTTCATTAAAATCGGTCCAGCCGTTTAGGAGGAGTTCAGTGACATACACACTCACAGAAGAATTATATATATATAAAGATATCTATGAAATATCTTGAGTACTTCCAAATATTTCCATACGATTATCATATCCACTGAGGAAGTGATAAAGGAATATATTTACAATGGAGGTTAACATATATTAAGCTGACGGGTAGTGTTATGTGATCTTCGCAATCGTGGAGTTGAGTTGAGTTGAGTGACAGATTGCAGGCAGCAGGCCCGCCGCCTTATTATCCCTTTCATGTTGAATTTCAATTAGCCTGCTCTCGTGTTTAGCAATAACAAACCAAAGCGTGTGCACATACTACGAAACGCAAATTTGATCCCTAAGCTATTTGATGACAAATATATTTTTTTTGGAGTTTACTCCTTAAGAATCGATTTTCATATATAAGGCGCCCGGTATGAGAAAAATATGAGAGGTAAAATCTACTGATGAATGACAGCGTTACGTTTTTGGTGCTCTCGTACTCTCCATGGCAACGAGAATAACAGAATGGCGATGTAATTAATGTTAATATTTACTTTCAATTGCATATTGTATTAACCGGATAAAACCTCCGCAAGTTGACAGTTGTTGGTTTTATCGTAAATTTTATATTTTATTTATAATTGATATAAATATAAATTTATATCAATTGATATTTATTAATATATATATCCTCAATATTTATTTCAAAATTGAGAAAATTACTCAATGAATAAAAATCAATCTATAGATGTGTCATTCATACTCTAAGTAATATAAGAAATACATTCATTTACCCTTATTAACTAATCTATTTATTTTATAATCGTTCGTAAGGAGTAAACTCCAGTCGTGCGTCGGAGCTGACACACACTTTTTTATTGTCTCCCGGCAGCGTGAGGTCCTGATACTCACGCTACGAGACTTTTGATACTTAACTGAGCCATGGCGAGACCAAAAGGCCTCTTAGGAGGAGAGCTGCTTAGCAAACACAGCTAAGGGCACACACCCCCTGTGGGGTACGGACCTCGGCTTAGAGCGTTGCTGATTCGCAGGCTAGGAACTTGGGTTGGACTGAGTATTATGGTCCGGACTAGATATTATTTAAATAATTTTAGAACTGGTTTAATGCCACTGGCTCGGGCCAGCGTTTGCAAAGCGCGACGGGGTAGTAAAATACGGTTTGTTCTAAATTTTTTTAAGAGCAGGGAGAGGTTTACACCCTATTTACGTCGGAAATGTACGCATTAAAGTGCCAACGTGACTGATAGCGAGTTCGTCGCGGATTTAAAGCATGGCTCTACATATGTACATACATATCATCATGACGAATCTACCGATTATTTTGTATTGCTTCTCATTTCATCGCGTATGCAGGTATCCTCTTGATGTTTTCCTATTTATATGAAATTAGTGGTGTGATAATTCACTGTTTATAAAAAATAATAAGCGACTACTCGAAACCCTCGAACACCATTATTAGGCTTCCAATAATGCAGTTGCTACAAATAAACGCGAATCTTTATCAATTAACTGTATGCTCAAACATACATGAACATATTAACCTTGAATAAACATCTTGTGAATTGGTGAATTAAACCTGAAATAAACATCTTAGTGGTCAACTGCCTACTATACGCCGATGACGCGGTTTTACTGGCGTCATCAGAGGGCGAACTGCAGTCACTAGTTACCATAATGAAAGAAGAATGTGAAAAGAAGGGGCTGCGCCTAAACGCTGGCAAGACTAAGGTTCTGGTATTCGAAAGAGATGAACAAGTGACCGAGTGTGCAATATCGGTAAATGGGCAAATTCTAGAGCAAGTGAATGAATTTGTATATCTTGGAAGCATGTTCACACGAGATGGAAAGTATGAAAAAGATATTGAAAGAAGGATAACTGCCGGAAATAAGGTGAATGGAGCCATGTCGGCGTTGATGGGCAGTAAAAGTCTGAGCAAGAATGCTCGAGTTGCTGTCCACAACGCGATATTGGTACCTACCTTATTGTATGGCAGCAAATCCTGGGTATGTCAGAGGAAGTATGAAAATAGCTTGAATGCAGTTGAGATGCGATCTCTTCGAAAAATGTGCGGAGTAACGATTTTAGATGGAATCCGCAATGAAGAGATACGCAAATCAACTGGCGTGAATTAGGGCGTGATTGTAAGGATGAAGAAAGGCATGTTACGTTGGTTTGGACACATAGAAAGGATGAGTGAAGAAAGATTGACAAAACAGATATACAAAGCAAAAGTGTGTGCAAGAAGAGGCAGAGGAAGGCCACGTTCCAACTACCTGGATCAAATAGATCGGACTCTCAAGGACAGGAACGTTAAGAGTACTCGAAACCGACGAGCATGTATGAAGAGACTGATGAATGTGGACGAAGCGAAAGAGCTATGTAAGTCTAGAGAGAACTGGCGCTCTATACTCTCTGACTACCCCGCTAGGGACTTGGCGTGATGATATGTATGTATGTATGTAACATCTTGATACTTTTCACCCTGACACTATAATTCGTAGTTTAACCGCGGGTGATAGCGCAAGTCTCGTTACTAAGTCGATTACTTTCTCAAGATCATTTTGACTAGCTAGAACCATGATTTGTGTCAATTGGGTCATATTGAGAACCTCTCTGATGCGTAGACAAACAACAATAAACAAAAGGGTACGATGGTACATTCGATCGAGCACTGCCAACACCTTGTGGCGCCAGAATTGAATTACTAAGCAGCACGAATGCTAACCTGTTTCCTTTCAAATTTGATTGCGCCCAACATCACACGCCCATGAACTCTATAATGAAACGGTCGTATAAAAACAAAACTAGGCATATATGATTAGGCCGATACACGAGTAAGGTAGATCCACTAAACAAACAACCATTACAATAATGCTGCGTCACCGCGTTGGAAATCACTTATTGTGGGAGTGACTTGCACTCCCGCGCAAGAGCCTTATATTTTATACTATGCTAGCTCGTGTTCAGTACGAGACCCCCCGTCTAACGGTTATAGGCCGACACCAATTCACATCATTTCATATTGTTTCTCAATGGCGAAATGTAAAGAGAAGTATCTGATACTCACGTACATATCGTGTAGAGGAGACAGCATCTCCGTTAGAGGATCAAATGTTAGGACAATAAACCTAACTTTTTTTTAATTATTTAGTAATACATAATATAATATATAAAGCACATTACTACTTTCTTCCTACCCTACCTCTACCCATACCCTACCCTACCCTACCTCACGCCCTATGGGTTCACCCGCGTAACTTTCGATTTTTCGGGAATAAAACATATTTTTTTCCCAGTTTTTGCAACATTCTTCATTGATGCTCCGCATATATAGGTCGTAGAGTGGTGTTATACCTATATACCTGTACACATTTAGCATTCACAGCATTCCTCAATACACAAAAATATTTTTTCACTGGGATGGGCGGTTCCAGGTATTAGCGCGTTCATCCAAACAAACAAACTCTTTAGCTTTATATTATTATACTATTATTACATATAGATAAAAATACATTCTAAGAGTACAAAGATAGTATCGAAAGTAGTCATTCAACAAAACGCCAGATCGTCTCATCTGTGTCACAGTTTGTACGACTTTACAATCAACTCTCACACTGCAATCACTTTTTCTTTTTATTTCAAGTTTATTTTTAGCATTCATGCGTACATATCATCACGCCGAGTCCCTAACGGGGTAGGCAGAGATTATAGAGCGCAAATTCTCTCTATCTCTATTACCATTCAACTTGTTAAATTTAATGTTGAATAGACTACATAGTTTTTGTAATATGAGTGACCGATGACGATATTCTAAATGTTCGACATGTATACTTAAACAATGGCGCGCGCCTTCATCGGATGGGTCAAATGAGGCGCAGCGTCAAATCTCGGGTTGCACCAGCTTGGCGCCGCGCCGGTCGACGCATTTGAGAAGTTAGCACACCCATTGGAAACGACCACAAAAAAAACAATACACCAAAAGCTTCGTCTTGCTTCACTTCACAAAGTAATATGCGACCGAAACAAACGTGTTCGCGGTGAAACCGATTTTTTCAACATATTGCGTTTAACATAAAGTATTTTACGGTTGTAAATTCAGAAAGAGCGAAGTGCAAACACGTGCGAAGTATTTTTAATGCTACGGGGACGAAGTGTACCTTGTCAAAATGTTCTTTACGATTTCATTGAATATTAACTTAGATCAATCAAACAGGCTTACGCACGATATGCATGGACACTGACATTATATATTAACGGTTGCATATGTTTAAACGTGAATAAATCACTTAGGAAATCACTGTCTTAATTAGAGTGAGATATGTCAGCGAAGTCGATGGGTTGCATCAGAATAAATCAGGACTTAAATTGCTTTCCGCGACGACACTCCCATCGTCGGGTTGGCGTTAATAGCGCGTGCAACCGAAATCTTAGACGAATGTTTGGAAATATATGTTTTTACAATGTAACGTGATATCTACTCGGGTCTACTATTTCAGAGTTGGCGCCACAAAAAAAAGACATAATTGCATTCGACTTAGTCCCCAATTAAAACATGCCAATCCATTCGATTTATAAGATGCATAATATTAATTAAGTTTATTTAACAAACATAAAGGTTGTAAGTAGCTATTCAAATAAATTACGATGGTATCGAATTATACTTAATTCACCCAATATAAATGTTATTAACAATACCTTTATGGGATCGTTATATAACATTTATAAATCTGTTGATATGGTAACAAGCATCAAATGATTAGGATTTAATTACTCGGATCACCATCTCCGCCCAGTTTGGGGTCGAATACTCGTAAATCAAATATAATGACTTGAGGGACTTTTTTTTATTATTAAAACAAATAGTTATCGACACAATTACAAGACGAACAACAGATTAGGTTATAGGTTTCAAGGCATATTATTAAAATACTTTTTATTTATTAATTTAGCATAGCATCTATCTACACAAGTTGTGATTGTTATCAGCATTGGCATTTATAGGGTTTGTAATACGAGACCGAGAGTTTACAGTTCGGTTTACGCACTCTAAGCTTATCGAAGAATGTGAGTAAAAAAGTTGTCAGAGAGACAAATCGGTTCAGGTAATGATTTTTTAAGTTGTATGCTTACATATGTCTATCTTTCGGTCATCATATTTGATCAAATTGAGTGATGCATGTACCTACAAACATATACATATGTATTCTTTAAAATGTCACACCAATTAATTAAAAACGAAGATGAATATACATTGGGGTTATCTAATAAATGTTAATTCGTTAGCATGACCGTCGATACCACGTGTAAGGTGGTCTAAATGAGTAGCAACTTAAGATACGGAATTTCTTGTTCAAAATCAACAATGTCCGATTGAGAAAGTCCTAGCTCTATATATATCTATATTCAGGGCCAAATACCACTGCTCGTGTACAGTACCGTACTGTACAGTACCTAGTGTGTTATACGGGACAAAAATCCACCGTGATTGGATGTGCTAGTAGAAGGAAGACCCTCGACCATTATAATGCTAGTAAAGATTTTCTCTCAATATTCGTACGGCAAAACGCTAGTTATAAAACTACTTATCATTCATTATTATTATTCATACTTATCATCAGAAGGATGAAGGCCGCCTTTGTTGTATTCAAAAAGATTAAACGCATGCATCTCCAAGACACATTCACTAATCATATAACTATTAATGTGTCTTAATATTTAAGCCCAGCTCTCTTACGATAGGAAGCAACGATGACACATTTAAATATCTCGTTTCAAAGAGATACAAGCTAAGGCTATAAAATAAAAGCAACACAAGAACCCACACAGAGATATTTCCACAAATCTATAATTCTATCAGCAAGACCGGCAAATACGAAAATAAGCATCAAAGTGTTTTTTAAGAGGAAATACGACAAATGTTATCCAGCAAGGCACAGTGGCAAACACGTGTTACATATTGTCAGACAATATTTACTGTTGCTTTATTAGCTCGAGAGGCGAATCGAAGAAAATGAACAACTGCCGTCTACATTCTAAAGCACGTGTTGCAGTAATGTACACAGAAAAGGATTAATTGGATGCATCATAATCGTTTGAACCGCAACATAGAAATAAACCACACTATAAGACCTTTACATCTTTTAGAGAAACATCTAAGGCCCTACTCATTAAACTTGGTTTACAGCTATACACATACTCCCCACAAGAGGATACCAATAAAATTCAAATCCAATTGCGTCGATCCTTGATTTACAAGGAATCAATAAAAGAGAAGGCTATCATTACCTTCTTTATTGCGTATTCAATAAAAGTAATGTATTTAGTAATGATTGCGAAGACAGCACGACAGTCGAATCGAACAACTAGTTTTTAAATACCACTTTAACATTCAATTAAATTGCAATATTTGTTTTATATCTGTAATCATCAATGTATGTGCAACAGTGCATATTTTAAACTTAGGTATGAGAAATAATGAGTCTGTTCTCACTAGTCCCATCGTGTTTTCCCATGATGTAGTGATGATGATGATCTATGATGACACCAATATTGTAGATCCAAAGATCCTCAGCGACATCACCGTAACAATATTTATTTCATGATATTCTATATATTAATAAAATATACTTAATTACTTGTCCGTAATGACAAGCATATTTAATTTGAACTACTATATAATGCTAAGAACCTATCTGCCCCAGACGAGGCATAGTAATCAACTAATTGTATGCGTATAAATCAAGACAATGCTTTGGAATTAGCAATTTCTCAGTTATATGACATCAATATATCAAGTGCTCGAGTTGAAACAGCATAAACACAATAGTATGTTAAAAAAGCAATGGGCCTGAGAGATGGCTCGTAAAATAAAACAAGGGACTACGTCCGGAGATATGTCAAGATAGCATGCGACGGGGGGGCGCAAGCCGGCGCCGGGCGAACCTCCGAGGCCCAATTAGAAGCACACCTTTTGGACATGTGCTCTCACTTGGCGCTAACTAACACCGAAAAACAAGGATGAGGGACATACATCCGTTACCGTTTATCACATTTTTTTCTGAAAAATCCGTATTTCACATCGCTAATTTTCAAATAGCCTCGCTCGATATTAATGTATGATATCTGCAAGTTACGCTCACATACCTTAGTTTTCACGAGCTTAGCGTTGTCCTTGCACATCTTGGCTAGGGCGTGGTACTCCCCTTTTGCAGCGCACAGAATCCACTGCTTTTGCTTGGAGTCCAACGGATCCGTCTCAATTTTGTGATCCAGCTATAATATAATGAATATTCAGCATCGTAATTTTAACAATCATATTATCATAAGATTCGATTCATAAAAGATATGATGAAACGTATTGAAATACTTGTAATTTCGAAATGCAATTGTGGTACCAATCACCAAAGGCCATAGTAGTGTCATGTGACGAGGTTAATTTATCACAATTTGCGTGGATTGATGGTAAATGACATTGCGAAAACACATTTATATGTATACGTTATAATAGAAGAACGCGGCTGATTAGTTAGTGTTCAATACTTACGGATGCGCGGTCTTCCTCGTCCAGTCCCTGTGAACAAACATATTTTCCCAATGAGTCACCAGTATTGGTAAAGGCAATTGTTCTCGGCACAAACTGTAATTTAATTATGTCTTTACAAAGAACAGTTTTAAAATACTGTGACAATACCCATACTTAAACCTATTTTGCTGAGTCTTAACGTACGAAATCAAAAGATTAGGCTTATAAATAAACATGATATTTACATATATAATAAATATCTTAACGACACGTATAAATTAATCGGAACCTAATATTTCAAAATTAATAAATGAGTACTTATATTGTGAAAATAATATTTTGAATTAATGGTCTATAAATTCGAATTCTCCCGTCTTCAGGCTTGCGCTGGGATTGATAACTACTATTATACGTCTTAAGTATCATAAATGAGTGCGTGTAATTAAAGGCCATAAGTGAACTACAATACAGTTCATTTTTGTGCAATAATCCGGGGGAGTTACAATGTTTGTAGTCGGTACGCAGGGCGTGCGCTGCCCAGCATGAGCACTTTACCACCTGTCGTTACATATTTATGTCTACACTATTGGCCTCACTGTTAGGGACTTCGATATTGACAAGATAACATCCTTAATGTGATGTGTTTGATTTAATAATAAGATTAAATTTGTACATTACTTTAAGGTCAAACGATTAGAACAATTAGAATCAGATCTGTCAAATACCGGTAATAAGCGGTTGAATATACATATTTTATATGGGACAATTAAAAGTATTAACAGACATCGTTACAAGAGTTAACTAGTCTTAAATTTTAACTCCCATTATTTAGTTCACGTTACGTTAGAATACTATACACTATGGGAACACTGACTCGTGGTTATACATACTATTAGTTTGGAAATTCCGCAATAGGCATTATTTATACCTGCGCTCAATAATATACTTACATAGAAATAATACATTCTACAACGAAAGTTTGTAAGTACCTACACAATGGTTTTGTTCTTATCCTTTCGAAATGCCCGATCAATAATAACGGTAACTGCGTTATTTTATATAATGTAGCATTTACTGTAAGACCTGACTGAATATTACGTCAACGTACATTTTAATAAATACCATGGTCTTACAGTTTTCTTAAATAAATTAAATATATAAAATATTCCCTTTTCTGTGCCGTCCTTATTGAGCACTCACTTATCTGTTATAAGACGTTTAGAATCTACATATTTCGACGTTATGTCCAATTTCGAGCAGTTTCTATCTACCACAGTCAGTAGACATTTTTAAGCCAGCATGACGCACATTTAAAAACTCAAGTATTAATAAAGCTAATAGAGAATAGTAGGGAAGAATAATCTAGTAGCCAGTGAAATGTTGGAATTTATGTCTACTCGATACGCTCTAAAGAGGAATTTATATACCTAAACGTAAGTGATTTTAAGGCTCGCCCATTTGTCGCCGAAGAACTCCAGTCGTGCGTGGCTCTCGGCTCTCTACAGGACGCCATATGCATCATGGTGTTCGCGGTGAGCCACAACATAGTGGCGTCGGCATCATATTGGGATCGATGCATATCAAATCTTCCCACAACCCATTCATTTTATTCGTAGATTTTTTCCACAAAATACACAACCCACAGTATACAAAATAACTATCGTTAATCATCATCATCATATCATCACGCCGAGTCCCTACGGGGTAGGCAGATAGTATAGAGCGCCAGTTCTCTCTAGACTTACATACCTCTTTCGCTTCGTCCACATTAATCGTTAATGTTCACCTAATTATTTTATCCAGCGATACGTTTTGCTCTTTTTATTCCTATTGCCTAAATTAGCAGACGAGAGAATTTGTAACTTTGAAACCCTTATTGTACGTATAGATTGAGTTGGGTGATAAGATAACATCGTGACACTGGCGCCTAAGACTGCCCGACTTGCAGCAGCAATAGGCCTGTGTGAAACACAAGTATTTTGCGAACCACAATAGCATCAACTTCAACGTGTTATTGTCGAAATATGGAATTGTTTCATTCTCAAGGTACGTGTACGCTTGCTTTTTTATCATTGAATAGCTGTCAGCTAATTCATCCGTTCCTATTTAGCATCGCTTCGACAAGGCTCGTTAAGTGTGGCATCCGCGTTGTTGATGGCTGCAAGTGATTCTCAGGCCGAATAGCAGAGAGAACAATGAAATCGGTCATATTTTCCTGCCAGCTCGCAACGAACCGTGCCCCCTTATCTCCTTCATCGTGCATAACAACTATGCGTTTATTCAAAACGCTGATGACGTATACTTAAACCAAAGCTTATTTTCGCTAACTTTTTGAATGATTTATGGCCCTTCCTAAGGACCCTTTATATGGATAATTAGACAGCATGGATAAAATATGATATAAAGGTACTGTATTATGTCTTAAATTGAAATATAAAGGTGTAGATATACACAAGACAGACCAATTACTTGCTTACGCCTCGATTCAACTTAATCTTATGAGCTTTTAATGATGCGCGAAAGTAGGTCTAGAAGATAAGACCCTGGAGGTAATAAAAAGGTTTACTGAGCGCCTAGCTACTAAAAACGAATTGAATTTTACGTTTAGCACATACTTAACGTTTTAAATGGTAACGTGAGATTAAGCTAGCTGCTTTTAGCTATGAATAGCAATTAAATATTTATTAAAAAGCACCTGTCTGCGGTAGTATTATGTTCCTGTGGTCAGAGAGCAAAATATCTAGAGAGAAACAATGAGACATCGCTAGCAGAGCCACCTCAAATAATTTAGTTGAAAGCATGCCGAAGATATTGCAAAATAATCATGTCTCATCCGCTAATTATGTAGGCCAAGGAACCCCTTGGCCATTGCCACTTTAGTACCTAGTGATCCCAGATTACCGTGATCATGTTATCAAGCAATTATTAACTGTATAAATCTCAACACTACTACACTACGAAAAAAACAAAATGTCAAACCAAGTCCCTCGCGGAGTCTGCACAGAAAACAGAGCGCCATTCCAATATGGACATCATACATGTTCGTCGATTATGGGCAGGTTTTTAATGTTCCCATCCATGGCATAAAATACACAAAATTGATACCGACGAACCATTATGGGCTGGTTTTAAATACTCAACAAACAGCTGGTATTTTAGCCAAATTTTAGGTTGGATATTGAGGAAAAAATTACATTTAATTTCCACTTAGACACTAAAGGCAGCAACGTGTACAGGGGGGCTATTTGTTTGAATATTTATTACTAATTGGAAGTCTAATCATGATACTGAATAATAAGGAAGCAAAACCATGTTCATGAGCAAACCTACGAGTAGCGCGTGGTCAGTGCAAGCACGAATGCCCTTTTTTCGAGCTTTTATTAGCACACGTGCTCTTCAGAGTCACACGACAGTAATTGTCGAAGGACAATCGGTCGAAAGTCACGAGCCAACGGTATGCCATACGCCATGAATACCTAATGATGTCTATATTGACTTAAAAAGCCTAAAGGTAACTCATAATCGAAGACCGGATGGAGTTTGACAAGCGATTCCTTAAACCCTAAATAAGGTTCTATACGAATCATACTTAAACACATGGGGTTTCTGATTTCGCATTCCAATATTGTTTGAGGTTCAAATGTTGGATTGTACTTAAACGGACAAGCGATTTGAACACAATTGTATGCGTTTGGTCCGAAGAAAAAGGCTGTACTCGTGTAGTACACATAGTATTTTCTTTTACTTATATTTTTTTAAGCAATCTTATTGGTACCATGCTCAAATCATAGCTAAATTAGTTCGCATCTAACTCATTTCACGCTTTAGTGGACTTTTATAAACACTTTCTTAACGTATGCTTCAGAATCGAACCGTCCAATTTCGAGGGAATGGATGTTTATACATTATTGTTGTTAAGATAACGCGATGAGTCAGTGACAGGTATTTCATTTATATCTAATCTTACTGCATAAAGCGAGACTATCTTTTGAATATCAACATGAACATATATTTATATTGGTTTCTCTGAAATGGCAATTAGGAGTTCCCAAGTATTTTATGATAGATGTGATCTTTGAGAAAAATACGTGGTATATTCGATCGAACCCCTCCACAAACAGAGAACATTAAACTTCTAGTATCATAGCACGCAATACGTCTATCCAACGAGAAACTCGAAATACTGGTCAAAGCTTGGTCGTCCAGATATACCATACCATAGGTACCTGAACTGCCGAACACATACAAACATGTAGGTAAGTCTCCACTTTCACATAGCGAATAACACTGTTTAGCTCTAACATAAATTGATCCCTTATAGAGAGCAGCAACGACATTACACTTTCATAAGATCTTCCTAGATATATTAATAATTTAAGGGTATTCAAGCGGAAGTAAGAACGGACATAGTTGATCTATTTCAGTGTTGATTTATCTTACTGGCAGATTAGTTAACATCGGATTGTTGATTAATAAATCAATGACTATTAAGTCAGGAAAAAATTCCAACTTAAGAATTTTTCCTTAGTCCTTTTTCAGGCCTTTGTACCTTCGTACTGTATCTGCGGTGTTATATTTATTTATGGTCCGGTCCGTAGCTTGTGGAGCTCGATTATAGAAATGACCTTTTAATACGGTCATTGTAAAACGTATTTACAATGACAGTAGGTAACTGCTTACCATCAGGCGGACCGCATAAAGACTTGGTCCGCGCACGTGGGCCCTGTGGCTACTATACCAAGTCACCTGTCTCTCGCACTCTCACGGCATACAATGTGTCGTTGGATAAGCACCATGAATGCGATCTGTTCGAGTGTTTCATGCAGTCTTGCATGAAAGTGTTGTCCTTTTTTCTATTAGTTTAAGTAGCTAAGCCGTTCTAATATGATAAAATGAATAAATACAGCGGTATAAAAATATAGATAGTGCCATAGTCGAGGGGGTTGCGGGATGCGGGGAGTTTAACGGGGATTCTATTAATTGTAGTGTACGTGTGCGCTCATAAGTAATCAGTGTGTACCGACAATACTCAAACATTAGTGGAAGGTTGCACACTTACACTTAAAACTATGAGGAAGAATGGTGCGGCGCGTCATCGTGAACGGCACTATGTCTATGCCCCTAGCTGTTGTTAATTTGCGATAGTAGACAGGGAAAAATATTATCACTGACACGGACAGAAAACATCTAAACAAATAGAAGAATCCTTTAAATTGTGTTGTAATCCGGTACTTAAACTTTCTTTTTCCTGTCTTTCAAAACGTGTAGCTAGGCTAGGCCCACATTACATACTAATATATTTTCTGTTACTTTGAACCCGTAGCTCACTGCGCTGCGCATTCACGTTTATTCTTAATTTTCTAATACAATTATGTACATAAAGCTGACACACTGGCTTACAAATGCATGCTAACATGATGGGTAATGTGTCATCTCGCTCTTTTAATAGCTAGTACGCATAAAGCAATTGAAAAGTCCATTAGTGCACGGAGGTGGCGCGGAGGTGTGCGCGAGCCGGCTAATATTTGTCATTATGACCTTTTGTTGTTCATGTTATAGGCGCCCCCTCGCTGGGGTTGCCCGTGCAGATGAGTTGAAATGATTATTATATAAATTTTTGCGCTCTCGACAAACATCCCTCTCGGGTTGTTTTCGGAATGTGCCCTTTGGGTGTAGTGATGTCACAGCAATACGAGCTTTGCCGCAAATTTTGTGTTGTTAGCATCTGCTCATATCAAGATTTATATAAAAATTACTAAAAGGTGTTTACGAACGTTACCAATTTACCGCATCCTCATATCACGGCGCACGATAATGAAAAATATTATCGATAATAATCTAACCGACATCATTTTGACCGCCAAAGGGCCATGACGAAGGTTTTACAATTCAATTAGCTCGATCCAGGTGTCGACGGTCAGCAAACTTTTACCCGCACTTTGACGCATCAATTTAATATTCAAGAGTTATATTAGAATAGATAACGAAATTCATAGTGGCATTTTAGTTATTTATAGTTGGCCACTCTACCAAAACACTTGAAAGGTTGAACAATTATATTTGACGTTGTAAAATATTTATAGGGGGCGAAGTAGGATTAATAATGTAATAGCAGTTTAAATCGAATTAGCCAAGCAGGTTATAACCGAACTATTTGACGGGGACCTGTTTCGTAGGCACTTCCATTGTCTTTGGACAAAAGTGTTTGTTTTCGGTATAAAATATATTTTGTCTTTAATACATCAAGACGCGTAGCCATCATGTTTTGTGAAAAGGTAGCAGATTTGATACAATAGGAGTTGCATTTCACTGAAGTTACGGTTCATTTCACATTCTTAAGCAATTTTTACCAGAACGCTACTTAAGGCCCTTGTCACTAAATGTTGGTTCAAATATTTGTTAATGATTGTCAGCCCACAAACAGGTGCTGCGGTTGAAAGGCGACGCACACCCCAAATTTTGACAATATTTTTACTCCCCACAAACGATAATTATTATAAATAAAATAGTTCTTGTTTTCGTAATAAATTATTGTATAATGAGCTCGTTAGGCGAACAAGTTTTTGACCGCATTCTAAGTAACAAACATATGTCTGTGGTGAAAATGTTTTGAATATTAACTTCCAAGTTTTTAGATATATGAAACATATGTCATAGCACATTTTTATAATCCAAATCTCAATTCCTTTTCCTTGTGAAAATCAAGCAGGATCACGCACGCAAATCTATGGTATAATGGTACTTTTAAGATGGTAGAGGAAAACAAATCTAGTTGGACTACCTGTATTAGAGAGTGAATCCAATATGTAGAGAAGGCGCGAAAATCTATCAAATTAAGGAAAGGCATGAAACAAGCAATAGCTCCCGACTTCGATTGCTTAGATTCGACCCCAAAGGGCATTAGCAGGTCTGTTTTATAATTACTAAAAATACAAACGATGCCGCATGTATAATAATAATAATATCCTCACGCCTTCCCACAAGGGTCCCCGAAGGGGTAGGCAGAGGTGTATAGGTAATAAATACCCACACACCCACTTAATAGCTAGTTATTTACTAATCGAAGGAGTTAACCATTATCTCAGGTCTTATCTCAGCTCATTTTAACAACACACCGTTCTCTTAATGTAAAACTAATTGCCTGCTAAATTATACATACTTAATAACAGAGTATTTCCAACTGACCCGTCCAGCCTTGTTATGGAATACTTGCTGCATGTTACTTTTAAACTATTATTAGAAAAATTAACTGATGTATGTGGTTGAAGCGAAAAAGGTCTGTAAGTCTAGAGAGAACTGGCGTTCTCGGGCTCAGCGCTGTGCCTAACCCATGTGGGACTCATGATTTTGGTATGTGTTTAAAAATGTCCAACGTCTTTTACACTTACGTATATATAAGAGTAAAGATATACTTATATAGGTATACATGTTTAGTACATAATTGTACAAAAAATATTTGTACCTGACTACACTCTAGATTACGATTAGTACTAACCACTGAAAGTTTTAATAATAATAATATATCCTCACGCCTTCCCACAAGGGTCCCCGAAGGGGTAGGCAGAGGTGTATAGATAATACACACACACCCACTTTCCGCCAGAGGTATATTAAGTGCCAACGTGACAGATGGCGAGTCCATCGCCGTTACTCAAGCACGACTATACATACGCCTTTGAATTTCTTCTCAGACGTATGCAGGTTTCCTCTCGATGTTAGTTTTTAAGATTCATGAACTAGTATTAATTGATAGTTTTATGTAGTATAGTGTAGAAAAGAGAATACACATTTCGCTTTGAGAATCTTTGATTGAGACAATATTTGAGACCTATGAGCAAGGCATCAAATTGAATATAAATACATACAAAACAGTTTTTAAAATCATCATAGTTTTTATAATTCAGAAATGTAAGTAATACTTGCTGTATACAAATTTACTAAACACGATTTTAAAGTTGTTGTAGGAAGTGGTTTGGAATAGCTATATAGAAAGAAAGGGAAGAATATAATTGTTGTCTAAACAATTGAGGAAGACCATGTTCTTAACACCAAGATTACATTAAGAGAAGCAAGCATCAACAAACACAAACAAAAAAGGATGGCCATGTCCAAAATACTTGAAACAGGTGAGCATCTATAATAATGACTGATGTGAATGAACTAAAGAAATCTTTGAGTTGAGACAAAACTGTGTCTGTACAAGGGTGAGTAGTCGCCAACAGCACTTTTTTTTTTTTTTTTCAAAATCAAAATATTTTATTCAATGTAAGGGACACAGGGAACACTTATTGAACATCACATATTTAATATAAACTAAAGTTACCACCGTTTACAAGAAAAAAAGTACCGTAAACGGCGAAACAAACTCCCCGGTTTTTTTTTTTTTTTACATTTGTTCCCTTTTACGTGGGGGGAGAAAAGATTACATATATAAACTCTGTACCAGAGGAGCAATTCATTGCCATGCATGGCCATCATTCAAATAATCTGATGTTTTATAATTACAAGTTCATAACAAATGAGTTTATCTGAACTTACTCATAAGTACACACACAGTGATTAATCACACCACCACAATCTTTAAGGAGAGAGAAACATCGAAATGAAACCTATACATATGTAAAATAATAATAATAATATATCCTCACGCCTTCCCATAAGGGTCACGAAGGGGTAGGCAGAGGTGTATAGGGTAATACCCACACACCCACTGTTTTTTAAAGAGATATTAAAAAACATGTTTCATAGTGCTTGAGAAAAGATGATGGAATCTCCCACCTGTCTTAAATGACACTTAAAATATATCTTCAACTAAAAGCGGTTGTGTGGGTACTACCTACCTAGCCACCCCTTCGGGTGAGGCACAAAGATATATTGATTGGAGTTCTACAAGAAGTACCCTTCAAGTACCCCTTGTGTTGCAAACGTCCATGGGAATATGAATATATGTCCTCTTTGAACTCAGTATTACTATACTACATCCAACTTATAACAGATTGCCAACAAAATTATAACTTTCGAGTTGATGATGAGTTGTATCCATTAGTTAACGCAACAATTTAAACAGTCCTTTTATAACTGGCCTACATCTTATAAACAGTTTCATAAGTTACTGTTCAATATCACAACACAATACAACTACGTAGATCAAATTGATCAGACGCTCAAGGGCGGGAACATCAAGAGTACTCGAAACCGATGAGCAAGTATGAAGAGACTGATGAATGTGGATGAAGCGAAAGAGGTCTGTAAGTCAATTGAGAACTGGCGCTCGATACTCTCTGCCTACCCTGTTAGGGAATTGGCGTAGTGATATGTATGTATTTTACCACAAAGTTCCCTTGCTTTATCTGCCAGTTTGCCTGAATGTGGTAAAATCAAAAAACGACTGTACAAATATTTGTTAGGTTTTTACCATGAACTATGTACACAGTTTATCAAGGCCAACTTTAGTGCACATACAAAATTATATATTTTTTCCTTGATTGTGCCATTACAACATAATATTACTAAACTTACAGAAACTCTTTAAACTTTAAATAAAATATGAATTAACTCACCTGAGAGGTATTATGCCCCAGTTTGTTTGATTTCAAGCCATCACTCTCCGAAGCCATCCTATTAAACATCTGTTTTCGTTCTTTGACAGATATTGTCTGTTCATTATCAACAAGCATACTTTCACTTCTTGATGATGTGAGTCCAGGTAAAGCTGTCTCATTCAACTCAGATAAGTCTTGGTTAGGAATTGAAGATCGTTGACTAGCGGCTGATATACTAGACCTCTTATCAAGGGATTTTTCAGATGACCTACGTCTTGGGTGAACTTTTGGTGGAACATCTTCACTCAGAGTTGACGACAAACTTTCTTTAGACTCGCTTGAGTTAAAGTCTTGAATATTACTTGTTGGATGAACTTGGTCTTGTATGAGATTTGTTAATATGCTCAAATCTTGGTTAAGCTGCAGTGGCAAAGGTGGTCTCTCAGGAGGCACTTCTTGGGTTTTTTCAGCATATTCAGTATCTGGCACATGGACATGAGGATCCACCATTTTGGTCTCAACAGCATCTTCGGATTCTTTATTTGGTAGGTATTTCTTTTTCAGTATGAGCCACTTTTCATTATTTTGGTTCTTAATGTTGGCTAAGGCATTCACGTGCTTTTTGAAAGTACTTCTAGCTTCATCTTAAAGTAAGCCAATTATGAATTAATGTCGATATAATAAAGAAGCTCAGTTTAAATTTAAACAGCATAAAGTAACTTATCACTCACCTCTCATATCTGGATTCATCAGAAAAACTTTGAAATGTTTCACTAACTCATGATTAGTTACTTTACCGTTGTGAGCCAGCATAAACTTAAGTATTTCATCAAAACTTAATTCAGTTGGAGCCATGGTGTTACTATTAGCATCAAATCTATGATTTATAGTAGTACCTAGGTCAGTAGGTAATTATCACAATCCAAATTTAAACTATTAGCGATAATAGTAGGCAACATAACATTTCTTCTAACTCATGAAAGCAAAGTATTTTATAACTAACATACATAACAGGCAAGCAAGAAATCAAAACTCAAAAGTTAAATGTCAAACATAACACGTTCCGTTTCGCAAAGTAAGTAGTTAAGTACCACTTTATAAATAATTAGTATTTTTTACTTTGTAAATATTTTCGGGGTTCTGTATTAAATGGGGCCATTATTATTATCTCACGTCGATAGGTATCGATGTAGGATTTTATTGAAGCAAGGTAAGTATTGTGTAGATAGGTACTTCTAACAGTAGGCTAAAACGCCTGGCAGTTTGCGATACCGGTGTCATGCGTGAAACCATCTGTAGAGGTATTAGTTATGATGGATTTTTTTATATTTCCACTGAAAATTGGGTTTTTATAGAGCCATTTAAATAATAATAATAACAACTGTGTAATAAGATATCTCTTGAAAACCGAGGGTGCTATGACACCTCTGCCTCTAGTTATATATAAAGCATCAAGGTATTATGTAGTTATGATGGATTTTTTATATTTCCACTGAAAATTGGGTTTTTATAGAGCAATTTAAATAATAATAATAATAATAACTGTGTAATAAGATATCTCTTGAAAACCGAGGGTGCTATGACACCTCTGCCTCTAGTTATATATAAAGCATCAAGAAGGAAATATTAAGTGTACATACAAACTAAAATATCGTTTGTTTTATTCTTACGTTATTGAGATTTATCATTTGCCCCCATAAGGGAAAAGTACGTATGACCAGATATGTTAGAGTAAAATTTCTTTTTTTTTACACGCTTTATATTAGCTTCACCTGTATGTATGTAACCGACTTCTTTGAGCTCGATTTTGACCCACTTTAAACGGCCAGATTTCGTTCAAACTTTGTAGACTTATCGAGGACCGATGACAATACACTAATAACTAAAAAGTAGAAAATAAATAATAGTTAAAAAAAACTAAAAAACACGCTTTTTTATAGAAAACCGAACTAAAAAATAGAAAATAAATTTCGATAATATCTTAAAAAGCGTAACACGATCGCAGCGCCACCTATCGGGTCCAATTTAATATAGCCTATGTTACTTGGGGATAATGAAGCTTTCCAAAGGTGAAAGAATTTTTGAAATCGGTCCAGTAGTTTCGGAGCCTATTCATTACAAACAAACAAACAAACAAACAAATCTTTCCTCTTTATAATATTAGTATAGATAACATATTTTTTATTTAGTTAGTTAAAGCATGTGTCCGATAAATAAAATGTCTTGACCAAAATAAGCTCATCAGTTGGAAACAGATCGCAGAGACAACTCATATGGAGCAAAATGTGTTGGCGCTATTTGCCTTTGGAGATATAAGTGATACGCCATCATTTGTTTTCTTTATAACTAATTGTACCCCTCGGTTTCGCTCACGTAAAATTTGTTTTTTTTCTGGATGATTGTAACCTTCACGCGAATGAGATACAGTCATCCACAAATATTTACATTCCCATTGAATGTTACATAGGTACTAGGATTAAGGATTAGGATAGGGCAAAGGTAGGTATAGTATTACTGTTAACAAAATCAAAATCAAAATATTTTATTCAATGTAAGGGACACAGGGAACACTTATTGAACGTCACATATTTAATATAAACTAAAGTTACCACCGTTTCCAAGAAAAAAAAAAAGTACCTGCCAGGAGAAGAAACGGCGAAACAAACTCCCCGGTTTTTTTTTTTTTACATTTGTTCCCTTTTACGTGGGGGGAGAAAAGATAACATATATAAACTCTGTACCAGAGGAGCAATTCATTACCATGCATGGCCATCATTCAAATAATCTGATGTTTTATAATAAGCCTTTTGAATTAATTTACTTTTAACGACAGCTTTAAATTCTACAAAAGGTAATTCAATTATTTTCCGAGGTAGCTTATTAAAAAAGCGTATACCTTGCCCGACAAATGAGTTGCTAGTTTTGTGTAATCTAGCTGTAGGAACATGGAGTTTATCTTTGTTACGTGTATTTACAGTATGCAAGTCGCTATTTTTCTTAAATTTTATAATATTCTTTCTTACAAATAACACATTTTGGAATATATATTGACATGGTACGGTCAATATGTCATTTTCCTTGAATAATTCTCTGAGAGAATCTCGAGGCTTAAGGCTATAAATTGCGCGAATAGCCCGCTTTTGCAGCACAAAAATAGATCCAATGTCTGCAGCATTACCCCACAAAAGAATGCTGTAAGACATGGCACTATGAAAATAGCCGGAATAAACTAAACGGGCTGTGTTGATATCAGTCAAGTGTCTAATTTTTCTTACCGCGAATGCTGCAGAGCTGAGTCCCCATTGCAGAGTGGGGTCCCCATTGCAGTTTGTGATCCAATGTGACTCCAAGGAAGACTGTTGAATCCACAAGGTTTAACTCCTCGTTATTTATAACTATAGGGGTAGTTAAAACCTTTTTCACGTTAGACATTGTAAATTTAATACATTTCGTTTTCCTAGCATTAAGTACCAAATTATTGGCACTAAACCAATGAACCACGTCAACGTAACGTTATATGAAAGCTAAACTAGACGACGATGTCTGTCTTTACTCTTTATTTTTCGTTTTATAAGGAAAAATAGCATCCACTTTCCCCATAAGTAACTGTAGGTATTGAGTTGCGATCGTTGTCGTGTCGTTAGCGCAACGATTCATCCGTCCTCTCTCATTCATCTCATATTCTTTCACAAGATTCCTAACAAAGTATTCAATTTAAAACGGTTTTAGTTACCTTCTTGAAGGCACTTTCTGTGTTCTGTTATGAATAAATGGTCTAAAATAATAATAAATAAATAATTACCTCGAATCAACTCCACACAAATTGTCATAGTTCCTAAATAAGCAAAGTTTGTACTATACACAGGACATCCAAGACTAAGGTACTAAGGTACAAATACTCGTGTACATCACACAAATATTTGGCCTCATCGTCAATCAAACTTGCGAGCTCAAGCTACCGCATTGTCGCCAATATCTAAATAAAGTCTACTTTCAAGTAATGTCGTAGGGGACCCCGGGGCACTGCCCCGTCTAGCACTCCGATAGCTACGCCACTGTGATGAGGAGACCAAAGTTAGTCTTGTCTTAATTAATGAATGTAGGTACGGACTAAGTTTACAACCACCATATACAATTCACGGGACAGATCGCAAACTAAGCGTGATCCGTGTTGAACCTAGTTATAATACGCTACACTGAAGAAGTTTCAATTTAGTGGTAGGTACCCCACTAGTTCTGTTAGGGACTTCCCGCATCTAACAAGAATTAGACATTTAACTTTTAATTGGCCGCTTGTACGGTCTTCAGAAACTTGGTTCACCGTAAGTGTCTAACAATGTTATAGATATACTCTCTGCTTTTAATAATAAACTTCATTAATGCTTCGGTTACTTGTTCTTTGTACCGATAAAGTATTTCATACATATCTTCACTTCACACACCCACTTTTCGCCGGAGATATATTTTTGTTGTCAACGTGACAAATAGCGAGTCCAGCGGCATTTCTCATACTTCTTTTAATTTATTCTCAAACGTAGGTATGCAGGTGTCCTCTCAATATTTTCCTTCACCGTATCACTTGTGGAGTGACACTGTATCACTGTGCTTAAGTTCAAAAAAGCATATATATATATATATATATATATATACATGTACTATTATATATAAATAATAAAATACCAGACCAGCCCAGCTTCCGTGCTCGCGATCCAGCAACGCCCTAAGCCGAGGTCCGTCCGTACCCCACAGGGGGTGCCCTTAGCTGTGTTGCTTAGCACTAAAGTGCCTGGCTGGAGGCCTAGGTCTCGCCTTTGCCCGGTTAAATAGCAAAAGTTCCCGGAAATCACGCTACGAGAGACAATACAAAAAAAAATAACTATGATTAGATCGAATGCAGCGCATCGAAAAACATTTACTAAAATGTTACGTATAGATTTGGAGGGGGAGCTTACAGCCGCGGGCGTCATACAGACATATACATACTCATAGATTATAATTTCTCATTCTTCCGCGAGTGATAAACACTTAACTTACATCTGGCGTAGGTACATAATGTATTCACCAACAGTCGCCTGCATTTCAATCTCATCGGAAAACCGCGAAGTGTGAAGACCCATAAATCCTTTGGTCACTGAAATAAAACAGGCTCAAAAATGTGTTGGAAGATATCGGCAATACTTTATTGTCTTCTGGGTATACTAGAGAAAGCATAAAATTTGTTTATATTCAGTTTAGATGCATTCCCTTCGAAAAATGTGCGGCATAACGATACTAAATGAAATCCACAATGAGATTCGCAAAGGAACTGGCATGATGATGATGATGATGAATGATGAATAAATACATGTTACTTTGGTTTGAATATAGAAAGGATAAGTGAAGAAAGATTAACGAAAACAAATATGCAATACGTTGTAACTATCAAATCGATCGGACACTCAAGTACGGGAAGGCCAACAGAATTTGAAACCGGCGAGCATGAGACCGATGACGAAAGAGTAGAGAGAACTGGCACAATACAATGTATGTTACATCCTTCTATCTTTAACTGCCGCGTAATTTGCGCCAAATGAATTTGCTAATGATCCTGTCCTCTTAGGTAGTTATTTCGCTGCCCGTCGCGTTTGAGTTTAATAACTAACGAAGTATTGACTTGTAATCTCATATTGTACCTGCTATCAGGTAGGTTGCCAGGAATACGTTAGCATTATCTTAGAGGCTGCTTCAAGTACCATTTCAATGTTCGTAACGGTGTCTCAAATGTATTACCAAAATCGAAAGACTTAAAATATCTTCCGGTATTAACTCTCTGTTGTGTTTTTAATTACTATTTATTCCAGACAGTTCGTAAGCGATGACTTTCGTTATCCATAGTTGGCTGTAACCGTTTAGTAGGTACCCACCATCAGTCGTTGTCAAACAGCTTGTTTGTTTAGTTTAGATATAGAAATATATCATCATTGATGAATCCGCAAACGCCACTTGCGTTGTCCCTTTGTTGCAAATGTTGTTTCTCATGCGCACTAGCGAGTATGAACTTTCGGACAATTTTGTCATCTTACCAAAAGTTTTGCATAAATCATGGATATGCGAGTTCTCCCACATATTTAGCTTTAACTCTGATGACAGGCCGTCTGGCAGAATGAGAATGATCTGAGTGATGGTAAGCGGATTCCATAGCCTAAAGGCGCAAGCAGGAACGTGCCAGGGTTCTCGGAATCTGTGCTGGCACTAAGAGAATCAGTTGGTTTTGTTAAAAACAACTTTTGCTTGCTTGCTTTTTGACATAGTCAAAAAGCAAGTCTACATCGACAATGATAATCATTTCAATGATTATCCCCCCAATGGCCGCTTGCAACACCAGCGCATTCTCAAGTCAATTTGACTCTCAAAGAAAATTTCATTAAAATCGTCCAGCCGCTTACGATTCTATAAAGGACATACAGATAAACATACATTTTTATATATGTATATAGAAAAAAACATGAATAAAGTTAAATTTAGCGCGGGTGAAAGCGCGTGGTTCATCTGGGAAATAATTATAGTTACGCCTTCTTAGGGTTGCAGGTTCAAATCCGGTGTTTATCTATGAATTTTGATAAACTTGTGTAGTTATTTCTGCTAAGAGATAAAAACGTGAGGGAATCTGCATAAGTCTGGAAAGGTATTCAAAAGCGTTTGTACGTATGTAGTCGTGCCTTAGTGAGGGCGACTGACTCTCCACCTGCACGTTATCACCTAAATATATTGAGCAACCAAGTTTATTCTTAGAGCTGTTTACACGTAGGTGTTATGACCTCTGTTAGAAGGGGAAGACGTTAGGAAATATAGGAATCCTCGTTGAACGTCGAATTTTTGTTTGGAAGAACAATCGGTACTGGGTTCTGGGCCTTGGTCCCATCATGGCTCTACTTATTAAATACACACCGTCTCGTTGATATATTTTAATATATTCTAATCCCTAATACCCTTAACAGCTATGCTAGTAATCAAATATTGTTCTTAAAGTTTAAAGCTGGTTTTGATGTTACGTCATCAGATGAAGGGTAGGTGGAGGATGGTTGGTGCTGGTGAGTGTTGGTCTGCAGAGAGGTACGGCCATGTTGCGTCCGTCCACGGACGGCGGGAAATCGCGGCCGCCCATGGGAGGCGTGCGGCGTGCGGGCGCATGAGAGGGACGGCGCGACGGCCAGGCTGCGCGCGCGAGTGAGAGACGTGCGAGGCGGCGCGACGCAGAGGGCGTGCAGCCGCGCGGACCGGCACGCACTCCTGTTCCGGTCGCGTCGACGGGCGGCCGGGATCCCGCGGCTCGCTACACTGAACTGACCCCGCACACGCTGCCAACACACACTTTTCTCCTAGTACGTTTTTTGAATGCGCGCCGCTAGCGGCAGGCACGTGATACGCCCGGGGCCGCAGCTGTTTTTTTCTCTTTCGCTCGGGTTTGTGATAGCCGAGTGTCGCGTGCGATCTCGCCCATTTCCCGCCACTAGGAGTAGCTCACGAAAAAGTAACGTGCTGAAGTTTTTGGCGCGAAATGTGCGAGTCCGGTCCACACTCGCTGACAATGCTGGATACAAGTGGTAGACGCTGAAATGACTGCTCAGTTAGATGTTGGTGAAGATTTTTGAGCTGTGATTTTTCGGCCCGCGGTTCACATAACTGTTTAGGGGAAGTTTTATAATTATGGATGACTGGGAGCGACACGTCACTCCCCTCTTACAAGACATGGGGTGTGCCAGCGAGGACGCCCAAGATGACTTCTTTGCTCAGCAAGACGTAAGTGATAAAGTAGATCAAACTAAACTAATGCAAACTAAAATTATAATCGCGTATTTAGAAACTTATAGTTACTCTACTTATAATTGTTCCGAACAAATTCCATATTCTTCTAACTAATTCGCGTTATTAGATTGAAATATTCGATAGGTAACGCCAAAGGAAATGTATCATTTATTACAAACGATTTATTGATCTGAAAATAAAAAGCCCTGTAAAACAAATATCAATGAAAGGGTACGCTACGGAACGCCATAAGCTATCAGTATATTTATATTTTAAAACATTTAGGTATTTAGGTACAATACCCTGCTACTTATGTTTGTATGTCTAAACGCGAGAAACTCAAAGCTAGATATATTTTTAAGGAATTTTGCGTATACAATATACCCTTATGTATATTCTGTTAAATTTTTTAATTCTCCCTAAGATAAAAAATTACTATAACCAATGGCTATTTTAACTATTAGCAATTATTAATGTCAATACACTAACAAGGCAGTTAAACCTAAGGAATTACCTATTTAATAATTACTTATCCTCACGCACCGGTCGTGACCCTTTCAGGCAAAGTACATACATAAAAAGCCAAGATTACCTTAAGTACCGAAATACACTAAAGTAATGTTATGAGTTGTCAATCCTGTCGGATATTTTCGCATTACCGAAATTTTTTCAATAATACTGCTAAAGAGGTACCCAAGTTGCACCGTTGTTTACACTTACTTGTTTTCATAAATGATTTCGTGCAATAGCATAAATATATACATACATACATATCATCACGCCAAGTCCCTAGCGGGGTAGGCAGAGAGTATAGAGCGCCAGTTCTCTCTAGACTTACATACCTCTTTCGCTTCGTCCACATTCATCAGTCTCTTCATACATGCTCGTCGGTTTCGAGTACTCTTAACGTTCCCCTCCATAAATATATCTGGTATTTAATTGGAAATATTATAAATAATTTCAATTTAGTGCATACTTAGTACTTACGCTGTTTTAGAAATTATTGGTCCCCCATAAAAAGTTCCATCCCATATCTAACTTTCAAGTTTTATTTTAGCAACGAAAACGTATCACGTATGTCCTTCGCCTAAGTCCTATTTCTATACCAAAATATGTTCAGCGGTTTCATGAAATCGTATTAGAATGATAAAGTAACTCGCATTTATAATATCTATAAATATGTAAAAAGCAACAAGACAGACGACTTTATTAGCCTATAGGAGATAACAATACCGGAGATTAGAACTCGCGTGATGTTAAGATTATGTAAGACACGAACGGGTCTCCCTCTGCGTATACTAATATGCATTTCTTCGGAAGTTTTGGAGTCCACACTCAACACTGCTTGCTGAAACCCAACACTGCTACGGTTTTTAATGAGATCTTGACCAAGATTCTCTGCCTCTCCTTTTTACGACCAAAAATGTAGGTACGAGATATCTTTAATTATATATTTTTCACTTTGAGTAATGTCCAGCGTAGCAACCCTTGCATTATATGGTATTTCCTAAGACATACAAGTTACAACTTACTTTTATCATAGATTAATCTCAAAAGACAAAGGTAATTTTATACGACGTCCTACTACATGATAGTTGATACTATCGATGCACAAAGTTTGTTAACTTTGAATTTATCAAACATTTATTAAAGCCAATAGCAGTTTCCCGAAACCTTTGCACAAGCCTACACACGACTAGCTACAAACCCCATAAATTAACTCCGAGTAATGAGATTTGAAAGCGGCTCTAGGAAAGCTGGAACATCTTAGAATCTGCAACAAATTGATGGTATTTAATTAAATTAGCAGGAATTAGGTAAATGCCATTATTAAACCTATATATATTTATATCCTGACGCTTTCACACAAGGGTCCCGAAGGGGAAGGCAGTTTTAAGAGAATTAACATCTAATTTGGTTTGGTTATGCATGGATGTCTATTTTAAGTTACATCTTATTTTTTTATTTATGTAAATTTTTTTCTAAGGTACCTAGTATTAATTCAATAATAAAATTTCTATCAATCGTTAAAGAAATGTAGTCATATCCAATTTAATGTTATAAATGGATATTTCTACCAAATGCATGCGTTATTTTTCCAAAATATTGGCTCGGATTTTTAGATGAGAGATATTTTGAAAAGTAAATTCCTTAACTTCTATTTTGTCATCAAGGCACCCAATAAAAAAGTGAAAGAACTTTTAAAACCATAATATATATATCACTAGAGTTCTGAAATTCTTGTAAACTGTCGTAGTAAATATTTCACATTGTTTTTTATGGGTGTACTTGGTCTGTCAATGATTCCTTTATTTATTATATTACACCGATAAATATTTAGCAATATGTTGCTTCAAAGAAACGAAAAACAACACATGTCGCCACTCACAGAGGTGGTTAATAAAATTTTAAGAAACCAAATGTATTTTCACAATTTCCTTAATTAAGAGATCGACGAGAGAATTGCGTATTTTCAGCGGGCTCAAAGGTGTACACAAGACCACACGATTCTGTTGACTCACGGGACTGTTTGTCTTGAGGACGGACCATTGACAGAGTCAAAGCTACCACACTAATTACTCTAAAACCTATTAACTATTGGTTAAAAGTGAGAACATTGAATACTGTTACTTTAACCTGTAAATTTGTCCAGGTATTTACCTGTATTGCCTACAGTTATTATTATTTTTTTTTTATACAACTAGAGTGGCAAACAAGCATACGGCGCACCTGATGGGAAACGGTTACCGTAGCCTATTTACGCTCACGATACCGAAGTATCACTTGCGCGTTGCCACTCTATGTTCGGAGAGTTATAGTGATGACTGCTTAGCAAATTCACGTGTTTTATAAATTTTTCACTTGGAGTACAACCTCTTAAATGAATTACAGTAGCTGCATGTAAAGATAAGACATACAAAGTAGTACCTACATGTTTTTTAGAGACTCGGATATTTATATATAGAGATCTATATATATATGTATTTACTAGCTGTGTCCCGCGACTTCACTCGCATAAAAAATTATTTCATAAGTAGATTTATTTTTGGGATAGAACATATCCTATGTTTAGCTAATAATAATCTCTTTGCCAAAGTGCGTCCAATTCCGTTCAGTAATCTCGTGTGAAATAAACACAGCTTACTTAAAAACTTTCGCATTAATAATACTCATTCATCATCATCATCATATCATCACGCCGAGTCCCTAACGGGGTAGGCAGAGAGTATAGAGCGCCAGTTCTCTCTAGACTTACATACCTCTTTCGCTTTGTCCACATTCATCAGTCTCTTCAAACATGCTCGTCTGTTTCGAGTACTCTTGATAATAATACTTATCTATACTAATATTATGAAGAGGAAAGATTTGTATGTAAGTATGTTTGTTTTGAATAGGTTCCGAAACTACTGGACCGATTTGAAAAAATGTTTCACCATTGGAAAGCTACATTCACCTTGAGTGACATAGGCTATATTTTCTTTTTTTTTTTAATCTTATGTCCACCCGTGCGAAGTTAGTAGCTAGCTAGTAATATTACAATATTTATGTTTAGTACCTCTAGTGCTCGTTTACGTATCTAGAATTGCGAGATAAGTTAGTGGATAAAATGGGTGCCGAAGCTTGCCATGTGGCAAGGTGCCCGAAGGCCTGGTCGAGCGCAGTTTGGTAGTAATGCTTAATTGCCCGGGTAGGAGCGTCGGCCGCCGCAACATACACATCTCTACACTATCTTTGAAACATGAAATTGTTATTGGAATTTGGAAACGCAAGCCCCACCGGCCTATTACTGGGGACAGGCCAGTATTACTACAAGATCGTGTACTATCTATGGGCTGTATTGGAAATGATTACTTTACAATTAAGAAGTGGGACTACTTTCTTAACAATGGAGTGTGTATTTTTGCGATTTATCACCCTTGCCCTCGTAGTCCTACTAATGTTATTATTTCGAATGTTTTAAGGATGTATAGATGTTGTTTGTGTCATTTGTTACTCAGTCAGGCCGGCTTAACGGAATTAAATGAAATTGTCGCAGAGATAGATTATTATCTGGATTAGTTGATATCAATTTACAATTATTTGATATCAACAATAGAGCAAGTGAATGAATTTGTATATCTTGGAAGCATGTTCACACGAGATGGAAAGTATGAAAAAGATATTGAAAGAAGGATAACTGCCGGAAATAAGGTGAATGGAGCCATGTCGGCGTTGATGGGCAGTAAAAGTCTGAGCAAGAATGCTCGAGTTGCTGTCCACAACGCGATATTGGTACCTACCTTATTGTATGGCAGCGAATCCTGGGTATGTCAGAGGAAGTATGAAAATAGCTTGAATGCAGTCGAGATGCGATCTCTTCGAAAAATGTGCGGCGTAACGATATTAGATCGAATCCGCAATGAAGAGATTCGCAAATCAACTGGCGTGAATGAGGGCGTGATTGTAAAGATGAAGAAAGGCATGTTACGTTGGTTGGGACACATAGAAAGGATGAGTGAAGAAAGATTGACGAAACAGATATACAAAGCAAAAGTGTGTGCAAGAAGAGGCAGAGGAAGGCCACGTTCCAACTACCTGGATCAAATAGATCGGACTCTCAAGGACGGGAACGTTAAGAGTACTCGAAACCGACGAGCATGTATGAAGAGACTGATGAATGTGGACGAAGCGAAAGAGGTATGTAAGTCTAGAGAGAACTGGCGCTCTATACTCTCTGCCTACCCCGTTAGGGACTTGGCGTGATGATATGTATGTATGTATGTAGTTGATATCAAATTTCACTGTGGAGACAGCTGGTGTTACATAGACTTACCTATTTTTAAAAATAACATAAACGTGCATATCATATACATATAGCTGAACATTATTTCAAAA
Organism: Drepana falcataria; assembly: GCA_945859725.1. Taxonomy (NCBI): domain Eukaryota; kingdom Metazoa; phylum Arthropoda; class Insecta; order Lepidoptera; family Drepanidae; genus Drepana; species Drepana falcataria. The sequence goes on from OX243921.1 coordinate 14,457,761, forward strand.
GTATCAGAACTACTTACATTACCACCAAAAGAAAAAATAATTTGATTCGATATTACAAATATGTAAGTTAACTTTTAATGAGCAACTAACTTAATTAGATAAGTAATGAAATACATCTCATTCACTCGTTATTAATTAAAATCTAGACGTATCGACACTTATGCACGGCCAACTTTACAATTAAAAAAAGCTTTAGATACTTTAGAACCTGACGAGAAGAATTACTGTAGCACCAACGGCTTAATACCTAGGTCAAAGGGACCCCGCCGCTAACCGCAGATCTTGAGGACTCGCTTCAGTGGAATACTTAACAATAATGAGATACACTTTGCTTCTAAACATGATATTTTCGTACGTAATGATCGCCATACACTGGTTGCATACTTTCTGCCAGTATCAGTTCATCGCGAAACCTTTTACTAATATTATAAATAGACAGACCTGGTTCGTTTGTTTTTTGAGCGCGCCAATAACTGGAACTACTAATCCGGTAAACACTAAATCTAAAAAATCTAATTATATTAGATCGAACAGTTGCAGTTAGAATCATCATCATCATCATCATATCATCACGCCGAGTCCCTAACAGGGTAGGCAGAGAGTATAGAGCGCCAGTTCTCTCTAGACTTACACAGTTAGAATCAAGTTGGGTATTAAGGTTTAGATCAAGTAGATACGATCTTACTCTGTCAATATTGACCCTGCGTTTTCATATTACTTTGTAGAACAATACTGCATGAAAAAATTAATGCTTTAGCTGCGAATACCAGTACAGTTATTATATTACGTTCAAATTCAGAAATTATTCGGTCCGTTGCCACGGGCATCAAACGAGGTCCGGTTATTTTCACCAGGACGTCGGTTCATCTATTAGATGGCCGTCACTTCAGCATTTTGGAGCTTGTTATTGTAGTCACATTTTAAGACTCACTGGGATAGTCCAGGGATTGAAGTATATATTTTTTCTCCGTCACCACATTGATAAAATAATAGAGAGTCCGGTACCACAAGGGATAGCAGTTCTGTGCAGCCACTTCACACAAATGCACCCCACACTCAAGATTAGACCTTATTTCAAGTTACATTAATACCAAAACAGACTTCTAGTTTTGTCATCCTGTCGACTAGATGAACCAGTACATTCAACCATAAAATGGAACAAATTAAGAACTTAATGATTAAAATAACATCGCGTGAACATGCAGGTATTTCAGAATTTCTAAAGTCTTATTAGCTTTGTTTTGGTATTTTCGTTGCAAGAGTGACTTAACACTCAAGTAAGGTGCCCATAAGTTTAAAACTCCATTTCGATCCTTATTTGTAGTGAATTTAAGAAAGTCTAGCCCACGGGAGAATAATTACTTTTTAATTTATGACAGCGACATGAGGGATATTATTTATCAACACAAGAGAATAGAGAGTGGTATAGATATTGCTATCCACGAAGACGCGCCCCAATAATTTCTAGTCGAGGGGGTTGTGAGATGCGGGGAGTAGCCTTCGACCTAAAAGTTCGATTCTATGACGTCTAAGACATCTTTAGCTTAACATTATTTAATGGAAATTATAATAGCATATAAGAAAACCCCCAGTACGTCGCATTTTGGTTACTTACATTCAAATAGTAGTAGTATATACACTTGCGTGTCTCTCCATAGCGTTCAGGAATCTGAAATGGAATTTAGTGAATATAAGGTTTGTCAGTAGGCCTGCTAAGCTTATTCACGAATCAATTGCAGAGTATGTATGAATGCATATTTTTCTAGTATTTTTTTTGCAGTGTTTTTTTACTAAAATTATTAAATGTTACTAGGCAAAGGATACATTTAACCGTAGTCTATACTAATTTTATAAAGAGGAAAGATTTGTATGTAAGTATGTACCTATGCTTATAAGGAATTGACTCAAAAATTGGCTTTCACCATTTGAATGCTACACTATCACTGATTAATATAGGCTGTTTTAATTGCAAGATAAAATCATTTTTATGCAAAAATGATTAAACAATAAATGTCCACCCGTGCGAAGCCGGGACGGGCCGTAAGTTTTTAATGTAGAAGGAACTTTTCATCCCCTTATAAAAGTGTTTCACCAATGGATTACACAAGATTGGCACCTAAAATATATCACCGACGAAAAGTGGGTGTGTGGGTACCACCTACACACCTCTGCCTGCCCTTTCGGGGACCCCTGTGGGAAGGCGTTAAGAAGTGATCAGATTAATAAGCTTAAATATAAACCTAATTATGTCAAATATTTCCTCTGATATATTTGTTGTAAAAATCTAAGCTACTGCAATATTTCCACTGTAAGTGTAGTAGGTATACTCATTTTCAAACAGCGTGTTCACATGTGTTTCTGTCACGCAATGGTAGAGCGTGTTTAATTTTAACGATACCTGCTTTTGCCAGCGTGACAGACAAACTCGTAGTGATAAACTGTAGAGCGATGGGGGGAAACGGAACTATACGAGTATTTATATGTACATGATTTGAAATTTAAAAGAGGATTTAAGGCAATAGGATTTAAGGCAATAGGAGGATCAGTAGGTACTATACCTACTGATCATGTTAATAGCATTAGCGATGGTGACGATGTTATCCGCGAGCATGCGAGACTGATGGCGAAAGAGGTCTGTAGTCTTGAAAGATCTGGCGCTCTACTGTTTCTGTCTACTCCGCGAGGAAATCGACGCGATGATGTGTTATATATATTCTCGGTCAAAACGACACAATTTCATTTAATTGAACAATATATTATTCAAAGACTATGAAGGAGTAGAAATAATAACACATATGCGTCGATAATAGCAAAGCATAATATCCATTCGTTTTCAAGTAGATGGAACGGGCGATAAAGGGGCCGCGCCGCACACGTCATTATCAAACATAACTTATCATTTCAGCACTGGTAAATAATAGGCTGTATCGTGACAATCGCATAGTGAACCGCAATTTAGAAACAATCGTGATTACGTACGAAGCGAACGGTGGACATAGGGCGGCAAGTAGATATCGTTATGAAGAGTTGGTTCAGGTCATGTGATTGTAGGTACCTATCCATTTAATAGGTATCGTATACATGACGTACTTACCTATGATATATTAAATGCCATTGGTATGGTGATATGGGTTACCCTTATATTTTAAACGGTCTAGCATGACGATGGTGACGTCAAAGTAAATTGTATTTTTTTATATGTTGAGTGTCAGATAATATTACAGTTGTCTTCAAGAAGTTGTCGGGTATTGTGAAGATATCCTCAAGACAAAGGAAACGAATAGCTTCAGAAGGATACATTAACGACAACATTTTTAATGGGGTTAGATTCACTCTGAAATATGGCTTTATGGAACTTCTTTAAAAACTAGTAAATATAAAATTAAAAATTATGTATTAAGTAGATTAGTATACGAAAATAAGGAAAAAAAATACAATTTATTTTTATTTTTATTAGCCTTCTTACATTATGCCCTATGGCTTATTATTTAAGTAACTGTCCTACATGGGAAGGCGTGAGGATGTAGGTATTATAACTGTCATACTTTCTGAGACAGTCTGTTTAAATGTATAATCATGCCATTGTGGCCGAGTGGTTCGACCTGCAATATTTGCGATGCAGACTCTACTTTTTACAACGCAGATATTGCAAGTTTCAATCCCGACTGTACCAATGAGTTTTTCTGGACTAAAGTACAGTGATTAGTCACACCAAGCGTAACGGTGAAGGAAAATATCAAGAGGAAACAAGTATACGTTTAAGAAGAAATTCAAAGACGTATGTATAGTGGTGGAGAGTTTAGTTAACGGTGTAGCTATAGGAGTAATATACATATATGTATAATATAGGGCTCGGTACAGAAATTGACGTTTTTAACCGATATAATGATTTTATGGGCATTTGTGGGAAATTTCACTTTAAGCTGCCGATACATACGTTTTAATTATTAATAAAATTCCTATTAAAATTTAACAATTCACTAAACACTATAACGAATCATCAAGACAACACTTAAGTCTAAAGATAACATAAAACTCGTGAATGAATTAAAAAAATATTATTAATTCACTAGCTGTCCCGCCCAGCTTCGCTCGGGTGAAAAAGTTAAATTGCCCGTAACACGATCGCAGCGCCACCTATTGGGTCCAATTGTAAATCTAAACCATTCTCGAATCTAGCTTAAGACACACAGAAACACACAGAAAGCTTCGCCCGGGTAAAAAGGTAAAATTCTTGAAACTCGATCGCAGCGCCACCTGTCGGGTCCAATTTAATATAGCCTATGTTACTCGGGGATAATGTAGCTTTCCAAAGGTGAAAGAATTTTTTAAATCGGTCCAGTAGTTTCGGAGCCTATTCATTACAAACAAACAAACAAACAAATCTTTCCTCTTTATAATATTAGTATAGATAAGGTCTTAGGTGGATTAGTACATACCTACATACTTACATAATGTCATCACACCAAATTCCTTAAGGCATAAGCAGAGAGTCTCAATCTACCCACATTCATCAGTCTTTCATACATGCGCACCGATTGATTGGTAAGCAATGCGAATAAAATGTGCCATTAAAAACTTAAAATCGTCTATAAAAGCTAATATTATATGCCCTCGTAAATCTTTCTTTCTTTCTTCTTCTTTGAGAGTGTTCTGTATGAACTTTACATTTTATAATCCGTTTACAAACTCATCAGCCTGAGGTGACTATTATCACTTGTCTTATATCCGCTATCATCATTGTCATCAGCCTTCGATTCGATGAGCCGTGTAATCATTACTCATGACATGGTCAACTTTTCTGTCATTGCATTGATAAAACGACCATACTACAACCCAATCTCGTTAATTTTCTCGATGTATTTAAATAGATATGATTTGTCTGCCTTGTTCAATATTTGGTTACTGTTAAGCGTGGGTAGTATGTTCAAAATTAGGTTTGGTATGTATGTCCGGCGAGCGTATGTGAAGATTCCGATAAATCTATAAAATAAGCGAAGTCTGTACGTCCAGCGAGAGCTCCCACTGTAATCTTTCTGCCTTACCTGTGCGGGAGTCGACGTGATGATATATTTGTATTTATGAATCTTTGTATGTGTGCCGAGTGGTTCGAGTAGTTGCCTGCAACACAAAGATTGCAAGTTCATATAAAGACTGTATCGATGAGTTTTTGAGTGATTCACACACCGCGAGCTTTACAGTGAATGAAAACAGGCACACGTTTGAAAAGAAATTCAAAGATGTACATTATGTTTTGTCGTGTTTGTTCTGAACTTAAGTAAAGTTATAAGTCACACCACGACCTTTACAGTGAAGGAAAACGTCGAGTGGAAACACGCACACGTTTGAGAAGAAATTCAAAGATATGCGACATAGTCGCGTTTGAATAACGGCGATGAACTCACCATCTGTACAGTTAGCACCTTAAGGCTCCGGCGGAAGGTGGGTGTGTGGGTACTGCCTACACACCTTTGCCTACCCTTTCGGGGACCCTTGTGGAAAGCGTGAAGAACCTAAGTATTATGATGCAGTGATTCGGAATGTATCGTGCCGGAATGATACAGTTTCGACTGTCTTTCTGGTGAAATGTGGTTGCTGTTACACCTCTGCCTTAGGCCAAGTCATGAAAATAATATATAACAATATAATAATAAACATAACAATATAGTAATAAACTTTTATTGTAATAATAAACATACTTAGTTAGGTACCTGCACATATAGAAGGAATAAAAAAATTTAAAAGTTGTAGCGCTAGGTCTTAACTGCCGTTCTTGGTGCGTTTGCGAAAAGCCTTATAATTAGCGTGACTTGGACGCCAGTTGATGTGTTCGGACACGTTGACCGAATAATAAGCACATTGAAAAGCTCAAGAAATAAAAATAATTGGTGTATTACGAGTACCTGATATTTATAATAAAAACTCTTGGTGTTAATAGATATCGAGTCCTCTCACTTCTCAGATAGATGCTTATATCTTCACCCCCAGCACAGGTGCCCCAGAAGGGGTCGCGGGGTAACAACACCGTATCTTCGGCGGCGATTTATTTATGTACAGATTGCGAGCCCGTCACCGTTTCTAAGCAACACTCTACGTATGTTTAATGGTTTTTTAATTTCTTTGTTTCCTGTTGATGTTTTCATTGACCTAAAGCTTATATTTCGTCTACTCCTTCTTAAATATGTTCTCACGCCTTCCGACAAGGGTCTCTGAAGGGGTAGGCAGAGGTGTGTTGGTAGTACCGACACACCCACTTTCCGCCAGAGGTATATTAGGTGCCAACGTGACAGATGGCGAGTCCATCGCCGTTACTCGAGCACGACTATACATACGCCTTTGAATTTCTTCTCAGACGTATGCAGGTTTCCTCTCGATGTTTTCCTTCACCGTAAAGCTCGTGGTGTGACTAATCACTGTACTTAAGTTCAGAAAAACTCATTGGTACAGTCGGGATTCGAACTTGCGACCTTTGCGTCGCAGGCAACTGCTCGAACCACTCGGCCACCACGGCTCTAGATATTATATATCTCAAAGATTTCCTTCTTAAATATTTACATATATTCAATGGATTGATGATAGATAATTAATATTCGAGGCACTCTTAAGGACCACTTTTATTGGGCAACAATACTAGACCTTAAGACAAAACTCCTGTCAACGTACTCATCAATTAATGCTATTCCTTAATTATTTATAGTTGTCGTATTATTATAAAAATAGCTAAAGGCGAGCACCATAAACATGTTTCTTACATAATTAGTTAAAACGAAGCGTAAAGTAACACGTCAGCGGACAGTACCTAATCACGCAACGGCGGTGAATTCAACCGTTGGAAAATGCATGTCCATTCTTTAAAGTTAAGAGACACTAAGTGCTGTTACTGGTTTTTCCCATTATGTTGTTCCTAAGTAACTTATTAACGTGAGAAAGTGCGTTCAGGTGGCCTTAGGATCGTTTCCTTGGACACGTGTGTTCGCCAACCGTTTGCCCGCATTACTGTACTTGGGAACCGGTAAAATTAATGTAAGTAATTCTATATTGTGGCAGCTGTGCCCACACTCGGCTATGCACAGGGCAACTTAATTTGATACATGTCCAAATACATAGATGCTGAATTTTAATGCCTCGTGGCTTCAATTTGGCAAAGGTTACTTAGAAGTAAAAAGTTAGAACATTTCGCCCAGTGATTAGAGCGCCGATGTTTATTTATAATGAGATTAATTGATTCAGATTACCTATCATTCTTACTTGCCTTTGATTGGCCTTGAATAGGTAAATATTTTACAAACCTAAGTTAAAATTTGCAATCTTTTTATGAATAGTTGTTGTTTATATAGTCAATTGTGTTTTTTTTTTAAACGTGTCCTTATCATAATAAGTACGAAAACGAGCCATGCGTTATGTATTTTTAAAACGTAACATATATATGCCCTCGCTGTAACATAGCGAGCCATCCTAGCTATCAGAGTTATATGAAACTAGGTTGCAACGAGTTAGTTTTGGCGGAGCTTACATGAAAATATTCATTACTCACTGCAAGGGGCGTTATCGTAGTATATCGGTATCGTAGTATCATAGTATAACCTTTGCAAGACGTTATTATAACATTGAATAATAACATAAATGGAAATAAGACAGCAAGCTGTATGATAATTACCATATTAAAGGTATAAATAATGCAATGGCCTATCGCTGGAAGCACGCGACGGACTTCCGGAGAGGCTCCTGCTCTAATGAATGCGTGCCCGGTCGCAGCGCTTGACGAACTACTAAAATTATATATAATAATATACTTACTTATCGGGCAGTCAGTATATAGTAAGTATGAGACATAGATGAGCAGATAGGTAGTCATAGGTGAGCCTAAACCAACAACATCATCAGCGACAAAGCTAAAGACAGGGTACAATAAACATAGACAAATAAAATTAGGGATCTTAGCAACCTGAAAATGTATGTTCAATTAGTTGTGCTCCGCAGTTTCACCGTTCATATATCAACGTGGATATGTAATAAAATGAGTAAGTACACAATTATGATTGAATAATAAGTAGCTTAACATCTTTGGTGTAATATTAACTATCTGCTAGTGAAAGTCCTGTCAAAATTGGTTCAGCCGTTTTAGTGGTTAGCTGGAACAAACAGACAGACTGACAAACATTTATAACATTGTGTTTTTGTCAACATACTTTCATATGCATTTAGAAAAAAAACTGTGGTTTTGATGTTATAGACATTCACTTCTTTTTTTTTATAATTAGGCTTAGATAAGATCCTTCCACAGAAGCATACAGAGCTAGTAATGATTTGTCTATGGCAACCTGTAAATCTCTTAATATGCCATAAGTAAGTACAATAATTTTCTATATATATACTTATATACCTACATCAAAATTAGCGTAAAGTTTCCCTAGAAATCACATGTCGCATCTGGTCTATCGTCTTTGTGTCTGGTTTATAATATTACTGCAATAATCTGTATCTTCTTTATACTTACACCTTTCTACAAGTTCCGCGACGGCGTAGGCAGAGGTCAGTAAGTTCAGAAAAACTCATTGGCACAGTTGGGATTGGAACTGACAATGTTGGTGTTGCAACCTCGACCCACACTCGGCTCTATGTAGACACTAAGAAAAGTAGAAAAATCTTCATGTCATACGTCACAACATTATGGCTTCGGATGTAAATTAAACGTGTTAGAGACCTAACATAGCTAGTACATACATATATCGGTGGTAACAGGATTAAGCACCCACTATATTTTTCACGTTGTGTATAGTAACCGCAACTGAGCATGAGCTCGTATTATTATTGTCGCTTTTACTTAAGCCTACCAGTGAATAGACTTACAGACAATTAAGGGGAGTAACAAAATTTACAGGTGTCAAATACATTTGTTTGATGTCTGCATATTTGATTATATGTTTACCAACTTAACTGTACTTGAGTTCATTGCTTTGAACTATTCATGCACAATGTAATAATGCAACAGCACTATTACCAAAATTATTGTTTTCTACAGTTCAAGCCAACCATTTCTACTTATGATGATCTGTAGTCCATTAACTCGTATGCATACTGTCTTTACCATTTGCGCATTATTGGGTGACATTTACCGTACCTACAATGTAATTTTTATATTAGCATTTATTTATGGAATTCCCAGAAAAGGTATTTTTTGTGATGGATTTACTCATTAAACTTTTTGCAACGTGTTGTACGTACATTATACTTTAACGTTGTATCTCCAGATCTGAGTTTTAAGATGCTGCGTACATTTAAATATTATTAGACATATTTACAATTATATCTCAAGGCGTGCCCCACAGTGTCACTCGCATATAATTTAACTAGCTGTCGCACCCGGCTTCGCCCGCGTGAAAAAGTAAAATTTCCTGAAAACGATTGTAGCGCCACCTATCGGGTCCAATTGTGATGTAAGCTCCTATCTTTTAAGTTCGATCAAACTGCACACGGTGTGTAAATTTGATCGAAATCGGTTAAGTAGTTTAGGAGCCCAGCGCGGACAAACAACGTGACACGTAATTTATATGTATTAAGATTTATTGGTAGCTCATAATAATCTGTATCGGTGCCAAATTGCATGCAATTCCGTTAGTTTGAGCGTGAAAGAGGTACATAGATTCTTACATACCTTCGGATTTACAATGCGAATGTGTCCCAAAAGCAGTTATAGAGCAAGACCACATTCCAATTACCCAGGTCAAACTGATCAATTAAGAATGGGAACGTTAAGGGTATCTACTAAATCAGTGAACATGTATAATGTGACTGATGAATGTATGAAGCGAAAGAGCAGCCTTCCTCCTTCAGCTAACTTTTTATCTAGAATCGTTTATTTGCCTTCTATTACTGGTGTAGTAAAATAATACATTTGTAATAATTCTTCTGTACGTGGGTATTTTTCTAAACTCCATGTTAGCTGGAGACATTTCTGTTTTCATTTGTTCTCGTTCGAGTGAATGAATATCTCGATGATTTAGACTCACAATTATAAAATAAATAGGTGTGCGATTTTTTTATCCAATCGAAGCTGAGCGAGAGTTTTAGCTATTAATAAAATGCAATCCGATTGAATAGGACTTTGTCACTATACGTATTTTTAGATATGGCTTCATCGCAAGTTAGCCATCCCGGGTTATTCACTTCAAAGATTTAGAGCGTAGATAACATTTAACAATATAAAATAATTAATTTATGTGAGGGTAAAAGTTTTAATTAAGTATTTAGAGCAAAAAGCCGCTAGATAATTTACTCTTTGATGTGTAGATAAGAAAGGACACCGACACAATGGGACGAAAATAGGTTTAAACATAAAAAGCATCGTAAAAAAGAACTGAAAGTCCTAGTTGCTTTACTTATTTGTGAGGCAAGTGAAATAGTTTAGTACAAAGAAATTTGCTATGTTTTATCTAATTATCAAAGCAAACTGTTCTGTGGATGAAGCCAAAAAAGAATGTAGTCTAGGGAGAACTAGCGGTATACCTACTCTCTGCCTACACCGTTAAGGACTCGGCGTGATAATCATAATCATCATCATCATATCATCACGCCGAGTCCCTAACGGGGTAGGCAGAGAGTGTACAACGCCAGTTCTCTATAGACTTTTTTTTTCTATACCACTTGGGTGGCAAACAATCATGCGGTCCGCCTGATGGTAAGCGGTTACCGCCGCCTATGGACGCTTGCAACACCAGGGGTATCACTCGCGCGTTGCCGACCCTACAGGAATCTTTTCACACCCTTCTTGAAGAACTCCATGCTGTACTCTCCAGGGAAAACCTCAACGGGGAGCTCATTCCACAGCCTGAGCGTTCGAAGAAAACTCCTTTGGAAGCGCACAGTGCGAGACCTTTGTGGTTCCAAGGTATGGGGATGAATTCCCCGTCGATGGCGAGAGGTGCGGTGGTAGAAGGTGGAAGTGGGCATCATGTCGAACAATTCTGCTGAACACTCCCCGTTATACAAGCCGTAGAACACACACAGGGAGGCAAACTCTCTCCTCAGACTTAGTGATTCCAAGCCGCTTGTGAGCAAAGGATCATCGACAATTCTAGCGGCGCGTTTCTGAACCGCGTCAAAAGGCCCTAGCTGGCAGCTGGTATCCAGGGGCTCCAGCACACAGGCGGCAGCAGTACTCCATATGTGGCCGAACTTGCGACTTATAAAGTTGCAGCCTTTGGGAAGATGTGAAGTACTGCTTAGCTCTGTTGAGCACACCGCCAGCTTAGCCTTGTCCTCTAAATGACCACGGAACTGAACGTCGCTAGAAATATCGACCCCAAGGATCCTAATGCTCTCCGAGATGTTCAGGGGAGTGTTCTGGAATTGTGGAGCCACAGCGAATGGAGTTTTTTTAGCGGTGAACTTCAACCCCACTAAGACACAAGTGTGCGCACTTGTGTCATAGTGGGGTTGAAGTGGACTAGGTTTAGTCAACCATAATCGGAGACTTGCATACCTCTTTCGCTTCGTCTACATTCATCAGTCTCTTCATACATGCTCGTTAATCTGTATAGTTAAGATTGTATGTTCAAACTTCGGCGGTCTCTACCAATGAAAACCTCTGAACTTAAGTACAGCAATTATCTAACCACGAATCAAGAAAATATTCAACAAATTATATACACAAGGTCGTGATTGAAATACTGTGACGGACTCGCCATATGTCCAAAGAATTAAAAGCTTTTTTTTGTATGAAGAAACTCACACCTTCTTACTTAGGGTTAGTAATTTAGTAAAAGAACGTCATGTTATACCAGTCTTGTTTCAAATGGAAATAAAACAAAGTACTTTTTAATGTCTTCAATTACAGACAAAGGCTTTTAAATTTCGCAAGCTTATATAAAAGGCTGTTAGTCGTGAACACCTGTTGGAACAAGTCAACTTTACGCCATTTTTTTCTAATGTTAGGTACCGTGCAACCTTTTACTACTTTCCCCTTAAATTAGTATCTATTTTTTTTTTTTTTTTTTATACAACAAGAGTGGCAAACAAGCATACGACCCACCTGATGGGAAACGGTTACCGTAGCCTATTTACGCTCACGATACCGAAGTAGCACTTGCGCGTTGCCACTCTGTGATCGGAGAGTTATAGTGTGTTGGCAGCATAATGGGTTTAATCCCTCTGCTTCCAACACAATGTAACAATCCTCCCCCCTCCCTAAGGAGCTCATTACTGGAAACCTTATTCACCGCGTAGGAACACAACACAAAAAATTGTGTTATTTGGCTACGGACTCCTGTAAGGTGGAGGTCCTGCCCCAGTCGGGCAGCTCCGAATTCGAACGGGAAACCCGTTATGCCCTACCTCTCTTCGAAGCATCTAGCACTTTCAATATTCAATTTTAAATTTAGTTTTATTCATTTTTTTTTTCGTTACTTATAAAGTTTATTTACAATAACAACAATTAATAATATTTACAAAGAACAGATGAAACTAACTACTTACAGACTACTAACTACTAACATTAACTACATTAACTACTTACTGTTTTATACATATATGTATATCATAGTATGTATATTACCTAAATTAGATTTTATCATTTAAATATAATAGATTTTGTGACTGATATTGTCAGCAGTATCCTATACCTTGATGTCTTACTCAGTAGTTCCTTAAGAATACGTCATCGTGCTTACATATCTATATAAATGAGCCTAGTTGAATTTCATAGCAGAAAGCATAATATAAATAATCTAAGTTAGTTTGTTGTACCCCGCGGTTTCGCCCGCGTATAATATGCTTTCAATGGTAGACTTCCCTCCCTGACCGCCCGCCACATAATTCCGCATAATAAAAGTGCGCGCGCGATACTTGATACTAGATTATTTTGTTGCGGAGTTATTATATAACTGTTTTATCTCTTAACTCTCTCTTGCAATGTATATATACCACATTGTAATAAATGATGTAAGGACAAATTTGTTCAAAATTCTATACTTGTGATGTCCCTATTTAATACCATACCTATTTATTTGGAAAATGATTAATAACATTGATAAAACACCTGCGCAAATAATTATTTTAGAACTTTATTTTCTTCTTGACTTCCCACAGTGATCCCCGAAGGGTTAGTCAGAGGTGCGTAGGTAGTACCTGCACACCCACTAGCCGCCATGGCTATGTTTTAGGTGCTAATGTGACAAATGGCGAGCCCATGGCCGCCACTGAAGCACGACCATTCATACGCCATTGATTTCCTCAAACGTATGCAGGTTTCCTCTCGATGTTTTCAATCACTGTAAAGCTCGTGGTGTGACTAATCACTGTACTTTAGTTCAGAGAAACTCGTGGTACAGTCGGGACTCGAACTTGCAATCTTTGAGTTGCAGAAAACTTCTCGAACTACTCGGCCATCACGGCTTTACGGCACCACATTCTCCATGGAAACGACCAACCCGAACCGTGCACCTTTTTCGACGTTTTATAAGTGCCCATCTAGGCCTATGTGAAATAAAAATATATTGATTGATTTTGATTTTGATCATTTATTTCATTTCGTTGGAATGATTGCCAGGTCACCATCATCATTAGTAATGATCAACTTTGGCGGGGTCGTCCCGTTTTGTGGCCTACTATCAAGAATAATTAAACTGGTTCCAATATAAACTATAATATAACTAGTTAATAGTGACAGAACTGGAACGTAAGTACATGTTGCACATTGACATTATACTCTGATTAGATCTAAAATTTCTTTGATAAGAACAGAGGCTTAAGCGTATCTTTTTTCAGAGCGTGCAATCATTATTAGACATCAGTAACTACATTCTATATACATATCCGGAGATGAGTTTTAGTAATATAAACCCAGCATAGAGAAGTAAGGCGCCCCTGGGATGTGCTCAGGCACACTGCAGGAAGGCACTGGTGCGTTCCTCAGAATATCCCAGAGCCCTCATATATACACAGAGGCCGGCTGCCGAGGGGTTTTAGTGAGTGGTAAAAAGTTCATCATAGTATCGGCTAAGGGTACAAAAGTAATATCAAACGAGAAACAAAAAAATGTGATCTCCACCCGGTAATTCGTTTATGAACGCATAACTTGCAACAATGAAGTTATAATTATGTATATGCGAACGATGGTGTGAATCGTTGGCGAGCCAAAATTAATATTTTTGTAACGAAGCATTGGATTGATAGTCGACGAGAGATAACGTCCAATTAAAACAATTCCATCAAAACATTTTGTGTCAGGTCATTCCACCTGCCGTCGCAGTATAATTTATTCATAAGGAGTCGAACGGCTGGCCGGTGTATATTTATCACTTACGTGGTGCGTTCGACGATCCTCGTTGATTCAACGTGCGGTCAGTCTGTCATCTCTATTTCGAAGTTTAGGAAGCACGCTATCGACTTATTAATGCATAAAACTTTAATCTAGGGTTGCCACGTTCCTGCGTGCACCTGCACTGCGGTGGATAATTTGATACATTTTTAAACATCTGATTACATAGTGTAGATTGTTTGAGCGTTATGACAAGTCAATAAAGTTATTACTTTATGTGTTGCGTACTAAAAACATATATAAATAATCTGTTTATATTTACTTTACTTGATATATAAATTTGAAAACAATCTACTTATGGAGAACAATTAACATGTATAATTTCATTACATTTATTTTTGTAGTTCTTTCATTCCATAGCAAAAAAATATCATACATAAAAAATAAGCCTTTTGACACAATATCGTGTCAGCAATGGTGAGCACCTGCCTCATTTGAACGCGAGCTTTTATACGTATAAATAGATTATATTAAAAGACCTACACGTATACATAAGTACCTACGGCACTTAGAGCGGTATATGAACCCTAAATAAGATTAAAACATTGTACAACGGATTTTTCTTCAACTTAAAGACACAAAGTCTGTTTATTCCTAATGATGTTACTTAAATATATTCTTTGTTGCAACTTGCAAATGTTGAACGTAAAAGGAAAAACAAGCCATTGTTACTTTATATACTTACCGTTCGCAACATTGTTTTTGTATCCTTTAATATAGTCGCGTGCAATTACAGGATCTCTGATTTGAGCCCTGGTGACCTGATGACTGGTATCACCATCTGTCACTTTTACACCTAAATCGATAAATACCTACCCGGTCGGGAATATTCTCCGGTGAAAAGTGAGTGCCTTTACACATCTCCCTATCTACTGTACACTGTGGCCCTTGTGGGCTGGCGTGAAGATATTCGATAATATTTAAGGAAAAATATGATAGGGAGAGTTATAGACATATATTAATAGAACCAGGTGTTACTTTGCTTCAATTAATATATGCTGATAGCTGATCAATTTATTAATTTTGTCATATGCGAATTTTGTTTTATAATGGCTCTGTGATTGCGCATCGACTCATATATTATATACTTATTTATTCAAATAAATAAGTTATTTAATAGGTATGCGGCATAGACCAGACGGGATAATAAAATTAAATAAATTTAATTGATCATTTAGAAAAATAATCCATTAAGAAAAGGCCGTGGTGGCCGAGTGGTTCGAGTTGCCTGCGACACAAAAGTTCGAATCCCGCACCAATGAGTTATTCTGAACTTAAGTAGGTACAGTTATTGGTTACTCCACGAGCCCTACGGTGAAGGAAAACTGCATACGTCTGAGAAGAAATTCAAAGGTATGTATAGTCGTGCTTCAATAACGGCGATGGACTCGCCATCCGTCGCGTTGGCACCTAAAATATATCTCTGGCGGAAAGTGGCTGTATGGGTAAGTATATCTATACTAATATTATAAAGAGGAAAGATTTGTTTGTTTGTTTGTTTGTTTGTAATGAATAGGCTCCGAAACTACTGGACCGATTTCAAAAATTCTTTCACCTTTGGAAAGCTACATTATCCCCGAGTAACATAGGCTATATTAAATTGGACCCGATAGGTGGCGCTGCGATCGAGTTTCAAGAATTTTACCTTTTTACCCGGGCGAAGCTTTCTGTGTGTTTCTGTGTGTCTCAAGCTAGATTCGAGAATGGTTTAGATTTACAATTGGACCCAATAGGTGGCGCTGCGATCGTGTTACGGGCAATTTAACTTTTTCACCCGAGCGAAGCTGGGCGGGACAGCTAGTTACCTATACACCTCTGACTACCCCTAAAAGGCGTGAGGATATTCTTTTATTTATAAAAATAATTGATAAAAATAAGTGGTCAAGATAATGTTAATTAATGATGTTATCGAAGTAAATCGAATATTTATCGGTAGCGATATTACAGTTCAAAATCTCAGACCAATAAAGATTCGTTCATCGAGGCGATCTCCATGCATGCCCTTGTCTGTACTCTATCAGCCGCAACCTTGAATTTAATTCACGCCTGAACTTGGCGGTTTTTAACGAAAATTTGGGTATTTTTTATTTGTTTCAAAATAAATAATTTAATTATATCTTATTGAATATATTCATGTATGTTTACTTAATGCGTACAATAAACAAATATACAAAAATTTAATGCAATCGGACGTCAGGAAGTTGGTCTAATTTAACTTCCAAGGTACAAGATTCAAGATTCCCACACATCTAACAGAGCAAGTTAAATAAGAGCACGTAAAAACACATTAGTACAAATAGCGCTATTACGTTATTGTTCGTTACAGCAAACACACTACAGCAAAAACTTAAACGATTTCAATCATGCTGTTGATTTACATGCAAATATAGTTGAGTGATGAGTGTATAAGCACCTATCTTTCTCATTTGTACAAAACGAGTTGATGTATAAATTATCGATATCAGTGACCTGAGACATGTTTAAATTCGAATAAAAATTTTGAAATTCAAATTAGCCAAGCAACACTCATTAAAGGGATTCAAAGCCAGATTATTTGACTATCTACTGGCATTATCTGAGCATTACTGACCATAAATCGCTAAATCAGTAGGTACCCGAAAGGCAAGTATCTACAAAGACAACTGCCATACGACGCGTTATAAAACCATTTCGCGTGAAATTTGTTTGTGCACTCAAAAGAATCCAGTTCAGAATAATCTCTGGAGTAACACCAGTTTATAGACGATAGTAACGAAAATACTACGTCTCTGCAGAAGAAAGTGTGTAGTAAGGCTGGTGAACAACCTATGTGCAACGATATTTAATGTTTTCCAACACAAAGGCTTCAAATGAACATTAAAATTCTCGTGTCACTCCTAAGTTAAGGAACTTAAATACGATCATCAGGTTGGACAGTTAATTTGAGATAAGTTCCTTTTTAATATCAAGTAATACCAAAAATCTATGGAAAACATTATCATTACAAACTAATCGGATTTCAGCAATTTATCTACGGCACTTTACTCTCTTTGCCTACGCTGCTGTGAGGGACAAGGCATGTTGATGTATGACGTATGGACCTATAGTTATCGGCAAGGAATTCTTTGGAACCTCTTGAAAGCAATAGATACAAGTCATTTAAAACGTTATGGTGGCTAGAACAAAGCTTGTTAGCAAGTAATTTTTATAGGCCCCTCAGTCTTTTTTTCACACTCGTTGTGATTCTTCTTTTTTCTTGCCAATCCATTTAATTTAAAGTGTTTTAAATACTTTTTGTATGTTGTTTGAGTTCCGGATAGAATTATTATTTATACGTATTACGTATTTACATATTTGTATCATTGAAATGCCAACATGATAAAATTAAATGGTAAACGTCCACCTAATTTGCTTGATTGCAACTTCGAGTCATAAAAGGTTTTTTCAATGTGCTATCGTAGAATTTATAATTTTAAACTTATTTACGTGAAGGAAAAACAGAATGAATACTTAGGGTTAGGAAGACATAGCGAATGTACCTACACGTATATGATGAGTTCGAGAGCTGGTCCCGCCTGTCGAGATAAACATCGCGCAGGGACCCTGATAACGTGCCAACGAGTCTAACGTCCGCAGTACAGACGCTTACTAAAGCGATTTAAGAACCATTTTTCCCCTATTAAATTATGATGAAATTGTATTGTAAAACATATTTACAAGTAAGAAAAGTCTCATTTTTATCCGAATCAAATCTCATTGCTTTTGCTTCACGTACTTTTCAATTTTTTTTCTTTGATAAGACAAGTTTAATATATAAAAACTGGTTTAATGTAGGTGTAAATGAAAAAATATATATACATATTTCGTTATGTCAATTTAATTGATGTATTATTTATTGGCTTCAAGGATCTTGCAATGCCTTAGAGTTGTCGTAAATATATTTCGAGCATAACTCATTGGTTGATATGCATACACAATCACGCCGAGTATCTCAGTGGGTAGGCAGAAATAGAAGAGAGCCTTCTCTAGCCTTACAGACCTCCTTCGCTTCATTCACATTTATCCGGTAACTCAATATACTCATCCTTATTTTGATAACACACGGGTGGCAAAGAAGCATGCTGTCCGCCTGATGGTAAGCGGTTACCGCCGCCTATAAACGCTTGCACCAGGGGTATCACTCGCGCGTTACCGACCCTGCAGGAATCTTTTCACACACACATTCATCCTTGAGCGTTCGATCGATACCATCCAAGTAGGTACTACTGTACTGCAAGGTACTACTGTACTGCAAGGAACTACTGTACTGCAAGGAACTACTGTATTCATAAGTTACACAAAAAGCGTTATAACTTCGTACAAAATCTTAATAGAAGGCATTCGTTGAGTACTTTTGTACGCACTAATACCTCCACTTATGGTTGATTGTAAACAGCTTTTAAAAACTCCCTTGTCCCTCTTTTATCTTTGTTGCAAGTATACTAATTATATGTTATTATTTAATACAATGTTATTAGTCAGTGTACGCCTGGCCTGCCTTATAAACGGACCAGACATAATAAACTGCTAAAAACAAGTATAGTGAAATGAAAATTAACGAGTATCACTTTGTTCGGAAAAGTTTATATACAGCCCGATGTTTTTATTGTTGTATGATTGTCGGACGTTGAGTGTTGTATACATTATGCATACATTCTAATTATATCTGAGACTCTCCCGTAATTATAATTAGCTCGCCTATTATTATCCGCATTGAAATACTCGTTTCATTGTTATTTAGATTGCCGCGATACGATTCAACTTTTATTGATCGTTTTCTTATGGATGCGTTTTTATTGTTTAATTGCTTCATGTTTAAAAACACTCGATGTTGCGGTAAAACGCTCCGAGGTATACTCATTATAAATTACAAAAGTTATAAAATGGTATGGATTCCTTCACAAGCACACCTTTACTTTCTGTGATGGATAGATAAGCCATCCGCACTTCCTACACCACATATGTAGTAGAAATAAAATATTCAATCTTGATACGGGCAGATTCATTGGGATACACTAAAGTGTGATATCGCTTATTAAAATATTTTTATTTATTCTTTGGCGACGCAAGTCTTGGGTGGTATTCAACTAAATGTCACTTATCTCACACCAATTGCAATGAAAGATATAAAGAAAGATTCCCGTGACTTCGTATATTCATATAGGTATATTATATTATATGAATAGTTAGTTATTAGTTCGAATCCCGACTGTACCAATGAGTTTTTCTGAACTTAAGTACAGTGATTAGTCACACCACGAGCTTTACGGTGAAGGAAAACATCGAGAGGAAACCTGCATACGTCTGAGAAGAAATTCAAAGGCGTATGTATAGTCGTGCTTGAGTAACGGCGATGGACTCGCCATCTGTCACGTTGGCACCTAATATACCTCTGGCGGAAAGTGGGTGTATGGGTATTACCTATACACCTCTGCCTACCCCTTCGGGGACCCTTGTGGGACGGCGTGAGGATATATATATATATTATATGAAACGTTATTTTCATAATTCCCCTACAAATTAAATAGGTAGGTATATAAATTATCCACGTCCCTACCCCACGTAGCGGAACTAAGTATTTTAATTGGTGATAAGTATTGAATACTTCAGATAAAGTGTCTGCGCAGTTTATAGGACACTTATTATTATTGAGGCCAATTATATGATTTGCTGAGGCCGTTAAACAAGAACACCTAGCAGAGTCATACCGTTTGATATTGAATGGTTGTATGCAGAAGTGACGCGTCAAAGAAATATAATTTAAACAATATTATAGTCAACACAAAGACTGTTATTAATATATAGTCAATACAGAAGCCAATCGATATAACGGAGGTATTCCGTTCCATTAGCACGCGCCCGGGGCGCCTGCACTCAAAGACAGTCCAGGACCGAAAGCCTGGCGGTCGCCCGAGGCTCTTGTTATTTGAGAATATTTTCCTAACTAATTAAAAGCGTTAAAATAAGAAGATAAAACTTGGGTTCGTTATCGAAGCCATCGACCGGCTTTGTGTTGCGGCCACCAGCGCGGCCGCGGAGGCAGCGCCCGCGCCGGCGCTATATCCGCGCTCTGTAATTAACTAAATCCGACCGAATGCCCAAGATACATACAATACAAAACAATGGGCGCTTTTAAAAATTCGCATGCATGCATAAATTGTGAAATACTTGTCCTCGGCTTCTGTTTAAGGGGTAATGTATTTCATTATTTTTATACCGAATTTATATTATTCGCGTCGGAATAATAATTGTTCCCTAAAAATATGTCGTTAGTAAAAATTTTACATAATTAATTAATACCTTGGGACAATTCCACAAAAATGTACTTAGCTCCAAATTAAGCAAAGCTTTTGTTGTGGTAACTAGACAACGATATATTTACTTATATATATAGATAAAAACATAGGTCATCTAAGACTAAGGTACAAATACTCGTGTTCACCACACAAATATCTGCCCTCAACAGTAATCGAACCCGCTCACCTTAACTTTCGCAGTCAGGTGCTCAAAACACTAGACCAAATATTATATACTAGTGGCCCCTCCCAGCTTCGCACGGGTGGACATTTTTCTTTTTTTAACATTTTGGCATAAAAAAATTTATTTCTTGCAATTAAAATAGCCTATATTAATCAGTGATCATGCAGCATTCAAATGGTGAAATAATTTTTGAAATCAGGCCAATACTTTATGAGCCAATTTCTTACGAACGTACTTACATACAAATCTTTCCTCTTTATAATATTAGTATAGATAACTGCGCCGTGTTCGAGGTTCCGTGCTTAATGGTATATCAATATATTCAAAGAATACCTATTAAATTAATGTGGATGTAGATAAAGAGCACTAAAACGTGTGTAAATGGTCAAAATAAATATTAAATAAATGAGTCACTAAGAGTTATATATATATTATTATTATTATATTATATTTATATATTATTTATTATGAGTCACTAAGATAGTTAGTTCTTTTTTTGTGAAATATCAACTATTATTATAATTATGGACTTTCTTAGCCATATTATTATATATAAATATACAGCGTGGATGATAATATGAATTTGAAAAACATAGTATGGAGTCAAACAATGCTGGGGCGGCCGTATCGGAACTTTGATTCCCGATACTTGAGGCTACGCACTAATTAACAGGTTTTATTAGCTATTGTCGATGTTATATTCGAACGTAATTAATAAGCGGATTGCATGAATATACTATTTGAAATATACCTATATTTAGTACCATTGATAACAGCCGTGGTCGCGTGGTGGTACCTACAACTAACACTACAGGTTCGATCCCCGGCGCTCAGTATAAATGAGCTTATTCTGAACTTGACTACAGAATGCCTAGACGTGCTTCATGAATGGCGAGACTGTTTACCTGTCACATTGGTACCTAGATTTATGTATTTCCGTAAAGAAGAGGGTTTCGTTATAAATCAGATAGATGAGAAGATTTAATCTATACAAACAAATAAAATTGGAGTGTCTGTTTGTAATATTATTTTAATATTACAAACAGGTTGTAAAAAACGGTACATATACCCCAAAAAACATTTTTTTTTAAATGTTTATCTGTCTGTCTGTAACGAGAAAACGAGAAAGTAAACAATAACTTTTATGGTTAAATTCCACGCGGACGCAGCTAGTGTATAAAGATATTCAATGTAACTTTTTGCTTTATAAACGTAATTCATGTTCTATAACAACTTGTGAAAAGCTGTAATTGGCTTACTGCCTTTATATTTTCCACTGTTGGTGTCCGAAAATTAAATAAATATTGTATTATGTCATATAAAAAAAAAGTTCAAATAGAACATACACTGTAAAAGCATCCTACTACTTTGGAGTCGACTTTGTATAAATAAGTATTTGTTAAGCGATTAATGTATAAATAGTACCCTAACTAGTGCAATAGCTTTTGTAAGCATATCTATGACAATTTAACCACATGTGGTCTACAAAGCACTTGCCATGTCCATGTTTTCAAGTTTAAACTATCTCATTGTTCTGTCAGTTTTGATGACAACGATATCAATACTCAAAGGAAATTTTTCAAGTCACAAGCAATTTATCAAATAAATAATAAAATGTATAACATTTAATGAAATGGTCTATAAAATTACTGGGCGTCTATTGTTTCAGTTCAGAGTACATAAGCTGGGATAAATTATATCCATTACAGTTTTTCGATAAGAAGTATTGCCCACTCATCTCGTTTTCTGATTTATTTGAATGATACTTATTTCCGTTGTATTACCGGTAAACAAATTGTACATACCTTGAAGACTTCCCACAGAGATCTTTGAAAGGCTACGTATTGTAGTTGGAACAACCCCTTTTCGCTAGATATATAATATAGGTGCCAACGTAACAGTTGGCGAGTCCATCGCCGTTTCTCAAGCTCGACTACGATACATTCGTTTTGAATTCCTTCCGAAACACAGCAGGTTTTCGGTAGATGTTTTCCTTCACTGTTAAACTCTTGTGGTGATTAATCACAATACTTACGTTCAGAAATAAATTACATGCTGTATCGACCTCGCAATGTTATCCCTACTAATATTATAAATGCGAAAGTAACTCTGTCTGTCTGTTACCAATTCACGCCTAAACTACTGAACCGATTTAAATGAAATTTACAGGTTTGGAACTTGGATTTGGAACAGGTTTACAGAATATGGTACAGAGATAGCTTAGAGCTTGAGGAAGGACATAGGCTACTTTTTAATGCGAATAAGGGTTGTAAGGGGTTGCAATGGGAGATGAAAGTTTGTATGGAAGTTACGTAATTTTTGAAGCTAGAAGCTTGAAACTTATTTTTTAGGCTCTTGATTACATATAAATAAATATTACATTCAAAGTTTGTAAAAATGTTACCCTTAAGGGGGTAAAAAAATGCTGCTTAATATCACTTTTCCGCGCGGACGAAGTCGCGGGCACAGCTAGATATACCTATATAAAATCGTAGGCGAAATACTGGGCCACGGCTTAACTTGTCTAAAAAATTATAAGTTATCCCTCGATTTGGACAGGCAGATACTGCTAACTTGCGTGTAATTAGTGTTGGAGGGCCGACGACAAACTAGCCATGAGTCCCGTTGACATCTGCTATTTACGGCAAAAAGTCATATCTTCTTTTGTTGTCTTTGATAGCGTCCTTTGCGACTTACTTAGCCAAAGAATGGCGATACCGAAAGGTCTAAAATCAAGCAATTTAGAGGTGCTAAGCAAAACAGCTAAAGGCACATCCTGTGGGGTTCAGACTCGGCTTAGAGCGTTGTTGATTCGAGATCTAAGAGCTGGGCTGACTAGTGACCTAATCATTTGTTTATTTTTATATCTAAGTATGTAAGTGGGTGTGTGGGTATTACCTATACACCTCTGCCTACCCCTTCGGGGACTCTTATGGGAAGGCGTGAGGATAAGTATGTGCGTAAAGTAAGTACGTCTAAGTAAGTACGCCTGCGTAAAGCAGATGTACGATCTACACGTACGGACCTCATGCGTCTCATTAATCAGTCTCATCTTATCCAGATATCCTTGGCTAAAAATGACGATCGGTAGTCGATAAAAAAAAATGTTCTATTCATATTCCTTCAATACGGAATCCTTAGAAAGTAAGTCCCACTCCACATGACCGGTTACACGTTGTAAACCTTATCGTAAATCAGAGGAAGGCTGAGTTAAGAAGTTTATTGCTACAATAGGTAGGTACACTATTAAATAAATTAATGATGTCACTGGGCTGTTGGCACTAAACGCAGTATTTAATTCGTATACATAAAACAAATAAAAGATATTTCAAAGTTCATTTCAAAGTTCTACAAATATATTTATACCATAATAGTGGCAAACAAGCACTCCTGATGTTAAGCGATCACCGCCACATGTTGCCGCTTGGAACACCAACGGTCAATACCCTTTATTCCGTGAACTAATTTTACACACACACACACACTATAATTGTACGTGATACACATAGACATTTTTGTTTTCACTAAACTCTCTTTTTTTCTCGATCTTCGATGGTCGATAATATCCTGATTTAAATCGAGATAATTGAGAGGTGTGACAAAAAATGGAGGTGCGATGTGCATACGGACCGTCGCTTTTATAAAACTAGGTGGTAATGAATGAATAGAGATAAGGCGAGACGAAGGATGGGTTCAGAGAACATTGGACGGGTTAGCCCTTTTTCATTGAACGTTTGATCCTCGCACAGTACCTACTTAAACGTGTCTTACGAATATAACTTGTTTTGCATGTAGCCAAGCGTGTGACAGAGGGCCCTCAATGCCCTCATAATGTGTTTTTTTATTAAAAGCCTTATTAAAAAATGCTAAACCTCATTAACTCTGATTTCCTCAGATCAAATATCAAATTACAAATCAAACATATTTTTTATATTAAAATAAATCTAAAACGAGTTCTTCGTAGGGTAGGCGAATAGTGTAGAACGCAAGCTCCCCTAGGATTTGTAGACCTCTTTCGCTTCATTCGTAATCGGAATAAATACTATATGACTGTCAATTACTTTAGACAAAGTAACCATTTCGTCTTTTCTGTAAACGTAGAACGAAAGCTCTCAAAAACAATCGTAGTTTCTTCTCAGATGTAACGGATGCAAGCGTTAGAGTGTTTTCCTTCAGGGGAAATCTTTTGTACTTCATTAGTATTGTCAATTTCGAAAGATTGTGGCTTCAGTGCTATAGTGCCACGTATGAAAAATGTGCACTCTGAGCCAAATTTCTAATTATGAATATTATATGAGTGATACCTCACTACATGGTGCTTACTTAAAATATATACGATTGGAGCTAACGGCTCATTCAAACGCGTTGCTTAAACGCAAATAAAAACATACCAAGCGCTAATTACTCGATTTTAACTACCTACATTGTTAACCACTTCGTGATATTCATCCATTTTAGTAGCTATATGTAAGTAAACATATAAGGAGTTTTACTATAACGTCCTGCGCTGCCTGCTAAATGTTATTCCTAATTGCAACAACAAATTGGATACGGATCTAAAAAAAGTACTAGAATCTGCTTGATTGTTTAGTTTTAATGTAGGTACATACTTAATATTGTGTACTGGCGCGCTACTTTCCCTGCCGACCACGTTGAGGTCTCGGCCTGATGATATCAATGTTACTATAGTGTTAATATTATATTTATATGAGAGAATTTAATATCTCTTTTACAGACAATGAAGGATTATTCGGAAAAAACGCTTTGTTTACGTCAATATTACAGAAAAAACAGCACGGGTTTTCTCGAAATGAATATAAATATGAGCCCAAAATTTTAAATGACTATAGATGACGAAAATTTATGCAATCTCCTTTTGTTCCAACTATAATTATATATATTTGGTGCCGGCATGCACCAAATTTTAAGTCGATACGTATTGGTTTGATTATACTCAAGTGACATACAGTTATTGAAGCGAGTCCAAGAGATAGAAGTGTAATTTGTATCTAAACTTATAGACCTTTTGTTACCTAGATTTTGTTTCAATCGGAAAATTCTTACTATACGTAGTCTAGAATTGGGGTTATACTCTCTCAGCCTACCCCGTTAGGGACTCGGCGTTATGATATGTATGTATCATTACGCCGAGACTCTCACGTTGTAGGCAGAGAGAGAGTTGAATAATTACATATATAAAATGTATTTTATGGATAAATACTATGCTTAAACCCCACCTAACAAACTGGAGCAACTTGTTTCAATACCTATGTACACTAATCTCCAATTGTAATTCGTCAGCGACTAGCAACCGGGACAATTCCACAAATGCCGCGATCCACGCGAGGCGACACACCGCAGCGAGGCCTGGGGCCTTCATAATATTATAATGTTATTCTAAACACAGAATATATTAAGGAACAGTCAACCCAAGTGTTACCCTCAGTTCGCTAGTCTATAGCTAGGTACATGCCTATGAAGTTACTGCTCAAATTGTCTTGGTTTATTGCATTGATGAGTAGGAAGTTTTCGGTTTCTAGAGCATAGTTATAATTTCACGGCATTATTAACTATTGCTATGACTTAGGTGCATACATACAAATCATCACGCCGAATCCCTAACGTAGTATGTTAGGTACTGAGAGTAGGGCGCCAGTTCTCCAGACTCACGTAGCCATTACAAGCTAGATATAGTACAATGTTAAAAGTTCGATACAGAAACTTGGTAGGAATTTTAAACACACAATCTAACAGACAGCTCAAGACTTTACTTTCAATCCATTTGAATAGCCTCGCGATTGAGCGTCTCAATGAAACAGCGGTAAATATTTATAGCAGTAACACAATCACTATACGAAAGTACAGGATGTGTTCTAACTTATCAATTAATTTTATGCCTCAAGTAACCACTATTTTCTATTTTATTCTTAAGCTCTGTAGGTATAACAAGCAACAGTTAATGTTCTAAGTAGGTACCTACTTAACCGAATTCGGTAAAAATTATAGTTTTGTATGAAATTTTGAGCCGTGGTGGCTGAGTGGTTCGAGCAGTTGCCTGCGACGCAAAGGTCGCAAGTTCGAATCCCGACTGTACCAATGAGTTTTTCTGAACTTAAGTACAGTGATTAGTCACACCACGAGCTGAACGGTGAAGGAAAACATCGAGAGGAAACCTGCATACGTCTGAGAAGAAATTCAAAGGCGTATGTATAGTCGTGCTGGAGTAACGGCGATGGACTCGCCATCTGTCACGTTGGCACCTAATATACCTCTGGCGGAAAGTGGGTGTGTGGGTATTACCTATACACCTCTGCCTACCCCTTCGGGGACCCTTGTGGGAAGGCGTGAGGATATTGTATGAAATTTATAGTTTAATATGTCATGTAAGGAGTGCTGCTTTTAGTGACTTCCAAACGGTTATTGAGAGTTCCCATGTAAATATGTTCATCATGATACATTAGAAAAGTTAAAAAATCAGATGAGTTTAAGGAAAATTATTTATTTTCCTTTCCTTTATTATTTTTCTAGGAAGGTAAAAAGTAGGAAAGGTCCTACTGATTTTTTAATAGATACTGCATTTCTACAACCCCAGGAAATAAACGCGTATCATGTGTGTTACACGATATATTCATAAAAGCTTGATAAGTACATCGAAACCGGCGTACATGTATGAAGAGACTGATAGGCTGAATTTTCATGAAGCGAAAGCGGACTGTAAGTCTAGTCTCGCTTACCCTCTCTACGTAGTGAGAATGAGCGTGATTAAATTCCTTTACTTAATTAAAATAAAAAACTGCTAATTCAGCAACTGATATTTAATCATTAGTAGGATTTCTTTGACTTCTTTTATTCTGACGGTCAAACTTCCTACTAATATTATAAATGCGAATGTTTGTGTGTATGTATTCATGGATGTTTGTTTCTCAATCACACAAGAACGGACAGACGGCTCAACGGATTTGAATTTGGCATATATGATTAGTGTTGTTCCGAAAATATATCTAGATAAAATTATACTAATGAAATGGTTTTTATGCGGTTGATACCGCGGAGCACAGCTAGTTGGATATAAATACCAGATTATGATCAACTATTGGGTAAACATTGATTGAAAGCTTCCTCTCTGCCTACCCCGTTAGGGACTTGGCGTGATGATATGATGATCATGATGATGAAAGCTTTCTAAACGTACAAATAGCGCGTATATATTACACGTAGGTATATAATACGTAGCGAGTCTGAGGAACCTATGTAAACAATGAGCTTACTTCCAAAATTATTTTGTTTACGCACGCACATTATCTAGTTCCTTTGAACGTGGTAAATACAAGTGTAATATACCTTCCTCTCGTATTGAGCGAGCTCCGTCTCTTTGTCAATTGTTAATGAATCCTTGTACTGATGTGTATATCTTGGGATTGCAGGCACACTTGGGGAATAATGCTAAATGCGACAAGCTTCTCATCCCCATTGTGACGGGCTAGATTTTCAACTGGATGGGATCGAATTGTTCTGAGAAAACATAATATCATATGTACATATTAAGGTGGAGAGAAAATTGGGTAAATCTATGAAGTCGTGTATGAATTTGACGTGACTATCGACGTGATACTGATCTTGGTTGGGGAACTTAGGAATGTACAAAATTTATTTGAATACATTCCTAAGTTGCCCAGTATATAAGCTCGTGACTGAAGTGACTCGCTTTGTTTATTAAAGTATTCATCGATGGCTAAGTGAATTGCCTCTTATTTACCTAGTGGTCACTCAAATAAGCGCATCTACTATCCACAGTATATGCCAGTCATGTATCAATACATTAACTTGCTGATTCTCTGAGCGAGATATGTTCCAGCCGCCTGTCACGAGAGGTCTCGACTAGACGGCGCGAGACCTCTTTAAAAAGATGGTGAGCCTCAGGACCCCAAGGCCCCAGAGTTTCAACCGCAAATGCAGCAAATATGTAACCTGACCCGAGACAGGCATACTTGCGGCGCTTGAGGCACTCCTGCTGAGCAGCAGCGGCGCCGGCCGCCACCGATGTGTCAGGAAGATGGGAAGGAGCCAGTGTATCGAGACACGTAGCGTCCCACACTAAGGACCGACCCATCCTCCATGGCATCAGAGACATACCGTCCGGCCTCCGGCCATCGCCGCGAGCGAGACCGACTGGTTCCAGCACAGCAGGCACGCCGGCGCTGACCAGAGCCCGGCGTATCAAGTCATTTATGAAGGAATGACGTGATATCCGGCCGGCACTTCTGATGCAGGATACCAGGACCATGGTGTCCGGAGTCATTGACAATATCCCCGCAGTGACACCGATGTGGGACAATACATTTAGCGCCTAAACGTAGGCTCGCACACAATCTGAAGGTTGCATCATACATTAACTATGTTAAAATTAAGTACCTACAGTTAGAAATACCAGTCGTCGTGGAAGAATCAAATCAAATATAGGGATACAGGGAACGTCACATACTTAATATAAACTGAACTTACCACCGTTTCCAAGAAAAAAAAACCTTTCAGGACTAGAAACGGCGAAACAAACTCCCCGGTTTTCTTTTTTAACATTTGTTCCCTTTTACGTAGACCCCTACCTAGATTCTTAGAGATCTTAAGAATTTGATAGCTGTACTGGCAGAAGGAACGAGTGCTCTTTCTGCTACTGGTTCAGCAACTCCACCCAATATAAGGTCCTCGCTTTTACAGGTATTGTAATCATAGCCCTTCGCTAGATGATAATTGGCTGCATTTGTATGGGGTACAGTGAAACGTGGTAGGGTACATATATATAATATATAGATATATATATATGGATGTGTGTATGTGTGTGTCTCGGGCGCCAATCACTAATAATACCTACGTATTATATATAACCAAACCCAACAGGGCGGTACAAAAAACAATAAAAGAGCACGATATGCTTGACGTTTAAACAAATCCCGAGGAAAACTTAACGACACTTATAAAACCGGCTCACAATTTAATACTTCCGCTCGGAGGTTGCGACACTTGAGAGAGATGACATCTTGGGGTAGCGAGATCATTGGGCATTCGGTAATACTGAAATTTACTCACGTTATCAAATGCGTTACTTGTTTTAAATTTTAGATACTGTTTCTATTAATATTTATTCACAAAAACAACTATTAATAATATGAACAAAAACAGTTCTATAACTAACTACTTACAGATAAAATATATTACATCGGTATTCCGCGGCAAAGTGCTAAGTAGACTAGCAGCACTGCCACGCTGGATAGCAATGCTGCTTCTCTGAACGAGATATGTCTAGCCCGCCTGTTATGAGTGGTCTCGATTAGACAGCACGAGACCTCTTTAAAAAGATGGTGAGGTTTAACCGCAAACGCCACAAATATGCAACCTGACTGCATACTTGCTACGGTTGAGGCACTCCTGCTGAGCAGCAGCGGTGCCGGCCGCCACCGATGTGTCAGGAAGATGGGAAGGAGCTAGTGTATTGACACACGTAGCCTCCCATACCAAGGGCCGACCCACCCATTAGGTATCAGTAATATCACTTGCCTCAATGGGACCGAACGAGCGTATTACATACCGAATGATAATTTGTATTTTAGTATGTTTGTATGCAAGTATGTTTGTATAGAAAAGGCTCCGAAAATACTAGACCGAAATAAAAAATTGGAAAGCTACATTCACCCTGAGCGACGTAGGCTATATTTTCTTTTATTAAAAAAAAACTTATGTCCACCCGTGCGAAGCCGGGACGGACCGCTAGTATTATAATATAATATGAACAACTTACTACTGACTTCACGAGCCTTATGTGAAATAGAGCTCGATATACATACGGATCCGTTTTTACATAATTTATTAATATCTGTTTTAAAATATTCAAGAATGGTCTGTCAAAAGTATCGCTGAGCCTCGAATGTGGTTCGCAAGTAAATATGAACTGAAAAATACTTTTTATAGCAAAAATAGTTTGACTGCTGTAATTTATTGAGTGAATACTTATCTTTCGGGAAAATTTTATTAAAAAACCAATATAAATGTTATTAAAAATATATAATTAAGATATTATGAAATTACAAATGTACGCTTAATAAAACATATTTTGGCACATATCTTATATTGCTTTAGTAACGGCGATGGACTCGCCATCTGTCACGCTGGCACCAAAAATATATCTCTGGTGGAAAATGGGTGTATGGGTAACTATACACCTCTGCCTATCCCTTCGGGGACCCTTGCGTGAAGGCGTGAGGAAAGAAATCGGCCTTTAAAACATCGAAGTATAATTATATAAGTGTGTAAAAAACACCTTTAAACCTTAGAACATAAGAACAACTAAGTGCCAATCCGTTGATCTCAATATTGAAACTGAATTCTGAGTCGAATGCAACTTTCACACCACACGCCTTAAATATAGAGACACAACTATCTATAATAGGTATCGAATCCTAAGAGCTTTTGGCACTATCTCTCCTGAAATGCATTTACATGTCACAAGATCTTATGGGAAAATTTGCACATGGCGCTGATTGTTCACGGTTACCTGTCCTATCAAGATTAGTGTAATGTTAATGCTTGATCAATCCCGCTTACTATTCACAGGGATTCTATTGCTTTAGTATTAAAGTTTGTTGATTATAGGCGTTTGAAATACGTAACGATTAATCTATACTTTATTATAATATTATAAAGAGGAAAGATTTGTATGTAAGTATGTTTGTATTGAATAGGCTCCGAAACTACTGGACCGAATTGAAAATTTTTTTCACCATTGGAAAGCTACATTCACCCTAAGTGACATATAATATTTCCTTTTAAAAAAATCTTATGTCCACCCGTGCGAAGCCGGGACGGACCACTAGTTATAATTATAAAAAAGGCATCCCCCTTCTGTGTCTCTATGTGTATACAACATCAGATTATTTCAATGTTGGCCATGGTTGGCAATGAATTGCTCCTCTTGTAAAGAATTCATATGTTACTTTAATCTTTTTCTACCCCTATGTAAAAGCTGACATATTTTAAAAAAGAAAACCGGGGAGATTGTTTTGCCATTTCTTTTCCTTTTTGTTTTTTATTGGAAACGGTGTTGACTTTAGTTTTTTATTTATTATGTGACGTCCAATAAGTGTCCTTGTGACCCTTACGTTGAATAAACGATTTTTACTTAGATTTTTTATTTTGATCTCGATAAACTAAAAAGCTTTAGTTTGTGTCACCTACTACGGCACCGAGATGGATTACTTAATTGGATTTACACATGGGAAGGTTATTCCAGGAAAAAATATTCCAAAGAAAACGAATGTTACCCGGGTGAAGTTGGGGAACAGCTGATGCGGAAAAGCTGGTCTACTGAGAAGAAATTCAAACCGTATGACTTTTTTCTCAAACGTTTGCGCTCGATGTTTTCCTTCACCCATTCAACGAAAACCTCATTGGTACAGTCGGGACCTGTAATGTTTGTGCTGCAGGCGGCTGCACTATAAAGCTCAAATAGCTCGACATTTTGGAACCAACCCCTTAAGGGGATATAAAAGGGGTGGTTAAAAGTGATCTTGATTTGGGTTTCGTAGGTTTGAGAAGTGTCATATAAATAACTCAATTATGCAATAATACATTTAGATGTTAAAGAAAAGAAAAATTACGGTTAAATTTTTTGCGAGGACGACGGCAGGCTTGTTGATTAAAAAAACTAAACATTTCAAACAACGAAAATATCTGTAAACACTGTCGACACGTGTAGCACAGATACAGAACATAAGTGGTTGGATAAGATGTGCCTAGTATCCGGTGACACGACGGGTGGGTAATTTTTTCAAGAACGATTAGATTGAGTGCCTAGAGTAGCAAATAAACTACGGCTGAATTGGGGCGGACATTCGTCGTGTATTTCCGTTTTGTTACACATAAAGCAGAATCCCTACTAATATTATAAATGCGAAAGTAACTCTGTCTGTCTATTACCTTTTCACGCCCAAACTACTGAACCGATTTAAATGAAATTTGGTACAGAGATAGCCTAGAGCTTGAGGAAGGACATAGGCTACTTTTTAATGCGAATAAGGTTTGTAAGGGGTTGCAATAGGGGATGAAAGTTTGTATGGAAGTTACGTCATTTTTGAAGCTAGAAGCTTGAAATTATTTTTTAGTATTATTATACATATAAATTAATATTACAATCTAAGTTTGTAAAAAAAATAAACTTTATTTAGAAAAATAAATTAATGCTGCTTAATATCACTTTTCCGCGCGGACGAAGTCGCATGCACAGCTAGTTTATCTATAAATTTAACGATGACGATATCAGTATATATCCAGACAATTTAATTTGAATCAAAGCAAAGTTTGTATTGTGTAAGTAGAAAAAGACATGCGTATTTCGAAGTCTGAGGTAGAAAGAGTCGTCGTCGTCGAGCTATTTGTAGGCTGACAGAAGAATGCAGCCTAGGTCTTAAATGGCGACTAAATATATCAATGAGCAAAAGTGGATGCTGTTATGTCTCAGCCTATTCTTTGAAAAACGTGTAGGTACTAAGTACACCCAATTATATATATAATAGTGATTTTGGAAGATAATAAAACCTTTTGAATAAAGGAATCGATTCAATTACTTATACGCAGATATGTCTTATCTTTCTAGGGACTCGCCATATCTTTATATTATGCCACATCCTTCCTGCTACCTATGTCCTGTTGACGAATCAAATGGATATCTATATTATTTTGTGTGTATAATTATGTTTCTCATTAGCTTTTTAAGGTACATATGTGTATTGAAATACTCTCTGGGCTTAACCGCTTTTACATAATCTATGGTACCAATATCTCAGTTAGTTTTTTTATTAGCGGTGGTTTATTTATTATTAATTGTAACTCATAAACTGTCCTGTACGACTCAAATATTGCATATTTATTTTTAATTTTAAAAGGATAATTTATCGAGAAATGAACCTGTGATTTGACGCAAAATTCTCAAGAAAACACCCTAGTACACCAGTACACGCAAAACTATAGTGATATAAACGATTTACTTCGGCCATCTCTACTTAGGCAATGCTACAAAAATTAGCTCCTACCCACTTCAACTTTTTACTACTTACATTATACAACTTTACTACATTATATAACTTTTTCTAAGCTTTAAATTACACCACGAACTTTATGACATAGAAAAATATAGTGAGGAAAGTTGCATACGTATGAGAAGAGATTAGTTCACGTACCTATAGTCGTGCTTGATACATTCACTAATATTACCGTGTTCTAACACTTTACCTAATAAAGCGATACCTATATTGTAGTAGAATTTTTATGGACTGTAAAAAGATCAGATTTTTCTCTGAACATTTGAGTCGCGTTCGCGCTGTTGTAATAACCAGTGATTAATGACTACAAGGCTTTAACGATGAAAAAATAGTGTTTTGTTTTTAGATAATGAGCGTTAACTTGATAAATAATTAATGGGCGCCGGCAGATGACCCAACGATGTTACCTTTTGATAAATTACTTGGAGAGAGGCAAAATTGTTACGTACAATTTTAGGGCAATGTCAAGATTAATAGATAATGTCCTTGCGTATATTATTTGAACATTAACATATATTAAGAATTTTGATCAAACAATATGTATACGATATACTGATGAATGTGGATGTGGTTAAAAAGGTCTGTAAGTCTGTATAGCTGGAGAGATCTGGCGCCCCACTCTCTTTTCCCACCCTGTGAGAGTCGGCGATAAGATAAAGATAAATAGATTTTTATCCCTTTATTTATCTTCTTCTATTGTTTTTACGTTCGGGCTTTGTTTTCTTTTGTGGTTTAATGTAGGCGTTACTCATACCAATAACTGTATATCAGTCACAGTTGACAATCGAAGGTGGCACTGGGCGCAAACATTTCCTAATTTCAATACGGGCTCAACATAGTTTCATATCTTTCATATACCTATTCACATATTCATATTTTTTTACTTTATTTCAGGAACTTCATGATTTTAAAATGTTGACTTTCTGTCAGAGCTTACCATCTCGTTTCCAAATTGGTAAATTTTCACAAATATCACTTGTATCTAAGTCAGTAGGTAGGTACCGATCCTTATTAATCTAGTTTCCACTTTAATTGTGTCACCTAGGAACTCTGTAGGTAACATCTAATAAATAACTATACTGGATAAACTTTTAAAAGAATGGTCGTTTGTTAGTTTCAGAACGCGTCCGCTAGATGGCGCTAATTGGATAAGGTACCCAGCCAAAAA
This sequence comes from Drepana falcataria, assembly GCA_945859725.1. Taxonomy (NCBI): domain Eukaryota; kingdom Metazoa; phylum Arthropoda; class Insecta; order Lepidoptera; family Drepanidae; genus Drepana; species Drepana falcataria. The sequence continues at coordinate 14,492,832 of OX243921.1, forward strand.
GTTTACATATAGAGTGATATAAAAAACCTAGATGATTTATTTGTATTATTATTTTTACCAATGTGTTAGCACGTTTACATTACATTATAAATCCTATTTAAATGGATACCATTGTTTCAAGTGGGTTTGTTGAGTCGACAATTCTATAATGTAGACCTAACTATCCTATTACTTATCAATAAAAACGACGCTCCGGGGCTTGCAATAGGAAGACACGATAAACGGTCGCTGGCCAATTCAGCCCATGCCTATTCTACAGGCGAATTCAATTAACTGTACACGGCTCGAGAGTAATAAATTCTCTAAACAATCAGAATTCGAGCCCTGGTAATATGTCCGTCCGGCTGCATACGCATTGCGGCCGTTCTATGTTTAATCAACGTATAAACAAGGTGTACCTACCGCCGTCCCTCACGGACGTGTAGGTACCTAGGCTACCCCAATTTTTTCGTTCAAAAGGCCTACACACATAGCCACCCATTTTACCAGGGAAAGATTACTTTTTGGCATTTATAAAGGGTTGCTTAATTAATGCGAATTACAAATGACCGGTTATAGCTTTGCGTTTTTTGTGAGAATCTCCATTTTGTGTTAAAAAATGTACGGCGTGGAAATTTATATCCTTGCCGAATATTAATTAGGCTTACCCAATAGGATGCATGTGCTGTATGTAATAGAGTCAGGTTATTCGCTACGTATTAGGTATCCATTTTTTTATACAAGTACGCATATTTTTGGTACAGAAGTGATTGTCTTTCTATCTATTTGCAGTTCTTATGTACATGACAGTACAATTTCGTAATGAAGTTCTTTTCAAACAAAGAATATGTTTTATCCTTTGCTGTCACGCCAATTGAACGCATACGAATTAGTGAACAGATTCCTAATGTTATTAGTACCTAGATACCTACAACTTATCTTTCGGTATCACGTTAAAACAATCTAAGAGACGGGAACGTCAAGATTCTAAACCGGCGAGCATGTATGAAGAGACTGATGAATGTGGACGAGAAAACTGGCGCTATATTCTCCCTGCCTACCCCGTTGGGGACTCGATGATGATCGCGATGATAAGTGTGTGTTTAAACAAAGAGATATAAAAATGTAATTAAGAGCTTAGTGAAGAGGTGTCGTGTTCAACGTAGGGGATCACCGAACTTACATGGCGATATAAACTCTCCACAAAAACGAACGCTCATGTAAAATGTAACAAATGCTACGCACAAGCCATACATTACAACTCAGCCGAGGCTTTAACATCCTCCTAGGTATATGGCGTAGCATCAAATTGTAACAAAAGGATTATTCAAGTAAGCGCATTAAACCCGCTCTCCTAATTTATATCCGTCGCCCGAGCACAGTCAAAGCGAGTTTCCTTGTTTTTCTAACAAAACTAATCCATTTTTGAAGTGCTTTCTATGGAAATATGTGTTGTGAAGGATGTTTACACGTCGTCGAGGTGTCGTGTTATTGTTCGGGCGGCGGCGGCGCAGCCTCCCAGCTCTTTCATTATTCAACCGCATCCGCAGACGGCCCGGAAAAACCTCTTTGGCTGCTAATTCAACCCTAATTAACCTTCCTTTATACGAGGTTTAGTCAAGTCGCTGCCGAGACTCTCAGGCTACGACAAGCGTATCGCTCCACCGATTCCGTTATCTGATCCATCGTAAAAATTAATTACGTACACATGTTCATAAATATCTAAACTGTTTGCATTTACGGCCAACGTTCGCCTCGCCGGTTCACGCGACCGCTCACGCACTCGAGCTCGCGTAATTATTAAGCGCGAGCAAAACTAAATATGTCAACCACTACTTTATTTAGTGTTAGTTTTTGTGTTACTTCCTGCCGTGAGACCGAGACGCCTGGGCGCTCTCGTATATTCCAAAAATGCGAAATTGGCTCAAATTGCTTGTTATTAACGATGACAGATGTCTTGGCGCCAGCCCCCAGCTCCCGCACGAACCAAATAGAGCCTAAATACCTTTTGTGTAAGGGCAAGTTTCCTCCAACGTTTACTCAAAATCTCTCGAGACGCCCGATCGGATGTGTTGATACTAGAGCTATGGATATGCAATTAGTGACACAAAGTTTTTTTTTAGTTCTCTGTAAGAAAAGTGAGATGTCGAGATATTCCATCATAGCGCAGTGGCTAAAGCATGCATAATATTTAACTCGGCGTGATTAACAATTACGAAAAACCCGCTTTAATAGGTATACAAAAAATACTTGTTAGGCAAGTACAGTAGGTACCTACCTGTACCTTTTTGGTTTCGTACATAAATATTCTGTGAATTTCTTTCAAGTCGGGAATAGATTCATGGACGTTCGTATGAGATTAATATATACCTAAGTATACTTGTATGTTCCGCTTTTGAAAGTACATTTCGAACATGGAAATATTATTAAGTATTATTACCTACCTAGTACTTTTGAAAGTACATTTCGAACATGGAAATATTATTAAGTATTATTACCTACCTAGTACTTTTGAAAGTACATTTCGAACATGGAAATATTATTAAGTATTATTACCTACCTAGTACTTTTGAAAGTACATTTCGAACATGGAAATATTATTAAGTATTATTACCTACCTAGTACTTTTTATATTATTAAGTATTATTACCTACCTAGTACTTTTGAAAGTACATTTCGAACATGGAAATATTATTAAGTATTATTACCTACCTAGTACTTTTTATATTATTAAGTATTATTACCTACCTAGTACTTTTGAAAGTACATTTCGAACATGGAAATATTATTAAGTATTATTACCTACCTAGTACTTTTGAAAGTACATTTCGAACATGGAAATATTATTAAGTATTATTACCTACCTAGTACTTTTTATATTATTAAGTATTATTACCTACCTAGTACTTTTGAAAGTACATTTCGAACATGGAAATATTATTAAGTATTATTACCTACCTAGTACTTTTGAAAGTACATTTCGAACATGGAAATATTATTAAGTATTATTACCTACCTAGTACTTTTTATATTATTAAGTATTATTACCTACCTAGTACTTTTGAAAGTACATTTCGAACATGGAAATATTATTAAGTATTATTACCTACCTAGTACTTTTGAAAGTACATTTCGAACATGGAAATATTATTAAGTATTATTACCTACCTAGTACTTTTGAAAGTACATTTCGAACATGGAAATATTATTAAGTATTATTACCTACCTAGTACTTTTGAAAGTACATTTCGAACATGGAAATATTATTAAGTATTATTACCTACCTAGTACTTTTTATATTATTAAGTATTATTACCTACCTAGTACTTTTGAAAGTACATTTCGAACATGGAAATATTATTAAGTATTATTACCTACCTAGTACTTTTTATATTATTAAGTATTATTACCTACCTAGTACTTTTGAAAGTACATTTCGAACATGGAAATATTATTAAGTATTATTACCTACCTAGTACTTTTGAAAGTACATTTCGAACATGGAAATATTATTAAGTATTATTACCTACCTAGTACTTTTTATATTATTAAGTATTATTACCTACCTAGTACTTTTGAAAGTACATTTCGAACATGGAAATATTATTAAGTATTATTACCTACCTAGTACTTTTTATATTATTAAGTATTATTACCTACCTAGTACTTTTTATATTATTAAGTATTATTACCTACCTAGTACTTTTTATATTATTAAGTATTATTACCTACCTAGTACTTTTTATATTATTAAGTATTATTACCTACCTAGTACTTTTTATATTATTAAGTATTATTACCTACCTAGTACTTTTTATATTATTAAGTATTATTACCTACCTAGTACTTTTGAAAGTACATTTCGAACATGGAAATATTATTAAGTATTATTACCTACCTAGTACTTTTGAAAGTACATTTCGAACATGGAAATATTATTAAGTATTATTACCTACCTAGTACTTTTTATATTATTAAGTATTATTACCTACCTAGTACTTTTTATATTATTAAGTATTATTACCTACCTAGTACTTTTTATATTATTAAGTATTATTACCTACCTAGTACTTTTTATATTATTAAGTATTATTACCTACCTAGTACTTTTTATATTATTAAGTATTATTACCTACCTAGTACTTTTGAAAGTACATTTCGAACATGGAAATATTATTAAGTATTATTACCTACCTAGTACTTTTTAGGCGTGCAAAAATATTTATTGGAATTTAACTACCCGCTATAACACTTTCCCCCGAGAGCTTGAGGAGTACCTATAGGCATTGACTTGCGATGCGCGCCACCTATCAGATGTACTCCAGAACTACGGTCGAGCGAAGTTCAGTGTTCCCCTGACGACATAAAGGGAAAATAGCGGTCCTTGTTACTAAGGTTTACACCAAAAAATTCTATATAATTATCTGCCATTGTGTTGAAATGAAATACCATTTTCTTTTTATTTAAGGAACTACCTATCTAATAAAAAGCCAATGTGCTATTTGATAACATATAGGTATTAAATGGTATAGATAGATACTGTTAGCTCTCGTACTGCTTTCATCTCAAGCAAACAATTTTCATGCTGCATTAACGTCCATGTTAAAATGTATATCTACTAATAAAAGTTCACATGAAGTCGATACTTATTTACCACGTCGTTCGTAAATCTGACGAGGTGAAACAACTTGTCCTCAGCGAGCCATTTTTTGCCACTAGAGATTTGTTTGGCCGCGGCACTGGGCTGTCTCGACGGAAACCCATAAACATGATCAAGTCGAGCCGACTCTGCCGCTTTTTTCGAGTACCCCACCCGGACGTAGGCGGCAAATATCGCGTGGGCGGAGCTAACTATAAGTGGGGATGTTTCGTACCAATGAGCGTGTCGTATTTGTGCTGCCGTTTTGAGTAGGATAGAAATGGGGGTATTTGATTGGTAGATAGGAAACGGATCCGCCTTTGAGGCGGAGCGTATTAGGCCGTCTCCTACGGCGGAGGGGCGTCGGGCGGGGACGCGCGCCAGTCGGTGCTGGGCCTTAGGCGTGTGAACAAGGATAGGCCGGTGCAGAGCACGCGAGCGCGCCGCGGCCCACCGCGCAGGAATGGCATCTCGTCGCGCACCACACGCGCACACTAACTGTGATAAACATTTAACTTAACTAACACTAGTATTGATAGGGAACCAATTCGTCCGTGCTTCTAATAGACTATTGTAAGAGACAGTGCGTTGTGTGAAGCCGCCCATATGATCGTCCCGATGGCAGCGTACGCGCAATTTGGCTACTCATACCCGCCCGCCTCGCAGGTTAGTACAACCCTCTACAGTTCTTAGAGATATGACATTCATGAGAACTAAGTTTTTGGATAGGCAAAGTGATTGTTTTGTTTGTTTTGATAAACCTCATAAGTGATTATCTTTGGCCACTTGAGTCGGTAAACTAGGCAAATGAAATACCTACTAAGAAACTTAGGAAGATTTGACGTCTGTATTTATGTAAGTAGGTACCATAATGTGGAGTAAGTCTAATCTAACATTAATTTATAAAGAACGCATATAGTTTATTGAATGAAATCTGTTCGGAATTCAACTGAAACAACTCGACAGTGTTATAGTCGCCATGTTAGTAGAGAAGCAGCAATTCTTCAAATTTTAATCTTTTATTTTCGCACGAAAAATATGTTCATAGTGTAGAAATTAAGATACCTTTATTTTATTATTTTAATTTCATGAAACTATTTGCCAAGTTTACTTTATTTTCACCCTTGAAAACATTGTAATTGTACCGTATTATATTCAGTATCATACATACATATCATCACGCCGAGTCCCTAACGGGGTAGGCAGAGAATATAGAGCGCCAGTTCTCACTAGACTTACATACCTACCTCTTTCGCTTCATACTGTATCTATTATACGGTAAAATTACATGGTAAACATACATAGGTATATATCTATTTATGGCATGGTAATAACTACGTGCTAAATAGGCCTACAATATTACTTTTAAACAGTTGGTAAGTCACCTACATCGGGAAGAAGTTGGGTGGTTTTAAGTAGCAAATATAGCGCGCGAGCGATACCCCTGCCGTTGCAAGCGTCCATGGTCTGCGGTAGCTTACCTTCAAACGGAGGGCATGTTTACCTTTGTAGTATAAAAAAAAGCTTTATATTTGATTGTACCTATGTACTTTTAGTATATGTTGTTATTTATCAACCAAGCTATAATGAGTAGGCATATGATTTACCAATTGGCTGGTACCTAAATGTAAATATAAAGAGATTATTTTAATTATATATCTATACCTAAATATCGTTTAAACTGATAAGTTGTCCTAACTTCCACCCTTGCGGGAAGGCGTGAGGATATATTATAAAATGTCCTAACCACTTGCCTATAAGAATCGGCACTCAAACGTATAAGATTCTAATAAATTCATATAAGAGTTTATTAAAAGTCGACTTCGTGTAATTCGTTTGCTGTCCAGATTGATTAATAGAAAGTCGCCTTTCATATACAATCAGACAAACATAGGTACCTATGCAAATACCGTAGGTCTTTAGAGAGAATTGGCGCTATTCTCTCTGCTCTGCCCGCGGGGACTGAGAGTGATGATATATATGTACCTATGTATGTTATCACAATGAATGTTTACATAACATTTTTATTAATTAAATCATGTCCATAATTGTGATGTTTCATACCGGTTCTTAAATAATCGAATGACAATCGTGTTTTCAGTAGGTGGTTCCTATTTCGCATCTTACAACTCAATTATATCAACACATTTGCCGATATAAATGTCGAATAGTCTTTCCCAACGGTACTATCGCACAAAACAAAAAAGAAGCTTAAATGTTGACATATAACATCAGAAATTATCTAATGTCTGTATTTAGGAGTTTAAAACGATTATTATATTTTAATTTCCCATACCCTTGTTTTCGCCATAGATATATATATCTAGGTGTCAACGTGACAAATGGCAAGTCCATCACCGTTTTCAAGCTAACCACTATACATACGAATTTATTAAACTGCAAGTTAATAATTAAATTAAATCCATGATGCTGACTCTCGTCCGTTTAAAGATGGATACAATTTATTAACATTTTGCCGAGGATTGAACTTACAAAACTTTACTTAGAACATGACTTCAGACACCAGTCCGCCGCAACGGCATTCATAATTACATTGAATCTTATTTGAAATTTGGTAATAGTAAAAACATATCTACTATATTTTATGTTGATATTCGATTCATGAATCTCATCTGTAGTTGTTATTTTTATCTGTAACTCTCTGTGTAGAGAATTGGTGCTCTACTCTCTCTGTTTAGGTACCTACCCCGTGAGAGACTCGGTATGGTGATAATTAAATTATGCTATGTGTGCATTGAGTAGAACTAATGGGAAAACACTTTATAGGTCACGATTTGGTACCTACCTACCTAGGAAGTAAGTATTGATCCTTTAGGTGTGTAACTGTATTGGTAAGATAATTCGAAGATCTGCTAAGGTAGGTACGTACCTACTATTATACATTATAGGTACTGTAAGAAACTGTGTTATTCGATTTAGACCAACTCATTTAATGTCACAGACCTCCGCTAGGGGTTTCACCTGTATGGTTCGAATCGCTGACGATGTATAAATAATATACCTACACTTTTGGATAATTATATTTAATATGACTTTAATTTGTGTAGCCTCAACTCAAGTAGGTATCATGTGTCGTCAAGTTGCCAGACTCGTTCTAAGCTAATACGTGAAATCTCATAATACAGCCTTTGCAATAGGCAATTGAAAAATCTTCTATCTCTCTGAAGAGATAAATACATAGAGACAATAGTATTTCCGTTTTTTAAATATTTGTTTAGCTGGCTTAACGTCTTTAGGCGGGTTAAATATTGCAGATACATAATCATTCCATCCGCAGACTTAGTTTTAGCTAGAAATGATGTTACGCTTTTATTGCCATCAAACATATTATGACACTTGTGTATAAATTACGTAGAATGGGAAAAAACAAATCACTTCCATTCCACGGTATCTACTAGAGAGTACCTACTTACCGAGTTGCTGGCAGTGTAATCTTTAGTAGGCGGTCTGCGGTTTGGACCGCACGCGAGATCGTCCTGAATTAAATAACATGGTGTTCAATAGGTATTCATGGTTTTCAAATTGTTGATTTTCCTTTTTATCAGGCATATACACGTATCTTAGATATTTGTTTTTAGCAATCAAAAATGTTTTGAAATCCTACTATTTTAATAGAACGTTTGTTCCTCAATTAAGCCAGGACGGCCGAAGGGAATCGAAGCTGTGTCTTATTTACAATATAAGTTATTAGAGGAATAAGTGGACATTTGTTCTGGTAGTGGTGTATTGTCCTTGTCAATATAAACGTACAACAATTTTAATATTGCCTACCTAAGTTAACCCCGATTCAACCTCTTCACTAACTCACTTAATGTCAATGGAATTATCACACACGACATCGGCTATAATTCTCTGACCGTACTTATTTGACGGCTGATCGCATATTTTACTTAAATGCTTATATAAATAACTCAATATTTATTCGTCACCCCTAAGCATAGTGAAAAAACCGTGCAGATGGCGCCTTTATGGGCAAATACGATCAGATAATAGTAAAGGCAGGTAAGCCATCCCTTACATTTTAAAACCCTTAGTGTTGTAATAAAACCTACCGTTCAAATGTTTTTATTTTACAATATCGATGATTCGAAGGGTCCATTAGGCCATTGTTTCGGATCACAGGTCACTAACAAAGAGTAGGTAGAGCCACGGTGGTCGTGTGTATGTATGTACCCTAGTTTGCTTGCTCGATTCTGAGCTTAGATACTAACATCATCACGTCGTATACAGCACGCAGTGCGCGGAGAGAGTAGAGCGCCAGTCCTCTTTCGCTATTCATCAGATACTGACACACTCGCTGGTTTTGAGGAGCAACTAAGAAGGACTCAAAACCAGCATAGCGTTGACATCCTGTAGTTCTGAACTAAAGTAGGGAACGACTTTAGTTCTGTCATTTGTCACGCTACGTGACCTTAAGGGCCGATCAAAAAGAGATCGGCCCTTCAATGCTCTCAAGTATTTTAAAAAAATTTGCCGTCTGGTCTAGTGGTCCGAAGCTCCGAAGTCCTTACGTATCTTATGCAAAGAATCAATTGGCATAAAGCGTGGCAAAGGCTAGCTTTCCTTAGGACAACGAGAGGTGTTGTATTTATGGTTAGTTTAATAATTAATACGATTAAAGTATATACACTGTACATATTTATAAATACACTCCACGAGCTTTACGGTGAAGGAATACATCGAGAGGAAACCTGCATACGTCTGAGAAGAAATTCAAAGGCGTATGTATAGTCGTGCTTGAGTAACGGCGATGGACTCGCCATCTATCACGTTGGCACCTAATATACCTCTGGCGGAAAGTGGGTGTGTGGGTATTACCTATACTCCTCTGCCTACCCCTTCGGGGACCCTTGTGGGAAGGCGTGAGGATATATTATTATTATTTATAAATAACATTGTTATATAAGTTCCATAGAATCCAATTCCAATTGGACTATGTGAATTTGTTAGGAATTATGTGAAAATATTTTATTTAAAAAGTATGTGTAGTCGTGCTTAACTAGCGGTGACAGACTCACGGTAATATGGAGGCATATTGTGTTGCATTTACACCTACATGATATAATCTCTGATTAATTACGAACTACGTGTGCGGCTTAGTCCAAGGCCCCTTGTGGGTAGATGTGAAGAAGTAGGCATCAGGATTCTTAAGTATATTGTATTTTTTTTGTCAAACTGCGAGTGCTCATAATAAACGTGGCAATTTTTTTGTTGCCTACGGATTCACCCAGTGAGAAATGCCTAATGCGATTGGCATATATGTAGATACCTAGATCGCGTGATAGTTTCCCGCACGGAATACAATAGGTACTCATTGTATGTTAGTTAGGTATTTAGATATCTTAAACAACAAGTGTGCCTCTGTCAGTGCTGAGAGGAGGACTAAAACGAAAATAACCTAAATTATTACGAAACATCACGCCTATACCTCAAGGGATAACCGGAGAGAGTAGAGCGACAGTTCTCCCTAGACTTACAAACTTGTTCCGCTTCATTCGCATACATCAGTATCGTAATACATGCTCGCCCATGCTTGGAGGCTCGATCGATTTGATCTAGTTTGAGTTAGTTGGAGCTTAAAGTAGGTAATAATTAAAAGGCTTTTAAAGCCACATAATAAATACCCATTTATTATAAGCCCACTGGTCAACATGTAACGGACGTAAAAATGCGGGCGTAAAAAAGGAAGTACCTACACACTTAGCAAGACAGAGCACATGGCGTGTGACCAGCGGGTCACGGGTTCAATCAGCTGTTCGCCGAGCCCGTATATTTCAATAGATGTTTTTTATAGCGAGCTCTCAAGGCCGAGGAGTTTGAGGAGTCGCATGCAACGCAAAGATTGCAATTTCCAAACCCAGACTGTTGTTCCGATGTGTTTTTTCTGAAACCACACCACGAGCTTCACGGTAAAGGAAAACATCGAAAATACCCTGCATAGGTTTGAGAATAATTGAAAGACGTGCGTGCGTAGGTATAGTAGTACCTGGAAAGCCTATGGACTCGCTTTCTATCACATTGGCATCTAAATATATCTCGGGCGGAGAGATACATATTTTTTTGAAATTATGTAAGTCTGTCAAAACTCTCATAAACTCCAGCTGTATACCTATTTTATGCTTATTTTGCTTTAAGCAAAGGATGCTTAAACCCAGGACTATGAAAACTTGTATTTTGAACTTAACTATACACGGCTTAATGTGGGCCAAACGTAGGAGTCAAGATTTAAAGAAGTTTTAGACAAAGTAAGCTTAATAGTTACAATAATGGCCGAGTACACCGCTATCGCTTTAAAGTACATTAACACGCATTGGAATTATAAATGCATACGTCAAATTCTGCAATAATTTTCCGTCTAATTGAACGTACGCAATTGACCATTGAAGTTAACTCGATAGCAGTTAATAGTCAAATGGCGTTGTGATACGGGTGATGTGCTATGAAATTCAAACAAAATCGAAGGAAAATTATATCGTCGCATTGTGTATGTACATATGTGCTAACAATGCTGACTATTACTAGTTAGGTATTAAGGAGGTACAATGTAACATTACAGATTACGCGATTTCTGTATCAAGTATTTGTACATACATATAAAAGAACAATCTCTTTACCAAGAACTCGATTTATCCACTGTGTAGCTACTCATTAATCTACTGCTAGATCTAACAGCGAACAAACTAACCTTGTTTATGTATATGACACACCTGTGACACTAAAGTTTATAAATTGCCAACCAAGATCGATGGATTAACGTGCGACGTTAGACGAGAGACGCTTCGGTAGCACGTGGGTGACCAAACCTTAAATAGGTATCTCGAGTTATTATTGTTATTGTAATCTAAGTTGTAAATCGGTATTCAATACTTATGCTTTACTATAGTGCGCCTAAATAGCTAATTATTATAATAAATGTAGTTTCCTGTGAAACAATTAAGTAACTTAGGTAGGTAATAAATAATGACACCTCTGAAGAGATCCATTTGTTTCTGAGAGTAAATTGTCAGTAGGCTATGTACGTACGTAATGGAATACTGTTAATATCATGTCATAGTGATTCCACCTAGTAAAGCATTGGAACCTAGACGACTATTTGTATTTGGGACTATCGCATGTACGTTAGTTCCAAATACAAATAGTATGTCTATGTACGCCAACTCCCTAACGGTGTGAGTAGAGAGAGACAAGCGCCAGTTTGATTTTCACTTACATATCTCTATCGCTACATCAGTTACTTCATACGTGCTACGTTTCGAGTACGTACTTTTGGCGTTCCAATCCTTAGGCGTCCGATTAAATTTTTGGAACTAACTTTATTTAAATATCTATCATTTATTAATGATGTACTAGTACTGCCCTGGAAATAAGGATATATACAGATATCAGTATTTTAATATATTTTTTTAATTAAAAGGTTTTTTGTACGTAGTTCGCTTAATATCGTTTTACCCTTAGCCCTTGTCCTGTGCAGTCTAAATTGCATTTTCATTTATTTATGCAGATGACGGACGGGATGTAAATAATGATGAATTGATATGACGCGCATGCGGATCTACTTTGCATTTAAAAAATAAAATGTATGTCGATAGCAGCTGTCGAAAGATAATGTATTTTAGTGATACTAATGTAATTACTCATATTATCACTGCTGGTTGTGTAATTGAATATATCTGCGGTCACAATGAGTTGTGCGTGCGTGTAGCTACCTACCGGCTCGCGGTATCGTGCTCCCTTTGTATGCTAATAGGCATTGTTAGAAGGTATATACGACAATTATTTGTTAAGTCAAAGAAAGATTATGGGAAATTTAGCTATTTTCAATGGCCGCAATGGCCAAGTGATTTGAGTAGTGGCCCTCAATGCAAATACTGTAAATTAGAGTTTGGATTGTACCAATTGATATATTCGGTACCTACTTGAGTTCACTCATTCATCAACCCCGATTTCCACGGTGAAGGAATAAGGAAACCTGCATACCCTTAAGAGAATTTAAAGACGTTTGTACACATATGTACCTATGTCCTTATATTTGAAGATTTGTTTCAATCAGATTAAGCATTATTTTCGGTTAGAGAGTATCGCATAAATAATTCGCATGGTACAAATACATACCTACATAATTATATACATACATACAGTTATCTCTAACCTTACAGAACTATCAAAAGGTACATACTCTATCGGTCCAGTAATAATCCTTTAAATAATAAACTATCCATTTAACTACGATACAAACAATATGTACGCTGCGGTAAAATCATTATCGTCAATTCGGCGAATTTTGTGCGAACGGTATGGTTGTGCGTAAAGTGGCTCCATTTATCTGGAAATCCGGTGGGAGGTCATGGCAAAAGTCCACAATAAAAGCCGGGTCCGGTAGCACAATTTAATTGAGTCCTCCGACCTCATAATCCGCATCGCCCGCTCCACCCCGCTAAATGTTATTTATAAGCCAAACTCCAAACGCCCGCCGGCCGGCGGCGCTCCTCACCCGGTATACATTTTAGCCTATTGCACCCCATTCTACTCGCCAGCTCTTGTGTTTCAGCAACGCGTCATTGCTTTAACTGTTTTTCTTCGCGCTCGCTCTAAGCTGGTAATTAATTTGCGCCGATTATTGCTATTGCCTTTACGCTTGTTATTAAACTTGTCGATAATTTAAGATGGAACACGGATCTCAAATTGCCGCGTCGTGGCCGACTGCACATTCGCATGCGCTCGGTGTTAGTGTTTTGTCGGAAAATATTACCTACTAGACTTTCCATGAGATTTGTAGGCAATGTACAGCGAACCACGCAGGATTCAAATGCGAGTGAGTGTTCAATATTACCCATGCTAAGATTGTGGCGTTGTGTCACCTACTTCAGTTTGAACATGGAACTTGATTTTTAGTGGGCTGTGTTTTCGTTTACATTATTATAAAGTTGTTTCTTTAGATGAGAAGAATTGAATAGGGGTAATTTTATTTTCATTTATTTGAAAGATAAAAACGTAGTATTTATTCTTTTTTGGCTACCTATGAAAATAGGATAATTTTTTGTTCCTATAATATATATTTTGTATAGCTTGTCCTGTACGTTGGCATTATATCTGGGTCAACGAATGGGCTGTTGTTTAAATAAAATACCTTGCATGTGACATTTTTTGTCCGTTACTTTAAAAGAAATAAGTAACTTTGTGGATACATAAACATTAACATACTTTTACGCTCCGCCAGCTACGAACGTTGCAGAATTAATGTCCAATGGTCGCCGATTGAACATGTGGCGAGTCCACAGCGCGCATGGCAAGTGCCATAAATGAAATAAGCCCACCGAGTATTAACTACAGAGAATTTGGCCAGCAGTGTTATCGGCGCAATCCGCTTGACAAAATAATTGAATGGAAGCGCGTTAAATAACCATTAATTGTTGTTGCGGAGTCGATTGATATTTATCGACGTTGCGATCAGCTCCCTGGTGCATCTCTAGCGCGTGTCACCAATCGTCGGCCAGCACCGAGCTGACATTATTGTCGAGGCTCGACCGCCGTGTACGGCGGCTATTCGCTTTCCGTGACAATGTGCGTCACGCATATACCTCATTTCAATTTTAGTACAATAATCGAGCTGTTTTAACACGCTCCACTCATATCATAGTTAACGCAAACGTTTTAAGTCGGCATTTCGACGCCTAGTCACACAGACCTAGACATTAATACCCACATGACATATTGTATAGCACAATGTAGACACATTACACGACGCTATGCTCCATGCAGCGCCCCGTAGGTACCCCGGTACATAATAATATTATGTCAGTGCAGTGTAATGTACACTCGACGCCACATTATCATGATGTAGAAAGGTGTATTCGTCTTAAAATAAGAGGGTATTTTCTAAGCGACTATTACTTTCAGTGTGCTCGATTCGCAGACGCTGGCGTAACATGCCGTGGTGTGATACGAATTTGTACCGTATCTAAGAGAGTAATATGAACTTTACGCTCGACTGTACCCACCCAAGCGGAGGCGCCGTGCTGCCGCGGGCTTCAGTGCTAGACAATTTTTCCGGCGCAATGCTACAAAGTGCTACGTAAATGTAATATTTCCATGGAAAACGAAGAATTAAGTTTTATGAAACGCATAATAGTGGCGTCAATTGGTACTTGGCGGCGCACTAGAATTCCAATTTTAAAGCCTCAAAGCGCGGTTTTTGTTATACCTAATGTTACTTTACCCATTTTTTTTTTCGATAGAGTATAGAAAAGGATTTCGACTACCGTCCATAAAAAAGTGTTCACACCATTAAGAGGTGTCACCGCGCTCACGCAGCCGCCGACGACGTAGGGTTGAATGCTCTTAGGGATCCGTATCAAAACGTGCAAAAGGAACTCTTATGGTCTCGCTCAGTGACAGTCACTGCGCACGTATTTATCTGCAAGACTATAATTCCCAATGGGAATTCGGCACAGATTTTAAATATATTTTCATTATATTTGTTTAGAATGCAGATTGAAAATATATATAAATAATAAAGTTATAAAAAGTAAAAAGTAAAGCATTACACACATTTATTTTAATATTGATTAAGTACAAACATATAATCACGCTAAGTCCCTAACGGGGTAGGCTGAGAGAATAGAGCGCCAGTTCTCTCTAGAATTGAATACCTCTTTCGCTTCGTCCACATTAATCAGTCTCTTCATAGGTACATGCTCGCCGGTTTCGAGTACTCTTGACGCAGTATTAGGGAAAAATTATGTTTCAAAAGTTTCAAGTAAATGATGTCCAGATTGAATGTTCCGGAACCCTGGATGGACGATACACTCGTGCTTGCAGTGATTTTTTATTTATTTATTTGACAATACAAAGCGTTCGTGTTTTTCGTAACAAGTGTTAATTGTAAGGACTGAAAATTGGTAAAAGAGTGGATTCAGCGAGTGGGTCGGTGCGGTCAGGTGGCGGCACGCATGGAGCGCTGCCCTCCCGCGCCGTCCCGCGCTTCCTCTCGCTCAAATTAAAATACGACTCCCGTTCGTCAAGCGTCTCAAAACAGAACAAAAGTGGCGTTTACAGACCAATCATTATAATGATCGGTTATCGATTTGCCGTGTGGCGTGCTCTTCTAAAGGAGCAGAATTTAGTGCGTCCGATTACGTAGGCGGCCCGCGGCTAGCCCGTAATCTATTCCTACCGTCGTCACGATATCGTCGACTTATCTTCGTCGCTCGCTCTTATAATTTTGGAAAATTCATATAATAACATCTGATAACAATCTAATTATTATAATGTCCTCTTTAACATATCCCGTTGGCCGGGGCGAAATTAGAGCAGCGACGGGCTTCGAGACGGGATAATGCCTTTGCTAATGTAATGGAAATTATGAGATCATCTTTATGCCTTTTAACTGTGCTTTTAAAATAAACACATTACTACGGCTTTAGTGACCGTCGGTTGGTTTTATGATGGCGCATTCCGAGTGTGAAACACGCTTTATATTTAAATGCAATCGGTCGCGCAGGTAGCCAGTGTTTTTCAATTAAAATAATTTGAATTGAATGTTATGCACCCTTTCGTTTTTTATTCCATACTATGTTTGTTTAGATTCGTATTTTACATGAGTAATAATAATATATTAATACTTAACTATATTACCATACTAATTGACCTAATCCCGTACAAAACAACGCTTGTAAGTACTATGAGATCTTGACAACGATTTACATACATACTATTATTTCAAATGCAAGAGTTTTTGTGGGACTTTGTTCTTCTTTCACGCAGAATCACAAAGAAAGTTTGTCTCATAGTTAGAATATTAGTTGGATTAACACAAGGATGTTACAATCAAATAGACATCCAAGTCTAACACGTACTGTGTTCATCACTCGAAAGCCGTCCCCAGCAGGATTCCAGCCCGCGAGCTCTACATTGCAGTCAAGAGCTTTGACCTGTGATAACTCCTAGACACGCAAGTAGGTACTTTTCTGGTAGTAAAATGTACTAAAATGGTCGGCATATGTATCGCTAACGGAGATTTTCTCGCGGATGGCATGTTGTCGGGAAAAATCCAACTACTTACCACAGTATTAAGCACCCCTTTATAAACCACCTTTTCTACTCCCTGCTGCCACGATACCTACTTACGCTATTTACTCTAACGCGTGCAACCTTCCTCATCGGAGATACATAATTATTCGGTATGAAGTAAAGTTAAATAGGTACTTGAAAAAATAATATTACAGAAATCTGCATACGTTTGAAATTCAAAGACAATTTCTGTCAAACTTCGCAAGCCAAATTCAGATAGAAATCCGTTTTGATTTCGAATATAATTATTAAAATCTGGATAAAAAATATTGTCACACATAAAAATATATATTTCAAAACCCTTGTTTTGAAATATTGTATGACCCTTAATAAATATGATTACAAATTATTTTTACTTAATTAACTAAGAACATCAGATGGGCCGTATGCTTTTTTGCCACTCTTGTTGTATAAAAAAAAAACCTTAACAAGAAGAAGAGCTGAAAACTCGTTCCAGTAAAATCGAGGGCCTATGAACTCATTCATGTGTCATCACGTGACACTTGCGTACATACATACATACATACATACATACATATAATTACGCCTCTTTCCCGTAGGGGTAGGCAGAGACCACTTCTTTCCACTTGCTACGATCCTTAGGTATATATGTACTTCTTTGGCTTCGTCCACTTTCATTATTCTCTACATACATACATACTCGTATTAATCCCTTCCCATTCGGCCATACCTCAGACATACACTGCCCGAACTTCTTGTCAGACACGTATGAATGTATCCTCAAAAAAAATTTTTACCAACTCGTTCTAACGGCCATAAGCTTCGTATGACGGCTAATCAAGTGCCTCCTATCATTGCGTATTTTTTTTTAACATCGTCATTTTGGTAAAAGCGGGCTTCGCACCACGCTATTGTGTTCTACTCCTAACAATACCACCCGAAGGTTGTCTGGACAATGGCGAATCGCTACCCGTGTCCGAATCTCATCAAATATTGACGCTGCCCTGAAAGCTTTTCTACACGGACGTGTAAGTACGGGCACACTGTATTTACCTGTTATATACATCACCTACCTCCAATCCGAATACTAAATGAAGCTCCGTCCTCTTTCGTTTACAAGTAACTTTACATAAATGATGAATGCTGATTAGAATGACCGTCGATTTGAAATGTGCCGCCTAGTTTGTAGGCGTGGAATTATGGATGCTTTTCTAATGTCAGTATATATTAGTTTGTATAATTATAGTTCCAACTAACATATCTTCACGCCTTTACACAAGGGGCACGCCGAGTCCCTCGCAGGCATAGGCAGAGAGAGTAACTAGAGGTCCAGTTCTCTCTTCACTTACGAGACCTCTTCCGCCTTATTCACGTACATCAGTCTCTTCACACGCGCTCGCCGGCTTCGATTCGATGATCTGGGTTGGTGGAACGTGGTCTTCCTCTAAATTTTTAAATCAGTTTCTAAAATAAAAGTAGCTAGTTAGTAACTCCTTTAACTCAGCTATCTGCCAGTGAAAGTACCGTCAAAATCGTTAGAGCCGTTTCAGAGATTGGGACTCCGGAACAAAGAGACAGACAGACAAAAATGGTAAAAAAATATTTTGTTATATTTATTTATTTATTAAAATGTGGTTATTTTAATATTACAAATAGACACTCCATTTTTTTTGTATAGATAATAATACATTTAATTTGTATTTATATGTTCAGACAATTGTGCAAATTAATAATTGAAGGGAAACAATATGCGAACGTGGCTTGCATATTCAGGGACAAGGGACACAACAAAAATATATCAGTTTTGCCGGCGTCAAAACGCGTGTAGTTATATGTATTAACACAGACCATGTAGGTATATAAATATATATATATATATGTAGCTAGGTATATATATATAAAACTCAGAGTCTGAATTAAGGGGAAAGAGGAAGACCACGTTCTAATAATCTAGATCAAAACTATCAAAACGACCTTTGAAAATGGGAACGTCAAGATAAATGAAAGGAAAGGGGGTATCTATGGTCTAGCTCTAGAGACAAGGCGCTCTATTCTCTTTGCCTACTCGATGTCGGACCTAAAGTAAATTAAAAGTAAGCTAGGTTCCTACCTATCAGCAATTTAAGCGGCGAATTGTACCTTGTGTAGTTGAAAGTAATTTATTCATGTAATTTTCAATTCTATCTCAGTGAACATGGCGTTTAATTTCCTACAATTGATTGTTTTTATCTGCTATCTGTTTGCTGCGTGTATACACAACTGGCAGCTCTAACCCCCACTCGAAACCATCTGATATTCGCTCACTTTAAAAAATAATCCTCGCCCCTCTCTTTGCTCAACACTCTTCATTTGACAGATTGTACTAAATTAATGTAGGTTTTTTTATTTAATTTAAGGGTAATACACATCGTAGGAGTTCCCTTTGAGTTTGTTTGCCTCGGCTGAGATCGCTTTCCGACCAAGTAGTTTTTATTAGAAGTTTTGTTGACTGAAGCAGTCAAGCGTACTCTGAGAGTCGCCCCTCAGCACACAGCGAAATAATATAGCCTATATTTGATTTGTCCAACCCTCCTTATTGCAGGCTATTGTTGCGGGCCTCTTTCCTACGTTTTTATTGCCTTATAAACGCTCGTTACTTTTCTTAACAAGCTGTGTAATCTATTAAAACGGTTAATTGATAGTTAACTAATATGTCTTAGGGCGACGAGTTTGGCTGGGTTATTTACTGTAAAAGCTATCTATTTACTTTAAACTCCGGTGGTCGTGTGTAGTAGGTAAGTAGGCACTTGGAAAGAGCAAGGTTCAAACCAGCCATTTTGAACTTAAGTACTGTGATTTGTGGCATTACGCGCGCTGATGGATAGCATCGTGAGGTAACCTACCTCTATAGATACATCTGACAAAAGTCACGCTTGAGACAAGCGACTGACACACTAGCTGTCACGTTGGTAGGCAATTATAATATTCTGTTACAACATGTGTGTGTGTGTGGGTATTACCTATACACCTCTGCCTACCCCTTCGGGGACCCTTGTGGGAAGGCGTGAGGATATATTATTATATGTTACAACATGTTAAATCAATTTTAATATATAAGCTATAGGCTCCTTAGACACAACTATTTGCATACAAATATATGTATGTATGAAGATACTAATGAATGTGGATGAAGCGAAAAGAAGAAAGAACTAGGGTCCCGATAGGTTAGGCAGGAGTGTATAGGTAGTACACGTCCACTTTCCGCCATTTTAGGTGGCAACGTGATAGATGGCGAGGCCATCGCCAATTAAATTTTGTTAAATGTATATTTGCACGCTTATTTAAATATCGCACAGACGTGAGCACAAAATAAGATCTTATTCATCATGTATAATTGAGCAAATAAATAATTATTAGTATTATATAAATAAAAAAAAGCTTTAATTAATTATGTCGTTCCAAAGTATATCGTCCGTACCGTAATTGGAAAATCTATCGTCGAAATTAATAGTCTGAGATCACCTGCGGCTCTAAACTTATAAAACGTTGTCTATTGCTGCCGTTCGTTTATTTGAAGCAAATGAATATTTAAAAGTATTTGTATTGTACAAGAAGCTATAATAATGTTACAATGAAGGCGCTCATAACAACATAATTATATACATACATACATAGGTACTATGATCACAAATAGTCCCTCACAGGGTAAGCTAACAGAGAAGAGCGCCAGTACCATCTAGACCCACAGACCTATTTTGCTGCGTACACAACATATATACTACTATATGTATAGTAGTATATATGTTGTAGTACACACTATATATATACTAGCTGTCCCGCCCAGCTTTGCTCGGGTGAAAAAGTTAAATTGCCCGTAACACGATCGCAGCGCCACCTATCGGGTCCAATATTGAGATTTAAGCTATCCTATCTTTCAAGTTGGATCAAACTGCAGATGGTGTGCAAATTTTATGAAACTCGGTTATGTAGTTTAGTAGTGCATCGCGGACAAACAACGTGACGCGTAATTTATATATATTAAGCTAGGTGTAAAATGTACATATGTGATATTATAAATATATAATAATATAATATAATATATCCTCACGCCTTCCCACAAGGGTCCCCGAAGGGGTAGGCAGAGATGTATAGGTAATACCCACACACCCACTTTTTTTTTTTTTTTTTTGTATTGTCTCTCGTAGCGTGAGTTCCGGGAACTTTTGCTACTTAACCGGTCAATGGCGAGACCTAGGCCTCCAGCCAGGCACTTTATTTCTAAGCAACACAGCTAAGGGCACCCCCTGTGGGGTACGAACCTCGGCTTAGGGCGTTGCTGGATCGCGAGCAAGGGAGCTGGGCTGGACTGGTAATTTTATTTAAATATTATTTGGGGGCGGGATTTACGCGTCAGGCTCGGCGCGGGCCGGCGTTTGCGGCGGGGGTCGGGGGGTTACATTACGGCTTATTCGCGTCGAGCCTCGTCGGCGAGGACGGAACAGTGGTCGGTTTTGTGTAGTGTTGGTATGTTTTTGTCGGGCGTCCTGGAGGACCGTTATGTCGTCATCCGGTTCGATGACGGCGTGTCTTGGACGCCTTATCTTCGAGATAAGGGAAGGAGTGTATCGGGCGGCCGATACGACGAGGGGGTTGGGGTGATTTACAGCAGAATCGAAATGACGTTTGGACAGTTTTTTCAAAAACTGTTTTATAGTGGGGACTTTGAGGTCAACGTGGAGTTGACTATTACGCATGTACCACGGGGCACCTGTGGCTCTCCGGAGAAACCGGCTTTGGAGCACTTGCAGGGGGTTAAGTGTTGACTTGCTAGTGTGTGCGAACACTACACCCGCATATGTCATGATTGGTCGAATGCACGTCGTGTAAATCCTCACCTTGGATTTCAATGAGAGTTTACTTCGTGCATTCAACATGCTGTGAAGTCTACCGAGCGCGAAGGCAGCTCGCGCGCGTACCGCCTTTACGTGGTGACGGAAAGAAAGGCGTTGATCGAGGATCACACCCAGGTATTTGGCTTTTTCTTCCCATGGAATGGGTTTGCCGAAGAGGGTGATGGGGGCTACCCGTGGGCGTTCGAGGCCTTTCCAGAATAGAATGGCTGCGCTTTTGGTGGGGTTCACTTCAATTCTCCATTTCCGGAACCACCGCCCCAGGGCTGTGACCGCGGATTGGAGGTTGTCGTGAATTCCCTCGGGAGTTCTACCTTTGTAGTAGATAGCCGTATCGTCGGCGAATAGAGCGCTTTTAACTCGTCTATGGAGGGGAATGTCGCTAGTATAAAGCGTGAATAGGAGTGGCGAGAGCACTGAGCCTTGCGGGACTCCTGCTCGTATGGGATGGGGGGAAGAGAGTGTGCCCTCGACTCTGTAGCGGAAGGAGCGGTTCGACAAAAAGTCCCGTACTATGCGTACTAGACGGTCCGGCACGCCCAACTGGTACAGCTTGTATATTAAGCCGTTGTGCCAGACCTTGTCGAATGCCTTCGCCACGTCGAAGAGGAGCATACCCGTGGTATAACCGAGTTGGAAGCCGCTACTGACGTCTTCCACTATACGGTGGACTTGTTGGACACAAGAGTGTTTGGTTCGAAAACCGAACTGTTGGTCAGGTATGACTTTCTTTGAGTCTGCAAAACTCTTTAATCTATTGTAGATAAGTCTCTCGTAAATCTTGCCAAGGACGTTGAGGAGACTGATGGGGCGATAACTGGAGGCTTCGGTCTTGGGTTTCCCTGGCTTGGGAATACCTATGACCGTTGCACTTTTCCAGGATTGGGGGAAAAAGTTATTGCTCAGTGCGGCATTGAAGATGGCAGTGAGCAAAACTATGAGATAAGGAGAGAAGAGTTTGATAACTCTATTAGTGATCCCGTCGGGACCTGGGGCTTTCCTGGGGTGTAGATCCTTGATCACTTTCCGGACTTCGTCGACCGTAATTGGGGCGATGGGGTGGTCTGGGTTTTCGGAGGGTGGGAGAGATAGTTTGCTTTCGACCTCGGCTTCCACCTTATCGAGATGGCGCGGGTCTACCGGCAAGGTGCTGGGCGTACATTGAGTCTCGAGACTGTCGGCCAGGCACTCGGACTTCTCGTCGTCGTCAAAGGCGGGCCCTTGATTTGAACGAGTGAGTGGAGGCATGGACGAGATTTTGTCCGATTTGAGTTTTCGTTGGAGATGCCAGAAGGCCAAGTGACTCGGTTCAAGTTCCCCTACGAACTTGTTCCAGCGAGCGTCTCGCAGGTCTTTCATGCGGTATCTCAGCTTGCGCTGGAGTGACCTCAGAAAGGTGCGGTTCGCTTCAGTCGGGTGAGCTCTATGAGCTCGGAGGGCGGCGTTCTTTTCCGTCACTAGTTCACGCACGTCGTCGGGAAGTTTCCAGCGATGGTCTTCCATCACCGGAACTTGTCGTGAACAGGCGTCCACGGCTGACTGTACGTGAGCTGTGAGGGAATCGACCGCCTTTTGAGTGTCGGCTGCCGACTCTATGAGGGGCGGGATACTATCTAAGTGAACAGATGAAGAGGACTTGAGGAGTTCCTCCAGTTTTCTCCAGTCTGTTATCTTTCCCCACACACCCACTTTCCGCCAGAGGTATATTAGGTGCCAACGTGACAGATGGCGAGTCCATCGCCGTTACTCAAGCACGACTATACATACGCCTTTGAATTTCTTCTCAGACGTATGCAGGTTTCCTCTCGATGTTTTCCTTCACCGTAAAGCTCGTGGTGTGACTAATCACTGTACTTAAGTTCAGAAAAACTCATTGGTACAGTCGGGATTCGAACTTGCGACCTTTGCGTCGCAGGCAACTGCTCGAACCACTCGGCCACCACGGCTCTTTTATTATAAATATACCCGTGGATATATAGCTACATTCGTATGCATATACATTCGCTCGAAGACAATCACAGAATAATAACACCGCGCGTGGTTATCGCCCGATTGATATCGCAATCACAATTCCATAGCTAAATATCGGTTTGGTTGTCCATAATGACACTGCGAGCGTACATGCATGTTATCGTTAGCTATTACTAATTACAAGAATACACGATAGTGGTGTATTCACAACATGGCGGAATCGCGGCACGCTTTGTACCGAGAAATCAACGGTGCGGTTAGGCCCAGATTTCAAGTTTGCGCGCACGGATTACTGTTTGGTCCATGTTAATCAGGATGCCACGTTGATCAGGAGGATTAAAAGCCGTGGTGGCCGAGTGGTTCGAGTAGTTCAAGATCGCAAGCTCGAATCCCGACTGTACCAATGAGTTTTTCTGAACTTAAGTACAGTAATTAGTCACACCACGAGCTTTACGGGGAAGGAAAATATCGAGAGGAAACCTGCATACGTCTAAGAAGCAATTCAAAGGCGTATGTATACCTAGTCGTGCTTGAGTGACGGCGATGGACTCGCAATCAGTCACATTGGCACCTAGTATACCTCTTGCGGAGAGTGGGTGCGTGGGTATTACCTATACACCTCCCCGAAGGGGTAGGCCCTTCGGGGTCTCCTCATGATATATTATTAATTTATTTACTCAGGATGCGAAAAATATTTCAAGTAATTTGTATTTTTTCTTAGTATTTTTATTAGGTATATTAATATATTTAATAATATTAATATATTTTTTGTATTATATGAATTAGATGAGAAGATAATTGTAAGTATATTAATAATAAACAAATAAAATAAAAATATTGGAGAATTAAGTACGTTAGTTTTTATGTTACATACTTTATGAGACATTTAGTTGCCTATATACTTTATCCGTATATACCTATGTACACGAATCGCTGAACTGAAGTTCAGCATGTGATACAAGAATGTAACTCAAACTGAAACTCATCAATGCGGATAAATAGATGGCGCCAGTAGTATATTCCATCCTCGTTCCATATTCACGCATTGTTCAGCTTGCCCACGACATCATATCCAATTATCATCGCTGCAAGTGAGAAAAAACTATCGTTGTACATAAGTATCAAGAACCTTGATAATTAATAAAAAATTAAAATTAAAATCTCGTGTTGATCACACATTCTGTTGCAATAAACCGGTAGAAAGAAATAAATTCAAACTTTAATGGCATATTAATTGATATCTATTATAATAATAAATAGTATAGTGATTTAAACAGTGTTTCAAAAATAAAAAATATGATTTTTCCAGTTTATTAATTTCAACCTATTTAAGAAACAATTCTTAGTCACTAAATGTTACTACAACATAAGTGAATTTTTAAGTTAATTAATGTAATAATAAGTTAATTACATAATAAGTAGAATAAGTTCTAGGGTAACAATGTAATCGCCATGTTCTCTCAATTTGTACGCCTCCATGGCAAAACATGTAGCCACTTATATAAAACCCAACACCAATATGTTCACTCATGTTATACAAATAAACAATATTCTATTCTAATCTATTCTATTTAAATTATTTTTTTTATTCATCTCTGTACTAGCCGCGCTCCGCTATTTCACCCGCATGAAATTTGAATTCATTGTTAGATTTTTATGGAGATAAAAATGTCCTATGCATTTATACATACATACATATCATCACGCCAAGTCCCTAACGGGGTTGGCAGAGAGTATAGAGCGCCAGTTCTCTCTAGACTTACATACCTCTTTCGCTTCGTCCACATTCATCAGTCTCTTCATACATGCTCGTCGGTTTCGAGTACTCTTAACGTTCCCGTCCTTGAGAGTCCGATCTATTTGATCCAGGTAGTTGGAACGTGGCCTTCCTCTGCCTCTTCTTGCACACACTTTTGCTTTGTATATCTGTTTCGTCAATCTTTCTCCACTCATCCTTTCTATGTGTCCAAACCAACGTAACATGCCTTTCTTCATCTTTACAATCACGCCTTCATTCACACCAGTTGATTTGCGAATCTCTTCATTGCAGATTCGATCTAATATCGTTACGCCGCACATTTTTCGAAGAGATCGCATCTCAACTGCATTCAAGCTATTTTCATACTTCCTCTGACATACTCAGGATTCGCTGCCATACAATAAGGTAGGCACCAATATGGCGTTGTGGACAGCAACTCGAGCATTCTTGCTCAGACTTTTACTGCCCATCAACGCCAACATGGCTCCATTCACCTTATTTCCGGCAGTTATGCTTCTTTCAATATCTTTTTCATACTTTCCATCTCGTGAGAACATGCTTCCTAGATATAGCATTTATCTAGCTAATAATCTATCATCTGGCCAATAGCCGTGGTGTCCGAGTGGTTCGCATAGTTGCCTGGGACACAAAGATCGCAAGTTCCAATCCCGACTGTACCAATGAGGTTTTCTGAATTTAACTACAGTCACACCACGAGCTTTACGGTGAAGGAAAATATCGAGAGGAAACCTGCATGAGACGCCTTGAGAAGAAATTCGTAGGCGTATCATAGTCGTGCTTGAGTATCGGCGATGGAGTCGCCATCTGTCATTTTATTGGCACCTAAAATATTTAATTGGCCCCCTCTGCCAACCCCTTCAGGGATCCTTGTGGGAAGGCGTGAGGATATATTTTATAATCTATCAATGTGCCAAATTTCATCCAATTCCGTTCAGCCGTTCTGGCGTGATTGAGTAACGACTTACGACACACGAGCTCACATATTTTCGCGTTTGTATTGTTAGTAGGATACCCGAAGCCTTTTAATATCCATGAAGGGTAGGATCGAGTTTGCTACGAATAAAGTGTCCAGTTTTGGTCGGCGCAGTGAGCCCTGTTTGAAGTAAACAAGTTGATGCACTCAAACGGAGCGTCGGAGGTGAAGTGGCCTGGTGTGTGCGTAGTATCTTATGCTATTATTTCTAAGTCAACCCAGTCCCTTGTTTGACCAAATCTGTTCACGGTCCCCTTTATTCTTTCGCCGCCTAAACTATCCCCGTATTATTAAAAAGAAGTCCTCATGTTTGTCATATTGAGTACCTCCATAGTGATGCGGTCATATCGTTGAGTGGCCATTCTCTCGGCTCTACGAGAGGCATACACTATATTTGCTCCTCACGTTTACACTGTGAAATGTTCATTCATTAAGTATTTTACCAACGAAAGCCCGACATTTTAAAATGCCATCCTGTTATACGGCTCTTTAATCAATAGTTGGTGTATTTTTTCTTTGGCCAGTGGAAACTAGACGTTGGAAAGTGGACATAAAAGTGCTCAGTAAATTGGATTGCCTGCATTAGATGAAATGATCGTTGTTTGTTGACGATGTCCATACATAATTGTACGAAGTCGAACAAGATGTAACGAGTAACAAATTGTGCCTATCACGTCATTACCGTCCATCGGAGCGCGACTACCTACGTATTCAGATTACGGTCACTAATTATTTCTACGAAGTAATTCGAGAGTATCCCCACACGGGCGATGGGCGCGTCACAAAGATGCTTAGATTAAGCGGATGCCCCCGATATTATCTTACCGCTGCCCTAGAAATTGAATTAATTTGCATTCGTTTAAAAATAAACGCACAAGACAAAAACCGTTTCACTTGTTTGATGCGATCTCAAATCGTCCGAATAATTGCTTTTTATAAAGTTATAACTTTATTTATAACTGAACTGTAATTCGACAATTGTTATCGAAATTACTTTAACTTTCAAATCGATTTTAACGTTTGGGTCTTTCAACCTGTTGTAACGGAGTAATAATTCAATGAAGAACTAAATTAAGTGAAAATTCGTAGATGTTGAGTCCAATTTAATTTTACTTAAAATAAAATTATGAGTCATTGTCATCGCTAAGCTATACACATTCATTTGTCCGTCCACCAGTACGATCTATTTGAACATAAAATGTTCGAACCGATCGGACACTTAGGGATGGAAACGTCAAGACTGAGAATGATGAAAGACTAATGAATGTGGATGAAGTTAAGAAGGTACTCTCTGTGCCTACCCAATGAGGGACTCGGCGGAGTGATATAATGTTTGTATGTATATTCGCCGAATACTCATTGATGATTTGTATGGTGTTGCAGTTGCTCGTGGGCAGCAGCGGGGCGGGCACGGGGGGCGCGGCCACGTCCCCCGACGGGGGCTCCAGCTCAGCGCCGCCTCTGTCACCGGGGGGCTCGGCTGTGGCCGGCGGAGCGTTGTCCCCCGGCGCCGGTAGCCACGCTAGCACTCCAGCAGCATCCTGCTGTGACACTCCTAGACCCATCATCACAGACCCCGTCTCCGGCCAGACGGTCTGCTCGTGCCAGTACGACGGCGCGAGACTGGCCCTCAGCTCGTACCCCCGCCTATCCAGTGCAGCGGTCGGTGTCTACGGCACACCATACCCCTCCACAGATCAGAATCCCTATCCCAGCATTGGGGTTGATAGCTCGGCGTTCTATTCACCTCTGGTACGTATGTTTTATAAATTCTTCATCAATCACCTAACTATGGTTATATTTCTGTAGTGCTAATGTGTTTTAACTATAAAAGTGAAGTTGCTGACTCTTAAATGAATCAATACCTACGGTCTATATGAGCGGCTTATGACGGAGTACGTCGGAGTTATAACCGCTCGGTAACCACGTAAAGTGGAATGAACACCAAACCTGCAAATTGGTACCAATAGGTCGTTTGGCGCTTGCTCGAATACGAGGCAAAGTTTATCGCGCTCGACTGCGATACAACGTGTTTAGCTTTTCTTGCGTAGCGTGCGAGCCATCGGCGAACCGGTCCGGGCGCGCTGAGCCAGAAAACCACCGACACCTCGCGGTCCCCGCCGACGCCTTGTCACGAAACATTCATATTTAAACTTAAAAGTACATTTAAAAGCGGCCGCTATTATTATGGCCATTATACTTTATCTGAATTCAGCCTGAAGGATACTTTCCTTCATCTCAAATAATTCGAAATACCTCGTTATTGTCGCCGAAATTATATATATTTTTTATTATGACAATCAATGAATGTATTTTTATAAATTGGCTCATGGATCCAATATGCGGTTGGTTAACGATCGAACTACACCATAATTAGATTTAACACCTTGTCAGGGTAACGGGGACAAATGGCCGGTCGCTGCATGCGGCACTGGTAATCCGTTTATGGAACTGCAGGAGCTAAAGAATCGAACAAATCCAAGCTACTGTTTGCGGCGGTTAGGTAGTTCGCAGTCCACAGAACAGATCTCTCGCCAGTGTCGCTTATTTCCGAAATGTCAATAAAGACCTCTCACTCTCATTCCAAACGTTATTTGTACACCTTGCTTTGGGTGACACGTGAGAATACCGTTAATTCCAGAAAATCCGCGCGACGTTTAAATCGCTTTATTTCGCTGCTTCTCATAACGACTCGGAGAAATTATATTGTTACATTAACTTTTGGACATACATTTAGCAAATTAGATTCATGATAGTTAGTATCATAAATTTACAACGATATTCACAGTTATTCAGATAAATGCATAAGTATCATTACAAATGAAATCCACCTTGGATTAAGGAACAAATGTTGGTAATGATCACACAAAGTCGTTCTCAAAACCGCCAACTTCGCAGACCGTTGACCACTGACCGTTGACCACTGGGTCGACGTGTTATAATAAAGTTGTTGACCACTGGGTCGACGTGTTATAATTTTAATTAATTAGTTGATGAATATAACCTTATTTTAACTTTGTTTCTTTTAATCCTTTGTAAAGCTCAGAATTTGAAATATACTCGATACCGTGTAAAACTGTAGATTGAGTTAAAGAAAATTTTTGATATAAATAATAAATAAATATATATTATATCCTCACGCCTTCCCACAAGGGTCCCCGAAGGGGTAGGCAGAGGTGTATAGGTAATACCCACACATCCACTTTCCGCCAGAGGTATATTAGGTGCCAACGTGACAGATGGCGAGTCCATCGCCGTTACTCAAGCACGACTATACATACGCCTTTGAATTTCTTCTCAGACGTATGCAGGTTTCCTCTCGATGTTTTTCCTTCACCGTAAAGCTCGTGGTGTGACTAATCACTGTACTTAAGTTTTAGAAAAACTCATTGGTACAGTCGGGATTCGAACTTGCGACCTTTGCGTCGCAGGCCACTGCAAATCACTGGCAACAAGATTTCTATCTGTCATAGTATTTAACAAGGTTGGCAACAGGCACGTACCTACACACCGCGCCCTGTGAATGTTTAATAACAGGTGTTTAAATGTACGTATACTGTCATTGTGTGCTCTGTGCTCATACCTAACTCACGACAAGCCTGGCCGGTTCCGTGCAAGCGACAATTTAGCGAACAATGACGACGCTCTACCACAAATATACTCGTGCATGTTTCTAGCTATGTAACTCCTCGCTCTAGCTCTTTCAACAACAGTCCTTAGCTGCTTTAACATAGGATGCAGTTTCTGATGTCTCTATCCACGACCGTTGTAAGGAAAATATTCAACTGCCATTTTAGTACACGAGCGACTCCGGTGGCGCCGTCGGTTCAAGTTGCGTTCAGGCTTACTAACAATACCGCCAACGCCATCTTTTATCTATTGTGCTCATTGATTATCAAAATGCACTTACATTCTGATAATCAATTACGATTTTTTGGATTGTATTGGAGAGTAGTAAAGATGGCCCCGTGGACTCGCTGTTATGATAATGTCTTTACATTTTGTTTAATAGTGCCCACTTCTGGTCAAAAGATTATTTTCTTCCCCCACGATGAAGTGCTACTTCCGACTTATTCAGGTGCATATCTACTTCCATAAGTCCCGCCATCTTCTTGGTCGCCAGGGCCACTCTACTTTCTAAGATTATAATTCACCGAAAAGAAGTATCTTTTAGTAGGTGGGATCCGGATAATATTAAAAACCTTGAATATGCGTCTCGTCTGTCTAGTACCACATCCTTGGTAGATATTAATTATGTCTTTGTTGTACGGATATAACTTTAGAGAAATATAAAACCTATTTAACAATGCAGTTATGAATAAGGCATTTCCATTTAGCGCGACTCGTCTAAAAAAGGGAAACGACTCAATTTGACAAACCGGTGGCAAATCGCGCTGCGACGGCGCAATAAAATCTGTCGTCATCAGAACAGCAGCATGTGTATCGCTACTTACACGTTTCTCCTCCGTTTATTGCAAACGGAAATCTCCTCAGAACCCTTCTCCCACTGCATTATAGCCCATTGAAGGACATATGACGCGACAACCCAAATTAACGACGAATACTCGACAGAAGCTCCACCCTAAAGTACTAAACGAATTAAACAGTAGGTGCTTTATCAAAATACAATCGCGTCCGACTTCAAGAAAGTTCTACGTTCATTTCATTATCGCGACCAAATTAAAAGTTTGCTACGAAAAAAGAAGAGAGAATGCCTCGTTTGACTATAAAAACGTTACAAAACGCCAATTTAAATAAATCACTAATCTTAAGTCAAAGAGAATAAGTTTAGAAAAAGGACACCAGGAATTCAATTAAACGAGGGCGTGGGAGGGAGAGGAAAGATGCGCAAGAGACGCTCGTGCGATGAGGAGAGCAAAAATAAATAAAAGTGGAGAGAACCAGGCGAATTGAGAATAGCCATTAAGGTGTTAATGAGGGTCTTATTAAGCCGTCTCCTCCCAGTGGGTGGTCTGTCTGTAGTACTTACATTGTCCATTAATCACCATGATTAAGTTTCGACTTAATTATCAAATCTGTATCAGAGCACAACAATAGCCGCTGAAGTTTTGATATCAGATCATCTCCTTATAGAGGAAAATGTTCTCGCAAATCTTTGAGACGTTTAGGGAGTTTATCAAATAATATCTAACAAATGAATAATAAAAATAACGTACATTCAAATTTTATTCTACCTCAAATGTCTTGATAAATAAGAAATGTAGTTTTTCTACCTTTAAGAATTTTGATGTTTTCCATAAGCCAACTGTTTCTAAACTAGCAAAGCCTTAGCTATCGAAGATCGATATAAGAGCATATACCTATTTACATAGCATCACGCCGATTCCCTCACGGGGTAGGCAGACAGTAGAACGCCAGTTTCTCTAGAACCAAATGAACAAATATACTACCACACAGAATGCGTATGCAAAGATCTATGCAAAGTATACCGTGAGGGATTCAGCATGATGCGTATGTAGGTATATTCTTAATTTCAGTTCGTGGCATTATCTCAAATAAATAACCCCGTGAAAATATAATATTGTATACTTTATGTGTTTCCACTTGAATATTAATGCCAATAAAGTGTAAGTCGTGCAATAAACACGCCATTAGCTTAAAAATTGACAATATTCCAAAATGTCTATCGTAGTCACTGCAATAATTTAACACAACATTACTCCCAATTAAACTTTCGCGCAAGTAATTTTCACTGAAATTGATTACCGTTGCCAAGAATAATAAAATTGGCAAGATGCGAGACATTTCTTCGAGATTTTTTATAAACGTAGAAAATTATCACATAAAAATTTTATACGGAGCAAATAAATGTCAATCATGTTATTTTTAATACAAATCTCAGTAACCTTGCGCTTAGAGAATCGTAATAAATGAGCGTTTGGCCAGTATATCATCATGAATATCATAGGGAACGTCTATTAGTACCATCACTCTTTCGCCAATTAATTAGTCAGTGGCGACCTTGCTTCGTAACTAATGTCTGTGGCTTATTTTACTTTATTTTTAATTAGCTCAAAGTGGAGAGAGAACTCGAAACGACCCATTCAGCCGAGAGTTCCATTTCCACCAATTCAAATGTGAAATCGCTCGAGTATTTATTTGTAAGCGCAAACACATGTTTACGCGGAGATACTTATTTTATACACATGTGGGAGTATGTATTATGTAAATGGAGAAGCTATGTTTAGATTAGTCTGTAATTACATACACAATAAGTGGCTTAATGGTCGTATTATTTCAATACAAGGTCGAACTATAATAGTTCTCTGTTGTTGACAATTGACAACAAATTAATATAGTCTTACAGTGTTCTTAAATTTCGGGATTACTACATGTGTTTAATGTATATATTCACGCCTCAACACAACGATCCCCGAAAGGGTAGGCAGAGGTGTGTAGGTACTTCCCATAGACCTTCTTTTCACCGGAAATATTAACGTGATTTAAGGCGATTCCACCGTCGTCACTCAAGCACAACATACCTTTGAATTTCTCAAACCTACGCTGGGTTTCTCTAGATGTTTTGCTTCGCCGTAAATCCCGTGGCATGACTTATCAATGTACTTAAGTACGTAAGTTCTGAAAAACTCATTGCTACAGTTGGGATTCAAACTGGCAATCTTTGTGTTGCCGGCGACTGCTCGTACCACTCCAACACCACATTAACATAGATATATATAAAGGAGATTATATATCAGACAAATCGCTGTTAAATATATGTTTCGATGTTAAATATAATAAAACCCATATATATTGATTAAAAACACAGTAGAACAACTAAATTCTAACGTTTTAGTTTTAACGGTTAGCTTTTATGATGGCTACGGACTCGTCATCTGTCATACAAATTTAAATATATCTGTGGCGATAAGTGGGTGGAATTGCAGCTCTGTCTGACCCTTCAGTACTTTTAAATATTAAGTCATGAAGCTTGTTAAATAAATAAAACTGATTACCTTTAAATTAAACATTTAATTTTATAAAACAACTACTTAAATTCGACTCATATTTAGATTCTAATCATATGAGTAATATGACATGAGTTCACATATAATTAGCATTGTTGTGTTACATGGAAGTATATACAGCAGGAGTATTCTTGTTAATGCAGCTTATGGCTATATGAAAACCATCTCAAAGATGAGCCAATAAAGTTGTTATGAAAATAATGTATCGATGGCTTGATACCTTCTTAAAAATACAAAGAATTTACTGATCGAGTGAAGGGTTGGTCCATAAATAACGTTGGCACCTTGTGTCAAGTATAATAATTGATGACACCGTGTAAGTGCAAATAAGAATTGTATAATTTGTTTTACCTTTAATATTGGCAAAACATATGATGCAGGCGCGATAGCTAACATGTGTCATTTTTTGTAATGACAACGTGTATGTATAAGTGTTACAGTACATAACATCAACCGCCATTGCCTTAATATGTTGCAATAGAGCCGATGAAACGTGGGTGGGCTTATCAATAGGTATATCGACGATTTGACATAAATGCGTTATACTTAGATTACCTATGTGACAACCGATAAAATGTTGTAAAGCGCCGCCTCGCTGTGATTGACACGCGCATGTTTACACTGCGATATCCTGACGTAGGTACACCTTCTGTATCGGCCGCCTTATCAACTAGACACATAAGCATTTTAACGATACCATAGCGAGGAAAGATGGTCGTATGCCGCCTAAAATATATATTGAGCAGATAAATAATAGGACTGGCCGGCTGCGTACACAATCATTTAGGAACAATGACAAATTAACTCAGCCCGCATCCCTCGTCTCACCTCAAAGCGTTAATTGCTCCGCAAATATGCTCATCTTCGCGCTAAGCGTTTACTTGGCGAGTTTAATGAGTGGGCAAACAGCGGCGCGGTCGCGGTCAGCCGCGTCCCGCTGCTCGCCGCCCATAAATCTCCGGATTTTCCCCGATTTCCCGGCGCCCCGTGGCGGCGGCGCCCCGCGTCCACTCCCGCGCCATTCTTATAAATTACCAGCACGCTTTTACTATAAATCAAACAATGGTCGAGCTAAATGCGTTTACTATTGTTGGAATACACCTCGAACACCACTATCGTGACCAATGGCAGTATGTGTAGGTGCATATTTCATTCGGCCATCATCTTGGCTGGTTTAAGCTAGACGTTAGTCAGCAATCTTAGGCGGCACAGGAAATTTGTTACGTTCCTTTTATTCACTCCGGAACCAAAGGATATTATGACCGTTCCATGTGAAGGAATTTGCGATTAATCTTAAGCGAAAAGTTTGTCATCTCGCTTGTCCCTAGGAAGTGGGCTAATGCTTGATAATTGAAAGTTTTACGATCGAATGAGGGTAGTGAAAATAAACAATATAGTTTTACGAATGTGCCGTTTAACAAGCGATCTCAGGCCACTTAACAAAGTAAAGGTGCTTATTCCGACGGTTATCTCGACCGGAAGTTAAAAAACGTGATCCACACGTAATTTTTGTCCGCGTCGCTCACCTCACCTATCGCGCTAAGCATTAGTCGAATAAAAAACAAGGTGTCGATTAAGCACGAGATAGCTTTTAACTACGTTATTATCTAATTTAAGTTTGTTTTAGAACGTAACTGTTAATTTTTTTATGGAATTTAATTTACATATTAATTATAATGATGAATGGGTGCACAATAGGTGAACACTTAAATCCTTATAATAATATTTTACCTAAACCTATATATATATATATACCTATAAGTTTTATTATTGCCTGTGAAATTAATTTGTTCGTCGGTAAATTTTGTGAATCGTGACATACGTTTTTGTAATGGGATTACTCTCTATTCACAAGTACAATACATTTGTGCCAAGTCATGATTCACGAGTGTGTGATGAACAATAGATATTTAACAAAAAAAAAACAGTCACCTCCTATTGGCTAACTGGCCATTGATAATATTATGACACAATTTCGGCGCAGTGAATCGCGTTCCGTGATAGACGAGGACCACCGGGACGCGATTCGATTCAGACGGAACTGAATAAATGATACGTCACCGGCAACAATGGCTCAATGAAGACGTCTCTCGGCGTGCAAGCGAAGTTCTGCGATAGATACATTGTATATTTAGCGGAAAATAGTCGTGGTGAAGCGCTTTACAGTTAGTAAATTTGGAGCGAGTTTTTTGCGAGTTATTGTAGCGATTCGGACAGATGTCACAGGCAGGGTATCCGCGACAACAAAAGCGCCCCGGGGGCGCTTTGTCCTCCGCGCGACCTCCCCGCGACCACCATTAACGCTGACACCTCGCACATTTATTTTTGTATCTAAATAATACATATCTCTTATACAATGTATTTATTTATACTGTATAATAGTTATTGCTCTAAATGGATTTTAATGTCCTTATTTTATAAGTAATATATCTGTCGACTTTGCCCTTTACAGCTGCGTTTTACCCTCCAATGGCGGCTATTAGTGAGACATCACGATAAATTTGATAAACACCGAGCCCCGGAAACCTTTATGCCCTGCCTTCTAATTGAAAAGGCGAAAAATAACAAATGGAAATGTTCCCATATACTTAAGTCAAGTCAGTTACTTACCCCTAATTATATAGCTAAATAGGTAACTATGTAACTTACTAGAAGTGTTTAAAATCTGAAACAATTGAGTTGGAAACGATTACAAAGTTATATGGCAGTGGATTAAGTTTGAGGCTGGAAGTTGGGTGGCACGGGGTCGACGAGACGACCGCGGCGCGACCGCGCTGCGACCAAATCAATCACGGGGTCTCAATAATTGATCGCTCTCGGCACCGCCGCAGTCTCCCCCGACCTAATTACCTCTCTCGCCCTCCACACGCTCACGGCTCATTAAGGACCGTCTGTTGTTTGTTCTCCTAATTAAAGCGGAGCTTTATCGGTCTCGAGGCTCCGTCTAATTGATATCATTGCGAACGTTTACGATCATTGAATTACGTCGGCCGCGATCGGTTACCGTCGGGTTCAGCAGTTAAACGTGACCGCACATTGTCTGTGCCTGAGCTCCAATTGACTTGTTTAATCCCGGTTTATTGTTTATTTATTTATGGCGAGCCGAATGCGCGCCATCGAGCTACCACTGCACCGTCTTCTTGTTATCTACGACCTCAAATCATCCAATTATAATTCGATTCATATAATTCATGTTTATGTTACAAAAGAAAAAATCAAAAACAATAAGCCTAAAATTAATTGAGCAATATTTATGACGTATAAAAAAAACAAAATTCAATTACAGCAACCAATTATGAGGCATTGTAAAATCTCTGTCGGTTGCAAACACAATATCGCGCTTAATAAAATAATATTTATTCGATACCAAACGGAATAACATATAATAGTCCTCGAAGTGGAAAATAACCAATTCCGTTTAAATCACAATCTAGCAATTCTTTGATACCCGTGAAATTGGCGTAACGAAATAAATGTTAAATAAAACGTAAAATAAAATTATTGTGCCTCCACAAACAAATAATTGGAACGGGACGGAGCTGCGGAGGTACCTAAACGCCCGCGCGCCCGTCGCCGCTCATTTTATGGCTTATTTGGGGGAAAGCTTTACTGAACTTAGCCACGTTTTCCTCGGATTCGGCAAATTTGGATTTAGACTACTGTTGAATAAAGTTCTGAATCGCGCACCATCTACCGACTGCGTCACTGCCGCGCGGCATGAAATGACTTTTTCGTTTGTATTCGCTCTTTATCCACTTAGAGTCATTCTTTTTTGCTACAATTTCACTTTTAGATTCTGCCTGTAGTGTTTACTACCTTTATTATTTTATGGCATGAATGATATTCGCAAGTTGTTCCTTACCAACTCTATCGTAGGGTACACTTTTTATTTAGATATTAAGCGGAACATTTGTATAAGACGGCCGAAGAATGTAGATAGAACGAAAGAGGTCTAGAGAGAACCGATGCTCTACTCTATCTGCCGGGTGGGCAGTACGTAGAGTGTAGGGTTACTCACCGTGATGATATACAATGTATGTAAAAAGTATGAATGTTGGATGAAACAGTGGACATATTTGGCATTTATATTCGTTAACAAGAGATGAAAAATATATGCAATAGTGTAGCTTAAGATAAGCCAAGTCAAAGGAGCAAGTATCCAAAATCTGGCCTATCTATAGCATTAGCGTGCATATAGCAGTTTATGGTGCAGAAAATGTTACTGCCAAAACGCAACAGCCAAGTAAAATGATACCTTTAAATGGAGTACAGTAGCCAGAAAGCTGAGTCGCGAAATGATAAAGTATCGTCGATTTGGCAACGCGGCGGGACTGGTCGGCGCCTCGAGCTACCCCGGACCCGGCCTAGCTCAACAAGCGGCCTACAACTGTTGGGGTACGAATTTATGAACCGTCAAATAACTTATCACCAGTTTAATGCAATGAAATAAACGAGCCTTATTTACGAACCGCACAGATCACTCGAACGTGAACTTTGTCTTTTTTTGTTTCAAGGGTCGCCAGCTCTCTAGTTGGATCTTATTTATGGATCTACCGACGCGTGTGAATAACGTTAATAGTGGGGCCAGCCCCCTTTTCGCTACTGTTTATATTTATTTGGGGTTGGTGTAATGAGTCTATTTCGCGCGGTGACTCGCGAACTCTGTGGAGAATTGATTAAAATGTTGTTAGATGCAGTCTTATGGAAAAGGGGGATGAATTGGCTCGTATAAGATTTTGTGAGTTAATAAAGGAACTTTATCACTCTTTAGCTACTTTTGTGCAACAAGTCTTTTGAAACTTTGATGCACTAATATAATTTAATTACTGTTGTGATAACTGACACGGTGTAGAGTGGATATCACGAATGTCTAACCGGTGGGGGGATAGACTAGCACTCATTCAAACTAAATGAGAAAGTAGGTATTTGAGTCTAATTGCTTGGCACTGAGAGGTATACCCACTTTTTAATATCTAGCTCCAGTATTAGCCAACCTAAATAAAAAACTAGAAGTCAAATATAAAAAAAGATTGGTTATAGTCTTAAGCCCATGTAATATTCCCTAACAATGTACATATTACATTATAACACCCAAAAACATCTCAGTTCGGACCCAAACACAATAAGCAGAGTCATTAATGTTTGTGCGGGCACGTGCGTGCGCTAATGCATAGGGCGAGACAATCATCACTCATAGTTAGAACCTCCGACCTCCGGGGACCTCGCCGCCCTGTCACGAACAGGAAAAGGAGCAATTTTTATCTCGTACCCACAAAAGAGTTGCGCTGAATTTGTCACTGGCTTATAGCGGGGTTGTAAAGTGCAATGCTCGCTTACAATGATAGATATTAATGATGGGGTTATCAGTTGCAGTTGTACCATGTAGGTCCCACTTGGAGTTAGACGATGTCCGGATTCACTCAAGTATTGAAGAGATTATCTATAGGACTAAATAAAGTCATGATTATTAATCCCTGGTGGCAAAGTGGGTCGAGTAGTAGCCTGCAACGCATAGAGGACAGGTTCGACCCCCGACTGTACCATTGGGTTTTTCTGAACTTGGGAAAGTGATTAGTCACATCACGGCGAAGGTTAACATCGAGAGGAAACCTGCATACGTTTGAAAATAAATTGTCGAGCTTAAGAAACGGCAACAGACTCGCCATCTGTCACGTTAGCTTCTTAAAATACATCTCCGATGACCTTTGTGTGAAGGCGTGAGGTTATCAAGAATATTTTTTTAACCAAGAAAAAAAAACTATAATATGCCTCTTTACTTCTGCTTACCCCGTTAGGGACTCGCCGTGATGTTGATGTGTGCAAGTGCAAGTGTCTTAGGAAAAAACAGCGCCAATTTGACAAAAAAATTGGTGTGTGAATGACCGTACAAGCGATTCTTACATAGAAAAAATCCTTTACCTATCTAATAAAGTTACTAAAACACAAACTTCAATTTACATATATATGTCACAAATGTCATTTACGTAATTTTAATTTACTACAGAATTTATAATATTTAATGTTTTATCCACATGTTCCAAAGAAAACCGTTAGGACAATAAAACTGCTAGCGCCATCTAACGGCAAG
Source organism: Drepana falcataria (assembly GCA_945859725.1). Taxonomy (NCBI): domain Eukaryota; kingdom Metazoa; phylum Arthropoda; class Insecta; order Lepidoptera; family Drepanidae; genus Drepana; species Drepana falcataria. The sequence goes on from OX243921.1 coordinate 14,532,191, forward strand.
CTAATACAATTTTACTATAGCGCATAAAAATAATGATGAGTGAGGGCTTTTATTACTTCGAGCACGTTTAAAATGACTCGGAATTTTTTAAACGTGCAACTTCGGTACTGGATTTAGGGTTCACATTGACTTACTTTATTTAAATTCAGAAATTTTTATTATATTTAAGATGTAGTTAACAATCTGTAAAAACTACAGATATTTTGTACCAAACGATAACCATCTAAAGTAAGCAGGCCTTTCCTACAAATAATGGCGGTTTGGATTAACCAGGTTTCAAAGTATTCTAATGTTTCTGACAAGTCAGGTAGGTTAATCTTAATATTATAACATACATTATATAATTCTAATGTACGTGTTTGTCACCTAACTCCTCCTAAATGATTGGACCGCTTGGGATGAAATTTGGGTGTGTATTTGGGTGGGCCTCTGAATGGTTAGAAAATACAATTGGACCCGATAGGCGGCGCTGCGATCGTGTTTCAGGAACTTATTTCGGGCAAAAAAATATTTATATATATTTTTTTTTATTTGTTTAAGCTGTGACGAGACAAAAATTTCCAAATTTTTAGCCAACATGGCTGGCGGGCAATCATCCATTATCTTACGCGTAAAGTTTACATCGTCAATAATTTGTCAATTAGGAGAGCCAATATAATAGTTAAAACGGCATTTGGTGATATCATTTGGATTCGCATTTGTAAGCCTTGAATGCATGGTGGCGTACCATATGTATACAAAAGCCATGAAAGTATTTATGCAAAAATGTACCGTATTGCAATTATGCAATGAGACTACAATGCAAGACCTATAGTTTGCAAGACGTATGTAGATAGATACTAACAACTCGAACGATTTGTAAAAGTAATGAAACAAACGAGCTATTTAGTAAACTGCTCATAATGCGAGTTGGCCCAGCAATAATTATTATGCAATTATCCTACAATACTTATTACCACGCTAATAAGACATGTTTTTATATGCTTTGCGCTGCACGATTGTTCACGATGTACCTGCCTTGGTACTCGTTTCACATTTGCCGATCCAATTTGCTGTGAAAATATATATTACTTCACAGACGTTAGTTGACTAGAATGTTTAAGCCACCTGACAACTTACCATTCCATAATTGTCTACAGTTATGAAATAAGTTATTTTCGTCTTAAAAGAAAAATAAAGCCAGATGTTTATTAACTATATATATATATATAGTTGAGAGCCGTGGTGGCCGCGTGGTTCGAGCAGTTGCTTGCGACGCAAAGGTCGCAAGTTCGAATCCCGACTGTACCAATGAGTTTTTCTGAACTTAAGTACAGTGATTAGTCACACCACGAGCTTCACGGTGAAGGAAAACATCGAGAGGAAACCTGCATACGTCTGAGAAGAAATTCAAAGGCGTATGTATAGTCGTGCTTGAGTAACGGCGATGGACTCGCCATCTATCACGTTTGCACCTAATATACCTCTGGCGGAAAGTGGGTGTGTGGGTATTACCTATACACCTCTGCCTACCCCTTCGGTGACCCTTGTGGGAAGGCGTGAGGATATATATATATATATATATATATATATATATATATATATATATATGATAAATAAATAAATAATAATAAACAAATAAATACCTTGGGACAGTTCCACACAAAATGAACTAGTCCCAAATTAAGCAAAGCTTGTGTTATGGTAACCAGACAATGATATATTTACTTATATAGATATATATATATACATACATACATAGGACATCCAAGACTAAGGTACAAATACACGTGTTTATTACACAAATACCTGCCCTCAGCGATCTCAAGTTTCGCAGTCAGGAGCTCTAACAACCACTAGACCAGATGGCCGTCAATCAATGACGAGTCCGTCGTCATCTTTCTTTTGTCTTGATGGTTTTGCCAATGATTCCTCTACTGAAAATTACTAATGAGTTAATTATTAATAAATGAGTAAATTTATGTATTATATATAAATTTAATTAAGTAACACCCTAAATGGCTTCGATGATACGAAACCGAAATTAAAACAAGAATAGTACAAATGTATCGCGGCGCCCTACACTCAAAGCAGGGGGACCGAATGAGCTTTGTTATTCAGTTATCACTGCCAAACCAGTACCTATTCGTAATACTTTTCATTTTATTATCAGAGTCCTAGCGAAAAGGGGTGGAGGGATCCGATCCTCCAGTAGTTCACACTTTTAATTTAGTTGCTCCTAATGTATGCGAATATTAGAGAAGGGGCCTTTCACAGTTAAACAACTATCACTCAGAGGGTTGGTAGGCCGTAATAGCTCTCCCCTCCTCCATACATTATGCAAATACGATAGTGATATGTCGGGATACACTTGGGAGTTTTATTGTTGTTCGTGAGTATATTCCATTTTATTAAGTTAACTTTAATTAAATTTGAGCTGACGTATTTGTTAGGCCGATTGACTGGGGTATTACGACAGAGATTACCAATTTGCCGCTTACACGTTAGATTAGTGTTGTAACGGGCTTTACTTCATATCCTTTGGAGCCTGGATTTAAGCCACTTTTACTTTAATCTCATTTCAATATCGATGTCAACAAATGTTGTGATTTCGCTCGCTATAACACGATCTCGTCATATTATAAAAGCACATTAAACGATTAACGATTTACGAACTTGAAACGATTCGAAAACTATACTGAAAATCAATTCTTGTTTGCAATCTGTCAGTCATTCAATATATTGCGTACATTCCTTCGACGGTGGATTTACACGACCATTGGATCGTTATCGCGAATTAACCCTGTATAGAGGCCCTGGCACTTTAAAGTGAAATTAATTAGATAATATGCATCGCCAACACAAAACGCATGAAATGAAAGTTTTAAAACAAACGTGACACATTATATATCTTGCTTTGATCGCGCCTATAGCGGCTCACTATCGCTCAAAAATATCGAATCTCCTCTAATCGATTTAACATGTATCAAATTAGTCATGATTATGTCAATCCAATTAGGAACATCTGATTTAACAGTTCTTTTAAATGTCTGATAGAACGCGACATTGGTTGCGCAATTAATGATCCAGTTCGAGTAAATATATATATATATATATATATATATATATATAATAATAATTTGTTACGTAATCCATATCCATCCAACCGTAACCATCGGTGTGTTCGTTTATGATGTTATGCGATGTTTCAGAGCAACCCTTACGCGCTGAAGGAGGGTGGCGGCGAGATGTCTGCTTGGACGTCGGCAGGTCTTCAGCCCTCCGGCGGCTACTACCCCTACGACCCAACGCTCGCCGCCTACGGGTAAGTCCCTCGGGTCCAAAAGACCCACACGTCTACAACGCCGCGCCACTTTAGATAAAGCCCACGCAGCGCCGCCCGGATTAACATAATACTCCCTATCGAGACTTATCTCTCTAATAGATTGCAATGCGAAAGGCTCGTGTTTGTATTTGGCGACTCGCTTTGACTTTAATCAATGTTGTTGTGCTGCGCATATGTACCCCCATTATTTGTTTACGTATCCGGGCCATATCTTCGAGTGACGCAGTAAATTGTTTTTTACATTACAACTAAAGTGATCGGTACGCGATATTCGATCATCGTGTGCTCGTTGTCATCTCAAGTATCGACTATTCGCTCGTGAAATGGTCATAAAATATTCCTCATTAAGACCTGTCTGTCAATGGTTAAGAGGTGTTATTAGAGTGTTTTTAAAACGGCTAGAGGTGTCATGTCTCGAACAACGAGTCGTTGAGGCGTCTGTGTCGTAATTGGTTGCGGTCACTTTTTTTCATTTATTTCTGGGTCTCTGTAGTTATTAAGTCTTATCTGTGAACCTAAAATTATCTCTACCAGCATTTTAAGTAAATTATACAGTTGTAACGTGTTAGACACCTGTAAAAGATAGACATGCGAACTTGACTGTATCTCTATGTAATCATCCGAATGAACTAAAAGGACGTGTGACGCGCTAGTTATCGATTGCTATGGACTGTGACGCAAATATAATGACAAACACGATAATGCTGATATTTATCTCAAGGAACAAGCCCCTCCGAGACAAGTGAACTAATTATTGTAAATTATCACATTTCTTAACATTGACGATTCAGAATATCATTCTCATTTGAGTCCTTTGCTGTCTAAGATTTTTTATGGCATTTATTGTTTTTAAATTGGGAACTAAATTATTGTTCTCATTGCTGACTAAAATAACAAACGAATGGTGCATTAAGGATACAATATTGTGCTTAAAGATTATTTATTTCTCAAAAGAATTACATAAATTCACTTAATGAGATTAATATTTAACAATGCTTAGATTAGGCAATTCGTACAAATATTTTTAGTAAGATTTATACAGAGCATATTATCTAAATTTTAAATTAATTTAATGCGTAATATAATATAAGTAATAATAATGTACCTACTTACAAATTATAAATATATTATATTAAGAAGTCGTTTGAAATACTTTATATCAAGCGAATTAACTTTGTCGTAGTAGCATACGATTTCCTGAAATCAGCTCGTTAATTGCTCATAAAATCATTTAGATTGAAATGATAATTCTTGTCTGTCAGTCACATTAATGTGTGAAAGAAATGTAAACCAAATTAACCTCGGTGTATAATTATTATATAAAATAGTAATTATTACAATATTCAGATTGGAGATTGCATAAAATTTTCAGTGAAATTTCAATCGATTTACGAGGTGCTACGAGTTCTACGACTGCTACGGAAATACTGTGTAGAGCTCACTGAAGTAGGAATTATCGAACTTGTACGTGATGTTAGGAACTAACTAACTAGAAATAATTATTCGTAAAAATGGAAACATTCAGGTGTACCACCAAAAGTACTCACACACGGAGCCGTGTTAGGTGGTGCGTGTCGCCGCAAGGGACAAATGACCGAGAAACCACTCCCGGTTGTCACCGTCTCGTTTTCCCGAGCCATACACCCACACTTCTGACAGAGACGGATGATGTACCATCCATTCGCGCTAGTGCCTGATTAATTCACAGTTTTTCTTTGAAACGCGATCGCTCGACGCGTTGCGTTGACGTTTTGGGCAAACTTATCAACCCGTCAGACTCGTTGTCGTGCAAGGGTAGCCTTATATTTAATTATATTTATGTCCTTCCGTCTTCAACCCAACGTATTCAACATTATTCGAGAACAGTCCTCATAAGAGTGTCATAACAATGTATTATGCGGACGCATCAATTAAATATTCGTTTCACGGCGCACTTGAAATTTATCCGTCCATGAATCACGTTGGAAGAAACTGAAAATAAAAACAAATCATGATACATCAAAGCAGAGTTATGCTGACAATTCGGCTGCGTTCGACTTAATATATAGCAGGCGGTGCGTTATAATCTAAAAATAATTAGAGGCGACATTAGTTTTTATGAGTAAAAAAGACGTAACGGTATCGAAACGGGACGCGCACGGAAATACATCATGATATATAGCGCCCCAACACTCAGGCGCAATTGTTCACTAGTCCCGCCATATAGGATGGTCACACTAAATAGGTATCCGAATAATGTACAGAAACATCGTATTAAGTATATATGCCAACATGAAATGTGAACTTAACAAAGAGTATTGCAAAGGGCAATGTAAATCACCAACGATAATACTGTATATTCATTTGAAAGAGAAATTCTTGTGTAAGTAAAAGTCGTAAAAGTTCATAAAACGTTCCAGGGCGCGGCCCTTTAATAAATACTCTTACAGAGAAATAAGCCCGAGTGAGAAGCGAACGTAGATACACAAGCAAAACAACTTGCAGTCGGTGGCTGACACACTCGAGTTGGTACCGTTGTGGTATTATTTGGAACAGCCTGTAATGCGCCACGCCCGCGGAGCGCCGAAATGAAAAATTACTCTTCTATTTTTAACGCAAGAACAGTACAGAAAACGTAAAAAAATTAGAAAAGAAACGAGAGAGCACTTGTGCCGCGCCATTGAGATCAAAATACGTAGGAAATTACTATAGATTGAGCGTACGATGCCGCTCCTTAACTGAATAATTTGTTGGTTTGTGATTTGGTTCACTGCTCAAATTACCCCAATAATAATACAATTTAGTCGTAAAGTTTACTAACAGACTTTGTATTTGCGTTAATTGGAAAATGCGGGCAAGATTAGTTTGTCAGTTTTGGTCAGCGAATTTCAAAAGGTATCCGAGGTCGCGGATGAGATGACTTAATTATTCTGAGCTCATGTGCCAATTTACTATTGGCATGTGTAGGTACTATATCTGGGTGACAATGAATATACTTACACGAAATATATAAATGTAATGTTAAAAAAAAAACTTACAACAAATTATTTAGTTAAATCCCCTCAAAAATATAAACAATAATGTCTGCTTGCTATTCATAAATTCCAGGTCGATAATTATACACCGATTAATTTTGGAAAATTAGTCGCAATCAATATGGGTTTAACAAAAAAGCATTGTTTTTCTATACCAACACTTTCAATATTGTCACATGAGAAGAAGTCAGAGGGATACGCAGTAAGTTTATCTAAGACCTATACTCCAATAACATGAATACTTATGGAACATTGGACATAATAAAAATCCCGGCCTAGATGTCTTAATTTCGAACCAAGAATAATAATTATATCTGAGACCGCAGCTTGGAGCTCGCAATGTAGACACCGCATAAGTAATGAATGTACCTACTTAATATGTTGTCTAATTACCAATATCCGTCAATATGAGAATATATTGCCTCGGCTTAATCAAAAAGGCATTGAACGCAATTTGTGTTTTGGGACAATCAGCAGACCGGATCATACTAATAAACTTGGCGACGGAGACAAAAAATAATTATTCTGCCTTTAATTATGTTCATTAATAACGACGTACGCACCTACGGGTTAAAATGTATTGTATACGCATTATTTGCGTGTACTTCCATTATTTACAACGGAAAAGTATGCAGGAATCTTGTATTGTTGTACTATAAATGCACTTGAGAAAGTTTCTTAATGTCTCGGAAAGAAAACGCTTAAATAAAATCAGACATCTGAATCTGATTCGAAACTACATCGTAACATATGTAATGATAATCCTTAACTGCGCCATCTTAACAAATAAAACGTCCATTTATTCTATGAAAACAAACTAAGCAAAAACCACAATCACGTATCTAAACGCAAACTCGACTACGAATTCTAATACGACCTCATCCTCCCCTTGGGTAAAAGGGGGTACCTATGTATTGGCACATAGCGGTACTTTACGGGGAGGGTTGCCGCAATTCCCCCAACCGGGCAGATTGTAAACCTCCGATAGAGTGAATTGAAAGCTCCACAGGCAAATATGAACCGGCGGTTGTCGCCCGCCCAACGCTTACCCATACAACATGTTACAAGTTTAGCGGTGTTTAAAAATCCTTTGTGACTGATTGGCTTTAATAGTGATTTTGATTTAGGTACTATAACTTACGTTATTGTATTTTATAAGATTGGTTTTATATATAATAAATAATAATATTAATTATGTATGATCGTATTAAGAAGAAAAGTAAAGTTTTCTTTGCTCTTTTCGTTTAGAAAGATAGCTCTCTAACATAAAACGATAATATAAGTCTGACCAAATTTTATGTTTCTTTTGAAAGCTGTAAAGTCCAGGAAGTGTCACGTCCAATAAATCTCACCATTAATTTTGCATACGAATATAGAGCACCACTCTCCACTCGACCATCGGTTTTATGTTTTGTCCCCAAATTAACAAAGATACAAAGTATTTCCGCCCATAAACGTATTAACATTCTCCAAACCAAGTGCATATGTTCTCACAGAGTAAGTGGACTGTCTAAATTAATTAACGTAGCTTATGAAAGCGACCCTTGCAGCGGCTTCAAAGCTGAAAACTGAACGAACGCCTTTGTTCAATAAAGCGTGTAAGCAGTAAAGCGCTGTTTTTCCTAACACGCACCGCTGTCGTCACTAACCGCCGTAGATTTCTGAAGAGCTTATTCGTGTTCGAACTAATGCGACTCGGTTTCCGAGGCTTTATGTAGAAATGCCTTTGACACAAGTATTAATACTTTTCAAACAGCTCTTTTAAAATGTTTTATGGTACTGGTAAAAACTTGGAATGTTGTGTCCAAGCAATTAGTAGGTTGATCGCGTTCGATGAGTCTGAACTTGATGGCAGTGGTCAGCGCTTGAGGGCAGTATCACTGGTCGGCGGTCGTTCGGCGACTGTGGCGGTGTCCGGCTCGCAAGATGGCGTCGCGATCGATTGGTGTCGAGTACGCCCACGTTGCCCACGCCTGCGCTGCACCGCCCTGCAATTGCAACCGATGCAACGGACCGCCCTCCGCTGCACCGTCGATGCACGTCATAATAAAGCACTGTAAAATAATTTTCATTAAAACGGTGTTTATGGCGTCTTCATTAAATTATCAAGTACATAAATTTTATACTGAAAGAAGGACAAACTGCTTTCGATTTTATAAATTGCATAAGAAGAGATACACGTCGATAAAATATGTGAAGAGATTCTTCCATCCTCTCTACAGTTCGCGTGAACGTTCCCCGAAGGAGGACCATTTTTTAACTATTTTCACGCGCAAAACCTATTTATTGCACCCCTTAGACCGCGCCTTTGTCATGTCGAGGAGAAAATCGAAGTCAGGTACGCAGTCCTGGGGAGCGGAACGTTTCGCCACAATTACGCTTAGAATGCGGATGCAAATGGGACCGAAGGCCCTAAAAAGTGTACAGAAAGTCGCTCGGTGCCGGGGTAGCTTTATTTTTGTTGCCGTTACGAGAAATCTATTGCCTCAAATAAAATGCCTATCTGTTACGAATTTAAAAGCCAGTTTATTGGCCGCTGTACACAAGTCGACGCATGGATCGTAACTAGCTGAAATATTTTGTTGTTCTCTCGGAGTCTCTTCGTCCGTGATAATTTATGAGCGTTAAAAGGATATGGTTGATGATAAACGGTATCCTCTTTATTTTATCGTTAAAATTATGACCTATTAGGGACAGACAGCACAGGTTATAGTTCCGATGCATACAATTAATAAAATTTAAATCATCAAATTATGCAACATCAAAGATATGGCCTTGTATGACGAAATATAATAATGGTGCCCTAGCGAAACGTTATTGTGTTGCTGAGGCCGGAAGCGTTTTCATTAGGTACATGTAAGTATAAGCATGTTTGTCGACAGATACGGAGCGGGGTACGACTTAGCTGCCCGGCGGAAAAATGCAACCAGGGAATCAACAGCTACTCTCAAAGCTTGGCTCAACGAACACAAGAAGAACCCTTACCCCACAAAAGGCGAGAAGATAATGCTGGCGATCATCACGAAGATGACGCTGACGCAAGTATCGACGTGGTTCGCGAACGCGCGCCGCCGTCTAAAGAAGGAGAACAAGATGACATGGGAGCCAAAAAACAAGACCGATGATGATGATGACACCATGCTATCCGACGAAGACAAGGACAAAGAAGACCAAGATGATAAAATAAAAACTCACAAAGGTTTGTTGAGACTCTTCAAATAACAACATCGAATAGTCAAGTTGAAATGTAATTTTCCAACTGTTCTCCAAAAACAACTCGGAATCAATGTTGACTGTTCGTCGTTGATCATATATATATATTCTTTTGGTTTGTCTTTAATTTCCTGTGTGTGTCGAAATGCAATGCGAATTTATATGTTCTTTATTAATGTATGTCTGTCCAGTTGTTTATAACTGCCGAAGCGAATTTATGTACGATTAACTTTTAACACAAGTAGTGCGTGTAATTTTTATGTACCATTAACGAAGTGCGCCGGTGTTGTTAGCCGTTTAAAATTGCTTTAATTTTGTTGGTGTATAAATCGTCGAGTGAATTGGCATAACGTTGAGGGCCGGAGGGTGTGCGGGACTCGAGATGAGGCGAGGAGGTAGCGAGAGGTGCGGGGCGAGAGGGAGGTCTCAGGCGTGTAACTGAGCGTAACCGCTGCTCGCTCCCGGATTTCCTATTCGTAGTAAAGTGGGCGGCGCCAGAGCCCAAATTTCGTTTAAGTCCTACTCGGTTCGTAGGTACAACGGGCCGACGTTCGGAGGTCGCGTTCGGCTTGTCTGACGATCTGCCCTACTTCATGTTCTTGCCAAAGGATTTGTCGAGTTCGTGGATCGTTTCTTTTATGAGGATATTTCCTTAGAACGTAAGTAAGTACGGTTTTGGGGATTTATAATGTGTACCAATTGAATGTGAGACCTTTTTCTCGCTGCTTTCATTGTCGTTTACGTTTTATGTATTTCATTGTGTTTTCAAACTTTCAGCCACGTTCGTGCAATAACATATGAGTACGTTGTGTTTCCCATGACCCACGGCGTGTCGAATCGGTTACAATATTCGTCAAGAGCAATAATATCCAGAGTCGCATTACCGTGGCGGCGGGAGGTTGCTGTTAGTGGGGGGTTAGTAACGGTTGTCAACGGAATAAATTATAAGTAGTGTTGTTACAATAAAGATGATTTCCAACACGAGCTGTTTTCATTGAGAGCTGACGAAGTAATGCGAGGGCGTCACGGCCGACGCGCGGCATACGCTCTCATAATGAACCTGCCTATTGTGCTAGGAGTGTCCTTAATTCGAGGTTTATGTGGCACGCTCGCCGCCGGGGAAGCCAGGGGCATGAAGTGTCCTTAACGAACCTAGTGTTAGGAGATGTAAACTACAAAGCTATACATCTAATAAATAAATATATCTTACTACTAAACTAGACTAAACTAAACTAGAGCCGTGGTGGCCGAGTGGTTCGAGCAGTTGCCTGCGACGCAAAGGTCGCAAGTTCGAATCCCGACTGTACCAATGAGTTTTTCTGAACTTAAGTACAGTGATTAGTCACACCACGAGCTTTACGGTGAAGGAAAACATCGAGAGGAAACCTGCATACGTCTGAGAAGAAATTCAAAGGCGTATGTATAGTCGTGCTTGAGTAACGGCGATGGACTCGCCATCTGTCACGTTGGCACCTAATATACCTCTGGCGGAAAGTGGGTGTGTGGGTATTACCTATACACCTCTGCCTACCCCTTCGGGGACCCTTGTGGGAAGGCGTGAGGATATTTATTTATTTACTACTAAACTAAATGGGACTAAATGATCAAAATATGAAAATTTCCAAACCAGTTTGCTAACTTAATACAAAAGACGTTCTTAGTACTACGTTACGTTCATCTGTTTTGATTAAATTTAATGAATGCAGATGGAGATGTAACACTTAAGATTACTGATCTAATCAAGATATTCATACAAAGAAAGATACTAAGCAAGCAAGATCGTGTACCAAATAAACCTAAGCATCTACATACTGTTTCTCGATATGGGTATATTGTTTCGATACTGATTATAACCGCCGTAGTAGTGCGAGTAGCCATTGCAGGTTTGAGTCCAGGCTATAGCAATGAGTTTCTTCTGAACTTGAAACAGAGATTAATCAATCATGAGCTATTGGTAAGGAAGAATAGCGTACAGAGGAAAATTTTATAAGTTAAGAAGTAATTCAAAGAACGTATATGACTATGTATAGTCTTGCTTGATAAACGATGATGGACTCGCTGTCTGTCACGTTGGTACTTAAATATATCACCGGCGACAAGTGTGTTGAAACACTTCTGCCTACCCCAACGACGATCTTTTCGAAGGAAAAATAAGGATAAACTATGGTATACTCTTAAAAGTATTATTTATAGGACATTAATAATAATAATACCTATATCTTCATGCCTTCCCACAAGGGTCCCCGAAGGGGTAGGCAGAGGTATATACATAGTTAGTACGCACACACCCACAGGAAAATACCTAGAACTAATTCAGAACCAGATTTAACAAGAATTTAAACTCATGGAGTAATTTTATTGAGGAATGCTATTTCATGACATAGCTCACGGTTGTGATAAAAAATCGCAAGACTTATTGTATGAAGGATTACTGGCACGCGCCCCCGCGGCGACTGCCACGCGGCGACTGCCACGCAAGGGTGTCAACTAACTCGCGTTGTTGCTCTTTTGAGTGCTTTTAACGTTCCAAATTCAATATAATGGGCTCAATTCAAGTTTGGGGTGGTATTGTTGGAAATTTCTACAGAACTAGTGTTGTATGTACAGTTGGTAAATATCTTTAAATTAATTATAATAAATTAAATGGAAATATATTATGTATTTAGTTATCTGTAATTTATAGATAGGTAATCTTTGTGAGATCTTCATACATACATATCATAACAGAATCCCTCACGGGGCAAACAGAAGGAGTCAAGCGCCAGTACTAGATTTACAGAGTTCTTTCGCTTCGTCTACATTTATCAGTGTCTTCGAATTGCTTCCCAGTTTCAAGTACTTTTGACGTTCCTATCGATGAGGTTTGGTTGGGGCCTACTGTTCCTCTGCTTCTTATTCGGTATTTGGTATCCGTTTCATCTGTCATAAAACGGCAAACAGGCAAAAGTATAAATTATTCATTTACTTGTCCTCACCCATGATTAATTAATCAATCAATAAAAATAAACAATAAAATACTAAATTAATTTATCATTTTAATATTCTAGTAGAATAACAAAAGTTACACAACGGATCCCCCATTCAATAAAGGACGCTACAAAGAAGAATTATCACGGTATGCTTACACCTAGGGTTATAGAAGCTAAGATAGCACGGTGAACACATAACATAAATCAATTCGTATGCATGTTCACAAATTTGGTTGTACGAACGGAAAACGAGATATATATAAATATATATATATCAATTATAATATATATATAAAAAATTATATATGTATACATATATATAAACGATAAATATATTGACAGCGATATATACCTACCGATATCTTAGTTGACAACTACAACTTTAAAGTATCCAATAGCAATAATATGAAAAATACTACCGTACCACTATCCGTATACAATTCATCTAAGTCATCATCTATCAATCATACATTTGACCACTCTCTTTAGTTACACACTAAAAGCCAATCGAAACGTCATCAGCCGAGTAACACATTGTGTATCTAATCATAAATCCCCGATCAACCAACCTCATCCCTTACTAACCGCGCAAACAAACCATAATATTTCTCACAGACATTAATTACAGTTCTTCTACTAAGAACGTCAATGTTACGGACATGTAATATATCATTTTAAGCCACAGCAAACAAAGCCAGTGTAAAAGCTTTCACACGCGATCGCAGAACGTCGTCGGTAAACAAACATCTAGAACTATCCCGCGCTAAGCCACTTATGAATAAAAGTTTCATTTCGGACCCCACTAATAAATGTTAATTTTTGTCGCGAGCACACGCGGCGCAAACAAAATATTAATCCGATGCGCGTTAATGGAAAACGAGTCGGAGTAACACAAATATGTGAGCGTCGCTTGGCCCACTGCGAGGCGTAATGAATTGCACGGTCCCAGCTGTAAAATGCACGCTGCACTCGAGGGTTGGGGTGGACCACTGCAAAATACAACTTTTGAATCTCGAATGTTATCACGAAAAACTCAAATTAACTTACAGATACGAACATTCCTTATTTTATTACTTTAAAATACGTCTACAACTTTGACATTACACTATTTCCTTCCATCACTTTATGACAGGAATCCCCTAATTGATGACGCTAAGTGGTAAAAGGACTCCCAAACAAAGTACATTCGGAGTATTATGTAGGGTAAAATTACGGTGAAGTGGTAGCCCTGAACGAGGAGGTCGGGGAAAAGCGCCCCATGTGACCGAGACGCGTTTTTATTATGTTTCACTTCGCCCCTGGCTTGTGACTAAAGCACACTAAAGGGAAAACCACTCCATGTATCAAGAGCGCACAATGCTACCGTTTCCACACTTGCTCCGGCTTCTATGCCTCCGGCCCCCAACTTATAGATAGAACTCTACCTACAGTTTGCATATCATAGGAACACAACTCAATTCAATAAATATTAGTTAGATTTAATTAACTTCATACCAATAAATTTTCACTTACCAGCTAATGGGTTGATGTGGTTTTATTTTCGTTTGAGTCTGTTGTTTTTAGTTGCTTGAGAGTACTGAGGAGTACTGGTTGGCGTAGTTTTGTACTTAAATTCAAGATGAATTTACATAAGTCTTAAAATGTAGTAAAGGTGTCTTAAGCATCGATTAACAAAAAAAATATTTAAACTTCTACCAACCAATCATAGGATGTACAATATAACACAGATTTCTTGTAAAACACATGAAACGTTTTTGTTAAACAAAACATTTCCAAATAGTCCAATTCGCGTTATCTCCTGTCGTTGCGGGCCTTTATTAGATTAATACAATGAAAATTAAAACAATTTGCCGGATAATCTTAGTGCGGAGTATCAGTGGCATCCCTATTTATCCCTTAGTGAAGGGCAACGCGGATAACCCCTCTTAAAAGCTAGGAGCAGTCAGCATTAAATGAAATAAAGAGAATGAAGTCGAGCGGTCGCGCCTTCCCCGGACTCCCCTCTGCCCTCACCGCCCGCAGGCCTCTGAATTTCATTAGAAGACGGGCCCGCCCCGCGCCTGACGAAAACCACTTTACAACGGAAAATGGCATTATGATAATACTTAGAGCCTTATAAAATTTCACTGAATAAACATTTTTGTATAATTGTACAATAAAATAATTTTTTTGTAAAGAAAAGGATGATAAGATTAATTTCATTGCACTCTTAAAAAGGCGCTTTCCTTGAGTTGGTGAAGTACCTACTCTACATTACTTTTTGCAGCTACGGAGAATTTCACATGAAGATTTTATTTACGAAAATCAACTAGATTTAAATATTAATTATTCTAAGGAATTGTAATAGCTATTATAATATGTAGGTTCCTTCTTTAGTTAAGTATTGAGCATAGAAAAGAATGGTGTTGCGGGGTGCGCTAGCAAATGTGAAATAAATGCTCAGCTTTAATACGAAAGGGATCGACATCGCCCGCGGCAGGGGAGTTGTGCCCCAAAGTGGTATTTTCACTTCGCTAATCGGATAACCACTTAACGAATGGGTCACTGCACGCCAAACGTATTTTCACACGACTTTTCCGGGGGGAATAGAAATCTCCGCATCTTACGAGCCAAAACTTACGTCCCGCTTGTAACGGTCACGTCGACCATACAATCCGCGTTATATTGATTTTTTTCAGACACATTTTAAGCCCTCTTTATTGTTGTCGCGTTAGTTATAGCGTTGGCTATTGCGACTAATCTGACTGTTATAACGTGCGCTCGGGCGCTTAATTGCCCATCGGACATAAAATATGATCGATGAATACGATTACTTTTACAGATGAGGAGAGGAAGGGGGACGAATTACTGCAGGGAATGCATCATCAGCTCTTAGGGTACGGGATAAAGGAAGAGTCGAAGCGGGGTTCGTCGGACTGCGGCGTACCAATTCCAGCATCCAAGCCGAAGATATGGTCGCTAGCTGACACAGCCGCCTGTAAGACTCCACCCCCAGCCACACAACCGTGGCCGCAGCATTCCTACGGCCCGCCGGAGCGCGCGCCCGTCGATGGCGGCCCCAACGGGTTCGTGTTGCCAGCGACGGCCGCTGCAAGCCCAGCAAGTGGCTCGTACGGTCGATACGGTGGTTTTCCCGGCGGTCAATACGGCGGTCAGCACCCGTGCGTGCACCCGGCTGCTTTCCCCGATGTGCAGACCGACACTCCGCCTCAGACACCTCCTAACATGAAGGTGCCGAGCGTTGCCAACCCGCTCGGTAGTGGCGGCGGTTCCGGCTACTGCTTCCCACGGCATCAGCAGTCGCCACAGCGCGATCCATACCACAACCCTCACCACGCTGCCAACAACCACCAGCCCAACCAACCGCACCATAACGAGGGGTCTGCCGCCTTCAAACCCTTCTATAAAAGGTTAATATATAAATATACTTTCTTAGTTTGATTTTACGCTAGATCACACAGTCTTGAGCATCTCGCACGTACTGCATACCTACATTTAAAATAGGTAACTATTGATCACGCCACGTGACAAGAGTGAATGTTTCCTATTCCAGCTCACTCCAACACCCCAACGGTTTCGTGTCGCCCGTCTGAGAGCGGACCGCGCACCACTGGCGGTGAGTTACCGATTGATTCAAGTTGAGAGCGAGCTGCGTCGCGCGCATGTTAATGAGAAAGCCGCTCGTAAATGGACGATCGTGGTTGAGATATACAGAGAGCCATAAACAGAGTTGCGGCTTAGTAACTTGAATTTTCGCCGGGGTGTCATGTCGGTAATTGAAAACAATGGTGTAGAGAGCAGGCGGAAGGGCGACGCGCGCCTCGAGGGCGGCGACAAGATTGCAATCTTGCGTCATTTGTCAGTGTCAGAGAGAGCACACCAAGCGCCCACATGCGTCGACGATCACCTGCCCCAATTAGCTCTTTCCTCTAGATCACAATATGCTTACTTATATTATACTACTTCATATCATCACAACTTATATACTTATACTTATATACTTATATACTTATACCCAGTTCGCGGCCAGCCACGGTCCTTTGAAATTATTACTCTAACGTCTCTATAAAAACTTTTTATTTATACCCCTGGTGTCCAATAAGTTCTGTTTTCACGTTCGTTTTCAATGATGGATAGAGATAAGACGCAACTAAGCTTAAAATGTCATCGATGGTCTTACCTTTGTAATAATAATCACTAAGCACATATTAGGTCGAAGTTATGTTTAGGAATATTTTTTAAATCTTGTATTTCTGCACACCGAAAATAAATAAAAATAAAAGGAGTGAGACTACCGTGTGAAGATGAATCCTATTTAGTTCACCAATTCCCCATTGAGCTGGACATCACATTTTTCTAAGAGTCGCCAAACGTTTTCTAAGAAGAAGCAGTGGCATCCGCAGCTCATTACAATAAATCGCGTCGCCGACTCCGCCGCACAGGACGGCATCGCCAAGAATTTTGTTTTAGCCAAACGCTCACAAATTCACTTCTATAACCTTTTGTATTATTTTCGTTTTCACGCCTTTTTGTCTCTCGAATTCTTTGACGCGAAAATAACTCCTTATCGCGGCATTCTTTTAAAGTAGCCCAAAAAAACTATGCTTAATCGACAGGTTTTTGTTTTCGCCTTGAATACAAGACGCCTGCACGGCTCTAAGTTATTTTGAACAATATTGCTATCGATCGAGTATCGTTTTCTTAATACGTTCATTTCGTAAGACACACTTTACGATATTAACGTTGACAAGATTTTGTCCGCATGCATTATTCATGAGTGTGAGATAAAGAATTATATGTGTATCCAAGACGCACCAAATTTTAATTCCATTCAATACCCTCATTTGAATAATACAAAGTGGGAATTATAGGTAAGACAAAAAGGTTTATATAGGACTGCACAATGAGCTTTTCTGTGTGGTGAAGGAGTAGGGTGCGCGGGCGCACGGCAGCGGCGGCGACTTCGTCAAGCGATAACGCGAGCGTGCGTGGGCGCGGAATCTCAATGGATCCTCTTCATTCACAGCACTACCACCGCATTAAAAGTTGCCTTACTTTTTTTTCGAGTCCCTAATCTTTCCTCTTATCTTTCGATCCTGACTCAGGTCCGTCTCTGTTTCATTCAGTCGCAGGTCGCTCGGACAACCTGTTTGACTTCTTTTTTCATTGACGCCGTACACACTTTAAATGACCGCGGCCGAGGTCGAATTTTTATTTCTTTCACATTTCGGTTTTCCGGTCCGGACGATTCGTTAATAAATTCTCAGATAATGAGACTGAACGTTTCGTCACCTCATCTCGATTGGTTTAGATTTTTTCTTTTTCGGTTTATATGTGTGATCGCGGCGGCGGGCGTCGTCACTGCGCTGGAATCAGGACAGCTATCGGAACAGACCTTCTTTTTTGTTAATTTAAATACCGCTATTCTTTTTAGGGATACTTTTATTGTTTCAAAGTTAAATCGAAGCGTTGCGAGTGACGGGAAGTTATAACCGGCTTAGCTGATATAATATGTTTGTACTTGACGCTCGTGTTGTTTGTTGCAGGTAAAGCACGTGAAACCTGGGTCGCTGCTCCACATGACCACTCTAGGGACTACTAACAAGCGATCACAGTGGCACAGTGTTTCACTCCTCATATGATATCAACAACGGAAATGACGTAGCGGATAGGACTTCGGCTAAAATTAGGCCTTCTGGCTGACGTAAATTTATTAATTTGGTACATACATTTATTTGTATATCGCATAGAGTAATTTCTAAATTCCTAAACATTCATGCACACAATTGAAACTTTAATGTTAAAGAAAGTTTGTTAAGTAATTTTGTTCAATGTGATTTATGTCGACTTTAATGTCCCTAAGTACCTACCTATTAACGAAACATTGTATGGAAATCGACGTTGCTCAGTATTTTTATAGATTAAGAATATTGTGGAAATGATATCTAAATTATTTATAGATACATAAACAATGAGCGCAACTTTATGGAAAATTTAAAGGACGGCTGAGGGTTTAGTTAGTGAATCATTGTCAAAATGGCGGGTCTTTATGCAAATGACACGTTTCTTAAATAATTTGATTACTTGATAATTCCAAGTTATTTGAGTTTGAATTTCTCGGAGCAATAAGTTATTAGTACAGGTGCCAGACATAACTTTTATTAGCTTTAAGTGCAATGTACATTGAGGGTGGTAGTGAAATGAAACATCGTTCGGTGGCAGGCTTCTCGCGACGAACTATAATTTTGTCAACGCCATTG
The DNA here is from genome assembly GCA_945859725.1 of Drepana falcataria. Classification (NCBI taxonomy): domain Eukaryota; kingdom Metazoa; phylum Arthropoda; class Insecta; order Lepidoptera; family Drepanidae; genus Drepana; species Drepana falcataria. The sequence continues at coordinate 14,550,972 of OX243921.1, forward strand.
GACAGTCGATAATTATTAAACGTCGATTTGGTTATTGTTGTTGTCCTTTGTATATAAACATGTTTTTGTAGATTTTTCTATATTTTAGTTCTGTCGTGAAGTGTACAAAGTAACTATTATGGTTTCGCCACATTCGATGTTGTTATTTGACACTTCGATAACGAATTTTTATAAATATTGTTTTAAAAGTATTATTAGAATACATGTACATAAGTATATTTTGAAATATTTTATTTTTAATAAATTGGTCGCGTACACTGGTATTTTGAATACTATAATAGATGAATTTAATCGGAACTTAGTCATGCGGTTATTTTATTGGTTGGGGAAACGGTGCAGAAACTTACTACCGAGAATTACGGTTATACATATATTGTACGAAGGTCTGTTTACACTATATTGTGGTAATAGTTTTCGTGAGTTACATGTAAAGTTTTATTTTCGTATTTGTTAGCGCTAACTGTAAGTTATTCGATGTTTCGGGGAACTGCTTACCGTTAGGCTTATCAACGTATGTGTAACACAGTTTTTTGAAACCCTCTGTACCCATCATAACTCCCGATACTTCGAGCGGTAGGAATAAGGTAACTTATTAAATAAGCTGTTTGTAAGGCGTTCTCGTCTTATTTATCACAAAAACACCTTTACTTTAATCTTCTGGTCACAACAGTAAATGCAATAAGTTTGGAGGCTTTTATTGAATCATCTTCAAATGTAGAGGTAAAATCATAGTTGAAATATTTCTATGTGACCAAATCGAATACAATCACTTAATATTAAATGTTCTATATAGATATTTATAGAATATATACCTATTAATTATTATTATTATGATTAAAATTATGTAACGATTGTAATTAAATCTTTATTTCAATTGGTGAATATTTTATTTATGTTGTACCCTCTGAATGGAACCCTAGACACACCAAAAAGAAGCTTAATATAGCTGTAATTAGGCCCTTTTCACATTGGCCGGGTCGACGCATGACTCAACAAGTGCCACAGCTGCTTTATGAAACTGTAGTTCTGTCGCACAGTTACTTAAATTATCTTAGTAACAAGGAAGAAACTGCGATGCAATTGCTGCTTTCACAACAAGCCTGCAAAAACCAGCAGGAGCCTTACCATATTGTGCTATGGGAATCATTCAACACTTTTTGATGTGACGTATATAACGTTTATAAAACTAGATCAAACTGATCGAATAATCCAAGATGATGGACTGGAATGGACTTTTAAAAATTCGAGCATAAATGAAGAGACTGATGAATGTGATTAATGCCAAATCAGTGTCTTAATCTGCAACTTCATCGCTTGTTAGCTCTTCTATCGTATGTGCGACACCCAAGGGACCTATATGACTTTGATTTATATTGTCACGCCTTTCCGTAAGGGTCCTCAAGGTAGAAAGCTGTATAGCACCCACTTGTGGGCGTAAATATATTGAGGTGTCAAGACATATACGACAAATACCTCACCGTCACTCAAACACGGCAATACATACCTCTGTCTATGAATTTCGTTCTTAACGTGGGAATACAGATTCCCATACGGTAAGTTCATTGAGTGATTAATCACTGTACTCGACGAAAGAAACTCATTGGAACATTCGGGATTTGAACGAGCAACCTTCGCGTTGCAGGCGGCTACATGAACCTCTCGGCCGGCAGTTCCATCCTATTTTGAAAAGTATTAGGTAATCAAGGAGAGCCCACAGGTATATTGTATTGAAGAAACGTTTAACATCTAACGATTCTTTTAAATCGAGAAAAAATCGAATTAATCTAAACTCGATTCGAATACTCAAACGAAATGGAAAAATGTCGATAATGAGCCGGCAAAAGTCTTCAGGAGGGTTCTCACCCTTCATCTCCTAACTCTTAAACATAGCTTAAAGGCTAATAAAAGATCTTTTCCGACTCTTTAGTGGCAATGGGAAAAAGGGAATCGGTGTTCTTAAATCTAATTAAATAAATCTAATGTTTGAGGAGGTACTAACGTACAACCGTAAGAGGTTTGTTAATTAAATTCACGTTTATACTACTCGTATAAAGAAGAAAAGGTAAATTTGTTTTTTTGTCGTTCATTCGTAAAGCGATCATTTGAAATATTTTAAAGCGCTGATTCGATTCTAGGATATCTTATGAAAATTTCGTACCTTTTGGTAAACGTTCACACAAAAACGTGCGATTTAATCTCACCTAAGAATTACACATTACCTAATTACCTAAGCGATAAACGAAATACTGGATTACATATTGCGTAGCTTAAAGGGAATAGAAAAAGAGCATTATAAGGTAGACTCGAGACATTGATTTACTCTAAACAGGATGCTTGTTAGCATACAAGATATGTCTCGTAGTGTTACTCGAGATATCAAGATCGCTTCGGCTGTGTCCTTAAAAGGATTCTCTCTAGACGGTAGACCTCTTTCACACCTTTCCACAGGGGTCACCGAAGGGGTAGGCAGAGGTGTATAGGTAATAGCCACGCACACACTTTCCGCCAGAGATATATTTAAGGTGCTAACATGACAGATTGCGAATCCATCGCCGTTACTCAAGCACGACTATAGGTACATAGGTACTTTGAATTGCTTCTCAGAAGTATTCAGGCTCCCTCTCGATGTTTTCCTTCACCGTAAAGCTCCAAATAAAAATCATAAAATGCACATTTAGTGACAAACAAAACGTAACGATTGCTTTACTTAATCAAATCCGTTACTAAAGCAATTGAATCTACAATAAAACCGCCAATGCTCATAAAACGGCTATAAACATTGACAACACAAATAGCAGCTAATAATCCACACAACCAATCGGACCGCAGTCGTATGCCTCCAATATATTTTATACGTACCTTTATACGGACATCAGAAAGCATTGCAAATGATTGCCGCAATAAAACTGTTTGCTGGAGTCACAAGGCCTTAATTAATTAGCTCTCTGTTCAAATTATATAAATACATAAACATATCATCACACTGATTCTCACGGAGTAGACAGAGAGAGCAGTGTTCCTGTTCTTTCTAGGATTATGAGCTTCTTTTTCTTTTTCCATATTCATAAAACACTTTATACATACTCGCTGGTTTCGAGTACATACACTGCACGTTCCCATCGTTGAGTGTTTGATCGATTCCATCTAGGTTGTTGATCTTGAATGTGATCTTCTGGCTCCTCTTTTACGCACTTTCGCATTTTATCACATATGTTTCCGTTTGCGAATCTCTCTAAATCAAATTATACATTTAATTAACTTGATACTAGTCCGTGCATATTTTAGTGACGAAATTGTCAATGTATGCAATATATTTTGTTCGACACTATCGTCGATTTCCTTGAACTAGCCAAATCCCTTAACGCATTGAATATTAGTTCCGTAACCAGGAGCTTAGTTATGCCCGCTAAACGAGTTTCCAATACACGACGCCAGATGGCACACCTGGTCTTGTCTTCGGTATATTTGGTTCCACAAAGCTGATATTTCAATACGACATTAGATCAATATTCACACGCGATGACCCAATTATCATGAATGCAAATTTATTCGGAAACGCTTTATAGTAAGTTAAACTGATATTTCAATTTAAAGAACAAAGTATTAAGGTCGCCGCTTCGTATAAAAATCTTATATCAAAATGTCTAGAATGAATAGTAGAATTCAATTAGTGACATCATTATTAAACACAATTACCGTCTTATATCTTGGTAATGATCGTCGTTACGTCGGTGGCGACCATTCGGTGGGTGCGTGTCCCGACCTCTCACCGCATATCGATTCCTTTCCACACTTTCGTCATTCGGACGCGTTTACATCGGCTGCCCTCATAAATATTTTAGTCTCGTCTTCCTTGGGTGTGAAACGAGTCCAGTTTGCGGTTCGCGGTCCAAACATAGCGTCGACGGCTCTACTTCCACCGCACCCCAAGCGCAACGCTTACTATAGGTACTTAATTCAAATAAACATTTGGATTTCCAACATCGTTTACTGCGTTGTAAATGTTATTCTGCTATTGTCCTGCGAAAATGTCTGTTATTTTAGGTGTATCGCGGTATATACATTTGTAAACTCAATTGAGTGTTCAAGAAAATATCTATCTTCGCCCCTTCCCACAGGAGTCCCTGAAGTGGTAGGCAGAGGTGTGTAGGTCTGACACACCCACTTTCCACCAGAGATATATTTTTGGTGCCAACGTGACAGATAGCGAGTCCATCGCCGAAACTCGAGCACTATCCATACGCCATTGAGTTTCTTCTCAAACCTATGCAGATTTCCTCTCGATGTTTCCCTTCACCGCAATAGTCGTGGTGTGACTTATCATAATACTATACTATAATTTCACTTCAGAGTACCCTAAACCGAAGAGCATGTATGAAGAGAATAATGAAAGTGGACGAAGCGAAAGAAGTATGTAAGAATCGTAGCAAGTGGGAAGAAGTGGTCTCTGCCTACCCCTACGGGAAAGAGGCGTGAGTATATGTATGTATGTATGTATGTAATTTCACTTCAGGAAAACTCATTGGTACAGTCGGGATTCGAACTTGCAATTTTAGTGATGCAGACAATTACTCGAATTACTCGCCCACCACGGCTCAATGATCTTATCAAAGTATGGTAACGAATGTTAAATTTAATAGAATTATTTCTGCATGAATAACTAAAGCTTAGCAACGGCATTACGCACAGGTGCTTTCAGTATTCACCTGCAGCGCCCAAGGTGCCAAACATAATCACTTCAGATTTCCGAAAGGCCGGCAAATTTATTCATACCCTCACATTTATCACCGCGAGCCGCGCGAATAGTTTTTCACATGTATGAGAAAATTTGCCGAGCAAAATTCTATCACGCGTTCTGAGGGCGCGGGCCCGGCCGTTAGAATTTCGTGCACCTTGCCGATACCAATAAATCAAACTATTGCGTAATATTCCTTCTATATGCATGGAGATCACTTCGGACCTTCACTCCTGTTTTATTTATTGCGCTACTAAACACATTTTTATGAACGATTTATGACAAACGGAGTGGTTTGACTTGTTTTGAATTATTAAACTCGATGTAACTAATATTTGCAAATTTGTTAAAATAGCAGTTGAACGAACCTTGCAACACAACACATTACAAAATTGAATCTAAGTATATTATACTTACAGTGATTTCTAGATGTTTATCATTAAGATACATATTCTGCTACATCGCACACAATCAGCAAATGTCATTATAATTTTTCAATAATTAGATGTTTAAAAAATAAATAACTATAAATCAGAATTTATTCATAGATTATATCCGTAGAGATAAGTATAATTATTTATTGTGACATAATGTGTTAGACGTCATGTTATTGAGTAAAATAGCCATCAATAAATCTCTATGACTTCGATAAATAGGTTTGGGCGGTGGTTGACGCCGATAACAAACTGGCTGCTACCAGATGTATGTCGGCCGCGTACCTATCAGCGCATCGATCGCCCCCGAGATGTGATCGACCACATTCCTCCATCCCGACATCGGAGATAACTGAAAACATTACATATAATAATTTATCTACACCAATTCATCTGTCCTGCCGCAGCCACTTGTTTCGGTTATTACTTACTTCAAACAGACGCCCGTAAATATCTGTATGACTAACTGCCACCAATAAATACTTATCATAATTAGTATCATATTTGTCCCAACATCCTTTTTATAACCGCTCACTATTCCGACTAAACGAGCTAATGGCATTGGTTTTAGAGAATATCCGTGTTATTATTTGGTATCTGTGCAAGTTCTGTGCAAACATGAACGGGTTTTATTACGAACCTACACTTCTTCATAGATAAATGTGTCAATTTATTTAATTGATGAGTAGGTTGCGTAAATATTTCATATAAATCTCTAAATGGTGTGGAGCAATAAACATATTAATCAATGCTTCATTATTAATTCTATTGAAATCAAATATCGGAGTTGGGAATACTTTCACGGCACCGACGACGTATAATCCCAACGAAAATCAATGAGGCATTCCTGCACGACTGCTGGGGACTACGATTGGAACTTTGGCCTGCTTTAAATGAAAACTCTACCTTCAGGCGTGATTGAGCCGAACGGTATCCATCATTCATATTACTAAGGAATGAGGAAACCAAAGCATCGTCTTAAAAATATTAGTATTCGAAAGACAACAATAAACATTACATCACATAGCATATTATTAATAATGCGCTATATAAGAGACTTTATTAACAAATTTCCGAAAAAAATCAAAGGCGTATGTATGTATGTATAGTCGTCATTGAGTAACAGCGATGGACTCGAATTTTTGTCACGTTGGACCTAAAATATATCTCTGGTGGAAAGTGAAGGACTCTAATAAGATATAGGTATATGACTAACATAGATACCTAAGTGACACAATGTTCGTAGGAATACTTGCGGTGTGTACATTATTTTGGTGAGCAGTCAACATGATTATGGTGTTTCAGTGTTCACTATATGGTTTTGTTAAAAATAATGTAATGTACTGCCTGATTTAGTTTTCACATTAACAAAAGCGGACAAGACAATATAAATTGGTTCCCGCCGCGCCACTCCGCGCGGCGAACATGAGCGAGTACTTTATTGCACTCACCCGAACAGCCATGGGAACACGTTGCGATCGATGAATTACGGTGTTGCGTATCTGTCAATTTCGCGGTATAAAATTCCTCTCGGTACATGACAAAGGCAGCTGTCATCGAAGGCCGAGGGGTCGCATCCCTTAAGCTAAGCCCTCGTCGTCCGGCGGAGACACGCACGTCGTCCGAAATTCGACTAATCCACACCTACTCCACACATAAACCAATCTAATTGTTAATAAAAGGAGGTATTCGGAAGCGTGTGGTTACATCACTCCAATGGTACCTCTAATTGATTTTTACTGCCCTTCTAATTTAATGTGACTTTATGGGGTTAATCGGTCCTAAACATTGTTTAGCGCTAATTATGTGCAGCCTGCTTTCGTAATCATCGAGGGTATCTCTATTAAGGGAGGTAATTATGTTGAGGCTTTGTTCGAGATAAAGCTTCCATCGCAGCTAATGCCAAATTACCAGATACTGGCACACTTTCTGCTCGTTTGGTTTCAATAGATTCAGAATTGAAGGTATCATCTTCGTTAGTTCATAACGCACAATAGCTCTATTTTTTAAATATGGTAAGGGTTATTCTAAGACAATGTACATAGATATCATACCAATAAATATATATTATAATAAATTTTCATAACTATTTTCGGAGTGACCCAGAACTTCATTGAATAATTGTTAATTTTATAATAGGTACATATATATTTTTGCCGAATTTACAACGTTACTCAAGTTCAGGAAGTCTTGATTGAAGCCGTTCGCATAACGGTAACTGTCGAATTACATATGCGTCTAGTCATGCAGTAGGTACCGAAACACAAAAGGCCACCACACGAAGAGCACAACAACAGCGGGGTAACATTAGGAATATTCCAACTTATATTCTGTTTCGTACTCATCTTACCATAGATGATATTTTATTTGTATTTGTTGTTATGAGACATCTTATTTTCTAGTGAATAAGAATTTGTTGGGACTCCTTGAACGTGTACAACATAATGTTATTATAATTTATGTCATACTAAGCAGGTGAAGATATACGAGGGAGTCATTCAATTTATTAAACATGTTTGCTAAGTCGATTTTGTTATTTTTTTGTCGCTCGACTTGGCGCATCTATCACACAGCGTGCGCTCGCTTTCTCGCGTTGCTCTTTATTATAGTACCATTGATTTCCGGACAGACTCGGCCAGTACACACTTGCGTTCCAACAAAAAGTCCATGTGTATTCAGAATGATTGTGTGATCATTACTTTTGGATTCCGAGTCTTCAATATCACCTTTGTTGAAGTGTCAATTTGAAGTTTACGCTTAGGTAATGTGTTGTGCACCTCTTTCTTGATGGTATCAATCGGATTTGTGTTACGTATATATGAAATGAATCAAATAGTTGGTATTTTCATTTAAAATCTCTAAATATTTTCAACCAAAGCAAAAAAGCGGCGTTTTTAAATGTATAAGTTTAGTTATTTCAATCGTTCATCAAGTAGTATTCCTAATTGTTTTTAATTTGTAGTTTTAAACAATTATACAGTTAATAACGTTTCCTAAAAAGAAACGCAAACAAAAAATCTATCCGGATATCGCCAAACAGCACCAAAGCTCATGACAACTGAAAAAAAAGTCAAAACGTAATGTTATTTCGTGAATAGATAAAGGCAACAAAAGGCGCCATCTACTCAGAGATACAACAGTTCGCAAAATAACATCGAGGACCATCCATTATGCAATGTCGCCAACAGACCACCTCCATTTTGTATTAAGTCAACAAATCCGAAAACCATTCAAGAGACATTTGTTCCATGAATAATAATATGTAAATGCTTTATTATAATACACGTTTGTTTTGGCTACCATTGTAAGGACACTCGTAGCTGAAACTGTGCAGTTAATTGCAATGAATAATTAACTTTTGGTTTCTTTTTAGACATTGCTTTCGGTTTGCATTTTAGGGTTGTTATTTACTAAACTGTTTGAATTATTGTCAAATTTACAAGTAATCTGAGGTTAGTAATCACAATTTACTACTCGACATGTGTATCGTGGTTACTCGACCAGTATGGCTTACAACGAAAATAATGCAAGTTTGAAGCCCGACAGGACCATTGAGTTTTTTCTAGGCCTATGTACAGTGGTTAATCACACCACAGTTGCCGGTGAAAGATAACATCGAGAGAAAACTGACTCAGTACTAAGCGACTTGAGAAGCGGCTAAATGTCACTTTGGCACCTAAAATATATCTCCGGGGAAAGAGATGCGTTATACTACACATCACAGCCTACCCATTCGGGGACACTTGTGGGAAGGCGGTAGATATGAAGTCTTCACGATAGCTTAGCAAATGAGCGTGCTTTCAGTAGAGGCCATATTTGTTGAGCGATCTTGTTTCAATAATATAACGCCCTGGCCCTATCTATATCGAAGGTGGCTTTCCAAGCGTCCAGCCTGCAAAGAAAATTGGTCATGTCTGGATTAAACCAGTTATCAGGCACTTTAGAAATAAGTAAATTGTCATGCAACGATCGTCAAATATTATCAATTTCTATTTGAAACCTAAGGCTAAACGACTTGCTTGCTAAGCTGACTTAGTGATGACATAGTATGTAAATAAAAACCTGTGACGTCATCCATCTATGTAGTGACCGCGGGGTAGGTTGATTTATTTCGTTGATCAATGCATATATACCACTACGTATTCTAGGTGGACATAATAGCATTTGAGCAACCAAAATATGGAGTAATTAGTCTTGTGACACCAATTGATAAACTCAATTTCAATACGTTTTTTATTCGGTAACCAGCAATTAATTCAATTTATAATTTTAATACGCATATCTATTTGTGAGATCAAGATTATCGTTAAATAATTAACATACATTCTATATAAATAGGATATTGAAACGATGAATCAGCATGTGATCCGAAAGTTTGTCTTGTCGGTTCTAATTAATATTGTTTTTACGTCTTCTATAGCGAAGGCAATTAAAGGATTAATTTTATGACGGTATGTAGTACAAGTTAAATATTATATAGAGCTACATATCGGCAAACATATGATCATCACACTGAGATCCTGTCGAAGTAGCAAGGGATCCATCTTAGAGTAACATTTTTCATTTCGCGTCATCCTCATTCGTCAGTCCAATAATACTCTGGTTTTTCGATCGACGTGCAGAACGAACTTGGTCTTCCTTTACCTCATCTTCCATTCTTAGCATTGTATATCTGTTTTACCTGTCTTGTTATGTAATATTGTATATCTATTTATCAACTTGACGTGTCAATCCATTACTTATGTTAAGCTAGCTACAATTATTATTATTATTTTCTATTAACATAAATATATTCGCCAGCCCCTGACACCTATCCGACTTTTTTATACGAGGTGTTTTTTTTATATCTAGATCTTATCTTATCATTTTGATCTATCTGATCTTTATCAAACTTATCTTGCTAAGAATCGTCCACCTCGTTTTACTAGCCTTCTGGTTTTCAGCAAAGTAGTTGCGATTCCAACGAACGATAGGTAGATGGACATTGGCACCAGATTTATAATAGGTACTTCTGGTTATGAGATTTCAAAAAAAAAAAAAAAATTCGAACTAGCTCAAAACTAAGCAAAGGTTACCATGGAAACTAGACAACAACATACGTAAGAACTATTATTTAAAAGCTCGATGTGTCCAATAGTTGGACCAATGCCTCTCTTTGTAACATGCTCGATATAAGGCTTTCTCCAGGACTTCGAGTACCTATGCAGTGTAGCTCATCCTGACGACCGTCTGGTCTAGTGGTTAGAGCTCCTGACTGCGAAAGCGAACCGCTGAGGGCAAATATTTGTGTGATGAACACGAGTATTTGTACCTAAGTCTTGTCCTAAGTCCTATGTATTTGTGTATATATCTATCTATATAAGTAAATATATCGTTGTCTAGTTACCATAACACAAGCTTTGCTTAATTTGGGACTAGGTCAATTTGTGTGGAATTGTCCCAGGTATTTATTATTATTGTTATTATAATTTTCTCGGGCTTTCACGTATTTTTTTCTGAAGCTCACTGTATGAACAGTTTGTCATATATACTTGTATTACTTTAAATGAATACTTAAGTACCTATAAAGGACGTTCAAGACTAACTTTTACGGCCAATCAAGCTATAATTAATCCTTGGCAGCCCGGAGCTGTGAACATTATAAGACAGGAGGAGAAGCTCTAGTAGGCCCTGGCTTCTTCTTCTTCTTTCTCGGTCCCTCAGTGCTGAGGATCGCGACCACAACAGCTTGCTCTCCATTGGCTGCGGTTGTAAGTGCTGTGGACTGCCGTCTGGATGTCAGGCCCCACAGTTTTCTTTATGGCGTCTATCCATCTTGAGGGTGCTCTGCCCCTGGCTGGTAGGCTGGAAAGAGGGCTATAAGAATGAGAAGAGAGAAAAAAAAAGATTAGATATTATAAATTGAACTATATTAATCCTACTATTAATTATAAATGCCAAACTTGGTGAGGACGTTTCACACTAACTACGGAACGGAATTGATTGACATTTGGCACAAAAATACATTATCAGTTGGATGGTTTCACAAAGTTTGCAGAAACCAAACTACCAATGTTGTTGGCGGGTGAACTCAGCGTTGGCCGCTGATTGATAATATAAATAAGTGTTTTACTGTATTGTTTTAAGTCAAATATTTTGATTTATCTCACATAATGCGTTGGCGCACTTAAAATCCGATTAGTTTCAATTACTACAATGATTTACTAAAACAAGTCGTGAATCGTCAACGCAACCGGTACGAGAGAGCGCATGGCGCGTCCCGTGAGTTTTACAGATTTTAATTTTTCTTTTGTCTTTATGGATCACGAAATGTTTTGTGTACGCATGCCCCAGGAGGGCGTACCGACCCCCCGCCGCGGCTTCCTTCCTACATCGCCTCACTACAAAAACGTTTGTTATAAAAATGCACGACGAACAAAAACGCTTACGTCGAGTGACAAGTACCCTTTGTTTATAATATTTGTTGATTTGTTCAACTTGTTTATGAGTGTTCACGACACTCGATGACTCCTCTCTTTTGCAGCTTACAGTAAGCCAAGTTGAATGCATGTAAACAGTCATCGGATACCCTATGTGGTAGGTGGATGGGTTATGAGTTCGTCGACCTTATGCTGCCCTAAACACCAATGTAAATACAACCATTCAAATTATCATAATCAAAGACTACCAGAGGTCACCAAAGTTAATACAATTGGGATATAATGTTTATACCGCGATGAATGCGGTTTTTAAACTCAGAACCAACACATATTCTAACGAATTTATAATTTATTTCGGCACTATCTATACAGTCTTCTGGAATATTATACTATCCATATCGCCTGTTGGCAATATTACAACGCTATTTATTTAATTCTCACATATTAAAACACGCAGTAAAATGTTGACAACGTGACGACAGGCGTGCTAACACGCTGTAAACATCCGCGCGGGTACGCCACCATAGCACACCGGAGAACTTTATTAGCTGACACCTCAGAATAAAACGGCGTCATTATCGAGATATCATACTAATGTAAAAATGTTAGATTTATCAAATATTAAGGTATTTGGATGAAAATATACAAGTTGACAACACGTGTAGTTGGTATCTACGCGGACGGATCGGACGCCCCGGAGCGCGGGCCCAGCGCGGCTGCATTACTCACCATGACCTAATGGGCGGGGATAAATCATGTGTATATCTAAAAAACACACAAAACAACCCAATGTTGAATAAACAAAATTCATGGAAATGGGGACAAATCTGACAATGCCCGGCTCCGGTGGTCCGCGGATTCACCGAGTGATCCGTTTGCGAATCCCGGAATAATGACGTTGTTATCGTACCTCCACGGTACTCCCAATACACTCGAATATCTATACTAAAACAAAACGCAATTTTATATCCATATACGTCTCTACTATTCGGGGCTATGTATTGCACCTACTGCCATCAGACGAGAGTTAATATGCCCATGTGCTTATTACGTAAATATTAGGTGATTAAATCAGAAACACTATTACAGTAAACAGAGAGCTTAGCGCCATATTGGACTATGTTTTGGCATTGTGCGAACATTTGCTCCATCACTGCGCGTTTACAAACTGTTGATAAGACCCTTCAACATAATGAACAAATTATGATTTTTCTATAATGCGAGTATACAAAAGTTTAAATTAAATTCTCCCACGCAAAACGTCCCTTAAACGAAGACATTATGCTGAGATCCAAATAGAAGTAATTCATAAAACTGAGTCCGCCCTTTCATATGAAAATACGACTAATCCATGGCACGCGCCTCGGTCCACGGGAGGTGACCTACGGTCCGTTGTGTGTTTGCCTTCCACGATATCATGTTGTTATTTATTTATCATAACTCCAGACTTTTCAATACACACGTCCAAATTTATTAATGCACCGAGCTCAAGCCACAATAAATTATAATTTATCCCGAGATTAATGAACGTAAGTATGTTATAATCGTTATATGGGAATTTTTAAAACATATCCAATGAATTTGTGGAATTTATGTACGTATTTAGCTTTATTGATTGGGTATTTGTTCATAATAAATAATTGAATGATGCGGGTCATTAATATTAATAGATATGACTTTAAGAGTAATATTGCTCGACCAATGTACTTACACACTTTGAAAGATACTTTGAATCAGGCTATTAATTTCGAATTTAATAAAGCAGTCACTGCTAATTTATACTATCAGAACCAAATTTAGGTACACTAAAAATATTAAGTTCAATAAAAATGCACCAAATTCAAAGGAAAATGCTCAACGCATCGTTTCCACTTGAAATCCCTTCTGATGCTGGTAGGTAGCACAGTTGCTGGGGCACCGATGTCAGCACAGCTCTTTGTTACTGCTACAGATGCACTTCAATATCGAAAGGTAACTCAGTCATAGCTTGTAATTGTTTCAATTCTTCATTAACAACTGCTTTCACTGGTTGTCCCCGAAACTCGTCAATCATAATTCCCAGAACAAAAGCAATTATAGCACGCTCGTTGGTAGTGTTAGGTCCTTTATACACGTCGTTAATATTGCGTGCCGATTGAGAGGCATTGTTTTGCTGGCCTTAATGTTAAAAAAACAACGCGAATTTTCTGGTTGTAAATAATTTCAAGACAGTACCTAGAACATTCGTAAATAGAACCTTATGTTAAGTAGAATCAATTTTTAAATTAGAAATTTAGGTCAAAGCTTCAAAGAAACCCGCCAATACTGATTCCGATAGGATAGTCAATATAAGGACCAATAGTTAACGTATCTAATTTGCAAGAAAGCAATTCTTAGGCTCGCGTATTTATAACCTCCGCTTGAAATAAAAATTATTGGTACATATGGAGTAACAGTAGAAAGGCTGAACCATTATTTTAAAAGGGTATTATTAAATGTAATTATGTAATATAATATAAGGTAAAAATAAAGCATGGAGGTGTTTTGTTCTTTTTAAGGGCTTTGAAATAACCACTTGATGGTTGAACGTTGTGGTCGATGCAAAGGAGTTTATAAATTTTAAATTGATTTCGATTGTAAAATCTTTTTTCTTTCCGTTGAAGTCGTTTGAATGAAGTTATTATTGCTGATCCCAAGTTATTGCTTTTGTTTTCGGATTTTATTTGATAAGTAAGTATATTAATAAACTTGTGACGAACATTTTTAATATTTATGTACGTCCAAAAAGGGCAGTGACCAGTTGAGTCCAGTTGAGTAAATATCTAAACTTACAATTGCGATTGCAATGCACCATATAGGTATTCACGCCTCCCCACAATTGTCCCCGAAGGGTAGGCAGAGGTGTAGTACTACCCACACAACCACTTACCGCCAGAGATATATTTGAGGTGCCAACGTGACAGATAGTAACTCTATCGATGCTACTAAAGCAAAACTATATTTACATCTTTGAATTTCTGCTCAAACGAATGCAGGTTTCTTCTAGATGTTCTCGAAGCTCAGAAAAGTCATTGATACAGTCGAGATTCGAAGTTGCAATCTTTTCGTTGCAGGCAATTACTCGAACCACTTGGCCACCATCGCATTATTTAATAATGATTACAAATTACAGTTCTGGTGAAAACATCACCAGAACAAACCGTGTCCCAAAGAGCATTTTGGGTAAATATTCCGCGTTACCAATTAATCATCAAGGCGTCAAATGCATGCCGAAAACAAGTCTAGCTTAAGACTGGTTTTCCCAGTAAATGGGCGGCCAAGATCAAAGGACAGGTGATTCGTGTTAAATATTCAATACAAGTCTGCTATCAGTTTATATCAGGTAGGGTAATTGCAATAATGTATCGAGAACGAACAAAGCACCCAGTGATACTGGGCAGTCCGTAGCCTATAGCGCTATATAATCATCAGTGGCCATAGCGATGTAGACATGTAAACTCATGAAATACTTCATATGCTTTGACTATCTCCGCGTCTGGCCGTCACATACAGCCATCAACAGCCTACCCACCTGAGAGATCAGATTGCCAGACAATTTGGAGCCTAAATGACATACATCGCACGTTCATCAGGCAACAATCATTATTAATTCAAGTAATGAGAGTTGAAATAACATGGAGCGTTCATGTCGGATCTAGTAAACATGACGTGGGCCCGACTATCGCACCACGATCAATGATGTATCGATGTGTGTCTTTCATTAAGCACATGAGCTGACACCAGTATTGTAACACTAGATGTGACACAAAATAGATTGTTCTTCTTAATCTCATTATCAATTCGACATTTCAGTAACATAGCACAATATTTGTTTGTGACTGATCAATGTGGATGTAGCGAAAGTTGAGAAAACTGGCGCCCTACTTTCTCTGCCTACCCCTTGAGGGACTCAGGGTTATTATGTTAATATATGTATTAATGTATGTTTTAAACGATTGAAAAGCCATGGTGGCCGATTGGTTCGATAGTTGCCTGTGACACAAAGATCGCAAGTTCGACTGTACCAATGAGTTTTCTGAACTTAAGTACAGTGATTTGGGTCATTTATTCTATTTATCAATTAAATTGCTTCAACTTAAAAAAAAAAAAAAAAGTACAGTGATTAATCACACCACGAGTTTTACGGTAAAAGAAAACATCGAGAGGAAACCTGCATACGTTTGAAAAGTAATTCAAAGGCGTAAGTAGTCTTGCTTCAGTAACGGCGACGGACCCGCCATCTGTCACGTTGGCACCTAAAATATATCTCTGGCGGTAATTAGGTGTGTGGGTATTACCTATACACCTCTGCTGCCCCTTCGGGGACCCTTGTGGGACGGCAAAATCAAAAAATCGAAAAGGATCAAGCGGAAAGATGAACTAAGTACACATGTTGTACGTCCGGGCTGGAGACAGAAGTCAGTTCAAGTTCAACTGCTCATTTAAGAAACATTGAAAAAAGGTCACGCAATCCGACGGTATAAAATGTATAAATAGCCTACTCAAAACTTAAACTCTGTAAGAAGATTTCTAAGTTAAGAGAGGTAGGGCATAACGGGTTTCCCGTTCGAATTCGGAGCTGCCCGACTGGGGCAGGACCTCCACCTTACAGAAGTCCGTAGCCAAATAACACAATTTTTTGTGTTGTGTTCCTATGCGGTAAATCAGGTTTCCAGTAATGAGCTCCTTGGGGAGGGGGGAGGATTGTTACATTGTGTTGGAAGCAGAGGGATTAAACCCATTATGCTGCCAACACACTATAACTCTCCGAACACAGAGTGGCAACGCGCAAGTGATACTTCGGTATCGTGAGCGTAAATAGGCTACGGTAACCGTTTCCCATCAGGTGGGCCGTACGCTTGTTTGCCACTCTTGTTGTATAAAAAAAAAAAGTGCAATATTTTATTTGAATTTCTTAAAGAAAAATCAATTTTTTTTTTTTTTTTTTTTTTTTTATACCACTTGGGTGGCAAACAAGCATGCGGTCCGCCTGATGGTAAGCGGTTACCGCCGCCTATGGACGCTTGCAACACCAGGGGTATCACTCGCGCGTTGCCGACCCTGCAGGAATCTTTTCACACCCTTCTTGAATTTACATGGATTTAATATATGCTCACGCCTTCTCACAAGGGTCTCCGACGGGTAGGCAGCGGCGTATGGGTAGTACCCATACACCGCTGCCTACCTACACCCACACACTCACTTTCCGCCAGTGAGATATAATAGGTGCTAACGTGGAACATTGCGAGTCCATTGCCGTTTCTCTAGCACGACTATACACCTTTGAACTTCTTCTCAGAAGTATGCAGGTCTCCTTTCGATGTTCCTTGACCGTAAAGCTCGTGTTGTGACTAACCACTGTACTAGAGTTCAGAAAAACTCATTGGAACAGTCGGGACTCGGGGGACTTTTTTTTTTGGATTTGTACGGATTTGTAGTGTACAATATGACAGCTAATATTATTTGTTTAAATTTAACGTATTCCAAAATTATTTTCGATATGTCGTTTCCAGTAAATCGTAAAAAGAACCCATGGTTGTGGGTGTCCTTGACTCCCCGGGTCATCGATCAGTATGGGAATTCATCTCCATAGGTAGGTACCTACTAAATTGAACCTACACGCCTCTAGGTTATTCAAAACGCATAAATATTTGATATTTTTAGGTGTTTGGAATTATGTCCAAGGATATTTAACAATGTGTACACACCTGAGTATGTTTCGTGGAATTTGTCTACCTGTATAATATCTAGGGTTAGATTTGGTTACAAGATATCGTTTTTGTTTTTATTTAGCGCCTAAACTTTGTATTTTCAACCTAATCTAAAACTAACTCGGATTTTTAGTTACAATTTATTTTTGGGATCCTACGGTCAATAGTTATCGAAAGACCGGTAGGATCGCTGTTTGAATCTTCTTTTATTAGACCTAAAGCTTTATCCTTAACAAAATGTTTGTTTCTACTTTATTAAGCGATTTAAAAAACGAAGGCAGATTATTTTATGTATGGTCATTTGTTTAAGGACAAAGAATTCCCTCCTCTTCTTAAGCCCCCCGCGATCGAGCACTGCCTCCTACCAAACTAGGTTCTTATATGAGTGCCGCAAACATAGGAGTGCAGAATTGTATATCTCACCGCCTGTCTGTGTACGGACCATTATATATGATATTATGTGTAAAAACCCACATACAACAAGCGACACAAATACACATACTCAGTCACCTATTCAAAAATTTGTCCATGGTCCAATTTAAGGCTCTACTGAATCAATATCATTGTAACTGACTATAATTTAGGGCGGTTTTAAACCACTCATATCTGTAACGAGAGTGAAAGCGCCTGTATTCTTAGTCACCGCAAGATTATACTGCGGAATGCTTTCCTTCCCACTTGACTGTAGGAGTTCGGAAATTTGAATTCTGTCAATTATGATCTTTAACGTTGTGTAAATAGAATGCATTTTATAAGCAAGGCGACCGCCTTTCGATTCATTATGACCGAATAATTACGTACAAAATTATTCATTGTTGACTATCTATTACCAATTAGACGCCGGCTTTTTAAAGATGCCTGAAAATTCAAATATAGAAACGTTATTTGTCCCACCACGAAGAGGAGAAGCGGTGCCGGTAACGTAAATGCACAGACTCACCATATATCACTAATGAGATTGGTGCTCCGGCGATGTTATTAAACTATGCGTACGCCAGATGGTCTCTGAATGGGTAGGCACACCATTAGGGACACCATCAAGATCGACATCGATCCAGAGCTGGAAGAATTCATGAGCACGTTCAGACTTAAATAAATAAATAAAAAATACCTTGAGAGAATTACACAAACTGACAAAGCACCAAATTAAGCAATGCTTGTCTTATGGTAACTAGATAACGATATAGAGAGATATTTACTTATATAGATAGATATTTACACAAATGCAGGAAATCCTAGACTAAGGTACCAATACTCGAGCTCATCACACAAATACCTACCTGCCTTCAGCGGGAATCGAACCCGCTACCTCAAGTTTCACAGTCAGGAGCTATAACCACTAGACGATACGGCTGTAAATCACACATTGCTTATGATACTTATTCCAGTTCTAGGGGATGATGCTGTACTGCTTATGAAATCTATTTAAATGAGAAAAAACAAGCTGAGCATAACAGGACATGAGAAGAATGATAACTACCTCAGGCGTTACCTTAGCGGTAACCGCTTCCCATCTAGCGGACTGCAATAGAAAAAAAACTTATTATTATTAGGATAATTCTCCTAGTTCGAATTGCTACGCTTAGCCAAGTTCACAGACCACTTTAAGGAGTTAGGTCTTTTTAATATTTATTTCGAACACGATTACTGGAAATTCGATAAGGTATCCTACATGTTTTGCGATCGTTATTGTTTTCGATATCCCTTCGGACATAAATCTGCAGACACAAAAAGGATCCAAGCAAAAAATTGGTCAAGTTTGTGCATTTGAGACGAACAGTTGATATCTCACTTTTCAACCACATTTTACTATCCTTGGCAGCCGTTGTTCGCAGTATAAAAGCATATGAGGTACACCCTATTGGTACTGAATGGGTAAACATTTGGTAAAGATGTATTTTCCCAGCGGTAGGCGACGCTCCCACTGAGCCGTGAACTGAAAGTACGCAAGTGAAGAATTTGGTGTCTGTATAATATTCGATAGTATCGATAGTAAATCGATGGATACATTTTTCAGCAGAAATGGTGCCATTTTAACTCATAAATTAGCATGTTAATGAAATAACATTTTCATATTAATTGCCTCTGATTAGAATTCAATAAATTAGTTGCACAGATAGTTTGCTTACGAATATAATATGACTACCAGTATCTACTTTATCTTTCAATAGAAAATTATCATATTAATAATCTTGATAAAATCCACACCACTTATCGATAGTTTAGATAGTTTAAAGTCAGAAGTCGATAAATTGTGTCTCTATCGATATTGAATCACCGTCATTCACCGTCGTCGCGCCGTACTGCAGTCTCAGCAAGCCACACGACGTTACTGGCAATATTTTAAACCGTCATTTCACGGAATGTGACCGTATTATATCGGACAACATTCGGACATGTAAGCAAACATCTTAATGTTTACTAATGAAACATTCTAAATACATTGATTGATGATGTTCAACCTTGCACGGGTTTTGTGTACGATCGCATTATTCTATTCATAAATCGCGCTGCGGGAAGTGAGCAGCGTTGGTGGCACTGCCATTGTTCGTTGGACACAATTCGGCAAACATTCTGCTGTTTTTTTCTTGGCTTTCTTTTAGAGTGGGTCATTTAAATTTCATGCGTATTTTAGGTGTAGATGGATTTCCATTAGGAGTGAATGATTAAGAGGTCGAGTGGAGGGTGTGTCGCGCGGATCTCTGGGGAGTACGGATCACTGACGCACGGGTGTGTGTGGTGCACTGCTTGCAATTAACTCCTCTGTCGAGGCATTATCCCGGTATTAGATCCTTGTCGTCGTTGGTAACGTTCCCGCCGACGTCGCTATCAATGATGTAACACCCCTGCGTCACTTCGCTTATATTTGCTACAGAAAATATAAACTACCCACAGATTCGCTAATCGAAATACAGAGCTATACATAGAATGGTGCTATCATCACAGCTACAAACAAATAAAGTAATATTAAACACAGACAGACTTAATGTCGCCCGTACTATACTAGGCTATGACCACAGAAAGTCAAAGATATAATTAACTTGGAGCAAACAGCTGTGTATCTAACAGTTTTGAGGAAAGGTCCAAAGAGTGTTTTCATTGTAAACATCGAAGTGACAATTCACAAATTGAGAACAAAAAAGTGGAAACGTCAACGGGCGCGATTGCCAATATAAAAGTTAATCATGTTAGTTCGCCAGGGTGGCCGGGTGTCGAGCCATTGTCCCAGGTTCGAACCCACCCCCTGCAAGGATTCCTTGCTTATTTAATGCAACGATGCACACGTAAACATCTAAATAACTTTTGTGTGACACTTCTCCCCTACCCCCTAATTTCACTAAGTAGCCGTATCTGTACAAATGTATTGGGGAAGATACATAGCAACCAAATGTGTTTTTAGAGCACAGATTTGTTATTTAACTACCATTGACTCGAAGTGAAATTTAGAAAGTGATTTGTTTTTTCTTAATAGCTTTTTATGTGGTTTGGGGAACATGAAGTGTCTGATTTTGTTTTAAATAATACTAAATTCAGTACCTACGTACTCGTACACTGTTTGATTCCAGTGTTTAAGGTATAAGGCATGTATGTAGCATATAAGGTATGTATTTATCAAAATATATATTCATCGATTAGTCGTTGACACCTATTTACAGGTTATATAATAGTTAATGATTGGTGAAATACCTATACGATTTTATGACTCTACTTACGTAGCAGCTATTATCTAGCCTATGACTTCTCTACACCTCTCACCTCTCCTGATAATGCGTATAAATTATGCACATTTAAATCGACTCAAAATAGAGCAGTTTATGCTAGGATAGGGCACGTAAATGATAGAGTCAGGGATTAGAATGGGAATAGCAGCGAAGTATTTGATAGCGCTCTCCGCTGGGTGCTCGGCCGACACGTCAGGCCGGCGCACCCTGACGCGCACCCCAACACTGCTGCCACTCTCCTGTCACAGCTTACGCAACCGACTGACAGCCTCCAACAATTCGTTACGAAAATGTGTTAATCGCGCACAACACTTTCATGCATCACAGCGCTGAATTAGATTAGCGCGATGACAATACCGACATCTGTACTTGAATGAGACTCGTCATATTTTGACAGGTATCGTCACAAGCCCGCACCCTTGTATACCCACATACACGTGTTCGGACGTCCCACGCGAACTCTCCGACGACCTAACGCTCAATGTCAGCCTTTTTCCTCACAAAAGTTCTGATTTCACGCGGCGCGAACATTCATCCGATTGTCGTGAATTTCGTTATCTTGTATTAGCGAGCGTGTGAGGTGATATTGAAAAAATAATACGTTTGGGATTTGACGGCTCCCCATGTGCGCACGGCAGCTTCCTTTTCACTGCGACGCTCCTATAAATGAAACGGGATGATAAATTTATTTAATGCATACAAATGTTTGGACATTTTTATATTGCTGTCGTTTAGACGTAGGTAACATAATTTAGTTTGCCATATGTTTAGTCACTTTGTGAGTAGGAAGTGGAAAAAATGGTTTACGGTTTGTGAGAAAAACTATGACAAACCGGCATGCTTTTCGTAAATCGTGCTAGCTGTTCAATAAACAAAGTTTTTTTCGCTAGTACGAGCATGCAAAAACATATTGATAAATGTGCTAGGTGCACTGTTTCGTCAGGTGAATTTCGTTATGAATAAAATTATTCAAAAAGACACATTATGAAATTGGATTGCTATGTTCATCTTTCCTAACACGCTGTATATAGGCGGTTTTTGTTACCTTTGAGTATTAAGGGCGTCGATAAAAATTTGCCGGTTCATTAAGTTGAGTTAGGGGTTTCCGTCTAATTGATCTTCGGTAGGGTAATTATTCACAGGAGGTATATAAAGTAATTATTGAGGGGTAGCCCTTTTTCCTTGTCGCTTTTCCCTCTCCCTAATCACCGACGCGCCGGTGGCAATGACGGCTGGAAGCTGTCTTGGATCGCGATGACACAATTTTAATATATTTCGTTGTTGTATGTAAATCGTCCATACCCCACAGGGGGTGCCCTCAGCTGTGTTGCTTAGCACTAAAGTGCTTGGCTGGAGGCCTAGGTCTCGCCTTTGCCCGGTTGCCCGGAGACAATACAAAAAAAAAATAGTGTTGCAGATGTCAAAAAATAGCGCTCATAATTTGCCACATCGTCGTCTCTTAAGCTTGCTATGCAGAAAGTATTCGGGTTTGTACAACGAATAGCAAAGACCTGATAAGCTAATAGCTATATAGCTTCGCATATGCATATGAGTCGTATTTGCAATCAATATAATATGAATGATAGATTAGGTTTGATACTAATACTTATATTAGTAATTGTAACATCAACATCATACCATCACGCCTTCACGGAGTAGGCAGAGAGAAGCACCAATTATTTCTCATCAGTCTCTAAAAACATGATCCTTGAGTGTCTGATCGTTTGATCTTGGTAGTTGTTCCATGGTCCTCTTCTTCCAGAGATTCGCGCATTGTTTGTATATTTTTTCATTCTTCTTATATCATTCGTAATGTTTCATCTTGAAATAAATAATTATCTTCAATTTAAGTGTGGTATATAGACCTCTTCCTAGAGCGGATCCTTATACATACATCAATTTACAGACACCATAGATGCCCTTTGGTATTGAGTAGATAACTACACTAGACGTTCCCATACTTGACCGTTAGGTTGATAATAGGTAACTAGAACGTGACCTTCTCTGTCTTTTCATCCAGACAGATTCACGTTCTATATCTGTTTTTTCAACTATTGGTAACACTTTTTTCCGCTTGTATAAACTATCCTCCTAACACATGTAAGTATAGTATCAAACTTATCTAGACAGCATTGGTATATATCGGAGTATCACCATCGTTGAAATATATTGAGTACGTTGTCAATATGTTTAAGCATTATGAATTTAGTATTACCTCATTGATCACACCTAGATGTAAAAGTGCTGACGCAAAAAATAAGTTAACAAACAATTACAACCATAAATTAACATTATACACTCTTAAATATGAAAAAAAAACACGCCGTAAGAGATTTATATTTGTTAAGGCGAAGTTGTTCGTCTTCATAAGGCTTGACGTTTCATTTCTGTCTAGGCAGGCCGACAAGTGCTAACCCTCCTTTCAGCTTCTCACTCCCCCGCCTCACCCTCAAAAGGCCTCCCCTCTTGTTATGCATAAAATTTTGTCTTATTACTTCCAACTTTGCTATTATATTTGACGAGACAAAGTTGCCAAGTTATTTTGTTATTAAAATTTTTGGCCAGCGACGGCGGGATAAATCTAGTTCGAATGTAAATGGAACGTTTAAAATTATAAAGCAAGAACTTATTTGATTGAACAAACCTTAGGATCTGGGGATTAATGTCGGAAATTCACAAGACGGGGGAGGTTCTCGTGATTCGCGCTTTGTTGTTCGGACGGAGCGGTGGCTGGAATAAAGACAGGAGAAAATAGGATTGCGAGGCTTTGCTTTAAGAACCTTTGCGTATTATGTGCAGCTCAAACTTATCGTTGGCGTTTTGTTTTCAATTTCGCCTTTGTGAAACGTAAACTTGATTTGACGTCGAATGGTACATATACCTATGTTAATTATACATTTGAAGGTAATTTTTGGATTAATGTATTTTCCATATGCTAATCCTGTTTATAATCTATATCTCAGCCAAGTTTCATCCAATTCCGTTCAGCCATCTTAGCGCAATTGGGTAACGAATATTCTCACAAACTTTTGTATTTATAAATATTGTAAGTTTAATGTGAATAAAGCCTATGGTTACCAGTTATAACTGACATTAAGATTGACAGAAGTTTATGTTTAGATACAAAATTTGTGGAGAAAGCCACAATTACATACATATACATATCATCACGCCAAGTCCCTAACGGGGTAGGCAGAGAATTACAGTGTCCACAATAAATTTTAGTATTATTATTAGTTTTACATGATAGTTTTGCATCTTAACTTATAATAATAATAATATAATATATCCTCACGCCTTCCCACAAGGATCCCCGAAGGGGTAGGCAGAGGTATATTAGGTATCTTAACTCAATTTAAATTATTAGATATCTTATTTTTATTTATTTATTTATTAAAGATATGCCAACAGTACACATATTAAAACTTTACAGAGTATGTGCAAGGAATACAATTTCTGATATGCGCACCAATAACAGGCACATTCAGCATTTTATACAGAGATGGTTTAACTTATAGTAAAATTACAATAGAAAATATATATAAAATAAAGAAGAAACAATGATTATGGAGTGTTCTTATTGTATTCACGAAGTTTTTTTTTTAAGTTGATAATCTGATATCTGATATTATACATAATATCTAATAGAGGTTATAAGTTGTTTGTTGCAAAAGTATTAGAATAGTTCTCGTACACTTAATATTTATTCTCTATGTAAGTGTTAAACACTGGACTTTTTGATATGATACTATTAGGTATGTATTTATTTTAAGTATTGTCTGGGAATTTAAAAGATATTTATATATATCCTTACGGTTTCACACAAGGGTCCTCGAAGGGGTAGCCAAAGGTGTGTACGTAGTATCCACACACCCACTCTCCGCCAAAGTTATATTTTTAGGTGCTAATGTCACA
The DNA here is from genome assembly GCA_945859725.1 of Drepana falcataria. NCBI lineage: Eukaryota > Metazoa > Arthropoda > Insecta > Lepidoptera > Drepanidae > Drepana > Drepana falcataria. The sequence goes on from OX243921.1 coordinate 14,575,926, forward strand.
GATGGCGAGTCCATCGCCGTTACTCAAGCACATTACTACTTTACATCCGAATTTGAATTTCTTGTCAAACAAATGCAGGTTTTCTCTCGATGCCCTTAAGCACCGTAAAGCTCGTAGTGTAACTAATAGCTCTACTTAAGTTCAGAAGAACTCATTGGTACAGTCGGAATAATCTCGAGACTAGAACCAGCCACGGCTTTTTCTATTTTTAAAATAATTTAATTATATCAAATATAATAGCTTAAATAATATTGCGAAAGAGGTATGTAAGTCTAGTGAGAACTGGCGCTCTATACTCTCTGCCTACCCCGTTAGGGACTCGACGTGATGATATGACGATGATGATGATGAAATAATACTGTAAGTGTAGTTTTTGAAATGAATCAGGTTTGTATTACATTAATACTGTTGCTATTATCGAGCGAATCTTTGACATAGAATCTTAGTGCAGAATATTTTTTTATAGATATATAATGTATTTAGGGAAATGTTGAATACCTACAATACCGGTACACATTAACGTAGTTTATCTTCCATGAACTCACCAAACCTGAGAGCGGCCTCACGTGACGTGAACGCTTATTTAATGCAACAGCTTAAAAGTATTACCTACTTTTGATGTAAATTAAGATGCTTTTAAAATTAAATTAGTCGGAATATTAATATTTTTTTCGCCCATACACCGCCAAATATAGCTCTTTCAAGACATACATAATTTAAGTGTAAGTCGATTAGCCCAGTAAAAATGCCTTGCCTCTGCCTGTACTGTGTTCGTCACCTTATAGGGGTTGTATAAAATTAATTAAATTGATATGTAGCGGAGGCGTACGCGGCCGAGGCGAGCAGGGAGCTGGAGCGCGCGAGCGGACGTACGTAACATCTGTTACTTTGTAGCGACAAATTAACACCGTCTTGAGCAAACTCAGCCAATGCAACCAGCCATTTCCAGCGTAAAACGAGCCTTAAAGCTTCCCTTGAGCGCGACACCAGCTGCTCTGACTACTAAATTCCACGTTACAATGCTTTGTTTTAAAATTTGTAATCATTCTCACATTTTACGACGGTGAACGGTCCGTTTCGGAAAATTTGATACGACTATAAACCCTGTAATTGTGTTAGCATTCCACTTAATTAAAAGTTATGAATTTAAAGGCGCACTGCTTTACTACTGTGCCGAGCTCCACGACTGTATAAAACTGCCATTATAAATCGTGATGAATTTCTTTTGATTGCTTATATGAGAGTTAAGATAACGTTAAAGTACTGTTAATGAGCAACTAAAAAATACGACATTAACAATCTTTTGTCTATTTTGTTTGTACCAACTGTACGATGTACTCTTAACAATTGTAATAAAACGGTTTGGCCGCTTTCTCTGTTAAATGAGCTTAGAAGCTCTTTGTAATTAACGATGGCATAAAGTTAACTTTTTAGCATCAGTTTGCCTTATAAAATAAGCAAAATATGCATTGGGCTAATAAATTAAAAATGCAATGTCAAAACAGTGCTTTCTCACAACGATTAAGGGTCGCGCTTCATAATAAGGGCGAACGGTCTGGAAACGTTGGCAGAGTGAGTTGTGAAAACAAATACACATTAGGTGTACGAACGAAATCTGGTACAACTAATGACGTTAAAAGGGAGGGGTAAGAGTAACAATGTTAGCAGTCATAGTGCGCCAAAAGTTGGGTATAGCGGTCATAAATAGCACCGCGGGGTCTCTGCGTCGCGCACAATGACGGTAGTATGCGCGTGTTAACACTGCTCCGTACTTAATTCCTTGTTACCCTAAACACACTTCAGAGGGTAAGACTCCGTGACACGATGTTAATTAAATAATTACTTTAAATAATAACTCTACTCTCGGCCTGCTCCTTACACACTTGCTCTGTGCTCTTGGCAGCTTCATTAGCTAGATATTGAGACGATTTATAGACGGGTTGCGATACTCTTTGTACAAATTAAATTGTTGGATGTTTTATTACATAGTTCTGATTGTAAGAATAATTTAAAAATTCATACATACATATCATCACGCCGAGGCTCCCACGAGATACACAGGTAGTGTGCAGTGCCAGTTCTTTCTATACTTACCTCCATATACGACTACTTTAAAGTAGGTATGCAACTTAATTCGGCGTCTATTCGGTCTATTTTATTTTTTTATTTAAGTTAACGACATAATACTTGGTGTATACGTACGTACTTTTTTAATACCCCTGAGGTATTTAGGTGGTTAGAAAACAAACATGCTTCCTGCCTGATGATAAGAATATACTCTGTCGCCTGTCGACCCTAGCAACACCAGTGGTATCATTCATGCATTGTCGCCCCTAAAATTACATTTGAGTTTACGTGTATCTATTGCACAGTTTTGTAACAAACCATGGAAAGGTGCGCATTTAAAAACATCGGATACTCTAATGAGTGCCAATTAAAAACAAAATTCAAGATTCTAAGACCTATGTATTAACTTATTTTAATTTGTTTTTTTTTATGTGAGACTGTTAGTGTTCCTACATAAAATAAAAAAATAAAAATCAATGTATTCAATATCTAACATTCTTATTATTTAAAAGATATTCACAGTTTTCACTGGTAGAGAAAGATAGAGGGAGGTGTAACACATTATCATCTTTTTGCGTGAAATAATTTACGACGTGACAGATGGTCACGCCATCTCCTTTTCTCAAACACTATACATACATTTTGAATTTCCTCTCAAGCGTATGCAGGTTTCCCATATTTTCCTTCACCATATAGTTCGTGGTGTAATTAATTACTATATTTATGTTCAGAAAAACTCTTTGGTACCGTCTGTACCATCGAATTTGCAATCTTTATGTTGCAGGCGACTAATAAAGATATTCGTCCTCCACGGTTTAATTATATAAATGTATTGTAATCATTATCGATAGCAGATAGGGACTTAATGAACCTCCTAATTCAGGTTATAATAAAAACTAATTCAATCTTTATATAAATATTTGTAATGGATCAACTTCGATACATTACGCTTACTATCATAGAAGGAGTTATCTGATATCTTGTGTAGCGATACGTCCACAGCTGTCCTAGTGCGGAGTCTACTGTGCCGGAGAGGCATTAGCGCCCGTCTTGTCAGCTGTTAATCATACCTACTGTCTATGCGTGCACCTTATCTCGCTAACTCACCTACGCCAACTGGGGCTAGTATTTGGCCGTTAGCGTGTATACCTACTGCACAATCCCACTAATTATATAAAATGTGTGTGTCTGTTACTTAATTATCCCAAAGCCCCTAAACCCAGCCCTATAATAGTCAAGAGGGCAGCGGCCCGCGAACTGCAGAACGCCCCCCCCCTCTCAACCCGCCCCAAGCCGCCCTTCTCCACGGAAGGTACTCCCGCCGAGGGACTTTCCACCGCTTCCAAAAGCGTCCCCCCCCCGTTTCACAGCAGATACCATCTCTGCTGTCCGTCCCGCAACAGCCCCGACCCCAGGTAGCTACGCCTCCGCGTACACCTCAAGCGGTCAAGGCCTCTTCTCCCCCTCCTGCCTCTTCCTCCGCGAACGACATCTCCGCCAACATGGCGTTCCTGGTGGACCTATTCGCGACGGTCAACATCTTCAAGGTCAACGAAATGGCCCGAAGCTTAAGGGCAGTCCGAAAGGACCCTATTGCCCTCCTCCAGCTATTTGGCGACTACGCCGACGTCACAGAGTCCCTTGCATCCTTCTCCGCGAACCAATAATGGATTCAAACCAAAACAGCAGAACGAAACCCCGATCCCTCTTAATTGGCTATTTTAATGCTGATGGCATTAGTAGCCAAAGGGAAGAGATCGCCGCGTTCCTCCGCGAAAATAACTTAGATATCTTCCTAGTGCAAGAAACCTTCCTGAAACCATCACAACGAGACCCTAGAATTGCGAACTACAACGTGTTTCGCAACGATAGAGATCGTTCATGCCTCGGCGGAACTTTGATCTATTACAGGAGGTCCTTGCACTGCATACCCATCCAACCTCCAACCCTCACCCACATAGAGACCTCGATCTGTCGAATAGGATTGACCGGCCATCAGCCGATCACAATAGTCTCAGCCTATTGCTCCCCAGTTAACAGAACGGCCGATATCAAAAATGATATCAAAGCCCTTGCCAACCTAAGTAGCTCGGTTATTATCGCGGGTGACCTGAATGCCAAGAGCGATACTTGGAACAGCCGCTCACGTAATAACAGAAGACGCCAGTTGGAGGACCTCAGCGGGCTCCTTCAATTCGATGTCATTGCACCCATGCACCCCACCCACTACCCTAGAAATATTAAACAACGACCGGACGTACTTGACATTGTGATCCTCAAGAATGTGAACCTTCGTTTACACTCTATGAGGTCACACGATAAACTAGACTCAGATCACAGACCTGTAACACTAGCGCTCTCCCCCCGATTAGGCCCCTCAGACCCAGGTCGCCCCCTACCTCAGAAAAAGATAACAGACTGGAGGAAACTGGAGGAACTCCTCAAGTCCCCTTCATCTGTTCACCTAGACAGTATACCACCCCTTATAGAGTCGGCAGCCGACACTCAAAAGGCAATCGATTCTCTCACAGCTCACGTACAGTCAGTCGTGGACTCCTGTTCGCGACAAGTTCCGGCGATGGAAGAACATCGCTGGAAACTTCCAGACGACGTGCGTGAACTGGTGACGGAAAAGAATGCCGCCCTCAGAGCGCATAGAGCTCAACCGACTGAAGCGAACCGCAACTTCCTGAGGTCACTCCAGCGCAAGCTGAGATACCGCATGAATGACCTGCGAGACGCTCGCTGGAACAAGTTTTTAGAGGAACTTGATCCAAGTCACACAGCCTTCTGGCAACTCCAGCGCAAACTCAAATCGGACCTCATAGCGCCCATGCCTCCTCTCACCCGTCCGAATCAAGGGCCCGCCTTTGATGACGACGAGAAGTCCGAGTGCCTGGCCGACAGTCTCGAGGCCCAATGTACGCCCAGCTCCCTGCCGGTAGACCAGCTCCACCTCGAGCAGGTGGACGCCGAGGTCGAAAGCAAACTGTCCAATCCACCCTCCGAACACCCGGACCACCCCATAGCCCCAATCACGGTCGATGAAGTCCGGAAGGCGATCGATGGTCTTCACCCTAGGAAACCCCTGGCCCCGACGGTATCCCTCCCTAATAGAGTCATTAAACTCTTCTCCCCCTATCTGATAGTTTTGCTCACTGCCATCTTCAATGCAGCACTGAGCAACAACTTGTTCCCCCAATCCTAGAAAAGTGCGACGGTTATAGGTATTCCTAAGCCGGGGAAACCCAAGACCGAAGCCTCCAGTTACCGCCCTATCAGTCTCCTTACCGTTCTAGGCAAATTATACGAGAGACTTGTTTATAGCAGATTAAAGAGTTTTGCTGACTCTGAAAAAGTAATTCCTGATGAGCAGTTCGGCTTTCGAACCAAACACTCGTGTGTCCAACAAGTCCATCGTATAGTGGAAGACGTCAGTCACGGCTTCCAAATCGGTCATCCCACGGGTATGCTCCTCTTTGACGTGGCGAAGGCATTCGACAAGGTCTGGCACAACGGCTTAATTTACAAGCTGTACCAGTTGGGCGTGCCGGACCGTCTCGTACGCATAGTGCGGGACTTTTTGTCGAATCGCTCCTTTCGCTACAGAGTGGAGGGCACACTCTCTTCCCCCAGTCCCATACGAGCAGGAGTCCCGCAAGGCTCGGTGCTCTCCCCCCTTCTTTTCACGCTATATACGAGCGATTTCCCCCCCCCCCCTTAGAAATGTCAAAAGCGCACTATGCGCCGACGACACGGCCATATACTGCAGAGGTTTATCCCCCGAGGCGATTCGCGGCAACCTCCAGACCGTGGCCAACGCCCTAGGGCGGTGGTTCCGGAAATGGAGAATTGAAGTGAACCCCTCAAAAAGCGCAGCTGTCCTGTTTTGGAAAGGCAAGCATGCCCTACGGACAGCCCCCATAAATCTCTTAGGCAAACCCATTCCATGGGAAGACAAAGCTAAATACCTGGGAGTGACCCTCGATCGTAAACTTACCTTCCGTCACCACGCAAAGGCGGTACGCGCGCGAGCTGCCTTCGCGCTAGGTAGACTTCATTGTATGCTAAATTCGAAGAGTAAACTCTCATTGAAATCCAAGGATTTACTTGACGTGCATCAGACCGATCATGACTTATGCGTGTGTTGTGTTCGCACAATCCAGCAAGTCAGTACTCCACCCCATGCAAACGCTTCAATGCCGGTTCCTCCGGAGAGCAACAGGTGCCCCGTGGTACATGAGAAACAGTCAACTTCACGTTGACCTTAAAGTCCCCACAATCAAACAGTTTATGAAAAAACTGTCGAAACGCTATTTCGATTCTGCTGAAAATCATCCCAACCCCCTCGTCGTATCGGCCGCCAGATACACACCCTCCCTTATTTCAAAAATAAGGCGCCCAAAACATGCCGTCATCGAACCGGATGACGACATAACGGTCCTCCAGGACGCCCGACGACACACAAACCACACGACACAAAACCGACCACTGTTCCGTCCTCGCCGGCGAGGCTCGACACGAATAAGCCGTAACGCTCCCCCCAGACTCTCGCAAGTTCCGGCCCGAGCCGAGCCAGTAGCGCAAACTCCCTCCCCCTAATAACCAAATAATAATAAAAATTCCAGACCAGCCCAGCTCCCTTGCTCGCGAACCAGCAACGCCCTAAGCCGAGGTCTATGTTACGATAGCTATGTTGCTTAGTATTAAACTGCCTGGCTGGAGGCCTAGGTCTCGCCTTTGTCCGGTTAAGTAGCAAAAGATCCCGGAACTCACGCTACGAGACACCATACAAAAAAAAAAAAAAAAACTTAATTATATAACTACGAATTATTTATTTAGTTATTATATAAAGAGATAAAGAAATATGTATAGTCGTGCTTGAGTAACGGCGATGGACTCGCCATCTGTCACGTTGGCACCTAATATATCTCTGGCGGAAAGTGGGTGTGTGGGTGTTGCCTATACACCTCTGCCTACCCCTTCGGGGACCCTTGTGGGAAGGCGTGAGGATATATTATTATTATTACATAAAGAAATTAAAACGGATATCCGACAAAAAGTGCTGAATATAAATGAATCCTGAGTACCGGAGCCGCTAGCGGAATACTCGTTAATTATAAATACAAAAGAAAAATTGGTAGCAACTACGCTTGTAGTGCACGCACCCTTAGGACTTGGTAACAAAACAAAAATGCCGCAGGACCTATACAAGTGACTCTTATTCGAACATTTTCACGAATCGCGCCGTAGGCTTGCCCTTGTCCATTACATAAATAATGTCTGTTTCTCTTTTAGTACTTTACATGTGCTTTTGTAGGAAAACGGTTATTCAATATACTTGTGGAAATACAAAGTTTTAATATATTTCTTTGTAGTTATTGCTGTGACAGTTTTATTTGAATGCCTTATCTTCTTAATATATATAAATCTCGTGTCACAATGTTTGTCCTCAATGGACTCCTAAACTACTTAACCGATTCCAATGAAATTTGCACACCATGTGCAGTTTCATCCAACTTAAAAGATAGGATAGCTTACATCACAATTGGACCCGATAGGTGGCGCTGCGATCATGTTTCAGGGAATTTTACTTTTTCACCCGGGCGAAGCTGGGCGGGGCAGCGAGTGTGTTATAATAAATAATAATAATAATATCCTCACGCCTTCCCACAAGGATCCCCGAAGGGGTAGGCAGAGGTGTATAGGTAATATCCACACACCCACCTTTCCGCCAGAGGTATATTAGGTGCCAACGTGACAGATGGCGAGTCCATCGCTGTTACTCACATACGCCTTTGAATTTCTTCTCAGACGTATGCAGGTTTCCTCTCGATGTTTTCCTTCACCGTAAAGTTATGTGTTATAGGAGTAAAAAGTTACTATTTTATAGTAAATCAAACATTATTAACCGTAAAAAGTGTAGTTCTCAACTGCCCTTTCTATATATATCTTCACGCCTTCCCACATGGGTCCCCGAAGGTGTAGGCAGAGAAGTGGGACATATTCTTCTTGTCGGAGATATATTTAGTGCCAACGTGACAGATGGCGAGGCCAGCGTCGGTCCTCTACATAATTTTACATACTGTCCACTTAACGTCAAGCGAATACCGTAATTCATATATTATATTATATCATATTCATATCATAAATTAAAATATATATATGCTATCCTTGTAAAAATATTAAAAATAAGTTTGATTTGATGGTAAATCATATAATGATAATTTAATGTATTTAATTCGTTATTCGTGATATATGAGAGCAATACCAATTGTATAATCGTCGACATTCTAAGCCCCATAAAAAGTTCATAGCTATTTCGCAAAAAAAGTTACCTTAAATTTGCCAGAAACACTACAATAGCAACATTCGTAATAATTTACATGAAAAATGCGAAGTCGCTGAATTTTGAAGCGCTTTACATCGATCGAGCTTATAAAAAACAGCGCTATAACAGTTCACTTTTACGAAACCCGAGAATAATTTGAATGGTCGCCCAGTCTGGTGTTATTTGTTCATTAAGGCGGAGCGAAGTACCGACTCTATGTCGAGCCTACCCTCCAGCACCTACTCTATTGACTTTCTTCCGCCACTTTCTTATCGAGTTATGATAAATTGACCTCCATACAACCTGAAATAAACTCTATGATGTAGTAGGAAAGTGCGCTTTTGAATAGCGACGGCAAGTGAGCATAATTCGTTTCACCGCATTCACTGTACTTCTTAAATAATAAAAGCTCTTTGTAAAACTTTCCCTCCTTGAGCGTTCTAAAGCTTTTCGGTATCCAGTAATTAATATTCATGGAGGCTTGTGCCAGAGGGGCCGTGTAATTAATAAACTTATATGATACTTTTGTTTACAGTGTCATTCCTGAAACGCAAGGGGGCTTTGAGTTACGCTCGCGTTTGTAGACGTGATACAACCAACCATCCAACCCCCTTTGTATAATGTGAAGCTAGCATACATTTGTAGATAGCAAGTAGGTTTCGTGATTATTTATTGAAATAAAAGTGTGAGCTCCCATCGCACTGGTTCGATAAAACTTTAAAATTAAATTAGTTCTTCATATCTAAGTCAGACAAGTATCGTTTAATTTAATTTGAAGGCTCAAGTAATACGACAAAACTTCTGTAATAAAATTATCGAGCATTGACCGTGGGCTGATAAGTGTGGGCGTGGGCCGGGATCGAACGCGCGACCGGACACAACTCCACATGTTAATACACGTGAAACGAAGATAATCCATAAAACTCACAAAAGGTGCCGAGTTGTCTTCACGGCCCGATGGCCCGGCCGCACCAATGAACCTGACCACGGATTAAGTACCGCGCAAGACGGGATTAAAGAGTGCGCTTTTAAAAATGGGAGCATATTTTTAGGAATTATTAAATCCGTAGTTGTTGTAATTTTATTTTAACAATAGCCTAAACGAATTTTTTGTCGATACCAAATCTTGAAACATTAATAAGCAGTGTTTATATAATCATAATAATAATATCCTCCGGCATATTAATAAGAAAATTTATATATTATTACCAGTCTCATATTTTTAAATAAACGAAATAAACGATATAATATCTGAAAAGTTAAGCATAAGTTTAATATATTGACCAATATTGATAAAAGAATGGCACTAATTCATCAACGAAGTGCAATCCCCTCACAGCACTTTAGCACTTAGCACAAACATATCGATTCTCGATACGCGACGTAAACGCCCCGGGGACATCTGAACAATGTAAAAACTTCACGCAGCCACATACTGCGCCACTTATTTGTCCTCTTCTGTGACAAGAGTGACATTACCAAACTCCTGTTAAACTGGGATTAAAGCGAGGGTTGGTACACCCGGCCCCACGATATTATAACACATAAAGAGTAAAAGAGTCGGCGTTATCTCTTACACAGGCCCGATTCCTGACCACTTTAATGGGAAAAGCATGTTAGAATTAAACTAAACAAAGACGACGCATCAATTAGGGGCTCTTGTCCTTTTTTAACTTATTTTTCAAAAAAGGCTTAACTTTTTAAGGCTTGTTCTTTGACCAAGTTGAGCTCGAGCTCGTTCGATTTTACTCACTTATTTGATTAGATCAATCTCAATGACTCTTGTATGGATTTCAATTAAGCCGATAATGAGATAAGTGGGCACAAACATTAATTTTATTCACCTTTGTAATTTTAGATTTGAATGGAAGTTACATTTTGATTTCTAGTTATGGAACATCATCGGAGATTATGATATAACATTTTGGTTGCATCCGTTCAGGACGTTGAGCCTAGCCAAATGGGAGGCAGAGGTGTAACAGTCTCGACTTTTCTTTGAAGACATATTTTATTTAGGTGTCAACGTGATGGTTGTGAGTAGCCGTATCTCATGCCTTCGATTATTTCTTAAACGTATGCAGTTTTTCTGTCAATGAGCGCATCGTAAGCTTTATTAGTTGAGATCCGTCTTTGCAGTTGCGTTGCAGATAGACTATTCGAATCATAAGGCCGCCAAGGTTCGTTATTATAAAAGTATGGTTTGTTAATTAATAGTGGCATAAAAATGGTTGCAATTACACAGCTTTTAGCTCTAAATGGCTGTAATAAGGCATGAGGGCTATCTGCGTAGTGCTAGGGTACAGAGCTTTGATCGTACTAAAAAATTAGAAGCTATAAAAGCAAGACGATAACACTAGTGTAATTAAGACGAGGTAAATATATGGAACGCATTGACGGATCGTAAACGCTAAAGGATTCAAAACAACAAACTGCAAGGTACGGTTTACGACAGCGACTCGACCGCTTTTATTGTTGTTGTAAAATTCACGATCCATTATTAATTATTACAGACATCATTAATCTACTAATCTATTTAAGGACGTGCGATAAGAATCTCATTTAGAGTATTGAATGAAGAGTGTCCGTAGTGGACTCGAGATAGGCTTAAATTAGCTCGCGGAGATTTGTCGTATTTTACCCATTTCGTACGGTCTATTTCGACCTCTACGGCTATGGTTGGTAAGTTGTAATTCGTTTTGAACTTATTCGCAGATGCGACCTTCTTTGACTTGTGAACTGATGCCTGATTTATTACAGGTCGGTGTTTAAACGACAAATGCATCGAAACAGATAGGAGCGACATGTCCAACATTGGAGGACCGATGTTGACCATACTGAAATCGTTGCAAACACACCCTACAGATCGACGATACATCCGAAGATATACAAATGTCGTGTTTATATACGATATAATTGTAGTGTGGTAATTATTACAATAAAAAATGACATTATATGTTTCAGTATATACAAATAATATTAATAAAAAAAAAATACGAAGTAGATTATACTCTGGTTGAACATGTTAATAGTGCAATTAATATTTTATAAGGCCCGTGGAAAATTCAATTAGGCTGTAGTATATTTTTTTAACAAATGCTTAAAGCAATTTGATAAAAAAATATATTTTTAAGAAACCTGACTTATACCTATTCAGTTTCACGTGTTTCCACTTACTATAAACTAAAACGTGCAGACAAATTTTATTATTAGATTTATTAACCTTTCATCGTGCTATTAAAAAAAACGATTGATACCAGTTTACCAATCTATAAAATTGGAGTGTCTGTTTGTAATTTTAAAATAACTGCTTTTACTAAATGCATATGGATGTATACACGGTACAAATACCACTTTTTTTTCACCATTTTTGTCTGTCTGTATGTCTGTTTGTTCCGGCTAATCTCTAAAACGGCTTGACAGATTTTGACGGTACCATCACTGGCAAATAGCTGATGTAAAAAGGAGTAATTAAGGTTACTTTTTATTTTCGAAAGTGAAGATTTTATTTGGTAAATTCCATGCGTACGAAATCGCAGGCACAGCTAGTTTGACGATTAAAATAACAATATTTTCATCTAACGCAGATTTGATATCTTAAGAACCGAATCCCCTGTGTCTCCTTCCAATCCAAAGACCGGATGGGAGTTTCTTTAGGACATAATCTTTACAACAAAACTGTGATCCGATCACATACTAACGAACGAACGAGAACACGGAGAGATATAAGTAGCACTGATTATAATAAAGAGGTCTGTGAGTCTGAAGAGAACGGCTCTACTCTCTCTGCCTACCCCGAGAGGGACTCAGCGTGAGGATTCTGAAGGATACCAATGTTCTGACTATGGCCGGATGAGCTCCGGAATTAGGTATTAGACATTAAAACTAAAATTATAAATAAAAAAGGATATTTTTTTTATTTGTTTGTTTACTATGTAACTCATAAACAAATCAACCGATTTTTAAATCATTCACCATTAGCATTTAACATCATTACCATATAACATAGGCTATATATTAGGTAATATTCGACTTTTTGGAATGTAATTGTACATATATATCCTCACGCCTTCCCACAAGGGTCCCCGAAAGGGTAGGCAGAGGTGTATAGGTAATACCCACATACCCACTTTCCGCCACAGGTATATTAGGTGCCAACGTGACAGATGGCGAGTCCATCGCCGTTACTCAAGCACGACTATACATACGCCTTTGAATTTCTTCTCAGACGTATGCAGATTTCCTCTCGATGTTTTCCTTCACCGTAAAGCTCGTGGTGTGACTAATCACTGTACTTAAGTTCAGAAAAAACTCATTGGTACAGTCGGGATTCGAACTTGCGACCTTTACATCGCAGGCAACTGCTCGAACAACTCGGCCACCATGGCTTTGTATAAAATACAGAGTGTTTTATAAATTATTTGTTTAATTAAATAATTTTAATAATTACAGACATCTCATCACGCCGAGTCTCTGATGAATATATTCAAATTCAAACTATTTATTTCAGACATGAGTTCACAGTGTTAGTATTCACACACACATATCCTCACGCCGAGTAGGTACCTAACGGGGTAGGCAGAGAGTATAGAGCGCCAGTTCTCCCTAGACTTACATACCTCTTTCACTTCGTGCACATGCAGTCTCTTCATACACGCTCGTCGGTTTCGAGTAGGTACTCTTGACGTTCCCGTCCTTGAGCGTCCGATCGACGGACGGTGCGTCAAGGTATTCAAGATAATTTAATAAATAGTATGGACCAGTATGGATCCCTAACCAGTGCCGCAGCAGAAGGGCGTCCCACCGATCTGAGAACAGCTTCAGAGAGCAGAGAGAGGAAGGAGCCAGTTCTCTCTAGACCTGTTTGTTAAATATATTCCATATAATTAAAAATAATATGAGGACTGTTTTTTAAAGCATATAAATGTTTTTAATAAAAAATCCCGTCTATTTTGAATAATCTTCGTTGCTAGGATTTTGCAAAGAAATAGGATGTTTTGGCATATAATAACAACTACGAGAACTAGATGAGACAATCTTTTGGAATATTTACAGACAGCTAGAGTTTATACATATATTATATCTTCACGCCATCCCACAATGGTCGTCGAAGGGTTACACCTAATTGAAGACATATTTATTTTTATAAAAAGGAAGAGAAATCGGCTAAAATTGTGTAATGACAAAAGCTCTAGAAGCCTTACAGCCCGATAGAAAGTTTCACCGTGGTCATAGTCTTGCATCAATCATAGTTTAAAGGAGTCCTACCAAGAAGTCACAAAGCTTAATTAGCATAAATCAGTTAATAACTTTGGCTCAAGTAGCACACTTTTCAAAAGTGAATCATGATCTTTTCAGCATAATTTCGCTTCTGAAAACAAGCGAAGAACAATTAAAACACACGAGAGAGATACGCCCTCATCAAGTCCAAATGCTATCCTGCCGAACAATTCTTCGTCTATATCAGGCCCTAATATTCTTATTGTGTGATACAAAAGCTAATCGGATGTTAATAGAACTTGCAGACAGCGTGTAAATTCGTGTCGAGATATTACAGCTAAGGACTGCCAGCGTTGATATAATTATGTGAAAACAGTTTAATCATTACTTTATTCCATTGGACTTTATCATTATTAAAAATACCTATTGAATTCTTTCTGATGTCATATAATATAGGTCCTAACATGAATGTATTTTTAGGAAGTTCTAAGGACATTTTTAAAATTAAATGTGGAAAATAATCGTTTTGTTTTACCTTATAACTTTTAACTTACATTAAATTTCGTCTTGCAATTTGATCATGACTATTTTTTATAGAATGCTACACCTGATTATTAGCATGTCATAATACGTATATACGTTAACACTAAATAAATAAATAAAAACACATAGACGTAAATAATTATAGTATTCGCTTAAATATAAGTTCAGAAGCCGTAACAAATCAGCTTCTAGAAATAGAAATCAAAATGCGTCCACCTCACAAATTCTGCAACTATTGTTGTGAACTACAGTATTGTACGGGATGAGATTCCTGTTCACCTCTGCACGTACCTGGAGGGGGCAGGGGGAAGCTTGCTCCGCTATTCTGCGGCACCACATAGTTTTGTTCGCCCTCCAGCGCACTGTTTAAGGGTAAGTCAAATAAGATCTTTTCAAGTATCAATAAAATCGCACTTACGAACTACGAAGGGATTAAAACTAGCTGGTGCATGGTTACACAAAAATGTTTTACAAAATATGAAATAATAATCAATTCGTCCTAATATTTCTTATCTTCAGAGTACAGCGGCGCGTCAGGGCCCCTCTAATTTGCATCCAGCCCCTCCGATAATTTGCAAACTGATTTACTGGATGATAAAAAGTCGACAAGTTCACACTCATAGTATTTTCAACGGTATTTTTTTTAATTTAAAGTACATACTTCTTGTTCGATTACATTCAATGCATATCATCACGGAGTAGGGAGGCTTAGGAGATCGCCAGTTCTCTAAGCTTACAGACCTCTTTCCACCATCCATATCACAGTCTATTAGACTATTGCTCACATGTTTACAGGATACTTATTACAGACTACTTATTAACTTTTCACTAGGAATAATTAAACATGTGTACGAGACAAACAAAAGACTGAAATAATTATTTCAAGTTCAATTTGTTTTCAAATATTAATATAATAAAACAAAAATTAAATTCCAGTATGATATCTTTATATACCTATATATAAGAATTATCTTTATATATATAATTCTTCTGTGAGTGTGTATGTCACTGAACTCCTCCTAAACGGCTGGACCGATTTTAATGACATTTTCTGTTGTGTTCAAGGGGATCTGGGAATGGTTTAGATTCACAATTGGACCCGATAAGTGGCGCCACTGGGTCCGTGGCTTTAATTTTTTCTCCCGAGCGAAGCTGGGCGGGACAACTAGTATATTATAAAATCACTGGATATGCTTTGCCTTAATAGTGAACTCGGCGGAACTGCATCTGCGCAGGTTCTTGTTAAACGCCGCCCCGCAGCTTAGAGCAATTTGCAAAAGTTCATACCGCCGCTGTTTGTTCCTCGTTTTATTAAAAGCACTTGCTTGCGCAATGCAAATTGCACGCGATATTAAAATTAAATACTAATTAATTCTGTTAAAGGAAGACCACGCTCTTCTATAATATATTAAATCGGTCGCGAGAATGTATGAAGATACTGATGAATGTGCATGAAGTGAAAGAGGCACAGAGGCTCTGTTTCTTGAAATAGTTGTATCTGCAATTTAATATGTTTTTTTTACACCACAAGAGTGACAAACAAGCATATGGCGGCCCACCTGATGAGAGGCGGTGGAGGTGATATTAATAATGAATTTGTGTTTGATATTGAGAGCTATCGATTAACTCTCTCTGCCCACCCCAAGAGGAAATCGGCGTGATGATATATGTATGGTGGTGATGGTGGATTTTATATTTTCCGATAAATAAGTATTTTGAGGCTGCGATTTTCTGTAAACATTATAATAGTATGCTTAGTGGTGAGTACCCACCGTCGGAAACGGTACAAAGTAACCATAATGGCTTCTGTGTCTGTCTTTCTGGCTGCCTGTCTCACCTGTTTATCTCAGACAGAGATGTACTTTCAAGACATTCCACGACGTATACATTACATGAGAAAGATCTTTGTTTACATGTCCTAAGAGTTTATTTGAGATACTAACTGTGCCCGCGACTTCGTCCGCATCGAATTAAAAAAAAAACAGTTTCTAAAATAAAATAAAAGTAGCCTAAGCTACTCCTCTTAACATCAGCCTTCTGCCAGTAAAAGTCCCGTCAGTCCAATCGGTCCAGCCGTTTCAGAGATTCAGAGAAACAGACAGGCAGACGGACAGACAGACAAAAATTGAAAATAAGTATATTTTGGTATATGTACACAAAATTGTGACCAAAAATAAAACATCGAAAAAATCCTGTAAAATTTCAAGATTTGATATGATATCTTATCCACTGATATTACAGAGGAATATCTTAAGGTGGATTCTCATAATCGAAGCACTTGTCAAAGCTCTGTGGCGACTGAACTGGAAAGCGCATTTTTTCTTCCTTTTAGTTTTCCATAAGTTTGGTAGCTTTCGAAGATAATTTCATTATTGTCCTCAGCTTAGTGTTAAAAAACTGAATGGCGGAGATCGTTAATATACGCCTTCACAAGTTTTTTCTTCTTTCGAATATTAACTGGATTAGCGAGCTTCAGTGCTAGTCTGAGTTGATTAGTGATTGTTTGGCAGTAAAACCAATTTAATATATATATATATATATATATCAATTTAATGCAGTAGAGCCGTGGTGGCCGAGTGGTTTGAGCAGTTGCCTGCGACGCAAAGGTCGCAAGTTCGAATCCCGACTGTACCAATGAGTTTTTCTGAACTTAAGTACAGTGATTAGTCACACCACGAGCTTAACGGTGAAGGAAAACATCGAGAGGAAACCTGCATACGTCTGAGAAGAAATTCAAAGGCGTATGTATAGTCGTGCTTGAGTAACGGCGATGGACTCGCCATCTGTCACGTTGGCACCTAATATACCTCTGGCGGAAAGTGGGTGTGTGGGTATTACCTATACACCTCTGCCTACCCCTTCGGGGACCCTTGTGGGAAGGCGTGAGGATATATTATTATTTTATATCAATTTAATGCAGTTTGTATTATTATTACATTATGAGCGCACAGGGGACCTTGAAGGCGTAGGCAGCCCGCTTTTTGCCGGAAATATCTTTATTAGATACCACCAAGCCATGGAGGCCGAGTGGTTCGAGTGGTTACCTGCAACACAAAGATTACAAGTTTGAATTCCGACTGTAGGTACTGATAAGTTTTCATAACTTAAATTCAGTGATGACTCACACTACGAACTTTACGGTCAAGGAAAATATCGAGAGGAAACCTGCATTTACGTTCTCATTCTATGCAAAGATCTGGCTATCGATTTGATCTACAAATGAAAACCAGATCTTTGCAGAATTTAATTGATTAAATATCTTTCTTATGAAGAACACACTTGAACCGAAAAAAACCGTGTACTATATAAAACGAAAGTATCCACATTATGCTGAAAGATGTAACTAAGTAATGTACTAGCGTAAGTTCAAAAACTTGAGGGGGAACAAACACGTTCGCAGTTAAGAACTACTCCACAGCCACTACGTAGGACACGAGTGTGAAACCGATAGTTTATGCTTGACGAGTGGCAATTATGGACATGAACTATAATCGACTCTACTGCTTTCGAGTTAAGATTTAATATTCCTAGGTAGGGTACATTGGCGCCACATGTGGCAAGAGACACGCCAAGACGAGAACTTTTCAGATTCGCAATCACGCTCCGTGAAAGTTTCAAGTAAGTACTAAGTTTAACGCGATTCGAGGTAATAAGGTAGTTTCACACTGCTCTTATAGTGACCCTGTGTACTACAATTAATTTGGAATAACTATTTAACAAATTCTAATAACTATTCAAACAACTTTTACATTTTACCTAAGCTAATTTATACTATTTTAATAACAAATTAAAATTAACCGCCGAAAATGTCAACATCTGACTTAAAATAATACGAGCATTCATAATATGTATTATTGTAAGTTTTTAATAAAGTAAAAAGTAACGAATTTAATGTTAATACTGATACTCATGCCTTCCCACAAGGGTCCCCGTAAGGTAGGCAGAAGTCTACAGGTAGTACCCACACACCCACTTTCCGCCAGAGATATATTTTAGGTGCCAACGAGACAGATGACGAGTCCACCCCGTTACTAAAGCACGACGATACATACGCCTTTGAATTGCTTCTCAGACGTATGTAGATTTCCTCTCGATGCTTTCCTTCAGTCCTTCCTTAGTCTGCTACAATAAACAAATATCCTCACGCCTTCCCACAAGGGTCCCCAAAGGGGTAGGCAGAGGTGTATAGGTAAATAAACAAATAGATTTATCATAATCCCTTACGTACGGTACGGTCGGTACCAAATATCACACACCATTTCAAAAAGTTCTTACTAAATGTACACCAGCTTAGGCGCGATTAACTTGAGGTTTGTAGACGTGCGTCGAGTCTGTCTGCGAAACTTTCCGATTGTTCGGTAACATTGCAATACGAACTCTTATTACTTACCCTTATGTATTAACTGCGCGGATGAAAGCGGAAAGAGCAAGATTAAAATCAGGGAAGTATATTAAGGTGTGTGTGTAGCGCGACACATGGTACCGTTATAGAATTATTGGCAATCTGATGTTGACTACGTACTTCAATCTATTTTCCAAAATATATAGCCGGGTCATGTTTAAAGTAGTTAATAGTAATACCTTTATTTGGAACAAACCGTTAATCTTTGCAAAGTTTTTCATGGGAACTATATAACCTATAAGATATTTTAATAAAACTTAAAATTTTTATTCTAAACATAAACAAGCTTACGTGACAGCGATGGCAACCGTTTAATTTCTGAACATACAGAATACAGAACACAACGGTGGTTTCCATAATGAAGAAGATAGGTAAATATATACAAATAAATGTTATTCATTATTTTATTTTAATAAAATAACGAAGCGAAAGAGGTATGTAAGTCTATAGGGAACTGGCGCTCTATACTGCCTACCCCGTAAGGGGCGTGATGCCGTGATGATATGCATATTTGCATATATGTATAATAAAATAAATCTACATATGCATAACATATATACCGTTGCAATAAATATTGCCAAGCTGGCAAATTAAATCGATTGGCGAAACGGACTGTTTTACCATGAAATGTACTGTCCTTTTAAACCTACACTTAACTGCCGTTAATAATTACCTTCTATCATACATCAAAAAGGAGTAACGAACGCTAGACGCATGGTAGTGTTTTCGCCAAGTATTAATTTTGCGTAATAAAATATTATACAAGCTTAATCTCTGTCTCATGATTTTATAATCTGTGTACCGTTTCACTTTTGTTTCATGTGAAAAAGATTAATTATTATTACTTATGATTATATATTACTTTCCCAAACGACTTTAGACCGCGTTAACTGCGGCTTACGAAGGATGTCAGTATGCATAATAAATAGCACTTGTGATACAAAAATATGTCTAACAAGCACCTCACTGTATTGAACTTGGCCAGTTTTTCACATTAAAGATTTTGATGGGTCAATAATTTACGAGACCTGTCGACTGAACGTACCAATTACGCTATTATGCAAGGGTGCAAATTTCGGCTTGCGGTGTTTAATAATAGTTGATTAAGGACTCCATCCTGCTGTACTATTAGAGAACTTGATGTAGGGCGTTCTCAGTTTTATTAAGGTGTGCTGGCAGAACGTTACACACATAAATTAAAAGTGTTTTACAAGAAGGTTTACAAGAAAGCTGTGGTGGCCGAGTGGTTCGAGTAGTTGTCTGCGACACAAAGATCGCAAGTTTGAATCTCGACTGTACCAATGAGTTTATCTGAAATTAAGTACAGTGATTAGTCACACCACGAGCTTTACGATGAAGGAAAACATCGAGAGGAAACCTGCATACGTCCGAGAAGCAATTGAAAGGCGTAGTAATCGTGCTTGAGTAACGGCGATGGACTCGCCATCTGTCACGTTGGCATCTAAAATATATCTCTGGCGAAAAGTGGGTGTGTGGTTACTACCTATACACCTCTGCCTACCTCTTCGGGGACCCTTGCGGGAAGGCGTGAGGTAGCAAGATCGGTACCTATACTGTTGCATAGGCAGGTCGGAACGCGAGCATTTGAACAGTGTTCTTTTACTTTATTTGTTGTTTGTGAAATCTCTCACACGTACTTTAGGAATTGGCACATAGTTTAGTACATAATTTGATGTCCAAATATATGTGTAAATAAAATGTCAGCTTTCTGACATTTTCTGAGTGTGTCAACGCTTTTACTCATTCTAAGTATAAATACAAAAACAACCACTCAATTTGCTGTTCATAGCTAACTTCAACGAGCGATGTCAATTACTTGTACCTACGTTATATCTCTTACATTACACTTAACACTTTTCGTTCCGATTCGGAGCGCAATAAAAAGCCAATTTTAAAAAATTAAACTTCCATTTGACGGCGTGTGTGTGACGAATGAAAGTCGAGCAAAGGGGTCTGCAACCCCTTATTTAAAACTCGACGCATTAGAGCAACAATCTGTGTTCAAAATTACGACGACACTCACTTTTTATGGCGTCCTACTAATATATATTATGAAAATAAATTAATTTATTACTGCGTTAATAAACGGATATAATTTTTAAATTATAGATTTAAGTTCTACACTAAAAACACGTTGATATATAGTTTTGTCTTCATACCTTATCAACAAGGGTCTTTGAGCTGGTACGCAGAGCTGAAACAATACCCTATCTTCGCTGGAGACATTTTTAGGTGCCAACATGACAGATGGCGATTTCGTCACCGATTTTCAAAAAACGGTTACTTGTCAAACGTTTGTATGTCTCTCATGAGGTTTCCTCATCTAGGCTTGCAGTGTGAAGAATTGCTGTTCTCAAGTTTACATAGAAGGAAAACCGGAGTTTTGCAAACATACTGGGCATACCATGGTCCTTCACTTATGTATTCACCTTTTCAGCGAACCTGGGCAACATTTAAGAGGTGTACAATTTACAACACCACGTGCAGTAGAAGATATACATAGATAGTCCATAGGCGGCGATAACCCCTTACCATCAGGCGGGCCACATGCTTGTTTGCCACCAAAGTGGTATAAAAAAGAAGAGTAAGACCCTGCGTATGAATACCATATAAATTTACTTTTGTTCTTAACCAAGCAAAGCTCGTTGTTTTAAAATGATATTTTCTATAAGAGATATGTAGAGTAGATGGATATTGCATAAACAGAAATTTTTACTTCCCCAGCTAAGGGCAGGAATACTCTAACGGGATTCGATCCCGCGATCTTAATGGATCATAGCCAAGAGCTATGACCACAAACGTTCGTAAAACTGAAATAATTATAATAACAACGTTTAATTAAACTAGTATCTAATAATGATGATACTATGTTATTATGACGTGTGAACATGCATATATCACTTACTATGAAGTCATTAAAAATATCTACTGTAAAACATTTTATATCTAAGTAACATCAAAATAAAGATTGAATGTAATTTTTATTATGATACCTAATCTCAGGAAAACGCTTTCTTGGACACTTCCAAGAAGTATTATGGATACGCTCCATGGTTGTGCTTTTATTCGTTTCCAGAACACGTTTAAAAATAATATCCGTATTCTGTAATTATGCGAGATTTCTTCACACAACCATTAATCCTCAATACATAAGCACACGTATCAAAAATCTAAAATTCATTACCCGGTCCTTGCATCCCCCATCGTATCGATAACCACAAATAAAACTTTACTCCTAATTCTCACACGAGCGTAAAGCAATTGGATTGGAGTAATTTACGAGTTAAATCTAAAAATATGTCTTTTCTATGGCGTTCAGACCCCGTCACAGATGGTTTCACAATAATATCAACCCTGGCACCCCTCGCAAAGGGGAGCGCTTATTTTATAAAGTTTGAATAAGATTTTAAAAAGCTGAGACTTATCGAAAAGATTTCGTTGGAAAACGATGGCGATTGTTTTTGTAAGTGGAGACTGTTTTAGACTTAACTTGATACTTTGTATGGTTGTGTTTTGAATTGAATTTCGATGCATCACAACGTATTCTATGGTTTAACCAACTATTGTCGAGATATTAGATAGATAGGTCTGAATAGAAACGATATTAAAATTACCCAGAATAGAATCAAAATAAGAACACGAAAACAAGGGAACATCGCGTAATTTATCTCATCTATACACCTCTGCCTACCCCCTCGAAGACCCTAGGAAACACGTATTAAAGATGGAAGCCTCGGGAATACGTATGAAGCCATCGTTGAAAGTGTATGAAGCGAAGGAGGTCCGTAGGTGCATAGAGGACTAGAGCTCTAACCATTCTGTCTACCCCGTAAGGGACTCGGCGTGTTGACATGTATGGCACCAACTAATGACTTTAATATCATTTATTAATTAATTATGCTTACAACTATCCTTACAGGTTAACTTAATACAATAGTGTAGAAAAAATAAAGTAATCCCAAAAATTAAGTTATTCCTTCATACAAAATCATACCAAGTCCCTTACAGAGGATTGATATAGAATAACTTTTAACAGTAGTCAGTAGGTATGAGTTATTCTAGTAATTACACTATTCATGCTAACTTAGTACTGTATTAAAATTTCATCATCATTAGCCTACAGCAGCCTATAGGCCTCTTCCATGGCGTGCCACCATACTCTGTCTTCGGCCCTGCACATCCATCCGCCGCCAGCGACCCTCTTTAGGTCGTCCGTCCACCGTGCCTCAGGACGCCCTACACTACGTTTTCCCTGTATTAAAAGCTATAAAAATAATAATCCAAAATAACTTTGTCTAAAGTTATGTATGTAAAACTTGTTCTGTCTGTTTTATACAACCATGTCATATTCCTCTGGACACAATAAGGTTGAGTTTGGTCAGCGAGTAATTCGGTATTGTTCGCTACGTGACCTGCGAACTATAGCTGCGACGTGTTCCTACTATTGCCTAAGGCTCCCTACGCCATGCCACTGAGAAGTATCACTACGATTTTATATTATACAGAGTTACATAGTGGTAGAACAGTCTGATCAAAATATTAATTATGTTCATTTGATCAAATGGAATAACTGAAGCGTTCTAAAATGACGTCAGTAGAGAATGGAATAAAATAAGCTGCGGTGGAGTTGATTTTATTGAATTCTAGAAGAATCTCGTATTTGTTGAAGTATTTTAATACCTATATATATATATATTATCATTACGATTCTCTCACAGGTATGCAGAAGAGCACCATATTCATCAGTCTCTACATACATGAACATGTAGAGCTGGATTCTTGTTCGGAAACGATATAATTTAAGTTTAAAGATTAAAAATAACTCTGTGACTGTACTATCAAATAAGGTTCGTTAATAACGTCCATAATTTCTCTTGCTCACAACAACTTTAAGATGATAGATATTTTAATAATTTATTATACACTAGAAGTGCCCCGTGGTTGCTTAAGCTATTAATTCATCTTTGTATCTTTCATCCAGTTCCATTCAGCCGTATTGGCGTAATTTTGTTAAAAATACTATTATATATTTGATTTTGTTAATAATACTTTAAGTTTTATATATCATTTTAATGTACGAAATATTGTTATTAAAAAGTAAATGGATCAAGTTATCTGATAAATAAATAAATATATGCATAATTGAGAAGCTAACTTTCGCATTTATAATATTATTCTCTTATATGTTGGAAGGGGTAGACCTAGACGGACGTTTCTAGGCCAAATTAGGGACGTCTTGAAAAAACGTCAGGTCAAGAGTACCCTAAACCGAAGAGCATGTATGAAGAGAATAATGAAAGTGGACGAAGCGAAAGAAGTATGTAAGGATCGTAGCAAGTGGAAAGAAGTAGTCTCTGCCTACCCCTACGGGAAAGAGGCGTGATTATATGTATGTATATATGTATAACAATAGAATGAGTTCATGTACAATAACAATAATAACTCTATTTCATTTTGAAAATATAATTGTACGAAGTATTTTCATTCTTACAGAAGCCCATTCGGCTACGTTCAGAGCTCTACATTTGTCGCGCATCTGTATTCCTCACTCGTCCGCCGGCGGAGTATCTCGCCCTTTGCGCCAATGGTCTTTGTCATTATCATCGCTTTTTGCCGCACATAACTGGTCACATCCTCAAGATCTGCTCGAAATGTTGCGTATTGTGCAAGACGCACTTACGTACTTTATGTACTCCGAGTAAATAAATTCGCCAGGAGTATTGTGAGTTCTTTTACTGACAGATGATTCAGTGGCCTATATTATATTTGGGCTCGCTTTATACACACACATATATCTAACTATATAAGTAGTTTGCCTTGATCGTGTCAGGTTTGAATGTCTTATTCCCTATTAATTGGTTTAATTTAAATTATTAGTTATTCATACGCAGTTAAAATATCTAGTTGTTTGAGGTTATACGCTTGTAGGTATGTAAACGGTTCTGTTGTAGGCATGTAAAAATAATAGGTACCTATTTCATTATAAGTTCAACCTAATATCTAAAGCTACTGATCTGGTTTGAGTAGACTCTTTGTATGGTGGTATCAGAAATCATGGCCAACGCTATCCTTAGCCCCTTGGGAATGTATGTAGCCTGGGGACCTTTAAGGATGAGTTTTTTTTAAAGGAGTGCTTATTACTTCCGTAAATGGAACACGTGTTTCAAGATTGTTTGGAATATTAGACACGATATCACTAGCAATTTTTTGTTTAGTCTAAAATATCTACACTATTCCTTACCAATTTAATGCGTATCTACTTATTTTAGTATCCTCACGCCTTCCCACAAGGGTCACAGAAGGGTTAGGCAGATGTGTATAGGCAGTACCTACACACCCACTTCCCGCCAGATATATATTTTAGGTGCCAATGTGACAGATGGCTAGTCCATCGCCGTCACTCAAGCACGACCATATATACGCCTTTGAATTGCTTCTCATGCATGTATGCTGGTTTCAATCAAAGATCAATAAGTCTTGCTATAACATACCTGCATCAAATATTTAATTAAGTTCAAGTCTAAACTCAATCTTTATTTTAAATACAGAGGAAGCTCCTTCAGTTCCGTATGAGATACTTAAATAGTTCCAGCATTGATTTCTGCCACGGCAATATCGCTGCGTTTCAAAGCAGCAGTGTATCGATAGTGAACAATCCGACAAAGCGAAGCTTGGCACTGCGGTTGGCGATTTGCTCAGTATTCCTGGGGTCAATTACTGTGTACACACAAACAATATTACTTAATATTCGATTTAAGATATAATAAAAATGATTGAATCGTTTCTTTTATTTGCATTGAAACTTGAAGCCAAATGTTTATTTCATTCTATTTCGATCTCCTCAATTTTGACAAAAAAACTTTCCGAGTAATAAACGGGCCGATTCTTCATTCAAAGACTGAAACACAAGTGGCGATTTACGATATACAAATATATGTTACAGACATTTAAACAAAGATAAAATATTCTGTTGTATATATTAAGTATAATTGAACTGTGGGTGAAATTAGTAAATTAAATTATTACATTGCATGCCAACACTGGCTTTGGACAGAAACACTTGGAAATCATGGGGGCCAGCTGTCCAGCACTGGGATGAACTAGGCTAACAACAACAACAACAACGATAACATTATATATATATATATTCACCTCACGCCTTCCCATAAGGGTCCCCGAAGGGGTAGGCAGAGGTATATAGGTAATACCCACACACCCACTTTCCGCCAGAGGTATATCAGGTGCCAACGTGATAGATGGCGAGTCCATCGCCGTTACTCAAGCACGACTATACATACGCCTTGGAATTTCTTCTCAGACGTATGCCGGTTTCCTCTCGATCTTTTCCTTCACCGTAAAGCTCGTGGTGTGACTAATCACTGTACTTAAGTTCAGAAAAACTCATTGATACAGTCGGGATTAGAACTTGCGATCTTTGTGTCGCAGACAACTGCTCGAACCACTCGGCCACCACGGCTTATTATTATATTATTTATATATTCACAGAAATCTATATATATAGATTTACTCCTATTTTGCCTGGGACGTTTTTCTTCGTTAAATCTGATTAGCGTTAGTCGACTCAAGTTTGTCGCGCGTGCACGGTCTATTTCCAGTGGTACAGCCACATGTCAAGCTTATATGTGTCATTTATAATATGTTGTCATTTATAATATACCACACATTGACCACAATATTTAGTGGGTACTAAACAACGGATCGAGCTTACACGTAAAAAGATAATATAATTTTTATGCTTCCTCCACTTTTGCTGTCGGTAATGATATTCATTTTATAGCGAACTGTAACTATAAATTACACTTTTGATTTATTATTAACTATTACCCAAATTATATTATCGCATGCATGCTAGTATGGTAATAGAACGAACGATTCCTGCTACCAAGTGTAAGGGGAGTCGATGACAGAATACCCAATGTGTTCATTCTTTCAATTGTAATATTGAGTGTAATAATTTCAGATAAGCAATTGTTAAATTACAGCGCTTTTTTATTCAATTTCTGGTATGAATTCAATTCAATGTATGAAGTGATGGTGAATGTGGGTGAAGCGAAGTTCTGCAAGTCTCTAGCACTTTGTCTATCCCGCGAGGGACTGCGCGGTGATATTTATTATTTTACTATAATAAAAACGGTGATCAATTACATACCTAATATCATGTTGATTATAGTGCATATACGATACAAATAGCAAATATATAAACATTTACTACATGTATGTTTAACTGTTTTGTTTTGCAGGATGTTATATAATTTAATTATTTATTAAATAAACTAGGTACTTAGGTATTTACGGAAAGCCGAGGTGGCCGAGTGTTTATTGAAGGCAATCATAGCACTCATTCAAGTGTTACAGATTTTAAGTAGTTACAGTGATTTATCCCACCACAAGCTGTACGGGTGAGGAAAACATTGATGTACTTTTATTATGTGATATCTGGCTTGAGAAACAGCTTCATCACCCACGATACATTTCAGGCTGAACACCTCTGCCTACTCTGAAGGTGACAGGACATATGAAGAGAAGAGATTGGCAAAGTAACAAAGGCATGTTACATTGACATGGACATATAGAAAGGATGAGTGAAGAAAGATTGACGAAACAGATATACAAAGCAAAAGTGTGTGCCAGAAGAGGCAGAGGAAGATCACGTTCTAAATATCTAGATCAAATCGATCGGACACTCAAGGAAAGGAATGTCAATAGTACTTGAAACTGGCGAGTATGTATGGAAAGACTGATGGGCTGAAGTCCAGTGAGAGCTAGCGCTCTATATGTAGGTACAAATACATAAACATATCTCTATTTCTTGACACATTTGATAGGGTTATAAAAAGTACAACTTTGTCTACATGTACTGGCATTGCCTCGCGGTTTTACCTGTGACAAATTTGATTAAATTTGTACTTTTTTCGGGAATAAACATAATGTCTTGCGTTAATCCAGCTAATAAATTCTATGTCGCTTGAGTTACGGCGATCAGTCACACTAGCACTAAAAATATATCTCTGGTGAAAAGTGAGTGAGTGGGTACTACCAATACACCTCTGCCTACCCCTCCAGGGTTGTGAATCTGTGCAAAATTTCATTCAATTCCGATCATCCATTCTGACGTTATTAAATAACGATAATTCTCACACACTTTCGCGTTTATAATATTGATAGTATTGATCATTAAAGAGCGCTAAAATCGTATATCAGTGTCAATAAGAGACCGAAGTGTTTTATAGTAAGAGTATTCGTGTAACCGTATTCCCAACGGTGTGACATGTTTATTTCCCACCTGAAAGCCGGGGAAAGGAGTAAAATGAAAAGTAGACACGGGTCCGATAAATAATTGAAGGCTTTGATAGAGCATCGGGAATTTTCAGGTCGAGATCCGCTCGACTGAATCTAGTGGGAGCCATTCTTCATACCACCCTCCTCTCCTACTGAATTATTCCGCAATAACACACTTGTTATAGACATTTCTCGTCTAGTCATACTTTTATGATTTACTCCAACTTTTATTGGCACTTAAAGGAAGTATACGATTTATTTTCCGTTCAATATAAGGTGTAGAGTATATCATTTTCGAGGAAGAAATCTCTCAGGGCGCGTAAGTCACATGTCATTTATATGGTATAAGATATTTCAGTGCTTCAGATAAGTCAGTTGCTAAAAAAACGGTAAGGTCTTTGCAGCCGTGTAGGCCAAGTGGTTCGAGTAGTTGCCTGCAACACAAAGAATGCTAGTTCGAATCCCGACTGTACCAATGTGTTTTTCTGAACTTAACTTACACTTACAGTGATTAGTCACACCACGAGCTTGACGGAGAAGAAAAACATCGAGAGGAAACCTGCATACGTTTGAGAAGAAATTCAAAGGGGTAGATATGTATGTATAGTCTGAAACGTGAAGCCTGAATATATTATAATTTGTACACGCTATCAACTTAATAAGCCTCAAAATGTCAACACAAAAATACGTATAGGTTATCATATATATAATAGAGAAGAGGAAGAGAAAGGGGGAGATCATATGGTGTGGTATCAAGTAGTCACTTACACACACAGTCGTATCAATTAGTCTGTCCAAACTGTCAGTTGCATAAATAAAGTAATTCATACTTACCCAACAAATATAAATATATGTTTGGCAAAAAGCGATTTAACTTTTGCATACCTCTTCGGAGACCGTTTTGGGAAGATGTAAAGTTATACCTACACACCTAAATATTCGATACTACATATCAAATTTGATTGTCCTTAACATTGGAGTTGCTTAAAGGGTCGAGTACGTCGCAATGTCTCACTGTTCTCTCCTAACTTAAAGTGACTTAGTGCGTGAGGCACCACCATCAACTATTCGGCGTTTGTGTCATCATAGAATCGAATGTATAAATACTATATATACATCAATCAAGATAGAGTGCCATTCCACTATTTCCTTTAAACACGCTCGCCGCTCTTAACATTCCCATCAATGATTGCGTGATAAGGATAAAATCGTACCGCAGATGCAATTAAAACAATAAAAATAATAGTTAAAGTTCGACAATGCTATGCATGTCCGTTTAATCAACACTTTAATTATTAATAATTAACCTGATGTGGGAACAGGAGTTAGTAACGACAGGGACGTAGCATTTCACATTAACTAAAAGGTTTGACTCAGATTGTGCCACTGGCTTTGTTCTTTTGGTTTCTAATGCAATTAGCATTTGCACTGTAAAATTTTGTGAATTTCCCTTTTCCTGCCATTTAAACTCATTTACAGAAACCATTCACAACCAAACAAAATTATTTGCTGTAAAATACTTATAGCTTCACACCCACAAAGGAGGATAAGAAAGTAGCCTGAAGAAGTAGGCAGAGGTGCGTAATACCCACACAGATTTGATGTTTAGTGTCAGATGACGAGTCTATCGATGTTTCTCATGCAAATCTCTATACATATGTCTTTGAATTAGTTGAGAGGAAACCTGAAAACGTATGCACGATTCCTGCCGGTGAGTTCGTTTACCGTTAAGCTCGCGGTGTGACTGACTGTACTTCAGTTTAAAAAAATTCAATAATCAGAACCTGATTACTCAGTGTAACAATAATGGTAACAAAGGCTAGCTTAATAATTATGTAGCAGACCCGGACTGTAGATATATGTAGGGGTAAGTTTGTGATGCTTAATTATCACGTTATATAAAAGATAAGGATCATTATTTCTAATTACGATTTAATTATCGAAGAAATGAAGAAAATTCACATTGTATAAAAATGAAGACAATTTGATCCGGTCGTAGGCACATGTTTTACATTCCGTGTCAAATAATGATGCATATCTGAACGGAATGGATCAAAAATTATACGAGACCATTAAACTTCTGTACTAGTGTGTTTTATTGACGTCACTTCCGCGGCAATAAAATCGACTTGTCTCGAAAATGCATAATTTGTACGACAGTCACGCGCATTACGCTACTAAACGGTGTCTTTGAACACATTTCACACTAAACTCGGGACTGCCGCCCGATCGTAGATAAACTTTTGTTTTATGCGTTCGAATTATGGTCGTCAAACGCTTGTTTACGATCACTGGATATTAATATTCCTTTATACGAAACCTGCACGAATATTACCTCCCCGCTCACGAAATATAATCAATTTCAATAAGTTCGTACTGTGCCGTAAGACATGCTCAAACTGAGAGGGTTACGTTTAGGTCTGTCAAAAAAACAAGACTTTGGTTTTTACCGACTCAAGCGGTATCTTTTGTGACAAAAACATTTCTAGCGAATCCATTAATTAGTGAGATATACGACACACCCGCAGCCTTTGGCGCACAATTATAGCCAGCCCTTTGACGCTTGATTAATTCCGACACAAAACTGACCTATTACATTTTAACGATTACGATCTAATCGATTCAAAGTGCCGCGCTTTCCATATGCCGGTTTGTGAAAGAGGTTCAAATTCCGTAAATTGTTTATAGGGAAAAACAATAACAGGGAGACGGAACGGCAGTGTCACGTAATAGGTCCAGCTTCCGGTACGTTTATCAAAAAATTTATTTGGACATTCCTAGCGCGCTTCGGCCGCGGTTGGTCCGCACTCGGCGGGATGTGTTGGCATTTAATTTATCTATAACGCTGAAAATGCCGGAGACGGCCGCGCGACCGTTATTGTCGGGGCTCTCTCGCAGGCCACGCACTTCCGCTATGCCAATGATTTATGACCGCTTACGGCATTTGCGGAGTTTAACTGTGTGTTGTCCGATCCATTGTCCAAGGATCCTCGAATATGGACGAGGAGGATCGTCGCTGAATTATGTGCGGGGGTAGACGGAGCAATAATTTTTGATTTGGTTTCTTAACGCAAGGGGTCAATTCGTTGCATTGTGCGCTAAATCTGCTGGCGATCCAAAAGTTGTTTTTGTCACCCCATTATTCATGGACCCTTTGTAGAATTTGACAGTAGATAAACATTGCTCATTCGTAGCATTTTATACGTATTTTTCAACCTTTAAGATCAAATACAGAATGATGGCAATAAAATATTATTTAGGATATCCGGAACTTGAGGAAGTATTAAATAATAAATATAAGTTAATATTTATCTTATCTAGTAGAATTTCTCTCAATCCTAAGGCTTACATTTTTCATGACAACAAACTGTTTCTAAAAATAATGAAGTGATAATTCCAACTATATTCTTATATAAATTAAAGTTGAAATCTACAAAACTTTGAAGAAACCTAATGAATAATCATATTTAACGTAGGTAGGTACCAATGCAGGACTCTTCAGTAGACTGTAGATCCCTTTATTACCTCTGAACTAAAGGGCTATATTACGAAAGGAGGACAGTAGTCATGACGTAGTTACTAGGTACTCTCTCTTAATCCTGTTCAAAACGGGAGCTGTCGGTAAATAACTGAAAATTTGGTAGGCACCTTAGTGATGGTAACCTAGCCTCGACAACAAGCGATCGTTTCCCCTGGTGTTGCAAGCGTCCGTAGGCGGCGTTCACCGCATCCAATGGTCCAACACCTAATGAGATGAACAGCATGCTGGTTTGCTATCTTAATAAGATTAAAAAAGGTTGTACAACGTTCGAAGTTCAAAATATTGTTTTGTTCCCGAAGTCCTCAAGATATTACGATATTTCTCATCAATGGTTAAGTTGATCAGTGCACATACAACTTAAAATTCCACGCATTTTATTTATTGATGTGAACCTGTAGACTAGGATCACCCGGCGCATTCTCACGAGCAACCACTTATTCTGTCAACGCAACCGTCTATCCGTCACTGAATAAATTTAATTAATTATCACTTTTATATTATGATGATATATCATTGGATTCTAAGAACCGAAATTCTTTGTTCTTACCGACTGTAGGTTTATTATCCGAGAACAGCTGATGTTAGTCTCGACAAAAATTTTATTCCATTTTATTTGCAGATTGCTGGTTCAAAGTTCGAATAGGTATTTCAAGTATTAATTTGTCGTCATACTGAATGTCAGGTAAGATGTAACATGTATGGGCGGTGTGAAATGAAATCCTTTTCCACTAATTACCAGTTTACCAATTACCAGTTTTCTACTCAACATTCCCGAGGGACTCCTATGGTGGTGAGGATAGAATGCTCTAATCGTTGAGTTAATTGTTCTGGCGCTGTGTTTTATATTCGTAATTAACTTATTGTATGTTAGGTTACCCATGATATTTAGCAATAGCCGGTTGTAGTTGCCGGTTCGAGTAGTTGCCTGCGACACAAATATGGCACGTTCGAATCCCGCCTGACCCGCCTGTACCAATGAAGATAAGTAGGTACAGTGATTAGACACTCCACGAGCTTTACGGAGAACGAAAACATCGAGAAGAAGCCTGCATATGTTTGAGAAGCAATTCAAAGGCGTATGAATAGTCGTGCTTGAGTAACGACGACGGACTCGCCAACTGTCACGTTGGCACCTAAAATATATCTCTGGCGGAAAGTGGGTGTAGGAACTAACCTACACACCTCTGCCTAACCCTTCGGGGATTCTTGTGGGAAGGCGTGAGGATATCTTTATATATATAATTCTTCTGTGAGTGTGTATGTCACTGAACTCCTCTCAAACGACTGGACCGATTTTGATGAAATTTTTTGTGTGTGTTCAAGGGGATCTGGGAATGGTTTAGATTTACAATTGGACCCGATAGGTGGCGCTGCGATCGTGTTTCAGGGAATTTTACCTTTTCACCCGGGCGAAGCTGGACGGGACAACTAGTCTTTATATATATAATTCTTCTGTGAGTGTGTATGTCACTGAACTCCTCTCAAACGACTGGACCGATTTTGATGAAATTTTTTGTGTGTGTTCAAGGGGATCTGGGAATGGTTTAGATTCACAATTGGACCCGATAGGTGGCGCCACCATCATTTTTTTTCCACCCGAGCGAAGCTGGGCGGGTCCACTAGTATTCTATATTATTATATGTCTCGTAATACTTATAATGATTATAGTATCTATGACAATTAATTGGCCATGACATCGAACGACAGTTGTCATGAGAGCTTAGTATGAATGCATAAATTCGCTTTTAACGATTTAATAGATCGATGAGCTAGCATTCGAGTCGTGTTGGAGCACAGTATATTGCACATAACTATGTCCATTTCTCGTTAGCCAGTAATAAAAGGCATGCGCAAAAACGTCGGAGCATTTCGAGTGCCAATTAAATCCGCACAAACATCCTGTAAGCCAAGATTATCGTATCGTAACATGCATCGGAAACCTGCCCACTTCTTTCACACTGAATAAATTAAATAAAAACCCAATATAAATAAATTAGAAATTGTTACAGAGATGGCTGGCGCGAGCGGTCACCAACGGCTCATTAACAGAACTCCGTGTGTTTATGCAACAGACAAGCAACATGAGATCATATGTTATAATTATTTTATTTTAAGTTTCGTATATAGCTCTCAACAAAGCAATATCTCGACCAGACCCCAGTCTTCTTGGTGAGTTATTTGTAAATTAGTGTTTTTTTTAATCTTGTAATGTTTTTTTACTGTAAAAGAATCAAACAGAACCAGCAAATACGTCAACTAATCTTAGTATACCCTTTTATTATATTAAAGGCTTATTATACCCTATTTGGAAGCGATTGGTAAGTATACGTAATATTAGCTCTGTCTACAGTCTATTTACTTAATCCTTTATATTGATCGAATATATAACGTCTGTCTTTGCACCCTTCCTCATGATGATTTCACCATAAAACCATACTGGTGGTATGAAAAAATATTGTAGGTATGAACTTCAGAAAATTCATTGGTATTTACTATGGGGATTTGAAGCTATCAAAACTTAGCAGGTGACTATTTCAATGACTAGGCTACCGCGGCTCTAATGGAACGAAATAAAATAACTTGTCAATTATACAGGAAAATATATTTAATAAGGGGTAGGCAGAGGTGTGAAGGTAGGTATATTTAATTAATGTGAATAGCAATGTTAACTGTAAATGAAAAATGTTGTTCGTCTGGCAGCTTGTGTGTGTTCCCGTTCGTTTTGATGGTGCGAGGATGCAGAGGAAGACAATGATCGTACAAATAGAGGTTTGTCACGCGAGCCCTAATCAGGGATCGCCGATGTACCGGAGCGCTACCCGACAACGTTTATTTATGCCTTCCAGATACACCGAGACAGTTTTTATTACCAAACGAGCAATATTGCAGTTATAATTCATGCGACTTTCGTACGAGAACCAAGTCTAATAAATTCGATTAGGGTTCGTTCTTCCTCGAAATAAACTTGGTTTTGAAGTATAGGTATACAGTAGAAAGTTAAGTGTCCACATAAGGGTAGGCAGAGATATGTTGGTAGTACCCAGATACCTACTAAATTTTTGCCAGAGGTGCCAACATGACACATGGCAAGTTAATTGCCGTTACTCAAGCGCGACGGTACGAATGTTTTTACAATTTCTTCTCAAACGTTTGCAGATTTCCTGTCGATGTTTTCCTTCACGGTAACGCTCGTGGTGAGATTAATGACTGTACATAAGTTTTGAAAAACTCACTGGTACAGTCGGATTCGAATTTGCAAGTTCGAACCAATTAATCATTTGTACCAATGCGAATCGTACTGCAGCTCTATTAATATAATATAAATTATTATTACAATTCTTACAAGGGTCCCCGAAGGGGTAGGCAGAGGTGTATTGGTTGTACCCACCTACCCACTTTCCGACAGAGATATATTTTAGGTGCCAACGTGACAGATGGCGAGTCCATCGCCGTTACTCCAGCACTATTAATATAAATAAAGGGTATGGCCAAAATGGTATTAAATACATAGTGTATACAGCATTATGAAAGTCCTGTTTTTGTATCTCATCCACCAAAGTTGGTGAAAAATTATCATAGCTTTTGGACGTATGTTTACCAAATTCTAGAACAACAACCCCAGGCTTACATGCATAATGCAGTAGGTACTATTTGTGACTTTTATAAAGTATTAAATATTATGCATTTAAATGAAGTTCATACGACTAAACATAGCAATTTCAATTCGTCTTTTTATATATATATATTTTTTTTTATACCACTTGGTTGGCAAACAAGCATGCGGTCCGCCTGATGGTAAGCGGTTACCGCCGCCTATGGACGCTTGCAACACCAGGGGTATCACTCGCGCGTTGCCGACCCTGCAGGAATCTTTTCACACCCTTCTTGAAGAACTCCATGCTGTACTCTCCAGGGAAAACCTCAACGGGGAGCTCATTCCACAGCCTGAGCGTTCGCGGAAGGAAACTCCTTTGGAACCGCGCAGTGCGAGACCTTTGTGGTTCCAAGGTATGGGGATGAATTCCCCGTCGATGGCGAGAGGTGCGATGGTAGAAGGTGGAAGTGGGCATCATATCGAACAATTCTGCAGAACACTCCCCATTATACAAGCGGTAGAACACACACAGGGAGGCAAAGTCTCTTCTCAAACTTAGTGATTCCAAGCCGCCTGTGAGCATGGGATCATCGACTATTCTAGCGGCGCGTTTCTGAACCGCGTCAAAAGGCCCAAGCTGGTATCCAGGGGCTCCAGCCCACAGGTGGCAGCAGTACTCCATATGTGGCCGAACTTGCGACTTATAAAGTTGCAGCCTTTGTTGCGGTGTGAAGTACTGCTTAGCTCTGTTGAGCACACCGGGCTTCCTCGACGACAGCTTAGCCTTGTCCTCTAAATGACCACGGAACTGAACGTCGCTAGAAATATCGACCCCAAGGATCCTAATGCTTTCCGAGATGTTCAGGGGAGTGTTCTGGAATTGTGGAGCCACAGCGAATGGAGTTTTTTTAGCGGTGAACGCGCATACTTGTGTCTTAGTGGGGTTGAAGTGGACTAGGTTTAGTCGATCCCAATCGGAGACACTGCGAAGTGTACTCTCGATTTCAGACACAAGTCGTTCGCGACTTTCCTTCAAAGTGGAACGAGGGAGATTAGCACGGCCCGTGTAGTAAGTGTCCCCAGTGCTGTCGTCTGCATAACAATGAATGCCTTCAATAGAAAGCATGTCATTAATATGCAGAAGAAACAGAGTCGGGGACAACACAGAGCCTTGCGGGACGCCAGCATTAATGTCCATGCTTTCGGAGCAGCTACCGTCAACGACGGCTCTTATGCGTCTGCTGGACAGAAAGCTGGTGACCCATTTGCATAATCCCTCTGGCAGTCCGTAGGATGGAAGCTTCGATAGAAGACCGCGATGCCAGACCCGATCGAACGCTTTCGCCACATCCAAGCTAACAGCTAATGCCTCACCTTGACTCTCAATGGCGAGTGACCAACGGTGCGTGAGATATACTAGAAGGTCACCCGTTGAGCGACTGTGGCGGAAGCCATACTGTTGGTCACTCAACAAACCATGACCCTCTAGATATCGCAGGAGTTGCGTGTTAATCACTCGCTCCATTATTTTGGAGAGGAGGGAGGTGATGGCGATCGGCCTGTAATTCGATGGGTCTGATCTATCACCCTTTTTGGGCACTGGGTGCACGTGGGCGGTCTTCAACGATTTTGGGACTTTTTGGGTGGAGTAGGATAGCGCGAATAGGCGCGTCAAAACAGGACACAGTTCAGGAGCACACTGCTTAAGCACCACTGTCGGAATACCGTCTGGCCCGCTCGATTTATGGACATCCAGAGACAGCATCTCCCGCCGGACCTCCCGTTGGGTTATGCTTATCTCCGGCATAGAGTTCTCACACCGCAGAATGGTTGGCGGTGTGGCGCCTCCGTCATCCATAGTCGAGTTTGAGCATATCGACGGTCCCTACGTACATAAAGACATGTCCAAAATGTCATTTTTTTTTTATTGCATAATTGGGTTTAGATTTTCCAAATGCACATACCTATATATTTTTTTTTATTTTATATTACGTATTTAACTATATTTACAAATCGTATATGAGAACAAGTATTATATTTACAACGAATAAGTGTAGTAGATGCGGATATCTATCTATACATATCGTTTTGTACGGTGTTTTAAAATGCGCGCCACTCGGTGAGAACGCGGTCTAGTATGACATAACGTCATTTACGGCGGGAGTTCCCCATTAAGACGTGTCGATGAGTTCTGATACAGTTTAGATTTACTGGTGTGTTTTTTAGTTATAAATATTAACAATATTACCTGCAACAATACTGTAAAACAAGAATAATAGTAGATCAATGTTATTGGTGGATAATGCAAACTCCAGAAATGTTATGTTATGCGTTTCTGAAGCACAAGATTTAATTTATTATATCGATGAAGCTAATGAAGGTAAGTAATAATTCAAATAAGTATATATTAAACGCTCAATGATATACAAAACCGATATTAATACTTTTATTGTTTTTCTAACTTATAGCAGGAGAATATCAGTGTAAATGCGGTCATATCAGACGTATCCGCTTATACTATGATGTGGTCATTAACGATCATTATTTCACAAATAATTATAATATGTTACATGCTTCCTTAAAAAATAATAATTATTACAAATAAAATAAAGTTTTTATTTTTATCGAAGTATATGAAGTCATGTCTTACATGTTTGTATATACGTGTCGCTATTAAATGTATTTATGAATTTGTTTTCATTTACGTTTACTCTTATTTAATAAATAATAATATATCTTCACGCCTTCCCGTCAAGGGCACCCGAAGGGGTAGGCAAAGGTGTTACAACACACATTTTCCACCGAAGATAATTTGTGCCAACGTGACAGATGGTGAGTCCATCGCCGTCTATTAGGCACTACATACGTCTTTAAAAATCTTCTCAGACATATGCAGGTTCCCTCATGATGTTTTCCTTCACCGTAAAGCTCGTGGTGTATAAATAACTACGCAAGTTATTAGAAAAACTCTTTGGTACAGACCGGTGAGATCCAAACTGGCGTACTTCTAATTAGCAGGTAACGCTCTTAACCACTAGGCCACCACGACTTGAAAAAAATGTATTCATTTTTTTTCTTTTAAGAGACATGACGTGAATTGTTAACCGATAAAGATGTTTCAATGGATCTTGACGATCGGCCGTTGTACGTTCCTAACAACGAAACACATGTTACCAAATCACTCAGTGCTGGAGAACAAAATCATACATCAGCTAATTTATCATCGCAAAGTGATTTAAATTATATAATTGACACAGTAGCACAAGGATGTAAAAGTAGTAGGAGAAGGATGGAAAAAATCAGCTGGCCGGAATGGGTAACAAGCGAAGACGTGCTCAAAAGAGTCAAAGAAACAAGAATTCTGCTGGAAACAGTCGAGAATAGAAGAGGCAAGATGATAGGCCACCTTATTCGACATGAAAGCTTCTTTAGAAACATCTTAGAAGGCAAGGTAGAGGGGAAGAGAGGAAGAGGAAGACCAAGATTAACATACATGGGTCAGATCAAAGAAAAAGTGTCTCTCATGTCGTATAAGGAGGTCAAGGAGGTTGCGCTGGACAGAAGCGAATGGAGGGCACTGCATCAGAGACGCCGACAAGAGCCCAGCTCTTAAATTTGTGATGATGACAAAAGTACACATGATGAAATTTGTGTATAACAAAAGAAAATTATTAGTATATGATTTTATCGTTTTCGATGCTGGGTTAAAGGAGGCTACGTGTTACATATGGGATGAAACAGTTGCTAAACGTTGCAAACCAATGAAGTGGCTAGTTTTTTGTCTTTTTTCTTTCGTTATAAATAAGGTAAAAGCTGGCATTAAAGATTTTAGATTCTGGTCGGACAACTGTGCCGGTCAAAATCGCAATCGCATTGATTTTTTTATATACTTGTATTCAAGCAATACATTTAAGGTAGATATGTGCCATAGATTCTTGGAAAAAGGCCATACTTAAAACGAGGCAGATAGCGTTCACGCATTAATAGAGCGTAATTAAGAATATTAACTTATTTACATCCCCATGAATGGCACACACTGGTTCGCTGGGCGAAACAGACTTAGTTCTGGATTTCTTCTGGAGCTCAATTCAAGAAAGAAGAAAACAAATTCAAGAAAATTTCTTGGAATAAGATAAGAGAAGTAAAAGTGAAAAGGAATAATCCAGACATTATTGAATTAAAGTACGATGTTTTTGAAGAAAATTATAGAAAACTGAACTGTGGCAATAATTTGAAACTGACTAGAGGGAAAAAAAGAAAGAGAGCGAACTAATACTAGAGAAGATGTAGAATAATCCTATTCCTATCACTGAAGTAAAATATAGGGTCTTGATTAGCTTATGCAATACGATGATTATCCCAAAAAAGTACCATACGTTCTATTATAGCCTTAAGCATAGTAAGGAAGAACAAGGTAATTACGAAGAAGATTGTTTAATTTATTTATACTTAGTTATTTTTCTTTAAATTTTATTTTATTACTTTACTAATAAGAAAGCTTTAATAATGATAATAATATGAATCAGTCTGAGTAAAGATTTTTTAATTTAAGGTTTAGTTCCTGCTTCAATGAGACTACAAGTACCTATGTTTAGATGCTAAGAAGATTGTTAATTAACAATATTTTTTTTTAATAATTAACCTTGTTTAATTAATAAAACATAATCCTGAAAATTTTATTTAAGGACATGTCTTTATTGTCATTACAAGAAATACAGTCCTACCCCGGATGAATGAACCGCGTATAAAGCGATATGTCTTCATTGATGTATTTTTTATACCCATGGGTGGCGATCTTAGGATGTTAACATATGCATTTGAAAACAATAACATAATTCTACAATTTCATAAAAGATTTTATTTAAATTCTACTTTATAAACAGTTTTCATCTTTCCTACGTATAAAAAGCTATCACAGACATGTCTGACATGCTTTTATTTTAATATCAGCGTAGAAACGGTCATCTATCAGTTTTACCATGAAAACATAAAAAAAGAAAATATGTATAAATACCATTATAAACTTCCTAGAGCTAATAAAATATTATAAAAAAGAAATATTAATAAATGTACATAGAATTATTTCTAGAGCGGTTTGAACATTAATTGCGCTCTCCTGTAAACCTCGGTTTTTGACATGTCTTTATGTACGTAGGGACCGTCGATATATATTTATGAACAAGTAATTCTATTCGTCTGTACAGTATTGTAGGACTAACAGCCATTTGTAAAAATCTGCTATAAGCTCAGGATTATATCCTTAACCAGATTAGAATATAAAATTGATATTAAAAAAATATATAGAACAAGACGTCATATATTCTACAGAACAGATGAATCTGTTCTAGGTAACTACAAAAAGTCAGTTGAATGAATAAAAAGCAAACTAGTAATTCAGGTCGGACTGATAACGAACTTTGAATTAAAATTCGTTATTTTAATGATTCCCTCCTGTTTTAATTATATTTCATTTAATATAATTAAAATCAATATATGGATGAGGATGAAACGAAGGAGATCTGTCTGTAAGTTTATAATAGCACTCTAGCCTAGAGAGGCTTAGGCAGAGGCCTACCGGGTAATGGACTTGCCTGGAGGAGTAATGATATCTTATGCTAATTCAGATTTCATCCTTTAAGATATACTAGCTGTGACCCACGGTTCACCCGTGTATTCTTTTTTCTGGAGTAAAACATATTCTATGACATAATCAAGCTAATAATCTATTAACCTGCAAACGTTCGCCATCTATCCGCCATCTATCACGTTAGCAAATAAAATATATCTCTGGCGGACAGTGCGTTGTGGGTACTACCTATTCACCTCTGCCTACCCCTTGGGTAACTTGAAGGAAGGCGTGAGGATATATAATTTATTATAATGATATTTAATCAGGTATCTCTGTGCCAAATTGCATCCAATTCAGTTCGGCATTTCTGGCGTGAATACGTTACAAACGTCTACATATTTTTTTTTAATTTTTAATTTGTATGATCTGCATCTGAATATACTTAGATAGATATTTAAAAATAAAAACCTCCATGTGACAGAAAAGTTTATGACAAATATCTTAACAAGGCCGACAGCCTCCGATTCAGGTAACATACTTTGTGGTAACCGCTTACCACCAGTTAAACTACAAGTTCGTTTGCCACGGTTGTAGTATAAAAAAAATTGATAAAAATCATTTAGGGACTGCTAATAGTGAACTTTACAGCCGATAACCGTTGAATACTGCTTCTTAAGCTTTTCAAATTTTTCATCTTCTTGCTTGTTGAAATGGAGGCATGCAGGCAGCATTGATGAAGGTAGGATGCATTTGCATGCACATGCACAGAAGAGTTACAGAAGCGTTAATAAAACAGCAAAAAAATTTTGATTTGTGTAAATAGGAAATTGTACAAACTAATGAAAATAGACTATGCGAAAGAAGTATACAAGCTTAGAGAGAACTGGCGCTCTACTCTCTTTGCCTACGCTGTGAAGGCGTTTCTATGCTTAGGAAAATATTCAGGTCAAATTTATTTTTCGTTCCTTCCAAGCTGAAATGCCAACCAGGACCAAAGTATTACCTATATGTTCCATCGCTCAGCAGATCTCATCCAGCATGTTTCATAAGGATAAATCTCTCACACTTACGCTTTGTTGATTATGCTTAGATGATAAGACTTAAAAGAAGTATAAACATTTGCCTGAATAACATCTTTGTATGGATTAATATAATAATATATAATAATATATCCTCACGCCTTCCCACAAGGGTCCCCGAAGGGGTAGGTAGAGGTGTATAGGCAACACCCACACACCCACTTTCCGCCAGAGGTATATTAGGTGCCAACGTGACAGATGGCGAGTCCATCGCCGTTACTCAAGCACGACTATACATACGCCTTAGAATTTCTTCTCAGACGTATGCAGGTTTCCTCTCG
Source organism: Drepana falcataria (assembly GCA_945859725.1). Classification (NCBI taxonomy): domain Eukaryota; kingdom Metazoa; phylum Arthropoda; class Insecta; order Lepidoptera; family Drepanidae; genus Drepana; species Drepana falcataria. Next base: position 14,617,872 of record OX243921.1, read on the forward strand.
ATGTTTTCCTTCACCGTAAAGCTCGTGGTGTGACTTATCACTGTACTTAAGTTCAGAAAAACTCATTGGTACAGTCGGGATTCGAACTTGCGACCTTTACGTCGCAGGCAACTGCTCGAACCACTCGGTCACCACGGCTCTTATATGGATTGGTATGGATTAATATAAAGTATAATATTCTTTGGACGTGCCAAACGGACGGACGGACGGACAGGACTGCTTTCGTAAATGCCTTACAAGGCCTCAAATTAATAAATGTATTTTATTTCATTTCATTGGCTTCGAAGGCGCTATTTAACAATAATTAAATAGTTGATGACAATTTAGATAATTGCTTGGACAATTTGCCTGATTTTTTGATATGACTACTCCGAAATAGACATGATGATATATATACATATGAAGCCTAGGTTAAAAGTTTGATCTTAGGAAATAGATAGGTACGAATCCGATTTGAAAAAATATTTTATATTATTATTTTATTTTTCTTTATTTGGCAGCACAAACATGCTCACATAAAAAAAACAAACGTAAATTTTTTTATATAATTAATACTAACAGTGTCCACAGATAACATAACTCTTAACTTTTAAGAGAGGTAGGGCATAACGGGTTTCCCGTTCGAATTTGGAGCTGCCCGACTGGGGCAGGACCTCCACCTTATAGAAGTCCGTAGCCAAATAACACAATTTATTGTGTTGTGTTCCTACGTGGTGAATAAGGTTTCCAGTAATGAGCTCCTTGGGGAGGGGGGAGGATTGTTACATTGTGTTGGAAGCAGAGGGATTAAACCTTATGCTGCCAACACACTATAACTCTCCGAACACAGAGTGGCAACTCGCAAGTGATACTTCGGTATCGTGAGCGTAAATAGACTACGGTAACAGTTTCCCAGGTGGGCCGTATGTTTGCCACTCTTGTTGTATAAAAAAAAACTCCTGTGGAGGATGTGGTCGAAAGAGCAGCAAACAGAAGTAGTAATAAGAAGTAAACAGAAGAAGAATATTTGTAAATAGGGAGATAAACAATGCCAGATTACATTTGTAAATAGGGAGATAAACAATGCCAGATTACATTTGTAAATAGGGAGATAAACAATGCCAGATTACATTTGTAAATAGGGAGATAAACAATGCCAGATTACATTTGTAAATAGGGAGATAAACAATGCCAGATTACATTTTTACATTTATACATTGTACATTTTATGATGCTGACAATGACTTAAGGATATGATATTCAAATTTACCCAAACTGGAATCTATGTATGAGTCACATTTATCGAGGGAGGCTATATGATAGATATCATCAAGCTACTACCCGAGACACTGGAGTAGTTTATATTGATTTCACATGGATGAAGCCACAGGGCACTGGTCTAAGTTTAAGTCTAAGCCCTGGTGCATAGTTGGTAAGTGGAGCCGGACAAATTAATATCCGAGTTGCACTACCACTGCTGCCTGCCAGCCCATGAAGCCATCTATCACATCTGTCTTAACTTATTAACGAATGCTCACGAATGGGAAAGTCAAGACTTCTCAAACCTAGAGAGTATGTTTGAAGAGACTGATGAATGAGGATGAAGCGTCCGAGATCTGTGAGTGTAAACAGAACTCGATGTGATGTACTAATATAAGACAGAGGAACCATTAGCCATACATAAAACCCCTTACCGCCTTTGGTCAAAACAAAAACCGCAGAAGCTAAAGTCCCCAAAGAGCTACTTAAAATCTAATATACATTAGAAAGTCCAATAACAATCCGTTTAGAGGTTTGTGGTTCAACAACTTTCATACCCTTATCACAAGCACATTATCTCTGCTACTTTTGATGGCTTCGTTAGTCTGGTGGTAATGCCGAAGGAAAAACATTACTATGGTTCTAGTTCTATGCGACTTGTGAAAAAGGTAGATCCCAAAATGGGGGAAGGTGATGTATTTCCTTATTGGCTGCTGGTCGGCCTACGTAAAATGTGATATCATTTGTAGATTTTTTAACCTAGGCGTTAATCCAGTTAATTAAAATTTCGACAAGTTCCGTTCAGTAATTTTGGCTTGAAAGAGGAGAATCATCTCATGAACTTTCTCATTCATAATATAAAATTAGTAGAATTTGAGCAATTATGATTATAGCCCCACGCCTTCCCACAAAGGTCTTTTTCCGCCAGAGATATATTTTAGGTGCCAACGTGACAGATGGCGAGTGCATCGCCATTACTCAAGCACGTTTATACCATACACCTTTGAATTGCTTCTCAGACGTATGCAGGCTTCCTCTCGATTTTTCCTTCACCGTATAAGCTCGTGGTGTGACTAATCACTGTACTTACATTCAGAAAAACTCATTGGTACAGTACAGGGATTCAAACTTGCGATCTTTGCGTCGCAGGCAACTTCTCGAACCACTCTGCCACCACGGTTTATGATTAAATTAACTTAGTCCACCACAGCCAGTTTGCAGGTTGGAGCACAAATAGAGGTTTCCTGAACTTAGCATACGGTAATTTTATAGCACGACGTTACAACAAATACATTCTTTATCATATCTCCACACCGAGTTCACGAGCAAGGCATAAGAAAGAAGAGCGCCAGTTCTCACTTGAATTACCGACCTCTTTCACTTCTTCTACATTAATCAGTCCCTCGTTCGATGATTTAGAGTACCTTTTCATGACGTCCCCATCCATGAGTGCCCAATCAATTTAATCTAGGTTGTGATAAATACGATCTCCATTTATGGCAAAACAATATATACATATTGGTAGTTGGTATAAATACGTATTGGTTGATTCTGAGCGTTCAAATTGATGAATTTCTTGATGAGCCACAAATAGTCTTCAATGCAACGTAAGTTGGCTGGGTTGATATTACGACGCGTCTCTAAATTCAGCTGAAAGCAAAATCTAATCTAGGCTTTTGGTTTGTCACTCCTAAATTGCCTTTTGTATGCAGGCAGAGTGAACAAAACCACATGTGTGCTCTTGTGGCGGATTAGGTACTGCCCACTCTCAATAGAATAATTAAGTGACACCGACCTAAAAGTGGCGTGAACGCTCATTGATAGAACATTTAGTTGCGAAGTAAGTGGGTACAGAGGATTTATATTAATTGAAGCTAACCGGCTCAGCTCTCACAGACATTTCAGATGAAATTATATAACTTCTTTGCAGATATCGTCGAAGTGAAAAAAATCTAAGAAATCCCCAGTTGTTCGGAACATCGCAATATTAGTGCCAGCAGTATTAAGCGTATTCTCACTTATTGTGGAAGCACGGAAGTAGAACAAATTTACTGGAGATACTTACCTTCGGAACGTGTTCTTAATATTTTCGGTCCAATACAAAAGGTTTATAAAATAGCTGATATCTATATGTGTATGTATAAATCAGACCGTACATAAAAACTATGAATCGGATATATTATGCAAATGCTTAGCTCTTCCTATATGTGTAGTTCAGACAGTACATTTTTAAATATACCAAGATATATAAAAAAAAAGTATAGGTGTTTAAAAAAATATAACGTTCTAAATAATAAAGTGGCCGTCGTGGCCGAGTGGTCCGAGCAGTTGCCTGCGACACAAAGATCGCAAGTTCGAATCCCGACTGTACCAATGAGTTTTTCTGAACTTAAGTACAGTGGTTAGTCAACCCACGAGCTATACGGTGAAGGAAAACATCGTGAGGAAACCTGCATACGTCTGAGAAGAAATTCAAAGGCGTATGTATAGTCGTGCTTGAGTAAATGCGATGGACTCGCCATCTGCCACGTTGGCACCTAATATACCTCTGGCGGAAAGTGGATGTATGGGTATTACCTATACACCTCTGCCTACCCCTTCGGGGACCCTTGTGGGAAGGCGTGAGGATATATATTTATATTATATAAATAATAAAGACCTCATTTTTAAATTCATTCACTCGGGTAAGTATCGAGGTAGTAAGTAAATAGAAGTTGCATAACTAGCATAAATAAGTAGCAACTGGTACCTTTTTTCTTTTATAAGTCGACCGTCCTAGGGGGGCTTTCTACATACTCAAACCTCTTCTATCTCATATAGGAGGGCTATATCTCCTATGGAACGCACCAATTCCCCTTCTGCACTTTGCCTGAGCTCGTTCACGGGGCGGCTAACTTCGCCCCTAGCTCCGCTGTGGCATCGGCAGCACGAGGCAAGTCGTGCTACCGAGCAAATGGCACCTAACTAGGAAACCCTGTGTTATAAGCAATGCTCTATACACACATTGCCTTAATTTATATTAAAAAATAACAGAGATATATACATACATACTATGTATATAGGCCGTTCATATTTGACTTACTGCGACGACCAACCATTGGTGTTTGTCTTTATTTGAACAAGGTTGTTTAAAATCAATACACAATCCGGCGTCCGGTATCCAGGGATAAGATCTCTGGAAGCAATTTCCGGTCCGAAGAAACAATATCGCTTAGAAGATGCGAGTGAAATGCGTATACGATTTGGTGCCCTATTTCAAGTACGTTGAAGGAAAACGTGTTTGAAATTGAGTTTCTTTTTTGTATAAATCTGAAACCACCATACATGTATGAAAAGACTGATGAATGTCGATGAGGCGAAAGCGAACTAGATCTAGAGAGCTCTACTCTGCTCACCCCGGGATGGACTTAGCGTGATAAAAAGAATGTAATAATAATAAATATCCTCACGCCTTCCCACAAGGGTCCCCGAAGGGGTAGGCAGAGGTGTATAGGTAATACCCATACACCCACTTTCCGCCAGAGGTATATTAGGTGACAACGTGACAGATGGCGAGTCCATCGCCGTTACTCAAGCACGACTATACATACGCCTTTGAATTTCTTCTCAGACGTATGCAGGTTTCCTCTCGATGTTTTCCTTCACCGTTCAGCTCGTGTTGTGACTAATCACTGTACTTAAGTTCAGAAAAACTCATTGGTACAGTCAGGATTCGAACTTGCGACCTTTGCGTCGCAGGCAACTGCTCAAACCACTCGGCCACAACGGCTACGAATGAATGTATTTTTGTTTTATTAAAAACAAAATTTCATCAGTATAATAAGACTAGGTACTTGTATCTAGATCGGCCTTTGGGGAATCCCAACGGGATAGGCCGAGATAGTATAATACATAGTTGTTCTTAACTCATAAACTAGGCTGTCTTTAATATAGGTAGGTTCGAACCGAACCGTTCCGTTACATCAATATGAATACAAAATGACAACAAGAGACCTAATACTCAAATCAAATCAAATCAAATCAAATCAAAATCTTTTTATTTCACATAGGCCCAGGTGGGCACTTATAAAACGTCGAAAAAGAAGCACGGTTCGGGTTGGTCGCTTCCATGGAGAAGAACCGGCAAGAATCTCCATGGTTACTCTTTTCAAAACATTAGGCATATACAATATTTTTTTCGTTACAGCAATAGTACCCAAGTATGGGGGAACAACGTAGGCCCGACAAAAGGTCGTTGCTTACTATACAAAGCATACATAAAACAAGATAATTATAACAATGTTAGCAAGATCTAAGAACCTACAAAGCCTACTATAGGTATTATAAATATTATATTATAATATTATGTTCTATGTATAATGCTCTTTACTTAAGACAGTTGTAAACTTCCAAGTCTAGAGTTGCCTATGAAAACATAACGACTTTATATATTTCTTCACGACTGTATTTTCAGAGATCATTACCATTCATTTCTGAGTCCTCGGTATTAAAAATTTTTAGTCATTAAATTTTACGAATGCCGACTTACCACGTGCTAAGAAGCAAGCTCTATGGACATTGCCACATGGCAGAGTAGGAGAATATAATTTTATATTCAAAGCTACATAATTTAGTTTAATTTCGGAGATCTAAAAAACGAAGTGTTAGTAGTTGGTAGATACCTTCATAGGTTCGTCAGTCTTTACCATCTTGTCGTCGTTTAAAATTATAGATGTTTATGTACCTAATTGATCATTTTGATATAAATTGCGTGTCAATTACAATTTCGGAGACTTGTAATTCCAAAATGAAGGGTACTTAAGTGGTTAATAAACAAACAGACACAAAATGTTTATAATGAATCGTAAAGCTGTATCCGCGAGGTGAATCTCCTCGGCTCGTGGTTGTCTTAATGCATGACTACTCGTTCCTCCCACCGGGCGAGCGGCTTTCATTGGCTCAACTCGCACAGACGCCGCCTCCACTCCTGCGCACACTCTAGTTCAAAATAACTCCATCCACTCAATAAACAAGTCTTGAAGTCCATTGTCTCCGGACCATTATGCCGTCACACCATCATGTTACTCGTACTCGTCATATATCTATTAGGAATAAATAACAAAAAACACGCGTGGTCTCTGCTCGGAGCTGTTCATTAGTTTCACTTCTTGAATAAACAACGTTGCGTTAGAAACGTGAATGTCATTACAACAGTCATACTTGGTAGGTGCCTAAACATGAAGATGCTGTGGTCAATAAGCAAATGAATATTTACTCAAAGCGTCATCGGCTCATTTAGCGGCTTAATATGTTTGACATTTGATATATGTATAATACACAATAGGCATTAAGGCGACTCTCAGGGTTTCGGCGTGATTATTTGGTCAAATGGTATGGTTAGCATTTACTGCTCGTTAACGATTGTCAATGTTGTGAGTATCAAGGGCATGCGAGTGTCCGGCCGGCGGCGGCGTCAGGCGCGTAAAATGTGGCGCCGGTGAGAGCACATTAGAGGGAATCGGCTCGCGGAGGGGAAGAGCGGGAGTGAGTAGCGCCCCTGCGGGAATAAAACAACCGTTTGTCGTCGACGCCCGCGCTTCCCCTATAGCAAAAAGTCGAGGCGACAAGCACAGCGGCTCGCCTCCACGCCGCGGCCGCGGATAAAATCGACATAGAATTAAAGAAAAATACAAAAATCACTCATTGTTCTCATAAAATGAATGTGCCGGGAGTTGAATGTGAGGCTTTTTGTGAAAATATTCTCATACTTTAAAATGGGATCTCGTGTGGCGCCTCCTAATGATTCGTCCTTTTTGCGTCGGCGGCTGCACCACGCTAGGCTTTGGTGTGTCGGCGCATGTCACTACTTTAACCTTTTTGCTTAACTGTTTCGGATGTAAATTAAACAGTTTAGTCAGCATTGTCTTCAAAAACCGGCGGAGAAGTGAAAGAGAGAATTTTCGGTATTGAATTTGTTTTTGCTTAATTTGTCGTTTGAATTTACTGTCTCATTGAGCTCAAAGACTGTGCTCAAGTGTACTTATAGGTTATTATGTAAAAATATGTACCAAATTTTATCGAAATATTAAGTATGTATTACCTAAAATATTCAAACATTTGTTGATTAACATAAGGTAATATTAGCTAGCTGTCCAAGCTAAGGAAAATAAGCTAACTTAAGGAAAATAAAAAGCAAGCTAGTTAGCTAGTTTCAAATTTATTTTTTATTGTTCTTACTTAAGTTACTGCTATTTGAAAATTATTTTAAAATATATCAGTAATAAACAGAGCCGAGTGGTTCGAGCAGTTGCCTGCGACGCAAAGGTCGCAAGTTCGAATCCCGACTGTACCAATGAGTTTTTCTCAACTTAAGTACAGTGATTAGTCACACCACGAGCTTTACGGTAAAGGGAAACATCGAGAGGAAACCTGCATACGTCTGAGAAGAAATTCAAAGGCGTATGTTCGCTGTTTAACGGCGATGGACTCGCCATCTGTCACGTTGGCACATAATATACCTACCTCTGGCGGAAAGTGGGTGTGTGGGTGTATGTTTTATCAGTAATAATAATACTCTTAAAGTATCCAATAAACACTAGCCATACTAAATAATACCAAACACATAGCTGTCTTATTGATAATAAATCATTGAAAAATGTCTAAAGTAGAACAATAACGAAAATCGATAGCACCTTAATTTTTTTTCCGAGTAGGTATTCTGTTTTTACCCTCGACATACAATTAATTAATGAACGGAATATTTACTCAATATGTAAAAACTCTCATTTGTTTGTGTTCTCGACTCGGCTTTCGAAAGTGGGAATAAATAATAAAAGCCGTGTGGTGTGACCCACGGAATCGTGACATCTTCTCTTTCACTAATGGAGCTTCGTCGCTAAGTTTGCATTGTGCTGCCTAATCAAGATTATTCGTTAGCACAAACTTTTAACCGGCCATGCTATCAATACCTTCGCAATACATCCGCTGTAGTTAAATTAATGTTTATCATTATTTGCACTTGTGCAACCTTGCTCCCAGCTTTTCAGGTTTTCAGAAGAAACTTTTCCTATCCCTTATGCCTTCTAGGCTTTAAGTACATACTATTATTATACATATATATTAAACTCACAGAAAATGTTAAAAAGTTTCTCGTATTTTCGTTTGGAATGTGATCATTAATCGAAAAGCCAAGTCTTTGTTTAATATGAATAGGAAGTGGGCAGCAACAATTTCTGTGATACACAGTTTTATTTCATTTATTTTTGGGGCCACACAAGAGAACAGTAGGAGCAGAGTTATCTCAAATTGATGGAGTTAATCTTAAAGCGATGCTTTGTCGTTTGTCGCTAGATGCATCTACCTTTGTTGGAGGTAAGCGATAGTAGATATCTAAAGAAAGCTATTATGTGTGTTGGGTCTCGACACTAGTAGGTAAATATCAATTTTTCTTTTATAACTATGTTCGTGGATAGTTTATTTGTTAAGACTCTTGAATAGTAATTGCTATTCCAGTGTTTACTACCACATTTGCCAGTGACATTATGTTCCGATGTCATTTTGCGTTGCGTGACCCGCTAAACTAAGTCAACCAAAAGTTTGGCTTGTTGCCGCAATTCCGTTTCATTGTATTTTTGTTTAAGGTTTTATGTGAAATAAGTTTTTGATTTATTTTGTAATAATACTCTGCCATCGCGTAGGGCCGTTTTTAATTTTAGAAATATTTCTGGTACTTGGAATGAATGATGTTCTAGCCATTTTTATAGCATGAATTTGAGTCGGAGAAAATATAGCCTGACCATAAAAATAACCAAGATTGTTTATCTAAAACACATCGCTTTACAAACATTGAAGACTGGGTAACAGGGCAGCTATTAAAATGTTAAGGATTCTTCCGAAAGTGGCTGTTAAATCTCTTAGTGCTGCCATTTTTTAATATGTGTCGAAAAACTTGGCACAAAAAACAGGCGCCACCAGAGGCGTCCCATCGCACAGCAGTCGGTTCCTTATATCATGTATAGTATTTTTTACGCTTACTTTTCGGACGTTAGGGCTCTGTGTTAAAATACACACCTAAGTATCATTGGCTATAAACATAGTTCTTTGTGTCTACCTTTGGAAGAAATAAGGCCAATAAAGTGGGAAGATGAGCCTCTCAGGTAGGTATGGAGTTCACTTTTATCATTACGATCTTTTAAAAATAATACTTTGAGGCTTTGAGGAGAATTACAAATTTATAATTACAAACATATAAAAGTGTTTAAATATAATTTTTTCTTATAATTTAGTTTCATATTTTAGCAAATATTATTCTTCCATGCGTGTGTTATGATTTAAGATCTTGTCCAGTCTTGCTATCTGAATCACAATCCTAATTAAACAATATTATAGTACGTATACAACTCCGCATGAATGAAAAGCTTCCTCCTTACAATGATAGCCTATAAATCCTTTGAGCGACAAAGGAACTGCGCCTACGCAGTGCCACCGACTCCTCCCCGCCGTCCCCCGTATCCCGAAGTTGCTCTGGCGCCTTATTATGTTACCTTTGTTTTCAAATTTAATTGGCTTCTCAAAGATAAGTTATCTTGATAATAAACGAGACCCAATAAACCGGGGCTCAGGACCAACTGTCTGAACTGCAAGATAAGATTGTGCGGCCGTATGACATCTTATATCTCGTAGCGTATTAACCCGAGATTTAAGCGTTGTTAGCCATTTCCATATTTCTGAAAATCTGTTACCATTTGTACTATACAGTGTACGTACCAACATAGTGAAGGTAGATACGTTTCATAATTATTCGGCTAAAATTCAAATGAATGTGAATTCTGACCAACTTTAATTCGATTTGTTTGTTAACAATGAATTACAAATGCATTATTACCAATTACAAGAGGGAAGTGGTGAGGTCAAGTTACATTCTACGGAATATTTAACACCACTAAACAAGTTCGTGAATTTGTTGTTGAATTTAGTGCATGGAATTGGCGAATCCTTGCTTACTCGAAGTGATCACAAACCATATCTCCGTCTAGTATAGGTATACCTACCTATATAATATCACACTTAGTCCCTGACGAGGTAGGATAGACTTACTACAGACCTCTTTCGCTTCATTCAAATAGGTACATAAATATGTTACAATAAAGTTGAATTTTTTTTCAGTTTATATCATTCATAAGTGATTCGGTGGACACAATTAATCTGTCATACGTAAACCGATGACAACATATGAAGAGACTGATGAATGTCCATGAAGCAAAAGTGGTCTGTAAATCGGGAGACTGCCGTACCGCACTAGGGACCGAGGCAAATTGCATCAGAGACACCGACAAGAGCCCAGCTAGTAAAAATGTTATGGTGAAGATTATACATGAATGAAGAAATACAGGGTTACCCTCATATGTGTAGTTAGTAGTTGTGATATTAAAACAAATTAAACAAGGCGCCAAGGGTTGCTTCAATTGACCTTCGTTTGGTCATTGTGTTCTAGTAAATTAAATCCAATATATGCTGAATATTCATGAAAGTGATCAATTTGGTTGGTATTTTTGAAATAGACGATCAAATCTAATTAAATTCGTTTAACAATAGTCTTGTTTAATACTGTTTTGTTAAGCAAAGTCATTGTTGTTGAAAGTAGTGGTATCGAGAGCAAATAGTTACAGTGGCCTCCCGATTTGATACGCGAGATAAGAAATAAAGGATTTGTTTGCATGAGTGTGGGTATACGTATTAAATAGGCTTTGACACAATTCACAGTAGTTTAATGCAATCATGTTAACCGTGAACAATGATATTAGTTTAAACGATTCGTTTGGTGCATTACATTGTTACCGTATGTGGAAACCTTATTACAGTACCTATAGCTGCTGATGACATTAAAAATGTCAATTTCTTAGACCCGTGGCAATCGCGAGGCTGTCGCCGTCTTTCTCGAGGAAGATTTTTTTATACGGTGTTTTATTCCTGAACCTTGTGGTGTAATAATAATAAAAAATATCTTTGTTTACCCACAAGGATCACACTTTCATAATCTAGCGACCTATTTATAATTTTAAGCAAGGTATGTCTATTCTCTGTAGAATACTCCGCTCATATATATATACATATATATATATATATATATATACATATATATATATATATATATTTATTTATAATATATATATTATAGGGGATCCCAGTGGAAGCGTGCACGTCGCGATTCCTGCCAGCCCAGAGGGCTGCAATTCCACTCGATGCGCATTGGCCGGACGGCTGCTAGGGCGTGCCCCCGAGGCGACGCGCACCAGTCCGTCCCCGCTGGTGCGAAAAATTCAGCACAGTGCGGCGATGGGGACCGCCACCCATCACGCGGAGTGCCTCACGGCGGGAAGTGGAGTGTGGAGTGTAGGATGGGTGTATGGAATGTAAGAGGAGGTATGGCTGATAAGATGAACGAATTGATCGATGTTATGACAGAGAGCGAGTTAGATGTTGTGTGCTTGTCTGAAACCAAGCGGAAGGGTAGTGGAGTAGACGAGCTCCCGGGCGGGAGTTTAGTGCTGTGGTCAGGAGTGGCAAACACCGAGCACGCCTGCCAGGGAGTGGGAATTCTACTATCCAGCCGCTTGGCAGAATGTATGATAAGTTATGATGCGGTGAGCCCCAGACTTATTTGGGCTCGCTTTAAATTAGGCCTTACCCGACTATTTTTAGTCGCGGTGTATGCTCCGGTAGCCTCAGCGGACACTTGCGACCTGAATAAGTTCTGGGAATGTGTGAGTAATGTTCTAGAGACGAAAGAAGGGAATGAAAAGCTGATTATTTGTGGTGATCTGAATGGATGGGTCGGGACAGCCCGTAAGGATTACGAGGCAGTACTCGGCAAGTATGGTGATAAGAGAGTGAACGAGGCAGGCAAGCTGATATTAGATGTATGCATGGAGAGAGATCTTTTTGTGGCGAACACCATGTTCGACCACAAGAGGATTCATCAGTATACATGGGAACGGAAAAATGAGCGAAGCATGATAGATCTGTTTCTAATAGATCAGCGACTAACAACTAACAGCGACAGCGACTAGGACACCAGGGTGTATAGGGGAGCCGACCTGGGAACGGACCACTTTCTAGTTATAACTAGAATAAGAGGTCTGTTCGCGGGCTGGCGATCCCGTGCTGGGGGTCCCTGTTCTGCAGTCGCAGACCGCATCAAAAGCTGGAGGCTTCAAGATGCGGCTATTAGAGACAGATATCAAGAAAGGGTATCTGAACAGCTAGCCTGTCCCCCGAAAGATGTGTTTGAGAGTGTCGATGTTTGTTGGCAGTTCCTTAAGTCCAGCATTTTATGCGCCGCGAAAGAGGTTTGTGGCATTTCGAAAGGGCGGACAACCAAAAATGGCGATGGTTGGTGGGATGATGAAGTGAAAGAAGAAGTTAAAAAGAAGAAGGATGCAAGGCAAGACATTTTGGCTATGTCCAGCTCAAGTGAAAGTATGAAAGAAAATATGAAAGAAAAATATCGCCTGCAAAAAAATCGTACGAAAGAGATAATAGCTCAGAAGCGTGAGAAGTTCCAAATGACTGCAGACGAAAAACTGTCGCATAATTTCAAGGACAATGCAAAACTTTTTTGGAGGGAAGTTAAGAAGTCCAGAAATTGTGTTACAGCTAGTAGTAGGATGAATGTGATTATTTCGAAGGACAATGACATACTAACTGACAAAACTGACGTCCTCAGGCGATGGAGTGAATTCTACAAAGATATGTATGATGATGATGCCGCTGATCTACTCATAGAGTTGCCTCCAACAGAATCTGTCGAGGATCCTATAGCGGATAAAATAAGTATGGGAGAGATTGTAAGTGCGATAAGAAGTCTGAAATATGGAAAAGCTGCGGGAATAGATGGGATTACGGCTGAGATGATCAAGTACGGTGGACCAGCGGTCTGGGACGTCATCTATTTGCTATGCAATCTTTGCTGGGAAAAGGGTGATGTTCCGGACGACTGGAGGCGAGCAGTCATCGTGCCTTTCTATAAAGGAAAGGGATCACGATTGGACTGCTCCAACTACAGAGCCATCAGCTTGGTCAGCTTAGCTAGTAAAGTCTACACGAAGATCCTGACGATAAGAATGCAAGAACGATCCGAAAGGTTTCTCTGGGAATCCCAAGGTGGATTTAGACCAGGAAGAGGATGTATGGATCAAACCTTCTCGCTTCGCGGAATTGCGGAAAAGTTTTTGGATATTAACCAAAGGGTTTTCTGCGCTTTCGTCGACTTAGAGAAGGCATTTGATAGAGTCGTACGAAAGGAACTCTGGGACGTGTTGCCTGGATATGGAGTGAGCAGTTCCCTACTGCATGCCGTGAAATCACTCTATAGTGATAGCGGGGCGTGCGTTAGGGTTAACGGTGGGATGTCACCCTGGTTTGATGTGAAGTCGGGGGTCAAACAAGGGTGTATCATGTCTGCCTGGCTGTTCATTATATATCTAGATAACTGTCTGAGAGCACTAAGAACGAACGGATGTGGAGTGAAAATGGGAAACTAAGTGGTCAACTGCCTACTATACGCCGATGACGCGGTTTTACTGGCGTCATCAGAGGGCGAACTGCAGTCACTAGTTACCATAATGAAAGAAGAATGTGAAAAGAAGGGGCTGCGCCTAAACGCTGGCAAGACTAAGGTTCTGGTATTCGAAAGAGATGAACAAGTGACCGAGTGTGCAATATCGGTAAATGGGCAAATTCTAGAGCAAGTGAATGAATTTGTATATCTTGGAAGCATGTTCACACGAGATGGAAAGTATGAAAAAGATATTGAAAGAAGGATAACTGCCGGAAATAAGGTGAATGGTGCCATGTCGGCGTTGATGGGCAGTAAAAGTCTGAGCAAGAATGCTCGAGTTGCTGTCCACAACGCGATATTGGTACCTACCTTATTGTATGGCAGCGAATCCTGGGTATGTCAGAGGAAGTATGAAAATAGCTTGAATGCAGTCGAGATGCGATCTCTTCGAAAAATGTGCGGCGTAAGGATATTAGATCGAATCCGCAATGAAGAGATTCGCAAATCAACTGGCGTGAATGAGGGCGTGATTGTAAAGATGAAGAAAGGCATGTTACGTTGGTTTGGACACATAGAAAGGATGAGTGAAGAAAGATTGACGAAACAGATATACAAAGCAAAAGTGTGTGCAAGAAGAGGCAGAGGAAGGCCACGTTCCAACTACCTGGATCAAATAGATCGGACTCTCAAGGACGGGAACGTTAAGAGTACTCGAAACCGACGAGCATGTATGAAGAGACTGATGAATGTGGACGAAGCGAAAGAGGTATGTAAGTCTAGAGAGAACTGGCGCTCTATACTCTCTGCCTACCCCGTTAGGGACTTGGCGTGATGATATGTATGTATATATATTTTGTCATTAATTTTTGTTTTACTTTGGGTTATGTAGAGATATGCATAGCAGGCTTCTAATAACAATAACAGCATGGACTTCTTCAAGAAGGGTGTGAAAAGATTCCTGCAGGGTCGGCAACGCGCGAGTGATAATACCCCTGGTGTTGCAAGCATCCCTAGGCGGCGGTAACCGCTTACCATCATGCGGACCGCATGCTTGTTTGCCACCCTTGTGGTATAAAAAAAATAAGTAAAAGTGATACATAATATTTGATACGTCTTTATTTGCATACGAATGAATATCTCATTATTTATTCCTTATAAGAAGGAAAATCTGCTAAAATGTATGACGTCAATAACTTCATGCATATATAGACATAATATGACGCCAAGCCCCAAGAGAGAGATAAGTAGAGTGACAGTTCGCCATAGATTAACAGACTTCCTTCGCTTCATCAGTCTCGTCATATAAGGTCACCGGCTTTGATTAAGAGCTCTTGACGTATTCAAAAACCCATGAAATATGATGATATTCTGAAAGTAAGAAAAAAATATTATTTTGCGGTATTGAACCACGAACACTGTAGTGTAGCTAATTAACAACAAGATTATACATATAATCATACAATTGTAGAATAAACAAGTTTTATTTAAATGAAATTTAAATTTAACGGTAGTGTTTTGTCTGGTATAGAACAGCAAGCCAAATTGCACCCGATCCTGCTATGTAGTTTTTGCGTAAAAGAGGAAGAAACATACTCGTTAACTCTCCCCTTTGCAATAACTATTAGTACGATATATTGCATACATACTTACATATCATCACGCCGAGTCCCTAATTAGGTAGGCAGAGAAAGTAGACCGCCAGTTCTCTCAAGGCTCACATACCTCTTCCGCTTCTTCCACTTTCATCAGTCTCTTCATACATGCTCGCCGGCTTCGAGGACTCTTGACATTCCCGTCCTAAGGACATACTAGCTGTGCCCGCGACTTCGTCTGCGTGAAATTTAAGAAAAAAGTAATTGTTAAGTTTCTAAAATAAAAGTAGCCTAATTTACTCCTTTTTATATCAGCTATCTGCCAGTGAGAGTCCCGTCAAAATCGGTCCAGTTGTTTCAGAGATTAGCCGGAACAAACAGACACAGACAAAAATTAAAAAAAACTATAGTTTGGTAGAAGTATAGCAACCAACTTTTAGCAACAAACATTAGTAAACAGTGATTATTTTAATATTACAAACATACATTCCAATTTTATTTACTTGTATAGATTACTATAACAAGGATATTTTTATTGTACTTTTTACACAAACCGCAGTTTTTCGACTCTCCTGTGCTGTCAATCTCAATATTAAAGTAATTATTGCTCATTTAATAAAATAATTTACCTAACAAGAAGGTAATTAGACATGGTTGACGTATAACTTATTATTTAGCATTGGACGTTCGAGTAGTAGGTTAGGTTAGGTAATTATGTTAATAATTATTATTCCATTGACATTATTTTCATATGTATCTAATGCAAAAGTCAAGTTTTGTCTTTAGTTGTAGCGAATATGTCGTCACGGGTAGGTACGAAGGCGTTGGCAGAGGTTTGCAGTTACACACCCACTGCCATTTCACATCCATCGCCGTTTCTCAATCAGAACTATGCATACGACTTTGAATTTCTTCTCAAAGGTATACAGGTTTCCTTTAGATGTTGTCCTTCATCACTGTACTTTACTTCAGAATAAGTTAGTGGTAGGTTCAATTGCGATTCGAACTTGGAATCTTCGTGTTGCAGTCGACTACTTGAACCACTCGGCCACCGCGGCTGTAAAGAAAAGAAATATATTACCATTTTTTAAATTCCGTGTGAAAATTATCGAATCGTACCACAAATATTTAAGTAAATGAGGTCAAAAGGGCCAACATATTCCGCTTCGAAACAATACTTGTATTGTTGTCACGCTGATTATCGCTGCATATTTGCTTCATTACAGGTAAAACAGAACCGAAATTGGATTAGCCTAAATACTTGGTGTGAATCAAACTCGGTCGGGTTAAAGTCCATTGGGATTGTTGTAGGGCTTGCGAATAGACAGAGTGGGGTCCTGGCTGTTGCAGAACGCGGGCATGGTATTTGCGGCAACGCGATGTGGCTTGTGCTGCGGATGCCACACCAACGGCGCTAGGGGCAAAGTTAGGCGCCCCTCGGAAGTGCTCAGGCTTAATGCGAGAGGGCACTGGTGCGTTCCGCAGTACATCCCAGAGCCTTCCTATACGCACAGAAGAAGAACATCGAAGGGAGTTATAGTGAGTAGAATTCTCAGATAGAGGGGACAGTTGGAAAGATACCTCCGCGAAAACAAAACGTAAAGCTATGGTACAGATAGTGCCATCAACGAAGACGCGCCCCAACAATTTCTAGTCGATGGGGTCGCGGGATGCGGGGAGTATGACTCGAGTCTATTAATTGTAGTGTGCGTGTGCACTCATAGGTAATCAGTGTGTACCGACAATACTCAAACATTAGTGGCAGGTTACACACTTATACTATAAACTATAGGGAAGAATAGTGGGGCGCGTCTTCGAGGATGGCACTATCTATATGCCACTAAGTGAAGCGGCAAACAAACACGTGGCCCGCTCTATTTATATATGTAGTATATTGGGGTAGTATGGTATGGTAGTTTATAGTATAATAATAACAATAATAATAAATACCTGGGACAATTCCACACAAATTGACCTAGTCCCAAATTAAGCAAAGCTTGTGTTATGGTAACTAGACAACGGTATATTTACTTATATAGATAGATATATACTTAAATACATAGGACATCCAAGACTAAGGTACAAATATTCGTGTTCATCACACAAATATCTGCCCTCAGCGGGATTCGAACCCGCGACCTCAAGTTTCGCAGTCAGGAGCTCTAACCACTAGACCAGACGGTCGTCGGTATGTATATTATAGTAGGTATATTAACACAAACAAATGTTATATGTGTACAGATAATAAAATATAAGTAATTATAATTAATAACAAGACATTATATGTAAACACCTTCCCCGTTTGCTGTGTCCTGCATGTACAAGTTAAATACAACTTGTCTAGTTATTAAGCAAAAAATATACATACATACATATTATCACGCTGAGTCCCTAACGGGGTAGGAGTATAGAACGCCTGTAAAGAGTATCCTGAAACTAGCAAGAACTTTACATCGCTAAAACTTAATAAATGTTGAATGCATACAGAATTTGTCGAATTTAAAAACTCAAATAAAACTATAATTAGTTACATTTGTATTGTATGCAGTCAAAAGTAACACGCATTAGTTACAAGGTTAAACCAGAAGTATACGTTCATATCAAATTCAATCTAAAGGATAGGGTGCATGCATATATTTATACTGCTAAATATTTATATATATACTTCTACATATTTTAATATAAATTATAGTAACTGAACTTTACGCTTTATACGACCAAGACTCTAAGTAAACTGTACATTTTGGTGGAACGATAAGGAGGTAAGTGTGAGTATTCAGTAAATTAATTACTTAACGGAATATTCAGCTTCCTATAAGAGGAAGTGGAGAGAAATAAATAAACTCTTTCAATTAGGATAGTGAGCTATTTCTATGTTATGGTCAGAGCCTTACTAATAATTGTCTTGGACATATTTACGTTATTAAATGTCCATATAAGTAGCTGCGTGTTTGGTATTTTATTGGTTGCTATAAACATAAAGTAATCGTTATTTATTTCAAATAAGTAGTGTTTTATTCGCCTCGCTACAAGCAACGCTGCCCGCAGATTAACGCAGCTAAGGTTGTAGTAAATAACAGTTGTAGTCGGGTACCAAGCTAGGAGACAAAACATAGCTTGGAAGGATACTTAATTCACGTAAGGACAATTTGACTACTAGTGCCTTCATTGGAAACGTATGTACTTTTTTCTCTTCTTCAGGGTCTTTACCTACTAATCGCCATAATAGTGTTACCTAATTGTAACACAAGAGTCCCGAAGAGTTAAGTAGAGGTGTGTAGTATTACACCCTATTCTCACCAGAGATATCTGGTATATTTAGGTGCCAAAATGACAGATGGCAAGTCCAGCACCGTTTTTCAAGCACGACTACATATGCGTCTTTGAATATTTTCTTAATCTTATGCCATTTTTTGCTCGAGGTTTTCCATCACCTCATTAATCGTGGTGTGATCAAACAAGGTAAAAAGTTCAGATTTTTTTTATTGCTACAGTCGTGATTCGAACTGGCTACCTTTGCGTTGCTGGCGACCATTCGAATAACCCGGCCATTTGAGGTCTCATTATTTCTGTGATTACATCTAATTTGTTTATAATGTAGGTGATCCAAAACTATAGTTACAATTAAAATTGAACCTGTTGAACCCAAATTGTGTTCAACGTAACGTAACTACAATGGATCCAATAAACTTTGTAACCCCCGACGATTTTAATAATATAGAATGATTACACTGTTGCTTGTTGTAGTAGAATGTACTGGCATCTCGTCTTGGCAAATACATTGGTATTCGCTTTTTGGTATTCGCCAATCGGTTTCCTTCGCTTTTTTAATCCATACTAATATTATAAAACAGACTTGTATTTATATTATTAACATATATATTTAATATTATATAACCAGAGCCGTGGTGGCCGAGTGGTTCTATCAGTTGCCTGCGACACAAAGATCGCAAGTTCGAATCCCGACTGTACCAATGAGTTTTTCTGAACTGAAGTACAGTGATTAGTCACACCACGAGCTTTGCGGTGAAGGAAAACATCGTGAGGAAACCTGCATACGTCTGAGAAGAAATTCAAAGGCGTATGTATAGTCGTGCTGGAATAACGGCGATGGACTCGCCATCTACACCTAATATACCTCTGGCGGAAAGTGGGTGTATGGGTATTACCTATACACCTCTGCCTACCCCTTCGGGGACACTTGTGGGAAGGCGTGAGGATATATTATAGATTTGTTTTTTGTAATATAAAATAAAAAAAAAATAAAAAAAAAATTATATTATTAACTTATATATTTAATTAATTAATTTATTTAGGAAAATTAAACACATCTATAATTTATGTGCGGTAATTACTGCAGTAGTATAAACCTGTATTTTAATCTGAACTGATTTTTAGAAAGGTAGTTTATTCCTGAGTGACATGGTGGAATATAAGATTATTCATGTTGAGGATGTTCGTTCCAGTTTCACGCGAAAACTGTTAACAATATTGAATGAAATTGGCCATATATATAGACGATTCCAAAACTACCAAAGAAGTTAAATTTTACGCGCGCGAAACCGCGGGGCACGTCTAGTACAAAGATAAATATTAAGCCCAGAAACCAGAACCATAATAATCAGGCGAACTTTCAAACTAGGTCTTACTAAAATTATAGTCATGCCCAGTTTGAAAGTTCACTGTGAGGTGTGAATAAAATCATTGCCCACTTCGCTGTGATGCCTGTCCTGTTAAATTGGGTTGTCGCGTTTGTAAAGAGGTCATCGGTGTGACCCAAAACTAACAAAGTGCTCATTTGAATTGCCAACTACGAAATTATGAATATTTGCATCGTTATTAATCTGACAAGGGCCGTTTAAATTTCACTGTATAATTTTCCTTGTTTATAGATTACTAAGCTCGGTATTCAATCGGTATTTCATAGTCATGATTTGATTTAAAAAATATACAAATTACTTCGAGATTTCAAGATTCCTACATTTATAATGTATACGCCACGAGAACTTGAAACCGACGAGCATGTTTGATGAATATGGACGAAGTGAAAGAGGTATGTAATCTGGAGAGAACTGGCGCTCTATTTACTCTGCCTACCCCTGATTTTGGTGATGGCATCACCTATTAATAGATGAAAACGATAGATAAACGAGACTTGTGTTTTTGATAGAAATAAACTTGAACAATAAGATGGCCGTACTTTCGATTTATTCAAATCTATTATATATATTTTATTTTGATAGGTGTTTTAAAAAAAATATTGCTTTAACAGTCGCGTCCCGTTGTTCGTCACGCAAAACTCGTTCAGTTGTAACTTATGTCCCAAAAGATGGCTTTTGCATACTTTTCTCAAATCGTTGCCATTCTCGCGGGATATGGGACAAATGTTTCAGAAGTTTTAAAGTATCACGCGGACTGTAGTTTGGGTTCCGATTTAATATTACGAGTTTAACAAAACAAATGGTCACTTTTCCAGAGGAATGGTACAGAGTCAATGCCCTCACCAATTCCCTCACGAGGAAGTTAGAGAGAGTAGAGCACCAGTTCTTATCTTACAAGATTAAACTTACAAGCCTCTTTTATTTCGAGTACTCTATGCGTTTATCCTACAACTTGTAAAACAGATGTACATATGTACCTACATAGGGCCAGTATAATAGGGCCCAAAATCGCTCGCATATTTTCTTATTGCATGATTTTATAAAAATTAACTCTACTGGTTTTGGTTTGGAGGTGATTGCAGAGAAATTGCCGGTTCGAATCCACTGATCTTAGTTGTGAAAAAATTATTTGAACAGTCGGGATTCGAATTTGCAATCTTTATGTTGCAGGCGACAACAACCCGAACCACTTTACCACCACCACTACGATTCTTTCTGATCCCTTACTCCACGTCAATTAGTGCCACCTCCTAGTTTGCCATCAAGCCGTGTAGGTATATACCATTCAATACCACATCCCCTCCCGCTTGAGCCATAAATCTCTAATAAATTTCTTTGTTTCTCCACCGCACTAAGGTAGTATACTTTAAAATACCCGTATCTCAACTTCAATCTTTAACCCAACAAAGTGAGTGAAATCAATGAAACCCGCACGCTCAAGGCATAGTGAGTATCGGCAGGCGAGGCAAAACAAACAAGTTTAGAGACAGACGGATCGTTTAATCAGTCTGTGCTGCAGACACGGCCGCGGGTGGGGGGGGGGGGCTACCTACCAACTTCCACTAAATGACCATCCCTCTACTCTGTTAACCCGTGCCACCGTATCCACAAACAATATACTCGGCGAGTGCGGCAAATGACGCAGCCTACAGATCTCATAGAACTGGCATTACCTATGATATTTAATATCAAATCAATCGCGGATTACCAACGTGATAATCCTATATTGGTATGTGGCCATCTGACCGATGCTAGCGATCCTGCTTTTTATGATTCGCGGCTTCAATCCCCGCCGGTAGCAAGTAGCCGTTTATCTCATGTGCTTCTGCGATTATTGTGGGTCGGGTTGTAATATTTATCTAAATATATATCCATATTAATATAAACTTTTATTTATCTATACTAATATTATAAAGAGGAAAGATTTGTTTGTTTGTTTGTTTGTTTGTAATGAATAGGCTCCGAAACTACTGGACCGATTTCAAAAATTCTTTCACCTTTGGAAAGCTACATTATCCCCGAGTAACATAGGCTATATTAAATTGGACCCGATAGGTGGCGCTGCGATCGAGTTTCAAGAATTTTACCTTTTTACCCGGGCGAAGCTTTCTGTGTGTTTCTGTGTGTCTTAAGCTAGATTCGAGAATGGTTTAGATTTACAATTGGACCCAATAGGTGGCGCTGCGATCGTGTTACGGGCAATTTAACTTTTTCACCCGAGCGAAGCTGGGCGGGACAGCTAGTTTATTATATAGTACCTACATTCTACACGCATTCGTTCATTGTGATTACTTACTCGAATAATATTCTGAAAAATATCGACGGTAAGAAGTATAATTTAATAGATCCTAACACAGAATTCATCATCATAGTATATTTAGAGTACTCACACACCCACTTTCCGCCGGAGATTTTTTTTTATACCACTTGGGTGGCAAACAAGCATGAGGTCCGCCTGATGGTAAGCGGTTACCGCCGCCTAGGGACGCTTGCAACACCAGGGGTATCACTCGCGCGTTGCCGACCCTGCAGGAATCTTTTATATGACACGTAAGTAATGGCGAGTCCATCGCCGTTATTCAAGCACGACTATTCATAATTCTTCGAATTTCTTCTCAATCGTAAATAGGTTTCTTCTAAAGTAACGTTCAGAAAAAGTTATTGGTACTTTGTGTTGCAGGCCACCAAATAATTAATTAAAATAAAATTTAATATTACCTATATAATATCTTATTTAGTATTTAACCCATCTTAGCTTGTCTGTAATATTATATCATCTACGGCCTCAACCTCCCGTGTTATTCCCGCGCCCTCGCCTGTGGGGCGGGCGGAAGCACTCGCCCGCCCGGATTCATTTCTGGTTTCGTTACTCTTTTGTCTTAAACTGTTTTTGCAACTTGTCTCTCCCTCTCCGAAGAAAATGTTTACCCACTTACTTCACTTATTAAATAGGAATCCTATCCTATAGAAAAACTATCTATTGAAGGGTAAGATCATTGAAGTTTAATGGACTATTCTAGTTCACAGTTGGTTATTTAAATGAAATATAAAATTGATACGAAATACATTCAGTCAAAAAAGAATCGGGAATATGATCAAATATTTTTTTTATTTATCTCTTGTTTTTAGATTGACACAACTGTTTGCCAATTTGACGCGGGGTTTGAGTTGCATTTGTTATTTAGATTAAATACAATGCTGTTTTTAGTTATATCTAGTACTAGCTGTCCCGCCCAGCTTTGCTCGGGTGAAAAAGTTAAATTGCCCGTAACACGATCGCAGCGCCACCTATCGGGTCCAATTGTAAATCTAAACCATTCTCGAATCTAGCTTAAGACACACAGAAAGGGATAGCTTCGCACGGGTGAAAAAGTTAAAATTCCTAAAACTCGATCGCAGCGCCACCTATCGGGTCCAATTTAATATAGCCTATGTTACTCGGGGATAATGTAGCTTTCCAAAGGTGAAAGAATTTTTGTAATCGGTCCAGTAGTTTCGGAGCCTATTCATTACAAACAAACAAACAAACAAGCAAATCTTTCCTCTTTATAATATTAGTATAGATGTATTGCAAATTTCATAATGGACACAAACATTGAACAAAGAGTTTGTCTTTAATTTTGCAACGCCAATGAAATTTCAGTCACTGAAAATGTTATAGAAGGTTTACAGTGAAACTACTTTATCAAAAACACGTGCTTATAAGTAGGACAAAGGGACGTCTGCTACCGAAGTTACAATCGAAATAGTGACTGAAAATTCGAGTTTGACAGACAAAAAATTGTCTCACGAGTCGATACCTACCATAAATAATTACTTGGGTATAGATATGGGCTAGACCCAAAAGACCTGAATTTTCTCCAAAAACTGAATCCATAGAGTCACTGAGGATATGCTAGACTAAGTCATTTCCGACCCAACATTCATGAAACGTATTGTTACTGGTGATGAAACATAGGTTTACGAGTTTGACCTAAACGGAAACCAAAAAAACCCTTCCCAAAGTTAATAAAAAATCATAAGCATGTTGATTTTTGTGCACTCGGAATTCTTGTCGGATGGTCAAACGGTAAATAAATAATATAGAAATTATATAATTTTACGAAAATTACGGATTTTCCACCACGATAATACGCTTTCGCCGAAAGCCTTTATTGTGACCGAATTTTTGACCAAAAACTCAACAAATACCAGCGACGAAACGAACACCTTATTCTTTATATGACTTAAAGAATTCGCAGCCAGACCTGAACTCAATTTCTGAAAAAACGTTGAATGGTTATTTGGATGATTGGATTATTCATTGGCGTAAGTGTATCGTTCCTGAAGGAACTTTTTACTTTGAAAATTATAAAGTAAATAATTTAGATGAAAGAAGTAAAATTTTGTTTATTATTGATCTCTTTCCGGTACTTTCTTGACAGAGTAGTACATGCCATTACTATTCATAGTTCCTTTGCATTGTATATCTTTATTTACACGCCTTCAGAAACCACATCTCGCATCATCATTAAAATACTAATTAGTTCGTTAGATGTTTCGTGTTTATACAATGTATACGGCCATATCTTTAATAATTTACTAATTAGCTTAGAAAAAGATAAGGTAATAACGAGTATCCAGGCGTGCTTAAGGCATACCATTTTGGGGTAATTTACAACTTATCTTTAATACAAAATTACATTGAGCCACAAATAGCTTGCGTAAATTCAATAGCAGGGTATTAATACAAGTGCCAAGTGCTAGTGGTGACCAGGTCTTACTGCAGAGTTTGATACAGACGCCCATCTAGGCCAATCTCGACGTTGAGGCGAGGCCGACACTCGGGGTTGGCTTCTTCCATTGTAATCGAGGCGAGCTAAATGCTATATTTCAGCGATGTGTTCGTTCCGGCTCATATCTGCCCAGTTTAAATAGCTTTTTATACAAAATAATTCCGCTATGGTCTCTAATGTTTCAAGTACCTAATTAATAAATGATTTTATTATTTCACAAAGATTTGCTATTTTTTTAAATACATATAAACACAATAAAATTATATTCTTTATATTATTTGTTCTAATTAGTACGTCTAATTATTTTTATATTAGTTGGATAGAATTATCTCCTATTCGTTGAAACACCGTCATTAATTTTGTTTGTTACAGTTTTATAGCTTAGATACCTTTCTAGTTTTTACCTTCCTCTTGAAGTCATCTGTAGCAGCAGTGGGGAAGTGAGACAATCACACTACCGCCTGTGATTCTCCACTGTATTTCTTTCTTCTTTCATTCTTTCTTTCATCAAGTATTATCCTCCGTCAAGGTCAAACCAGTACTAAAGCCAAACACTCAATAGCCTAGGTTCAAGAATATAATATAATAATAATAATTCATTTTATTTCAGGCAACACATTAAAATGGATGTTACAATTTAAAGGGCCCATATAATATATACATTATCCTAAAATATATAGCGATATTACATAAATATCTTACAGACTAGCACATATATCATAATAATAATATCACTTCCTCGAGTGTTCGTGTGGCACTTGTCGCCTACATATTGAAAGGTTCCTCCTAGTAGGGAAAAAAAAGCTGATAAAAAGTCAAATTGGCAACTATGCCTGTACGCCAAGTCACCTAAACCTACGAAAACACTAAAGCAACGAAATT
The DNA here is from genome assembly GCA_945859725.1 of Drepana falcataria. NCBI lineage: Eukaryota > Metazoa > Arthropoda > Insecta > Lepidoptera > Drepanidae > Drepana > Drepana falcataria. The sequence continues at coordinate 14,643,559 of OX243921.1, forward strand.
TCAACTTCATTTCCGAAGATCCTAGTTTAATATGCGCATGAGAACATCCATGGAGTCGAGATCAAAAGCACAAATGAGGTTGGACGTTTTCATACGAGGGCATACCGTTTGCCTGCCGAGGTATTCGAGTATTTACCGGCAATAAAGCTGCACCGTCCCCGCCCCCGCCCCCCCTCAAACAATCGTGGGTAGGTGTACTCTACGGACTCGGTCTACTCATTTCGTATGCAATTTTATTCATTATTTGTAATCTGCTTCAATCGAATAGGGCCTCAGTATAAATCACTTTTAGGATTTGCTCGATGGGACGTATGTAGATGACGCTTTTAGTGTGATATTTAAATGTGATGTGTCTTTGTGCCAATGTGTACAGATGTGCTAATAACGTCTTTGGCGAACTTTATATGTATGAGCCAAGAACTCATTTGAGAAAAGTAAATAAAGTCTTTTCTTCATTACGTGAGCACCTTTTGTGTTGCTGATGCGTCTTCCGTTCTTCTTTTGGTTGGTTCACACACACCATACTTACCACTTTAGAATTCTATTGAATTATTAATCTTAGATTATTAAAACATGTGGGACGTTGATAATAGTAGGTAAGTACCTACCACTATAGTCAAGTACATAACTTAAACGTATGCAGGTTTCCTTTTGATGTTTTCCTTCACAGTAAAGCTCGTGGTGTGACTAGTCGCTGTACTCAAATTAAGAAAAACTCATTGGTACAGTCGGGATTCGTACTATATTGTGAACTGGGATACAGCCTCCCAAATTCATCATACGTTTATGCACTAACCGCGCTTTTACAATTAACCTTAATGTAATGGCACAATGACAGTGCACTTAACAAAATAATTCGACATGGTAATAACAGACGAAATTTAAGTTAATCTCAGCATTCAGTAAATGTATGATGAAAAATATATCGTGCGAGTTTGAATCTTCATTCAACACAGATACGGTTGAAATTTATATGCATGGGTAATTAAGGGCGACATACGGTCCATTAAGTTACAATTGCAATCATATTTTCCAGTCAACTTCTTTCTTCAGTTCGTGTGCTGTTTAAAGGATCCGTAAGTAAAAAAGGGAAGTACAGGTAGACATTGGACACATGTATAACAGCTATTAATTGTTTTCACCGAGTGTAAATATTAATTCGTGTAAATTTGATATACCTATAATAATATTAATCATACTTCACTATATATGGGTCCCCGAAGGAGTCAGAGGTGTGTAGTATCCACATACTCACTTATGACCGGAGATATAATATTTTTTGCACATACCCGCACCATTCCTGGAATAAAGCAGTAAGTGTATTCCACCAACTTTTCAGGAGCGTAAAAAAACCGCGCCATATTTTTATTATTAGTCCTGGGAAATATCTTGTAAAAAGCAGTCATAGCTAACACTAACCTTCGTAAGCACAATATTATACATCTGATGATAATTAAATATAAACCGAGATTATCTTAAAAAAGACTGTTACATATTTCTTCCTCAAAACATTAACCATATGTGCAGCAGAAAGTTCACATATTGCTTTGCTGCTATGTATTTAAGCCATATATCAACTGAAGTAACTTCACTTATCCATTTATTCACTATTGAATCTTAGTGTAATCGAAAGTTGTAAGTATGTGTTACGTACTTTTTCCACGAGCAATTCATGTGTGCCAAGCTAAACCTTTCGTGGAAGAAGTACGTAACCGGACTTGCACAGTTCTTCTCTATTAGTACTGTGGTGAAATATGTGTTTAAGTTTATTTACAAAAAAAGAAAATCTATGAACCTTAGTGGATATTTTACGTAAGCATTATTACGACTTTATGAAATGGGAAAATTTAAAATTAAATAAATGTATAAATAAATAAATACCTGGGACAATTCCACACAAATTGACCTAGTCCCAAATTAAGCAAAGCTTGTGTTATGGTAACTAGACAACGATATATTTACTTATATAGATAGATATATACTTAAATACATAGGACATCCAAGACTAAGGTACAAATATTCGTGTTCATCACACAAATATCTGCCCTCAGCGGGATTCGAAACCGCGACCTCAAGTTTCGCAGTCAGGAGCTCTAACCACTAGACCAGACGGTCGTCAATATGTGCTTACTTCTTTATACCTACGGATATTTTTTTCATTTAGTTTCGCATTTACTTTTTTTTTGCGTCCATTCATTGGTTTGTGCCGACAGCTTTACGAATTTTAGTCAGAAGGTGTAAACCGTAATACACTATTCAATGGTGCAATAAAAAAAAAATTACGCAAGTGCACTTGCTGCTTTCTTCCAGGGGTGGTGCGAATTTATTTACGTCTTGTAATGTCTTCTCAAACGTATGCAGATTTCCTGTCATAGAGGTATGTAAGTCTAGAGAGAACTGGCTCTCTATCCCCTATTCCTATCCCGATTGGGACTCAGCGTGATGATAAGAAATATATTCCTAATACAATTAGGTATATAAGTAGGTATACCAACAATATTAGTCTCTATTAGGTAACACCTCACATATTTTTTTTTTGTTTTAGTGCAGACTTAAAACTATGGTTTTTTCTGTGTATCTTTCCTCTTTCTCACAATAGGTCCTCGAAAGGGTAGCCAAAGTATTTACAACATTCTCTCACATAAACGTGACAGATGGCGAGTCCATTGTTTTATTCAGTGGAGTACGTGATCAATCGCATTTAGATAATTGAAATTAATGTCTTAACTATGGGTTATATGATTTCTTATCTATGATATTACCTCTGACATAAAAAGTTTGTAGTAGCTAAAGATTTGATCAGATTAAGAAAGCCAAGCATTTACGGTCAGCAACGGATATTCTAATCGAATTCCAATATATTTTCTTCTTCATACTTCTCCACAAGGGTTAATGGTGTGCAGTTTTCGTTCTGATGTTTTTCATCACCGTGTTCGTGGTGTGATAAATCATTATACTTCATTTCAGTGAACGACGTCTCGTTCTTTGAGTTGCGTGGCGACTTCTCCAACCAGGCTTTCACTATATTAACAAAAAAAAATTTTACTCTTAGATAATGATAGAGACTTACATACATACATACATATCATCACGCCAAGTCCCTAACGGGGTAGAGACTTATATATAGAGACTTAAATATAATAATTTCAGGGAGAGGATAACTTTGATAATAAGCACAAAAGCGACTCACTCGCAAGAGGACACGCAAGCGTAGAGGTGGTAGACGGACTAGCTGGCGCAGGGAATACGCTAGTTTTATGCTTAAGTATCACTTAGCTTGCAAACTAGCATGTGGGCATGAAGGTAATCGGTTACCGCTACCGAGACGCTTGAACCACCAAGGATACCTATTGGCCTTGCAGGAATTTCAGCACACCATCATAAAGAACTCCGTGGTGGGAAAAGCGCATTTTTGTAACTTTAACTACATATTGAATTTCATTAAATTGATCAATTTGGTTGGTATACGTAGGTATATTTACTTAATGGTTTAAAAATGCATATACTATATGTTTATATTGATTTTACAGCAAGTTCGAATTCCGACTGTACTAATGAGTTTTTCTGAACTTAAGTACAGTCACACCACGAGCTTTACGGTGAAGGAAAACATCGAGAGGAAACCTGCATGCGCTTGAGAAGCAATTCAAAAGCGTTTATATAGTCGTGCTTGACTAACGGCGACGGACTTGCCTTCTGTCACGTTGGCACCAAATTTATATCTCTGGCGGAGAGTGGGTGTGTGGGTATTACCTGTACACCTCTGCCTATATAAAAAATAATATTCTTGCCCATTAATTATTATTACTTAATTCCGTTGACAGTCAAGCTAAGGATACTCGAAGCTTCCGAACATATTTTTATTCTTAATTATAACGTATACACCAAAAATAATAATAAGGGAATCACACGAATATGAATAACTAAACTATTGAGCACGTATGAAGAGGGTGATGAATGTGGATGAAGCAAAAGAAGTCCCTACGTCTAGAGAGCACTGGAGCTCTAACTTGTGATAGACTCGGCGGGTCATACTACCAAGATTAATTTTTTTTAAATAGCTTTTGCTATTTAAAAATTTGTTCTCTCAAACACAGTAGCAGTGTAGAAGGGTCTTTATGGCAGGGGAGATTACTTTCCTGCCAGATGAGTGGTACCACTAAGCGGATTTTTGAAGCAAGAGGTGCTAGGGTGTCAACTCCCGAGTCATTACCCTGGTGTTGCAAGTTTCCATAGACGGCAATAACCGTTTACCATCAAGCGGGCCGCATGCAGGCACCTAAGTGTCAGCATGACGGTCTGGTCTAGTGGTTAGAGCTCCTGACTGTGACTTGAGGTCGTGGGTTCGAATTCCGCTGAGGGCAGATATCTGTGTGATGAATACAAGTATTTGTACCTTAGTCTTGGATGTCCTATGTATTTAAGTATATATCTATCTATATAAGTAAATATATCGTTGTCTAGTTACCATAACACGAGCTTTGCTTAATTTGGGACTAGGTCAATTTTTGGAGTTGTCCCAAAGTATTTATTTATTATTTCCTAGTGATCTATACATAAAAGCTTCGGCCCCCAATCAACTAGGTATGTTAAGTTATCCAAAATTCCATATACATACCTAGGTGATATGGCTAAAGAAGAAAGGCATTGTTGCCTTTGTAGAGGGCAGCCCCCACTTGGTCTGACATATGACTACCGGATTTCGTTATTTTATTTTTATTTTATTAGATATAGCTTTTGGTAGTTAACCGAGTAATGTACTCGGCAAGTTGCGTACTTACTCGATACTGTTTAATTATAATTCTGTGGTTCGTGGTCAAAGCCCGGTAGTCTGTAACGTGAGTTTTTTCTTAAATTAAGTGGAATGACCAAGGGATACCTCTATAGGTCCTACCTTACCTAAATATACCCACATACCTATATTTGTAGGTCTGTTTAGGTAATAACTGGGTAGGTACCTACATTCAATCATTGTAGGTCTCTGTAGGCACAATACTAACGTAGATTTTATATGCCCAGGTATAGGTAGTTATCTAGATCGCAGATCTAATAATGACTCTACATACATACAGATAATTAAATACTTAAGTACAGTGATTAGTCACACCACGAGCTTTACGGTGAAGGAAAACATCTAGAGGAAACCTGCATACGTCTGAGAAGAAATTCAAAGGCGTATATATAGTCGTGCTTGAATAACGGCGATGGACTCGCCATCTGTCACGTTGGCACCTAATATACGTCTGGCGGAAAGTGGTTGTGTGGGTATTACCTATACCCCTATGCCTACCCCTTCGGGGACCCTTGTGGGAAGGCGTGAGATTTACTGCGAAAGAAAACATCGAGAATAAATCTGTATAATATCTACGATTGAAAAGAATTTTAATTTGTAAGTACATATGTATAATCGTGCTTGAGTAGCGGCGATGGACTCGCCGTCACTTGAAACGACATATCTCTACCGACTACGGACACACCTCTGAAGAAAGAAGCTGTATCAATATATATCAATATTTATTAATCAACGCTTTAAAATTGTGTGACAAATCCACCAACTACTTGCAAACGTAGGAACCTACCTATCCAGTTATTTGATATTTTAACTGGGTCAATTTGATCAGATTTGTGCTTAATTAACACATTTGTTGTTCATATTTAAATATTAGTTGAAAATTCGTTGATCCCTTCAATTCCATTTGCATGTGTTGTTATTTAAACTCAGAACAAACCGTCTAGTCGAGACCTCTCGTGACAGGCGGGCTGGAACTTATCTCGCTCAGAGAATCAGCATTGCTATCCAGCGTGGCAATGCTGCTAGTCTTCTTAGCACGTTGCCTCGGGATACCGATTTGGGACAAATATTTTATCTGTAAGTAGTTAGTTTCAACTGTTCTTTGTAAATATTATTAATTGTTGTTATTGTAAATAAATTATTTAACTCAGAACTAACACGTTTTACAATTTATTTTGTTTCCTGATAGGTACATAATTCAGTAGAGAGCGTTCAAAATATTGAAATAAGATGTTGGTGATTACAGCCTATAAGCCTGTACTTATCATCCACACAGTCTAGGAGAGAAGGCGGTCCTCCTTAAAAGGGACTTAATGCAGGTAGTAAAAATATGACGGAATCAGGCTTAACATGGCATGTAAGCAAAGCGGTCCGTACTAGGCACCAAAGCGTGTTTAATATATTTCATATAATTTTGTAGCAGACAATATAATCGGACCTAGAAACATAATCCACCCTTCGTTTGTAGGTTAGGCGTAGTAACGATAATGAGCGGGGATTAAGGTCATGGTTTCCAGTGTGAGCGGAGTGGCGGGTGATGCATAAGCGTGCGGCAGCACTGAGAGCCACGCTACGATTGAGTTCTGTTGCGAGTCGCGCGCCGCTCGCCGCAATTGGCCCGCTTGCTACGACCCGCCCAAAGGGGGGGCCACGCACACTCTCTCACGCTCACCTAAGATAATTTATTTTATGTTATACCGTTTGAATATTTTATATCTGTGTGAGTTTTTTCGGTCGGTATGCGTTCAGTGTGAAATATTCGCGCGATAAGAAAGAAGAGGGGAACAGATCGATCGGGGACGTTGCGCTTTTTATTTCAATACTTGGTCGTATTATTATCATAGTTTAATTGTGTCGGTCTCGTCTTCAAACATAGGTTTCGCTCCGGCAAATATTTGTATTTTCCTCCCGTCGTCAGGGCACTTACCTATCAAACAGTTCAATATTCTAAAATTGCATAGACGTCCATTTGTTGTGTCAGTCACTGCCCCGTAGATACACATTGCATTTTAATATTGTTGCTACTAAAGAGTTAGGACTTGGGAGGTACTTTTGTGACTAAAAACGTTGGCTGGCTACTTGTTGCGTGTAGGTACTCGTAGGTACCTACTTACGCTGTACCTACAGTTAAAATTATTTAGATTTTCTACATGTTGCATCCTTTTAGTGTAATTATTCTACATTTAGGTAGATACATCCTTTTACATGCTTCCTGTGCAATATCGTACTAAACAGTAGTTGTATATTACTTAGGTAATGTTCATTGTAACACTCGGAGTCCGGTGTATCTGCCTACCTGTCTTTATGTGGACAGGTGTTCGTACGGCCACTTAACATTATAATATAGAGCCAATAGTAGCATATTCCAAAACTCGTTAAGTAAACTTACCTCCTTGTTACCGACGCTAAAGCGAGCGGTAAGATAGGTATACATTAATACTTTTGTAGGTATCCTCACAGCAGTCTGACCTGTGTTACTAAGGAGACAACTCTACAAACAGCTTCTACTGCCCTAGAGCGGGGTACACATACCTAGTATAAATAACAAAAATTACAGATGACGTGGTTACCTTTAATCAAAAGCAAAGCTATCGTTAAGCACATGCTTCGGCAAACCTGTTCATCATGCGCATTGTCACTGTTAATTATCACTTATATATTATGTATACTTAGAATAAAATAAAAGAGACCGCTCACTTCCAATACCAACATAAAAAATACGAGAAAAGAAAGAGAAGCTTTTAAAAAGAAAGGAGTGCATTTACCCCCACCTCCGCGTCCCCACCGCGGCGGCGGGCCGCCCCTGCGACGGGTGCCACCCACCGCACCGCAAAAATCGAGAGCGGCGACGGCGGCGCGGGGTCAAACGGCGACGCGAGCGTGAAAAGAAGGAGCGGTGTGCGGCGTCACGCACACACATTCAGATAGCGTGCGTGTGCGCGCCGAGAGGGACGGCCGACGCTAGAGCGGGACAACGGCGCCAATTACTATCACCTGGCGGGCAGCTACCGCATTACCCACTGCCGCCGCGCGCGCGACCACGCGCCCGCTGCACCTCGCGGCTCCGTTCCTGTGACGCTCTGTGGCCCCCGAGTCTGCACTACAATCGATATTCGCACCGCGCGGCTCCCGTCGCGAGTGCATCCCTAGCTGCCGATCAGCCGCCCGCTCGCGACGCCACTCACCCGGGATGCACCGCAGCTCGACTCGCTCGCCCCGGGACTAGTGCCGCGCCGACACAACATGCAACTGTGAAGTGTGTGCGGACAGTGACACGGACATTAAACTAAACGTGATTATTTGCAAGTTTACCAACGAGTTTCACAGTGAAAGATGACCTCTCAATTCGCCTTCAGAGGATCGCCGCCAAATCAGGTAAACTTTCACACACGGTTTTAATACACAACTATTTGTTGCGTTGTTTACACTCTGTTAAATTTTGCATAGCGATCTTCCATGTTATAAATTATTAATATCTAATATTTTTATTAATGCACTATGGTTTGTTCACGTGGTTTTTTGTAAATAAACTTAACAATGACACAATAACGTTTGGCTGACCTTTAAAGTTAATAAAATCCCGAAAGTAATAGTATTGTTGATAAATTAAATGTTATGTATCGGACAATTATTTACAAAACGTATTCAAAGAATAAATAAACAAGGCACTCGCCTTTGTGTGACTAAGGTATCTTGCGATACCCGATAGAGCTCTTTGCTAGGTATGTAGGTAGGTAGGTACTTGTCTTCATAAATAATTCAGTAGGTAAGCGTAGATAAGAATAACTACGTCGAACATGACAAAATGTGTCTCGCTGTTAGCTTAGGGGAAATGTAAAGCCACACTTTAAATCCATCGCTTTCATGTTTCGTAATTCTAATTAGCAATAAAGATTCATTCGGTGAAATAATTAATCTTTACAATTAATTGTTTTCCTTATAATTAATTCACTTATAGTTTGTTTTATTCGGAGGACCTGAATATAACAAATATTTTGTGGAGACCTACCTGAATAAATAGTAAGGTACTAGATGAAGAAGCAACCTAGTGTTAGATAAACGTTTACTTCATACATTACTCGACGGTAACTGCTCTGATAATTCTAACAGCATTTATAGGTAACCGGAAAATGCGTATAAATCTTACAAGTATGTTATCATTTACCATTTCATTGCTACCTAGTTTTTATCCGTCCTCTCATTAATCTGTACATTTTTTATTTATTCGTTACATATTTTTGCCATTTACAAAATATTAATATGTTAATAATTTTTTTAATTTGGAGAAAGACACATTTAACTACACTTCAAAAAACAATTTGGAACCAAACACCTCCCACCACATAACAGCTAATAGCAGACAACACTGTATTAACCGATATCTACATATACATTTATACCTACCCTACCTTACCGAATATTTTCAGATTAATATTTAAAGCGTAATATTATGTTATGTATATTGAACTCGTAAATTTGTTAAAAGCGAAGTCATATTTAACTCACATTTTGTCAACAATAAAACCATATACTAACGCGGTTTGTGGCTATTGAGTAGTCTAGTACCTACCTATATTAATGAAGTGTCAGAAGCTAACGTTCCTTTATCTATATTAATATTTCTTTTCACTTAATATTTAACTAGTTTTTTACTAATAAGGTATGAAAAATCATTTTCGATATACCTCCTTAACATATCTACATAGAGACATACACGCATTAGACACCTAAGAATACATAGAGCGTTCTCTCATTGGCTTAAACTATCTATTAAATCCAATTGTGTTATTCATGTAAAATAAACACTTTGTAATTGTATCTATTACTTTTAAAGTTGTTTTCACGCGTCTTCTTCTACGACTTCAGCGGTATACAAAGGGAGTTTAATAATAAAAAAACCCCAGATTTAATCATAGGTTTAACCAAAAGTATGTGTATAATGCAATAAGTCCGTTAAAAAACAAAATAAAATAAATAGTTTCTAATTCCATGTCTAAGCTAATTCTAATTTACTAAGCGACATGTCCTAGAAACATCGTAAATGGCAGTCACACGATGATAACACTCATATTGATAAAACATCACGCAATCCCGCACACAGGCACTCGAAGGGAACTAAGCGCCAACATTACTCTTAATGTTAGGATCTCTATCCTAACGGTTATATAATTATCATTAAATGTATCTAGTTATACAGTTCAGTAGGTACCTATGTATCATACAATTTCATAACTAAATACTTCGTGTGATTATTAAGCGTCGACTATGGTATGGAAATGCCTCTGTTTTGTATCAAGTAGGTACCATAGAAGATTTTGTTTTGCATTGAACTATAATCTTAAAATAAAGTCGTCTATGTACTTAGTACTTAGTAATATAAGTGAAGAAATAAACATGTCACCCACAGCAACAAGGGTGTAGAAGGGCGTAGGCAGAGATGTAATAACACTAAGATTTTAATAGGTATCCACGTAACAGAATCCGGCACTCAAGTGAATTCATATACAGTTTTGAATTCATACTAAACGCTTGCGGGTCACAGGGTGTTCTTTACTCGTTCGTAGTAAATCAGTGAGTTCAGAAAAAAACCATTGATATCATACCACGGTGGTCTGACCTGGAATCTTTTCATTACAAGTGCCTACTTGAAATACTCACCTAACACGGCTCTTATGAAATCATTATGGAATGCAGAATAAAAGTGGATATTTTTTTTGACGTAAGTACCTAATTAGTATATTCTCAACTGCTAGGTATTCCTATGACGCAGCGCTGGTATCAATCATCAATCTCCTGCATCGACTTATCTATACATACAAATAAATAAAATTCGAGTGTCTGTTTGGAATATTAAAAAAAACACGTTTTACTAAATGCATATTGATGTATACACGGTACATATACCAAAATATATTTTTTTTTAATTTGTATTATCTGTCTGTCTATCTCTCTGACTGCCTGTTTGTTCCGGGTAATCTCTAAAACGGCTGGATCGATTTTAGCGGGCCTTTCACTGGCAGATAGCTGATGTTAAAAGGAATAACTTAGACTGCTTTTATTTTGGAAACTGAAGAATATTTTTTTGTTTAATTCCACGGGCGAAGTCGTGGGCACAGCTAGTCAAATATAAACGTAGACTCAAATTAGGTATGTAGATCGCACCTCCATTAACTGGAGGGCCTAGGTATATTTTCTACTCTGCATTTCGGAGTAGGAAATTAAAATTATTATAATTGCAATAATGTATATCCGATGTTTTAATGCAAAATTATCGATATTATAATAATATATTATTAGCTTATTATAATTTTGGTAATTTCGTAATATCAACCAAATTATATAATAATACAACAATATATTAATATATATTTATAAAATATAAATAATTTATTTTAGAATTTATTTTATTTTGCTCTAAAACTTTGATTTCATATTTAAATTTATTTATACTGTAAATATTGTCCTGACCATGAAGCTGCTAAATACATTCTCATTGTATTCACCTGCCTCATGTATTAACTGAAATTTATTTATCTATGAACTTGGCTCTAAGTTAGTATATGTATGGCACTTGCCCTAACAACTAAAACAAACCACTTACTTCCTTTACGAAATCCTTCTACTTTCTCTTAAAAATCACTTTCAAATTGAATCGTTTGGCACATAATATAAACATAATATATAACATGCCAGTATCTTCGGAACCCTGCCTAAAGGGACTCCTTTTAAGAATATTTTTTAGTTATTATATTATTATTATTATTATTTTCTTTTTACTAGTAAGTAGTTACTAGTACCTATATATTAATGGTATAGTTATACCTCAATAAATTTTATTCTCGATGTTAGTTATTATATAAACATATGGTTTATAAAAATATGCTAGACATAGATGGCAATTAAAATACCTTAATTAATTAAATTAGTCAGAATATAATAAAACTTTCACAAACGCTAACAATAGTTGTGGAAAATCAAGAATATTCTAAAATTGCGGGTAGGTATTAATTAACGCTGCGCATTATACAAAACGACCTGAATACGTCCATAGAAAGTGTTTTACACAAGGAGATATTACATATGTATTGAACTTGAACACAAAGTATTCACCTATTCCCAGTCCAAACTACCTCCTACTTCCTCATTCGTTCAGACACATACAAGCTTCAAGAACTCTCCGTTAATGCTATGCTATGTACAATGCTTACAGGGTAGTTTTATTTATTCATATTAATCTCATCTATTTAGTACCTACATAATTATATTTAATTTTCGACCTACTACTCACTTTTCTTTGTTATGGATATTTATAATTATACGTTCATACCTTTAAATTATTATATATTAAGAACAAATTGAAATAACAGAAAATAGAGACATCAATTTTAACATTTAAAACTAAGGAGAGAAATATTGCCTTACAGTGAACAAGATAAGGCTTATATAATAGATATATAAAACAATATTATATAGTTTTATATGTTTGGAGTTTTTCTTATATATATATATATATATATATATATATATATATATATTTGTATTATCACGTCATCCTTAACAAAAGGGTAGGCAGGAACGCAAGTCCTCTTTCCTTACAGCCCGCCCATGCTCTATCCACATTTTTCATACATTTGTTCACGCTCGCCGGTTTTGAGTAGGTATGTGTTCTTAACGTTCCTATCCCAGATCTGGAATCATATTCAGTATTCCACACTGCTGGTTCAGACAGCTACGACAGCTCACTACCGTGCTGTGCTCTAAAATGAATTATTTTAATTCTTGATAATATTTACACAGCTCCCACCTTCTGTGTCAGCCATAAGAGGTGTAACAAACAAGCACATTTAGCAAATTCCAAGTGGGTACGCTTCGCCGTCACATCCGGGATGTTTTTCGTTATTGCTTTCAAGTGTTAAAAGCTACCCTTATATTTTAAAAACCAATATAATTCATAACGGCGAAGGAAATAAAACTAATACTAAATTAGCTGTCCCGCCCAGCTTGGGTGAATTAATAAAAGCTTTTGAAACACGACCGCAGCGCAACCTATCGGGCCCAATTGTGAATCTAAACCGTTCTCGAATCCACCATCACCACATACAAAAAAAAAACTTTACAATCGTTTCCAGCCGTTTAGGAGTACAGTGACAAACACACGCACAGAAGAATGGCATATTATTTTTGTACCTAATTTCACATAAGGTAACTGTCTTCTTCTTGTTCTCAGCATATATGCGTCCACTGCTGGACATATGCCTCTTGCATGGATTTCTAAGCTGATCTTGATGCGGCGATCCTACTCCAGGTTGGCCCTGCCGTCTTTTTAATGTCGTCCGACCATCTGGCTTGCGGTCTTCCAACGCTTCTACCACCCGTTCGCGGCCTCCAGTGAAGCGCTCGCTGGCTCCATCTGTCATCGTCTCTGCGACATATATGACCAGCCCATTGCCACTTCAATTGCGCAACTCTTTTTCCGATGTCGGTAACTTTCGTGCGTTGGCGAATGTCTTCGTTTCGTATTCTAAGGTAACTGTCTAACTAAAAGCAATAGCGTGAAATACAATCACGTAGGTACTGCAACCAATAAAACCTCACAAATATGTTCATTATTTAAAACACTATCACTCGAGTGCATGTGTTGGTTGGTTCATTAACAAATTATTACTTTTATTGTCGCCCTATTTATTATCTGATAAAAGTTTATTAAATTTCAGGCATGCGATATTAATATTGAAAAAAGGCAATCTGTTCAGCGTAAGCAAGTTCAGCGAGACATAATTAAAATAGTGAATTGGTAGATAGTCGAATGTTAATAAAGATAATGGGTAGAGATGGTTCGGTCAGCGGACGTATGCGTGCATACTACACTTTCGCTATCTGTCTGATAAGGGGACTCACTCCCTCACTCACTCAGGGAGGGGATTATCCTCATTATTCCTTAGTTTTGAAGCCTTACGCCTTCTGGCTTACCAACCTACGTGTTGATTTTCGTTGACATTCCGCTCTGTTTTGCGCTTACAATTACGATTCCCTATTTTTCATTTCACAATACGAACTGCTATAAACTTTGCCTTTAAATACGCTTACTTACTTAATAAGAATTCAAAGAGGTTTTTTGTTTAATAGCAGCAAAGTCCCATTGCTTTCATGGTACGTTTTTATTTAAATAGCAATTAAGTTCAAGAATGGGCTGTAAACGTTTATGCTGCGTTGTAGGAACGCTTTAAGAGTAGTCTCGCTAACACTCGAGTGACTCGTTTTACTTCTGCAACTGAAACGTCTCTACATTATGAGTATTAATATCATTAAATTACTTGGACGTTATTTGATAGAATTAATTATCGTGCAATTACCAAGTAATTACGAGTATTTTCCATCGGGTAGGTATGCCTATGCCATGAATTTTGTGCGACTAGACACTTGTGTAACTAGACATTTGATTTACGGATAATACATATTAACAACTAATTGTGTGAACCAAAAAGTTATAGTTTACAATCAGTTTTCGGACGTCACCGCAACTACGTTTACAATGACCATTGCATTATTATATATATGGACATAACCAATACATACTTAACAAAACCCAAGAAATTTTATTGTCTGGTTAATGTCAATGAAATTTTGCCATAATTATATAAATAAATTTTAAATAAATAATGAAAAATTTTGAGTTCCAGAGTACCTACTTGATTGTATCTATAATTTTTTTTATGAATCATCTAAAGACTGATTGTTCGCGGGATTAAATTAGGGATTAAATTAATATACTTATAGGTACCCCAGAAAGAGCTTTTGTTTGTTTTCATGCCAGTAACACAATAAAGAACAGAAGTAACACAAAAAATAACATAATAAAGAGCCGTGGTGGCCGAGTGGTTCGATCAGTTGCCTGCGACGCAAAGGTCGCAAGTTCGAATCCCGACTGTACCAATGAGTTTTTCTAAACTTAAGTACAGTGATTAGTCACACCACGAGCTTTACGGTGAAGGAAAACATCGTGAGGAAACCTGCATACGTCTGAGAAGAAATTCAAAGGCGTATGTATAGTCGTGCTTGAGTAACGGCGATGGACTCGCCATCTGTCACGTTGGCACCTAATATACCTCTGGCGGACAGTGGGTGTGTGGGTATTACCCATACACCTCTGCCTACCCCTTCAGGGACCCTTGTGGGAAGGCGTGAGGATATTTAATTTATTTTTAACACAATAAAAAAAATGAAGACTTTGCCTCAGATATCCTACATAGTTAAATAAATGTATTTCCCATTCTGTGTTAAAGCAAAACTGAACAACCAGTTCATTGTTAATATAGCATTAAGTTTGTTATACCTAATAGTTAAGATATTATGCAATATCTTGGCCATGAAGAAAATACAACAATATACTTTAATATTCATGAACAATTGTGTGTTTCACATGACACATACACTGTAATTGTATGAATAATTTAAATAAGTCCGTTAGGGTAACTGATTTGGGAGCCATTTTTATTTTGTATCATTCAACGCCCGTGAGTCGTTAGATGGGCACAGCCCAATAAATAGGGCTGCTTACATTCGTAAACAGTGGTTATCCAAATTGTATTTTGAATTAGAATTCACTGCAATGCAAAGCGTCTCCTAATTTTATTTCGACTGTATGTATCTGCCAAATAATCTCATGTATATATATATATAGATATATTATATTATTTGTGCAAGAAGTGACAGAGGAAGGCCACGTTCCAACTACCTGGATCAAATCGATCGGACTCTCAAGGACGGGAACGTTAAGAGTACTCGAAACCGACGAGCATGTATGAAGAGACTGATGAACGTGGACGAAGCAAAAGAGGTATGTAAGTCTAGAGAGAACTGGCGCTCTATACTCTCTGCCTACCCCGCTGGGGACTTGGCATGATGTTATGTATGTATATTATGTACTTTAAAAGGTTATTTAAGAAACAAAAGGCAATGTAGCTTTTATTATGGTCATACGAACGTCGTCAAGCATATCTTCCGAGTGTCGCGTTCCAGATTAATATTTACGAGCCTTACGTACAGAGGTGATACATACATATGCTATACATACAATGAACTGGGGCCAAACTGAACGTTTGTAGCTCATTGTGAAGGCCTTAGCCGGGAGGTAGGATACGAGTCGGTGATAGGATAATAATTACGCGGCAGAATTCTATACTAACTTTGAGTTTACTAATAAATACATCGCATTCAACAACCGTATTTAGTCGTATGATAACATAAATACATACATATCATCACGCCAAGTCCCTAACGGGGTAGGCAGAGAGTATAGAGCGCCAGCTCTCTCTAGACTTACACACCTCTTTCGCTTCGTCGTATGATAATAACCTATAATAGTAGTTGTCTTAGAGTATAGCTTCTGTTTAAGAGAAAAGAGGTGAAAAGTCTGTAAAATTTACAAAAGACCAATATACTTTAAAGAGTTATACTTCGTGGGTAAGAAAACCGAAAAACAAGAACCCGAATCATTCATTTGAGCCCATAATGAGCCATGAACAATCTTCGTCATTTTGCAGTTTGCAATCGACCGTTGCTCGCTCACCTCAGCTCCTTTTGTTCGAATACGTTTCGACTTTAATAAAGCGTAAGTAATAAAGAGTCATGATTAAGTAAATGTTCCTGTGGTAAGCTATTGTTCTTGATAATGAGCCAAAGTTTAACGTTATCCAAGTGTACATTCAACATTTGTTTTTATTATGTAACACGATATAGCATTGAATTTCTACCAATTAGCACTTTGCAACGTGTCAATAATAAATGAATTGCATATAAAAACAATATCTATTATTACTTGCCTTGAGTTACCTTTGTATATACTTTGCTCGTTTTTCAGACAGATAACACTTTAAGTGCCTACAATAACGTGAATGAAAAACAAAAACTGTTCAAAATAAAACTCATGTTCAAAAATAATTTATCGCGGTGTTGCTGATAAGGCTGACATATAGGATATCATACGAGTAAGACAAATTCGTTACAGCTGAATTGCGTTATCGTCATGTTTAAAAAGCAACGGTACGCGTCAATATCAATTCACGGTTAATCGGCAAGTGGAGATTTGGTCCCTTAGGTAAGTAAGCCCTGCCTTAAGCGGGCTCGGATCATTTTGGTCAGTCACCCCGCCTTAAACCCGACACCCTCCCAAACTCCCAAGCGGCCGGCGGTAACAGGCACTCAATGCCCCAATCAGATAGGTGAATGAAACGGTCTTCTCGGAAACTTTAATTAATTTCTCCGAAATGAGGGAGTGCTCTGTTCACGCGGTTAGTAAATTTTGGAGTTTCTCGTTACGGCGTCGAATGGTAGTATTTCCCATATAAAAGCGCGGACGCAACCGGATCGCGTCGCGTGTGTGTGTGCGTATGCCTCGAGACACACTTAATCCATATTAAGAATACGAAGTCACGTGAACACTTCTTGGTAATATGATACCTCTGCGCCTAGCAATATAGTTTAATTTTCACTTAGACACTGGTAGAGCCAGTCGAATGGAACCCGAGATATGTTACGACGTTTTGATGGTAATAAAACTTTTCGTGTTCAAACAGAGCAATGAAAAAACCGTGTTAGCGAGTTACGGTGCGATTAATAAGAAGATACTGTAATTTTGCGCGGCGTCGTATCAACTTCAAATAAATATATTAAGGAATATAGGCAAGTAAACATCCCACAACAATTGCATGAATTTAGATAAATAAGAATGTTTTTAGAAACGAGGATCATTCCGATGTTTTAGATTGAATACAAGTAGTAATTTCATTAGTTTAAAGATATTATACAAAGTAATGCGTCATATTTATGAGCCGGTGCTTTCTGTGGGGCTCGTTATCTAGGCTGTCTAGATAACTGCTATTATTTGACACATTATTATTATAATTTTATTATAAAATTAAGATTGCTGTGTTCAAAAATAGTATCGATAATTTTGATATAGGGACGTTTTTAAACTTACCATAGAGCATTGTAGTTTGTTCAGATCATCAACGAATATTTTATCTGTAAGTAGTTAGTTTCAGCTGTTCTTTGTAAATATTATTAATTGTTGTTATTGTTAATAAAAAAAATAAAATAAAGTAGAAATAAAAATAAACGAATTAAAATATTATTATTAAAGACTAAAAAAGTAAGCGTCTATCCAGGATTCCACGAAGTCGTAATAATGTATTTTATAATGCCGGTATGTATGTAATTGCTGGCCAAATTCTGCACAGTGGAAATAACATTTCAAATTTTAAACTCAAATATCAGTTGGAATTAAGTATCTATTATTGTAATTAAATTGATCCCCAAGGAGATTGCAGAGTAAAAAAAGAGAAAATCTTTAAATAAAGAATTTCGCTGTGGAATTGGTAAATAGTAAATCTAATTGAAGAAGGGTCTTATTGAGAACATGAGTAAATAACGGCCAGCCACAGATCTTTCATTGAGTACCTAATCAGTGTAGACTCGTGAAATTTTATTACCAACATTGTGAACTTTATGTATACATGTATGACAATTACGCCCACGGCTGCGACGGATGGGGTGCTCACATAATATCGTTAGTTTACACCTCGTCGCATGCGACGACGACGCGACGCGGCGAGCGCGAGACACATTGTCGAACAGAACGGCCAGCGCGTCGAAATTAAATAATAAATTAACTCGCTATAAATTATTTTCTGATTCAAATAATTTTATAACCAATCATAAAAATCCTTAACTAAATTATATAAAACATCTTAGCTTGCTTCTGTGACTGCCTTTTCATTTAATTACTTTATTTACGAGTATCTCTAGACAGAAGCACTGATACCTACATTATTTTGATTGGTGTTGTCACGCGCAAATCACATATATTTTGATTGGTGTTGTCACGCGCAAATCACATATATTTTGATTGGTGTTGTCACGCGCAAATCACATATATTTTGATTGGTGTTGTCACGCGCAAATCACATATATTTTGATTGGTGTTGTCACGCGCAAATCACATATATTTTGATTGGTGTTGTCACGCGCAAATCACATATATTTTGATTGGTGTTGTCACGCGCAAATCACATATATTTTGATTGGTGTTGTCACGCGCAAATCACATATATTTTGATTGGTGTTGTCACGCGCAAATCACATATATTTTGATTGGTGTTGTCACGCGCAAATCACATATATTTTGATTGGTGTTGTCACGCGCAAATCACATATATTTTGATTGGTGTTGTCACGCGCAAATCACATATATTTTGATTGGTGTTGTCACGCGCAAATCACATATATTTTGATTGGTGTTGTCACGCGCAAATCACATATATTTTGATTGGTGTTGTCACGCGCAAATCACATATATTTTGATTGGTGTTGTCACGCGCAAATCACATATATTTTGATTGGTGTTGTCACGCGCAAATCACATATATTTTGATTGGTGTTGTCACGCGCAAATCACATATATTTTGATTGGTGTTGTCACGCGCAAATCACATATATTTTGATTGGTGTTGTCACGCGCAAATCACATATATTTTGATTGGTGTTGTCACGCGCAAATCACATATATTTTGATTGGTGTTGTCACGCGCAAATCACATATATTTTGATTGGTGTTGTCACGCGCAAATCACATATATTTTGATTGGTGTTGTCACGCGCAAATCACATATATTTTGATTGGTGTTGTCACGCGCAAATCACATATATTTTGATTGGTGTTGTCACGCGCAAATCACATATATTTTGATTGGTGTTGTCACGCGCAAATCACATATATTTTGATTGGTGTTGTCACGCGCAAATCACATATATTTTGATTGGTGTTGTCACGCGCAAATCACATATATTTTGATTGGTGTTGTCACGCGCAAATCACATATATTTTGATTGGTGTTGTCACGCGCAAATCACATATATTTTGATTGGTGTTGTCACGCGCAAATCACATATATTTTGATTGGTGTTGTCACGCGCAAATCACATATATTTTGATTGGTGTTGTCACGCGCAAATCACATATATTTTGATTGGTGTTGTCACGCGCAAATCACATATATTTTGATTGGTGTTGTCACGCGCAAATCACATATATTTTGATACTTTAAAAGTTGATACGTA
Organism: Drepana falcataria; assembly: GCA_945859725.1. Classification (NCBI taxonomy): domain Eukaryota; kingdom Metazoa; phylum Arthropoda; class Insecta; order Lepidoptera; family Drepanidae; genus Drepana; species Drepana falcataria. The sequence continues at coordinate 14,663,468 of OX243921.1, forward strand.
ACTAACGTCCCCATTTGTAAACTTGTTTTATACTTGGATAAAGTGATGTCGCTATTCAGGTTGTCGTCAATTCAGTGTTGTAGAATATCACTTAACGAGTTCACGATCCAGATTTTGGTAGGTACGTATTTAAACATTCGAGTTTCGTAATCATATTAATATGTTATGATTAAACTCCCAATTTATTTATTACCTAAAAATAACGAATATTTCGTAGGAAGTAGCAACATAAAACGTAAGTACCCACTAGTGCTTTTAAAATTGGTTTGCAAGCCTGCGTTCTAAAAAATATTGTGACATTAAATTAAAAGATCTCTATTAATTATAATCTGTCATTGTTGCCGCACGTAGCATAAAAGCACAACTTACAAACATCTGCGTGAATTGAGCCGTTACGGCAATATTGTTGCTTCTCAGACTTGGCGCCCGTATCAAGCACAGATTATCGTATAAAATGTCCTGAAAAATGTAGAGTTAGCTCTCTGAACTGGAAGCTTTTAAGCTCAGCGTCACATGCTTCGTAAAATAATTTTCCGATAGATAAAAAAATAGACTTATAGGTACTTATAAATATCATCTTTCACGTTATCCACATTCATCAGTCTCTTCATATATGCTCGCCGGTAGATAAAATATATACATATATATATAGTTTTACATACGGCTGTATCTGTGTTCGGTACTTAGTAGAGCGTAGGATCAGCCAGTTCGTAGTGGACTGATATTGCCACTGATGACGCCAATGACCCTAAGTAAAAATACAATTATTGTTCAAACGTAAATAATAGTTAGATCCAGTCACGATATGAAACAGTTAATAAAGAACAGTGACACATCGAGGCGGTCGACTTTGGCGGGTTTGTTTGAGAATCGTTTTATCGTTCATATTTTTTTTACCATATCATAAGCACCTTATTACCTAATCAAAAGTCGTCAATGGAATAACTACTTCAACCTGTTGTATAATAAAAACTACATAAATATTTATTATATATATTGACTAATAAACCAATGCACTGATACTAGTGCAAAAATATATTTAAACTAGCTGAGCTATACGGCTTCACCAGCGTAAAATTTTATTTCATTTGTGTTTTTTATTCAGGGTACAAAGATATCCATAAATCAGCCAATGATATACCTCTGTGCCAAATTTCAACCAATTCTGTTCAGGCGTGATTGAGTAACAAACAAAACCTTCACATTTGTATGATGTACATAATCAATGAGTTACATACAAATATATAATCACGCCTAGTCTCTCACGGGTTATGCAGATAGGTATAGTAGAGTGCAGACTTATTTCGCTTCGTCCAGATATTTACCTAATAGCCAAAAAGTACAAATTCAATTACACATTCTCGTAAAATAGCGGCTACATTGTCGCCCTGTTCTGTTACCGCGATACATGGTAGAGATTCACCGAAAAATGAATTTCGAATGGGGAGCGAGCGGTTTCACCGAGTTATTTTGGTAACACAGTTGTCGATTAGCGTGGTGCCCGCTTGCAATAAAGGCTCAAGCGGTAACGGCACGGGATGTTTTGAATCGCCACCGCTTTAATGGCGGCTGTATTAACCGATAATTCAAATTTCGATACCCTCGTGCCATTTCTAAACAACCTGACACAACAGTCTACCTACCAATAAGTACAGATAGAGTGCATAATATGTTGGCTTTGTACATGTGTGTTGGAAAGTGATTATACTTATATGTACGACAGTTTCCCCCGACTTCGTCCGTGTGGAATATAATTATCTTTGTGTTCCAACCCTTTATGATGCCAGCATTGGTTTAGATCTAAAGACGCAGCAAACATACAGACAGGATTTCTGTGGCGTTTACATGTTTGCATTAGTACTAGTTTTACTGTGTCGATGTTTAATGTTATTTTGAAAGAAGTATTTCAGCGGTAGTTTCACTACATTAGTAAATATGTAGTTGGTTTGGTATTACCAATTCAGAAATATTCTTATTGGAAGACAGCTACAAAAAGAAATTACTCCGATAAGAAATAAATAATTTACTTACGTGCTGGTATTATAACTATTTGACCATTCAGAATTTCTGTGCTTACATACTCCGTGATTGTACGCATACGGTTTCCAAGCTATGATATTAAAATACCATCAGGTTCCCATAAGAAACACGTAACAAAATTTAAATACCAATTAGTGACTTGTGCTAGTATCAATCTAAATGCAGCTTGTATATAGGAATGTTGGCGACCGCGTCACAGGCATATTAAGCAGAATTATGGTCCAGTTATTATTAGAGAAGTACACGAAGCGCTAGCACATGTTTGTATCGTAACAGAGGGCAATAAATCTCAGCGAACAATCTGAAACAACTTCATTAGTGAAATCAACGTTTCATTTGCGCGCTTCTGAATGATTGAAGACCATTAGTTGGCTTACCGTGATAACGAATCCGTCGTTTATTTTTCACACAATTCAATTTAATGGATCAGGTACAACCGTCGTCCAGCCGATTGAATTGGCGTCCTCTCGGGTTGCTATTATTGAAAGAGTGGCAATTTTATGAATGAGTTGTTTGAATGAAACAATATTATGGTGTTGCCAGCCGACTCGGTAAGCGTGCCGCGAAGCTGCCGCCACACTATAATAATTTTGGTTCGACGTTAAAGGTTTCACCTCCCCATAAAACACTTAATAATATTGTTGGGCGATCGGCTTACAGTGTGTTGTTTCGTACAAAGTTGAATGTAAAGGTTTATATTTATTTTAACTCTGAGTATGTAAAAGTATTCAAATGTATATGTAACTATTTGGGTTTTAAAGATTTTCATACTGCTCGAATTTAGTAGTTAGCAGATACGTAATCTTGAGGCGTTTTTCTCCTTAGGTGTTGGTAGAGGTGTAGGTAATAACGCTATCTTTATGTAAAATATATATTTAGGTGTAAACTTGATAAATAGCGAGTCCATTGCCGATTTTTCAAGCCCGACTTAATAAGGCTTTGGTTAATGGTAAGCTTCTCAATATTTCCTTCACTGTAAAGCTCGTGATGTCATTAATCACTGCACTTTAGTTCAAAAATCTTTGGTACGATCAAGGTTCGAACCTGCAATCTTTGTTTTGAAGGCGACTACTTGACCACCACGGTTCAAATCTATCAAAAGTAGTCAAATTCAATTTAACGTCAGCTATAACTAAGCGGCTTAAATTTTTCATTCAAATTGCGAGCCGATCTATGCGAAACGCACGCCCATTGTAATCTGAAAAATGTTATATCATCTCTTTTGCAACGTACTCTAAATGCGCCCTCAAAAAAGCCTATGTAACGTTTGCGCATTTAATTAAACCACCGTAGGTTTTTACTGAATACTCCTATTAGTATGAACTATTTTGTATTTCAGTCTCAGCAATGACAAATTCGCTTTTCCATAATTAAGTGAATTGAATTTCCGCGAGCTTAATATTATAGTGTAACCTGCACACTTTTGGGAAAAACATTAAGAAAGCATGTGATGAAGCAATGAAAAGTGCAGGTGAAAGCGCAATGAAAACACCCTTACTGAACCTATTACAGCTCTATCGACTAGATACCAATATAATTTTGCGACCGAGGTACTTCAAACGGCTACTTACCGCTGCTTACGACTTTAACAACATGTATTACCTATGGGTACATTAATTACTATTATACACCATTTATCAAGCACTTTATCGTTACATTACTGCAGCGTATACAGGTATGGAGACGGCGGTTCCCTTTCAATATTTATTCTTCCCTAATTCTACCCCAATTAGGGAAGGTGTGAATTTCTTTAAAGTCATTATGCATTTCGAGGGTGGGCCAATTCCGTGGCCTTATCGACAGTCGCATCTCTACAGGATGCGGTCGAAATAGACACCTACCTTAGCCCTTGATCCACGATCTACCATGTAATTGTCCAATTAAAGTCACAATTTTATGTAAATAAGGCAACGAATACTGCCAGTATTTACCCGCATCATTTGAATATATCATTATAAGCTTCTTCAATATTATTAACTTAATTAGCGTTGTTTAAAACTCCTATTACAATTAATAAGGATAAACGTTAGCAAATGTTACTATTTAATAGAGTTTTTGAATTATATCTTAAGTGTTAAAAAGTAAAAAATAACAGAAGGGTTTATTTAATTGATTACAGAATTTCCTATTAACGCGAGCCGAACGGCAAATAATTAAGACCAGCTCACACGATATGTGCGATTTATTGTCTAAAATAGATGAACGATAAATGTATTACAGTTTTTCAGTATTCATTACGGTATGCCAAACTATCATTATAGAGAAAAAGACGTTGGAAAATAACTTTTATGTGAATTATAGTGTAATGCTTGATCCAACGAAATATATCGCAAACTTTAGAAAAGTTTCTTGTATCGCGGATAACCTTTAGTATTGTTTTACTTTGTATTTCGTTAAGCCGTTCTGGCGCGACCGAGTGACAATCATCCTCACAAACTTTCGCATTTATTATTAAGAATTTCCCATGTTATGATTTTCTACACGTTTTTGATTAATTCAACTGCACTCGCAGTTGAATTAATCTGATTTTAAGTGATGAAAAACATGCTCGAGAACAAAATAATTCGCACACGTCTCTCAAAAGACACGTAATCTGAACGCAAGCGCAGTATGCCGTGACGTTTGTTGCGCTCTTATCGCGTGTTTTTATCTCTGATGTTTTTCTGTTTGCGTGTACCCATAAGATTGGCTCGGTGCATACCTAACAATTCTGTGCATACCCAAACTTGAGGATGGTCTTATCTCTCTTGCCAGAGGGCACGCTGACTTAGCGTAACGGACGTTATATCCGCACGCCTTCCCACGAGGGTCACGGAAGGAGCAGTCGGACGTCAAGCACCCTCACACCCACTTTTCTCCCGGGAAATATTTTAGGTGCTAACGAGACACGTGGCGATATCATTGCTGTTTCGCAAGTACGACTACACACACATTCTAATATCAATGTGGTGCTAAGACTAATATTTATATTATTTTTTTGTGAACTACTAACATGCCAACCTTTATGGATAAAAGGTTATGTTTACTGTATGTCTACATAAACTATGTTACCCTTGTTAGCTGCGATCTCTTAATGAAGCGATTACATTTTAATAACATTATATCATAGATCATAGAAAGCCGTGGTGGCCGAGTGGTTCGAGCAGTTGCCTGCGACGCAAAGGTCGCAAGTTCGAATCCCGACTGTACCAATGAGTTTTTTCTGAACTTAAGTACAGTGATTAGTCACACCACGAGCTTTACGGTGAAGGAAAACATCGAGAGGAAACCTGCATACGTCTGAGAAGAAATTCAAAGGCGTATGTATAGTCGTGCTGGAGTAACGGCGATGGACTCGCCATCTGTCACGTTGGCACTTAATATACCTCTGGCGGAAAGTGGGTGTGTGGGTATTACCTATACACCTCTGCCTACCCCTTCGGGGACCCTTGTGGGAAGGCGTGAGGATATATTATATTATTATATATCATAGATATTATGAATTGAAATACTGAATAAATTGAGTAGGTATAGCCGACTACATCGAGTATAGAATGTATATTTTTTTCATTGAACGTGAATAAGTATGTACGTATTATTTCGTACGGGTAACCTTATCGTAAATTTAATACTTTAATGACGGCAGATAAAGATCCGCCTTTGGTAAAAAATCGTCTGTAGTTGTTTGGTACCTGAGCAAGGCTTCAGGCGGGCCCGAGTCCGCCGCACTTGCTCTCTCGTGTCATCGATATTTTTTGCTTAGCTGATGTCTTTAACGAAATACATGTCATTGGCTCCGATTTCTCTAAGATTAACTTTTTACATTATTTAACAAATAGATCGGACCCTTATACGCTCGAATATTCAGTTACATGGTTTAACACTTAAAAGGGCTTAACGACTCTAACACATCCTGCGGGTTACGATAAAAAATACGACAAAAAGAGAATACTTCTCGTGTTTGTTTTTTAAAAGATGTCTGCATGAGATAACGTTCAGCGGCACTTTAATCCTCAACCGTCCGATATTTGAAAAGGATATGATGACAACTTTTTTGTGTTCTTTATCTAATAAGCACACAACCAATACTTACTTAAATACGTACTTGTTTTAAGTTTGTCCACTCCGATAAATAGGTGACACCTGTACAAAGGCACCTACTCGTTTTCAACTGTTTTATCGATTTGTTAAATAAAAGATAAGCTTTTGGGACAATGCCCTTTTCTCATATCTTATAATAAATATGTATATTATTACTAATTTTTTATTAATTTATTATTAATTTATATATTTATGAATTAATTTTTACCAGATGAAACCGAAATAAGGTAAGAATAATTAACAGTGTGTCTTAGAAAATAGTTATAGCGTCTTATGAATATTTCCTCATGACGACGCAATAAAATACATGGCTCCAAAAACAACAAAACCACAAAATTATTGATAGTAATACTCGCTCCTCATACTCGAACTATTAATAAGATAAGAGATAAAATGGTGTGGTTAGATTCTTCACTTGTATTTGATACTTGATATTGAATTCCATATTTTAAAATCTGACACATTTTCTCAGACACTCTGTATGAAAAAGGCCTTTACCTATATCTAACAGAAATCTTATCAAAAAAGTTTTAATCTCACCGCTGTACCTAATCAATTTCATGAATTTAAATTAATTATCTACCGACCTATTTCCAGCGGATAAAGAAAACCTCACGGCTGTGAGGTGAGGTGTATACAATACCATTTACAAAGTATTTAGTCTCCTAAATGTTGATATCCACTTGAGTTTTACCTCTTGAAATGTCTTACGAGTGCTTCCAATCATCGCCTCAAATACATAAATGAATATCACTACCCATTTTAACACTTAACAGTACCAAAACATGTTATCTGCGGGCGGCAATGGTTTTTATGCAACCACTTTAACTTGTGTACTACAATATTATGAAAACCAACCATTTTAAGCAAAACGTAACCGTTTGTCTAATATGCTGAAATAATTACACACTTTAATGTATGCTTTAAACAATGCTAAAATCCATCAAAAACTACAAAAGACAAAAGTAGGCTCTATAGGATATTTATTGTAATTATAAACATATAATAAAAAAACATTAAAATTAATAAATTTGTTGAAAGTTACACGTAGATATTGGTTATAAATTTAATCACTTGTAAAAACTCCTAAACCTAATTTAAAAATCACTGATGAAAACGTTCTTATCAGTATATTAGCTATTTCTTAGGGTAGGTACTCCACCAAAACCTTTATCATTATGCTGTACCGTAGTGATGCCGTTCAAGTGTAGTTTTTCCTGTAATAATACATTTCCTACTGATCCGGGTCAAGTCCGTGCCAAGTTTCATCCAAATCCGACAAACACCCTCACAGACTTTCGAGTATTTATAATATTAATAGAATAATAACAAGTTGGGCAGAAGCAAAGCCTCCGAATAAGATAATTACCTATTTCCAAAGGTCATTAGGCCACGTCGTATCTCCCTAAGCGTATCGCAGAGTCTGGCTTTAGTTCGTCTACATACCATTCAAATTGTAACCATGCAAACATCATGAAAATTTCATGCATCATAAACACACACAGGCTTTTCACAACGGCCGACTAAATGTAGGTACGTACTGAACCTGCTGTACCTACAGTAATTATGCTGATCCGATATTGTTCATCCGACAGAAACTCGTATCGTTTGAACGGATTGAATCCCTTTTAGTAGCAGCCGTCAATTTCAGCCGCATCCCCTGCATAGATCGATATAATCCCTATTGCCATTGTCATTAGGTTGAGTGAACGATGCGAGACTCCAACACCTATATACCTACACTCGATCCACACACACATACAACGTAACAGAGCAAGGATTAAATAACTAGGCAGGGTATGTAATGTAGGTAATGCAGGGATTCCACGTTTAACGGCTTCGGGATTACCTCAATAATTCCCCCAACACAACAAATGTTTTTACCCTGTCGCGGCGAGTCGGCGAATGTGAGCCTCCGCGTTGTCGGTAAAGGTCGGAATATTCGAGCGGCGAAGGTATGTGTGGCGTGCTTAGGGCCACTGAAGCCATACCTCTGGCAGACGGGTCACAGCACAAGCTTAGTACCTACATAGTCAACCGCGACGCAACTTTTCTAGGCTTACCGAGCCCCAACACTGTCTCTACATAATTAAAGGTTAAGTCACTCAGGCGTACAACGATCTCGAAACCAAGGTTAATGCTATTCGATACATATTCCCCGCATATTACACACGCCGTATTTCATGCTATTCACTTTTTTTTGTTATTCATTCCGGAAATATCCTATAATAACATGTTAAGGTCACAAAGGAGATTAATTATGATTTTCTTTCAATAAATTCGATGGAGCTGTGTGTTGAGGACGGTTGGATGTATTCCTCGGTTTCTAATCCCATTGAGAGTACAATGCATGTTCCACGACCGGGGACCATTTTTCATCAGAATGACAAATATTTGAAATATTATTTATCCAGTGTTTGCGTTGGGACCAATTAAAGGGATCGGAACGACTTCAGGTCGCATCTCCCGCACGCATTATGATTGTAACACGGCCGGATGTTTATTCTGTGACCACGATATGGATTCAGGTAGTCCAGCGAATCTATTACATCAACAATACACCCGCTCCCATTGTCATTGCAAAACGGAATTTCAATTGCTTCATATTATGTATTAGATTACGACAAGGTATATTTGTAATGATTGACGTGAGATGTTTCATAGTGCTTTATGAAGCGTCCGTCAGCGTAGCAGCGGTGCTGACGACGTTACGGACACGCCCAAGGTGCTGCGTCCCAGCGCACCCCTTTTCACAACTCGTTAAATAATCATTTATTACCCATCAATTTAAATATGTAACGTTACTTATTACACCCATACATTAAAATATCTCATTGTTATAGAGTAACATTTGTGAATTATTTACGATACATTAAAACCACGTGAGCATATCATGTGTAAAAAAAATATTGCATTGCGAGGGTGGCTGTGCGTACGGAGGCCTCCAATATGTCTGCATAGCGAATGCTGAAACGCGCCATAAAGGCATTTCAAAATTTACAACTTACAGAGCACCATATCGACAGCCTCCAACAGTCCGCCGCCGGCGCAGGCGGGCATGAGCGCGGGCGCGGGTGGTGCGAGTGGCGCGCCCCGGCCCAGCTCGCCCGCGCCTCCCGCGCCCAGGTGCTGCGACACCGGCCGCACTATATTCCAAGACCCGATCACAGGCCAGACGGTCTGCTCGTGTCAGTACGAGTTCCTCAACTACCAGAGGCTTGCGTCCGGCGTGCCCCTATCTATGTACAGCGCACCGTACTCAGACGCTGCGGCTGCCACAGCGGCTGGAATGGCCGCATATTTTCCGGGGCTAGCAGCCGACCAGCCACCGTTCTACACAAACACTGTAAGTACCACAGGTAGCATAATTACTTTCAATTGAGTTGGCTTTACTTAAGTTATAATTTCTTCATCATCAGATTTGTAGGCCTAGTTATGAACTTCAGTCGGATTTAGATCGAAACAGTAGGTACGTCATATGACTTGTTGGTTGGTAGGGTTTCCGCTTTTGGTTTGGCTTAGGGTCAGGTAACTTGCGTGAAATGTTCAAGAGTAAAAACATAGTTACTAAACATACGTATATAAAGTTAGCTGGCATATGTCTCACTGATTCTATATAGGCCCGACTTAAGGAGCACGGCCTAAGTAATTTCTGTATCAGCTTCTACCAGCAGGTAGGCAGTATTAGTAATTATCGACTGGATGAGAAAAGTTTTGCTACAAAAGGGCAAATTGTTGGCACAGTATATTAAAGAATAATTGACTGTAATTTTATTCCATTGGATGCGAGGTTCATCGGAGTAAGGAAACTATAATTATATTTGAACACCAATAAAAGGGAAATCGATTGGACAAGGACGGGAATGGCGAGGGTACTCGAAGCCGGCATGCATGTATGTAAGGACTGATCAATGTGGACGAAGCGAAAGAAGTATGTAAGTGTAGAGAAAACTGGCGCTCTATTCTCTCTCTGTCGCCATACAGATGTATAGAAGGGAAATACGACAAAATATTTCTTAAACGGATATTCTGAAACTAATCCAATTTGCCTACGTGATGTTCATTCCTCAAGAATTAAATCAGACGAAAAGTCTTTTGTTCCAATTATTTATTCAAAATTACTTTTCCTGGTATCACCAGAAGCGAGGCATAAGATGAATTTGTTTGACCGAGCGACCGGTCGACAGCCCGGTCTGCGGTTGATATCATAGTCAGACACTAGTTTCGTAATGAAATATGCACTCATGTTATAGAGTAGAATTTCAAATTAAAATTACATTAGATCTGTCTCGTTGTATTAATATACATTTTACTGAAAAAAGTCCAATGTAGGTATCATAAGAACTCTTCATCGGAAAACTTTTAAAATGTTCTTGCATAGAATTTGAGAAGGCAGGTTGCCGATACGCCCATATAAAATAGTATATCCTATCATGATCGAATTACTTTGGCAATAATTTAAGTTTCTTATACTTTGTAATCTTAAATGACTGACAGAATTCAGTAAAAAAACTAAAAACGTTGCGCACGCGCATCGCGGTCGAACACCTAAATTTGAGTATTAAAAAATCTAATTAACACTAGATAAGAACAGTAACCAGAATTATACTATAAATATACTCAAATTAAATTACATACATAACGATGAGCTTAAGGCAAACTTTTGCATATTTAATTTATTAATAAATATTTATGTATGTCTTCAACACGTAATTATTTATTTAATAACACATTTAAGTTATAGTGCGTGTGACTCATATTTGCATACACAGTAACGTGAATATACTTAAGATATGGTGGTACAAATTAATTCGCCAAGCTCCGGGAACTCTATGACATTCTTCCAAATTTAGACGTGCTAATAAGATTTAGCAATTGCTAAGGTATGTAGAAAGAGAAACTGTTTGAACATTTTTATTCTATAATATTCAGACTAGACTAAAAATATTTTAACCAGATTTTAAACTGCAGACGTTACATTTTTATGAGTGAATAATATAAAGGAAACTAACAGGTGACTTGTGATGTCCAAAGTATATTATTCATATATTTCACATTTGAATGGAATATCAGTCTATAGGTATTAACCTATCGAATAAACATATATCCTGGTGTCAATATGAAATATGTAAATGAAAAAACGCAAATTCGTTTTCCAAATATGCTTCAATAAATTTAACATTAGACAAAAGCTTTCAAAACATTTGCATTTGTCAAACAACCCGCACGCTTCCACTTTATTGTTAAAAAGATCAAAGATTTTTTTTAATTTACGCTCTGATATGGGCTATCACTAAAATGCATGGGTAAAGAAAGTTATTTCGAAATTCATCTGATTAATGCGGTTAACGGTTCATTTAAGTTCGTTTATAGTGTATTCCAAACGTCGATTTTTGTTTACCCACTTCATTAAAAGTGACTGGGTCAGGCACAGTAGCACAATAAAGCTTTCTGCCCACGGCATGGAACAAATGCAGTAGGGAAATATGCACGAAAGTAGTTTCAGACTTAATTGAGCAGTCACACTGATTATCATTATTAATATATACTGTCACTGTAGGTAAGAAGAGATTAATAAATTTAGATGAAGCGAAAGAGGTCTGAAATGTTGTGAGAATGAAATGTTGTGTTGGGTACTCTACTCTCTGCCTGTCACGGTAGGGACTCGGTTAGAAGACGTTTGTATAAAAAATGTGTATATAAAATCACTCATTCAAGATCAAGATTGATTCCATTAGCTACCTTACGATAAAATATCACCTCCTCTGCCATCACAACAGATAATTGAAGAGTTTTGATTCTATTCTCGGTCTATTTGTATACGGTCTGCTAAAAGACGTAAGCTTTTTCCTAATCGGGCTACTCAACTCTTACGAGTTAACAAGATCCGTTTTGCTTTATCTCTCTACAGCGATTTCTTACCTCAAATTGTTCATTCATTATTTGTAAGCACACATGGTTGCAAACACACGCAGCCTGCCTGATACTAAGCATTTACAGCCCATGAAAGAACTTTAATTTAGTATCAAATGACTTTTGCCTTTAGCGGTATCAATCGCGCGTTGCCAACCGTATTTTCATGATGGTACATAAACGGGAAGTGCTGAACTGTATCTCTTTATAAATTTACAGAAGTTAGTGAAGTTATACAGAGTGAAAGTCTGGGGAGTAAGTAGTGGATCACGTTTTTGACAGGGATCACAAAACAGATAGCATAAGAAGTACTGACGTCAGAAAAATCTACGACCAGTAAATTTGCCTTAGGTGAATGTTAAAACGTAAAATAAAATTTTTATAACACATTATGGCCTGAAATAAATGTTTTTTTTAATAACTGAATCAGAATTTTTATTTTACGTTTTAACATTCACCTGAGGCAAATTTTCTGGTCGTAGATTTTTCTGACAAGGTTAACTTAACAAGATAACAGATCAAAAATAAATTAACCGCCCTTCCAGCTTGAGATAATTCCTCGCGAGTGTTTAGATTCAAAACAACTGTATACGAGCTTATAGTTATTTATCCCGAGATACATAACATAACTAAGTATATTTTAGAAATTTTATGTGGCACGGGTCATAGTTAGACCTAATACTTACATTTGTTGGATTGGTGCGTTTATTAATTATCAAAATTGTCAAAAGCCTTGTCGATCACTTTGCAGGATTCAGATCAGTCAGTGAAGTCTAGAACAGTCTACGGACATCAAGGCAGAGTTATTTCAATGACCATATTTTCCAAACTAAATAAACAAACGACTCAGTATGTATCAGATATTCAAATATGTCATTCACAAGAGTTTTGCCCGCGGCTAAGTCTTTTATCTGCATTTGCAGTTATCTCGCTATCTTCTGTTTTTCCTAATTAATGTTGGAAATATCTACCTTTATCTTGGCTTTATATGATGACCTGAAACACGACTGCTTGATAAGTACTTTTACTGAAAAAAAAAATATAGGTAAGTTAAATTGTACGTCTGTACTGTATACAAATGCTATGTGATTCTAATTAAAAACTAGAATATTATGCATAATAGAGCTGGTAGAGTACACAACACCATAAACTAATATTGGACGACTAATAGAATCAAATGATATGTGATTAAATTTACAACTAGGTACTGTGGACCATTCCACGACCTGTCCGCGCTATGACTTACGTCCAGACCGACCACTGCTTGCTAGTAACAAACTAGTTTTCATGCATATGAAGATACATGCTCTATTAACTCCGAGTATCTAATAAAAAAGGGTTTTATCGATGTCAATATCAATTAGTAATAGAAAAAGAACATTGTTACTTAGCATGTAGTTCTAGCAGAATTAAGAATCTGCTACAGACTTAGCTCTCCGAGAATATGATCAAGTGTTCGACCTCCGCCCACACTTTAGTACCTACTGCAATTGTATAGTCAGGCTGTATTAGTATATAAAAAAACAATTATAAATGCATATCAATGTTTATCCGTCGTCAAAAGTCAATGGACTTTGTGTGAGGTGTTCAGAATATTATAATTATTACCAAAAATGGTGACTGCCAGCATTTATATTTGTAGGTAGTCATCATATCTCCTTCTATACATTTATCAATGTGAATCTGCTACGACTGAAATTAATTAGGTTTACAATGCGCGTCACGGATCGGAAACGAGATACCATCAGAATCAAAGAAATTATTATTGTGTAGAGTAGCGGCTTAGTATTTTTTTTACCTCTATTCCATTTAACAAAAGGTATTTACCTTAAAATAATTGGGACCTGATGTCAAAATAGTAGGTTAGGAAAGCAATAAGATTCCTGTGTTAAGTACTCATCACATCAGGCTTACGACAGTAATACATATAAATTTGATTCATAATCCGATGATGCATGTACTTTTGTCCATCATTCCAAAAAGTCTCCTACCTCGGGCGGGTTTTAATAACTTAATATGTTCAACAATATGTACCTCTCACAGGATTAAAATATATCGGAGGCGATATCGCTTATACAGGCTGTTCACGTTTAGTTTTTAATAAAATCGACATTGTATTGTTTCGTACACGGTACAGCACTATTTATGCATATAATATGATAATAAAATAGTAAAACACAAGGCGGATACTTCACACGTAGAAACTAATAAGTAAGTGTTTGAACACAAAAGCTAGCCGTATTAGAACACGCCGCACCGAAAGCCATGCGTGTGGGTAGTGACTTTGAATGATAATGATCATAACAACATAAAAGTAGCCACAGTACGTAATATATGACGTGTTGTAAAACTTTGGAGGAAGGTGTTAAAAGGCTGGGCTCAGAACGTGTCCCGGTAGATGATTCAATCATTCATGGAGATACAATCATACATCATCTCTGGCGAAAGCGTTAACTTGTACCCGACTCAATGGGCTCCTGCCTCAGCGCTTTTTCTAACGCCTTTTATTTTCTCCATAATTTATTATTTTAGTTTTGACTTTTAAGGGTAGATCACACTAAAGTTGCGTTTTTGTATTCTTTGTTAAATGTTTTGGTCGTTGGATTATACAGAACGTCCTTTGTGAGACTTTCAATAGAAATGTAAACAGAATTAGCTTTTTTAACGTACAATGTGAGTTCCACATTTTTTAATTCGATTTATTAATCCTATTTGCACCTGCAGTGATAGGGCAGATATCTCAGTTAGTATATTTGGGGGTTTTTATTAATTTTATAGAAAACGTTGCTCAAAAATCTGCGTGGTCAACTGCATACAGCAGTAGGCTGCAGTTGTCTGCAATGCTGCCAAACTTTTTAAAACCATCCTTCTGGAATACTTTGGCAAAGGTTTTGGATTTGTTATTTATAATTATTAAACATAACTATTAAATAAATTATTAACTCATACTGTAACTAATATGTAACTAATGAGTTTTTGTAAACTTTATTACCATCATTTAAGACACCACGAGTCATGTCTTTGGTAAAAACATGCCTCTCAGGTCCCATACGCATATGCTTGAAGTTAATGGAATTATTATTTAGATAGTTTAAAATTATTTCAGCGGCATCTATCTTACCCAAAATCTATATCATCGGTAAAGACACTGATCTGTCGTGCCGTTCTTAAATTACAGTGAGATGATTAATTGAAATTAGATATTTAATTAGTACTGTTAAGATATGTGTATCAATCCTAAAGATATCGTTATTAGACACGTCATCAGCACCCAACTATACTACGCTTTATCACGTGTAATCATTGTTATAAAAACGGTCAGGTCAGCATTATTGCCATCGGCAAGGTTTTTAACAGCTACCTGCAGTTGCGTGTTGACGGCACCGTTCGTTGGATTAAAATCATTGGAACGTATCATAAAATATACCTAGTCCAACATACTCATGCTAATGGGATTAAAGCTAGCTTCCATTAAAGCGATATTGTTACTATCAATAAAGATCGTCAGCCAGCTTTTTATGATGTTTTGCGGCGTTGCCTACAAATCTATCAATCATACTTAATAATTAGTATTTAAAGCCTGACTCGGTAAGTACTGATCAGACTTGTTAAGTTTAACGTTGATTCGTTCGTTACTTGAACTGGAAATGCACCTTCATTTATTTCTATGAATTGACTCTTGATTGAGCGAAATATTTTGCACACTTCAATAGTCCAAGATAACGTTATTTAATCAACTTACAATATACTAGCTGTCCCGCCCAGCTTCGCTTGGGTGAAAAAGTTAAATTGCCCGTAACACGATCGCAGCGCCACCTATTGGGTCCAATTGTAAATCTAAACCATTCTCGAATCTAGCTTTAGACACACAGAAACACACAGAAAGCTTCGCCCGGGTAAAAAGGTAAAATTCTTGAAACTCGATCGCAGCGCCACCTATCGGGTCCAATTTAATATAGCCTATGTTACTCGGGGATAATGTAGCTTTCCAAAGGTGAAAGAATTTTTGAAATCGGTCCAGTAGTTTCGGAGCCTATTCATTACAAACAAACAAACAAACAAACAAATCTTTCCTCTTTATAATATTAGTATAGATGAAATGAACCCACAATACCTACGTATGTAAACCTATATTCGCCCATCTTCATGTTAAACTTGTCTCACTCAGACTTAGGTTTTGTGTATTGTAACAGCTTATGTGCACATCGTTCCCACATATTAATAAATCTAAATATGAGTGGATTCGTGCTAATGCTAAGTCAGATTACTTGAAGTAACTGAAAACAAGAATTATATCAGAAAGGTCGAAGCAACAAAGAACGACAGGGCGACTGGATTACGCTGTCGTACTTGAGTAAAATTTATTATCGGATTTTCGATTCGGCCACCAATGAAGTTGTTGGACAACAAAATCTTTTGATAGATTTATCCTGGCTGACCGCATTAAAACTCGCTCCCGGGTTATTTTTAATGCGTCGCTATAAATTTTTGGACCCTTAGTGGCTGTCAAGCTTTTTACGCAATTTTTCTTGCATACACAATTTCAATATGGTATTAATCATAATGTTGTATCGACGCATTATAAAATGACATTATATAAAAAAGCAATACCAATAGCGTTTAATCCAGTTGTTTATCTGCTTTAAAGAAAGAGAAGTTCAACACTCCCCATAAGAAACAAAAAAGGTGCATTTGTCGACTGAAAGATGATTGATGCACTGGCTCGTATCTTAGCCCATTAAATAATAATAGTGAAGAAAGTAGCGGCGATCGATCAAGAAATCAATCCGACGAGGATCATTTTCGTAATGGATAGAGTTAAAGCTACCGGAAATTTGACAGGAGATATTATTTATTATAATGGGTTTGTTTAACTTGATTATTACGCATTAACGGTGCCAACAATTTGTTTTTCTTATCTTTATACTATCAATTTCTCTGCGATTTGTATATGTATATTATAAATACACTTCTAGCAATAAGCTTAGGCTCACCTAAATATATTAAAGTTATTTACTTTCGCTCTGTTTCTTAATAAACTCTTAATGGTAAGTATGGTTTGCAATAACATTATTATGCATATGTTTCATTAACGTGTGTTTTATGAACAATTTTTTTGGCAGGCTGCCGGAATTGAGCTGAAAGAAAATCTAGCTGCGAGCGCAGCAAGTTGGCCTTACCCCACAGTCTACCACCCCTACGATGCGGCTTTTGCTGGGTACCCATTCAACGGGTAAGTTATTATTCATCTTCACCGTCGTTAGACCAATACCTGATTGATACATATTCAATACACGTAATTCATAAAAACATAAGCCTTTGCGAAGAAACCAAAAGTTATTAAAGAAGCAGGCGAACATGTTGCTAGCAATTAGACTTTTGTAAAATCTAGATAAGTGTATTTTAAAATGAAAATATTGACTAATTATCCGGCTACTCACTCTCATCACTCAGTTCCATATAACAAGTTGCCTACGCGGTAAATACAGCCCGGCTATTTTCAAGTAAATAAGGTACCAAATTGAAATTGGCAGATAACCCCGTCCGTTCTATCCAAAATTCACATTTCTCGCGAGACTAGCGGTCCCCGGGTACAATGACAGGCCAATGTCCAGATTGGCATAATTAATTTTTGAGTAAGTTTCGCTTTGAGCCAGACAATATTCTGCCGTCGGCGATGAACAGATAGTCCCTAACGGCGGCACTATTGGCAGGATAGACGATCTCTAAAAGGAGCAAATAAACGATAAAGCGCTCTACCCTGTGCTGTCATTCTACTTGCCTGCTTTTTTGGTGAACTGCGCTTCGGACGATATTTTGTTAGAGTATAAAGCGGCAAGTTGATATGCTAAAGCTGTTTGCTAAATTGTCATCACTATTTGTCGTTCTGTCGGATTTAATGGCCGAAAGTTTTCAGCTAAAATGTCAATGTTAGGAAGAATTAATTAAGGAATTTATTATTTAGGGACCGGCAACAGGGAATCAGACTATTTAAGTTATCACACATGATCATGATGATTTAAATAATAACTAACAGTGTTTGTAGATTTAGTTTAAGTTTTAGGCTTAGAAGGTTTAGGTTAGTTAAATATTGGTGTTACATCTTACTTAGATCACACAATAACACACAACACTACAATAGGCCGGAATACAATTTGGTTTTCAATTGCTTTTCGGCATTATATCCACAAAGGACAGAGGTATGCCTTTTCGTGACATTTTAGTAATCAAGGCGCCGTGTTGGTTTGGAAATTATATATACACTAGCTGTCCCGCCCAGCTTTGCTCGGGTGAAAAAGTTAAATTGCCCGTAACATGATCGCAGCGCCACCTATCGGGTCCAATTGTAAATCTAAACCATTCTCGAATCCACCTTAAGACACACAGAAAGGGATAGCTTCGCACGGGTGAAAAAGTTAAAATTCCTAAAACTCGATCGCAGCGCCACCTATCGGGTCCAATTTAATATAGCCTATGTTACTCGGGGATAATGTAGCTTTCCAAAGGTGAAAGAATTTTTGAAATCGGTCCAGTAGTTTCTGAGCCTATTCATTACAAACAAACAAATCTTTCCTCTTTATAATATTATATATTATATATACATACATACATATAATCACGCCTCTTTCCCGTAGGGGTAGGCAGAGACCACTTCTTTCCACTTTTTATTATATATCTACCTAGTTAGTTTATGTAAGGCAAATAGAAACCAAATGTGTTTGGTGTTAGTCTTTAATTACATTTTGGTTGAAGCGAAGTAGTCGAATGAGTAAGTATTTTATGCTGCCCTGGGAATGAAAATATTTCAAGGATTTCTACGCAACTAGGTAAATATGAAGCAATAATTGTATTTTATAAAATTATGCCGTAGTTATTTTGTTAAATTCCGTTTAGAAAATGTCTCCAAGAATGTAAGGCTGTTCAGTATTTTATAAGCCATGAACATTTTTGTCGACATTTACATTAACTACACAGGTCGTAAATCGTATTGTTGCATGTTGCTTAAAAATTACGAAAATTAATACCGTTAAAATGAAGACATTTCATAAAGCATCAGAATATAGGCTACCTAACTCGGGACCGCTGTTCTTCTTTATAACGTAGTTAAGCCTAAGTCGAGCGAACATGATAATGATTTTTTTTCACTGGAATACTGATTCCTTTTGATAGTTTTTCGCGTTTTTCGCTCTAAAGGGGCATGTGCACTAGTCCTATGGATTACATACGCTGATATTTCTAAGCAGTTGCTAATATACCTACTCCTTTACGACGATGTGATGGGTGAGCGATGGGTGACTGTTTCAATGAACATTACAAATGTTATTAGGCCAGATCATTATTATTTTAGCCTTCCAAAGTGCGTCAAAATGCTTTAAAGATACGACCTACTTCATTTGAACCTACGGTGCATGAATGGATAGACAAAATGTCACATTGTACGAGGCAAACATGACAGACAACTAAGCTCTAAAGTTACAGTTTGATGACTTGTATGAAATTGTATTAGCCCTGTTACTGGACATGCAATACTTAATATAAAAATGTGTCTGTCGTACACTAGTAACCAGATACTTTAGCCGTAGGGGGTGTATCAGTCGTCACTGGTGTAACTCCGCCCAGACCAAAGGCCGACATAAGCTTGTGGAATATGTGGTTGGATAGATTTTATATCATAGAGGCTTTAAAAAATGTTTGAACATATTAAGATAAAAACAATTCGATTTTAATGCTTTTGATATTCGTATCGTAGCGGCGTATCCTCGTAGATAGCATTCGATAGCCGGCACACATATGTAAAGCTGATAGCGGCGAACGGCAAAGGTTACAAAACATGAGTTTATTAGATAATTATGTATGTAATATCAGATTATCGATACAGTACCCGTGTTTGTGGGCAAAGCTAACATACAGAAACATGGCGGCGGCATATTGTAGACGCGCAATCATAATAATCGACCTAAATTTCATGGAAGCGCACATTTTCAAAGACCTCTTTTATTAGGCGTTTACAGTTTTGTATGTGATAGGGATAACACACGTGCAGATTTTCCTTTAGTTTAGTAATTGAGTAGGACTGCTAGATGGGATGATAAACGTATCAATGTTGTAGATTTCCTTTTGTAAATTAAGCGTAATTATCAGAAGAAGCCGTGGTTATAAATATCGCTAGCTTGATATACCGATCGTATACATTGATCAGCCAAAGTTTATAAGTATTTATACATTTTCATCAACTGTAGGTTGACCCTCATGACCCTCATTCTATATTTTGTTCGCATCTGTCTCTCTGAACGCGACCAACTCAATGTCGTCATAATTTCTCTCCAGACTTAGAGATCTCTTTCGGTGCAGCAGCATTCATCAGCCTCTTCATTCATACCCTAAATACATGCCATCGAATTAACGTGTGACGACGTGCATAATTATCTGAGCATATTAAAATAAGACGAGTCTCCTTCGATGTTGTACTTCGATGATTCAAAGATACAAAAAAAAATTAAATTACTATTTAAATATCCAATCTGTTGACAGTAAAATATAACAACTTAATTTTAAGAAACAAATGGATACACTTTAATTTCGAGCATCCAAATTGTCATATTGGGGTGGTCGTAGAAGATACATATTGCAGGACATTTTGAACGTGGAATGTCAATTTACGCTGAAAAGTGCAGTCATGTGATAGCGAGATTCCGTGCGTGGTCTGACACATTTAGAGTTTTTTATTGCAGAAGCACATCATTAGTTTCACGCCTAGTACACGGGTTTTTTCAACGGTTATGGGTAAATGTCGGCATGCATTGATGGTCTAACAAGAATAGCGAGGTAGAAGGCAGCGTTCTCATGGCCCGTTTTTGCTGCGTGTCCGACGCGCTGCGGTGCTGTAATTATAATTAGCGCTGGTTCCATGTCAACGTAAGGAGGAAACATCGTTTTTCTAACACTATTTACATTCATTATTGTTTTCCAACAAAAAATGCTAAGAGAGGTATCGCTTCATAATAACTAAGTGAAAACTGTATTCTTATGGAAATATGCAATTACGCGTTAAAAATACTTTATAACTGTAACTTCTCAATGCTCGTCAGAGATTCCCAAATTGTAATGCTATGTGTTCACATTCTCTCTTAATTAGCTTTTTATTCTACATAATTTATTTCGTACAGTGTGACGTGTGACGCGCTAGGCGCTTTAAAGCGATGCAGTTTACTTCCATGAGCAAGACGCGTAAAATAATAAGCGCATGTAGCTTAATTAGTGAATTTATAACGCGTTAATAGATTACTAGCGCCGTTTGTAGAGAATGTCTTGATTTATGTGTTTTTAATTGCACCGTTGTGCAGTGATGACGCTAAGTTAGCTCGCTGAATGAATATTGATTATTCAATTTGTGCTAACTTTGGCGAACCTGTACATACATACTTGTTGATTTGCATTAACAATTACTGAACATTTTATTAGTAGTTCATTATGAACTTAAGAACTGGGCACTTGTCGGCGTCTCTGATGCAACTCCTATGTGCCTCTGTACAATCTTTGTGACCTTTTGTTTGATCTGTATGTATGCCAATCTATATTTTATTAGCTGGTTATTAGTCGTAACTATATCCTTATGGATCATAAACAATTCAATGATTATAAGAGATCTATTTTTCAAGTACAGTTTCAAGACCTGTCAGATGTCAAGCAATACATTGAAAAAATACTACAACAACTACTTTTACTAATCCTCACGCCTTCTAACAAAGGTATAGATAGTAGCACAGTGCACTTTATACCAGATATATATTTTAGGTGCCAACGTTAGGTGACAGATGGCGAGTCCATCGCCGCTACTCAAGCACAACTATACATACGCCTTTGAATTGCTTTTCAGACTTATGCAGGTTTCCTCTCGATGTTTCCTTCACCGTAAAACTCATGTTGTGAGTAATCACTGTACTGAAGTTCTGAAAAACTCAATGACACAGTCGGGATTCGAACTTGCGATCTTTGTGTCGCAGGCAATTACCCGAACCACTCGGCCACCACGGCTGTTTCACAATAACTAATGTTTAGTAAAAAATATTTGATCTTTAAACCAATATACAATTCATACATACATACATACATATAATCACGCCTCTTTCCCGTAGAGGTAGGCAGAGACCACTTCTTTCCACTTGCTACGATCCTTACATACTTCTTTCGCTTCGTCCACTTTCATTATTCTCTTCATACATGCTCTTCGGTTTAGGGTACTCTTGACCTGACCTTTTTTCATGACGTCCCTAATTTGGTCTAGAAACGTCCGTCTAGGTCTACCCCTTCCAACACTTTCATTCACACTCGCCTTATACACTTTTTTTGTCAATCGTTCTTCATTCATTCTCTCGACATGGCCAAACCATCTCAGCATACCTTTCTCAATTTTTGTCACTACATCTTCTTTCAGACCACAACGTTTCCTTATCTCACTATTTCTTATCCTGTCACTCAGTTTAACTCCTATCATACTTCTTATTAATAAAGAATATACAATACTTATGTATTAATTTTACATTTATTCCACAATAAACAGTTTGATATGCAGACATAAAATATTCAACAACCACCAGACACTTGTTTGATATGCCGTAGTTATTTAACACTAGCATAGGTTCATATACAAATGGCAACGTTTGATATTCCCTCACAATTCAGTCCAGGTGTAAATTGGATTGGATTTGAATGCAGGGTCAATCGAGTCAGGTTGAATTTATTTGTCTGTGTTTATTAGTCGCCTCTAGGGTGTCCAGCGAATAAAAAATATATTAATAATGATAATAATGGGACAATTTCACACAAATTAATCTAACCTAGTCCCAAACTAAAGAAAGCTTGTGTTATGGTAACTAGACAAAGATATATGTACTTACATAGATAGATATATACATTAATACATAGGACATCCAAGACTAGTATACATATATGGATGTATATAGGTTTCCTCGCGACTTTCGATCCTCATTAAACTCGTGTCGTTATAATTAACTGTACTTAAGTTTAGAAAAACTCATTGGTACACACCATTGCGATCTAACATTCAAACTGCAAAATACAAGCGATTATTCGAACCGCTCAACCCCCACATCTCTCTCTAGTATAATAATATCTATTCATTAAAATAAATCAGTGATAAACAACGAATTAAGTCGCAAATATACAAAATCAATATTCGTGATGACCAGCAGCCTAGCATTAAAGTAAACGATCGCTATTATTATAAATGGTGAGACGATATATCTTCGAGAAACGATCTAAAAACACCGCGTGAATAAATCATCGTGTCAACGCAGATATAACAAGCGTTAAATAACACAATTAAAATGTTATAAATTGTTATAAGGTGTATTCGTACTAATAACGTTGTAATTGAAGGTTTTCAATAGGGACTGAGGCAGGTGCAGAAAATCGTCCCTTACCTATTTATTATACTATACTAGATACAGATATTCTACAATCACTTACCTCGCCAACAATTCGTAATGAGTATACTAAATAAACACGAAAACATACCGTAATTAAGTATAATTAACTGCGTGTGGGATGTTTGGTTGGTTGCGGTGTTTTTTTACTTAATCTTCCGAATTTGAATATGGCTTACAGAGTAGGCACATCAAAGAGGTTTAATGCATTTTTGTGTATAATTAATTAGTATCGATAAGGTAACAGATTATAAATTTTGGTCCATTCTTAGGTATATATTATATGCCTCAGTGTAACGTGATTTTGGGGACACGTGTAGTACATATAGTACCTAAAGTACAGATATACCTATATTTAAGAGAGGTAGGGCATAAAGGATTCTCCGTTCTAATTTGGAGCTGCCCGACTGGGGCAGGACCTCCACCTTATAGAAGTCCGTAGCCAAATAACACAATTTCTTTGTGTTGTGTTCCTACGAGGTGAATAAGGTTTCCAGTAATGAGCTCCTTGGGGAGGGGGGAGGATTGTTATAATAGTGTTGGCAACCGAGGGATTAGACCTATTATGTTGCTACATAACACAGTATAACTCTCTGAACACAGAGTGGCAACGCGCAAGTGATACTTAGGTATCGTGAGCGTAAATAGGCTAAGGAAACCGTTTCCCATCAGGTGGGCCGTATGCTGGTTTGCCACTCTTGCTGTATAAAAAAAAATACAAGCTGCACTTCACGGAGCTACATGCGATGAAATAGTAATAACTTTATTTATTTATTTTATTTATTAAGGTATTACATATCAACTTACATCTGCCATAACAGGATAACCTAATGCGATAGTGCAGCAAACAAACCAATGTTGTATCCTATATACATAATTAACTAAAAAATTACCTATCGTTTATTGTAGCAAATGATAGCCAGTGCTACTCTGCTAAATTCATTCAGAGAACATCCGAACAAATGTGACTGTAAGTGGCGCTTCCTTTAGTAGGTTAGATCTTGCACTCGGCACCACCAGAAGCCGGCGCCATACGTACCTATCAGGAGTACTTATGCCCACTGAGTTTAACAGATTTTCGTTAACTGGCTACTCTCTGCCAACACGTGAGGTACTCGGCGTAATGATATGTATATAATGTTAAATAAATTTTGAATAGTCTTGTTAGAAATTGTAACATCAGAACAGAAACATTTAGATATAATACGGGCTGGCCTTTGCGCAGCGATGTAGCTTTATATAAGGATTTTGAAAATCAGTTAGAAGTTATTTTTCAGAAGTTATTTTTGAGTTTCATTACAAACAATCAAAGTTTCCTCTTTATAATATTATAATATATCCTCACGCCTTCCCACAAGGGTCCCCGAAGGGGTAGGCAGAGGTGTATAAGTACCCACACACCCACTTTCCGCCAGAGGTATATCAGGTGCCAACGTGACAGATGGTGAGTCCATCGCCGTTATTCAAGCACGACTATACATACGCCTTTGAATTTCGTCTCAGACGTATGCGTTTCCTTTCGATATTTTCACCGTAAAGCTCGTGGTGGGACTAATCACTGTACTTAAGTTCAAAAAAACTCATTGGTGTAAATATGTTCAAAGCTTCCAACAAGAGTTCCCAATGGGGTAGGCAACGATGTAAAAACACCCTATATTTTATTTTATTGCATAAGAAAATTGTGTGTAGAGCTGTTGATTTATTTCTTAAGTATTTATAACGTTTCATAAGCAAGTACTTTAGTAGGTACCGACCAATTACGATTATAAACCAAAATCGTTCCGTTCTATACAATATTAACGAATACGACGAGATTATGTGCCAAAGGAGTTCTTGAATCTTGGCTGTTGTAATATTTATTAACAAAGCAGTTGTCGGGAAGTTGCCCAACAGTTAGCCGGAGGGCTTTCGGCAATGAAGAGTGACAACGACGTGACCCAAGAATGACTGGTACAAATAAATCCTCTTCGCAACTCTCGTCACCCCACTTAACCTAACTTTTTATTAAAATATTTAACGTTAAATATTTTTATACTAACTGTGCCTGCTGTTCCATCCAGGTAAATGTTGGCGTTATTGATAGATTTTTTCCTATATCATGTGATAATAAGCTAATTCTGTGCCAAATTTCATCTAATTCTTTTCAGGAGTTTTTTCATTAGACAGGTTAAAACATGCTGACAAACTTTTGCATTCATAATATTAGTAGAATTATATGCCTGAAAGGCTGTTGATAGAATACCATAAAGTTTGACAGCCTCAGAAACTGCCTCTTGAACTATGTTCTAATGTATATATATATATATCCTCACGCCTTCGTAGGCAGAGGTGTATAGGTAATACCCACACACCCACTTTCCTCCAGAGGTATATTAGGTGCCAACGTGACAGATGGCGAGGCCATCGCCGTTACTCAAGCACGACTATACATACCTACGCCTTTAAATTTCTTCTCAGACGTATGCAGGTTTCCTCTCGATGTTTTCCTTCACCGTAAAGCTCGTGGTGTGACTAATCACTGTACTTAAGTTCAGAAAAACTCATTGGTACAATCGGGACTCGCGACCTTTGCGTCGCAGGCAACTGCTCGAACCACTCGGCCACCACGGCTATTGTTCTAATATAAAGTAGACTAAATCAAAATGTGTCCACATTTGTAGAGTTCCGTTAATTCCTATTAGACCGATAATGGGCTTACTCCAAATTTTCTTTATCTGTCACAAATTTGCTGTCTATGGGTAAAAATCATTACACCAAAATTTATGATTATTTATAATTTTTATCAAGCTAATTGACATTACAATATGTTGTCTTACTGAATTGCAACCAAATCGCACTTGACCCTTAACGTGTCAAGTTGTCGCTACACTTTGCGAGTTCCGCCTTGTTTTTCAATTATAATTAGAATTTATTTAGTTACCTAACAATACTTTTTGTTCATTATTACGTAAGACATTCATGTATTGTGATCCGGGGCTCATTTATTTGTACCGCGCGTAAATACAATTAGGTGTCCAAATATATTTTTCGACTTCATATTAAACTTCAAACTGAAATTCATTAAACAATGCATTTGCTATATTAATTGGCAGTGTCGGAAAACTCGTTAGATTTATTAACTTCAGTTTTGTCTTCACGCCTTTCCGCAAGGATCCCCGAAGTAGTAGGCAGACATGTGTAGCAATACATCTTTCCCATCATTCCGATAGATATATTATGGTGTCAAAGTGCCAGACGGCGAGACCATTGATGTTTCTCAAGCATGTCTATTGATACGTCCTTGAATTTCTTTCAAACGTATGCAGGGTCTGCTCGATGTTTTCCTTAACCGAAAAACCGTATGATTAAATTTATTATGAACTACGAAATTGAATGGAGTCCCTTACGTGAGATGGTCGCGCCGGTGTCCATAGGCGGTGTTAGTCCGTTAGCTGCCGCGCGCCGGTCGTCAACCGATCGCAGCGTGACCGGTGTAATAACCACCATGTACACTTCCGGTGCTCACCGACATAATTATGAACGGAAAATTGAATTACACCATACAAAACTGTAGACGAATTTCGTCGAAGTAAGTGATAATGTTCGAGCAAGTCGGGATGCCACGCACGTACCAATCTATTTGGCCCCCAACCGATATTGTGCACACAAAGTAACGATTACTCATAACCGCCAAAGTTTATTTACGACAGGAAGAAATTGCGATTGTATTCTGTTAATGGTTATAACTTCCTAATAAGACGGCGCCTGTCGGCTCTTCTTGGCTCCAAGTATTAAAATAAATGCGCTTGTCTCGACAAAAATATGTATTTAGAGACTCCATTATTAATGTAATGACATCCACTACAATTATATGTAATGAATATACTGGAAAATTAATATTGGCTATAACTATGTTGAAACTAGTATAAGATAATAACATACTAGTCGCCTACACAACTAGTATAAGCCGGGATCAAAAGGGGTTTAAGAAATAGGTACACATAATAATAGAAGAATTTTAATAAATTTTGTCAATTTGGCTTTACTAAGCCGGTATCACCGAGATTCACCGACCGAGAGAGTATTATTTTGAAATATAAATTGTCAGTATTAATAAAACAAAATTAATTAGTAGTTTCAGTTTGTGCATTGTCCTAATAACCCTAATAATAATTAATCCTCTACAGGCATGCCTGCAGAGGATTAATATCAGGATACCATATTATTAGCCAGGCAATTTTAGCTAGATAGCGAGCTCATTAGACCTAACAGAAGAGCCATTTTAGTGTGTAGTGTATTGGAATGCTTTCATCAATTTGTCGTCTGCTTCACTTCACCTATTGATAGTTAAATCAGTCGTTGAAGGGCGATGCGTCATCGTTGTGCCTCGCAACAATAATAAGAGGCAACGAGACACGTACCCTCACGTTTTCTGTGTGGCCACCATTCCGGACATGATGTCATCGGTGCACACCGGCAGGCGGCTTGTACTGACACGGGGCCCGCTCCGCCTTTGGCCACAGCACACAGTTAATCGTGGATACGTGTATAGACAACGATTTACAGCACAAAGTGCCAGTCCTCCCGTGTATTACCAATCTATGGAACAATAAAGAATACGCGTGGTGGCATATAAATGAGCGCTGGTGTATGCAGGGGACGGCTTGCTTGCCATTAGTAAGCCGCGCTTGGTTCGGAGTAATTGACCGACGAGCTAATTTCATTCTAGGCGCATTGGGCGCTTCCTCTTTCCTTTTTCCTATCGGTCAGCGGCGGCCACGAGGCAGCCTGCCTGCACTGAATGGGCTTATTCAATGCGTATTGTATTGAATACAATAATATTATATTACACACAATTCATGTTTACGCAGGGTTTTCTTTCCATGAATATTGTGCAGGATATAGAAAGTTATGATACTACACAATTACTTGATATCAATAATGTTCAGTATATCCACATAAAATGCAAAAAAAGCCTATCACGAGAAGGTACCAAGAAACAAATTCCCGGTATTATTTTTCAACACTGTTACCCTTTTACGTAGCGAACTGACCCGACTTCGCACGGTTAGTAGAGCATATTGTGTTTTTCCTCTCATAAGGTTGCATTAATTGCCAATTTACAGAAAAACTTAACAAATCACGTAAACTTACCTCATGCATCATAGCGTCTATAAAAAAATCGTATCGAAATACGTACAGTAGTACCTACATACTTACATACATACCATCACGCCGAGTCCCTAACGGGGTAGCCAGAGAGAATAGAGCGCCAGCTCTCTCTAGACTTACATACCTCTTTCGATTCGTCCACATTCATCAGTCTCCTCATACACGCTCGTCGGTTTCGAGTACTCTTGAGTTCCCGTCCTTGAGCGTCCGACACACACACACTTTTGCTTTGTATATCTGTATATATAGTTATACTAAATATCCATTAGCACCCTCGTAACATCGTATTGTCCTTACGTATAGTACATGGCCGGTAGACGATACAAGATTGAATCTATCTGCCTACGCGAAGCCAAGGCATCATGTTGGATGCGTTGCAATGTAAGGTATGCCACGTAGGCACATTTAACGGTGTTTGGTGGTCAGTGAATCTATCATGTAGCTTGTAGTAGTGGCGCACTGACACGAGATCATCAGATCGGTTATTGTAACCCTTGTGCAGCAACTATATACATAATTTACTTTGAAGGTTATGTTGATAGAAGCCTTGATTGTATATAACATTAGCGACAAAGTGCCGGTATAGAAACTTAAAGCATAAGTTCATTTAGAAAGGAAAGTCAAGTGTCTAGTGTACAATACGAAAGTGTCCGGAGGATATTAATAATAATAATATAATAAATTTACTTATCCGACAGTGTCCATTTTGTTAGTAAGTGGTTTATTACATATATGATGGTAAATATATTAATTAGGGACAATGTATTTCATTAGATATCAGTACAAGTGCTGGTCAGATATGTACAGATCGGATTATCTCACCAGCACGCGAACAAACGCTTTCATGATTGCCGAGTCATATTTATCGACAATCACTTGAAAGATGCTATTGGTTCTAACCCGAATTCTGTTGAGTAGAGAGAAAGTCCTATTGAGCATGTAAAACAGATTTATGAATGTGGATGAAGTGAAAGAGGTCCGGAAGACTGGTGACACTCTGCTTCCCCTTGAGAGCCTTGGCGTGACAATTTATGAAATTAAGCGATATGATAGTTGAGGTGATATTTCTATGTCTAAGCTGGGAGCTTTGTATGCCTAAGATTTTTTAAGTAATACAAACGTGTACTTTTAAACCATATTTATTTCTTAAAAGGGAATTTATTCATATACATAATATACGCGTGTCTCTTTCGCACTCTTAAATAATAGCAATACTGTGTAATTGTTAGGCATCTTATTATGAGAAGCCAGTTTATCGGTTATCAGAGGGTAAGTGGATATTATGGATATTATTATATATAACAAGTGAATGCTAATTTCAATGGATAACAATGTGTGACCGTGGCGCGATGGCTCCACCGGAATGTAGCGACCCGAAGTACCCTAGTTCGATTCCAAGCAAAGTATGATGTTGTTTTGTATTTTTTTAGTTTATTTTATTGTGGTAGGAGGACACGACGGTAGTCAACAGAAGCTATTAAGAAATCTTGTGAGCAACACGTGTTTTAACTGTGTTCCCGTAATATTTATATTTTGCTCGTTCAAGTAACGAATATTGTGTTTGTGATTGTGCAATAAGAGTGAGTTGCATGCTTTCCTAGAACTAGTCTCTGCTGCTTATGTATAGTCGAGAGATAAACTTATGTAGCTCGTGTTCCTCATTGTTGTAGTCTACCGGAATGCCCTTTTGGATTTGACTGTAAGACGAATTGTCAGAAGTTGATAACTTTCCTTGAAACGAAGGATCTGCCGTGGCTTGGTTTTGGCAGAGTTCCACGAGTCAAGTAAAACTCTCCTGGCGCCCACACCTACTTATTACAAGTTAGATTAAGTATACAGATAATTTCAGTTAATATAGCGTGTTCCTTACTAATATTATAAATGTGAATGTAAGTTTGTTTGTTACGCTTTCACGTAAAAACTACATAACCGATTATCATGAAAGTTTGTACACATATTCCTGGAGGTATAAGAAGTAACATAGGACAAAAATTTTTACGACTGAAAAAAAGCCGGTTTACTGATATTTTTTTATGGTGATGGCTTATACCCAGGATTAAGACATAGGCTACATTTGAATCCCGAAAGATTCAAAGCTCTAATATTATAAAGGCAAAAATATGTATGCTGCTCTTTCCACGCAGGCGAAGCCGCGGGCATAAGCTAGAATTACTATTATATAATATTTCTTGTTGAATTTTAATTATATCAAAAGAACCCGTAACAATCCGGTGAATGTCATATGCCAGTTTAACCATATAATTATATATACATATATATATATATATATATATATATATATATATATATATATACTAGCTGTCCCGCCCAGCTTCGGTTGGGTGAAAAAGTTAAATTGCCCGTAACACGATCGCAGCGCCACCTAACAACGTGACGTAATTTATATATATTAAGATATTTATATCGAAAGAGAGAGAACCGAATCGGGCCACCCAATAGGACTAGATTATATGCTCTACATACGTATAACAATTTACATGTCATTTCGTAAGAAACACTTCTCTTTGGCAGATGACCTAGGGTTATCTTGAATCGTATTTCTTTCCATGACTTACATTTTGATATATCAGTTGAAATTAGTTTATCACGTTTTTAAACGACACTCAGTCAAATGTTAGACATTTTGGTTTTTAAATTGTTTACATTTTCATTTGTACTATATAAGTACTTCTTGTTCGCCTAGGGGCCCTAGAAGGCTCAGGCAGAGGTTTCATTAAATGCCCATTCCCCTCAAAATATACCTGTGAAAGAATGCCAATGTATCATCGCTAATATCGAAGTATAATAAATAACTGTAGGGATTGCAATCCGGCGTCATCCGGATCGTAACGGAACCGGCCGGATCCGATCCGATCCGGATTGATCAAATCAGGATGATATTCGCTTTTCAGTTTACAAGGAACTTTAAAGTAAGAAAGTTAGTAAGCTAATCAAGTGCTACTTAATATAGGTAGTTTATAGAAAATAAAACATATATAAAATCAACATTATTTTCAATCCAATGTCAACATTGGACAACGAGGAAACAATAATGTTATTGGTATAAACCAATAACATTATTTCTATCTTAAGCTTCGGGATGTAATTAGCACCAGGAGCTTTACGGTGAAGGAAAACATCGAAAATCTGCATACGTTTCAGAAGAAGAAGACCTTGATCGTGATGGCTTTTCGTGATTCGTGATTCGTGATCGTGGGAAAACAAACGAAAATCTTGTATGAATTGCGTGAGCTATCTAGTGATCTGAATTCAGTCAAGTTCACTTATTTATACAAATGTAATCTAATGCATCTAAATTAACAGATAGTCGTCAGTGCCAGCGAGAAAGGCTGACATTCAATCGCTGTCTCTCATTCATGACATAACGACCAGAGTTCTGCCTAGCCTTTCATAAAGGTTCCTCCACGGTTTTTTCTCAAAATCAAAATCAAAATATTTTAATTTCACATAGGCCTAGGTGGCTACTTATAAAACGTCGAAAAAGGTGCACGGTTCAGGATGGTCGTTTCCATGGAGAAGAACCGGCAAGAAACTCAATGGTTACTCTTTTCAAATCATTAGGCATATACAATAACAATATTTTTACGTTACAGCAATAGTATGGGGGAACAACGTAGGCCCGACAATAGGTCGTTGCTTACTATACAAAGCATACATAAAACA
This sequence comes from Drepana falcataria, assembly GCA_945859725.1. Lineage (NCBI taxonomy): Eukaryota > Metazoa > Arthropoda > Insecta > Lepidoptera > Drepanidae > Drepana > Drepana falcataria. Next base: position 14,695,783 of record OX243921.1, read on the forward strand.
AGATAATTATAACAATGTTTGCAAAATCAAAAAATCTACAAAGCCTACAATGATCTCACATTCACAAATTAAACAAGTGACACAAATATTGTCGTCAGTACTGTAACTAATTCTGGGCAAGATATGAAATAAAAAAATTAAAAAAGAAAAATATTAGATTATTATTAAAAAAAAACCCGAATTGAGAAAAGAAAAGAATGACTCTATGATCGTAAAGCTCGTTGTGCACAGTCCACTAAGGTTGAGCCCACAATCTTTACCACTCACCCAATACAACTCGTCGTAGACTACATTATTGAAAGGACTATAATTAAAATGATAATTGAATTCTAACCTAACGTATGTACGCACCATATGGGTATAAATTGCGAAACATTACGAGCACATCGTATATAATTCTCAAGATATTAACAATAAGTCAATCATAAAATAATACCCGACCTTAGATAGCAAGTGAACCGTGGTCGCGACACTTAATTTTCACTAGTTTATACGTTCTACATAATGCTTCTTGTGAGGTCCGCTGCTATCGTACGCTGGCGCCAGTATACAGTATAGGGACAAACTGCTGGCGTATTGAACTTCAATGTAGGTAGGTTCTCGATGATTGACGTCTGATAATACTGCATCTGTTGACATCCTCTGAGAGAGAGTAGAGCGTTGATAGCTCGCTGGGTGGTAACAAGTAATCGTCGCGTTCCGTACGTGCATTTTAATATGCAATTGAATGGAAATTCGGATTAATTCCAAACACGAGTTTATTTACTACATGCCTGGTAGTCGGTTGGTTATCTTATGTGTGCATAGTTCAAGATACCGGGTTCAATTCTGCTGCAAATAGTTCTGTGATTATGGCGAGCAGGTGAATATAATATTGTTTTTATTTATTTTGTTTATACTGTCATAAGAGGTTATTTGTATGAAGTTTATGTATCAGAGTAGGTACCTGTTTATGTTTCTACTTAAATTCCATTAGATTTATGAAAGTACCTAACTTGGTCAAGAAGGTTCCATATGGCTCATAACAATCATAGTGATATTATTAGTAAGGTTGTGCTTGAATTGTTATATATTACATGTGATACACCTTTGTGAGGATACATATAAACATATAAATACATACATACATACAATCACGCCGAGTCCCTAACGGGGTAGGTAGAGAGTATAGAGCGCCAGTTCTCTCAAGACTTACATACCTCTTTCGCTTCGTCCACATTCATCAGTCTCTACATACATGCTCGTTGGTTTCGAGTACTCTTGACGTTCCCGTCCTTGGGCGTCCGATCGATTTGCCCCAGTTAGTTGGAACGTGGTCTTCCTCTGCCTCTTCTTGCACACACTTTTGCTTTGTATATCTGTTTCGTTCATATTTCTTCACTCATCCTTTCTATATGTCCAAACCAAGACCAACGTAACATGCCTTTCTTTATCTTTACAATCACGCCCTCATTCACTCATATATCTTTATTTAACAGAAGGATAACATTTACACAGAGTTGCTTACCACACAGACGGATATCTTCTAGAAAAATTACTGAGTAGCACAAAGCATACGTTATTAATAACATGAAATGATATACCTAAGCTGAGAAATGATGTCATAAATATAATAAGTGTTAACATAACCCACCCCACTATATTATGAGTGTATCGGAGGAACAGATTGCATTGGCGAAATGCGCGCGCCGTTCCAAAACATTGCCTGCCTATTCAGTATAACGTTGCGTAATAGATAAAAACACAAGGGATCACCATTCAGGTTTATCACTAAATCATGCTATTATAAAGGTCATTTGCAACGAACAAAAACTTACCTTATACATAACTAGCGGCCCGCCCCGGCTTTGCACGGGTGGACATATTCACTCCAGGTGAATGTAGCTTTCCAATGGTGAAATAATTTTTCAATTTTTTTTTTAGCCTATTCGTTACAGACATAGAACCAAATCTTTCTTCTTTATAATATTAGTATTGTTTATTGACACTTCTTGCTTTATTCACGGCCAAGTTACTAGTTATAACTAAGGGTGGCACTGCCATGCTCCTTGCTTTGATAAATAATCGGTAATGTTAGCAGGTACAAACCTTATACAGTAACAAACTTTTTGGTAAAGCGCTTGTCTGTATAATGTATACTAGCTGAGTTGCTAATATTTCATTTCATTGTTTCTTTTCTGCCTTAAAACATATCCTTCGAGTTAGTCCAGCTCTAAATCTAAATAATCTATCTCAGTGCCCAATTAATCCAATTGACTGACCTTGTGTTCATATAAATCGTAGCTCTCTTTACAAACCTCATTTGCTACATCCAAATGAGTCTCTTCATACATACTCGCCGGTTTCGTTTGGAAAGTGTTTAAGCATTGTTAGTTGATCGATTGCCTTTGTCGCCTGCGAGCAGCTTAGACAAGCATGGCAATGGGAAAGTACCTTAACATTAGATATTAATTCAAATACGAGTTTTTGTAACATTTGTGAATGTGAAACAAAGACCTTATAAATAAGATAACAGTATGTTCATTGTTTATGGTCTTCAAAGAGATTTAATCCAAGATAACTTACCACCACATCAATTTATATAGGTATTTCTGCTTGCAGATTCTTACACGGAAATTGAATGGCTTTTATAAACGAGTTCTTAGGGCTATGTTACACTATAGAGAATGGGAACCCTTTCTTGTTCTCTTAATTTCAGTATTCAACGCAATTTAGACCTTGAGACTTTAGATCAGTCAAGGTAAGTGTGGTTCAATATACAATGGAACCTCAGCAAGGCTACCTGGTCAGTTATTATTTTAGAAATATTTCGATCGTTACAGTAATCGCTAAAATTAGCCTTCACCAGCCATTAGGCACGATGGTAGGCACTGTCTTCTGTGCTTATGGTCGTGAGTTCAATCCCATCTGCAAAAATGTCATAAGCATATTTTTCTTTTATTATGTAAAATCTATAAATATAATAACAAATAATGATTCGCTGAATCAATATTTATCAATAAATATTTATCAGAAAAAAAATCCAAGGCAATCCACTAGTGTAATCATTTCGATTTCAACCTTATTATAAAATCAATTAAGTCGTACCGTATCTGCTGTACAACAAAGTAAACTCCTCTATCTCCTACGCGTCACGTCAAAAGTAAACAGAAAAATAATTTGCTACAGATAAGGTACACAATTTACGACTTGTTTTTCTGAACCTGTGGTGCAGACTTAAATTAATTTATAGTCATACGTCTACTATTAATCAATCATATTTAATAATAATCAAGAAATCATATCTATATTTAATAAAATGTATTAAGTACTAGTAACAATACAAAGTACACTTGAAGCGTGGATCCATAAAGTACATAAGAAACATTATATTATCCTTTAGACTAAGGATAATATTTGGAAATCTTTTCGTTTCACAACGATTATACGTAGCATACAAAACTCTCTTTAAATGTTTTGTCGTTTGTAATTAGGCCTTGCCCAAAACATTTATCTTTTATTTTATTTATTTATTTATTTTGGCACCTAATATACCTCTGGCGGAAAGTGGGTGTGTGGGTATTACCTATACACCTCTGCCTACCCCTTCGGGGAGCCTTGTGGGAAGGCGTGAGGATATATTATATTATATTATGGAACGTTAAGAGTACTCGAAACCGACGAGCATGTATGAAGAGACTGATGAATGTGGACGAAGCGAAAGAGGTATGTAAGTCTACAGCTATAGACACCTAGTCAAAATCCCTTTCTGCATGCAAACTTTTGCATATATAATGTCACTGCCATGGGATAGCATGAGCGTGAACCAGAAAGCGTTTTTGTCTAGGCAGATCAGTCAACGATTTATGCAATAGCAATTGCCATCACTCGTTAGTACGGACTATCCTATACACGAAGGGCTCTCATTCTAGTGTGGCTCGTCCAACATTATTAGCTTGTATAATATGAACGCTGACGATTATTATTTCGGCATTCATTGATTGCTCTGATTTCCCAGTCAGAGGTCCCGGAACAGAGCTTGTTATTACATATTATGTGATTTATTTGTAATTTATTTTACACAAATAAAAAAAGTTAAAGTGGAATTACTTACATAAAAATATTCAAAGGATATTTTGTCTATTAATTATGTGACAGCTCACTAAGTAAAATTAATGGCGATGTATAACGCAAAATAAATACCTGATAATAATGCGGTAATTCAGGTCATCATTTTCAAAACGCCACCCCTATGAATAACACCAACATGGCGATGTATTGTATACGAAACACCGTTGATTAGTGTACGCTCCGTTTGTCACGTGACATGCGCCGCCCAAACCTCTAGATAACACGCCCTCATTAGCGATTGGCCCTAAGCAGGACGGGGAAAATTCCAACTCGGTTACAATTTCCACCTGTAAACTACCCTCTGCTTGCCCATTCTATTAGGGTTTTGTGCATGAAGCTGACCAATTAGTCGGCGATGGCATGTTCGAGCGGCGACGCGTGCGGTTGGCCGTAATAGCGCGTTGCCGGCTCATAATGTGTTTTTGGCGTGCCGCGCCCTACCTACTCGCCTACCCACCAATATTTACCCCCTATCGTACCTTTTAAAACTTCAGCCATAACCCGAGATTGTCGATTGCGTGCGCCCATCGCTATATTACGACTGCGAGTAAATAGCTTTATCGGGTACAAACTTGAACTCGCGACTTCGCTTCCTATAATAACGTCATAGGAATACGTTAACCCTGTCAGTTGTCCGCTCTACAAGTGTCTTACGTGAATGTTATATAAGCAAATAGTACACTCTTTAATTTCTTTTCTTTTTTTTCACATCACTTCGAGGGAGGCCCGTCTCGTGTTAAAGCTTTTTCTTATTTTCTTAATATAATTAAAAATATTTTTTTAAATAGCTTTACGGTCGTGCACTGTGCGTTCAATATAACTTAAACACACACTGACTCAGTGAGACAAAATGAATTAAGATCTATTAGTAACTTATACTATCGCGTGGTTGAGGATTAACGAGGAATCAGCCAGCACTAGAAGTTCGATCTGTTCGGGTTGGTTGCACCAATGAGTTTCTCTGAACTTACGTACAGAGCCTTCAAGATGACCGCGAATGATATCTTGAAGAATTCTGCATTTCTGCAATTCGGCCATCGCTGCCACTGGAGATAGACTTGTTACACTTTAAATATATCTGTGACAAAATACTTGTGTTACACATATTACACCTGAGATCGTGACTTATTTGATGGCCAGAAGATAAAGGTAATTTTACGAAAACAATTAGTGCTAACTGGGGAATCGAATTGTTCGATATAATTATGACTTTCCATGCTTTTATACCATGTACTAATCTATAGCAGCTCTTGACAGGAATTCTACAACTTCTTCCAAGTTCGACAGTGGGACGCTAAATTAAAAAAAGATTGCAACCATAATATAAAAAAAAATTATGTGGTACAAAAGTAACACGATACTTCACTTAGTCTTATAAATTCGAAAGCGTTTTCACCCAAAACTGTCACAGAGTATTTGTATCGCGTCTTGTCTTTTAAATTTCATAGTTGGTAGATTATGCTGTTGACGAAATCATTCAGGCGAATTAAAAAGGTGTAGTTCTATTACCTTACAAAGTATAGCACGATGTAATTGTATATGGGTGCCGGCGATGTCATTGGTAAATTCGAGTGTAGGAAACATTATACCTCTAAGGCTGGTTAGCTGTAGATAGTTTACCTACGTCGAGTCGCATGGCAGACGGGCGGGCGGCGTGATCACTCGTACACGTATAGGGATATATAGTTACCCTAACGTGTTAGATCAGATTCGTTTAATTCATGTGTCCATTTCAACTTATTGACGTGGAGAACGAATGGAAGAGAATGTGTTTTAGCATTGTCAGAAATGAGAACGATTAGCGGTGAATAATGTCGATGTACCTACATATTTGCAACATTATACATTTTCATGTTACAACAATGAGTTTAAAATCTCACAATTCGTTCCACGAAAATTGTTTATCAGAACAAGACACAGCGGGTGTTTCACCACAAGTACAGTTATAAGTATGTTATATGATACAATTAACACAAATTAAACAATATAACGCTACTGCACTGACAGGAGACACATTTATTATGTTAATACTGCGCGTTAATACTCGTAAAAACAAAAGAAACTGTGAAACAAATTATCTTTGTAACGGCAGATATAGCTAGATAATTTATAAAAATTATGTCTTTTGACCTTGGTTATAGACAGCATAGTATTCACCTTTAAATCTTCCCACAAACGCTTGTGCAATTCCTATGAGAACCAACATTTCGCTCATAATACATTGAAGTATGGAATATGTTGTAGGTAATCTAACAGAGGATATAGATTCTTCATATATTTGAGGCATCCAATACAAATGATTTGTGAAGCCGTACTTGAGCCACGGTGGAAACGCCGTCCGTAAAAAGGATAGATATATTTTATCTGCCAATACTACGTCTATACATCCATACACTTTGGTATTTCTCCTTTTTTTAGAACTTTTAGTTTATAACCAAATAAAACCAAATTCTTTCATAACTCTATATTTATTATATATTAGTTACACCGAAAGTTAATTCGACAGAAGAAATCAATAAAAACACTTATATTTGTATAAATATATGGGGCGAAGGAAAAGAGGTATGTTAGTCTAGAGAGAGCCGGCGCTCTATTATCTATGCCTGTTAATCTATGAGAGGAAGAGAGAGAAAAGCAGTAAATTTTGAAATACGCAATATTAAACACCAGTGCATTCTGACACGGTTTGTTGCATTGGTTAGTATATGTTGCATTACTGAAATACTGCCGTTTCTCATCCGCGATAATAACAAACGAGCTCTGACCATTGCGGTGTATTTTTACCTTTATTTTATTATTATGAGTCAATTTACACCCGCCCTTGTCCGCCCTATTTTATTACTTTACCGGGGAGCTATTACAAATGCATTATCAAATGTGATCATCTAATATGTTTCGTTTCTTTGTCTAACTATCATTAGTAACCACACTTGCTACACTTCTCAGTTAATTAAACTGTAAAGTTCTAATAAAGATACTAAGGTACAGATGTTTTTCGGTGGAACGCGTTTGCAGAGTGATGAGTTTAAATAATAATTGGAATGTCTGAATTAACCGCAATGCCCGCGGTTATATTAATACTAACGACAGAAATTACGAGCAATACTTTTGTGTATTTCTCATTTTTATGGGTTTAAGTACGGAGCGTGAGGTGGTGCGAGAGATAGGGATTTAATTGAAGGCGGGCGGGTAGGGTAGCCGCAGCGAGCGCCGGGGGTAGCGAAATAATAAAAAATGAGCCCGAACAGATCTAGCGCCGGATGCTGTGAAAGTGGCACGCCGTGGATAAATGAACCTTTTTTGTTTGTGGGATACAACTAAGCTCGGCGACGCTCCACTTCGTATTGTCGCACGAATTCTATGGATGTTAGTTCATTCATAGAGTGCGCTCCAACTCGAGCGCAATTAAATTTATGTAGCCTGTAAGCGGTGTTTTCCCGCAAATTATCATATAGTATCGTTCATATATTTTGCACTTCGCGGTTCATCCATAACTTTCGCGCAGAGTTCATTCATGCCTTTCGCAGCTTATAGTTCGTTAGTTTGGCCGACCTTTAGTAATGTGTACGTCCATATTAGTTGAACATTCATCATAAAACGTGACATACATTGTTTAATAAAAACGGATACTAAATAATAGGGAGCTTACTTTCATATTTATTTACGAGAATCTTGCTCATCGAGGGCGAGAAGAATTAAGTCAACAACCAAGTTAACAATAGACAGGGATGTTTATTTCATCTAACCTCTTTTTGAATTGTAACCGTACTCAGTTGAGTTAAGAAACACAATTGATTGTAGGATTCAGCTTTAGGGGCGCTGCCCGTCACTTCTGCTATCTAAGTGACAGTTTTATTAATTTCCCATGCTCATTCCTGTATTCCACCCTCTCTACTCACACCGACATAACCCCGATAACGGCATATGGTCTTCTGAAATTATACGTAAACTCCGACGAAACTTTCAAAGTTTATTGGATATTTAGAGATGAAAATACACATATAACATTTATATGTATTTCCTGTGCAAAATATCACAGTCAATATTGTTCCTTTGAAGTATTTTCAGGAGGCCACAAAGATCGGCTGCGCTAGAAGTGACTAGTTCCTACTTACAAAGCGATTGCTTTACAGTTTGTCAATAACTGAGTGGTTTATTCCAATGTTGCAAGCACATAGGTATAGGCTACGGGAAACACTAAAACTTCAATACTTCAAATATTAGTTCGATTAACTTTTACAATAGTAGTGTATAGGAGTGTGCGACCTTAACTGATCACCCTTTAATATGCAACAAGCCCTAGCAACTCTTCCAACAGTAGCCCAGAAAAAACTGCGTCTGGCAGTCTTATAACATACGTTACTTCCGACGTGTTCTAAACAAGCTCACGTTATTAATCTTAATTGAATTCTGATATGGGAACTGCATCGTAATAAAGATAGGACAATTCAAATAACGGCGCGTGGTCCACCGACAAATGCGTATAACTGTGTTTGAGATAAGCTGTAGCTTAACGCAGCCAAGCAGTCGATGGCTTATCTCGATTTCAATTATTATGCTGGCGCTTTCATTGGCCCAAGCGACCATGCAGAGGCTGGGAGGGCGCTACGGATTGGGGCGTTTTCTCTGTCGTTATCTGAAATCTCGCCCAAATCAGACTTTGCCTTTTTGATTTACGCTTGATGATACATCTATTTTTGCTTTCCAAATGCTGCAAATAATTGATAAAAAACTAAAGTTTCATTAGTAACAGTACCAATGCGAGGAGGGTTTATCATTGAATTTAAAGGGAGCGATGTACTGAAATTATAATTATGATTTTCTAATTTGAACACTTTCTTCTAGGTATGGGATGGATCTCAACGGTGCACGAAGAAAAAATGCAACACGGGAAACGACTAGTACGCTCAAGGCTTGGCTCAACGAACACAAGAAGAACCCTTACCCCACAAAAGGCGAGAAGATAATGCTGGCGATCATCACGAAGATGACGCTGACGCAAGTATCGACGTGGTTCGCGAACGCGCGCCGCCGTCTAAAGAAGGAGAACAAGATGACATGGGAGCCGAGAAACAGGGTCGATGACGATGATAACAATAACGATGACGATGACCACAAAAGCAATGATGGAAAGGACGTACTAGGTATGTATATTATCATCAACATTATGTAATTATTGAACCTTCAAACTAGGCGTAGGCATTAACAGTTCTAATTCATTGCAGATGGCAAGGATTCCGGAACAGGATCGAGTGAGGACGGTGACAGACCACAACAGAGGCTTGACCTTTTGGGACAGCGAACCGAATCTGAATGGTCAGAGTCCCGTGCCGACAGCGGACCAGAATCGCCAGAACCGTACGAGAGACCCCTCCATCCAGCGTACCAGCATTTACCTTCCCGCGCACCACCGGGCAGCACACCTGCATCAGCTAAGCCCAGAATATGGTCACTAGCGGACATGGCTAGTAAAGATGGTGAAGCTCAAGCACCACCATCTTCGGCGTCTGCTTTCTACCAATCAGCTGCAGCTGCGGCAGCTCGGCTCGCTCACCCTTATAGCCGCTCAGAGCTTTACCGCGGCCTGTACCCTCCCACTCTACCCGCAGACGTCGCTTTCCTTGAGTACTCGCGCTCTCTGGCAATGGTAGCTCCGGCGCCGGCACCGCCTGCGCCTTCGCCATCCTCTTCATCCACCTCCTCGCTGGCTGAGCCGCCGCCTCCCCCCCGCGCCTGACCACCAGCCCCTCGCCCGCCGTTGGCGCATCGACAATAAACGCGATCTCTTCCCTCGAGTGCCCCGATGGCCCACACAGCCTCCACGTGTACATATATACCGATAGTATAGGTTAAATATAAATATGTATACATACGTATAAATACGTGATAATAATGATTATGCACCGGTAGAGAAGCTTAGATTTGTGATAGTGGACACAAGCGCCCGCGAGGTTGACATCTCGCAAACGACGTCGGCCTCTCGCCGACCGACCGACAATACTAGGTGCTAAACAAGTTGGACCTTGCGGCATGTTGCTGTAGTTCTTAACGGAGCTGGTTAACGAAGTGATTTCATTTAAACAAATAGGTATTGATATGTGTTATGTTTTTATAGATAAACAACACTGTTCTAGCCTATTATTTGTATGTATTGTAAATTATTACTTAAAAATATTTCATTTAATTTAGTGCCTAATAACGTCCAGTGTTTCTGTTGTTTGATAGTTTCTATAATGTAGCTAACATTCGAATCCCAATATTTATTAATACGAGGTCAGTAGTTATATATCAAGCGTTTATTTTAAAAACTATCACGTTCAGATTTGTTGGTACTATGCGAATTTGTGTAGTTAATTTCTAGTCAAAAGACTATGACCGTATGTGTTACACATTTATTATACAATAACACACCTATAATAATTACTTTATGACGTCATTGCAATTTCAAATGAATATAGAGAATGATTTACCAATACCTAAGATTGAATGAATAGGGCTGGCGTGGTGGTCTTCAGGTTTTTCCATTGCTGCCGTTCTAGAACAAAACGCTCAGACGTCCTTGATCACTAAAAGATCTCAATATAATTATCTGGTGTAATAAGTATAATATACTTATGTTTCTTAATACGCTGTAATAATTATATTAATCCATATTTATGGAAAAAGGGCTATATTTTGACCATAATTGTATGATATCAAATATTTTAGCTAGGGTTTTAGTCTACAGAATGTTGGTTGATCATGTATTCAAAAAGCATGTTAATATACCAGATGTCACCCGTTGGTAATTGTATACAACCGGGGATCTATTATAGACGTTTAGGTAACGTCATTAATAGATCCCCGGTGTTGCATACGTCTCCCAGACGGTGGTAGCGGCGAAACAAGATATACATAAATCGATCTCGCCGTATATACCCACATATGTGCTCATACCGGCCTAGTATTTATTCTAGTATTCTATTGATATTCGAGGCATATAATACTAGAATACTGCAACACTAGTGAGCCCTTCTCTTATGTTCTTGATTTTTTTATTTCTCTATTTTAACCGTTGATCATGAACGCCACGCAAACACTACGGCTGGAATGGTACTTTCCTAAAGCCTGATTATTCTTTGTCTTGATTCATATATCCATCGTTAGTCTTAATTACTATAATACTTTGTACGTTTGGATGCCTTATAACTCGACGTTATATCCTGCCAAGGGTTACCGGAAGCTGAGCTATTTTTAATAACCAACGTGACAGCATTGTCAGTTGTGCATATGTTACTCAATCTGTCATCAATATGTAGAGCTCTTCATCATTGGGTTGTTAGGTACGGTAACTCATGCGTAATTTATTTTTCTCTTTTTTATTATTACTCTTATTTCTTTTTATATTTATTTTATACTATTAATAAAAACATGTGAATGAAACAGTTGAAATTTAAAATATAGTTTCACGACAGTTCCGCTTAAATCATGTTTATTGGAGTATAAATGCTATCGATCGCCAGCCCTGCAATACAATGTGTTATTGGAGTATAAATGCTATCGATCGCCAGCCCTGCAATACAATGTGTTATTCAGATGCAAAAGTATCAAAATAAAAATGGAATTTGGCATCTCATAAGTCCAAATGAATGGCCTTGTATAATTGTAAAGTTTTTAGTGTCGATATGGTACCGTACATTATTGTAAAAATTCGTTTGTCAATATTGTAGAGACTGAAAGTCCAAATTTGAGTGTATAGTTTTGTACATATGTCACTGTTGTAAGTAAGTATATATTATAATAATAACGTGAATATTTAAGAGAGGTAAATGCAATAAAATTTCTGTATTAGCAGTCCTTTTGATGTAAATAAAGAAGGCGTGGATCTTCATAGTAGTTTATACACACAACGAAATATTTGTTTGTGAATAGGCAGCCTACGTAATGTGTCTATGAGAAATATAAATATAATATTATTGTTACTTTTCAATTTGAGTAAATTCAGCGTTAGGTAACTTCAAACAATTAGCGCTGGTATTATTAAATAGATTTTCAAAATAAGATGTTTTAGGTTACAGATAAATGTTGGTGAAATACCTTAATATTGTATTTTGTTAGCTTTCAACGATTCTTAAACGTTCTCCAGAAAGGTGTGTGAATAGATGCAATAAAATTTAATACAGAAATATATCGTCGCTGTTTTTATTATTCATCCTGCTTACATCCATATAAACAATATCTTAATATATATAAATTAATTACGTGTCAATGTGTTTGTCCGCGATGGGCTCCTAAACTACTTAACCGATTTCAATCAAATTTGTACACCGTGTGCAGTTTGATCCAACTTAAAAGATAGGATAGCTTACATTACAATTGGACCCGATAGGTGGCGCTGCGATCGTGTTTCAGGAAGTTTAACTTTTTCATGCGGGCGAAGCTGGGCGGGACAGCTAGTACATATATATATATATATAATTATATATATTGGAGTATTACTGGTCTCGATCGCCAGCCCTGCAATGCCCAAAGTAATATTTTGAAGGTCATTTGTGATTACCAAATTAACATGAACTAAACATTGGTTTTGATTTGATTTCATACATGAGCATACGGTGATTCGAAATTTGACTGAATTAATTTGTTGTTTGATTAAATAATAATATCTTCATTCAGACATGTTACATTGGGTGTTCAATTACCAGAGAACGTAATAGCGCATTTCTTTAAATTAAGTATAATGATAGCGATATGGAATTATTTTGAATTTAATTAAAACTGACTAGTGATTAGTCATACAACGAAGGCGTTCGTTCATACTTATTGGTAATATAGACAAGTCACAAAATATTGAAAAATAGAGGGAGGACCAACGGGTAAGAATCCATAATTATGATGCTTTTCATAAATAAGATTACTACAATCCATACTTTTGAGCATTTCCAAGAGAACAATACATTTAATTTTACACGAGAATTGATCAGTAACAGAAATGCATAATATTTGAAGGCGTACATGACTTAGAAAAATTATAGGTAACCTGTCTATACTGATATTGTAAAGAGGTATGTTTGTAAGGAATTGGCTCAAAAAGTACTGGACCGTTTTTAAAAATTCTTTCACCATTTGAATGCTACATTATCACTGATTAATATAGGCTATTTTAATTGCAAGAAAAAGCGAACGGCTTCCCGTGTGAAGCCGGGACGGGCCGCTAGTTTGTTATATATCGTTGGTCCGTCGGCTATAATGTCATTGAACCCACTGTTGGGTGTGATGTTCCTGTCTTGCGTAGAGCGAGTCCTCCCTGGAAACTTTTTCTATTATCGACTTACCGAGCGGCTGATCGTACTAGCCGATATGCCCAATCAATGTCATAGCCCCTTCAGTATCTTTCTTAACGTATTGTCTGTAGACCTGACCAAGGTCTGGACAGTCCATAGTCTGTTACGATTCTATCTGATACCTAAATCTTGTGCTTTCGTCGGTTTTCAGATATTAGCATTCTAATCTTAACATATTATAACTTAGATCTTATATTACTAGTAGTTTGTTGTCAGTTCCTCTCAGTAGGATATTTCTGAAACAGTGGTGCATTGAACTTCATAGATGCCGTATAAGGGTGCCGTTTTAATTTAATTAACAATATTCGATTTCATAATTCGAAGAAGAAAGTTCAATAAAAAATTGTGTTGCGTAATAATGCGTTCTTTTTCTGTTGAACTTCTCGTTCGAAATTTTACTCTGTGTGAAATCAGTTGAAAACATGATCTGAGTGTCATTAGTCCGTGGAAATTAATTATAATGTTCTTGCGTTCTTCTTAGTTTCTTTCTAGGGTCTCGATCAAGAAGTTGGTAACAACTGCAGTGTGAACGGTCTTCGGAATATACAGCTGTACATATTATGAATACATTTATAATACGTAAACACTGAGAATATTTACATTTTATCCGATTTACCGGTAATGTGTCCTTTACTAACTGGATTGAATTTCACTTTAAAATAGGCGTGCAATAAAACAATCCACTTAAAAGGTCAGTAGGGAGAAAGTTAAAGTAAAGTTACCGTATCAAATTAACTTGGGGCTAAGAAGATACAAGCCATTATTTTTCTTCTCAGAAATTTGGACAGCAATTTATTGCAATATTGGACGTACGTGCCGGCGCTGAAGGACATGCTCACCCTTTAGCTTCTGGTACAGATTATATTACATCTCATATTATTTTCTTACAATAAGGAACTCTCCCTGCTTAGTACAAAGTTTTTATACCAAATTTTAGGGAAATCATATGAATCTAAAGAAACAAAGTAATGTACTAGTCAACTAGAGTTTCAAAATTGCCATAAAATGATTGCAACGCTTACCATACAAAACATAAACTTTGGATCACAACATTTTAAGTTAATAAATCAATCAACGATTATCCGAAAGCCGCGTATATCTAGCACATCCCGGCATTCTAATTAGAGATCAAAGTGCTTCAGCGGTAAACACTATATTATGAAAGTGCACAAATTTTCGTGAACGTAATTGGGCCGAAGTCTAACAAAATACAAATAAATCATGTATGTATGTGCTTTGAAGTGATCGTGTCCGGGCGACGTCACATCGCCGCCTGATATGTCGTACACTCATTATTTGCTCACGAATATTAGATGAAAGGCGAGCACAATATAAATAAACAAATCGTGTGAAACCTAAGGAATCGCTGAAAGGAATCATGACGGAATTATATCGGAATTCATGAGAACTACTTCAAATATTTTTATCCTTTAGAATTTTACTTAAATGTTCTGTAATATAATTTGGTGTGTTTTCTCTTATTTATTGTTAGACAGTTATAAAATAAATATGAAATGTGAAGACAGTACGAGAAATGAGGAATGTAAAAAACATCTTCTGTAAGATGACGATGAAGCTGATAATTGCTATCATCTTCTTCACGCATTCCGACATAGGTCCCCGAGGGGGAAGGCAGGAATGGCATGGAAGCCTCTTTTCGCCAGAGATATATTTAGGTTAATTAAAAGTATTCAGCAACGACGGCTCTTGTAGTTGTTAGTAGCTATAAAGCCTTTATCAAGGCATTATTGAGGATCACATAACACACACGTCCACATTTGCATAAATTATCAGTTGTTCCCGCTACCAGGCAAATACGTCGAACGTACGAAATATCTTAAGTTATTGTCAATATCCATATTTGTTTTTTTACCTGTTTATTTCTTCGTAACTACCTATTTGATTGTCAGAATTCGTCAAATGTTTTATGACATGTTTCATCAAAGTGCCGTGCGTGTCTACTCGCTTAAGGTCGTTGGCTCAGTTGATGTTTTTGTTAGCATCAACTATAATTCAAAAACTCTTAACAATGTTTCCAAATTTGCTGTAGTAAACTTAATTATACCCTTAAAATTAAAAACCTATAAAAGCATTTCCTGATGTAAAACCACCGAGAATGTTCTGTCACGGATCGATTCATAAGTGGTAGTATATCATTTTATTGCTCCCTCGGACATTCCAAGGCAAATCAACATTTTTGTACGGTGACTCAATTTGAAATAACTTAGCATTCGAGTTCATATTTCAATTACACAGTCTCACGCGGCAATCACGAGTCATTGTCACCTCGAGATGATGGCTTTGTTACATCTTTACCAACTTATATCGCTGTCATTCAGCTTGTACAATAAAGATATCGAAACGCGTCATTATATTAAAAGCAAATTCTATCGCCGCAGTACAACATCAAGTGACTTGAGCATTTCATTCAAACTCGTGAGAGAGATATACTACGCTGACCGACAACGACGTACGGAAAAAAGGCTCAAGTTATTTTTACAAAGGCTCTCTCTGAGCAACGTGTTGTGTAAATAGTCCAACATGTTTCTATAACAAAGAATTCTTAATAGCCGATGACGGGCAAAAGTCAACATAACAATCTATGGGTTGATTGCTCATATTTCAACGCGCACACTTGGTAGGTGCTGGGCACTGGGCCCTCCCTTGCCCTCCTCCTCCTCAGCGCTCACGAAGCCACACGAAAATTTGTAAGTTATGTTTCTGTTTATGGGATTAGCATAAAACATGGTTATCTATTGCATACCTGGTTACTAAAGCGTTGTTCGACCGTCGCGATACAGTCTCATTGTGCAGCAGCTCAAGCAAGCCAATATCGACTCTAGCTGAATTAATTTACAGACGTTTTGCACATCACGATAACAGAGAATCCTTGGGGCAGGAATTCCGATTTCGTAGCGGCGACTGCTATGCCATCTAAAATATTGGACATCTCCATCTTGGTTGGTGTTTTGCTCTTTCTTTGGTCACAAACAATGAGTCGGGATCGTCAAGGGAATGTATGCATACTTTAGAATACATTAAATAAAACCTTTCTCCCACGTGGGTAACTACATTTTGTTCTTATAGATATCGTCATTAGATTCTTTGACCCTGTCATTAGTATTGCCTATGTTAATCAAAATTTACTTTTATATTAATATAATTTATGATTTTTATATTATTTTACAAAAACTTTTAATAATAGAATATGTATTATTCATTTGATTATTGGTTCTGGCAATGGTGTATACTTATTGATTGATTACTTGCATTGTTAGTGTAGGTGTCGCTCAATAACGAAGTTACCCGACCTCTAACTTGAGTTCCAACTAACAATTAATTACGTACCATCAAATAAATTTTTGTAATATCTCCAAAACCCTGTATTCTAAATGTTAATAAAATAGAAACATAAATTGGAAACGAGTCTTTTAGCATTCAGTATAATATTTTCTTTTGTTTGTGTTTCAGTCGTGGTTCGCTAAGGTTGGCAAAAATTATTTGCCCTAATATTGAACTGACATTTATAGTACCATTCATTTTAAATGTTTTTATATAAGCTTTTAGAATATACTTAATAATTTGATTGACTCCAGTGAGACAAATTATGTTTTGGCATGAAATATGTTAACACCTTCTTGATGTTCCGCCTTCTTCGCCAGGTTTGATATGAAACTTTTGGACTACGACAATTTAAGGTTTCTGTATTATTGTTTTATCGAATCACTGTGCAATGAAAGAGAAAGTTTGGGCTATCGGTCAATTTCAACCCTAAAAGTGAGCTAAGCTCCCACCCAATTCTACAGGGCATCTGGTTGATGGCGTGTATTATTTTTTGTGGGCATACCATGTCATCGGAACGATTGTGGTCTGTTCCCTATGATTTATCGATGTCCATATTACAAATACGACACAACATTATGCGATTGTTTATTTCTTCTTTAAGCCATATTAGTATTCTGCCAACAATCCTGACCAGCGCTGGTTTTGTCATACCGACTAAATGTTATTTTGATGGAATTTAAAATAAACAATTGTTGACGTTTTTTACTTGTGTTTTGTTTAAATTATAATTTAATGCAGGCTTCAATCAACGTGGACGACGTCTCTCGGCAGACGTATTTAGAACTCATGAATTAAAACAACGGTATTATGTTTTCCTCGACGTCAATACAACTTAATTTGTACGCAATAATTAAAACAATTAGGAGACTGCTGGGATGACTGTACTACTTTTTGTCGTGTATCGACATCCTTTTTTTGATACGAATACGATTATGGAGGCAAGAGAGAGTGGTGAGAACGATTCGTTGAAACGAAAGGGGCGATCGATAGGTCGCGTTAGGGAAGCCTCACAAGTGGCCAGTGATAAATCTTTTTCAGCACGCGTGGATATTAATTGCCTGGTGACACTCAGTCGCATTTCTGCGGAGTCTTTATGTGGTCCGAGCGGTCATTTGCCACAGCCCTGCTTGACCAACTGCCGCCGTATGAACACATAAATATAACAATTATTGCGCCCCTTCACCCTTCCAATATGAGTCGAACGTATTATAACTGTAATTAATTTGCAGGTCCGCCGTGGGGGATCGGAATCAAAACATTGTCTCGCGTTCCGAACGCAATTATTCTTAAATACATACTTGTCATCACTACGTGTCCTTCGCGGGGTGGCCAATTAATTATTTTCTACCATACATATTACCGCAGTTTTCAAAGTAAGTATCAAAATGATTTACAATACGCCTTAATTAAAACATAATATCCATACAATTACAAACAAGTTCTTGGTCATCAGTTATAAAAAAGAAACGTATTCAAATAATGTAACGCTAAGTCGTCACGGTATATCATAACTTTATTGTATACTTGGAAGTGTTAATTATTTCCATTGGCACTTCTTATGTTGAAGTCGTACAGTAGTTGGTAGCCATGTACTTAGCAGTGAAATCGTGAATTGTGCAAAAGTTGTTCAAAGTCAAATTAGTAAGCATAATAAGTTGTTTTATACTCATTGCAATTTCTCATGGTATTTAATGATATTTTAAATGACATACCTACTAACCAGTGCGTTCCACTAACTGCCTATTGTGAAACTTAAGCACTAGAATGTAATAAAATTCAAATTAATAATTACACAAAATATTCTGTAGGTATTGCAGTAAAGAATAGTTGTATTCTTTAATAAGCCAACGCAGGCAATAAACAGTTTTATGTTTTTCTTTATAGTCTACTTGAATTAACTAAGCACTGTAACACATTATTAAAATTTTAGTTCGTTAGTTACATTTTGCGCCACGAATTTCACGCATAATAATATGTTAATATATGTACACCACAATAAACATGAAACAAAAATATAATCTCATAATTATGCAAAATCTGTAAACGGCACCGGATAGAATCAGGGCATGAAGTTCCAATTTTCATTTAGCTGTGCACTTCGCGTTATTTGAAAGTGACCCTAAGTCCCGCGTCCTCTGAGCACATAACTAATTTACATATTAACGAGAAACTTTGCATAGGCAATACCGAAAAATTCCGAAGGTGGTGTGAGCGAACAGATGGTGCGGCGGACTAATGCCCGAATATTTTCCAAAGCCTCGCGCACCTCACCCTGATGACTTCTCGTTCCGCCGGGCTTACAGGCGGATCTTCAATAACCCTTCGCGCTTCAATCTTTATTATTCATCAATCTTCTATTCTATATTTTTATCTGGTTAAATTCAGTGCGACATGCCTTTTTCAGTCAGCCATAGCTTACCATAGCCATAGTTTAGAATATGGCGGACGAGTCCGTGGATGGCGGGTAATTACGTGAACAAACAGGGAAACCGAATGAGAACTACCATATGATATTAGAAACGGCTCATTAGGTCTTTAAGCTGGAATGACAGCTCTATAAATAGTGAGCGGGCGTTTGTAAGTATATAAAACATTTTTGTTTATTTTTAAGTTGTTGGAAAGAAAGCGTATTTGTAGCGAGAAGGTGGTGCAGTGACTAAACATCTGTCCCGTATGTGGGAGCCTCCGCCGCTATTCCGACTAAATCGTTTACCGCGTCCGCGACACCCCGTAAACGAGCTTAATGCGATCATCGATGACAAATATAATCTTTGCTCTAAGGCGAGTTGACTTGACACTGTTGTTATTCCGAGAAACGGAAAGATTTATTTTTACTCAAAGAGCTAAATATTCAGGTGAAAGATATCTGTGAGGGAGTTTTTTGGTGTGCTCGTTAAATCTGTCGTCGATGAACGTATTCTGTATAATCGCGCCAATGCTACTGAAAAATCAGTCCGGATCTGCTTTGATATAGAGGCTCAAAGAAGGAATAACATCATATTAATACGCAAAGCCGGTACTTGGCATCCATCGGCTTGCGTGTGTCGACAGCCGAGTTAACTCGAGTAACTGTAGACCTGTACCTCTCAAGCGTGTTTCATTAATTTAATACATTCGGCAATACATCGCACGGTAGGGTATGTTTTAGTTCCATCGCAGCCCCCTGTCGCGTATTTAGTTGTATTTCATACCCATTAGCAGCTGCTGTAAAGTAATTAATACAACGCTCACTCACTTAGTTGAACACATAAAGAAATCTCTATTTTTATTATAACGATCTTGCTTACATTACCTACTTCCTTATTATCACGTTTTAGACATTATATTTAATATACAGCGCTAATTATGAACGAGTTCTTTATTATACAGAACGAAGGCCCGTTCAGAAAATATCTTAGAGGAGGTTAACCGTCATTGTTATGTTTTATTTCATATTTAGGGTTCTGTAATGGTGTTTGAGATGAATATTGTTTGTTAACGGGTCATTAATAAAGAAGCTTAAAAGATCTTGATACTAATCGTTTATTTACACGTAAAAAACCAACAACACTTCAGTTGTTCATTTTAAAAACTATTATTGTTTAACGTGAGTTGAACAAGGAGGTTTGACAGGAGATTGGTTGAGGGTTGAATACGCTTAGTTGGCTATACAACGCGGCGATGCTGCTAGCTGCCTAGTACCCGACAACGTGTATTAACAGGTACATATCATCACATCGAGACCCTCACGCGGTAGGCACAGAGGGTTAAGCTTTTAAGGCATTTATTAATTATGTTTATAGATCTTAGCTATCTAGTACGAATCTAAAAACAAAAATATACGATTGTCGGTGTTTTACATTGTGTTGTGCTTAAATGGACCTGTTTTCTCCTATTTTTAAAGAAACATAAATTATATTACGGAATAAAATTACACCTCACTATCGGTTTTTGACATTTGCAAAAGCTTTGCGCGTGCTAGCAGTAAAGCGATTTTTATTCAGGAATATGTCCTACGGTAACCGCTTACTATTAGGAATTCGTTAGATCTTGGGCCAAAGTAAAAACAAACACCAAAGTAGACAAAATTATTCGCATAGCATTATTATCGCGAGCATTATTTCATGGTACGAAACCCTTAATCTGTAAACAAATGTAGCTTCACTTATTCTTCGGCTAATTTAATTAGCATAAATTGTTATGCTGGATAAACGTATTTGGACTTGTAATTTTTTGGTTGTAGGTTAAATGACGTGTGTACACTGTCTTGTTAATTTTTATTTGCTATAGTTCGTATCATAGTATAAACGTGAGTTGCAACGTTTCTCTCTCTTTAACTAATTAATTACCCATTATTTAAGGTTCCGCGGTTTGTACGGAACGGTACTCACGCATATGTGAGTGAATTAACACATATATCTATGTGTTAATTCGCGGCACGGGTTTGTTACACGGGGCATACACTGTATGATTGAAAAATGTATTTGCATATTAAGCTCTCATTACAAATATATTTTATGTCTTTAGTATTCATGGAAATGAATAAACAAAGAGATTGTTTTAAATATGCTGTTTTATTTAGATATATGATAAACGCAATTTTCTTTTTATGTAAGCAATGTAAGTTTCTCTCTTTGGGACCCGAGAACCGTATCTTGGACTCCGATACCTGCCCGATCTGATTAATTTTTTTTTACATTTTTCTAACATATAATAATAAAGAAAAATAAATTAATAATAATACCTACAAACACTAAAGTAACCAGACCGGCTACCTAACACATTACCTAATACATCTGAGGACGTTACCAAGGTGAAGTGAACAAAAATGGCTAAATAATATAAAGTTCACCAAAAGAACCGCGATGGTTCCATTGGGTGTATAGTAGGTCTACCTACCTAATCAAAACTTCAGGTTCACATCCACGCCATCAGAATTTAAGTACCGTCAGTGATTTATCACACCACGAGCTTAGTCTTAGTAGTCAGAATATTTGCTGCATAGTTTTCAGAACATACATACATACATATCATCACGCCCAGTCCCTAACGGGTAGGCAGAGAGTACAGAGCGCCAGTTCTCTCTAGACTTACATACCTCTTTCGCTTCGTCCATATTCATCAATCTCATCATACATGCTCGTCGGTTTCGGGTACTCTTGCCGTTCCCGTCCATGAGCGTCCGATTGATTTTTCAGAACAAATTAAAAGATATGTGAAATCTGAGAGTGGTCAATATAATGTTCATCATATAAACTACTTTGGTTGCTGGTGTTATCTCCTACAACCGCCACTCCAGCGGCATCGCCAGTATACCATACGCAGGGACTCTTCTGAAGTGCATACATTTCGCCCTTCAACCTTAAAAACCCCTTTGGAGAAGCTCTATATGTATATACTAATAAATATTACTTATTGAAGTAATTGTTTTTAATATCAAAATAAAGTTGTTTTTTTCTAATTACGTCTCAAAATGTATACGGTACTGATAACAACAAACACATTGTTTTGTCTGGTAGTCTGTTTGTTCCAGATAATCGCAATAGCGGCTGGAGTAATTATGACGAGACTTCACTGGCAGATATAGTTATAAGCAGGAACAACTGCGGGGCACAGGTTGTATGACGATACAATTTATGAGTATTTATTTTGCCAACATTACACACGTATCTGGGATTTAAGATTTAGCAACGTGATCAATACTAGATATCTGTTTTCGCCATTGTCATCAATATACGCGAAATTGTAGATTTTACATTGGTACTCTTTGAATCATGAACTCAAAACAAAAATAAAAAATTGGTAGTCCGTTCATAGTCGTTTGCACTTCACACAGACTCTCACTGACGTGCCGATATATCAACCTCGCACTGAAAGCGATTGGAACCGAAAGCAAAAAAGCAAAAAAAAATACTACCGAGATTTCTGGAAGTATCAAATATTTACCATTGTTTTAATATGTAAGTGCAAAATACAATGACGCATCACTACACACGCACTAGAACAATCTGACCAGCTTGGGAGCAGACACAATGGAGATAATGTCGACTATGTTTAATTAGGTACGATACGAGTTGTTGTCTCTTCCGACGACAGCCTTAATGTATTCCGGCCTAAACAATACGAGCTTTATTAAAATGCGTATTAAAACATATCTTGGAACGAATCAAAGGTCGTTCACACCGGCTTCTACAAAACGTGGTGTGCGACCGTGACCGTTCCCTCAATAACTTCAACACAATTTCTCGTATAATAATAGAGAGCTTGAAACCGTTCCAAACAACTTTTAATCACTTTTTAATGTTTACTAAACACTAATGCAAATGACTAGGCACTTGCCTCGTCTCTATTGTACGTAAATCCATTGAGATGTGAATTTTAGTTTGTCAACCGCGACGACGTTAGCCGTATAACGGCGCGCCGGTAAAAAATGTCACCGTAAGTGGGTAGTTAAGAATCCCCTGTACCATTTATTTACAAGAGTGAATCCGTCTTAGAAAAACTGGCGTTCAAAATTATTAATGGTTTGTTTGAATGGTGCGTCACAGTTCATTGTTGGCGCACACTCCGCCCGGATGCGTTCGCTGACACTAATTATTCCCATAGTGCTTGAATGATAGATTGCCCTGGACAAATCACTTCTAGCCTCACTCCCAGAGAGCAATAAAAAAGTCGTGTGATTAGTTTTTTAAGACGGCCCACCGTTTGTCGGTGTGTGGGTTGCTAGGTTTGTCTAAAAAGGTAATATGTTACTGTAAAGCCGAGATGTCCGCGATGCTATCGCACAGTCTTCTGTCAGATTAAGAACTCTAATCCCATTCAAATTTATTTACATCAAACGTACGATTATTACGATTTATAGTATATGATAGTTAAAAAGGCGTTTTGATGAGCAACTAATTTAACGTAAAGGGTTAAGAAGACACATTGGGAAGCCACTGAAATTACGGAATTAGCTCTCTAAGATGCTAGTGTACTTTAAACAAGTACGTTAGGAGGCACGGTTGGCGGGCTGTTTACAAGGCACACCTCTAAGTAGCTAACAGAACTCTGAACCACCTTCGAACAAGGTATTACGATTAAAAGGTTAACAAAGATAAAATCTGATATAGTTTAGCTCGT
Organism: Drepana falcataria; assembly: GCA_945859725.1. Taxonomy (NCBI): domain Eukaryota; kingdom Metazoa; phylum Arthropoda; class Insecta; order Lepidoptera; family Drepanidae; genus Drepana; species Drepana falcataria. The sequence goes on from OX243921.1 coordinate 14,719,662, forward strand.
CGAAAAAATGGTTCGGCTCGGATTTCTATTGTCATAGTTGTATTTTGGATGCATAAAAAACTTGGCTGAGAATGTCTTCGGATACAAAAGGAGACACGAATGATAAATTGTAAAAGTTACTTCCTTAGGCCAGACAGAAATTAAAAAAATAGGCACGTGATTAATTTAGCGGTTTTCATTCAGAATTGTCAAAAAAAATTGGTCTAATTAAAAATAAAAAACCTAATTAAATAAAAGGGTTATTCATAAAATTTAAGTAATCTCAAACTTTGACTTGTAAATAACTTCCGGTACCAATGGCCGTTAATGGGGATCACTCAATGAACATTTTATTGGGCCGCTCGTTAATCTATGATTGAGGGTCAAATACTAACAATTTATTTGGAACAGGTGGTAGGATAAAATTAAGGGTTTATCTTTGTTGTAACGTAAAGACTGTGTCTGCCATTTAAATCATCTTTTCCTGTCTATCTTTTCCTGACTATCTTTTCCTGTCAATCTTTTCCTGACTATCTTTTCCTGTTAATTAATTAGCCATAGCCTTAATTAGTAACAGTTACAGCTTGTACTACATTTTAAAAACAAAAGAACCTTAATTATGAAATATAAATACTTAAATATTAGTTATATCCTATACCATTTACATCAAATGGCATTTGATATAAAATGTACACGCGCAATAATGTAGAACGGCAATGTTAACTCCAGCAGAGAAACAAATGCCGTTTAAAGTCCTCACCAGAGAGCTGAACTTACACGCAAGTAGATTCCGTGAACGATACCTTAAAGTTGACCTATCAACCTCAAACAAAGTAACGGAGATAACATAACAAATCGCTTCGGTAACTACGATACTAACTGAAACTGTACGAGCGGGGGCCGATGCGCGCCCAGTGAAATATTATCTTTGTGTGACTTACGAGTACTGGCTCGACTAAGCATAATGACATTTTAGTATTACAACATTTTATCTACACGAGACGAAAAGTTCTGAGATAAGTTAAACGCCAACCGGTATATTGTTTCAGAAAGTTGACAGCCGATGTAATTTGTTAATGTCAGCCGGCGTTTGCGGCGGCCGGCGACGGCGACTCGGCGACGTATCTCCCAGCTACGGCGGCCGATGTGACGTAACCTAAAAATATATCGGAGAGCTCCTTTCCTATCTGTCGTACTGATTTAAATAATGAGATTTATCATTACTGTGCGCACCGCACAAACTCATAAAACCATTATCTCGCATCGTTCTATTAGTTATATTTATTTGAAACGGCTACCGAATAAAGTAGCCATAATAACTCACCTGTTCGCTTAACATATTATTGTAACAGCTACGTAGAGAGCCTACCAACTAAATACCTACTTTGTATAAGGCGTTCAGTTTAACTAATACTATGAGAGACGCGACGCATTAATAATGGGTGTTCTCCAGGTTCTCTTATAAATGTCAAGTTAGAAACGTTTGTCCGCCTACTCAGTTTGTTCTCCATTACATGTTTAATATAATGACTTCCGTGATTGATTCTGATCAGTGTGAATTTTCGCTAGACATTTGTATGGGTTCAACTTTGACATTATGAAAGGAATTTTTAATGTATTGGTGTTAGTACCTATAAGTCAACATACTCGTACTCAATATCAAAAGCGGACAAACTTTAATGAATAATATCAAAAGTCACGTTCTAGGGCCTAGAACATGAAGCATAGTAGTGGCATGAAATACCAAGCTATCCATTTGCTACTCTTTCACGGGTACGTATTATCAACACCTATACAGGCATTAGATTTCTTTTGGAGTTTAAATCTAGGTACGCGAAAATTCGAAAAAAAAAGAGGAAATATGATAAAAGCAGGTGTCTTTCTTATACATGACAGTTTCTTTAAAATATCTTACAAGGATAGTTAGAGGCAAAGAGGACGAGGAAGACATATTATCTGTTAGAGAATTATAGAATTAACATATAGAGCCGCGGTGGCCGAGTGGTTCGAGTAGTTGCGGTGGAGGTTTTCCCTGGAGAGTACAGCATGGAGTTCTTCAAGAAGGGTGTGAAAAGATCGGCAACGCGCGAGTGATACCCCTGGTGTTGCAAGCGTCCATAGGCGGCGGTAACCGCTTACCATCAGGCGGACCGCATGCTTGTTTGCCACGCAAGTCGTATAAAAAAAAAAAAAAGTTGCCTGCGACACAAAGATCGCAAGTTCGAATCCCAACTGTGCCAATGAGATTTTCTGAACTCAAGTACAGTGATTAGTCACACCACGAGCTCGAGCACGTCTGAGAAGAAATTCAAAGGCGTATTTCAGTATAGTCGTGGTTGAGTAACGGCGATGGACTCGCTATCTGTCACGTTGGCAACTAAAATATATCTCCGGCGGTAAGAGGGTGTGTACCCACACACCTATACACCTCTGCCTACCCCTTCGAGGGAACTTCGAGGGACCCTTGTGGGAAGGTGTGAATATATATATGTATTTACAATATTGAATCAATTTTTGGAATAGTTTGTAAAGGTGTAAAATGAGTTAGCGTAAAGTCGGTAACACACGCCTGTTACCCTGGTATCGGTTACCATGAGGTCACATCAGCAAAGCATCAGCTAGACTATATACTGACCACTTTATCATTATATAAAGTCCAGTTAGCTTAATGGGCTAATTGTAGATTTAGAATTCGTTAAGAAGTAAATTATACATACATTATTTTGTAGTCATATACCAACATACTCCGAAGGCTTCAAGATTAACAGTTAATTTTCTTTTCGCTATATAACTTTCAAAACAAACACGACACAATTTATTACTAAGTTAACAAGCTCAGACATGTACAGAGATTGAATACTAAAGGAATTATCTCACGTTGTATGAGGTGGCGTGGTGCGAACCACTCTGAGACAAAAGATTAAAATAATTTATATCATAAGTAAAGCTTGTAATAAAACCAGGCAACCATGCTGCGTTTACAACTATATCTACTCGTACACACAAACACAAGTTCACTCACAAATCACACTATTTAATTTGTTTCGTACAAAATAGTCGGTAGTAACTTCTCGCACGCGGTTTCCGGTTTTAAGCCAATATAAACTCGGGTAGGTATGTTATAGTCAAATTTGTTACAAATTAAACTATACGGTTTAATTAACAATTCGTATTTCTCAGATTTCAGGTATAATTATTCATTCGTTAAAAGATTATACCAGACTTAATACGCAGGGGTAGTGATAATTTGGTATCATGCCTCTTTTCATATAGCTTTATAAGTAAATTAAGTTTGTATTGAATTGAGTCTCGCCCCAAAGAGATTATAGTAATTCTGTTAGATTATCCGCATGTGTTGAACGTCAGTTGGGTTGGGGTCAACCGTTGCATTGTTTAATTACAGATAGTGCTTTCAACTCCGGGCGTGCGTAATCTTGAAGTAGAGGTATCGTTTTTATTTTTATGACCTCATTGTTTAAATTCTTGGCTTAATGTCGTTATTACATTGGGGTTTATCAGCATTGTTCTACTGCCGTAAAAATATGGGTTTTATATCGTATATATATATATAAGACCATATGGATTATATATATAAAATATACAACCCATATTTTTATGGATTATTATTATTTTGTACGGATTAAATACTAAAGAAAAACAAATAAAAGTTTAAATACTATTTGGTTCGTCTCTATATTTTCATACAAACTCTTGTCGTCAACATATTTTAGGTAATCAAGTTAGCAGTTTAATTTAGGAAGCAATCAGTTTTTCTGAGTTGAGAAGTAGGTATAGTGTTTAGTCATACGAGTTTCGCGGTGAAGGAAATATCGAGTGGAAACCTGCATGCGTTTGAGAAGAAATCCAGAAGACTATGCATAGTCGTCCTTGAGTAACGGCAATGGACTCACCACCTAAAATATATCTCCGGCGGAAAGCGGGTCGGTACTACCTAAAAACCTCTGCCTACCCCTTATAAAATACATTTTGAGTAATCTAATGATTATACTTAAAATAATGTGTGTCTCCAAATTAACAATATTACAAAAACAATGCCATTCCTAACATCCAGACGACATTGACGACAAACTTAAAATAGGTTTGCATTTACACCGATTTGCATTGGAATATTTCAAATTGATTAAGCTATTTTGGAGAACATCTTGAACAATCATAAGAAGAAATAAATAATAAATAAGAATAAAGAGAAGAAATTCAAAGGCGCGTATGTATAGTCGTGCTGGAGTAACGGCGATAGACTCGCCATCTGTCACGTTGGCACCTAATATACCTCTGGCGGAATGTGGGTGTGTGGGTATTACCTATCATACAGACAACATATTATATAAACCCTACACGCTGCATACCCCATGGATTGATAATAGAATGCCACTTCACCAACTTCGCTAAATTGATGAATATCTTCATAAATATTACGATTGTCGATAGGCGCTGTAGCGCAAGGCAGCCAGAGAACATTGCAAGCAAGATACTCACCATCGTGCACTCATATGTCCGTCTACCAGAGAAAACCAATGAAACAGGAATAATTACAGTTTATTGTCAGATGTGGTTTGTCTTACACAGGCCTCCTCTAAACTTTTCCATTAATTTTTCGGGGTAACTTCTCCTTTCATGTCTTGTTTTGCATTGAAATACACATATTTTTTATTATTAAATATATAGATAAATATCTTCTCGGCATTTCTTATATCAAATGATAGATAGATAGATAGGTAGATAAAACTATAGTTTCTTGCAGTTACTGTCTGTACACGCTAGCAGAATAGTCCAAAGTATTCGTATTACATATTGCTTTATTCCCCATCAGTTCCCCTTTAGCCAAGCATTCCTTGTGGAGTACTGGAAAACCTACTCAACGCCGGAACCCAACACAACTTATGAACAATGCGATTTGGCTGCGGTCCGCTGTATCCAAGCTATTGTCGCATTAGGACAACCTTGGCTGCAGTCCGCTGTATCCAAGCTATTGTCGCATTAGGACAACCCTTGGCTGCGGTCCGCTGTATCCAAGCTATTGTCGCATTAGGACAACCCTTGGCTGCGGTCCGCTGTATCCAAGCTATTGTCGCATTAGGACAACCCTTGGCTGCGGTCCGCTGTATCCAAGCTATTGTCGCATTAGGACAACCCTTGGCTTGTGCAATTTTTGACGAAAAGACATATTATAGTATAGCTTCCTATATCAAAAACTAACAATATATAGTTGGTAAAATATAGCTTTATTTTTTACTTTAAAACAAAAAAAGTCTGTAAGTCTAGAAAGAACTGGTCGAGTTCTACTGGTCGGTCGAGACTAGGGTTCGACTCGCTCTGCTTAAGTGAGGGACTCAACATGATATATTAAACTGAACTCTGTTTTGCCTTGAGAAGAAATTGTATTATAGGTAAATGTATTTTAACTAGTAAATAAGTATATTAGGTTGGTACAGTCATAAATATTTTTTGTTTGGATGTATTATAAATGTATACATACCGACCTACTTTAATTTCGAAACGAATCCTTTCTTTGCCAGCCGGCAGCCGCGGCCCGTGACACAGGCTAATTTGATACTCACGCCTCGACAAAAGAACAAAGCGTTGATTAAAAAGAAAACAGTTTCATTAAACGAAATAGCGACGAAAAAGGTTGAAAATTGAACTCATTCATGTCCGTATTCGAGAGGAAGCTTAAGGAGGAATGTTTTTTTAAATACTCGCTCAAACTTCAGCCTCGGTAGCTATCGCAAAGCCGCGTTGAGATCGACCCCGATAATTGAAAAAACGTTACGACTGCTGAATCTTAACACCGATTTAAAACTGCGATGGATAAATTAAAAGAATCCTACCCGAGGCGATTGTTTTTCTTTCCGATTCCTTGCCTCCGATTTCTGAGATAAGGTTGTTCTGAGCGAACTTTATGTTCTGATTGTACCTTGTGTAGTTTGTGTAGGTGGCGCGGTGTCGTGTTGTTTTATCAGCTTCTTTTAATTAAAAACAAAATGTACTACGATTGAATGTACGTATACTTTTTTTCGATTGCTGAGGTCTTCTGCCATCCGAGGGTTTTATTTTTGAACGCCATATCTCATAAAACGGAACCCTTTTGTCATTCGGAATAAAGTTCTTCTTTTCTGTCTGTTAAGATAATTTAATGTAAAATACGTGTTCCCACAAGGGTCGCCGAAGCCCTCTTTTCGCCGGTGATACGTATAGTCACAACGTGACAGATGGCGAGTCCATTGTCGTTTCTTAAGCACGACTATACATACGTCTTTGATTTACTTCTCAAATGTATGCAGATATCCACTCGATTTTTACCTGCACCGTAAAACAAATTAGTGTTTTTAAGCTGTGAGTGATTAGTAAAACCGTTAGCTTTACGAAGAAACAAAACACCGCCAGGAAACCTGTATACTTGTGAGAAAGAATTCAACGAACCAACACCATATATACATGTATTATGATATTTAACCTTTAAGAGTAAATATATTTAAACAAAGTGGGTACAATTCTGATGCCTAACCTTACTAATGGGCCCGTGGGTTTCTTTGTAATATCAGAATACGAATGAAGTAACGAGCCTACTAATCCTTCTTGTATTATAAATGAGTAAGTCTGTCAGGATGTTTGTTCCTCTTACACGCAAAAATACTGTATTTTTTGCCATATATTCAAGAAAAGTACAGAAAAGAAAATCTACATTTGACATCAAAACTTTGCGCGGTTGAATCTGAGTGCGGCGGCACAGCCAGTGGCTAATAAATTTCTCAGACGATTTATTTTTACAAAAACAGTTCTAATGTACACAACGACAATAAATTCCTTGCAAAAAATAGCGGCACTTAAGTGAGGTCATTCTTTCCCATTGCAGCAATTCCTCCCCGCGGCTTAACACCCTGAGTAGTCAAAATTTGGTATAAGCGTGTTATAAAGGAGAGGGAGTACGTTCAGGACAATAATTCACAAAAATTGTGAGCAGTTAATGCCCTCCCTGGGCCATGCGCCTGAGGGAGACATAATCATCCGCAAAACTAAATTTAATGCTAATAGCACTTTTTAAAATAAAAGCCTGCAGGGTTGGCCGCTTAGTGGCATTATTTAAAGAGATTTTAATTATGTTGAGAGCAGATGACACCTCGTTCCCTCCTCTTCATTGTCCGTAGTCGGGCAGAGCTTATCACGGCAACTTCAATGGGCATATGTTGACAGTTATCTTGTCATAATTATTAATTGTATATTGCGCTAACCTAAACATGAAACAGTTAAAATATTAATTTTATTGTGGTCATGAATATAGTCTTAAATTAAGTAAGTTCCTAATGTCAATATTCGGGCATAACTTTATCGCTTAAAAGTAATTTTGAGACATAAGATTTCGTAGCATACTCACGGCTTCCCATAATGGTGCCCAAAGGGGTTGACAGATATGTAATTACACCTTTTAGGGGCAGTACATTTTATTCTAAAACGTAGGTATGAAGATTTCCTGCTCATATTTTGCCTTCACCATGAAGCTCGCGGTGTGAGACCGTATTAAAGCTGTGGAAAACTCATTCGTACAGACCGATCGAATTTGAACTTGCCATCTTAAATTCGCAAATGAATACTTAAGCCCCTCAGCCAAGTGGCTTAAGTGATCATCAGCAAATTCAATTCATTAAGTGTTGGCAAATTAGCCCTGACCGTTATACCCTTATCTACATGAAGTAACAAAATAAAGTAACGCAATATTCCACACATCAGTGTGATTAACAAATGTTGTCGAGGGGTGAGTGTAAGGATGTAACATTACACCGGCCACATAGTAAGAGCCTGTGCGTGCCTCTAAATCCAGCGAATCCAATAAATCACACGAAAGCAAACATCGCTGAGGGCTTTCTGTTACCCATACTGCCCTCGTGTATCAACCCACTAACTACATATTTATTTGTACTCGGTTCACATACGCTGCTGTGGAAATCCAGGTTTTATTCTCAAACAAAATAGCACGATTAATTTATTGTTGTACTATATATTTAGCTACAGGTATGTATATTTTAGTTTATTTCCCAGAGTACAAGCTTTGCTTCATTTTGGGACTATGTAAATTTGAATGGCATTATTTGTTAAAATTATTATCAAAATAATGTTCTTATACTAATAGCCCTGTATCTGTATGTAATCTGTTAACAACGATATGCAACTCTTCTATGATTATTTGTCTATTGTCCATGCATTTGAAATAAACCAGTTAGTCTTTGAACAACCTCCCGGCGTGTTTTATAATCATTGTCCCAAGTATTTGTTAAGTACCTGCGCCCGCGACTTCGTCCGCGTGGAATAGTAACAATGGGCAGCTTGTTTTGATCAGCAGCGCGGCAGCGCAGGGCTAGATATTTTTTACAAACTTTGCATGTCATATTAATGTATTTGTCATCAAGAGCCTAAAAATAAGTTTCACGCTTCACGTTTCACTTCCATACAAAATTTCATCCCCTATTTCTACCCCCTACAACCCTTTTTCAAGACCAACTCTGTACTAAATTACATTTAAATCGGTTCAGTCGTTTTAGTGAGAAGGTAACAGACAGACAGACAGATATACTTTGGCATTTATAATATTAAAGTTTGCATGACAGAGGCATAGCGACATAGATTTCGACCGCAAAATAAGTCCGCTGCTAAATAGACGAGATATATAAGTTAAAAATTTAAAATTCAAAGTGCGTACATACAAACATAGAGGTATGACTATAAAATGATTATCGAAGTTAGCCTGTTCGAAGTGAAGCGGTCAGGATGTGTTCCATAAGCTTTATAGAGTGAATGGCGGATCCAGATAAAATCTTTACCAGTCTGAGCGCATCCCATTTGAAAACTTTGTAAATGTAAACAGCTATATTGAGTGAAAACTGCTCCCATTGCTATTGAGGTGATAATTAAACGGTAATAATGAAGTCCAGAATGTGGATGAAAGTAAACTGAGAATTCGGCGTGATGATTTAGGTACACCTATGAAAGTAAGAAGATCTAGCTCTTTTGGGAGACGAATTCATCTTAATAAAATGATATTATCTCTCTCCTCTCAACTAATGCCACGCATAGGTTATTTTGACTCATTCATATCAACTTTATTTTACCCACTATTGGGTAAAAGCCTCCTCTGTTTCGCGCCCGTTGTATCAATCCTCACTCAAGTAATCCCTGCACTTCCTAGGTCATCCACCTATTAACTACATTAAAACCTTACGTATTATTATTACGAAGAAAATTATAGGACACCTTGTACGAATATACAAAGAAAGGTAAAAGGAAAAAGAAGAAGAGAAAGACCAAACTAACAAAAGACATGAGTCAGATCAAAGAAAAGGTGTTTGCTATGACGTATCAGGAGGTCAAAGAGATTGCGCTGGACAGAATAGAAAGAATGGCATCAGTCACGCCGACAAGAAGCCAGCTGTTAAATGTATGATGATCATTCTTTATTCTAGGCTATACAGCCTAGTGGTAGTGAGATACCCGCTATGGCGAATATTTTAGGGATGGACATGAATATTGGTACCTTAGTCTGGGATTTCGTCTGTATTTACGTACATATCGATTTATATAAGTATTTATATCGTTGTCTAGTTCCCGAACAACGTTGGCTTTGCATAGAACTGGGTCAATTTGTCTAGAATTGTTCGGAGGTTAATATTATTACTTCACTTTTATACAAACAAGGAATACCTACGAATTGTGTTTTCTTATGTACATATTACATGTATCATTACATATGTGTTTTTTATTATTAAAAGAGATAATAATAAGGTGGTACAACTCAACACTATATTACCAATCCTGAATTGAACCCCATTGGTAAAGTGGAAATTCTAGCTTTTATCTTTTGTTTAGTCCATGTATGAAGGAGTTCAATGATATACGAGTATACAATAATTACGTATAAAAGTACCAAAATAACCTAAAATATACGACAATCTAGATCAAGACAAATGAATTCGTGTTTATCGTATTGTAATTATAACACGTTTAAGCCAACAGCGTAATAAATAACCCACCCTACACTTATTGAGACAATAAAATACACGCCGAAATTATTGAACTTAATCGAAAATGCTCGCGTAGGAAACAATGTGATAGTTTCCAAGCCAACTCGACATGTTTGAGCTTTCACAAAAGCGCACCGATAAATGAAAATACGTGTTAAATTAACTATGACAATGTGACAAATACGCCGCGTGTGGGTACTCGCTTTATTTTAATTAACACTACGATTTGCATGGTTTCAACTGTTGTTCTGATGAACAATGTTTTTATTCTAGTATTACCATAATTAAATTGCAACACTCAGAACGCTTTTGAAATTGGAATCGGTTTTTCCGGTATTTTAAATTCATATTCGTACTGAATCCTGAATTTATATGCACAAATTTAAGGTGGAGCAAATGTTTTGACTGCATACAAGGTGTGTTATTAATTGGGATGTAGAAGCCTTTTATTCAATGAATAGTTCGCGATACTGCCAATAAACTTAATGTAATAAGATACATATAATTGATTTCTAATATTTTTCACGTATTCTTCCTATCCCTGTTATAAATATTTCTATATTCCTTTATACATTTTACAAAAAAGAACGTTATTTTATAACAAAATAATGGCAGCATTAAGTAATTGAAACTGTAATATAACCCTGTAACTTAGCACCTATTAAAATAAAAAAATACTCGTAATAAAGAAGGCAGATAGATGTATAATATAATAACAGGAACAACCCACGTTTTTACTCTAAAATTGTATTTCGTTGTATTTTCTTCAAAGTGTAACATGGATTGAGCTAATAATCCATCTCTGTGGCAAATTTAATTCCATTCCGTTCATGAGTATCGTGAAAAATTAATTTCCAGACTAATAATATTCGTAAGATTGTCCTATTTTTCTAACTAAAGTCATCAATAAGATCAAACATTAAAATTATTGTTCAGTACACGTAATTTGAGGTGTCGAAACATTACGCGATATGTTTAATTTGCGACTTTGTGACACTTTTTGTGTACTTTAGAGTGCTTGTGACGAGCTTGATCCGCTAGCGTTGATAAATCACACGAAGACAAACACGAGGGTCCAGCGAACACACACGGGAATCGAAGTCCCGAATCGAAACCATATATACGGGGTGAATTAGAAAATAAACAGTCGCTCTAATACGTCGTAGGACACAATGACAAGAGAAGTATGGAAAAACGGAACGTTCAAAGTTAACAAATGTATATAATAAAAATGTAACGGACGGTGACTGTACATGGAAGATGGGAAAAAATATCAGTAGGACCTTTATCAACGCAAATAGCACCTAATGATTGTTACAATTTTGTCTGTTTGTCTATGCATTTGTGCAGGCTAATCTCAGAAACGGTCTCCGATTTAGATGTGGGTTTCACTAGCAATATGTTATGGTAAGCTTCACTTAACATATCCAAAATAAACCAAAAAATGGTGGCCAAAGTCACTATTCACGGCTAATCTATACTAATATTATAAAGAGGAAAGATTTGTTTGTTTGTTTGTTTGTAATGAATAGGCTCCGAAACTACTGGACCGATTTCAAAAATTCTTTCACCTTTGGAAAGCTACATTATCCCCGAGTACATAAATAATAATAATAATAATATCCTCACGCCTTCCCACAAGGGTCCCCGAAGGGGTAGGCAGAGGTGTATAGGTAATACCCACACACCCACTTTCCGCCAGAGGTATATTAGGTGCCAACGTGACAGATGGCGAGTCCATCGCCGTTGCTCAAGCACTACGCCTTTGAATTTCTTCTCAGACGTATGCAGGTTTCCTCTCGATGTTTTCCTTCACCGTAAAGCTCGTGGTGTGACTAATCATCAATACCAAAGTGTAATATCCCCGAGTAACATAGGCTATATTAAATTGGACCCGATAGGTGGCGCTGCAATCGAGTTTCAAGAATTTTACCTTTTTACCCGGGCGAAGCTTTCTGTGTGTTTCTGTGTGTCTTAAGCTAGATTCGAGAATGGTTTAGATTTACAATTGGACCCAATAGGTGGCGCTGCGATCGTGTTACGGGCAATTGAACTTTTTCACCCGAGCGAAGCTGGGCGGGACAGCTAGTATAAACTATAATTATCGCAAAAAAACAGCTGTAATGTAGCTATATAATGTTAAATCTACCTTAGTTGTTTCTCATTAATAGTTGCTGAATAAATTCCATAAAACGTAACGATTACAAATATGATTTTAGTAATATTGAAATTTTAATGTGTTTAAATATATTTGTTCCTTTTTTACATATATATATATATCTGCATCGTCATGAGGTTACGCAATACCCTATAGACCTCTAGAAGTCAACTGTTCCATTTCAAATACACCATGTATATTTAAAACGTGCCACTCACTCGCTCATGCTATTTGTGTCATAGTGATGTGGTGGCTCTATGAGACTTTTTATTTCCTTCCTAAATGACAATGGGGATTGGAGATGTTATACCTAGATGTTAGAGAATAGAAGTGGCAAGTTAGTATTGACGTTCCCTTTAGAAAAGCCTTAACGCGTTAAAAATGCCTGTTTTTCTTCACCGAATGTTTGAAACCTTGGTATTTTAGTGTTACGTAAAAATATTTCGACTATGTTAAAAAAATATACACGTGGCTCGAACTTGCAAAGTTGCATAGTTTGTGTTGCCTGAGACTCGAACCACTTGGCCATAAAGGCTCCAAACTCTTTAGTAGGAAAATAAAATTAATTCGTGGTTGAAGTAGTATGAAAATATAAGTCATTAGCAACATTATGAAGTCAGACCCAATCGACTACAACAAACTGCACTTAAATAAAACATTTACGATAAAAAAAAACGTAACACAGACATGGAAATATTAATTCAAATAATTTTTATTGATCTTCTATCAATGGCTCCCCGCGGTTTATTCATAAACAGTAAACACGGGAAGTGTTATGTTAATTAAATCAGTTTTATTTACGACCCGAGTCCTAATCAGCTTATTATATGTTAGGGATCCCTTGTTATTTTGTACTAAGAATTATTAGTTACAAGAATTGAGTACATCTACTATTATATAAAAATTAATGTTTGTCTGTATGTCCTTTATAGAACCGTAAACGGCTGGACCGATTTTAATAAAATTTTCTGTTTCTTCAGGTGGATTCGAGAATGGTTTAGGTTCACATTTGGACCCGATAGGTGGTGACACTGGGTCTGTGGCTTTTATTTTTTCACCCAAGCGAAGCTGGGCGGGACAACTAGTTCTGTATAAAAATGGGTTGTTATTATTTTTATTAACCACAACAATTAACAGTTTTAAAAAAAGAGTTGTATAACTAACTATTGCATGTAACTCTGTGTAGTATAACACAGATTAGTGCAATAAATTTGAAAATTAATATGCTTCAAATATTTATATCTAAAGTGTCATTCAGTCAGTCAGTTCAGCTATGCACTAACAAAATTATTGTTTATCTACTGGCTGTACAGAGCCACGTTTCGCTATAACACATTATGGTTGGGATATGGATAAGAATGACCGTTAAAAAACTTTTACTGACCCGAAATTCGTTAAAAACAGTCCTTGGAGTGGACTGTATATTATACCAAAATTTGAGCTCACTCACAAACCAACTTTATATTTTTATTATAAAATTAATATTATATTAAATTTAGCTAAAAATAAACTAACAAATCAAACATACCTAACCAACCAGTAGAATCAAGCTGGATCTAACTGTTGTGTGTTCTCAAAATGTTATTCACTGATGTCAATATATTATATTTGTAGGCAAAAACTAAAAAAGCTTAATTACTTATTAGCTTAAAAATAAATAACTGAACCAAACTAAATACACAAAAATAACTCATATTTTTTCCGCAGGTGCCAAGAAGCCTGGCAGCATTATTTAATTATGTACATGTCGTCGGCCGATCGTTTAATTGGTCAGATCACGAAATGCCCAGGCACATCATGATCTGGCCAATTCAACGATCGGCCCACGATCACAATACATATCACATATGTAGGTATTTATAACGCATATTCTTTTCGGCAAAATATGTGAGGGCTTTTGTCACAGGACGCCAACAATCGACCTGAGATCCCCTTAGGGAGGAGGTATCCATCGAACCATCCATCCATCCTCTTGTAAAAGATTTCATATCGTATCGTCTCCCTCGCAAACGTCACAAATATCTTACTTGCCTAAACTTTTTTTTTTTTTTGTGTATTGTCTCTCGTAGCGTGAGTTCCGGGAACTTTTGCTACTTAACAGGTCAATGGCGAGACCTAGGCCTCCAGCCAGGCACTTTAGTACTAAGCAACACAGCTAAGGGCACCCCCTGTGGGGTACGAACCTCGGCTTAGGGCGTTGCTGGATCGCGAGCAAGGGAGCTGGGCTGGACTGGTAATTTTATTTAAATATTATTTGGGGGGCGGGATTTGCGCGTCTGGCTCGGCGCGGACCGGCGTTTGCGGCGGAGATCGGGGGGGAACATTACGGCTTATTCGCGTCGAGCCTCGCCGGCGAGGACGGAACAGTGGTCGGTTGTGTGTAGTGTTTGCATGTTTTTGTCGTGCGTCCTGGAGGACCGTTATGTCTTCATCCGGTTCGATGACGGCATGTCTTGGACGCCTTATCTTCGAGATAAGGGAAGGAGTGTATCGGGCGGCCGATACGACGAGGGGGTTGGGGTAATTTACAGCAGAATCGAAATGACGTTTGGCTAGATTTTTCAAAAACTGTTTTATAGTTGGGACCTTGAGGTCAACGTGGAGTTGACTATTACGCATGTACCACGGGGCACCTGTGGCTCTCCGGAGAAACCGGCTTTGGAGCACTTGCAGGGGGTTAAGTGTTGACTTGCTAGTGTGTGCGAACACTACACCCGCATATGTCATGATTGGTCGAATGCACGTCGTGTAAATCCTCACCTTGGATTTCAATGAGAGTTTACTTCGTGCATTCAACATGCTGTGAAGTCTACCGAGCGCGAAGGCGGCTCGCGCGCGTACCGCCTTTACGTGGTGACGGAAAGAAAGGCGTTGATCGAGGATCACACCCAGGTATTTGGCTTTTTCTTCCCATGGAATGGGTTTGCCGAAGAGGGTGATGGGGGCTACCCGTGGGCGTTCGAGGTCTTTCCAGAATAGAATGGCTGCGCTTTTGGTCGGGTTCACTTCAATTCTCCATTTCCGGAACCACCGCCCCAGGGCTGTGACCGCGGATTGGAGGTTGTCGTGAATTCCCTCGGGAGTTCTACCTTTATAGTAGATAGCCGTATCATCGGCGAATAGAGCGCTTTTAACTCGTCTAAGGAGGGGAATATCGCTAGTATAAAGCGTGAATAAGAGTGGCGAGAGCACTGAGCCTTGCGGGACTCCTGCTCGTATGGGATGGGGGGAAGAGAGTGTGCCTTCGACTCTGTAGCGGAAGGAGCGGTTCGACAAAAAGTCCCGTACTATGCGTACTAGACGGTCCGGCACGTCCAACTGGTACAGCTTGTATATCAAGCCGTTGTGCCAGACCTTGTCGAATGCCTTCGCCACGTCGAAGAGGAGCATACCCGTGGTAAAACCGAATTGGAAGCCGCTACTGACGTCTTCCACAATACGGTGGACTTGTTGGACACAGGAGTGTTTGGTTCGAAAACAGAACTGTTGGTCAGGTAACTTGCCTAAACTAGTACTTCAATGTTTATCTTAAATTGAGACAACATCAAAAAAATATTGCTCATGAATAGTTTCGATAAGCAGTGAAATTTTTTTAATCAAATATTATTACGCTTTAGTTAATGACTTGTAAATCAATGCAGCACTAAAAAAATATTCTGTGTAGCACTTTTATCTGTGGCGTATTACAACGGGTATTGCATTTAAATAGTTGGGGTCTCACCTTAATTTAAACAGTTGATAATATTTAAAAAATGTTTGCTCTGATACAGGCTCAGTCTACATTACGTGGGCTTCCGGTATCATCGTAGACCGCCGAGCGGATAGGTGTGAATTAATGGGACTCAAATATGCCGAAGAATTCCTTCTGTGTAAGCTTTCTGTAAACCCATTGATTGGTCCAGAATATTAGATGATATCAGGCCCCATGTGTGAAGTGTATACAGCTAACTAGACAAGCGGTATGTAATACCCGCTTTGCGCAGGAGATATATTTTACGTGCCAACGTGACGGATGACGAGTCTGTCGCCGTTTCTTAAGGACTACTAAAATATGCCTTACTTCGTTTCTTAGTCCTTTTTATTAACAGACTTATTCTCATGGGAAGCAACGGTTAAGCATTTTAAGGTCTTGTGAAGGCAGAGAGGCAATGAGAGTAGAGCGTCAGATCACTTTGACAAAACACTTTGTCCACATTACTCTGTCTTTTCATACATACATACATACATACCTACATATCATCACGCCAAGTCCCTAACGGGGTAGGTACATTCTTTTACTTTTCATACATTCATACCTTTATTGCAAATTCAATCTAAAAAGGTAATTACAAATCAGTGAATAGTTAACGTTGGTTTCCATACAGGCTCTCACGGGACACTCAATGTTTAAGCTATAGTTTTCACGCGAGATGCAGGGTTGCAAATCGTTAGTTGCTCATTATGAGTCGACAATGGAGGGCGGTGCGCAGTTAGACATTAGAAAGGCCTGCTTTCGCTAATGACATCCCGCCGCGCGCTTGGTGAAGGTACTGGCGAGGAGAAAATTGTTCACGTCATCTATGTTTATTAAAACGAAGAAGAAATAACTTTAGCGAAATGAAACTTAATTAAAATTAAGTAGCGGTAAAAAGATTGAATCCATAGTTATTTGTTATTGAACAAACATTTTTTTTATTAATTGGTGTATGATAAAATTTACCCGTTTCTGTGTGCAGGTGAAAATCTAGCTTGCATAATAACGTGACATTACTCAAGAATAAACTATGTATTATAAAATTATAACAGATATACATAGGTACGTCATAGCTATAAGGTTTTATGTACCTACGTGGTAAGATGTACACTTAATTAATACGAGTCTCGGGTAAAATAGTTGAAGAATATTTTTCTGTAACAATTTTATCTTTGACTATCCTATCCATCCTATATTTTTAATTTTTTTGAGCATTCGCTCTATTTAACGGTCGGAGTTAGCTTTGGAATAGTTCACAATCGATTAATTTTGTGTCCTAGTGTAATAAAATTCGTCCGACATTATATATTACATACATACAAATCAAAACGCTGTCTCTCACGAGTTAGACGGAGATAGTAGAGCGCCAATTATCTATAAACTTATATATTATATATATATATATATATATAATTATTTAATATATCTCTAAGCTTATAGATTTATTTTATTTCATCCATATTCATCACTCCATTTATTGCCTCATAGTTAATAAATGGAACTACTATAAATGGAAGCTTATGGGATAATCTTAAAGATTACGCAGACTTATTTAGTATACAGGCTGACTCAGAAAATAAAACAGTTGTCTTCTAGAAATTATAGGATGTTGTGACGATGCAAAAGCAATGCGAATATGCAAAGATATTAAAAAAACAAAATAAATAAAGAGAGTAAAAGCTATATACCTATATAAAAGTGTAGACGTTGAGGTTTATAGTGTTCAGTAACGGTGTAGGACTAGGTATCTTTCACGTTGGTACTCTGGCGGAAACTGGGTGTGCGGGTACTACCTACACAACCTCTGCCTACCCGTACGGGGACTCCTATGGGAAGGCGTGAGGATATATTTTTAAAAGCTATATAATATAAAATTTATAATGTATTTTTTATTTATTTCTATTTGCTTCCTTTTGTTGGGCCATCTCATCTCATTTGAAAGAACTGACCAATTTTCTCCTCTCCGCGAGCTCCTTTCTATGAATCATGAGTTCTCGGGTTCGGCTCCCGCTGGGAGCGTGGACACGAACATTTGTACCTTGTTCTTGGATGTCCCATATACCTATTTCATTATGGGTATTTGGTATTAGAAAACGTAGAAAAGTTCAAAGTAACATCAGACCAATTTCAATATTATTTTAAATTTTATACTTGGCGAAAGATTGCACCTATTTGTTCAGATAAATTTGCCAATATCGTCATATTCTGTCAGAAAACTTCACATGTCTTTGAATTTATTCTCTGATGTCTTCAAAGTAATGTCGATGTTTGCATTCGCTGTCAAACTTGTGATGTGACAAATAACTTCATTCGAATTTCTCATTCATATTAACTGGACATACTGCATATCCCAATATTGCAGATACCTTCATATATATAATAATAATAATAATAATAAAATATAATCTTACTAATATTATAAATGTGAAAGTTTGTAAGTTTGGATGTTTACGGTTCTTTCACGGCAAAACGGCTGAACCGATTTGGCTGAAAGCTTAAATCGTGATGGCTTATACCTAGGAATAGGACATAGACTACTTTTTATCCCTATATTTTATTTTTAAATTTGCCTCATTTTTTGTAGTAATTCAGATTTGCATCAAAATGATATCAATACTCCTTAGTGCTTCTAATTTAAATTACATTTTATTTTGACACATGTTTGAAAAATCAATCCTGTCATTACAAAAAATCCAAATAGTTCGATGTTCTTATATTATAAAGGCAAGTTTGTATGTTGCTCTTTCACGGCATAGCGACTGAGCCTATTTTATCAGGAAAATATTGTAGCTACCTTTTCGAACTCCACGCGGGCGAAGCCGCGGGCTTGCGCTAGTAATATAATAATATTACGGTTTCATATATATGTTTTACGGTTTGAAATGCCAACATAAGAATAGAACTTATAATTTGGTATCTGTTGATTTGATCAAAGAACATTTTGGCTTTGGCCGAATGATACGCAATATTTATTCGATGGAGAGTATTAAATAATGATGTGCACGTCATTACCTATGATATCGCGATCTGAGCACCGCATGGCGCCATCTATCGGTGTAATGGCGAACCACAGCTCTATAGCCGCGTCGTGCCGGTGGGACGTGTTAAATGCAACGACCGACAAACCGAACCACCGTCAATATTTACACAAAATCCCATAATTTCGACCGCCATGCACACAATAGATTTATAAGATAAACACAGAGTAAAAAGTCTGTAAATGGGATTGACAACATTTTAATATATGGCCCTGTGTTTACTTTGGGTTGGTTCGGCTCTCTGTTATGCCTACATGCGTTAATGCTGTACCGTGAAATCATTGTTTTTTGTACATGCTGAGATTAAATATGAATAAAAGGACAAAGCGCCAAGCATATTGTGTCTTTTTTTCAGCGGAGTTGACTTAGTAAGCCTGGGGCCTGCAATGTTAAATCCCGCGTCCCCGGTCCTAAGTAGGCACTTTTATCATGTGAGAAAATGTAGCATTTTACCTGCATTAATTAATACATATTTTTCTAAGCTATAGAGAAGGACAAATTCGAGAGGAAACCTACATACGTTTGAGAATGAATTTAAAGATGTATATAAAGTCGTGCATGAAAACTGTCCCGCTTGCACCTAAATATGCATACTCCTTCAGGAATATATTCTCCTACAGCGAATACTAATTATTTTAGTAACATTTAAAAAAATCTATATTTCAGAATTCTTTATGTTGGTACCTATCACACAACATTAGGTACAAACGTATCTCGAACTACGAACATCTTTATGAGGCGAAATACCAAAGTTCATAGCACTGTTAAATGACAGCGTTAAAGTTTAACCGAGAATAAGGTCCTAAAAACGCTCATAATGGAATCGTATTCAGATTTTAAAAATAGAACAGCGGACTCGATTAAAACTTTTCATTGATTATGGCAAAATTTGAATCCTTAATGGCTGGGCTGGCAGCTGGCTTTATTTTAGCAATAAGAGTTCAATAATTCAATGAGGGACATATTTGCCATCAGTATTCAAAAGTGCGAAATATGTCCATCAAACATTCCTAAAATATGATTGCAATAACACTCGATAGTAAGACCTGGACACTGCGGAATCATTCACCGTATTATTGGTATAATATATTGTTGAAATAGTATGGTTAATGCGAAGAGACAATTTGCGACAGGCATTATGGCTAGTTTGCATTCATTTCGAGCTGTCAACGTTTGACAAAGGGTTTGGTTACAAGAGATGACATTCAAGATGCATAACCCGGTTATTGTTGGCACACCTGAGCAAATTCGGCCTACTCAAAGAGCGGATTTTAACAGTTTCTGTTTACAGATTACCGTATATTGACAAATAGTGTTTAAGGCAGGTAATCACTTATAGGATATTCGAAATCCGGGCGGATGTATGGGAGGCGCGTCGCTTTCGACCCATGATTGGCATAATAAGGACAATTTGCGACGCGTCATTTCATTTCAACCATTGTCATACATAAACGATACCCCTTTTACTTATAAGTTACTATTTTTCTATTCTTATGAATAACGATTCTACCAAAAATAAACAATGAACATTATTATTATGAAACTTTTTCTTACCGCATGTGTAAAGCAGATACATTAATCGTCAATTAAGGGGGCACCAGCAGCAACTGATTAATGGCATTGAGCAGAAAGAACCGGGGCCCATTTATCACATGGCAATGTTTATACAAGTCCGTACGTACAATAACGCGATGGTAAAGGGGTAATATTCAACTCAAAATCAATGCCGACTCCATTGTAAGCACAACACGTCTACTTAGGAGGGGATGTTTATGTCTTTTGCTTATACTAATAACGCCACCCCAGGGTGGTACCTTACAAAGGGGTCCAAACTTTGTATGTTAATATAAACACTCGTGTAGGCTTCACAGCGAACATCGAAGGATCCAATGTACTAAAAGCATTATTATTACATAATCGACCCTACGAACCGGTGTTATTTCTTAAGACTTGTTGAGGTGTTACCAAGGGGAGTTCAGTTCACAACACAACACATGCCGCATGTATTAATATTCGTCCATCTAATGTTTACATAAGGAGCTGGTCTGCGCTCGTTTTGTGTTGCGTGAGATTACATTTAGTTCTGAAAAGCATTGCAAATATTGCTTTCAAGCTCATACGGTTGAGATTGGAGTGAAATAAATGTACATACCTACCGTCATTTAAAATTTTATCCCATAATATTGAGCCGTAACAACATCGTGTTTATATTGTAGAGTTATTGATATAGTGGTCGATCCTGAATTGCGACTGATATCTAAGACAATTTTCCTTGTTCGGAACGGAAACGTCTACGCCGAATACAAAAGTCTTTCTAATGTAAATATTGAGCGGAACAAACTCCACACGACGAATTCGCAAAGGCAAGATTCACCGTTCACTTACACACTTACATGTGTAGGGGGAGACGGGGCGGACACATGTCGTGTGTGGCCTACGCCTAAGGTTGCCAGCACAAAGAGCACTATATTATTATATACCTTCATATTCGTAATAGAGATTTTATTAAGTGTCTAAATTATAGAAGGGCTCTCCACCTAAAAATACAATGGGAGGATATCCTTCTAACTATAATATATGTGTGGGATATTCGGAGAGAGGGTAGAGCGTCTTCTCTGACTTGCTCAGACTCAACTCAGAAGCATCATCCACATTCATCATTCTCTCCATACATGCTCGCCGGTTTCAACATTAATTCAATTCGAAACAGTTTTTAGCACATACCCTCAGCTCACAATAATGACTATGTCAGTTCCTATTTATTTAAAACAAGAACTGTCAACCACCTGTCTCGGTCCAAATCAAATATATTTTTAATTTTTATTTGATAAGATATAGGTCACTATCGAATCTGCTTATTATAGGCGCGAAAATAGCACTCGCTTTGTATGGTTTTCTGCTCGTTAAGGAAATAAAAAATGTTGGATGAATTTTCGAGTTATTTTAGTTGATCGAGACTACTCGAAACCGGCGAGTATGTATGAGGGGACAGATGAATGTGGACGGAGTGAAAGAGGTATGTAATTCGAGAGAGAACTGGCGCTCTATTCTCTCTGCCTACCCTATTAGGGTCTCGGCGTGATGATATGTAGGTATGTATGTATGAACCATGAGCTGGAAGTTATTCTTATCAACGAAAGATAAGTCACTAAACACCTTATTATAAGACTATCTGGATAATTATTAATAGTTAAAATATGCTTGTAAAAAAATCGAATTAGAGACACCAAAGATGTGCTGCCATCTTTTGCCAAGCGTGCTAGTTTCACATCTTTATTCATTAATGTTTTGGCCGTTTATATCTACTACGCATATACCTAAATCCAATATTATTAAATTATTAATACTTTTTGTAACTAAGTAATAAGCAATAGAAGAATATATTTATGGCAAACAAATACATATTACTTAAATAAATTAAGGTCAGAGAAATATATACACACAGAGTTAGGAGATAGGTTTGCTCCTATATCTAGTTCAAGCATTCCTTGTAGGTGTGTTAACAATACACACGAATATCATAAGAACTCGACAACCCTACTATCTTTCTGGCTCTTATCATAAAGATATGCTAGTCAGTGTCGTCTACCCCCTAGTACCCACTTAAATTTGTATGCACATTAAACATGAGGCCACATGTAGACCGATCATCTTTATATCGCGCCACTCCAACCCCAAACGCTCAGTCAATACCTAAGTCGGAACGCTATTCTTGTGCTGCGCTACATTTGTTGACAGTAAGTATTTTAGTCAAGACTTGGAAGATTAACAGTCAAATATTCAAATTACCAGAAAGCGAATTTGGGAGGTTAAACTGCGACGGATTGCAATGACCATATCAGTTTCCATCCAAATTTAATTGTACCATAATTACTTAATAGAGCCTGTTCTAAATCAAGATCGGGCGATTTCAATCGATTTCAATTCGGTGGAAGTGCCGACAAAAGATTAGCAAAGCAATTTGTTGTAAATATCTTTTGTTAAGCCTACATATTGTATTACCTACGAGCATGTTAAGCTGTCGGTTGCCATTTGAACGTCCTCGGTGGTAATTACAAGTGTGTCGGAAGCCTTAAAACTGACACAACTGGTAAACAAGTAACCCAGATTTTTCATATTGAAAGATGTACCGTAACAAAAAAGTGAAAATAAATAAATTTTAAATTAAAAATGTAATGACGAAAAAAAAGTGAATGCAGAAATATGTACAAAAACTAAATATCGATTCACAAAATAGAAGAATTTCAGTAAAATTTTAACTATACGCGAAGTACAGAATTAATATGTTATCGTGAACTCACAAACTGAACAATAACTTTTTATTACCTTACACGCGGACGATGTCGCAGGCACGGCTTATTAAAAAATGAATCCCAAAATTTTATTAAAAAATATTAGATATGTGTTAAAAAATTAATGCAACGCAAGCATCAGCCGCGTTCATATTCCATGTTACACTCTATATTATAATACAAAGTCGTCCCCCAAGTCTGTCTGTTTCTGAACATTTTTGAACGGATTTTGGTGCGTATTTGACCATTAGCTAGTCACATTTATTTTCAAAAAAGGAAATGGTAATAAATAATAGTACCTACTAAATGTACAAAAACCGCTCAATTGCATATTCTAATTGCACCAATAGAAAGCCTTCATAAGTTATATATGTATTATCATGTCTAGTCAATAACGGGGTAGGCAAAAAGGGTGCTAGTGGACGCTAATATTCCGGTAAAAAAAATAGACGCACATCCTTAGTGCATTGTTACTAAAATATAAAGTAGCAGACGATGCAGCCACAGACATGCAGACACATGGATTTCAGTTTATTTTCGCATGATTTCCTAACAATACTTATGATTTGCATCCAACATCATTTCTGTTTAACTTTCATGATTACAACTTTAAAATTACTTAATCAGTGGATCTCATATATACCAATTAGTTTTATGGAGTAGGTGCGATGGGAACTAGGGCTTAGCCGACCACACCTTTGGATTATATACATTTTAATGGATATAAAACCCACAACCCCTATCATATCGTCATAAGCCATTTACACTCGACGCATTTTGTGTAGGTATCTATTTAAAACTGTAATAAAATATATTTTCATTTCCGTGGCTTGTCGTGGCGTGTAGGGAAAGAAACAAATTCAGAAGAGTTGCGGCCTCGCTTTGTTTCGTTGTTGTTAAGATTTTAATATAGCGCGGTGACCGAGTCGCCCGTAACACAAAGATTGCAAGCTCCAACACCGACTGTACCATTGAGTTTTACTGAACTTAAGTCAATGATTAATCAGTCCACATTTACGTTGAAGAAAAACATCGATAGGTAACCTTTATACGTTTGAGAAGAAATTCAAAGCAGTATGTATGAGAAAAGGCAATGTCGCTATCTGTCGCGTTGCATACTTACATATCTCCGGCGAGAGAAGGTTATTGTTACACCTCTGCCTACCCCTTTCGGAGACCCTTATGGGAAGGCATAAAAATGACAAGGAAGAAGATTTCCATGATAAATACATTTGAATAAGTAGGTATTTAAGACCTGAATTCTCGTTTTACGGGTGTCCCCAATTGAAGTCATATCCCAATTAAAACACAGCTAACGAAACGCTCAGTCTAAGAGTTCTGAGAAGCGACTAACGCCATCTACATTGCCGACCAACAAACCGGCTAAGCTTTACCATAAACACTTACCTTACTCCGACCTTAAAACGTTTTATCAGTCGGCGTAAATTCTCAATCAAAATTAGGCATTTAATCCGTTAAAAAACGACAAAACGGCAACATAACTATGTTGAGTAGGGATACTTAAGCTCTCTTCGGGCGTTTAGCATTACCAATTTGCGGCTCATTGAATCCGAATTGGGCTCGGCTTTGTGGAATCCCATTTCTCCCTTTTTCATTTTTACGAGTGTTGCGTCGGGCTACTAATGAACTTCGTTTACGCACCCCCTTTCATTAAAATTAAAAGTACTTGCAGTTGGTAGTTGCCTGAGTTAGTCGTCCTTTAGATTTTTATATTCCTGTTCACTTTCATCATGAGAATTACTGCATCTCTTAACTTAAGTTGTACAATCGGTGTATATAGTAGAGCTCCAGTCATTTTATTTATCAGTCTAACCATACATGTTTGCCAATTTAGAGAAGCAAATTTCTTCAAAAAACTATCCTCGATTCGTTTGATTTATTACATATAGGTAATTGGAACGTGACCTTCCTTTACACTTTATATGGGTATGTGTGGCTTAATACATGAGAGACATTTAAGACATGCGAAGATGCGTTCGGTAACAGATTAATGATGTAGGTACTCTTATAAGTTGTGGACATGTCACAGACTGACCGAGTAACTTCAGTGCTTCCTCATAAACCCACGATGGTGTTAAGATTCATTCCAAACAAACAAATCTGGCCTTGGAAGTTTGGTTTACGATTCTCAATTAATTTGTTGTCAATTAGAATGTAATTTTATAGTGCAATGAGCATAATTTAAGTGGAGCGTGCGTGTGATGTTGGAAAACGCGTGACGAATAGGCCGATGTTCGCGACATATCCAACAGGGGAGCTTTAATATTTTGTAGTCTGTTTCTAATTGCCACGCCGCCGTCACAATTCGCCTCATTTTAAAAAGCCAAGTCGTACCGTTTTTAATTTAAAAGAGAAAGGGTCACACAAAAGGGCTCTGTACGAAATTTATGCAGTATCACATTTTGTTACCCTCAAATTTACACCCGCGTCTTTTGGATATTAACTTGAATTTCGACAAGCTGATTTTATTGCCTTCGGGCCGTCATGACTACTGACTAACATATCTATACTTCTTAGTTTTACTAACTCCTTCATATACAAATATACTCTCAGGAAGACATGAAAAGAAATCCCTGGGAGTGTCGCCGTTTCTTTTATGGGCAGGGTTATTTGGAAACTGTGGCAATTATTCATTAATGTTTTGCCGAACCTATGGGATATTCAATTAGTGTTTCCTGTGTCCTTTACACCAAATAAAATATCTTTGGTTAAATTTCATTGTCCCCCTGGATTCTAGACTCGATTTAACCTGCCGTAGCTACCAGGTTTTCCGGATATTTACACAATTCGGGATGGTGAGTCCAACGCCGTTTCTCAGGCACTCGTCTGAATTTCTTTATTTTAAGTTTATTTGAAGTTTTTTTTTAAACGGCCATAGCAACAGAAAGTGCATTACAATCACAATATTATAATGAAATTTGAATACAACACGTAGGTTCATAGTTGTAATATTTTATTTTATAAAGCATGTACAGGATGTCAGTGGACAATCTCACCTACTCAGCTTGTCGACCTAAAAGTATAAACAAATTACTTAGCAGTTCAGCCACGCCATTGGAGGGATAAACAAACGTTTGAACAGTCAATCAGCGACCGGGCGCTGCTAATGGAAAATGTTAATACAGACACTGCGACTGTGTACTCTCGCCTTTAATGTCGTATGATTAAACATCAAGCGAGGAGTTATCAAATTTTGGCACGCGCGTGGGGATGGCTATGTTTGCCGACCGCGCATGCACCCACAGGTTTTAGATAGAGCCGTCAATACGTCGGATTCGCGACAACGCTGAGTGATTGCTCGATAAACACACCGGCGCTCGTGTTTAGATTGATCTCAGGAAGATTTGAAATTTAGCCCCTGTGTTGCGGTTGCTTCATCACGTTATTTCTCGCTGATTAGGTTGGCAGTGCTATTTGCAACCCATCGATGAATGTAACCACACCGCCGGAATTTCATCAATTTCAAGGTGTCATTATTACGATGTATGAAAGGTGCATCTTTGAGATACATAAAGTTTTACCTACTAGCTCCTAAGACAGGTAAAGCCATAAAATATGCGATTTTTTAACTAATTAATAATAGTTAGTGTGTATAGTGTTTTGTCTTTTATGTGTAACAAAATTTCCATTTAGGAATACAAACATTTCATAACATCAACTAAATAATACCTGGGTCGTATCCTCCTTCAAGAATTATATGGCATATGACGTATTAAAGTACCTATGCCCTTTTTGCACTCTTGGAATATTATTCTAATAATATGTACGGCATAGTTCGGCTCTGATTCAAATAAATATTCGTGATTAATTTATTACTACTAAAGCAATTTATTCCATTTGGATCCATCTTTCCGCACATTTTAGTCAGAAACGGAGCGATTGCTGATTTCCTTATTCTCAAATAATAGAGCACCAAAGCTAGATTTGGCCATCAATTGTTATGGCACGTACCTATACAGTACGGAGACAACGTCAGTGCGCTGCACTCTGGGCGTTGGGGACTGTGCATATATCCAGAGATTAAGCCTCTCAGTGATCTGAGAAACTTCGCAAATGGACGCGACTAACAAAATTGAAATGACATCAGGTTTGAAGATGTACACATACATACATATCATTACGCCGAGTCCGTAACGGGGTAGGCAGAGAGTATAGAGCGCCAATTCTCTCTAGACTTAGTACATACCTCTTTCGCTTCGTCCACATTCATCAATCTCTTCATACATGTTCGTCGGTTGCGAGTACTCTTGACGTTCCCGTCCTTGAGTGTCCGATCGATTGTTTCGTTTCAAAATGTAAGTAGACAAAATTAGACAATTGGCGTAAAAAGTTGCTTGATGTGTCTTAGTTGAATGTAAAGGAACATTTTCTATTACTTATAGTTGAGCGATAGTCGTTAGTATACTGGTTGCAAAGCCTATTGCGATCGATGTCTATCAGGGGGAATATTTGTGTGATATACACGTGTTTTTGTATCCTAGTTTAGTTCGAGACCAGGTGAAGTGAATTTGCACCAAAATAGGTACATTTAATTTCATTTGCAAACAGTGAACAGGCACTTAGACCTTTCTCGGTCTGTGTATCAGCGTCTGCACTAGAAAGATCTCCGAGGAGGTGCTGTTCACAATCAATACACAATACGTGATACTTCGGCGTGAAGTCGTTTAGGTATAGGAAAGGATGTGGTTGTGTGACTAAAGTCAAACGCGAGTGGGTAGGGCAAACTCAACTTGACGTATCCAATATTTTGGTCTTCCCGGGCAAGATGCGCGGTCTCCTCCATCCGTCACGGACGCGGCACTACATGGGTCTGCACTTCACTTCACGCACTACATACCTATGTGTTGTTAGTAGCTGCGAAGGGCTAGTGCCCACTGACACCTCATTAACAACATTGTGACTGATGTGTTAGAGGTTGATGTGTGGACTTTTGTAGTGGAGTAATTATTATTTGCTCTAGGTAACCACCAAAACAAAAAGTGTTTACGTACTTTTTTTTCAAGTATACAGGATTCATAGCTTTGTTTTGCAGAATGCCTTAGACATTATTATCATTTAATTCTCACGTACCTACGACTGTTCATCTCAGCTTTGCGCTTGAAATAGAAGCGCCATCTGGCGGTGGCTCTTACACTTGAATTTTGCTATTTGCTCTTCAGACTGATCACTGGTTTTTAAACGCCATACTCTCCTTAGCCGAGCTGAGAGTCGCGGGTTTGGTCCCCGCTGGAGACATATGAACATTTTATTACAGACAGGTGTATTAGTTTCTAGGCATTGGATGGCATCTATAGGTAGGTAATATATGGAAATGTTTCGGAATAAGTTTTTCAGGAAGTATAAGTTCTGCCACAGCTCAAGCTTTGGTTAGGTATAGGACCTACCTAGGTTAGTCAATAGGAATTAGTATTGACTAGCTGAGTCCTGAATGGGGTAGGCGGAAACAGTTGAAAATAGAGATGACGGAAATTTTAAAACTTGCACAAAAATAATTGCTAGCCGTATTTAAGAAGTCACTAAGTAAGTCCTTCTTCACAAAATTATGTTATTATGCTACTAAATTCCATAGTGCGGAATCCTCTACACGTGAATTCGACTCGCACTTGTCCGGTTTTGCATTATTACAGCACCAATAACACGCTTACTACAAACACACAATGTTTTATTATAAGAGTGTTATTTATTTTATATCACCCAAGTGAAGCAGGGAGAGATTGCTAGTCGAATACACAATAATTCTCGAGGAACATGGAATAAGTATGGGATGGTATATTATGTAACAAAGATAATATCCTTAGCTAAGCGGTGATTAGATCCTTATTAATATGAGATATAACTCAAACAATTAAAAAAAAATTCTAAAGACTAGCAATTAGACATAATAATATGAGAGACCTAGGTTTTCAATAAAAACATTTCTATAAAAATCTGACGGGCCCCCCTTGGAGTATTCCGGCACCTGGATTCGAACCCGGGTCTCCCGACATTAGGGTCGGGCGTCAACACCACAAGACCATGCCGGATATACTGGAACCATAAAAAAAGCGAGACAGTATCAAAGAAATCGATAGTAACTAAATCTGTATTAAATTATTTTTTTAACATTGTATTCGGCTTTGAATTAGTGGTCAGCCCTACCTAAATGAAAATATTAATGAATGCATGTCATATTTCTTTTTTTTTATACCACTTGGGTGGCAAACAAGCATGCGGTCCGCCTGATGGTAAGCGGTTACCGACGCCTATGGACGCTCGCAACACCAGGGGTATCACTCGCGCGTTGCCGACCTTGCAGGAATCTTTTCACACCCTTCTTGAAGAACTACATACATACATACATACATATCATCACGCCAAGTCCCTAACGGGGTAGGCAGAGAGTATAGAGCGCCAGTTCTCTCTAGACTTACATACCTCTTTCGCTTCGTCCACATTCATCAGTCTCTTCATACATGCTCGTCGGTTTCGAGTACTCTTAACGTTCCCGTCCTTGAGAGTCCGATCTATTTGATCCAGGTAGTTGGAACGTGGCCTTCCTCTGCCTCTTCTTGCACACACTTTTGCTTTGTATATCTGTTTCGTCAATCTTTCTTCACTCATCCTTTCTATGTGTCCAAACCAACGTAACATGCCTTTCTTCATCTTTACAATCACGCCCTCATTCACGCCAGTTGATTTGCGAATCTCTTCATTGCGGATTCGATCTAATATCGTTACGCCGCACATTTTTCGAAGAGATCGCATCTCGACTGCATTCAAGCTATTTTCATACTTCCTCTGACATACCCAGGATTCGCTGCCATACAATAAGGTAGGTACCAATATCGCGTTGTGGACAGCAACTCGAGCATTCTTGCTCAGACTTTTACTGCCCATCAACGCCGACATGGCTCCATTCACCTTATTTCCGGCAGTTATCCTTCTTTCAATATCTTTTTCATACTTTCCATCTCGTGTGAACATGCTTCCAAGATATACAAATTCATTCATTCATTTCTTGAAGAACTCTATGCTGTATTCTCCATTTATTTTCTCGAATAAGCGAGTCCCTGAAAGGTTGTATAAATATCACTTTATATATAACTAGCTGTCCGTCCCGGCTTCGCACGCATGGACATAAGATTTTAATATAAAAGAAAATATAGCCTATGTCACTCAGGGTGAATGTAGCTTTCCAATGGTGAAATAATTTTCAAATCGGCCAGTAGTTTCGAAGCCTATTCAATACAAACAAACTTACATACAAACATACTAAGATACAAACATACTTAGATACAAACATAGTCACATACAAATCTTTCGTCTTTTTAATATTAGTATAGATAAAAGATCGCAAGTCCGAATCCCGACTGAACTAATGAGTTTTTCTGAACTTAAGTACAGTGATTAGTCACACCACGAGCTTTTACTTTTTTTTTATTCTGAAACGTATGCAGGAAACCTGCATATGTTTGAGAAAAAATTGAAAAGCGTATGTACCTATATAAGTCGTGCTTGAGTACAGGCGATGGACTCGCCATCTGTCACGTTGGCACCTAAAATATATCTATGGTGGAAAGTGGGTGTGTGGGTACTACCTCTAAACCTCTTCCTACCCCTTCGGTGACCCTTATGGGAAGGCGTTTTATTACAAACTAGCTGTCCCGCCCAGCTTCGCTCGGGTGAAAAAGTTAAATTGCCCGTAAAACGATCGCAGCGCCACCTATTGGGTCCAATTGTAAATCTAAACCATTCTCGAATCTAGCTTAAGACACACAGAAACACACAGAAAGCTTCGCCCGGGTAAAAAGGTAAAATTCTTGAAACTCGATCGCAGCGCCACCTATCGGGTCCAATTTAATATAGCCTATGTTACTCGGGGATAATGTAGCTTTCCAAAGGAGAAAGAATTTTTGAAATCGGTCCAGTAGTTTCGGAGCCTATTCATTACAAACAAACAAACAAACAAACAAATCTTTCCTCTCTATAATATTAGTATAGACATAAATATATTTACAACTTTGGTTATATACCTACATCTCACTTTTTCTTGTTTCCTCATTCCTACCATACTTGTCTCCATGGCTCTCTGACAGAGTTCTAGCTTTTCTCTGTGGTGTTTGGTGAATGCCCAGGATTCACATCCACAAGTAATGGCTGGAAGCATACCTGTGTTGAAGACTTTCGTTTTTGTTTGCATGCTTAGCTTCTTGGATTTTAAGACTTCTTTCAAAGACGAGTAGGTATTTATTCCGTTTTCTCTTCTTCGCTCAATTTCCTTAGTGGTTTGGTCTTTCTGAGATGTTATCTGACTAGTATACTCCGACACATATTCAAGTGGTTGGTTATCAATTTTTAGTTACGGATTCGGAGTTTTTAAGCAGTTTTATTTTGTCTTTATTCATACATAGGCCCACTTGCATACTTTCGTCGTATAGTGATTCTATCATTGTTTTTAGGTGCGTCGGGTTTTCCTCGTATAAGACTATATCATCTGCAAATCTTTAATGGTTCAGTTGTACACTTACAACCTTGCACGATACCATATTCTTTCCATTTTAGTTTACGGAAGATATATTCCAGAGCTACAGAGAATAATTTTGGTGAAAGAGGCCTTCATCACTTTTCGATCTTAAACTTTCTCCCAAGGTTTCTTATTGGATTCTCGCTTCGCCATTCAAGTAGATGATCTTTATAGCTAGCTTATTATGGTCCTCCAGGACGCCCGACAAAAACATACCAACACTACACAAAACCGACCACTGTTCCGTCCTCGCCGACGAGGCTCGACGCGAATAAGCCGTAATGTAACCCCCCGACCCCCGCCGCAAACGCCGGCCCGCGCCGAGCCTGACGCGTAAATCCCGCCCCCAAATAATATTTAAATAAAATTACCAGTCCAGCCCAGCTCCCTTGCTCGCGATCCAGCAACGCCCTAAGCCGAGGTTCGTACCCCACAGGGGGTGCCCTTAGCTGTGTTGCTTAATAATAATAATAATAATAATAATAATAATAATCATTTATTTAGAAATAAAGAAATAAAGTGCCTGGCTGGAGGCCTAGGTCTCGCCATTGACCGGTTAAGTAGCAAAAGTTCCCGGAACTCACGCTACGAGAGACAATACAAAAAAAAAAAAAAAAAAAAATTGATGTAAATTGTGGCAAAAGTTGAGACATGCAGCTAGCTAGCTATTATTTTAATCCCACAGTTCTACAATCTATCACCTTCTTCCTAAGGTACACAATAAAGCATGTTATCATTACATTGCTTAAGTGGGACGCCATTAATCATATTTTTTTCGAGCATTTGGAGGCTAACCAGATACATATGTACCTACATAATTATATAACATGTAGGTTAAGTTTATGGTTATAGCCCAGCCAGTAAGGTAGTTAGTTTCATTATGACATTCAAAGACTAATTCAATGCCACTCCATGTGCAACAACCTCATTACTGATGTAGAGTACCTACACTTACTGGCGTCTCTGATCAGTGTCGACTAAGCCTAGTTCACATCAACCCCACTAAGACACCAGTCTACGAGCTCACCGCTAATAAAACCCCATTTGTTGTGGCTGCATAACGCCAGAGTACTCACCTAAACACTTCATATGGCAGGGACGGTCAGTTCCAAGCCATTTGGAAGATAGTGCTAAGGATGCCACAATTCCAGAACACTCCCCTGAACATCTCGGAGAGCATTAGGATCCTTGGGGTTGACATTTCTAGCGACTTTCAGTTCCGTGGTCATTTAGAGGACAAGGCTAACCTGGCGTCCAGGAACCTCGGTGTGCTCAAACGAGCTAAGCAGTACTTCACATAGCAACAAAGGCTGCAACTGTATAAGTCGCAAGTTCGGCCACATATGGAGTACTGCTGCCACCTGTGGGCTGTGGAAAGTTTCCTGCAGGGTCGGCAACTAGCGAGTGATACCCCTGGTGTTGCAAGCGTCCATAGGCGGCAGTAACCGCTTACCATCAGGCGGACCGCATGCTTAGTTGCAAACCATGTGTAAAAAAAGGAGGGATCGCAAAGTCCTCAAAATGGCTTACTAAGGTAAGCTTCACAACAGAGCATAGGTTTCGACTGTAAAAGTCATAAGTTCAACCTGCTGCCTCCTGCCGTAAGGAGCACCTGGATAAGAGCTTTTTGACGAGGTAAAGAATCGCGCTGCTAGGACTTTCAACACATGGTATGCATAGGCGGCTATGAACCATTAAGTTAGATCAGACACTTCGCCTCTACATGTGTACTCTCATTTTAAAAGGCTTTCCTTCTGCGAATGCTCAGGCTCTGAAATTGCCCCTTTGAAGCATTCACAAGCGGCAGAAACGTTTTAACCGAAGTAGAATGAATCAAAAGTCAACTAAAAGTTTCCGAAGTTTCAAAGCCGATACTGAAAATACGCGTTACATTTCGACCAATGGAGGTTTAATCTGAAAATAATGAGATCTAAGCTGGTGAAGAAAAATAAATTCATTTTAGTTCGCGTGACACATCGACATCTCTGACCGAACTTAGATGAAAGGTACACAAAGGTACTAGCAACTCCATTTATACTTGTTTCTTTACATTTAATTTCACCCAGACTCTGTATTTCTTAGTTTCTAGTTTTTAGGGATCCTTATTATTTTTTAGGAAATAAATAGTACGCTTACGTATTTTAAATAATGATACAAATAAAGATGTTTTATGATGACAATAAAAACAGGGCAAGTCCTTGTTAAATAAGTAAATTAATTTTTTCAGGTGTTTGGTGTGTTGTTAAACTAAAACAATGAGTTCAAATATTAACAAAATTTTATTAAAACTACACCATGTACAACCAATTAGTTAAGGCGTACCATCTTATCTAATTACCCTAAACAAAATTCAATAAGCTTTTGGCATGCTGTTTCATAATATTCTAGATAATTAAGAACAATAAGCAAGTAGGTTTGCTTATCATATTTTGGCATAATTAGCTTGTTTGGGGGCACGAACTTGCGGAATATCTTCACCTTCCCACGAAGGGCCCCGAAGGGGTAGGCAGAGGTTTATCTACGTCTTCTTTTCATGGGAGACACTTCTACTTACGTACTTCTACCATTAGCTATTGTGATTAATCTATGTAATTAAGTATGTATACGAAAAACTTAATTGTAGGAACCATCGTGATTCGAACTAGCAATCTTTGAGTTGTAAGCGAATGCAAGCAACACCTTCACAAGTCCATAACTTTTTGAACTTTTTTAAACTGAATCTTAAACACATATGTGTAAGTTGTGAGGGTGTGTTGCAATTTTTTTTTATTTTTAGCAGTCGCTTACTGTGAACGAAAGGGATACCATAATAAAGTCCTAGATTTAGACTATTTACGGCCCTTGAAATCATAAAAAGAATCCCTACTATTCTGGATATACTGAGATAATTATTGGCGTAAAACTACTAAATAATGTAAACATATAGGTGAATAGTAATATATTGATATAACAACCATATTTAACGTCTCCCCACCTGGGTCGGAAAGAATAATAATAAATATTACAAATCGATAATCGAGGCTCAATGAGGAATAAGTACCTATATTAGGTCCATATATTATTGCAAACTTAAGCTCGTTACATTTACAATAATTTTGTTACTTTATCACAGCATACGTTTGTTAAGTAATTTCATGTTTTTAATTTCTTTTCTATCACTAAAATGGCAAAAACGCCAACAACAATATCTATTTTAAAAATACACACAGTGACTTTGTCGATGAATAAATTTACATACATTATATAGGGAAAGCCTATAATATATATATTACATACATATTATAGGCTTTCCCAGAAGGGCCCCTTTGGGGTAGGCAAAGGTATACCAACACCCTCATTTCGCCTACAATTTATTTACGTTAATTATACATAGGAATAAGTAAAACATCAAAATCTATCATACATTGATGAATATACCTTTATCTAATAAGAAACCCATCTCCAGTAAAATACCCCACAAGATATAAATTTCTTATGCAGCAATTAAGTTCGACAATCTGCTCTATTATGTCACTTTTATTAGGGTACATTAGAGAGAAAACAAGTATACTTGTGAAACTGACGACAATATATACTTTAAGTACTATTTATAAAGTATATACCTGTCTAACGAATACACACCTAGGGCATTAAAATATAACAACACACTAAATAAACTTATGATGTTACGTATTAGTCATTTAGGGACGCAAAATGGTAAGTTGAAACTTATTTTCAATGTTCAAACCAACGTAGAGCAATCATCAGGTCATTTTTGTTAATAATCTGTGTAATACGTACTTAAAATTATACATCGAAGCATTAGTGTCAGCCCTGTTGAAAAAAATGCCTGGAAATATCTTTATCGCACAGTCTGTGATAATGACATTTCCAAGACAACTAGATATCTGACTCCGTTAATGCATATCGCTATAACATTTATGGTCCTTTTGGTATGATTCTCTCTATACATAGGTATACATATACTTAATATAAATGGCAGTTGTATTGAAATAATAGTGACGATGGAATGTCTAACCTAAACCCTTATGTTAAATATAAATAATAATAAATTAATAAATAAAAAACGAAAACCCAATAAATAAAAAAATCCTACCATAAAAGTATCCATAATATTCGCATACAGATATTGCCATCCACGAAGCCGCGCCCCAACAATTTCTAGTCGAGGGCGTCGCGGTATGCGGGGACTATAACTCGACTCTATTAATTGTAGTGTGCGTGTGCACTCATAGGTAATCAGTGTGTACCGATAATACGGAGGAACGTTGCACACTTACACAATAAACTGTAAGGAAGAATAGTGGGGCGCGCCTTCGTCACTATCAATATATTCCTGCGAAACACACAATAACAAGCACCTCGAGCGAGATTCAAACATCGTCCGATACGCGATCAGCCCAGTCCATACCAGCTCCGTAACTCATGAATCAGCCCTTAGCCGAGGTCCACGTGTTTAGCACCAAAGAAATGCCTCCCTCGAGGCCTCGCCATTGTTCGTTAAGTAGCTATTAAGTAGGAATTTCGGTTTCGTTAAGTAGGAATTCACACCACAAGAGACATTAATAAAAAAGCCTTCATGTCCAGCTCGCCAAAGCTTTTTTTTTATATTTTCTTCCGTAGTTGGAGTTCAGAGAGCTTTCGCTAATTTACCAATGACGAGACCAAAAAGCCTCCAAGCAGGTAGATCAAGTGTTAAGCTACATTGGTAAGGCACGCACTCGAGTGGGCTTAGGTTAGTAAGGCCGTTGCTGGTTCGAGAGTTAGGGAGCTGCACTTATTTCGCTCCTTATATAGCAGAGACGATGAGAGAGATCCATAGCGACGGGGCCCGATCGACCTTTGACCCTTGCGAAGGCTGGAGTTTCATCAGCCCCTACAACGTGCTGAATCTAGGTCCTCGACCTGCTTGAGGGCGGTTTTCGCTGTTACTTTTGTTAGGTTAAGTTCCCGGATCACAAGTTACGAGACAATAAAAAAAGTCTAGTAGTACAAGCGACCGAGACTTTAACGTTTAGAAACTCACACGGAGCATTGAAATAGTTGAGACAGGTTTTGTTGTTGCGAAGTTTTTCACATTTCATAGTTCCCCTTATCATGCTTACAACTTGAGTCTTACACTTAGTTGAAAAGACCACAAATGTATTAAGAAATGGGCATTGTTCTATCGAAAATATTTCTTTAGACGTATTTATACCTTAACTTTATGGTGTAACCGTATAATGACGACTACAGTAAACTGTATATTATCCTAAGAAATTAATAATAGCCAACAGAATGTAAAAATATAAAAAAATATAGCATTTGATTGCAAGAAAATATTTTATAACAAAACATGAATATAAGTAAATATAACCCCTTTTATATGCAACACAATATATAAAAAAACTTTTATTATGTAGCCGATAGGTCTAAATATGTAATTTTCATCCCCGAAGGGACATCATCGTAAACCTGGACGATATATTATAATAATTATGTAATCATATTGGAGTCCATTAATAAATAATATATTGAGTGATTTTCTGTAACACCCTACGACTACCCATGTAGATATATTTGTTCGGGTTCTAGATATATTTTAATAAAACCCTTTATAAACGAACATTAATGTCTCATTTTCGGGTATTTGGCATTATTTTTTAAATATTTTAATTACATTAACACACCAAAAATCACTGTTTTCTCCGGTATGCTGTACAAACTGCTTTATGGCTTAATAGGGCACTTAAAATATTAACAAAATAATTGGAATCGTAAGCGACATAGGGGTTAACAACAAAACAGGATGAGCATAACAGAAAATAAAAACCCCAATATGAGTGAGCTGCCGTTTGTACATAGAACGTAATGGTGTGAGGTGTACCTGGACAATTACATAAAGACTTTAGATGCCGATGTTCGATAATCGACCTTAAGGTAAAGGTAAATAACTTTTGAATACAGAATAAAAAATGCCAATAAGCGGCATTCAGTAAAAACTAACTAGGAACCAGCAAAAACGCGCCAAATTGTTAGAGAATAAATAATTTTACTGCCATGCCGTATGGAGCCTTAACGAATCCCTTGAGCGACCAATTTAATCGATTTGCGAATAAGAATTGAATTCTTGTCATTGCTACGTTCTAAGTACAAACAATGAAAAAATATTAGGGATTAGTTCTGATCCCACCCCAAAGACCTGTCCACTGCCATTTTCCAGTGTTTGTATCTCATTTCGCGTTCATCATCGCTAATTTTGGGAACATAAGTGGTCCCGCTGATCATAGGTATAGGCCCCTGCTTGCTTGGGTCTATGCCCCAGTAGGCTACTAATGCGGCTCCAAGTGCGGTACTCTCGGGGAAACCTGCTTTGATGACGTCAATTCCTATTGCATCCGATTGTATTTGCATCACTAGATTGTTCGATGTCATGCCTCCGTCCACCTGTAATATAATATCTACAGGTATTAATACTATACAACAAGTAGTTTGGTTTAGCGCTAATCTTAAGAATAATAATAATAATAATTTATTAGGTAAATGAGTACAACCTGAGTTTAACACGAGTAAAAACGAAAACTTACACTAATGTAAAAATAAAATCAATATAACAGAACAACACATGACTACTATGGGTAGGTAACAAGCAAGAAGTACTAATCCAATTTCATGAATACTTTTTGCATTAAACAGCTCGTTTATTGAGGAAGGCTATGGGCCTAATCGTATATTAAGTATATTATATAACTAGCTGCCCGCCCCGGCTTCGCCCGGGTGCAATATTGATACTAATAATAATGTAAAAGATAAAAATGGTTCTGGTGGTATATCCTTTAGAGATAATTAAATACAATCGCGGACTTTTATATCGATCATTTGAAGATATACTACTCCTTAGTACATTCATTTGATCTATCTCGTAAGGTTTACCCAGCGTTTGCGATTTAAGCGCATAAAAATATGTGCCTATGATCACATTACAAATCTTTGAATATTTCGTTATTTATTAAATAAGAGAAAAAGAGGCGAATTTGGAATAGTCTTGGTTTCCGATTTTCATTAATATTGTTTGATATTTGAGCGTTTTTAGCTGACCTCTACATCGTGTAAGGAATACTCCTACCAAATTTCAAGGCAATCGGCCTTAATTCCTGAGATTTCGTGATGAGTGAGTTCACAAATAGAATCTCCCCGCATTCCACCTTGCGGGTGGAGTTTCATAAAATCCGTTCTAAGCTAACCTCTTCACTGCGTAAGGAATACTCCTACCAAATTTCAAGTCTATCGGCCTTATAGTTCCTGAGATATCCTAATGAGTGAGCTCACAAATGGGATCTCCCCGCACTCCACCTTGCGGGTGGAGTTTCACAAAATCCGTTCTTAGCTGACCTCCATACCGCGTAAGGAATACTCCTACCAAATTTCAAGTCAATCGGCCTTAAAGTTCCTGAGATATCCTAATGAGTGAGTTCACAAATGGGATCTCCCCGCACTCGTCCTTCCGGGTGGAGTTTCACAAAATCCGAGACTAGGTGTCCCACCATCAAGAGGCGGCTGAATGCCACGGTGGAGAGGGCCAAGCTTGAGCTCTCTCAGCACGCCACTGAGAGCTGGGAACGTCACATCCAGTCCGTGAACGAGGAGGGCTGGAATAGCGTCCACCGACTGTGCCGCCGCCTAGCCGGCGTTCCAGAACCCGTGCGCCCCCTGCTGGCCGAGGACGGAACCCCGAGGTGCCGCGCAGCAGACCGCGCCAATATATTCGCCGAATGCCTGGAGCGTCAGTTCCGGCCCAACCCAATAGCGGACCCTGACCACTTCGCAGCAGTCGAGCAACACCTTCGAGACTATCTCGCCACGCCGGTAGCCAACGAGGAGGACCCAGTCGTCTTCTCTCCCGGGCTGGTGCGGAGAGTGATCCTTGCCTGTCACCCACGAAAGGCCCCGGGCGCAGACGGCATCCCGAACATGGCGCTGCGTCACCTGCCGCCGCAAGACCTCGCGGCGCTGACGCGCCTGTTCAACGGTGCCGTGCGCCTGGGCCACTTCCCGTCTGTGTGGAAGACACGCAGGGTCATAATGCTGCCCAAGCCCGGGAAGAACCCGCGGCTGCCAACAAGCTACCGGCCGATCACCTTGCTAGCGGCCATCTCGAAGGTGTTCGAAAAACTCCTGCTGCGACACCTGACACCACACCTGACTCCGCGCCCCGAGCAACACAGGTTCAGGGCCGAGCACTCCACGACGCTCCAAGTGTCGAGGGTACTGCACTCGTTCACCGTAGCAAGGAACAAGAAGGAGACGACGGTTGCAGTATTCCTCGACATGGAAAAGGCATTCGACCGCGTCTGGCATTGCGGTCTGCTCTTCAAGATCACCACTACGACCACTCCACGCCGTATAGTCCATGTCCTTGCATCCTGAAAGATAGAAGATTCTACGTGTCGGTGGAGGGTGAGAACTCTGGCGAGCACCCCATCGAGGCAGGCGTACCACAGGGGAGTTGCCTATCTCCGATCTGTTACGCACGTTTCACCGACGATATCCCAGCTGAAGGCGGGGCCCAGCTGGCCCTGTACGCCGATGACGCGGCGTACTTCGCATCCTCCTTCAAGAAAAACCACGCCGCGCCCAAGATGCAGCGAGCCCTCGACGCCCTGCCAGAATGGCTGGGTAAATGTAGATTGTCGGTGAACGTAGCGAAGACGCAGGCGCTGCTCGTCGGCATCGCACCGCGCTAACCACCAAAACTCACGATGCAAGGGCAGGAACTGGAGTGGTCACCAACCGCGAAGTACCTCGGGGTAACAATAGACCGCCGCCTGACTATGCGCAACCATGTACGGGGAGTCGTCGCCAATGTGCGTGTCACAAGGGCGCTACTTCGTCCAGTGCTCTCATCCCGCCTCCCCCTCAGGACCAAACTGGGGGTCTATAAAACTTACGTGCGGTCTCGCCTCACGTACGCCGCGCCTGCCTGGTTCGCCCTGGTGTGCGAATCAGAAAAAGAACGCCTAAGAAAACAGCAGTCCGCCACCCTGCGAACCATAGTGGGCGCGCCTCGGTACGTGAGGAACGCGACGATCGCACGGGACCTAAAGATTGAGAGCCTGGACGAATTCATCTCGCGCTTGGCCACCAACATGTTCGCGCGGGCTGACGCGTCGCGATTTCCGCACCTGCGGGACCTCGCGCCTCAGCACGCGCGACCACCAGAGGGTCGGCCATACGCGCGGGAGTTGACCACGATAACCGCCACCACCATCGCCACCTTCATTTTGGGGGTTTATGTCTTAATTATAATTATGTAACTTAATGTACTTGGGTACTATTGCTGTAACGAAAAGTATTGTTATTGTATATGCCTAATCATTTGAAAAGAGTAACCATGGAGTTTCTTGCCGGTTCTTCTCCATGGAAGCGACCAACCCGAACCGTGCTTTTATAATATACAAATAAAACTAATAAAACTAGATACATTTAGATTTGGTGTTATATACTTAGACTACTGCTATAAAAATTAAAATATATTGTTTATTAAAAGAAGTTATGGTTTTTCTATAACATATACCTATATGTACATATTAATTTATTTAAATTGCTTACAGTAAATACATAACATATTATATCTATAATCTTGAATCTAACACACGCAACATTAAATTTCCAGAATTATATTTATTAATAACACATAAATAAACCACAAACCGCCTAAAATATATCATAGATAAATTATTGACTGACCATGACTGAAGTAGTACGGCCGTTTTATAATTGCGACATCAATCGCATTGGGTACAACTGGAACCTCGTGAAACGAAGAGTTTCCGACAAAAATGTAGACTAGTTGTAGAGTAAGATCGAGTCTTTAACTTTGAAGGCTTTAAATTTAAAAACTTAGGGACATCTATCTATCAGATATTTTTTGTTAGCTGTACTTCTTAGTTGCGGATAAAGTCACGTGGATATTATTTGTCAACTTTCCAGTGTAGGTACTACGTGCTCATGGGTGCCTACCCTTCCGGGCACCCTTGTGGGATGGGGCGAGGATATAATAATATGTATTCAAGAAGCTTTTCAATTAATGTACCATTGAAAATGGAAGAAAGTTATTTACCTTTAATAATTGAAGTGGTATACCACAGTCCTCATTCATGGCATCCAAAATATCTTTGACTTGGTAGCAAACTGCTTCCAAAGCAGCTTTTACGATGTGATTGGAATTGGTGTCCTCTGTGATACCGCATATCACTCTGAAATAAGAACCCTTGATTATATTATAAGTACATAATCTTCTTTGCAAAAGAACTGGTGTGAACAATCGGTGTATTATTGTAAAGATTAATATAGACATGATACGGTGATGTTGAATATTTATGATTGACGAAAGGTTGACCAAACTGTTATAAAGTAAGAGAGTACATATCTCGAAGGGAAATAGGGGGTCCACACTCCCACTACCTAGATCAAATCGATCGAACAAGGACTGCCACATCAAGAATACTTAATTCAGAACATAAAGAGACTGATGAAAGTGGATGAAGCGAAAGACCTTTTGCACTCATAGGAATTCCATTCGGTAGTTTTTGCATCAAAGAGAACAGACATGCTCGCAAACTTTCTCATCTATACAATTAGTAGGATGTATTCGTGTATAAATTTACTTTATAGTACATCTTACCCTCTGGCATCCTGTCTCCAATAAGGAGCATAGAGCCCACTGAATGCTGGTACAAACACCACACTTCCATTGTCAGTAGCCATTTCTGCTAGTCCTTGAGAGTCCTTTGTATCTTCTAACAAGCCAATGTTGTCCCTTAGCCATCCCAAGGCTGCCCCAGCTACTGCAACCTAAAACATATCAGTGCTATATATAGTGTGGCTTCAAAGGATTTGAACAATAACTAAAATTTACGTAGCTATAATCAAATACAAACGAATAGGAGTCGATAGAAACGTATTTATGTCATTACAAAATTCAAGCTTCTACAATCAACTAGAGGTTTTCAGTATTGATAATGATATACAATTCCAAAAACTAGACTTAAAATAAATTGTTTTAGCAATCAGAAGAGTATCAAATCTAAACTATCTTACCGATCCTTCAAGAGCATAGTTTGGTGGATTATTACTGCCTAACTGGTAGGCCACTGTAGTCAGAAGACCTCGTGTAGAGTTCACGCGAATATCGCCCGTATTATACAGGACAAAGCACCCAGTACCATATGTAGCTTTTGCTTGACCTTTCTGCAGGCACATTTGGCCCACTAATGCAGCTTGTTGATCACCAAGGCATCCTGATATTGGTATGCCTTTAATGGGGCCCTCAGCAATGACTCCGTATATCTAGGGAATTTATTAATTTTGAATTTATATATATATGTTTTTTGTGAGCTTATTAATAAATAGAAGAAATGGTTATTCATAAATAGTTGATGTAATGGCTACCAAATTTATTGGCTAGAAGTAGTCACTGTTATTGAGTATTTAAGTTGAATTCATGTTCAGATTAAATTGAACTTGCTAGCCAATAGCTCTAACTAGAGATTAAATATGATGATTATCGTAAAAAAATTAGATAAATAAAATATGTCACCTCAGAGCTTGATTTGATATCAGGCAAAACTGATTGAGGAACCTCAAAAAATTTGAGTAGCAATGGATCCCAGGTGAGACTTTCTATATTCATAAGCATGGTTCTGGAGGCATTTGTCACATCTGTTACATGTTTACCCCCATTAGGACCACCTGAAAAGAGCATTGTGTGCACAAAAAGTTTCATCCCTTAGATAATTTAGAATTCTTAATCTCTTGTCAGTACAAAGGAGTTTAATCCAACAGCTATGATATTTGTGCTCCTA
Source organism: Drepana falcataria (assembly GCA_945859725.1). NCBI lineage: Eukaryota > Metazoa > Arthropoda > Insecta > Lepidoptera > Drepanidae > Drepana > Drepana falcataria. The sequence goes on from OX243921.1 coordinate 14,763,260, forward strand.
ATAATAAGAATGACAAAAATAACCTTTAACTGATTGTGGCTAGCAAAAACATGTTTATATAAAATGACAATTATATAAGCTCATATAAATCAAAATCAATCAAAATCAAAATCTTTTTATTTCACATAGGCCCAGATGGGCACTTATAAAACGTCGAAAAAGAAGCACGGTTCGGGTTGGTCGCTTCCATGGAGAAGAACCGGCAAGAAACTCCATGGTTACTCTTTTCAAATCATTAGGCATATACAATATTTTTTTCGTTACAGCAATAGTACCCAAGTATGGGGGAACAACGTAGGTCCGACAATAGGTCGTTGCTTACTATACAAAGCATACATAAAACAAGATAATTATAACAATGTTAGCAAGATCTAAGAATCTACAAAGCCTACAATGTTCTCACATTCACAAATTAGACAAATTAAACAAGTGACACAAATATTGTCATCAGTACTGTAACTAATTCTGGTCAAGATATGGAATAAATTAAAATAAAAAAAAGGAAAATTATTATTGTATAAAAAAAAAAACCCGAATTGAGAAAAGATATAGATAAAACTTATCTGTTTACTAACTGTTAACTTAACTGGTACCTACCTTATTGTATGGCAGCGAATCCTGGGTATGTCAGAGGAAGTATGAAAATAGCTTGAATGCAGTTGAGATGCGATCTCTTCGAAAAATGTGCGGAGTAACGATTTTAGATCGAATCCGCAATTAAGAGATTCGCAAATCAACTGGCGTGAAAGAGGGCGTGATTGTAAAGATGAAGAAAGGCATGTTACGTTGGTTTGGACACATAGAAAGGATGAGTGAAGAAAGATTGACGAAACAGATATACAAAGCAAAAGTGTGTGCAAGAAGAGGCAGAGAAAGGCCACGTTCCAACTACATGGATCAAATCGATCGGAGTCTCAAGGACGGGAACGTTAAGAGTACTCGAAACCGACGAGCATGTATGAAGAGACTGATGAATGTGAATGAAGGAAAGAGGTATGTAAGTCTAGAGAGAACTGGCGCTCTATACTCTCTGCCTACCCCGTTAGGGACTTGGCGTGATGATATGTATGTATGTATTATGTATGTATGTAGATAAAACTTGCTAAAATCATACCTGTCAAGTTCCAAATGAGCCAAGTGTCAACTGTGCCAAAAAGGCATGTGCCTTTCTTCATTGCAACTTTTATACTATCTATTGAGTCACAAAGCCATCTAAGTTTTACAGCACTGAAGTAGGGTGACAACGGCAAGCCACATAGAGGCTAAAATATGTAACAAATCACTTAATTACTTATATATGTGAGCAAAAAATTATATGAATTCTTTAAGAAATATGCTAAAAATATATTAAAAATAGTACATTGTCAATCCCATGAGTGACAGTGTGATGACATATATGTAGGCATAATTTACCTTCAAATAATTCTGGTTTCTTGTTTTGTTTGGCACAATATCAAGTAATTTGTCTATCGTGCAGGATGTTCTCATATCCAACCACACTATGGCATTATGTAGTGGTTTGCCAGTAACACTATCCCATACTATTGTTGTTTCCCGCTGGTTTGTAACTCCTACAGCTATTATGTCCTGGAATTTTCGATAAAAATGGATTCACACAAAGCAGACATAAAGCTATATGAAATATATGTTTCTGCAACACAAGTAGAAATTCGCACAGCCTAGCCATTGATAATTGAGGTTACCTTGCATTTTAAAATAAATAAAGCTGCCAGATAAAGATATGATTAATAAAATCAAGATGTTACATAAATATCTCTATATATCTCTAGACATCCAATAGCTTTAGACACTAAATACAAAGTAGGGCTTGTAAGAACTTAAAAAAATAGAACAGTGAGGATTGGCAGAGCTCTAGCTTTAGCTAACACATAATGTGGAGATAGGGTTGGCAATGTAACTTATACTAAAGAAAGCACAGTGGGGGTCTGCAAAGCACTGGTACACACTTTTGAAAAAGTACCTAGCTGAATACAAACCCCAGTTTAATGGGGGGGTTAAGAATTAAGCTAGGAAAGGATCCAAGATTATAACTATAGGCATTTTATTGGTCCGAACTGGTATTTATCTTTTGATGAAGAAAATAATTCACATTTAAAATGAACCATACCTGTGTTTTCCCACCCAAATTTAATAGCTTTTCTACCGCTGTTACAATACAAATCGTAACCATTTCTAATATAACAATCGGATCCTGTTCGACCCAGCCCTCTTGTGGAAAGAGTTGCTCCAGCCCCCTCTGGTCCATAGCAACTACTTCGGAAGAATTTGCTTTGAAAATTATAAATCGCGCACTAGATGTACCTGCATCGATGGCACCTACCAAAGGCCCGAATTTACCAAAATCAGACATCTTAAGCTTATATCTTTGAAATGATTAGTTAAAAAATTATCACGTACTTTGAGCTGTTTACAATCTCAAAGTCCTCAAAGGCAATATATTAAACCATAGTTTTTTAGGGTATCCACAAATTACATAGAATATATAGAATTTAGTGGAGATTAGCGTCATAAATTATGTTAGTATTTTTTTATTTAATGAAACACCTTACATATTAACACATAACAATTATAACAATGAGGGACACCAAAAACCACTGAGGTTTGCCCGGTATGCCGTACATTCTGCTTATTTAATAATTGGTTTAGGCGACATAACTCGTTTATTGGGTGTTGTGTTACAAATTTTAATGGGTTAAAATTAGTTAAAATAAAGTTACTTGGTCTTCAATGATTTCGGGTTTATATCTTTACGTAATACATTTACAAAACGTTCTAGCATAGTAGATATTACTTCGAAACAATCCGGGTAGTGTTCCGAGAATGCAAACAGCAAAATATAGTTACCTTTATGCAGCAACTGAAAGACTCGTATTCGGTTTATGTATTTTTTATCTTTTCGTTTCCAATTTGTCAACCTGTCTTTAATAGAATAAAATATTATCTGTCATGTGTCTGTCATCTACATGATCTTAGGACTGTTGATATTTTTTAAAATATCGGATTTTCGATATAACGATATTTTTAAATATATCAATATCGGAGTTCGATAAATCGAAAAAAAATATCGATATTTCGATAAATCGGCTTTATTTAAAAAAAAATCGTAAGTCAGCTCAAAAATGATTACACAATTTATAGTCCAGTAGATTTATTAAACAAATTAAATTATGAATGTTCATAAGTATTAGGTTATAGTTCTTAGTAATTATTTTTTAAATTTAAATAAAAAAATTATGTATACCAATATTTTTCAGTAAGAGTTTTTAAAAATACTCTTTGTTTTATATGTTCAGCTGTTTGGCTACTACGATTGTTAGGCACTAAAAGATTGATTGTAGAAGCAACTCGTTCAGATGCTACAGATGTAGCAGAAGAAATTAAATATTTAATTGCTATTTCTGATAGGACGGGAGTAAAATGCCTACTATCAATCCAAAATTTCAGGGCGTTTGATGACCTTGAAATATTTGGCTGATCTAAATACTGTTTTAATTCAGCAGGTATTGTACCAAAACTTCTGCCAGAAACTTCATTGGCATTAGCCATATTTTTCAAGAGCATATCTTCGTGTCGATCCCATAATGATGAAGTTATTTCTTTTTCTCCAGAAGCGCCTACTGTAGGTGAACGATTTCCTCTTATTTTGTGTTCAGCAATTATTTCTTTTGATAGATCGGATATTGCATTAGCACCAGCCAATGCTGACATGAAATGTAATTTCTTGAAGCGGGGATCTAAGATAGTTGCTTTGGCCAAAAAAGGGTTATCTTGTAAAGGCACTAATCTACTTTGAATACCATTTAATAAATCATTTTGTACTGACGCTCCAATAGCAGTTGATGTTTTAGTTTGTTCGATTTCTTGTTTTAATAAGTTCGTTAGTGGTATAACTAAACTAGCTGTGACATACTTCTCGGCACTCAAATGTTCTGTTACTGTTTTAAATGGATTAAGAAGCGTTACTAAATCACGCAAAATCGTTAATTGCGAAGTAGCTACCATATCAGGTACATTATCCTTAGTTCTGGATGCCAATACTTTTGCGACAATTGAAGACAATTTGAGGAATCGTTCCATCATATCCAGACCAGAGTTCCAGCGAGTACTAACTGCTTGAATGAGCATCAATATTTGGCCATCTTTCTTTCCTTCTGCTAGTTGCTCAGATCTTAATTGATCAGAAGCACTAACTGAGTGTTTAAAATAGGTCACAATAGATTTTATTTGATCAGCTAAGTTTGAAAAACTTTAATTTTTTTTAAAAACCCCATCTATGATCAAATTTATAGTGTGCGCAACACAAGGAATCCTCTTCTTCGCTCCCAAAAATAAGTTTACAGCAGCAACCATGTTGCTACCACTGTCGGTTGAGAAATTTACAATTTGCGATTTATCGATAGAAAACTCGCTCATTATATTTTCAAAACAATCTTTAATATATTCTCCTGTATGTCCCTGAAAAGTAACAGTATAATAATAGTAAACATACTTGATGTAATATATCTTAATACCTAAAAAAAAAAACTCGAAAAGACAGATTCAAAAATATTTTACCCCTGTCATGTAATGGGCAGTAAGACAACAGCAGTTGAGACTCGCATCAGCAACATTCAGGAAGTGAACTGTAACGATTAGAAAACTTCTCGTGGAGTTTGTTATTGTAACTATATCACTACTCATGGTAAGGTACCTTGTTTCTTGTAAATGATTAACTAGTATAGCTTTTGTTGTACTATATCTTTGTTCTATTAAATCAGTTACCTAAAAATAAACAATTGTTTGTAATAAGCATTAAATTTCAAAAGCATATTATACGATTCTTAGGAATCGAAACTATAGAGAGATCTAACATATTTACTTTAAATCCTGATGGTAATTTATACCGAGGACATGCTGTACGAACAAATTGTTGTAATCCCTCTTTCAACACAAGAAAGGGGTAAATTATCCTTAATAATCATGTAGACTAAACTTTGGGTAATTGCAATATGGCGCTCGCCTCCATCTAAAATTTAAAAAAATATTAATAAAAAAGTTCAAGTATAAAATTTATATTTACAATAACAAATTCAAATATATTACCATCATAACTTGCATTTTTTTCAAACAATTGCAAAACAGTTTGTTGTTTTAATTTCGGTGATCTTGAAAAGACCGAAATATTATCTAAGCTTTGAGTATCCTCCCTCTTGGTGGTTAACCTAATACATAAATTTAGAGATTTTAGACTTTATAGAACATGCTTGTAAATTTACACTAATACATTGCAAAAAAAAAAATTACCTGATTAACTAGACCCTCTTGGTTGTCAGAGAAGCTATTATATACTCTCAGTGAGTCCAGTATGTGGTCTCGATAATGGTAACAACGCTACCGACATATTATTAATGTTTTCGTCTGCTTTATTAATCGTGGCTGTCTTAATATTTGTCTTTTTTTTATAGTTAGTTGGGCATACGCATGATGATGTTTCGTTTTTAAGTGGGTTGCTAAATTGGTTGTATTTCCGCTGCTTTTATAATTTTTCCCGCACAAGTTGCAGGAAACATTTCTTGCATCAACTTTTTTAAAATACGTCCATACAATAGAAGAATTAGCCGAAGAAGACATTTTTCAGCACTGAACTAGTTGTATGTAACTAGATATTTAATAAATTGATATGAATAAACACTTGCTTCAACCACTACATTACAATAAAACAGTAATTTTTCCTAACCTCTCCTTTTAACTTCGCTCCATATTAACCACAGACACAGACTAATCTACATAGAGCCTAGAGGGTAGGACTGATAACGATATTTTTTACTAATATTTTTTTGGACGATATAAATAAAAAATTATTGAATGTCGGCTAACTTAATTTTCATAAATAAAATACGGTAGATTAAGTTTACGATGATTTTGTAGATTAAATAAATTACGAAAAAAAAATTAAAAATAAAAATTTATTTAAAAAAATCGATATCGATATTTCAATATCGAACTATCAATATATCGTCCAAAAAAATATTAGTAATAAATATCGATATTTCGAAATAATAGTATCGATATTTCGATAATTCGATATTTTATCAACAGTCCTACATGATCTACATGTTAATAATAGTAGTCTGGTCGTGTACATAGACTGTCATTGACCGATTAAGTAGCAAAAGTTCCCGGAACTCACGCTACGAGAGACAAAAAAAAATAAAAAATTACATAGACTGCTCTTAATATTATGGTCGTACTCTTAACATAAATTATGGAAATTTTATGTAGGTATGTATGTATGCTCACACCAAGCTGGTGTCTATATACATAGTAAGGCAATTATATTAAATAGTAGTCTTTGGCAATTATTATGGAAATTATTTTTTTAAATTTATTAACTGCCTACGTAAAAATGGCACCTAAAATATATATAAGAAAGTGAATACAGGATATGTAAGTTGCTTCTGATAACCTGAATGATGAATGCGTACATATGAAATAATTATATTTAATGTTTAAACCGGTTGAACGGTGCTGCGATAATAAAGTACCAATATTTTTAATATTTTTATATACATTTTAGACGTTATCATTAAAACTACCTGTACACCTCTGCCAACCCCTTAGGGGACCCTTGTGGGAAGGCGCGAGGATATTATAATCTAATGTTTAATAAAAATAAAACGATGTTATTAAATTCTAACTAAAAAACACCTGTCTCAACTTTCCCGGGAGTGGGTTGGGACTTATTGTAACCATTGGGGTTGGGATATCATTGCTCATTTCAAGGACTCTTTACTTTGACGTAAAAAAAATGGGTAGCCGAAGCCCTTATTCTGTACTATCTGTCAAGTAATGTTATTGAAATAGGTAATTCCTTGTTATTAACATGTAAGTACCTAGCAGATGCTAAGTTGCGTATATATTGCGCAAAATCTGTTTTTTTAAGACTTTTCAGCAAAATTAAGCTGTACGCTGTGAGTTGTATTATGTAACTATGTTGACCTTGTCTATTCCGCACAATTCCGGTTTATTTATTTTCCGAATGTTGGAGAATTTTGTAAGTCAGAGTCCGAGGGGCCCCCTGAGCGTCTAGCCCCTAGGTAACTACGCCACGCCAAACCAGTATCACTAAATAATTCGAGCTAGAATTTGTGGCAAAATTTATAATTAAGTAATATATGTAATTAATATTTATTGCCTAATCTAGAGGATTTACAAACATGACTTTAGGTACGGTGTGTAGAGGCATCTTAGGAAGGGAATCAAAATCTCAATTCGTGCATCGTGATCGTTATTTTACAGTTATTGGGAGTAGGTATTCATTTAGAAGACTTAGTAATTTATTTTTAGAGTTACGCGAGCAAGGAATACTATATATCTTGATAATACATCCTCACGCCTTCCCACAATGGTCCCCTAAGGGGTAGCAGGTGTATAGGTAGTACCCAAACACCCACTTTCTGCCAGAGATATATTGCATACATATAGAAAGGATTCGTGAAGAAAGATTGACGAATCAGATATACAAAGCTACAGTGTGTGCAAGAAGAGGCAAAGGAAGACCAAGTTCCAAGTTTCCAACTGCCTAGATCAAATCGATTAGATGCTCAAGGATGGGAACGACAAGAGTACTCGAAACCGAACTACCGTATATAAAATATTATATTTTCTATCTTCTTCTCTTCTTAATCTTAATATATATATATTAAATTACGTGTCACGTTGTTTGTCCGCGACAGACTCCTAAACTACTTAACCGATTTTAATAAAATTTGCACACGGTGTGCAGTTTGATCAAACTTAAAAGATAGGATAGCTTACATCACAATTGGACCCGATAGGTGGCGCTGCGATCGTGTTCCAGGAAATTTTACTTTTTCACCCGGGCGAAGCTGGGCGGGACAGCTAGTATGTATATATAAATTACGCGTCACGTTGTTTGTCCGCGATGGACGCCTTAACTTAACTTAACCGATTTTAATAAAATTTGCACACGGTGTGCAGTTTGATTCAACTTAAAAGATACATCACAATTTATAGTCAATATTATTTTGTTGCAAATTATTTGACAGTCACAATAAAATTGTCTGTTAGCTCTAAACGATTCGAACATGTCTATGGACTGGATTGAGTAAGTATTTATTTATTTATTTACAATGTAATATAAGACAAACCTTAGCCACAGCAAGGCGTGGCCGGGTCTGCTAGTATAAAATACATAAATGCTACATATATGTATAATTTAGTGAAATCAATTAACGCCCTTAAGCCGAGGTTCGTACCCCACAGGGGGTGCCCTTAGCTGTGTTGCTTAGTACTAAAGTGCCTGGTTGGAGGCCTAGGTCTCGCCATTGACCGGTTAAGTAGCAAAAGTTCCCGGAACTCACGCTACGAGAGACAATACAAAAAATTGAAAGCACTTGTGTATATATTCACACAAAGTTGTGTAAAAAATTAAAGGTTCGGAAAATAATTTTAGATTTGCAGTTTCTTTCTTACAAAATCATATTTTTTTTAACTGTAGGTTTTATATATTTTGCTATTTTTCGCGATATAAATTGACTCAGTACATAATATGTAGTCACCCAAAGGAAAGAAGTACCGATACGGAAGTCTCAAATTCCCTCTAAAGTTTATTATTTAAATGCGCAACACAAGTATTAGTCTACAATTTAACCTTTTTATTGGGTATCTGAAATTGTAAAAGCTGCACATAGTATGTATACAAAACATACACCCAGCTACACTCGTACACATTTACTCTGAGCTTACGTAACAAGTTTTGATCTTTTGAATAGTTCCATTCTGTGTAATCATTGAGGACAATCAGTTGCCAAGTTCCTGTGAGGCACGAATTTGAGCCCAATGTATTAGACAATAAGTCGTTTTCATTCAACACGGATGGTCATCGACTCAGTGTTAGATTCATTTGGCTTCTACGAACGGTCAGTATATCGCAACAAGTGCCGGGGCTCAAACGTCAACTGTGTAATATATATTTATATTATTGAAATAATCTACCACTACCACTCAGGTAAGCTTCCTGAATACTCTCATAACTAGGAAATGAAGTAAAACGAACATACTTTGTTCCATAAATATGTTTATTTTTAAATTCAAAATATACATAAATTATCACCTTAAAAAATTAAGGTGATAATTTATGTATAAAACTTTTTTTGTAATCTTTTTTTTTAATTGGCTTAGTCATTGTAATAGTATTTTTTAGTTTTGGTTCGTTGGGTTTTGTGAAATATGAATAGGTTAGCTATGTATAGTTGGAATGCCTGGGTGTAATAAAATTATTAAACTACATTCGTATATTTATTTGAAAATTCTATTTTGGCTTATATCAAAAAGCTGTGTTCACGGGGTATATATACATAGAGAGTAGAGCGCCAGTTCTCTCTAGAACTGCATATCTCTAGCTTCTTCCACATTCATCAGTTTCTTCGTACATGCTCGACAGATTCGAGTACCTGACGTTCCCATCCTTGAGTGTCCGATAGATTTGATCTAGTTAATTGAAACCTGGACTTCCTATGCCTCTTCTTACACACACTTTCATATTGTATACCTATCTATTTCGTAAATCTTTCTTCTCTTTACTCGTTCTTTCTCTTTGTCACAATCTCACTCTTGTTCACGCCAGTCGCTTTGCGACTAATTTAACTAGCGACAATTTATCATTGAATACAACGTGGATGTCTTCGCTTTGTTTTAATAGGCTATATTCTAAATTAAACTTAAATCGAACATATCTAAATTTGTTTAAGTAACATAAAACATGACTGGTCGTGTTTCTTGTGTTTACGTGACATACATATTGTTTTCGTGACTTCACACGCTCGGTAATGGAAACATCGTATGGAGAAGCCGGACTTTACAGGACTGTAATACCGGAGTTACTCGCGTGTTTCCGACCCTGCAAAAGTTTCTTTATACTCTTTTTTAAGAACTCAGTGGGGAAACCTCAGTTCCTTCACCTCAGTGGGGAATTCATTCCACAAATTTTTTGGAGCGAAGTCTGTGGAGTAATGTGAATGTGTGCCTACTAGCTTTCGTTCAGAGAAGACCCAGCTAAAGTCGGGATCCAAACTTGCAAGCTTTGCGTTGGACTACTCGAACCTCTCGGCCACCACGGCTCGTATAACAATTAAAGTATTCACTGTCTTCTCAAGACCCCTGCCTGCCTTACGTTATTTGAGAATCTATATCGACTCTATTATGTATATGCTTTCATTCACTACATACTCTCGCAATTATAATATAAAAATAATATAATAAGAGTCGTGGTGGCCAATTGGTTCGAGTCGTTGTCTGAGACACAAAGATCGCAAGTTCAAATGCCGACTGTACCAATGAGTTTTTCTGAACTTTAGTACAGTGATTAGGACAACACGAGCTTTACGCCGAAGGAAAAAATCGAGTGGAAACTGCATACCTTTGAGAAGCAATTTAAAGACGTGTATGTAGTCGTGCTTGAGTCACGGCGATGGACTCGCCATCTGTCATATTGGGACCTATAATATCTCTGGTTCATAAACCCACTCCGGTTTGTGGGTATGCAATTTAATACTGTAAAAATGTATTTGACTATGGCCCTATTCGAAATTTGTTCACAGTTGCACTGCGTGGATTCGGAACACTTCATTTTGTTGCCGTCGAAGATTTTCACACCTCCTAGATATTAAATAAGCTTTGGAAATGATACCATTGTATGTTATACTTGTACTAATTCTAATCCTTGGGTTAATAATACAATCTGTATTGAAACCTAGGAATTTCCCTCCGGGTAAGTTGTCACTGCTATACTTGTCTCTTGCATGCGCTAAACAAATATGATCTTTTTGGAGTTTCTTATTGATCTAGTGGGACATAATCGCTAGGTGAATCTTAAGTTGTAATACACATAGGTCTAAACATATACTTACATACATATATTGATTTGTACTACAAATTACGGACGAAACTGCTCCTGATTTCGACCTGACAGTTTTTAAACAATATGTAATTTTATTTACAATTTCATTTTTTTTTACAATTTGTCAATTTATGAACATTCTAGTTACCTAATTCAGCTAATATACTGATGAGGCTAGCCTAGAAAGACATGTCATATATCTATATCATCACGCTATCAAGCTCTCTCATAGGGTCAGCGGAGGGTGGAGGGCTAGTCTTATCTAGACTTCGGACGTCATTGGCTTCACTTACATTCGTCGTTCAGTCTCTTCTCTTTATAGTTCGCTCTCACTCGATTCTGAGCGATCTTTACGATTCCAACCTAGATTGTTTAATCATATTGTTCTGGTGTTTGAATTACGGTCTTCTTCTGTTTCTCTAATAGATAACAGGAGTAAGGATCTTAATTATATTCAATTTAAAACAGCGGCAGATTGTCCTTCGATTAGGCTCTTATATTCACATAAGCTTACCGATATTACGAAGTTGAAGTTTATCTGATCATTGAAAACCAGAGTAGTTTCCTACTTTAACCTTCTATTATCCATACCTACGCCTTATATATTCACGCTGAGTCCCTCACGAGGTAGGCAGATAGAAATAGACTGCCAGTTCTCGTAAAATCTTCAAGATATCATTTTTATTACTAGCTGGCCTTGGTGGTATCGTACGAGTGTACTAGTGATGAAAATTATACAAATCTTCCAAGTAGTTTTATCTTCCCTGCCTATCTCGTCAGTCTCGTCGGCATGATAGTATTTGTATTTGTATATGAGTATGTTAACAGAGTAAAAGAAGTTGTAAATAAAAGTTGTTGGCGATACTTGAAACATTGCTATTGTTATTTATCTTGAAAAAAGAGACAGGAAATAAGTAATTTCCTGTCTCTTTTGTCTCGTCCTTTTCATTGTAATATAGCATAATCTCCAGCATAACTAACTCTTTTAACAGTCGAACTTGATAACAGCTAGTTGCATTTTAGAATGCAGATAGAACAATGGATTAGAACGTGGCTACGTTTTAATTTTCATTGATAATTGTTATATTTTTAATGTAAATTTTGAACGTTTTCCACGATGTCGTTCCTCGGCAGGCTGTCTGAAATTGCCGGCTTTTGGAGCTTCACACGCGATCTACGACCACACAACGTCAAAGTCGTTACAAACAACCCTGCGGGAACTTTAATCTCAATTTCTGCGTCAAATTGTCTTCTCAAGAGTAGGTCAACAATCTGCAAAATCATAATAACACGTATCATTACGCCGAGTCCTCGGTGGGAGAGGCAGAGTGCAGTAGAGCGCCAGTTCTCTCTAGACTTACATATCTAGCTCTTTCGCTGCATCCACATTCATCGGTCTCTAGATAAACACACCCGCCACAATCCTAAGTATTTCAATGACATCTGTCAATCGAATGGAGTGTTTATTGTATTAGACAAGATATGAATTGTAATTAACGTTAATTGGCAGGTCCAAAATGGTATCCGATTGTCGGTAGCAGCTATGTGGTTCGACGATTGACCGCAAAGCACGGGTCTCAATACAAAGCTTTGTTGGAACTCTCTAAGGAATACTCCACACAAGTTCTGGGGCTAAAACTTGGCAGTGAATTAGTTGTTGCCGTATATGGCGAGAAGAATGTACGCCAAGTGTTTACGGGATCCGAGTTCGATGGTAGGCCGACGAACTTTTTCATCAAATTACGATGCCTTGGGAAAAGATTGGGTGAGTACCGAAAACATAAATATTTAAAAACTTGTCTCAACGAATAATTAGGCAGTCAGCGAGATTACGGCTTAAAATAATTTTAATTATGAAGCGAGTGTGTGCAGGATGAGAGATAAATAATAGGATCCAAATTCACTCACTTTCAAATGTTTATTGGAAGGAAAAATATGAAGGAGAAGTTTACAGGGTAGCACAGTACAAGCGGAAGAAGTGATATGCGATAGAACACAAGCGAATTTAAGGATGAAATAAAAGCAAGCACTAGATTTAGGTACTAGCAATGCGCGCGATCGTAAGCTGCGGATTTTAGCTAAGGCGACATGCGTCTCGCGTCAGATCGTAGTGAGGACTGGAATGCGCCGGCCCGGCCGCTGTCGGCAGGGGCTCGCAGGTAGATGCGCGGGCGCGCGGGCCGAGGCTCTAGGAAATATCTAATACAAATCAAAATATGCTTGTCGCTACGTATGTTAATTTACATATCTAATAATAGTTTTTATAACAATGTTCAGCCATATTTTATATATAAATATCTATGTATGTTAACATTATTAATATTTAACAAATAACAATATAATATGGTATATTATTTATTTATGCTATTTGTATATATTTATTTACTTACATACTGATAAAGATGTAGCATAGTAGGGACGCTACATCACCCCCCTCCAGACCGTGCTACGGGCGATAATAGTTAGGAAATCGAACCCTACGGCCCGAACGAGTTCTAATTTCAGTATCAGGTTGAATCTGACTTTCTGTTTGTGATGGTTCTGACTGTGAGTGAGTGTATTGTTGTGGTCGAGTGTATATTAATGTGCGGTCAGCGGCGTTTGGTGTTTGTTGCGTGGTGTCTGGGTCATTCATTACATAGGCCGGTTTTACACGGTCTATTGAGACTGTGACCTTTTTTCGCCCTACTTGCAAGGTGAAAACCTTATCTTCTCGCCGAATAACCTCATGTGGTCCGGTGTACGCTGGTTTCAAGGATCCACCGACAGTACAGTCACGCAAAAATACGTGAGTGCAAGTGGCTAAGTCCTTGAAAACAAACGTTCGCCTACTTACGCTATGGTTGGTAGCAGGCGAAGGCTGTAAGCTACGAACTATACTACGCAGTCTTGACGTGAATTGTGTCAAGTCAGTAGTACAGTCGTTCTTGGCTTCAAAAAATTCGCCTGGCAAACGTAGTGGCTCGCCGTAGACCAACTCGGCCGAAGACGTTTGTAGGTCTTCTTTAACAGCACTGCGAGTGCCCAACAACACAAGAGGCAAGATCTCGACCCAGTTCGTGCTGCCATGGCAGGCTATGGCCGCTTTAAGCTGCCTATGGAACCTTTCCACAAGACCATTACAAGATGGATGGTACGCAGTTGTACGCCGATGCTGGAATCCAGCAATTTGCGACAGACTCTTGAACAAAGCTGACTCGAACTGCGCCCCACGATCTGTGACTATGTCAGTAGGGCAGCCAAAACGCGAAATCCATCCACTCAAAAGGGCCTTTGCCACGTTCTCCGCAGTAATGTCTGCTAGAGGTATTGCCTCAGGCCAACGCGTGAAGCGATCGACGGCTGTAAGGCAATATCGATATCCCTGCGAGACTGGCAATGGTCCGACCAGGTCAATGTGGACAAATTGAAATCGAGCTGCTGGAAGCTTAAAGGAACCCATGGGTGTTGTAACATGCCGCGTTACCTTAGAACGCTGACACGCCAAGCAAGAGCGTACCCAATTCCTGCAGTCCCTTCGAATTCCAGGCCAAACGTACCTCTCTGAAACCAGCTTTGCCGTAGCATTGGCACCGGGGTGGCTCAAAGAGTGAAGGCTCTCGTAAATTTTTCTTCGGAAGCACTCGGGAACGAATGGCCTCAGGGTGCTATTGCTGTCATCACAAAACAGCTCCAAATTAGCCCCTGGAAGTCGCACCTTTTTAATGTGCAAAGAGCTCGTACCATCTTCAACGAGTTGCTTCAGTTCTGGGTCCGACTGCTGTGCTGTGGCCAACTGCTCGAAATTGACAGGCTGCGCGATTTCTTCGACCCGAGAGAGAGTATCTGCTACCACATTATTCTTACCAGATATGTGGCGGATATCGGTGGTAAACTGTGCAATCAGGTCCAAGTGGCGAAACTGTCTAGGAGAGCAGTTTTCTTTCCGATTGCAAAAGGAAAAAGTTAGCGGCTTGTGGTCTGTATAGATCACAAAGTCGCGCGCCTCGATCATGTGCCGGAAATATTTAACACTCTCGTAGATGGCGAGGAGTTCTCTATCATAGGGTGAGTACTTCTGTTGAGTAGAACTTAGCCTACGAGAGAAAAATGCAAGAGGCTGCCAGGTGTCCCCAGCGAGCTGCTGCAGAACTGACCCAATGGCGTTGTCAGAAGCGTCGGTTACCAGCGCAAGCTTGGCATTGCAATTAGGATGGGCTAACAATGCGGCCTGACACAGACCTTCTTTGCAAGCCTCAAATGCCACAAGCTCTTTATCTGTAATAGCAACCGGATGTGAACCCTTTACCGAACCCGTTAGAAGAGCATTTAATTGCGCCTGGTGTTGTGCTGCACCGGGGATAAACCGCCGGTAAAAGTTCACCATTCCTAGGAACCTTCGTAACTGCCTTACTGTTTTGGGCACCGGGAAACTCTTAATAGCCTCCACCTTAGTTGGAAGAGGAGTGGTACCTGCGGCTGATATATGGTAACCTAGAAATGTGACCTCTGAGGCACCGAAAATACACTTACCAGTATTAATAACTATACCGTACTTCTGGAGCCTTGCAAACAACTGATGAAGGTGGTCTTCGTGAGTCGCCTGGTCTTTGGAAAAGACTAAAAAATCATCCAAATATGAATACGTGAAATCCAGACCTCTGAGCATCTCGTCGACGAAGCGCTGGAACGTCTGTCCGGCGTTACGAAGTCCGAACGTCATGAACGGAAATTCATAAAGACCGAACGGCGTTGTTATAGCGGTCTTCGCGATGTCATCCGGGTGAACAGGGATCTGGTTATAAGCCTTAACCAGGTCAATGGTTGAAAACACGGAGCAACCTGAGAGACTGTGAGAAAAGTCGTGAATGTGTTTTATGGGGTACCTGTCTGGAATGGTTCGCGAGTTAAGCATTCTGTAATCTCCACACGGTCGCCATCCATTCTCCTTTTTAGGGGCGAGGTGAAGTGGTGATGCCCATGGCGATTCCGATGGTCGACAAGTACCATTCTGAAGCATGGCTTCGAATTCTGACTTGGCTATTTTCAGTTTCTCTGGTGCTAATCTACGTGGTGTACATGAAACGGGTGGCCCAGGTGTGGTACGAATATGATGAACAGTATTGTGTGGTGGTGTGCGGTGTATACCAGGAGGTCGCGTAACCTCTGGATATTTGGCTAGTATGTCATGATATACAGAGTTACCAGATATTACCTTCACTGATAAAATATCGTCTTTGATGCGGGCAGGCAAACCTACTGTCGCGAGCATAGTGTTAGAGTCAATTAAGCGTTTGTTACGAACATCTACAATAAGGTTGTAATATGAAAGAAAATCTACACCTATTATTGCCTTCGTAACATCGGCAACAATAAACCGCCAAGTAAAGTCGCGGCGTAAGCCTAGTCTTAGAACTAAGTGAGCATACCCGTAAGTATTAATAACAGTTCCGTTTGCCGCACACAGTTCGTAATTTGTTTTAACACGCCTATCCTTTATCATCGATTTAGGAAACACACACAAGTCACTTCCAGTGTCCACCAAAAATTGCACTTTACTACCTTGATCCGTGACGAATAAGCGACCGGCACCTGGGCAGTCGTCGGCCGCCATTACCGACTGCCTGCGGCGTTTCCCGCGAAGTCGCAGGGCTTCACACACTTATGCGCCTTAGGTCCAAACTGGCTATGGTACCAGCAGATCGGGAACTTCCTGTAGCTGGACTTCGACCTTGTGGAAGCAGAGCGGCCGCGCTGACGATGGTAGGTCGGCTTCTGTCTCGAACGTGACATTCTGTCATTCCTGTCCATCCTCGCAGTTAGCGCTTCAATCTGCTTGGTAAGCATCACGATAGGATCGTTGCTTGCCGAAGGTTTCGCTGGTGATGACGCCGACGCAACATGGGGACTGACTGTGACGATATCTAATATTTTGTCAGCTAGCTCAGATACCTCTTCAAGTGTTGACTTGGTCTGCGATGCGACGATAGCTTGTACGTTGCTGGGAAGTCGACTGGTCCAGAGAGTACGAATGAAGTCGCCTGGAACGCCTGGTCCTGCAAGGTTCGTCAGGTGTCGTAAGAACTGTGACGGCTTCCTGTCACCAAGCTCCTCGGAAGTCAGCAGCTGCTGCACCTGCTTTTCACGAGATGCAGTGAGTCTCTTTATCAGCTCCGTCTTTACACGGGTGTACTTATCCGGTGATTGCGGTTCCTTGATGATGTCTTCCACTAAATCAGCATAGGCCGGGTCAAGACCGGACATCATGAGGTGGTATTTAGTGGATTCTCGCGTAACATTTGCTAATGCAAATTGACTCTCCAGCGATTCGAACCACAGCCATGGTTTCGTTGCATAAAATGGAGGTACTCGCACAGAAACGTGGTTCACAGATTCTTCGCTACCAATGTTTCCACCACCGCTACCGCTGTTCTCCGTCATGGTGTTCTGATAAGGGGGTCACCAATGAAGCGAGTGTGTGCAGGATGAGAGATAAATAATAGGATCCAAATTCACTCACTTTCAAATGTTTATTGGAAGGAAAAATATGAAGGAGAAGTTTACAGGGTAGCACAGTACAAGCGGAAGAAGTGATATGCGATAGAACACAAGCGAATTTAAGGATGAAATAAAAGCAAGCACTAGATTTAGGTACTAGCAATGCGCGCGATCGTAAGCTGCGGATTTTAGCTAAGGCGACATGCGTCTCGCGTCAGATCGTAGTGAGGACTGGAATGCGCCGGCCCGGCCGCTGTCGGCAGGGGCTCGCAGGTAGATGCGCGGGCGCGCGGGCCGAGGCTCTAGGAAATATCTAATACAAATCAAAATATGCTTGTCGCTACGTATGTTAATTTACATATCTAATAATAGTTTTTATAACAATGTTCAGCCATATTTTATATATAAATATCTATGTATGTTAACATTATTAATATTTAACAAATAACAATATAATATGGTATATTATTTATTTATGCTATTTGTATATATTTATTTACTTACATACTGATAAAGATGTAGCATAGTAGGGACGCTACATCACCCCCCTCCAGACCGTGCTACGGGCGATAATAGTTAGGAAATCGAACCCTACGGCCCGAACGAGTTCTAATTTCAGTATCAGGTTGAATCTGACTTTCTGTTTGTGATGGTTCTGACTGTGAGTGAGTGTATTGTTGTGGTCGAGTGTATATTAATGTGCGGTCAGCGGCGTTTGGTGTTTGTTGCGTGGTGTCTGGGTCATTCATTACATAGGCCGGTTTTACACGGTCTATTGAGACTGTGACCTTTTTTCGCCCTACTTGCAAGGTGAAAACCTTATCTTCTCGCCGAATAACCTCATGTGGTCCGGTGTACGCTGGTTTCAAGGATCCACCGACAGTACAGTCACGCAAAAATACGTGAGTGCAAGTGGCTAAGTCCTTGAAAACAAACGTTCGCCTACTTACGCTATGGTTGGTAGCAGGCGAAGGCTGTAAGCTACGAACTATACTACGCAGTCTTGACGTGAATTGTGTCAAGTCAGTAGTACAGTCGTTCTTGGCTTCAAAAAATTCGCCTGGCAAACGTAGTGGCTCGCCGTAGACCAACTCGGCCGAAGACGTTTGTAGGTCTTCTTTAACAGCACTGCGAGTGCCCAACAACACAAGAGGCAAGATCTCGACCCAGTTCGTGCTGCCATGGCAGGCTATGGCCGCTTTAAGCTGCCTATGGAACCTTTCCACAAGACCATTACAAGATGGATGGTACGCAGTTGTACGCCGATGCTGGAATCCAGCAATTTGCGACAGACTCTTGAACAAAGCTGACTCGAACTACCAACTACCAACAAACCTAGACTCTGCATAGTGAGTCAGTTCTTGTCTTTAGGACCTTCTAATGTTTACGTCAGCGAGTTCGGTGGCGGCCAACCGTACAATTCTCAATGTGTGGACTGAATTAATAACGGATATAATTTGTGTGCAAACCGGGGTTTGCACACATGTTTTACGTTTACGAAAAATGTGCGGCGTAACGATATTAGATCGAATCCGCAATGAAGAGATTCGCAAATCAACTGGCGTGAATGAGGGCGTGATTGTAAGGATGAAGAAAGGCATGTTACGTTGGTTTGGACACATAGAAAGGATGAGTGAAGAAAGATTGACGAAACAGATATACAAAGCAAAAGTGTGTGCAAGAAGAGGCAGAGGAAGACCACATTCCAACTACCTGGATCAAATCGATCGGACTCTCAAGGACGGGAACGTTAAAAGTACTCGAAACCGACGAGCATGTATGAAGAAATTGATGAATGTGCATGAAGCGAAAGAGGTATGTAAGCCTAGAGAGAACTGGCTCTCTATTCTCTGCCTACCCCGTTAGGGACTTGGCGTGATGATATGTATGTATGTATGTATTTTACGTTTGCAACCCCGGGGGGTTAGCTGAATAGTGACAATATATATCAAAAACATTAATAGGACACATTTATTTTTAACATAATATTAGAGCTTTCTACCACCAAACACACACTCCCTCTCTTTTTTATGCTAGTATTACAATATTGTAGTATCGAAAAGAAATTCTTTAATTCTATATGCTTTCAGGTATAACATTCACAGATGGAGCGCTATGGCGCCAACATAGACAATTTACAGCCAAACAACTTCGCAATGTTGGCTTTGGGAAGACGTTAATGGAAAAAGAGATCCAGGCGGAGATGCACACCATTGTAGATCATATAAAGAAAAATAACCACAATCCAATCCAACTAGAAGATGTGCTTGCCGCGTCTGTCATGAATGTTCTCTGGAAATATGTTGCAGGTAATATTTTGTTTATACCATACCATGTTAGTAAAGAACGGCAAGACACTTATGTTGGAGTGTGGACTTAGGTATCCGATTCTTTTGGCAAGTTTAGGTAAACTCTTAATTGGTTCATGATTCCAATCAATCTACTTCGAATGTTATTTAAATAACGGCGTTTCTTTTTCACGCGTGTTGTTGCAGTCCCATGGCTTTATAATAAGTCATTTTATAAATTAATCAATTATTTTTCAGGTGAAAAGATAAACGGAGAAAAATTGAAACTTTTGTTGGAGCTTATGGTCATAAGATCGAATGCCTTCACATTAGCTGGGGGGCTGTTAAACCAAATGCCATGGTGTCGGTTCATAATTCCAGAAACTAGTGGCTACAATGTTCTCACCAGGATTAATAAGCAAATTTCAGAAATTATTGAGGTTTGTTCTTGATTCCTTTCTGGCAACATTTCCGTTCTCTTTTTAAATTTATTCGCTTTTTTTCAGGAGGCGATAAAGAAACATAAGGACGGAGCCGTGGAAACAAATGACTTCATTTATTCGTATTTCGAAAAGGCAAAAGACGATCCGAATTCATTTACAGGTTTAGTGGGCTTTTAATGTTGTATGCTGCATATCCTTTTCTGTAGATCGATGGTCGATATGTCAGATACGACTGCTATTGTTATTTTTCAGAAGAGCAATTGATCGTAATTTGCTTGGATTTATTTATTGCTGGATCTCAAACCACAAGCAATTACTTACAATTTGCCATACTGGCTCTATTGAGATACAAGGCTATTCAAGACAAAGTGTACGATGAAGTTAACCGGATTATTGGCAACGACACTGTTTGTTGGAACGATTCTCATCGGTTAGTACTTTTAACAAAAACTAATGACTTTCAATTTTATCATTTTGCCGGGGCGTTACATAGAAGTTATAACGAAGAACGAAGAAATAACGAAGAAGTGACCAGATATGCGACATAGTTATAGCAGTTAACTGCGGGCATCATCGCATATATTTGTAGTAGTCTTGCTATTTTTATGTTACTTTTTGACTTAATAAAAATAAATAGTTATCCAAATGCTTGTTTTAGATTGACGTACACATCAGCATTTTTGTTAGAAGTGCAGAGGTATTACACAGTAGCACCTCTGGCTGGGCCGCGTCGAGTTTTGGAAGAAACTGTTGTGGATGGATATGCGATTCCCAAAGAGACGACCATTATCATATCTGTCGGTGACATCCACTTGGATCCCACATTGTGGGACAATCCTCAAGAGTTCAACCCCGACAGATTCATCGATACAAATGGAACTCTGAAGTCTTCCGAGCACATGTATCCATTCGGGTTAGGTGCGTAAACGAAACTGATTGTAAGATTTGACGATTATTTGTTGCATCTCGGTAGTAATACCTTGATGGTTTACAAATCACGTGCTGATAATTGCTTTATTATGCTTTTCAGTATGTCATTTGCTGTTATATATTATTTTGGAGTAAGGTGTCATTAACAAACTAAAGTGATATTATAGTAAGGAAAAACCTTAATGAGGTCATTAAGGTTTCTTTATATGAAACTAGTTGTCCCGCCCAGTTCGCTTGGGTGAAAAAATAAAAGCCACTGTGAATCTAGGCCATTCTTGAATCCATCTGAAGAACCCAGAAAATTTCATTAATATCGGTTCAGCCTTTTACGATTCTATGAAGGGCATACAGACAAACATTCATTTATATATATATATATATATATATATATATTATAAATATTATTTTAATAATATTTATTGCCATTTTTTAGCCATTTTTACATTGTCTTTTTTGTACGAGTGCAACACGTACATATATATAAATACGTTTCTGATTAGGTACGTCATTTGACACAAAACTTTTTGTATGCAGGACGGCGAAGGTGCTTGGGCGATTCATTGGCGAAATCATTCGTTTTCATAACGCTAGTGGGGATCTTGCAAAATTTCAAGATTGAGTGCTCCAATGGTATTCTCCCTTCAGAAGAACGCAATACTGGATTGATCTCTTCACCTAAGCCATTCACAGCGGATTATATACTGAGAATGCTTAGTAATTGACAAATTAAAAATCAAAGCGAATGTTTTGCATAAATAATATTCATGGATGATAACTCGTTGTCGAATGATTAATGATTTTTTTAAAATATATAGAAAAGTTATTTATATTTACATTTTTTTATTTTATTATATCAAATATTTATTTTAGTGTTTAGTATATTTTTTTATATTTTAATTCCCAGTTTGCAGGTACCCTGACGATGCGGCCAGACTATAACAGTCAAAATAGAAATACCCTATGGAGAGAATCAGTATTGCCCTAGTGAATATGGGATAAATTAAAAAAAAATAAAATAAATATCCTCACGCCTTCCCACAAGGGTCCCCGAAGGGGTAGGCAGAGGTGTATGGATATATTATGGGGATAAATTAATCATTAAAAATTAAGGTTACATATTCTATACATTCATATCACGCCGAGAGAGACAAAGAGAGTAGACCGCCAGTTTTCGGTACACTTACATACCTCTCTAGCTCCATCCACGAACATCATTCTCTTCATACATAGAGTAAAATATATAAAATCAATAACCTCCTTTCATCCCGTCATTATTGCACGACTTAACGATATATTAATATTAGACTTAACCTAATGTAAATATTTGCAAGCATCCTCCATAACGATAAAGACCTATCAAAGCCAACATGGTAAAATGGGATGAAATTGGAACAACCAAAAAGCATGGTTTTCAGGCGTTTATTCGTTTTGGTCACTAGATGTCACGTGACTTACTTTGTCACATAAGAAATAGGAAGTGAAGGGAATTGGTTTATAACCTTTATGAAACTTGGTGGTGTCTGCCATACCAACCTGTGAGGGTAACTCGCCTGCACTTTAGTATTTTAATGAACGTGTAGATGGCGTAAGTAATAAGTATGCAAGTGAGTGATCCTTACGCTTTCCCACAAGGGTCCCCGAAGGGGTAGGCAGAGGTGTATGGGTAGTACCCACACACCCATTTTCCGCCAAGGATATATTTTAGGTGCCAACGTGACAGATAGCGAGTCCATCGCCGTAACTCAAGCACGACTATACCTACATAAGCCTTTGAATTGCTTCTCAGACGTTTGCAGGTTTCCTCTCGATATTTTCCTTCATCGTAAAGCTCGTAAAGCAAGTGATAAAGACAACTGTTATTAATAAGTACAACGATAACTTCTTTATTTATCACTAGCATTAATTAGTAAAGATTTTAGACGACACTGTTAATCAAAATACAAATGAGTTTCTCTCTGTAACAAAAGGTTTATTGTCTTACACATACACACATACACACATACAAGCGCCAGTTCTCTTTATACTTATTCCTCTTTCGCTTCGTCAACATTCATCAGTCTCTTCATACAAGCTCTTGACGTTCCCACCAAGTTAGAACTTGGTTTTCCTCTGCCCGTTCTTGCACACTAAAGTGCTTAGTAACAACCTTACCTCTAACAAAAGACACGATATTTAATGTTATTCAGTAAAAACTGATTCCTTAATGACTAATTACAAAAATCACTTTACATGTATTAAAATTATTTTCAATACATTATTTCTCTATTTCGCTGGCCAAGAACATAATAGCATTAATAGTTAGATTCTTCATAAATTATTATGCGAATTCAGAATACAAAAATAAACAGTATCGGTCTAAGTAACGTTCTACCTTCTTTGTGATGTCCAGGAATAATTAAATGAAAGAAAAATATATTTTGCTTTATTATCCTTCCAGCAATGACAAACCATCACGACTACTCAGGCAGCCTGTTTTTTCAAGCACATGGCTGTAGTTAGTTTCGAGATGTGGAAAAAGTTTGGCTCTGATTTCTAATGGCCAGTGTTTATCTTGTAGAAAAAGTTTGATACTTTTTGTAGGGTCCGGTTCTCAATTCATCGAGCTTTTTATATTCTGTTTGCTATCATTGTTCACATCACCAACTTTGAAGGCTTCATGTGTTCGATTTTTATCATAAATTGTACATACAATATATACATATAATCACGCCTCTTTCCCGTAGGGGTAGGCAGAGGCCACTTCTTTCCACTTGCTACATACTTCTTTCGCTTCGTCCACTTTCATTATTCTCTTCATACATGCTCTTCGGTTTAGGGTACTCTTGACCTGGCCATTCTGTCTTGTTATAGTTATATGATCTGATTGTATTTTCCCCCTCTTGGATCAGATCTAGTTTATTATATATACATACATACATACATATCATCACGCCGCAACACAAGTCCCTAACGGGGTAGGCAGAGAGTATAGAGCGCCAGAGTATTTATTATATATATAAACGTCTATTCACTTGTTATGTACAGTGATTGCTGGTGAGTATGTATCTAGAGGCTGATAAATGTGGAAGCCCCTTTGGTATGTCAATCTCCACGACGATATTATATAACTTTCTTGTAGTCCAAATTTCCCTTCAATTTTCAATCGCTATTAACTACCTAACTCATAATACGATAACAACCAATTGAGGTCTCTTTATATAGGTAGATCATGTCTATACGCCGTAATAGCCGTGGTGGCCGAGTGGTTCGAGCAGTTGCCTGCGACGCAAAAGGTCGCAAGTTCCAATCCAGACTGTACCAATGAGTTTTTCTGAACTTAAGTACAGTGATTAGTCACACCACGAGCTTTACGGTGAAGGAAAACATCGAGAGGAAACCTACATACGTCTGAGAAGAAATTCAAAGGCGTATGTATAGTTGTGCTTGAGTAACAGCGATGGAATCGCCATCTGTCACGTTGGCACCTAATATACCTCTGGCGGAAAGTGGGTGGGTATTACCTCTACACCTCTGCCTACCCCTTCGGGGACCCTTGTGGGAAGGCGTGAGGATATATTATTATTATATGTCTATACGCATTAGTCGTGCAGTATTTGTTATGCCTGTGACGTCATCTGACTAGTGTAGGCGCGCATACGTGTGATTTTTGCTAATTAGCGTTTTGTAAAGTATAAATAAGGTTTGTATGAAATGAAATATTTATCGATGAAACAGGTTTATGTAAAAATGGATGTTAAAATAAAATACCAAAAAATAATTAGATTTCGTCTCATGTATGTCGTAAAAACGCTTGTAAATGGGGAAAATGCATATCAGAGGAAAGCTTGCATCAAAAGGCATTCAAATAAATCTTGATATTCCAGTGCCGAGCGAATGTGAGAGTTACGGCGCTAAGTTTTCAAAGAAAATTCACTGCACGAATACATTCTGGGATTTTTAATTTATTATAGATTACATAAAAAAAACCCAAAACATCATATACGGCATTTATGACCCCGACGTGATTTGAACACGCAACCTTCTGATCTGGAGTCAGACGCGCTACCGTTACGCCACGGAGTCGGTAGCAAATGTGTCGAATTTATGAATCAGTAAAAACCTATTTAACCATTGCAATGATGATAAACACTTGATTTTTTTTCTCTTTTTTTCGTTTTAAGTGATTTTTAAAGTATCCTTGCTTTTAGTAAATACAAAGAGATTTTTTCCTATGCTAGAGCTGCTAGTTAATGCAAGTTCCACTTAACCACGAGCTCCCACTATGCCTGAATCTATTCACATTACAGTTTGTGAAGCTACATAATAGTGTGGCACATTATGTCACACGGGGTACTTGGAGTTAACTTTAATGGTTAAACAAAGTATAAGTCAGTGATATATCAAAGGAATATCTTTTGGTAGACCGGAACCTAAGAAGACTTACACGCTCACACATATCATATCACGAGTCCCTCATGGGGTAGGCAGAGAGAGTGTAGAGCGCCAACTGACGGCTTTCACCTCATCCTCAGTCATCAGCATTTTCGTACACTAGCCAGTTTCTCCAGTACACCGGACGTTCTCATCCTAGATTGTCCGATGTATCCAATTACATAGTTGGAAAGTGGTCTTTGATTTTAACCGAGACATGTATGTATATATGAGATGAACATGAGAGTAGTGCTGACATAGTTGTCTGTAATCAGAAGGTAGATCCTTACAAGATTGAATTTTATAATGTAGGTAGTACGTGACGGCTTCTGAATAGATCAAAAGCGACGCTATAGATTGTGCTTTGCCTTATTGGAACCTTACCCTTAAATTTCGGTAAATAATGGGTTATAAACTTAAAAAATACATATTTATAAATAAAATGTAAGAGCCGGGATGGCCGAGTGATTCGTGTAGTCACACGACTAAATAGTTTTCCTGAACTGCATTACAATGATTAGTCACACCACGAGATTTACGGTAAAGGAAAACATATCGAAAGGAAACCTGAGTACGTTAGGAAACGAGGAGGAATTTTAAAGACGTGTATATAGTACTTGAGAAACGGTGATAGAATCGTCATCTGTCACGTTGGCACCTAAAATATATCTTTGTCAAAAAGTGGGTGTGTGGGGGTGGTGTGCCTTACACACTGCTGTCTAACCCTTTGGGGATCCTTGTGGGAAGGCGTGAAGATATTAAAAGTAAATTTAATGGATCTTCACATAAACAGTTTGCTTCGCATCGAAGGTCCGATAAATAAACAAAGTCAAGTTTATTGGTTCTTAAATAGGTATATAGGTATTTCCGCTTCCGGATAATCATATTGTGCGGAAGCGTTTAATACCTACACAGAGAGCTTTTTAAATTGAATACTGGCTGCGTGTTTCAAATATTCTCCGCACTTCCAAGAAATTTAATATAATGCCGACCGTCCTATTGCACACTAGAATTTCATGACCTATCATCTGACTCCAGGTAAATAGAGCTGACTTTAGTGCAAAGCCTATGGATATAAGCCACGATCGTCTTAGCAATTCGTTTCAAAAATATTGTCAGATTGATTTTAGTTTCTAAAGGGCCAAATCGTTAAATTTGACATGGATTTGTTCATACTTTTTGTTGCTTTCGTCTTTTTCTTTATGATTTTGAATCGTTGCTTCAAGTTTAATCTATGAGCAAGTTTGTGTCACGATCTCTGATGCTATTGACCCTTCTGTCACTAGATTGACACTGCCATAAATTAATTAATTTTATAGTATTTTACCTACTTTAAAACCCCTTATCGATAGAAATGTCTTTGAATTTTACGTAAATAAAAAATATTTTACTTCAGGTTTCAGTAAGTTATTTCAGCTGTATACTCCACGACAATATGTATTATCATTATGTGATATATACCTGCTGAGTTTGAACACAAGCGCCTTAGTAGGAACAAAAGACTTTTCTTCAGCTGATGTCAACTTAATCCTATTCTTTCCTACATTTCACTACAATAAGGATATCTTATATTTCTTTAGTATTACTGTAAGTATGGATAGCGGCTAGATGTGCTAACCTAAAAACGGTGGCGGGTCTGGATGGGGACCAATTCAGACTAGTAGTTATTACAAAAACTTGGAGAGGCCGATGCAATGCATTCTTATTTTGGCTACGCTTTTTCAAAGCAAGGTTAAAATTCAGGCGTACTAAAGTGAGCACGAGTCACGCTAATATGTGGAAGTGAGATGGAAACCCTTTAGTAATAGTAATATATACGAGTAAAAGGTAACTGTAACTCATAGGGGTCTGGCTGGAATGAGCACTTGTGCTACCGCGGACATTGGGCAAAGATATTTCAATGAGTCAATTGGTGCGAGTTGCCTATATATTTATATCTTCTCGTCCCCCGCAAGCGTCTCTGAAGGGGTGGACAAAGGTGTGTAACAACACCCTCTTTTTCCCAGAGGTATATTTAGGTGCCATCGTGACAGACGGCAAGTCTGTTGTCAAGTAGGTACCCCCGACCCCCCATAAACAAACAAAATGCACTTTCGCAACTATACAATTATGGTTGAGTATATTTCAATTAGGTTTTTACCCGACGTTTTTTATTTCAGAGTCCAACATAAGAAATATATGTTAAAATAATATGTAGAATAAGTATATTGAATGATGCCCCGAATACTAGATCGTTTTGACTTGTCATCCTCTGCGTCAGTACTGTCGGACAGGAGAGTAAGTTACATTGTTATATTTATGTGTATATGACTCTAACTACTTTTATATGTTAAAATTATTTGGTTAGGGATAGGTACCTATGTATCTATATCCCATAGCAAATATAACACAAGTTTGTTTTTCAGGAAAAACTACCAGACAGTCATGTTAGATGGGAAAACATCAAGAAGTTTATTTACATAGCGAGCTCCTTGCCTACATTTAACTTTGATCTATTTTCGAGACTCTCCGACAACAGTTGGTATTAAGTTATTTATAATAAATTCCATGCAATTTAAGATCAATCGGATGATTCGAATGTCGCGTAATCGATGAGAGAATATCTGCATTGGAAATTTGTCTGAAATTGCGGTAGACGTATTTCTATCTTATTAATTTATTTGTTTTTATTTATACTACAATAGTAGGGCTTGACAGCAATTACACTAATTATTAAACAAACAATAATATGAACCACATTCATAGACTCTTCTCACAATAGATGAGACATTCCGACATCCATCGATCGCGATCCATCATGCACGTGATTCTGTACAATGCGTAACCACTGCAGTGGTTTTGTGTGTGAATACAAAAAGCCATGACAAACGCACTGTAGCTCTGGAGTATCTGATTTTCCACGTCTGATTTTATATCTTCGACGTACTTCCTTCTTACCTTTAGATAATTATACCCGAAAAGGAAATTATTACGATGCAAGAAAGGATATAAACCGTTGACCGGTTTGTATAAATATCTTTAAGTGCTTTTTGCACCATCTCCAGAAATAACGTATGTAGGTACGTTTATTTTCGTAAGGATTCCAGGCACATACTCTTGATTCAACTTGCTGCGTACCCTTTTGTAGCTTTAACAACATTATGGATCCTAAAATAGCGAACATTTGTTAATGTCAAGCTTAAACGCATTTACGAGTCCTTGGTACTGCAACCATGTAGTTGTGAAAGGTCACGATGCATCGAGACGGTCGACTTGATAGTTGAAACGTATTTCGTGAGATAGATGTCTATAGTCATAGAGAGTAGGTACACGAACATAATTGGCAATTATATGCACCTGCATCTTTGCTTTCTTGCTTTGGTTTCTTAACAGTTTACTTTTCTTAACACTTTTGTAGATATTTGTGATGTCTGCAAGGGTCCTCCCGTATAAAAATATACTTGCTCAAATGGGTTAGTAGTAGTTGGGTTGGGTTGGTTAGTCTCCAGAGTATGTACTCCATGTGTAATGGGTATACTGTCAGTATAGGCGTGTGGATCTGCGTCCCTTATACTGCCACAGCAACTTCACTAGGCAAGGTAGAAAACTTGTGAGGTTAGGTATAGCCTATACAAAGACGAGTATACCTGCGATAGAGCCGGGTTTGATTTACCTATATGGTGCTGTATGCATGCTTAAGGTACAAATTCTAACCGTATAGAGAAGTAGTAAATGTGTTTATGTTCGTATATACATTAACTAATATTCATGACCGCTTTAAACTGAAAATTATCTGAATGTTCTCATTTCCTGATATTTTTCCAGTAAGAGTATTCGAGTATATAATTTGCCAAGTGACGGTAGGCATGCCATATATGCTCATGGATTGTTTTATAAAACAATATACGGGTAGATTAGACTGTAACAGACGCTTAAATCCACTACTAAGAGGGATAACGATAGGATTACTGCTTCAAACTGGATTATGGACGCTTTTAGTAAGTGCTTTTATCATTTATAAATATTTTTCAGTCTATGTAATAAAACATACCTTCTTAAGAACGTTTCATAAGTACCTGTAGAGCTGACAACGTTGTTGCATTGTCGGTCCTAAATCGAAATCGATCGATTGTATAACATGCACCAAGCTTACTTGACTATTCTAATTCAAGAGGTTTATACGTATAGTTTCATATTGTACTCGGACGGGAAACGCGATGAAGTCTTGGTGGTCGAAAAGCCGTGGTGGCCGAGTGGTTCGAGTAGTTTCCTATGATACAGAGATCGCAAGTTCGAATCCCATCTGTACCAATGCGTTTTTCTGAACTTAAGTACAGTGACTAGTCACAGCACGAGCTTTGAAGAGAAAAATCGACAAACCTGCATACGTCTGAGAAGCAGTTCAAAGGCGTATGTATAGTCGTGCTTGGGTATCGGCGATGAACTCGCCATCTGTCAAGTTGGCACCTAAAATATATATCTGGGGGAATGTGGGTGTGTGGGTAATACCTATACACCTCTGCCTACCCCTTTGTGGACCCTTGTGGGAAGGCGTGAGGGAATCGAGTAGTAGTTATTATGAATTTAGCGTTGGTAGTACCGTAGGTTATAATTGAGCTGAGCAATGCATTTAGGTTGATAGGATCATATTCGACGATAGAACGTCACAACGTGGCTAGTGGCACTCCTGACAAGGTGTTCGTTTATCCTATTTGAGTCACAACGTTCAGATGACTGTCGTTTCATTAAAGCTCTGGCAACGGGCCATACCAGGGGACCCCATAAATAGCATACAGAGGTCGGTACAATTGCACTTTGAAATTGCTATACTGATTGAGGAAGTATTTTTAATGATGTTATAAGTTTCATTTTTCGAGATCAGGTTTTGATAAATCTCTATTTTTCTTTTATTTTAATATAATACATATAACGTTTTCACGCGTACTTTCTCAAGCACTATATGTACAATTACTATACGCCTTTGAACTTCTCAAACGTATGTAGGTTTCTTCTCGATGTTTTCCTTCACCGTAAAACTCGTGGCGTGACTAATCACTGTACTTAAGTTCAGAAAAACTCATTGAAAAATCGGGATAAGCTAATTTTTGTATTGCAGACAACTACTCGAAAGACTCGGCTCATATTTTCACTCTGATTAATAAATTGATCTAATGAAATGTGAAGCGTCGGGTGGTTCAAGTGAAAATTCTCTGTCTGTGAAAGTCTGATTCAAAACGTTCATGCAAAAGTAACTAGAATTTTATAAATGAAAGTACCAACATTTGACAGCATGCGGGATATCTTGCGGATATCCTTCGTTTCCTGAGCGGAAGTTTCCGCCAAACCTCTCCGTGGTCGGTGTGCCTGAAGACATCGAACACGACGTGTGTGTCTGCTAAGGATGTCATATTAAGATGTAGCCAACGTAACTTGACAAACTTCGCAGTTACGTCGGCACATTATCACTACTTGTAAGTAAATAAAAATGTATTATATCAGGAAACATTTATTATACACTAGCTTATGCCCGCGTGGAGTGTTCTTGCTAGAATCGATTCAGCCGCTATACCGAAAAAGACCATCATACATTATAATATAAGAACTTTGAATTCTTCAAAATTAAAAAAAAAAGTATCCTATGTCCTATTCCTAGGTATAGGCTATCACCATTTCAACTTTCAGCAAAATCGGTTCAGCCGTTTGGCCGTGAGAGAACCGCAAACATCCAAACATTCAAACTTACAAACTTTCACATTTATAATATTAGTAAGATGTATGGTGAAGATGTTAATGTCGAGAGTAGGTATTTGAAACTGGTAACTATGTATGGAGAGCCTGATGAATGTGGACGAAGAGAAAGAGGTCTGTAGTTCTAGTAAGAAACCGGCTCTCTACTCTTCTGCCTACCCTGACCTCTGTCTCGACGTGTGTACATCGTTATTTTACATTCCGAACGTCACGAAAGTTTCAGTATGATCGAGTTACAAATGATCTTAGTAAACGGGTAATATTTTTTTTTAGTTATACTAGTGTGTTACTATAAAAAGTATGATGTCCCGTACGAATGGTAAAAAATCACGCATGCATATAGTCTATGAGTCCACACCAAATATTATGTAGTTACAAGACTTATTATTATTGCCATTATTGTAATATGTATTCTTTTCAGAAAATCATTTACGTATTTGGATAAAACAGTTTTAACAACGAGGTTTTTTTCAATCGCCTTAGTGTGGATATTTTGTTTTCTTTTTTCCACGGTGAATCCCAATAGCCTTTTGAAGGTAACTTAATACGTTAATTACTTATCAATCAAAATCAAAACTTATCTAATTAGATAAATATATTTTTATTGTCACATCATCATCTTATCATCACGCCGAGTTCCTAACGACTACCTCGTTAGGAGTATAGAGCGCCAGTTCACGCTTAGTCCACATTCATTAGTCTCTCCTACATGCTCGTCGCTTTCGAGAACTCTTGACATTCCCGACCTTGAGCGTCCGATTAATTTCATCTACGTAGTTGGAACGTGGTCTTCATCTGCCTCTTCTTGCACACACTTTGTATATCTGTTTCGTCGATCTTTCTTCACTCATTCTTTCTATGTGTCCAAACCAACGTAACATGCCTTTCTTCATCTCTACAATCACACCCTTCATTTCCATTCGCGCCAGTTGATTTGTGAATCTCTTCATTTCAGATTCGATCTAAGATCGTTACTCCGCTCATTATTAGAAGAGTTCGCATCTCAACTGCATTGAAGCTACATTTATACTTCATCAACACATAAATAACACAATTGACATTTCCAAGATTTCCAATATGTATTTAGTTAATGGCGTTCTCTGTAAAAAAATATTTCAATAACATTTCGACGTTTGCATGTGTGATTCCCAAACCAGATTAACAGCCATACTCAGACATGTTTTTAAGGTTATTTTAATTTATTAATATAATATTTAATTAATTTGTTCACTTTAGTGTTAATGATAATGTGTTTGTTGTGTACTGGGAATAAAAATTATCTTAGTGTAAATGTATATATATATTTTATATATATATAAGGAACAGTTGAAACTAACTACTTAAAGATAAAATATTTGTCCCCAATCGGTATCCCGAGGCAACGTGCCAAGATGACTAGCAGCATTGCCACGCTGGATAGCAATGCTGATTCTCTGAGCGAGATATGTTCCAGCCCGCCTGTCACGAGAGGTCTCGACTAGACGGCGCGAGACCTCTTTAAAAAGATGGTGAGCCTCAGGACCCCAAGGCCCCAGAGTTTCAACCGCAAATGCAGCAAATATGTAACCTGACCCGAGACAGGCATACTTTGCATACATTGCCCCGGGATACCGATTTGGGACAAATATTTTATCTGTATGTAGTTAGTTTCAACTGTTCTTTGTAAATATTATTAATTGTTGTTATATATAAGTAGGTATATTTATAAAGTAAGCTCAATTAAACTTTTCGGTGGAAAGTGGGTACCACCTACACGTCATGGACCCACGGTGGAAAGGCGTGAACATGATTGTCGTGTTCATTGCACGAGTATCTACCCAAAGCGGGGATCGGACCAAAAACCCTTAGTTATGCCAACTGGGCCGCAGATCACCCACACAATGCTTACAATATTCAAAGCAACAATGAACCCTAACATTTCAACACAACGATTAAGCTGGAGCAGGATCGATTGAACGTTTTTATTTTCAGATTTTCAAAATAGCGATACTATCCAGAACCATATCTTCCTTTGTGACTATTACATTCATAATTATTAATAAAAAATATGACGCTCTAAGGGCATTTCATCAGATTATGGATGTGACAACTCCTCACTCATTTGTAAGTACTTTCAAAACGACTCATCCTGCAACCCGGCCGAAACAACGTCCACGTGAGGCTAATAGCTGTAATTAAATTTCATGTATGTTTTTATTCGACAACTCGGCTATGTTTTTAAAGTACATACGGTTAAAGAATGCGTAAGGAATTTGGGTATTGGTCAAGTGGTTCGAGTAGTTGCCAGCGACACAAAGATCGCAAGCTCGAGTCCCGTCAGTACCAATGAGTTTTCTGAACTTAAGTACATATGTACAGTGATTAGTCACACCAAGAGCTTTACGGTGAAGGAAAACATCGAGAGGAAACCTGCATAAGCTTGAGAAGTAATAAAAAAGGCGTATGTATGTATAGTCATGCTCGAGTAACGGCGACGGACTCGCCATCTGTCACGTTGGCACCTAAAATATATCTCTGGCGGAAAGTGGGTGTGTGGGTATTACCTATACACCTCTGCCTACCCCTTCGGGGACCCTTGTGGGAAGGCGTGAGGATATATATATTATTATTTAACGGTTTAGCAGTTGACTGTAAAGAATCTCTTGACATTCAATTGTCAGTCCGCTAGGCTGATACATTTATCAGTCAGTCAGCAAAGTCCCCCTAGGTGATTGTAATTACTACTCACCTAGGGCGACTTTGGTCAGGTTAACGAATGAGTCCAAATAAATACTTTTCGCCAGTCGCGCAATCACGTTAGGTAAGTAATTTGTTTTTCTAACGGTGTTGATGTTTCCATATTTTAATGCCGCTAAGATTGACTTTTTGAATTGAGATACAATTATTGCACGACATGGTCAATTTCTGATATATCGCGACTCTAAACGACGCGGCATTGTTGAAGACGTTAAGAAGATTTTCGGCCTTTATTGTAATTTAAAATAAAACTTCCTTCAATGTATCGTTACACTTTCAAATAACTTTTAATACCAATTTTTAAATACATAAACCACATGCAACGTTTGTTTCAACGGAAAGAAAGTGTAGTCCATTTAACGGACTTTTATACAGTTTAAGTAGGTCACAATTTAAAATTGCAGTACATATTCTTCAGCTGATGATGAATTAGTAATAGCGGAATCGTCTAAAATATCAGTGTAAAATTGCAGTACACATTCTTCAGCTGATGATGAATTAGTAATAGCGGAATCGTCTAAAATATCAGTGTAAAATGGAAGTTGCTGCAGTTAAGGTCAAATTCGGTTCATTTCGTCTGTCCATTGGCTACATTTGATGTTCATTTAGTACCTATTCTGACTGAGTGATATATTGTATATAACATTTATCTGTGTTAAAATAAACTCAGTTCAACTTTATTGACATGGTAATTTATTCATTTAAATAGGAAAATTTAATTTAAATAGAAAATAGTCAGTAAAATTACAGAGTCCGAGAAAACTATTTATGAACCTTGATAACAAGTAGTAGACAACTAACAAAAGCTTGAACTGTGCCTTGAATAATTTACATACCTACTATTCTTGATATTTTGAGCAAGCATTGAGAATAGTTTATTAAATTTAAATATTGAATCACTGAGTTCAAAATATGAGAATATAATATAATAAATACTGATAAATACTTTGGATTGAACAGTCATTCGCCAACGGATCTATTTCCTGCCGTGCTATTGTTCAATCACAATTCAAGGTTAATATACGTGATCTGCAATGTAGAGATTCGCAATGCAACTGGCGTAAGCAATGGTGTGATGAAGATCGCTATATTACGTGATATGGACGAATAAAAAAAATGTGAAGAAAGATCAAGACAAATCAGATATATAGTGTGAAGAGGCAGAGAAAGACTACGCTCTAACTGCCTAGATGAAATCGATCAGATACTTCAAGGATGGGAACGTCAAGTGTACGAAAAACCGGCGAGAGCATGTATAAAGAGATTGATGAATGTAGATAATAAGAAAGATTCTGTAAGTTTCTCCGCTTAGGTCACAGTGAGGGTGTGATGTGATGGGTGTGATGATATTTGTATCTATTGTTTAAAATGCATACGCCTAGATCTACTCTTCACTAGGTCAACAATACAAACGATACAAGCGAATAAGTTATTCCTTTTCTTAAATAGCTCCATCATTTTGGACGCTTCTACCATTACTTGTTTTTGAAAATCTCATTTATTCTCGACTCAACTTAATTTATTTATATAAATATCAATTTGAAATAACAAAAAGCTTTTCTGTTCCTACCTGCACTTTGCTCGCAAATATATTTGGATCGTTGGGGATATATTCATTATATTCAGGGTCGGCAACGCGCGAGTGATGCCCCTGGTATTAGCCGCTTACCATCAGGCGGACCGCATGCTTGTTTGCCTCCCTAGTGGTATATAAAAAAACACAATTTGATTTGCTATCATCGTGATATGATATCATCAGTCTAGCGACTTTATTTTATTTGTATATATTATGTATATTTAATTTTCAGATTGCATCTATGGAACACATGTCGTATACATTTGGCATTGGATTACTGGGCTTCTACAGTTTTGGAATCTTATCGCCTTACACAATGGTTGATAATGCAGTTGTATCTTTTACAATGATCAGCACATTTTTCTCATTAATAAGGTCCTTTATTGTCAGAACATTATACCAAATACTGGCAAATTGTGTTCATATAGAAGTAATTACACCGCATTATTTGCTATTTGCAATACTGCCAATGGGCACGGAATTTCTTTACGCCCATAAATTATACGTGTTTTACATATATTTAAATCTGATGGCTGCGACGATGGTGTATATAGTAAGTTTACCTTTAATGTTTCTTAGCACGCTAAGGCTTTTGAATGAATTTATTACACGTAAGGATTTATTACACGATAATTATTGTTTTCTTCTTTCAGATAATGTTAACTTTAACTATGTCAAAGTTTCTACACACTGAATTTCATTCAGTCAAAGTTGTTTATATAATAGGATTGCTGTGTTTTATTGGATTTAGCGCATCAGTCCCAATTTCGATAGCGGTAAGTAAAGTGAAACTGTTTTGACATTTCTCGGCAACTGTGCTCCGATTGCCAATCACGGACGGACAGCAGGTGACATTAAAGTAATGGATGCAAGGACGGAATTAAATTGCTACAAGTCTAGGCTACTTGTTGTGTAGTCGACGTGTTTACTACCTATTAGCTTTTTGCTATCGTCGTTATAAATAAGAAGTAGATATGTAGATACTGAGTATCAAAAGATTGTCCGCCGAAATTGTACTAGTAACATTGTTTTCGTCTAAAACAATTGTGGTTCTTGGATTGGACTGTATATGTTGCTTAAAGCTTTTGAACTCATTCGTTTGAAAAATTTTATGCAGAGTTAAAAACATTTGGAAATCGTATCACATAATATAATTTCCTTTGAAACTACCTTTAAATAGCGTACATTATACCTTTTTAATGAATATAATTATGAAAACTAATTTAACATTTTTTTGTGTAGCTGTGTAGTTTTAAATACTTACTTACTTAGTATGTTTTATTGACATTTGTTTGGCCTATTTTGTTCATTTTCGAGATAAATAACCGTAATGCAACATTCTTAATCGACTAACATTAAGCGTCAGAGAGATATCCTGGTAAGAACGACCCGAATTACATTTAGCTGTCGGGCAACGTTCACATTAGTTAGGTATTAATCATATATTCCATATCGATCTCAACGTAATTCCATAAGATAGGATCTAATATCTGCTGTTTTTACAGCCTCTGCTTAATTAACGAGCCCCTAAACTTTGTATAAGGAGAATAAAACTTCGGAGTTATTTAATTAGCATTCTCCAAATGTTATGTACAGTAGTACGATATTTAATACAAATCGCAAATTACATTACACCTAATTATATCCTTAGAAAGTAAACTCCCAATCATTGGAAGTACTGGCAGCCTCTAGAGAATATTTAATTTGCTTTATTTTTTTTTAGTTTTAGGTACCCTTCATCAGAACTCATGTTTGTTCTAACTTGACCTTTTTTACAGTGTTACTATTTGACGTCTAAAAATACACATATAGTTTTCGTAATACCAAATTGTGTGTTTATGACTCAAAGATGACTAGGAACATATTATATATTTAAAAACACAACAATTCAAATCGTTTGTACGTGTTGCGATAAAAACGGGTCGAAATCACAAACTTTCTAATGAATGACACTGTTCGAACTACGAAGAAATTATATGTACCTCAATTCAATTTCGTTAATTCAAAATAATGACCAAAAGTATGTATACAAATTTTGAAGAATAATAAACTTTCAGGCAACGTTTCTAAGCAAATCGGAACTCACAACGCCATCTAACGAATATGAAGTCAACATTCGATCTATTTTGGCGTAA
Source organism: Drepana falcataria (assembly GCA_945859725.1). NCBI lineage: Eukaryota > Metazoa > Arthropoda > Insecta > Lepidoptera > Drepanidae > Drepana > Drepana falcataria. The sequence continues at coordinate 14,800,903 of OX243921.1, forward strand.
ATGAATTGCGTGCGTGAGAAATTTTTAAATACATATTATCTAATATCTCTTGATAGAGTTAACCGATTGCGATGACACAAAAACTAAGTAATACCTCCAGCTGCGTACAATTTTTACGCAAAAGTTATCTACATTGGTTTCGTATATTTTACGTGATGCGTGAACATCCTCACAGACAAACAGACAAAAATTCCAAAATTGCTGGAAATGGGTTCTGTAAGTTATCCTTAAACACCCTAGCAATTTTTTTTTTTATATATTCGATGTGCAAATACTACTTTTCTACAGATTTATTATATGTATAGATCTTATAATTTATAACATATATACATATATTTATACATGCATATACTCACCTATAAATACATACGATCACCCCGAGTCCCTAACAGGGTAGGCACAGAGAATAGAGCGCCAGCTCCCTCTAGACTTGCATACCTCTTTCGTTTCGTTCACATTCACCAATCTCTTCATTCATATAACTACTTATTTTTGGGATTTTTAGTTTATCTTACTGAGCTTTTATTTGTAGTCAATGATGACAAGCAGCAGGATCAAAGGATTACTGTACGGAATAAATACAACTGTGTTATATCTGGGTGGTTTCAAAACGGCCATCGTTATGTGGGTATACGGAGTTCAGCGCTTCAGGAATGATATGCATTTTTGGCTCGGTTTCAAACCGACCAAGTTTTGGACGTTATGCTGGATGCTACAGCCTATCATTCTCTTAGTAAGTTTGAATGATTTAAGGTATATTTTATAAGCAGTAGTAAGCTTGTCGTTATATAAATGTATACAATGAGGACTGTGTGGCTTAAATAGTCATCTGCAAATTGTAGGTTAAAATTTAGGTTTGTAAGTATCTTTCTATTTTTATAAGTAAAATGGTTTGTCACCAGCGCAATAAATTAATCAAGTTAATTTATTGAGAAATATGCATTCGTATAAAGGACGCACTTTTCCTTGTGGCGTGGTTCTACCTACAATAATGCAGTATTAAGGTTTTCATGTATCTTTAAACATTTCTGGCTTTCATTTTGTTTATTTTCTATGAGTGAATCATACATTTGAACAAATCGAACATCTGAAATACCTGATATTTATGTATATTGTACATATTTGATATTCACGGTCATTGCGTAATCCCTGCAATTAATTAATATTGTTTTGATTTAGTAAGGTTATAATCAATAACAGCTTTGGCTTATAACTTTAGGAAAGCTAACAACACAATTTAGGGTTTGCAGAGGTAGGTGTAAAACGGATTCACTAATTTATTTTTGTTTTGCCAATATAAAAAAGGAATCATCTTCACATATTAATTAATATATACATCTAAACCTACACCTAACTACCTATTGCACTTAAAATATAATAGTACCCACACAACACTCTGCCTAGCCTTTCCGGGGCCCTTGTGGGAAGGCGTGAGGATATATTATTATACTACACTGATATATGTCCAACAATCTCTCATCTCTCTCCAGGACCTGTATGTAAAGGCAAGAAGACATACAAAAGAAAGAATATGTAAGAGTGTAAAGTGATTTGATTCTTTGGTATCTTTATTTTTTCAGTTTTTCGTGATACATAGAGTTTATTTGTTGACTCGAATGACTGATGTTACAGTGTTGGTGACTGCGACCATATGGATTTTGCTTACCGCACTGGTTGTCATTATTTTCCATACAAAAACAATTGCCAAATATATTATGCTAAATGTGAGTGCATTATTTTTACCACAGTATATGTATAAATATACGCAGACTTTATTAACGCTCATTCGAATTTGGGTGAAATATTTATACTATTCCCCAATGTTATACTCAAGGTCAAGAGTACTAAAAACCGGCGAGCATATATGAGGAGACTGTTGTATGCGGATGAAGCGAAAGAGCTGTTAGGCTAAAGAGAACTGGCACTCTTATCTCCGCCTCTCTACCCAGTATCTGAAAAATGTTAAAAAATCAGACCAAACCGATCTGGTAGCCAATTGACTAACGTCGATGATTGTAGCAGATTTGTTAGCAATTTTTGAGCTCGGAACTCACTAGGGCTAGCTTATAGCAATGTTAGGTGATGGCGAGGGAATACCTCAATACAATTTCCTGTGTATATTTTTTTTCAAGGAACTATCGGCGGCATTTCGTAATAGCTTTAAATATGGGCCTGCTGACCCTGATGACAGAAATCGGAGGCGAAGTTTTCACGAAACGTACCGACATAAACAGTGCCGGCATAATTGTATTATTTTAGATGTGAGTATGGTTCCGCAAAGCGACAGACTATGAGTATAGTTGGATAGTATTAAAGTGGATTCTATCAAAAGGCAGAGATTTGCGATGAGCTTTTCGTTAATGAGGGTGTGATTGTAAATATGACGAAATAATATGGTTTGTACTAATGTTACTGATGAGTAAAGAAAGTTTGATGAAACAGTTTTACAACGCGGAAGGGTCTGGGAGATGAGGCTTAGACCATGTGTCAACTACTTAGACCAAATTTTAAAATAATAACTAAAAGATAAAAGAGTAAGCGGCGCGCGTGAGCTGTGCTGGTTGCGTGAAGTGAATAATAATAGGTACTCAGTGTAACCTTATAAGTTAGAAATAAAATGCACTTAGTAGGGAGTAAATTGCACACTGTATGTAATGTTATACGGCATATATTAGACCTTGTGTTCTGCTCATTAGACACTGCAGGGTAGATAATGCTCTGTACCAGGTACGTAAAAAGCGAAATCAGAAATTTTGTGTTCGTTTTTACTGTGTGTCTGCGGAGACCATTGTTTTTAGCGAAACTTTTAAACAATTGCAGGGAGCAACTTCTGTGTCTATTATTCTTTCAATTTTTAGGATACTTTTGAATGCAACCATTTGCTATCCACGTCTACGGGTGCAATTGCCTCCGTTTCCGCCTCAACCTCTTCCTGTTCTTCTTCTGACAAGTCGGTCATGAGGCCGTTAGAAACCGGTACATTAAAAAGAGCCATAACTCGTATGAATTCAGTAGAAACAGAACCTTGACGTTGTTATGTTAATTTCTAATAAGCATTTATTAAGTAAAGTAAAGTTTTACAATATAATAAAGGCGTTGTAATTTATTTAAAAAGTTTAAATAATAATAAGCTATTGTATGCTGCCAAAAAGTCCAAAGGCGCTCTTCCATTGCGATACTGACAAGTTCGTAGCGCATTCTCTTTTGTACTGTTACTAAATAATACATATTAATAAGCTTAATTACGATATGGTAAAGATCAGATAAACTCATTTATCATATCCTCTACTGAAACAAAAACTGAATGTAGATAATTATATGTTACAAAACAAATGGCGATACGGTATCTTATTTTCCACTTTTCTTTTATTCCATTTTTGTTGAGCACCAAAGAAGTCGATGTCCTCGGATGCTCGTGTGAACTATTGAACTATTTGTCCTGCTCTTAGATACGCTAGAGGGCTAGGTACTAATAAAACCACAACTGCGTTCTGAACTTCTGACTCGTTATTAAGATCAGATTAAACAAAGAAAGAGAGAGGAGAGAAAGTTGAAGAGATTTATTCGATCCGAAGTGTTCTCTCACCCCGCAAGGGAGTGGAGGAATCCGTGTCGGGGCTGGTGGCCCCCTGACGGAGGTATCCGTTCGCCGCGCGTGGTGGTCGTCTTGATTAGCTCCCGCGCGTATGGCCGACCCTCTGGTGGTCGCGCGTGCTGAGGCGCGAGGTCCCGCAGGTGCGGAAATCGCGATGCGTCAGCCCGCGCGAACATATTGGTGGCCATGCGCGAGATGTGTTCGTCCAGGCTCTTGATCTTCAGGTCCCGTGTGATCGTCGCGTTCCTCACGTACCGAGGCGCGCCCACTATGGTTCGCTTTTGTGTTTCGCACACCAGGGCGAACCAGTCGGGCGCGGCGTACGTGAGGCGAGACCTATTTCACTCTGTTAACTCAATAAATCAATTTTATGTAAACGTAGGAAAAACTCTAGCAAATAAAATAACAAACACTCGTTGTCCAACAGTCGTATTTCTCCATATATAATTGGACCTACAGCAACATTTTCAAGTTTTAGGGCATTATTCAGCGTAGATGATGAAGAAATTGAGCGTATTATTTCAAACCTGAAACACAACAGTGCTGCTGGCTGGGAGGGTTTCCCTACTTATGAATTCTGCCCGGCGTACAGTGGGGTAGCTACCGAAGGGCTAGAGGGGGTAGTGCCCCGGGGCCCTAAAGCTCACGGGGCCCTCGGACTCTGCCTGTTGACTCTGACTACTCTTGACATTGCTTCAATGACTGCAAATGACTGCATTGAAGCAATGTGAGATACAACAAACCGACTTATTGAGTAAATACCTGGCGGCTGATTACGCTTCAGTACTTTAACTGGTAAATAATTAAAACAAATAAAATTATTTTATTTTATTTTATTTTATTTATTTATAAAATTATTTACTTTAATTTTGGACTAAATATATATGTATATAGGTATTTCTACTTGGTATGGAATGCATTCGCATATCACATACGGATGTGATAGAAAGACACGTATCCACGTCATGAATATAACAACAATAACGACTGGCATAAAATTATCGTATAGACATTGCCACCTTACATGTTATTAAATTTATTTTATTTTGGTCACAAACAGCAATCTAAAATTTTAAACACATTTTAACATTTTAATGTGTTAAAAGAATAGTATCCAAGTCAATATTAAAAGAAAAGAATACTTTAAAAACAGAAAGGCAAAGCCATAGATTAGAGTATTATTTAAGGCAAGGCGAAGGCCTTGGGCAAATAATATACGTGAGTGGGGCTGGGTTTCGTTAGTATCTTTATTAATTTGTCGAATATGGGTGAATTTCTGTTTCCGTTTCTGTCTGTGGGTTAGTTTCGACTGTAAACTTAATTGAAGTTCGATAGTTTGTCTATAACTTCGTTACTTTCACGTACAGTATAAGTAATCTGTGCTTGTTTCGACCGATACTGAGGTCATTACTGTACCGCTACTGACTGTTACAGTCATAGACTACTATTAATATACTGTTACAGTATACATTGTAATCTTTGGTACTGACTGTAAGTTTACCGATTGTAAAATTATTAAAAATGATTTCCGTTAACGAAATTTTTCAAGAAGAGATCACAAAGCTACACAGCAACCTCCTGCCCCCCGGTTTCCAAGGAGATATTCAGACCGTCAGGTACGTACCAGCTAAGAGTTATTAGTCTCAATCATTCGTCATATGGAGGTTCCCACCCACTCACAGGTGCTCGCAATATGTACCCTCAGGATCTATCCAACTGCATAGAAAGTTTCAATCAATAGTAGACAAGTATATTTTACTTAGTGTTAATATAACATGCAAAGCAACAGAACTGGTGTTATTTATGGGAGCTGCTCGTCTAGTGTTTTCATTGCAGTCTAGTCAGTAGTTGCTTCATGCATGCATACCTACTACTGCTACTACAATTTTTTTTATGTCTACAGTTTTGTATAGACTTAAGTAATTGAGCAACTAGCAAAAGACCTATGACAGAAAGCAAACCTGCTGAATCATGCTATGACCCAATACAACCTTTTCAATGGTGTCAGGCTACAATAACTATTATACTATGGCAACAAACTATAGTGTTGCTATATTTTGTACATTGTGTATTTCAAAAGAAACATGATGGCTGCCCTTAGTTTTATAAACCTCAAACCAATACTTGATACTGTGTCCAGGTTAATGCAGGACACTCTGGTGAAGATCATTGATGATCTTGGGCAGCGGTCTGCGGCAGCACAGGGCCTAAATAAAATAATTACCACAGCCGACAAGTTGCGGAACTCACCCACGCAAACGCTGTACTTGCTAAAAGATGCTACGGCCAAGAAGTAAGTTATATGTTTATGCATGCATGTGGTGCAACCACCATGAGCAGATTATAGAACCACTGCTGCCAGCTCACTGTCTTCATCTGCCATTAATGTTATTCCTATCTATCTCTTGCTATGGCAAATATTGTTAGTATTGGGGAGGTCACCACCATTTGTAGTGTAAAAAAATTGTGTTTTACTTAACCTTACACTTATAATTAGATTCATATAGATACTGCAATCATCATTGAATAAAGTCCCAAAACTAAACTTAAACAGTAGTTTGTGTAGTGAAACACAAGAAGGTTGGTTGAACACTGGCTTTATTTGTACATGTAGGTAGTACAGTATTAAATATAAAAGTACCCACTTATAACTAATACTACAGTTTGGTAGGTTGAATTAATGGTGACAATGAAATTGTCAGTGCGGGCCAACATATACTAATACTGCCTAGAACCAAACAATAGCTTGTTATCATTTTGATCAGCGACATCTTGTGTCAGAGAGTTAAAACTACTGTTTTGGAGTCCTAAACAACCATCATCATCCCTAATCAGGGGTATGCCTATACCCAACGTCTTCTGATCACGGCTGCATATTCTTTGTGGCACCTTCACATTGCCCTGTAGCTGCTACAAACAATGCTAATATTCATGTATTTTTATTAGAAACATTAATGCATATCTTTATATCCATATATTATATATATATGGCCGTCACAAAATTTGTTCCGTGTTCTCGATAGACGACCAGTTGAGAGATCCCTGAGATTGTAACATTTATCAGTTACTAATATCGTGTTCTGTTTGCCTGGTACTTTTTATTCTCACAAAGTGCTGTCCACATCACACTGGCCATGCCTCTCCGACATTCTCCGCCCTCGTCGATAGATGGCGATAAGAGCACGCGTCCTAAAACCTCTGTGTTACTACCCCCAACATCAGTAAATGAGTCAGATACCGGTTCTGAACGAAGTGGCGAGGTTGCATCTGTGACAGTGCGTCCTAAGCGCAAACACGGACAAGAGAGGAATGACGATATTTGCCAACTTAAAAAGGAAATGAGAGAATCATTCTCATCACTCTCGAACGTTGTTGAACAACGATTTAATGAAGTCATACAGCAAAACTCGGAGCTCAAAGCAGACCTCCAGTTTATCTCGGACAAATATGACGCGGTTCTAAATAGATTAAAACAGGTGGAAGATGATAGAGAAAATGATAATAAATACACTAGGAGACTTGAGAAGAAAATAGAAGAACTGGAACGGAAAACCAGATCTGCTGGACTGGAGATTCGCAACGTACCTGGCGTGCTTCATGATGGGAATAAACTGGAAACTAAAGAAGATATCTCTAATATAGTCAAGAATATGGCCAAGACGATGGAATTAGAACTAACGGATCAAGATATAAGAGACGCATACAGAATCAATACTAGCAAAGAAGTAACTAAACCTATTATAATAGAGCTTAATAGCGTATTAAAAAAAGAAAAAATCTTACAAGCCATAAAAATGTTTAACAAGAATAAAACTAAAGATGAAAAATTGAACACAAACCACCTCAAAGTACCTGGTCCGACTAAATCCGTATACGTTTCTGAGACTTTAACAGCCAGAACCAATAAACTTTTCTCCTTGGCTCGTGAATTTGCCAAAAACAATAACTATGACTACTGCTGGACCTCCAGGGGTCAAGTGAACTTACGCAAAGCAGAGGGCCTGCCCTTCAGACGTATTGAGGAAGAAACGGATTTCGGAAAAATTCAGTCCGTGGCGTCTTGACTAGTTATATTATTGTATTCTGTATTTAAATCATTGACTACTGCCTTCAATTATTTATGTAAAAGTCAGTTTGTAGTAATACAGATTTTTAGTTTAGTATCAGATCTGGTTAACTTTTTCATAGTTTTTCTCACGATAGATGAAAACTTACATTATAAGTTAAATTATTTCCAACACAACTCACACACCTACACAACAATACACATTCATCACTACATAAGCTACCTGGGCTTTTTTATACCACACACCCCTCATCAAAACTGTTGTAATACTATAGTGTTTGTTCATATCCTCTATGGTTCCTGCTACAACTTGAAGAATCTTGAAACGATATATGCAACTCTCCCTTTTACCGACATCAATTGTGTTATGTTATTGTGCAATAATAACAATTATAATAAAAGTTAATACACAAGTGCACAACAATTTGGCAAACATTGATGAAACGCAAATATGTACTTCCTACAGATGCTTTCCAGAAGAATGCAAATATCGGATTACACATTGTGGATCTGACTTAAAAATATTATCCCAAAACATTCGCAGTATTTCTGCAAATATTTCCGGTCTTCAGGCTCTTTGTTCGTTAATTTCATTAAACCTTGACATCATTATCTTGAGTGAGTGTTGGTTAGCACGGAATCCTAACATCCCTTCTTTAGACGGGTACGATTATTACTACACTACTAAACATATGAACAAAAATGATGGAGTAGTTGTGTACGTAAATCAAACCATTAAGGATGTTAATATTACGGAATTGGACGTTAGTGACGCGAGCGGAATTAACATAAAAATTGGTAATAACATATGTATTTTGGCTATGTACAGAACTCCTTCAGTAAAGAATCTTAAGAATTTTTTACAGTCCCTTGAACATATTTTATCCAATAATTCTGCATTTAAAAACATTGCCCTGATTGGGGATATAAATATAGATATTGCGGAGGGAAACTCTGATGCTAACTCTAATGATTATTTAAACTTAGTTGCTTGCCATGGATTACTGCCTGCACATACTTACCCCACACACGATAAAACATCACTTGACCATGTTCTACTTAAAACGAATCTAATAGCAACAACCATAGTCTTAGATTCCACGATTACCGACCATAATGCTGTTATTTTAAATTTTAGTAAAAAACAAACGCATACTTTTATTCCACATAAAACCAAAATTGATTATACTAAACTAAATAATGAGATGGAAAAAATTAACTTCTCATACATTTTTCACTGCACAGACGTAAACTATGCCATGACATGTTTTAGTAATTCACTCACTAGAATTTTACAGTCATCTACCATAAACTATTTTGTGCCTCATCGTCTTAGAATATCTAAACCTTGGATTACACCGGGGGTTTTACGATGTATGAGAAACAGAGACAGAATGTATAAAAAAGCCAAATGCTCCCCTAGTAATGTTACCTTGCGGATAACCTACAAACGTTATCGAAACTATTGTAATAATTTACTACGTACACTAAAAAGACAATATGACAGCAACGAACTAACTAAAGCTAAGTCAAATCCAAAAAAAATGTGGAGTATAATTAGGGACGTTACACATACAGCCAAAAACAAAAGACCACCACATGATTTACTTAAAATATTTAATTCACCAAAAGAATCTGTAAACTCTATTAACAAGTGCTTTGTTAATATGGGTAAGGAGATAGCGGATAAAATTGATATAAGAAATGATGACCTGACACAGCATAGTTTTAAAACTATGTCAAGAGAGTGCAACTCTTTTGTTCTTCTAAAAATTGATGAACACGAACTAGAACAAGTCATCAATAATCTAAAAACAGACTGTGCTGTAGGGGTAGATGGTATATCAGCAAAATTTATCAAGCAGTACAAATCAGTGTTAATACCTCCCCTAACATATATTTTTAATTTGTGCTTATCCATGGGTATCTTTCCCGATGTACTCAAAAAATCTGTTATACACCCTATTCATAAGTCTGGGGACAGAAACTGTGTCAATAATTACCGTCCAATATCAATATTGCCAGCTTTATCTAAAATCTTAGAACGGATAATGAAGGAACAACTATATAGATATCTAGAACATAATAATTTACTCTCAAATAGACAGTATGGTTTCGTAGCAATAGGTCAACTGATGATGCAGTCCATGAACTAACAAATTTTGTTGTGGAAGCTATGGACAAAGGGAAGAAATGTATAGGTATGTTCCTTGACCTAGCCAAAGCGTTTGACACGGTTTCCATCCCCAAGCTTCTAGAGAAACTTGAAGGGCTAGGAGTAAGAGGGAATCAGCTCAAACTTTTTCGAAGCTACCTAACTGATCGCAAACAGAGCGTAAGGATCGACGATATCAGTAGTGATGAACTTGACGTGGAATATGGTGTACCACAAGGTAGCATCCTCGGGCCCATATTATTTCTGATATACTTAAACGATATGTGCAATCTTGACATAAATGAGGGTAGGCTATTTGCATTCGCAGATGACTCTGCATTAATTTTTACAGCTGACGCCTGGGACCTAGTCTTTCAAGCTCAGTCTGGGTTGGATAGAATTACCAATTGGCTCAGGAATAATTCACTATCTTTGAACGTAGAAAAAACAAAATTTATAACATTTAGCCTAAAGAAAACCTCTTTGGACCCCAATATTTTTTCTATAATAGTCCATAATCACGTCACAAACCAAAATCAAGAGTGTGAGTGCCCCAAGCTTGGTAAGGCATCCACAGTCAGGTACCTGGGAATCATACTTGATGATAGGCTAAACTTTAAACCCCATATTGAAATGTTAACAGGTCGAATTAGAAAATTAATTTTTATATTTAAACACCTACGGTACGTAGCACAACCAGATATCCTAAAAACTGTTTACTTTGCTCTATGTCAATCGCTTCTAAGTTATTGTATTTCAACTTGGGGAGGTGCTGCCAAGACTCATATAATGCAATTGGAACGAGCACAACGATCTTTGCTAAAAGTGTGTACATTTAAATCTTTTACGTTTCCTACGAATGAACTATACGAGTATTGCTCGGTTCTAACAGTACGTCAACTTTTTATCCTAAGTATTATACTTAGGCAACATAGGTATGTTCACATTGTTCCACCCACTACTAGATTCAAGCGTTCATTTAAAATATATAGAAGTTATGATTGCCGAACCTCTTTCAGTCGAAAATTCTTTTATTTTCTGGGTAGTTACTTATATAATAAAGCGAATAAAGTATTGTCGATTAACACTAAATCTAAACATCAATGTAAAAAAACTTTGATCAACTGGTTAAAGGAAATGAACTATGACGATACGGAGAAGTTACTTCATCCAATGGAATAATTTCTTATTTAACAGTTACTTATAACAACTATAGCATATATAACACACCCATCCACACACAAACACACACACACACACACATACACATTATTCTCTACATTCCCTGTTACTTATAATACACATGCATGCGTTCAAGTTAAAATTTTTACAAAACCCATTTAACTACTTAGTGTATTAAAGGTATATATGTACTTGTGTAATGCGAAAACTTCCCGTACTATGCACCTGGATACTCTATGGGTTCTTAATTAATTATTTTTTCTCTTTTCTTTGATTATTACCAGATATTTATGCACTTGTACTATTTTAAATTTGTACGTCATAATTGAAACTACCCTCTAACTTGTACTATGTTGTTCATTTATACTTGAGTTTAAATGAATTTGTATTTGAGTCACTGGAAGGAAGCTGGTACTTATAGCACAGGGTTTCCCTATTTTAAGTACCAGCTGTACATATTAAAGTAAACAATAGTAATGTAAGTAATACTCAATGCTTCTCAAAGGTGTTACATTTATTCCGTTCAAATTACTTACCTGAGTTATACTGTGTTACATTTCATCTTCTGTAAATTTTTGGATGCAAATAAATGAATTATTATTATTATTATTATATATATATATATATATATATATATTATTTTTATTTATTTATTTATATATATATATATATATATATATACATATATACTCACGCCTTCCCACAAGGGTCCCCGAAGGGGTAGGCAGGGGTGTAGGTAATACCCTTACACCCACTTTCTGCCAGAGATATATTTTAGGTGCCAATGTGACAGATGGCGAGTCCGTCGCCGTTACTTATCCATATATTAATATTTGCATAGTGAAATTGTATATAAGAAATATACAATATCACCATATGGAGTAAAATTATAAGGTGAGGGTGACTAAAAAATAATCATATAAGGCAACAATAGTTTATCACCAAATGTTGCTTGGTTGGTGGTAGGCCTTTGGTATATCATGAATATTCTCTATACACACACCGCATACTTAAAAGTCACTGTAGTGGTTTGTCTTTTTTTGTATCCTCAGATCCCTTTTCAACTCATTACCGGGTGAATTATAAAAAAGTAGGTTGCCAACCGTGTTCCCAACGTGTGTTGGAAGGTGACATCGTAACCAACACGTAGATACACGTTTGCCTTTCTAATATGTATTAGTTTGGCTGTGTGCATTGCTAGGTGACGGACGAGCACATAGGTTGCGTCTAGCAACGCGCCAATGTCATCCCATGTGATGTACGACCTGGGATCATTATGTTCCCTATAAAAAATCTTACTAAATATTTCAACTCGTTCAAGATTCATATTCCCGACGAAATTTAATTTTTCATAGTCAAAATCAAAATCAAAATATTTTTATTTCACATAGGCTTAGGTGTGCACTTATAAAACGTCGAAAAAGGTGCACGGTTCGGGTTGGTCGTTTCCTAAGAGAAGAACCGGCAAGAAACTCCATGGTTACTCTTTTCCAATCATTAGGTATACAATAATAATATTTTTACGGTACAGCAAAAGTAGGGGAACAACGTAGGCCTGACAATAGGTCGTTGCTTACTGTACAAAATATACATAGATCAAGATAATTATAACAATGTTAGCAAGATCTAAGAATCTACAAAGCCTACAATGTTCGCACATTCATAGTGCTTCTCCGACGTCCCATCCACACCCATACAAAACTTTATCAAATAGGATGATGGTGAAAACGCAGCAGACAGACTAGATGGATTTTATATTTGCAAGTACTACACGGCTTCACCCACGCACACAAACACACAATGCCCAGTGTACGTGTTAATTTGTCGCTCGGCTGCGTACCTACTTGCCTATTCACGCGCGGTCTGTCCATATTAGCAAAAAACTCAGCACCATCAGAAATATACACAACACTTTAGTATCTCCATTGTATGCGAGCCAGCGAGCGAGGCAGCAATGCAGTTAGCTTGTGATATTCTACTTACGCTATTTTTAAGAAATGTCACATTATAGGAGAGTAAAAGCACTATATAATATTTGTTTGCCGTGGACGTGATGTCGGTCGATGGGTCGTGTCGGAGCGACGGCAGGCGGAGAGTGCTTGGGGGGCCCCGTGGCGGAGGCGTTGATAGCGGTGGGTCTCGTTGCAGCGGCAAGGGCGACGTGATTGGTCTGCTGAAGGTGGGGCGCAAGCACCTGTTCCTTTTCGACGAGCGGGACCAGGTGCACGAGGTCGAGCCCATGTGCGTGCTGGACTTCTTCGTGGTCTGCGACCGCCAGCGGCACGGCTTCGGCCGCCTGCTCTACGACCACATGCTGCATGAGTTGGGAGCAACAGCGCACGCGCTGCCCGTGGACGGGCCGTCCCCACTGATGGAGCACTTCCTGGCCAAAAACTACGGCGTGCTGCAACTCATGCGCCAGAACAATAACTTCGCAGTGTCGCGCCTGTTCTTTGAAAACAGCGGCCCGGACATAAGGTAAGAGTCATCGCGTGCGTGGACCAAACCGACCATCTACGTCTGTTAATTTTTACCTTGAACTTGATATTTTCAAAGAACTTTTAAGACCGCGCCAATACCTAGCGCACGGTGTGCGTACAGCCTGCACCCGCGGTGAGGAGGCTGCGTGGCGTGTGACCGCGTCTGTCTGTGACAGGTGCTGGCAGATAAATAGGAATGTATTGAGTTAGCGAGGTGCCACAGCTCGGCCAGCTTGGCGAGCAGCTGGGCCTGGGCTGCGCCGCGAGCAGTGCCAAGAGCCAGCCCGTGTGCAGCTGGCCGCCATGCACGGACTCAGGACGTCGTGAACAGAGCAAGCTATAACTGTGTTTTGCAGCTTCATTCTTTTCAGCATTCAAGTCTTCGTTTAAATAGTAAATTCTTGTAATATTCACTCCAGAATATATTTAAATTGTGTTCAGATAATAGTTTTTATATTAAATACGAGAACACAAGTATAGCAGAGCCCAGCATGTGACTTGAAGCCATTATCTGATTAGTCTGTGCTCAGTGGAACGGCTGGGTCCAGGAACGCAATGGGTCGGACATAAGAGTTCTTTTTTTACATTCATACATATCATCACGCCGAGTCCCTAAAGCTTTTTATCTTCTTAATACAAGTAGTACAGGTTTAAGCAAATTTGACGCAGCTATCTTCTTCGCGCTCGCCGCACATCTCGCCATCGTCGGCAATTGGTCCCCCATAAGTTAGAACCAAAAAGGTCTTTTACACAGCGGTTTCAAAGGAGTTCGCTCCCGCGAACGCTCAGGCTGTGGAATGAACTCCCCGTGAGTTTTGCTCTAGAGAGTATGTATGCTTGTTCAGTTTTTCAGGAAGCGTGGGAAAATTCCTACAACGGCGGCAATGCGCGAACTATCGATATCCCTCGGTACACTACGAAACGGACCGCAGGCTTGTTTGCCGCCTTTGTGTTATAAAGTAAATACATAGCTATGGAGCCGGTCTGGCGCGTGTCGCGAGCGGCCAGCTCCTAAAGTAACGCGTGGTGTGTGCGCAGGTCGGACAGCTGCTCGGCCGGCGCCGCGACGCCCTCCGCCGTGGGCCGCTTCGCCGCGCTCAAGCCGCACTCCGCCATCGCCACGGTGAGACACTAGCAGCTCATCCTCCACGACCGCTGCGCCGCTGCACGTATACTGCAGCGCCGCTAGCTGCCAGCGCTGCCTGCCACGCTAACGCCAACTGATCTCTCCGATTATTGACGTTGTCGTCTGTTTTAAATAGCTAATGCTGTAGGTACTTAGTCCATCGTACAGTGTACCGATGTCTGCCTTAGGGCCCGGCCCGAGAGCCTCCCGAGGCGCTCGTGTCCGAGGCCAGGTGGCGAGCGCAGTGTTTGTTGCAGGTGATCCACGGCGGGGCCAGGCGAGACCCGCACGAGCTCGCCGCCGGGTACGTAACTCGCGGGCCGTTCATTACCTTGCCCTTGGTTGCGTTAATGTTTCGTTCAGTTGTTTGAGTTGCTTCCTCTGGTTGCTTCCAGCCAGCGGCGCGTGGTGCGCTTGCCGTGACCGCGTGCGCGTGCGCACCGCTCACCGCTTCCCACCCCTCACCGCTCCCCACACCCTTACTCACCGCTCTTAACCTTCACCACTCACTCTCGACGAATACACAAGGTGATTCACATCTTGAGAGAGACGGCACCTTTGGTTTCTGCTACCAGATCCATCTCAACACTTAATTGGATTACTAATGATGTACATTTATGGACACGATATGAATACATTGGTGTGAAGTAGTCGGTCAGCCGCGGGCTTGTGCCTGCTAGCTATGTAGCATAAGATGAGCTGTGGCCGGCCCGAGGGGTAGAGGGATGAGGGGGTTTAGGGGAGGGGAGGGCCACACCAGGCCCGCGGGCCGCCGCTTGGTTTATTGTACACCTAGGGTTAAGCTGCACTGGGATATGTATGTAGGATGGAAATAATTGCCACGAATGCTGTTTAAATAATATATTTCCACAGCAACAGTTTTTTGTTCATCTTCGTTCAGGACACCTTACAATCGACACGTTATTCCCTTAATGCAAGTCGCTCCGTCTTTTAAACGCACCAATCACAGAGTGTGTTACGTTTCGTTTTATACTTTATAATATTTCTATAATGAAATTCAACCTACATGTATGTATATTATTTTGTATTGTTAACGTTATATATTATTTACTTACATTTGGCTACTTTTGCTTGACGGAAGGGGCGAGGAAAGGGCAATGATAATCTAGCTTGTCGGCCTTGGGCCCTACATGAGTGCACTGTTGGGGGACAGGGCCCCGCGCACTGCGGAGGCCTCCGCGCCGGCGCTTGAGGTTGAGCCCCCGCCCGCGGGACCGCCGGGGGGCGGCGAGGCGCACGGTCCCGAGCGGCCGGCGAGCCTGCGCGTGGCCCCCGTCGCGGCCCCCGCCGAGCCCCCCGCCACGCCCGCCTCAGCCGCTAACACGCCCACGCCAGGCTCGCGCCGCGACGCGCAGTACACCGAGGGCGGCTTCCTCGACATGAAGTTTTACCACAACAAGCTGTGGTAGACGCCCCGCCAGCTATGATCCAACGTCCCTCTTATTGTTACTCCATCTATTGTCAACATAGTTATCTGGTAGGCCTTGCACAACTAGTCCCGTGGTCGCATACTTTAAACATAATATCCCAGCGCCATGTATTGACCTTAACACCAAAATAACTTACTCATTAAACAATACTCAGTAGATTAGGAAAACGTCCAAATCATTGAAAGAATGGTCGCAGCCTGGAGGCGCTGGTGCTGGGTGCCTCCAGGGCGGCCGCTGTATGTGACACCAATCCATTTGTTTGGTTGTGTTTAAGTCTAGCAAGACTGGTTCTGGTATTCGAAAGAGATGAACGAGTGACCGAGTGTGCTATATCGGTAAATGGGCAAATTCTAGAGCAAGTGAATGAATTTGTATATCTAGGAAGCATGTTCACACGAGATGGAAAGTATGAAAAAGATATTGAAAGAAGGATAACTGCCGGAAATAAGGTGAATGGAGCCATGTCCATGTACCTTATTGTATGGCAGCGAATCCTGGGTATGTCAGAGGAAGTATAAAAATAGCTTGAATGCAGTCGAGATGCGATCTCTTCGAAAAATGTGCGGAGTAACGATATTAGATCGAATCCGCAATGAAGAGATTCGCAAATCAACTGGCGTGAATGAGGGCGTGATTGTAAAGATGAAGAAAGGCATGTTACGTTGGTTAAGGGATGAGTGAAGAAAGATTGACGAAATAGATATACAAAGCAAAAGTGTGTGCAAGAAGAGGCAGAGGAAAGCGACGTTCCAACTACCTGGATCAAATCAATCGGACGCTCAAGGACGGGAACGTTAAGAGTACTCGAAACCGACGAGCATGTATGAAGACTGATGAATGTGGACGAAGCGAAAGAGGTATGTAAGTCTAGAGAGAACTGGCGCTCTATACTCTCTGCCTACCCCGTTAGGGACTTGGCGTGATGATATGTATGTGTATAAGTCGGGGCCCGCCCTGTATTGTATGAATTGCTGCATTCCTGATAATATATTTTAGATGTACATTATCCAGCCAAAGTCTGCTGAACATTCCGTCAATTGAAACTACTTGTATTATTTGTAGACTGAACATCCCCGTTTGATATTGCAATTTATACCATGTTTAGATTAATGAATAATGTTAATTTATCGTGTTCACATAGGTATGTATATATAGGCCTATATTGTGCCCACTTTGGCCACGTGCTCCTGCGAGTAGCCCTCGCCGCTCTGCGCTCGCTACATGGCATTATTACTTTGAGTCGTCTAGTCGTCAGTGTGGTCACCATAGCCGAGTGATGGTCTTACGATGGCAGAGCCCCATCGCAGCTGACCTCGGCGGTAATGGACTAATGCCGAGCTATTCGGGTGTGTTTTCTTATTGGTTGTAATTGTTTATCTATTGTATATAACCTTTTTATGTAGAGCCTCACAGTGATCGCACTTTGTTCTCTTGTTAGGATTCCTTGTGCACCTACTAGTAGTGTAGTCAAGCCCTTACCAGTGCCTTGTAGCCGGCCATCTCTCGCATCGGCTCCCAGTGTTTGCTGTATTTGACACCTAATCCAACGTCTCCTGTTTGCACGGACAAATATTACAGTCCGATTGATTGGCCGCTCCAGTTAATGTTCCCTCTAGCCCGGATGACGGATGTGGCTGGGAGCGTTTGTGATCACGCTATAGTAGGAATCGTTCGTTGCGTAATTAGAGACTGTCGCAGCATCCATCATGAGTATGTACCTATACTGCACATATGACTCCTGCAGCTGCTTGGCATTCCTACAGCAAATGTAAAGCTTTGATGATAGCTTCCGCGCTATCCATAATAAAAGCTTTGCTCTTTCTCTCTTTTTAGTCTAATTGCATCTCGAGTGTGGGACGTGTGCAGCTTCCTTATTATTACGTGTCCATCACATTTCTCGAACAGTCATTCCGCATGTGTGCCGCATGCAGCGTGGCCATTAATGGCCCCCTAGGCTATCGCCTGCTCAGTAGCTGTACACTTCCCTGTGTGTGTATTCTATCGCTCGTATAGCGGGGAGCGGGGGGCCGAATTTAAGCCAATGGTACCCACGGCCACTTTAAAATTGATCCTGAGCAGCTCCCCACTGCGAAGGACGCTCAAGTTGTCGCCGGCCGTCAATGGCCGCTGATGTTCTTGCTAGATGACCTACAATTTGATTTTTCAAGACGAGTTTGTGACAAATGAAATGTCAGCGTCGGGAATACGTGATTGTTACCCGGGTGTGGCAACCGTCCACAGGTAGCCACGAGCCTCGTATGTTAAATGTATTGTATGTATTGAAATGATGAGATTATAACAATGTGCAATTGTCCCGACGACGTCAATTGATCAGCATCGGCAAGTTCACGCCACTGATAACTACCATATCGTGTCTTCCAACGGCGCACCCAGCTCGCCTGAGTGCGCCTACGATAGGTTGCTAGCATTAGAGGCCCCGCGCCGGGCCGTGGGGCCTTCGCCTCTTAGCGTCTATGTTGTGGGAAACTGTTGTAACAGAGTGCGGGGTATTATTGATCTGAGATGCTTAGTGTTTTTATTTGCCAGGTATAGAGCAACTAAAAATTGTGAGTAATTTAAATAAATGCGAGAAAACAATGTTACTTGTTTAAGTACTTTTAGCTGATTGTTTATTAATTTATATCTACACTAATATATTGCTACGAAATCAAATTTAGTTTTTGTTTCGATCCCGTTAACGTTATTCGCGGGTGCGTGAGTCCTCCCTTGACCTCCCACTCCCACTCCCCCACTCTCTACACACATCGTCGATGTGGTTACACATTTAACATTATATATTTCACTCAAATTAAGATTAACATTCAGACTCACAAGATGCACCTATAGCCCCCCGCAGTGTTTATGTACACTGGTCGCCGACACGGTGCACGTGGGTGGGGAGGGGGTTTGCGTGGCATCATATCGAAAAGTTGCTGGCGCGATATTTAAGATAAAAAGAAAACCCGTGAACCATAAAGAAAAACATTTATTTCCATTACAATTGGACATCATCTGTATCTTTGGGTTGCATAAGTAATTATATCATTGAGGAGGGTTGGAGGGGTCAGAGTTGGAGTGAAGTGGGCCGGAGGGCCGGCGGCCTCAGCTCGCTCGCGGGGACCCCACCGGGCGCTGCACACGACGAGTCCACGAAGAATATTGTATGTTACATAATAGTACAAAAATAGTGTGCATAAATAAGTAGGTAGAGGTCGCGTGGCCGGGCAGCGGCCGGCGAGGCCCGTCCGCGGATGTGCCTAACTAACTATTACATTAATGCTCTTTGGATAGCACATCAGCATGTTCACTACTCGAGCCCGCACGGTGAGGCCCCCTGCCGGCCCCCAGCGGCCGAGCTGACGCGGCGGGACTTACGCACTAGGATGCCATATCTTAAAGTAAATACATTAATTATAGTAGAGACTAGGATGCGCGCGGGGCGCCGCCGCAGGGCACTTATTACATACGATTACACATCATTATATTTTATTCTACATTTTTGATCGATACAAATTATAAAAGAACATATTGAGCATAATTTTAAAAGCCGTATCACAGTACGCTAACTTAACTTAGTAATGTCGAAAATAGAACCCGACCGGTTCCCTAAGTTACGGTACATAAGTAATTAAGTCATATCAATATAATATCGAGTAAGTATTGTACCGGTGACGCCGCCCTCACCGCCGCCACGTAGGCGGTAGATACACGCCTCCACGTGGCGGCGCATGCTATTGGCGCGGGAGTGCTTCGGGGCACGCCGTCTCTTAAACTAGCTTACACTCCCTACGTTACAGACAGAGCATGTATGCATCACACTACAGGTTAAACATTACATAGAGTACTCATGAGAAATACTTGTTGGATAACATTAGGCACGTGTAGCGAGCGAGCGGCCGCGCGGCAGCACTGGCGGACCACGGGACCGCAGCACTGGCGGACCACGGGACCGCAGCACTGGCGGACCACGGGACCGCAGCACTGGCGGACCATCGGCCACCACCTTACCTGCTGTTTATATATATATATATATATATATATTTGTTATTAGCAAACAACCCTCGTCAATATATAGTTTGGCTTTAGTCTATCTTTATAAATATAAATAGCTATTGATTCACTGTACTCTAGTAGGTACAATCATTTCAAAATTTGAGTATACCTGTAGGTATGTATAGAGCGGATAAGGGATGAGCAAGTGAATGAATTTGTATATTGAGGAAGCATGTTCACATGAGATGAGAGTATGAAAAGGACATTGAAAGAAGGATAACTGCCGTTAATTAGGTAAATGGAGCCATGTCGGCGTTGAATGATCGAGTAGTTTTCACAACGCGATATTGGTGCCCACTTTATTGTAAGGCAGCGGATCCTGGGTATGTCAGAGGAAGCACGAAAATAACATCAATACAGTTGAGATGCAATCTCTTCGAGAAATGTGCGGTGTATCGGCTTTATAATGAATTGATTATTGTAATGATGATTTAACTGATTATGATTGCACTGAACAGATTGGCAACATAATAAGCGTGGACGAGGGTGGGAATGTTTAAATGAAGAAAGGAATGTTACGTTGTTTTGGATTGAAGATTGACGAAACAATACAAAGCGACAGTGTGTGCAGAGGAAGACCACGTCCCAACTAATTATTACATTTATTTATTTATTTCCTCTCCTCATCGATCGGACACTTAAGAATGGGACGTCAACAGTACTCGATACCGACGAGCATGTATGAAGAGACTGATGAATGTGGACGAAGCGAAAGGGGTTCGTAAGTGTAGAGATAATTGGCGCTCTACTCTATCTGCCTACTTGGTTAAGGATATTGGCGTGATGAGTATGAGCTTTACAGGGTCTGGCGCGAACATAGATGGAGTCGTGTGTGTGTATGTGTGCGGTACCTGTGCACGATGTTGGCGAGCTCCCTGAGGGCCTGCTCGACGCCGTCGGCGAGGTGGTGCCGCGGCTGCTGGGGCTGGTGGGGCTGGTGGGGCTGGTGGGGCGCGGGCGAGGCGAGGGCGCGCGCCTCCGCGTCGAGCCTGGCGGCGGCGGCGCGCAGGCGCACGCGCAGGTGCGGCGCGCACTGCGGCGAGCCGGCCGCCGCCGCGCACGCCGCGCCCAGCCGCGACACGCGCTCCGCCGTCTGCAGCCGCCACAGCGAGCCGCGCCCGCCGCCGCCGCAGCCGCGCCGCACCTGCACACGCCTCGGCCTTCAAACACACCACAGCCGCATCGCTCGTAGGGTGGACGGCCCTTTACTTTGGAGGTTATCCCAGCTTCATGTGACGCGTTCATACCACCACACCAATTTTTATTTTATTTTACATTATAATATATATCTGTCCAAAGACTACATTACAATATAGCCGTGCTTTATTTGGGTACACTATGTTTATTTCCACAGTATTATGTCATATGGCATTCTGCTGTTGGGATGAGTGGCGCACGTTGACTCAATTTTCATTGTACAAACGAGAGCGGTCCGCGCGATCTATGACATGGGTCCTCGCGAGTCTCTCAGAGAGAATTTTAAAGAGTTCAACATACTAACTCTGCCTTCACTCTATATCTTTGAATGTGTTTTATATGTCTGCAAAAATGTATGTCCGATAGAAACTTCAAAAGACTATATAAAACGTGTTCTTATTAAAAATACATATTACAAAATCAAGGACTTGGTTTAAAATAAACAATTGTAACTTTAATTCCTCCTGCGGCTTCCCTGGTAGCTCATAAACGGCACAAATCTGTGGATGTCTTTCAACCATTTTTTTTCTACATTTTCAGTTTAATTTAATTTTATTTCATATTTTGCTCAGTAGTAATTACAGCTGTCATCAGTCATGATGACAATATTTGTGTCACTTCAAATTATTTGTCAATTAGTCAACGTGTGAACATTGTAGGCTTTGTAGATTCTTAGATCTTGCTAACTTTGTTATAATTATCTTGTTTTATGTATGCTTTGCATAGTAAGCAACGACCTATTGTCGGGCCTACGCTGTTCCCCCATACTAAAGTACTATTGCTGTAACATAATAATATTGTTATTGTATAACAAATGATTTGAAAACAGTAACCGTGGAGTTTCTTGTCGGTTCTTCTCCTTGGAAACGACCAACCTGAACCGTGCACCTTCTATAAGTGCCTATGTTAAATAAAATACTTTTATTGTGATTTAGGGAATAGGCCACAAGCCATGAACAAGTATATTATATATGTGCTTGTACATGTGTGACTTTTTCTTGGCACCTATTTGTGTGCAATATTGTATGTGTAAGTAGCTGGAACCATAGCGAATGCTCACCTCGGAGGTGCACCAGTCGAGCGAGGTGCGCAGGGCGGCCAGCAGGTCCGCGTCGGGCTCGTCCAGGGCGGCGGTGAGCGGCGTCGCGTAGATGCCCTGCTTGGTAGGCTTGCCCTTGAGGGCGGGCTTGGTGGGCAGCGCCGGCCGCGGCTCGTCGCCCTCCTCCTTGCTCTCCCACAGCCGCTTGAGACTGGTGATGCTGCCCGTGCTGCGCCGCTTGTCCTCGCCGCCCTCTGCCCCCGGCCCCGCCCCCGGCCCCGCCCCCGCCCCCGCCCCAACGGCACTGGCGCGCTCAGGTGATGGTTCGCGCGCAGCACCGTTGTTCTCCACTTTGCGCAGGCGCGCTTTAACATCCATGATGGGCCGCGCCGCCTCCTCGGTCTCCTTGTTGGAGCCGCCCTTCTTATTGGGGTCCACTTTCTTCAGCTGCGACTTGAAATCGGTGCTGCCCTTGGGGTCGGTCTCGGCGCGCCTCTGGTCGCCATTGTTGGCGTAGTGCGTCCTGCGCAGGCCGGCCTTGAGGTCCTGCGGGGACACGGAGTCGTCGGCGCGCGGGCGGCGCAGCGCGTCCATGTTGAGGCTCTCGGAGAGCTCCGACACCAGCCGGGTGACGGGGTCCGCGTGCGGCAGCGGCTCGGCCGCGGGGGGCGCGTGGGGCGGGGACTCCTTCACCTTATGTTTCTTCTTGTCGGCGCGCTCCTTGATCTCGGCCACCAATTTTAGCTCGAGCATCTCCTTCATGGCGCGCTTGTCGCTCGTCACGTCCGCCGCGTCGGTGCCAGTGGTGGCGCTGGTGGTGACGAAGGTGGTGGTGGTGGCGGCCAGCTCGGGCGGCGGCGGCGGGGGCGGGTGAGCCTCGGGCGGCGGGGGCAACTCGGGAGGCGGCGGCGGGAACTCCAGCTCGGCGAGCCGGGGCCTCGGCTTGGCGGGAGAGCCGGCAAACGAGCGCAGCGGCGGCGCGGCGCGGGCGGCGCGCGGGGACGCCGGCGCCGGCGCCGTCACGCCGCCCGACGAGTTGGAACGAATCATGTGCGCCGTGCGCGGGGACAGCGAGCGCGCCTCCTCGGGGGCGGGCGCCGCCCCAGCGCCGCCGCCGCCGCCGCCGCTCTGGCGCAGCGAGTCGAGGAAGGCGCCGATACGCGCGCCCTTGGGTAAGGTGCCGTACCGGTTGATGGCGCGCTTCACGTTCTGCACCTCGAGGGCGGCCACCTGCACCTGCCCCGGGCCAGGGCCAGGCCCCGGGCTTGGGCCCTGCTGTGGTATACAATCAATGATACAATATAACCGAACAAGTACAACACAACACTATTGGTTGCAACAATTAATGTTTTGTTGCGATGGAAGGTTCTGGAAGTCTCGCCGTGTGAAAGCCATGCCAAACAACAACACTTAGCCGGATATATAGACAAAAGGAGGCAACATGCTATGGTAACTTAGAAGCATAAGAAATATTCATTTTTTTACGCCATCTAGTACTTGGTTAGGAGAACTAAAAATACAATGTGGCTATATATAAATTATGTAATTTTCAGTATCTTTAGTATTATTATTACTTTTCCTTTTAACATCGTATTGGTTATAGACTGTAGGGATGTTAATATGATTATGCTTCAGAACAAACTTCAGCTTTATAATAAGATTAAGAACTGAAATCATCGATATATATATTTGTTCACTCCAATCAGGCTCCAATCAGACTCCAATCAGGTTCCAATCAAGCTCCAATCAGGTTCCAATCAGGCTCCAATCAGGCTCCAATCAAGTTCCAATCAGGCTCCAATCACAAAAAATATTTATTACAATGCTCGACTGGAAAAAAATACCTT
This sequence comes from Drepana falcataria, assembly GCA_945859725.1. NCBI lineage: Eukaryota > Metazoa > Arthropoda > Insecta > Lepidoptera > Drepanidae > Drepana > Drepana falcataria. Next base: position 14,825,094 of record OX243921.1, read on the forward strand.
TTTTTCCAAAAGATTGAATTCATTTCCAAATGAAATCATTTGGAAAATGATTTGGGGCCAGGGGCCTCCACTCCTTTGTGACGTCTAATACTTGCATCGGCGCTAGCTACGTTATGGTATGCTATGCTATGATATGGTATGGTATGGTATGGTATGGTATGGTATGGTACCTTGTGCGTGTAGTCGTGGTGGTGGCGGCGCTTGGCGCGGCGCGGCTCGCCGGCGGCGGACTCGTCCGTGTCGGGCGTGCCCTCGGCCAGCGACCCCTCGGAGGAGGCCTCGCGCCCGCCCCCGCCCGCCGCCGCGCCCGCCCGCCCGCCGCCTGCGACACGTCACACCTTATGGACCCGCCGTGTACAACTCCACCACCTCGTTATGACAGTATAACAAACACTTAGTTGTCGACAATGGTTACGGGCCGAGCGCGAGACTCTTCTTCAACTCAATATTACCAGACTTGAAATTATTGAACCGGTACCAAGGAACGTTTTATGCAAGCAATGCTACGCTCGAAGTAACCGAGCTCGATGAACCACTGAATTTTAAATTAAAATTTCGTATATCGTGTCAATCCACAGATAATTTAAAACTGAAAATGCTGGTTATAGAATCTCCAAAATAGGCTTTAGCCTGTAAGCCCAGGTAACGATCGGTAACAGTCGGATGGATGCCGTCATTATCGACGGTGGACGAGTTACGACAGTGATATGGGCGTGGCGCGGACTAGTAAATACACGATTGTACTCAAATCTAAATAAACATATTACTACGACACGATTGAGTACCATAAAAGAGCATTGTTTACATACAAATGACATATGTCACACACCAAGAAATGCTATTGACAGTTGACACAATTCTCTTTCATGTGTGTATGCATGCAGTAGGAATGCTAAATAAAAATATGTAGAAATAAGCATTAAGTACATGGGGGTGCATGGTGTACTGCTACTGGGCAGGGTATGTTGGGCCATCACGGGATCGCGCCAACGGACGGTATGGGGGGCATAGGGGGGGGGGGTGGGGGGCAGACGGTCCAGGGCGGGGCTGGCAGCTACAGTACATATACTCACGACATGTCTAGCGCAATGCACCTGAGCGAGCGAGCGAACAAACAAACAAAAAGGCTATTTAAACGGATGCATGTACCCAGTTAGGGGCTCGGCGTGATGATATGTATGTATGTATACCTAGTGGAGGAATGCCTGTCTGTGTGTGTGTCTGCTAGTCCTCCAATTGGAACGAATTGAATCGAAGCAGCCGTTGCAAGCGAGGGCGAGCCGGCGCCAGGCCGCGGGCAGCAGGCTGGTGCGCCACCACTACTGGCCACTGGTACATACTCTACTTGCCGTATTGTACAATATCACGCCTTCATGTTGTACTACATGAGTCCTAGTAATGCTCACCGCCTGTCTGTGTGCAGCCACGTAACAACTTGACAACATTGACTTGGGCGTGCGTGCGTGTGTGTGTGTGTGTGTGTGTGTGTGTGCGTGCGTGGGTGTGTACTGACTGACCATTGAGCGCGGCCAGGTGGTCGTCGGGCGCGGGCTCGTCGGTGGCGTACTGCGACTCGCGGAAGGAGCTGCACGACGACAGCAGGCTGCACTCACCACATGCGCACACCACGCACACCACACTGAGCAGAGCGCTCTCCGCCGCGCGTGCGCAGACATACATGTCCTACAGTCACGTGGCAAGCGCATTGTTATCATCCATATTGTTATGAAACACATTTCATACTTCATTGAGCACTTCTGGATCCTAAGTAACCTTATTTACTTATTGTTTCGTGGGGTGTAGTTAGGGTACACCTAGAGGTGTAGCTCGGGGGTGTATGAAGGCTCAGGAGAGGTCTGTCTCTATAACACACGGCTTATACGGCTATCAGCCGCAGAGGCACACACGCACCCAACATCCACACGCTCATGTCATACACTACTATTAGTGTTTATGTTTATACGGCTATCAGCCGCAGAGGCACACACGCACCCAACATCCACACGCTCATGTCATACACTACTATTAGTGTTTATGTTTATACGGCTATCAGCCGCAGAGGCACACACGCACCCAACATCCACACGCTCATGTCATACACTACTATTAGTGTTTATGTTTATACGGCTATCAGCCGCAGAGGCACACACGCACCCAACATCCACACGCTCATGTCATACACTACTATTAGTGTTTATGTTTATACGGCTATCAGCCGCAGAGGCACACACGCACCCAACATCCACACGCTCATGTCATACACTACTATTAGTGTTTATGTTTATACGGCTATCAGCCGCAGAGGCACACACGCACCCAACATCCACACGCTCATGTCATACACTACTATTAGTGTTTATGTTTATACGGCTATCAGCCGCAGAGGCACACACGCACCCAACATCCACACGCTCATGTCATACACTACTATTAGTGTTTATGTTTATACGGCTATCAGCCGCAGAGGCACACACGCACCCAACATCCACACGCTCATGTCATACACTACTATTAGTGTTTATGTTTATACGGCTATCAGCCGCAGAGGCACACACGCACCCAACATCCACACGCTCATGTCATACACTACTATTAGTGTTTATGTTTATACGGCTATCAGCCGCAGAGGCACACACGCACCCAACATCCACACGCTCATGTCATACACTACTATTAGTGTTTATGTTTATATACGTATAATAATACCGTATAAGGCAGTGTTTGGCGCTCGGATTGCCGTGCGCATGCGTACCTGGTCCGCTTGGGCGGCGTGGGCGCCTGCTTGCCGCGGCGGTTGGTGGGGCGGCGCAGCTGCACCGGCCGCGGCTCGCCGCCCTTCTTCAGCGACATCTGCGGCGTGCCGCCTGCCGCGCCGCTCCTCTCCAACAGTTGCTTCTCCACTTCTGCGAGACAAACACGCCGCTGCCTGCAACTCCACTGTCCACTCGAATACCGAACGACTATCTGTAGTCACGTGACCACCGCTATCAATCCCATGCTCATGAAGCACTACTTGTACAGAGCAGTCGACACAACAGCTACCAATGCCCTGCGAGTATCCTCCTTCAAACTCCATTCAACATGCTCATGAAGCACTACTTGTACAGAGCAGTCGCCAAATACATATTATGTTTCTATTCCCAGCTTCTGTACCAAGCTGTAGCTTCTGTGTCAAGGAAAACATCGTATATACTGCGTGCGCTAGCCGTCGTGCCCGATAGATAAACTACGAGGGAGTCGCGATCGGTTGGCATCACGTTGGCAATTAATACCTTTACGTTTGGCGTAAACATGTGGTCACACCACTGGCAGGGACACACAGGGCGTGTTGTGAGAAGCGGCCAAGGTAGTAGTACCTTCAGTGATGGAGTTGTCGGGGAACATGTGCTCGAGCGCGTGGTGTATGTCGCGGAAGGAGGGCCGGTCCGCGGGGTTCCACTGCCAGCAGCCGCGCATCAGCTCGTACACCGCCGCCGGGCAGCCGGGCGGGCACTCCATGCGGTAGCCCTGCACACACACACACACACACACACACACGTCACTCGCCGGTCACTCAGCAAGCGGCCATAGGTTACGGAAACCACTTACCATAGGACGGACCCTGCAATGGTGGATACAACATTATGGGTACTTATATTAAAGCATAGATAACACCGCAAGTCTGGCCAGGTGGGCAGCGCCAGAGGCGGCCAATGAGTATATGATTGTGTATTGAGAGCGCACGCGCAGCCGCATTGTTCCCACAACAATAACACCATGTGTGCGCTTGTGTACGAATAGCTCAGGAATTAGTGTCCGCGCAACATAAACACCCGCAAGTATACACAAACAACTGGCGGCGAGTCACCGGCTGCACAGGGTGCTCTGCCAACTGCGCGCCGCCTCCATGCTCACCCTCACCAAACACCGACACCCACCTCAACCACTATAGGGTACCAGTCCTGGATGACAGGGTGCCCCACCGCCACTTGCATCACCTGTCACTCCAGTCGTGCTGATATTTTCCTTCCTACCATTGTCTCGGTCTCGGTCCTATGAGATTGTTGATAACAATTAGCACTCCGTCCGTATTACAAGCATCAGCCGCTGCTGGTTGGAGGCCGCGCCAGGGCGGTCTGCCTACCCAGTCGGTGGTAGTGGCAGCCAGCGCACGCCGGCATGTGTAGTATATATATAGATGGAGCGGCGAGTGGCGCACCCTGTGCGGCGCGCACGCCGCCGGTATATAAGCGCGCGCCGCCCGGTGGAAGGCACAGTCGCAGCTCGCCGCTAGCCGCACACAGCCACCCACCACTCGCCACTCGCCACCCTCCACTTGCCATGGCCGTGCTATCTCACACCTTAGTCATCTGCCTGCTACTCTCCGCCGCTGTGTTCGGTAACACCGCCACCCCCTTTACCTCCGATACTGCCACAGTATCAGCCACCCGCCACCTCAGATAATGACGTGTGCGCTCCTTGTGGTTGCAGGCAAGCACAAAAAGCTGAAGCCCAAGAAGTTCGTGTCGCCGACCACCAAGGGCATCCAGTGCTACAACTGCCTGTCCTTCGACCACCCCGGCTGCTGGGACCCCGACCACCCCGACTACGCCAACATCACGGTGAGTGCCCGCCGCCGCCCTAGGGCTGCCACCCCTGGCGCCCGGGGCGTGTGTCAACGCGTGCTTGTCGCCAGGTGCCCAACATCGACTGCTACATCCCCGGCATGGCGTTCCTGTGCATCGTCATCACGTCTGAGTCGGCCAAGCTGGGTGAGTGTCGCCGCCGCCGAGAGCTAGCCCGCGGGCCATAGTAACGAGGGTGCTTGTGTCCGCAGTGGAGACGGGCCAGGAGATCGGGCCAGTGCGCGCGCGCACCTGCGTGCCCGCCAAGGACTTCTCCAAGAAGACCGTGTCCTACTCTATGTGCTCCAAGCTGAGCAAGGAACTGTCCGCCTCCGAGATCTTCTCGCGCATCGCGGTCAGCCGGCCGCAGTGCACCCTTTGCAAGAAGCACCTGTGCACCGACGCCTCGCACTGCTAGCCCCTCGCGCACACACACACACACACACACACACACACCCACACACGCATACACACATAATAATTAGGTATAAGTTATGAAGGTCCAGCTTATGTTTGAGCAGCCAGCTGCGTAGGGCGCTATGTGGTGATAAGGCCGCGCTGGCGGCGTGTTTACAAACAGCGGGCAATGCAATCGCACTATTATTACACCGCACTTGTTGTTACGAACACTAACACGCTTTGTTACGCGCCCACCGCATACGCGCTCGTGGCTGCAGATTAGCGTCAGGTGCCTTTGTTATGTTATTGTCTCAAGTGTTATTAAAATGCATTATTGATATAACTGCCTTTGCTTCATGCGACCCGCCACCTGCGACGACCCTGCCTGCTACGATGACGTGTACTAAATGTGTGGATAGTGGTGCACCTAGTGCGGTATAGGTAGTTAATGTGCGTGTACGTACAGTCTCCAGCTTGTGGTAGACCTCGGCGAGGTCGAGGCCGGGGTAGGGCGAGAGGCCGTAGGTGGCGATCTCCCAGAGCAGCACACCGAAGGCCCACACGTCGGACTTGGTGCTGAAGGTGTTGTAGGCGAGCCCCTCGGGCGCCGTCCACTTGATGGGGAACTTGGCGCCCGCGTGCGCCGTGTACGTGTCGTCGCGCATCAGCCGCGCCAGCCCGAAGTCCGCCACCTTCACCAGGTGGTTCTCGCCCACGAGGCAGTTTCGCGCCGCCAGGTCCCTGGCGCACACATTAACTTGTCGTCATCACTACACCCTGAGACCCCTGTCACCCAAACATCTACGGCTGTAGCTCCCTTGTCATCAAGCACCCCCCGAGTGGTTGTGTATGCAGTACCTGTGTATGAAGCTGCGGCTCTCGAGGAAGCTCATCCCCGAGGCGATCTGCGTGGCCATGTACATGAGCACCACGGCGCCGGGCACCGCGTCCCGGCTGCCGGCGCGCAGGTACTCCAGCAGGTTGCCGCGCGACATGAACTCCGTGATGATGTAGAAGGGCGGCTCACGCGTGCACACGCCCAGCAACTGCACCAGGTTCGGGTGCCGCATCTCCTTCATGATGCCCGCCTCCTCCAGGAAGTCCTTCAGCGCCATCGTGTCGTCCTTGAGTGTCTTCACCGCCACCTGCGCAGTCACCTCGCGTCACGCCATGCTGGCCGACCACTACCTCACACACATTACACAGGTAACTACCGACTGTGGCACACATACAACTGCGACTATCATGATCACCGTACTCATAGGCCCATACATAATAAATATAATTATTGTTAATGCTACAAAGGTTAAGGTGGGGAGCGCATTAGTTACGAACAGGTCCCGCTTCTCCCAGCACACGATAGGAGGGAGTCGGAAACAATGCTACTTGGTTGCTTTGCAAGTGGACGCACGGCCCCAGTCAGGCTGGCTACCCCAATCTCCACTAGTGTGTGTGTGCGTGTGTGTGGGGGGGGGGGGGGAGGGAGGTCTGTGCTGCACTCACTGTCATGTTGCCGTGCTTCCAGGTGGCCTCGTAGACGTCGCCGTACTGGCCACCGCCGAGCTTGTGCTTCATGACGATGTCGGTGCGGTCGATCTCCCACTCGTCGGGCGGCGCGAGCGGGAACACGGTGGGCTTGTTGCGCTTGGGCGCGGGGTACAGCAGCTGCGTGATCAGCCCGTCGCCCAGCACCGAGTGGTGGTGCACCAGCTCGGCCAGCGTGCCGAACTTGGACTCGGACGTCACGTACACCTGCGCCCGCAGTCACCGCCCACCAATATATTGTGTTACCTATCTACTCTATGTCGGGACACCGATTCACTCACGTTGAATAATGTTGCTTCAACACTACCCATACGTACTTATTACACGGCCAATGAAACAACATGTAAGAAAATACATTTATAATACTGACATGTCGGTTGTTTGACATGCGATGAGCGACCTGCCACAAGCTACATCGGAACACCCGGGAGGTGCCTACTAGCCTATGCAATAAAAATACTGGACACAAATGATATGTAATTGACTTTTATTGCTCACTACCTGCCTGTAGGACGTTCACCCACGTACACTACATTTCATGAGGTCCATGACATTCCAAGAACCCCTCGTTCGATTGATAGCCTGATGTATTGTTAGCGTCGCAAGTCCCGCTTGTGCTTGTGGCGTATTCACTTCACGTATTGACATTACACACAGCATTAGGTATTATACATTTGTATTGATAATATAAACTCAACAAGCTGGCTGACGGTATGTGTCGATATTGTTGTTTCTAAGAGGCATCCAACTATAACTATGATACAATATGTAGTGTACACCTGTTCCAGTGTAACGCGATGACGGGATGACGGGATATGAGGAGACGCGCTCGAGAATATATGATCCCTTATTTTCATTATAATGTGTGGCTTTAACACAATGTATAGGCATAATGTTTAGGGCATCTGGGTGACGGGTGGCGGGGCGCACCTTGCCGTCGGAGTCCTCGTTGATGCGGTAGTGGTACACGCGCCCCTCGTACCGCAGCGAGATGCTGCGCTGGCCGGGACTCGACTCCGACTCGCGCACCTGCGGGTACGCCATATATACTACTAGCTGTCCCGCCCAGCTTCGCTCGGGTGAAAAAGTTAAATTGCCCGTAACACGATCGCAGCGCCACCTATTGGGTCCAATTGTAAATCTAAACCATTCTCGAATCTAGCTTAAGACACACAGAAACACACAGAAAGCTTAGCCCGGGTAAAAAGGTAAAATTCTTGAAACTCTATCGCAGCGCCACCTATCGGGTCCAATTTAATATAGCCTATGTTACTCGGGGATAATGTAGCTTTCCAAAGGTGAAAGAATTTTTGAAATCGGTCCAGTAGTTTCGGAGCCTATTCATTACAAACAAACAAACAAACAAACAAACAAATGTTTCCTCTTTATAATATTATTCTAGATATAGTATAGATACACACATAGTCGTACTGGCGTACGTCGGTATAAGGCTGTAGTTAACTGGATCAATGGCCGCTACAGAGGCACGCAAGTAGCACTGGGGTAGGCGTCCACAGGTGGAGGCACGCGTCCTTGGGGCTGCACAGGTATGCACTTGCAATGGCATATACCTCCAATGGAACCTCGTTGAGTCATACATGCTTAGGAGCGGCAATGTGTGTGTTCAGTATGGAGGGAGGGAAGGAGGTACATACGAGGAAGCTGCCGTTGATGCCGGAGGAGAGCAGGTACTCGGCGGCGTTGCGCGCGATGGGCCCGTGGTACCAGGAGTGCTTCTCGAGCGAGTTGACGGGCGTCACGTAGTTGCTGGGCACCCAGCCCACGGCGCCCCCCAGCGTGTGCGCCTCGCACCACTCGCCGCTCTTGTTGTAGCTCATGATGCGCACCTGCTCGCCTGCGCGCACAGACATACTCGCCACTACACTCGCCACTCGACATATACACCTACATCGCGCCACTACTATGCGCCCCACACCATTTCCTTGACCACACCCAGCTATGGAAAATGATCTTAAAGCTATTATTATATTTTGAAAAAATTGGCATGAATGAGTTTTTCTGAACTTAAGTACAGTGATTAATCACACCGCGAGCTTTACGGTGAAGGAAAACACAAACAAGGAAGGAAAACGAGAGAAAACCTGCACACGTCTGAGAAGTAATTCAAAGGCGTATGTATAATCGTGCTTGAGTAACGGCGACGGACTCGCCATCTGTCACGTTGGCACCTAAAATATATCTCTTGAGGAAAGTGGGTGTGTGGGTTACACCTCTGCACCTCTGCCTACCCCTTCCGGAACCCTTGTAAGAAGGCGTGAGGATATATTACTTCAATATATTTCCACAAAATTATATTTATATAAAAATCGTAATAATAAAAACCTATCTACTCATTTCTATATTTAAAGATTTGTTTTATACAGCATGTGAACCTCGATTATGGAATACGTTCCCTTTGGAACCATTTTGAACATGCCCCCTCAATGTTTTGAACATGCCCCCTCAATGTTTTTGCAAGCTATGCCACCAACAGGAATGACATAAAAAAATGACACCTTTGTCGGCGCGGGTAATTATGTACTACCATAGCACACTACAGCTTGCAGCACCGAGCGAGCGACAAACTATAAGGGTTGCTAGTTTACTACGGAGCCCTAACAAGGATGATAATCATAAGGGTTGTCAAAACCAGAACAATTGTTTATTTTAATGTTAAGCCTGAATCACAAGAGGTCTATAATTCTAGAATGCAATGACGCTCTATTTTCTTTGCCTTATTAATCCACGTCATGAAATTAAACTGTCGGCATGTAACAAAGCGATCACGCTAAGCCATCGTAAAAATAACTCATGAAAATAGTATACAATGATGTCCATAATGTAAGGCAAAGCTTAAAAGGATAAATCGAAATATATGTATTGTTTCACTGAAGGTGTGCCGTCGGCTGTGGGCCTGCAGCGGGCGCTGCGCTACCTTTCTTGAGGCTGAGCTGGTTCTCGCCCCCGGCCTGGAAGTCATACAGCGCCACGAACAGCTGCGGGTCGTCCTCCTCGTGACGCGCCAACAAGTTCTCCTTTGACGTCCACCTGACACCACACACACACACACACAAGCACTGTATAATACAGATATATATATCTGCAGTTTATCTAATCCCCAGGCCACAAAGGGTCTCACTAAGACAGTATTCTGAGGAAACGGCCTTGCTACATGGAAATATGATACGGTCCTAATTCTGGTTTAGCACATTTGTTGCTTAAAAATAAATTTGCCATTTTTTATCTCTATTGACTCGCCTGGTTTCGCATAACTAGGTACCCACATGGATCAATAACAGAGGCCTGCTTTAAGCCGGTTCCTCTAGGAGTACATTGCTTATTCACAAACAGCAATCCGGGTTGGGTATTACTCGCACTCAAGGCTTTCTTGAGCTTATATACCTTAGTAATTGTTATTCAGTTTAAATTGGAGAACATTTAAGTAGAAATAGAGATATGGTACGATGCGAGTTCATACAGTGATGGCAGGAGTACCTATTGGCGGTGTCGAGCGACTGCGGCGCGGGGGGCGGGGGCTCGCCGTCCGGCAGGTCGGGGATGTGCGGCAGCGGCCGGCTCTGCAGCAGCGCCTCTGGAACACCACCACCACCATACACTAGGATGCACACTACACGCCGTCAGCTATACTATACACTTTGGCACAAGTTCAACAAGCTCCGATGTGACATGCCCTACATGTATTATGTTAGGGCCCGGCCGCTGAGCTTATTCATTTCGCTTTGAGGATCCTCACCCAATGCAATCAAGGCTTGCATCGAACATCGCATCTTATCTTATATCATTCGCTATTACTCAAGGAATTATACACTTGTAGCTAAAGGCAAACATGACGTCAGAATGTCATCAATGTTACATACCAACAATTTTATAATTCGCTTCAGTACTCAGCTTTACGAAGGGCAAGAACATTCAACGGACTAGCCACGAGCAATGCGTGTGTGACAATGGCGCGTAGTGAGTAGGTGTCACTCAGCTAAAGCTATGGTGGAGAATATCTATAAGTGCTTGTATCCACTTCGCATTGCAACTTCGCACGCGGCGGCCACATGGCGAGCGAGCGCGTATTGCGCCCGTGCTCGAGCCCCCTCCACGCCCCCCACGCCGGCCTGGCGAAGGAGCGCGAGCCACGCCCGCTCAGCGGGGGGCCTCTCCTAGCTCACACGGCCCACCGCGCCGGCTGACACCTACATGTAGGTCACGACTAGTCGTCGGAGCCAACCAGTCTGCAGATGGCAAGAATTTCACAAATTTCCTCGCTCGTATATTCCCTTATGTACCCGATGTATAAATAACAAATATCACACCCGTCCCCTTCGCTTCGTTAGGAGGACTCTCAACCTTGCCATTGTTTGGCTAAGTTGCCAGAAGTCCCTCGAAGCCATGCAACTACAACACTGCGAGACTGTACAAACGAAGGTACCCCAAGCTAGAGCGCCGTAGGAATCTCGCTGGCTCTCTGTGCACTTCAACTACACATACCAAACACATGAGTGAGAGCCAGGGTTGAACTGTCTCAACTACAAATTGGTTTCAACTATTGAGGCCTTGGATTTGTCCTTGGCTATGTGACATCACATGAAGTCAATGAAAAATATGACAAGAATATTTATTGGTAAATGTTGTTCAAATCACATGTTTATCAAACAGAGCTGCCCGGCTAGGTTCCTAATGGAACCCTATCAGATGGTGGCTATCTACTTAGCCTAGAGGAACTTGCAGTTGTTTCAATATAACAATAGGTATGTTGTAGACCTACAGATCTGATTCCACTGCGATAGCTAAGTATTTAGCTATACCCTCAAAAACATACCGGATATAGTAATTGAGCAGTGCTGCCAGTACCAGCCACTCCATACTGATATAATAAAGGCAAACAAGCTGCGGCACTACCACTGCAGAGGTCCACTTCTTTGTCTACAGTGGCAAGTGCCTAGAAACAAAATGAAGCCATCAGGTACCCAACTTGTAAATTCCTAAGTATGCGAATTGCAATAATGTTGTTGTAATTAGTTTAAATTGAGGATGATCGCATGAGGTAGGAGGAGGTCCCCGCGCGCCCCACACGGCCTGCCTGATAAGGGGCGCAGTGCGCACGTAATGAACGACACACGGGTGCTCGCGAACATATCAAGTAGCCAGTACTCCAATGCGTCATTGCTCCATCAACAATGGCCCATCACCAATGAGCACCGCCATTCATATGCCAGTAACACCAGCCGCACACTAATACCTCAACTAACTATGACACAGCAAAACCCTTCAACTGCACTGCTTAGTGAACATTGTAGTCTTCATTTGCAATATTTTTTGTTGTTACTAGTTGATTTTAGCATACTTATTGGATTTAAGAGTACTTAAAGTGCATAACATAAATCCTTTTCATTTATAAAGCTACTTTTATTTTTACATAACTGGAATTAGTAAGAATTTTTTAGAGGTAGTTATCTATTATCTGACTAGACCTTCTGGTCTAGTGGTTAGAGCTACCGACTGCGAAACTTGAGGTTGCGGGTTCGAATCCCGCTGAGGGCAGATATTTGTGTGATGAACACAAATAGTTGTACCTTAGTCTTGGATGTCCTATGTATTTAAGTATGTATATATCTATCTATATAAGTAAATATATCGTTGTCTAGTTACCATACCACAAGCTTTGCTTAATTTGGGACTAGGTCAATTTGTGTGGAATTGTCCCAGGTATTAATTATTATTATATAATTATTATCATAGTCAAACCAATCCTAATTTCAAATAGTTCTATTAATTAGAGTAGTTTAATTTTGGAACTTAGGACTTGAGACTTATTTATAATTCAATCATACTTAAATTAAGTAAACATAAATAGGTTCAAATTAGATAAGAACAAAATGGGGGCAAATACCCCAGCCTAAGTATGAAGGATGAGCTACATCCAATCAGCAATCCTGGTGATGCCCAGGAATTTAGTTGGCTGCACAAGAACCCTAAAGTCGGATAGGTTGACTTATTAGAAATGTATCAGCAGCAGTATAACCCAACCAATGTGTGTATGTGTGTTTCAGCAGAAAACAATCCCAACAAACAAGGCTCCCGAACATATAGCAATCTGCAGTAGAATTTTAAAAAGGAACATATTTGTGTTATCATATGCAACCCATGTAAGTTCTACAACAACACACAATTCTATTTCAATTTACTATGTATTTATACAAAATACATGATGATAAATACATACAAATAGTAGGGATAGCATAAACTGGCCTCAATAAACATAAGTCTTTCAAATGTGCATAGCATTACAAGAAATATCTTATCAGGACACAATAGATGGCCTCGCTGAAAATGATGCCAATATGATTAAAGTTGAAAGATTCACAAAGGTATACATTCGCATAGCAGCTACAAAAAACAAAAGTGATTTCCACACCCACCACTTAACCATGTCACTCGTAGTAGTGCTATGTACTTGCACCTGGCAGGTCTTCAGTAATGTCTGGCAATAACCACTACCCTAGTGCTACTTTACAATGCCATTGAGAGAGCACAACTTCCAAAATAAACATTAAAGCGCAGAGCAGAGCTGCTAAGTGGCGCTGTCACTCACCACTATGTTCCGTGAATATGTTGGAGCCAAGAATGCGGGGGTCCTTGGGCACCCTCGGCTTGGAGCGCGCCGAGCGTATGGACGCGCCGCTGGCGGTGCCGCGCTCCTTGGCCTGCTGCGCCCCCATGGCGCCGCCGCCGCACTCCACCCGTGCAACTTAATTCAGTAACTCCACCAACGCGCTATACACTCCATAATTGTCCCGAACTCGCATTCGACACTCCGTAAAGTGCTACGCGCTGAGAACGCTCACCGCTATGACGAGCCAGGCGACGCGCATACTCTGCTCTCAGCCAGCACCTAAATCCACATACATTGCGAGAATTGATAGCGTAAAAAAAACAATATAGCCACCGCCATTAAGTGAGTGACTGACATGTTTGACGTCGATTTTTTAGTTTCCGCCTATTAACGTAGTGGCAGCACCAGCTAGCAGTAGGTTTACAAACCATAAACTTAACATTTTATGCTATGTTTATAGTTTGTTTAATTTAACTGTCAAATATCTGTGTACCCGGACGAATATACTAACATGCATTTTATGCACTTGTGAATTTCCCCCAAGTTACTTTTAACTTGTTCACTACTTGCCTTATGTATACGCGTCGTTGTACTAATACTGATAAGTTAATAAGAAACATATAATCAATCTAACTTTGATTTTGATTGTATTATTAAAACTGGATCAGAGACGCCGACAAGAGCTTTTCTTTATGCTAGCTTCTTTTACCTTGGAAAAACCAGTAAACTTTTTAAATTTATGCGAAGACATAATTAAAATTCCTGTCAAAAATAATATTTTCTCTCAAGTAGTTGCCAAAGAGTTCTAAATTATAACTCACAATTAACTTTACTGAGTCCCGGCCAGCACACTTCAGTCTGACATTCTTGGGAAGTTGGTAGTTCTTGACAGAGTTGAAATTACATTCATACCTACATAATCATCATGGCGAATCTCCCAAGGGGAAAGGTAAGCGCCATATTTCTAGACTTAAAGAGTTCGTTCGCTTCAATCTTCATCCACATTCGTCTATAATGCAGCCATAGATAATACATAATATATTGGAGAGCGCCTTCGCACTCACTTTTAGGTATAATTAGAATGAATGTTTTAGTATTTATATATGTAGATGGCGTTAAATAGTACAAAAAAATCTCGATAGATGGCGGAGGCGGAGGTGAATGTGGATTTGCCTTACATTCAACTGCTCCAAGCAATACGACAGGTTGATTCCTGTCGTGTATCATTTGACAAATGACATACAACAATAAATTTAATTCTCCAATGCAATTTATTGTATTTATTTGAATTTATTTAACAAGTACTATGTTAATATTATTACACGATAGATCTGTTACCTACATAAACGACCATAGATCGGCGATCGGATCTTGTTAACAGTGGCGAATCTTTAGTTCAGAGGTTTATTCGTGTTATATTACACTGTAAATAAATACAGTCAACAGATATCGCCATCGGTTAGAATCGTTTGGAGCTAACAGATAATTGTGACTGTCAAATAATAAACAGATTTGCAACAATATAATATTGCGGCTATTAATTGAGATGTAAGCTATCCTACCTTTCAAGTTGGATCAAACTGCACACGGTGTGTAAATTTGATTAAAATCGGTTAAGTAGTTTAGGAGTCCATCGCGGACAAACAACGTTACACGTAATTTATACATATTAAGATTAAGATATTAATGAATTGTTGTTACATTGAACTTGTTGGCTTTATTTAATTTATAACACTTAAGTTTATAGACCAGATATTGTCCTTATATAACATATCCAAATCACAAGTTTAAAACAATGCGCAACAGTTGCAGTTTGCCAATACTCTCCAGATCGCGTTAGGTAGATATTAATTTAGATTAGAAAACATATACCTAGATGACCTTTTATTGGGAGAAGCGGTGGGACCTGCAGGAGAGAGTTGCCTTGGGCTTTGGCTTTGAATGATACAACAGATGGATTAATCAACATTTATTGAAAACAACAATACATTCGGTAGGCATGTCCGACGAACCGGCGACTCACCGACCACGGCCTGCCTACTCTGTTATTGGCTACAACATAATCGTATATACAACACATTTATAAATAAGCCATAAATTAATTACGTAACTAAGTATGTAAACTCATAAAATGTTAACTTACATCAACTTTGTACTATTTGGAAATATTTATTTGACTTGTGGGTGATCATTATAATAAACATGATAAAGTTAAAGTGCGCTCCCGTCCACTCCGGCTGGTGACTGTCGCATGCAGCCGCGAGCGCCATCTAGCGCCCGGGGCGGGCCGCCTGCGCTCCACTGCACTCGAGGCAGTTACAGTGCACGCGACGCAAACCAAGAAGAAAAGTCGCGCGCCATACTCTCTCTTAACCAAGTACATAGGTACTAACTAACCTAACCTAACTGTGTCTCATCCTTTAGGTGCGCCACAGCGGCAGCTGCTGCCGCGCGGTGCAGCCAACAGTGATCTCTGCAATATACATCTTTGGCACAGCGTCTTTGGCCCGTGTGTCCGGGCGGGGAGCACTTCCAAAGCGCGCCGAGCCCGGCGGGTGGAGCTTCTAATCACTAATGCGTCTTTTTGCATTCTTATCACAAAAGAGTTGCGTGGAATAATAATAATAATAACAGCCAATCGAATAGGTATACGAGTGCGTGTGTATATAGAATGGGAAAAGAGGGTGTGTGTGTGCAACGGCACGTACATACACTCATTATAGTTTGGCTCGAGAGCATGCACTCTCATCACAAGCCACAGTGCCCCTTCTAGCCTGTAACCTGTAAGTATGTACTCGGTGGCGCTTGTCGACTATAAACAAGTGTATAATTGTCGCATACAAAGGTACTCACTTTAAACATTCGCCATATATGTAGTTTATAAAGTACCTACCGTGTTAGAATTCTAATAAGAAGAGTAAATAAGTTAACTCTTAAAATAGACAAAGCAAAACTGCGATAGTCTAGATTAGTAGGTACTATAGCTCCTAGACTAGACTACCGTAATTATGGGTTACATAAAAGTACTAGTGATGTTATATAGGAGTAGGCGATGGTAATGGGCGATGATGATGTGGCGCGGCAGTGGCCCGCAGCCCGCGAGCAGGGCGCGGCGCGGCGCCTAGCCCGGCAGCGGCGCCTCCTCGTAGAAGTCCGGCTCGTCGTCCTTGTCTATGTCCTTCTGGGCGCCGTCGAGCTGCGGCACCAATGAAAGCAATTGGTAGAGGCCCTCGTGGCTACAGTCGCCCCTCACCTCAACACTACGAGAGCTCTGCTCACCGCGCGCAGCTGCAGCGGCGTGAAGATGTAGCCGAGCGACATGCGCAGCGGCACCATCAGCACCAGGAAGAAAGGCAACGCCAGCGAGAAGCGGGACGACTTGACCGCGTACAGAATGCACAGCCCCGTCGCCTGGATGATGGTGTACAGGTGCATCTTCAGCGACGGCACCTGCGGACGTGGCACACATAGCACTTGAGACATAACACTCCCTCCTTACGTTGGTTACATTAAATCACATTGCATACGACCCAGTCAGCGTTACCAAACATTTTGAAATCCTATTCTATTAGCGGAGGTACACATTTTATGTGTTAAGTTATCAGCTTTAATTGATTATAATTTACTCTTTTTATTTTAAAAGAGGAAGGAGGAGGAGGATTCTAGCTTACAATCTTTGTGTTGCAGGCAACTACTGGAACCACTCGGCCACCAGTAATAAGTAATGATTAAGATGTTGTAACGGCCATAATAGCGTGTCTCCGCCTACTACTACACCACTCCAGTGGAGGTGGCGTCCTCACAGCCGCGCCTCTCGTGCGCTCCACCTGCCAGGGCTGGTCGTACGCTGTGCGGGCTTTTGGAACTTTGGTAGTAGTTTGGATTGCTTTTAATAATTAATTAGGGCGACTGTATACTCACGCGGCGCACGTAGGGCACCTGCGGGTGGTGCTTGACCGGCTTGAGCAGCAGGATGCAGCGGTCCCAGAACTGGATGCCGCCCAGCGCGGAGATGCCCATGTAGAGGAACACCCCGAACAGCACCGCCATGGGCACCAGCCGCAGCGCGCCCGCCGCCAGCACGGACACGCCCACCAGCAGCGCCACCAGCAGCCCGCTCAGCCGTTGCTCTGCCACCAAACATACCTACATAGCACTCCACTCCACCACCGCCCTGTGCTGCGCTGCCTGCTCCCTCGCCGCACCCGCTCTGTTGTATCCGCATCACTGCTGCCTCCGCATTCATATCGCAGTGACGACGATGACACACAAGCAAGTGTCGGTGTCTTTGTGCGTAATTGGTGCCACGTGGGCAGCGGTGCACACTAGGTAATGAATGAATGGTCTCCTATGCAACTCCTGTTGGCTCACCTTTGACCTCGACGATGTGTGGCTTATCCCCAGGCGCGTGCGTGGTGGACATGATGGTGAGCGCGGCCACGTGGCTCACGGAGCGCACGGTGGCCACGCACTGCCACGGTGCGCCGAACAGGCCGCAGAGCGCGTTCACAAAGGACATGATCACTATGTCCATGTGGAAGCCGCTGCCCTTCTTCAGGCGCCTCTCTGGCTTGTCAATGATGAGCCTGCGCGACATACGACACACTCACACATCACAGCACGAGGCCCTCGGGCACAACACAGCTCCTCGACCATTCGCAGTGGACAGTTCGCAGCGCACACTCGCTATCCAGCCATCACACCAATAACAATAATAAAGCCGCGAGGGTTCAGGAAGCCAATGTACTGTGGAGCACTCTGTGGAGCAGTGTGGAAGGCTGCGCGGGTTTCGTGCTTACTCAGCGATGTGGGTTTCCATGAACACGATGATGTAGACCATCAGCGCGGGCAGCGCCATGGCGAAGGTGGCCCAGGGCGGGATGGTGTCGAGGCCGGGGTTGAGCGGCACCAGCCAGGAGCGCGCCGCCGTGGGGCTGAGGCCGGCGGGCACACGCAGCGTCTCCGTCCACACGGGCACCGCGCTCGCCACGCCCACCATGAGCACGATCGCTATCGGCACCCCGAAGTCGCCCAGCGCCCGCCGCGCCTGCGCACACACACCATACGCATATACAACACCACCCACCTTATCTCCGACTTCGCCACCATTTAACGTGAGCACTTAGACTTGAATTATGTTTTAAGTTTAAAGGTACGTAAACAGCTGGTGCCATTCTTGAGGACATATTTTTATAGTGGAAAAAAGGGCACCATCGTTGGTAAAACAACATCACTGATGCGCATTAGTCGCCCTTCTCGGCCTCAATGTAACAAAATCAGAGCAAATCGAGATTAATTTAATCCAATGCAGGAATTCTACTGGATTTTACTCATTCATCACCATGTAAACCGTTGACTTGACAAAAGGCACAGTGCCTTTCATTAAACTATTACAAAACTGTAGTGAAGTCGCATCGACACTTTGGGGTCAAGGGAGCAAACGCCGCGTGAAATTGTCCCCCAATAACAATAAGTTGCACGGCCTGACGTCAGCTCGAGTCTCTGATAGGTAATAGGTATCTAGCGCATATTAATTTGCTCCGTCAATCTGTCATTGCCACACCTGGATCCGAGGAGCTGTACAGGTTATTTACTTCAAGTTGCGCAAATACAGTCGCTGATTGCATAAATTACATTGTATTTGTACTGTTATTGAACATAACTCTAGCCTTCCCTTATATTTTATTAAAACTACGTTTCTCCGTACATCCATCGCGTGAGCAGATAATATCTCTCCGTAGAGAGCATGTCGCTCGTTACATCTTAGTACATAAGCAAGGAGCATGGCGTCGCCAGCTTCATAGAGTATGTAAGTGCGTGGTACGATAGGTACTCACACTGCGGCCGAGGAACTTCCCGTTACGGAAGATGCGGAGGTAGTAGGCCAGTGTGAAGGTGGCGAGTGTTAACATCGTGCAGAACAGCGCGGTGTTAGGCTGCGGCGGCAGCGGCAGCGGCAGCGGAGCGGGGGGCTCGAGCAGCACCGACGCGTTCCCTGCCAAGGCCGCACCACTCACTGTACAGTAGGTACTACATGCACCCCGCGCGTGTTGCGCTATTGCTTAGTGTCGAGCGTGTTAGCTTGCAGACCAGTATTGGGGACGGCACCTACCTGCGGCAGTGGCGTTGAGCGCGGGCTGGGTTCCGTTGTGGTCACAGTAGTCCGCGCCCAGCGGGTGAGCACGGTACACGCTTATGAGGTTGGTGATCGGCTCCGAGATGAAGATGAGCGAGATCAGGAACGCGAATATGTCCTCCGTAAACCTGAGTGTAAAACGAGTGTCAGCTAATCGGTGATGCCAAGCTAACAAGGATGTACAAGCTATTGAAATGTTAACAAGGCTTGCAATAAGGGAAGGGCCTTCTAGTCAGAAGTAGTGTCGCCTGCCAACAGTTGTCGTGTGATCAGTCAGCGGTGGCTTTGCCGCGGTAAATATGTGTTATCAGTCAGCAGGTGGTTACCGAGTGATCTTCTTGACGGCGACGCTGCCCTCGACGGAGGCGACGCACAGCGCGATGACTATCATCCAGAGGCCGCAGTACATGCGCGCCGCCAGAAAGTCGAACCCGTACGAGGCGCAGAAGCTCGCTAGCGACTCGTCCAGGAGCAGCAGCGGGCCCGTGGCGCCCGTGATCATCATGGGCTGGCCCGCCACCAGCGCGAACACGATGCCGCCCGCGCACGTGAACACCTGCACTCAAACGACAATCCCCCCTCAGTTACAATTGTTTGTCTGTCTGTATACAATGAAGTAGTAATTATAGTGACCAATGTCTCTGATATGCCTATCTGTCCGTGCGTTTTCTCCGCAAGAAGTCCACCGAAAGTGATCGCCGAGGAGAGCGCGGCGAAGTACATGAAGATGGTGGCCGCCACGCACTGGCCGTTGAGCGCGTCCGTGAAGTCGGACACGTAGAACGGGTACCGGCGCTTCATGTCGCGAATCACACCTGGACACACCGCGCCAGATGAATACCTACCTTCTTTATCTTAAATGGAAAAGTTCAGGGTGCCGACCAGGGAAGCTGGTGGCACCCGGCGTGCATACTCACCGCCGAACAGGCGGCCGGTGCGCGAGAGCGGGTCGTCCGGCTCCTTGGGCGGGAAGCCCCCCGCCTCGGCGGCTAGCAAGGCCTTCTTCTCATCGGACTGCACGGGCGCGTCCGCGGAGCGCTTGCGTTGGAGGGCGTCGCGCTTCCTGCGGCGGATCATCTCGCTCTTGGCGCGTAGCTCCTCGAAGGGCAGGAGGGCCTGGCGCTCCCAGTCGCCGGGCGGCAGGACGATTGAGTCGTCGAGGAACTCGTTGATGGCGGACAGTAGCTCGCGCCGGTCGTCCGCCTTGTAGGCGATCCCGTGGAAGGCGGGGTTGGACATGAGCGTGGAGATCGATCGGCCCACCTCGTGGTAATCCAGGTCGGCGCCGCTGGGCCCCAGCAGCACGAACATGAAGCGCACCGGCACCGGCACCTCCGTGATGGAGGGCATCAGGATGCCGTGCGCGAGCCGCACGAACGCTATGGTGGGCTGGTCGAGGAAGCCGACGGCCCCCACGAGCACGGTGGTGGCCTCCGCATCCTCAGGGATCCGCTTCATGATGGAGTCATTGTGTTTGCGCAGCTCGTCCTGCGAGCCGGGCGCGGCCGCCGCCAGGTAGTCCACCTCGCGCGCGTCCAGACCCGCCGCGGAGGACTTCTTGCGCGCCTCCAGCGGCAGCGCGTACGAGCTGCGGCGCCGCTTCGACTCCGACGAGGACAGACTCTGCACACGACACGCGCTACATGTACACCAACCATGCGCGTGACGTCATGCACGTCTTGCACGCCATGCACGCCATGCATGCCATTATTCACGCTCCACACACGTCTGCGACCGGTACACTCGGCTGAGATTGGGACCTTATTATAGCTACAAATTATGCCACACGAGCCGAGTACAAGTGGCTGGGTACCCGTTCCGGGAAGTATTCTACAAACGTCAGGGAAAAATGCCAGAATGTAAAAGGACAATGTATCTTTGTATGTACACAGGAGGTACATTAGTACAGTATACACTCGATACTGACTAGATAGTACCGCAAGTCAAAGTATTAAAGCGTTCGAGCTATTGTCCCGCTCCACCCTGAGTCCTGTGTACAGCGTGTGCCACTACCGGTACACTGATGTTATTAGTAGCAAAAGATATCACAAAGGTATGCTCCATGGAATTAGTACTGGTGTCTAAATATTGAATAAGTCTCAATTCTTGTCCCTTCTATCCGTCAGTCAGTGCAATATAATAAACCCTCCATTATGGTGCACCAGCTGCCTGGCGCTCCCGTCCGCCGTGCAGCCGCAGGCGCAGTGGCGGGCGAGCATCGTCACATCTACTGCACTGTGTACTATGGCAGACATGCTGACAGCTTCATGATACCACAGCGATATAGCATACATATACATATCATCACGCCAAGTCCCTAACGGGGTAGGCAGAGAGTATAGAGCGCCAGTTCTCTCTAGACTTACATATCTCTTTCGCTTCGTCCACATCCATCAGTCTCTTCATACATGCTCGTCGGTTTCGAGTACTCTTAACGTTCCCGTCCTTGAGAGTCCGATCTATTTGATCCAGGTAGTTGGAACGTGGCCTTCCTCTGCCTCTTCTTGCACGCACTTTTGCTTTGTATATCTGTTTCGTCAATCTTTCTTCACTCATCCTTTCTATGTGTCCAAACCAACGTAACATGCCTTTCTTCATCTTTACAATCACGCCCTCATTCACGCCAGTTGATTTGCGAATCTCTTCATTGCGGATTCGATCTAATATCGTTACGCCGCACATTTTTCGAAGAGATCGCATCTCGACTGCATTCAAGCTATTTTCATACTTCCTCTGACATACCCAGGATTCGCTGCCATACAATAAGGTAGGTACCAATATCGCGTTGTGGACAGCAACTCGAGCATTCTTGCTCAGACTTTTACTGCCCATCAACGCCGACATGGCTCCATTCACCTTATTTCCGGCAGTTATCCTTCTTTCAATATATTTTTCATACTTTCCATCTCGTGTGAACATGCTTCCAAGATATACAAATTCATTCACTTGCTCTAGAATTTGCCCATTTACCGATATTGCACACTCGGTCACTTGTTCATCTCTTTCGAATACCAGAACCAGTACCGATGACGCCAGTAAAACCGCGTCATCGGCGTATAGTAGGCAGCACTAAGTTTCCCATTTTCACTCCAAATCCGTTCGTTCTTAGTGCTCTCAGACAGTTATCTAGATATATAATGAACAGCCAGGCAGACATGATACACCCTTGTTTGACCCCCGACTTCACATCAAACCAGGGTGACATCCCACCGTTAACCCTAACGCACGCCTCGCTATCACTATAGAGTGATTTCACGGCATGCAGTAGGGAACTGCTCACTCCATATCCAGGCCAGCGATATAGAATAGGTAAATTAATGTAGGGTTCACTCGGAGTGCAGCTACACGTAGTTGGCGGAAGTGAACCAACTCGGATGTAGCTTGGATGGATGTAACAGGGCGCGCGTCACATTGGCACATGGGCAGGCAATGTATGTACGAGTATGTACGAGGCGTGCGTGTCAGTGTGGGGTGGGTGTGCACACACAGGTGAAGGTGTGCATGTGTGCGGGCATGGGCAGCATGCGAGGAGGGCGGCTTGTGGCGTACGAGCAGGTGCGCGCTGTGGCGGCGGCAGGCGCTGGTGGCGGAGCACAGCGAGCAGCGCCTCCTCCCCTCCTCCGCCCACAGCGACTGCACACACGCGCGCCCACACTCAGCCACCCATACATCCCCAATGGCCATGTACACACGCGTCTGCCTACACGAGCGCATGTGCTCAGCTATACCTACACTGTGCGATGTCTCATTCCGTTAATGGCACCCACGGTCTCCCACACTTTGGTACATTTTGTAAATTATATTTGCTGCGGGTACTCGACATCCGTTACAAACTGAGCGATACTGAGGCCAATCCAAATTTGTTGCTATTTGACCGGCCGAATAGTAGGATTGTATTGGCTCCGTGTTCCGAGCTAAGTACCCACCAGCTGACCCGACGCACGCAGTCGTGTTAACATTTCAAATAAATAAACACGCCATAATAGCTTTAGTTCCAACAGTGAGTGCCGTGTGCTCTCTACGCGTGCGTTATGCTCGCTCGGGCACACCTCCCACTTGAGGAACATCTCCCAATATCACTGGGAACAACCAAAATCGCAAATTTCCCAATTTGCAAGGCTATTATGCTATATTCTACAATATGCTATATTATGCTATATTCTGCTATAT
This sequence comes from Drepana falcataria, assembly GCA_945859725.1. Taxonomy (NCBI): domain Eukaryota; kingdom Metazoa; phylum Arthropoda; class Insecta; order Lepidoptera; family Drepanidae; genus Drepana; species Drepana falcataria. Next base: position 14,848,573 of record OX243921.1, read on the forward strand.
TACGTATGTATAGTATAAGATTCCGTGAGTATGTATGCACATATATATGTGTGTGTGTGTAAGTATGTATGTGTGCGGCGGTGACGCGAGTGCGCGCTGTTCGCGACGCGGAACCCTTCGTGTATTGCCAACATATTCTTGGGTCAGCACCAAGTTTTTTTCCATTATTTTAAAAGCCAAATTATTGTGTCAAATTCCGCATTCGCGACGAGATACCTAATTTCTAGAGTCTCAATGTGCTAATACTAGCCTCCACCGAGCACTGAACCCCGAGCCCCGAGCATCTCAGCCGCGCGGACAGGCCGACCTCGAGCTCGAGCTATCGCAGGTAGCGCTCGAGAATCGTGACTCGTTATCTCGCACCAGAGATTATCTCCTATTTGTTATCATAATGTACAATATTTCTAATGAAAACAATTCATATCCAAGTTAAACTACATTATACAATATTACATCCGATAAATGGGTAGCTAAATGTTCCGCATGACGTCACGTCGAGAGCACATCTGGCGCCAACGCGCTCGCGCCCGCGCCCGCGCCTGCGCATGCGCATGCGTCAACAATGCCCAGTGCCCACCTCGTGCTTATCAAGTCTTGCTTTCTTATCGGCTCGAGCTCATAGATTGCACTATAGCCCTCGACATGAAGGGAAACCTGCAGGTACTCCTGACAGGTACAGCTACGAAGCAACTGCGCCGACCAATAAAGGTTCAATGCAACTCGCAAGCCGCAAGCTTCCCCATCCAGCCGGCTTCAGTGGATACCACACGTGTGTGCGCAGCCCTAGCTGGTGGTGCATCGCTCCATACACGTATACGTCCTCCTCCTGTCCCGTACCTGCCAAGGTGGCGCTCGCTTGCTCCTAGCCCCACCTAGCCGCTAACTTAGAAGAACTTTAAAAGACGAAAATGTAGTTTACACATGTTTTACGTGCAGCAAAGGTGGTCTGTGTGTGTGTGTGTGTGTGTGTGTGTGTGTGGTGGATTGTCACCTGCAGGCTGGTGTAGGAGGACTGCTTGCGGCCGCTGATGGAAAAGCGGAAGCGGTCGTCGTGCACGTGTCGATGGCGCAGCAGCAGCGAGCGCATCACCACCGGCTTGTCGTCCTCCTCGATCAGCCCCTCCGTCACCATGCTCTCCACCACCCTGCGCCACACAGGACCTCATCATCTCGGTCAGTGTCCCCCCCACGCTCGCCGTGTACCACGTGTGCTCCGTCACAATGCCCGCCATACCAACTTGTTTGGTAGCATGAAATGGATGTGACCCGTCGAGTCGCCGTGCGTCAGTCAGGCGTCGGGAAGGAGGCAGGTGGGTACCTGTAGGCGACGCCGGGCAGGTCCTTCTCGTCGAGGTCGAGCAGCACGACGCCGGTCTCGAGGCAGCGGCGCAGGTTGAGCAGCGAGTGGAACGAGAGCGAGGCCACGTGTGGCCGGCCCCAGCGCGCCGAGCCCTCCTCCACGTCCTCCTCGTACTTGATCCAGCGCGCCGTCTCCTTCCACTCCGCCTCGCCCTCCTCCGTCGCCAGCAACTCGTCCAGTTGCACGAACACCTGTCCGCACAAGCTCATTGTACCAGCCCGCTCGGCGAGTGCACAGCCAGTGCGTTGGCAGGCGGGCTCTCACCGCGTGGGGGCTGTGGTCGTACATCTTCTTGTAGGCAGCTTCCGGCAGGATGTTCTGCACCTTGTCCCCGCCTTCCTTGCGGCTCACGTGAACAGTCGAGCCCTGTAGAAATGGCATGTACAATCACTTTTATATAATATCGTTAGTACTTCGTTATGTGTCATAGGTTGCATTGTATATGTATATAGTCCCCATATAGGCGGGTCGGCGCGGCGTGCGTACCCGGGGCTGTATCATGTGCCTGCGCAGCGCGCGCGGGTCCCCGGTGCGGTGCGCGAGCAGCTCCTCGCGGTCGGCCTCCGGCAGCGGCTCCTCGCTGGGCTCCACGGACACGCGCCGCTCGGAGAGGCGCGCGCCCTCCTGCAGCGAGTACTTGCGCCCCTTGTGCGCGTGCGCGTGCCGCCTGCACCAACACAACGCTACATTACACGCTACATACTACCACTGTGGATGACATCCGACCGCGCGAGCTCGAGCACTAGCAGACAACATTATGTCACACCTGCCAATATTACCTGCCTGTGTCACACGAGGGCCTCGCTGTGCTAAATACCCTTAGTGCGTTCGCGTTGTTGTGTCTGGGTGTGTTCTGTAGTGGCCGCCAGCAGAGGTACTAACGACCAATACGCGTATTACTAATAGTGTAATAGCACATGCCGGCGTCCGTGCGAACATACATTAAAAATAATGATACACTTTCTAGTGCTCTATTTGTATATTGATTGATTTCTATAACAATCCATTTGGATATCGAGACATTGTCCGCGGCGGGGCGCTCGCTACACGACGCGAAGCCTACATGGTGGCCGGCAAGCCTTCGCCTGCCCCTTTTTGGACCAAATGCAGGTACACGTCAGTAATGCATAGCGCACCTCGCACCTAACTTATAGCATAGTCGGCACATCTCTCCGTGACCGGCGCCAGCAGCAGCATCGGTCGTCAGGCGAGAGGGCCCCGCGGTCGCCGGTGATGCCCGCCCACCCCGCGTATATTGTAATGAGCCTCATATAGCTACTCCCATTACCCGCGAGCCATTCCTGCTACGCACGTACTTAAATATGGCATCGATTACGCAGGTATTGTATTATATATGACATGATTATTAGTAATGGTCAATAGTGCCAACGAGGAAAGGTGCTGCAGGCAGTGTGGGGGGTGGGGGGTCGCAGCGGACGCGCCCCCGACAAGTTACAAGCAAGTGGCAGCTGTGTACTTAGCCGATAGTCGCGTGTCTGCTAACAAATCGATATATTGTCTGCGTCGGTGGCCATAACGTACTTGCGTGTATACGCCAGGTACAGTTGGCGTACGAAAACCTTTGTCAGTTTTCAAATAGATCCCTTAACTAGGTGTCACCGCAGTATCGCCAGAGTTAAATTTGGTTGGCCGCTCCCTTGCATGCAGCATTACCCCGATCGTAGAGTACAGGTACACCTACTATGACGCCAACTGATGAGTGTGTCTCCTGGGACAGGTGACTGTACCCTCCACAATGCAACAACAAACGACCAACTATAAGTGACACACGGCATGCATTGGGTGCCAGCGCACCAACTGTACAGCACCTCGCCACTTACCTATAAGATTTATGTGACAGTCACTAAACTGGGAGCTTTGTTAGTGCGGTTAGGAGATTGAATTATGTGCATATTGTAATGGAGCCTTACATAAAATGAATGCAGACAATAATATAGCTCACACTGAGTAATGGAACGTCGTTAACTGCGACCGCAAATGTGTGTCTGGCGCCGTGGCTGAGCTAGGCGCTGCGTGTGCGCAGGTGCCTACACGCGTACGTACCTACGCGACGCACGCAACTAACAATGATGTCCTCGGCGCACACTAGTGCCGCGTGTCACTATTATGGCTCCATCGTGGAGTGGCTACAGCTATGCTTAGCTATGGCTACAGCTGGCGCGCGACTCCATTCATGTGCGGGCCTGTGGTGTAGCGGCGTCGGTCGGGGAGCAGTGCACGAGGCGGGGCACACGGGGGGTAATACTTGGCTTTTAAGCAGGACCAGGTCCCCAGCAGTAGTATTGATCGGCCCCCTCGTTGTTATTGGCCCTCTCTCATTACAAGTAAGGCCACGCTTGCTGGCCCTCTCTCATCGCGTTGACGCGACGACACACGTTTTATATACATACTATAGTAAATAGCTTGTTTATTTATTTACATTAATGAATAGGTTTTTATAGAGCCTCTGTCTGTACCCGGTTGTTTTCCTCGCTTGTTCATCATATTGGGGAATTTGGATTTAAACATTTTCAAAACCTTATCCTTGACCTATCAACACGTTTTCTCGTCCATCCACCACCATCCACCACCATCCACCACCATCCACCACCATCCACCACCATACACAGTATGCACACAACACATTATAGCTGCTTAATGTTAATTCTCTATGATTTACATAATGTAAGTTAGCTTTTGGTCTCCAAGAAATTATATAAATGCGGAGAGAGCGATGTGCTAACACTTTTGGGGATGGGAGTATTGGGGGTGATGGAGGCGCTAGCTCACCGCCGGTGCTGCAGCTCGGAGGCTCGCGAGTAAGTGACAGGCATGACAGCAGGGGCGGGCGCGTCCGAGGCGGGCACTGTACGGGCGCTCTAGCCGCGGCCGAGGGAGAGCGCGTGCGCATGCGCCCGCCACTGCGGAAGTGGCCCGCGCCCGCCCTCGCCGCTACGTATAGTTGGGCGGCCACGGCGCGCGCGCAATGCCAATGTCACGAGAGTGCACTATTTATAACGCGCGTCAGACACAGGTGAAGCGTGCGGGTCGGCTGTCATCGCGGAATATCTGGTTGGGAATGGCTTTGCCGTGCCCGACCAGTGGAAGAGCACGCTATGTAAGCCCAAGGCTGAACCCTATAGGCCCCTGGTCGAGGTCCACTCACGCATTCCTCTGGGAGCGCCGCTCGTCGTCGGCCTCGTCGAGTGTGTCTGGGGCGGGCGCGCCCTCCGCGTCCGGCGCTCGCTGCGCGTCGAACTGCACGTGGCGGTCCTCGTCGCGCGCGCCGCCCGTCACCTGCAACCATCGCCCGTCAGCCGCTGACTGCCTCCGAGCAATACTCGACGCATTCAGCTCCCATATTAGTCGTTGGGCGCGGAGTCATGCCACCGAAATCTTATTCAGTTCATATTTTTAACAAGTATCCTCTCATCCTCTGCGCTGAGCTGATAATCTTATATTTGGAATAAGGATATGCGATCTCGGTCGCTGGGTTACCTCACCATAACCTCGACGACTTTATGCAACCAAAATTTAGCCACAACTGAAGCACCAAACTAATGTGTCATTTAGCTATGGCAGCCAGATCGATAGCTGTTATTACAAAGTTATTTATTTAATTACTTTGTAATAACAGCTTGTATCAAACCTGGGTCACGTTGCGATTGCTCAGGTAGGTACCTACTCGTATGTGCACAGCGTGGCCTAGGCAAGTAGGCTACGTGGTCATACAGAGGTGTTGGGCAGCAGCTGGGGCGGAGCAGCTTTCTTCACTTGTATGTAAGCTGACTGCGCCGAGAAAGCCTTGCAGGCGCCCAGTAATGACTGGTTGCCCGCTAACAAATAACAGGCAGCTTAGTAGCGTTGGGTGCCTTGCCGCAGCTGCCGTGCGGTATCGACCGCGCGGGGTCGCGCGATGTCGCCGCTTGGCTCCGGGCGGCGGCGGCGGGCAGGTACCTGGCGCTCCGCCGACGGCGCGGCCTCGTCGCGGCGCGGCTCGGCGGCGGCCGCGGGGGGCGCGCGCCCGGCCTCGCCCTCGCCCCACACCACGCGCTCCATCTCCTCGTCCAGCTGCACCTCATCCTCGCTGGCCACCTGCGGAGTGCAAGCGACCATGGCGCATCACATGTGGCTCGCGTCATCTACGAGTGTAAGCATGATATAGTTAAGAGAACCTTTGTCCGCGGCTCCTTGTGTGTGCACACACTATCATCTGTTTGTGTACGCCGAATGTAAATGTTAATTAGGATAAAGATTGGTCAACTGTACAAACACGCAAATACCAATGTGCGCATGTACCTACACCGTACGCTCGGAGTGAACGCTGGCTGTGAGATCGCGTACGGACGACTGGCGGCGGAGGTACATGTAGGTATGAAGGGTTCCCATTACTCCGGCCAAGCGGTAGGCAATCGGCAAACACGCCGGAGTCGGTACTAGAAGCCCTAGAGCCTACAATATAACCGTGGTACCTAAGAGTGTATCTTAGTTGTGAGTATAGTGTGGTATAAATATACTAGCGCCCCGCCCCGGCTTCGCACGGGTGCAATGTACATACGATACCTACTAATAACATGTACAAGATAAATGGTTTCTGTGGGTTATCTTTTTAAAGCTCAAGGACGGGAACGTCAAGAGTACTCGAAAAGAGACTGATGAGTGTGGACGAAGCGAAAGAGGTATGTAAGTCTAGAGAGAACTGGCGCTCTATACTCTTTGCCTACCCCGATAGGGACTTGGCGTGATGATGTGTATGTTTATTTCGACATCACATTAGAAATCTTAAAATTTAAAAATAAATTTTAAGATTTGTAATGTGATGGGAAAAAATATTCCTTTTTGAGAGCTTCCGTTGCGTGCGCTGCGTAAACGGTTAAGTTACGAAAATATCATGTATGAGGGAATTGTTCCTCTTTAAAAGTTCTAAGAAAAAGTCTGCGACGGCATGTCTATCTTTTAAGATTGACTCACTATAACCTTTTTTATGGCAATAAAATTTGTTTGAAATGAATGCATTATTTGCGAAGATGTTTTATCAACACAATATCAATCCTTATCCAAATAAATATGTTATTAATCACAAGTATTTAAATGTAAACGAAATTGTACTTGACATCACTTAATTTCAATCAACATCTTAGGAGATATATATCATGATGTTAACATAACTCCGCAACTCAGATGTGGTCGGCTCGCTACGGAACGGTTGAACTCAGCGAACTGATTTTTTTATTTGTTTTTGCGATTTTTGAATTACTCTTACTCACTTCATTACTGAAACAACTCTCTCTCTCTAAGTAAGGTACGCAGACGGAGTTGCACGCATCAGCTATTATATATCTCTCTCTAAGTAAGGTACGCAGACGGAGTTGCACGCATCAGCTATTATATATCTCTCTCTAAGTAAGGTACGCAGACGGAGTTGCACGCATCAGCTATTATATATCTCTCTCTAAGTAAGGTACGCAGACGGAGTTGCACGCATCAGCTATTATATATCTCTCTCTAAGTAAGGTACGCAGACGGAGTTGCACGCATCAGCTATTATATATCTCTCTCTAAGTAAGGTACGCAGACGGAGTTGCACGCATCAGCTATTATATATCTCTCTCTAAGTAAGGTACGCAGACGGAGTTGCACGCATCAGCTATTATATATCTCTCTCTAAGTAAGGTACGCAGACGGAGTTGCACGCATCAGCTATTATATATCTCTCTCTAAGTAAGGTACGCAGACGGAGTTGCACGCATCAGCTATTATATATATACACTAGCTGTGCCTACGACTTCATCCGCGTGGAAAGTAACTAAAATATTTTTTTTCAGTTTCTAAAAAAAAGTAGCCTAAGTCGTCGCCTTTTTACATCAGCTATCTTGCCAGTGAAAATCGGTCCAGCTGTTTCAGAGATTAGCCGAAACAAACAGACAGACAGAAAGACAGACAACCTGACAAAAATTGTGAATAGTAGATATAGCTTACATCTCAAAATTGGACCCGATACGTGGCGCTGCGATCGTGTTACGGGTAATTTAACTTCTTCACCCAAGCGAAGCTGGGCGGGACAGCTAGTGTAATATACAAGTAAACCTTCACCTTGAATCACTCTATCTACTGCTGAAATCTGCATACGTTGAATAGCTTAAAATATCTAAGCTAACAGACAGCGGAAGCGACTTCATTTTATACTATGTAAAGTAAAAAATGACGGGTTTAATTTGAGGTGACAAACGAGCCAGACGTGCGCCTCAATGTAAGTGACCGGGTGAAGTGTCGCTGAGCACAGGCGCCCAGCTCAATGCCCTGGACACGAGGGGTACAGGGCAGCGCATGTCACGGCCACCGGCGGGGCCAAGGGCAGGCCAAGGGCCGCTCGAAGGTGCTCCGTGGCCGATATAATCATAGTAAGCAAAGCTCGTGTCTTGGACTAGCAGCGTGCGCTTGGCCAATCCTCGCTAGTAATCACCACTTGCTCCTGGGCGGCAGGTGCAAGCGGGCTCGCCTTGCTATTTGTACACCGCCGTTTACATATACTGCGGGTATCATCGCGCATATTGTGTTGTGTTACTGTTTGTATGTTCTTTATATAAATAAATAATATATTCTACTATTAGAATTTGGAGTTTAATTTTTTGGACTTTATTCAGTTACCACCGCGGGAGGAAGGAAGGGAGGACTTTGAAACTTTAGCCATAAGAGCACAATAATAATACGAGTTTGGAGGTGGCAAATATGTCCTCCGAGGCCGTTATCGCCGTCACGCTGTCGTTCTTATCATCCCGGTGCGATTGGCGCAGACCATGATGTGAGTGGTCTCACTGCCTGTTACGTAGATAGAGCATGGGCGCCGGGTGAGCGGCGGAGGCACTGCACCATAGGGGCCTGCAGCCACGCACCCGGCCACCGCACTGGCCTTCATCCCACCCTACTCAGCGGGCTAGTGCTAACATTGCTTAGCGTCATGTTCATGATGATGCATTCCATTAGGTCAGATTGGTCATCAAGTACCCTCGGTATAAGATTCCATGGGAAAACATAGAAAAATAGGTCTAAAATGGCTTCTGAAACATCTAGGAAGGGGAGGGGAGGTGCCTACTAGAAGCACCCAGAGGCAACAAGACGCTTGTACTTGGCTCTGTGTGCGACGCACGGCTAATCTTCAATTTCAAAATGAATGACTGCCGTTCGGTAATACGGTACGTATTACCAAATATAGCTGTTAGCTTAATTCAATATATAAGTACATATTAGATTTATTCGGAGAAACAGCAGTAGTGTTAGGACCAGGATTTTCATAGTGTATTGAGTTAAGCAACATAATGTTGGTGGGGACCTTGACTGCCCGAGCCACACGAACTGGGTGGTAATGGAAGTGGCTCCGAGCGGAGTGTGCTAGTGGTGGGGCGGGCGGGTCAAGGGCAGCCCCAGGGAGCGCGGGTGGTCGCAGGGAGCAGCTTGACACAGAGCAGACGGCTCTGGGTGCTGGCTCACTGGCTCACTGGCGCACAATAGCGAGCAGGTACTAGCGGCAGCAAGTAGAGCGCGACGCGCGTGCGCACGGCCACGCCACCACGGCCGGTGGTGGTCGGCGCTAACGAGCAACATCAACATGTCGGCACAACACCTCAGAGGTCGGCCCGGTGCTAATGATAGTACTGAGCGACACGGAAGTATCGTGCGCCGGCGCCCCCTGTTAGCGCCCGGCCACTAACCGCGCCGGCACGCGCCGCGCCGGCACGCGCCGCGCCGTCGTACGCTAGCACAAACACCCGCAGTGGCCGAGTAGTTACCTAGTAGTAGTCGCCTGCACCGCAATCATTCCAATTTCTACTGTAGCCATTGGTTTTTCTAAATTCATTCATTTTAAGCCACCTACAATATATACTGAATACTTCATTCGCTTATTTTTATATTATACGCGTGTATCCTGCGACGAGCGAGGGACGTAAAACTTTCAAAGGTAGCCTGCAGTAAATAATATTGAGGGACGCTTGGATTCCTTGAAATTATAAGTAATAAATGAACGGCAACAAGCATTGATATAGATACTTAAGTACCTAAGGTTAGCAGAGAGCGCTATGAGCCCGCAACGTTTGCTAGTCACGCTACGAGCCTAATCCGCCGCTGGCCAAACATGTAAGCCGAGCCCTCCTATACACAGACTTGTAACACCAGCGTACACATAGGTACATGGATGCACGAGTAAACATATCTCCGGCCAATGGTCGCATAGTCCCCACACGCGTGTGTACGCGAGACCATCTCACGATAGCCACTAATGCTTAAACAAATCAACGCGGAAACGTAAACACCCCAACGGGAACATATTTGACTACTACTGAGCCAATAGACAACACGCAAATACGATAAGCGCGAGGCGCCACCTGCGCGGCTGCCACCACCGGCGACTCGCCACCTGCGCGGCTGCCGCCACCGGCGACTCGCCACCACCCGGGAGTATTGTAGCTTCAAGGACGATCTCGCGCGAGTCTGGGCGGACGAGTATGTGGGCAGCACGCGGGCTGCGGCTCGATACCTCGGTTACACTACTCAACTGTTTCTTTTCAGCTTTAGAGTGCAATATTTTCCAAGGCTACGTAACATAACGAACAGCATGGAACCTTCATGGTAGGAGCCATATACATAAGCTACTTCAACCGATATTGACAAGTAGGTATCCACAGATATGATTGGCGCTCAACAACATCCGCCGACGTTCAAATATAATTTATAGATATTTTAATGTAGCAGCGATGGGGTTGAAGTGCATAATCCCCCCTCTACCCGGCGCCGCCCGCGAGGCTTCCCTCCATGAACACATGGCAAACCATGCGGCGGGCGCGGCACGGCGTGCGGTGTATTCATACATACTAGTTATTACCCGCCACATTTGCTGCACAATGTACGAACATTATCCGTATCTCGTTATCATCGAGGATTACCGATCCGTACCGATCAATCTAAAGTCAATGATGTTAAAGTGTTTTATTACTAGAGATTAATAGTAAATTAATTGAACATCAAAAGCAAGCGAAGGCTTACTTTGGATAAGTAGTACGTGTACTGTGTGCTCGTATGTGGGCACCACCAGTCGCTAATATAATAATAGAGCACATGTCATGTTTGTTGAGCACTGGCAGCCGCGACGCGACACACGTGACAGCGCGGTGACAGGTGACTTGTTTGCCCTCGGCCGGCCGTCAGCGTGTGACAGGCAGGCGATTGAGCGGCTTAGCGCGTGCCGCTGGTCAGTGGCGGCCGTTCACGGAACAGGAGGCCCTATCTTATCCGACTCCGATTGCGAACCGATAAATTTGGCGTAAACAGCGGCCATATCTCGGACTGTAGCTACCTTGAGACCTGTACCTTCCACTGATAACGATAACCCAAATGCTATATTATTTTTACCTCAAGACTAACCTTCGCCGAATACGTCCGGTATCCGCGGACCATACGATGGCGCGTGTATCGCGGCCGCCGCCCTACATGAGCATGCAGGGCTCCGTGGGGCGCAGCACCAGGCTCCTGTGCTTCCTCCGGGGTACTTAGATATACCCCAGGAATGCAGCAGGTACACAATAGCGGCGTTAATATCGTCCGGAGTTGCCTAAAAGTAGACGTACTATCCGGTCCAGCTCCAGCTTCGAGCCAGCGGGGAGCAGTAGGGGTCAGTGGTGCCAGTGCCGCGTGGGCGGCCGCAGCCTCGCGCGCAGCCTTCTGCCACGCTCCGCCGCCGCCGGTGCTTCGCTGCGGTTGCACTTTTTGCCACGACTATTCAATCGGCTGCCTCCACTAATTGTTGCGAATGCCAACACAAGAATGCCAGTAATTTGTTCGCTTGTTAGGAGCCGGTGGCGCGTAGGGTGCGTTGGGGTAGGTCGCCCCCTCGCCCCCCACACCCCGCCCCCGCCCCCGCCCTCGCCCCCGCCCCCGCCCCGCGGCCGCCCGGGTCGCGCGCGCCACGGCTTAGCGCGCCCGCGGACGGCACGTGTGACATAACTCACCGCGCTATTTTTACAAATGTTCTTGAATTTGCCAAACATTCAAATGTTTTCACACAATAATGAGGGAGGCGTGCCGCTCTACGTGGCGCATAGCTGAGCGCCTCCTACTATACGCACGGCTGGGGGGTGCTGCCGTGGCATGGCAGGGGTGGCGGGCAAGGGCAGCCCCAACTTAACACCATGTATGGACTCATATTATGGTGGTCGCGTGACTGCGATGGAGCAACTTCTGTGTGCGAGGGAGGGTCACTGTGACCAACACAAACACGTCACATTGAAGTTCAATGTAAGCTTGCATGCAGCGGGCGCCACATATGATGTGCTGCTTTATGTGAGCGGGGCGGACACCAGCCAATTGACCAACTTTATTTGCCAAGCTTGCGCGCATGCCTACAGGAGGCACTGTAACACAAGCTACTCTGATACGTTCACACTGAAGCAATACGAGCATTTCCATTAAACGATGCTTCCTTGCGCAATCTTAGATAATCCTCAGGTTATTGTGTAACAAACATTATGCATTGTACCTAATAAATATTATTTTATATTGGAATATTTTCTTGATTTAAAATTATTTAAAATAGTAAAACAATGAGCCACGGCGGTGGCCGTGTGCGTCTGTAGCGGAGCAGGTGTCGTGTGTGTGTGCGGGCTACTCACCTGCGGCGCGAAGCCCAGGAAGGAGAGCTTCCTCTTGCCGGAGCTCATGTCTCGGCGCGTGCGAGTCCAGTGCCGGCGGCGAGCCGACTGTGCCGCGGCCGGCGCACGCGCACGCACGCGCCGCCGACACCGCGACCGCCCGCCCTACGCCGCCTCACCTGACACTACACTACACTACACTACACTACACGTAATATACGTAATACACGTAAGTAATACTCGCGACTTTTGATGGACCGACAACACTATCTGGCCACTCCACTTCCTACTACGATCAGGAAGTTGGTTTGGCTGGAATCAAACAGAGGTAATCCGACAGCGGCGGCCATTACGAATATCTTGTTATTTATCGTATTTTAAACAGAGTTTTGCTTCGCCGCATCTTATCGCAGTTTAAATGAGTGATTTTAAAACAGGATGTTAACAGTTATGTTGGATCAATATATCATAACACAAAGGCGAAAGTTATATTGTGTGAAGCAATCTAGTGTTCATTAAATATTAACCATACTCACACCAGGTAGTTCATGGCCAATGGCAGTGGCCATGAACTACCTGGCGGCTGGAAGGGAATAGAAAAGCCCCGAGCCCTTGTTCGGCGAGCGTGCCCCCCTCGCCCCCCGCCCCCGCCGCCGCTGCCGCCCGAGCCGAGGCTCGCCAGCACACAAATACAGCACCTTATGCCTCGAGCTCATCATTATACCACTTATCACACCAACACTCACTCGCGCCCCATAGTAAGCGGTACATTAAAACAACAATCGCGCTCATCCCTGGCCCCCTCAGACATTACTAAAGTCACCACCAGTCAACACAGCGTCACTATGACGTCTCGTTTCGACATTTATATCTATGGTCGCTTCTCTGACACAAAGGCAGATCTATTAGGCACTGTGTTCGCCTCGCACGCGACTCTGCCCGGAGGCGCCGCCGCTGTCATTGCTGCCTACCCATCAATGATGTGCATTGTGCTCACCGTAGTGGCCGCGACTCCCCAACAATTGCTGCCTACCCATCAATGATGTGCATTGTGCTCACCGTAGTGGCCGCGACTCCCCAACAAGCCTGACCACTAACTTAATATATTATACGATTGACACAAAAAATGCCGTGCGAGTGTAAAAATGTAATCCCACGGAGATAGTCTCATTAATGAGCTTCGTGCGTTGCGACACCCGGCGCGTGTAGTCTGCCTACCCGTGGGGGCTGGGGGCGGCGGGGCTGGGCGTGCTGTGCGTCTGTAAGCAACCACAATATAGGATGCATGCATAGCTCGCGGGCCGCGGCAGCGCACTGTTGATGAATACTTCCCGACGTTATTTTGATAATAATACAATATTACAGATGCACCGAATTTGATACGAGTAGGGTGGCAGTGATGTGCGCCGCTGCGGCTGCTGGGCCCAAGCCCACAGGTCTGACTATAATATAAAGGGTTCCTGCAGGTCGCTGGGATCAGACAGGACGCCTAATGGCCCGTCTATCTAAAGTATTGTAGGCAGCAAAATTATAAGAATGCCGCCGGGTGGCGCACTCGCACCTCGCACCTTGCACCTCACACTTGGGCGTTATTAACCGTTTCGCTTCAGATGGGATTCATATATTTGTTAAAAAATTATAGCTACTGGTTACAACAAACAATAATGACTTAATTGAACCGCGACTGGCGAGGTCGCTCTGTGCCGGCGGCGGTGAGGCGAGCATTGCTGGCGCCACATGCATCAATGAACCTTAAATGTATATATGCGGGTAATGCACATACGAGCTTGGAGCCTGGCAGTTGCCTGCGTAGCCGCGTGGTGGTCGCAATAACTGTGAGCAAGCGCCGGTGAATGCCTGCCATCGTGTGGTTAACGCATGGTCACCCTACTCGCGGCAACACAACAAACAGAGGGCATGCAGTGTGGCGATGAGATTCGTCCTCGACACTTAGTGCCAAGTGCCAAGTGCTGGGTGCTGGGTGCTGGGTGCTGGGTGCGTGGTAACTACAATGCATTATGTGTCCAGCGTGGTCGCGTTTGTTGTCCTCGGTATAGAGCTGGGTGAGTGACTTCTAATAATGTAATGATATTGGCGTCTGGCGACCACACATACTCGTCGACGTCGCTATGATGCACCCCGCTGTTGTGCCTCGCCCCCTGCGGCCCCCGGGCCTTGGCCCCCGCAGCTGCCTCGGGGCGCCTCGCCGAGTGTCTCTCGCGTGTCCCGCTCGCTGTGCGCGGAGGCCTCGGTGTGCACTAATGCATGATACTGGATACGTACTACGGCAGACGTATAAGCCCAGCGTGAGCCCGACGGCCGAGTGCGTATCATTTGTTATTGTTGGATTGTTCCGTCGTGGCGGCTCGTGCTCGCTTGCTTTACCCTGACAACCGCACCATGCCACCGCCTGCCGAGCTGGTCATCACCACGGTGGCATCGTGCGACTGCAGTAGGACTCTGCAGCCGCCACACCGTTTCCCCCTGGAGTCTGGCGACCTTGCTCACCACGGAGAGGGACACAGCCCCACCCGGGAGCATATGCCATTTGGCTTCCATCGCCGCCCTGCCTTGCAGTCTGCACGTGATCCCAGTGACCTTTATCTTACGATCTCGAAAGCCAACACATAAGTAGGTGCTCGACTATTATTGTGTATGTAGGTAGGTCAGCATAAGATACTTGTGTGCTAGACACGCTTAAGGTATGTTCCCGGAAGGCTCTATAACGTTTAGTATTTATACGTACGTAGGTTATATTTACTGCGCGGACATGTCAACTATATAAATTCACCTTAATTGCGCTTTGTTCATTATCTTGAAGACGTAATACATGTAATAGTCTAAAAATGGTAATAAATATTAAAATATAATAAATGTAATATATACTAAAAAGCCGTGGTGGCCGAATGGTTCGAGCAGTTGCCTGCGACACAAAGATCGCAAGTTCGAATTCCGACTGTACCAATGAATTTTTCTGAACTTAAGTACAGTGATTAGTCACACCACGAGCTTTACGGTGAAGGAAAACATCGAGAGGAAACCTGCATACGTCTGAGAAGCAATTCAAAGGGGTATGTAATAGTCATGCTTGAGTAACGGCGACGGACTCGCCATCTGTCACGTTGGCACCTAAAATATATCTCTGGCGGAAAGTGGGTGTGTGGTTATTTCCTATACACCTCTGCCTACCCCTTGTGGGAAGGCGTGAGGATATGCATAAGTGTATACTATGCATTCAGAGTAGCCGGCTGCTCGTGTACCTCGGCGAGCTCCCCGCCCTCTGTCGTCTTGCGGCGCCGGCAGGCGTGCCAACATCTACTTAACACCAGATAACCTTTAGTCGGGGCCGTTCACCATATTGGGCCCCCACACTACCCAGCACGTTTTAGTAGCTCATAGAGTATTACAATTTAAGATGCCGACACGCATCTCTAGCGTCGGCATGTGTACCAGTGGAGCTATCTGAGAGCGTGGCCTTACTTGCAGGCGCAGTGTCCACGTTCACGTTGCCCACGGAGGTGGTCAGCAAGTACAACCTGGTGCCCTGGGTCGGCCTGCTGCGCTACACTATTGGTAACTGTCGCTGACCGCGCCCCCCCCCCCCTCCCCCTGCTGCTTGGGCCGACGCCGTGACGTGTATGTTGCGCAGGGAACAGGCGCGCGTACACCGGCATCGCGCTCATCAGCCAGAGACACGCGGTGGGCGTCGCCAGCGAGCTGGCGCTGGTCGACCAGAGAGCCGTCGGGTGCGTGCAGCCGCACTGTGGGCACGTGAGGCCGTGACGGCGTGTGACGGCGTGTGACGCGTGTGTCGCGTGGTGCGCAGGCGCGGCTGCCGCGCGCGCTTCTACGCGGCGCGCTACGAGCCGCTGCACCGGGCCGTGGAGCGCGTGACGCTGCATCCGCACTACCGGCGAGACAACGTGCTGAGCTGCCCGGCGCTGCTGCTGCTGCAGCGGGCGCCTGCCGCTCCATACGAACGTACACACACACCTACCAGTACCTCTTACATGTCTATTCAACCCAATGAAGTGGCAAGCGTGCGGCCCGCCTGATGGGGAGGGTATCACACGCGTATGGCCGACCCTGGACAATCTCGTCAGTTTCTTTCAGTAATGCAATAAAAGGTAAATTGTTGATGTATGAATAAGGCTTACAGAGGCTTAGGTTTTCGAGTCCCACGGCTCCAACCCTCAGCGTCGTTTGTATTCGGGGACGCGGACACCACGCCACCATCGCGAGGCGCGCCTCACTGGCGCCGTCCCCATCGTCCCCACCGTCCCCACTCATTTCTAAGATAGGATTAGTCTTCGTTAAAATAATAAGATAATATTTTACCAAAAGGTTTGTGACACAGATGCACTCACGGCATTGACAAGCGGTCGCATTCCCTGCCAGAGCAGCAAGGGCAGCAAGGGCGAGTGCCGAGCTGGAGTGTATGGGTGGATGAGCAAGCCATATTGGTTGTCTACATCCATTGCAACAATACCTAGGTAGATGCATGTGGTTGCAATGGGGGCGGTGATGTGTGTGCAGTGCGGCCGGTGCAGCTGTTCGGGCAGGCCGGCCCCCGGCACAAGTACACCTACCGGCTGGGCTTCACGGATCGTAAGTACCGGCCGAGTGCCCCGCCGAGCGCCTCGGCCCCACACTCGCGCTGAGCCCCGCCTTTGCTTCAGGGCGCGGCGTCTTCGAGCAAGTGGCGCACCGGGTGGCGTTCGTGAAGCCTTCCCTGTGTAAAGCCTTTTATAAGAAGAAACAGGTGGGTCCCTTCCAGTACTCCTGTTCATTGGACATGTTGAGCAGTTGGCTAGATACTGTTTACATCGCATACGTAATCAAACATACATAAGTCAATGGCAATGGTTATCCAGCTCGACATGAAGTCGATGTGGCCCACGCACTGGGCGTGCTACCGGGACCTGTTCAAGAAGAGGTCGTGCCTCAGCGAGGCGGGCATGGCGCTCGCCTCCATGGACGGCCACGACTGGACGCTGGTGAGGGAGAATGGTGGTGGAGGACGAGGCGAGGGGATCCCGCTAGGGATGTTAAAAAATTATAGATTTTTTATTTATATCGATTGTTATGTTCTTATAATCGATTTTTGTAATAATATTAATCGATTTTAAGTAATTCGATTTTATAAAGTACGTGTTTAAATCGATTTTCGAATTCGATTCGAAAGCCGTGGTGGCCCAGTGGTTCGAGCGGAGCCTGCGATACAAAGATCGCAAGTTTGAATCCCGACTGTACCAATGAATTTTTCTGAACTTAAGTAGGTACAGTGATTAGTCACACCACGAGCTTTACGGTGAAGGAAAACATCGAGAGGAAACCTGCATACGTCTGAGAAGAAATTCAAAGGCGTATGTATAGTCGTGCTTGAGTAACGGCGACAGACTCGCCATCTGTCACGTTGGCACCTAAAATATATCTCTGGCGGAAAGTGGGTATGTGGGTATTACATATACACCTCTGCCTACCTCTTCGGGGACCCTTGTGGGAAGGCGTGAGGATCAGTAAATAGATTTTCAGAAACATCTCGTATCTTACATACATCATCACGCCGAGTCCCTAACGGGGTAGGCAGAGCGAATAGAGCGCCAGTTCTCTCTAGACCTCCTTCTCTTATATACCTCTTTCATATCTTAATTTTTATTATATTTCCTTATTTTTACATTTTAAAGGAACATTGCCTTTGATTTTTATTTTTAATTGGTAATTTTATTCTTATAATTTTATTAGAATAATGAAAAATGTATTTTTTTACCGATTCTTTTCCATCAATATCACATACCCCGCTAGATCCCGCAAGTATTACACTTGTTTATATAGTGTATATTGATAATATATTAATTTAAGTAGGTAGCGCGCTCTAAAAAGCAGCTAGCGCCATCTAGTGGCTACTGCTGAACTAAAATAAAACAATAGATTTGCCACTCACTGAGATGGATAGCAATACATGGAGCAAAAGAGGAGTGCATATGCATAAGTATGATGCGGTGGTGTGCGGCCCAGTTAGGGCTGAGCATCCTGGGCCCGAGCTGCGCGCGCCCCTCGCGCTACCTCGCGCTGCAGCCCTACCTGCCATGGCTCGCGCGCGCCATGGGCCTGCGCCCCCGGAGGCAGCACCAGCCTCAGCCCATGTGAGTTGGCGCTGACACCACTACCTAGGTTAGTGACGAGAGCTTAGTGGGTACATGCTGAGACGTTGCTCCACAGGCCGCACTCCACGCACGAGGACTGGGACACCTTCTACATGTACAAGCTGCACGACGATACCATGGTCATCCGGCCCTGTGAGTCGCCACACCCCACACCCCACACCCCACACACCCTCACCCTACACCAACATAGCGCTGTTGCTATATTTGCATCAAAAGTATCTAAGTTGAAATTGCTATTTGCATCTCATATGCTGTAAAAGGCGGAGTGTTACATAGAGTGATGTCCACGCAAACATACTTAAATGTATGTGTTGCAATGCCAAGCAATCAGAATATTACGTTATATTAATATGTGAAGGCTAAACACTGACCTGCACCGCACAAGGTCTCGAGCAAATCGACGATGCGATGGCAACGGAGAGAACGCAAGGGACTACTATGAGGATATGTGAGCCTACTAACACGTACAATGTACTCGTGTGTACTGCAATGAATGTCCCAGACGTACCGACCGGCAGTAGCGACCTGCGCGCGTTGTGGCCGCAGCAGCGAGTGCTCGCAGTGAGGACGCCTCGGGCGGGCGGCGTGTGTCGCAGGGCGCGCGCTGGCGGCGGGCGCGGGCGGCGCGTGCGGCGCGCGGGACGGCGCGCTCGTGTACCGCGAGGAGGGCAACTACTCCGTGCCCAGCGCGGGCGTGGCGCTCTACATGGTGCCTACTGGTTACTGGCTACTAGCACGCGCGCCCTCACCGCCACCGCCACCGCCGTCTCAAGGAAAACGTATTTGTAGGAGCTAATCCCTAATCACTGGCGGCGCGAGGGAACCCAATCAAATTCCAACGTCTTTGCATCCAACGATGACAAGGCCAGGTTATTTTGGACGCTAGCGTAGCGGACGCTTAGCGTGGCCTGACTGAGGCAAAAATCACGATTATATATTTGAAATTTCGAAGTGCAATCTTACATTTGGTCGTACCCATGACTGTGGCGCTACCACTGAGCCGAATCCCGGTTAGCTGTTGTACCTGTGTATTTAATATATTTTTGTGTTATCTGTCCATATGGAGCAGCTCTCGAACCTGGACACGCTGTTCGCCAGCTACAGCTGCGTGATGGTGAAGTACGCCGGCCCCGGCGCGAGCCACTACAGGTGCGAGCCACTACAGGGGGCGCCTGCACCGCGGCGGCGAGGCGGGGGCCCTTGAGGATACTTTACTTTACGGGGCCAAGGAATGATGCCAATCACGTGTTATTCTAGATATTGGCTCGACTGGGGCTTCCACCAAGACGATGTGGGGCAATTTGTTAAGCGCGTGCCGCTGCAGCGTAAGGGCGGGGCGGGCGAGGCGCGCGTGGGGCTCGCGCAGGACCAGTGGCGCAAGTACCGGCGCATGCGCACCGCGCACCTCATGTTCCGCTTCTACATAGAGCGCTCCGCCAAGCTCGAGATCGCCTTCTATGGACACCAGGCCCCCGTCACCTCCAGAGCGCGTGAGTTCTGTGATTTAAACAAACACCAAATTATCTATTACTTCTTAAAGAAAATGAAGTGAAATATTTAACTTATTACATCATGCTGCGATACAATTACCGAAACATAAAACCGATGATGAATCAGAGCCATCGCATATAGTAAGAATATAGCCTCGCCCATCACCCACCACCCATCACACCGACAGCCGTACAAGTATCTGAGTCGTGACACTCGCGACGTACTGCCTGCATTGCGTCGGCGCGGGGCTCGAGTGGCGGCGCAGCATATCTCACTTTCTTTGTGTATTGCGCCTGTCAAAATATTATTTATTAGCCGCCCATTAAAATATTTTGGTGGCAGCCGCATCTCACTCAGCCTAGCACTAAGCCCCTTACGGACGTGTTTCTAGGTATCTGGCATTGGAGTGCGTGACCCGCGGTCTCATTCGAGTAAAATGTGATTTATTTTCTCCATTTGTTTCTGTATTAAACATAATTCTCTCTGTCTGTCTAATCTGACTATTAATCTATGTCTGTGGCAATTTTCATGGAATTACGTTCAGCGTTCTGGCGTCATTGAGTAACTAACATGTTCGCAAACTATCACAATAATATTAGTAGGATCTCCACAAGTGATCAGGCGGCCAGTTCTCGCTCACAGCGTATGATACCTTGTTAGGTATGATGATACAAGATAAGATTGATAACATACGAGACCCGTTGGCTCGCGGCAGATCGATCGCGCTCATGAAGCGCAGCTATTACGTACTACGTCTTTTATTCTAAACGCACCGTGGTCTGACTAGTCGCTGTACGTAAATTCAGTATATTTTACGTTAGTGCATACGTTACAGATCATGAGGATTTTCAAATGTACTTGAGTTCCATATGTCACATCATTGGTCAAGACCGGCCACCACACTAGTGTACTCTAGCGTAACCAAAAGCCTTTCAATCGAGTTGTATGCAACCTTCGAGATCAAATTGTGTTGGTTTCAGAGCTGCCGACGACCACTGTCCCAAAAAGCTTCCGACGCGCGGGGAGGCCCTCGCCTCCTCCTCGCACAATATGGCGTACATACTGGTATTACGACCGAGGCTGGAAGACTGGTCCACGACCGGGGCCCGCCACACCAGCACAAGATACTCGTGTAACAACCACATCGCCCGCTGCCACCACCATAATACCAACACCAACAGTCGCCATACACACTATGGACACAATACCACCAACCGTAACTACAGAAACCTCACCGAACACTCCTACAACAATGACTATTTCGACATTAAACTATACTATACCTCCGAATCTCAAATGGTTGACGTACTCGTTCTTTGACAATGGAGAATGGAAAACCGGTCGCTACCTTGGAACAGAGGCAACGACGCCGACTGTTACTGTTGCATTGGCAAACCTGTCCGCCGCCCCCACAGAAACTGCAACGCCAGCCACACGAACAACAATTATTACAACCACCACAGCTGAAGACGAATCATTCATAACCAGCGAAGAGACAACTCCTACAACGTTATCCTATGACAGCACTGAAATAACACCCATGACTTGGCAATCCACGGCCATATTCGATACCCTTACACCAAGCACATCAAGTCCAGCAGTGACCGCAACGCATGGGACATCTCCTGCGTCATATCCAAGCATACTTACAACCACTACCAGAAGTGGTAACCAAGTATCGTCTACTCAGACAATCATGACAATCAACCCTCCGGAAACACCTACGAGCACAAGTCCAATGACAAGACGATCCACTATAAAACAGACCGAATCATTTGAAACCGAAAGCCCAAAACAAAACTTCTTTGATATAACAACATCAACTACTCCGAAATTCACATCCGCGACACCTTCTACGACCTACGAAACAATGACCACATCAAGTCCATCGACGAGCACAATACTCGCCCCTGAGATTAGTGCAACTCCGACTGACACAACAGTCACACACTCCACTCCTGAATTCACAACCGCGAAACCTCCTACGACCTACGAACCAATGACCACGTCAACTCATGAAGCGAGCACAATACTCGCCCCTGAGACTAGTGCAACTCCGACTGACACAACAGTCACACACTCCACTCCTGAATTCACAACCGCGAAACCTCCTACGACCTACGAACCAATGACCACGTCAACTCATGAAGCGAGCACAATACTCGCCCCTGAGACTAGTGCAACTCCGACTGACACAACAGTCACACACACCCCTCCTACATTCACAACCGCGACACCTTCTACGACCTACGAAACAATGACCACGTCAAGTCCATCGACGAGCACAATACTCGCCCCTGAGACTAGTGCAACTCCGACTGACACAACAGTCACACACTCCACTCCTGAATTCACAACCGCGACACCTTCTACGACCTACGAAACAATGACCACGTCAAGTCCATCGACGAGCACAATACTCGCCCCTGAGACAAGTGCAACTCAGACTGACACAACAGTCACACACTCCACTCCTACATTAACAACCGCGACACCGTCTACGACCTACGAAACAATAACCACGTCAAGTCCATCGACGAGCACAATACTCGCTCCTGAGACTAGTGCAACTCCGACTGACACAACAGTCACACACTCCACTCCTACATTCACAACCGCGACACCTTCTACGACCTACGAAACAATGATCACGTCAAGTCCATCGACGAGCACAATACTCACCCCTGAGACAAGTACAACTCAGACTGACACAACAGTCACACACTCCACTCCTACATTAACAACCGCGACACCGTCTACGACCTACGAAACAATGACCACGTCAAGTCCATCGACGAGCACAGTACTCGCCCCTGAGACTAGTGCAACTCCAACTGACACAACAGTCACACACTCCACTCCTACATTCACAACTACGACACCTTACACTACCTACGAAACAATGACCACGTCAAGTCCATCGACGAGCACAATACTCGCCCCTGAGACAAGTGCAACTCAGACTGACACAACAGTCACACACTCCACTCCTACATTAACAACCGCGACACCGTCTACGACCTACGAAACAATGACCACGTCAAGTCCATCGACGAGCACAATACTCGCACCTGAGACTAGTGCAACTCCTACTGACACAACAGTCACACACTCCACTCCTACATTCACAACCGCGACACCTTCTACGACCTACGAAACAATGATCACGTCAAGTCCATCGACGAGCACAATACTCACCCCTGAGACAAGTACAACTCAGACTGACACAACAGTCACACACTCCACTCCTACATTAACAACCGCGACACCGTCTACGACCTACGAAACAATGACCACGTCAAGTCCATCGACGAGCACAATACTCGCCCCTGAGACAAGTACAACTCAGACTGACACAACAGTCACACACTCCACTCCTACATTCACAACTACGACACCTTACACTACCTACGAAACAATGACCACGTCAAGTCCATCGACGAGCACAGTAATCGCCCCTGAGACTATTGCAACTCCGACTGACACAACAGTCACACACTCCACTCCTACATTAACAACCCCGACACCTTCTACGACCTACGAACCAATGACCACGTCAAGTCCATCGACGAGCACAATACTCGCCCCTGAGACAAGTACAACTCAGACTGACAAAACAGTCACACACTCCACTCCTGAATTCACAACCGCGACACCGTCTACGACCTACGAACCAATGACCACGTCAAGTCCATCGACGAGCACAGTACTCGCCCCTGAGACTATTGCAACTCCGACTGACACAACAGTCACACACTCCACTCCTACATTAACAACCCCGACACCGCCTACGACCTACGAAACAATGACCACGTCAAGTCCATCGACGAGCACAATACTCGCCCCTGAGACTAGTGCAACTCCGACTGACACAACAGTCACACACTCCACTCCTGAATTCACAACCGCGACACCTTCTACGACCTACGAAACAATGACCACGTCAAGTCCATCGACGAGCACAATACTCGCCCCTGAGACAAGTGCAACTCAGACTGACACAACAGTCACACACTCCACTCCTACATTAACAACCGCGACACCGTCTACGACCTACGAAACAATGACCACGTCAAGTCCATCGACGAGCACAATACTCGCACCTGAGACTAGTGCAACTCCTACTGACACAACAGTCACACACTCCACTCCTACATTCACAACCGCGACACCTTCTACGACCTACGAAACAATGATCACGTCAAGTCCATCGACGAGCACAATACTCACCCCTGAGACAAGTACAACTCAGACTGACACAACAGTCACACACTCCACTCCTACATTAACAACCGCGACACCGTCTACGACCTACGAAACAATGACCACGTCAAGTCCATCGACGAGCACAATACTCGCCCCTGAGACAAGTACAACTCAGACTGACACAACAGTCACACACTCCACTCCTACATTCACAACTACGACACCTTACACTACCTACGAAACAATGACCACGTCAAGTCCATCGACGAGCACAGTAATCGCCCCTGAGACTATTGCAACTCCGACTGACACAACAGTCACACACTCCACTCCTACATTAACAACCCCGACACCTTCTACGACCTACGAACCAATGACCACGTCAAGTCCATCGACGAGCACAATACTCGCCCCTGAGACAAGTACAACTCAGACTGACAAAACAGTCACACACTCCACTCCTGAATTCACAACCGCGACACCGTCTACGACCTACGAACCAATGACCACGTCAAGTCCATCGACGAGCACAGTACTCGCCCCTGAGACTATTGCAACTCCGACTGACACAACAGTCACACACTCCACTCCTACATTAACAACCCCGACACCGCCTACGACCTACGAAACAATGACCACGTCAAGTCCATCGACGAGCACAATACTCGCCCCTGAGACTAGTGCAACTCCGACTGACACAACAGTCACACACTCCACTCCTGAATTCACAACCGCGACACCTTACACTACCTACGAAACAATGACCACGTCAAGTCCATCGACGAGCACAGTACTCGCCCCTGAGACTATTGCAACTCCGACTGACACAACAGTCACACACTCCACTCCTACATTAACAACCCCGACACCTTCTACGACCTACGAACCAATGACCACGTCAAGTCCATCGACGAGCACAATACTCGCCCCTGAGACAAGTACAACTCAGACTGACACAACAGTCACACACTCCACTCCTGAATTCACAACCGCGACACCGTCTACGACCTACGAAACAATGACCACGTCAAGTCCATCGACGAGCACAATACTCGCCCCTGAGACTAGTGCAACTCCGACTGACACAACAGTCACACACTCCACTCCTGAATTCACAACCGCGACACCGTCTACGACCTACGAACCAATGACCACGTCAAGTCCATCGACGAGCACAGTACTCGCCACTGAGACTATTGCAACTCCGACTGACACAACAGTCACACACTCCACTCCTACATTAACAACCCCGACACCGCCTACGACCTACGAAACAATGACCACGTCAAGTCCATCGACGAGCACAATACTCGCCCCTGAGACTAGTGCAACTCCGACTGACACAACAGTCACACACTCCACTCCTGAATTCACAACCGCGACACCTTCTACGACCTACGAAACAATGACCACGTCAAGTCCATCGACGAGCACAATACTCGCCCCTGAGACAAGTGCAACTCAGACTGACACAACAGTCACACACTCCACTCCTACATTAACAACCGCGACACCGTCTACGACCTACGAAACAATGACCACGTCAAGTCCATCGACGAGCACAATACTCGCACCTGAGACTATTGCAACTCCGACTGACACAACAGTCACACACTCCACTCCTGAATTCACAACTACGACACCTTACACTACCTACGAAACAATGACCACGTCAAGTCCATCGACGAGCACAATACTCGCCCCTGAGACTAGTGCAACTTCGACTGACACAACAGTCACACACTCCACTCCTGAATTCACAACCGCGACACCGTCTACGACCTACGAACCAATGACCACGTCAAGTCCATCGACGAGCACAGTACTCGCCCCTGAGACTATTGCAACTCCGACTGACACAACAGTCACACACTCCACTCCTACATTAACAACCCCGACACCGCATACGACCTACGAAACAATGACCACGTCAAGTCCATCGACGAGCACAATACTCGTCCCTGAGACTAGTGCAACTCCGACTGACACAACAGTCACACACTCCACTCCTGAATTCACAACCGCGACACCGTCTACGACCTACGAACCAATGACCACGTCAAGTCCATCGACGAGCACAGTACTCGCCCCTGAGACTATTGCAACTCCGACTGACACAACAGTCACACACTCCACTCCTACATTAACAACCGCGACACCGTCTACGACCTACCAAACAATGACCACGTCAAGTCCATCGACGAGCACAATACTCGCCCCTGAGACAAGTACAACTCAGACTGACACAACAGTCACACACTCCACTCCTACATTCACAACTACGACACCTTACACTACCTACGAAACAATGACCACGTCAAGTCCATCGACGAGCACAATACTCGCACCTGAGACTAGTGCAACTCCTACTGACACAACAGTCACACACTCCACTCCTACATTCACAACCGCGACACCTTCTACGACCTACGAACCAATGACCACGTCAAGTCCATCGACGAGCACAATACTCGCCCCTGAGACTAGTACAACTCCGACTGACACAACAGTCACACACTCCACTCCTGAATTCACAACCGCGAAACCTCCTACGACCTACGAACCAATGACCACGTCAAGTCCATCGACGAGCACAATACTCGCCCCTGAGACAAGTACTACGAAGACTGACACAACAGTCACACACTCCACTCCTGAATTCACAACCGCGAAACCTCCTACGACCTACGAAACAATGACCACGTCAAGTCCATCGACGAGCACAATACTCGCCCCTGAGACAAGTACAACTCAGACTGAAACAACAGTCACACACTCCACTCCTACATTCACAACTACGACACCTTACACTACCTACGAAACAATGACCACGTCAAGTCCATCGACGAGCACAGTACTCGCCCCTGAGACTATTGCAACTCCGACTGACACAACAGTCACACACTCCACTCCTGAATTCACAACCGCGACACCTTCTACGACCTACGAAACCATGACCACGTCAAGTCCATCGACGAGCACAATACTCGCACCTGAGACTAGTGCAACTCCTACTGACACAACAGTCACACACTCCACTCCTACATTCACAACCGCGACACCTTCTACGACCTACGAACCAATGACCACGTCAAGTCCATCGACGAGCACAATACTCGCCCCTGGGACTAGTGCAACTCCGACTGACACAACAGTCACACACTCCACTCCTGAATTCACAACCGCGAAACCTCCTACCACCTACGAACCAATGACCACGTCAAGTCCATCGACGAGCACAATACTCGCCCCTGAGACAAGTACTACTCCGACTGACACAACAGTCACACACTCCACTCCTGAATTCACAACCGCGAAACCTCCAACGAACTACGAACCAATGACCACGTCAATTCCATCGACGAGCACAATACTCGCCCCTGAGACAAGTACTACTCAGACTGACACAACAGTCACACACTCCACTCCTGAATTCACAACCGCGACACCGTCTACGACCTACGAAACAATGACCACGTCAAGTCCATCAACGAGCACAATACTCGCCCCTGAGACAAGTGCAACTCAGACTGACACAACAGTCACACACTCCACTCCTACATTAACAACCGCGACACCGTCTACGACCTACGAAACAATGACCACGTCAAGTCCATCGACGAGCACAATACTCGCCCCTGAGACTAGTGCAACTCCGACAGACACAACAGCCACACACTCCACTCCTACATTCACAACCGCGACACCTTCTACGACCTACGAAACAATGTCCACGTCAAGTCCATCGACGAGCACAATACTCGCACCTGAGACTAGTGCAACTCCTACTGACACAACAGTCACACACTCCACTCCTACATTCACAACCGCGACACCTTCTACGACCTACGAAACAATGACCACGTCAAGTCCATCGACGAGCACAGTACTCGCCCCTGAGACTATTGCAACTCCGACTGACACAACAGTCACACACTCCACTCCTGAATTCACAACTGCGACACCTTCTACTACCTACGAAACAATGACCACGTCAAGTCCATCGACGAGCACATTACTCGCCCCTGAGACTAGTGCAACTCCGACTGACACAACAGTCACACACTCCACTCCCGAATTCACAACTGCGACACCTTCTACTACCTACGAAACAATGACCACGTCAAGTCCATCGACGAGCACAATACTCGCCCCTGAGACTAGCGCAACTCCGACTGACACAACAGTCACACACTCCACTCCTGAATTCACAACCGCGAAACCTTCTACGACCTACGAACCAATGACCCCGTCAAGTCCATCGACGAGCACAATACTCGCCCCTGAGACAAGTGCAACTCAGACTGACGCAACAGTCACACACTCCACTCCTACATTAACAACCGCGACACCGTCTACGACCTACGAAACAATAACCACGTCAAGTCCATCGACGAGCACAATACTCGCCCCTGAGACTAGTGCAACTCCGACTGACACAACAGTCACACACTCCACTCCTACATTCACAACCGCGACACCTTCTACGACCTACGAAACAATGATCACGTCAAGTCCATCGACGAGCACAATACTCACCCCTGAGACAAGTACAACTCAGACTGACACAACAGTCACACACTCCACTCCTACATTCACAACCGCGACACCGTCTACGACCTACGAAACAATGACCACGTCAAGTCCATCGACGAGCACAATACTCGCCCCTGAGACAAGTACAACTCAGACTGAAACAACAGTCACACACTCCACTCCTACATTCACAACTACGACACCTTACACTACCTACGAAACAATGACCACGTCAAGTCCATCGACGAGCACAGTACTCGCCCCTGAGACTATTGCAACTCCGACTGACACAACAGTCACACACTCCACTCCTGAATTCACAACCGCGACACCTTCTACGACCTACGAAACAATGACCACGTCAAGTCCATCGACGAGCACAATACTCGCCCCTGAGACAAGTGCAACTCCGACTGACACAACAGTCACACACTCCACTCCTACATTAACAACCGCGACACCGTCTACGACCTACGAAACAATAACCACGTCAAGTCCATCGACGAGCACAATACTCGCTCCTGAGACTAGTGCAACTCCGACTGACACAACAGTCACACACTCCACTCCTACATTAACAACCCCGACACCTTCTACGACCTACGAAACAATGACCACGTCAAGTCCATCGACGAGCACAATACTCGCCCCTGAGACTAGTGCAACTCCTACTGACACAACAGTCACACACTCCACTCCTGAATTCACAACCGCGACACCTTCTACGACCTACGAAACAATGACCACGTCAAGTCCATCGACGAGCACAATACTCGCCCCTGAGACTAGTGCAACTCCGACTGACACAACAGTCACACACTCCACTCCTGAATTCACAACCGCGACACCGTCTACGACCTACGAACCAATGACCACGTCAAGTCCATCGACGAGCACAGTACTCGCCCCTGAGACTATTGCAACTCCGACTGACACAACAGTCACACACTCCACTCCTACATTAACAACCCCGACACCGCCTACGACCTACGAAACAATGACCACGTCAAGTCCATCGACGAGCACAATACTCGCCCCTGAGACTAGTGCAACTCCGACTGACACAACAGTCACACACTCCACTCCTGAATTCACAACCGCGACACCTTACACTACCTACGAAACAATGACCACGTCAAGTCCATCGACGAGCACAGTACTCGCCCCTGAGACTATTGCAACTCCGACTGACACAACAGTCACACACTCCACTCCTACATTAACAACCCCGACACCTTCTACGACCTACGAACCAATGACCACGTCAAGTCCATCGACGAGCACAATACTCGCCCCTGAGACAAGTACAACTCAGACTGACACAACAGTCACACACTCCACTCCTGAATTCACAACCGCGACACCGTCTACGACCTACGAAACAATGACCACGTCAAGTCCATCGACGAGCACAATACTCGCCCCTGAGACTAGTGCAACTCCGACTGACACAACAGTCACACACTCCACTCCTGAATTCACAACCGCGACACCGTCTACGACCTACGAACCAATGACCACGTCAAGTCCATCGACGAGCACAGTACTCGCCACTGAGACTATTGCAACTCCGACTGACACAACAGTCACACACTCCACTCCTACATTAACAACTACGACACCTTACACTACCTACGAAACAATGACCACGTCAAGTCCATCGACGAGCACAGTACTCGCCCCTGAGACTATTGCAACTCCGACTGACACAACAGTCACACACTCCACTCCTACATTAACAACCCCGACACCTTCTACGACCTACGAACCAATGACCACGTCAAGTCCATCGACGAGCACAATACTCGCCCCTGAGACAAGTACAACTCAGACTGACACAACAGTCACACACTCCACTCCTGAATTCACAACCGCGACACCGTCTACGACCTACGAACCAATGACCACGTCAAGTCCATCGACGAGCACAGTACTCGCCCCTGAGACTATTGCAACTCCGACTGACACAACAGTCACACACTCCACTCCTACATTAACAACCCCGACACCGCCTACGACCTACGAAACAATGACCACGTCAAGTCCATCGACGAGCACAATACTCGCCCCTGAGACTAGTGCAACTCCGACTGACACAACAGTCACACACTCCACTCCTGAATTCACAACCGCGACACCTTCTACGACCTACGAAACAATGACCACGTCAAGTCCATCGACGAGCACAATACTCGCCCCTGAGACAAGTGCAACTCCGACTGACACAACAGTCACACACTCCACTCCTACATTAACAACCGCGACACCGTCTACGACCTACGAAACAATAACCACGTCAAGTCCATCGACGAGCACAATACTCGCTCCTGAGACTAGTGCAACTCCGACTGACACAACAGTCACACACTCCACTCCTACATTAACAACCCCGACACCTTCTACGACCTACGAAACAATGACCACGTCAAGTCCATCGACGAGCACAATACTCGCCCCTGAGACTAGTGCAACTCCGACTGACACAACAGTCACACACTCCACTCCTGAATTCACAACCGCGACACCGTCTACGACCTACGAACCAATGACCACGTCAAGTCCATCGACGAGCACAGTACTCGCCCCTGAGACTATTGCAACTCCGACTGACACAACAGTCACACACTCCACTCCTACATTAACAACCCCGACACCGCCTACGACCTACGAAACAATGACCACGTCAAGTCCATCGACGAGCACAATACTCGCCCCTGAGACTAGTGCAACTCCGACTGACACAACAGTCACACACTCCACTCCTGAATTCACAACCGCGACACCTTCTACGACCTACGAAACAATGACCACGTCAAGTCCATCGACGAGCACAATACTCGCCCCTGAGACAAGTGCAACTCAGACTGACACAACAGTCACACACTCCACTCCTACATTAACAACCGCGACACCGTCTACGACCTACGAAACAATGACCACGTCAAGTCCATCGACGAGCACAATACTCGCCCCTGAGACAAGTACAACTCAGACTGACACAACAGTCACACACTCCACTCCTACATTCACAACTACGACACCTTACACTACCTACGAAACAATGACCACGTCAAGTCCATCGACGAGCACAGTACTCGCCCCTGAGACTATTGCAACTCCAACTGACACAACAGTCACACACTCCACTCCTACATTAACAACCCCGACACCTTCTACGACCTACGAACCAATGACCACGTCAAGTCCATCGACGAGCACAATACTCGCCCCTGAGACAAGTACAACTCAGACTGACACAACAGTCACACACTCCACTCCTGAATTCACAACCGCGACACCGTCTACGACCTACGAACCAATGACCACGTCAAGTCCATCGACGAGCACAGTACTCGCCCCTGAGACTATTGCAACTCCGACTGACACAACAGTCACACACTCCACTCCTACATTAACAACCCCGACACCGCCTACGACCTACGAAACAATGATCACGTCAAGTCCATCGACGAGCACAATACTCGCCCCTGAGACTAGTGCAACTCCGACTGACACAACAGTCACACACTCCACTCCTGAATTCACAACCGCGACACCTTCTACGACCTACGAAACAATGACCACGTCAAGTCCATCGACGAGCACAATACTCGCCCCTGAGACAAGTGCAACTCCGACTGACACAACAGTCACACACTCCACTCCTGAATTCACAACCGCGACACCTCCTACGACCTACGAAACAATGACCACGTCAAGTCGATCGACGAGCACAGTACTCGCCCCTGAGAGTAGTGCAACTCCGACTGACACAACAGTCACACACTCCACTCCTGAATTCACAACCGCGACACCGTCTACGACCTACGAACCAATGACCACGTCAAGTCCATCGACGAGCACAGTACTCGCCCCTGAGACTATTGCAACTCCGACTGACACAACAGTCACACACTCCACTCCTACATTCACAACTACGACACCTTACACTACCTACGAAACAATGACCACGTCAAGTCCATCGACGAGCACAGTACTCGCCCCTGAGACTATTGCAACTCCGACTGACACAACAGTCACACACTCCACTCCTGAATTCACAACCGCGACACCGTCTACGACCTACGAACCAATGACCACGTCAAGTCCATCGACGAGTACAGTACTCGCCCCTGAGACTATTGCAACTCCGACTGACACAACAGTCACACACTCCACTCCTACATTAACAACCCCGACACCGCCTACGACCTACGAAACAATGACCACGTCAAGTCCATCGACGAGCACAATACTCGCCCCTGAGACTAGTGCAACTCCGACTGACACAACAGTCACACACTCCACTCCTGAATTCACAACCGCGACACCTCCTACGACCTACGAAACAATGACCACGTCAAGTCCATCGACGAGCACAGTACTCGCCCCTGAGAGTAGTGCAACTCCGACTGACACAACAGTCACACACTCCACTCCTGAATTCACAACCGCGACACCTCCTACGACCTACGAAACAATTACCACGTCAAGTCCATCGACGAGCACAGTACTCGCCCCTGAGAGTAGTGCAACTCCGACTGACACAACAGTCACACACTCCACTCCTGAATTCACAACCGCGACACCGTCTACGACCTACGAAACAATGACCACGTCAAGTCCATCGACGAGCACAATACTCGCCCCTGAGACTAGTGCAACTCCGACTGACACAACAGTCACACACTCCACTCCTGAATTCACAACCGCGAAACCTCCTACGACCTACGAACCAATGACCACGTCAAGTCCATCGACGAGCACAACACTCGCCCCTGAGAGTAGTGCAACTCCGACTGACACAACAGTCACACACACCCCTCCTACATTCACAACCCCGACACCTTCTACGACCTCCGAAACAATGACCACGTCAAGTCCATCGACGAGCACAATACTCGCCCCTGAGACTAGTGCAACTCCGACTGACACAACAGTCACACACTCCACTCCTGAATTCACAACCGCGACACCGTCTACGACCTACGAAACAATGACCACGTCAAGTCCATCGACGAGCACAATACTCGCCCCTGAGACTAGCGCAATTCCGACTGACACAACAGTCACACACTCCACTTCTGAATTCACAATCGCGACACCGTCTACGACCTACGAAACAATGTCCACGTCAAGT
The DNA here is from genome assembly GCA_945859725.1 of Drepana falcataria. Taxonomy (NCBI): domain Eukaryota; kingdom Metazoa; phylum Arthropoda; class Insecta; order Lepidoptera; family Drepanidae; genus Drepana; species Drepana falcataria. The sequence continues at coordinate 14,882,113 of OX243921.1, forward strand.
CCATCGACGAGCACAATACTCGCCCCTGAGACTAGTGCAACTTCGACTGACACAACAGTCACACACTCCACTCCTACATTCACAACCGCGACACCTTCTACGACCTACGAAACAATGACCACGTCAAGTCCATCGACGAGCACAATACTCGCCCCTGAGACAAGTGCAACTCAGACTGACACAACAGTCACACACTCCACTCCTACATTAACAACCGCGACACCGTCTACGACCTACGAAACAATGACCACGTCAAGTCCATCGACGAGCACAATACTCGCACCTGAGACTATTGCAACTCCGACTGACACAACAGTCACACACTCCACTCCTACATTCACAACTACGACACCTTACACTACCTACGAAACAATGACCACGTCAAGTCCATCGACGAGCACAGTACTCGCCCCTGAGACTATTGCAACTCCGACTGACACAACAGTCACACACTCCACTCCTTTATTAACAACCCCGACACCTTCTACGACCTACGAAACAATGACCACGTCAAGTCCATCGACGAGCACAATACTCGCCCCTGAGACTAGTGCAACTCCGACTGACACAACAGTCACACACTCGACTCCTGAATTCACAACCGCGACACCTTCTACGACCTACGAAACAATGACCACGTCAAGTCCATCGACGAGCACAATACTCGCCCCTGAGACAAGTGCAACTCAGACTGACACAACAGTCACACACTCCACTCCTACATTAACAACCGCGACACCGTCTACGACCTACGAAACAATGACCACGTCAAGTCCATCGACGAGCACAATACTCGCCCCTGAGACAAGTGCAACTCAGACTGACACAACAGTCACACACTCCACTCCTACATTAACAACCGCGACACCGTCTACGACCTACGAAACAATGACCACGTCAAGTCCATCGACGAGCACAATACTCGCACCTGAGACTAGTGCAACTCCTACTGACACAACAGTCACACACTCCACTCCTACATTCACAACCGCGACACCTTCTACGACCTACGAAACAATGATCACGTCAAGTCCATCGACGAGCACAATACTCACCCCTGAGACAAGTACAACTCAGACTGACACAACAGTCACACACTCCACTCCTGAATTCACAACTGCGACACCGTCTACGACCTACGAAACAATGACCACGTCAAGTCCATCGACGAGCACAATACTCGCCCCTGAGACTAGCGCAACTCCGACTGACACAACAGTCACACACTCCACTCCTGAATTCACAACCGCGAAACCTTCTACGACCTACGAACCAATGACCCCGTCAAGTCCATCGACGAGCACAATACTCGCCCCTGAGACAAGTGCAACTCAGACTGACGCAACAGTCACACACTCCACTCCTACATTAACAACCGCGACACCGTCTACGACCTACGAAACAATAACCACGTCAAGTCCATCGACGAGCACAATACTCGCCCCTGAGACTAGTGCAACTCCGACTGACACAACAGTCACACACTCCACTCCTACATTCACAACCGCGACACCTTCTACGACCTACGAAACAATGATCACGTCAAGTCCATCGACGAGCACAATACTCACCCCTGAGACAAGTACAACTCAGACTGACACAACAGTCACACACTCCACTCCTACATTCACAACCGCGACACCGTCTACGACCTACGAAACAATGACCACGTCAAGTCCATCGACGAGCACAATACTCGCCCCTGAGACAAGTACAACTCAGACTGAAACAACAGTCACACACTCCACTCCTACATTCACAACTACGACACCTTACACTACCTACGAAACAATGACCACGTCAAGTCCATCGACGAGCACAGTACTCGCCCCTGAGACTATTGCAACTCCGACTGACACAACAGTCACACACTCCACTCCTACATTCACAACTACGACACCTTACACTACCTACGAAACAATGACCACGTCAAGTCCATCGACGAGCACAGTACTCGCCCCTGAGAGTAGTGCAACTCCGACTGACACAACAGTCACACACACCCCTCCTACATTAACAACCCCGACACCTTCTACGACCTACGAAACAATGACCACGTCAAGTCCATCGACGAGCACAATACTCGCCCCTGAGACTAGTGCAACTCCGACTGACACAACAGTCACACACTCCACTCCTGAATTCACAACCGCGACACCTCCTACGACCTACGAAACAATGACCACGTCAAGTCCATCGACGAGCACAATACTCGCCCCTGAGACTAGTGCAACTCCGACTGACACAACAGTCACACACTTTACTCCTGAATTCACAACCGCGACACCTCCTACGACCTACGAAACAATGACCACGTCAAGTCCATCGACGAGCACAGTACTCGCCCCTGAGAGTAGTGCAACTCCGACTGACACAACAGTCACACACACCCCTCCTACATTCACAACCGCGACACCTTCTACGACCTCCGAAACAATGACCACGTCAAGTCCATCGACGAGCACAATACTCGCCCCTGAGACTAGTGCAACTCCGACTGACACAACAGTCACACACTCCACTCCTACATTCACAACCCCGACACCTTCTACGACCTCCGAAACAATGACCACGTCAAGTCCATCGACGAGCACAATACTCGCCCCTGAGACTAGTGCAACTCCGACTGACACAACAGTCACACACTCCACTCCTGAATTCACAACTACGACACCTTACACTACCTACGAAACAATGACCACGTCAAGTCCATCGACGAGCACAGTACTCGCCCCTGAGACTATTGCAACTCCGACTGACACAACAGTCACACACTCCACTCCTGAATTCACAACCGCGACACCTCCTACGACCTACGAAACAATGACCACGTCAAGTCCATCGACGAGCACAGTACTCGCCCCTGAGAGTAGTGCAACTCTGACTGACACAACGGTCACACACACCCCTCCTACATTCACAACCGCGACACCTTCTACGACCTCCGAAACAATGACCACGTCAAGTCCATCGACGAGCACAATACTCGCCCCTGAGACTAGTGCAACTCCGACTGACACAACAGTCACACACTCCACTCCTGAATTCACAACCGCGACACCTCCTACGACCTACGAAACAATGACCACGTCAAGTCCATCGACGAGCACAATACTCGCCCCTGAGACTAGTGCAACTCCGACTGACACAACAGTCACACACTTTACTCCTGAATTCACAACCGCGACACCTCCTACGACCTACGAAACAATGACCACGTCAAGTCCATCGACGAGCACAGTACTCGCCCCTGAGAGTAGTGCAACTCCGACTGACACAACAGTCACACACACCCCTCCTACATTCACAACCGCGACACCTTCTACGACCTCCGAAACAATGACCACGTCAAGTCCATCGACGAGCACAATACTCGCCCCTGAGACTAGTGCAACTCCGACTGACACAACAGTCACACACTCCACTCCTGAATTCACAACTACGACACCTTACACTACCTACGAAACAATGACCACGTCAAGTCCATCGACGAGCACAGTACTCGCCCCTGAGACTATTGCAACTCCGACTGACACAACAGTCACACACTCCACTCCTGAATTCACAACCGCGACACCTCCTACGACCTACGAAACAATGACCACGTCAAGTCCATCGACGAGCACAGTACTCGCCCCTGAGAGTAGTGCAACTCCGACTGACACAACAGTCACACACACCCCTCCTACATTCACAACCGCGACACCTTCTACGACCTCCGAAACAATGACCACGTCAAGTCCATCGACGAGCACAATACTCGCCCCTGAGACTAGTGCAACTCCGACTGACACAACAGTCACACACTCCACTCCTGAATTCACAACCGCGACACCTCCTACGACCTACGAAACAATGACCACGTCAAGTCCATCGACGAGCACAATACTCGCCCCTGAGACTAGTGCAACTCCGACTGACACAACAGTCACACACTTTACTCCTGAATTCACAACCGCGACACCTCCTACGACCTACGAAACAATGACCACGTCAAGTCCATCGACGAGCACAGTACTCGCCCCTGAGATTAGTGCAACTCCGACTGACACAACAGTCACACACACCCCTCCTACATTCCCAACCGCGACACCTCCTACGACCTACGAAACAATGACCACGTCAAGTCCATCGACGAGCACAGTACTCGCCCCTGAGAGTAGTGCAACTCCGACTGACACAACAGTCACACACACCCCTCCTACATTCACAACCGCGACACCTTCTACGACCTCCGAAACAATGACCACGTCAAGTCCATCGACGAGCACAATACTCGCCCCTGAGACTAGTGCAACTCCGACTGACACAACAGTCACACACTCCACTCCTGAATTCACAACCGCGACACCTCCTACGACCTACGAAACAATGACCACGTCAAGTCCATCGACGAGCACAATACTCGCCCCTGAGACTAGTGCAACTCCGACTGACACAACAGTCACACACTCCACTCCTGAATTCACAACCGCGACACCTCCTACGACCTACGAAACAATGACCACGTCAAGTCCATCGACGAGCACAGTACTCGCCCCTGAGAGTAGTGCAACTCCGACTGACACAACAGTCACACACACCCCTCCTACATTCACAACCGCGACACCTTCTACGACCTCCGAAACAATGACCACGTCAAGTCCATCGACGAGCACAATACTCGCCCCTGAGACTAGTGCAACTCCGACTGACACAACAGTCACACACTCCACTCCTACATTCACAACCCCGACACCTTCTACGACCTCCGAAACAATGACCACGTCAAGTCCATCGACGAGCACAATACTCGCCACTGAGACTAGTGCAACTCCGACTGACACAACAGTCACACACTCCACTCCTGAATTCACAACTACGACACCTTACACTACCTACGAAACAATGACCACGTCAAGTCCATCGACGAGCACAGTACTCGCCCCTGAGACTATTGCAACTCCGACTGACACAACAGTCACACACTCCACTCCTGAATTCACAACCGCGACACCTCCTACGACCTACGAAACAATGACCACGTCAAGTCCATCGACGAGCACAGTACTCGCCCCTGAGAGTAGTGCAACTCCGACTGACACAACAGTCACACACACCCCTCCTACATTCACAACCGCGACACCTTCTACGACCTCCGAAACAATGACCACGTCAAGTCCATCGACGAGCACAATACTCGCCCCTGAGACTAGTGCAACTCCGACTGACACAACAGTCACACACTCCACTCCTGAATTCACAACCGCGACACCTTCTACGACCTCCGAAACAATGACCACGTCAAGTCCATCGACGAGCACAATACTCGCCCCTGAGACTAGTGCAACTCCGACTGACACAACAGTCACACACTTTACTCCTGAATTCACAACCGCGACACCTCCTACGACCTACGAAACAATGACCACGTCAAGTCCATCGACGAGCACAGTACTCGCCCCTGAGAGTAGTGCAACTCCGACTGACACAACAGTCACACACACCCCTCCTACATTCCCAACCGCGACACCTCCTACGACCTACGAAACAATGACCACGTCAAGTCCATCGACGAGCACAGTACTCGCCCCTGAGAGTAGTGCAACTCCGACTGACACAACAGTCACACACACCCCTCCTACATTCACAACCGCGACACCTTCTACGACCTCCGAAACAATGACCACGTCAAGTCCATCGACGAGCATAATACTCGCCCCTGAGACTAGTGCAACTCCGACTGACACAACAGTCACACACTCCACTCCTGAATTCACAACCGCGACACCTCCTACGACCTACGAAACAATGACCACGTCAAGTCCATCGACGAGCACAGTACTCGCCCCTGAGAGTAGTGCAACTCCGACTGACACAACAGTCACACACACCCCTCCTACATTCACAACCGCGACACCTTCTACGACCTCCGAAACAATGACCACGTCAAGTCCATCGACGAGCACAATACTCGCCCCTGAGACTAGTGCAACTCCGACTGACACAACAGTCACACACTCCACTCCTACATTCACAACCCCGACACCTTCTACGACCTCCGAAACAATGACCACGTCAAGTCCATCGACGAGCACAATACTCGCCACTGAGACTAGTGCAACTCCGACTGACACAACAGTCACACACTCCACTCCTGAATTCACAACTACGACACCTTACACTACCTACGAAACAATGACCACGTCAAGTCCATCGACGAGCACAGTACTCGCCCCTGAGACTATTGCAACTCCGACTGACACAACAGTCACACACTCCACTCCTGAATTCACAACCGCGACACCTCCTACGACCTACGAAACAATGACCACGTCAAGTCCATCGACGAGCACAGTACTCGCCCCTGAGAGTAGTGCAACTCCGACTGACACAACAGTCACACACACCCCTCCTACATTCACAACCGCGACACCTTCTACGACCTCCGAAACAATGACCACGTCAAGTCCATCGACGAGCACAATACTCGCCCCTGAGACTAGTGCAACTCCGACTGACACAACAGTCACACACTCCACTCCTGAATTCACAACCGCGACACCTTCTACGACCTCCGAAACAATGACCACGTCAAGTCCATCGACGAGCACAATACTCGCCCCTGAGACTAGTGCAACTCCGACTGACACAACAGTCACACACTTTACTCCTGAATTCACAACCGCGACACCTCCTACGACCTACGAAACAATGACCACGTCAAGTCCATCGACGAGCACAGTACTCGCCCCTGAGAGTAGTGCAACTCCGACTGACACAACAGTCACACACACCCCTCCTACATTCCCAACCGCGACACCTCCTACGACCTACGAAACAATGACCACGTCAAGTCCATCGACGAGCACAGTACTCGCCCCTGAGAGTAGTGCAACTCCGACTGACACAACAGTCACACACACCCCTCCTACATTCACAACCGCGACACCTTCTACGACCTCCGAAACAATGACCACGTCAAGTCCATCGACGAGCACAATACTCGCCCCTGAGACTAGTGCAACTCCGACTGACACAACAGTCACACACTCCACTCCTACATTCACAACCCCGACACCTTCTACGACCTACGAAACAATGACCACGTCAAGTCCATCGACGAGCACAGTACTCGCCCCTGAGACTATTGCAACTCCGACTGACACAACAGTCACACACTCCACTCCTGAATTCACAACCGCGACACCTCCTACGACCTACGAAACAATGACCACGTCAAGTCCATCGACGAGCACAGTACTCGCCCCTGAGAGTAGTGCAACTCCGACTGACACAACAGTCACACACACCCCTCCTACATTCACAACCGCGACACCTTCTACGACCTCCGAAACAATGACCACGTCAAGTCCATCGACGAGCACAATACTCGCCCCTGAGACTAGTGCAACTCCGACTGACACAACAGTCACACACTCCACTCCTGAATTCACAACCGCGACACCTTCTACGACCTCCGAAACAATGACCACGTCAAGTCCATCGACGAGCACAATACTCGCCCCTGAGACTAGTGCAACTCCGACTGACACAACAGTCACACACTTTACTCCTGAATTCACAACCGCGACACCTCCTACGACCTACGAAACAATGACCACGTCAAGTCCATCGACGAGCACAGTACTCGCCCCTGAGAGTAGTGCAACTCCGACTGACACAACAGTCACACACACCCCTCCTACATTCCCAACCGCGACACCTCCTACGACCTACGAAACAATGACCACGTCAAGTCCATCGACGAGCACAGTACTCGCCCCTGAGAGTAGTGCAACTCCGACTGACACAACAGTCACACACACCCCTCCTACATTCACAACCGCGACACCTTCTACGACCTCCGAAACAATGACCAGGTCAAGTCCATCGACGAGCACAATACTCGCCCCTGAGACTAGTGCAACTCCGACTGACACAACAGTCACACACTCCACTCCTGAATTCACAACCGCGACACCTCCTACGACCTACGAAACAATGACCACGTCAAGTCCATCGACGAGCACAATACTCGCCCCTGAGACTAGTGCAACTCCGACTGACACAACAGTCACACACTTTACTCCTGAATTCACAACCGCGACACCTCCTACGACCTACGAAACAATGACCACGTCAAGTCCATCGACGAGCACAGTACTCGCCCCTGAGAGTAGTGCAACTCCGACTGACACAACAGTCACACACACCCCTCCTACATTCACAACCGCGACACCTTCTACGACCTCCGAAACAATGACCACGTCAAGTCCATCGACGAGCACAATACTCGCCCCTGAGACTAGTGCAACTCCGACTGACACAACAGTCACACACTCCACTCCTGAATTCACAACCGCGACACCTTCTACGACCTCCGAAACAATGACCACGTCAAGTCCATCGACGAGCACAATACTCGCCCCTGAGACTAGTGCAACTCCGACTGACACAACAGTCACACACTTTACTCCTGAATTCACAACCGCGACACCTCCTACGACCTACGAAACAATGACCACGTCAAGTCCATCGACGAGCACAGTACTCGCCCCTGAGAGTAGTGCAACTCCGACTGACACAACAGTCACACACACCCCTCCTACATTCCCAACCGCGACACCTCCTACGACCTACGAAACAATGACCACGTCAAGTCCATCGACGAGCACAGTACTCGCCCCTGAGAGTAGTGCAACTCCGACTGACACAACAGTCACACACACCCCTCCTACATTCACAACCGCGACACCTTCTACGACCTCCGAAACAATGACCACGTCAAGTCCATCGACGAGCACAATACTCGCCCCTGAGACTAGTGCAACTCCGACTGACACAACAGTCACACACTCCACTCCTGAATTCACAACCGCGACACCTCCTACGACCTACGAAACAATGACCACGTCAAGTCCATCGACGAGCACAATACTCGCCCCTGAGACTAGTGCAACTCCGACTGACACAACAGTCACACACTCCACTCCTGAATTCACAACCGCGACACCTCCTACGACCTACGAAACAATGACCACGTCAAGTCCATCGACGAGCACAGTACTCGCCCCTGAGAGTAGTGCAACTCCGACTGACACAACAGTCACACACACCCCTCCTACATTCACAACCGCGACACCTTCTACGACCTCCGAAACAATGACCACGTCAAGTCCATCGACGAGCACAATACTCGCCCCTGAGACTAGTGCAACTCCGACTGACACAACAGTCACACACTCCACTCCTACATTCACAACCCCGACACCTTCTACGACCTCCGAAACAATGACCACGTCAAGTCCATCGACGAGCACAATACTCGCCCCTGAGACTAGTGCAACTCCGACTGACACAACAGTCACACACTCCACTCCTGAATTCACAACTACGACACCTCCTACGACCTACGAAACAATGACCACGTCAAGTCCATCGACGAGCACAATACTCGCCCCTGAGACTAGTGCAACTCCGACTGACACAACAGTCACACACTTTACTCCTGAATTCACAACCGCGACACCTCCTACGACCTACGAAACAATGACCACGTCAAGTCCATCGACGAGCACAGTACTCGCCCCTGAGAGTAGTGCAACTCCGACTGACACAACAGTCACACACACCCCTCCTACATTCACAACCGCGACACCTTCTACGACCTCCGAAACAATGACCACGTCAAGTCCATCGACGAGCACAATACTCGCCCCTGAGACTAGTGCAACTCCGACTGACACAACAGTCACACACTCCACTCCTGAATTCACAACCGCGACACCTCCTACGACCTACGAAACAATGACCACGTCAAGTCCATCGACGAGCACAATACTCGCCCCTGAGACTAGTGCAACTCCGACTGACACAACAGTCACACACTTTACTCCTGAATTCACAACCGCGACACCTCCTACGACCTACGAAACAATGACCACGTCAAGTCCATCGACGAGCACAGTACTCGCCCCTGAGAGTAGTGCAACTCCGACTGACACAACAGTCACACACACCCCTCCTACATTCACAACCGCGACACCTTCTACGACCTCCGAAACAATGACCACGTCAAGTCCATCGACGAGCACAATACTCGCCCCTGAGACTAGTGCAACTCCGACTGACACAACAGTCACACACTCCACTCCTACATTCACAACCCCGACACCTTCTACGACCTCCGAAACAATGACCACGTCAAGTCCATCGACGAGCACAATACTCGCCACTGAGACTAGTGCAACTCCGACTGACACAACAGTCACACACTCCACTCCTGAATTCACAACTACGACACCTTACACTACCTACGAAACAATGACCACGTCAAGTCCATCGACGAGCACAGTACTCGCCCCTGAGACTATTGCAACTCCGACTGACACAACAGTCACACACTCCACTCCTGAATTCACAACCGCGACACCTCCTACGACCTACGAAACAATGACCACGTCAAGTCCATCGACGAGCACAGTACTCGCCCCTGAGAGTAGTGCAACTCCGACTGACACAACAGTCACACACACCCCTCCTACATTCACAACCGCGACACCTTCTACGACCTCCGAAACAATGACCACGTCAAGTCCATCGACGAGCACAATACTCGCCCCTGAGACTAGTGCAACTCCGACTGACACAACAGTCACACACTCCACTCCTGAATTCACAACCACGACACCTCCTACGACCTACGAAACAATGACCACGTCAAGTCCATCGACGAGCACAATACTCGCCCCTGAGACTAGTGCAACTCCGACTGACACAACAGTCACACACTTTACTCCTGAATTCACAACCGCGACACCTCCTACGACCTACGAAACAATGACCACGTCAAGTCCATCGACGAGCACAGTACTCGCCCCTGAGAGTAGTGCAACTCCGACTGACACAACAGTCACACACACCCCTCCTACATTCACAACCGCGACACCTTCTACGACCTCCGAAACAATGACCACGTCAAGTCCATCGACGAGCACAATACTCGCCCCTGAGACTAGTGCAACTCCGACTGACACAACAGTCACACACTCCACTCCTACATTCACAACCCCGACACCTTCTACGACCTCCGAAACAATGACCACGTCAAGTCCATCGACGAGCACAATACTCGCCCCTGAGACTAGTGCAACTCCGGCTGACACAACAGTCACACACTCCACTCCTGAATTCACAACTACGACACCTTACACTACCTACGAAACAATGACCACGTCAAGTCCATCGACGAGCACAGTACTCGCCCCTGAGACTATTGCAACTCCGACTGACACAACAGTCACACACTCCACTCCTGAATTCACAACCGCGACACCTCCTACGACCTACGAAACAATGACCACGTCAAGTCCATCGACGAGCACAGTACTCGCCCCTGAGACTAGTGCAACTCCGACTGACACAACAGTCACACACTCCACTCCTGAATTCACAACTACGACACCTTACACTACCTACGAAACAATGACCACGTCAAGTCCATCGACGAGCACAGTACTCGCCCCTGAGACTATTGCAACTCCGACTGACACAACAGTCACACACTCCACTCCTGAATTCACAACCGCGACACCTCCTACGACCTACGAAACAATGACCACGTCAAGTCCATCGACGAGCACAGTACTCGCCCCTGAGAGTAGTGCAACTCCGACTAACACAACAGTCACACACACCCCTCCTACATTCACAACCGCGACACCTTCTACGACCTCCGAAACAATGACCACGTCAAGTCCATCGACGAGCACAATACTCGCCCCTGAGACTAGTGCAACTCCGACTGACACAACAGTCACACACTCCACTCCTGAATTCACAACCGCGACACCTCCTACGACCTACGAAACAATGACCACGTCAAGTCCATCGACGAGCACAATACTCGCCCCTGAGACTAGTGCAACTCCGACTGACACAACAGTCACACACTTTACTCCTGAATTCTCAACCGCGACACCTCCTACGACCTACGAAACAATGACCACGTCAAGTCCATCGACGAGCACAGTACTCGCCCCTGAGAGTAGTGCAACTCCGACTGACACAACAGTCACACACACCCCTCCTACATTCACAACCGCGACACCTTCTACGACCTACGAAACAATGACCACGTCAAGTCCATCGACGAGCACAATACTCGCCCCTGAGACTAGTGCAACTCCGACTGACACAACAGTCACACACTCCACTCCTGAATTCACAACTACGACACCTTACACTACCTACGAAACAATGACCACGTCAAGTCCATCGACGAGCACAGTACTCGCCCCTGAGACTATTGCAACTCCGACTGACACAACAGTCACACACTCCACTCCTGAATTCACAACCGCGACACCTCCTACGACCTACGAAACAATGACCACGTCAAGTCCATCGACGAGCACAGTACTCGCCCCTGAGACTAGTGCAACTCCGACTGACACAACAGTCACACACTCCACTCCTGAATTCACAACTACGACACCTTACACTACCTACGAAACAATGACCACGTCAAGTCCATCGACGAGCACAGTACTCGCCCCTGAGACTATTGCAACTCCGACTGACACAACAGTCACACACTCCACTCCTGAATTCACAACCGCGACACCTCCTACGACCTACGAAACAATGACCACGTCAAGTCCATCGACGAGCACAGTACTCGCCCCTGAGAGTAGTGCAACTCCGACTGACACAACAGTCACACACACCCCTCCTACATTCACAACCGCGACACCTTCTACGACCTCCGAAACAATGACCACGTCAAGTCCATCGACGAGCACAATACTCGCCCCTGAGACTAGTGCAACTCCGACTGACACAACAGTCACACACTCCACTCCTGAATTCACAACCGCGACACCTCCTACGACCTACGAAACAATGACCACGTCAAGTCCATCGACGAGCACAATACTCGCCCCTGAGACTAGTGCAACTCCGACTGACACAACAGTCACACACTTTACTCCTGAATTCACAACCGCGACACCTCCTACGACCTACGAAACAATGACCACGTCAAGTCCATCGACGAGCACAGTACTCGCCCCTGAGAGTAGTGCAACTCCGACTGACACAACAGTCACACACACCCCTCCTACATTCACAACCGCGACACCTTCTACGACCTCCGAAACAATGACCACGTCAAGTCCATCGACGAGCACAATACTCGCCCCTGAGACTAGTGCAACTCCGACTGACACAACAGTCACACACTCCACTCCTACATTCACAACCCCGACACCTTCTACGACCTCCGAAACAATGACCACGTCAAGTCCATCGACGAGCACAATACTCGCCCCTGAGACTAGTGCAACTCCGACTGACACAACAGTCACACACTCCACTCCTGAATTCACAACTACGACACCTTACACTACCTACGAAACAATGACCACGTCAAGTCCATCGACGAGCACAGTACTCGCCCCTGAGACTATTGCAACTCCGACTGACACAACAGTCACACACTCCACTCCTGAATTCACAACCGCGACACCTCCTACGACCTACGAAACAATGACCACGTCAAGTCCATCGACGAGCACAGTACTCGCCCCTGAGAGTAGTGCAACTCCGACTGACACAACAGTCACACACACCCCTCCTACATTCACAACCGCGACACCTTCTACGACCTCCGAAACAATGACCACGTCAAGTCCATCGACGAGCACAATACTCGCCCCTGAGACTAGTGCAACTCCGACTGACACAACAGTCACACACTCCACTCCTGAATTCACAACCGCGACACCTCCTACGACCAACGAAACAATGACCACGTCAAGTCCATCGACGAGCACAGTACTCGCCCCTGAGACTAGTGCAACTCCGACTGACACAACAGTCACACACTCCACTCCTGAATTCACAACTACGACACCTTACACTACCTACGAAACAATGACCACGTCAAGTCCATCGACGAGCACAGTACTCGCCCCTGAGACTATTGCAACTCCGACTGACACAACAGTCACACACTCCACTCCTGAATTCACAACCGCGACACCTCCTACGACCTACGAAACAATGACCACGTCAAGTCCATCGACGAGCACAGTACTCGCCCCTGAGAGTAGTGCAACTCCGACTGACACAACAGTCACACACACCCCTCCTACATTCACAACCGCGACACCTTCTACGACCTCCGAAACAATGACCACGTCAAGTCCATCGACGAGCACAATACTCGCCCCTGAGACTAGTGCAACTCCGACTGACACAACAGTCACACACTCCACTCCTGAATTCACAACCGCGACACCTCCTACGACCTACGAAACAATGACCACGTCAAGTCCATCGACGAGCACAATACTCGCCCCTGAGACTAGTGCAACTCCGACTGACACAACAGTCACACACTTTACTCCTGAATTCACAACCGCGACACCTCCTACGACCTACGAAACAATGACCACGTCAAGTCCATCGACGAGCACAGTACTCGCCCCTGAGAGTAGTGCAACTCCGACTGACACAACAGTCACACACACCCCTCCTACATTCACAACCGCGACACCTTCTACGACCTCCGAAACAATGACCACGTCAAGTCCATCGACGAGCACAATACTCGCCCCTGAGACTAGTGCAACTCCGACTGACACAACAGTCACACACTCCACTCCTACATTCACAACCCCGACACCTTCTACGACCTCCGAAACAATGACCACGTCAAGTCCATCGACGAGCACAATACTCGCCCCTGAGACTAGTGCAACTCCGACTGACACAACAGTCACACACTCCACTCCTGAATTCACAACTACGACACCTTACACTACCTACGAAACAATGACCACGTCAAGTCCATCGACGAGCACAGTACTCGCCCCTGAGACTATTGCAACTCCGACTGACACAACAGTCACACACTCCACTCCTGAATTCACAACCGCGACACCTCCTACGACCTACGAAACAATGACCACGTCAAGTCCATCGACGAGCACAGTACTCGCCCCTGAGAGTAGTGCAACTCCGACTGACACAACAGTCACACACACCCCTCCTACATTCACAACCGCGACACCTTCTACGACCTCCGAAACAATGACTACGTCAAGTCCATCGACGAGCACAATACTCGCCCCTGAGACTAGTGCAACTCCGACTGACACAACAGTCACACACTCCACTCCTGAATTCACAACCGCGACACCTCCTACGACCTACGAAACAATGACCACGTCAAGTCCATCGACGAGCACAGTACTCGCCCCTGAGAGTAGTGCAACTCCGACTAACACAACAGTCACACACACCCCTCCTACATTCACAACCGCGACACCTTCTACGACCTCCGAAACAATGACCACGTCAAGTCCATCGACGAGCACAATACTCGCCCCTGAGACTAGTGCAACTCCGACTGACACAACAGTCACACACTCCACTCCTGAATTCACAACCGCGACACCTCCTACGACCTACGAAACAATGACCACGTCAAGTCCATCGACGAGCACAATACTCGCCCCTGAGACTAGTGCAACTCCGACTGACACAACAGTCACACACTTTACTCCTGAATTCTCAACCGCGACACCTCCTACGACCTACGAAACAATGACCACGTCAAGTCCATCGACGAGCACAGTACTCGCCCCTGAGAGTAGTGCAACTCCGACTGACACAACAGTCACACACACCCCTCCTACATTCACAACCGCGACACCTTCTACGACCTACGAAACAATGACCACGTCAAGTCCATCGACGAGCACAATACTCGCCCCTGAGACTAGTGCAACTCCGACTGACACAACAGTCACACACTCCACTCCTGAATTCACAACTACGACACCTTACACTACCTACGAAACAATGACCACGTCAAGTCCATCGACGAGCACAGTACTCGCCCCTGAGACTATTGCAACTCCGACTGACACAACAGTCACACACTCCACTCCTGAATTCACAACCGCGACACCTCCTACGACCTACGAAACAATGACCACGTCAAGTCCATCGACGAGCACAGTACTCGCCCCTGAGACTAGTGCAACTCCGACTGACACAACAGTCACACACTCCACTCCTGAATTCACAACTACGACACCTTACACTACCTACGAAACAATGACCACGTCAAGTCCATCGACGAGCACAGTACTCGCCCCTGAGACTATTGCAACTCCGACTGACACAACAGTCACACACTCCACTCCTGAATTCACAACCGCGACACCTCCTACGACCTACGAAACAATGACCACGTCAAGTCCATCGACGAGCACAGTACTCGCCCCTGAGAGTAGTGCAACTCCGACTGACACAACAGTCACACACACCCCTCCTACATTCACAACCGCGACACCTTCTACGACCTCCGAAACAATGACCACGTCAAGTCCATCGACGAGCACAATACTCGCCCCTGAGACTAGTGCAACTCCGACTGACACAACAGTCACACACTCCACTCCTGAATTCACAACCGCGACACCTCCTACGACCTACGAAACAATGACCACGTCAAGTCCATCGACGAGCACAATACTCGCCCCTGAGACTAGTGCAACTCCGACTGACACAACAGTCACACACTTTACTCCTGAATTCACAACCGCGACACCTCCTACGACCTACGAAACAATGACCACGTCAAGTCCATCGACGAGCACAGTACTCGCCCCTGAGAGTAGTGCAACTCCGACTGACACAACAGTCACACACACCCCTCCTACATTCACAACCGCGACACCTTCTACGACCTCCGAAACAATGACCACGTCAAGTCCATCGACGAGCACAATACTCGCCCCTGAGACTAGTGCAACTCCGACTGACACAACAGTCACACACTCCACTCCTACATTCACAACCCCGACACCTTCTACGACCTCCGAAACAATGACCACGTCAAGTCCATCGACGAGCACAATACTCGCCCCTGAGACTAGTGCAACTCCGACTGACACAACAGTCACACACTCCACTCCTGAATTCACAACTACGACACCTTACACTACCTACGAAACAATGACCACGTCAAGTCCATCGACGAGCACAGTACTCGCCCCTGAGACTATTGCAACTCCGACTGACACAACAGTCACACACTCCACTCCTGAATTCACAACCGCGACACCTCCTACGACCTACGAAACAATGACCACGTCAAGTCCATCGACGAGCACAGTACTCGCCCCTGAGAGTAGTGCAACTCCGACTGACACAACAGTCACACACACCCCTCCTACATTCACAACCGCGACACCTTCTACGACCTCCGAAACAATGACCACGTCAAGTCCATCGACGAGCACAATACTCGCCCCTGAGACTAGTGCAACTCCGACTGACACAACAGTCACACACTCCACTCCTGAATTCACAACCGCGACACCTCCTACGACCAACGAAACAATGACCACGTCAAGTCCATCGACGAGCACAGTACTCGCCCCTGAGACTAGTGCAACTCCGACTGACACAACAGTCACACACTCCACTCCTGAATTCACAACTACGACACCTTACACTACCTACGAAACAATGACCACGTCAAGTCCATCGACGAGCACAGTACTCGCCCCTGAGACTATTGCAACTCCGACTGACACAACAGTCACACACTCCACTCCTGAATTCACAACCGCGACACCTCCTACGACCTACGAAACAATGACCACGTCAAGTCCATCGACGAGCACAGTACTCGCCCCTGAGAGTAGTGCAACTCCGACTGACACAACAGTCACACACACCCCTCCTACATTCACAACCGCGACACCTTCTACGACCTCCGAAACAATGACCACGTCAAGTCCATCGACGAGCACAATACTCGCCCCTGAGACTAGTGCAACTCCGACTGACACAACAGTCACACACTCCACTCCTGAATTCACAACCGCGACACCTCCTACGACCTACGAAACAATGACCACGTCAAGTCCATCGACGAGCACAATACTCGCCCCTGAGACTAGTGCAACTCCGACTGACACAACAGTCACACACTTTACTCCTGAATTCACAACCGCGACACCTCCTACGACCTACGAAACAATGACCACGTCAAGTCCATCGACGAGCACAGTACTCGCCCCTGAGAGTAGTGCAACTCCGACTGACACAACAGTCACACACACCCCTCCTACATTCACAACCGCGACACCTTCTACGACCTCCGAAACAATGACCACGTCAAGTCCATCGACGAGCACAATACTCGCCCCTGAGACTAGTGCAACTCCGACTGACACAACAGTCACACACTCCACTCCTACATTCACAACCCCGACACCTTCTACGACCTCCGAAACAATGACCACGTCAAGTCCATCGACGAGCACAATACTCGCCCCTGAGACTAGTGCAACTCCGACTGACACAACAGTCACACACTCCACTCCTGAATTCACAACTACGACACCTTACACTACCTACGAAACAATGACCACGTCAAGTCCATCGACGAGCACAGTACTCGCCCCTGAGACTATTGCAACTCCGACTGACACAACAGTCACACACTCCACTCCTGAATTCACAACCGCGACACCTCCTACGACCTACGAAACAATGACCACGTCAAGTCCATCGACGAGCACAGTACTCGCCCCTGAGAGTAGTGCAACTCCGACTGACACAACAGTCACACACACCCCTCCTACATTCACAACCGCGACACCTTCTACGACCTCCGAAACAATGACTACGTCAAGTCCATCGACGAGCACAATACTCGCCCCTGAGACTAGTGCAACTCCGACTGACACAACAGTCACACACTCCACTCCTGAATTCACAACCGCGACACCTCCTACGACCTACGAAACAATGACCACGTCAAGTCCATCGACGAGCACAATACTCGCCCCTGAGACTAGTGCAACTCCGACTGACACAACAGTCACACACTTTACTCCTGAATTCACAACCGCGACACCTCCTACGACCTACGAAACAATGACCACGTCAAGTCCATCGACGAGCACAGTACTCGCCCCTGAGAGTAGTGCAACTCCGACTGACACAACAGTCACACACACCCCTCCTACATTCCCAACCGCGACACCTCCTACGACCTACGAAACAATGACCACGTCAAGTCCATCGACGAGCACAGTACTCGCCCCTGAGAGTAGTGCAACTCCGACTGACACAACAGTCACACACACCCCTCCTACATTCACAACCGCGACACCTTCTACGACCTCCGAAACAATGACCACGTCAAGTCCATCGACGAGCACAATACTCGCCCCTGAGACTAGTGCAACTCCGACTGACACAGCTAGCACATATGCCAGTCCTTCCTAGTCTTCCACAACCCCTGCAACAAATACATATGCACCTAATATTAGGCTAGCAAGTATATATATCTGATCACAACGCGGTCCGCCGGGGCGTGAGGCCCAATAGAGAAGGGGCAGGCACGCGCAGTAGACACACGTGGCTTTCTTTATTTATGTACCTACCGTTTAAAGTGTTAGGTACTGTTAAATAGTTAATTTAGTATGTTAACACCTGTAAATAGTTATGTTTAAACACATTAGTACATAAGCCAGCTATATAGCCAGGGCTAAACAGCTGTCAAATTGTATAATAAGATTATAATATTCATTATTAATGTTAAAACATCTATTAGATTGAATATGTGTGTGACCAGCATATATTTACACCGTATAGTAACTTTCTGCCATCCAGCGTGTCTATGCTGCTAGTCTCCTTGGCACGTTACTCCGGGATACCGATTTGGGTCAAATATTTTGTAAGTAATTAGTTATGTTCACAGTTTTTTTTTTGTAAATTATATGAAATATACACATGACTCGTTTGTTTTATTAGCTGTGTACATTCGACTGTAACTAAATATTGACCTAGCGACTAACGACGGCGAGTACTTACAAATATATTAAGAGCTGCAACTGCCCTGTTCTGTTTGCTGAGTGCTGGTTATTGTGCCCATGGCCTTACTGGGCTTACTGGCCGTACTACGACCGACGAAGTTGACCGGCCGCGCCGCTCGATGTGACGTAACAGTATCAGCATTGTACTGCTATCAAAGTTTAGGTGAAGATTATCTATACATAGTTCTCTATACATAGTTCTCTATACATAGTTCTCTATACATAGTTCTCTATACATATTTCTCTATACATAGTTCTCTATACATAGTTCTCTATACATAGTTCTCTATACATAGTTCTCTATACATAGTTCTCTATACATAGTTCTCTATACATAGTTCTCTATACATAGTTCTCTATACATAGTTCTCTATACATAGTTCTCTATACATAGTTCTCTATACATAGTTCTCTATACATAGTTCCCTATACATAGTTCTCTATACATAGTTCTCTATACATAGTTCTCTATACATAGTTCACTATACATAGTTCTCTATACATAGTTCTCTATACATAGTTGTCTATACATAGTTCTCTATACATAGTTCTCTATACATAGTTCTCTATACATAGTTGTCTATACATAGTTCTCTATACATAGTTCACTATACATAGTTCTCTATACATAGTTCTCTATACATAGTTGTCTATACATAGTTCACTATACATAGTTCTCTATACATAGTTCTCTATACATAGTTCACTATACATAGTTCTCTATACATAGTTCTCTATACATAGTTCTCTATACATAGTTCTCTATACATAGTTCTCTATACATAGTTCTCTATACATAGGTCACAGTTAAATTGTAAACACCGTTAGATTATAATTTATCTCGCAAATTGTAAGCTTTCGACAGATTGTGAACCGTAACGCACTGCATACAATTTAACACATTATTTTTCGGTACATTATAATCTTGAGCCATTATAATCAAGAGCCGTGGTGGCCGAGTGGTTCGAGCAGTGGCCTGCGACGCAAAGGTCGCAAGTTCGAATCCCGACTGTACCAATGAGTTTTTCTAAAACTTAAGTACAGTGATTAGTCACACCACGAGCTTTACGGTGAAGGAAAACATCGAGAGGAAACCCGGCATACGTCTGAGAAGAAATTCAAAGGCGTATGTATGTATAGTCGTGCTTGAGTAACGGCGATGGACTCGCCATCTGTCACGTTGGCACCTAATATACCTCTGGCGGAAAGTGGGTGTGTGGGTATTACCTATACACCTCTGCCTACCCCTTCGGGGACCCTTGTGGGAAGGCGTGAGGATATATTATATTATTATTATTATACATTATAATCTTTCGAGCGTCAAATTGTCAACTGTACGAAGGCTGTCCCTAGGGCCGCCGTAAGCGGGCGTGCAAAGCGTGCACCGCACGCGGGCGGCACGTCCAGGGGGCGGCAAATCGAGCGACTCATACCTAATTCTAATCATTGTACCCCTGAACGGTCGACTCTTACGCAGAAGGCGCGCATAGGATACCAACTTGGGGCGCCTAGCCTGCAACGGGCTAACCGGTCACTGGCTAGGTAGCGCGCCACCAATAGGCATTTTATATTTATTTGTAATTTTTCGTAATAATAATTGAGTGCAAAAGATTACAAGGTGACGGAGCAATCACTTTTTCACAAATTCTCTTATTTTAATTACTACGGGGATGTTTTTAATAAAACCTTATTAATTATACGTCAAAATGAGGGAAAATTATTGCAGATTCTATATAAAATATTTCGATTCTAGATAATATAAAATATTATAATAGTTTCCGTAACCCCAAAGTAGCTCATATAAAAATATTGTTTTTTTACAAAACCCCCCAAAAAGGGTTATAACAAAGTTTCATTGGTTCAAGGTGAAGGTCTAATAAATTTTGTTTAGGATTTATTTTCACAATTAAATCTCAACATTCAAAACTTACGTGGTCATGACAATGGTTCTAATATGCGTGGAAAACACAATGGTATACAAAAAATATTTAAGATCAATAATGCTTCAGCAAAGACTAAGTTATTTAGCTATAGTTTCAATTGAACTTGAAATTTTAGACAATTTGGATACAAGAAAGTTGATAGAAGATTTCGCAAATGTAAAGGCATTTTTGTAAACATACATGATTTGTGAATCTCTTCATTGTGGATTCGATCTAAGATCGTTACTCCGCACATTTTTCGAAGGGATCGCATCTCCACTGTATTCAAGCTATTTTCATACTTCCTATAACATACCCAGGATTCGCTGCCATACAATAAATTAGGCACCAATATCGCATTGTGGACAGTAACTCGACCATTCTTGCTCAGAATTTTACTTCCCATCAACGCCGACATGGCTCCATTCACCTAATTACCGGCAGATTCCGCTTTCAAGTTTCCTTTTAAAGTTTCCTTCTTTCTATATATTTTTCATACTTTCCGCCTAGATATACAAATTCATTCACTTGCTTTAGAATTTGCCTATTTACCGAAATAACACACTCGGTCACTTGTTCATCTCTTTCGAATACTAGAACCTTAGTCTTGCCAGCGTTTAGGCGCCCCTTCTTTTCACACACCCTTGAAATATTTTATACCTTTAAATATATTGATACACCCTTGTTTGACCCCAGACTTCACATCAAACCAGGGTGACATCTCACCGTTAATCCTAACGCACGCCTTGCTATCACTATAGAGTGATTTCACGGCATTTACCAGACGTTCAACACGTCCCAGAGTTCATATCGTACGACTGTGTCATATGCCTGCAATAAGTCGACGAAAGCCCAGAAAACTTGGCTTTAGCGAGAAGGTTTGATCCATACATCCTCTTCCTGGTCTGAATCATCTTTGGGATTCCCAGAGAAACCGATCGCTTTTGCATTGATCGTCAGGATCAGAATGCAAGAGCAATGCAGAGATAAAATTTATTAAAATACATATATTACTTAAAATAAATGTTCTTGGATGTCGTATTTTCCCCACCATAATCAGAAAACATTGATTATCCTTTTTTTGACAAAACTCAGAGTAACTAGGCGTAGGGCGGCATTATCGGTATTGCACGCGGGCGACAAAACAGCTAGCGGCGGGCCTGGCTGTCCCTGATTGGTCGGCCTTACAGTAGGCCGTTCTGTGTCCATAAAGCTAAGAATGAAACACAGGTGTAAGTCAGTCAGTCAGTATTTTCTCCTCAAACACAAATTAATATTAATTTTTGTTTTTTTTTCAACGGCACCGGTTACTATTGGTTACATTAAGGCTGAACGCCTTGGTGGTCGAATGGTTCAAATAGTAAGTAGTTAGTAGTAGGAGCCTACAACCATATGGTCATACTTCATATTCAAGGAGTTAAACGTGTCTATAGATAAAACCTCACAACACAACACAAACATTGCAAGTTCGATTGCAATGTTGTTATAATATATTATAATCTTTTTCTGTCACAAGATGTCGCTGTACGTCACATCCTCATCCCCAGAAGTAATAATAGAGGTTCTTCCAATTTCTATAGTTCTCTATGAATGAAGGGAAACAAACAAACTAAAATAATTAAATAAAACTTAAGGGAGGGAGGGCACAACGGTTAATTCCCGTTCAAATTCGGAGCAGCCCGACTGGTACCATTACCTCCACCTTACAGAAGATCGCAGCCAAATGGCATTACCCTCGGATGTGGCGTGTTCCTGTGGTGAGTAAGGTCGCCAGGCTCCAAGAGGAAGCGGTGTGTCGGCAGCACAGGACCAGTGGAGCAATTCCGCCGTGGTGGTGACCAGGCGCGGCATGTCGGTGCGGTTGTTAGGGACACCCGGTGAAACGGCTGTCCGCTGGCCGCCCGCATATAGTAGGGGCCCCGAACCCAGGGATCACCTAATCTCCGCCCTGGGAGGCTGACCCGCACATGTGTGTAAAGTCCTTGGTGTAGTAGTCGTGCCGGAGGAGGAGACCGGAGTGGACCCGGCCGCTGCATCAGGGGGGATCGGGGGCCCTTCCAACTTCCGCTCCGGCAATCCTCACTACCTGTACATCACTGCGGCGGATTGAGACTGCGCTTTGTCCTCTTTGATGCCGACGCAACGTTTCCTCTTTTTTCCATTTCAGCACCCTTCAATAAAAAAATGGCCAAAGTAAAAAATAGCAGACGTTTCACAGCGGCCTCACCATCCACATTAAAAATGGACTTTTGCAACATCAGGGGACTCCATTCTAATCTAAACGCAGTCCACCAACACCTTGAGACTCTGCTATTTCTGACGGAGACGCAGATATCCTGCCCTGATGATACATCATACCTGAACTACCCCGGGTACAAGATGGAACACAATTTTGTGCGCCGCGCCGGTGTATGTATGTACTTCCGGGAGGATATTTGCTGTCGACGTCTCCACGGCCTTGAAGACAGAGACCTGTCAATTTTGTGGGTGCGCGTAGACTATGGTGGCAACACCCAAATCTACGCGTGCCTTTACAGGTCCCATAGCGGTGACACAGACACAGTTCGCCTATTTGAGCACCTGCAATCGACAACGGACAAAGTACTTGAGCAGTACCCCTCCGCGGAGTTGGTGGTTTTAGAAGATTTTAACGATCACCATGTTGAGTGGCTTGGCTCTCGGTCCACTGACTGCGCGGGGAGGGCTGCTTACGAGCTTGCCCTGGCTTATGGCTTCTCGCAGCTGGTAGACGAACCAACCAGAATACCTGATATCGAGGGCCATACAAGCTCTTTACTGGACCTTCTGCTGACCACGCGACCGGACAGCTATTCCATCTCGGTGGGTGCGCCGCTTGGCACATCCGACCACTGTCTGGTGGACGCAAGTGCCGTGCGCAAAGGCCTAAGTGCCCCGACCCCCGGGGCGGCGGCGCATGTGGCACTACAAGGCAGCAGACTGGGATGGATTGCGTGAGTTTTACGCATCGTACCCGTGGAGGCAGATCTGCTTTGCATCAGAAGATCCAGACCCCTGTGCAGCAGCCGTCGCTGAGACGATACTAGCGGGAATGGAATGCTACATTCCAAACTCGCTAGTAGCTACAGGGGTAAAGAAACAGCCGTGGTTTAATAAGCCCTGCAAGGAAGCTAAATTATCCAAGCAAGCCTTGTATGAGGCGTGGACCACGGCTCGATCCAATCTGGACCCCAACATATCTGATGCAAAGCGGAAACTTAATGCTGCCTCGAGGCACTGTAAGCGAGCGATTGCCAGGACGAAATTCGATTTCGTCGGCAGAATTGGTAAGAGACTCGCTAGCTACCCTTCAGGCAGCCGTGCTTTTTGGTCCCTTGCCAAGGCTGCTGAGGGAAACTTTTGCCAGTCGTCCCTGCCACCACTCCGTAAGCCGGATGGTAACTTGGCCCACAGTGCCAAAGAGAAAGCGGATCTATTGGGCTCTCTCTTTGCCTCGAACTCGACTATGGATGACGGAGGCGCCACACCGCCAACCATTCTGCGGTGTGAGAACTCTATGCCGGAGATAAGCATAACCCAACGGGAGGTCCGGCGGGAGATCCTGTCTCTGGATGGACTGGATGTCCATAAATCGAGCGGGCCAGACGGTATTCCGGCAGTGGTGCTTAAGCAGTGTGCTCCTGAACTGTGTCCTGTTTTGACGCACCTATTCGCACTTTCCTACTCCACCCAAAAAGTCCCAACTTCGTGGAAGACCGCCCACGTGCACCCAGTGCCCAAAAAGGGTGATAGATCAGACCCATCGAATTACAGGCCGATCGCCATCACCTCCCTCCTCTCCAAAATTATGGAGCGAGTGATTAACACGCAACTCCTGCGATATCTAGAGGGTCACGGTTTGTTGAGTGACCAACAGTATGGCTTCCGCCACAGTCGCTCAACGGGTGACCTTCTAGTATATCTCACGCACCGTTGGTCACTCGCCATTGAGAGTCAAGGTGAGGTATTAGCTGTTAGCTTGAATGTGGCGAAAGCGTTCGATCGGGTCTGGCATCGCGGTCTTCTATCGAAGCTTCCATCCTACGGACTGCCAGAGGGATTATGCAAATGGGTCGCCAGCTTTCTGTCCAGCAGACGCAAAAGAGCCGTCGTTGACGGTAGCTGCTCCGAAAGCATGGACATTAATGCTGGCGTCCCGCAAGGCTCTGTGTTGTCCCCTACTCTGTTTCTTCTGCATATTAATGACATGCTTTCTACTGTAGGCATTCATTGTTATGCAGACGACAGCACTGGGGACACTTACTACACGGGGCCGTGCTAATCCCCCTCGTTCCACTGTGGAGGAAAGTCGCGAATGACTTGTGTCTGAAATCGAGAGTACACTTCGCAGTGTCTCCGATTGGGGTCGACTAAACCTAGTCCACTTCAACCCCACTAAGACACAAGTATGCGCGTTCACCGCAAAAAAAAAAAAAAAAAAAAAACTCCATTCCCTGTGGCTCCACAATTCCAGAACACTCCCCTGAACATCTCGGAAAGCATTAGGATCCTTGGGGTCGATATTTCTAACGACGTTCAGTTCCGTGGTCATTTAGAGGACAAGGCTAAGCTGGCGTCGAGGAAGCTCGGTGTGCTCAACAGAGCTAAGCAGTACTTCACACCGCAACAAAGGCTGCAACTTTATAAGTCGCAAGTTCGGCCACATATGGAGTACTGCTGCCACCTGTGGGCTGGAGCCCCTGGATACCAGCTTGGGCCTTTTGACGCGGTTCAGAAACGCACCGCTAGAATAGTCGATGACCCCATGCTCACAGGCGGCTTGGAATCACTAAGTTTGAGGAGAGACTTTGCCTCCCTGTGTGTGTTCTACCGCTTGTATAATGGGGAGTGTTCTGCAGAATTGTTCGACATGATGCCCACTTCCACCTTCTACCACCGCACCTCTCGCCATCGACGGGGAATTCATCCCCATACCCTGGAACCACAAAGGTCTCGCACTGCGCGGTTCCAAAGGAGTTTCCTTCCGCGAACGCTCAGGCTGTGGAATGAGCTCCCCGTTGAGGTTTTCCCTGGAGAGTACAGCATGGAGTTCTTCAAGAAGGGTGTGAAAAGATTCCTGCAGGGTCGGCAGCGCGCGAGTGATACCCCTGGTGTTGGATGCGTCCATAGGCGGCGGTAACCGCTTACCATCAGGCGGACCGCATGCTTGTATGCCAACCAAGTGGTATAAAAAAAAAAAAAAAAAAAAAAAAAAAAAAAAAAAAAAAAAAAAAAAACTAAACTAATCCACAATGAAATCATATACAACCAAAACACCTGTATTTCATTCCTAATAGGTATAGGTTAGGTTAGGTTAGGTTAGGTTAGGTTAGGTTAGGTTAGGTTGGGCGGGGGATGAGCTAGAACCCCTAGGAGTGACCCCCAGGGGTCCTCCTACAAGGGTGCTAGCCCATCACCTACTTTGTTCGCTTTTTCCGAGTGAGCAATTTGGCGTTGGTCTTGGGAGTAGCGCAGGTCGCGTAGATCCCCAAGGCAAGTCCGGAGCACTATCCTGCTAGAGGTTGCCGCCTGCTATTGGTCTGGTTCCATCAGAAACAGACGTAACTGAAAGCTCCGGGCGCTCTCCACATTCCCACCTTCCCAATTCCCATTCCTTTCCCTATTCCGAGGTGGGGTTGCTTCGGCGACCTCCGCCTCAGCGGAGGCGGGCTGCAGAGACATGGGCTGGGTTTCGGCCTGGCCCGAGGTCTCTGAGCCCTATCGGTAGACTGTGGGGAAACGGGCTGGAGGCTTCGGTCACCGGCTCGTAGCGGCAGAAACGAGTCCTCTGCTGCGGCCCCGCGGTTTACGACGTCGCAACCTGGAAACAGGCGAGGCGGCGTGCAGGCGGCTCGGGCACTCGGTGCAAGCTGGTCTGCGGGGGAGTGGAGGGCTGCGGGGTAGCAGGCTGGAGGTTCCGGCCCGGCCCGTGGCGGTGAGGCTTGAGTGCCTTGCTCCACACCCTGCGGCTCTGTAGGCGCGGTGGGGGTGGAGTACTCCCGTCGTTGCCGCGAAGACGTGGCGGCCAGGAGACTGGACCGTCGCGGACTGCCTCCAGGCGGCGAGCTCGGGGGGGCTCGTCGCCATTGCACGCACGGAGGCTGGAGAGGAGGCCTTCGGGCCGAGGGGCGGGCCCTTGCTCGCCCCCGAGGAGAGGCCACCTTCGATGGTGGCCCGCCGCCCGGTGGTCGTATGTAGAGTGCGAGAGCGATCCAGCGACCACCGACTCAGCGGCCTTGAAGACTGTGGGCCTTGCCCCGTGGGTTTTTAGTCAGTAAGAGTCTGACACTCCCCGTCGCTGCCCCCGTGGCGTCGGGGGTCCTATGCAGGATTTTCCCACGATAAAAAAAAAAAAAAAAAAAAAAAAAAAAAAAAAAAAAAAAAAAAAGGTTAGGTTAGGTTGGGCGGGGGATCGGGGGATGAGCTAGAACCCCTAGGAGTGACCCCCAGGGGTCCTCCTACAAGGGTGCTAGCCCATCACCTACTTTGTTCGCTTTTTCCGAGTGAGCAATTTGGCGTTGGTCTTGGGAGTAGCGCAGGTCGCGTAGATCCCCAAGGCAAGTCCGGAGCACTATCCTGCTAGAGGTTGCCGCCTGCTATTGGTCTGGTTCCATCAGAAACAGACGTAACTGAAAGCTCCGGGCGCTCTCCACATTCCCACCTTCCCAATTCCCATTCCTTTCCCTATTCCGAGGTGGGGTTGCTTCGGCGACCTCCGCCTCAGCGGAGGCGGGCTGCAGAGACATGGGCTGGGTTTCGGCCTGGCCCGAGGTCTCTGAGCCCTATCGGTAGACTGTGGGGAAACGGGCTGGAGGCTTCGGTCACCGGCTCGTAGCGGCAGAAACGAGTCCTCTGCTGCGGCCCCGCGGTTTACGACGTCGCAACCTGGAAACAGGCGAGGCGGCGTGCAGGCGGCTCGGGCACTCGGTGCAAGCTGGTCTGCGGGGGAGTGGAGGGCTGCGGGGTAGCAGGCTGGAGGTTCCGGCCCGGCCCGTGGTGGTGAGGCTTGAGTGCCTTGCTCCACACCCTGCGGCTCTGTAGGCGCGGTGGGGGTGGAGTACTCCCGTCGTTGCCGCGAAGACGTGGCGGCCAGGAGACTGGACCGTCGCGGACTGCCTCCAGGCGGCGAGCTCGGGGGGGCTCGTCGCCATTGCACGCACGGAGGCTGGAGAGGAGGCCTTCGGGCCGAGGGGCGGGCCCTTGCTCGCCCCCGAGGAGAGGCCACCTTCGATGGTGGCCCGCCGCCCGGTGGTCGTATGTAGAGTGCGAGAGCGATCCAGCGACCACCGACTCAGCGGCCTTGAAGACTGTGGGCCTTGCCCCGTGGGTTTTTAGTCAGTAAGAGTCTGACACTCCCCGTCGCTGCCCCCGTGGCGTCGGGGGTCCTATGCAGGATTTTCCCACGATAAAAAAAAAAAAAAAAAAAAAAAAAGGTTGGGCGGGGGATGGGCGGGGGATGAGCTAGAACCCCTAGGAGTGACCCCCAGGGGTCCTCCTACAAGGGTGCTAGCCCATCACCTACTTTGTTCACTTTTTCCGAGTGAGCAATTTGGCGTTGGTCTTGGGAGTGGCGCAGGTCGCGTAGATCCCCAAGGCAAGTCCGGAGCACTATCCTGCTAGAGGTTGCCGCCTGCTATTGGTCTGGTTCCTTCAGAAACAGACGTAACTGAAAGCTTCGGGCGCTCTCCACTTTCCCACCTTCCCAATTCCCATTCCTGTCCTAATTCCGTGTGGGGGGTCACCTCGGGACCCCTCACGCACGAGGAGGGTGGCTGCGGGGATGCGGGCGGACTGTGTGGCCTCGCCCGGTCCGTGGAGGGTGGAGTTACATCGGTTGCGCTGCCCCCGTCCAGCGCCGTCTCTCTACTCGCCGCTTCCCGCGCCCTTGGTGGGTCGCTGCTGCTTCGGGGCTTTGGCCCAGGGTAGTACGCGACGGCCCGTCGCTCACAGGGGCGGCGGGCGTGGAGGGCTACGTTGAAGCGCGCTGGGTTTGACGCTCGCCCAGCGCGTGGTGGTGCAGATGGACCCTGAGCAATGGCCATGACCATTTGACCGCGCACTTGGTACACATGGCCGGCGCTATGGGTCTCTGCACACTCCGGCAGCCGAGGTGGGGTCGCGGTGGGCAGGCAGTGCGGTAGACGTGGAGCCGTTTCCTTCCTGTCCATCGCGACCTTGGCGAGGTCGCATCGCTGTTGCGGCGCGGTGGGGCCGCGGGGGAAGAGGAGCTTCGGTATTACGGTCCGCCGTTCTCCCTTTCCTCCGCGGCCGGTACGTTTGGGGGTCGCCTCGGCGACGGCGACGCTGCTCGCGAGAGTGGCGTCGCGTGTGGAGGGTGGGCTGGGAGGAGGCGGGCGGAGATCGAGCGATGCTCTCTCTTCTTGCCACTCTGCAGCCTACGACGTCACCGCCCGAGAAGGGGCGAGGTGGCGTGCAGGCGACCCGGGCACTTCGGTGCGGGTTGGTCAGCGGGGAGTCGCCTCGGCGACGGCGTCGTCGCTCGCGAGAGTGGCGGCGCGTGTGGTGGGGCTGCGGGGAGGAGGAGTATCGGCAGGAGTAGGCCCATGCCGTCGCTCCGACTCTTTCGCGGTCGGCACGTTGGGGGTCGCTTCGGCGACGGCGCCGCTGCTGGCGAGAGTGGCGGCGTGTGGTTAGTGGGCCGGGAGGAGGCGGGCGGAGATCGAGTTCGCTCTCTCTGCTTGCCACTCTGCAGCCCACGACGTCACAGTCCGTTAAGGGCTAGGTGACGTGCAGGCGGCCCGGGCACTTCGGTGCGGGCCGGTCTGCGGGGGTCGCTCTAGCGACAGCGTCGTCGCTCCTAGGAGTGGCGGGGCAATGGAGGGCTACAGGGTAGCGGGCTGGAGGCTTCGGCCCGGCCCGTGGTAGTGGGGTATGCTCCGCTCGCCTCACTCCACACCCTGCGGCACATTTGGCGCGGCGGGGTATGAATAAAATCCTCGTCGCGCCGGTAGGCGCGCTAGTCAGACGTCTGATCGGCTGCGCGGAGCCTCCAGGCGGCAAGCTCGGGGGGGCTTGTCGCCATTGCACGAACGGAGGCAAGAGTGGCCCTCGGGCCTGGGGCGGGCTCAGTGCTCGCTCCCGAGGAGAGGTCGCCTTCGATGGTGGCCTGCCGCCCGGTGTGTCGCGCACGTATGCGAAAGCGATCCCGTGACACACCGACTAAGCGGTCTGGTGGTAGTTGGGCTGCGGCCCCGTGGAGTTTAGTCAGTAAGAGTCTGACATACCCTGCCGCCGCCCCCGCGGAGGTAGGGATCCATGAGGATTCTCCACGTTAAAAAAAAAAAAAAAAAAAAAAAAAAGGTTGGGCGGGGGATGAGCTAGAACCCCTAGGAGTGACCCCCAGGGGTCCTCCTACAAGGGTGCTAGCCCATCACCTACTTTGTTCACTTTTTCCGAGTGAGCAATTTGGCGTTGGTCTTGGGAGTAGCGCAGGTCGCGTAGATCCCCAAGGCAAGTCCGGAGCACTATCCTGCTAGAGGTTGCCGCCTGCTATTGGTCTGGTTCCTTCAGAAACAGACGTAACTGAAAGCTTCGGGCGCTCTCCACTTTCCCACCTTCCCAATTCCAATTCCTTTCCTAATTCCGTGTGGGGGGTCACCTCGGGACCCCTCACGCACGAGGAGGGTGGCTGCGGGGATGCGGGCGGACTGTGTGGCCTCGCCCGGTCCGTGGAGGGTGGAGTTACATCGGTTGCGCTGCCCCCGTCCAGCGCCGTATCTCTACTCGCCGCTTCCCGCGCCCTTGGTGGGTCGCTGCTGCTTCGGGGCTTTGGCCCAGGGTAGTACGCGACGGCCCGTCGCTCACAGGGGCGGCGGGCGTGGTGGGCTACGTTGAAGCGCGCTGGGTTTGACGCTCGCCCAGCGCGTGGTGGTGCAGATGGACCCTGAGCAATGGCCATGACCATTTGACCGCGCACTTGGTACACATGGCCGGCGCTATGGGTCTCTGCACACTCCGGCAGCCGAGGTGGGGTCGCGGTGGGGAGGTAGTGCGGTAGACGTGGAGCCGTTTCCTCCCTGTCCATCGCGACCTTGGCGAGGTCGCATCGCTGTTGCGGCGCGGTGGGGCCGCGGGGGAAGAGGAGATTCGGTATTACGGTCCGCCGTTCTCCCTGTCCTCCGCGGCCGGTACGTTTGGGGGTCGCCTCGGCGACGGTGACGCTGCTCGCGAGAGTGGCGGCGTGTGTGGAGGGTGGGCTGGGAGGAGGCGGGCGGAGATCGAGCGTTGCTCTCTCTTCTTGCCACTCTGCAGCCTACGACGTCACCGCTCGAGAAGGGGCGAGGTGGCGTGCAGGCGACCCGGGCACTTCGGTGCGGGTTGGTCAGCGGGGTGTCGCCTCGGCGACGGTGTCGTCGCTCGCGAGAGTGGCGGCGCGTGTGGTGGGGCTGCGGGGAGGAGGAGTATCGGCAGGAGTACCGGCCATGCCGTCGCTCCGACTCTTTCGCGGTCGGCACGTTGGGGGTCGCTTCGGCGACGGCGCCGCTGCTGGCGAGAGTGGCGGCGTGTGGTTGGTGGGCCGGGAGGAGGCGGGCGGAGATCGAGTTCGCTCTCTCTGTTTGCCACTCTGCAGCCCACGACGTCACAGTCCGTCTAGGTGACGTGCAGGCGGCCCGGGCACTTCGGTGCGGGCCGGTCTGCGGGGGTCGCTCTGGCGACAGCGCCGTCGCTCTCAGGAGTGGCGGTGCACTGGAGGGCTACAGGGTAGCGGGCTGGAGGCTT
The DNA here is from genome assembly GCA_945859725.1 of Drepana falcataria. Lineage (NCBI taxonomy): Eukaryota > Metazoa > Arthropoda > Insecta > Lepidoptera > Drepanidae > Drepana > Drepana falcataria. The sequence goes on from OX243921.1 coordinate 14,914,685, forward strand.
CGGCCCGGCCCGTGGTAGTGGGGTATGCTCCGATCGCCCCACTCCACACCCTGCGGCACATTTGGCGCGGCGGGGTATGAATAAGATCCTCGTCGCGCCGGTAGGCGCGCTGGCCAGGCGTCTGGCCGGCTGCGCGGAGCCTCCAGGCGGCAAGCTCGGGGGGGCTTGTCGCCATTGCACGAACGGAGGCAAGAGTGGCCCTCGGGCCTGGGGCGGGCTCAGCGCTCGCTCCCGAGGAGAGGTCGCCTTCGATGGTGACCTGCCGCCCGGTGTGTCGCGCACGTATGCGAAAGCGGTCCCGTGACACACCGACTTAGCGGTCTGGTGGTTGTTGGGCTGCGGCCCCGTGGAGTTTAGTCAGTAAGAGTCTGACATACCCTGCCGCCGCCCCCGCGGAGGTAGGGATCCATGAGGATTCTCCACGTTAAAAAAAAAAAAAAAAAGGTTAGGTTAGGTTGGGCGGGGGATGAGCTAGAACCCCTAGGAGTGACCCCCAGGGGTCCTCCTACAAGGGTGCTAGCCCATCACCTACTTTGTTCACTTTTTCCGAGTGAGCAATTTGGCGTTGGTCTTGGGAGTAGCGCAGGTCGCGTAGATCCCCAAGGCAAGTCCGGAGCACTATCCTGCTAGAGGTTGCTGCCTGCTATTGGTCTGGTTCCCTCAGAAACAGACGTAACAGAAAGCTTCGGGCGCGTTCCACTATCCCACCTTCCCAATTCCTATTCCTTTCCCAATTCCGTGTGAAGGGTCACCTCGGGACCCCTCGCACACGAGGAGGGTGGCTGCGGGGATGCGGGCGGACTGTGTGGCCTTGCCCGGCCCGTGGAGGGTGGAGTACCGCATGGAGATGCCGGTTCTCTACTCGCCGCTTCCCGCGCCCTTGGTGGGTCGCTGCTGCTTCGGGGCTTTGGCCCAGGGTAGTACGCGACGGCCCGTCACTCACAGGGGTGGCGGGCGTGGAGGGCTACGTTGAAGCGCGCTGGGTTTGACGCGCGCCCAGCGCGTGGTGGTGCAGATGGACCCTGAGCAATGGCCATAGCCATTTGACGGCGCACTTGGCTCACATGGCCGGCGCTATGAGTCTCTGCACACTCCGGCAGCCGAGGTGGGGTCGCGGTGGAAGAGGAGTTTCGGTATCACGTCCCGCCGTTCTCCCTGTCCATCGCGACCTTGGCGAGGTCGCATCGCTGTTGCGGCGCGGTGGGGCCGCGGGGGAAGAGGAGCTTCGGTATCACGGTCCGCCGTTCTCCCTGTCCTCCGCGGCCGGTACGTTTGGGGGTCGCCTCGGCGACGGCGACGCTGCTCGCGAGAGCGGCGTCGTGTGTGGAGGGTGGGCTGGGAGGAGGCGGGCGGAGATCGAGCGTTGCTCTCTCTTCTTGCCACTCTGCAGCCTACGACGTCACCGCCCGAGAAGGGGCGAGGTGGCGTGCAGGCGACCCGGGCACTTCGGTGCGGGTTGGTCAGCGGGGAGTCGCCTCGGCGACGGCGTCGTCGCTCGTGAGAGTGGCGGCGCGTGTGGTGGGGCTGCGGCGAGGAGGAGTATCGGCACTATGCCGTCGCTCCGACTCTTTCGCGGTCGGCACGTTGGGGGTCGCTTCGGCGACGGCGCCGCTGCTGGCGAGAGTGGCGGCGTGTGGTTGGTGGGCCGGGAGGAGGCGGGCGGAGATCGAGTTCGCTCTCTCTGTTTGCCACTCTGCAGCCCACGACGTCACAGTCCGTTTAAGGGCTAGGTGACGTGCAGGCGGCCCGGGCACTTCGGTGCGGGCCGGTCTGCGGGGGTCGCTGTGGCGACAGCGCCGTCGCTCTCAGGAGTGGCGGGGCATTGGAGGGCTACAGGGTAGCGGGCTGGAGGCTTCGGCCCGGCCCGTGGTAGTGGGGTATGCTCCGCTCGCCTCACTCCACACCCTGCGGCACATTTGGCGCGGCGGGGTATGAATAAAATCCTCGTCGCGCCGGTAGGCGCGCTGGTCAGACGTCTGATCGGCTGCGCGGAGCCTCCAGGCGGCAAGCTCGGGGGGGCTTGTCGCCATTGCACGAACGGAGGCAAGAGTGGCCCTCGGGCCTGGGGCGGGCTCAGTGCTCGCTCCCGAGGAGAGGTCGCCTTCGATGGCGGCCTGCCGCCCGGTGTGTCGCGCACGTATGCGAAAGCGATCCCGTGACACACCGACTAAGCGGTCTGGTGGTAGTTGGGCTGCGGCCCCGTGGAGTTTAGTCAGTAAGAGTCTGACATACCCTGCCGCCGCCCCCGCGGAGGTAGGGATCCATGAGGATTCTCCACGTTAAAAAAAAAAAAAAAAAAAAAAAAAAAAAAAAAAAAAAAAAAAAAAAAAAAAAAGGTTATGGAGGGCGGGGGATGAGCTAGAACCCCTAGGAGTGACCCCCAGGGGTCCTCCTACAAGGGTGCTAGCCCATCACCTACTTTGTTCACTTTTTCCGAGTGAGCAATTTGGCGTTGGTCTTGGGAGTAGCGCAGGTCGCGTAGATCCCCAAGGCAAGTCCGGAGCACTATCCTGCTAGAGGTTGCTGCCTGCTATTGGTCTGGTTCCCTCAGAAACAGACGTAACAGAAAGCTTCGGGCGCGTTCCACTATCCCACCTTCCCAATTCCTATTCCTTTCCCAATTCCGTGTGAAGGGTCACCTCGGGACCCCTCGCACACGAGGAGGGTGGCTGCGGGGATGCGGGCGGACTGTGTGGCCTTGCCCGGCCCGTGGAGGGTGGAGTACCGCATGGAGATGCCGGTTCTCTACTCGCCGCTTCCCGCGCCCTTGGTGGGTCGCTGCTGCTTCGGGGCTTTGGCCCAGGGTAGTACGCGACGGCCCGTCACTCACAGGGGTGGCGGGCGTGGAGGGCTACGTTGAAGCGCGCTGGGTTTGACGCGCGCCCAGCGCGTGGTGGTGCAGATGGACCCTGAGCAATGGCCATAGCCATTTGACGGCGCACTTGGCTCACATGGCCGGCGCTATGAGTCTCTGCACACTCCGGCAGCCGAGGTGGGGTCGCGGTGGAGGAGGAGTTTCGGTATCACGTCCCGCCGTTCTCCCTGTCCATCGCGACCTTGGCGAGGTCGCATCGCTGTTGCGGCGCGGTGGGGCCGCGGGGGAAGAGGAGCTTCGGTATCACGGTCCGCCGTTCTCCCTGTCCTCCGCGGCCGGTACGTTTGGGGGTCGCCTCGGCGACGGCGACGCTGCTCGCGAGAGCGGCGTCGTGTGTGGAGGGTGGGCTGGGAGGAGGCGGGCGGAGATCGAGCGTTGCTCTCTCTTCTTGCCACTCTGCAGCCTACGACGTCACCGCCCGAGAAGGGGCGAGGTGGCGTGCAGGCGACCCGGGCACTTCGGTGCGGTTTGGTCAGCGGGGAGTCGCCTCGGCGACGGCGTCGTCGCTCGTGAGAGTGGCGGCGCGTGTGGTGGGGCTGCGGCGAGGAGGAGTATCGGCACTATGCCGTCGCTCCGACTCTTTCGCGGTCGGCACGTTGGGGGTCGCTTCGGCGACGGCGCCGCTGCTGGCGAGAGTGGCGGCGTGTGGTTGGTGGGCCGGGAGGAGGCGGGCGGAGATCGAGTTCGCTCTCTCTGTTTGCCACTCTGCAGCCCACGACGTCACAGTCCGTTTAAGGGCTAGGTGACGTGCAGGCGGCCCGGGCACTTCGGTGCGGGCCGGTCTGCGGGGGTTGCTGTGGCGACAGCGCCGTCGCTCTCAGGAGTGGCGGGGCATTGGAGGGCTACAGGGTAGCGGGCTGGAGGCTTCGGCCCGGCCCGTGGTAGTGGGGTATGCTCCGCTCGCCTCACTCCACACCCTGCGGCACATTTGGCGCGGCGGGGTATGAATAAAATCCTCGTCGCGCCGGTAGGCGCGCTGGTCAGACGTCTGATCGGCTGCGCGGAGCCTCCAGGCGGCAAGCTCGGGGGGGCTTGTCGCCATTGCACGAACGGAGGCAAGAGTGGCCCTCGGGCCTGGGGCGGGCTCAGTGCTCGCTCCCGAGGAGAGGTCGCCTTCGATGGCGGCCTGCCGCCCGGTGTGTCGCGCACGTATGCGAAAGCGATCCCGTGACACACCGACTAAGCGGTCTGGTGGTAGTTGGGCTGCGGCCCCGTGGAGTTTAGTCAGTAAGAGTCTGACATACCCTGCCGCCGCCCCCGCGGAGGTAGGGATCCATGAGGATTCTCCACGTTAAAAAAAAAAAAAAAAAAAAAAAAAAAAAAAAAAGGTTAGGTTATGGATGTCGCGGTGGTGGCGGAACCCTACTTCGTCCCGTCCAGATCAAACTGGGCGGGCGATGCTACGGGGACCGTGGCCATCGCCGGTGCTGAGGACCTTGTGGTCAGGGAAAGGGGACAGGGTTTCGTCGTCGTTGCTTGGGGGGACGTCGCTCTGGTTGGGGTCTACTTCTCCCCCAACAAGTCCCGCGCCGAGTTTGAGGTCTTCCTGGACGAGGTTGAGGCGGCGGTCAGACGAGCGTCACCGCTGCCAGTGATCGTCCTGGGGGACTTCAACGCCAAATCGACGGTGTGGGGCTGTCCAGCAACCGACGGAAAAGGCGAAACCCTGGAGGAGTGGGCGACACTCGTCGGAGTCTCCGTCCTGAATCGGGGGCGCGTCAATACCTGCGTGCGGCAGCAAGGAGGGTCCATCGTGGATCTCTCCTTTGCGTCTCCTGCTGTCGCGACGCGAGTTCAGGGTTGGCGCGTTCTCGAAGGGGTCGAGACGCTGTCGGACCACCGGTACATCCGGTTCAACGTCTCCCCCACGACGGGGACTCGAAGCAGACGACGAGAAGGACGACGGTCACCGTTCCCGAGGTGGGCGCTCACCAAACTGGACACCGACGTGCTTGAGGAGGCGGCCTCTACTATGTCTTGGCTTGCACAGCCTCCGTCGCGCATCGACGTGGAGGAAGAGGCGGCGTGGTTCCGACAGGCGATGACGGACGTGTGCGACGCGGCGATGCCGCGCGCCCGCCGCCGACCGCCAAGAAGACAGGTATATTGGTGGTCGGCGGAGATCGCTAGTCTCCGAAGGGACTGCGTCGCAGCGCGCCGAGCCTACCAGGCGTGTCGAAGGCGGCGCGTGCGCGACGAGGCAAGCGAGGGCCAGCTGTACGAGACTTACAGGTCCAGTAAGAAAACGCTGAAGCTGGCCATCGCCCAAGCCAAGACTCAAGGCTGGCAAGAAATGCTGGGGACAGTAGACCGAGATCCGTGGGGCAGGCCGTACAGATACGCGCGAAAGCAGCTGCGCGGGCAGGCCGCCCCGCTCACGGAGAGTCTCCAGCCTCGCCTCCTCAGGCAGGTCGTGGCGGCGCTATTCCCGGCGAGTGTCGATTATAATCCACCCGAGATAGCGCCGCCCTCTACCGGACGTGACACTGACGCCGTCCCCCCACCCCCCATCACGGATGGAGAAATGGGGGCGGCTGTCCTAAGGCTCCGCGCCAAAAAGACTGCCCCAGGGCCCGACGGGGTCCCAGGCCGGGTGTTGGCGTCGGCCCTGGGTGCACTCGAGGCCCGTTTCAGGGGACTGCTCGATGCGTGCCTGGCATGCGGGCGGTTCCCCTCAATATGGAAGCAGGGTCTGCTGGTCTTGCTCAGAAAGGAAGGTCGTCCTCTTGACTCGTCTGGGCTCCGTCCCATCGTGCTGCTGGATGACGCGGGCAAGCTCTTCGAGCGTATCATCGCTGCCCGCGTCACAAACCATCTTCGCGTGGTGGGGCCGGACCTGGCCGCCAGCCAATACGGCTTCCGGGAGGGACGGTCCACAGTGGACGCCATACTGTGCCTAAAGTCCCTCTCCGAAGCAGCCGTCGCGGGGCGCGGGGTGTTGTTGGCTGTCTCGTTGGACATCGCCAACGCTTTCAACACCCTCCCCTTCAGCTGTGTGGCCGAGGCGCTCCGGTATCACCAAGTGCCGGGGTACCTCCGACGAGTCCTCGAGGACTACCTGCTGGACAGGAGTGTCGTCTGCGTCGACGGGGATGGGGAGCTGCTGCGCCGAAGCGTCTCGTGCGGTGTTCCACAGGGGTCGGTTCTGGGCCCCCTACTCTGGAACATCGGCTTCGACTGGGCGCTGCGCGGAGCTCTGCCCCCGGGAGTCGACGTAATCTGCTATGCGGACGACACCCTAGTCACAGCGAGGGCGGCCAGCTTCGAGGAAGCTCGCCGGCTGTCGGAAACCGGAGTCGCGGTGGTCGTAGACCGCATCCGGCAGCTGGGCCTGAAGGTCGCCCTGAGCAAGACCGAAGCCCTCTGCTTCCATGGGCCTCGAAGGAAGCCGCCAGCGGGGGCGCAGTTAGACGTAGGGGGCACTGCCGTCGCAGTCGGGACTGAAATGAAGTACCTCGGTCTCGTACTGGACGGCAGGTGGAAATTCCACGCGCATTTTAAGCGCCTCGCCCCCAAACTCGTCGCTGCGGCTGGCGCGCTTAGCCAGCTCCTGCCCAATAAGGGCGGACCGAGTGCGTGCTGCCGTCGTCTGTACACCGGGGTGGTGAGGTCGATGGCCCTGTACGGCGCGCCGGTGTGGGCGGACGCCCTGGATCGCCAGAACAAGGCCCTGCTGCACCGTCCGCAGCGGGTCATGGCGACCAGGGTGGTCCGCGGATACCGCACCATATCACACGGCGCAGCCTGCGTGTTGGCGGGGACCCCACCCTGGGACCTCGAGGCCGAGGTGCTTGCCGCCGTCTACAGGCGGAGCGCTGAGGCCAGAAGAGACGACGGCGCCGCCGCGCCAGAAGATCTACGGCGCGTGCGGCAAAACGCACAAGAGCACGCACTCACCAAGTGGCGGGAGCAGCTCGCGGAGCCAGGGGCCGGGCAGAGGACCATCGAGGCCATACGCCCGGCCCTCAAGGACTGGACAAGCCGCAGGCACGGGACGCTGACGTACCACCTCGTGCAGGTGCTGAGCGGACATGGTTGCTTCGGCAAATACCTGCATAAGGTGGCGCGAAGAGAAGCGTCCCCCAGGTGCCACCACTGCGGCTGCGACGAGGACACTGCGCAGCACACGCTCGAAGATTGCCCGGCGTGGGCAGAGCAGCGCAGCGCCCTCGTCGCCACCACCGGACGTGACCTTTCCCTGCCGGCCTTGGTTCTGTCCATGGTCGGCAGTACACGGACGTGGGAGGCGGCCGTGTCCTTCTGTGCGGAGGTGATGGCACAGAAAGAGGCGGCGGAACGAACGCGGGAATGCGAGCCTACTGCTGACCCGTGCCGCCGCCGAAGGACCGGCCGCAGGAGGCGGGCCGAAACCAGGCTCATGCCTCCTTAAAGAGGGCTGCGGGTAACGGGGCGGGGGCCCCGTTGCCTGCGCACACAATGCCCTCGAGGTTGAAGGGCGCGCGTCGTGTTTCCCGCGCGCCCTCCCAAGGAGAAATCCGCCCGGACACAAAACCGGGCGACAGGTGGGGCCCGACAGGCCGAACCGCTGGGGGGGGGCGTGATAGTATGCTGACGCGGTCTCATACTCCCCCCATATAGCGATGTGAAGGAACACCGTGGAGTTTAGTCAGTAAGAGTCTGACATACCCTGCCGCCGCCCCCGCGGAGGTAGGGATCCATGAGGATTCTCCACGTTAAAAAAAAAAAAAAAAAAAAGGTTAGGTTAGGTTAGGTTAGGTTTTTTTTTTTTTTTTTTTTTTTTTTTTTTGGTTGACTGACAGAGTCCCTGCGATTTGATACAGGCTAAACTGTCAGTTTATTTGCGTATTTACCCCTGACGTGGTGATCAGGGACTTTATTTGCTTGTTGGGTTTTTCGCTTGTATTTTTCATCTTTTCCGGTACTGTTATTTTGTATTCTACTTTTATTTTTATATATTTATTATTCTTTTATTTCCTGTATTTGCTCCACTTTTATTTTTATTACTATTGTTTTGTACACTTTATTTATGTTTTCCACTTTTATTTTCAACACTTTTGGTTTTTTTTTTTTTTTTTTTTTTTTTTTTTTTTTTTTTTTTTTTTTGTATATGTTATTTATGTTTTCACATTTTTATTTTTATTACTATTATTATTTTTGTACACATTGTTTATATTGTTTCTCTTTTATTTTTGACACTTTTATTTTTGTATGCGTTATATATATATTGTAACACTTTTATTTTGTATTCTTTAGCACTATTATTTTGTATATATTTTTACGCTTTTATTATCGCTATTTTATATTATTTTTATTTGTTTGCACTGTTTTATATCTATTTTTTTTTCTGTTGTTTTTCCACTGTTTGGTTAGGTTAGGTTAGGTTAGGTTAGGTTAGGTTAGGTTAGGTTGGGCGGGGGATGAGCTAGAACCCCCTAGGGGCGCCCGCAAGGGGTCCTAGTAAGGGTGCTAGCTCATCACCTACTTTGTTCACTTTTTCCGAGTGAGCAATTTGGCGTTGGTCTTGGGAGTAGCGCAGGTCGCGTAGATCCCCAAGGCAAGTCCGGAGCACTATCCTGCTAGAGGTTGCCGCCTGCTATTGGTCTGGTTCCTTCAGAAACAGACGTAACTGAAAGCTCCGGGCGCTCTCCACTTTCCCACCTTTCCCCCAAAATCCTTGAATCCTACCCTGTCCTTGCTCCCTTGCCCTCCCAGTCTGGGAGAGTTTGGGAGTACACACTCTTCACAAAGTGTACACACACAGACTCAGTTACACTCCTCATTCACTTTACACAAACAAAATAACATTTGGTCATTCTACAGCACACAACAGATACACTTAACATGCAAATACCACACCACACTCACAAGCAGATACTCACCCCCAATCCTACGGTCTAGCGTGCCTATGGGATGTATGGCTGGGGGGGAACAATACCCAGTCCCAAGCGCAGAGGAGGGAGAGGGGACCTCACCCCTTAAAAAAAGGAAATCAGAAAATGGATTCGGCTAAAACATGTAACAGTCCCCAGGCGGGTGAATCCCGCACGGAGTCTTCGGACTCCGTCTGCCCCTCAGTATCTGGGGGGGGCAACCAATCCATCGGAGGTCAGACTACCCCTGACCCCCGTGAACGACGACCATTGGCTAAGGAAACGGACTTACCGACCACACCAAGATATTTGGAGCTGACGACTGAGGCGTGCACACCAAAGAGGTATGACGCCGGAAGGAGAGAGTTGCGCGATCGACCTCCGCGCGCTCCATTGACAATGGCGAGCCCTTCGGACATGAGCGACGACACGGAGGAAGAAGAAGAGGAGGACTACGAAGAGACGGACGTCTGCACCCGCTCTTCCAGCCGTTCCTCGGGAGAGGAGCTCCTAGAGGAGCTGGACGAGCTGGTGCCGATGACGTCGGCGGAGAAAAGGGGGGCGAGGGTTGCGGTGGCTGCACGTAAGCCCTCATCACTGCCACAGCGAGACGAGCGCGGTCGATTCCTGCCTAAGAAGTCGGCCGCGCCTCTGCCTCTACCTGAGGCAGCTTCCAAGAAGAGCGGCAAGCGAGCCCCAGAATGGACCCCCCCCGAGAGAAGTGACCGCCCCCCCTCGAAGTTGACTAGGGAGGGGGAAATGGAGGAGACTGCGCGTCTTGCAGCGGAGGCCCGCAAGAGCCTCGGGGTGGAGGAAGCGGTGCTGTTGCAGCGACCGACAGCGGCGGCCCTAAGGAAGAGGGTAGTGGAGGACGCGGAGATCGTCGCGACTGTCGCGGCGAAGTCCGGCAACCTCAAGGGCACCTTCCAGGGAGCCTTAAAGGATGCCGCCGCTTCAATCAAAGCGGCAATGGGCATGCTGCAGGATTGCGACACGACCTTAGAGGTCAAGAAGCTGCAAGCGGAGAACGAGGCTCTGCGTGCACAGCTCGATCATCTCCGGCGGGAGATGATCGACATGCGGTCGGAGCTGCTGCAAGCGAGGGCGAGGCCGCCGCCTACCCCCCCTGCCACTGCAGCACCACCGCCGCCGCCGCCTCTTAATGAAGCAGCCATCTTAGAGGCGATAGAGAAGCGCTTCGAGGCCTTGGAGAGGCGCATCTGTCCTCCTGCGGCTGCTGTCGGGGCAGCCGCCCCGCAGCGGACCGTGGAGGGGCCTTCCGCGCCTCCTTCTACAGTGGAGCAGGGCCGCGAGGCTAAGAAGAGAAAGAAGAAGGGCGCCAGTCGGGCCGTCCCGGTCGCGGACCTGCCGGCCGTAACACCGGGCGGTCCCCAGGAGGCTGCGCCGAGTGCGCCGCCAACTTGGGCTCAAGTGGCGGCGAAAAAGAAGAAGAATAAGCCCAAGAAGGCGAAGAAGAAGAGGAAGCCCTCTGCGGCCAAACTGCAGGTGCCTCAAACGGCTGCAGTTGTTCTAACACTGCAGCCGGAGGCTAAGGAGAGAGGGGTCACCTATGCCTCGGTAATCACCGAGGCTAAGGCAAAGATCGACCTCGGGTCCCTGGACATCCACGCACTGCGCTTCCGATTGGCGGCGACGGGAGCGCGGATTTTGGAGCTACCGGGGGCCGGGTGCGAGAAGAAGGCTGAGGCACTTGCCGAGCGCCTGCGACAGGAGATAGGTCCCGGGGTGCGCATCTCCACGCCCACCAAGGGCGCGGAGCTGCGCATCACGGGCTTAGACGACTCGTCGACGGCCGCAGACGTGGCCGCTGCGATCGCCCGGGCTACGGACTGCCCGGAGGCGGACATCCGGGTGGGCGAAATCCGTTTTGCCCCCAGGGGTCGAGGCGCGGTGTGGGTGCGTTGCCCCATAGCCGCAGCCAAAACCCTGGCAGAGAAGGGGCAGGTGACGGTGGGCTGGGTGTGTGCGAGGGCTGTGCTTTTGCAGCCCAAGCCGGCCCGGTGCTACCGTTGCCTCAGGCCGGGGCACATGGCCCCGCAGTGCACGTCGGGGGTGGACCGCAGCGCTCTGTGCTTCCGGTGCTCACAGCCGGGGCACAGGGCGGGGCAGTGTACCGCCGCGCCGCACTGTGGTGTCTGTGCGGAGGGGAAGCGGCCAGCCGACCACGCGGTCGGCAGCAAGGCCTGCAAGCCCGGGCCGCGGCCCAAGAAAGGGCCGCAGGGGGCGGGCTGAGCTCGCTCATGCCTGCCTCCACAAGGGGGCAGCGGTGACGGGACGGGGGTCCCGTTGCTGCGTAATGCCCCCCAGGTGAGGGGTGCGTTGAGTGTTCACGCACCCCACCTTCGGTGGAGTCACCACCGCGCAGCGGCCACAGGCCATCGCTGGGGGGGTCGCGGTGCATGCAAACGCGATCCCGTGGCCCCCCATCCTAAGGCGATGAGAAGACACTCCGTGGGTTTTTAGTCAGTAGGAGTCTGACACTCCCCGCCGCTGTCCCCCGATGGCGGCGGAAGTCCAATGCAGGATTTTCCCACGATAAAAAAAAAAAAAAAAAAAAAAAAAAAAAAAAAAAAAAAAAAAAAAAGGTTAGGTTAGGTTAGGTTAGGTTAGGTTTGGGCGGGGGATGAGCTAGAACCCCTAGGAGTGACCCCCAGGGGTCCTCCTACAAGGGTGCTAGCCCATCACCTACTTTGTTCACTTTTTCCGAGTGAGCAATTTGGCGTTGGTCTTGGGAGTAGCGCAGGTCGCGTAGATCCCCAAGGCAAGTCCGGAGCACTATCCTGCTAGAGGTTGCCGCCTGCTATTGGTCTGGTTCCATCAGAAACAGACGTAACTGAAAGCTCCGGGCGCTCTCCACATTCCCACCTTCCCAATTCCCATTCCTTTCCCTATTCCGAGGTGGGGTTGCTTCGGCGACCTCCGCCTCAGCGGAGGCGGGCTGCAGAGACATGGGCTGGGTTTCGGCCTGGCCCGAGGTCTCTGAGCCCTATCGGTAGACTGTGGGGAAACGGGCTGGAGGCTTCGGTCACCGGCTCGTAGCGGCAGAAACGAGTCCTCTGCTGCGGCCCCGCGGTTTACGACGTCGCAACCTGGAAACAGGCGAGGCGGCGTGCAGGCGGCTCGGGCACTCGGTGCAAGCTGGTCTGCGGGGGAGTGGAGGGCTGCGGGGTAGCAGGCTGGAGGTTCCGGCCCGGCCCGTGGTGGTGAGGCTTGAGTGCCTTGCTCCACACCCTGCGGCTCTGTAGGCACGGCGGGGGTGGAGCACTCCCGTCGTTGCCGCGGAGACGTGGCGGCCAGGAGACTGGACCGTCGCGGACTGCCTCCAGGCGGCGAGCTCGGGGGGGCTCGTCGCCATTGCACGCACGGAGGCTGGAGAGGTCTGGAGTTAAAAAAAAAAAAAAAAAAAAAAAAAAAAAAAAAAAAAAAAAAAAAAAAAAAAAAAAAGGTTAGGTTAGGTTAGGTTAGGTTAGGTTAGGTTGGGCGGGGGATGGGCGGGGGATGAGCTAGAACCCCCTAGGGGCGCCCGCAAGGGGTCCTAGTAAGGGTGCTAGCTCATCACCTACTTTGCTCACTTTTTCCGAGTGAGCAATTTGGCGTTGGTCTTGGGAGTAGCGCAGGTCGCGTAGATCCCCAAGGCAAGTCCGGAGCACTATCCTGCTAGAGGTTGCCGCCTGCTATTGGTCTGGTTCCTTCAGAAACAGACGTAACTAAAAGCTCCGGGCGCTCTCCACTCTCCCACCTTTCCCCCAAAATCCTTGTATCCTTCCCTGTCCTCGCTCCCTTGCCCTCCCAGTCTGGGAGAGTTTGGGAGCACACACTCTTCACAAAAGTGCACACACACAGACTCAGATACACTCTTCATTCGCTTTACACAAACAAAATAACAGTTGTTCACTCTACAGCACACAACAGATACACTTTACATGCAAATACCACACCACACCTACAAGCAGATACTCACCCCCAATCCTACGGTCTAGCGTGCCTATGGGATGTATGGCTGGGGGGGAACAATACCCAGTCCCAAGCGCAGAGGAGGGAGAGGGGACCTCACCCCTTCAAAAAGGAAAACACAAATGGATTTGGAAAACATGAGTAACAGTCCCCAGGCGGGTGAATCCCGCACGGAGTCCTCGGACTCCGTCTGCCCCTCAGTATCTGGGGGGGGCACCACTTCCAACGGAGGTCAGGCGATCCCTGACCCCCGAGAACGACGACCATCATCATGCACACCGGACACAACGAAGACCACTAGCGACTTGGATTCGACGATTGGGGCGCGCGCACCGCAGGGGTGCGGCGTCGGAGAAGGGAGGGAGCTGCGCGTGCGACTCACGCGCACTCCAATAACGGACCTGGCGAGAACACCGGACCTCGACTTCAGTGGGGAAGAAGAGGACTCGGACTACGAGGAGGAAACAGACAACGGCAACCGTTCGTCCAGCCCGTCTTCAGGAGAGGAGCTCTTGGAGATGCTGGAGGAGCTGGTGCCGATGTCACCACGGAAGAAGAAGGGAACCAAGGCTGCGGCGATGCGGGACCAGCGGAGCTCTTCTCTACCGCAGCGCGACGAATTTGGGCGCTTTGTGCCGCGTGGCTCGACCACGTCTGCTCCGGCACCGATAAGGGGTGGCAAACGCCCCTTGCAGTCTTCGCCACCTGAAGGGAGCCCGAAGACGAAGGAAGGGAGAGTGGAGAAGGCAGTGCGGCAGGCTGAAGAGGCCCGCAAAAGCCTGCCTGAAGTGGAGGAGGCGTTGAGGCTGCGGAAACCGTCGACGGCGGCTCTCAGCAGTCGGGTTCAGCAGGATGCTGACCTGATTGCTGAGGTGGTCGCAAAGTCGACGAACTTAAAGGGCACCTGTCATCGTGCCCTGAAGGAAGCCGCAGCCTCCATTAAAGAGGCGGCCCGCATCATAGCGGAGAACTCGGCCAACGACGAGGTAAAGAAGGTGCACGCGGAGAACGAGGCTCTGCGTGCACAACTCGATCATCTCAGGCGGGAGATGATAGACATGCGGTCGGAGCTGCTGCAGGCGAGGGCGAGGCAGCCGCCGCCCCCGCCCCCTCCTGCCGCCACAGCACCACCACCGCCGCCGTTCAACGAGGCGGCCATACTGGAGGCCATCGAAAGGCGCTTCGAGGCCTTGGAGAGGCGCATCTGCCCCCCTGCGGCTGCTGTCGGAGCAGCTGCCCCGCAGCGGACGGGGGAGGGGCACCCTGCGCCTCCTACAGTGGATCAGGACTGCGAGGCCAAAAAGAAGAAGAAGAAGAGGAAGGGCACCAGTCGGGCCGACCCGGTCGCGGATCTGCCGGCCGTGACACCGGGCGGTCCTCGGGAGACTGCGCCGAGTGCGCCGCCCACGTGGGCTAAAGTGGCGGCAGGCAAGGGGAAGACGCCGAAGAAGTCGGCCCCGGTGAAGAAGCGGAAACAGGAGAAGACCAAGGCCTCAGCAGCAAAGCTGCAAGTGCCTCAGACGGCCGCAGTGGTTTACACGCTGCAGCCGGAGGCGAAGGAAAAGGGGAGGACCTACGCCTCGGTGGCCACCGAGGCCAAGGCGAAAATTGACCTCGCGGCCCTAGACATCTGGGCCCTGCGCTTCCGAGTGGCGGCGACAGGTGCTCGGATCTTGGAGTTGCCGGGTGCCGGCTGCGAGGCCAAGGCGGTGGCGCTCGCCGAGCGGATGCGGCAGGAGTTGGGTCCCGGGGTGCGCATCTCCACGCCCACTAAGTGCGCGGAGCTGCGCATCACGGGCTTAGACGACTCATCGTCAGCCGCAGAGGTGGCCGCTGCGATAGCCCGGGCTACGGACTGCCCGGAGGCAGCAATACGGGTGGGCGAAATTCGTTTCGCCAGGGGTCGAGGTGCGGTGTGGGTGCGTTGCCCCATTGCCGCAGCCAAGACCCTGGCAGAGAAGGGGCAGGTGATGGTGGGCTGGGTTTGCGCGAGGGCTGTCCTATTGCAGCCCAAGCCGGCCCGGTGCTACCGTTGCCTGAGGCCTGGACACATGGCCCCGCAGTGCACGTCGGAGGTGGACCGCAGCGCTCTGTGCTTCCGGTGTTCACAGCCGGGACACAGGGCGGGGCAGTGCGCCGCCGCGCCGCGCTGTGGAGTCTGTGCCGAGGTGAAGCGGCCAGCCGACCACATGGTCGGCAGCAAGGCCTGCAAGCCCGGGCCGCGGCCCAAGAAAGGGCCGCAGGGGGCGGGCTGAGCTCGCTCATGCCTGCCTCCACAAGAGGGCAGCGGTGACGGGACGGGGGTCCCGTTGCTGCGTAATGCCCTCCAGGTGAGGGGTGCGTTGAGTGTTCACGCACCCCACCTTCGGTGGAGTCACCACCGCGCAGCGGCCACAGGCCATCGCTGGGGGGGTTCGCGGTGCGTGCAAAAGCGACCTCGCGGCCTCCCATCCTAAGGCGATGAGAAGACACTCCGTGGGTTTTTAGTCAGTAGGAGTCTGACACTCCCCGTCGCTGTCCCCCGATGGCGGCGGGCGTCCAATGCAGGATTTTCCCACGCTAAAAAAAAAAAAAAAAAAAAAAAAAAAAAAAAAAAAAAAAAAAAAAAAGGTTGGGCGGGGGATGAGCTAGAACCCCTAGGAGTGACCCTCAGGGGTCCTCCTACAAGGGTGCTAGCCCATCACCTACTTTGTTCACTTTTTCCGAGTGAGCAATTTGGCGTTGGTCTTGGGAGTAGCGCAGGTCGCGTAGATCCCCAAGGCAAGTCCGGAGCACTATCCTGCTAGAGGTTGCCGCCTGCTATTGGTCTGGTTCCATCAGAAACAGACGTAACTGAAAGCTCCGGGCGCTCTCCACATTCCCACCTTCCCAATTCCCATTCCTTTCCCTATTCCGAGGTGGGGTTGCTTCGGCGACCTCCGCCTCAGCGGAGGCGGGCTGCAGAGACATGGGCTGGGTTTCGGCCTGGCCCGAGGTCTCTGAGCCCTATCGGTAGACTGTGGGGAAACGGGCTGGAGGCTTCGGTCACCGGCTCGTAGCGGCAGAAACGAGTCCTCTGCTGCGGCCCCGCGGTTTACGACGTCGCAACCTGGAAACAGGCGAGGCGGCGTGCAGGCGGCTCGGGCACTCGGTGCAAGCTGGTCTGCGGGGGAGTGGAGGGTTGCGGGGTAGCAGGCTGGAGGTTCCGGCCCGGCCCGTGGTGGTGAGGCTTGAGTGCCTTGCTCCACACCCTGCGGCTCTGTAGGCGCGGCGGGGGTGGAGTACTCCCGTCGTTGCCGCGAAGACGTGGCGGCCAGGAGACTGGACCGTCGCGGACTGCCTCCAGGCGGCGAGCTCGGGGGGGCTCGTCGCCATTGCACGCACGGAGGCTGGAGAGGAGGCCTTTGGGCCGAGGGGCGGGCCCTTGCTCGCCCCCGAGGAGAGGCCACCTTCGATGGTGGCCCGCCGCCCGGTGGTCGTATGTAGAGTGCGAGAGCGATCCAGCGACCACCGACTCAGCGGCCTTGAAGACTGTGGGCCTTGCCCCGTGGGTTTTTAGTCAGTAAGAGTCTGACACTCCCCGTCGCTGCCCCCGTGGCGTCGGGGGTCCTATGCAGGATTTTCCCACGATAAAAAAAAAAAAAAAAAAAAAAAAAAGGTTAGGTTAGGTTAGGTTAGGTTAGG
Organism: Drepana falcataria; assembly: GCA_945859725.1. NCBI lineage: Eukaryota > Metazoa > Arthropoda > Insecta > Lepidoptera > Drepanidae > Drepana > Drepana falcataria. The sequence continues at coordinate 14,931,050 of OX243921.1, forward strand.
TTAGGTTAGGTTAGGTTAGGTTAGGTTAGGTTAGGTTAGGTTAGGTTGGGTTAGGTTAGGTTAGGTTGGGCGGGGGATGAGCTAGAACCCCCTAGGGGCGCCCGCAAGGGGTCCTAGTAAGGGTGCTAGCTCATCACCTACTTTGTTCACTTTTTCCGAGTGAGCAATTTGGCGTTGGTCTTGGGAGTAGCGCAGGTCGCGAAGATCCCCAAGGCAAGTCCGGAGCACTATCCTGCTAGAGGTTGCCGCCTGCTATTGGTCTGGTTCCTTCAGAAACAGACGTAACTGAAAGCTCCGGGCGCTCTCCTTTTCCCACCTTTCCCAAAAAACCCCAAAAATCCTTTCTAAAAATCCTTGTTCCTTTCCTTGTCCAATACCCATCCTAATTCCGCTGCGATGTAATCGAGGTCAGGCATCGCGGTCCTGCCATCTCAATCAATGTAGATGGGGGAGGGGGGACTGACCTCCCGCGTGTTAGTGCCGTGCGCGGGGACCCGTAATGGGGGGTGAAGGAGTCCTGGGGGTTGAGCCTGCGTCGTTCTGGGTTAATGTTCGGCGACGGCAACACACCTCTTTGGTCTGGATCTCCTCTAACACGGGAGGTTGGTATGTAGCCGCATACCGATCAATCGGCTAAAACCTCGTCCTTCAGACGGGGGGGGGGCTAGAGCTCTGGGGGGATGGGGTCTGCAGCCGGCGGCGTAAGCGACTACCAAAGTGGTGGTAGGAGCGAGCGTCGTCCGTCTCGTAGGCAACTCACTCCGGAGTTCTATATCTCGGTGGTAGCCCTGGTGCCATTGCGGCATCCCCAAGTGTGCGGGCTCCAAGGAGGGTGGGGAGCTACCGAGATGAATAAAATCGAAGTCGTTAAATGGAGAATTTAAATAAACCCAATGACGTAGGAGTGGAAGTCGAGGTAGAGGAGATAAAGGTAGTCGGGGGTCGAAAGGGCCCGTTGGAGAAGGAGGTGCGCATAGTCGTGGAGCGCACTCCTGTCGTAGCAGTGGCGAGTGTCGTAGAGGGCACTGCCGAAAATCGGTCGGTAGGGGGTCGACGGTTTTGGAGGGGGCACTCGCCCGCTCCATCTTCAGAGGAGGAATGTTCGGCGTCTGAAACCGAAAATGTTGCTGCGGCAGTGCGCAGCAGGAGGTCGTCATCGACCCAGCCAAGGGACAGGATGGGGCGGTTCATCAAGGCCCCAGCCGCTCAGGCCGCTCAGGCTGCACAGGTGGCAATCCCCGAGGAGACGGCCGCGGAAAGCGAAACGGGCTTCATGTCCGCTGCGTCCGTCGCTTCGGGACGAGAAGAAAGTGCCAGCGCAGGAAAAGCCAAACCCAAAAAGGGTAAAAAGACAAAGGCACCTGTGGAGGAGGCCACCGAGACGTTAGAGGAGGAGCAGCGGGAGGTTGACCTAGCTGTTGACGAGGCCGTAAGGCTTCGGGGTCCGACGGTGGCGGCCCTTCATAAAAGGGTCGAGATAGAGGTGGAGGCCATCCTTGAGGTCGCCACCAAATCATCCCGCCTCAAGGGCACCTGCCAGAGGGCCCTCAAAGAAGCCGCTGCCACAATCCGAGAGGCGACCTACATGATGCAGGCGAGCTCAGTCTCAGACGAGACAAAGAAGCTGCAGGCGGATAATGACCGCCTGCGTAAAGGATATGAGGAGCTCAGGGCGGAGGTAGCAGAGCTGCGGGCCGAACTGGCGAAGACCAGGCCACAACAGCAGCAACCGACGCCCACACCTGCAGCAGCTGCCGTCGACGTTGGCAGTGTGGCCGCCGTGGTCATGGCGGCCATGCAGGAGAAGATTGCGGACCTGGAGAGGCGCATAAGCCCTCCTCAGTCTAAGCGTGCTGTGGAGTGTGTGGATGGCGCAAAGGGGCCACCGCAGCCGCGCCGACTGAGAGGGAATGCATCTGCATCGGCGCCATCCGCACAGGCCGCATCAACCAAGCGCACCCAAAGCAGGCGTGCCCGTCCGACACCTGCTACCGTGTCCGAACTGCCGGCGGTAGCAGCGGGGGGGCCACGAGAAGACCAAAGGGCGCCTGTCGTTGCCTCCACATCCTGGGCGAAAATCGTCGGGCGCAAGAAGACCACAAAGAAGCACGAGGCACCGCCCCCGACCCAGCCTGGTAAAGGCAAAGGGAAGGGCAAAGGCAAAGGCCGCAGGGCCATGCAGCAGCCTCCCAAGCCTCCGCAGTTGCGTGCCCCCCGGACGGCTGCAGTCGTAATAACACTGCAGCCGGAGGCCAAGCAAAGGGGGATGTCGTATGCCTCCGTAATGGCCGAGGCCAAAGGAAAGGTGGACGCCCAGGCCCTCAAAGATCTCGGTATCCCGGCGGTCCGACTAAGGCTGGCCGCTACCGGGGCGAGAATCCTGGAGGTGTCTGGGGAGGCCTGTGCCGAAAAAGCGGAGGCCCTGGCCGAAAAACTACGGCAGTCGCTGAGTGGTGACGACGTAAGGGTGTCCAGGCCCACCAAGTGCGCGGAAGTGCGCATATCGGGTCTGGACGACTCTGCGACTGCCGTTGAGGTTGCTGCGGCCATTGCCAAGGCGACTGGCTGTGCCGAGGGGGATATAAAGGCAGGACAGGTGCGCCCTGCCCCCTCCGGCCTCTACACAGTTTGGGTGCGCTGCCCGGTGGCAACCGCCAACGCGCTTGCGCAGGCGGGGCGGCTCCTGGTGGGCTGGGTGAGCGCGCGGGTCCAACTGCTGGAACCAAAGCCCGCACGCTGCTTCCGTTGCCTGCGGGTCGGCCATATGGCGCCGCAGTGTGCCTCGGCGGTCGACCGCAGTGACGCCTGTTACAGGTGCGGCAAGCCCGGTCACAAGGCGCGCGGGTGTTCGGCAGAGCCGCACTGCGCCCTGTGTGCCGAGGCGAAAAAGCCAGCCAGCCATGTAGCCGGCGGCAAATCGTGCAAGGCGCCGCCGGTCAAACCAGGCAGTCGCCGGCAGCCAGCGCCCACTGGGGACAAACCCCCAGCAGCGGCCCCGCTGGCTAGCCAAGCGCCGGGAACGGTGACCAATAATGGAACATAGTCGCCCATACAAGGTCCTGCAGGGTAACCTCAACCACTCGGCAAGGGCTCAGGACCTCTTCCTGCAGTCCATGCTAGAGTGGTTGGTGGATATCGCGGTGGTGGCGGAACCCTACTTCGTCCCGTCCAGATCAAACTGGGCGGGCGATGCTACGGGGACCGTGGCCATCGCCGGCGCTGAGGACCTTGTGGTCAGGGAAAGGGGACAGGGTTTCGTCGTCGTTGCTTGGGGGGACGTCGCTCTGGTTGGGGTCTACTTCTCCCCCAACAAGTCCCGCGCCGAGTTTGAGGTCTTCCTGGACGAGGTTGAGGCGGCGGTCAGACGAGCGTCACCGCTGCCAGTGATCGTCCTGGGGGACTTCAACGCCAAATCGACGGTGTGGGGCTGTCCAGCAACCGACGGAAAAGGCGAAACCCTGGAGGAGTGGGCGACACTCGTCGGAGTCTCCGTCCTAAATCGGGGGCGCGTCAATACCTGCGTGCGGCAGCAAGGAGGGTCCATTGTGGATCTCTCCTTTGCGTCTCCTGCTGTCGCGGCGCGAGTTCAGGGTTGGCGCGTTCTCGAAGGGGTCGAGACGCTGTCGGACCACCGGTACATCCGGTTCAACGTCTCCCCCACGACGGGGACTCGAAGCAGACGACGAGAAGGACGACGGTCACCGTTCCCGAGATGGGCGCTCACCAAACTGGACACCGACGTGCTTGAGGAGGCGGCCTCTACTATGTCTTGGCTTGCACAGCCTCCGTCGCGCATCGACGTGGAGGAAGAGGCGGCGTGGTTCCGACATGCGATGACGGACGTGTGCGACGCGGCGATGCCGCGCGCCCGCCGCCGACCGCCAAGAAGACAGGTATATTGGTGGTCGGCGGAGATCGCTAGTCTCCGAAGGGACTGCGTCGCAGCGCGCCGAGCCTACCAGGCGTGTCGAAGGCGGCGCGTGCGCGACGAGGCAAGCGAGGGCCAGCTATACGAGACTTACAGGTCCAGTAAGAAAACGCTGAAGCTGGCCATCGCCCAAGCCAAGACTCAAGGCTGGCAAGAAATGCTGGGGACAGTAGACCGAGATCCGTGGGGCAGGCCGTACAGATACGCGCGAAAGCAGCTGCGCGGGCAGGCCGCCCCGCTCACGGAGAGTCTCCAGCCTCGCCTCCTCAGGCAGGTCGTGGCGGCGCTATTCCCGGCGAGTGTCGATTATAATCCACCCGAGATAGCGCCGCCCTCTACCGGACGTGACACTGACGCCGTCCCCCCACCCCCCATCACGGATGGAGAAATGGGGGCGGCTGTCCTAAGGCTCCGCGCCAAAAAGACTGCCCCAGGGCCCGACGGGGTCCCAGGCCGGGTGTTGGCGTCGGCCCTGGGTGCACTCGAGGCCCGTTTCAGGGGACTGCTCGATGCGTGCCTGGCATGCGGGCGGTTCCCCTCAATATGGAAGCAGGGTCTGCTGGTCTTGCTCAGAAAGGAAGGTCGTCCTCTTGACTCGTCTGGGCTCCGTCCCATCGTGCTGCTGGATGACGCGGGCAAGCTCTTCGAGCGTATCATCGCTGCCCGCGTCACAAACCATCTTCGCGTGGTGGGGCCGGACCTGGCCGCCAGCCAATACGGCTTCCGGGAGGGACGGTCCACAGTGGACGCCATACTGTGCCTAAAGTCCCTCTCCGAAGCAGCCGTCGCGGGGCGCGGGGTGTTGTTGGCTGTCTCGTTGGACATCGCCAACGCTTTCAACACCCTCCCCTTCAGCTGTGTGGCCGAGGCGCTCCGGTATCACCAAGTGCCGGGGTACCTCCGACGAGTCCTCGAGGACTACCTGCTGGACAGGAGTGTCGTCTGCGTCGACGGGGATGGGGAGCTGCTGCGCCGAAGCGTCTCGTGCGGTGTTCCACAGGGGTCGGTTCTGGGTCCCCTACTCTGGAACATCGGCTTCGACTGGGCGCTGCGCGGAGCTCTGCCCCCGGGAGTCGACGTAATCTGTTATGCGGACGACACCCTAGTCACAGCGAGGGCGGCCAGCTTCGAGGAAGCTCGCCGGCTGTCGGAAACCGGAGTCGCGGTGGTTGTAGACCGCATCCGGCAGCTGGGCCTGAAGGTCGCCCTGAGCAAGACCGAAGCCCTCTGCTTCCATGGGCCTCGAAGGAAGCCGCCAGCGGGGGCGCAGTTAGACGTAGGGGGCACTGCCGTCGCAGTCGGGACTGAAATGAAGTACCTCGGTCTCGTACTGGACGGCAGGTGGAAATTCCACGCGCATTTTAAGCGCCTCGCCCCCAAACTCGTCGCTGCGGCTGGCGCGCTTAGCCAGCTCCTGCCCAATAAGGGCGGACCGAGTGCGTGCTGCCGTCGTCTGTACACCGGGGTGGTGAGGTCGATGGCCCTGTACGGCGCGCCGGTGTGGGCGGACGCCCTGGATCGCCAGAACAAGGCCCTGCTGCACCGTCCGCAGCGGGTCATGGCGACCAGGGTGGTCCGCGGATACCGCACCATATCACACGGCGCAGCCTGCGTGTTGGCGGGGACCCCACCCTGGGACCTCGAGGCCGAGGTGCTTGCCGCCGTCTATAGGCGGAGCGCCGAGGCCAGAAGAGACGACGGCGCCGCCGCGCCAGAAGATCTACGGCGCGTGCGGCAAAACGCACAAGAGCACGCACTCACCAAGTGGCGGGAGCAGCTCGCGGAGCCAGGGGCCGGGCAGAGGACCATCGAGGCCATACGCCCGGCCCTCAAGGACTGGACAAGCCGCAGGCACGGGACGCTGACGTACCACCTCGTGCAGGTGCTGAGCGGACATGGTTGCTTCGGCAAATACCTGCACAAGGTGGCGCGAAGAGAAGCGTCCCCCAGGTGCCACCACTGCGGCTGCGACGAGGACACTGCGCAGCACACGCTCGAAGATTGCCCGGCGTGGGCAGAGCAGCGCAGCGCCCTCGTCGCCACCACCGGACGTGACCTTTCCCTGCCGGCCTTGGTTCTGTCCATGGTCGGCAGTACACGGACGTGGGAGGCGGCCGTGTCCTTCTGTGCGGAGGTGATGGCACAGAAAGAGGCGGCGGAACGAACGCGGGAATGCGAGCCTACCGCTGACCCGTGCCGCCGCCGAAGGACCGGCCGCAGGAGGCGGGCCGAAACCAGGCTCATGCCTCCTTAAAGAGGGTTGCGGGTAACGGGGCGGGGGCCCCGTTGCCTGCGCACACAATGCCCTCGAGGTTGAAGGGCGCGCGTCGTGTTTCCCGCGCGCCCTCCCAAGGAGAAATCCGCCCGGACACAAAACCGGGCGAGAGTTGGGGCCCAACAGGCCGAATCGCTGGGGGGGGCGTGATAGTATGCTGACGCGGTCTCATACCTCCCCCATATAGCGACGTGAAGGAACACCGTGGGTTTTTAGTCAGTAAGAGTCTGACACTCCCCGTCGCTGCCCCCGCGGCGGCGGGCGTCCTATGCAGGATTTTCCCACGTTAAAAAAAAAAAAAAAAAAAAAAAAAAAAAAAAAAAAAAAAAAAAAAAAAAGGTTAGGTTAGGTTAGGTTGGGCGGGGGATGAGCTAGAACCCCCTAGGGGCGCCCGCAAGGGGTCCTAGTAAGGGTGCTAGCTCATCACCTACTTTGTTCACTTTTTCCGAGTGAGCAATTTGGCGTTGGTCTTGGGAGTAGCGCAGGTCGCGAAGATCCCCAAGGCAAGTCCGGAGCACTATCCTGCTAGAGGTTGCCGCCTGCTATTGGTCTGGTTCCATCAGAAACAGACGTAACTGAAAGCTCCGGGCGCTCTCCTTTTCCCACCTTTCCCAAAAACCCCAAAAAAACCTTTCTAAAAATCCTTGATCCTTTCCTTGTCCAATACCCATCCTAATTCCGCTGCGGTGTAATCGAGGTCAGGCATCGCGGTCCTGCCATCTCAATCAATGTAGATGGGGGAGGGGGGACTGACCTCCCGCGTGTTAGTGCCGTGCGCGGGGACCCGTAATGGGGGGTGAAGGAGTCCTGGGGGTTGAGCCTGCGTCGTTCTGGGTAAATGTTCGGCGACGGCAACACACCTCTTTGGTCTGGATCTCCTCTAACACGGGAGGTTGGTATGTAGCCGCATACCGATCAATCGGCTAAAACCTCGTCCTTCAGACGGGGGGGGTGGCTAGAGCTCTGGGGGGATGGGGTCTGCAGCCGGCGGCGTAAGCGACTACCAAAGTGGTGGTAGGAGCGAGCGTCGTCCGTCTCGTAGGCAACTCACCCCGGAGTTCTATATCTCGGTGGTAGCCCTGGTGCCATTGCGGCATCCCCAAGTGTGCGGGCTCCAAGGAGGGTGGGGAGCTACCGAGATGAATCAGTTGTAAGGAATTTTAATGGATCCTAAAGTAAAACCCAATGAAGGAGTAGTGGAGGAAGAGCGAGGTTCAACGGACTTCGTTGCGAGGGAGATGCGCGTTGTGGTGGAGCGCACTCCCGTGGCTCTCTTGAGCCAAAAAAGACAGGGTGCCGTAGAGGGCACGGTTGAGGAGTCGGAGGGGGGCAGGCTTTGGAGAGGGCGTTCACCCTCGCCGTCGTCAGAGGACGAGCCGCCAGCCCCAGAGCCCAATAATATGGCTGCGGCATTGCGGAGTCGTAGGGCGTCCTCAACACAGCCGCGCGACAAAATGGGGCGCTTCTTGAAAGCCCCAGTCGTCCAAGCGGTAGTTGAAGAGTCGGAGCAGGCATTAGAGAGCGATACGTGTTTCGCATCGGCGGCGTCTGCCACAGATGACGCCACGGCCGAAGTACCTAGGCCCAAAAAGGGGAAGGCCAAGGCCAAAAAGAAGGGTGCCACGCCGCCAAGCGAAGAGGAGGTTCGGCAGCAACAGCTAGCTGACCATGCTGTTGACGAAGCGGTGAGGATGCGGGCCCCAACGGCTACGGCCTTGAACAAACGGGTCGAAGGCGATTTAGAGGCCATCCTGGAGGTAGCGGCCAAGTCCAACAACCTCAAAGGGACCTGCCAGAGGACCCTAAAGGAGGCCGCTGCTTCCATAAGAGAAGCAGCGAGAATGCTGCATGAGAGCTCCGTCTCTGATGAGACCAGGAAGCTGCAGGCGGATAATGACCGCCTGCGCTCAGAGGTAAAGGAGCTCAGGGCTGATGTTGCTGCGCTGCGGGCTGAGATAGCCAAATCAAGACAGCAGCCGCAGCCGTCGACGCCCTCGCCGACAGTGCCGACAGTGGACGTCGGAAGCGTGGCCTCCGTGGTCATGGCGGCCATGCAGGAAAAGTTTGCGGAGCTGGAGAGGCGCCTACGCCCACAGCCCACTGAGCGCGCTGCGGCGTGTGTGGTTGGCGCAAAGGGGCCACCGCAGCCGCTCAGGACTCCAGCCTCAGTAACAAACACGGTAGCTGCACCCACGCGGCGAGGCAAAACCAGGCGCGCTGGTATTGTGCCGGCGCCAGTGCCTGAACTGCCGGCAGTCTCGGCAGGAGGGCCACAAGAGGTGAGGCAGCCGCCCGCCGTGGCGTCAACGTCTTGGGCGAAGGTCGTGGGGCGAAAGCCGAACAAAAAGACCACGGCCCCGGCACCGCCCAACAAACCTAAGCCAGCAAGGCACAAGGAGAGGGGAAGTAAGCCTGCAAAAAAGCAGACCAAGCGTACCCCGCAGCTAAGACCTCCCAGCACGGCCGCAGTGGTCCTAACACTGCAGCCAGCCGCTGTGGAAAGGGGAGTGTCCTATGCCTCCGTTCTGGCGGAGGCAAAACAAAAACTGGACCCCGCAGCCCTCCAAGCCCTCGGCATTCCAGCCGTGCGCCTTAGGTTGGCGGCAACGGGGGCCCGTATCTTGGAGGTGGGTGGTGAGGCCAGCGCCGATAAGGCAGAAGCTCTGGCCCAACAGCTGCGTCAGTCGCTGAGCCCCGAGGAAGTGAGGGTGTCCAGGCCCGAAAGATGCGCAGAAGTGCGAATATCAGGGCTGGACGACTCAGCGACCACTGCGGAGGTCATCGCGGCCATTGCCCGCGCGACTGGTTGCGCAGAGGAGGCCGTGAAGGCGGGAGAGGTGCGCCCCGCCCCTTCAGGTCTGCACTCCTTGTGGGTTCGCTGCCCGGTGGCGGCTGCCAAGGCCCTCTCGCAGGCGGGCCGGCTCCTGGTGGGATGGATGAGCGCGCGGGTCCAGCTATTGGATGCGAAACCCGCGCGCTGTTTCCGCTGCTTCAGGGCTGGACATATGGCGCCGCAATGTCCCTCGTCAGTCGACCGCAGTGGGGACTGCTATCGTTGCGGCAAGCCCGGCCACCAGGCGCGCCAGTGTACAGCTGAGCCTCACTGTGCCCTGTGTGCCGAGGCAAAGAAAAAGTCCACCAGCCACGTGGCCGGCGGCAAAGCGTGCAAGGCGCCGCCGGTCAAACCGGGGAGCCGCAGGCAGCCAGCGCCCACTGGGAGTAAAGACCCAGAAGCGGCCCAGCTGGCTAGCCAGGAGACGGGAACGGTGACAGAAAATGGACAATAGTCGCTCCTACAAGGTCCTTCAGGGTAACCTCAACCACTCGGCAGGGGCTCAGGACCTCTTCCTGCAGTCCATGCTAGAGTGGTTGGTGGATATCGCGGTGGTGGCGGAACCCTACTTCGTCCCGTCCAGACCAAACTGGGCGGGCGATGTTACGGGGACTGTGGCCATCGCCGGCGCTGAGGACCTTGTGGTCAGGGAGAGGGGACGGGGTTTCGTCGTCGTGGCTTGGGGGGAGGTCGCCATCATCGGGGTCTACTTCTCCCCCAACAGAACCCGAGCTGACTTTGAGGCCTTCCTGGACGAGGTTGGGGCGGCGGTCCGACGTGCGGCACCGCTGCCGGTATTCGTCCTGGGAGACCTCAACGCCAAGTCCATGGCGTGGGGCTGCAGAGCCACGGACCCGAAAGGCGAAACCCTGGAGGAGTGGGCGACACTCGTCGGAGTCTCCGTCTTGAATAGGGGATCCGTCAACACCTGCGTGCGGCAGCAGGGAGGCTCCATAGTGGATGTCTCCTTCGCTTCCCCAGCTGTCGCGACGCGAGTACAGGGTTGGCGGGTGCTCGAAGGGGTCGAGACGCTGTCGGACCACCGTTATATCAGGTTCAGCGTCTCCCCCACGACGGAGGCACAAAGAAGACGACGAGGAGAAAGACGGTCACCGTTCCCTAGATGGGCGCTTACCCGAATCGACACCGATCTGCTTGAGGAGGCAGCAATTGTTCGTTCTTGGTTTCCGCAGCCGCAGTCACGCATCGACGTGGAAGAGGAGGCGACGTGGTTCCAGGAGTCCATGACGGAGATCTGCGATGCGGCCATGCCACGCGCGCGACGCCGACCGCCTAAAAGAGAGGTATACTGGTGGTCGGCGGAAATCAAAGAGCTCCGTCGGAACTGCGTTGTGGCGCGTCGTGTCTACCAGAGACGCAGAAGACGGCGCATGCGTGACGAGGCGAGCGAGCGTCAGCTGTACGATGCTTACAACACATGTAAGAAGACTCTGCAGCTGGCGATCGCAGAAGCCAAGAAACGAGGACGGGAGCAAATGCTGGACGGGATCAACCAAGATCCATGGGGGCGGCCGTACCGCTACGCGCGTAACAAAATGCGCGGCCGGGCTGCCCCCCTCACCGAGTCCCTCCAGCCCCGCCTCCTCAGGCAGATGACCGCGGCGCTATTCCCGGCGAGTGTTGATTTCGATCCACCCGAGATGGCGCCGCGTACCACCGGACGTGACACGGACGCCGCCGTACCTCCCATAACATCTGGTGAGATGGGGGCGGCGATCCAAAGGCTCCGAGCCAAAAACACCGCCCCAGGGCCGGACGGGGTTCCAGGCCGCGCGTTGGTAATGGCCCTGGGTGCGCTGGAGGCCCGCTTTAGGGGGCTGCTCGACGCATGCTTGGCGTGCGGGCGGTTCCCTAGAGCCTGGAGACAGGGCTTGCTAGTCTTATTGAGGAAGGAAGGTCGTCCTCTAGACTCGTCGTCAGGTCTTCGCCCCATTGTGCTTCTTGATGAGGCGGGCAAGCTCTTCGAGCGCATTATAGCTGCCCGCATCAAGGAACATCTATGCACAGTGGGACCGGACCTGGCCACCAGCCAATACGGCTTCCGGGAGGGGCGTTCCACCGTGGACGCAATCTTACGCGTCAAGTCCCTCTCCGAAGCGGCCGTCGACGGGGGTGGGGTGATGTTGGCAGTGTCGCTGGATATATCCAACGCCTTCAACACCCTCCCCCTCAGCTGCGTGGCTGAGGCGCTCCGCTACCACCAAATGCCGGAGTACCTCCGACGGGTCGTCGAGGATTACCTGCGCGACAGGAGTGTCGTCTGCGTAGACGGCGACGGAGAGCTACTGCACCAGCGCGTCGAGTGCGGCGTTCCACAGGGGTCGGTGCTTGGTCCGCTCCTGTGGAACATGGGGTACGACTGGGTACTGCGCGGTGCTCTCCCGACCGGAGTCGAAGTAGTGTGCTACGCGGACGACACCCTCGTCACGGCGCGAGCGGCGAGCTTCGCCGAAGCGGCCCGGCTGGCGGAGTCCGGAGTTGGGGCCGTCGTGGACCGGATTCGTCGGCTGGGCCTGAAGGTTGCCCTCAATAAGACTGAAGCCCTGTTCTTCTGCAGGCCTCGGAGGAAGCCACCAGCAGACATGCAGCTCGACGTGGGGGGCACTGCCGTCGGGATAGGTGCCGAAATGAAGTACCTCGGCCTTGTTCTCGACGGCAGATGGCGTTTTCACGCGCACTTCGCGCGTCTCGCCCCCAAATTGGTCGCTGCTGCTGGTGCGCTTGGCCAGCTCCTGCCGAATACAGGAGGACCCAGTGCGTGTTGCCGTCGACTCTACACCGGGGTGGTGAGGTCGATGGCGCTGTATGGCGCGCCGGTGTGGGCGGACGCCCTGGACCGCCGGAACCGGACCCTGCTGCAAAGACCGCAGCGGGTCATGGCGACCAGGGTGGTACGCGGATACCGCACCATCTCTCACGGCGCAGCCTGCGTTCTAGCGGGGACCCCACCCTGGGACCTCGAGGCCGAGGTGCTCGCGGCCGTTTACCGGCGGAGCGCTGAGGCTCGACGAGACGGCGGCATTGCCGCGCCCGAAGACCTGAGGCGCGTGCGGCAACGCGCAGAAGAACGCGCACTGGAGTTGTGGCAGGAGCGGCTCTCGGAGCCAGGGGCTGGGCAGAGCACAATCGAGGCCATACGCCCGGCCCTCAAGGAATGGACTAGCCGCAGGCACGGGGTGTTGACATACCACCTTGTGCAGGTGATGAGCGGGCATGGTTGCTTCGGCAAATACCTGCACAAGGTGGCGCAGAGAGAAGTAACCCCCAAGTGCCACCATTGCGGCTGCGACGAGGACACTGCGCAGCACACGCTCGAAGTTTGCCCAGCGTGGGCAGAGCAGCGCAGCGCCCTCGTCGCACATACCGGACGTGACCTTTCCCTGCCGGCCTTGGTTCTGTCCATGGTCGGCAGTACCCGGACCTGGGAGGCGGCCGTGTCCTTCTGTGCGGAGGTGATGGCACAGAAAGAGGCGGCGGAAAGAACGCGGGAATGCGACCCTAACGCAGACCCGTGCCGCCGCCGAAGGACCGGCCGCAGGAGGCGGGCCGAAACTAGGCTCATGCCTCCGTAAAGAGGGCTGCGGGCAGTGGGGCGGGGGCCCCACTGCCTGCGCACACAAGGCCCTCGAGGGCGACGGGCGCGTCGCGTATACCCTGACGCGCCCTCCCGAAAGAGTAAAAGCCCGGTCACAACACCGGCCGGGCAGAGGAGTGGCCTCAACAGGCCAAATCGCCGGTGGGAGCGCGCTTGTATGCTTGCGCGATCTCGTGCTCCCCCCACATAAGCGATGAGATGGTATACCGTGGGTTTTTAGTCAGTAAGAGTCTGACATACCCCGTCGCTGCCCCCGCGGCGGCGGGGATCCATGAGGATTTTCCCACGTTAAAAAAAAAAAAAAAAAAAAAAAAAAAAAAAAAAGGTTAGGTTAGGTTAGGTTAGGTTAGGTTGGGCGGGGCGGGGGATGAGCTAGAACCCCTAGGAGTGACCCCCAGGGGTCCTCCTACAAGGGTGCTAGCCCATCACCTACTTTGTTCACTTTTTCCGAGTGAGCAATTTGGCGTTGGTCTTGGGAGTAGCGCAGGTCGCGTAGATCCCCAAGGCAAGTCCGGAGCACTATCCTGCTAGAGGTTGCTGCCTGCTATTGGTCTGGTTCCCTCAGAAACAGACGTAACAGAAAGCTTCGGGCGCGTTCCACTATCCCACCTTCCCAATTCCTATTCCTTTCCCAATTCCGTGTGAAGGGTCACCTCGGGACCCCTCGCACACGAGGAGGGTGGCTGCGGGGATGCGGGCGGACTGTGTGGCCTTGCCCGGCCCGTGGAGGGTGGAGTACCGCATGGAGATGCCGGTTCTCTACTCGCCGCTTCCCGCGCCCTTGGTGGGTCGCTGCTGCTTCGGGGCTTTGGCCCAGGGTAGTACGCGACGGCCCGTCACTCACAGGGGTGGCGGGCGTGGAGGGCTACGTTGAAGCGCGCTGGGTTTGACGCGCGCCCAGCGCGTGGTGGTGCAGATGGACCCTGAGCAATGGCCATAGCCATTTGACGGCGCACTTGGCTCACATGGCCGGCGCTATGAGTCTCTGCACACTCCGGCAGCCGAGGTGGGGTCGCGGTGGAAGAGGAGTTTCGGTATCACGTCCCGCCGTTCTCCCTGTCCATCGCGACCTTGGCGAGGTCGCATCGCTGTTGCGGCGCGGTGGGGCCGCGGGGGAAGAGGAGCTTCGGTATCACGGTCCGCCGTTCTCCCTGTCCTCCGCGGCCGGTACGTTTGGGGGTCGCCTCGGCGACGGCGACGCTGCTCGCGAGAGCGGCGTCGTGTGTGGAGGGTGGGCTGGGAGGAGGCGGGCGGAGATCGAGCGTTGCTCTCTCTTCTTGCCACTCTGCAGCCTACGACGTCACCGCCCGAGAAGGGGCGAGGTGGCGTGCAGGCGACCCGGGCACTTCGGTGCGGGTTGGTCAGCGGGGAGTCGCCTCGGCGACGGCGTCGTCGCTCGTGAGAGTGGCGGCGCGTGTGGTGGGGCTGCGGCGAGGAGGAGTATCGGCACTATGCCGTCGCTCCGACTCTTTCGCGGTCGGCACGTTGGGGGTCGCTTCGGCGACGGCGCCGCTGCTGGCGAGAGTGGCGGCGTGTGGTTGGTGGGCCGGGAGGAGGCGGGCGGAGATCGAGTTCGCTCTCTCTGTTTGCCACTCTGCAGCCCACGACGTCACAGTCCGTTTAAGGGCTAGGTGACGTGCAGGCGGCCCGGGCACTTCGGTGCGGGCCGGTCTGCGGGGGTCGCTGTGGCGACAGCGCCGTCGCTCTCAGGAGTGGCGGGGCATTGGAGGGCTACAGGGTAGCGGGCTGGAGGCTTCGGCCCGGCCCGTGGTAGTGGGGTATGCTCCGCTCGCCTCACTCCACACCCTGCGGCACATTTGGCGCGGCGGGGTATGAATAAAATCCTCGTCGCGCCGGTAGGCGCGCTGGTCAGACGTCTGATCGGCTGCGCGGAGCCTCCAGGCGGCAAGCTCGGGGGGGCTTGTCGCCATTGCACGAACGGAGGCAAGAGTGGCCCTCGGGCCTGGGGCGGGCTCAGTGCTCGCTCCCGAGGAGAGGTCGCCTTCGATGGCGGCCTGCCGCCCGGTGTGTCGCGCACGTATGCGAAAGCGATCCCGTGACACACCGACTAAGCGGTCTGGTGGTAGTTGGGCTGCGGCCCCGTGGAGTTTAGTCAGTAAGAGTCTGACATACCCTGCCGCCGCCCCCGCGGAGGTAGGGATCCATGAGGATTCTCCACGTTAAAAAAAAAAAAAAAAAAAAAAAAAAAAAAAAAAAAAAAAGGTTAGGTTGGGCGGGGGATGAGCTAGAACCCCCTAGGGGCGCCCGCAAGGGGTCCTAGTAAGGGTGCTAGCTCATCACCTACTTTGCTCACTTTTTCCGAGTGAGCAATTTGGCGTTGGTCTTGGGAGTAGCGCAGGTCGCTTAGATCCCCAAGGCAAGTCCGGAGCACTATCCTGCTAGAGGTTGCCGCCTGCTATTGGTCTGGTTCCTTCAGAAACAGACGTAACTGAAAGCTCCGGGCGCTCTCCACTTTCCCACCTTTCCCCCAAAATCCTTGAATCCTACCCTGTCCTTGCTCCCTTGCCCTCCCAGTCTGGGAGAGTTTGGGAGTACACACTCTTCACAAAGTGTACACACACAGACTCAGTTACACTCCTCATTCACTTTACACAAACAAAATAACATTTGGTCATTCTACAGCACACAACAGATACACTTAACATGCAAATACCACACCACACTTACAAGCAGATACTCACCCCCAATCCTACGGTCTAGCGTGCCTATGGGATGTATGGCTGGGGGGGAACAATACCCAGTCCCAAGCGCAGAGGAGGGAGAGGGGACCTCACCCCTTAAAAAAGGAAATCAGAAAATGGATTCGGCTAAAACATGTAACAGTCCCCAGGCGGGTGAATCCCGCACGGAGTCTTCGGACTCCGTCTGCCCCTCAGTATCTGGGGGGGGCAACCAATCCATCGGAGGTCAGACTACCCCTGACCCCCGTGAACGACGACCATTGGCTAAGGAAACGGACTTACCGACCACACCAAGATATTTGGAGCTGACGACTGAGGCGTGCACACCAAAGAGGTATGACGCCGGAAGGAGAGAGTTGCGCGATCGACCTCCGCGCGCTCCATTGACAATGGCGAGCCCTTCGGACATGAGCGACGACACGGAGGAAGAAGAAGAGGAGGACTACGAGGAGACGGACGTCTGCACCCGCTCTTCCAGCCGTTCCTCGGGAGAGGAGCTCCTAGAGGAGCTGGACGAGCTGGTGCCGATGACGTCGGCGGAGAAAAGGGGGGCGAGGGTTGCGGTGGCTGCACGGAAGCCCTCATCACTGCCACAGCGAGACGAGCGCGGTCGATTCCTGCCTAAGAAGTCGGCCGCGCCTCTGCCTCTAACTGAGGCAGCTTCCAAGAAGAGCGGCAAGCGAGCCCCAGAATGGACCCCCCCCGAAAGAAGTGACCGCCCCCCTTCGAAGCTGACTAGGGAGGGGGAAATGGAGGAGACTGCGCGACTTGCAGCGGAGGCCCGCAAGAGCCTCGGGGTGGAGGAAGCGGTGCTGTTGCAGCGACCGACAGCGGCGGCCCTAAGGAAGAGGGTAGTGGAGGACGCGGAGATCGTCGCGACTGTCGCGGCGAAGTCCGGCAACCTCAAGGGCACCTTCCAGGGAGCCTTAAAGGATGCCGCCGCTTCAATCAAAGCGGCAATGGGCATGCTGCAGGATTGCGACGCGACCATAGAGGTCAAGAAGCTGCAAGCGGAGAACGAGGCTCTGCGTGCACAGCTCGATCATCTCCGGCGGGAGATGATCGACATGCGGTCGGAGCTGCTGCAAGCGAGGGCGAGGCCGCCGCCTACCCCCCCTGCCACTGCAGCACCACCGCCGCCGCCGCCTCTTAATGAAGCAGCCATCTTAGAGGCGATAGAGAAGCGCTTCGAGGCCTTGGAGAGGCGCATCTGTCCTCCTGCGGCTGCTGTCGGGGCAGCCGCCCCGCAGCGGACCGTGGAGGGGCCTTCCGCGCCTCCTCCTACAGTGGAGCAGGGCCGCGAGGCTAAGAAGAAGAGAAAGAAGAAGGGCGCCAGTCGGGCCGTCCCGGTCGCGGACCTGCCGGCCGTGACACCGGGCGGTCCCCAGGAGGCTGCGCCGAGTGCGCCGCCAACTTGGGCTCAAGTGGCGGCGAAAAAGAAGAAGAATAAGCCCAAGAAGGCTAAGAAGAAGAGGAAGCCCTCTGCGGCCAAACTGCAGGTGCCTCAAACGGCTGCAGTTGTTCTAACACTGCAGCCGGAGGCTAAGGAGAGAGGGGTCACCTATGCCTCGGTAATCACCGAGGCTAAGGCAAAGATCGACCTCGGGTCCCTGGACATCCACGCACTGCGCTTCCGATTGGCGGCGACGGGAGCGCGGATTTTGGAGCTACCGGGGGCCGGGTGCGAGAAGAAGGCTGAGGCACTTGCCGAGCGCCTGCGACAGGAGATAGGTCCCGGGGTGCGCATCTCCACGCCCACCAAGGGCGCGGAGCTGCGTATCACGGGCTTAGACGACTCGTCGACGGCCGCAGACGTGGCCGCTGCGATCGCCCGGGCTACGGACTGCCCGGAGGCGGACATCCGGGTGGGCGAAATCCGTTTTGCCCCCAGGGGTCGAGGCGCGGTGTGGGTGCGTTGCCCCATAGCCGCAGCCAAAACCCTGGCAGAGAAGGGGCAGGTGACGGTGGGCTGGGTGTGTGCGAGGGCTGTGCTTTTGCAGCCCAAGCCGGCCCGGTGCTACCGTTGCCTCAGGCCGGGGCACATGGCCCCGCAGTGCACGTCGGGGGTGGACCGCAGCGCTCTGTGCTTCCGGTGCTCACAGCCGGGGCACAGGGCGGGGCAGTGTACCGCCGCGCCGCACTGTGGTGTCTGTGCGGAGGGGAAGCGGCCAGCCGACCACGCGGTCGGCAGCAAGGCCTGCAAGCCCGGGCCGCGGCCCAAGAAAGGGCCGCAGGGGGCGGGCTGAGCTCGCTCATGCCTGCCTCCACAAGAGGGCAGCGGTGACGGGACGGGGGTCCCGTTGCTGCGTAATGCCCTCCAGGTGAGGGGTGCGTTGAGTGTTCACGCACCCCACCTTCGGTGGAGTTACCACCGCGCAGCGGCCACAGGCCATCGCTGGGGGGGTCGCGGTGCATGCAAACGCGATCTCGTGGCCCCCCATCCTAAGGCGATGAGAAGACACTCCGTGGGTTTTTAGTCAGTAGGAGTCTGACACTCCCCGCCGCTGTCCCCCGATGGCGGCGGAAGTCCAATGCAGGATTTTCCCACGATAAAAAAAAAAAAAAAAAAAAAAAAAAAAAAAAAGGTTAGGTTAGGTTAGGTTAGGTTAGGTTAGGTTAGGTTAGGTTAGGTTAGGTTAGGTTAGGTTAGGTTAGGTTAGGTTAGGTTAGGTTAGGTTAGGTTAGGTTAGGTTAGGTTAGGTTAGGTTAGGTTGGGCGGGGGATGAGCTAGAACCCCTAGGAGTGACCCCCAGGGGTCCTCCTACAAGGGTGCTAGCCCATCACCTACTTTGTTCACTTTTTCCGAGTGAGCAATTTGGCGTTGGTCTTGGGAGTAGCGCAGGTCGCGTAGATCCCCAAGGCAAGTCCGGAGCACTATCCTGCTAGAGGTTGCTGCCTGCTATTGGTCTGGTTCCCTCAGAAACAGACGTAACAGAAAGCTTCGGGCGCGTTCCACTATCCCACCTTCCCAATTCCTATTCCTTTCCCAATTCCGTGTGAAGGGTCACCTCGGGACCCCTCGCACACGAGGAGGGTGGCTGCGGGGATGCGGGCGGACTGTGTGGCCTTGCCCGGCCCGTGGAGGGTGGAGTACCGCATGGAGATGCCGGTTCTCTACTCGCCGCTTCCCGCGCCCTTGGTGGGTCGCTGCTGCTTCGGGGCTTTGGCCCAGGGTAGTACGCGACGGCCCGTCACTCACAGGGGTGGCGGGCGTGGAGGGCTACGTTGAAGCGCGCTGGGTTTGACGCGCGCCCAGCGCGTGGTGGTGCAGATGGACCCTGAGCAATGGCCATAGCCATTTGACGGCGCACTTGGCTCACATGGCCGGCGCTATGAGTCTCTGCACACTCCGGCAGCCGAGGTGGGGTCGCGGTGGAAGAGGAGTTTCGGTATCACGTCCCGCCGTTCTCCCTGTCCATCGCGACCTTGGCGAGGTCGCATCGCTGTTGCGGCGCGGTGGGGCCGCGGGGGAAGAGGAGCTTCGGTATCACGGTCCGCCGTTCTCCCTGTCCTCCGCGGCCGGTACGTTTGGGGGTCGCCTCGGCGACGGCGACGCTGCTCGCGAGAGCGGCGTCGTGTGTGGAGGGTGGGCTGGGAGGAGGCGGGCGGAGATCGAGCGTTGCTCTCTCTTCTTGCCACTCTGCAGCCTACGACGTCACCGCCCGAGAAGGGGCGAGGTGGCGTGCAGGCGACCCGGGCACTTCGGTGCGGGTTGGTCAGCGGGGAGTCGCCTCGGCGACGGCGTCGTCGCTCGTGAGAGTGGCGGCGCGTGTGGTGGGGCTGCGGCGAGGAGGAGTATCGGCACTATGCCGTCGCTCCGACTCTTTCGCGGTCGGCACGTTGGGGGTCGCTTCGGCGACGGCGCCGCTGCTGGCGAGAGTGGCGGCGTGTGGTTGGTGGGCCGGGAGGAGGCGGGCGGAGATCGAGTTCGCTCTCTCTGTTTGCCACTCTGCAGCCCACGACGTCACAGTCCGTTTAAGGGCTAGGTGACGTGCAGGCGGCCCGGGCACTTCGGTGCGGGCCGGTCTGCGGGGGTCGCTGTGGCGACAGCGCCGTCGCTCTCAGGAGTGGCGGGGCATTGGAGGGCTACAGGGTAGCGGGCTGGAGGCTTCGGCCCGGCCCGTGGTAGTGGGGTATGCTCCGCTCGCCTCACTCCACACCCTGCGGCACATTTGGCGCGGCGGGGTATGAATAAAATCCTCGTCGCGCCGGTAGGCGCGCTGGTCAGACGTCTGATCGGCTGCGCGGAGCCTCCAGGCGGCAAGCTCGGGGGGGCTTGTCGCCATTGCACGAACGGAGGCAAGAGTGGCCCTCGGGCCTGGGGCGGGCTCAGTGCTCGCTCCCGAGGAGAGGTCGCCTTCGATGGCGGCCTGCCGCCCGGTGTGTCGCGCACGTATGCGAAAGCGATCCCGTGACACACCGACTAAGCGGTCTGGTGGTAGTTGGGCTGCGGCCCCGTGGAGTTTAGTCAGTAAGAGTCTGACATACCCTGCCGCCGCCCCCGCGGAGGTAGGGATCCATGAGGATTCTCCACGTTAAAAAAAAAAAAAAAAAAAAAAAAAAAAAAAAAAAAAAAAAAAAAAAAAAAAAAAAAAAGGTTAGGTTAGGTTAGGTTAGGTTAGGTTAGGTTAGGTTAGGTTAGGTTAGGTTGGGCGGGGGATGAGCTAGAACCCCCTAGGGGCGCCCGCAAGGGGTCCTAGTAAGGGTGCTAGCTCATCACCTACTTTGTTCACTTTTTCCGAGTGAGCAATTTGGCGTTGGTCTTGGGAGTAGCGCAGGTCGCGTAGATCCCCAAGGCAAGTCCGGTGCACTATCCTGCTAGAGGTTGCCGCCTGCTATTGGTCTGGTTCCTTCAGAAACAGACGTAACTGAAAGCTCCGGGCGCTCTCCACATTCCCACCTTTCCCCCAAAATCCTTGTATCCTTCCCTGTCCTCGCTCCCTTGCCCTCCCAGTCTGGGAGAGTTTGGGAGTACACACTCCTCACAAAAGTGCACACACACAGACTCAGACACACTCTTCACTCGCTTCACACAAACAAAATGACAGTTGTTCACTCTACAGCACACAACAGATACACTTGACATGCAAATACCACACCACACTTACAAGCAGATACTCACCCCCAATCCTACGGTCTAGCGTGCCTATGGGATGTATGGCTGGGGGGGAACAATACCCAGTCCCAAGCGCGGAGGAGGGAGAGGGGACCTCACCCCTTAAAAAAGGAAATAAGAAAATGGATTTGGAAAACAAGAGTAATAGTCCCCAGGCGGGTGAATCCCGCACGGAGTCCTCGGACTCCGTCTGCCCCTCAGTATCTGGGGGGGGCACCACTTCCAGCGGAGGACAGGCGACCCCTGACCCCCGAGAACGACGACCATCAGCATGCACACCGGACACATCGAAGACCACCAGCGAATTGGATTTGACGATTGGGGCGCGCGCACCGCAGGGGTGCGGCGTCGGAGAAGGGAGGGAGCTGCGCGTGCGACTCACGCGCACTCCAATCACGACACAGGCGAGCACACCGGACCTCGATTTCAGTGGGGAAGAAGAAGACACTGACTACGAGGAAGAGACAGACAACGGCAGCCGTTCGTCCAGCCCGTCTTCAGGAGAGGAGCTCTTGGAGATGCTGGAGGAGCTGGTGCCGATGTCACCTAGAAAGAAGAAGGGCACCAAGGCTGCGGCGATGCGGGACCAAAGAAGCGCCTCGCTACCGCAGCGCGACGAATTTGGGCGCTTCCTGCCGCGCGGCTCAACGACGCCTGCTCCGGCACCGAAGAGGGGTGGCAAACGGCCCTTGCAGTCGTCGCCACCCGAAGGGAGCCCGAAAACAAAGGAGGGGAGAGTGGAAGAGGCAGTGCGGCAGGCTGAAGAAGCCCGCAAAAACCTGCCAGAAGTTGAGGAGGCGCTGAGGCTGCGGAAACCGTCGACGGCGGCTCTCAGCAGTCGGGTACAGCAGGATGCTGACCTGATCGCTGAGGTGGTTGCAAAGTCGACAAACCTAAAGGGCACCTGTCACCGTGCCCTAAAGGAAGCCGCAGCCTCCATAAAAGAGGCGGCCCGCATCATTGCGGAGAACTCGTCCAACGACGAGGTGAAGAAGGTGCACGCGGAGAACGAGGCTCTGCGTGCACAACTCGACCATCTCCGGCGGGAAATGATCGATATGCGATCGGAGCTGCTGCAAGCGAGGGCGAGGCCGCCGCCTGCCCCCCCTGCCACCGCAGCACCACCACCGCCGCCACCGCCGCCGCCGTTCAACGAGGCGGCCATCCTGGAGGCTATTGAGAGGCGCTTCGAGGCCTTGGAGAGGCGCATCTGCCCTCCTGCGGCTGCTGTCGGGGCAGCCGCCCCGCAGCGGACCGAGGAGGGGCCTTCCGCGCCTCCTCCTACAGTGAAGCAGGGCCGCGAGGCCAAGAAGAAGAAAAAGAAGAAGGGCGCCAGTCGGGCCGTCCCGGTCGCGGACCTGCCGGCCGTGACACCGGGCGGTCCCCAAGAGACTGCGCCGAGTGCGCCGCCCACGTGGGCTAAAGTGGCGGCGGGCAAAGCGAAGGCGCCAAAGAAGAAGTCGGCCCCGCAGAGCAAAAAGAAGGCGAAGAACAAGGCCTCCGCGGCGAAGCTGCAAGTGCCACAGACGGCTGCCGTGGTGTACACGCTGCAGCCGGAGGCGAAGGAGAAGGGAAGGACCTACGCCTCGGTGATTAACGAGGCCAAGGCGAAAATCGACCTCGCGGCCCTAGACATCTGGGCCCTGCGCTTCCGTGTGGCGGCGACAGGTGCTCGGATCCTGGAGCTGCCGGGGGCCGGCAGCGAGGCCAAGGCGGAGGCGCTCGCAGAGCGAATGCGGCAGGAGTTGGGTCCCGGGGTGCGCATCTCCACGCCCACTAAGTGCGCGGAGCTGCGCATCACGGGCTTAGACGACTCGTCGTCAGCCGCAGAGGTGGCCGCTGCGATAGCCCGGGCTACGAACTGTCCGGAGGCAGCAATCAGGGTGGGCGAGATTCGTTTCGCCAGGGGTCGGGGTGCGGCGTGGGTGCGTTGCCCCATTGCCGCAGCCAAGACCCTGGCGGAGAAGGGGCAGGTGATGGTGGGCTGGGTTTGTGCGAGGGCTGTCCTATTGCAGCCTAAGCCGGCCCGGTGCTACCGTTGCCTCAGGCCCGGACACATGGCTCCGCAGTGCACGTCGGAGGTGGACCGCAGCGCTCTGTGCTTCCGGTGTTCACAGCCGGGACACAGGGCGGGGCAGTGCGCCGCCGCGCCGCGCTGTGGAGTCTGTGCCGAGGTGAAGCGGCCAGCCGACCATATGGTCGGCAGCAAGGCCTGCAAGCCCGGGCCGCGGCCCAAGAAAGGGCCGCAGGGGGCGGGCTGAGCTCGCTCATGCCTGCCTCCACAAGAGGGCAGCGGTGACGGGACGGGGGTCCCGTTGCTGCGTAATGCCCTCCAGGTGAGGGGTGCGTTGAGTGTTCACGCACCCCACCTTCGGTGGAGTCACCACCGCGCAGCGGCCACAGGCCATCGCTGGGGGGGTTCGCGGTGCGTGCAAAAGCGACCTCGCGGCCTCCCACCCTAAGGCGATGAGAAGACACTCCGTGGGTTTTTAGTCAGTAGGAGTCTGACACTCCCCGTCGCTGTCCCCCGATGGCGGCGGGCGTCCAATGCAGGATTTTCCCACGCTAAAAAAAAAAAAAAAAAAAAAAAAAAAAAAAAAAAAAAAAAAAAAAAAAAGGTTAGGTTAGGTTAGGTTAGGTTAGGTTAGGTTAGGTTAGGTTAGGTTAGGTTAGGTTAGGTTAGGTTAGGTTAGGTTAGGTTAGGTTAGGTTAGGTTAGGTTAGGTTAGGTTAGGTTAGGTTAGGTTAGGTTAGGTTAGGTTAGGTTAGGTTAGGTTAGGTTAGGTTAGGTTAGGTTAGGTTAGGTTAGGTTAGGTTAGGTTAGGTTAGGTTAGGTTAGGTTAGGTTAGGTTAGGTTAGGTTAGGTTAGGTTAGGTTAGGTTAGGTTAGGTTAGGTTAGGTTAGGTTAGGTTAGGTTAGGTTAGGTTAGGTTAGGTTAGGTTAGGTTAGGTTAGGTTAGGTTAGGTTAGGTTAGGTTAGGTTTTTTTTTTTTTTTTTTTTTTTTTTTTTTTTTTTTTTTTTTTTTAGGTTAGGTTAGGTTAGGTTAGGTTAGGTTTTTTTTTTTTTTTTTTTTTTTTTTTTTTTTTTTTTTTTTTTTTTTTCAGTTTATTTGCGTATTTACCCCTGACGTGGTGATCAGGGACTTTATTTGCTTGTTGGGTTTTTCGCTTGTATTTTTCATCTTTTCCGGCACTGTTATTTTGTATTCTACTTTTATTTTTATTTATTTATTATTCTTTTATTTCCTGTATTTGCTCCACTTTTATTTTTATTACTATTGTTTTGTACACTTTATTTATGTTTTCCACTTTTATTTTCAACACTTTTGGTTTTTTTTTGTATATGTTATTTATGTTTTCACATTTTTATTTTTATTACTATTATTATTTTTGTACACATTGTTTATATTGTTTCTCTTTTATTTTTGACACTTTTATTTTTGTATGCGTTATATATATATTGTAACACTTTTATTTTGTATTCTTTAGCACTATTATTTTGTATATATTTTTACGCTTTTATTATCGCTATTTTATATTATTTTTATTTGTTTGCACTGTTTTATATCTATTTTTTCTGTTGTTTTTCCATTGTTTTGCTGACGTTTTTGGTTGGCACTATATTTATTTCGCATTCCTATATTTATTTACACTTTATATATTTGGCACTATATCTGTTAATCTGAGCTTTTATTTGAGGCTATTTTGTTGTGAGGTTTCGGTTTCTGTTTATCGGTTTGGTCTATTACTTATGTTTAGTAGTTGATACCCACGCGAGAGGATCGATCCCACTGTTGCCATTCGGGACACTTTTGGCTGTAGGCAGGGTGGTTTGCCTCTTTGTTCACTTTTGTACAGTTGCAGCAGGTGGGTTCTCTATTATGGTTGATGCACTCGCGTGAGTCGTGTGGTTGGGCACAGTATCCGCAGCAAACACTATTAGTGCAGTCTTGGGCTCTGTGCCCATAGCTCTGGCAGTTGTAGCATTGCAGTAGAAGCGATTGATTGATGACTGTCACGATGTTGTACCCTACGCGTATGCGGGTGTCTACCAAGGCGCGCCAGACTTCTGTGACACACTGCACTGTCACATTGCAGACACCCCATTTAGGCTTAGTTCTCCGGCGGACAAGATATCTTGGTGTTTGTGGATCATACATGCCAGGATGTAGTTGGGCTTTATTCTGTGTATAGATTGCCTCTTCTATTTCTGCGTCACTCATATCTTTGTCAACGCCGATGAGTCGTAGCAGTGGGTATCTCTTGGTTGGCTCCCCGACTGTTAACTGGTTATTCTTCTCATTGAGAGCCTTTTTCAGGGTTTCTCGGCTGTCTGGGTCCGTGCAGGTCACTAGCACTTTGCTGTTTCTTGCTGGTCTTATGTTACTTATACCAACGCCGAGCTTGATCACGTTGACGCTGGTTTTGACTGACTCAATTATATCATCACTTGTTTGTGTGGGGTCTGTTGACTCTACCAGAATGGGGAAGCTGGGTATTGGAGTGTCTTTGTTCTTAGTGAGGGCTGCTGCGTACGTCACTTGCGGGTTGGTTGCGACGGTTGGTTGCGGTTTATTTTGGAGGTCCGTAACTATCTCCTTGATATCCTCGGTGTCCCTTTTTATTTTGTTTAGCTCGCTCCTGATGGCCGCTATCACCTCGACTTTTATGTCGACCTCACTGTTCCTCTGTGGAGAGGGTAGGACGACGGCTGGGGGCGTAGGTGGTGCAGCTACCAGGATCGGTAAGGATTTAATTAGTTCTTTGATTTCCAGCGCCGCGGCTACTATAAGGCTTTTATTGCCGCTGGTGACACTCTTGCCTTCTTGGACTGCAGATGTTATGCTGTCCGCGAGATAGTTGAGTAGCGCGACGCAGGAATTTATGTCGGTACTATCGAAATCCGGGCCACGAAAGACAATGGGTGCTGTTTGCTTCCCTTTTTTGGGAGCAGTCTTGGCCTTGGTCTTCATGATGGAGGGTCCGGGTTTTGGAGAGCCTTCGACGGTGTCGTGGAACTCGTCCACGCCACTTGATCGGCGACTCATGCTGTTAAACTACCGGAAATTCGAGGAAAACGGCGAAAAAACGGGCGGAAAATTTATAAGAATGCCTACCAAAAATCGGTAGGCAGGGATGGGTTTTTTCCGACGGCTGTGTTAGATGGGCAATTTATTGAGGATTCTGGAGAGGTATCACTTGTATTTTTACGACGCAGGATAACGAAGATATAGCGGAATTACGAAAAAACGGGATTTTTGAGAATGCAGTTGGCCGACAGAAAGATAGGGCGGGTGGGTGGGTCTTTATGCTGAAATTTTTGAGATACAAATCTGAAATTTTACAGGAATACGAGGGGGAGGTAGCAGAAGGGGATGGCAAGGTAATCTGGTGAGTATATAGCAGAATTACGATTTTATGATTTTTAAACGAAAATTTGTAATAAAAATTTGCAAATATTTTATGTTTTCAGGTGAATTTTTCAGGATACGGAGGGAATATGGCAAAACGATCTTCGACACACTATTCTAGACAACGAGCACTATTTAGAAAGGTACGACACTTGTACGACACTTGTAATTTTATATATCACTGTGGTAAAATGTATGGGCGAAATCACTTACCAAGTAACCTCGGTTCGGTGTATAGAATTGCAGAAAAACTTGAATAACTCTATGAATTTTTGAGATACAAATCTGAAATTTTACAGGAATACGAGGGGGAGGTAGCAGAAGGGGATGGCAAGGTAATCTGGTGAGTATATAGCAGAATTACGATTTTATGATTTTTAAACGAAAATTTGTAATAAAAATTTGCAAATATTTTATGTTTTCAGGTGAATTTTTCAGGATACGGAGGGAATATGGCAAAACGATCTTCGACACACTATTCTAGACAACGAGCACTATTTAGAAAGGTACGACACTTGTACGACACTTGTAATTTTATATATCACTGTGGTAAAATGTATGGGCGAAATCACTTACCAAGTAACCTCGGTTCGGTGTATAGAATTGCAGAAAAACTTGAATAACTCTATGAATTTTTGAGATACAAATCTGAAATTTTACAGGAATACGAGGGGGAGGTAGCAGAAGGGGATGGCAAGGTAATCTGGTGAGTATATAGCAGAATTACGATTTTATGATTTTTAAACGAAAATTTGTAATAAAAATTTGCAAATATTTTATGTTTTCAGGTGAATTTTTCAGGATACGGAGGGAATATGGCAAAACGATCTTCGACACACTATTCTAGACAACGAGCACTATTTAGAAAGGTACGACACTTGTACGACACTTGTAATTTTATATATCACTGTGGTCGGTTAGGTTAGGTTAGGTTAGGTTAGGTTAGGTTAGGTTAGGTTAGGTTAGGTTAGGTTAGGTTAGGTTAGGTTAGGTTAGGTTAGGTTAGGTTAGGTTAGGTTAGGTTAGGTTAGGTTAGGTTAGGTTAGGTTAGGTTAGGTTAGGTTAGGTTAGGTTAGGTTAGGTTAGGTTAGGTTAGGTTAGGTTAGGTTAGGTTAGGTTAGGTTAGGTTAGGTTAGGTTAGGTTAGGTTAGGTTAGGTTAGGTTAGGTTAGGTTAGGTTAGGTTAGGTTAGGTTAGGTTAGGTTAGGTTAGGTTAGGTTAGGTTAGGTTAGGTTAGGTTAGGTTAGGTTAGGTTAGGTTAGGTTAGGTTAGGTTAGGTTAGGTTAGGTTAGGTTAGGTTAGGTTAGGTTAGGTTAGGTTAGGTTAGGTTAGGTTAGGTTAGGTTAGGTTAGGTTAGGTTAGGTTAGGTTAGGTTAGGTTAGGTTAGGTTAGGTTAGGTTAGGTTAGGTTAGGTTAGGTTAGGTTAGGTTAGGTTAGGTTAGGTTAGGTTAGGTTAGGTTAGGTTAGGTTAGGTTAGGTTAGGTTAGGTTAGGTTAGGTTAGGTTAGGTTAGGTTAGGTTAGGTTAGGTTAGGTTAGGTTAGGTTAGGTTAGGTTAGGTTAGGTTAGGTTAGGTTAGGTTAGGTTAGGTTAGGTTAGGTTAGGTTAGGTTAGGTTAGGTTAGGTTAGGTTAGGTTAGGTTAGGTTAGGTTAGGTTAGGTTAGGTTAGGTTAGGTTAGGTTAGGTTAGGTTAGGTTAGGTTAGGTTAGGTTAGGTTAGGTTAGGTTAGGTTAGGTTAGGTTAGGTTAGGTTAGGTTAGGTTAGGTTAGGTTAGGTTAGGTTAGGTTAGGTTAGGTTAGGTTAGGTTAGGTTAGGTTAGGTTAGGTTAGGTTAGGTTAGGTTAGGTTAGGTTAGGTTAGGTTAGGTTAGGTTAGGTTAGGTTAGGTTAGGTTAGGTTAGGTTAGGTTAGGTTAGGTTAGGTTAGGTTAGGTTAGGTTAGGTTAGGTTAGGTTAGGTTAGGTTAGGTTAGGTTAGGTTAGGTTAGGTTAGGTTAGGTTAGGTTAGGTTAGGTTAGGTTAGGTTAGGTTAGGTTAGGTTAGGTTAGGTTAGGTTAGGTTAGGTTAGGTTAGGTTAGGTTAGGTTAGGTTAGGTTAGGTTAGGTTAGGTTAGGTTAGGTTAGGTTAGGTTAGGTTAGGTTAGGTTAGGTTAGGTTAGGTTAGGTTAGGTTAGGTTAGGTTAGGTTAGGTTAGGTTAGGTTAGGTTAGGTTAGGTTAGGTTAGGTTAGGTTAGGTTAGGTTAGGTTAGGTTAGGTTAGGTTAGGTTAGGTTAGGTTAGGTTAGGTTAGGTTAGGTTAGGTTAGGTTAGGTTAGGTTAGGTTAGGTTAGGTTAGGTTAGGTTAGGTTAGGTTAGGTT
The DNA here is from genome assembly GCA_945859725.1 of Drepana falcataria. Taxonomy (NCBI): domain Eukaryota; kingdom Metazoa; phylum Arthropoda; class Insecta; order Lepidoptera; family Drepanidae; genus Drepana; species Drepana falcataria. The sequence continues at coordinate 14,959,278 of OX243921.1, forward strand.
AGGTTAGGTTAGGTTAGGTTAGGTTAGGTTAGGTTAGGTTAGGTTAGGTTAGGTTAGGTTAGGTTAGGTTAGGTTAGGTTAGGTTAGGTTAGGTTAGGTTAGGTTAGGTTAGGTTAGGTTAGGTTAGGTTAGGTTAGGTTAGGTTAGGTTAGGTTAGGTTAGGTTAGGTTAGGTTAGGTTAGGTTAGGTTAGGTTAGGTTAGGTTAGGTTAGGTTAGGTTAGGTTAGGTTAGGTTAGGTTAGGTTAGGTTAGGTTAGGTTAGGTTAGGTTAGGTTAGGTTAGGTTAGGTTAGGTTAGGTTAGGTTAGGTTAGGTTAGGTTAGGTTAGGTTAGGTTAGGTTAGGTTAGGTTAGGTTAGGTTAGGTTAGGTTAGGTTAGGTTAGGTTAGGTTAGGTTAGGTTAGGTTAGGTTAGGTTAGGTTAGGTTAGGTTAGGTTAGGTTAGGTTAGGTTAGGTTAGGTTAGGTTAGGTTAGGTTAGGTTAGGTTAGGTTAGGTTAGGTTAGGTTAGGTTAGGTTAGGTTAGGTTAGGTTAGGTTAGGTTAGGTTAGGTTAGGTTAGGTTAGGTTAGGTTAGGTTAGGTTAGGTTAGGTTAGGTTAGGTTAGGTTAGGTTAGGTTAGGTTAGGTTAGGTTAGGTTAGGTTAGGTTAGGTTAGGTTAGGTTAGGTTAGGTTAGGTTAGGTTAGGTTAGGTTAGGTTAGGTTAGGTTAGGTTAGGTTAGGTTAGGTTAGGTTAGGTTAGGTTAGGTTAGGTTAGGTTGGGCGGGGGATGGCGGGGGATGAGCTTGAACCCCCTAGGGGCGCCCGCAAGGGGTCCTAGTAAGGGTGCTAGCTCATCACCTACTTTGTTCACTTTTTCCGAGTGAGCAATTTGGCGTTGGTCTTGGGAGTAGCGCAGGTCGCGTAGATCCCCAAGGCAAGTCCGGTGCACTATCCTGCTAGAGGTTGCCGCCTGCTATTGGTCTGGTTCCTTCAGAAACAGACGTAACTGAAAGCTCCGGGCGCTATCCACTTTCCCACCTTTCCCCAAAATCCTTGAATCCTTCCCTGTCCTTGCTCCCTTGCCCTCCCAGTCTGGGAGAGTTTGGGAGTACACACTCTTCACAAAAGTGCACACACACAAACTCAGATATACTCTTCATTCGCCTTACACAAACAAAATAACATTTGGTCACTCTACAGCACACAACAGATACACATAACATGCAAATACCACACCACACTTACAAGCAGATACTCACCCCCAATCCTACGGTCTAGCGTGCCTATGGGATGTATGGCTGGGGGGGAACAATACCCAGTCCCAAGCGCGGAGGAAGGAGAGGGGACCTCACCCCTTAAAAAAGGAAATAAGAAAATGGATTTGGCTAAAACGTGTAACAGTCCCCAGGCGGGTGAATCCCGCACGGAGTCCTCGGACTCCGTCTGCCCCTCAGTATCTGGGGGGGGCAACCAATCCATCGGAGGTCAGATTACCCCTGACCCCCGTGAACGACGACCATTGGCTAAGGAAACGGACCTACCGACTACACCAAGATTTTTGGAGCTGACGACTGAGGCGTGCACACCGAAGAGGTATGACGCCGGAAGGAGGGAGCTGCGCGATCGACCTCCGCGCGCTCCATTGACAATGGCGAGCCCTTCGGACATGAGCGGCGACACGGAGGAGGAAGAAGAAGAGGAGGACTACGAGGAGACGGACGTCTGCACCCGCTCTTCCAGCCGTTCCTCGGGAGAGGAGCTCCTAGAGGAGCTGGACGAGCTTGTGCCGATGACGTCGGCGGAGAAAAGGGGGGCGAGGGTTGCGGTGGCTGCTCGGAAGCCCTCGTCGCTGCCACAGCGAGACGAGCGCGGTCGATTCCTGCCTAAGAAGTCGGCCGCGCCTCTGCCTCTACCTGCGCCTCTACCTGAGGCAGCATCCAAGAGGAGCGGCAAGCGAGCCCCAGACTGGACCCCCCCCGAGAGAAGTGACCGACCCCCTTCGAAGCTGACTAGGGAGGGGGAAATGGAGGAGACTGCGCGTCTTGCAGCGGAGGCCCGCAAGAGCCTCGGGGTAGAGGAAGCGGTGCTGTTGCAGCGACCGACAGCGGCGGCCCTAAGGAAGAGGGTAGCGGAGGACGCGGAGATCGTCGCGACTGTCGCGGCGAAGTCCGGCAACCTTAAGGGCACCTTCCAGAGAGCTTTAAAGGATGCCGCCGCTTCAATCAAAGCGGCGATGGGGATGCTGCAGGAAAGCGACGCGACCTTAGAGGTCAAGAAGTTGCAGGCGGAGAACGAGGCGTTGCGTGCACAACTAGATCATCTCCGGCGAGAGATGATCGACATGCGGTCGGAGGTGCTGCAAGCGAGGGCGAGGCCGCCGCCTACCCCCCCTGCCGCCGCAGCACAACCGCCGACGCCGTCGTTCAACGAGGCGGCCATCCTAGAGGCCATCGAAAGGCGCTTCGAGGCCTTGGAGAGGCGCATCTGTCCTCCTGCGGCTGCTGTCGGGGCAGCCGCCCCGCAGCGGACCGTGGAGGGGCCTTCCGCGCCTCCTCCTACAGGGGAGCAGGGCCGCGAGGCCAGGAGGAAAAGAAAGAAGAAGGGCGCCAGTCGGGCCGTCCCGGTCGCGGACCTGCCGGCCGTGACACCGGGCGGTCCCCAGGAGGCTGCGCCGAGTGCGCCGCCAACTTGGGCTGAAGTGGCGGCGAATAAGAAGAAGCGTAGGCCCAAGAAGGCGAAGAAAAAGAAGAAGCCCTCTGCGGCCAATCTGCAGGTGCCTCAAACGGCTGCAGTTGTTCTGACACTGCAGCCGGAGGCTAAGGAGAGAGGGGTCACCTATGCCTCGGTATTTAACGAGGCTAAGGCAAGGATCGACCTCGGGTCCCTGGACATCCACGCACTGCGCTTCCGACTGGCGGCGACGGGAGCGCGGATTTTGGAGCTACCGGGGGCCGGGTGCGGGAAGAAGGCTGAGGCACTTGCCGAGCGCCTGCGACAGGAGTTGGGTCCCGGGGTGCGCATCTCCACGCCCACCAAGGGCGCGGAGCTGCGCATCACGGGCTTAGACGACTCGTCGACGGCCGCAGACGTGGCCGCTGCGATCGCCCGGGCTACGGACTGCCCGGAGGCGGACATCCGGGTGGGCGAGATCCGTTTCGCCAGGGGTCGAGGTGCGGTGTGGGTGCGTTGCCCCATTGCCGCAGCCAAGACCCTGTCGGAGAAGGGGCAGGTGACGGTGGGCTGGGTGAGCGCGAGGGCTGTGCTTTTGCAGCCCAAGCCGGCCCGGTGCTACCGTTGCCTCAGACCTGGGCACATGGCCCCGCAGTGCACGTCGGAGGTGGACCGCAGCGCTCTGTGCTTCCGGTGCTCACAGCCGGGGCACAGGGCGGGGCAGTGTACCGCCGCGCCGCACTGTGGTGTCTGTGCGGAGGGGAAGCGGCCAGCCGACCACGCGGTCGGCAGCAAGGCCTGCAAGCCCGGGCCGCGGCCCAAGAAAGGGCCGCAGGGGGCGGGCTGAGCTCGCTCATGCCTGCCTCCACAAGGGGGCAGCGGTGACGGGACGGGGGTCCCGTTGCTGCGTAATGCCCCCCAGGTGAGGGGTGCGTTGAGTGTTCACGCACCCCACCTTCGGTGGAGTCACCACCGCGCAGCGGCCACAGGCCATCGCTGGGGGGGTCGCGGTGCATGCAAACGCGATCCCGTGGCCCCCCATCCTAAGGCGATGAGAAGACACTCCGTGGGTTTTTAGTCAGTAGGAGTCTGACACTCCCCGCCGCTGTCCCCCGATGGCGGCGGAAGTCCAATGCAGGATTTTCCCACGTAAAAAAAAAAAAAAAAAAAAAAAAAAAAAAAAAAAAAAAAAAAAAAAAAAAAAAAAAAAAAAAAAAAAAAAAAAGGTTAGGTTAGGTTAGGTTAGGTTAGGTTTTTTTTTTTTTTTTTTTTTTTTTTTTTTTTTTACGTTGTGTCCCTCTGATGTGGTGGTCAGAGACTTTTTTTGCCTTTTATTTATATTTTAACTTGTTCATTCTTTCTTTTTCTTATATGAGGTTTTTCTTTTCCTCATGTGTTCATTTCTTTTTTTTTTGTTTCTTTTTCTTTTAACTTTTTCTTTTCTTTTTTTTTTTTATACTTATTATTGTTACATTTTGATATTATATTACATGGTACATAGTTCTACATTTTTCTTATTCGTATTTATACATTTGTTCATTACATACTTCTACAATATTTTTCTTTTTTGTTACAATTTTCTTATATTAATCTTATCATTATTTTATATTTACAAGTTATTTTTAACATTTATACAATAATTCCTACATCTGGCATTTAACAAAAGTGAGGTGTCATCGATGGAACCGACTCAGGTCTTGTTTCCATCGATGACCCTCTGGATAACACCGGTGCAGAAGGCCAAGAATGGTTCGCGCGTGATTTTTTGAGCCAAAAGTTGACTAAGGGTTACCTCTTCTATCTTAGTGTCTACCCTATTTTCAGCCTCGTACCTGTCTACGCCGAAAATAGGGCAGTTCGTGAGTACGTGCAGGGGGGTCTGCTCGACGCCCGGCTCGCATTGACACGATGGGTTCTCTTTGCACTTAAACCTGTGCAGGTATTCCGAGAACCCACCGTGCCCCGACAGCATCTGCGTCAGAATGCCAGTCGGTCGGAGCTGTCGGACCACCCTGTACGCCTCAATGGCATCCGGGAGGAACACCTTGGTATGGCGCGCGGTGGACCCAGACTTGTACCTCTGGTTCCATTCGTCAAGCGACGCTTTCCGGAGCTCTCGCTTGACGAATGAAACCGGGCACCCCTGGTAGTCCGCCTTCCGCTTGAGGCCCAGAGCAGCCTCCTTGGCCAACTGGTCTGCCCGCTCGTTCCCCTCAAGCCCTGCGTGAGCCTTCACCCAGAACAAGGAAATTTCCTTGCCCTGGGCGCGGCTGCGCCAGATGTTGTTGCGCGTTTCAACCGCCAGGGGGTGGGGGGAGGTATTGCCGACTACAGTTTCCAAGGCCGAGCGCGAGTCGCTGAGGATTGCGAAGCTTGCCTCGACGCACCTGAGGACCTCCCTCGTGGCTCGGCATATGGCCAGTAGCTCAGCCTGGTAGACCGTGCAATGCGGTGGCAGCTTGAGTTTGATGGCTCTTGTCTCGGCCTCGCTGCTCCGAAGAGACAGCGCTGCTCCGACCTGGCCATCAATCTTGCTGCCGTCAGTGTAGATCCGAACCAACTGGGTGACCCGGCTATCTACCTGCGCTTGGTCTATCAGGCTGGAGAACTCCAGGCTCATGTGCTCTGCCGGGTGCGGTGCTTCTGTGGACGCGACGCCGCGTTCCACCTCCCGATCGCCCAGCGCTGACAGGGACACCCCCCGCTTGGCCTCGTATAGGGCGGCTGCCTCCTGTATCCTGAGGTCAAGTGGTAGTATCCCCGCCAGCACCAGTGCCGCGTTCAGGGAGACGGTGCGGTAAGCTCCACAGAGCTTTTGTGCGAATCCTCGTTGAACCGCGCCTAGCTGCCTCTGCACCCCAAGCTTCTTGCTCGCCTCCGACCAGGCGCTGGAGGCGTACAGGATCACTGGCTCCACCGCTGCCGTGTAAATAACGCGGATCACGTCGCGGTGGAGGCCCCAACTCACCTTGGCGGCTCGCGACAGTTGCTTATAGACGCCCAACGCCTTCCTGCAGATGTTCGCAACGTGGGCGTTGAACGTCAAACCGCTATCTATCGTGAGCCCCAGGATCCTGATCTCATCCGACATGCCAATGTCCACCCCGCCCATGCTCAGGAGTGGAGTGTCAAACTTCAGCTTCCGCGTGATTACCATCGCTTTCGTTTTATGCGGTGCGAATTTCAGCTTATTTTTGACACCCCACCCGCGAACATGCTCGAGGGTGGCATTGGCGCGCCTCTGCACCTCAAGCGCCGTTTCGGCGGCGAACACCAACACGACGTCGTCTGCGAAAGCCTGGCAATATACCCCTTTTTCAGTTAAATCCCTCAGTAATGGGTCGAGAAGAAGGTTCCAGAGGATGGGGCCGCCGATTGAGCCCTGAACGCAACCTTTATTGGTGCGTTTGGTATACTCTTCACCGGCGTACCTCACCCTCACCGTTCGGTCGCAGAGGTAGCTGTCTACCACCCTCCGCAGGTTGACTGGTATGTTTTCCTCAGCCAGACGGACCCTTAAAGCCGGCCACCAGGCGCTGTCGAAGGCTCCCTCTATGTCCAGCGACACGATCGTGATGAGCTTTTTAGCAGAAAGCCCACCACGGATCTGCCGCATAAGGTCATAGAGGGCGTCTTCGGTGCTCTTCTGGGGCATGAATCCGTACTGGCGAGTACTCAACCTGGGGATAAGGTGCCAACTGACCCTGCGAACTACCATCTTCTCATAGATCTTACCCATCACTGAGAGGAGGCCAATAGGCCTGTAGGCCTTGGGGTTCCGGTAATCATCTTTGCCAGGCTTTCGCAAGACGACGACGGTTGCCTCCTTCCAGGCGGTTGGGAAGCAGGACAATTCTAGGCATTTGTTCATCAGGGCTAGGTGAAAGACGGGGTCCTTGGAGATGACTTGGCTGCAGATGTCAGCCGTGAGACCGTCCGCCCCGGGGGCCTTCTTAGGGTTAAAGCTCCCCACCGCGGCTCTAAGCTCTTCCAGGGTAAACGGTGGGTCATGCAACTCATCATGCACCCACTCGTTTACCCGGTCTGCTTCTTCCCTCGTCCGCCGGTGGTCAGCGTTATCCCCGCACTCAAGGTCCTCCGGGTAGAACGTCTCCGCCAACACCTTTGCCGACTCCTGTTGAGTCATCTCCTTCCCGTCCTTCACGAGTGGTAGGTCCTCTTCCCGTTTTGAGGTTTGCCCTATGACCCTGTAGATCCCCTCCCAAATGCCTTCTTTGTCCTGCCTCCCACAAAACTCTTTCCAGCTGTTAGTCTGGGCCAACCTCGCCATTGCCTCATACTCGTTTTTGCTTTGCAGGTACTCATCGACGACACCCGCCCTCCGGCACGGTGCTGCACATCGGATCCTGCGCTTCCGGGTGGCGACCTCTCCTTTCTTAGCCGCCAGCTCCTCGGACCACCACGGCACGGTGAGTTTCTCAAAGGCTTTCTTTTTGGGTATACAGAGACCACAAGCCTCCACAACACAGGCCGAGTAGATGTTGACAAAGTCATTTAGTTGATCTTTGTCAACAATCTTGCCAATTTCCACAAGGGAGAGGTTATTTTCCAATTTAAGCTGGCCCAGCTTCTCATGAAGCTGGGACCAGTTTGCTTTCTTGGTGTTGTAGAGCCTTGTGGTTCTCTGTATCCCGATGCCTTTGGCTCTTTTTAGCCTGAGGCTGAAAACAATGCCGTTGTGGTCCGAGCTGGTCAGTCCCTCCACCACACTCCAATCCTCCACCAGGTCGAGCAGGTCCGACGTGCAGGCCGTTACGTCGACGCAACTGGTGAGGCGTCGGCCTCCTCGAACGACATCGAAGGTCGGCACCTCGCCGTCGTTGAGCACCTGCAAGCCCAAGTCCTCCAGAGCGCCTGCCATCTCCTCACCCCTGTGGTCGACTCTTCCGCTTCCCCACCAGCTGCTTTTCGCGTTTGCATCACCGCCTATCAGGATAGCGCCAGGCCCCAGCTCCGCAACGACGCCGCTCAATTGGTCCAGGTATGGCCCGATCGGTAGGTTGGGCTCGAAGTAGTAGCTGACGGCCACGATCTCCCAGGAGCTGGTTCGGATCCTCACCACCACGATGTTATTGGTGGTGAGTTTCGGGCACTGTATTATGTCTATGTCTTTATTGAAGACAGCAATTGCTGCCTTCACAGTGCCCTCCCCGTTACCAGTGTTCTGGAAGATCCTGGCCCCCCGGTACTGCCTCATGCATCGAGCCCCACCCACGTAGGGTTCCTGGATCAGAGCGACGTCGATGCCCCTCCTGTCCGCCTCGAGCATGAGCTCGCAGGTAGCGAGGTACTTGCGCTGCAGATTGGCCTGGGCTACCCTGAACGGCTTGCTACTGGTGGGGTTCCACGTGGTGCCCTTAGCAGTACGCTATGCTGGCTCTGGCCAATGCATCCCATTTGCGCCTCACCGGACAGTCTGCACTGAACGCATTGTGGTCAGTCCTGTCCAGTTTGGCGCTACTGCAATTGCAGCACGATGGGAGTGCATTGGCGAGCCAGCCAGCGCACTCGGACTTGACGTGGGCGCCCCCGCAATGGCTGCACTTGACGGCGGTGTCTTTGCAGAACCGCCGACCGTGCCCGTAGCCGAGGCACAGGGAGCACTGCACGAGTGGAGAGTGGTCCTCCACTTTGACCTTTTGAAGGTCCACGTGCACTGCCCCCTGGTCGACCATCCTCGACCAAATTGCCGGGGACACCCGCATGACCACGTGTCCGGCATGGGGGTTCCGAGCTTTCCGGCGAAAGCGGACCTCCAGCCGGCATTCCTCCTCCTTGAGGCCCTCAAACAGGACCCGGTTCTGGCACCGAAGGGCCCTGACGATATCGTCATCACTATTATACGACATTACGTCCTTCAGTGCCAGTAGCGGGTCCTTGTTCTTTACGTCCTCCACCGTGAGCCGACCACCTACTCTACCCAGGCGCTCCTTCAGCTTGCGGCGTTCCTCCTCAGAGCCGCACCCTAGGATCACCTTACGATCCTTGGCCTTCCGCACCCTATCCACTCTGACCCACCCGTCCTTCGCATCTATGGCGGCCCTCACCTGTGTGAGGACCTGCTCCCCCGTTTCTGTGTCATCCCTAGAGGTGACAACGACGGAGTGCAGCGTGGGCTGCGATGGGGCCACCCTTTTGGGGCCTCCCGCTGTTACACCCGCGTACGTTGTCCTCTCCAGGGACGACATGGCCACGACTTGCTTAGTTATGGAATCCTGGAGCACGGCCATCCTCTCATTCGTCTCCTTCAACAAAACGCCGTGCTCCAGGATCTTCTTGGAGAGGTCCTCTTGGGCCTTAACACCCGCCCCGCAGCCACACTCCTTAGGGGCTGGTGGAGAGGGGGGAGGAGGGGCCACCACCGGAACCTCCCTCCCCCCCCCCACCTTATCCGTTTTCCTGGACTCCGACTCCGCCTCTTTGACAAGTTTAAAGAGCCTATCCAACGCCTGAGTAACTCCCGCTTTTATGTCTGTTTTCAGATTTCGGGAGCTACTCAGGTGCAGTTTGGCCTTATTCAGGCAGGCCCTCGCCTCCGCCACCCTGCTGGTGTACACCGGCCTCTCCGGCGAGTCCTCCGTTACCTCTGCCGCGGCGGCAATAGCCGCCGTCGGTTTTGGCTTCAGAGGGCCCGTCGGAGCGACCGTCGGGGGTGGGGTCGGGGGTGTTGGATTCCTATCCACCATACCCGACTCCCACTCCCCGATGCTGCGTCGCACCAGTGAGGCCTTGGGGACGACTGCCTTGGCTACCTTTTCGGGAGTCGTCGGGAGCTCCGTGCTCTCGCGAGGGGCTTTCGCGGGGGTGCGGTAACCAAACATTTTGTTTGGGGGACAATATAATTTACACACTAAATACAGTAAAACACTAACCACCTAATAAAATCAATAAGAGAGCCAGCAGCTGTAAAGGGACTGCTGGTGTATACGGGTCCAATAAAATTATCACAGTTTTTGAGTGCCCAAAAAGGCACTCAAGTCCTAAAATTAATATAAATAATAAAATAAAATAATATATCACACAGTATTGAGTGCCCAAAAAGACACTCAAGTCATAAAAATCGTATATTTAATTTAAAAATTGTCAAAAAAAAGAAAAAATGCTAAAAAGTTTAGGGCCCAATAAGGCCCTGGTCCTTATATCTAGAGCCTTAAAATGGCGAGGTCGTAAAATCAAATTGTCAATTTAAAAAAGAATATTAAAATAAAAAAATAAAAATAAAATAATAATAATAATTAATAATTATTATTATTATTTGTGAAAGTAAATCTATGTGTAGCGCCCGTCACAACACCCAAAACCCCGAGTCGCTGGGTCAATTGGTTCAGGAGATATCAAGTCTTTTAAAAAACCGGAAACTTTTCGGTAAAAGCCGGGAAATCTAAAATCGCCAATTTAGAAGTTACGGTACCCGAGTTTGGGCTCAAACCAATGAGCTCCACTGGCTGAGTCCGAATCCGAGGTCTAATGTTGATATTTAATAATAATAAAAAATTTAATTTGAAAAACCCGAAAACTTGATAGCTCCTTCACCGCCAGCCAGATAATTCAATAATTGTCGTTGGCGGGGTCCGACACAGCCCCGACAGTTGGCCCAAAAAGATTTAAAAATTAATAAAAAAATAATAATAATAATGATAATAATAAATAAAAAAAATTCTAAAATATGGGACTGTAGAGGGTGTGACGCCCTCACCGACGGTCAAAACCCCGGGTCGCTAGGCCGGGTGGTTCCGGAGATATTGAATTTAGAAGAAAACCGGAACTTTTAACGGTAAAAGCCGGAAAAGCTAAAATCGCCAAATGAAGAGCTAGAAGACCCGGGGTTAGGTTAGGTTAGGTTAGGTTAGGTTAGGTTAGGTTAGGTTAGGTTAGGTTAGGTTAGGTTAGGTTAGGTTAGGTTAGGTTAGGTTAGGTTAGGTTAGGTTAGGTTAGGTTAGGTTAGGTTAGGTTAGGTTAGGTTAGGTTAGGTTAGGTTAGGTTAGGTTAGGTTAGGTTAGGTTAGGTTAGGTTAGGTTAGGTTAGGTTAGGTTAGGTTAGGTTAGGTTAGGTTAGGTTAGGTTAGGTTAGGTTAGGTTAGGTTAGGTTAGGTTAGGTTAGGTTAGGTTAGGTTAGGTTAGGTTAGGTTAGGTTAGGTTAGGTTAGGTTAGGTTAGGTTAGGTTAGGTTAGGTTAGGTTAGGTTAGGTTAGGTTAGGTTAGGTTAGGTTAGGTTAGGTTAGGTTAGGTTAGGTTAGGTTAGGTTAGGTTAGGTTAGGTTAGGTTAGGTTAGGTTAGGTTAGGTTTTTTTTTTTTTTTTTTTTTTTTTTTTTCTAGTGTCCCTCTGACGTGGTGGTCAGAGACTTTTTTTGCCTTTTAATATTTTGGTTTGCTACTTGGTTTTCTTTTCAAGTATTCTTTGATGAGATTTTTCTTTTTCTCATGTTTGCTATTCTTTTATCTTTTTATACTTATAATTATTACATTTTTATCATCTCGTTACATAATTTTACGGTTTTACTTATATTGTTACATTTTTATATCTTATTACATAATTTGCAGTTCTACATGTATTTTTATCATATTATTACAATTCCTTATCTTATCTTATCATTTTACATTTACATGTTCTTTTTCACATTTTCTACAAAAAGGCATTTACTACAGGCTTTAATACAAAAAGTGAGGTGTCATCGATGGAACCGACTCAGGTCTTGTTTCCATCGATGACCCTCTGGATAACACCGGTGCAGAAGGCCAAGAATGGTTCGCGCGTGATTTTTTGAGCCAAAAGTTGACTAAGGGTTACCTCTTCTATCTTAGTGTCTACCCTATTTTCAGCCTCGTACCTGTCTACGCCGAAAATAGGGCAGTTCGTGAGTACGTGCAGGGGGGTCTGCTCGACGCCCGGCTCGCATTGACACGATGGGTTCTCTTTGCACTTAAACCTGTGCAGGTATTCCGAGAACCCACCGTGCCCCGACAGCATCTGCGTCAGAATGCCAGTCGGTCGGAGCTGTCGGACCACCCTGTACGCCTCAATGGCATCCGGGAGGAACACCTTGGTATGGCGCGCGGTGGACCCAGACTTGTACCTCTGGTTCCACTCGTCAAGCGACGCTTTCCGGAGCTCTCGCTTGACGAATGAAACCGGGCACCCCTGGTAGTCCGCCTTCCGCTTGAGGCCCAGAGCAGCCTCCTTGGCCAACTGGTCTGCCCGCTCGTTCCCCTCAAGCCCTGCGTGAGCCTTCACCCAGAACAAGGAGATTTCCTTGCCCTGGGCGCGGCTGCGCCGGATGTTGTTGCGCGTTTCAACCGCCAGGGGGTGGGGGGAGGTTAGGTTAGGTTAGGTTAGGTTAGGTTAGGTTAGGTTAGGTTAGGTTAGGTTAGGTTAGGTTAGGTTAGGTTAGGTTAGGTTAGGTTAGGTTAGGTTAGGTTAGGTTAGGTTAGGTTAGGTTAGGTTAGGTTAGGTTAGGTTAGGTTAGGTTAGGTTAGGTTAGGTTAGGTTAGGTTAGGTTAGGTTAGGTTAGGTTAGGTTAGGTTAGGTTAGGTTAGGTTAGGTTAGGTTAGGTTAGGTTAGGTTAGGTTAGGTTAGGTTAGGTTAGGTTAGGTTAGGTTAGGTTAGGTTAGGTTAGGTTAGGTTAGGTTAGGTTAGGTTAGGTTAGGTTAGGTTAGGTTAGGTTAGGTTAGGTTAGGTTAGGTTAGGTTAGGTTAGGTTAGGTTAGGTTAGGTTAGGTTAGGTTAGGTTAGGTTAGGTTAGGTTAGGTTAGGTTAGGTTAGGTTAGGTTAGGTTAGGTTAGGTTAGGTTAGGTTAGGTTAGGTTAGGTTAGGTTAGGTTAGGTTAGGTTAGGTTAGGTTAGGTTAGGTTAGGTTAGGTTAGGTTAGGTTAGGTTAGGTTAGGTTAGGTTAGGTTAGGTTAGGTTAGGTTAGGTTAGGTTAGGTTAGGTTAGGTTAGGTTAGGTTAGGTTAGGTTAGGTTAGGTTAGGTTAGGTTAGGTTAGGTTAGGTTAGGTTAGGTTAGGTTAGGTTAGGTTAGGTTAGGTTAGGTTAGGTTAGGTTAGGTTAGGTTAGGTTAGGTTAGGTTAGGTTAGGTTAGGTTAGGTTAGGTTAGGTTAGGTTAGGTTAGGTTAGGTTAGGTTAGGTTAGGTTAGGTTAGGTTAGGTTAGGTTAGGTTAGGTTAGGTTAGGTTAGGTTAGGTTAGGTTAGGTTAGGTTAGGTTAGGTTAGGTTAGGTTAGGTTAGGTTAGGTTAGGTTAGGTTAGGTTAGGTTAGGTTAGGTTAGGTTAGGTTAGGTTAGGTTAGGTTAGGTTAGGTTAGGTTAGGTTAGGTTAGGTTAGGTTAGGTTAGGTTAGGTTAGGTTAGGTTAGGTTAGGTTAGGTTAGGTTAGGTTAGGTTAGGTTAGGTTAGGTTAGGTTAGGTTAGGTTAGGTTAGGTTAGGTTAGGTTAGGTTAGGTTAGGTTAGGTTAGGTTAGGTTAGGTTAGGTTAGGTTAGGTTAGGTTAGGTTAGGTTAGGTTAGGTTAGGTTAGGTTAGGTTAGGTTAGGTTAGGTTAGGTTAGGTTAGGTTAGGTTAGGTTAGGTT